>JAOPSE010000014.1:64934310-67474483 GCA_029449295.1 Zea luxurians | reverse complement strand
GGGTCAGAAAAACGTGTTACAAGTTGTTATTGATAGAAAGCGAATATAAGGTTGAGCCAGCGCCGCAGGATTTGTTTTGTTCCTATCCGGGCGCCACAAAAAGTATGCAGGCGTGACAACTATCACATACATATTTGGTAAGTAGCCTTAAGAAAAAAGATTACAATTTAAATGCATACATTTTTAAAGTTTAATTTGGCAATCAAGTTCATAAAATTAAACAACATACTATCATTCACACATGTATAATATATATAGGTTCACGATAATATACTGTACCGAACTTCAATCTGCTTCTTACAAGTTACAACGCAACAATCAGCACGACCAAGCAGATGTAAATCCAGGTATGCGTACCATCATGCATGCCCCGGATTACTAAGACCAAACGACACACACATATACCACACATGCAATGATACAATGCATGTATATACTAGCACATGCATGCACACATATCTTACCCACTTGTTATAGCAAACACTTTGATACTTGTGCCAAAATCGAACATGTAAGTCTATATATTGTAGAAACACACCATAAAAAAGTTTGGGGAAAAAAGAAAAAACAAATATACTTTGCCGAGTGTCATGGGATAGCCGAGTGTATGAGGGTGAGTGGGTGACACTCGACAAAGACATAACTTTACCGAGTGTCCTTTCCTGGTACTCGGCATAGTTAATGGCCATCAACTATAGACGGCTGCTGATGGCGCTTTGTCGAGTGTCTCGTTGTGACGAGAGACCGACACTCGGCAAATCCGCCTTATTCAAGCGTCTTTGTATGTTGAGTGCTTTACACAGGGCACAGTCGTCTTTGCCGAGTGCCATGGTTCACCGAGAGTGGCGCTCAACAAAGTATTCTTTGCCGAGAGCCCGAGATTTTGCACTCGGTAAAGCTTTGAGCACTCGGCAAAGAACGCGTCTCCGGTAGTGTTAGTGCCAGCGACTTCATGGGCACTATCTATAGAATCCCTTTAAATGGAAACAAAAGAGAAACAAAGGAGGACAAACAAATGAAACGGTGTAGCTGCTAACAATTGAACTTTTCTAGAAGGATGTACCTATAATGCACAACCATATATCTTGTAGACAAAAAATAAATGATTAGGATATAAATAATATTATAACTATTGTTGGCAATCTGTGTTACCGGCAACCTCTACCATACCGCCCACCGTATGCATGATCCTTCACAACGCTCTCCAACCCACTAATAAAGGAGGTCATACGCTCGCTAGTATCCACCACACATGTGTATCTCGCATAACTCTAGTGGCAAACCGTCGCTAGCCTCCTTTTTTGACACCAATACAAACTACTTCAAATCTCACACCCTCACACTTCTTCAACTATCGGGAACCAGCCTCCCTTAAAACCACTCTATATATATATGTGTGGGTCGTAACCATGAGAATTATAGCCCCGACATGCTTAAGTTCGGAGGAGGACAACCTACCTCATGAAGAGTTGATGGTTTAGATATGGAGTGCACGGATCGAACGTGGTGGTTATTGGGGGTGGGGTGGGTTAGAAAAACGTGTTACAAGCTGTTATTGATAGAAAACGAATATAAGGTTGAGCCAGCGCCGTAGGATTTGTTTTGTTCCTATCCGGCGCCGCAAAAGTATGCAGGCGTGACAACTATCACATACATATTTGGTAAGTAGCCTTAACAAAAAAAGATTACAATTTAAATGCATACAAATTAAAGTTTAATTTCGCAATCAAGTTCATAAAATTAAACAACATACTATCATTCACAAATGTATAATATATATAGGTTCACGATAATATACTGTACCGAACTTCAATCTGCTTTTTACAAATTACAACACAACATCAGCACGACCAAGCAGATGTAAATCCAGGTATGGGTACCATCATGCCCCGGATTACTAAGACCAAACGACACACACATATACCACACATGCAATGATACAATGCATGTATATACTAGCACATGCATGCACACATACATTACCGACTAGTTATTGCAGAAATATAGGAACCATGCAAATTTTCACAAAATGCAATGCAGATATAGTAGATATAACATGCATATTCATGCGAATTCATGCACTTGTCTCCAAACTCCATATTCACTTTTTCAGTACTTGTACTTCCATATGCCATCCATCTCTATGGTGGTGGTCGCGGACCCTGGGCCGGTCACAGACATCATCGACGAGATCTCGGCGGCATTAGCCTGCTCGTCCTTCTGTGACACCATCGAGGACGGCCTACTCTCCGGCGCTGCAACGTCGAAGCCGCCAGCGCCAGCGCCAGCTGCTCCCATGTCCATCTGGCCAGCCGCTGCCCCCATGTCCACCTGGCCAGCTGCTGCCCCCATGCCCATCTGGTGGTGGTAGAAGTTCATCGGCAGCGGTGCGGGCATCGGATTGCCGAACAGAGCGCCGTTGATCTGGAGCCCGCCGGCGCCACCCATACCTGCCATAGGCGGCATCATCCCCGCGCCGGCATTTGGGTTGGGGTAGTAGGGGGCCACCGGGTCCATGGCAAAATCTGGCAGGATGGGAAATTGCATCTGCATGGGCACGGGCAGTGGCAGCTGCAGCGGCATGGGGATGGGGATGGCCGGAATGTTGTTCTGATTCTGATCCATCTCAGCACCGGCCATGGCCACCTGGTATGCCGGCGCAGTCGTCTTCTTGATCCCGGTGGTCTTGTTGAACACACGACAGACCACCCACTCATCCTGCGCGGATTTCATTTGTAATTAAGCCGTGACCGTGGGCGGCCGGCAAGCAAACAAAGAAAGTACTAGTATGTGGATGCATGCATCATGGTTGCTGAACTTGATTGATATATACTTACTGGTACCACGCACCTTGCAAGCCGAAGCTGAAGCTTTCATCATGGCCGCAGCGATGTTGGTGGCTGAGCCGGATGCGGATGCAGGACTAGCAGGGAGCCTACCGCTGCCTTCGAGCCTGTACTCGTGCATCACCCAGTTGGTTTTGTCACCCCTGGGAGCCCTGCCCTTGTAGAACACGAGCGTCTTCTTCATGCCGACCAGCAGCAGCACCCCTTCCCCTGCAGAGGGATGGTAGACCTCCTTGTCCTTGCCGGTCGCCTTCCAATAACCCGCCTCAGTGGCCCGGTTCGCCCTCAGCCCCGTCGGGTACTTGCGGTCCTTCTGGTAGAAGAAGTACCACTCCTTCTCGCCCATCTTTGCAACTTCTGCGGCATGCATGCGATCGAAAAACAAACAACGCGCGTGTATCAGTCCACACCTAGCTCGATCACTAGCTAGCATGTCTAGCACTAGCAGCAGCATCCGCTAGCTGCATGCACAGATCGATCGATCGAGGTCGCTCGTTAGTTACATACTCGGGAGGTCCCATGGCTCTGTCTTGTTTAGGTCGGCGTCCGCGATGGCGATGCAGCTGTAGTCCCTGTCGTGCACCTTATTCGTGAGGTAGTGGTTGACAATCTCAAAGTCGCTCGGGTGGAAGCGGAACCCTGGAGGCAGTTCGAGGCCACCGGTACGGTCAACGTCCATCTCCTGCGGCTGCTGCTGTGGCTGCTGCTGGTCCGCCATGGCTCCTGCTTCTTCACTGAGATCAGATCGATGAAGCACTAACAACAACCATATCAAGCAACAATTATTCGTAGACGACAGTATAAAAATCGAAACTTTCATACATGCACAAACGCTTCGTTCTCGATCGGCCTGCCGGGCGGCCGGTCAGTCGTCTAGCTAGGTCTCTCACTCGCTCACCAGAACGACGGATGATGCAGAGCTAGCGAGTTGTGTTCTGGTGCAGTGAGCCACAGGCACGCTGCAGCGCGCGCGTTAAATAGGCAGGAAGCGTGCTCGCGCAAGGCGCTTTCCGCTGAAGCCTCCTGCCTCTATACCCGGCGGCTCTCTTTTTCGGTGCTGTCTGTTTCTACTGGCCATTGGACGCTTGTTCTTTCCAACTGTGCCACGCTTGTCGTCGCGCAGGCCGGGCTCACTTTCGCGCCGGGGCCTCGGCTGGTGCTGGCGACAGGTGCCGAATGGAGGCCGGGTTCTGGAATGTCTCTACCTGCGTGCGTGCGACGTGCAGCCTTCCGGCCGATCCGTCCGGTTTGCCTCTGCCCGGCCAGCCCCTGGCATGCGATTCCTGTGGACGTATGCGTGCGCGCCGCTCATGTCTGCTCCGGCCGTCGATCGCCGGCTGCATGAACAAGAGGGCTGCGCGGCTGGTGGCCGCCCACGTCGACATGCGCACGCGCGCGCGGCTGATGGCCGGCCGCTAGCTACAAGGGGCCGCCTTCGCGATAGAAAGCTGCTGTAGATGTAGGCATCCATCTGGGACAAGCAGTCCAGTGATAGATGTGGGTCGTCGTGATCTGGTTGCTGATCATTATTGCGGCGTCGGAGCGTCGTGTTCTTCACTACTCTCGGTCAGTTTTAGGTGCATGGGAGAAACGCGTGCGTGCATGCGCGGGCCGTTGTGCCGATGCGGTGTGCTGTCCTGTCCCTGGCTGCGTATGCATGTAGACACCCGATGTATCTATCATCTATCTGCTCGTCTGTGTGTGCCTGTTGTCACACACACAAACCGTGCATAGATAACACAGATCGGTGCCCAATGCAAGTGCCAAGTGTGCGTCGGTCCAAGCGCGCGCCAGCCCTGGAAACCATGGTCAGTTCGCGTGTTACTGTGCCAGTACCCAAACCAAGGGACAGGCGACGACGACGACGACCGCTTGATTTATGCATGCATGGAATGAAGGGGGTATTTTCCTTTTCAGTTCCTTGCTTTCAAAGGAATTAAGTCAGGAAACCTACGCGCGCGTTCTGATCCAGCATACCGATCCATCACACATTGTGCGTGCATGGAGTGCATGGCTAGAGTCCATGCCTACGTGTGCCGTCCAGGCTTGGTGAAATGGCGTGGCATGTGTGCTGGCGCTTTCCGTAGAAAAGTGGCGGCGACGTGGGCTTGTCCATGCATGGGTACGGCGTGTGCCATCCCATCTCATCCAGGGCCAGGTGTGGTATACGTGAATGTACATGCTTATCGATTGAATGGAGCTAATCCTCTGCGGTCATCTTTTGGGCGTGCCCTAGTTAACCGAAACCAATCGACCCATCATTTCACCGGTTGACCATCGCTATCGGAATTCGACACTTTGCCGAGTGCTCGTGACTTTGTTCAATACTTTTTATCGGACACTCGATAAAAAAAATCTTTATCGAGCGCCACACTAGGCAAAGTACTACTCTCGGTAACGATCATATTTACGAGGAGCAGGACGCTCGGCATAGTAAGACACTCGGCAAAGACTTCTTTGTCGAGAGCCAAACACTCGGCGAACGGCGACGCTCGACAAAGGGTCGTCAGCAGACGTCTATAGCGGACGACCGTTACCTTTGCTGAGCGCTAGGCTTCACCACTCAGCAAAGAAGTTACTTTGCCGAGTGTCACCCATCCGACACTCAACAAACTATGCTTTGCCGAGTGCCTACCTTGGACACTCGATAAAGTATATTTTTATTTTTTTTTCCAACCAAACTTTTTGTGGTTTGTTCCTACAATATTTTTTATAAAAGTGTTTGCTATAACTATTAGATTTTATTCGTTTAATTGAATTTACTCGTAGATTTGAACTGTAAGTCACTCGAAAAATAAAAAACTGTAAATACAAAAATGATATCCATGTTATTTAGTATAAGTTACGGTCGTTTTATGATAGAATATGCCTGACAACATCACTCCATTTCCGGTAGTGCAATGGTATGAGGGAATATGCCTCACAGCATCACTCCATTTCCCGTTTTCCGGCACACTCGTCTCGGGTGTAATTTCATGCTAGTATAAAACTATCGAAATAGCATATATATGAGCATATGTATTGAAGAAAACAGGTGACGCCTAAGTGAGGGGTGAATTAGGACATCTAAAACTTTCTCTAAACTAGGCCACAAATAAATCCCTAGAGCAAAACCTATTCAAATAAACAATCTATAATGTGCAAACTAGGTTTTGTCTAAGTGTTGCTATCTCTACCACAATGTCTAAGTTACAATCCTAAATAATCTAAAGATAAAAGACAAAATTAAAACTTAAATGCTTAATATAAATGCGGAAGCTAAGGAGTAAGATAAAGATGCAAACTCTCATGGATGACGCCGGTATTTTTACCGAGATATCCGAAATCATACAAGGTTCCGACTAATCCTCGTTGGTGCCCCTACACAAAGGGAAGCCCATGCGAGGGCCAAGCACCACGGTCGAGTAACTTCGTAGAGAGCTGCGGCCTTCTCCACGCGCAAGTGGTGCTTCGCTTCCTGCTCCTCTCGGACGCTCCCCGTCGTCTCCACTAACGATCTTTCGGCCGAAATGCTACGGGCCTCGTTCCCTCCGGTATATGGTGGCGGCCGTGACACAAACTCGGTTGTCACGGTCTCGCAAGACTCTCACCCCACTCGGTACAATTACAACGGCTCATGCAAGAGTCGAGGGGTTGTATGGTTTTTCTAAACTCACTCAACTAACTAGGATTCACCTAGACTAGGCCCTAAAGCGGTCTAACTAACCTAAGCACTTCGCAAAGTACCTACGCTGATCACCAAGTGATTATATTAAGCACTTAGAAATGTCTATACTATGCTTTGGTATGTTGCTTGGGCTCACACACCTTGAAATGGCTGGTTGGGGTGGTATTTATAGGCCCCAACCCCATTTCTAGTTGTTGGACAGAAAGCAGCATCTTTCTGTCGACGGGCGCACCGGACAGTCCGGTGCACACCAGACAGCACATTGTTCACTGTTTGGTGCCTACCACGTCAGCCGACCGTTGGGGCCTGTAGCAGTCGACCGTTGGATCCGGTAGTTACCTAGACTGTCCGGTGCACACCGGACAGTCCGATGCTACAACCCAAGGGCACCTGTCCGCGGGCCCCTCTGCGCAGACTGTCCGGTTGTCCCACCGGACAGTCCGGTGCACACAGGACAGTTACTGTTCACTATCTAGTGCGCCACCAGGCGCTGGCTGACTGCCCTCTTCATGGATTTCTTCGCTGATTCCTTGGGCTTCTTTTGTTCTTGAGTCTTGGACTTCTAAGCTCTTTTTATGTCTTCATTTGAGGTGTTGCATCCTTAGTGTCTTAGTTCAATCCTCTTTGTATTCTGTGAACTATAAACATAAACACTAGCAAACACATTATCCACAAGTTATGTTGATCATCAAACACCAAAACTTATTGAGCCAAATGACTCGGGGTCCATTTTCCTTACAATCTCCCCCTTTTTGGTGACTGATGAAAACACAACCAATGCAAGCAAATTTAACAAACATTTGAATGTAAATATGCAATCTACTTGCTAGGATGCATGTTTGTCCCTACAATGTGAGATTATGGACTTAAGCCTCCCCTAACTCCATAATTCACTTACTTCTTATTTTAGACCAAAGAACCAAGACCACATGAAGGATCAATGATTGAGAAATTTTAATTTGGTGGTGTTTGGTGTTTGATATCATTTTTATTGCTTTGGTCCCTAAAACTTCTCCCATTTGGCATCAACCACTGAAAACAAAGACATTAAAAGCATGTAGAAAGCAAATACAACTTGCCCTCTTAAAAGATTAATCAATGATACCAATTAAAGCAGTAAAATTATTACTCCCCCTAAATAAGTGTTCTCCTTTTGGAAGAAACATCTCCCCCTTTAGAGACGAAGAGATGCTCCCCTAACAGAGATCTTCTACTTAGGAAAAAGCATGTGAGAAATAGAGGAACAAGACATGATTTGATTAGACTAACTTCCCTTATGCATAGGTAACAGATAAGATTTAACAACTTATGCATGTAGCAACATGGGAAGTATAAGATATGAAATGTAGTCTAATAAAAAAACTAGAGAAGAGATGTAAAAGATACCAAATGTATACCAATTAAAGGTATGAACCCAATTGTAGTCTCTCGAGACCAGTTGATGTCTTGGAATACTTTTAGATATGAAGTGGAAGCTTATTGTCTTTCTCCAGGGACTTCATTTTCCTTTAATGAGACTACTACATATAATAGACTTAAAAACATATAGCAGTCTTGAAAACTTAGATTATAGAGTAACCTCCCCTTATAAGTGTCCATACAAGTTTTGAATACTTGTAGGAGACATGCACTTTGATTTAATGTCAAGGGGGCAGATTATCTGTAATCCGAGCTTTGGCACATATAAGTTAAATGATATCAATTAAATACCAATTGAAGCACAACTGAAGTATTATACCACTTGAAGAGTATATATAGAAATACCAATTGATGTATCATTTTCTTAGGAGTGTTAAATAATCTATGTGTCGTGCTTAACTAAACATTTAAAACCATGTAGGTTGCTCAAGAGTATGAGTTTAAAGTGAACAATCCTACTGGTGAGGGTTTTCTTCTCCACCGAAGGTCCTCAAGACAAAAACTGAAAGTCGCCTAGAGAGGGGGTGAATAGGTGGAATCTGAAAAATATAAACTTAAAGAACAACTACAAGCCGGGGTTAGCGTTAGAATTAAATTCGAGTCCGAAAGAGAGGGTGAAAACAAATCAACCAAGAAATGAAGCGAGTGACACGGTGATTTGTTTTACTGAGGTTTGGTTCTTGCAAACTGTTGGAGGCCTTCGTCTTCCGAAGGTCCTAAAAAACATGATTTAACAATGTTTTCCAAGTATAATGAATGTACAGGTACCTTCGGACTCAGAAAAAAGCTGTACATAATATGAAAAGCATGGTCTGGACGAAGGTTGAACCAGCGCCGAAGCTATGCACAAGAAAGCTTCGGCTCAGTGGCAGAAAAAGGAACCAACTTAAAGGGGAAAAGGCTATCTAGTCCTCGATAGATTGTTATTAAGTCAATAGTGAACATGAAGGGCATGAATGTAATTTCACACAAGCTGTGCCCCGTGCCTATAAATAGATGAACAGTACCCCCGTACTATTCACGCTGACTTGTATTGTCTCGTGCGTCACGCTTGGACTTTTACCTTCTGTCAAGCCAAAGGTATAAATGTAATTTAATTTTATTTGTATTTAATGAAAGAAGATATATCAGCGATATCATGTGATTATTCACGTTGTCTTTCATATTTCATATGCTTCTTTTGTTTACATATACTGCGATGATGAAGGTATGTCATTCATGACCTTCATCTGAAGATCATTATATCCTAAGGGAAATAATGCTTCGAAGGACGAAGGGTCTTAACCTTTAATATTTTATGTTGCCTTGTTCTTAACTCATAGCATTTGAGAACAAGTCCACAACATTGGCGCCCACCTCCGGTGAACTCATTCGACCACCTTCGGCAAGCTGTGACCTTCATCATGCCGCCGAAGAAAGCTTCAGGGCTAGGGGCTACACTGCAGCCACTAGACATCAACCAGGACACACTGTGTGACTCCTAATCTCAAAAGAGGAAGGCTACAAGTCCAACCCCCCAAGAGGATGAGCTGGACCAGGAGATAAGGGACCTCGAAGCTATTCATCAACAGGTCCAGAGGAAGAAGGAGAAGATGCTTCGCCTCTCTGAATTACAGAGGAAGATTGATGAAGCTGCTGAGGAAATGCGTCATCTCACATAAGATGACTAGGACCGAAGACCTCCACAGAGAGAGCTTCGTCAAGATAATTGCTACATTGATGATGGTTGGTATGAAGATTTCCATCATGGAAATTTTGCTTTTGATGATGCTTCTCCTCTATCAGCAGAACTGCAGGCTACAGCATGGCCCCCATCATACAAGCCACCTTAGCTCCCCATGTATGATGGGCACTCAGATCTGAAGCAGTTTCTGATGAGCTACGAAGCAACTATATCTTTGTACAGGGGCAACACTACAGTCATGGCAAAATCCTTCGTCATGGCAGTCCGAAGCGTGGCCCAGACATGGTACTCTTCTCTTCGGCCAGGGACGATCACGTCATGGCAAAAGCTAAAGGACATGCTGGTCACTAGTTTTTAAGGCTTTCAAACGAAGCCAGTTACAGCTCAGGCCTTGTTCCAGTGCACACAAGACCATGAGAAATACCTTTAGTCGTATGTCTAAAGGTTTTTGCGACTTAGAGCACAAGCACCCACAGTTCCCAATGAGATCGTCATTAAGGCAATGATCAAGGGTCTTCAACTAGGGCCTACAGCCCAATACTTCGCCAGGAAACCCCACAGACTCTGGAGAAGCTGCTTCAGAAAATGGATGAGTACATCTGGGCGGACAATGACTTCCACCAAAAAAGGGAAGAAGCTTACAGATTCTCTGAGATGACTAGGGGCTTCAGAGGAAGAAGCCACCCTAGGCATGTCAGATCAATCCACAACTCCAATCAGAATGATGACAAAGGAAGCCAGCTTCAGAGGCCACATCACACCTCTCAGTCTTCGGGACAGCAGCAAAGCTCCTTCAGGCCACCAGCTCCAAGGGGCAGAGGCGGTAGGGGCTTCAGAGGAAGATATGGGGATCAACCCAAGAAAATTTATTGTTTATTCTATGGTGAGGACAAGGGCCACAATACAAGAATGTGCCAAATCACTATTCTGATGCAAAATGAAATTGTCGAAGCAGAAGCTCGGCAGAATTAGACGAAGCATGTCTTACACACTGCTTCGTGCCACTCTCCTTACATACCAGAATACGTGGGCAATCAACCTGCAGCCTCTGTTGCTTCGGCAAGCCATTCACAAGCTTCTTGGCCTCAGCTTCCACCGCCACCACCACTGCAACCTACTTATTCCCCAAGCCAGTAGCCACAAGGGTGCCAACACTCCCAACAACAACGTGACTTCAGGGAGGAGTCCGAAGCTCGTACAGTCAATAGTACTATACCAGAATCAAAGCACATATACTAAGCAATATCCTGCTTCTTAAATACTTTTATATTTTACGTTATTTTTGCTTTTTGAATAAGGAACAAGTCGCAAAAACTTAGTTTTAATTTTGTAACACCCCTGGTGTTACTGCTACTAAAACTAGAGCATGACATCATAAACATTGGCATTGCATATGTTTGACACACCTAGAGTGCATTTACTAGGTAAAAATTTCAAACAAGTTGTATTGTTTTGGTGTTTTGCAAATAGAACCCTGGAATAGGATACTTAACCCTAAATAGGGATTTAGGGGGTAAAACATGACCCAAGTTGAGAAAACCCAAAAGCTTTAGTGGAATAGTCATAAAATGCTCCTAAGAATGAAATTGAATCACATTTATACCCCTGAGATACTAGAAACCCTAATTAAAACCCTGGAAAACCCTAAATCAAAACCCTAGGGGCCTATGTGCAAAAACAGTGCACATTTGGACTAAAGTGTCAAAACTACTATGTTAAAGCATATGAAGTCATATGGTTCACAAATATAGGGATTTGCAAGTGAAACCCTAAGTTTTGGGTTTATTTGCAAAAAGTACCAAGCGAACTCTATATTAACTAAGTCTAAAATCAGAGTTTTGGCTCAACTTTGGAGCTCTATAGCTTTCAAATTTGTGAGAATTTGCCCTAGGTCACCACATCAAATTTGTAGACCTATCAAAGGTGAACAACTTTGCTTAAGGGTGTAAGCATAGTTGTTGAGAAGAAATTGGAGATAATTAAGCCCAAAGTTGGACTGTCAGGCTGATAAGTCTGAATTTCAGACAGACAGTGACCTAGATCCAAGTTTGAGAGCCATCTCGACTTTGATCCAGTGAGAATCTACCTAGGGATGCTATAACAAAGTTGTAGAGTTATTATAGAGGAACAACTTTGTTATAGGTGTTTGGGTTTGGTACCATATGGAATTGAGAGAAAATCTAGCCTCTAGTCACTCGGTCAGGCCATCTGATGGTGGATTGCCATGGTACAGTACAACAGAGGGGGAGATAAGGACCAGCCCTCGCCGGTGATAAGGATGCCACCGCGGCTCGGATGGGTCGTCGGCGGCCGCGGTAAAGGTCCTTGGCGATGTGGCAGTAAGTTACTGAGGTGGCAGGCCCCGGTTAATCGATGACCACCGTGCCATCACCGGAATCCGCCGCGCGGTTAGCTTGCCAACACATCTGAAATCTGCGATCCATATCCAAATCCGGTCGATGGCCTATAAATTGCGCTCGGGTTCGGTTTCTTCGCCACATCCCGCACCTCAGTGCTTAAGCAATTGACTCAGTTTCACCTGAAACCGTGCGCAGTTCACAAATTTTCCCCTCCCGTGTTCTCAGCTCCGCCGTGAAGAACCCCTTCGTGGCCAGCACTCTTTGGGTTAGTAATTATCAAATTACTTCTTGTTCTAGTTTGCTTTTGATCTCCTATTGCTCTCAATGCCAACCAATTGAAATTCAGCCGAAGCCCATCACCGGAACGCACACTTGCTCTGTAAAACGCCGCCATGACTACCCCCTCTGTCGACCCACTCTTTGATTCCTATTTCGCCCAAATCTAAGTGTGTACCTAACCTCTGGTGAAACCGTGAACCTTTCCCTAGCCTCAATTTGGTTATCCACACCGTCGTTTGGTCAGAACGCGTTCATCCCCATGCCCAACCGCCCGGTCACCGTGGACTGATCGATTCAATGCCCCCTTGATAAAATTGATAGAGGGGAAGTGTTCGGTAGGAGTCTAATTCGATCTCTGTCACTCGAGAGCTCCTGCCATGGCAGTATCCGGCCGGAACGGGCTCATCGGAGATCGACCGAGCACTGTTTGCCATCGGGGATCTCGTCCTTCGAAGAATTAGAAACTTGAGGGTCTTTTTGTGAGTTGTCAGCGACCTGGAGAAACAGTAAAGAAACCCATTTCCAGTTGTTCGGAAAGGCAAGGGCGTTTATGCAAAATCTTCACCGCGGGCGCGGATGCCAGCTCGCTTCTGTGCAGGCTTGGGCCACCTGGGCCAGAAACGGCCCAGCACTATTGAAGTTTTTTTCCTTTTCTTTTTTTTGTCCAACTTTAGAAATATGTAGAAAAATGTAGAAAAATGTTAAAAATGTCAAACCAATTTTGTTAGATTCCTTATTTTTCATAGTATTTAATAAAAATAGTTGTATGATATTTAGGACAAATAGGGAATTTTGGGTTATTTAAAATAGCCTAAAGTATTGTTTCTAGATTTTTAGAATTTGGATAGTAATTCCAAAAAGCCCAAACTTTTTATATGAACTCAAAACATTATTTAGAAGCCATGAGTAGAGTTTGGTTTGATTTGGACCTTGTTTAATAACTAGAACCCAAAACCCCCACCCCTGCGCTTTGAATTCCTTTACTGACTCCGGAAACCCTAGTTTCCCGGAGAACCGTGAAGGAAAATTGTATTCAAGAACCTTAGATAATAAATTCTTATTATCTTTGCACTCTCATGAGCATTTCATGGCATACATTCTTATATACACATATATAAATGGTGATCTTTAGAAAACGAAGAAGAAGTCGAAGTAATCGAACAGAAGACACCACCACCACACTCGGAATCTCAGGCAGGAAACTGTTTCTACCTTGATATCTGCGGGTACGAGCCTGACTCACCTATCAACGAAGGCAAGCCCCGGTGCATTTGCCACCTTCCTTGATGTTTTTAAAATCTTTCTCACTTGATTAATGCATTAGGTGATAGGAGTTGAATGCTTAAACAATTCTTGCATTACCCTCCTTGAACTTGATTATCTTCCTTGGAACCCTGTTTTCATAAAAGGTTTTTACTATGCTTAGTATTGCTCTAGCAAAACAAAAGGTTTTGTTTTACAAAAGATGATTAGCAAAGTGGGAGGGATGTTTTTGAAAATAAAACTTGATGGTGGATCCATCATGGCCGTGATGGGTTCAACATCGGAAAAGATGTACCTCTGCCAGGTACCAAGCTTTGGGTTTTAAATGATTAAGCTAAGACCAGGCGGGTGACTTGCACGAGAAAGAGAGTCTTAGTGTAGTGTCTCTGTCTGAGTCGATTAAGGACCATCTTGATGTAGGCTTGCTGACCGAGGACCCTTTAACTGGTCACATGCCTCGTCATGGGTAAGCCTTGCCTCGGGCAGACTAAGGCCAGAATAAGATAACACGGAATGGGCGTGGAGCGGTGGCGAGAGTAGCGTGTACCCTCCGTGGCAAGAGGCTGGACGGTGGTGTATATGTGCTCTCGGTTCACGTGAACCTGATCTGGTCTTAAGAACCCCGGTGGCGGGTTGACATATGCAAGGGTTAAGTGCTACATATGTCGTGTGATTGGAGATCCTCAGCTGAGTATAATCGATTCGGATCGCCGTACCTTCGCGGTCATGAAGACTTGGTCACTGCCCTATACGTAGAACTCCAGTAAAGATGAAGGACTTGTTAAGAAATTGGCTAGTGCAGGTGAAGTGATTGAACTAGGTTAGAAAGAACTCTAGATGCAGGTAATTTTACCTAACCTGAAAATAAAACTGGATTTTTAAGGATCCACTTTTAGTAAGCATTTATGCAAAACAGAGTTTTTGATCTTTGAGATACCTTACCTTGACTCCCTTATAACCAGCATACCCTTGAGAGTCTTTTCTTTAGTCGAGTAAGACTTGCTGAGTAATCTCATACTCAAGGTTTTATTCCCTATTGTTTTTAGGTGAGGAAGCAGCAAATTTTTGTTGCTTTTGTACCAGGGTGGTGTCAAATGAAGAAAAGCAAGAATGAAGCTGCAGGAGGACCTAGTCCTCCATAAAAACTTTTATGTAAGAACTTATCGGGAGGAGTTTTTACCTCCCTTGGTATTGTAATAATAAGTACTCCGCACTCATGTTTTTATGCTGGTCTGTAATAACTAACTTTGTCTTACTTTCAAATAAATGTAAGTTATGTAATCGCTTCCACATTTCTATATCTCTGATGTTCTGTAATGTCTGCGTGACAGGTGAAACGCTCTTGGGAAAGGTAAGAAAAGCAGATACCGAACTTTTCAAGTAATTCAGGGGCATCTACAGGGTTGTCTGAGGTCCGTTGGACAAGAACAACTGTAGGTGGGCCTAATAACTTGGGAGGTTCCGTCATAGCTGGTATCGGAGCGAAGCCCTTCCCTGCAGATATTATGAGGCACTTTCAAAAGGATTTTCTAAAGACTTACCTAGAAAAATTTCTTCCATTCTTACCCCTTATATCTAAAGAATCTATATGAAAGACCAGATAGGAGGAGTGCAATTTATAGAAGGTATGAATCAACTAAGGTTGGTTCTGTAATTATACATGCATCATGCTAAGAACTATACTAATAAAATTTCCCCCTTAGAGAAATGTCGCCGCGGACAAGGAAAACCGCGCGCAAGTCAACTGGCCCAATTGGTGTACCCCGTCATCAACTCGCTCCCAGACATGAGGATAGTAGTAGTGGGAGTAACGATCTGATCGGGGATCTTGAAGCCCAAGTAAATTAGCTTCAAGCGAAACTTCAACGCAGGACTAACATATGGGTTGTGGATGGCGACAGAATAAACGAATTGAGAAGCCATATCTGCCGCCTGCAAGATCAGCTTGCTGATCGACATCTAGCGCTCGACTGGGCGGTTCAGTCTCGTTCGCTTGCCTAGGCTAAGGAAGCAAAGGCTCGAGCCCGAGTCGAAGAACTTAGCTCAGCTATTGATAATCTGCAGGCATATTGCAATACCCTACATGAAGAAGTTCATGTACTATATTCGCAATTGCACCCCAGCGTACCTGCAATCCTGTCGGGACAGAAGCCGGACCTTCTCATGAAGCAGGAGAAGCTTTTGGTGGTGAATTGGACCTTTTCAGGCCCCCTCCCTCCATGAAGTTGGTCGACGAATGGTCTCCTACGCCCGATAGTGAAGCTACTAAGAGTGATAGGAAGTACGAATAATATAGTTGTAAAATTAGTGGTGTTATTGTATAATGGGTACTGTACTCCTGTTTTATAAATTCGAGTCTGTAACATTACTCTTTTTAGTAATGTAAATTGGATGGTTTTTCTTTGGCATATTATATTTGTTTCCAAATATTTGTTGCCACAGATGTCGTCCAAGACCCAATCACAGGATGCAGCCGGAACCTCCAGTGGGAGGGAGTCCACCCCAAATCCACCTCCAGTCCCTCCCACACTTGCCGAGGCTATCGCCGCCTTGGTAAATGCGACAGCGGATAATACCCGTTTCCTACGGGAAATGGCGGGTCTGCAATTTCAACAAGGTGGACGGGGCTATCCGTAAGGGCCCCGTGAGACATCCTATTTAGACTTCTCCGAAACGCGTCCACCGTTGTTTGTCAAAGCCGAAGACCCTTTAGAGGCAGACGAATGGATTCGTGTCATCGAGCAAAAGTTTGGACTTCTGCGATGTTCTGAAACCCAGAAGCCCTTGTTCGCAGCCCAGCAACTGCGCGGCCCTGCCAGCACCTGGTGGGGAAATTTTATGGCTGTTCAACCGGCCAATCATCAGATAACATGGGAAGAATTTAAGTTGGCCTTACGCGAACATTACATACCAGAAGGTGTACTTCATATGAAACAAGAAGAATTTATGAAGCTGAAGCAAGCAGGGGATACTGTTAATCAGTATCTCAATAAATTCAATCATTTGTCACAGTATGCAATCGATCAAGTTAACACCGATCTGAAGAAGAAGAATTGTTTCATGCGAGGACTTAATGACAGGATGCAAAGAAAAATGGCTACTTGCATTGACCTTACCTACGGAAGGGCTGTCAGCACAGCGTTGGCAGTCGAATCTAAATATGCAAGTTCTGGAAAGATCAAGGGGAGTGGCGGAAACAGGCCTACTCAGGGCCCATAAAAAAGGCAACTGTTTGTTATCCGGCCTGTTAATCAGGGTCGTTCTTCAGCACGTCCATCCTCCTTCCCATTTAAACAGCCAGTATTCATCCATCCCAACACTGCCCCTACAACAACAAGTCAGCTAGGTGCCCCTGGCACTCGATTCCCTGCTCTTCCCAGTTCATCGACAGGATGTTTTATTTGTGGAAAATCTAGGCATTTTATCAAGGATTGCCCTTATTCGAAGCAAAACAAGTCAAACAATCCACAAGGATATGGGAATTCATCTCAAGCCAAGGGAAATACTATGGGCAAAAATACAAAGAAGACGGGACGCATATATTATACGCAAGTGGCCACTACACCGGATGGTGAACCTGTCATGATGGGTACGTTCCTTGTGGCCAATCATCCCGCAATTATTCTCTTTGATTCTGGTGCTTCCCATAGATTCATTAGCAAGAAATTTGTGGAGCAACATTGCATTTCTTACCATGAATCAAAAGAGGGGTTTAAAATTCAGTCACCTGGGGGACAAATTTTTACTAGAGAAGTGGCCTATCAAGTGCCCGTAACATTGGTCGGACGGGACTTTCCTACTAATATGATAGTTCTGAAAGGCCAAGACATAGATGTGATTTTGGGCACGAATTGGCTGGCCCGACATAAAGCAACCCTCAACACTGATCAGAGAACCATCAGGTTGAGTCATAATCAAGAAGAAATTCTCTTGTCTATCCCCATTCCAACAAAAATTACTGGCAGAGTTTATGAAGCCATCATACCGGAAGTCAAGGATATTCCGGTAGTATGCGAGTTCCCAGATGTCTTTCCAGAGGATTTTCCTGGATTGCCACCTGAGAGGGATGTAGAGTTTGTAATTGAATTGAAGCCCGATACGGCTCCCATTTCTAGAAGATCGTATCGCATGCCTCCAAATGAGCTGGCAGAGCTGAAGATTCAGTTACAAGATCTACTATCAAAAGGATTCATCCGGCCAAGCTCGTCACCATGGGGTTGTCTCGCCATATTCGTCAAGAAGAAGGATAAGACTCTACGTATGTGCGTGGATTATCGACCCCTGAATGAGGTCACTATCAAGGACAAGTACCCTCTTCCACAAATTGAAATTTTATTTGATCAGCTGACTGGGGCGAGGGTATTCTCCAATATTGATCTCAGATCGGGCTATCATCAGATCCGTATTCGGCCCGAGGATATACCAAAAACCGCATTCACTACTTGGTACGGATTATTTGAATACCTGGTAATGTCTTTCAGATTGACGAATGCTCCTGCCCACTTCACTTATCTGATGAACTCGGTATTCATGCCCGAGTTGGACAAATTTGTGGTGGTCTTTATAGATGATATTTTGATATATTCAAAAAATGAAGAGGAGCATGCTCAACATTTACGGGTCGTATTAACGCGCTTGAGAGAACATCAATTATATGCCAAGTTCAGTAAGTGCGCATTTTGGCTGGAAGAAATTCAATTTCTGGGACATGTTCTATCTGCCAGGGGGATTGCGGTAGATCCCAGCAAAGTCAAGGACATTTTGGAGTGGAAACTCCCAACCACTGTTCACCAAGTCCGAAGTTTCCTTGGACTAGCTGGTTATTATCGCCGATTTATACCAGATTTTTCTAAGCTTGTGAAGCCAATTACAAGTCTATTGAAGAATGAGACTAAATTCAATTGGTCTTTTGAGTGTAATGAAGCTTTTGAAAAATTGAAGATATTATTAACCACTGCTCCGGTATTGGCTCAACCGGATATTAACAAGCCATTTGATGTGTATTGTGACGCATCTGGCAGTGGTCTCGACTGTGTAGTAATGCAAGAAGGCCGAGTAATTGCGTATGCTTCAAGGCAGTTACGCCGGCATGAAGAGCATTATCCTACTCATGATCTGGAGCTAGCTGCAGTGGTTCATGCTCTGAAGATATGGCGTCATTATCTACTGGGAAATGTCTGTCATATTTATACAGACCACAAAAGTTTGAAATATATCTTTACCCAGTCTGAACTCAACATGAAACAAAGGAGATGGCTTGAGCTTATTAAAGATTATGAACTGGAGATCCATTATCACCCAGGCAAGGCTAATGTAGTGGCAAATGCACTCAGTCGCAAGGCCTCCTGCCATTGCCTAACTATGGTGACTTCTGACATTACGTTGTGCCAGGAGATGGAGAATCTAAACCTGGGTATGATTCAACATGGGACTTCAAAACACTTGAAGCTTGAGTCAGTCATCCTGCAAAGGATAATCGACGCACAAAAGAATGATGAAGGCATGAAACATATTCGTGAAAAGATTAAAGCTGGCAAGGCCAATTGCTTCCGAAAAGATGATCAAGGTGTTGTATGGTTCAATAACCGCATAGTTGTGCCAAAAAATGAAGAAGTCCGCCAGCAAATTCTGGATGAAGCACATCTTAGTCGTTATTCTATTCATCCCGGAAGCACTAAGATGTATCAAGATCTGAAACAACATTATTGGTGGACGAAGATGAAAATTGAAATTGCACGCTATGTGGCTAGATATGACACTTGTAAACGTGTCAAGGCCATACACTTAAAAGCTGCCGGTCCATTACAGTCGCTACCAATACCCACATGGAAATGGGAAGACATAAATATGGACTTTATTGTGGGATTGCCCAGGACTGCCAAAGGGTATGATTCTATCTGGGTTATCATTGATCGACTCACAAAGATCGCCCACTTCCTACCCGTTAGGACAAAATATACAATGGCCACTTATGCAACATTATACATTGCCCGTATTCTCAGCTTGCATGGTATTCTAAAGACGATAGTGTCAGATCATGGATCGCAATTCGTGTCCAAGTTTTGGGAAGAACTTCATAAATCCCTGGGTACTAAATTGCTCCACAGCTCAGCCTATCACCCTCAAACCAGTGGGCAGACTGAGAGGGTAAATCAGATACTGGAAGATATGCTGCGGGCATGTGTGTTAGACTTCTCACAAAAATGGGATGAATGTTTACCGTTAGCAGAGTTCTCATATAATAATAGCTACCAAGAAAGCATCAAGATGGCACCCTTTGAAGCTTTATATGGACGACGATGTCGTACTCCGCTAAGTTGGTCTGAACCAGGTGAAAGGTATTTCTTTAGGCCTGACCTGGTAAAATAAACCGAAGAGAAAGTTTAGAGAATAATACATAATTTGAAGAAAGCTCAAACCCGTTAGAAGAGTTATGCAGACAAACGACGAATGCCCTTATATTTTCTTGAGGGAGACTATGTCTACCTAAAGGTTTCGCCAATGAAGGGCGTATCGCGTTTTGGGGTCAAAGGGAAACTTGCACCACGATATATTGGTCCTTTTCTCATTCTTGAAAGATATGAGCCAGTGGCGTATCGAATTCAACTACCTGAAACTTTGTCTGCTGTACATAATGTGTTCCACGTGTCCCAATTGAAGAAGTGTCTTTGGGTACCAGATCGAACCATTGAAGTGACAGATGTTGTCCTTGAGTTAGACTTAACATATTCAGAGCACCCTATTTGAGTCTTGGATCAAAAGGACAGGATTACCCGAAGAAAAACTCTCAAGTTTTACAAGATACAGTGGAACCAACATTCCGAAGATGAGGCTACATGGGAAACTCAAGACTTTTTAAATAAGAATTTCCCAAGCTTTTTAGCCTCTTGTAATTTGTAAAGTGTACAACATTGTTGTAATATAGGAGTGAGTCCCAACCCACCCCTGCCTTGTACAGAAAATAAGGAAATAAAAATGTGAAGCATTTCCTTTTCCATTACTTACCCTAGGACTTTTAATCTCGGGACGAGATTCTTTTATGGGGGGAAGGATGTAACACCCCTGGTGTTACTGCTACTAAAACTTGAGCATGACATCATAAACATTGGCATTGCATATGTTTGACACACCTAGAGTGCATTTACTAGGTAAAAATTTCAAACAAGTTGTATTGTTTTGGTGTTTTGCAAATAGAACCCTGGAATAGGATACTTAACCCTAAATAGGGATTTAGGGGGTAAAACATGACCCAAGTTGAGAAAACCCAAAAGCTTTAGTGGATAGTCATAAAATGCTCCTAAGAATGAAATTGAATCACATTTATACCCCTGAGATACTAGAAACCCTAATTAAAACCCTCGAAAACCCTAAATCCAAACCCTAGGGGCCTATGTGCAAAAACAGTGCACATTTGGACTAAAGTGTGAAAACTACTATGTTAAAGCATATGAAGTCATATGGTTCACAAGTGAAACCCTAAGTTTTGGGTTTATTTGCAAAAAGTACCAAGTGAACTCTATATTAACTAAGTGTGAAATCAGAGTTTTGGCTCAACTTTGGAGCTCTATAGCTTTCAAATTTGTGAGAATTTGCCCTAGGTCACCACATCAAATTTGTAGACCTATCAAAGGTGAACAACTTTACTTAAGGGTGTAAGCATAGTTGTTGAGAAGAAATTGGAGATAATTAAGCCCAAAGTTGGACTGTCAGGCTGATAAGTCTGAATTTCAGACAGACAGTGACCTAGATCCAAGTTTGAGAGCCATCTCGACTATGATCCAGTGAGAATCTACCTAGGGTTGCTATAACAAAGTTGTAGAGTTATTATAGAGGAACAACTTTGTTATAGGTGTTTGGGTTTGGTACCATATGGAATTGAGAGAAAATCTAGCCTCAAGTCACTCGGTCAGGCCATCTGATGGTGGATTGCCATGGTACAGTACATCAGAGGGGGAGATAAGGATCAGCCCTCGCCGGCAATAAGGATGCCACCGCGGCTCAGATGGGTCATCGGCGGCCGCGGTAAAGGTCCCCGGCGACGTGGTAGTAAGTTACTGAGGTGGCAGGCCCCGGTTAATCGACGACCACCGTGCCATCACCGGAATCCGCCGCGCGGTTAGCTTGCCAGCACATCTGAAATCCGCGATCCATATCCAAATCCGATCGACGGCCTATAAATTGCGCTCGAGTTCGGTTTCTTCGCCACATCCCACACCTCAATGCTTAAGCAATTGACTTAGTTTCACCTGAAACCGTGCGCAGTTCACAAATTTTCCCCTCCCATGTTCTTAGCTCCGCCGTGAAGAACCCCTTCGTGGCCAGCACTCTTCGGGTCAGTAATTATCATTACTTCTTGTTCTAGTCTGCTTTTGATCTCCTATTGCTCTCAATGCCAACCAATTGAAATTCGGCCGAAGCCCATCACCGGAACGCACACTTGCTCTGTAAAACGCCGCCATGACTACCCCCTCTGTCAACCCACTCTTTGATTCCTATTTCGCCCAAATCTAAGTGTGTACCTAACCTCTGGTGAAACCGTGAACCTTTCCCCAGCCTCAATTTGGTTATCCACACCGTCATTTGGTCGGAACGCGTTCATCCCCATGCCCAACCGCCTGGTCACCGTGGACCTGATCGATTCAATGCCCCCTTGATAAAATTGATAGAGGGGAAGTGTTCGGTAGGAGTCTAATTCGATCTCTGTCGCTCGAGAGCTCCTGCCATGGTAGTATCTGGCCGGAACAGGCTCATCGGAGATCGACCGAGCACTGTTTTCCGTCAGGGATCTCGTCCTGCGAAGAATTAGAAACTTGAGGGTCTTTTTGTGAGTTGTCAGCGACCTGGAGAAACAGTAAAGAAACCCATTTCCAGTTGTTCGGAAAGGCAAGGGCCTTTATGCAAAATCTTCACCGCGGGCGCGGACGCGCGCGCGCTTCTGTGCAGGCTTGGGCTACCTGGGCCAGAAACGGCCCAGCACTATTGAAGTTTTTTCCTTTCCTTTTTTTGTCCAACTTTAGAAATATGTAGAAAAATGTTAAAAATGTCAAACCAATTTTTTTAGATTCCTTATTTTTCATAGTATTTAATAAAAATAGTTGTATGATTTTTAGGACAAATAGGGAATTTTGGGTTATTTAAAATAGCCTAAAGTATTGTTTCTGGATTTTTAGAAATTGGATAGTAATTCCAAAAAGCCCCAAACTTTTTATATGAACTCAAAACATTATTTAGAAGCCATGGGTAGAGTTTGGTTTGATTTGGACCTTGTTTGATAACTAAAACCCAAAACCCCCATCCCTGCCCTTTGAATTCCTTTACTGACTCCGGAAACCCTAGTTTCCCGGAGAACCGTGAAGCAAAATTGTATTCAAGAACCTTAGATAATAATTTCTTATTATCTTTGCACTCTCATGAGCATTTCATGGCATACATTCTTATATACACATATATATGGTGATCTAGAAAACGAAGAAGAAGTCGAAGTAATCGAAGAGAAGACACCACCACCACCCTCGAAATCTCAGGCAGGAAACTATTTCTACCTTAATATCTGCGGGTCCGAGCCTGACTCACCTATCAACGAAGGCAAGCCCCGGTGCATTTGCCACCTTCCTTGATGTTTTTAAAATCTTTTTCACTTGATTAATGCATTAGGTGATAGGAGTTGAATGCTTAAACAATTCTTGCATTACCCTCCTTGAACTTGATTATCTTCCTTGGAACCCTGTTTTCATAAAAGGTTTTTACTATGCTTAGTATTGCTCTAGCAAAACAAAAGGTTTTGTTTTACAAAAGATGATTGGCAAAGTGGGAGGGATGTTTTTGAAAATAAAACTTGATGGTGGATCCATCATGGCCATGATGGGTTCAACATCGGAAAAGATGTACCTCTGCCAGGTACCAAGCTTTGGGTTTTAAATGATTAAGCTGAGACCGGGTGGGTGACTTGCACAAGAAAGAGAGTCTCGGTGTAGTGTCTCCGTTTGAGTCGATTAAGGACCGTCTCGATGTAGGCTTGCTGATCGAGGACCCTTTAACTCGTCACATGCCTCGTCATGGGTAAGCCTTGCCTCGGGCAGACTAAGGCTAGAATAAGATAACACGGAATGGGCGTGGAGCGGTGGCAAGAGTAGTGTGTACCCTCCGTGGCAAAAGGCTAGACGGTGGTGTATCTGTGCTCTCGGTTCGCGTGAACCCGATCTGGTCTTAAGAACTCCGGTGGCGGGTTGACATATGCAAGGGTTAAGTGCTACATATGTCGTGTGATTGGAGATCCTCAGCTGAGTATAATCGATTCGGATCGCCGTACCTTCGCGGTCATGAAGACTTGGTCACTCCCTATACGTAGAACTCCAGTAAAGATGAAGGACTTGTTAAGAAATTGGCTAGTGTAGGTGAAGTGATTGAACTAGGTTAGAAAGAACTCTAGATGCAGGTAATTTTACCTAACCTGAAAATAAAACTGGATTTATAAGGATCCACTTTTAGTAAGCATTTATGCAAAATAGAGTTTTTGATCTTTGAGATACCTTACCTTGACTCCCTTATAACCAGCATACCCTTGAGAGTCTTTTCTTTAGTCGGGTAAGACCTGCTGAGTAATCCCATACTCAGGGTTTTATTCCCTATTGTTTTTAGGTGAGGAAGCAGCAAATTTTTGTTGCTTTTGTACCAGGGTGGTGTCAAATGAAGAAAAGCAAGAATGAAGCTGCGGGAGGACCTAGTCCTCCATAAAAACTTTTATGTAAGAACTTATCGGGAGGAGTTTTTACCTCCCTTGGTATTGTAATAATAAGTACTCCGCACTCGTGTTTTTATGCTGGTCTGTAATAACTAACTTTATCTTACTTTCCAATAAATGTAAGTTATGTAATCGCTTCCGCATTTCTGTATCTCCGATGTTCTGTAATGTCTGCGAGATGGGTGAAACGCTCTTGGGAAATGTAAGAAAAGCAGATACCGAACTTTTCAAGTAATTCAGGGGCATCTACAGGGTTGTCTGAGGTCCGTTGGACAAGGACAACTGTAGGTGGGCCTAATAACTTGGGAGGTTCCGTCACAAATTTCTTGTAATGATTTTGCTTCTATCAGAATGAAATATATCTTCGTCACAGATTTACGAAGCTCAAAAGTCATTCCTAAGGGAATAGAGCCAAAACCGACGAAGTTACAAAAAGTCGTTCCTAAGGAGCGCAGTGTAAGTTTTCTGCTCAAAAGTCGTTCCAAAGTGAATGTAGAGCCAAATACCGCCGAAATAGAAGGCGAAGAAGTTCAAAAGTCATTCCTAAGGGGATGCAGAACTTATACCGCTGAAATAGAAGGCGAAGAAGTTCAAAAGTCGTTCCTAAGGGGATGCAAAACTTACACCGAAAAATAAACGGTAAAGCTGAAAAATAAACGCCAAAGAACTCCAAAGTCATTCCCAAGGGGATGCAGAGCTTTGTGTGTGGGCTTATGGCTATGTGTCTTCGGCATTCCCATCATTTTGCATCATGTCATCATGTCATATCATACATCATGCATCATATCGCATCAACAGACACAAGAATCGAATATGGAGCTAATCTTCGGAAAATGCTTCGTCAAAATGAAAATGTGCTAAGGCACGAAGTAAGCTTCGGGAAATACAGCTTTATCAGCCTTGCCACAAGAAGGGATCTCTTTCTTTACGAAACATGAAAAGAAGGGAAGGTGTTTTTCGCCGAAGGCTCAAAAACGGTATGTGTGTAAGTTTCATGCATCGTAAAAAAATAAACTGCAAATAATTTACATATTCAATTTAATATTACACATTCCAAATATTACATAGTCTTGTTACAATAGAAATCTGATCTTCCTTCATTTATTATACACATCAAGCTTCTCAAAATGGTTATTACAATAAAACCTATTCCTCTTTAAGGACTTTTTTGGCAATTTTGTTCAGCAATTTGTTGACGATTTCGTCAACAACGGATTCAGCGATGCTTATGATATCCAATGATTCCTTCATCTGTGGATCAGCCTGGGGACATACGGTTCCGGCGGCGGAGGCAATTCAGCTGAAATAGGAAAAATTAATTAGTCCAAAGCTACAAAAAACAAATGCCGAAGCTAAAAACTAAAGATTAATACCTATACGCCTTTCGTGTTCTGCAGCTTCTTTAGCTCGCCTTGCTTCTGCTCAGGCGTCATGGGTGTCTTTTTCACTTTTCTTTATAATTTCATGGGCCATTTCTTGGCCACCATTCACCCAGACGTCATTAAAGAATTTTCCGCCCATCAAGGTTGCTTCAGCTGAAGGATCCTTCATATCATCTATGGAGAAGGTAGCTTCGGCCTGGGCCATGATCTTAACATGGTCGCATCCAGCCTTCTCCAAGATGGCTGAAATCCCCCGCACACCGGAAAACACGCATACATCCCCACGATCGCTTAAAATTTCTTCGAAGGTTTCGACCTCTCCGCTTATCCATTCAATAACACCTTCCAGGTCGCCTCGAACGAAGTTTTCTTCGGTAGAGTACGCACCCACGTTGGCGAAGTTAGTCTTCAATTTCTTCACACAATCCAAGGACTTCTCGTAGCACCTTTCATTGGATTGGTGAAGTTCTTCAACACTTTTATCTAGATAATTCCTCCAGTACTCGCTGATCTCTCGGTTGGCCTCTGTGAGTGCGCAGTTCTCTTTAGCTTTGGCCAACTGTTTGCGAAGGTCTTCAATTTCTGCTTTCTGGGCTTCGGCCTGAGCTTTATAGCTAGCTTCGTCTTCCTTCACTTTGTTTACTAATGAAATTAAGATTTTGTCTTTTTCAAGACCTTCATTTCTTAATTCAATCACCTCTGAACGAAGGTTATTAAGGGCCATCGTATAGCCTTCGTCTTCAATATTCATCTGTGCGCTCAAGGCATTGCTAAGAATCAAGCCCTGTAAGTAAGAGGAAAGAATTAAGTATGACAATAAAATATGCTAGTTTCCAACTTAAAAGTAAACATTTATACCTTTATACTATTATATGCTAGGCTGTCAGCAAGTTCATCCTTCAATAAAATCGAAAGGTCGTCTTCCAGCTTTGGGAATCCGATGCTCTTACCTATCTCCTGGCAAACGGATATTTCTTTATTATCCGGGAGATAGTACAAAAAATCTTCTTCGCCACTACCATTGAACACTAACGCCCCCTTCGGATATTTCAATTTTTGGGCGTAGTGTCGTGCTTCTAGCATTTCTTCTTGGGATAGTTCTTTTCTCGAAGCATGGTGAATGATGTACTCAATGCTTTTGTTCGAAGCTTCGGGAGCAGGAGTTTCGATTCCTTCAGACGCAATCCGCTCTGTCATTTTTTCCTTAGGATCAGCAAGCTCCATCTTGGTGGGCACTGAAGGCCCAGCTTCGGGTTCAGTTTGAGCTTGCGCAATTTTGGTTTCTGCTTGCCCAGTTTTGGCTTCGGCCTGCATCTTTGTAGTTTCAGCAACTTTCTTTGTAGTAGCAGGACTTAAAGCCTTCGTAGTTTGCAGCACAGCATCCAACATGTTGGCCATCCTCCTCCTCTTGGGAGTTGTAGCAGAAGCCTTTTGTACCTTCGTCAGTTTTGTCTCTATCGGAGGGCTCGGAATTTTTGGCACTTCTTCAGCCCTATTAACCTTAGCCTCAGCTGGCTTGGCTAGGGGTACCTTCGGCATTACGGTCGCCTCTTCAGTGCTCTGTGCAACTGCAGCAGTTTCTGTTGCTTCGACTGCTGAGGAGGACCCTGCACCGAACTCAGGCACTACGGCCGGTTCAATATAGCGCGGTCGGTGGGTTAGAACCTTCACCTTTTTGCTCTTCGGCACAGGCTTAGCTGGGATGACCGAAGCAGCAATCTTCCTCTTTTTCCTTTGCCCTCACAGCGTGTAGCGATAATCGGGGTATATGAAGCCGATCGCATCAAAAACCCTGTTCAGTATTTTCTTCCCCCGACCTCCGAAAGCTGCGGATAGAGCATTATCTTCGGCCTTAGAGTAAGCTCCAAGCAACTCATCGCAGGTAGCTTCAATACACTTCAGCCAATCATCGTTTGGCTCATCAAACTTCTCCCTAAATCTGAAAGTATACTTCAGTCGGACTAGACCACCATCACTAGAATCAGTGGTGGTCTCCTTCGGCATTTCCTAGCTTTCCACAAGCGGCCATACCCTGAAGGCTATATGTTCTTGAATCAAATCTCTTGTGCCAATGTAGGCACACACAGTGCTAAAAGCCCTCTGGCATGCTCCGATAGTGTCATCAACTTCCACCTTCGGCCTTTGAAGTCCAAAGCGAGACCATATGGGGTGCTGAATGATTTCCTTGATATATTCCCTTACCTCCAAATCATTTTTAACATAGAACCACTCCTCCATCCAGACCCTAGGCCACCATTTCCGGAATGTTGGCACTGGGTGGCTTGCATTAGGACGAGCAACAAATCCATAACAACCGAAGTTGTTGTGATACTATTCTTTACCAGTAGCCTTCGTCTCATATAAAAGTTCATGCATATTGCAGAAGCACTTCGCGCTTGGCTCTAGCCCCTAACTCCTTATAGCCCAGACAAAAATCCCCATCCTCATTGTCGGAGAGAAAATCCTCCGGCTGGGTGGCGGAATGCACCCGGCTGGGTGGCTTTTTGCCTGTTAGGTGGATTCGGGATGAACACAAGAGCACACGAGGGATTATAGTGGTTCAGGCCACCGGAGCATAATACCCTACCTCCACTATGTGTTTATTGTATTGAGTGGGTATGAGCTTGTGTATGTGAACTTGAGAGTCTGTGTGAACTTGTCCTGTAATGCTGTGTGCCTTCCCTTTTATAGTTTAAGGGAGGCACATACAAGGATGCTGAGCCCCGACATGTGGGCCCAGGAGCATAACGGTAGAAATACATTATGTGAATAATAAATGCTGACAGTACACAAAAAATCCTTCGCCTTAGTAACACATGAGTAATCAGCGGGAGTCATGATGACCGCAGTCCATGCAACATTGATAGTCAGTAATGTGCGAGTAATGGCACGGCCCACGTATCGTGGACTGAGCCCACCACCTGTCAGTGGAATGGACAGGCGCACGTCTTATTCGCAATGAATGCTAGGGCGCGTGTAGCCCAGAGGCGTCATGCTAGGTTCTACCCGTTGGCTTATGCCGCGCGCAGTATGCCACGTGGCAGCATCGGGTCTTCGCCTGAGCAGGGAGCTGGAGTGTATGTAGACAGGTCCGGATCCCACCTGACCAGGTCTGGACACGTGTCAGCATCGGACCTAAGGCCCGGGTGTGTTCTGTCCTAGAACCTCAGGACCCTACTATGGGCGGCCCGGACCCCATACGGGGGGGGGGGGGGTTCGGATCCCATTTCAGGGGTCCGGTCCGTACACGTGGGGGTCCTAGACCAATCTTGGAGGTCCAGACTGTATATCCAGGGGTCCGGCACTTTCCCCTGGGGGTCCGGGTTCACTGTTGATACCGTGGAGTATATCACTTTCTCTGGACATGTGGCGGCTCCGGACCCACCCATTTGGTGGGGGCAGGCACTGTTGCGGACCCAGAGTAGTCGCCCGATGTTGGGGCGAGTCATGGCTTGGTCCCACATACAGCACTTTTACCACGCGACTAAGAGATAGCCGCGTGGGTACTTCGTCTTTATATAGTAGCAACAGGTACCCTAGTTTCAGGGTACCGACAGTGGCCCCTGGACCCACCTCAGGGGAGGATGCGAGCCTGTAGGTGGGGCCAAAACTTGTACTTTGCTTCAAGATGGCCTGATTGGAGATTGGCGCGCCGTTTTAGCATGTCTGCTGATATGCCCTCTGTCAATCACCTTCGGTTACGCCAACTGCCATAGCTGCCCCCGCGGCTGACTGACCCACGACCCCCATACCTGGTGGTTTCATTGGGCCACGCGCGGGGCACCTCGTTGTCGCTGCCTTGGTTTAAAAATTTACCTTCTATCTTCTGCAGCGGCCCCGAGGAGGCGCACTACCGGCGCGTGCGGTGGTTCGCTCTTTCCGCACCCGAAATCCGACTCACAAAGTGTATGACCTATGGACTTGGGCCCCCATGTCATAGACTAGGCTGCCTGGATCTAGGTGCCCGTCGCGCGTGATCTCCTGCGGCGATTGAGGGGCACACGGCAGGGTTTCCCTAAACGAGCACTCAGGTTTCCTTGAAAAAGGATTCACCCCGCATGCAGCAGTTACCCTTTCGCATTGTCTTCCAATTGACTGTGCCTCTTTGCCTTCATGTTCCTCTATGCCCCTTTGCCTTTGTGGTCTTCTTCTCTACACCCGTGCCGCCGCACAAGCCATGACTTCGCTTGGCCATCTCGACCGCTTTTAGTCTAAGGAGGCGCTCAATCTGGTGCGCGGCCTCCTTAGGTGGAGCGCGCTAGGGCTTGCCGGAAGAATCCGCGCCGGCGCCGTCCCCCTCGGCGATCTCGCCGCCAGGGAGTTCGTGCTGTTCACCTCCTACATCTCCTGCGGGTTGGCGCTACCGATCTCGCCCTTCTTTCTGCTGCTGCTGGAGGAGTTCAGGCTTCAGCTCCAACACCTCACGCCCCACTCCATCTTCCAGGCGGCCATCTTCGTCCACCTCTGCGAGATGTTCGTAGGTGTGGTGTAGCATCCCAAAAATTCAAATCTTGAAATTTTCTCAAACTCGCTCTAAATTCAAAATGAATTTTAAATTTCATTTCAAAATGTTTCTTTCCGAGTTGATATCAACAAATAAAATATAGTGGTCTATATTTTCTCCAAAATCCTCCTCAAAATATCCTACAAATATTTCCCCAGTGACCCCCTCAAATTCTTTCCAGAAATACTGTCCAGATATTTCCCCAGTAACCTCCCTCAATTTCCTTCCAGAAATACTGTCCAAATATTCCACCGATATATCTCCAAGTATTTTCCTCTTGAGAAATACCTTCAGAATCATTTTTCAAGTCCCTACAAATATTTTCTTCATAACTTTCCTCATGCTCATACGTATACGTATGTCTCCTGTGTCATACGGTGAGCTCTACAAGCTAATCTCACTTATACAAGACAAATACATGCTAATCTCCCACTAATCCCCTCATCCTCCCACTAATCCTCTCATCCCTCCCCCTAATCCCCCCACCATGGCTATAAATAGAGGGAAAGGGCCTCCTCTCATCCCACCCCAAGCCATTTCATGGCAACTCTCTGTAACGCCCTGAATTTCGAGTTGAATTTTTTCTTTTCTCTATCGCTCGCTAAATTCGGGCGTTGCCCCTCTTTCCCACTTCTTTTCGCTAAAACCTCACCCTAAAACTTTAAGTCATGTGATAATGGTAAACCCTAGAGTTAATTTCTTTGATTTGCTGCACCATGCCGAACCATGCATTTTTGTTTGTTGAAAATGTGAAAGCATTCATATAGAAAATAGATATCAAAAAAAGGGAAAATCTTTTCTTTTCTCCTCCCCCTTTTGGCCCAACCGCCCCCCCTGGGTGCGCGGCCGGCCCAACCAGCCACGCCCCCTCCCCCCGTTCCCCCCTCTTTGGGCCCAGGAGCGGCCCAGCCGCCCCTCCCCTCCCCCCCAAATCTCTCTCCCCTCCCCTGCGGGCCCCGCCTGTCATCCCCCTCCCCTCCCCGAAATCTCTCTCTCTCCCCTTGCCCAGCCCGCCCCGATCCCCTGCTCGCCCGAAACCGCCGCCGCGGCCAATCCCCGCCCGCGGTGAGCCCCTTCCTCCCCCTCTCCACTTCTCTCTCCCCTCCCTTCTCCTTCCCCCGCCCGTCGGCGCCCTTCCCGCGTCCCGGCCGCGCTGGGCCCTGCCCGCCTCGAGCTCGCCGGCTATGGCGCCCGGCACCCGGCGCCCTCCCGCGGCGTGGCGAGCCCCGCCCCGCCCGCGCGCGCTCGCCCCAGCCCGCCCCCGTGCTCGCCGGTGCCCTTCCCGCCGCGGCCGCGCCCGCCCTCGGCTCGCCCGCCCCGAGCTCGTCCCACCCCGGCCGCGCTCGCCGACCTCGCCCGCCCCGGCCATGGTGGCCCCTGCCCGTCACGCCCGCGCCGCCCCCTGCCCCAGCGTGGTGGCCGACCGTGGCCTCACCGGCCATGGCGCCCGCGCGGCGTGCCCCGCCCTGCGCGTGCCCGGCCTCGGCCCTGTCCCGGCCATGGCACGTCCGCCCGCCCATGCTCGCCCGCCCGCCCCAGCGTGTCCTGCTCGTGTCGTGATGGCCCCGGCGCGTCCTCGAGCTCGGCCCAGCGTGCCTATGGCGCACGACCTTGAGCTCAGCCAACGCGTGGTCCCGACGTGTGCACGGCTAGTTCGCGGAGCGTGTGTGCGGCCTTGCGCGCGCGCTGCTTGCGTGGTGCGTGCGGTGCCTTGGCACGGCTCGCCGTGCCCTCGTCTACCCCTAGACGTGCCCGTCTACCCCCCTCCCCCCGTATATTTTATGCGCGCTAATCACGTTGTTCATTTTAATGAAATAGGAAACTCAATTTGGAAATTGGTTACGTTAGTTAATTCATATAGTTAATCGTCTAGCTCATTTAATGTTGATGAACTAAAAGTGGTCATGTTTCTATTAGTGCATGTAGCTAATCCTTATTATTGGTGCTAAGTAGAACTAGAGCACGTAATGTCTAGTTATTCGTCTACCCGTAATGCGCCTCGAGCATAAGCTTTAACCCCTGCGAGACCTTCCCCCGTTTCTTTCTAACCATGGTAAATGTAATATCGTATGTCATATTCTATGCATGTTTAATCTACTTGTTCTCTTGTATGGTGTATTGTTTGTTTCCTAATTTGAATGGATGGATGTATGTATGTCTGCACTCGCATAGAGAACGGTCCGGTTGAAGAGCCCGAAGAACTCGCAGGAGAAGCCCATGAGCAGCAGTCGATTGGTGGAGGCAAGTGTCCCTCGACCTATCTCTATCCTATTCATTCTTTAATTCACCTCCCGCATTACACATTTATACCTAAGGATTTACTAGCTTTTGTTATCCATGTCCTTGTTTACCTATTTGGGTTGGATTATTATTGCTTAGTCTTATGCTATTGCTCAACTCAAATCAATGAACATGATGAGAATTATCAATGATACGCTGTTTTCCTCCTTCTTATTATGATGTTATACTTGTGGCCTTTAAGGGGGCTCGAGCGGTTTCTCGAGTGCCTCTCCATAAGGACTTGTTCGTTGGATGACCGCCCAGGAAAATAGTGCAACCATGAGGGTTGAGTGGGACGCCCTTAGCCGAGTAATTAGAGGAACCGGGGTGTAGTTCGCTTAGCCGTCGTGCCGTCAATGAGGCTCGGTGTATGCGGCTCGCTCTGCCAAGGTTGATTTGTCCCTTGGGGAGGAGTGCGGTACATTTAGGAAACCTAACAGGCGGCTACAGCCCCGGGGAATCTTTATAAAGGCTACGTAGTGAGACCCTGCCTACTCACCTTGGGAGTGTTCAAGGGTCCATACAACCCGAGGCAAAAAGGGAATCACGGCTCATGGGTAAAGTGTGCAACCTCTGCAGAGTGTTATGAAACTGATATATCAGCCGTGCTCGCGGTTATGAGCGGCCAAGGGAGCTCCAGTGATTAGTGGTACTTGATCAGAGATGTTCAGATTTGCAGGTGGCAATGAGATTGATGGTTCTTGGTTTTGACTCTGGTAATGGTAAGTGGTACTCTTTCCATTTGGAAAGGAGTACGTTTGGGTTAATAACGTGGGTTAAATCCAAAACTTGGCTTCCTCTACTAGTAATAATAATCTGACCAACTAAAAGCAACTGCTTGACTTACCCCCACATAAATCTAGTCCACTACAGCCAAACAGGACACTTGCTGAGTATGTTGATGTGTGCTCACCCTTGCTCTACACACCAAACCCCCTCCCCAGGTAGTCCGCATTGCAGCCACTGCTCAGGAGAAGATGAAGCTGTGGAAGGAGATTTCCAAGAGTTCTAAGACTACGACGAGTTCTAGGCGTGGGTTAGCGGCAAACCCCCAGTCGGCTGCCTGTGAAGGCCGCGTTTATCTACGTTTCGTTTTTGCACTTTGATTATTGTAAAGACTATGTGGATGTCTCAGACATATGATGTAATCGACTATTATTTCCCTTTTTTAATACTATTTGAGCACTATGTGATGATGTCCATGTTATGTAACTGCTGTGTACATGAATTGCTGATCCTGGCACATACATGGTTCGCATTCGGTTTGCCTTCTAAAACCGGGTGTGATACTCTCCCCCCCACACACACCCACTCCATGTTCCACACAAGCACACACTAGCACAAGGATCGTTCGGTCATTCTTCAATCGTTCGTCCCCCTGTTCTTAGTTTGTTCGTTCGTTCCTCCGATCGTTCGATCGTTCGTCCGATCGTTCATGGTTCGTTCGTCCGTTCATCTGATCATTCGATCGTTCATCCGTTCGTTCGTCCAAATAATATTTGTCCTAACGTTATGCTGCCGAAATTCCGATCGTTCATTCGTTCGATCATTCGATCATTTTTCTGTTCGTTCGTAGTTCCTATTCATCATTCATCGTTCGTTCATAGCCCCTATTCATCGTTCTTCTAGATAATCTTTGTCCTGCCGTTGTGCTGCCGAAATTCTGATCGTTCGTTTGTTCGATCATTCGATCGTTCATCGTTCATTCATAGTTCCTATTCATCGTTCATCGTCACTATTCATCATTCATCGTTCGTTCATACGACTATTCACCATTACTATTCAGCATTACTATTCATCATCGTTACTATTCATCGATACTATTCACTATCGTTACTATTCACCGACAGTATTCATTATCGTTACTATTCATTGATCATCCGCTCACCTCAAATTTCAACTACTCATCCGTCATGCTGTCCAGTCCACCTAAGACCAGCCAGACCCATATTCCAGTCATACGAACTCTGGTGACTGTGATTTTCCTTCTAGTAGGGAACTCCCCATCTGGTCACCCATCCCAGGTTTCTCCAAGTTGAGCATACTTAACTTTGAGATTCCTTCGAACCAGGCTTCCAAACTCAGATTCCAATAATTCTTGTTTCTATATTCTTATCAAACTATTCCCTATCCAACAATGTCATCCCTTAAGCATGGTTCATGTTCCAGAAGACTCCCAAAATACTCTTGTCCCGTATTCTATCTATAACTCTCCTGTTCATACTAAGTCAGACGATTCATTCGTCACTATTCTCACCAACAGTGAACTTCACTGTACTACACCACATACAGCCAGCTATAAATACACCCATCTACCCTCTCCCTCTCCACACACTCAACACCCTCAGCCAAGGCAAACACCCCACCCACTAAGTTACTCCGGTCTGCTGGCTACACACATAGTGTTGCTTCGCCTCCAGTCCACCCTCCTGGTAAGCACCTCTGCTCCACCACTAGTAGTATCTCAACACCACATGACACAGATTCTACTCAAGACTCTACCCATCCATATATCCCTATTCTGACCATTATACTAAATATCTATTGATATACTTGCTGGTTTGTATGTTTGCTTATTCATGTTGCATAGTTATCGAAGCGTTCGTGCCGTCTCGTGGAGGCCAGATCTGCAAGTCTACGCCAGGTAGTGGAGCTAGAAGCCAGTTCCGCGAGCTCCCCTTCCCCCTTTGCCGGATAAGCACGACAAGCTCACTGGATCCCTTTGATGCATAAATTACTTATGATTTTTCAACCACAACCCTCAGCCTGTTATTTTATGCATGATATGATTTTGAGATAAGTTATTATGGCCACCCAACCGCTTGCCTCAATCAATCCTGGACATATTTGTTACAAATGATTTAAGAAAAGGTGTGAGTTTTCAAAAGAAAATGCTTTTCAAAATGAGTATGATGAAGGGTTTTCACCCTTATCACCTTTGAGTAGGGATGACCAGGGACTCCCTGGTTTAGGGGAGGGCCTAAGGTGATGGCTCAGCTGGTTTAGGTGTGAGCAGAAGGATTGTTCCCTCATATAAGGACCGGTTTGTCATCCTTCACTACTTGTACTCATGATAAGTACAACCACTCGAGACTGTGTGGGCAGTCACTCAATCTGAACTCGTACGATTCAAACCCTAGGGTTATGAAGGCTGGGGAGCACCGGGAGGATAAGGAGGGGGAATGTTTTGTCCGGTTTGGGCATGGCGGTGGCCTGACTCCTTCTGGTATAACCATTAAGGTAGGGACGTGCAAGTAAAGAAAGAGATTCGGATTCGGGTCTCACTAGCTATGAGATCGCAGAGCCGGACTAGTGGGTAAAGTATACACCTCTGCGTAGAGTTTCAAACCTATTCGAATAGTCTGTGTCCACAGGAATGGACGAGTCTGGTGTGGTATGGCAATTAGTGTTTTGTTTTAAAAAAAAAGGGGTGCGTTTGTGTGACGGAACCTCCCAAGTCATTAGGCCCACCTACGGTTGTCCTTGTCTAACAGACATTAGACAACCCTGTAGATGTTCCTGAATCACTTGATAAGTTCGGTATCTTTTCTTACCTTTCCAGGAACGTTTCACCTATCTTGCAGACATTACAAAACATCGGAGATATCGAAATGCGGAAGTGATTACATTAACTTACATTTATTTAAAAAGTAAGATCAAGTTGCTTATTACAGACCAGAGCTATAAAACGAGTGCTGAGTAGTATTATTACATTACCAAGGGAGGCAAAAACTCCTCCCTCAAAGTCTTTACATAAAAGTTTTCTTATGGAGGACCATGTCCTCCCGCATCTTCACTTTTGTTTTTCCTCATGTGGAACCACCTTGGTACAGAAGCAACAGAAATCTGCTGCTTCCTCACCTAAAAACAACGAGGGAATAAACCCTGAGTATGGAATTACTCAGCAAGTCTTACCCGACTAAAGAAAAGACTCTCAAGGGTATGCTGGTTATAAGGGAGTCAAGGTAAGGTATCTCAAGATCAAAGACTCTGTTTTGTGGAAAAGCTTACTATGAGTGGATCCTTAAAATCCAATTTTATTGTGAGGTTAAGTAAAACTACCTGTAGCTAGAGTTCTTTCTAACCTAGTTCAAACACTTGTCCTGCACTAGCCAGTTTCTCATCAATCCCTTCATCTTTAGTGGAATTCTACGTATAGGTCAGTGACCAAGTCTTCATAACCGCGAAGGTACGTCGATCCGAATCGATTATACTCAGCTGAGGATCTCCAATCACACGACATATGTAGCACTTAACCCTTGCATATGTCAACCCGCCACCAGGGTTCTTAAGACCAGATCAGGTTCACGCAAACCGAGAGCACAGATACACCACCGTCCAGCCTCTTGCCACAGAGGGTACATGCTACTCTCGCCACCGCTCCATGCCCATTTCGTGTTATCTTATTCTGGCCTTAGTCTGCTCGTGGCAAGGCTTACCCATGACGAGGCAGGTGACGAGTTAAAGGGTCCTCGGTCATTAAGCCTACATTGACACGGTCCTTAATCGACGCAGACGGAGACACTACACCGAGACTCTCTTCTCGTGCAAGTCACCCGCCCGGTCTCAGCTTAATCATTTAAACCCAAAAAAACTTGGTACCTGGTAGAGGTACATCTTTTCCGATGTTGAACCCATCATGGCCATGATGGATCCACCATCAAGTTTTATTTTCGAAAACATCCCACCCTACTTTTGCCACATCATCTTTTGTAAAAACAAAACATTTTGTTTTTCTAAGGCAAGGCTAAGCATCAAAAATCCTTTGTAAAACGGGTGATTAAGGAAGGTAATCAAATTCAAGGGAGGTAATGCAGGAATTGTTTTGGCAATCAAGTCCTATTACTTAATGCATCAATCAAGTGAGAAAGATTTTAAAAACATCAAGGGAGGTGGCAAATGCACCGGGGCTTGCCTTCGTTAGTAGGTGAGTCAGGCTCAGGCCCGCAGATGTCAAAGTAGAGACAAGTCCCTGCCTGAGATTCCAAAGGTGGTGTCTTCTCTTCGGTCACTTCAATCTCTTCTTCGTTTTCTAAACATAACCACATATATGCATATAAGAATGAATGCCATGTAATGCTCATGAGAGTGCAAAAATAATAAAGATTTATTATCTAAGTCTTGAATACAACTTTCCTTCACGGAACTCCGAGAACTTAGGGTTTCCGAAGTCAGTAAAGGAGTTCAAAGGGCAGGGGAGGGTTTTTGGGTTCTAAGTATCAAACAAGGTCCAAATCAACCCAAATTCTACCCCAGGCTTCTAAATAATGTATAGAACTCATATAAAAAGTTTGAACATTTTTGGAATTACCATTTATTTTCTAAAAATCCAGAATTAATGTTGTAAGCTAGTTTAAATACTCCAAAATTCCCTATTTGATCTAAAAATCATGAAACTATTTTTATTAAATACTATGGAAAATAAGAAGCCTAGGAAAATTGGTTTCACAATTTTAGGATTTTTCTACAATTTTCTATAAATTTTCAAAGCTCTACTGAAAAAGAAAAAGAAAAAGATTGAAACAGTGATGGGCTGATTTCAGCCCAGCGACCCAGTCCAGAGGGAAAGCTCGCCCGCGTACGCCCGTGCGCTCTGGCCATTTTGCACAGAGGCCCACGGATTATCAGCTAAACCGAAGCAGGTTCGTTTACTATTATACTAAGTCGCTGACACTTTGCAAAAATGTCCTCAAATTTCTATTTCTTCGCGGGGGAAGGTCCTCGACGGCGTGGAGCATGGCCGCGCTCCGGTGAGCAACTGTACCGGCCGAACAGGGCCATGACCGGTGCCCCCGAGCGGCGGACACCAAATCGGACCTACCCCGAGCATTTCCCTTAAGTTAATTGCACAGTTGGTGAGCTATCAAGCTCTATTCGCGTGAGCCGAATGGGTGACGGACAATTGGGTGCGTTCCTGGTGATTGGTGAGCCTGCAGTCCAAATTGGTGGCTCGGCAAACATCACAGAGCTATGAGAGTACTCAAACGAGGAAGCAGGGGACAGGGACTGACCGGAAAGGGGCTGGCCACGACTAGGTGCTCTTCGCGGTGGCGGAGGCTTGATTTGGGGAAGTTTGAAATTCCAGAGCTCGGGTGAACGATTACGGTGGGAGTGGGTGCTAAGACTTCATGATGACATAACGTAGCTGCCCCGGCCATCAATTTATAGAGGGCATCGACGGTGGCCGGGAATTTGAAGAAGGACGTGCGGCGGTCGGAGGTAGAAGAAGGCACTGGCGCGCGTGGGTGCGTGTCCTCAGTCGTGGCGAGCTCACCGGCGACGATGGGACTGCCCCAGAGTCACGGCGACGAGGTGTAAAGATAGAGCCACGCGACGGGCGACGGCGAAGGCTTGACGACGGTGAGCCCCTTTATCCACGGGCGGTGAGCAAGGGGAAGGGATTACGGCTGGCCGGGTGGCATCCAGCTCACCGGCAGCGAGGATTTTTACCGAGCTATGCTTATCTGATGGCCACGGCGCACGAATCACGGCGAGCAGCAATCAACGGCGACGGGCCACCGATGACGAGCAGGGGGTGGGATCTTCTTCAGTTTAATATTTACTGTACCATGGCGATGGTCATTCAGATGAACTGACAGAGCAAGTTTAGGTCACATTTTTTTTGATTTCAAATGGCAACTCATCCAGTGACCTGCAGTAAAGTTGTAGAGCTATATACCACCTATATTTCGACTATAGTGACTGAGCTCATTTGATCACTAGATAATCGTTGAATTCACACTCAAAGCTGACTCTTTTACACTGAATATCTGAATTTCAGAATGAAACCAGCCTGACAGCCAAGCTTTGAGCTTAATTATCTCTGGATTTTTCTTAACAACTGAGCTCACATTCTTAAGAAAAGTTGTTCTCCTTAGTTTGGTCTACAACTTTGATGTGGTGCCCTAGGGCAAATTCTTACTATTTGAAAGTTAATAAGCTCCAAAGTTGAGCTTACAACACTGAAATTCAGACTTAACATGAAATCTCAATTAGGGTCCTTTTTGCAAATGAGTCCAAAACTTAGGGTTTGGTTTGTAAATTCACATATGAGTGACCCAAATGACTTAAGGTACTTATTTAACTTGGTTTTTGCATTTTAGTCCAAAAGTTGACTAATTTTTTCACATAGGCCCCATAGGGTTTGATTTTAGGGTTTTTTAGGGTTCAAAGGGGTTTTTTGGATATCCCAGGGGTATAAATGTGATTCAAGTTTATTTTTGGGAATCTTTCATGACTATTTCCCTAAAGCTTTTAGGTTTTCTCAACTTGGGTTGGGTTTTACCCCTTTAATCCCTATTTAGGGTTAAGTTCCCTAACCAGGGTTCTATTTGCAAAATGTTATAACAATACAACTTGTTTGAAATTTTTACCTAGTAAATGCACTCTAGGTGTGTCAAACATATGCAATGCCAATGTTTATGATGCCATGCTCAATGTTTTATTTGCAGTAACACCAGGGGTGTTACATCCTTCCCCTCATAAAAGAATCTCGTCCCGAGATTAAGAGTCCTAGGGTAAGTAATGGAAAAGGAAATGTGTCACATTTTTATTTCCTTATTTTTGGTACAAGGCACGGGGTGGTGTGGGGTTCACTCTTTATTACAACCATTAATCACACTTTACAAATTACATGAGGCTAAAAAGCCTGGGAAATTCTTATCTAAAAAGTCTCGAGTTTCCCATGTAGCCTCATCCTCAGAATGTTGGTTCCACTGTATCTTATAGAACTTGAGAGTTTTTCTCCGGGTAACCCTGTCCTTTTGATCCAAGACACGAATGGGATGTTCGTAATATGTCAAGTCTGGTTCAAGGACAACATCTGTCACCTCAACGGTTCGATCTGGTACCCGAAGACACTTCTTCAATTGGGACACGTGGAACACATTATGCACAGCAGTCAAAGTTTCGGGGAGTTGAAGTCGATACGCCACTGGTCCACATTGCTCAAGTATAGGGAATGGACCAATGTACCTGGGTGCAAGCTTTCCTTTAACCCCGAAACGCGATAGACCCTTCATTGGAGAAACCTTCAAGTAGACATAGTCCTCTTCAAGAAAATACAAGGGCATTCGCCGTTTGTCTACATAACTCTTCTGACGAGCTTGGGCTTTCTTCATATTATGAATTATTTTCTGAATTTTCTCTTTAGTTTCTTTTACCAGGTCAGGCCTAAAGAAGTACCTTTCACCTGGTTCAGACCAATTTACCGGAGTACGACATCGTCGTCCATATAAAGCCTCAAGAGGTGCCATCTTGATACTTTCTTGATAGCTACTATTATATGAAAACTCCGCTAAGGGCAAACATTCATCCCATTTCTGTGAGAAGTCCAGAACACATGCCCGCAGCATATCTTCGAGTATTTGATTAACCCTCTCAGTCTGTCCACTTGTTTGAGGATGATAGGCCGAACTGTGGAGCAACTTGGTACCCAGGGATTTATGAAGTTCTCCCCAGAATTTGGATACGAATTGTGGTCCACGATCTGACACTATAGTCTTTGGAATACCATGCAAACTGAGAATGCGAGCAATGTATAATTCCGCATAGGTAAGAACCGGGTAATATGTCTTGACTGGCAGAAATTGAGCAATCTTCGTGAGCCAATCAACAATAACCCAGATAGAGTCATACCCCTTTGCGGTCCTGGGTAATCCCACAACAAAGTCCATACTTATGTCTTCCCATTTCCATGTCGGTATTGGTAAAGACTGTAGTGGATCGGCAGCTTTCAAGTGTATGGCCTTGACACGTCTGCAGATGTCACATCTAGCCACATAGCGAGCAATCTCGATCTTCATTTTTGTCCACCAATAATATTGCTTCAGATCTTGGTACATCTTAGTGCTTACGGGATGAATAGAATAGCGACTAAGATGTGCTTCATCAAGAATTTGTTGGCGGAGCTCTTCATTTTTCGGTACCACTATGCGGTTATTAAACCATACAATACCTTGATCATCTTCTTTGAAACATTTGGCTTTTCCATCCCTTATCTTCTCACGAATGTGTTTCATACCCTCATTATCCCTTTGAGCATCAATTATCCTTTGTAAGATGACTGACTCAAGCTTTAACTGGCTTAAAGCTCCTTGTTGGATCATTCCTAGGTTTAGCTTCTCCATTTCCTGACATAATGTATTGTCAGAAGTCTTCACCATAAGATAGTGACAAGAAACCTTACGGCTAAGTGCATCTGCCACCACATTGGCCTTGCCTGGGTGATAATGAATTTCCAGTTCATAATCTTTAATAAGCTCAAACCGTCGCCTTTGTCTCATGTTCAACTCTGACTGGGTGAAGATATACTTCAAGCTTTTATGATCTGTATAAATGTGACAGATATTACCCAGTAGATAATGACGCCAGATCTTCAGGGCATGAACCACAGCAGCTAGCTCCAAATCATGAGTTGGATAATGTTCCTCATGTCGGCGCAACTGCCTTGAAGCATATGCAATTACTCGGCCTTCTTGCATTAATACACAGCTGAGCCCACTGCCTAATGCATCACAATATACATCAAAGGGCTTAGTGATATCCGGTTGAGCCAATACCGGAGTAGTGGTTAATAATGTCTTCAATTGTTCAAAAGCTTCATCACACTTGGAAGACCAATTGAATTTAATATCATTTTTCAATAAACTCGTGATTGGTTTCACAAGCTTTGAAAAATCTGGTATGAATCTGCGGTAATATCCTGCCAGTCCAAGGAAGCTTCGGACTTGATGAACAGTGGTTGGGGGTTTCCATTCCAAAATGTCCTTGACTTTGCTGGGATCTACCGCAATCCCCCTGGCAGATAGAACATGTCCCAAAAATTGAATCTCCTCCAGCCAAAACGCGCATTTGCTGAACTTGGCATACAACTGATGTTCCCTCAGGCGCTTTAACACGATCCGTAAATGTTGGGCGTGCTCCTCTTCATTCTTGGAATATATTAGAATATCGTCAATGAAGACCACCACAAACTTGTCCAACTCGGGCATGAATACCGAGTTCATTAAATACGTGAAGTGGGCAGGAGCATTTGTCAATCCGAAAGACATTACCAGGTATTCAAATAATCCATACCGCGTAGTGAACGCGGTCTTTGGTATATCCTCGGGCCAAATACGGATCTGATGATAGCCCGATCTGAGATCAATTTTGGAGAATACCCTTGCCCCGGTCAGTTGATCAAATAAAATGTCAATCCTCGGAAGAGGGTACATGTTCTTGATAGTGACCTCATTCAGGGGTCGATAATACAAACACATTCGTAAAGTTTGATCCTTCTTCTTGACGAATATCGCTGGACAACCCCATGGCGATGAGCTTGGCCGGATGAATCCTTTTTCTAAGAGATCTTGTAATTGAATCTTCAGTTCTGCCAACTCATTAGGAGGCATACGGTACGATCTTCGAGAAATGGGAGCCGTACCGGGCTTTAGCTCAATTACAAACTCTACATCCCTTTCAGGTGGCAATCCAGGTAAATCTTCTGGAAAGACATCGGGAAACTCGCATACTACCGGAATATCCTTGATTTCCGGTACGATGGCTTCATACACTCTGCCAGCAACTTTAGTTGGAATGGGGATAGGCAAAAGAATTTCTTCTTGATTATGACTCAACCTGATAGTTCTTTGATCAGTGTTGAGGGTTTCTTTATGCTTGGCCAACCAATTCATACCCAAAATGACATCTATGTCTTGGCCTTTCAGAACGATCATATTAGTAGGAAAGTCCCGTCCGGCCAAGGTTACGGGCACTTGATAGGCCACTTCTCTAGTAAAGATTTGTCCCCCAGGTGAGTGAATTTTAATTCCTTCTTTTGATTCATGGCATGAAATATGATGTTGCTCCACAAATTTCTTGCTAATGAATGTATGCGAAGCACCAGAATCAAAGAGAATGACTACAGGATGATTGGCCACAAGGAACGTACCCATCATTACCTGCTCTCCATCCGGTGTAGTGGCCACTTGTGTATAATAGATGCGTCGCATCTTCTTGGTGTTTTTGCCCGAAGTATTTCCCTTGACTTGAGATGAATTCCTAGATCCTTGCTGATTATTTGACTGATTTTGCTTTGGATAAGGGCAATCTTTGATGAAATGTCTAGATTTGCCACAATTGAAACATCTAGTCGACGAGCTGGGCAGAGCAGGGAATCGAGTGCCTGGGGCACCTGGCTGACTTGGGGCAGTGGGGGCATTATTGGGACGAATAAATATTGGCTGCTTAAAAGGGAAGGAGGGAGCATGAGAGCGATTCTGGTTGGAAGGCCGGAGAACAAACCGTTGCCTTTTCACCGAGCCCTGACTAGGCTGTCTCCTCCAAATCCCTTAGATTTTCCAACATCTGCATACTTTGCTTCTACTGCCAATGTTGTACTGACAGCTCTTCCATAAGTAAGATCTATGCAGGTTGCCATTTTTCTTTGCAGTCGATCATTTAGACCTCTCATAAAACAATTCTTCTTTTTCAGATCAGTGTTCACCTGATCGATTGCATATTGCGACAGATGATTGAACTTATTGAGATACTGATTAACAGTATCCCCTCCTTGTTTTAGCTTCATAAATTCTTCTTGCTTCATGTGAAGAACACCTTCGGGTATATAATGCTCGCGGAAGGCCACTTTGAATTCTTCCCAGGTTATTTGATGATTGGCCGGTTGAACGGCCACGAAATTTCCCCACCAAGTGCTGGCAGGACCGCACAGTTGCTGGGCTGCAAATAAAGGCTTCTGGGTCTCCGAACAACGCAGAAGTCTGAATTTTTGCTCAATAACCTGATTCCATTCATCGGCTTCTAACAGGTCTTCAGCTTTAACAAACAGGGTTGGACGTGTCTCTGAGAAGTCCAAATAAGAAGTTTCGCGGGGGCCCTGTTGATAACCCCGCCCACCTTGCTGCTGAAACTGTTGACCCGCCATCTCTCTCAGAAAACGGGTATTATCAGCGGTCGCATTCACTAAGGCGACAATTGCTTCGGCCAGTGTGGGAGGAACAGAAGGTGGATTTGGGGTAGTCTCCCTCCCACTGGAAGTTCCAGCCGCATCCTGCGATCGGGTCTTGGACGGCATCTGTGGCAACAATCATTTGAAAACAAATATAATATGCCAAAGACAAAACCATCCAATTTACATTACCAACAAGAGTAATGTACAGACTCGATTTTTTTTACATCAGGATACATTACCTAGTATACAATAGCACTACCTATTATACAATAGTACAACCTACATTACACTACTTCTATTACTACAACTCTATTCCTGCTTTTGGTTACTCCTGGCAGCCTCATCGTCGGGTGTGGGAGACCATTCATCGACCAGCCTCATAGAAGGAGGGGGCTTAAAAAGGTCTAGCTCACCACCAAGCGCTTCTCCTGCAACGTGCGAGGGTCCTGCTTCCGACCCGACAGGATCCGTAGGTGCACTGGGATGTAGTTGCGAATATAGTACATGGACTTCCTCATGTAGGGTATTGCAATACGCCTACAGATTGTCAATGGCAGCGCTAAGTTGTTCGACTCGTGCTCGAGCCTTTGCTTCCTTAGCCCAAGCCACTGAACGAGACTGTACCACCCAATCAAGCGCTAAATCCCGATCAGCAAGCTGATCTTGCAGACGGCGGATGTAACCTCTTAATCCGTTTATCCTGTCGCCATCCGCGACCCATATGCTGGTCCTGCGTTGCAGTTCCGTTTGAAGCTGATTCACGTGGGTTTCGAGATCCCCAATTGGATCGTTGCTTCCGGTACTACTATCCTCATCCCGTGGGGCAAGTTGATGACGAGGTACTCCAATTGGGCCAGTTGACTTACACGTGGTCTTCCTCATGCGTGGCGGCATTTCTCTAGGGGGAATACTTTATTAGTATAATTCTTAGCATGATGCATGTGTAATTACAAGACCAACCTTAGTTGATTCATACCTTCTATACATTGCACTCCTCCTATCTGGTCTTTCATATAGATTCTTCAGATATGGGGGATAAGAAGGGAAGAAATCTTTCTAGGTAAGTTTTTTTAGAAAATCCTTTTGAAGATGCCTCTTAATATCTGCAAAGAAGAGCTTCGCTCCGATACCAGCTGTGACGGAACATCCCAAGTCATTAGGCCCACCTACGGTTGTCCTTGTCTAACAGACATTAGACAACCTCGTAGATGTTCCTGAATCACTTGATAAGTTCGGTATCTTTTCTTACCTTTCTAGGAACGTTTCACCCATCTTGCAGACATTACAGAACATCGGAGATATCGAAATGCGAAAGTGATTACATAAACTTACATTTATTTAAAAAGTAAGATCAAGTTGCTTATTACAGACCAGAGCTATAAAACGAGTGCTGAGTAGTATTATTACATTACCAAGGGAGGCAAAAACTCCTCCCTCAAAGTCTTTACATAAAAGTTTTCTTATGGAGGACCATGTCCTCCCGCATCTTCACTTTTGTTTTTCCTCATGTGGAACCACCTTGGTACAGAAGCAACAGAAATCTGCTGCTTCCTCACCTAAAAACAACGAGGGAATAAACCCTGAGTATGGAATTACTCAGCAAGTCTTACCCGACTAAAGAAAAGACTCTCAAGGGTATGCTGGTTATAAGGGAGTCAAGGTAAGGTATCTCAAGATCAGAGACTCTGTTTTGTGGAAAAGCTTACTACGAGTGGATCCTTAAAATCCAATTTTATTGTCAGGTTAAGTAAAACTACCTGTAGCTAGAGTTCTTTCTAACCTAGTTCAAACACTTGTCCTGCACTAGCCAGTTTCTCATCAATCCCTTCATCTTTAGTGGAATTCTACGTATAGGTCAGTGACCAAGTCTTCATAACCGCGAAGGTACGGCAATTTGAATCGATTATACTCAGCTGAGGATCTCCAATCACTCTCTTCTCGTGCAAGTCACCCGCCCGGTCTCAGCTTAATCATTTAAACCCAAAAAAAACTTGGTACCTGGCAGAGGTACATCTTTTCCGATGTTGAACCCATCATGGCCATGATGGATCCACCATCAAGTTTTATTTTCGAAAACATCCCACCCTACTTTTGCCACATCATCTTTTGTAAAAACAAAACATTTTGTTTTTCTAAAGCAAGGCTAAGCATAAAAAACCCTTTGTAAAACGGGTGATTAAGGAAGGTAATCAAATTCAAGGGAGGTAATGCAGGAATTGTTTTGGCAATCAACTCCTATTACTTAATGCATCAATCAAGTGAGAAAGATTTTAAAAACATCAAGGGAGGTGGCAAATGCACCGGGGCTTGCCTTCGTTAGTAGGTGAGTCAGTCTTAGGCCCGCAGATGTCAAAGTAGAGACAAGTCCCTCCCTGAGATTCCAAAGGTGGTGTCTTCTCTTCGGTCACTTCAATCTCTTCTTCGTTTTCTAAACATAACCACATATATGCATATAAGAATGAATGCCATGTAATGCTCATGAGAGTGCAAAGATAATAAAGATTTATTATCTAAGTCTTGAATACAACTTTCCTTCACGGAACTCCGAGAACTTAGGGTTTCCAGAGTCAGTAAAGGAGTTCAAAGGGAAGGGGAGGGTTTTTGGGTTCTAAGTATCAAACAAGGTCCAAATCAACCCAAATTCTACCCCAGGCTTCTACATAATATATAGAACTCATATAAAAAGTTTGAACATTTTTGGAATTACCATTTATTTTCTAAAAATCCAGAATTAATGTTGTAAGCTAGTTTAAATACTCCAAAATTCCCTATTTGATCTAAAAATCATGAAACTATTTTTATTAAATACTATGGAAAACAAGAAGCCTAGGAAAATTGGTTTCACAATTTTAGGATTTTTCTACAATTTTCTATAAATTTTCAAAGCTCTACTGAAAAAGAAAAAGATTGAAACACTGATGGGCTAATTTCAGCCCAGCGACCCAGTCCAGAGGGAAAGCGCATCCGCGTACGCCCGCGCGCTCTGGCCATTTTGCACAGAGGCCCTCGGATTATCAACTAAACCAAAGCAGGTTCGTTTACTATTATACTAAGTCGCTGACACTTTGCAAAAATGTCCTCAAATTTCTATTTCTTCGCGGGGGAAGGTCCTCGACGGCGTGGAGCATGGCCGCGCTCTGGTGAGCAACTGTACCGGCCGAACAGGGCCATGACCGGCGCCCCAGAGCGGCGGACACCAAATCGGACCTACCCCGAGCATTTCCCTTAAGTTAATTGCACAGTTGGTGAGCTATCAAGTTCTGTCCACGTGAACCGAATGGGTGACGGACAATTGGGTGCGTTCTCGGTGATTGGTGAGCCCACAGTCCAAAATGGTGGCTCGGCAAACATCACAGAGCTATGAGAGTACTCAAACGAGGAAGCAGGGGATAGGGACTGACTGGAAAGGGGCTGGCCACGACAAGGTGCTCTTCGCGGTGGTGGAGGCTTGATTTGGGGAAAGTTTCAATTTCTAGAGCTCGGGTGAACGATTACGGTGGGAGTGGGTGCTAAGGCTTCACGATGACATAACGCAGCTGCCCCGACCATCAATTTATAGAGGGCATCGACGGTGGCCAGGAATTTGAAGAAGGACGCGCGGCGGTCGAAGGTAGAAGAAGGCACTGGCGCGCGTGGGTGCGTGTCCTCAGTTGTGGCGAGCTCACCGGCAACGATGGGACTGCCCAGAGAGTCACGACGACGAGGTGTAAAGGTAGAGCCACGCGGCGGGCGATGGCGAAGGCTTGACGACAGTGAGCCCCTTTATCCACGGGCGGTGAGCAAGGGGAAGGGATTACGGCTAGCCGGGGTGGCATCCAGCTCACCGGCGGCGAGGATTTTTATCGAGCTATGCTTATCTGATGGCCACGACGCACAAATCACGGCGAGCAGCAATCAACGGCGACGGGCCACCGGCGACGAGCAGGGGGTGGGATCTTCTTCAGTTTAATATTTACTGTACCATGGCGATGGTCATTCAGATGAACTGACAGAGCAAGTTTAGGTCACATTTTTTTTGATTTCAAACGGCAACTCATCCAGTGACCTGCAGTAAAGTTGTAGAGCTATATACCACCTATATTTCAACTATAGTGACTGAGCTCATTTGATCACTAGATCATGGTTGAATTCACACTCAAAGTTGACTCGGTTACACTGAATTTCTGAATTTCAGAATGAAACCAGCCTGACAGCCAAGCTTTGAGCTTAATTATCTCTAGATTTTTCTTAACAACAGAGCTCACATTCTTAAGCAAAGTTGTTCTCCTTAGTTTTGTCTACAACTTTGATGTGGTGCCCTAGGGCAAATTCTTACTGATTTGAAAGTTAATAAGCTCCAAAGTTGAGCTTACAACACTGAAATTCAGACTTAACATGAAATCTCAATTAGGGTCCTTTTTGCAAATGAGTCCAAAACTTAGGGTTTGGTTTGTAAATTCACATATGAGTGACCCAAATGACTTAAGGTACTTACTTAACTTGGTTTTTGCATTTTAGTCCAAAAGATGACTAATTTTTGCACATAGGCCCCTAGGGTTTGATTTTAGGGTTTTCTAGGGTTCAAAGGGGTTTTTTTGATATCCCAGGGGTATAAATGTGATTCAAGTTTATTTTTGGGAATCTTTCATGACTATTTCCCTAAAGCTTTTACGTTTTATCAACTTGGGTTGGGTTTTACCCCTTTAATCCCTATTTAGGGTTAAGTTCCCTATCCAGGGTTCTATTTGCAAAATGTTATAACAATACAACTTGTTTGAAATTTTTACCTAGTAAATGCACTCTAGGTGTGTCAAACATATGCAATGCCAATGTTTATGATGCCATGCTCAATGTTTTAGTTGCAGTAACACCAGGGGTGTTACAGTTTGAGAAAAATGGTTTTCAAATGTCCGGTGGTTGCGCCGTGGGCTATGGTGGATAGGAAGTGCAGTATTATTTTTTGAAAATGAAAACCAGTGGGAAACTGCTGAGATACCTGGATGGTTTAGTCTAGGGGATTTTACTCTATATTGAAAAACTTCCTGCTCCTTTGGGAGAGGATGCGCTTTGCAAAATACAAAATATTTTACAAAATAACCTTGCATAAAATATTGCTGTTTCTGCAAAATATCCTGAGCTCCACATATTCCATGCATTATATCTGATTTCCCTATTCCGCGGGTGAAGGTGGGCTGCTGAGTACGTTTGTACTCACCTTTGCTTATTTGTTGTTTTTCAGAAAAAGGAGATCGAGTAAGAGTTACGGCTGTTCCCAACCTTGCCTATGGCTGTTGGACCGCTGATTTGCTTCACTGCGTATATCGGGCTGCTTCAGCCCCACTCTGATGATATGTCCCGAGTTGTGGACCAACTCTTCAAGTTGATCGCCACCTTTATATGTTTGTCTCGTTTAAGCAGATCTGGAATCATCTGATGTATAAATGTGTTTACTAGCCTCCTAGGACTAGTAATTGTATCACATTTGAGTCCCAGAGGATTGGGCGCTTTAGGTGGTTTCAGATCTGTTAGGTTGGCCGCAGGACGTAACCCTTAGCCTGATCCAAAAGTTTTTGAGTTAAAACTATTTTCTTAGAAAAAAATTCTTGCTCTCATCCCTTCATTTCAAAAATGCTTTCCCCCTTTCCTTCTCTTAGAAGTCAGATGGAGGTCCGTTGCCAAACCAGCTTTTGCCAGAATGAAGATGGTTTCCCCAAGTTGCTGAGAGCACGCACAGTTTGCCTCGGAATCAGGAGCCAGCCAGAGTATGATGGTCGTGAATTCGTCGAGCATGGCACAGAGAAGTGTGTCGTGACTGTATATATTGGATCCAGTCTACACCATGTGGAATGGGGTGTCACTGCTGCTGGGCACAGATTCAAAGACACCTGCCAAGTCGTTGCCCGCAAGGCATTGAGGGCCCTATGCCAGATCTATGAAGAAGAAGTGGTCGACACACCGCTCAGATTCTTTCCGCCCTTTCAGAGAGACCGTCCCATTTGGATGGCAAGGATGCGTGCATTGGAAGAGCAGCAGTTGCTTGAGGACGACCCCACAGTCGTGTACCTCGCTGCATACCTGCTCACCCTGGATGCCCAGTATGATTTCTTGGCTCGGCACCACCGTCAGATGATTGCCCGAGCAGAAGATGCAGAGAAGCGCAACTGTCAGCTCCATGTGGATCTCACCTTAGCTCAAACCCATGTAGCTGCCTTGGAAAGTCGTGAAGCCATTGCTGTTGAAGCCCTGAAGCAAGCCGAGGATGAGCATGTCCAGAAGTTGATGGAGGCTTACTTGGTAACCCATAACCAACGTAGAGCCCTGCGGATCCAAGAGCCCGCTTCATCCAACCCAGTTCAACCCATGAGAGCTGAAGATCCCCAGATTCTTGAAGGTCACCCAGTCTCTACCAGAGGAGAAAAGAAGGCTTGGGAACTCCCGGAAGGATCCATGGTATTGGAAGGAATGCCAGTATCCCCTAAGGCTATGGATAAGCAAGAGCACCCCAAATCCTCCCAATATCCCCTACCAGAGTTGTTTGAGCCCCTCACCATGAAGAAGATTCCAGCACCGTCCCGTGAGATCAAGGAAGAAGCTGCAAGCACCCCGCCAGCACTGTTGCCCTCTGAGGAGCTACAAGAGCCAGTCCAGTTTGAAGAAGAGTTCAACCCCATCTTGCCATCTCAATCACCGCCAGAAGAAGTCATCAACATCAGCTCCCTCTTGACCCATCCAGGAGATGTCTCAGATTGAAGTTGTGTGTCAGCCTTGCCAGAAGAGAAGCTGCCTAGTCTGAAGTTAGTTATGCCCAGTCTTTTGCATGCATTAGGTAGTGAAGTTTTTCTTCACTTTGGCTAGAGCCCTGCATGTATGAGAGGTAATCGTGTAGACTCGTGTTTTGCAAAACTCTAATTGTGTGCCCCCCTAGGGCATTTCAAAATGAATTTCGCTTGATGTTTTCTCCCCTTTTGAGTGCATATGTGATGCTTTAACGTTAGTGCTCATAAGTTGCATTTAGCATAGTTCTCAATTCAGGAGCCAAGCAATAGTAGTTATGCTTAGCCTCCGAATCTGAGTAGTCCGTGCTTTGGAAAAACTCTATTCTTCCCTTATTCAAAACATTTGATTTGTTTGTGCTTATCATTGCTGAGCTTTTGTGTTTTCTTTTCGTTTTTCTTAAAAAGGTTTTCTCTAAAAACATAGATCACAAATTAGATCTAATCCTCACCTTATGCTTCCATTCTCATCTTAACCCATCTGAAGAGAAAAGCACCTTACCCAAGAAGATACCGGGAAGCTTACCCTTGAAGCATGGAATAAGCTATAGAGGAACCTATCCAGCCGCTCAGTCAAAAGGACCGACTATGAGAATCAAAGCACTGCCCCTGAGTCAAAGTAAACAGAAAAGAGGACATAAGGAGTTATTACCATATAGAGAGGCAAAGATTCTAGGAACCAGAGACCACAAACATCAGGGTCATTGACCCCACCACTCACCCGTGCCCCTCGCACGCGTGCCCCACCTCCAGCGCACTACCGCCGCCCCACACCCCCTTTGCAGCGCACCCACCGCCGCCATCACCGCCAGCAACACCGTCCCCCCTCCCCTTGTCGTGTTTGCTGCCACGTGGCACCTGCCCCATCACCACCACTCCGCAACCAAACACCCCCACTCGCCTATAAAACCTCCACACCAGCTCCCTCAGTTCCCATCTCAAAGCAAAACACTCCCGATAAAATCCCCTCTGCCAAATCACAAGCAACTCCATTTTCCACTCCCTCGCCCCTAAGATCACAATGCTTGGTGATTCTTGGATTGAAGACTGTTGTACATGGTTCATAGCCTTTGGTTTCCTGCTCTGTATGATGGTAATACTCTTTGATAGAATCCTCCAGTGGAAAGAGCAAAGAGAAAGAAAGGGTCAATGAAAAGAAGATAGTGAAGAGAAGATAAGAAGATGGTTCTCCCAGAATCAACCCTGTGTCAGTCATCTCTCTGCAGCCTGGTCAAGTAGCAACAGTAGAAGAAGGACCCGTAACACCCTTATTATGAGGTACTTCAAGGAGTTCAAATCCCCAAGATTCAAGAGTTCTACCTCATTCTTTTTAAGTGGGGTAGTATTCCAGTAAGGTTCCTGCTGTGGAAAAAAAAAGAAGAAGGCCTGCAGCCAGCTTGTGGAGGACCAGATCATCAAAGCATATAAGTTTCTAGATGAGAAGTGGTCACCCAAGTTCCGTTGATGAAGCACTAGAAGATCAATCAAGGAAGGAATCCATGTGGGAGTTCACAAGAGAAAGGTTTGTGTGTTGGCATCGATGCTTCCTCAATAAGCTAGCTACCAAGCGAAAGCTGAAGCCTGAAGATAATCTTGAGTAGCCAGAATCAACGTTTGCAATCGGCAACTAGATGCTCCTCAAAGGCCGGATTTTGTTGAAGTTCCATCTCCTCGAAGAGTCTACAAAGTGAAGATATGTAGCTGAAGTAAAGCTATACCAATAACCCTTCTAAGCCGAATCTCGAGGACGAGATTCATTTTAAGTGGGGTAGATTTGTAGCATCCCAAAAATTCAAATCTTGAAATTTTCTCAAACTCGCTCTAAATTCAAAATGAATTTCAAATTTCATTTCAAAATGTTTGTTTGCGAGTTTATATCAACAAATAAAATATAGTGGTCTATATTTTCTCCAAAATCCTCCTCAAAATATCCTACAAATATTTCCCCAGTGATCCCCCTCATATTCTTTCCAGAAATACTGTCTAGATATTTCCCCAGTAACCTCCCTCAATTTCTTTCCAGAAATACTGTCCAAATATTCCACCAATATATCTCCAAGTATTTTCCTCTTGAGAAATACCTTCAGAATCATTTTTCAAGTCCCTACAAATATTTTCTTCATAACTTTCCTCATGCTCATACATATACGTATGCCTCCAGTGTCATACGGTGAGCTCTACAAGCTAATCTCACTTATACAAGACAAATACATGCTAATCTCCCACTAATCCCCTCATCCTCCCACTAATCCTCTCATCCCTCCCCCTAATCCCCCCACCATGGCTATAAATAGAGGGGCAAGGGCCTCCTCTCATCCCACCCCAAGCCATTTCATGGCAACTCTCCCCCCCACACACACCCACTCCATGTTCCACACAAGCACACACTAGCACAAGGATCGTTCGGTCGTTCTTCGATCGTTCATCCCCTTGTTCTTAGTCTGTTTGTTCGTTCGTCCGATCGTTCATGTTTCGTTCGTCCGTTCGTTCGATCATTCGATCGTTCGTCCGTTCGTTCGTCCAAATAATCTTTGTCCGACCGTTATGCTGCCGAAATTCCGATCGTTCGTTCGTTCGATCATTCGATCGTTCGTCCATTCGTTCATAGTTCCTATTCATCGTTCATCATTCATTCATAGCCCCTATTCATCGTTCTTTTAGATAATCTTTGTCCTACCGTTATGCTGCCGAAATTCCGATCGTTCGTTCGTTCGATCATTCGATCGTTCATCGTTCGTTCATAGTTCCTATTCATCGTTCGTCGTCACTATTCATCGTTCATCGTTCGTCCATACGAACTATTCACCATTACTATTCAACGTTACTATTCATCATCGTTACTATTCATCAACACTATTCACTATCGTTACTATTCACCGACACTATTCATCATCGTTACTATTCATCGATCATCCGCTCGCCCCCAAATTTCAACTACTCATCCGTCATGCTGTCCAGTCCACCTAAGACCAGCCAGACCCATATTCCAGTCATACGAACTCCGGTGACTGTGATTTTCCTTCTAGTAGGGAACTCCCCATCTGGTCACCCATCCTAGGTTTCTCAAAGTTGAGCATGCTTAACTTTGAGATTCCTTCGAATTAGGCTTCCAAACTCAGATTCCAATAATTCTTGTTTCTAAATTCTTATTGAACTATTCCCTATCCAACCATGTCATCCCTTAAGCATGGTTCATGTTCCAGAAGACTCCCAAAATACTCTTGTCCCGTATTCTATATATAACTCTCCTGTTCATACTAAGTCAGAAGATTCATTCGTCACTATTCTTAGCAACAGTGAACTTCACTGTGCTACACCACATACACCCAGTTATAAATACACCCAGCTACCCTCTCCCTCTCCACACACTCAACACCCTCAGCCAAGGCAAACACCCCACCCACTCAGTTACTCCAGTCTACCGGCTACACGCATAGTGTTGCTTCGCCTCCAGTCCACCCTCCTAGTAAGCACCTCCACTCCACCACTAGTAGTATCTCAACACCACATGACATAGATTCTACTCAAGACTCTACCCATCCATATATCCCTATTCTGACCACTATACTAAATATCTGTTGATATACTTGCTGGTTTGTATGTTTGCTTATTCATGTTGCATAGTTATCGGAGCGTTCATGCCGTCTCGTGGAGGCCAGATCTGCAAGTCTACGCCAGGCACTGGAGCTAGAAGCCAGTTCCGCGAGCTCCCCTTCCCCCTTCGCCGGATAAGCATGACAAGCTCACTGGATCCCTTTGATGCATAAAATACCTATGATTTTTCAACTACAACCCTCAGCCTGTTATTTTATGCATGATATGATTTTGAGACAAGTTATTATGGCCACCCAGCCGCTTGCCACAATCAATCCTGGACATATTTGTTACAAATGATTTAAGAAAAGGTGTGAGTTTTCAAAAGAAAATTCTTTTCAAAATGAGTATGATGAAGGGTTTTCACCCTTATCACCTTTGAGTAGGGATGATCAGAGACTCCCTGGTTTACGGGAGGGCCTAAGGTGATGGCTCAGCTAGTTTAGGTGTGAGCAGAAGGATTGTCCCCTCATATAAGGACCAGTTTGTCATCCTTCACTACTTGTACTCATGATAAGTACAACCACTTGAGACTGTGTGGGCAGTCACTCAATCTGAACTCATACATTTCAAACCCCAGGGTTATGAAGGCTGGGGAGCACCGGGAGGATAAGGAGGGGGAATGTTTCGTCTGGTTTGGGCATGGCGGTGGCCTGACTCCTTCTGGTATAACCGTTAAGGTAGGGATTTGCGAGGAAAGAAAGAGATTCGGATTCGGGTCTCACTAGCTATGAGATCACAGAGCCGGACTAGTGGGTAAAGTGTACACCTCTACGTAGAGTTTCAAACCTATTCAAATAGTCTGTGTCCACAGGAATGGACGAGTATGGTGTGGTATGGCAATTAGCGTTTTGTTTTCAAAAAAAAGGGTGCATTTGAGAAAAATGGTTTTTAAAAGGTCCGGTGGTTGCGCCGTGGGCTATGGTGGACGGGAAGTCCAGTAGCTATTTTGAAAATGAAAACCAGTGGGAAACTGCTGAGGTACCTGGATGGTTTAGTCTAGGGGATTTTACTCTATATTGAAAAACTTCCTGCTCCTTTAGGAGAGGATGCGCTTTGCAAAATACAAAATGTTTTACAAAACAACCCTGCATAAAATTTTGTTGTTTCTGCAAAATATCCTGAGCTCCACATATTCCATGCATTATATCTGATTTCCCCATTCCGTGGGTGAAGGTGGGCTGCTGAGTATGTTTGTACTCACCCTTGCTTATTTGTTGTTTTCAGAAAAAGGAGATCGGGTAAGAGTTACGACTGTTCCCAACCTTGCCTATGGCTGTTGGACCGCTAATTTGCTTCGCTGCGTATATCGGGCTGCTTCAGCCCCACTCTGATTATATTTCCCGAGTTGTGGACCAACTCTTAAAGTTGATCGCCACCTTTATAGGTTTGTCTCGCTTAAGCAGATCTGGAATCATCTGATGTATAAATGTGTTTACTAGCCTCCTAGGACTAGTAATTGTATCACATTTGAGTCGTAGAGGATTGGGGCGCTTCATGTGGCCCCTGTACTTCCCTCTTCCGCTACTTCTTTGTGCTTGTCAAGTCCGGGAAGACTAGGGACCACATCGGTGCCTACTACTTCCCAACGAGGCCAGATCCGGCCGTCGTCTACATCCCCACCCTTGGTGGATCGAGGTGGGAGAACTGGCGAAGCGACTGGGTGATTGCCAGCGCCGAGGCTAATGACCGCCTCGTCCTGCCATCCGATGTGCCAGCCCTTGACTGTAAGTAGTGGAGGACCAAGCCATCCCTATCGCTAGATCTCCTGCCCATATTGGACAGGATCAAGGTCTTGGCCACGGACGGCTTGACGTCAATGCACGTGGTCGATGACCTCCTGAAGCGCCGGATCATGCCACTGCAGAGGAGGCCACGCCTGTGCTGCTGGTTCACTAGCCTGAACGACATCGGCAAGATCCAACGTGGGCCGGGGACCGATTTGTCCTAGGACGAGCTGGCTGTCCTGGTGGGAGGGATTACTAGGGAGACTTTTTTCTCAAAGTCCCTAATCCTCCCCCAGGCCACCCCAGCGCTCTGCGATGACCTAGGCTTGAGGACGGCGATTTTGGCCACGCTGCCGACCCTCGACAACAGCGGCGTGGCGGATCGCCAGACCGGCGGCCGGGACCCCCTCCACAGGATCTGGATATCCGATGCACCGGCTGAAGGTCCCCAGCCCGTCGGTGTGGCCCCCAGCGCCAACCCCGCCGTGGCCCCCATCCCCTTGGACAAGGGCAAAGGGGCTGCAAGCAGTGCATCCGCCCCAGGTAGCTCCGGGGGGTCCGAGGAGGAGAGGCGACGCAGGCTGCGTCGGGCTGATGGGTCCCTTGTCTCGGACCCTCCCAGAAGCGCCAAAGGACTGCTAGTGGGGCCGAGGAGGCCAACTCCTAGGCCCACGACGTGCTGAGGCGCGTCAGTCCTTCAGTGCCGCCACCACCACCACCCTCTAGGGGTGATCACCCCCAGGGGCACCAGCAGCAGCAACAGCAACAGCAGTGGTCACCCCGCTTCTAGGGTCGCTAGAAAGTCTAGGGCCCCAAGTAAGTGTAGCCCCTTTTTCTGTGAGTCTAATTATCATGCCGATAGGTCTTAACCCATCGTCTATTCGCCAGGGCTTCCTCCTCCGCCGCTCCTAAGGCCACGCCTCCTCCGCCAGGCACCAGGCCCACCGATGGGTCTGGCTCTCAGCAGCAGGAATCTGCTGGGAGTGGTGCCGGCAGTCTGCCTCCAGCTGCTGCCAAGACAGCGCCAGCGGCTTCCCATGTCTCAGCTAGGGGTCTAGTGGCAGCGGCACCAGCACTAGGTGGCGTCGCAGCGACAGAGGAGGTCCCAGCTGGGGGATCCACGCCCACCTCCGATATCGCGCCCACTCCCACACTGGGGGTGACACCGAAGGTGCGTCCAGCTCCAACCCCCCGCCTGCATTGGAGGAGATGGAGGTGGTGTTCGGGCGACAGCTCCGGTCAGGTGCCGAGGAAGAAGCTGCGCCAATCCCCCTCCCCCGCATGCTGTCCCGCGCCCATCAGGTCCTTAGTGACACTGGGGCAACAATTTTGCGAGAGTGGGAGGCGCTTGAGGCTGAGCACCAGCGCCTCAGCGACTAGCGCACCCAGCTGGAGGAGCGCACCAGGACGGCATCCCGCCAGTTCATCTCCGAGCGGTCCCAACTCGAGCGGGACCGCAAGGAGTACAAGAAGGACCTCCAGAAGGTGTATGCTAGGGAGCTGAAGGCGCACCAGAGGGAGAAGAAGGTGGCTAGGAGGGAGGAGGCCGTCAGCCAGAGGGAGGCCCTCACAACAGAATACTAGGCCAAGCTGAGCGCCATGGACCAAACTCTAGAAGTGCAGCGGGCCCAGCAGGTCAAGGCTGTGGAGAGGCTGCAAAAGTGGGAGCAGGAGCTCGAGGGCAAAGCCAGCTGCGCCACCCTCACTGAGGAGAACTTAAAGGCGATGGAGCAGTCTCTGAACGGGCGAGAGGCGGACCTCGCCAGGCGAGAGACGGATCTCGCCTTCAGAGAATAAATGCTCACCCGGCGGGGCGAGTTGCTGGCCGAGCACAAGTTCGAGGCAGAGAAGAAGGAAAGGGTGCTGGAGGAGCAAATCCGCTAGTTCAACGTGGCGCTGGCGGCATCGGGTCCCCAAGCGGTGGAGGCCACCAGGAAGGCCCTTGAAGATCTCCAGGTGGAGCACCGCGCAGGGGTCCAGCGCATTGCCGCGTGGGCCGGCGAGGCAAGCACGGCACTGGTGCCGCTAGGGATGAGCCCCATCCCAATGTTGGAGCTGCTGGCATCAATCTCTGATGCGCTCCCGGTGCTGGACTCTACCGCTGATTGCCTCCGACGCCTGGACCACATCCTCAGCGCCCGCATGGAGGCAGAGGGCAGCAAGCTCTGCCAGGCGATGATTGAGTATGTCTTGACGTGCTTCCGGAGCCACGACCCCACCATATGCTTGGCGCTGGTGATCGCTGGTCCGGTGGCCACCACAGAAGATGCTGCCTGGGAGAGCGTACAAGACACCATTGAGCTGGTGGCCGAGCGCTTCCAGCGGGATCCTGCTGATGACGAGTAGCCGAATCTGCAGAGACAAGGCAAGGGTCCCGCTAGGGAGCGGCTTGTAATAACTTTTGGTGGTGTAACATACTTTTAAGAACTATTAATCAAGTCGTATTAGCACTTATCTATATGCTATTTGCCGTTGTTATGTGTAGCGTCACCAACTTCCATCCGGTACTTGGCCCCCTGGTAGGTAGGCTCGATGTGTCGAGGCTGTATACCAGTACACCAAAGAAAAAGTTGGTGGTCTAGCCCCTAGGGGGTAGTCTCTACAGTTTGAGACTACCTACCTATGGACGGGGACCTGGACCTACACACAACTTCGGCTTTGAAGTGTTAGTAGCACACCCATAGAACCCATCGTCTGGTATCTGCCATCCTTTGATTCATGCAACAGGACTTGCAGGATTTAGCCTGGGAAGCCAAGCCGTATGCCCGGACCTACAGGATCACAACCCCAAATACTAGGGTAGCCATTACAGAGTGGTGGAGGTGCAGGCTTAGGGTACGGAACCAGGCTAAGTGGCTACATAGCTCCAGACCACTCCAGGAAACAAGCGCCCATTTTCTAGAACCAGACCCACAGGTTGTCGGACCCCCTGTAGCAGTAGAGGGGTCCTGAACTGCAAGCCTGGCTACTGAATTCGGATGTCATCATACCAGCAAGGGTGGGAACTGTATGGGTGGGTTAGATAAAAAATAATGCTTGAAAACTGTAGTAGAATAAAACCATCACAAAAAGCACATCTGGGGGTAAATCTCTTCCTTATAACTTGATATACATGGTTGTAGACCAACAGGCTGGGCTTACAAGGGCAGACCTCACCGGATTGACGTACACATATGCACAACCCAGTTACAAAGGAACAAAACTCAATCCCTTAGTTTTGCTTCTATGGATAGAACTTACGGAGATGCTCTATATTCTAGGGATTGGGAAAAGCACTCCTTCAGTTGTGGCAAGGCGAACACACCTGGGTCGGCATATTTCCGTCACCTTGAAGGGTCCTTCCCAATTGGGAGAGAGTTTGTGGAGCCCTTCTTAGTTCAGTACTTGCCTTAGGACTAGGACCCCGACCCTGAGCTCCCTACTATGCATGAACCGTTGGTGGTAGCGCCTGAGCGCTTGGTTGTACCTTGCATTTCGAATCATCGCTCGCCATCTGCGCTCGTCGATGAAGTCGACATACTCACACCGTAGCTGTTCCTTCATAGACTCATCAAAAGACTGGACCTATGGGGAGCCCATAATGATTTCCGGGGGAAGATTGGCTTCGGCCCCGTAGACCAGGAAGAACGGGGTCTCCCCGGTAGCTCGGCTAGGTGTGGTCTGGTTCCCCCATAGCACGGACGGATTCTCGTTGACCCAATTTGCACCATGCTTTTTCAAGTAGTCATAGGTGCGTGTCTTGAGTCCCCTGAGGATTTCTGCATTTGCCCTCTCAGCTTGGCCGTTGCTCCTAGGATGAGCCACAGACGCAAAGCAGAGCTGGGTGCCGATGCCCTCGCAATACTCCTAGAAGAGCCGACTTGTAAACTGGGTCCCGTTGTCCGTAATGATATGGCTTAGGACCCCAAATCTATAGACAATCGACCTGAGGAAAGCAACAGCAGCACCCTAGGTGATATTGACCACAGGGGTGGCCTCTAGCCGCTTTATGAACTTGTCGATGGCGACGAAGAGGAAACGTACCTGCCGACAGCCCTGGGGAATGGTCCCAGGATATCCACCCCCCATACGGGGAATGGCTAGGAGGGTGGAATCATCTGCAGAGCCTGAGCTGGTGTGTGTATCTGCTTTGCATGGAACTGACACACCTTGCAGGACTTTACCATCTCAGCTGCATCTTGGAGAGTGGTTGGCCAGTAGAAACTGGGCCAGAAGGCCTTATCGACCAGTGTGCGGGATGACGAATGACTTCCACACTCACCTCCAAGGATCTCCGCGAGCAACTCACGGCCCTCCTCCTAGGTGATGCACCACATGAGAATGCCGTTGGCGCCACGGCGGTAGAGATCCCCTTCTACCACCGTGTATCGTTTAGCCAACCGCACTATGCGCTCTGCGGACACAAGATCTTCAGGAAGGATATTTTCCTTCAGGTAGTCCCAGATCTCGGAGATCCATGCATTGGGACCACTCTAAGATACTAGTTGTGGCGCTAAGAGGTTGGCAGGACCCTCTGTAATGCACACAATTTTTGGTGGGTTCTGTAGGTGGTATGCCACTGTCACACCCGGTTTTGGAAGGCAAACCGAATGCGAACCATGTACGTGCTAGGATCAGAAACTCACAAACACAGTGATTACATAATTGGACATCATCACACAATGCTCGAAATAAATAGTGGAAAGGTACTTTATTACAACCAGATGTCCAAGACATCCACAGAGTCTATTACATAACCATCGTTCAACATAAATATCAAAGTGCGGAAATGCGAAACTAGATGCTAAGCCTTCACAGGCAGCTAACTAAGGGTTTGCCACTAAAGTAAACTAGAACTCGTCATAGTCCTGAAACTCCTCGAAATTTTCCATGTTGCCAGCATCACCTCCTGAGTACTAAGTACAGTGGGGACAACCTGGGGTGAGGTGGTTTGTAAAGCAAGGGTGAGTACACATCAACGTACTCAACAAATGTCCCGTTTGGCTAAAGTGGACTAGCTGTATGTGGAGTTGAGGTTAAGCAATTGCTTTTAGGTTAGTCAAGTATTTATGATTATTAGTAGAGCCAACTTTTAGTAATAAACCCAGTTATTACCCAAAAGTACTTCCTCAAACGAGGAAATACCAAAGATTAGATTTTATAGCATCATTGTTAATCATCAACATAAAAGTATCCAAAGTTCTTCTAATCAAAGAGGATCCCAAGGCTGTTCTTAACCGTGAGCTCGGCTGATATACCAGTTTTTAACACTCTACAGAGGTTGCGCACTTTACCGACAAGTCATGATCCCTTTATGCCTCGGGTCGATCAAACCCTCAAACACTACCAAGGTGAGTCGACAAGGTTTCACTACGTAGCCTTTACAAAGACTCCCCTGGTGCATAGCTGCTCGTTAGGTTTCGCCAGTCATACAAACGCAATACACCTCCCCAAGGTGGGTGACTAACAAAACCAAACCGAAAGAACCTATGCACCCCAACCTTGGCAGAGCGATCACTACGCCCTGGCCCCCATTGACGGCCCTCTACCAAAGCCAACTACACCCCCAAGTTCATCTAATTAATTAGCTAAGGGTGTCCCATTCCACGCTCATGGTTGCACTGTTATCCCAGGTGGTCACTCCACGAATAGGTCCTTACGGAGAGGTGCTCAGAAAAAGGCCTAAGCCCCCTAGAGTATCACAAGTTCATCAACATAATCAGGATAACAGTATCGTATCATAAATGTTCACATCATGTTTATTGATTAAAGTTAAGGCAATAGCAACATGCTAACCATGGTAACCCAAAAAGTTATACAAGGATAAGGTAAATAGAAAGCTAGTCAATCCTTAGGTTTCATAAAGTAATGTGGGACAGTGAATTATAAAGTAAGTAGGACATATTGGGTCAGAGGACACTTGCCTTCACTAGGTTGCTGCTCAGGGAGGTCTCCAACAACACACTTATGAACTTCGGACTGCTCGTTGTCTAAATAAAGCGAGCATGCATTCAATATATTTGCAAAGTGCAAATGAACATCACACCAAACATGTACAAACATCGGAACACATCTTAAAAAGATACAATACTATGTAAGGGGATAATGAGTCCAAGGTATAACAAAAACTATAACATACATTAACTTTATTTGAAAATAGGTTATTATTTCCCCTAGGTGTTATTTCCAAGTACTTAATCATAGATTAACTTATTTTATTGTGACCTAACATTTAGAACAGAGATTGTAACACCCCTGGTGTTACGTAAACTAAAACTCTGACATGTCATCATAAGCATCTGCATTAATGTGCTTGTTGCACCTAGAATGCATTTACTGGGTTAAAATTTTACAAAAAGTGTGATGTTGTGTGTTGAGTAGTGGACTTAGTTAAGGACCTAGTTTAAGCAAAATGAGGGAAGATCATCTCTTGAGCAAGTAATATGATGACTTGGAGTCTTAAGTATTAAAGGAAAGCTTTAAGGACCTGGAATTATTGGTTTTGAAGTGTTAGTCTAGTGGAAGTAACACTTGAGGAGATGGATCACCTCAAAGCCCTAAGGTGGGGTTTGAGAGTTTGATTGGGTTAGTGAATAAGCAAAGTAAGCCCTAAACCAAGCACACTTTGTACATGAGCTCTATATACCACAAGTTGGATTTGAGGTTAAAGAGTAGCTTGGCTTTAGGAGGATGGAGAAGTTGTTTTTCGATATGTGCATTAGAAGGGGTGAAGCACTTAGGGTGGTTGAGTATCTCTAAACCCTAAACTAGGGCCCCAAAAGTGGATTTGGAGATTTAGCCATACTTTTTGAAAAGTGCATATATCAAAATGGTAGGGTTTGGAGAGCCTAACATTTTTCCCATTTGATGATTTCCATATGTTGTGGAGCAAATTGGAGAAAAGCGTAAAAGGGTTATAGGTGCTCAAATATTGAAACCCTAAGTAAAAAAATGATATTGAGCCATGTTTGGACCCTGGTAACTCTTAATTCATAAGTGCTTTGCAGTGAATCACTTTAGCAAAGTTGTAGGGCTGTTATAGTAGTGCAAGTTTGTGTAAGGGACCTGGCCCTAAAACCATGTGGAACCTAGTGTAAAATGTCCCCAAAGTGCGGCTGTCAGACTGAGAATAGTTCTGAAACTGAAGTTCAGTGACATTTTCTCAACTTTGGAATCCGATTGTGGCTGATCAAGTCGGGGTAATGTGGCAGAACCTCCCAAGTTATCGAGCCCACATGCACCTTTAATTCACTTAATATTTTCTAATGGTTCTAAAAATCCTAAAACCAACTTTACCAGAGAGCTCTTGATTTTAGACATCCAACAAAATTTGTCCCATGAATTTTGGAATTTTCTACTATTTTTGGCGCTATTCACAAGTTCTCTAGAAAAGGAAAAGGCCAAACTTACTTAATGAGACTTTTTCACCACCATATGGTCTTCACTCCCTCTAAAAACCCATAACCCAAAGCTTCATGGATTGGCCACAAACAAGGTCCAAAAACAGCCATCAACACTGAATTTACCTAAAACTCCAGAAATCTGCCAGCTCCACTTTAGCTCACTTTTTCTCCTAGTTCCAAATAGCTTCCAGGGTATGGCCTTCAACCAAACATGGTCTTCTACTATAGCTCTATTGCTTTGCTATAAGAGACCTAATTTAATTCTCCATAGGTTAGCCACTACAAAGGTCCAAACATGGCTAAAGTTTACTGAAATTCAGACTTAGTCAATTAGCTAAGTCAGAAACCCAGAAGTTGATAACCCACTTTTGAGAAAGCTTTACGCTCAGTTCTATATAGTTTTTGGATCAGATCGCTTAATCAAACTTGTACTCCAACAACAGATCTACAACTTTGTTATAGTGGTCATAAGCTATAACTCTATGGATAGAGTAGCAAAGAGCTCCAAAGCTGCACCAAAACATACAAATTCAGACTCTGAATTTGCACTAAGTCTGAAATCTGATAGCCCTAATGTAGACCACTTTTACTCCAATTTTCATATAACATCCAACAAAACTGTCTTAAGGAGATTTGTTCACCATCATATGAGCTTCTCTATCTTATGTAGAGCACAAAACATGTATAGCTTGGCTAAGGAAACCTTGAAATTACCTGGCCACGGTGAGAAGAGCACTCGAGTTGCATGGTCACCATGGTCACATGATGCACTCACTGGCTGAAGAAAACTAGGTAGCTATGGGGAAGGTTAACACCAGCAAAACACCAGGATCCCCACGCCCACGTAGTGGACTATGGCTGGAGCTTAAGGCAGGGAGGAAAATCTGTTCTGAACCAAGCCCTATAAATAGCTGAATATGGGGTAAGGTGTCCCTGCACTTGTCCAACATGCAATAGAGAGATATTTCCCTAGGTGCTAACACTGCATGTACTGAAAACGTGGCTCTTAGGTTCCAGCACAACACAGGAACACAAAAATATCTAAAGCACTGAATCTGGTCAGCTAGCACACAAATATCCCTTGTGGATAAGTTCTAATAGGTCCACAATGTGATATACTGTCCAGCAGATAATGGGGTCTTCAACCTTCAGTTATACACTTCATACATATCACAAACACTACCACAAGTATCCCCTTTTGTCCCCTACTGTTGACACCAAATAAAAGAATTAAATACTCCACTGCTCACTGCTCCATTCCAGTTCCAGGCCTCCCTATTGGAGCCCTGTTATCTCAAAATTCCATATGGCTGCAAGGTAAACTTGGTTAATAAAACTTGTTCCTTACGTATAGCTCTTCCAACATGGTATAACACCCTAAGCTAAAAATACTTAGAACAGTAGCTATGGTGCACCAAAGTTAGAGCAAAACACTGAAAATGCAGTTTCTGATTTCTGAAACAGCACAGTACTGAGTCTGATACAGGGTTTTGCAGCAGGCTATTCTCTAAATTCCATACAGTAGCAAGCCCACTCTTTGCACAAAACTTGTTCATCTACATCTGGTCTCTCATTTTGCTACAGATTCTTAACCTAAATCTCTTTGGATTTATTACTACAAGGCCCCAAAGATGGGTAAAAACACACATATTCAGACTTAAATATTATTCTAAGTCTGAACCCAACACCTAACGTCCACCTTTTGGCCACTTTTACTCCTAAATCTATGTGGAACCAGGTCAATCTCACTTTAGCAAACTTGTTCACTTTACTATGGTCTACAACTTTGCTATGGAACCCTAGTCTAAATATACATGAATCAGTCACGAATGGGCTTCAAATTCAGCACCTTTAACTGAAATTCAGTTTTCAATAACTGAATATAATTCAGTTTCAGCCACAACACAGTCCCACTTTAAGCAGTTGTTATTCCAATTCTTTTATGGGATCATGTCCATCACCCTTTAAGGAAGTTGTTCACCAATATATGGTCTTTAATTCCTATACAAGCACCATAGTATAAAACCTTATAGAACAGCCACAAACAAGCTCCAAAACTGCTATCAAAACACTGAATTCAGTTCAGTTGACTGTTCACCATCTAAAAATTCAGAAATACAGCAGCACCACTTAGAACCACTCTTTTTCCTGGGTTCCAAATGTTTATAGGGGCAAGTTTCTCAATAAAGTTTATACTCCTATAGTTCCTCTACAAGTTTGATGTAGTGACCATTAACCAAAACCTCTTGGATTACAAACTACAATAGCCCAAAGTTTGCTCCAAATGCTGAAATTCAGGAATCTGAATTTCACTCAGTCTGAAACCTACAATTTCTGACAGCTTTACTTTGGACCAGGTTTTCTCTAAGTTCCAAACAATTTTAGGGCTAGGTGACTTAACCAAACTTATACTCCTCATGTAGATCTATAACTTGGTTATAATGTTCATCTTCAAAATGCTTATAAATCAAAAGTTACAATGGTCCAAAATTGGCTAGTTGATATTATTTTCAGAAATTGCAATCTAAACTCAAAACTGAATTTTTATACTTAACTCTAAATTCTTCCACACAACTTGGGAATCTCCAAATAAGAACGTTATTCACTTTTCCAAGCTCTACACCTTTGGTACTTTGATTTTTTCCCAATTTTCTCTAGATTTTGAATTCCTCATTTGGGGCAAATTTAGGGTTTCAATTGTGGTTCCTTCTCATCTAGTGATTTACCAACTCAATCCATCCTCCTAAAAGCCAAGTGACTCCTTAATCTCAAATCCAACTTTAGTACATGAAACTCATGTCCAAAGTGTCCTTGGTTTAGGAGTTGCTTTGTTTATCCACAAATCATAAGGAAGGTTTTCAAATCTCACTTAAGGTTTTTAAGGTCAATTCAGTTCATCAATTAATTCTTCCACTTAACTTACCTCCGGAAGCAAAGTTTCTCTAGGTTCTAGGTCTTGCCTTCAGCACTCTAAGACTTCAAACCAACTTGTCACTTGCTGGAGAGATGATCTACTCCTGTTTAACTTGAGCCAAGTCCTTAAACTAAGTTCTATACTCCACTCATATTATCACACTTTTGAAAAAAAATTTAACCTATTGAATGCATTCTAGGTATATCAAACAAGATAATGCAAATGCTTATGATGACATGTCAGAGTTTTAGTTAACGTAACACCAGGGGTGTTACAGGTAAGGTTCGGGTCACTATGACAAAGTTGAAGCCTGTATATCAAAGAACAACTTTGCAAAAGGGAGGTAGGTATGTTACTGCTTGGAACAGGAAGTAATAGTGACCTAAAATTGCTCTGTCAGACGGTTTTTGGGTGGGATTCAGAATGAACAGTAACCTGCATAAGATCTCGGTTCAGGGAACCTTGACGTCGGTGATCTCTACGCCGGTGATCTCCTCACCGTGATTCACACCGGTGTTAAGATATGTGCCTGGATAAGAGTGGATAGTTGTCCGCGGTGAAAATATCAGGGGAGGGGGATGGATGTGGTCTCTGGCGCGAGCTCATCCGCTTCAGCCAGTTGCTCCCGTGGTCGGCCGGGACGCCATCACCGGAGTTTGATGTTCCTCGCGGCCACGCCACGTAACAGAGGGTGTTACCACGTAGCTGGGAGTCGTGGCGTGAAGCCAGTTACTACCTTGAGCCATTGCTCCACTACGCGCCACGGGGAACACGCTCTAGTGAAGATCTTTTCTGTCACCACCGTGAGCACTTCCGTCCCAAATTCACGAAGCAAGAAATCCATCCCTTTAAATTGAGGACACTCCCTGCTTTGCCTCTCTGTTACGTGCACAGCCCACCCTTCACTGCCCCAGTTCATTCACCACAGCCCCTAGTCACCGGTTTTTCCTGAGAAAGGTCGGTAGCGTCGCCGTGAGAAGTTCCACCGTGGTCAGTCCTGTCTGAGGTAATCCCAGCCCAACTGCTATCTGTTCTAGTTTCCTTTAGGTGTCGTGGTGCTCACTGGCTTGGGAATTTGAACTCTACTGCAGCAGAGCATCGAGAACATCGCCTCGCCGTTGCAGAGCACCGCCGTAGACCGCCTACGTGTCGACCCGCTGCTTTGTTTGACCCCCTCGTCCTCTCGCCCTTTGTTACGATGTCCTGGTGAGTCACTGATGCTCGCCATGCCTTCAATTTGAACTCTACCGCGTTATCGTGTTCAGAACAGGCTCGTCGGAGTCTTTGTTCTGCCATTACTGAGCTCCGAGGGGTTTCCAGTGTGTGATCGTTTAAGCAGTACATGGGGTAGCGTCGTCTTGGCTCAGCAATGGTGGGGTGGCGCTCGATTTTGCTAGTCTTCGCCACCGTCGGTGAGTCCAAGCGAGGGGCTGGGTGGCCGACGGCCGACCGCGCCATGTTGGGGCCGTGCGTTTGTAAAAGAATCGAAACACAAGGACCTAAGTGAATCCGTCAGTGACTCAGCCAAACAGTAGTCAGGGCCAATTCTGGTTTAGTTTTAGCACAGGGTTGTTTTCACATGATTGCCAGCACGGGCGCGCGGGCTCCCCCGTTATGGGTCGGTTCTGCGCGATGTTGGGCCGGTCGGGCTGATTCTTGCCCAGGACTATTCACAGAATTGCCTTTTCTTTTATCTGTGAGCAAAGAATTTGTGGTGGAAATTGTAGACAAATCCAAAAATCATGGGACCAATTTTAGTGAGTGCCTAAAATCAATATATCTCTGATAAAAATATTAATTAGATTTTTAGGACGGTTAGAAATTATTTAGTGACTTAAAGGTGCCTTTGTAAAGACTGTTTGGAATTTGGAAATAAAATTATAACACCAAAAATTCTGGAAATTCTTGGAAAGTCTTTTTTATCAGAAATGGAACACTTGGTAAAATTTTGGGGCTGTTTGGAAGCCTTTTGACCTGAAAGCCTTGCAAGGTCCAAAAATAGTTATTAAATCCTTAATTAATTAAGAAACTAAGTGCTTTTGGGGCAGAGGCATGTTGATCTAGTGAGATTGACCCTTGGATGGAGTTACTTAAGGAGTTTTAAGCTTTTGATTGAGATCTTGGTTGGATTAATTCCCTGGTTTACCTAAGTGAATTCAAATTGGTCACTTTAATCGAGTATTAAGAAATGGGTGTATGCTTGTCTGGTGTTTTTGTTTGTGATGTTTATGTTCCCCGGCTCTCCTTATGAAAGTTTGCATCTCATATCATTACATAAGCATACATGTATTTGTAATTGACTTGTAGAGCACCAAGAAGAAGTGGTGTTTAAAGGAGGCGTCTACTACAGTAGCTGCTAATCAAGTGGAGGAGCCATCTAACTTGGTAGTGGATAATAGGATCTGGAACCACTTCACTGCAACAAAGGCAAGCCCCGGTGCATGCAACCCCTTCCTTGTGTTTTTAAATAATTTTTGCACACTTTAAGTCTAGTGAAATGTGCATTAGGTTTATAGGAGTTGCTTGGAACCCTTTGATGCAATACCTTGATATCCATACCTTTATAGATACTTCTGGTGAAGTATCAAAATATGATTTACGAAAATGCTTAGCTCTGCTGAGATCTTGTGGGTAGAAGTTGTCTTTCGCGATAAGGCCTAGCTCAGGGGTTATCCTGAGGAAAGATGGCTTCTACATGCAAGAATATTTTCATTGAGAATATGGTGGGATCTTACTGCAAAGTTCCCTATAATGCTCTTTTCAACCTAAGGAAAACAAACAATCCTAAGGATGAAAGTATTTAAATTGGGACTTGGGCTAGGAACAGGTGATGTTCTACCCAGGTTGATTAAGGATTGGATGCGTATGTAGGCTTGCTGATCGAGGACCCTTTAACTGGTCACATGCCTTGTCATGGGTAAGCTTTGCCTCGGGCAGACTAAGGCCAGAATAAGATAACACAGAATGGGCGTGGAGCGGTGGCGAGAGTAGTGTGTACCCTCCATGGTAAGAGGCTGGACGGTGGTGTATCTGTGCTCTCGGTTCGCATGAACCTGATCTGGTCTTAAGAACCCCGGTGGCGGGTTGACATATGCAAGGGTTAAGTGCTACATATGTCGTGTGATCGGAGATCCTCAGCTGAGTATAATCGATTCGGATCGTCGTACCTTCGCGGTTATGAAGACTTGGTCACTGCCCTACAACCTAAGTCAGGATGTGAACATTATGAATAAAAATGATGTTGTATTGATGAGATGGTGAAATTAGACCAGATGCAAACAGAGTCTGTTAATACTTAATTTGGCGTTAAAATATTGAAAGTAAGGACTCACTTTAGTAAGCTATTTCTGCACAAGTATCTAAGTTGATTCTTGCTAAAGCCTCTCCTTGACTCCCAAATCTAGCATATCCTTGAGAGTCTTTTCTTTAGTCGGGTAAGTCTTGCTGAGTAATTCCATACTCAGGGTTTTATTCCCTGTTGTTTTTCAGGTTATAGTCTTGTGCTGCTGTTGATGGTGTTAAGTGCCGGTGAGCTCGGCCTTCTTATATAAGTATACCCCGTCTTTATCTTCTTATCGAGGATGATCACTTGAGCTAGCATATATTTCAAACTTATACTTGTGTAATCACTCCGATAAAATAATGTAAAATTTTTGTAACCCGTAAAATTTGGTAATAAGATTTCCGCTGCAAAAATGTTATGTGTGTGATTTGTGTTACTTAATCCCACGGTTCTGGTTGTAAGTGGTTTATCCGATGTCCTTGTGGCAATCGGACAGATCCTGTTAAGTTATCTAGTGCACATGCATGGCCATCTGAAGTCTTTGAGACAAGGACAGGTGCAGGTGGGCCTGATAATTTGGGAGGTTCTGCCATAGCTGGTATCGGAGCAGGATTAAGTATATACTGTCACATACGTATTTTCAAAACAAAAGTTTTGGTTTTGAAAAACCTATTTTCAACTAAACATATTATTTGGCTTTGAAAAACAGTTTTGAAAAACTATAATGCTAGCGACATCCTCTGTTAAGCCCTAAGTTAAGGACTATAAGGTGGCTTAGTTTAGGATATTAACCACTAACCCACAACTATAATGCAATTTTCTGTAGGTACACTAACTAAACCTTAGGAAAGTCTGACTAGTGTTCAATGACGGAGTGAGTAGGATTGCCACCACCATAGAACGTGATAGCCACTATATGTTGGCAAGAGTTGCAAGGACGTATAGGACGAGCATGCATCATGTCATACAACCTTAAGTTAAACCCCCTGTGTAGCTATTTTAGTATATGTTTCATCTACCTTGTTCATACATCTTTAGTGAATAGACTGTATCTGTTGCTCTTCTCTATAGATGAATCAACAAGAAGCTCCTACAGGAGTTGGAGAGTTTCTATGAGATTTTGGTGTTCTAATGGTCCTGTGGTGACTACTTCAAGAAGTTGGATATACCGAAGCTCCCAAGTACCAGTAGTCGCGAACTATTCTTAGAGGACAACCATGGTATGAGGTAGTAGTGCGTACTCCAGAACATGCTAGAAAACCATCTTGGCCACATTGGATGTTCCATGCTGAAGGAATGACTCCTTGGGAAGGTGCTCAGGTAACTGCCTTAGAGGTGTTGACAACAATATGTTACAAGAAGTGGGAAGAAATACAGGCCACGTCTATGAGGTTGTTCCCTGCAGTTGCCTTAAGCGACCCAGTTGTGTATCATCACCAGGCCCGATTACTAGAAAGCATTCCCATTGGGCAAGACTCTGTTGAATCGGCATCTGCTCGAGTTTTGATGGCCGTGCTGGAGTTACAGCTTACTCGAGGGCACAATCGTCAAATATGGCAGTAGTTGTACACTAGGAGTTATGCAGCATTTAAGACGATGGAAATGGCCAAGGATAGGGCTTGTACTCAGGCACAAGAGCGGCTTGAAGAAATAAAACTTCGAGCTGAGCGAATTGTTGGACTAGAGCTTCAGGTGACAAAACTTCAAGCACAACACCAAGCTGACCAGAATCGTATCAGGGAGCTTGAGCATCAGTGTCGGGGACCATAATTTGGGGTACCCCTAAGACTCCTAATCTCAGCTGGTAACCCCCATCAGCACAAAGCTGAAAAGGCCTGATGGGTGCGATTAAGTCAAGGCTCGGTCCACTCAAGGGACACGATCCCGCCTCGCCCGAGGCCAGCCTCGGGCAAGGGCAGCCGACCCTGAAGGATTCACGCCTCGCCCGAGGACCCCCTCAAGCAACAGACACACCTTCGGCTCGCCCGAGGCCCAGTCTTCGCCAAGAAGCAGCCTTGGCCGGGTTGCCACACCGACCGACTGTATCGCAGAAGCATTTAATGCAAATGTGGCCTGACACCTTATCTTGATGCGTGCCCCTCAGTCGATAGAGCCGAAGTGACCGCAGTCACTTTGCCGCTCCACTGACCGGCCAGACAAGAGGACAGCGCCGCCTGCGTCGCTCCGACTGCTGTGCCGCACGACAGAGTGAGGCTGACAGCAGCCAAGTCTGGCTTCGGGCACCATAGGAAACTCCGCCTTGCCCGACCCAGGGCTTGGACTCGGCCTCGGCTCTGGAAGACGACGGACTCCGCCTCGCCCGACCCCAGGGCTCAGACTCGGCCTTGGCTCTGGAAGACGACGAACTCCGCCTCGCCCGACCCCAGGGCTCAGACTCAACCTCGGCTCCGGAAGACGACGAACTCCGCCTCGCCCGACCCCAGGGCTCGGACTCGGCCTCCGCTCCGGAAGACGACGGACTCCGCCTCGCCCGATCCCAGGGTCCGGGCTCGACCCCGACCTCGGAAGACAGACTCAACCTCGACCTCGGAGGAGCCTCCACCTCGCCCGACACAGGGCTCGGACCGACCATGTCACAGGGGGGACCATCATTACCCTACTCCTAGCTAGCTCAGGCTACGGGGAACAAGACCGGCGTCCCATCCGGCTCGCCCCGGTAAACAGGTAATGATGGCACCCCGTGTGCTCCATGACGATGGTGGCTCTCAACCCCTTACGGAAGCAAGGAAACGTCAGCAAGGACTCGACAGCCCCGACAGCTGTCCTTCCACAAGGCTCCAGCGCTCCTCCGACGACCACGACATCACATGAACAGGGTGCCAAAACCTCTCCGGCTGCCACGACGGCATGTACTTAGGGCGCTAGCTCCTCTCTGCTGGACACATTAGCACACTGCTACACCTCCTATTGTACACCTGGGCCCTCTCCTTACGCCTATAAAAGGAAGGCCCAGGGCACTCGTAAGGAGGGTTGGCCACGCGGGGAGGATGGGACGGCACGTGTAGGCCTCTCGCTCCCTCCCACGCGGACGCTTGTAACCCCCTACTGCAAGCGCACCCGACCTGGGCGCGGGACAAACACGAAGGCCGCGGGTCTCCCCTTTTATGCCCGTCTCCTTGTTTCCCCCCTCCGTGCTCCGTCTCGTGCCGACCCATCTGGGCTGGGGCACGCGGCGACAATTCACTCATCGGTCCAGGGACCCCCCGGGGTCGAAACGTCGACAGTTAGCGCGCCAGGTAGGGGCCTGCTGTGTGTTGACGAACAGCTTCCCGTCAAGCTCCAGATGGGTAGTCTCCAGCAACCTTTCCAGCCCGGGACGGTGCTCCGTTTCTGGAGTCTCGAGTTCATGTCCCTCGACGGTAGCTATGACATGATACTCCTTCCTCCGCCGCGCGACAGCGACAATGGTAGCCAACAACTCACCCACCGACGGCGGAATCGACGACGTCTTCCCCACATGGTGGAAGAACAACATTCGGGTTTGTCCCGTCACCTCCCCCGCCGACGGAGGAGGAGGCGGGGCAACCAAGGCCAAGCAGGAGGCGGCACCTCGTCGGCTGTTGAGCGAGTCGACGGCGCCGGCGCTCCAACTGGGGACATGTCGAGCGTCGCCCTCGCGTCTGAGACGAAGACGAGCGCTGTTTCCCCGCGACACGCCAACTCCAAGCAGACGGACGACGCCAGCACGCTCGCAAAGGACTTGCTGGGAGTCACCCTTGTACCCGAGACGACGGTGTAGTCTGCCCCTGACGCGACTCCATCACCGCCCGTCGACCAGGAGGTACCGACCGATTCCCATCTCGTGACTTTTGGATTCAGCCTCAACCCACCAAGCGACTTCGCTTCGGTGGAAGCCTTCATAGAGGCATGTCCAAGCCCTCCGGGGTATGGTATGCGGTCACCCTGGGACCGGCTGACATCCGTCTCGACCTACGGGCCCTCGGATCCCGAGGAAGATGACGAGCCCGACTTCTGTTGGGATTTCTCCGGACTTGGTAACCCCAGTGCCAAGCGGGACTTCATGACCGCATGCGACTACTGCCTTTCCGATTGTTCCGACGGTAGCCGCAGCTTCGGCGACGAGGACTGTGGCCCAAGTCGTGAATGTTTCCACGTCGATCTAGGGGGTCCCGGCGAAGGCAACCATATTGGTATACCGGAAAATGGTGATCCCCCTAGGCTTGTGCCTCGTGTTGACATCCTTCGGGTGCTAGCTGTGGTCCCAGTCCCTGCGGGGGGTCAGGACACACAGCTCAAGCAAATCCGCGAGATGCAGGCCATGCTCGACGAGGGAGCAGGAACACTTGAGCCGTTCTGCCAGGACATTGGGCAGGAATGGGCAGGCCAAGCTCCGGCCGGAGAAGCGCGTCATCTACCCTAGGGCATCCAGCACCGCATCACCGACGATGTCAGGGCGAGACTGCCACCGGCTTCCAGTGGGGTCGGCCAGAACCTGGCTGCAGCGGCAATACTTCTCCGCGCAATGCCGGAGCCATCAACTACCGAGGGGCGGCGCATTCAGGGAGAGCTCAAGAATCTCCTGGAGGATGCCGCGGTCCGACGGGCCGAAAGCTTTGCCTCCCGAAGGCAGGGGTACCCCTCGGAGCATCGCGCCGCGACTTCCCGGTTCGTGCGGGAAGCCTCGGTCCACACCGGGCGCACGCGCAACACAACGCCTGCGGCCCCGGGACGCCTCGGCAACGAGCACCGTCACCCCAACCGTCAAACCCACCTTGACGAGAGGGTGCACCGAGGCTACCACCCCAGGCGTGGGGGACGCTACGACAGCGGGGAGGATCGGAGTCCCTCGCCCGAACCACCCGGTCCGCAGGCTTTCAGCCGAGCCATACGACGGGCGCCGTTCTCGACCCGGTTCCGAACCCCGACTACCATCACAAAGTACTCGGGGGGAAACGAGGCCGGAACTGTGGCTCGCGGACTACCGGCTGGCCTGCCAACTAGGTGGAATGGACGATGACAACCTCATCATCCGCAACCTCCCCTTGTCCCTCTCCGACACAGCTCGAGCCTGGTTGGAGCACCTGCCTCCGGGGCAGATCTCCAACTGGTACGACCTGGTCCAAGCCTTCGCCGGCAACTTCCAGGGCACGTACGTGCGCCCTGGGAACTCCTGGGATCTCCGAAGCTGCCGCCAGCAGCCGGGAGAGTCTCTCCGGGACTACATCCGGCGATTCTCGAAGCAGCGCACCGAGCTACCCAACGTCACCAACTCGGATGTCATCGGCGTGTTCCTCGCCGGCACCACCTGCCGCGACCTGGTGAGCAAGCTGGGTCGCAAGACCCCCACCAAGGCGAGCGAGCCGATGGACATCGCCACCAAGTTCGCCTCTGGCCAGGAGGCGGTTGAGGCCATCTTCCGGAAAGACAAGCAGCCCCAGGGCCGCCAGCCGGAAGATGTCCCCGAGGCGTCTACTCAGCGCGGCACCAAGAAGAAAGGCAAGAAGAAGTCGCAAGCGAAACGCGACGCCGCCGACACGGACCTTGTCGCCGCCGCTGAGTACAAGAACCCTCGGAAACCACCCGGGGGCGCCAATCTCTTCGACAAGATGCTCAAGGAGCCGTGCCCCTATCATCAGGGGCCCGTCAAGCACACCCTTGAGGAGTGCGCCATGCTTCGGCGCCACTTTCACAAGGCCGGGCCACCTGCGGAAGGTGGCAGGGCCCCCAACGACGATAAGAAGGAAGATCAGAAGGCAGGAGAGTTCCCCGAGGTCCACGACTGCTTCATGATCTACGGTGGGCGAGTGGCGAACACCTCGGCTCGGCACTGCAAGCAAGAGCGCCGGGAGGTCTGCTCGGTAAAGGTGGCGGCACCAGTCTATCTAGACTGGTCCGACAAGCCCATCACCTTCAACCAAGACGACCACCCCGACCACGTGCCGAGCCTGGGGAAATACCCGCTCGTTGTCGACCCTGTCATCGGCAACGTCAGGCTCACCAAGGTCCTCATGGACGGAGGCAGCAGCCTCAACATCATCTACGCCGAGACCCTCGGGCTCCTGCGGATCGATCTGTCCTCGGTCCGGGCGGGCGCGGCACCTTTCCACGGGATCATCCCCAGGAAACGCGTCTAGCCCCTCGGACAACTCGATCTACCCGTCTGCTTCGGGACTCCCTCCAACTTCCGAAGGGAAACCCTCACATTCGAGGTGGCCGGGTTCCGAGGGACCTACCACGCAGTGCTGGGGAGACCATGCTACGCCAAGTTCATGGCCGTCCCCAACCACACCTACCTCAAGCTCAAGATGCCGGGCCCCAACGGGGTCATCACCGTCGGCCCCACGTACCGACACGCGTACGAATGCGACGTGGAGTGCGTGGAGTACGCCGAGGCCCTCGCCGAATCCTAGGCCCTCATCGCCGACCTGGAGAGCCTCTCCAAGGAGGCGCCCGACGTGAAGCGCCATGCCGGCAATTTCGAGCCAGCAGAGACGGTCAAATCCGTCCCTCTCGACCCCAGCAACGACATCTCCAAGCAGGTCCGGATCGGCTCCGAGCTCGATCCCAAATAGGAAGCAGTGCTCGTCGACTTTCTCCGTGCAAACGCTGACGTTTTCGCATGGAGTCCCTCGGACATGCCTGGCATACCGAGGGAGGTCGCCGAGCACTCGCTGGAGCCCGACCCGTGAAGCAGCCTCTGCGCTGATTCGACGAAGAAAAGCACAGAGCCATAGGCGAGGAGATCCACAAGCTGATGGCAGCAGGGTTCATCAAAGAGGTATTCCATCCCGAATGGCTTGCCAACCCTGTGCTTGTGAGAAAGAAAGGAGGGAAATGGCGGATGTGTGTAGACTACACTGGTCTGAACAAAGCATGTCTGAAGGTTCCCTATCCTCTGCCTCGCATCGATCAGATCGTGGATTCCACTGCTGGGTGCGAAACCCTGTCTTTCCTCGATGCCTACTCAGGGTATCACCAAATCAGGATGAAAGAGTCCGACCAGCTCGCGACTTCTTTCATCACACCATTCGGCATGTACTGCTATGTTACTATGCCCTTTGGTTTGAGGAATGCGGGTGCAACATACCAAAGGTGCATGAACCACGTGTTCGGCCAACACATCGGTCGAACGGTCGAGGCTTACATCGATGACATCGTAGTCAAGACGACCTCCTTTCCGACCTTGAAATGACATTCCGGTGTCTCAAGGCGAAAGGCGTGAAACTCAATTCCGAGAAGTGCGTCTTCGGAGTACCCCGAGGCCTGCTCTTGGGGTTCATCGTCTCCGAGTGGGGCATCGAGGCCAACCCAGAGAAAATCGTGGCCATCACCAACATGGGGCCCATCAAGGACTTGAAGGGCGTACAGAGGGTCATGGGATGCCTTGCGGCTCTGAGCCGCTTCATCTCGCGCCTCGGCGAAAGAGGCCTACCCCTGTACCGCCTCTTAAGAAAGGCTGAGTGCTTCACTTGGACCCCTGAGGCCGAGGAAGCCCTCGAGAACCAGAAGGCGCTCCTCACGAACGCGCCCATCTTGGTGCCCCCCGCTGCCGGAGAAGCCCTCTTGATCTACGTCGCCTCTACCACTCAGGTGGTCAACACCGCGATCGTGGTTGAGAGACGAGAAGAGGGGCATGCATTGCCCGTCCAGAGGCCGGTCTACTTCATCAGTGAGGTACTGTCCGAGACCAAGATCCGCTACCCACAAATTCAGAAACTGCTGTACGCGGTGATTCTGACGCGGCGGAAGTTGCAACACTACTTCGAGTCTCATCCGGTGATTGTGGTGTCATCCTTCCCCCTGGGGGAGATCATCTAGTGCCGAGAGGCCTCGGGTAGGATTGCAAAGTGGGCAGTGGAAATCATGGGCGAGACGATCTCGTTCGCCCCTCGGAAGGCCATCAAGTCCCAAGTCTTGGTGGACTTTGTGGCTGAATGGGTCGACACCCAGCTTCCAGCGGCTCCGATCCAACCGGAACTCTAGACCATGTTTTTCGACGGGTCGCTGATGAAAACAGTCGCGGGCGCGGGCCTGCTCTTCATCTCACCTCTCGGGAAACACCTCCGCTACGTGCTGCGCCTCCATTTCCTGGCGTCCAACAACGTGGCCGAGTACGAGGCTCTGGTTAACGAGTTGCGCATCGCCATCGAGCTAGGGGTCCGACGCCTTGACGCTCGTGGTGACTCGCAGCTTGTCATCGACCAAGTCATGAAGAACTCCCACTGCTGTGACCCGAAGATGGAAGCCTACTGCGACGAGGTTCGGCGCCTGGAAGACAAGTTTTACGGGCTCGAGCTCAACCACGTCGCCCGATGATACAATGAGACTGCGGACAAGCTGGCTAAAATAGCCTCGAGGCGAACAACGGTTCCCCCGGACGTCTTCTCCCGAGACCTACATCAACCCTCAGTCAAGACCGACGACACGCCCGAGCCCGAGAAGGCCTCAGCCCAGCCCGAGGCACCCTCGGCCTAGCCCGAGGCACCCTTGGCTCCCGACTGCGAGGCACTTCGCGTCGAGAAAGAGCGGAGCGGGGTCACGCCTAATCGAAACTGGCAGACCCCATACCTGCAATATCTCCACCGAGGAGAGCTACCACTCGACCGAGCCGAAGCTCGGCGATTGGCACGGCGTGCCAAGTCGTTCGTCCTACTGGGGGACGGGAAGGAGCTCTACCACCGCAGCCCCTCCGGCATCCTCCAGCGATGCATATCCATCACCGAAGGTTAGGAGTTATTACAAGAAATACACTCGGGGGCTTGCGGTCATCACGCAGCGCCTCGAGCCCTTGTCGGAAAAGCTTTCCGACAAGGTTTCTACTGGCCGACGCCACTAGGATTGTCCGCACCTGCCAAGGGTGTCAAGGCAGACCCACCTGCCCGCTCAGGCTCTGCAGACAATACCCACCACCTGGCCGTTTGCTGTGTGGGGCCTGGACCTCGTCGGTCCCTTGCAGAAGGCACCCGGGGGCTACATGCACCTGTTGGTCGCCATCGACAAATTCTCCAAGTGGATCGAGGTCCGACCCCTAAACAGCATCAGGTCCGAACAGGCGGTGGCTTTCTTCACCAACATCATCCATCGCCTTCGTGGTCCCGAATTCCATCATCACCGACAATGGCACCTAGTTCACCGGCAGAAAGTTCCTGGACTTCTGCAAGGATCACCATATCCGGGTGGACTGGGCCACCGTGGCTCACCCCATGACGAATGGGCAAGTGGAGCGTGCCAACGGCATGATTCTGCAGGGACTCAAGCCACGGATCTACAACGACCTCAACAAGTTTGGCAGGCGATGGATGAAGGAGCTCCCCTCGGTGGTCTGGAGTCTGAGGACGATGCCGAGCCGAGCCACGGGCTTCACACCGTTCTTTCTAGTCTATGGGGCCGAGGCCATCTTGCCCATGGACTTAGAATACGGTTCCCCGAGGACAAGGGCCTACGACGACTGACACAACCGGACCGACCGAGAAGACTCACTGGACCAGCTGGGAGAGGCTCGGGACATGGCCTTACTACACTTGGCGCGGTATCAGCAGTCCCTGCGATGCTACCACGCCCGAGGGGTTCGGTCCCGAGACCTTTAGGTGGGCGACTTGGTGCTTCGGCTGCGACAAGACGCCCGAGGGCGGCACAAGCTCACGCCTCCCTAGGAAGGGTCGTTCGTCATCGCCAAGGTTCTGAAGCCCGGGACGTACAAGCTGGCCAACAGTCAAGGCGTGGTCTACAGCAACGCTTGGAACATCCGACAGCTACTTCGCTCCTACCCTTAAGATGCTTTCAAGTCGTTCATGCACCTCGTTCACGCACAAAGTCTAACCATCAAGGAAGGGTCAGCCTTGCCTCGGCAAAGCCCGACCCTCCCTCGGGGGCTAGAAGGGGGGAACCCCCTCCACGTCAAATTTTTCCTCGGAAAAGATCTTTTCTGCCAGAACGTCTTTCGTGCTTTTCGACTACTTCAAAAGTGGGATCCTGAAAACAACGGAGTACACGTAAGCAGCCAAGGCTGACCGAGCCGAGGGACTCCTACGCCTCCGGGATACGGATACCTCACTCATCACCTTCTGCGATAAGTAACTCACGCTCGGATAAGCGATTCCACGGACCGAACAAGTCTTCACGCTCGAAAACTCTTCCGCCAAAACGGTTTTTCATGCCTTCTTGACTATATCGGTAGCAGAATCCTACGGACGAGTAAGAGTACACGTAAACGGCAAGGCCGACCGAGCCGAGGGACTCCTACGCCTCTGGGATATGGATACATCACTCATCACCTTCCGTGAAAAGTAACTCTCGCTCGAACAAACAATTCTGTTACCGACAAATAAGTCCAGATACTCGGAACAAGAGGGAAAGAAACGCAGCTTTACAACACGACGACAGTATGTTTGGGCCTCGGCAGCCGCAGAAAACATACGCACACTACAAGATGAACCGGTCCTGCAGGCTCAGGCGTCGACGGAGGGGGAGCAGCAGCACCCTTGGCGTCAACTCCACCCTCGGCGAAGTCCGACCGAGCCTCGGACAGCAACGCGATCAGGGGATCTCCACTCCGAAGGATGACGTCGGCACCACGCCCGGGCCATCGCTGCCAGGATCTCCTCCAGGATTCCGGCCCGAGCAGACGGCTCGGCCGGCCGCCCCGAAGCCTCAGCCAGCTATCCTCCGAGGACACCGGCCCGACTCATGGCTTCGGCAACTGGACTCCGGCACTGGTCCAGCCAGTGGATGGCCCGGCCAAGCTCCGACCAACGAGGTCTTCTTTTCGAGCCAACTCTGCCTCCGTCCATGCTAACACCGCTGCCTCCGGCTTCGGCTCATTGAAGAGCGGCTGAGGGTTTCCCTTAACTAAGCGAGAAGAGCCTCGCGCGGCAAGGCCGACTGAGCCGAGGGACTCCTACGCCTCTGGGATACGGATACCTCACTCGTCACCTTCGCACGAGGCAACTCACACTTGGTTAAGCGATTTAGCTAGCAGATAGGCGAGTCTTAGTGCTCGAAATGAGGAAAAAACACGGCTTCGTGCCGAAAATACATACATGTTTAGGCCCCAACAGCCACAATGAACAGACACCGGAACGCAAAATGCCATTACAAACGGAACTCCGGTTTCGCCCCCGCTGGTACGAACAACCCCCACATTGGAGGGCCTGCGGGGCGAAAAACTCCAAGCGGCTCACCGCTGCCCGCTCTGACAGCAACGACAACGACCTCCGTCCCGGGCGGCGAACAGCTGCAGCAACGGCTTTCGGGCAAAAGCTGCAGCGGAAAGGCTCTTGCCCACGAAGGACGAGAACCAACCATTCAAGCCAGGGGGACGGAGGTCCAGTGGTGCAGGCGGAGTTGGCAATCTCGTCGGTAGATAAACCTTCTCCGGCTGCTGCCACCTCAACACTGCACCAGCGGGCACCGGCCGCCCAAAATCGCACCGGCAGGTCCTCACTCCCGCCCTCGTCGAGGCCGCCCCAGAACATGAGCACCGCCCTCGCAGCGCACGACGTGCTGGGCAACCCTCTGGCGTGGCTGTCAGCACGAGGAAAACCTGGACGTGGCCGGCCCATACGCGGCGCGACCGTCGCCTGGACAGAGGGCAGAATGCTGCACCCTGGCTAGGCAGCAGCAGTTCGCCTTCCCCGGCATGGCTGAAGGAAGCCTCCACAGGGCTAGAGGATGCCTTTCTCCCCCAAACGCCGGGGGGAGAAAAGGGTTAACGACCCACGCGGAGGCAACCCCCCACTCGGTGCGCTCCTCCGCCTCAGCCCGAATGACGAAAATCCTTGAAGCTAAGGGCGGGGCAGAGGCCGCAGCCCGGCTTGCTTCTCCCCACTCGGGAGCTAGTGGTCACTGTCTTGGGTGACCACCGGCGAGGGGATGCAGCCGGGCTGCCTGATGAAAATCCTTGAAGCCGAACAATGGCTGAAAGGTACCAACTTCCGTGAAGTTGTGTTCCTCCAACGACAACAAGGAGGAAGAACCACGGGCGCCCCCTACCCGGGGGCTCGGAAGGTGGAAAGACACGATGCATGAGGGGAGCGTGAAGACGTGGTTGCCTTTCAAGGGGGTCACCCTCCTTTTAAAGGCAACTCTCCCCACTTGCGTTCTCAGCCGTCGCGGGCTGAGTCTTCTCCAACACGCTCCAAGGTCCTCCCCCTACGACACGGGGGCTGGGCCCCGCGCGTCGTGCAAGCTGGCCCAAGGCGGAAGAAGCCAAACCGCCGCGCGCGGAGCATGCAACTGCCCAACGGTTACAAGCCCTCCTCCACTTTCGCCCAGACCAGCGGGTAAAAAGGTGGACCACCATGCAGGCGGCATGCAACCGCACCAAGGGGGTGCACCCTTTCGACTTTGACGCGTCCAGCATGGAGGCCCAGGCCCACACGTCATGTAACCGGCGCGTCGGTTACTACGTGCAAGAAACTGGACCGGCACTCGTGCCACTATCGTGCCTCCTCGACTGCGGAACCAGTACCGCGACTCGAGGCAACCCTGCGCATGACCCAGCAGTGCCAACCAGGCGCATCGGTCACGGGTCAGCCAGCCGTGGGAGAAGGCGCGACGGTCGATACGGCCAGAAATGGGCCGGCAGTAATGGCGGTGGCAGGAAGGCGGAAGCAGCGATCAAGTCGTTAGCCAAACTCGTGTCCCCTCCTAGGACAGCGAGAGGACCCTCTCCCACGGCATGAAGACCACGCGCCCGTGTTCCGTTCCTCGAACGGCTCGCGCACGCGCAGCGGCTGCCCCGCGAACCACTCGTCCCGTTGCATTAACTCTGCGGCAGGACAGGCGGCACCTTTGGCAGGCGAAGCAAGCGACGCTTCGCTTCCACCATAATGACCGCGTCAAAAAAGGTGCGCCACGACGTTCGATTTTGTATCCTTTCTCTTTTTCTCTTTCTCTCTCTTACGACAATGACCGGGAAAGGGGATACCCTGAAAGGGATCCTTCTCCACGAAGGAAACGGGCCCCGAGCCCCCTACTGATCAGAGGTTCGAAGGCTGGCCCCTCAGAAGGGTTCAACAGCCGCCTCAGAGCACTCGGGCTCCACGCCCGCTACTGGTCAGAGGTTCGACGGCTGGCCCCTCGGAAGGGTTCAATGGCCGCCTCAGGCTACTCGGGCTCCGCGCCCACTACTGATCAGGGGTTCGTAGGCTGGCCCCCGAAGGGTTCGACAGCCGCCTCAGATACAGAGTGAGGGATGACCCTAGGTACGTTTGATACATAACCGAGGCTCGAGCTACGCTCCTGAGGTACCCTAGGACATTTCCGAGACCGACGGGAACGATTTTGTAACGGAATCCCACCAGAGGGAGGCATCGAGCCCTCGGACCCCGTCAAAAGGGGACCGGGTCTGGCAAATCACCCGGAGGTACTTTTGGAGTGCGCCTCCGGGCTACAGCCGACCCCTAACGGATGGGGCACGGGCGCCCACTCGGATCACCCGTTAGCAAGTCACTGGAGACACCATGTTCGGCGCCCTCCGAGGGCAACATGGCGCTTGCCCCCCCCCCTCCTCCTTGCGGAAAGGCGACGTAGGGGCGTATTTAAAAAAGTCGAGTCTGTCCTTGATCGTCCTCTCGCTCTGTCCGGAGGCTCGGGGGCTGCTCTCGCAAACCCGGCTCCGGCCAAACCGTTGACAACGTCAATATACCAGCTCGAGAACTTGGGACTCGGTTGTGCACCCGGGCTACGACCAGTTCGCATGAGGGAACAACCAGACCGGCCAAAGCATCACGAAATGCATTAAGACCTCGAAGGAGTCTAACCACTCCTCCGAGGCCTCGGGGGCTACACCCGGCGGGTGCGCTCGCGCGCACCCACCGGAACGAAACGCAACCGAGAAAGGCCGGTCCCCTTGCAAAAAAGTGCGACAAAAGCCTCCAAGCGAGTATTAACACTCCCTTTGAGGCTCGGGGGCTACTGTCGGGGACCATAATTAGGGGTACCCCCAAGACTCCTAATCTCAGCTGGTAACCACCATCAGCACAAAGCTGCAAAGGCCTGATGGGTGCGATTAAGTCAAGGATCGATCCACTCAAGGGACATGAGCCCACCTCGCCCGAGGCCAGCCTCAGGTAAGGGCAGCCGACCTCGAAGGATTCACTTCTCGCCTGAGGACCCCCTCAAGCAACGGACATACCTTCGGCTCGCCCGAGGCCCAGTCTTCGCCAAGAAGCAACCTTGGCTGGGTCGCCACGTCGACCGACCGTATCGCAGAAGCATTTAATGCAAAGGTGGCCTGACACCTTATCCTGACGCGCGCCCCTCAGTCGACAGAGCCGAAGTGAGCGCAGTCACTTCGCCACTCCACTGACCGGCTTGACAAGAGGACAGCGCCGCCTACATCGCTCCGACTGCTGTGCCGCACGACAGAGTGAGGCTGACAGTAGCCATGTCTGGCTTCGAGCACCATAGGAAACTCCGCCTCGCCCGACCCAGGGCTCGGACTCGGCCTCGGCCCCAGAAGACGATGGACTCCGCCTCGCCCGACCCCAGGGCTCGGACTCGGCCTCGGCTCCGGAAGACGACGAACTCCGCCTCGCCCGACCCCAGGGCTCGGACTCGGCCTCGGCTCCGGAAGACAACGAACTCCGCCTCACCCGACCCCAGGGCTCGGACTCGGCCTCGGCTCCGGAAGACGACGGACTCCGCCTCGCCCGACCCCAGGGCTCGGGCTCGACCCCGACCTCAGAAGACAGACTCGACCTCGACTTCAGAGGAGCCTCCACCTCGCCCGACCCAGGGCTCAGACCAACCACGTCACAGGGGGGACCATCATTATCCTACCCCTAGCTAGCTCAGGCTACGGGGAACAAGACCGGCGTCCCATCCGGCTCGCCCTGGTAAACAAGTAATGATGGCGCCCTGCGTGCTCCATGACAACGGCGGCTCTCAACCCCTTACAGAAGCAAGGAGTCGTCAGCAAGGACTCGAAAGCCCCGACAGCTGTCCTTTCGCAAGGCTCCAGCGCTCCTCCGATGGCCACGACATCACATGAACAGGGTGCCAAAACCTCTCCGGCTGCCACGACGGCATGTACTTAGGGCGCTAGCTCCTCTCTACTAGACACGTTAGCACACTGCTACACCTCCTATTATACACCTGGGCCCTCTCCTTACGCCTATAAAAGGAAGGCCCAGGGCACTCGTAAGGAGGGTTGGCCGCACGGGGAGGACAGGACGGCGCGTGTAGGCCTCTCGCTCCCTCCCACACAGACGCTTGTAACCCCCTACTGCAAGCGCACCCGACCTGGGCGCAGGACAAACACGAAGGCCGCGGGTCTCCCTTTTTACGCCCGTCTCCTTGTTTACCCCCTCCGTGCTTCGTCTCGCGCCGACCCATCTGGACTGGGGCACACGGCGACAATTCACTCGTCGGTCCAGGGACCCCCCAGGGTCGAAACGCCGACAATCAGCTAACTAATACTCAATCCAAATCTAGAGCTTTGACTCAGCAACAAAAGGAGACTCACTTATATGTTGTTGCTGTTAGAGAAGACCTTAAGGAAACCATGAGCTTCATAAGCCATCAGGATCAGGCGATCAAGGAATTGGATCATGCTCATCCAATGGAATTTCAAGCAGCACAATGGCTTGTCAACCATCTGCAGCAAGCGGTGCATAGGCTCAATATTGCCTTTTATCCTACTCCTGCACCAGCGGACTAAGGGTTCCTTGGAAGAATGGTAACAAGCATCCGGCAGATGGTGTAGTGAGAGAAGATGTAGTAGGCAACTAGGAGTGTAGCAAAGTAGATCCATGTTGTAAGGTAGGTATAAGATAGACCAGCTTGGTAATAAAAACAGGTTAAAACTTGTGGTAATGAGTTTTCCTGTTTCACCTGGATCATGTAACCTGTGAGCCATCTTATGGCTGTTGTGTAAGGAAGAATTACCTGTTTCAGAGATAACTTTTAGTGTCAGTAGTAGTTTGACGAAGGGATCGAAGTTGTCTAAAATGAGTCAGATGCAACCTCATGGGTAAAACACACAGAAAGATATCAAGTCTTACAGAGTATAGTGGAACCACCTCACAGAAGATGAAGCCATGTAGAAGGTCGGAGGGGTATTTAGAAGACAGAGCCCTTGCCTTAAGTTTCTAATTTCTGGTAAGCCTTAGGGTTTGTGAGTTTTGAGCCATCAGGAGCACACCCCTGCCTGGTAGGAGAAATTGGGAAATAAGTTTGTGACACATTTCCTTTTCCGTTACTGAGCCTAGACTTTTAAATCTCGGGACGAGATTTCTTTTAGGGGGGAAGGCTGTAACACCCCTGGTGTTATGTAAACTAAAACTCTGACATGTCATCATAAGCATCTACATTAATGTGCTTGTTGCACCTAGAATGCATTTACTAGGTTAAAATTTTACAAAAAGTGTGATGTTGTGTGTTGAGTAGTGGACTTAGTTAAGGACCTGGTTTAAGCAAAATGAGGGAAGATCATCTCTTGAGCATGTAATATGATGACTTGGAGTCTTAAGTATTAAAGGAAAGCTTTAAGGACCTGGAATTATTGGTTTTGAAGTGTTAGTCTAGTGGAAGTAACACTTGAGGAGATGGATCACCTCAAAGCCCTAAGGTGGGGTTTGAGAGTTTGATTGGGTTAGTGAATAAGCAAAGTAAGCCCTAAACCAAGCACACTTTGGACATGAGCTCTATATACCACAAGTTGGATTTGAGGTTAAAGAGTAGCTTGGCTTTAGGAGGATGGAGAAGTTGTTTTTTGATATGTGCATTAGAAGGGGTGAAGCACTTAGGGTGGTTGAGTATCTCTAAACCCTAAACTAGGGCCCCAAAAGTGGATTTGGAGATTTAGCCATACTTTTTGAAAAAGTGCATATATCAAAATGGTAGGGTTTGGAGAGCCTAACATTTTTCCCATTTAAAGATTTCCATATGTTGTGGAGCAAATTGGAGAAAAGGGTAAAAGGGTTATAGGTGCTCAAATATTGAAACCCTAAGTAAAAAATGATATTGAGCCATGTTTGGACCCTAGTAACTCTTAATCCATAAGTGCTTTGCAGTGAATCACTTTAGCAAAGTTGTAGGGCTGTTATAGTAGTGCAAGTTTGTTTAAGGGACCTAGCCCTAAAACCGTGTGGAACCTAGCGTAAAATGTCCCCAAAGTGTGGCTGTCAGACTGAGAATAGTTCTGAAACTGAAGTTCAGTGACATTTTCTCAATTTTGGAATCTGATTGTGGCTGATCCAGTCGGGGTAAGGTTCGGGTCACTATTACAAAGTTGAAGCCTGTATATCAAAGAACAACTTTGCAAAAGGGAGGTAGGTATGTTACTGCTTGGAACAGGAAGTAATAGTGACCTAAACTTGCTCTGTCAGACGGTTTTTGGGTGGGATTCAGAATGAACAGTAACCTGCATAAGATCTCGGTTCAGGGAACCTTGACGTCGGTGATCTCTACGCCGGTGATCTCCTCACCGTGATTCACATTGGTGTTAAGATATGCGCCTGGATAAGAGTGGATAGCTGTCCGCGGTGAAAATATCAGGGGAGGGGGATGGATGTGGTCTCTGGGGCGAGCTCATCCGCTTCAGCCAGTTGCTCCCGTGGTCGGCCGGGACGCCATCACCGGAGTTTGATGTTCATCGCGGCCACGCCACGTAACAGAGGGTGTTACCACGTAGCTGGGAGTTGTGGCGTGAAGCCAGTTACTACCTTGAGCCATTGCTCCACTACGCGCCATGGGGAACACGCTCCAGTGAAGATCTTTTCTGTCACCACCGTGAGCACTTCCGTCCCAAATTCACGAAGCAAGAAATCCATCCATTTAAATTGAGGACACTCCCTGCTTTGCCTCTCTATTACGCGCACAGCCCACCCCTCACTGCCCCAGTTCATTCACCACAGCCCCTAGTCACCGGTTTTTCCCGAGAAAGGTCGGTAGCGTCGTCGTGAGAAGTTCCACCATGGTCAGTCCTGTCTGAGGTAATCCCAACCCAACTGCTATCTGTTCTAGTTTCCTTTAGGTGTTGTGGTGCTCATTGGCTTGGGAATTTGAACTCTACTGCAGCAGAGCGTCGAGAACATCGCCTCGCCGTTGTAGAGCACCGCCGTAGACCACCTACGTGTCGACCCGCTACTCTGTCTGACCCCCACGTCCTCTCGCCCTTCGTTACGGTGTCCTGGTGAGTCACTGATGCTCGCCATGCCTTCAATTTGAACTCTACCACGTTATCGTGTTCGGAACAGGCTCGTCGGAGTCTTGGTTCCGCCATTACCAAGCTCAGAGGGGTTTCCGGTGTGTGATCGTTTAAGCAGTACATGGGGTAGCGTCGTCTTGGCTCAGCAATGGTGGGGTGGCGCTCGATTTTGCTAGTCTTCGCCACCGTCGGTGAGTCCAAGCGAGGGGCAGGGTGGCCGGCGGCCGACCGCGCCATGTCGGGGCCATGCGTTTGTAAAAGAATCGAAACCCAAGGACCTAAGTGAATCCGTCAGTGACTCAGCCAAATAGTAGTTAGGGCCAATACTGGTTTAGTTTTAGCACAGGGTTGTTTTCGCATGATTGCCAGCACGGGCGCGCGGGCTCCCCCGCTATGGGCCGGTTCTGCGCGATGTTGGGCCGGTCGGGATGATTCTGGCCCAGGACTATTCACAGAATTGCCTTTTCTTTTATCTGTGAGCAAAGAATTTGTGGTAGAAATTGTATACAAATCCAAAAATCATGGGACCAATTTTAGTGAGTGCCTAAAATCAATATATCTCTGATAAAAATATTAATTAGATTTTTAGGACGGTTAGAAATTATTTAGTGACTTAAAGGTGCCTTTATAAAGATTGTTTGGATTTTAGAAATAAAATTATAACACCAAAAATTCTGGAAATTCTTGGAAAGTCTTTTTATCAGAAATGGAACACTTGGTAAAATTTTGGGGCTGTTTGGAAGCCTTTTGACCTGAAAGCCTTGCAAGGTCCAAAAATAGTTATTAAATCCTTAATTAATTAAGAAACTAAGTGCTTTTGGGGCAGAGGCATGTTGATCTAGTGAGATCTTGACCCTTGGATGGAGTTACTTAAGGAGTTTTAAGCTTTTGATTGAGATCTTGGTTGGATTAATTCCCTGGTTTACCTAAGTGAATTCAAATTGGTCATTTTAATCGAGTATTAAGAAATGGGTGTATGCTTGTCTGGTGTTTTTGTTTGTGATGTTTATGTTCCCCGGCTCTCCTTGTGAAAGTTTGCATCTCATCTCATTACATAAGCATGCATGTATTTGTAATTGACTTATAGAGAACCTAGAAGAAGTGGTGTTTAAAGGAGGCGTCTACTCCAGTGGCTGCTAATCAAGTGGAGGAGCCATCTAACTTGGTAGTGGGTAATAGGATCTGGAACCACTTCACTGCAACAAAGGCAAGTCCCGGTGCATGCAACCCCTTCCTTGTGTTTTTAAATAATTTTTGCATACTTTAAGTCTAGTGAAATGTGCATTAGGTTTATAGGAGTTGCTTGGAACCCTTTGATGCATTGCCTTCCTTGATATCCATACCTTTATAGATACTTCTGGTGAAGTATCAAAATATGATCTACGACAATGCTTAGCTCTGCTTAGATCTTGTGGGTAGAAGTTGTCTTTCGCGATAAGGCCTAGCTCAGGGGTTATCCTGAGGAAAGATGGCTTCTACATGTAAGAATATTTTCATTGAGAGTGTGGTGGGATCTTACTGCAATGTTCCCTATAATGCTCTTTTCGTCCTAAGGAAAACAAACTATCCTAAGGATGAAAGTACTTAAATTAGGACTTGGGCTAGGAACATGTGATGTTCTACCCAGGTTGATTAAGGATTGGATGCGTATGTAGGCTTGCTGATCGAGGACCCTTTAACTGGTCACATGCCTCGTCATGGGTAAGCTTTGCCTCGGGTAGACTAAGGCTAGAATAAGATAACACGGAATGGGCGTGGAGCAGTGGCGAGAGTAGCATGTACCCTCCGTGGCAAGAGGCTGGACGGTGGTGTATCTTTGCTCTTGGTTCGCGTGAACCTGATCTGGTCTTAAGAACCCCGATGGCGGGTTGACATATGCAAGGGTTAAGTGCTACATATGTCGTGTGATCGGAGATCCTCAGCTGAGTATAATCGATTCGGATCGCCGTACCTTCGCGGTTATGAAGACTTGGTCACTGCCCTACAACCTAAGTCAGGATGTGAACATTATGAATAAAAATGATGTTGTATTGATGAGATGGTGAAATTAGACCAGATGCAAACAGAGTCTATTAATACTTAATTTGGTGTTAAAATATTGAAAGTAAGGACTCACTTTAGTAAGCTATTTCTGCACAAGTATCTAAGTTGATTCTTGCTAAAGCCTCTCCTTGACTCCCAAATCCAGCATATCCTTGAGAGTCTTTTCTTTAGTCGGGTAAGTCTTGCTGAGTAATTCCATACTCAGGGTTTTATTCCCTGTTGTTTTTCAGGTTATAGTCTTGTGCTGCTGTTGATGGTGTTAAGTGCCAGTGGGCTCGGCCTTCATATATAAGTATACCCCGTCTTTATCTTCTATCGAGGATGATCACTTGAGCTAGCATATATTTCAAACTTATACTTGTGTAATCACTCCGATAAAATAATGTAAAATTTTTGTAACCCGTAAAATTTGGTAATAAGAATTCCGCTGCAAAAATGTTATGTGTGTGATTTGTGTTACTTAATCCCGCGGTTCTGGTTGTAAGTGGTTTATCCGATGTCCTTGTGGCAATCGGACGGATCCTATTAAGTTATCTGGTGCACATGCATGGCCGTCTGAAGTCTTTAAGACAAGGACAGATGCAGGTGGGCCCGATAATTTGGGAGGTTCTGCCACAGAGATGAACTTATGTAATACATATTATTAATCTCACAAGCTTAAACAAGTTTAAATCTCTAAGGTTCTCCTTTTATTTATTTTATTAAGTAAATAAGAATACATCTACCTTAGTTCATATTTAATCCTAAAAAATTAGAGTGTGCTGACAGTAAATGAAACCATTTTATTTAGACAAAGAATAATTCTATGAACATTTTGCAATTTGAATCACTAAATTTGGAGTTCATATGCAAAAGTTATGAAATAAACAAGTTTGGGAATTCAAAATATGAATTTAGGTCTAATTCTGTGAATATTTAAAAGTCTAGAGTTCAATCTGCACGAACACAGGGGTCTACGCTCGAACACCAGGGATGGCGGGTTTATTTCCAATAAACCGAGGGTCTCTTTAATAAAACTACCACGTGAAGGGGTATCGAGTGAAGCTAACCGTCAGATCTAAAACCAACAGCTGAGATTAGATCTGCGAACGAGGGTGCGCACGCGGGCAGGCGAGCACTAACAAGCGGGCCAGGGAGTGTCAGTGACAGAGGGGGAGAGCGCGTTGACCGAGTGGGCCCAATGCTAGAGGGAAACACACGGCTGCAAGGGTCCGAGGGGGTCCGAGCGGGTCCGAGCTATTCGAGGGGGTCCGAGCGGGTCCGAGGGGGTCCGAGCGGGTCCGAGCCGTTCGAGGGGTTCGAGCGGGTCCGAGTCGTTTGAGGGGGTCCGAGCTGTTTGATCAAGATCGGACAGAGGGAAATCATATTGAAAAGGATGAGCGGCTGTGGGTGGCACTGACAGGCGGGCCAGGGCGTCAGGCGCGCGTGCGTGAAGCGGTATCCCACGGTCTGGGCCGTGCGATCAAGATCGAACGGGGGAAATTAGACCGGCGAACAGACGGCTACGGGCGGCACCGCTCCTCTCCGCGGTGGTGAGGTCGCCGGAGTTGAGGCAGGCGCGAGCTAGGGTGGCTCTGGCTTTGTCGGAGTTGGGCAGAGGGGAAGAGGGCGCCACCGCGAATTCAATGGCGGGGAAGAGGCCACGAATCCACGGGCAAAGAGGGGAGAACGGCGGTGAGAAAGTCTCAGGCGGGCCGAAGAAACTCCAGTGAACCATTCTGGCCACGGGGAGGGGGCCTAAGGTGTGCTAAGGCCTTGGCTAACTTCAGCAGAGGCAGGGGTGACACAGGGACCTACTCCGGGGAACTAGACCGGGCCAAATCGGTCGGCCACCGCGCGAGCACGGCAGACCGCCACGGCCGAGCACCGGCGAAGGCGAAATTGGCCGAACATAGAGTGCAATAGGGGAAATTGGGCACGGGGACTGGTGTCTCACCTCGGGGCGGAGCTCGGAGAGGCTTGGAGCAGTCTCCGGCGAGCTAGATGGTTGGGTACATGGGCGCGGGTCTCCGGCGGCAGCTGGCGGCGACGACAGAGCGCGAGAGAGGGTGAAGCTATGCGAAATGAGGTGAGGGGTGTGCGTGGGGCACTGGTGGGGCTTTATGAAGGGAGCTGGGCACGTGGACGGGTGTCGTGGCCGAGAAATTCGGCGACGTGCGTGAGTGCGCACGCGTCGGTCCACGGCGAGCGTGAAGAAGGCGGAACTGACAGAGAGGGTCCACGGCGTAGAGAGAGAAGAAAGGGGCACGCGAGGCAACGGCTCGGCAACTGGTGCTCCGGGCCCACGAGACAGAGAGAGAGAGAGCGCGTGGGCGAGGGGAAACTACCGCCAACAGACTGGCCCCACTGGGCAGCGAGGGAGGGAGGGCGCGCGCAAGGGAGAACTGCTGCCCGCCTGTCAGGCGGCGCGGGCGCGCGGCCTGGCTGGGCTTAGTGGGCCAATTGGGCTGCTTTTTCTTTTTCTTTTCTCTGGATTTTTTAATTCCTTTTCTATTTCTTTTTCCATAGGGTTTTCAAATCCAAATTCAAACTAGGTTTCAAATTCAAATAAATTCAAACTCGTGCAACACTTCAAAAGAATATTTTAAACTCAGCATGATGCAACATCTCATGACTCATAAGGTTTTGACAAAAATAAATAATTAACCTCCACTAGTTTAAGCTATCCCTAATAAAAAGGAAAAAGGCACAATGAATCTAGAGAGAGAGAAAACCTAGAGTGAGAAAAAGAAGAGTAACACATGATTTTGGGTGGCAATTAGAAAGAAATTTTATACCCCCAAAATCAGGGTGTTACAGACCTATTCCCCTTAAAAGAATCTCGCCCTCGAGATTCAGGGCTAGCTTGTAAAGAGCTCAGGGTACTTGGCTTTTAAATCATCTTCTCATTCCCAGGTTGCTTCTTCTTCTGAGTGATGGCCCCATTTGACTTTGCACATCCTGATGGTACTTCTCCGGGTGATCCGATCTGCTGTCCCTAGAATTTGAGTTGGCTTCTCAATATAAGTCAGATCTTCTTGAACTTCAAGATCCTCTGCTGGCAACTGCTTTTTTGGCACTCTCAAGCATTTCTTCAACTGAGACATGTGGAACACATTGTGAACAGCGGACAGATTTTCTGGTAAGCTGAGTTGATAAGCCACTTCTCCACGTCTGGCTTGAATCTGATACGGCCCAATATAACGAGGTGCTAGCTTGCCTTTGACTCCAAACCTTTTGGTTCCTCTAATGGGTGACACCTTCAAATAGACATAATCCCCCACTTCAAAACTGAGTTCCCTTCTTCTGGTGTCAGCATAGCTTCGCTGTCTAGACTGCACTGCCTTTAAATTCTCTCATACCATTATGACATTCTCTTTGGCTTCAAGCAAAATATCTAGTCCGAACACCTGTCTTTCACCGGGTTGGTCCCAATGCAATGGAGTCCTGCAATTCCTCCCATAGAGCGCTTTGAATGGTGACATCTTCAAACTGGCCTGATAGTTGTTGTTGTAAGAGAATTCTGCATATGGTAATCTCTTGTCCTAGCCTATTTTGTCTTTCAAAGCACAAGCCCTCAACATGTCCTCAAGAATCTGATTTGTTCTCTCCGTCTGGCCATCTGTCTGCGGGAGGTAAGCTGAGCTGAACTTTAACTGTGTGCCCAAGGCTTCATGTAACTGCTGCCAAAAATGAGAGGTGAACTAGGTGCCTCTATCCGATACTATCTTCTTCAGAATACCATGCAAGCACACAATCCGAGACATGTATAGTTCAGCCAACAGTGCACTATTGTAAGTGGTCTTCACTGGTATGAAATGGGTCGCCTTTGTCAAACGGTCCACTACTACCCAGATGGAGTCATAGCCAGTACGAGTGCGAGGCAAACCAACTATAAAGTCCATTCCGATCTCATTCCATTTCCATTGAGGAATCTGCAACGGTTGCAACAAACCTGCAGGTCTCTGATGTTCTGCTTTAATCCTTTGACAATTATCACATACAACCACATACTCTGCTATCTCCCTTTTCATACCATACCACCAAAATCTTTTCTTTAGGTCTTGATACATCTTCTCACTACCAAGGTGTATAGAGTATGTTGTCTCGTGGGCTTCTTTGAGAATCAGTTCTCGGATCGATTTGATGTCAGGAACACACAATCTGTCCTTGAACCATACCACTCTTTCTGCATCTTCACGGAAATCCTTGCCTTTAACATTTATGATCAGCTGTCGGATCTCGTTGATTTTCTCATCATCCTTCTGACCTTTCCTGATGTCTTGCTCTATTGTGGGTTCCAACTCGATTGTCACTCCTTGGGTGTTGTTCAGAAATCCGAGACTCAATCTGTCGAACTCCTTTGCTAGCTCATACGACATCTAGTAAGCAGCCAGCATATTGACTTGACTTTTTCTACTAAGAGCATCTGCAACCACATTTGCTTTACCTGGGTGATAATGGATCTCCAGCTCATAATCTTTGATCAACTCTAGCCATCTTCGCTGCCTCATGTTTAACTCTGACTGAGTGAATATGTACTTGAGGCTCTTGTGGACCGTGTAGATATCACACTTCTGCCCATAAAGATAATGCCTCCAGGTCTTCAATGCATGAACCATGGCTGCTAACTCTAGATCATGAGTAGGATAGTTCTTCTCATGAATCTTCAACTGTCGGGACGAGTATGCCACTACTCTCCCTTCCTGCATCAACACACATCCCAATCCGGTGTACGAAGCATTGCAATACACTGAGAATGGCTTGTGAACATCTGGCAAAATCAGTACTAGTGCCGTTGTCAACTTCTCCTTCAATGTCTCAAAGGACTTCTAGCATGCTGGGGTCCACTTGAACTCAACCTTCTTTGCTAGCAAGGCTGTCATTGGCCTGGCGATTTTGGAGAAACCTTCAATGAAACGCCGATAATAACCGGCCATTCCGATGAAACTCTTGATTCCTCGGACATCTTTTGGTGCTTTCCAATCAAAGATAGTTGTTACCTTCTTCGGATCCACAGCCAATCCCTCTCGGTTTATAATGTGACCCAAGAATAGAACTTCACTGATCCAAAACTCGCACTTGCTAAGCTTGGCATACAACTGACAATCTCGTAGCCTCTAAAGTACTTTTCTCAAATGCTCCTCATGCTCTTGCTCATTCTGGGAATATATAAGAATATCATCAATGAATACCACCATGAACTTGTTCAGGTAGTCCATAAACACACTGTTCATCAAGTACATGAAATAAGCTGACGCATTCATCAAACCGAATGACATGACCGTGAACTCATACAGTCCATACTTAGTGATGAATGCTATCTTCGGTATATCTGAGGGTCGGATTCTAAGCTGATGGTAGCCTGACCTCAGATCTATCTTTGAGAACACACTGGCTCCTCTCAACTGATCGAATAAATTTTCAATTCTGGGCAGGGGTACATGTTCTTGACAGTGACTTCATTCAATGCTTTGTAATCGATGCACATCCTCTTCGTGCCATCCTTCTTTTCCACAAATAACACTGGGGCTGCCTAAGGCGAAGTACTCAGTCTGATGTAGCCTTTCTCTAACAACTCATCAATTTGCTTCTTGAGTTCCACCAACTCTGGTCCGGACACTCGATAGGCTCTCTTGGAAATAGGGGTGGTGCCTAGAATAAGCTCTATGGTGAATTCAACCTTCCTTTCAGGTGGCATACCTGGTAACTCTTCGGGAAACACATCGGGGAAATTTGATACTACACTAATAGCCTCTAACGGTTTAATCTCCTCAATGTGAGCGGTGACTTGGTGACAACATTCTTTTCTAGGTCCTCACAAGATCAACTGCACTAATACTTCTTCTCCTGATGGGGACACTAACTTCATTGTTCTCTTATCACAACTAAGACTGGCCTGATACTTGGTTAACCAATTCATCCCTAGGATGACATCTATAGTTGTATCTTGGTTACCCATAACTATTAAATCAGCGGGGAACTCTATCCCCCATATTTGAACCTTTGCACTAGGGCAAAATCTATCAGTTTGGGTCCTTCCACCAACTAAACTAACCCTCATAGGTGGATACATGGGTGCTACTGGTATATTATGTGATTCTACCCATGATATAGTCACAAAAGAATGCATTGCTCCAGTATGAAATAAGACATTTGCAGAATGGTACTCGACTGAAAACGTACCTAATGCCACTCCTGGAGTCTCCTGGACTGTGTCGGCCTCCAAGTGGTTCACCTTTCCATACTGGGCACGAGGCTGCCCATGGTTGTTGCTTCCTTGCTGCATTGCATTCTGCCTGACTGGGGCATTGAGAGCTGGCTGCTGCTGAGCTGCTTTCTTAGGGCAATGATTCGCCCAATGGCCTTGTTCACCACAGTGGAAACATGCACGACTTCCTCCTTGAGCTGGCACTGCTTGATTGTTCTAGTTGGTTGCTGGGGCAGGAAGACGGGCTGCCTGGTTGCTCTGACACTGGAATTGACTTCCTCCCTACTGGTTGTTCTGACGGTACTGCTACTGCTAAGGAAACTGCCTCTGGTACTGCTGCTGCTGGTTCTGGCGCTGATGCTGGTGCTGGTAACCTTGCTTGAATGGTTGAGGTGGGTTGCCTGAGTAGCGAGGACGACTGCTACTCCCAACCTAAGGTCCACCAATCTTGCGCTTCCTGTCCTCCATCTCCCGATGCTTCCTTTCTATCATGATTGCTCTGTCGATCAGATGTTGGAAGGTAGGGAAAGTGTGGTTCATCAGCTGGTAGTGGAGGGGATCAACCAATCCTCTCAAGAAGTGGTACTGCCTCTTAGCATCTATGTTGACATCTTCTGGGGCATAACGCGACAGCTACAGAAATTTATCCCTGTACTCACTAACGGACAGGGGACCTTGCTTCAGGAGAGAAACTCCTCCTTCCTCACTATCAATAGTCCCTCGGGCACATGGTAGCGACGGAAGTTGTCCCTGAACTCCTCCCAAGTGATAGCTTCAGGGTTGGCATGGGTGGCGAGGTATGACTCCCACCAAGACTGTGCTGCTCCCCTCAGCTATCGAGGACCATACAACACCTTCTCATGGCTGTTGCACTGGGCAGTGTGCAACTCACGCTCCATGGTACGTAGCCAATCTTTGGCGTCTATGGGATCAGCAGAGTGGGCAAAAATTGGGGGATGGCCCCTCATGAACTCTGCCCGCTTGTCTCTGGGCACTTGAGGCATCTGGACTTGCACTAGAGGCTGAGGTGGTGGTGGCTGCTGCTAAACTTGCTGCATCGCTGCTAATGTCTGACCAATTGCCTGGACTACTTGAGTCTGCATCAAGAACATCTGCTCAATGGTCATCGGGGGTGGCGGTGGCAACTGCTGCTGCTGGGCTGCTTCCTCTTGGAGTGCCTGCTGTTCAGCCTGAGCAAGCCTCGCACCTTTGCGCCTGTTCTCAGACATCTGTAGGAACCACACATATATCAGATCTGACTCTACAGTCTTTTAGCATAAGAGAAGATGTGTAGAGGATCTCCATAACACTGAACAAATGACCATCTTCACTGACAGCTTCTTAGATAAAGAGGAAAGGGGAAATAAAGGGATTACCCAACTAAATAACTGATTTTATTAATAACCACACCAAGTTGCAGCGGATGCCCACACCTTGGTGACAATCATTACAAAGATCCAACTTCAGTACATGTCCATCATAACAAGCATCCAACATAATATAAGCAAACTAACTCTAACTAAAACTGACTTAGGCTAAGACACTGAACTAAGCATTATTACAGACTCCGACTCTATCGATCTAAGGATCCAAATCTATGCGGGTCTTGCAGTCTGGGGTACCATAGTCGAAGCGACCACGGGGCGGTGAACGGTAAGGGTGCTGAATCTCGACAGGGTCGGGAGAACCACCATCAAGATAGTGGCATGCCGCGCATTCAGCATGCAATTCTGCAACCTCCGCCCGAACCTTGCCCAACTCGTCAAGGGCGTGGTCCAAATCTGTGTTAAGTACGGTGACTAGATTGACCATGCTGTTCAGCCTGGGATTGCCCTCACCAACTGGCGAGACAATCACACCTCCAGCACTACCGGTCGAATGGTGAGGATAGTACTTCAGGTCAAGGCCATCAGCTACCTCGCTGAACAACGAGCAATACTGAGAAAGTGCCCGCCGTGCTGCATCTTGCCTGGCTGCCTCGGCAGTGTCCCTCTCAGTAATAGAATAGTGCTCTGAGAAGGCCTCTGTACCCCGGAGATCATCGTCCAGACGGCGCACCAAGCAAGTAGCCTCCCACTGGTCTGGGTAAAGCCCGTGACGATGCTGGTAGACTACACAACGGTACTCGATGGACCATGTGTGTCGGTCAAAGGCCCGACGCAACAGGGTATCGAGAGTGTCGTCGAAGTGACACCCGTGAGCAGCGTCATGAGTGATGGGTCTCGCGATCCATCCCTCTGGCTCCGGCTCCTCCGAATGCTCCGTGCCGTGGCTCAAACTACCACCGGCATCGTCATCGTCTCCATCTCCGTGAGGGTCTCCTCCAGCAGCCGGGATGTCCTGTGGTGGTGCAGAGGGCATCTCTGGCTGAGGTGCTGGGGAAGGCGGCCTCTCAGACTCCACCTCCTGCTGAGGAGAGGGGGAAGAGTCCTGCTGCTCCTGCTCCTGCTCCTGCTCCTGGCGTCGACGCTCCTGCTCCTCATGTAGGCAACGATGCAGTCTCTCCAAGTGACTGGACTGACCTGGCACTGTGCGACAAAGTGGACGCTCCGCCAGGCAAGAAGGCAAAAAGGGGATCACAGACTTACGTGCAGTGCACCTAAGACGAGCCATCTACAAAAGACATCGTAAGCACAAGAGTAAGAGTAGAACTATGAGACCAGGAAGTAAACAGATAGAAAAGTGAGACAAAACTTTTGAGATAAGTAATTAACATAGAGTTGGTCAAGATGACCAACTTTTGAAAAGACTCTAAGGTCAAGGTAAGAGTAAGGGTCTATAGTCCTTAGGGCGACCATTCTAGTCTGGGTTAGCGGTCCTACAGTCAGCAAGGGCTTCGATACCACTTATGTCACACCCGGTTTTGGAAGGAAAACTGAATGCGAACCATGTACGTGCTAGGATCAGAAACTCACGTACATAGTGATTACATAATTGGACATCATCACACAATGCTCAAAATAAATAGCGGAAAGGTACTTTATTACAAACAGATGTCCAAGACATCCACAGAGTCTATTACATAACCATTGTCCAACATAAATATCAAAGTGCAGAAATGCGAAACGTAAATGCTAAGCCTACACAGGCAGCTGACTGGGGGTTTGCCACTAAAGTAAACTAGAACTCGTCATAGTCCTGAAACTCTTTGAAATCTTCCATGTTGCCAGCATCACCTCCTGAGTACTGAGTACAGTGGGGACAACCTGGGGTGGGGTGGTTTGTATAGCAAGGGTGAGTACACATCAACGTACTCAGCAAATGTCCCGTTTGGCTAAAGTGGACTAGCTATATGTGGAGTTGAGGTTAAGCAGTTGCTTTTAGGTTAGTCAAGTATTTATGATTATTAGTAGAGCCAACTTTTAGTAATAAACCCAGTTATTACCCAAAAGTACTTCCTCAAACGAGGAAATACCAAAGATCAGATTTTATAGCATCATTGTTAATCATCAACATAAAAGTATCCAAAGTTCTTCTAATCAAAGAGGATCCCAAGGCTGCTCTTAACCGTGAGCTCAGCTGATATACCAGTTTTTAACATTCTACAGAGGTTGCGCACTTTACCCACAAGTCATGATCCCTTTATGCCTCGGGTCGATCAAACCCTCAAACACTACAAAGGTGAGTTGGCAAGGTTTCACTATGTAGCCTTTATAAAGACTCGCCTGGTGCATAGCTGCTCGTTAGGTTTCGCCAGTCATACAAATGCAGTACACCTCCCCAAGGTGGGTGACTAACAAAACCAAATCGAAAGAACCTCTGCACCCCAACCTTGGCAGAGCGAGCACTATGCCACGGCCCCCATTGACGGCCCTCCAGCAAAGCCAACTACACCCCAAGTTCATCTAATTAATCAGCTAAGGGCATCCCATTCCACCCTCATGGTTGCACTGTTATCCCGTGTGGTCAGTCCATGAACAGGTCCTTACGGAGAGTTGCTCAAGAAAAAGGCCTAAGCCCCCTAGAGTATCACAAGTTCATCAACATAATCAGGATAACAGTATCATATCATAAATGTTCACATCATGTTCATTGATTAAAGTTTTGGCAATAGCAACATGCTAACCATGGTAACCCAAAAAGGTAAACAAGGATAAGGTAAATAGAAAGCTAGTCAATCCTTAGGTTTCATAAAGTAATGCGGGATAGTGAATTATAAAGTAAGTAGGACATATTGGGTCAGAGGACACTTGCCTTCACTAGGTTGCTGCTCAGGGAGGTCTCCAACAACACACTCAGGAACTTCGGACTGCTCGTTGTCTAAATAAAGCGAGCATGCATTCAATACTGTCGGGGACCGTAATTAGGGGTACCCCCAATGCTCCTTAACCTGGCCGAAAAACATCTTCAGAACAAACCATCAATGACTGATAAGCACGGTTCAAGTCGGGGCCTCGTTTCCCAAGGGACATGACCTCGCCTCGTCTGAGCCCAGCCTCAGGCGAAGACAATAGTCCTGGACAAATTCACGCCTCGCCCGAGGGTCCCCTCTATCAACAGACGCACCCCCGTCTCACCCAAGGTTAAGCTCGGGCGAACTTTGTAGTGCAGTGACCTCGACCGAATCGCCTTACCAACCTACCGTATCGCATGCGCATTAAATGCGGGGATTGCGTGACACCTTGTCCTAACACGTGTGCCTCAGTCGGCAAGGTCAAAGTGACCGCAGTCACTTCGCCCCTTTACTGACCGTTCTAACAAGGAAACAGTGCTATTCACCCCGTTCTGACTACTGTGCCAACTACCAGGATAAAACTAACAACAGTAAGTCGCGACCTCCCTCGAGTTTAGCCTCGGGCGCAACAGGGAGCTCTGCCTCGCCCGACCCTGGGCCTCGGCCCCAGCCTCGGCCTCGGGAGGAGTCACGACCTTAGGCCTCCGCCTCGACCTCGGCCTCGGGAGAAGGTCTCCGCCTCGCCCGACCCTGGGCCTCGGCCCCAGCCTCGGCCTCGGGAGGAGTCACAACCTCGCTCGACCTCAGCCTCGGCCTTAGGGGAAGTCTCCGCCTTGCCCGACCTCGGCCTCGGACCGACTACACTACACGGGATACATCATTACCCTACCCCTAGCTAGCTGTCTCAGGCTATGAAGGAACAAGCCCGGTGTCCCATCTAGGTTACTCCGATAACAGGTAATGATGGTTCCCCGCGTGCGCCCATGACATCGGTTGCTCTCAACTCCCTACGGAAGCAAGGAAACATCAGCAGGATCCATGCCGCACCATCAGCTATGCTTCTACATGGCTTAAGGCACTTCTCCGACGGCCATGTTAGTACATATATAGGGCTCAAGGTACTTTCCTGCCAGCCATGTTAGCTCATAGCTACACCCCCATTGTATAGTTGGGCATCTCCTTGTATCTATTAAAGGGGATGTCCAGGGCCTTCCTAAGGGAGGGGGGACACATACGAAGACACGGGCAAAAAAGGACGAAGGCGGACGAGGAGAAGCAGGCAGAGTAGGAGAGACGCGGTAGAGGCAGACTCAGACAGCTCACCTCAAGGCCAAACCCTCTCTTTCTCTCTCTCTCTCTCGCTCTCGCTCTCTCGCAACGCTTGTAACCCCTACTACGAGCACCCCGGTGCAAGATAATATAAGCCTCATCCCCCCCCCCCCCCGCTTGTGTTTCATCTTGCATCAACCCATCTGGGCAGGGACACACAGCGACAAATTCACTGGTCGGTTGACATTCCACGCGGGTCCAAAACGCCGACAGTTGGTGCACCAGGTAGGGGCCTGCTGCGTGTTAACAAATACTTTTCCATTGAGTTCCAGATGGGTAGCTTTCAGCAGCCTCTCCAGCCCAGGATGGTGCTTCGCTTTGGGAGTCTCGAGTTCATGTCCCACGACGGCAACTACGACATGGTACTCCTCCCCTCGCAGCACGACAACAACAACGGTCGTGGCTCGCCCGACGAAGGCGAACTTGACGACAACATCTCCCCGCGGCAGAAGAGGAACACCCGGGTTTGCCCCGCCACCCTCCTCGCCGGAGGAGGAGGAGACAGGGCAACCGTGGCCAGGCAGGAGGCGGCACCTCATCGGCTATCGAACCAGAGCGAGTTGACGACGCCGGCACCCCTACAGGGGACATGTCGGGTGTTGCCCTCGCGCCTGAGACAACGACGGATGTCGCTTCCCAGCAACGTGCCGACAAAAAGCGAACTGATGACGCCAGCACCCTCACGAAGGACTTGTTGGGCGGTAGCCTTGTACCTGAGATAATGGTGCAGTCCGTCCCCGATGCGACTTCGCCACCATCCATCAACCAAGAGGTACTATCAGTTTTCCACCCTATTCCCTTTAGATTCAGCTTTGATCCACCAAGCAACCCCACTTCAGTGAGCGCGTTCATGAGGGCATATCCTGACCTTCCGGGGAACCATATGTGGTCAACTTGGGACCGACTGACGGCCATCTCAACCTCTAGACCCACGGGTTTCGAGGAAGAGGATGACCCTGACGTCAGTTGGGATTTCTCCGGACTCCGTGATCCTGGTGCCATGCGTGACTTCATGTCCACATGTGACCACTGCCTCTCCGGCTGCTCTGATGATGGCCACAACCTTGATGACAAGGGTTGTGACCCAACTTGCGAGTGCTACCACATCGATCAGGAAGATCACGATGGAGAAAACCACCTCGGCATGCCAGGAAGTGATGGCGCCCTTGCACCTACGTCTCGCGTTGAGATCCCGCGGGAGCTAGCTGTGGTCCAAGTCCCTGCGGGGGGTTAGGACACATAGCTTGAGCAACTCCGCGAGATGCAGGCCAAGCTCGATGAAGAAGCAGGGCGGATTGTGCAGCTCCGACAAAACATCGAGCAGGAGTGGGCAGGCCGGGCACTTGCTAGAGGAGCGCGTCATCGGGCCCAGGACGTCCAGCGCCGTATCGTTGATGATGCCAGGGCAGGGCTGCCCCTGGCCTTCAGCGGGGCCGGCCAGAACCTAGCTACAACGACGATGCTACTTCGAACAATGCTGGAGCCATCCACCACCGAGGGGTGATGTATCCAGGGCGAGCTCAAGGGCCTCCTGGAAGACGCCGCTGTCCGACAAGCCAAGAGCTCTGTCTCCCGGAGGCGAGGAGACCCCTCGGAGCATCGCGCAACGCCCTCCCGACGCATGCGGGAGGCCTCGGTCCACACCGAGCGCACACGGGACGGGATGCCTGCAGCCCCGGATCACCTCGGCGCTGTAACACCCAAAACTGTAAGCTATATTAAAGGAGAGAATTCTCTTATGTGTTTTGCCATTGTTCATATAAACATGTGAACACCACATTGAAAAGCCAGTAATTAACTAATAATAGCTAAAATAATTTGTGCATCATATTGGACTTTGTTTGTGTGTGCATTTAAAACAATAATAACATGAATAAAAATATTATAGTGAGTGGAAGGTTTAGAGAAAACCCTAACATTAAAATTGAGATTTAAATGGAAAAGGAGAAAGAAACATTATAAAATAAATTCATAAATAAGTAAATACCACACTAGTATTTTCAAGATGAACAACTATTTTGAGTGCAAATTAACTACAAATTTGAAATATAAATGGGGATTCAAAAAAAATAAGAAAGAAAAAGGGAATAGAAGAAAATAAAAAGGAAAAGGAATGAGAAATCTGCGTTGGTTCAGAATTTGGCCTGCTCGGCCCACTGGCATCTCCCTCTGGCGGCCCGTTTAGCTCACTCCCGCACTACAGATCCCTTCGCGGCGCCGACAGGTAGGGACACCGAGTCAGCCCCTCGCACGCGTGTCTGTTCTCTCCGTGAGCGCCGTTTCTGTGTGACTGACATGCCGCCCCCGTGTGTCAGCTCTCTTCCCCAACTAAACGCCGACTATGGCGCGGTCAACCACGGCAGCTCGATCTCCCTCCGCGCAATAAGAGCTCCAGCGTCCGCGCCGGGAATCGCGCGGCATCTTGGCCGAACCCCCCCCCCTCTCACTGTTACACTGCCGTGCGGGCCTCCCTCTGCTGGTCGTCTTCCTCGCGCGAAATTCGCGCCGTGGGCGGAGCTAACGGCCGTGCGCATCGCGCGGACGCTTCTCCCCTATCCTCCGCGCTAGATCCCCCCCGTCCCCGACTCCGCCGGTCTTGGAAGATAAAGGCTGACCACGCCCGCGAGCCGTCACTCGTACTCAAGCCGATAGAACCCTGACGCGAGCGAATTTACGCGTGCGGCGGAGGTGAGAAGTCCGCCGCCGCGACTGCCCTCGCCAACGCTGTGGCTGCACCTCCGCGCTGGAATCTAGGAACTTGCTGGGCGTGGTGAAGCTTCGGCCCGCACTGGATTGGGCGAACCTTACCCCGGCTGTGAGCAATTTCTCGCCGTATGTCCTACTCCGCCGCTCGGCCGCCATTCACCGTGGCCCGGCTTCACTGCAACACCATGCGCGGTAAGAAGACCTTCATCGAGTTCGCCATCACCCCCTCTAGGTTTAGCGCCGGTCAATTTTGGGTTTGGGGAGTTCGGGCGTCGGATTGCGTGTACGCCGGCGGCGCTCCGCCGTGTGAGCCCGGCGGCGGTGACTCTGCCTGGTGTTGGTGGGAAGATGGGCTTCTAACCGTTCATTCTTTGATGGTCGGCTAGGATTAGAGCTAGGTAAAGATTCAGTCGAAACAATCTGTGTCCGTTGATGCGGTATCCGGTGGTGGGGATTCGATCTAGAATTATTAAACGCGGACCGTCGGATCGAGATCCGAGGGCCACGGCTCGGTCTCTCCTTCATTAAATTCAGGCGGTTGATCTCGTATCGGATGGAGGGGATCGCATACCGGTTCGCTAGAGACCAGATCTAATCCTAGCCTTTGATTCTGATCCAACGGCCCAGATATCGCGATACCCCTTCGCGGATACGTTTTGCTAAAGAGCCCCTCTACTTTACGGAAATCAACCCGCCGTCCACCTTGGGGTTATTCTGAGTCTCGGATCTTTTACGCCATAGCCCTTGCACTTCCCCGATTTTGACGCCTAGTCCAGACAGTGAGAAAACTTATAAAATGATTTAGAAAATAGATTTTTATGTGTAAAAATAATCCTAGAACTTGTTTAATCCATAGAAAATCCATTTTTAGTCCAAATTGATCCATTCCACTTTCTAAATTTTTGTAATAATATTGTCTACCCATTAGTGCCTCTGTTCTGACATGACAAACACATTAAAGTTATTCTTTCACTTAATCTTGTATTAAATGCATAAAACCCTAGAAAATCCATAACTTAAAATATATAACTCCAAATTTAATGATTCCAATTCCTGTGATCTTATTTTAATGTCTAGTTTATTACTGTATATTCTATTTGCATGTTTGGTGTAGTGATAATTTTGCCTATACACTGTTTGTTTGTATTGCTACGACTAGTGCGAGGTCACGTGTCACCTGAAGATCATCCTGGTACCTGGAATCTCAAGTCCCAGGCAAGTTGTGCCCTTGATCACTTCTTTTCACCTACTCATGTTCTAATTAATCATAATGATCTGCATAGGTTAATTTTGATGGGACCCAATAGGTTACCCTAGTTTGTCTATCTTTATACCTTGTTTACCACTGAACTTTCTGGGTAGTACTTGCTAGTGCTGTATGTGGTTTTGGGTATGAAGATTACACTATTCATGATTATACTTTTGTTATCAGTGGTTATTTATTGTTCATGATAAGATCATTATGTTAATTGGAACATGGAGAACCACCCGGGAAAACAGTGCTACCACAAGGGTGGAATGGGACGCCCTTGGCTGATTAATTAGGAAAGCTAGTGGAAGACTACCTTACCCGAAAGGGGCAAGGGCAGTAGGGGAGTGGTCAGTGTAGGGAGGCCCTCGGGAGGATTTCGCTGCGATGGCGGTCCTGCAAGGGATTCCTGCACTGGAACTTCCTATAAACTGTAGCGGGTTTTCTGAAGCTAGTGGAACTTTGTAAAGGCCTCGTAGTGTTACCCTGCCTCGCCTCCTCGGTAGAGGTGTATGGGATTGGCCGTCTCTTGGCAGATGGGTAACATGACTTGTGGGTAAAGATGCGCAACCTCTGCAGAGTGTAAAACTGGTATACTAGCCGTGCTCACGGTCATGAGCAGCTCGGACACTCACATGATTAAATTATGGAACTTAAACTCAATTTGTCATATGCATTGCATCGCAGGTGAAGTTGTTACTTTTGTTCTACTATTTAACTGGGTTGGTATTTACTTATACTTAGTAACTGCTAATAAAATTTTGACCAACTTTAAAAGCAATGCTCAGCTCTAACCATCTTCTTTGGTAAGCCTTACACTTCACATGAGCTCCCACCTTTGGCGGGTTCATGCACATTATTCCCCACAACTTGTTGAGCGATGAACGTATGTGAGCTCACTCTTGCTGTCTCACATACCCCACAGGTCAAGAGCAGGTACCACAGGATGAAGCGCATGGAGGATGCTGTGATGAGTTCGTGAGTGGTCTAGGCCGTCGTCTCCCAGTCAACTTTTGGGTTGCTGGACCGTTGTCTCCTTATAATGTAATTATTTATTTTGTATAGAACTCCTGTTATATATAAAGATGTGACATTCGATCCTGTGCCACTATACATCATATGTGTGAGACTTGGTCCCAGCATACCTGGTGTTTATGTTAGCGCCCGGGTTTTGGACCCCTAAAATCCGGGTGTTACAGGCGCCGAGCAACGCCGCCGCGACCGTCGAGCCCGACTCGAGGAAAGGGTGCGTTGAGGCTACCACCCCAGGCGCGGGGGACGCTATGATAGTGAGGAGGATCGAAGTCCCTCGCTCGAGCCACCAGGTCCGCGAGTCTTCAGCCAGGCCATACGACGAGCGCCGTTCCTGGCCCGGTTCCGAGCCCCGACCACCATCACCAAATACTCAGGGGAGACAAGGCCGGAGTTGTGGCTTGCAGATTACCGGCTGGCATGCCAGTTGGGAGGGACGGACGACGACAACCTCATCATCCGCAACCTTCCCCTTTTCCTCTCCAACGCTGCTAGGGCCTGGCTAGAGCATCTGCCTCCTGCGCAGATCTCCGACTGGGACGACCTGGTCAAGGCTTTCGCTGGAAATTTCCAGGGTACGTACGTACGCCCAAGGAACTCATGGGATCTCCAAAGCTGCCGCTAGCAGCCAGGGGAATCCCTGCGAGAGTACATCTGGCGGTTTTCAAAGCAGCCCACCGAGCTGCCCAACATCACCGACTCGAACGTCATCGTGGCATTCCTCGCCGGCACCACTTGCCGAGACCTGGTGAGCAAACTAGGAAGCAAGACTCCCAGCAAGGCGAGCGAATTGATGGACATCACCACCAAGTTTGCCTCTGGTCAGGAGGCGGTCAAAGCCATCTTCCGGAAGGACAAGCAGCCTCAGGGAGGGCAGAAGGAAGACGCCCCCGAGGCGTTCGTCCAGTGTGGCGCGAAGAAGGCCAAGAAGAAGGCGCAAGCAAAACGTGACACCGTTGACACGAATCTCGTCGCTGCTGCCGAGCACAGGAACCCTCGGAAGCCGCCCGGAGGGGCCAACGTGTTCGACAAGATGCTCAAGGAGTCGTGCCCCTATCACAGGGGTCCCGTCAAGCACACCCTTAAGGAGTGCGACATGCTCTGGCATTACTTCAACAAGGCTAGACCCTCGGCAGAAGGTGGCAAAGACCAAGGCAACAACAAGAAGGGGGCGACAAGGAAGAGGAGTTCCTGGAGGTCCACAACTGCTTCATGATTTATGGTGGACAGGTGGCGAATGCCTCGGCTCGGCACCGCAAGCAGGAGCGCCGAGAGGTCTGCTCGGTGAAGATAGTGGCGCCAGTCTACCTAGACTGGTCCAACAAGCCCATTACCTTCGACCAAGGCGACCACCCCGACTATGTACCGAGCCCAGGAAGGTACCCGCTCGTCCTCGACCCTGTCATCGGCAACGCTAGGCTCACCAAGGTCCTCATGGACAGAGGCAGCAGCCTCAACATCATCTACGCCGAGACCCTAGGGCTCTTGGGGGTCGATCTATCCACGATCCGGGCCGGTGCAGCACCTTTCCACGGGATCGTTCATGGTAAGTGCGTCCTGCCCATTGGGCAACTTGACTTTCCCGTCTGCTTCGGAACTCCTGCCAATTTCCGAAAGGAAACCCTCACTTTCGAGGTGGTTGGGTTCCAAGGGACCTACCATGCGGTGTTGGGAAGACCGTGCTACGCCAAGTTCATGGTCGTCCCCAACTACACGTACCTCAAGCTCAAGATGCCAGGCCCCAATGGAACCATCACCGTCGGATCCACGTACCGCCACAATTACGAGTGTGACGTGGAATGCGTGGAGTACGTTGAGGCCCTCGCCGAGTCTGAAGCCCTCATCACCGACATGGATTGCCTCTCCAAGGAGGCAGCCGACGCGAAGCGGCGCGCCGGCAACTTCGAACTAGCCGAGGCGGTTAAGTCTGTCTCCCTCGACCCCAGCAACGACGCCGGCAAGAAAGTTAGGATCGGCTCCGAGCTCGACCCCAAATAGGATGCAGTGCTCGTCAACTTTCTCCGCGCAAACGCCGAGGTTTTTGCTGGAGTCCCTCGGACATGCCCGGCATACCGAGGGATGTCGCCGAGCACTCACTAGACATCCGAGCCGGTGCCCGACCCGTGAAGCAGTCCCTACGCCGCTTTGATGAAGAAAAGCGCAGGGCCATAGGCGAGGAGGTCCACAAGCTAATGTCTGCAGGGTTCATCAAAGAGGTATTCCATCCAGAATGGTTAGCTAACCCTGTGCTTGTAAAGAAAAAAGGTGGGAAATGGAGGATGTGCGTAGACTACACTGGTTTAAACAAAGCATGTCCAAAGATTCCCTACCCTCTACCTCGCATCGATCAAATTGTAGACTCCACTGCTGGGTGCATAACCCTGTCTTTCCTCGACGCCTATTCAGGCTATCACCAAATCAAGATGAAAGAATCCGGTCAGCTCGCGACTTCTTTCATCACACCCTTTGGCATGTATTGTTATACTACTATGCCATTTGGCTTGAGGAATGCAGGTGCAACCTACCAAAGGTTCATGAACCATGTGTTCGAGGAGCACATCGGCAGAACGGTCGAGGCTTACGTTGATGACATCGTTGTCAAGACAAGGAAAGCCTCCAACCTCCTCTCCGACCTTGAAGTAACTTTTGGTGAAACTCAATCCCGAGAAGTGTGTCTTCAGAGTCCCCCGAGGCATGCTCCTAGGGTTCATCGTCTTTGAACGAGGCATCGAGGCCAACCCGGACAAAATCGTGGCCATCACCAACATGGGACCCATCAAAGATTTGAAAGGAGTACAAAGGGTCATGGGATGCCTTGCGGCTCTGAGTCGCTTCATCTCGCGCCTCGGCGAGAAAGGATTGCCCTTTTACCGCCTCTTAAGGAAGGCCGAGCGCTTCACTTGGACCCCCGAGGCCAAAGAAGCCCTTGGAAACTTAAAGGCACTCCTTACTAATGCACCCATCTTGGTGCCCCCCGCTGCGGGAGAAGCCCTCTTGATTTACTTAGCTGCAACCACTCAGGTGGTCAGCGCCGTGATCGTAGTCGAGAGACAAGAAGAGGGGCATGCACTGCTCATCTAGAGGCCGGTCTACTTCATCAGCGAGGTGCTATCCGAGACCAAGATCTGCTACCCACAAATCCAGAAGCTACTGTACATAGTAATTCTGACACGGCGAAAGTTGCGACACTACTTCGAGTCTCATCCGGTGACTGTAGTGTCATCCTTCCCCCTATGAGAGATCATTTAGTGCCGAGAGGCCTCAGGCAGGATAGCAAAATGGGCAGTGGAACTCATGGGCGAAACACTTTCATTCGCTCCTCGGAAGGCCATAAAATCTCAAGTCTTGGCAGACTTTCTGGCTGAATGGGTCGACACCCAATTGCCGACAGCTCCAATACAGCCCGAACTTTGGACCATGCACTTCGATGGGTCGCTTATGAAAACAGGAGCAGGTGCTGGCTTGTTCTTCATCTCACCCCTCGGGAAACATGTGCGCTATGTACTGTGCCTCCATTTTCTGGCGTCAAACAATGTGGCTGAGTATGAGGCTTTGGTTAATGGCTTGCGCATCACCGTCGAGCTAGGGGTTCGGCGCCTCGACGCTCGTGGCGACTCACAACTTGTTATTGACCAAGTCATGAAGAACTCCCACTGCCGCGATCGGAAAATGGAGGCCTACTGCGACGAAGTTCGGCGCTTGGAAGACAAGTTCTATGGGCTGGAGCTCAACCATGTTGCTCGACAGTACAATGAGACCGCAGATGAGCTGGTGAAAATAGCCTTGGGGCGAACGATGGTTCCCCGACGTCTTCTCCGGGGACATATATCAACCATCTGTCAAACTCGACGACATGCCCGAACCTGAGGAGACCTCGGCCCAGCCCGAGGTACCCTCAGCCGCCGAGGGTGAGGCCCTGTGCGTTGAGGGAGAACGGAACGGGGTTGCACCAAACCAAAACTGGCAGACCCTGTACCTGGAATATCTCCTCCGAGGAGAGCTGCCCCTCAACAAGGCCGAAGCTTGGTGACTGGCTCAACGTGCCAAGTCGTTCGTTTTACTGGGTAATGAAAATGAGTTGTACCATCACAGCCCCTCAGGCATTCTCCAACGATGCATATCTGTTGCCCAAGGACAAGAGTTGTTACAAGAAATACACTCTGGGGCTTGCGGTCACCATGCAGCACCTCGGGCCCTCGTGGGAAACGCTTTCCGACAAGGTTTCTACTGGCCGACTGCGGTGGCTGACACCACTAGGATTGTACGCTCCTGCCGAGGGTGTCAATTCTACGTGAGACAGACGCACCTGCCCGCTCAAGCCCTGCAGATAATACCTATCACTTGGTCGTTTGCCGTGTGGGGTCTGGACCTCGTCGGTCCCTTGCAAAAGGCACCCGGGGCTTCACGCACCTGCTGGTCGCCATCGACAAATTCTCCAAGTGGATCGAAGTCCGACCCTTAACCAGCATCGGGTCCGAGCAGGCGGTGGCGTTCTTCACAAATATGATCCATCGCTTTGGGGTCCCAAACTCAATCATTACCGACAATGGCATGCAGTTCACTGGGAAAAAGTTCCTGGACTTCTGCGAGGACCGCCACATCCGTGTGGACTAGGCCGCCGTAGCTCACCTAATGACAAATGGGCAGGTGGAGCGCGCCAACGGTATGATTTTGCAGGGACTAAAACCGAGGATCTACAATGACCTCAACAAGTTTGGCAAGCGGTGGATAAAAGAACTACCCTCGGTGGTTTGGAGTCTGAGGACGATGCCGAGCCGGGCCACGGGCTTCTCGCTGTTTTTCCTAGTCTATGGGGCCAAGGCCATCTTACCCACGGACTTGGAATACGGTTCCCCAAGGACAAAGGCTTACGACGACCAAAGCAACCAGACCAGCCGAGAGGATTCATTGGACCAGCTAGAAGAGGCTCGGGACGTGGCCTTACTACACTCGGCGTGATATCAGCAGTCTCTGCGACGCTACCACGCCCGAAGGGTTTGACCTCGAGACTTCCAAGTGGGAGACTTGGTACTTCGGCTGCGACAAGACGCCCGAGGGCGCCACAAGCTAACTCCTCCCTGGGAAGGGCCGTTCGTCATCGCCAAAATTTTGAAGCCTGAGACATACAAGCTGGCCAACGATAAGGCGAGGTCTACAGTAACGCTTGGAACATCGAACAGCTACGTCGCTTTTATCCTTAAAATGTTTCAAGTCGTTTATGTATCTCGCTTTCTTTACATGCATAAATAAAGTCTAACCATCAAGGAAGGATCAGCCTTGCCTCGGCAAAGCCCGACCGTCCCTCGGGGGCTAAAAGGGGGAACCCCCTCTACGTTAAAATTTTCCTCGGAAAAAGTTTTCTACCAAAACGACTTTCGTGCTTTTCGACTCATATCGATAACAGAATCCTAAAAACGACGAGAGGAACCTTAAATGGCAAGGTCGACTGAGCCGAGGGACTCCTATGCCTCTAGGATACGGATACCTCACTCATCACCTTCCGCGAAAAGTAACTCGCGCTCGAATAAGCGATTCTGCTACCGACGAACAAGTCCTAACGCACGAATTGAGAGGAAAGAAAACGACTTTCGTGCTTTTCAACTACATCAATAATGGAATCCTAAAAACGATGAGAGGACACTTAAACAACAAGGCCGACCGAGCCGAGGGACTCCTACGCCTCCGGGATACGGATACCTCACTCATCGCCTTCTGCGAAAAGTAACTCGCACTCGAATAAGCGATTCTGCTACCGAACAAGTCCTAACGCATGAAACAAGAGGAAAGAAAACACAGCTTTATAATTCAATGATAAAAATGTTTAGGCCTCGGTGGCCGCAAAAGACATACGCATACTTAAAACAAACTGTTCCTGCAGGCTCAGACATCGGCAGGGGGAGGAGCAGCACCCTCGGCATCATTCCCACCCTCGGCAGAATCTGGCCCGGCCTCAGACGGCGACTCGGGCGGAAGGATCTCCACCTCAAAGGAGGAAGACAGTGCCGTGCTTGGGCCCTCGACAGCCGCGTCAAGCCTCTGGACCTCGGCTAAGGCAGCCTCCTCTTCATCGGCGCCCCGTGGAGTCTGGTGCACACATGGCCGCCTAAGGCCCGCAGGTGACTCTAGGGGGAGCTACCCCAGGGGACGTCTTTGAGACCAAAGGCCCGGTAGAAAGCCAAGATAGCCTCGGATATGGCCACGCGCTCGGCCTCCTTCTGCTCAGCCGCCTCGGCAAGCGCCTTGCAGTTCTTGATGGACTCGTTGAGAGCTGTCTCGAACCCTGCAGACAGCCGGACAATGTTCTTTAGACACAAGGAGAAGAATGGAGACAAAAATGAAGTCGCAAAGTGGGCGAAACATACCTTCGGCACGGGCGCGCTGCTGCGAGGCCACGGCTTGGGCGGACTGGGAAGACCCGACGGCCTCGGCCAGGCTCTCCGCAAGGGTCCTGGCGTGAGCGGACGCCTCGGCTAGCTGCTCCGTAGCCTCAGCCAACTATCCCCTAAGGGCCTCGGCCAGGCTCACGGCCTCGGCAGCTTGGCTCCGAGATTGGTCCCGCTCGTCGATAACCTGGTCAAGCCACCAGCTCCCGGACCGGCGAATCCTCTGTTTGAGCCGACACCACCTCTATCCGCGCCACCGCTGCCTCCAGCTTCAGCTCATCACAGAGCAGCCGAAGGACCTAAGACCGAGTGAGACAGACCTTGAACGGCAACGCCGACCGAGCCGATGGACTCCTACGCCTCTGGGATACGGATACCTCACTCGTCACCTTCCGCGAAAAGTAACTCGCGCTCGGTTAAGTGGTTCTGCTACTGACAGGCAAGCCCTAATGCTCGAAATGAGAAAGAAACACAGCTTTGTACTCAAATAGCCAAATGTTCAGGCCTCAGCAGCCACAAAGAACAAACACACATACTTGGGATAACTATGCTACGTAGATGTCGGCAGCACCCTCAGTGGCTTTCCTGACCTACACAGATATCTCAGTACTTGAACAATTACATTTTGCTCTTACATTCCCTGACAAACGGGACCTAGCTCTATTCCCGCAGGAATGAACTACTTCCACACCGGAGGGGCTGCAAGATAACAAACTCCAGGTGGCTCGCCAGCGACCACTGCACCAGCAGCACGACAACGACCTCCGCCTCGGGCGGCTAGACAGCAGCAGCGATTGCCTCAGGGCAAACGCTACTGTGAAAAGGCCCTCGCTCACGTCCCCTCACGAGGGACAAGAACCAGCCATTAAAGCCAAAGAGCCGGAGGTCCGGAGCGCAGGTGGCACTGACGGTCTCGTCGGCACAGGGAACCGCTTCGGCAGAGGAAGCCTCACCTATGGCGACCACCACCTTAGCACCCACGACAGCGGCCACCTGCCCACCAACACCGCACCAGCGAACAGCGGCAGCCCAAATGTGCACTGGCAGGTCCTCACTCCCGTCCTCGCCGAAGCTGTCCCAGAACACGAGTACCGCCCTCATGGCGTACGACGTGTTGTGTGACCCCCCGGTACAGCAGACAGCGTAGGGAGGACCTGGACGTGGCCGGCCCGCGCATGACACAACCGACACCCATGCGGCGGAAGGGCAGCCACGCTCCGCCCTAGCGGTAGGAGGCGGCACCAGAAGCAGCACCGGAGCCGCTCAGGCCGGGGAGCCAGACACGCGACAGCTGATAGCGCCACGGACGGCGAACGCCCTTCTCCCCCGATCACTGAGGGAAGGAGCGGGCCGCTGCCCACGCAAAGGCGAGCCCCGACTCGGTGCACCCTCCTCCCTAGCATGGATGATGAACATCCTTGAAGCTGAGGGTAGGGGGGAGGCCACGGCCCGGCTCGCTCTTCCCCACCACGAGGCCTACGGTCATCATCCAGGGTGACCGCCGGCGAGGGACTGCAGCCGGGTTGCATTATGAAAATCCTTGAAGCCGAGCGACGACTGGAGAGCGCCAACCCCCACGGGGTCGTGCTCCTCCAACAGCAGCAAGAAGAAGGCAACACAGGTGCACCCGATCTGGGGGCTCGGAAGGGGGAAAGACGCGATGAATGCGAGGAATGTGAAGGCATGGCTACCGCCCGGGGGGTCGATCCCTTTTTAAAGGTAGATCTCCTCACTCGCACCCCCAAGCGTCACGGACAAAGTCTCCACCGATGCGCTCCAGGGTTCCCACCCCACGAAATGGGGGCTGGGTCCCACACGTCATGCGAGCTGACCCAAAACGCGAAAAAGGCAAACCGCCGCACGCGAAGCATGTAACCGCCCCGCGGTTATGAGCATTCCCTCATCCTCGCCGAAACCAGCGGTCGAAAGGGCGGACCACCACGCAAGAAGCATGCAACCGCACTACGGTTGTGCACCCTTTCAGCTTTGCCGCATCTGGCGGTCCAGCATGGAGGCCTGGTCCCACATGTCATGTAACGGGCGCGCCGGTTGCTACGTGCAAGGAAACTGCACTGCCACTTGCACCACTGTCGCGTCTTCTCGACTGCAGAACCAGCGCAGCGACTCAAGGCAGCCCCGCGCGTGACCCAACAGTGCCAATTAAGTGAAACGATCACGGGTCGGCCAGCCGCGGAGATAGGCACAATGGTTGATATGATCAGAGGCGAGCCGACAGTAATTGCAGCAACAGACGTGCGGAAGCAGCGGTCCAATCACCTAAAAGTTTGCATCCTCCCCTGAAACGGCAGGGCAGCTCTCTCCCACAGCATAATAAAAGACGATGCACCCGTGTTCTGTTCCTTGAATGACTCACGCACGCGCAACAGACGACCCGCGAATCACCCGTCCTGTCTCATTAACTCCTTGGCAGGACAAGCGACACCTCCAGCAGGCGAAGCGGGCGCCGTTTCTTCTCTGTCATGATGACCGCGTCAAAAAAGGTGCGCCACATTATTTAAATTTATATCCTTTTCCTCTCTCTCTCTCTCTCTCTCTCTTGCCACAGGGACCGGGAAAGGGGATATTTCGAAAAGGATCCTTCTCAGCGAAGGAAATGGGCCCCGAGCCCTCCTACTAATCAGGGGTTCGAAGGTTGCACCCTCCGGGGTTCGGCAACTGCCCCAGAGCACTCGGGCTCTGAGCCCTTTACTGATCAGGGGTTCGAAGGCTGGCCCCTCGGAAGGGTTCGATAGCCGCCCTAGAGCACGCAGAGTTAGGGATGACCCTAGGTACGTCTATTACATGGCCGAGGCTCGGGCTACGCTCCCGAGGTACCCTAGGACATTTCCGAGACCAGCGGGAACGATTTGTAATTGAATCCCACCGGAGGGAGGCACCAAGCCCTCGGACCCTATCGAATGGGTCTGGGTCCAACAAATCACCTGCAGGTACTTTTGGAGCACGTCTCTGGGCCACTAGCCGACCCTAATCGAACGGGGCTCGGGCGTCCACTCGGATCACCCGCTAGCAACTCACTGGAAACACCATGTTCGGTGCCCTCTAAGGGTAACATGGCGCCTTCCCCCCTTCCTCCTCGTGGAGAGGCGATGAAGGGGCGTACAATAAAAGTCGAGACGGTCCTTGATCGTCCTCTCGCTCCGTGTAGAGGCTCGGGGGCTGCTCTCGCGCCAGGCTACGGCCAAACAGTTGACCACGTCAACAAACCAGCTCAAAACTCAGAGCCTGACCGTGCACCCGGACTGCGGCCAGGCCGCATGAGGGAACAACAAGGCTGACCGAGGCGTCACAAAAAGGATTAAGACCTCAAAGGAGTCAAACCACTCTTCCGAGGCCTCGGGGGCTACACCCGATGGGTGCGCTCGCGCGCACCCAATGGAACAAAATACAACCGAGAAGGGCCGGTCCCCATGCAAAAAATCCGGCAGAACCTCCAAGCGAGTACTTACACTCCCTTCGAGGCTCGGGGGCTACTGTCGGGGACCGTAATTAGGGGTACCCCCAATGCTCCTTAACCTAGCCGTAAAACATCTTTAGAACAAACCATCAACGACTGATAAGCACGGTTCAAGTCAGGGCCTCGTTTCCCAAGGGACAGGACCTCGCCTCGTCCGAGCCCAGCCTCGGGCGAAGACAATAGTCCCGGATGAATTCACGCCTTGCCCGAGGGTCCCCTCTGTCAATAGACGCACCCCCATCTCACCTAAGGCTAAGCTCAGGCGAACTTTGTCGTGTAGCGACCTCGACCGAATCGCCTTACCAACCGACTGTATCGCATGCGCATTTAATGCGGGGATCGCCTGACACCTTGTCCTGACACGCATGCCTCAGTCGGCAAGGTCGAAGTGACCACAGTCACTTCGCCCCTTTACTGACCGTTCTGACAAGGAAACAGCGCTATTCACCCCATTCCGACTACTGTGCCAACCACCAGGGTAAAACTGACAACAGTAAGTCACGACCTCCCCCGAATTCAGCCTCGGGCGCAATAGGTCACTCTGCCTCGCCCGACCCTAGGCCTCGGCCCCAGCCTCGGCCTCGACCTTGGCCTCGGGAGAAGGTCTCCGCCTCACCCGACCCTGGGCCTCGGCCCCAGCCTCGGCCTCGGGAGGAGTCACAACCTCGCCCAACCTCAGCCTCGGCCTCAGGGGAAGTCTCCGCCTCGCCTGACCTCGGCCTCGGACTGACTACGCTACAGGGGATACATCATTACCCTACCCCTAGCTAGCTGTCTCAGGCTATGAAGAACAAGACCGGTGTCCCATCTAGGTTACTCCGGTAACAGGTAATGATGGTTCCCCACGTGCGCCCATGACGTCGGTTGCTCTCAACCCCCTACGAGAGCAAGGAAACGTCAGCAAGATCCATGCCGCACCGTCACCTATGCTTCTACAGGGCTTAAGGCACTTCTCCGACGGGCACGTTAGTACATGTACAGGGCTCAAGGCACTTCCCCGCCAGCCAGGTTAGCTCATAGCTACACCCCCATTGTACAGCTGGGCATCTCCTTGTATCTATAAAAGGGGATGTCCAGGGCCTTCCTAAGGGAGGGGGGACACGTACGAAGACACGGGCAAAAAATGACGAAGGCGGGCGAGGAGAGGCAGGCAGAGTAGGAGAGAGGCGGTAGAGGCAGACTTAGACAGCTCACCTCAAGGCCAAACCCTCTCTTTCTCTCTCTCTCTCTCTCGCTCTCGCTCTCTCGCAATGCTTGTAACCCCTACTACGAGCACCCCGGTGCAAGATAATATAAGCCTCATCCCCTCGCTTGTGTTCCATCTTGCATCAACCCATCTGGGCAGGGACACGCAGTGACAAATTCACTGGTCGGTTGACGGTCCACGCGGGTCCGAAACACCGACAAATACATTTGGAAAGTGCAAATGAACATCACACCAAACATGTACAAACATCGGAACACATCTTAAAAAGACACAATACTATGTAAGGGGATAATGAGTCCAAGGTATAACATAAACTATAACATACATTAACTTTAATTGAAAATAGGTTATTATTTCCCCTAGGTGTTATTTCCAAGTACTTAATCATAGATTAACTTATTTTATTGTGACCTAACATTTAGAACAGAGATGAACTTATGTAATACATACTATTAATCTCACAAGCTTAAACAAGTTTAAATCTCTAAGGTTCTCCTTTTATTTATTTTATTAAGTAAATAAGAATACATCTACCTTAGTTCATATTTAATCGTAAACAATTAGAGTGTGCAGACAGTAAATGAAACCATTTTATTTAGACAAAGAATAATTCTATGAAAATTTTGCAATTTGAATCACTAAATTTGGAGTTCATATGCAAAAGTTATGAAATAAACAAGTTTGGGAATTCAAAAAATGAATTTAGGTCTAAATCTGTGAATATTTAAAAGTCCAGAGTTCAATCTGCAAGAACACAGGGGTCTGCGCGCGAACACCAGGGACAACGGGTTTATTTCCAATAAACCGAGGGTCTCTTTAATAAAACTACTGCGCGAAGGGGTATTGAGTGAAGCTAACCGTCAGATCTAAAACCAACAGCTGAGATTAGATCTGCGGCCGAGGGCGCGTGCGCGGGCGGGCAAGCACTGACAAGCCGGCCAGGGAGTGTCAGCGACAGAGGGGGAGAGCACGCTGACCGAGTGGGCCCAGCGCTAGAGAGAAACGGACGGCTGCAAGGATCCAAGGGGGTCCGAGCGGGTCCGAGGGGGTTCGAGCCGTTCAAGGGGGTCCGAGCCGTTCGAGCGGGTCCGAGGGGGTCAGAGAGGGTCCGAGCCATTTGAGGGGGTCCGAGCCGTTCGATCAAGATCGGACGGAGGGAAATTAGACCGGGAAGGATGAGCGGCTACGGGCGGCGCTGACAGGCGGGCCAGGGCGTTAGGCGCGCGTGCGCGAAGCGGTATCCCGCGGTCCGGGCCGTGCGATCAAGATCGGATGGGGGAAAATCAGACCGGGGAACAGACGGCTGCGGGGGGGGGGGGGGGGCACCGCTCCTCTCTGCGATGGTGAGGTCGCTGGAGTTGAGGCATGCGCGAGCTAGGGTGGCTCCGGGTTGCTGGAGTTGGGCAGAGGGGAAGAGGGCGCCACGGTGAATTCAATGGCAGGGAAGAGGCCACAAATCCATGGGCAGAGAGGGGAGAACGGCGGTGAGAAAGTCTCGGGCGGGCCGGAGAAACTCCGGTGAACCATTCCGGCCATGGGGAGGGGACCTAAGGCACGCTAAGGCCTTGGCTAACTTCAGCAGAGGCAGGGGTGACATAGGGACCTACTCCGGGGAACTAGACCAGGCCAAATCGGCCAGCCACCGCGCGAGCACGGCTAACCGCCACGGCCGAGCACCATCGAAGGCGAAATTGGCCGAACACAGAGCGCAATAGGGGAAATTGGGCACGGGGACGGGTGTATCACCTCGAGGCAGAGCTCGGGAGGCTTGGAGCGGTCTCCGGTGAGCTAGATGGCCGAGAACACAGGCACGGGTCTCCAGCAGCGGCTGGCGGCGAGGGCAGAGCGCGAGAGAGGGTGAAGCTACGCGAAATGAGGTGAGGGGTGTGCGCGTGGCACTGGTGGAGGGAGCTAGGCGCGTGGACGGGAGTCGTGGCCGAGAAACCCGGCGACGTGCATGAGTGCGCACGTGCCGGTCCACGGTGAGCGCGGAGAAGGCGGAACTGACAGGGAGGGTCCACGGCACAGAGAGAGAAGAAAGGGGCACGCAGGGCAACGGCTCGGCGACTGGCGATCTGGGCCCGCGATACAGAGAGAGAGAAAGCGCGCGTGCGAGGGGAAACTGGCGCCGACAAACTGGCCCCACTGGGCAGCGAGCGAGGGAGGGAGAGCGCGCACAAGTGAGAACTACCGCTGACAGGTGGGGTCCGCCTGTCAGGCGGTGCGGGCGCACAGGCGCGCGGCCTGGCTGGGCTTAGTGGGCCGACTGGGCTGCTTTCTCTTTTTCTTTTCTCTAGATTTTCTAATTCCTTTTCTATTTCTTTTTCCATAGGGTTTACACATCCAAATTCAAACTAGGTTTCAAATTCAAATAAATTCAAACTTGTGCAACACTTCAAAAGAATATTTTAAACTCAGCATGATGCAACATGTCATGACTCATAAGGTTTTGAAAAAAATAAATAATTAACCTCCACTAGTTTAAGCTATCCCTAATAAAAAGGAAAAAGGGAGAATGAATCTAGAGAGAGAGAAAACCTAGAGTGAGAAAAAGAAGAGTAACACATGATTTTGGGTGGAAATTAGAAAGAAATTTTATACCCCCAAAATCAGGGTGTTACAGCCACCGGGACCGCTAGCTTCGAGGTGCTACACTCACCCCTTCGCCCGGTTCGACAGGCTGGGCGGTAGGCCTCAGCAACCGTCTTTAGAAGATGCCCTCAGGCACGAGTGCCCAAGTTGATGCCCTCGTGGAGAGTTCATCTGCCACTGAGTTGTTAGCCCAAGGAACATGTTGCAGTTCCATGGTCATGAAGTCCTTTTCCAACTTCCTTACGTGGAGGAGGTAAGCTGCGAGCCTAGGCTCATTGCAGCTACATTCTCCGTGGACCTGCTTGATGATCAGCTGGGAGTCCCCCTTCACGAGGAGCTAGCGGATCCCTAGGGATAGGGCCACAGACAAGCCAAAGATCAGTGCTTCGTACTCTGCCATGTTGGTGGCCTTGAACTCGAGGTGCACCATGTACTTCAATTGATCTCCGCTTGGGTCGATGAGAACCACCCCAGCACCCCCACCTTGCTGGTGGGCGGACCCATCAAAGAAGAGTGTCCAGTGGGGCTTGGTGAAGACCGGGACCCTGGGCTCCACAGGTGTGGGGTCCGAATTGGGATCCAGACCCCCAGGAGCACTCGGGGGAGGGGTCCACTCCACGATGAAGTTAGCCAGGACTTGGCTCTTGACAGCGTGGTGAGGCTGGAAGTCCAGCTGTAACACAGCAAGTTCCGCTCCCCACTTGGAGATGTTGTCTGTGGCGTTAGAGTTGTGTAGGATGGCCCTTAACGGGAAGGAGGTCACCACCATGACCCAGTGTGCTTGAAAATAGTGGCACAGCTTCCTGGACGCAACAAGCACAGCATAGAAAAGCTTGTGCGTATCAAGGTACCTAGCCTTCACCTCATGGAGGACCTCGCTAATGTAGTAGACCAGCTTCTGTATGGTCCAGGCCCCTACAGTTGGCCCCGGGCCCTCAAGGTCCGGTCAGACCAGCACCTTCTCCTAGGGGAACATCCTGACTCCCTTGGGGATGTTGCGCCGTCCTTTCAACGACTAGCACCATGCTCACCGCCTCTGTAGCCGCTGCAATGTACAAGTACAACGGTTCCCCTAGCTCCAGAGCTACCAGTATTGGTAGGGACACAAGGTGCTGCTTCAACTCTTGGAAGGCACATTCTGCCTCCTCGGTCTAAGAGAATGGCCCGGACATCCGTAAGAGCTTGAAGAAGGGTAGCACCCTCTCAGCTAGCCCTGAGATGAAGTGGCTAAGGGCGGCCAGGAACCCTGTAAGCTTCTAGACGTCCTTGATCTAGGCCGGAGGCATCATTGCCTCAATTGCCCTGATCTTCTCTAGGTTTTCTTCAATGCCGCGGTGCAAAACCAGGAATCCCAGCAACTTCCCTGTGGAGACACCAAAGACGCACTTCTCCGGGTTCAGCTTCGTGTGCGTTGCCCGCATCTTGTTAAAGACCAGGGTCAAGTCTTCCACCAGGGTCGACCCTCTCTTAGTCTTGACCACGATGTCATCGACGTATATCTCTATCCTATCCCTAATCAGGTCCCCAAAGGTCTTACTCATCGCCTGTACAATTGTCGGTAAGGCGTTTTCAGACCGTAAGGCATTACAACATAACAGTAAAGCCCATCCACTATTACAAAAGCGGTATCCTTCCTATCTTCCCTAGACATCTGGATCTGATGGAAACCAGAGTAAGCATCTAAGAAGGACAAGAGATCGCACCTGGAGATAGAATCCACGATTTGATCTATTCGTGGAAGTGGATACAGGTCATTAGGACAAGCCTTATTAAGGCTGGTGTAGTCGATGCACATCCAAAGCTTCCCGTTTGCCTTTGGAACGATGACTGGGTTGGCTAGCCACACTGGGTGATGAACCTCTTCGATGAAGCCAGTGTGTAGCAGCTTCTGGACCTCCTCACAGATGAAGTCCTGCCGCTCAACGGACTGTCTCCGAGGCTTCTGACTCACCGGTTTGGCATCAGGGTGGATCTTCAGATGGTGCTCAATCACCTCCCTAGGGATCCCAGGCATCTGTGATGGTTCCCATGCAAACACGTCGGCATTTGCCTGGAGGAAGGCAACGAGCGCGAGTTCCTATTTCTCCTCCAGATTGCCTGCGATGCGGGTGGTCTGGGAGGAGTCCACGCTGACCTAGACGGCCTTGACGGGACTACCGTCTGCTCCGTATGGCTGCACCTTGGTAGGCGCCTTGGTACTGAAAGTCGAGGGGTCCCTCCCTCCGTCGTCCGGGCGAGCAGTTTCTGCCGCCAGGGCATGCAGCTTCTCGATAGCTACAAGCGCAGCGGCGCGGTCGCCCTGCACTGTGACACCCTAGTGTCACTTAGGGTTTCTTCTTTAAGCTAACTCAAAACCATTATCACATGTGAACTAAATTGAGTAATGGACATCAAAAAATAGGAGCAAAGGTTAAATTCAGTCTTTTATGTTAAGGATCATGCCTAAAACATATTAAGCCTTCAAAAAGGAAAGAATTGCTAAAACCCTAGAACAACCATAATTAGGTCATTTAAGTAGAAAGGAAAGGATGGGTAAAAAGACTATGAAAAACATGGAATCATGGCTTAGGCCAATTATAAAAATTGGAATACACTAACTAAGCTACAATAAAGATTATAAAAGTTTGGCAAAAATAGTTTGTTAAAAACCCCAATCAAGCCATTCAATTGGAGGCTTCCTAGAAAATCTGAAATTCAGATTTCTAAATTTCAGCCTCTAACTCAAAACCGAATGCATTCACCTTAATCCCTAGCTCAAATCCTTAAGCTCCCATTAACAAAAATGTGCCTAACTAACCCCTCTACATCATACCAGAAGATGGCATTGGGACGCGTGCCCCAGACACGCCAAACTCCGGATCTTCTCTCAGTGTTCGGCAGTGAGACAAACCCAACTTCACCCCTCCATATCTCTTGATCCAGTTAGCAAAACCCATAAGCCTCCACACACAAACGATAAAGGAATGTCAGGGGAAGAGATCTCTCAATGGGATCATGGCCATAATCTCAAAGATTTGGAGCCAATCCGCGCTTGAACATGACCTCTCTCTGCGCTGACTCGTGATCGACGCCATGCCCAGACGCCAGAGCGCGCACTGGCGCTCGCCCGCGCACGCCTCGAGCGCTTGTCAGAGCCACCCCTCGGTCGTGCTAGCCCACGCCTTTAAAACCACCCCCAAGCGTGCCTCACCTCACTCTGCACTCACCCTCGCTGGCCAACACCCCTCCCTTAGCTCCGGCGAGCTCTCCTCCGCCCGCCATCACCACCCGAGCCTCGGCCACCGCGGCCAGCTCACTCTAGCCACGTCCAAGCTGCGCCGGTCACTCGGTTAGCTACACCAGTGGCCCGTGAAGCTTTCCAAGCCCTTGGACCTGACAAAACCTCATCGGAGACCCGAGATCGTCCTCGCCGAACTTCGGTCGCCCGCGGCCACACGTAGACCAAGCAATCCGGTGAGCCATTCTCAAATTCCTTGCACACACATCTTCCTTGACCTCTGGTGAAGCTCCCTGACCCGTTCAATTGAACTGTACCGCCCTGGTTAGGCCGGATTCCTCGCCGCCGACGAACTCCCCCGCCTGCGCACATGGACCGACCTATTTCGACCACCATCGCCGACGATCCGTACCTCGACGTGATCGCCAGAGACCCCTGGACCTCGCTCGACCCCTCACTGGAGCAACCTCACCGTTGGTAAGCCCCTCCGCCCTTTTCTTTCGCCGCGGTCACTGTTCCATTAGGGGAAGGACTATGGGTTCGATTTCGCAAAACCCTAGGGGGTTTTCTGCAGAGTCATAGACTCATGTGAATAGTGAACCGAGGACCTGTCTGTAATACACTTAAAACCTTTTGCCAGGACCCCAGTGCAAAACCCTTTTTCCTTTATCCATTTCTCTTTATTCTTTTAAATTCAGCATAGAACTTAGGAAATTTATATCTTGAGAAATATTTAACCAAATTTAGTCAAACCAATTTTGCTAGATTCAAAATATTATGGACTATCAAATAAAAATGTTGAACCCTATGGTTTCTCTATTGATTTTAGAGTTTAGAATTAAATAAGGAAACTACCCAAACCTTGTTAAAATAAAGAAAAATAGTTATGCTTTTGTGCTGAACTTAAGAAAATTTATAGGCGTGTAAACCCCACTTAGACACTATTTAAAAATAGTGAGCACACAATAATTCAAGATTTATACAAGGTTATTTATTAAAAGCCATATTTGCCCAAAACTTAGGAAAATGAGAAAGGTACTAGAAAATAATGAACAGTGGATGCAAATATTTTTCCTAGTCCACTTAAGTAATAAAGAACCTAGGAAAAATAAAGGAAACCCTAGTCCAGAACTAATTCAAGGTGAAATGTTCTATTAGGCACTAATAAAACTAGAAAGGCCATTATTAAAAATATAGCACAATTTCAAAATTGGTAAGAAAAATTCAGTAGACTTGTAACCACTAGGACACCAATCCAAAAATGATAAATGCCCCAGCCCATCATTTTAAGTAGGTTGAACAAATAAAACTTGGTATTAAGCCATATTCCACTTAATTTATAAGCAAGGTAAAAAGTGTGCAACAATGGGCAAATAAATTTTTACTAGATTATTGATGAAGTAGGCCACCAGGGAAAAATGCATAACCCATTCAAAGCTACAAAGTAACACCCATTACCCCTACTTCAAAACAGGCCATTTAATTCAAGAAATTCCTACCACCCTCTCCCTTAAGCAAAAACTTACCAAATTTTAGAATGATTGCTCTTGCACAAAGAAGAAGATAATAAAAATTTGAAATCTGTTGTTTGATACTTTTCAAGTATAGTGGTAGTAGAAAGCACCCCTTTGGCTAGAAACTTTAGAAAATCATAATAAAATAACTGATAAGTATTAGTGGCTGAAAATTTGTACAAAGTCATGCTATAACATCTAAATGCCAGCAAAAATAAGTCTTAGAGAATAACCCACTGTAAAAAGGAAGTTGTAGTTCAAAACACCCCCTCTGCCCTAATATTTAATAATTTTGTACAGAGAGAACCCCTCACTTTTTAAGCCTCCAATTTTGAGACAGAGAGTTATACACCAGTGAGAAGCCAGTGTAATTTTTGCAGAATTTTTGAAAATTTATTAAGCTACCTTGTAGTTCAAACCCACCTTAAAAGTATAAAAGAAATAGCAAAAAAGAGAGGGAATAATAAACCTCACTCCAGTAAATTCAGCTAGGAATCTTGAGAAGCTCTCACTAAGGCATTATAAAGAAATCAGGGGAACAACAAAATGAACTTACCAATTAGCTTAACCAAACTTGACCCTAATTTGCTAAGTGTATCACAAAAATCTTCAATAGTGAGAACAAGCTCCACCATATTAAATGGATCATTCTCCATCCAATTTTAGTTGCTAAATTACATATCATGCCATGCATGTATCTTACTCATTGTATTCATTAGATTGCAATCTCGCTGATGGAGAGTACGTGCTCATCCTTGAGCAAGGAGCTGTTCACGAGGAAGACCAGAAGCAAGCTCCCAAGACTGCCATCGAGGATCTCCCTACAGCCCCAGCAATTGAAGGCAAGCCCCTGTTTTATGCATAACCGTTTATATATGCTACTTTACTACACTTAATGTTTGTAGGTTTGTATTGTGCACTTAAGTGTAGGAGTTGCTTGAAACCCCTAGTTGCATGAACTCAGGATTCCTTTTTGAGATGAATACTAGTATGCTAGGTCGAGTAGCTGCTTTGCTAAAATCAGGATCTCGGTAGAAGTCGAGTGATTTTTCTAGCACTCGCGTGAGGTCAGGAATTGATTGTATTCATCTTGATAACGGAATCTAAGATGGTCCATGGACTTGGATCTAGGGTGGATGCCTTGTCCATGAGACAGGAAAAGGAACTAAGGATTAATGTGTGGATACCTGAGTCAAGCGTTTGAACATACTAAGCACATGTCGGAAAATATGGTAACCGGTAAATCTAGTACCTAAGTGAAGCCGGGCGCGGACTTTACCCCTCACGCAACCTGTTGGGGACTTGTTCTTAACTGTTATGAATTAAGAACAAGGCAACACGGAAATTGTTAAACGTTAAAGTCCTTCGTCCTTCGAAACATTATTTCCCTTGGGATATAACGAATTTCGGACGAAGGTCATGAAGGACATACCTTCATCGGCATAGTAAACAATGAAGAAGGATTCACATAAAGTATGAGAAATAATACAAATACTTAACTATTATTATTAGCTTATTTATATTTCATTATTATAGAAATGATAACAAATTACAAGTGTACCTTCGGCTTGAAGAAAAGCGAAAGTATAAGCGTGACGCAAAAACAGATGCCAAGTCCGTGATCACAGGAGCGCGTGAACAGTGTCGAGGTACTGTTCACCTATTTATAGGCACAGGGTGCAACCTGCGCAGAATTACATTTATGTCCTTTACAATCAATTACAACAATGACACGAAATATCATGGGTCTTTAAGTCAATTCATCTTTAAGTCGGTTCGACCCTTCATCTTGGGATCTGTCTTCATGCCGAAGCTTTATAGATAATAGCTTCAGCGCTTGCTTCTGAGAAGACCTTTCGAAGATGTTCTTTTTAGGATCTTCGGCTACGAAGCATACCCCCAACATGACTTGAGACTGGGTCTCCCATGCTAGCTATGGTGGGTACAAGTGCGGCCACTGCATGGCGGCGGCCGGGGTCAGTGGAGCATTGTATGCCAAGGCGATGAGGCCTGGCCGCGAATGGGGAATCGATGGGGACGGTTGAAGTGTGTGGGGACGCAGTGCCCCTACATGTCATGTGTTTAGGTTTACCTTGCAAGGATAAAAACTCGATTCGAATCGTCTACTTCTCGCAGCTAATGAGACTGCTTGAGCCCTTGTACTACATTGAGTAAGAAGTGAAATGAGGTTTTACATGAGATAACTTGTTGATTGTACTAATGCTTGTTACCATGTATGTTTAGAAGGAGCAAACTTAGCTAATTTAACAATGCTAGAATTGGAAAGCTAAAATTGATTTTAGACTAAGTTAGTGCTTTTGGCAAACCAAACCCTTCAGCCAAACAGCTGTATAGTCTAGAGGTAGAGCAGTAGATTCCTCACACCAGGTAAGTCTAGCTGAGTATTAGTATACTCAGCCTTGCTTGTGGCATAATTTTTACAAGTACGCTTCAGGATATGGTTGATGGTGTGATTTGGCCTACCACCCTGCCACCAAGTTGGACGGTCGAGTGGGAAGCTGCTTCAGCAGGAGACGAGCAGGAGGAGTAGTGGGCTAGGCCTTGTCCTATTCCTCGCTTTCGACGATATCGATTATCCGCTGCAATTTATTTTGTGAACTTATATCAGCTACTTGAAAAACTCCGATTTATGTAATAACTCTAGTACTTTAATTTGAGGTTTCCTATTATATTGTGTTTCTTCTGTGACTCATCTTCGAATGAGTTTGTGGTATTTGATCCTGGTTAAGTGGTTTTATCAGACTAGATCTGAGGGATTGACGGGTTATTCCGATTTAAGTGTGTTGCGGCCCCTGAGGCGCAACTCAGGCACTTAAGCTGGAATAATTTGGGCGGTTCTGCCACAGCTGGTATCGGAGCAAATACCACCATAGAGAAGAACAATAAACGATGAATACCAAATTTTCAAAAATCTAAAAATTGCTTAGAGACTAGTGTGAATCGTCAGGACTAGACCGCTAGACCTAGGACGAAAGGCCTTAGGAATAGTGGGAGAAATAGGTGGCTAAATAAGTAGGCCCTGTGGGCCAGTCCCTAGCTTTTAAAGGATGCCCTAAGAACACCCTTTTATTCGGAGAGGAGACGTTATTTCCAGCATGCATGCATTAAAAAAACTAAAGAGATTAAAAGCTAAAGGAGTAAAAATTTGAGCTAACCCGTTTCCTTTTAAAACACCTAGGTTCCTTTAATTTTCTTCTTCCACCATAATCTTTACATCTAATACCCTTCCGCATATGACCTCACCTACCCCCGCCAGTGGAGGAGACACCCGTTTCAGCTCTGATTTCCTTTCTCATGATGGCTTTCCTTCCATCTTGTGGGAAGTGCTTAACTTTGCCGGTTACCCTACGCCCCCTTTGTACACAGTGCAGTTGTATGAGGAGCATCGGGTGCCACGTTGCTGAGTCTGGCTGACTCTGGAGGCTCATCCCCTTCAACCGGGTTGACGTTCGCTTGACTCCGAGACGATTGGATTCAGGACGGATGACACCACTAAAGTGGTAGCTTTGAAGACCCTGACGACTTTCTGTGGCTACCATCCTCTAGAGATAGTGATGCACCCACTAGGACTCTTCTCTGCTGAAAATAAGGATGACCCCATGTGGTGCAACCGTGTGAGCCATGTGAAGGACGTATGGGCGATGTATCCTAACTTGGTTGGGAGGGTCACTGTTCAGTGCATGAGTGCGCTGTACTGCCTTCAGGCCCTATAGAGCGACGCTATGGCACACCTTGCTAACCTCGCTCAAACCACCAAGTTCACCCTCGATAGCCGAGAAGACTTTGTGGTCTACTTGTCCTCCAAGTTGGTACAGAAGGACCTACAAGTGGAGAGGCTGAGCCAGCGCATCACCACCTTGGAGCAGTAGGTGGAGATCCGAGCAACACCATTGATGTCTTGGAGAACCAGCTCCATGATGTGCAGGGGAAACTAGAAGAAGCTAATGACCACCTGGACATGCATCACTTGGAGATGGAGGCCAATGAGGCCAGAAGCGAGGGAGAAGAGGCTCCTAAGGAGTTAGGACCAGCCCCTGGTGCTGGTATGACTGCCTCCATGATGCCACCTTTGCCCGCATCCAGTGTCGCTTCCACTACTCAGGGCTGATTAGTCGTTTTGACATTTTAGGAGGATAGAAACCTACGCGAGCTTAGTAATGGCAGATTTTGGACTAGGCTTACGGGTACTTCCCCTAATTTATGTAACCCTTGAGAACTTTTGAGATCTGTGGGATGGTTGTAACCATGTTATCTTCATTCGAACTTAATGTTATAATTATGGCAATTTTCTTCCATATGAGATAATAGCATGTTGTTCGAAATTATGAATTGGGATAACAATGGCGACAATCTATGTTTTCAGATGGTAGTTAGGTAGCATCGCAGGCAGAATGAGCAAGTTCCCCCGCCACCTCCTCCAGCTCCCACAGTGCAGGAGCTGATGGCCCAGCAGAATGAGATTCTGCGATAGCTTTTGCAGCGCCAGCCCCACCCTCAGCAGTATGGTGGAGGCCAGCCGCAGCGACCTCTGGTAGCGGCAACCTACCAAGAGTTCCTGAGTACGCAGCCGCCCTTGTTCACCAAGGCAGAGGATCCATTGGACGCCGACGTATGGCTATGCGTCGTAGAGTCCAAAGTTTCCCCTCCTCACAGAAGACTGCCCTGATGACACCAAGGCTCGCTTCGCCACGCAGTAGCTACGCGGCCCTGTTCGGACTTGGTGGGACCATTTCCGTGCTATGCTACATGCTGGTCATGAAGTTTCTTGGGAGGAATTCAAGACTACTTTCAGAGGGCACCATATCCCAGCTAGAATTCTTGATCGCAAGCTGAATGAGTTTCTGGCACTCAATCAAGGAACCCGCACGGTATTGCAGTATGCTCAGGCCTTCAACGACCTTGCCAGTACATAGGTTATCATGCTGATTGCAATGAGAAGAAGAGAGACCGCTTCCGCAGGGGTCTCAATACCAAGTTGCGTGAGCGTCTCAACACTGTCCGGGCTGATAGCTTCAATGAGTTGGTCAACCTGGCTATCTCCTAGGAGGATTGTATTGTAGCTCACCGGGCAGAGAAGAAGAGGAAGGCACCAATGGCAGCACCCTCCGCTCAGACCCAGAGGTTCAGGATTGTTTCCTAAAATCAGAGCAGGGGATTTCAGCAGCAGGCAGGCAGATGGGTGATCAGGCCACCTTAGCAGCAGCAGCCAGCACCCACTCGTTTTCCAGCCCTCGCTCTAAGGAACAATCAGCCTCCGCAGCAGTAGTTCCGCCATGGAAATGGGAACAAGTGCTTCACTTGTGGCATTGTGGGCCAATATGCTAAAAATTGCCCAAGAAATCAGCAAAGGCAGATGCCAGCACCAAATCAAGACAAGGGAAGAAAGCAGAAGATACAAGTCAGGCAAGGGAAGCTCAACTTAACTGCTCTGGAGGAGTTACCTGAGGGAGCCCCCATCATGACTAGTATCTTTTCAGTTTATAATCAACATGCATTAATTCTGTTTGATTCTGGTGTGTCTCATAGTTTCATTAGCAAAAAGTTCAGTGCTAAATGCCAACTGCCTTTCTATCATGCAAAAGGGTCATTCATGATAGCCACACATGGGGGTAAAATTGCAACCAACCAATTAAATCAAAGTGTGCCTATTCAACTGGGAAGCCACATTATCAAAACCACCCTCCTTGTTTTGGGTTTGGAGAACGTGGATGTTATTCTGGGAGCCAATTGGATGACCTGACACCAAGTAGTGCTTGATGTAGCCAGCCGCATCGTCGAAATCAATTCCCCGATCTGTGGGAGTTTCACCTTGTTTCTGCCCAGTTAAGATTCTACTTAGTCATGTGCTTTTGCTATGACGGAGTTACCCCTTAAGAAGATTCTAGTGGTCTGTGAGTATGTAGATGTTTTTCCTTTTGAGTTACCAGGAATGCCATCGGACCGGGATATTGAATTCACCATCGAGTTGCAACCGGGAATGACACCTATTTCCAAGAGGCCTTACCGGATGCCACCCGCTGAGTTGGCAGAATTGAAGAAGCAATTGCAAGAATTGCTGGACAAGGGTTTTATCCGCCCAAGTACTTCGCCTTGGGGATGTCCAGCCTTGTTTGTGAAGAAGAAAGATGAAAGCTTGAGGCTGTGCATAGATTACCGCCCACTTAACGCGGTGACTATCAAGAACAAGTATTCTTTGCCTCGTATTGATGTTCTTTTCGATTAGTTGGTCGGAGCCAAAGTGTTTTCCAAGATAGACCTTCGCTCCGGTTATCATCAGATCAAGATACGAGCAAGTGATATTCCAAAAATTGCCTTCTCAACCAGATATGGGCTGTATGAATTCTTGGTAATGTCATTTGGGCTGACTAATCCACCAGCATATTTCATGTATCTGATGAATTCTATTTTCATGCCTGAATTGGACAAGTTCATAGTGGTTTTCATTGATGATATCTTGGTGTACTCAAAGAACGAAGAAGAGCATGCCGGTCATTTGCATGTAGTGCTTCAATGTCTGCGAGAGCACCGTCTTTATGCCAAATTGTCGAAATGTGATTTTTGGCTAAAGGAAATCAAATTCTTGGGTCACACTATCTCTCAGGTGGGCATAGCTATTGATCCTGATAAGGTGCAAGAGGTGATGAACTAGAAGCCGCCAACTACTATCCGTCAGATTCGAAGTTTTCTCGGATTGGTTGGTTATTATCGAAGATTCATTCCGGATTTCTCTCGAATTGTGAAGCCCATAACTAAATTGTTGAAGAAAGAAGCCAAGTTTGTTTGGGGTCAGAAGAGTGAAGATGCCTTTCATACCTTGAGGCAACATCTGACCACAGCACTGGTGCTAGCGCAACCCGACAGCAGCAAGCCATTTGATGTGTACTGTGATGCCTCCAGCACTAGACTGGGTTGTGTCTTGATGCAACACAACCGAGTCATTGCTTACGCATCAAGAGCACTCAGGCCTCATGAGCAAAATTATCCCACTCATGACCTGGAGTTAGCAGCCGTGGTCCATGCATTGAAAATGTGGAGACACTATTTGATGGGAACCCACTACAACATCTTCACTGATCATAAGAGCCTTAAGTACATCTTTACTCAGGCTGATCTCAACATGAGGCAGAGAAGATGGCTAGAGCTGATCAAGGACTATGACATGGAGGTACATTATCACCCAGGGAAGGCCAATGTGGTAGCAGATGCCTTGAGTCGGAAATTGTAATGCAACTGTGTTATGATGGATTCTCGCATTAACACCCTGTGTGATGAGTTGAGCAAAATGAAGATTGAAGTGATTCCTTCTTGTGCTTTGTCTCACATTTTCGTTGAGCCAACTTTGTGAGACTAGATCATTATGGCCCAACTCAGTGACAAGGGAGTACAAATCATTAAGGAGAACCTCCATCAGAAGACAGAAAAGTACAAATGTTTCCGCCAAGATGCAAAGGGTATATTGTGGTTTGAAAGCAGATTGGTGGTTCCTAAAGATAAAGATCTCAAGAAGAGAATCTTGGATGAGGCCCATCTCTCCAAATTCTCAATGCATCTAGGAAGCACAAAAATGTACCATGATCTAAAGCCCTTGTATTAGTGGACCAGAATGAAGAGGGAGATAGCCCAATATGTATCAGAATGTGACACATGTCAGAGGATAAAGGCAAGCCACTTGAAATCAGCTGGAGCTTTGCAACCCCTATCTATACCTTCATGGAAATGGGATGACATCAGCATGGATTTTATTGTGGGTCTGCCCAACACCTCTCGTCATCATGACTCAATTTGGGTTATTGTGGACCGATTGACAAAAGTGGCACATTTTCTTCCTGTGCACACCACCGATAAGGCTCAAAAGTATGTAGAGTTGTACATTGACCGAATCGTGTGTTTGCACGGATTGCCCCGGACCATTGTCTCTGACCGAGGAGCCCAATTTGTTGCCTGATTTTAGGGACAATTGCAAGAGTCTTTGGGAACCAAGCTAATCAAAAGTTCAGCTTACCACCTGCAGACTGATGGTCAGACCGAGAGGGTAAATCAAATCCTTGAGGATATGCTGAGGGCTTGTGTGATTGATTGTGGCAAGAACTGGGATAAGCACCTCTCTTTGGCAGAGTTTGCTTATAACAACAATTATCAATCTAGCCTGAAGATGGCACCTTTCGAAGCCCTATATGGAAGAAGGTGTCGAACACCCCTCAATTGGTCTCAGCCTGGAGAGAGAGAAGTTTTCGGACCTGACTCGGTGACGGAAGCCGAAAGGAAGGTCAAACTAATCAGGAAGAATCTAGAAGCTGCTCAGGCCAGGCAAAAGAGTTACCATGATAAGAGAAGGAAACCTCTCTAGTTCAAGGTGGGAGATTTCGTATATTTGAAGGTATCACCCACCAAGGGATTGTAGAGGGTTGGGATCAAAGGCAAGTTAGCCCCTCGTTACATTGGACCTTATGAGATCATAGAAGCATGTGGACCCGTAGCATACAAGTTGAAGTTACCTCCAAGAATGTCTGCCATCCACAATATGTTCCATGTATCCCAACTGAAGAAGTGTGTTCGATTGCCGACCGAGATCATAGCAGAACCAGAATTGGAAATAGAACCAGATCTATTGTACCAAGAGTACCCTTCCAAGGTTCTGGATTGCAAAGAAAGATCAACTCGGGCTAAATCGATCAAGATATATAAGATCCAATGGAGCAATCACTCAGAGGAAGAGGCTACTTGGGAGACTGAGGAATTTATGCATTCCAACTTCCCCGATTGTCTACCTAAGGGAATTGGTACGTAATCATGCCCAACCCCTCCCCTGCCCTTTGAATCTAAATATAAGAAAAATGATCTTAATATATAAAGAGTTAAGTGTAAAACAAAAATTAAAAAGGACTTCCTTCTGAAGTTGCAAAGAGGATGACATTCGAAGAGCAGTTTACCAAGAAGAACCTTAATAAATAAATCACCCACATCAAGAAAGCCTTAACCCTCACTTCACCCTGGGAGGACTCCGACCCGAATCTCGGGACGAGATTCCTTTAAGGGGGGAAGGCTGTGACACCCCAGTGTCACCTAGGGTTTCTTCTTTAAGCTAACTCAAAACCATTATCACATGTGAACCAAATTGAGTAATGGACATCAAAAACTAGGAGCAAAGGTTAAATTTAGTCTTTTATGTTAAGGATCATGCCTAAAACATATTAAGCCTTCAAAAAGGAAAGAATTGCTAAAACCCTAGAACAACCCTAATTAGGTCATTTAAGTAGAAAGGAAAGGATGGGTAAAAAGACCATGAAAAACATGGAATCATGACTTAGGACAATTATAAAAATTGGAATACACTAACTAAACTACAATAAAGATTATAAAAGTTTGGCCAAAATAGTTTGTTAAAAACCCCAATCAAGCCATTCAATTGGAGACTTCCTAGAAAAATCTAAAATTCAGATTTCTGAATTTCAGCCTCTAACTCAAAACTGAGCGCGTTCACCTTAATCCCTAGCTCAAATCCTTAAGCTCCCATTAACAAAAATGTGCCTAACTAACCCCTCTACATCATACCAGAAGATGGCATTAGGACGCGTGCCCTGGACATGCCAAACCCGGGATCTTCTCTCAGTGTTCGGCAGTGAGACAAACCCAACTTCACCCCTCCATATCTCTTGATCCATTCAGCAAAACCCATAAGCCTCCACACATAAACGACAAAGGAATGTCACGGGAAGAGATCTCTCAATGGGATCATGGCCATAATCTCAAAGATTTGGAGCCAATCCGCGCTTGAACATGACCTCTCTCTGCGCTGCCTCGTGCTCGACGCCGTGCCCAGACGCCTTAGCGCGCACTGGCGCTCGCCCGCGCACGCCCCAAGCGCTTGTCAGAGCTACCCCTCGGTCATGCTCGCCGGTGCCTTTAAAACCACCCCGGGCGCACCTCACCTCACTCCGCGCTCACCGTCGCTGGCTAACACCCCTCCCTTAACTCCGGCGAGCTCTCCTCCGCCTGCCATCACCACCCGAGCCTCGGCCATCGCGACCAGCTCACTCCAGCCACGTCCAAGCCACACCGGTCACTTGGTTAGCTTCACCAGTGGCCCATGAAGCTTTCCAAGCCCTTGGACCCGATAGAACCTCATCGAAGACCCGAGATCGTCCTCACCGGACTTCGGTTGCCCGCGGCCGCGCATAGACCGAGCAATCCAGTGAGCCATTCTCAAATTCCTCATGCACACATCTTCCTTGACCTCTGGTGAAGCTCCGTGACCATTCAATTGAACTATACAGCCCTGGTTAGGCTGGATTCCTCCCCACCGATGAAGTCCCCTGCTTGCACACGTGTACCGACCTACTCCGACCACCATCGCTGACAATCCGTACCTCGACGTGATCGCTAGAGACCCCAGGACCTTGCCCGACCCCTCACCAGAGCAACCTCGCCACCGGTAAGCCCCTTCGCCCTTATCTTTCATCGCGGTCACTGTTCCATTAGGGGAAGGTCTGCGGGTTCGATTTCTGCAGAGTCATAGACTCATGTGAATAGTGAACCAAGGACCTATCTGTAATACATTTAAAACCTTTCGCCAGGAACCCCAGTGCAAAACCCTTTTTCCTTTATCCATTTATGTTTATTCTTTTTAAATTCAGCAAAGAACTTAGAAAATTTATATCTTGAGAAATGTTTAACCAAATTTAGTCAAACTAATTTTGCTAGATTCAAAATATTATGGACTATCAAATAAAAATGCTGAACCCTATAGTTTCTGTATTGATTTTTAGAGTTTCGAATTAAATAAAGAAACTGCCCAAACCTTGCTAAAATAAAGAAAAATAGTTATGCTTTTGTGCTGAACTTAAGAAAATTTGTAGGCGTGTAAATACCACTTAGACACTGTTTAAAAATAGTGAGCACCCCAGTATTAAAGATTTAGACAAGGTTATTTATTAAAAGCCATATTTGCCCAAAACTTAGGAAAATGAGAAAGGTACTAGAAAATAATGAACAGTGGATGAAAATATTTTTCCTAGTCCACTTAAGTAATAAAGAACCTAGGAAAAATAAAGGAAACCCTAGTCCAGAACAAATTCAAGGTGAAATGTTCTATTAGGCACTAATAAAACTAGAAAGGCCATTATTAAAAATATAGCACAAATTCAAAATTGGTAAGAAAAATTCAGTAGACTTGTAACCACTAGGACACCACTCCAAAAATGATAAATGCCCCAACCCATCATTTTAAGTAGGTTAAACAAATAAAACTTGGTAATGAGCCATATTTTACTTAATTTATAAGCAAGCTAAAAAGTGTGCAACAATGGGCAAATAAATTTTTACCAGATTATTGATGAAGTAGGCCACCAGGAAAAAAATGCAAAACCCATTCAAAGCTACAAAGTAACACACATTACCCCTACTTAAAAAAAGGCCATTTAATTCAAGAAATTCCTACCACCCTCTCTCTTAAGCAAAAACTTGCCAAATTTTAGAATTATTGCTCTTGCACAAAGAAGAAGATAAGAAAATTTTGAAATCTGTTGTTTGATATTTTTCAAGTATAGTGGTAGTAGAAAGCACCCCTTTGGCTAGAAACTTTAGAAAATCATTATAAAATAACTGATAAGTATTAGTGGCTGAAAATTTGTACAAAGTCATGTTATAACATCTAAATGCCAGAAAAATAAGTATTAGAGGATAACCCACTATAAAAAGGAAGTTGTAGTTCAAAACACCCCCTCTGCCCTAATATTTGATAATTTTGTACAGAGAGAACCCCTTGCTTTTTATGCCTCAAATTTTGAGACAAAGAATTATACACCAGTGAGAAGCCACTGTAATTTTTGCAGAATTTTGGGAAATTTATTAAGCTACCTTGTAGTTCAAACCCACCTTAAAAGTATAAAAGAAATAGCAAAAAAGAGAGGGAATAATAAACCTCACTCAAATAAATTCAGCTAGGAATCTTGACAAGCTCTCACTAAGGCATTAAAAAGAAATCAGGGGAACAACAAAATGAACTTACCAATTAGCTTAACCAAACTTGACCCTAATTTGCTAAGTGTATCACAAAAATCTTCAATAGTGAGAATAAGCTCCACCATATTAAATTGATCATTCCCCATCCAATTTTAGTTGCTAAATTGCATATCATGCCATGCATGTATCTTACTCATTGCATTCATTAGATTGCAATCTTGCCGACGGAGAGTACGTGTTCATCCTTGAGCAAGGAGCTGTCCACGAGGAAGACCAGGAGCAAGCTCCCGAGACTGCCATCGAGGATCTCCCCGCAACCCCAGCAATTGAAGGCAAGCCCCAGTTTTATGCATAACCGTTTATGTATGCTACTTTACTACACTTAATGTTTGTAGGTTTATATTGTGCACTTAAGTATAGGAGTTGCTTGAAACCCCTAGTTGCATGAACTCAGGATTACTTTTTGAGATGAATACTAGTATGCTAGGTCGAGTAGTTGCTTTGCTAAAATCAAGATCTCGGTAGAAGTCGAGTGATTTTTCTAGCACTCGCGCGAGGTTAGGAATTGATTGTATTCATCTTGATTACGGGATCTAAGATGGTCCATGGACTTGGATCCAGGGTGGATGCCTTGTCCGTGAGACGGGAAAAGGAACTAAGGATTAATGTGTGGATACTTGAGTCAAGCGTTTGAACGTACTAAGCACATGTCGGGAAATATGGTAACCGGTAAACCTAGTACCTGAGTGAAGTCGGGCGCGGACTTTACCCCTCACGCGACCTGAGAGTGGGTCTCCCATGCTAGCTATGGTGGGTACAAGTGCGACCACTACACGGTGGCGGCCGGGGTCAGTGGCGCATTGTATGCCAAGGCGGTGAGGCCTGGCCATGAATGGGGAATCGATGGGGATGGTTGACGTGTGTGGGTACGGAGTGCCCCTACATGTCGTGTGTTTAGGTTTACCTTGCAAGGATAAAAACTCGATTCGAACCGTCTGCTTCTCGCAGCTAATGAGACTGCTTGACCCCTTGTACTACATTGAGTAAGAAGTGAAATGAGGTTTTACATAAGATAACTTGTTGATTGTACTAATGCTTGTTACCATGTATGTTTAGAAGGGGCAAACTTAGCTAATTTAACAATGCTAGAATTAGAAAGCTAAAATTGATTTTAGACTAAGCTAGTGCTTTTGGCAAACCAAACCATTCAGCCAAACAGCTGCATAGTCTAGAGGTAGAGGAGTAGATTCCTCACACCGGGTAAGTCTAGCTGAGTATTAGTATACTCAGCCCTGCTTGTGGCATAATTTTTGCAGGTACGCTTTAGGATATGGTTGATGGTGTGACTTGGCCTACCACCCTGCCACCGGGTTGGACGGTTGAGTGGGATGCTGCTCTAGCAGGAGAGGAGCAGGAGGAGTAGTGGGCTAGGCCTTGCCCTATTCCTCGCTTTCGACGATGTCGATTGTCCGCTGCAATTTATTTTGTGAACTTATATCTGCTACTTGAAAAACTCCGATTTATGTAATAACTCTAGTACTTTAATTTGAGGTTTCCTATTTTATTGTGTTTCTTCTGTGACTCACCTTCGAGTGAGTTTGTGGTATTTGATCCTGGTTAAGTGGCTTTATCAGACTAGATATGAGGGATTGATGGGTTATTCCAATTTAAGTGTGTTGCGGCCCCTGAGGCACGACTTAGGCACTTAAGCTAGAATAATTCGGGCGGTTCCGCCACACGCACGGTGAGGACCCCAGCGGGTGATGGCATCTTAAGGACCAAGTACCCGTAATGGGCAATGGCCATGAACCGGTACAGGGCCGGCCTGCCAATGATGGCATTGAAGGGGAGGTTAACCTCCACGACATTGAACTGGACGTTCTCTGTGCAAAATTTCTCCTCGGTCCCGAATGTTACCAGGAGTGCGATGCTCCCAAGGGGATACACCGGTTGTGGGCCCACTCCAGAGAATGGATGAGAGGGTCCTAGTTGGGACCCTGGTATCTGCAGCTGCTTGAATGCAGCATGGCTGATGACGTTGAGCCTAGCCCCACCGTCAATCAGGACATGGTGCAGCCGCATGTTGGCGATGACAGGAGCGGTGATGAGCTGTAGTATACTGGCCCCTGCCATGTTTTCGGGGCAGTCGGATGCCCTGAAGGAGATAGTGGTGCTCCTCCACCGCTAATGTGGAGTAGCCTTCTGGACCCCTGGGACCACCGAAAGGACCTCTCGGTGCAGGGACTTCACGTTCCTATGGGAGGTGAGCTCCCAGCTCCCGCTGTACATCACGTATAGCTTCTTGCGGTGGTCGTTGTCGTCACCAGAGTCGGAGTCTCCAGTGAAGACATCCTTGAGGACCACCTTAGGAGACTGATACCTGAGGTCCTGATCTCCCGTGCCCACATCACCTTCGTCGACCTTCTCCTTGCCAGGTCGGCGACGAGGTGGCGAGCCATCCTTCGAGGCCTGCTCGCGCCGCTCGCTGATGCGCTTCGCAAGCGTGATGATCTTGTGGCACTCCAAGGCACTGTGGCGACTATTGGGGTGGACAGGGCACGACCCACTGTTGCCTGCCTGTTGTTGTGGGCGCTTGTTGCGCTCGTTCCGGCCCCCAGTAGCAGCTGCAATGACCGGAGCAGCATACTGCGGCCTCTCATGACTGCGGTTCTTCTTCTTGTTGTTGTTGCCGCCTTGGGTGACGGCACCCGAGCCACCCGTCTGGGCAACTTCGGTCTATGGTGCCGAGTGCCATGCACGACCCTCGGCAGCTATGGCACATTTGTCGGCCAGAGCGAAGAGCGTGGTGACGGTTTCCACGTCATGCGTCGCCAGCTTCTCCAACATCTTCTCATCACGTACCCCCTATCGGAGAGCAGTGATAATGGAGGCATCGGAGACATGAGGTATAGTCCCTCGTACCTTGGTGAAGCGGGCGATGGAAGCCCGGAGAGTCTCCCCGGGTTCTTGCCTTACGGCATGGAGATGAGCCTCCACGCCATGATGTTGATAAGCACTGGCAAAGTTCGCTGTGAATCGTGCATAGAGCTCTTCCCAGAAGTAGACGGACCCCGGGGTCAGGTTCATGAGCCAGGTCTGGGCCGGTCCGGTTAAGGCTACATGGAAGTAGCTTGCCATCACAGCAGTGTTTCCACCAGCTGCTGTAATGGTGATGACGTAAACCTGCAAGAATTCCGATGGGTTTGACGTACTGTCGTACTTCTCCGGTAGGTGTGGCCAGAACTTGGGTGGCCAAGTCGCCGCGCGGAGGTGATCCGCTAGCGCGGCACAGCCCACGCCGACCAATAGGACACCCGTGTGGATCCAGGCATCCCTTGGAGTTTGTGGCGCAAGCGGAGCGAAGTCTTGGTCGAGGTTGCGACCCTCAAAGTTTTGCCGGCGCTCACGCGCCCTCTCCAGAGAGACTCATGCGTCCTCGCCCGCACGCCTACGGTTGAGTTCTACCCGCAGGTCATCAGGCCTCTCCAGAGAGATTGGAGCATCCTCACCCGCACGCCTGCGGTTGAGCTCCGCCCGTAGGTCCTCACTCGATGCGGCCTTCACTGAGGGTGAGTGCACTGACGCCGATGCCTCATGTTGATGCCGGAATGACCGAGGCCTGGGTTTGGCCGAGCCAGAATGTGCTATGCCGAGGAGACGGTTGACATCGTCACGGCACTGCTTCATGGCCCCCGGCGAGGCCGTGGAACTTGGAGGGTGGCGTAGCAACTCCCTTGCTGCAGACAACGCCCTAGGAGCAGCCCTTGACGGAGCCCCGGAAGTCTATGCAGGCATGTGCTGCTGTGCAGCGCGCACAGCAGTAGCACCAGGCGCAGGGCGGTTGGAGCCTCGTGGCATGGAAGATGCAGCCTCTTCCTCCATCAGGAAGTCCTCAGGAGTCAAGCCGTGGTGCTCGACGATCTGAACCATCGTGCCGAGCAAGGAAATAGGGAAAAATCTAAAGCCAAAGCCCCTACCTAGCGTGCCAAATATCGGAGAGAAAATCCTCCGGCCGGGTGGCAGAATGCACCCGCCCTAATCCTAAGATGAGGAGGGGGCCTAAGCATTTTGCCTGTTAGGTGGATTCGGGATGAACACAAGAGCACACGAGGGATTATAGTGGTTCAGGCCGCCGGAGCGTAATACCCTACCTCCACTGTGTGTTTATTGTATTGAGTGGGTATGAGCTTGTGTTTGTGAACTTGAGAGTCTGTGTGAACTTGTCCTGTAACGCTATGAGCCTTCCCTTTTATAGTTTAAGGGAGGCACATACAAGGATGCTGAGCCCTGACATGCGGGCCCAGGAGCATAATGGTAGAAATACATTATGTGAATAGTAAATGCTGACAGTACACAAAGATCCTCCGCCTTAGTAACACATGAGTAATCAGTGAGAGTCATGATGATCGTAGTCCATGCAGCATTGATAGTCAGTAACGTGCGAGTAATGGCACGGCCTGCGTATCGTGGACTGAGCCCGCCGCTTGTCAGTGGAATGGACAAGCGCATGTCTTATCCGCAATGAATGCTAGGGCACGCGTAGCCCAGAGGCGTCATGCTAGGTTCCGCCCGTTGGCTTATGCCGCGCGTAGTATGCCACGTGGCAGCATTGGGTCTCCGCCTGAGCGGGGAGCTGGAGTGTATGCGGACAGGTTCGGATACCACCAGACCAGGTCTAGACACGTGTCAGCACAGGACCTAAGGCCCGGGTGTGATCTGTCCTGGAACCTTGGGACCCTACTTTGGGCGGCCCGGTCCGTACACATGGGGTCCTGAACCAATCTTGGAGGTCCGGACTGTATATCCAGGGGTCTGGCACTTTCCCCTGGGGGTCCGGGTTCACTGTTGATACCTTGGAGTATATCACTTTCTCTGGACACGTGGCGGCTCTGGACCCGCCCATGTGGTAGGGTCAGGCACTATTGCGGACCCAGAGTAGTCGTCCGAGGCTGGGGCGAGTCATGGCTTGGTCCCACATACAACACTTTTACCACGCGACTAAGAGATAGCCGCGTGGGTACTGCGTCTTTATACAGTAGCAAGGGGTACCCTAGTTTCAGGATACCGACACTCATTATAGCTTTGGGGGTGATTTGGTGAAGGAAGATCTAGTATATTTTCAACACTTCAACTATAAACTTGCTAAAAGGAAACCGAAGACCAGCCTTAAGAAAGCTTCGGTAGATAACAACTTCATTTTTCTCAGGGGCAGGGGCGGTGTTGTCTCCGCCAACTCTTACGATAGACATGTCACGAAAGTACCTTCCTCCCATGTTGTCAAGATGACTCTATTTAATAGTCAATTTTCCGAAGATAGTATGGCTTGGTCGCCAGGGCCGATCCTCAGAATCTTTGTCTCCACTCTCCACATCATAACTATCACTATCATCAGTATCTTCAGACAAACCTTCTAGAATCTCTTTGGTAATCTTCTCTGTATTTGTTTTTGACATAAACTTGACAAACCCGGCCATAAAAGGATCCACATATTTCCTTTCTTCAGACAACTTTGTCTCCTCAGTTAGCTTCGTCTCTACAGTCACCTTCTTCTCCTCAGTCATCTTCTCCCAAGACATGATGAAACACGTCCTTAAATCGAAGCTCGAAAAGACTTGTAAATCAGGCGTGAGCTAGACAGCAAGAGCTAAAAAGTTTGAGAAAATAATGCTACTAGTGGAAATAGCGTATCAAATGCTGCCGCTATGGTTTATATTTATATGCCCAGTGCGTTGTAACCTGGTGGGTCCCATCTATCATTGGCTATTGCTATTCTAGCAAAAGGGAAGGTGTTTTTTCGGACCTTCGGCTAAAGGCCTTCGTTCATGTCGCAGTCTAAATTCGTTGTTATAACAAATTAACACTGCGAGGGGCTACTGTTGGGGGCCTTCGTCTTCCGAAGGTCCTCAAAAACATGATTGAACAATGTTTCCCAAGTGTAATGAATGTATAGGTACCTTCGGACTCAACAAAGCTGTACATAATATGAAAAGCATGGTCTGGACGAAGGTTGAACCAGCGCCGAAGCTATGCACAAGAAAGCTTCGGCTCAATGGTAGAAAAAGGAACCGACTTAAAGGGGAAAAGGTTATCTAGTCCTCGATAGATTGTTATTAAGTCAATAGTGAACAGGGCATGAATGTAATTTTACACAGGATGCGCCCTGTGCCTGTAAATAGATGAACAGTACCCCCGTACTGTTCACGCTGACTTGTATTGTCTCGTGCGTCACGCTTGGACTTTTACCTTCTGTCAAGCTGAAGGTATAAATGTAATTTAATTTTATTTATGTTTAATGAAAGAAGATATATCAGCGATATCATGTGATTATTCACGTTCTCTTTCATATTTCATATGCTTCTTCTTTTGTTTATATATACTGCAATGATGAAGGTAAGTCATTCATGACCTTCGTCTGAAGATCATTATATCCTAAGGGAAATAATGCTTCGAAGGACGAAGGGCCATAATCTTTAACATTTTATGTTGCCTTGTTCTTAACTCATAGCATTTGAGAACAAGTCCACAACACAAACCTAGTCCCCGTTGAGGTGGTCACAAAGACTGGGTCTCTTTCAACCCTTTCTCTCTCTCAAACGGTCACCTAGACCGAGTGAGCTTTCTTCCCAATCAAATGGGTCACTTAGACCCCTACAAGGACCACCACAACTTGGTGTCTCTTGCTTTGATTACAAGTGTCTTGAGAACAAGAATGGGGAAGAAGAAAGCGATCCAAGCGACAAGAACTCAAATGAACATGAAAATCTCTCTCTCACAAGTCACTAAGTGTTTGGAGCAGTTTTGGACTTTGGAGAGGATTTGATCTCTTGTTTGTGTCTTGGAGTGAAGTCTACAGCTCTTGTATTGAATGCAATATGCTGGAAACTTGGATGCCTTGAATAGTGGTGGTTGGGGGTATTTATAGCCCCAACCACCAAAACAGCTGTTGGGGAGGGATGCTGTCGATGGGCACACCAGACAGTCCGGTGCGCTACCGGACACTGTCCGGTGCGCCAGCCACATCACCCAACCATTAGGGTTCTGATGGTTTCGACTGTTGGAGCTCTGTCTTCATGGGGCATCGGACAGTCCGGTGCCACACCGGACAGGCACTGTTCACTGTCAGGTACGCCTTCTAGCGCTGCTTTGACTCTGCGTGAACTGTCCGCGCATTGTTCACGCTCACTGTTCACTTTTGCAGACGACCGTTGGCGTAGTAGCCGTTGCTCTGCTTGGTGCACCGGATAGTCCGGTGCTACACCGGACAGTCCGATGAATTTTAGCGGAGTGGCTCTCCAGAAACCCGAAGGTGGCAAGTTCAGAGTGTACGGTCTCTGGTGCACCGGACACTGTTTGGTGGTGCACCGGACACTGTCCGGTGGCACACCGGACAGTCCGGTGCGCCAGACCAGGGTAGCCTTCGGTTTCTTTTGCTCCTTTCTTTTTGAATCCCAACTTTGATCTTTTCATTGGTTTGTGTTGAACCTTTATGCACCTGTAGAACATAATCTAGAGCAAACTAGTTGGTCCAATTATTTGTGTCGGGCAATTCAACCACCAAAATCATTTAGGAAAAGGTTTGACCCTATTTCCCTTTCAATCTCCCCCTTTTTGGTGATTGATACCAACACAAACCAAAGCAAATATATAAGTGCAGAATTGAACTAGTTTGCATAATGTAAGTGCATAGGTTGCTTAGAATTAAACCAATTTATACTTTCACTAGATATGCATGGAGTGCTTTCTTTTTCTTTAACATTTTGGACCACGCTTGCACCATTAGTTTTGTTTTTGCAAATTCTTTGGAAAATTCTTTTCAAAATCCTTTTGCAAATAGTCAAAGGTATATGAATAAGATTGAAAGAAGCATTTTCAAGATTTGAAATTTTCTCTTCCTATTTCAAATGCTTTTCCTTTGACTTTCCCCCTAAATGAAATTCTCCTCTTAGCTTTCAAGAGGGTTTTGGGATATACCAATTGAGATACTCTCATTAGAGGAATACCAATTTTAAAGATACTAATTTGAAAACTTTTATTTCGAAAATTTTGAAATTGGTGGTGGTGCGGTCCTTTTGCTTTGGGCTAGATACTTTCTCCCCCTTTGGCATTAATCGCCAAAAAACAGAGACATTTGAGAGCCCTTTACTTTCTCCCCCATTGGTATAAGTAAATATGAGTGAAAGGATTATACCAATCAAAGAGTGATGTGGAGTAGCGACAAAGGATGATACCGATAGAGTGGAGTGGAAGCCTTCTCTTCGTCGAGTACTCCATTTCCCTTTTAATCTATGACTAGCTTAAGGATATACTTGAAAGACACATTAGTCATAGCAAAAGAAGGAGATATGATCAAAGGTATATAAATGAGCAATGTGTGCATTGTTTCAGTCAAAATTTGTAGAATCAAGAATATTTAGCTCATTCCTAAGTTTGGTAAAGGTTTTCTCATCTAATGGCTTGGTAAAGATATCGGCTAATTGTTCTTTGGTGTTAATATAGGCTATCTCGATATCCGCCCTTTGTTGGTGATCCCTCAAAAAGTGATGCCAAATGTCTATGTGCTTAGTGCGGCTGTGGTCAACGGTATTATCCGCTATGCGGATTGCACTCTCATTGTCACATAGGAGAGGGACTTTGCTCAATTTGTAGCCATAGTCCCTGAGGGTTTGCCTCATCCAAAGCAATTGCGTGCAACAATGGCCTGCGGCAATATACTCTGCTTCGGCGATTGATAGGGCTACTGAATTTTGCTTCTTTGATGCCCAAGACACCAGGGATCTCCCCAGAAACTGACAAGTCCCTGATGTGCTCTTCCTATCAATTTTACACCCTGCCCAATCGGCATCGGAATATCCTATCAAATCAAAGGTGGATCCCCTGGGGTACCAAAGTCCAAACTTAGGAGTGTAAACTAAATATCTCATGATTCTTTTCATGACCTGTAACACCTCTGGTGTTACTGTAACTAAAACTTGAGCATGACATCATAAACATTGGCATTGCATATGCTTGACACACCTAGAGTGCATTTACTAGGTAAAAATTTCAAACAAGTTGTATTGTTTAGTATTTTGCAAATAGACCCCTGGTTAAGGAACTTGACCCTGATTAGGGATTATTGGGGCAAAACTTACCCCAAATGAGAAAAACCTAAAGGCTTTTGGGAAAGAGTCATAAAATATCCCCAAAAACAAAGTTGAATCACATTTATACCCTTGGGATACTAAAAACCCTAATTAGAACCCTGGAAAACCCTAAAACCAAACCCTAGGGACCTATGTGCAAAATTAGTCCACTTTTGGGCTAAAATGCAAAAATTAAGTCAAATAAGTTTCTTAAGTCCCTTGGTTCACAAATGTGTGGACTTGAAAGCCAAATGTGGAGTTTTGGACTTAAATGCAAAAAGGACCCCCCAATTGAGATTTCTCTAAGTCTGAATTTCAGATTGGTAAGCTCAACTTTGGAGCATAGGATCTTCCAAATTATTGAGAATTTGCCCTAGGTCACCACATCAAAGTTGAAGACCAAACATAGGAGAACAACTTTGTTTAAGGGTTCAAGCCATGATCTTGTGAGAAATTTGGAGATAATTAAGCCTGAAGTCAGGCTGTCAGGCTAATACTGTCTGAACTTCAGACCGACAATGGTCTAGACCCGAGTTTGAGAGCCAGTTTGACCTTGATCCAGTGCTCGAATAAGTGTAATCCCTATAGTCGATTTGTAGCTGGTAAGTAGCACTACAACTTTGATGCAGAGGCTTGGGTGAGTTGCCAAGTAAAATTTGGAGGAAATTCGAGTTCAACATTGACTATCAGGTTCATCTGACTGAAACTCGCGATGGTACAGTAGCCTGGATTGGATCAGGCTGCCCGCGCGGAACTCTCACCGTCGACGATACCTCCGCTGCGATTCGTGTCGTGGGTGTTTGGATTCGTGCGGGTGGCGAGTAGATAACGTCGCGGAGTGAAAGTGCATCGCCGACGGTGAGCTGGGCTCCATTCCGGCTAACCGCCGTGCCCCTCCCCTGTGCACTGATCTTTCGGATAGGGTTCTCACCGCCGTCGTACTGTCACCGTCGCACACCACGTGCCTTAGCGCTGGCTCACATCGCGGTGAATAATGCGGTGCATGTCCGGTGATCATCGGAGAACCTGCCACGGTGAAAGGCCACATGGGTCAAACGCCCGAGCACTTTTTCTCCTCCGACCGCCAGCGCTGCTCGATCGAATTGATGACCATCGCTTACGTATCCTATAAATTGAAGCCTCAACGTGTTCCGCTAGGTAATCGTGCGTCCAGTGAACCAACTCGCAGCCCCGATCGTTCCCCACAGCCTCCCAATTTGGGATTTTCCCCAAATCGGTCGAAAGACACCGCTGGGTTGAGCTCACTGCGGCCAGCCCAATTGAGGTCAGTTCATGTTGCTCTGTTGCTTGTTCTAACATCCCTAAGCTCTTCTCAAACTCCCCAACCCTTTAGATCGAGCTAAACTGCCATTGGTGACTGGGAACACACGATTCTATTCGAGGTCTCCGCTGTCACCGTGGTCAGGAGCATTTGGGTAGCCATCCTTGCAATTGGGGTGGGGGAAAAGCTCGGGGTAGGACTAATTTGGTGTCCGCTGCTTGGAAACCCTAGCCGTTGACCCTTTCGGCCGGTTCGGGCGCTCGCCGGAGCTCGGCGGGGCATGAACGCCGTCGAGGATGGGTCGGGTACAGAAATAGAAAATCGAGGGCCTTTTTGCGAATTGTCAGCGACCTGGGGAAACAGTAAAGGAACCCATTTCAGGTTAACCGTTAAGTCGAGGGTCCTTCCGCAAAGATGCCAGAGCGCGCGGGCGTGGGCACGTTTTTCTCTCTGGTGTTGGGCCGCTTGGGCTAGAATTGGCCCAGCACTATTGAAGCTTTTCCTTTTTCTTTTACACTAGCGCTTTAGAAATTTGGTAAAAAATGTAGAAAAATGATAAAATTATGAAACCAAATTTCCTAGATTCCTTATTTTTCCTAGTATTTTATAAAAATAGTTTTGTAATTTTTAGGATAAATAAGGAATTTTAGGGCATTTAAAATAGCTTAAAGAAGTAATTCTAGATTTTTAAAAGATAAATGGTAAGTCCAAAAATGCCCAAACTTTTTATATGAACTTAAAACAATATTTAGAAGCCTTGGAAAAAGTTTGAATTGATTTGGACTATGTTTGATAACTAGAACCCAAAACCACCCCCTCTGCCCTATGAACTCCTTTACCGACTCCGGAAACCCTAAGTTCTCGGAGTTCCGTGAAGGAAAGTTGTATTCAAGACTTAGATAATAAATCTTTATTATCTTTGCACTCTCATGAGCATCACATGGCATCCATTCTTATATATATATATATATGGTTATGTTAGAACGTGAAGAAGAAGCAGAAGTCAACGAAGAAAGGACACCACCACCCTCGGATTCTCAAGCAGGCAACTGCTTCTACTTTGATATTTGTGGATCCGAGCCAGACTCACCTGTTAACGAAGGCAAGCCCCGGTGCATTTTCCACCTCCCTTGATGTTTTTAAAATCTTTCTCACTTGCTTGATGCATTAGGTGATAGGAGTTGATTGCTACAACAATTCCTGCATTACCTTCCTTGAACTTGATTACCTTCCTTGATCACCCGTTTTACAAAAGATTTTTGATGCTTAGCCTGGCTTTAGAAAAACAAAATGTTTCGTTTTGTTACAAAATATGATGTGACAAAAGTGGGTGGGATGTTTTTGAAAATAAAACTTGATGGTGGATCCATCAGGGCCTTGATGGATTCAACATCGGAAAATATACCTCTGTCAGGTACCAAACTTTGGGTTGAAATGATTAAGCTGAGACCGGGCGGGTGACTTGCACGAAAAGAGAGTCTCGGTGTAGTGTCTCCGTCTGAGTCGATTAAGGACCGTCTCGATGTAGGCTTGCTGACCGAGGACCCTTTAACTGGTCACATGCCTCGTCATGGGTAAGCCTTGCCTCGGGCAGACTAAGGCCAGAATAAGATAACACGAAATGGGCGTGGAGCGGTGGCGAGAGTAGCGTGTACCCTCCGTGGCAAGAGGCTGGACGGTGGTGTATCTGTGCTCTCGGTTTGCGTGAACCTGATCTGGTCTTAAGAACCCTGGTGGCGGGTTGACATATGCAAGGGTTAAGTGCTACATATGTCGTGTGATTGGAGATCCTCAGCTGAGTATAATCGATTCGGATCACCGTACCTTCGCGGTTATGAAGACTTGGTCACTGCCCTATAGGTAGCAATCCACTAAAGATGAAGGGATTGATGAGAAACTGGCTAGTTCAGGACAAGTGTTTGAACTAGGATAGCAAGAACTCTAGTTGCAGGTAATTTACTTAACCTGACAATAAAATTAGATTTCTAAGGATCCACTCTTAGTAAGCTTTTCCGCAAAACAGAGTCTTTGATTCTTGTTAAGCCTTACCTTGACTCCCCTATGACCAGCATACCCTTGAGAGTCTTTTCTTTAGTCGGGTAAGACTTGCTGAGTAATTCCATACTCAGGGTTTATTCCCTCGTTGTTTTTAGGTGAGGGAGCAGCAGATTTCTGTTGCTTTTGTACCAAGGTGGTTCCTCATGAAGAAAATCAGGAATGAAGATGCGGGAGGACATGGTCCTCCATAAGAAAACTTTTATGTATAAACTCTTATGGGAGGAGTTTTTGCCTCCCTTGGTTATGTAATAATACTACTCAGCACTCGTTTATGTTTCTGGTCTGTAATAACTAACTAAATCTTACTTTTAAAATAAATGTAAGCTTATGTAATCACTTCCGCATTTCGATATCTCCGATGTTCTGTAATGTCTGCAAGACGGGTGAAACGTTCCTGGAAAGGTAAGGAAAGATACCGAACTTATCAAGTGATTCAGGAACAACTACGGGGTTGTCTGATGTCTGTTGGACAAGGACAACCGTAGTTGGGCCTAATGACTTGGAAGGTTCCGTCACAGCTGGTATCGGAGCGAAGCCCTTCTTTGCAGATATTATACGGCATATTCAAAAGGATTTCAAAAGAAAGACTTACCTAAAAGGACTTCTTCCTTTCTTATCCCTTATATCTGAAGAATCTATAAAGACCAGGTAGGAAGAGTGCAATGTAGATAGTAGTAGCGGAAGCAATGATCCTATAGGGGATCTGGAAGCAGAAGTAAGTAGGCTCCAAGCGGAACTCCGCCGCAGGACAGCTATATGGATTGGAGATGGTGACCGTATAAATGAGTTACGAAGAGACGTTCGCCATCTACAAGACCAGCTGGCAGATCGGGATTTGGCACTCGATTGGGTCATTCAATCTCGTTCATTGGCATGGGCCAAGGAGGCAAGAGCTCAGGCTCGTATAACTGAGCTCAACGTGGCTGTTGAAGACTTGCAGACATACTGCAATACATTACATGAGGAAGTGCATGTATTGTATTCGCAACTGCATCCCAGTGAGCCCATACATCCTGCTGAGTCGGAAGCTGGACCCTCCCCCGTGATGGGACAAGCGCTTGGTGGTGAGCTAGACCTTTTTCAACCCCCTCCTTCTATGAGGTTGGTTGATGAATGGTCTCCCACACCTGATGACGAGGCTGCTAGGAGTAACCAGCAGTAGAAGTAGTAGTGTAGTAATAAAAAAAATAAAAGTAGAGTATTGTAGATTGTACTATTGTATAATAGATAGTGTATTGTATGTTGAGTAATGTATCCTGTTGTAAAATCGAGTCTGTACATTACTCTTTTTGGTAATGTAATTTGGAAGGTTTTGTCTCTGGCATATAATATTTGTTTTTCTTTCAAATGACTATTGCCACAGATGCCGTCCAAAACTCGATCCCAGGATGCAGCAGGACCCTCTAGTGGGAGGGAATCTACACCAAATCCGCCTCCTGTTCCTCCCACTCTGGCCGAGGCGATTGCCGCCTTGGTAAATGCGACCGCAGATAACACCCGCTTCTTGAGAGAAATGGCGGGTCAGCAGCTTCAACAACAAGGCGGGCGGGGTTATCAACAGGGCCCCCACGAAACTTCTTATCTAGATTTCTCAGAGACTCGTCCACCCCTGTTTGTGAAGGCTGAAGACCCGTCGGCTTCTTGGAAGCCGACGAATGGATACGGGTCATTGAACAAAAATTCGGACTTCTGCGCTGTTCAGAAACCCAGAAGCCGTTGTTTGCAGCCCAACAATTACGTGGTCCTGCCAGCACTTGGTGGGGGAATTTCATGGCCGTTCAACCGGCCAATCATCAAATAACCTGGGAGGAATTCAAGGTGGCCTTCCGTGAGCATTATATTCCGGAGGGTGTTCTACATATGAAACAAGAAGAATTTATGAAGCTTAGACAAGGTGGAGATACCGTCAATCAATATCTCAACAAGTTTAACCACCTGTCGCAGTATGCAATCGATCAAGTAAATACAGACCTGAAAAAGAAGAATTGCTTTATGAGGGGTTTAAATGATCGACTGCAAAGAAAGATGGCAACCTGCATAGATCTCACATATGGGAAAGCTGTCAGTACAGCTTTAGCTGTGGAAGCAAAATATGCAGGAGCCGGAAAATCTAAGGGATCTGCTGGTGATAGGCCTAGTCAGGGCCCGGTGAAGAGGCAACGGTTTATTCTCTGGCCTTCTAACCAAAATCGTTCAAGTGCACCATCCTTCCCTTTTAAGCAGCCCATAATTATTCGTCCCAACAAAGCTCCTACTGCCCCAAGTCAGCCGGGTGCCCCAGGCACTCGATTCCCTGCTCTGCCAAGTTCTTCAACTGGGTGTTTTAACTGTGGCAAGTCTGGGCATTTTATCAAAGATTGCCCCTATCCAAAGCAAAATCAAACTAATAATCAGCAAGGATCGGGGAATTCAGCTCCAGGCAAGGGAAGTATTTCAGGCAAGAATACCAAGAAGACGGGACGTATATATTATACGCAAGTGGCCACTACACCGGACGGGGAGCCGGTAATGATGGGTACGTTCCTCGTGGCCAATTATCCTGCAATCATTCTCTTTGATTCTGGTGCTTCGCATACCTTCATTAGCAAGAAATTTGTGGAGCAACATCACATTTCATGTCATGAATCAAAAGAAGGATTTAAAATTCACTCACCTGGGGGACAAATTTTTACTAGAGAAGTGACCTATCAAGTGCCCATAACCTTGGCCGGACGGGATTTTCTTACTAATATGATAGTTCTGAAAGGCCAGGATATAGATGTTATTCTGGGTATGAATTGGTTGGCCAAGTATAAAGCAATCCTCAACACTGATCAAAGAATTACCAGGTTGAGTTATAATCAAGAAGAAATTCTTATACCTATCCCCATTCCAACCCAAGCTACTGGTAGAGTGTATGAAGCTATAGTACCGGAAATCAAGGATATTCCGGTAGTGTGCGAGTTTCCCGATGTCTTTCCCGAGGATTTACCGGGATTGCCGCCCGAACGGGATGTAGAATTTGTAATTGAGCTAAAGCCCGGTACGGCTCCAATTTCTCGAAGATCGTACCGTATGCCTCCAAATGAGTTGGCAGAACTGAAGATTCAATTACAAGATCTCTTAGAAAAAGGATTTATCCGGCCAAGCTCGTCACCTTGGGGTTGTCCAGCCATATTCGTCAAAAAGAAGGATCAAACCTTACGAATGCGCGTGGATTATCGGCCCCTGAATGAGGTCACTGTCAAGAACAAGTACCCTCTTCCGAGGATTGATATCTTATTTGATCAACTGACCGGGGCGAGGGTATTCTCCAAAATTGATCTCAGGTCGGGCTATCATCAAATCCGTATTCGGCGCGAGGACATACCAAAGACCGCGTTCACTACGCGATATGGGTTATTTGAATATCTGGTAATGTCTTTCGGATTGACCAATGCTCCTGCCCATTTCACTTATTTGATGAACTCGGTGTTTATGCCCGAGTTGGACAAGTTCGTGGTGGTCTTCATCGACGATATTTTGATATATTCCAAAAATGAAGAGGAGCATGCTCAACATTTGCGGATTGTATTGACACGCCTAAGGGAACATCAGCTATATTCCAAGTTCAGTAAATGCGCGTTTTGGCTGGAGGAAATTCAGTTTCTAGGACATATCCTATCTGCCAGGGGAATTGCGGTAGATCCTAGCAAGGTCAAGGATATTCTGGAGTGGAAACCCCTGACCACTGTTCATCAAGTCCGGAGTTTTCTTGGACTAGCTGGGTATTATCGCAGATTCATACCAGATTTTTCTAAGCTTGTGAAACCAATCACAAGTTTATTGAAAAATGATTGTAAATTTAATTGGTCTTCCAAGTGTGAAGAAGCCTTTGAGCAATTGAAGACATTATTAACCACTGCTCCAGTATTGGCTCAACCGGACATCACCAAGCCTTTTGATGTATATTGTGATGCGTCAGGCAGTGGACTCGGCTGTGTTTTGATGCAAGAAGGCCGAGTGATTGCATATGCTTCAAGGCAGTTGCGCCGACATGAGGAGCATTATCCAACTCATGATCTGGAGCTAGCTGCTGTAGTTCATGCCCTAAAAATCTGGCGTCATTATCTACTAGGAAATGTCTGTCACATTTACACAGACCATAAAAGTCTGAAATATATCTTCACCCAGTCAGAATTGAATATGAGACAAAGACGATGGCTTGAGCTTATTAAGGACTATGAATTGGAAATTCATTATCACCCAGGCAAAGCCAATGTTGTGGCAGATGCACTTAGCCGTAAGGTTTCCTGCCACTGTCTTATGACGAAGAACTCTGACAATACCTTGTGTCAAGAGATGGAAAAGCTAAACCTGGTGATGGTCCAACAAGGAACCCTAAGTCAGCTAAAGCTAGAGTCAGTTCTCTTGCAAAAGATAATTGATGCTCAGAAAAATAATGAGGGTATGAAACATATTCGGGAAAAGATAAGGGCTGGAACAGCCAAATGTTTCAAAGAAGATGAGCAAGGCATTTTATGGTTTAATAACCGTATAGTGGTGCCGAAAAATGAAGAGATCCGCCAGCAAATTCTTGATGAAGCACATCTTAGCCGCTATTCTATTCATCCCGGAAGCACTAAGATGTACCAAGATCTGAAACAACATTATTGGTGGACAAAAATGAAGATCGAGATTGCACGCTATGTGGCCAGATGTGACACCTGTAGACGTGTCAAGGCCATACACTTGAAAACTGCTAGTCCATTACAATCTTTGCCAATCCCAACATGGAAATGGGAAGACATAAGTATGGACTTCATTGTGGGATTGCCCAGGACTGCCAAAGGGTATGATTCTATCTGGGTTACTGTTGATCGACTCACAAAAATTGCCCACTTCTTGCCTGTCAAAGCAAAGTACTCTGTGGCCACTTATGCAGCATTATACATTGCTCGCATTCTCAGTTTGCATGGTATTCCAAAGACCATAGTGTCGGATCGTGGATCCCAATTTGTATCCAAATTCTGGGAGGAACTCCATAAATCCCTGGGTACTAAACTGCTCCACAGTTCGGCATATCATCCCCAAACCAGTGGACAAACTGAGAGGATTAATCAAATACTCGAAGATATGCTGCGAGCATGTGTCCTGGACTTCTCACAGAAATGGGATGAATGTTTACCCTTAGCGGAGTTTTCATATAATAATAGCTATCAAGAAAGTATCAAGATGGCACCTTTTGAAGCTCTATATGGACGACGATGTCGTACTCCGCTAAATTGGTCTGAACCTGGTGAAAGGTATTTCTTTAGGCCTGATATGGTAAAAGAAACTGAAGAAAAGGTTCAGAAAATAATTCATAATATGAAGAAAGCCCAAGCTCGTCAGAAGAATTATGCAGACAAACGGCGAATGCCCTTGTATTTTCTTGAAGGAGACTATGTCTACCTGAAGATTTCACCAATGAAGGGGGTATCCCGTTTCGGGGTTAAAGGGAAGCTTGCACCCAGGTATATTGGTCCATTCCTGATATTAGAAAGATATGGGCCAGTAGCATATCGACTTCAACTCCCCGAGACCCTGTCTGCTATACATAATGTGTTCCACGTGTCTCAATTGAAGAAGTGTCTTCGGATTCCTGATCGAACTATTGAAGTGACAGATGTTGTCCTTGAACCAGACTTGACATATTCTGAGCACCCTATTCGAGTCTTGGATCAAAAAGACAGGGTTACCCGGAGAAAAACTCTCAAGTTCTATAAGATATAGTGGAACCAACATGCTAAAAAAGAGGCTACATGGGAAACGCAAGACTTTTTAAATAAGAATTTCCCAGGCTTTCTAGCCTCATGTAATTTGTAAAGTAAATTCAGTTATTGTATTAAAGGAGTGAACCCCCACACCACCCCTGCCTTGTACCAAATATAAGGAAATAAAAATGTGACACATTTCCTTTTCCATTACTCACCCTAGGACTTTAAATCTCGGGACGAGATTCTTTTATGGGGGAAAGGATGTAACACCTCTGGTGTTACTGTAACTAAAACTTGAGCATGACATCATAAACATTGGCATTGCATATGCTTGACACACCTAGAGTGCATTTACTAGGTAAAAATTTCAAACAAGTTGTATTGTTTAGTATTTTGCAAATAGACCCCTGGTTAAGGAACTTGACCCTGATTAGGGATTATTGGGGCAAAACTTACCCCAAATGAGAAAAACCTAAAGGCTTTTGGGAAAGAGTCATAAAATATCCCCAAAAACAAAGTTGAATCACATTTATACCCTTGGGATACTAAAAACCCTAATTAGAACCCTGGAAAACCCTAAAACCAAACCCTAGGGACCTATGTGCAAAATTAGTCCACTTTTGGGCTAAAATGCAAAAATTAAGTCAAATAAGTTTCTTAAGTCCCTTGGTTCACAAATGTGTGGACTTGAAAGCCAAATGTGGAGTTTTGGACTTAAATGCAAAAAGGACCCCCCAATTGAGATTTCTCTAAGTCTGAATTTCAGATTGGTAAGCTCAACTTTGGAGCATAGGATCTTCCAAATTATTGAGAATTTGCCCTAGGTCACCACATCAAAGTTGAAGACCAAACATAGGAGAACAACTTTGTTTAAGGGTTCAAGCCATGATCTTGTGAGAAATTTGGAGATAATTAAGCCTGAAGTCAGGCTGTCAGGCTAATACTGTCTGAACTTCACACCGACAATGGTCTAGACCCGAGTTTGAGAGCCAGTTTGACCTTGATCCAGTGCTCGAATAAGTGTAATCCCTATAGTCGATTTGTAGCTGGTAAGTAGCACTACAACTTTGATGCAGAGGCTTGGGTGAGTTGCCAAGTAAAATTTGGAGGAAATTCGAGTTCAACATTGACTATCAGGTTCATCTGACTGAAACTCGCGATGGTACAGTAGCCTGGATTGGATCAGGCTGCCCGCGCGGAACTCTCACCGTCGACGATACCTCCGCTGCGATTCGTGTCGTGGGTGTTTGGATTCGTGCGGGTGGCGAGTAGATAACGTCGCGGAGTGAAAGTGCATCGCCGACGGTGAGCTGGGCTCCATTCCGGCTAACCGCCGTGCCCCTCCCCTGTGCACTGATCTTTCGGATAGGGTTCTCACCGCCGTCGTACTGTCACCGTCGCACACCACGTGCCTTAGCGCTGGCTCACATCGCGGTGAATCATGCGGTGCATGTCCGGTGATCACCGGAGAACCTGCCACGGTGAAAGGCCACATGGGTCAAACGCCCGAGCACTTTTTCTCCTCCGACCGCCAGCGCTGCTCGATCGAATTGATGACCATCGCTTACGTATCCTATAAATTGAAGCCTCAACGTGTTCCGCTAGGTAATCGTGCGTCCAGTGAACCAACTCGCAGCCCCGATCGTTCCCCACAGCCTCCCAATTTGGGATTTTCCCCAAATCGGTCGAAAGACACCGCTGGGTTGAGCTCACTGCGGCCAGCCCAATTGAGGTCAGTTCATGTTGCTCTGTTGCTTGTTCTAACATCCCTAAGCTCTTCTCAAACTCCCCAACCCTTTAGATCGAGCTAAACTGCCATTGGTGACTGGGAACACACGATTCTATTCGAGGTCTCCGCTGTCACCGTGGTCAGGAGCATTTGGGTAGCCATCCTTGCAATTGGGGTGGGGGAAAAGCTCGGGGTAGGACTAATTTGGTGTCCGCTGCTTGGAAACCCTAGCCGTTGACCCTTTCGGCCGGTTCGGGCGCTCGCCGGAGCTCGGCGGGGCATGAACGCCGTCGAGGATGGGTCGGGTACAGAAATAGAAAATCGAGGGCCTTTTTGCGAATTGTCAGCGACCTGGGGAAACAGTAAAGGAACCCATTTCAGGTTAACCGTTAAGTCGAGGGTCCTTCCACAAAGATGCCAGAGCGCGCGGGCGTGGGCGCGTTTTTCTCTCTGGTGTTGGGCCGCTTGGGCTAGAATTGGCCCAGCACTATTGAAGCTTTTCCTTTTTCTTTTACACTAGCGCTTTAGAAATTTGGTAAAAAATGTAGAAAAATGATAAAATTATGAAACCAATTTTCCTAGATTCCTTATTTTCCCTAGTATTTTATAAAAATAGTTTTGTAATTTTTAGGATAAATAAGGAATTTTAGGGCATTTAAAATAGCTTAAAGAAGTAATTCTAGATTTTTAAAAGATAAATGGTAAGTCCAAAAATGCCCAAACTTTTTATATGAACTTAAAACAATATTTAGAAGCCTTGGAAAAAGTTTGAATTGATTTGGACTATGTTTGATAACTAGAACCCAAAACCACCCCCTCTGCCCTATGAACTCCTTTACCGACTCCGGAAACCCTAAGTTCTCGGAGTTCCGTGAAGGAAAGTTGTATTCAAGACTTAGATAATAAATCTTTATTATCTTTGCACTCTCATGAGCATCACATGGCATCCATTCTTATATATATATATATATGGTTATGTTAGAACGTGAAGAAGAAGCAGAAGTCAACGAAGAAAGGACACCACCACCCTCGGATTCTCAAGCAGGCAACTGCTTCTACTTTGATATTTGTGGATCCGAGCCAGACTCACCTGTTAACGAAGGCAAGCCCCGGTGCATTTTCCACCTCCCTTGATGTTTTTAAAATCTTTCTCACTTGCTTGATGCATTAGGTGATAGGAGTTGATTGCTACAACAATTCCTGCATTACCTTCCTTGAACTTGATTACCTTCCTTGATCACCCGTTTTACAAAAGATTTTTGATGCTTAGCCTTGCTTTAGAAAAACAAAATGTTTTGTTTTTTTTACAAAATATGATGTGACAAAAGTGGGTGGGATGTTTTTGAAAATAAAACTTGATGGTGGATCCATCAGGGCCTTGATGGATTCAACATCGGAAAAGATGTACCTCTGTCAGGTACCAAACTTTGGGTTGAAATGATTAAGCTGAGACCGGGCGGGTGACTTGCACGAAAAGAGAGTCTCGGTGTAGTGTCTCCGTCTGAGTCGATTAAGGACCGTCTCGATGTAGGCTTGCTGACCGAGGACCCTTTAACTGGTCACATGCCTCGTCATGGGTAAGCCTTGCCTCGGGCAGACTAAGGCCAGAATAAGATAACACGAAATGGGCGTGGAGCGGTGGCGAGAGTAGCGTGTACCCTCCGTGGCAAGAGGCTGGACGGTGGTGTATCTGTGCTCTCGGTTTGCGTGAACCTGATCTGGTCTTAAGAACCCTGGTGGCGGGTTGACATATGCAAGGGTTAAGTGCTACATATGTCGTGTGATTGGAGATCCTCAGCTGAGTATAATCGATTCGGATCGCCGTACCTTCGCGGTTATGAAGACTTGGTCACTGCCCTATACGTAGCAATCCACTAAAGATGAAGGGATTGATGAGAAACTGGCTAGTTCAGGACAAGTGTTTGAACTAGGATAGCAAGAACTCTAGTTGCAGGTAATTTACTTAACCTGACAATAAAATTAGATTTCTAAGGATCCACTCTTAGTAAGCTTTTCCGCAAAACAGAGTCTTTGATTCTTGTTAAGCCTTACCTTGACTCCCCTATGACCAGCATACCCTTGAGAGTCTTTTCTTTAGTCGGGTAAGACTTGCTGAGTAATTCCATACTCAGGGTTTATTCCCTCGTTGTTTTTAGGTGAGGGAGCAGCAGATTTCTGTTGCTTTTGTACCAAGGTGGTTCCTCATGAAGAAAATCAGGAATGAAGATGCGGGAGGACATGGTCCTCCATAAGAAAACTTTTATGTATAAACTCTTATGGGAGGAGTTTTTGCCTCCCTTGGTTATGTAATAATACTACTCAGCACTCGTTTATGTTTCTGGTCTGTAATAACTAACTAAATCTTACTTTTAAAATAAATGTAAGCTTATGTAATCACTTCCGCATTTCGATATCTCCGATGTTCTGTAATGTCTGCAAGACGGGTGAAACGTTCCTGGAAAGGTAAGGAAAGATACCGAACTTATCAAGTGATTCAGGAACAACTACGGGGTTGTCTGATGTCTGTTGGACAAGGACAACCGTAGTTGGGCCTAATGACTTGGAAGGTTCCGTCACAGCTGGTATCGGAGCGAAGCCCTTCTTTGCAGATATTATACGGCATATTCAAAAGGATTTCAAAAGAAAGACTTACCTAAAAGGACTTCTTCCTTTCTTATCCCTTATATCTGAAGAATCTATAAAGACCAGGTAGGAAGAGTGCAATGTATAGAAGGTTGAATCGAGTTTGATTCTGTAATTATTCATGCATCATGCTAAGAATTGTACTAATAAATTTCCCCATTAGAGAAATGCCGCCGCGCACAAGAAAAACTGCGCGTAAGTCGACTGGACCCATTGGAGTACCTCGACATCAACTTGCTCCGCGAGATGTAGATAGTAGTAGCGGAAGCAATGATCCTATAGGGGATCTGGAAGCAGAAGTAAGTAGGCTCCAAGCGGAACTCCGCCGCAGGACAGCTATATGGATTGGAGATGGTGACCGTATAAATGAGTTACGAAGAGACGTTCGCCATCTACAAGACCAGCTGGCAGATCGGGATTTGGCACTCGATTGGGTCATTCAATCTCGTTCATTGGCATGGGCCAAGGAGGCAAGAGCTCAGGCTCGTATAACTGAGCTCAACGTGGCTGTTGAAGACTTGCAGACATACTGCAATACATTACATGAGGAAGTGCATGTATTGTATTCGCAACTGCATCCCAGTGAGCCCATACATCCTGCTGAGTCAGAAGCTGGACCCTCCCCCGTGATGGGACAAGCGCTTGGTGGTGAGCTAGACCTTTTTCAACCCCCTCCTTCTATGAGGTTGGTTGATGAATGGTCTCCCACACCTGATGACGAGGCTGCTAGGAGTAACCAGCAGTAGAAGTAGTAGTGTAGTAATAAAAAAAATAAAAGTAGAGTATTGTAGATTGTACTATTGTATAATAGATAGTGTATTGTATGTTGAGTAATGTATCCTGTTGTAAAATCGAGTCTGTACATTACTCTTTTTGGTAATGTAATTTGGAAGGTTTTGTCTCTGGCATATAATATTTGTTTTTCTTTCAAATGACTATTGCCACAGATGCCGTCCAAAACTCGATCCCAGGATGCAGCAGGACCCTCTAGTGGGAGGGAATCTACACCAAATCCGCCTCCTGTTCCTCCCACTCTGGCCGAGGCGATTGCCGCCTTGGTAAATGCGACCGCAGATAACACCCGCTTCTTGAGAGAAATGGCGGGTCAGCAGCTTCAACAACAAGGCGGGCGGGGTTATCAACAGGGCCCCCGCGAAACTTCTTATCTAGATTTCTCAGAGACTCGTCCACCCCTGTTTGTGAAGGCTGAAGACCCGTTGGAAGCCGACGAATGGATACGGGTCATTGAACAAAAATTCGGACTTCTGCGCTGTTCAGAAACCCAGAAGCCGTTGTTTGCAGCCCAACAATTACGTGGTCCTGCCAGCACTTGGTGGGGGAATTTCATGGCCGTTCAACCGGCCAATCATCAAATAACCTAGGAGGAATTCAAGGTGGCCTTCCGTGAGCATTATATTCCGGAGGGTGTTCTACATATGAAACAAGAAGAATTTATGAAGCTTAGACAAGGTGGAGATACCGTCAATCAATATCTCAACAAGTTTAACCACCTGTCGCAGTATGCAATCGATCAAGTAAATACAGACCTGAAAAAGAAGAATTGCTTTATGAGGGGTTTAAATGATCGACTGCAAAGAAAGATGGCAACCTGCATAGATCTCACATATGGGAAAGCTGTCAGTACAGCTTTAGCTGTGGAAGCAAAATATGCAGGAGCCGGAAAATCTAAGGGATCTGGTGGTGATAGGCCTAGTCAGGGCCCGGTGAAGAGGCAACGGTTTATTCTCTGGCCTTCTAACCAAAATCGTTCAAGTGCACCATCCTTCCCTTTTAAGCAGCCCATAATTATTCGTCCCAACAAAGCTCCTACTGCCCCAAGTCAGCCGGGTGCCCCAGGCACTCGATTCCCTGCTCTGCCAAGTTCTTCAACTGGGTGTTTTAACTGTGGCAAGTCTGGGCATTTTATCAAAGATTGCCCCTATCCAAAGCAAAATCAAACTAATAATCAGCAAGGATCGGGGAATTCAGCTCCAGGCAAGGGAAGTATTTCAGGCAAGAATACCAAGAAGACGGGACGTATATATTATACGCAAGTGGCCACTACACCGGACGGGGAGCCGGTAATGATGGGTACGTTCCTCGTGGCCAATTATCCTGCAATCATTCTCTTTGATTCTGGTGCTTCGCATACCTTCATTAGCAAGAAATTTGTGGAGCAACATCACATTTCATGTCATGAATCAAAAGAAGGATTTAAAATTCACTCACCTGGGGGACAGATTTTTACTAGAGAAGTGACCTATCAAGTGCCCATAACCTTGGCCGGACGGGATTTTCTTACTAATATGATAGTTCTGAAAGGCCAGGATATAGATGTTATTCTGGGTATGAATTGGTTGGCCAAGTATAAAGCAATCCTCAACACTGATCAAAGAATTATCAGGTTGAGTTATAATCAAGAAGAAATTCTTATACCTATCCCCATTCCAACCCAAGCTACTGGTAGAGTGTATGAAGCTATAGTACCGGAAATCAAGGATATTCCGGTAGTGTGCGAGTTTCCCGATGTCTTTCCCGAGGATTTACCGGGATTGCCGCCCGAACGGGATGTAGAATTTGTAATTGAGCTAAAGCCCGGTACGGCTCCAATTTCTCGAAGATCGTACCGTATGCCTCCAAATGAGTTGGCAGAACTGAAGATTCAATTACAAGATCTCTTAGAAAAAGGATTTATCCGGCCAAGCTCGTCACCTTGGGGTTGTCCAGCCATATTCGTCAAAAAGAAGGATCAAACCTTACGAATGTGCGTGGATTATCGGCCCCTGAATGAGGTCACTGTCAAGAACAAGTACCCTCTTCCGAGGATTGATATCTTATTTGATCAACTGACCGGGGCGAGGGTATTCTCCAAAATTGATCTCAGGTCGGGCTATCATCAAATCCGTATTCGACCCGAGGACATACCAAAGACCGCGTTCACTACGCGATATGGGTTATTTGAATATCTGGTAATGTCTTTCGGATTGACCAATGCTCCTGCCCATTTCACTTATTTGATGAACTCGGTGTTTATGCCCGAGTTGGACAAGTTCGTGGTGGTCTTCATCGACGATATTTTGATATATTCCAAAAATGAAGAGGAGCATGCTCAACATTTGCGGATTGTATTGACACGCCTAAGGGAACATCAGCTATATGCCAAGTTCAGTAAATGCGCGTTTTGGCTGGAGGAAATTCAGTTTCTAGGACATATCCTATCTGCCAGGGGAATTGCGGTAGATCCTAGCAAGGTCAAGGATATTCTGGAGTGGAAACCCCTGACCACTGTTCATCAAGTCCGGAGTTTTCTTGGACTAGCTGGGTATTATCGCAGATTCATACCAGATTTTTCTAAGCTTGTGAAACCAATCACAAGTTTATTGAAAAATGATTGTAAATTTAATTGGTCTTCCAAGTGTGAAGAAGCCTTTGAGCAATTGAAGACATTATTAACCACTGCTCCAGTATTGGCTCAACCGGACATCACCAAGCCTTTTGATGTATATTGTGATGCGTCAGGCAGTGGACTCGGCTGTGTTTTGATGCAAGAAGGCCGAGTGATTGCATATGCTTCAAGGCAGTTGCGCCGACATGAGGAGCATTATCCAACTCATGATCTGGAGCTAGCTGCTGTAGTTCATGCCCTAAAAATCTGGCGTCATTATCTACTAGGAAATGTCTGTCACATTTACACAGACCATAAAAGTCTGAAATATATCTTCACCCAGTCAGAATTGAATATGAGACAAAGACGATGGCTTGAGCTTATTAAGGACTATGAATTGGAAATTCATTATCACCCAGGCAAAGCCAATGTTGTGGCAGATGCACTTAGCCGTAAGGTTTCCTGCCACTGTCTTATGACGAAGAACTCTGACAATACCTTGTGTCAAGAGATGGAAAAGCTAAACCTGGTGATGGTCCAACAAGGAACCCTAAGTCAGCTAAAGCTAGAGTCAGTTCTCTTGCAAAAGATAATTGATGCTCAGAAAAATAATGAGGGTATGAAACATATTCGGGAAAAGATAAGGGCTGGAACAGCCAAATGTTTCAAAGAAGATGAGCAAGGCATTTTATGGTTTAATAACCGTATAGTGGTGCCGAAAAATGAAGAGATCCGCCAGCAAATTCTTGATGAAGCACATCTTAGCCGCTATTCTATTCATCCCGGAAGCACTAAGATGTACCAAGATCTGAAACAACATTATTGGTGGACAAAAATGAAGATCGAGATTGCACGCTATGTGGCCAGATGTGACACCTGTAGACGTGTCAAGGCCATACACTTGAAAACTGCTAGTCCATTACAATCTTTGCCAATCCCAATATGGAAATGGGAAGACATAAGTATGGACTTCATTGTGGGATTGCCCAGGACTGCCAAAGGGTATGATTCTATCTGGGTTATTGTTGATCGACTCACAAAAATTGCCCACTTCTTGCCTGTCAAAGCAAAGTACTCTGTGGCCACTTATGCAGCATTATACATTGCTCGCATTCTCAGTTTGCATGGTATTCCAAAGACCATAGTGTCGGATCGTGGATCCCAATTTGTATCCAAATTCTGGGAGGAACTCCATAAATCCCTGGGTACTAAACTGCTCCACAGTTCGGCATATCATCCCCAAACCAGTGGACAAACTGAGAGGATTAATCAAATACTCGAAGATATGCTGCGAGCATGTGTCCTGGACTTCTCACAGAAATGGGATGAATGTTTACCCTTAGCGGAGTTTTCATATAATAATAGCTATCAAGAAAGTATCAAGATGGCACCTTTTGAAGCTCTATATGGACGACGATGTCGTACTCCGCTAAATTGGTCTGAACCTGGTGAAAGGTATTTCTTTAGGCCTGATATGGTAAAAGAAACTGAAGAAAAGGTTCAGAAAATAATTCATAATATGAAGAAAGCCCAAGCTCGTCAGAAGAATTATGCAGACAAACGGCGAATGCCCTTGTATTTTCTTGAAGGAGACTATGTCTACCTGAAGATTTCACCAATGAAGGGGGTATCCCGTTTCGGGGTTAAAGGGAAGCTTGCACCCAGGTATATTGGTCCATTCCTGATATTAGAAAGATATGGGCCAGTAGCATATCGACTTCAACTCCCCGAGACCCTGTCTGCTATACATAATGTGTTCCACGTGTCTCAATTGAAGAAGTGTCTTCGGATTCCTGATCGAACTATTGAAGTGACAGATGTTGTCCTTGAACCAGACTTGACATGTTCTGAGCACCCTATTCGAGTCTTGGATCAAAAAGACAGGGTTACCCGGAGAAAAACTCTCAAGTTCTATAAGATATAGTGGAACCAACATGCTAAAAAAGAGGCTACATGGGAAACGCAAGACTTTTTAAATAAGAATTTCCCAGGCTTTCTAGCCTCATGTAATTTGTAAAGTAAATTCAGTTATTGTATTAAAGGAGTGAACCCCCACACCACCCCTGCCTTGTACCAAATATAAGGAAATAAAAATGTGACACATTTCCTTTTCCATTACTCACCCTAGGACTTTAAATCTCGGGACGAGATTCTTTTATGGGGGAAAGGATGTAACACCTCTGGTGTTACTGTAACTAAAACTTGAGCATGACATCATAAACATTGGCATTGCATATGCTTGACACACCTAGAGTGCATTTACTAGGTAAAAATTTCAAACAAGTTGTATTGTTTAGTATTTTGCAAATAGACCCCTGGTTAAGGAACTTGACCCTGATTAGGGATTATTGGGGCAAAACTTACCCCAAATGAGAAAAACCTAAAGGCTTTTGGGAAAGAGTCATAAAATATCCCCAAAAACAAAGTTGAATCACATTTATACCCTTGGGATACTAAAAACCCTAATTAGAACCCTGGAAAACCCTAAAACCAAACCCTAGGGACCTATGTGCAAAATTAGTCCACTTTTGGGCTAAAATGCAAAAATTAAGTCAAATAAGTTTCTTAAGTCCCTTGGTTCACAAATGTGTGGACTTGAAAGCCAAATGTGGAGTTTTGGACTTAAATGCAAAAAGGACCCCCCAATTGAGATTTCTCTAAGTCTGAATTTCAGATTGGTAAGCTCAACTTTGGAGCATAGGATCTTCCAAATTATTGAGAATTTGCCCTAGGTCACCACATCAAAGTTGAAGACCAAACATAGGAGAACAACTTTGTTTAAGGGTTCAAGCCATGATCTTGTGAGAAATTTGGAGATAATTAAGCCTGAAGTCAGGCTGTCAGGCTAATACTGTCTGAACTTCAGACCGACAATGGTCTAGACCCGAGTTTGAGAGCCAATTTGACCTTGATCCAGTGCTCGAATAAGTGTAATCCCTATAGTCGATTTGTAGCTGGTAAGTAGCACTACAACTTTGATGCAGAGGCTTGGGTGAGTTGCCAAGTAAAATTTGGAGGAAATTCGAGTTCAACATTGACTATCAGGTTCATCTGACTAAAACTCGCGATGGTACAGTAGCCTGGATTGGATCAGGCTGCCCGCGCGGAACTCTCATCGTCGACGATACCTCCGCTGCGATTCGTGTCGTGGGTGTTTGGATTCGTGCGGGTGGCGAGTAGATAACGTCGCGGAGTGAAAGTGCATCGCCGACGGTGAGCTGGGCTCCATTCCGGCTAACCGCCGTGCCCCTCCCCTGTGCACTGATCTTTCGGATAGGGTTCTCACCGCCGTCGTACTGTCACCGTCGCACACCACGTGCCTTAGCGCTGGCTCTCGTCGCGGTGAATCATGCGGTGCATGTCCGGTGATCACCGGAGAACCTGCCACGGTGAAAGGCCACATGGGTCAAACGCCCGAGCACTTTTTCTCCTCCGACCGCCAGCGCTGCTCGATCGAATTGATCACCACCGCTTACGTATCCTATAAATTGAAGCCTCAACGTGTTCCGCTAGGTAATCGTGCGTCCAGTAAACCAACTCGCAGCCCCGATCGTTCCCCACAGCCTCCCAATTTGGGATTTTCCCCAAATCGGTCGAAAGACACCGCTGGGTTGAGCTCACTGCGGCCAGCCCAATTGAGGTCAGTTCATGTTGCTCTGCTGCTTGTTCTAACATCCCTAAGCTCTTCTCAAACTCCCCAACCCTTTAGATCGAGCTAAACTGCCATTGGTGACTGGGAAAACATGATTCTATTCGAGGTCTCCGCTGTCACCGTGGTCAGGAGCATTTGGGTAGCCATCCTTGCAATTGGGGTGGGGGAAAAGCTCGGGGTAGGACTAATTTGGTGTCCGCTGCTTGGAAACCCTAGCCGTTGACCCTTTCGGCCGGTTCGGGCGCTCGCCGGAGCTTGGCGGGGCATGAACGCCGTCGAGGATGGGTCGGGTAAAGAAATAGAAAATCGAGGGCCTTTTTGCGAATTGTCAGCGACCTGGGGAAACAGTAAAGTAACCCATTTCAGGTTAACCGTTAAGTCGAGGGTCCTTCCGCAAAGATGCCAGAGCGCGCGGGCGTGGGCGCGTTTTTCTCTCTGGTGTTGGGCCGCTTGGGCTAGAATTGGCCCAGCACTATTGAAGCTTTTCCTTTTTCTTTTACACTAGCGCTTTAGAAATTTGGTAAAAATTGTAGAAAAATGATAAAATTATGAAACCAATTTTCCTAGATTCCTTATTTTCCCTAGTATTTTATAAAAATAGTTTTGGAATTTTTAGGATAAATAAGGAATTTTAGGGCATTTAAAATAGCTTAAAGAAGTAATTCTAGATTTTTAAAAGATAAATGGTAAGTCCAAAAATGCCCAAACTTTTTATATGAACTTAAAACAATATTTAGAAGCCTTGGGAAAAGTTTGAATTGATTTGGACCATGTTTGATAACTAGAACCCAAAACCACCCCCTCTGCCCTATGAACTCCTTTACCGACTCCGGAAACCCTAAGTTCTCGGAGTTCCGTGAAGGAAAGTTGTATTCAAGACTTAGATAATAAATCTTTATTATCTTTGCACTCTCATGAGCATCACATGGCATCCATTCTTATATATATATATGGTTATGTTAGAACGTGAAGAAGAAGCAGAAGTCAACGAAGAAAGGACACCACCACCCTCAGATTCTCAAGCAGGCAACTGCTTCTACTTTGATATTTGTGGATCCGAGCCAGACTCACCTGTTAACGAAGGCAAGCCCCGGTGCATTTGCCACCTCCCTTGATGTTTTTAAAATCTTTCTCACTTGCTTGATGCATTAGGTGATAGGAGTTGATTGCTAAAACAATTCCTGCATTACCTTCCTTGAACTTGATTACCTTCCTTGATCACCCGTTTTACAAAAGATTTTTGATGCTTAGCCTTGCTTTAGAAAAACAAAATGTTTTGTTTTTTTTAAAAAATATGATGTGACAAAAGTGGGTGGGATGTTTTTGAAAATAAAACTTGATGGTGGATCCATCAGGGCCTTGATGGATTCAACATCGGAAAAGATGTACCTCTGTCAGGTACCAAACTTTGGGTTGAAATGATTAAGCTGAGACCGGGCGGGTGACTTGCACGAGAAGAGAGTCTCGGTGTAGTGTCTCCGTCTGAGTCGATTAAGGACCGTCTCGATGTAGGCTTGCTGACCGAGGACCCTTTAACTGGTCACATGCCTCGTCATGGGTAAGCCTTGCCTCAGGCAGACTAAGGCCAGAATAAGATAACACGAAATGGGCGTGGAGCGGTGGCGAGAGTAGCGTGTACCCTCCGTGGCAAGAGGCTGGACGGTGGTGTATCTGTGCTCTCGGTTTGCGTGAACCTGATCTGGTCTTAAGAACCCTGGTGGCGGGTTGACATATGCAAGGGTTAAGTGCTACATATGTCGTGTGATTGGAGATCCTCAGCTGAGTATAATCGATTCGGATCGCCGTACCTTCGCGGTTATGAAGACTTGGTCACTGCCCTATACGTAGCAATCCACTAAAGATGAAGGGATTGATGAGAAACTGGCTAGTTCAGGACAAGTGTTTGAACTAGGATAGCAAGAACTCTAGTTGCAGGTAATTTACTTAATCTGACAATAAAATTGGATTTCTAAGGATCCACTCTTAGTAAGCTTTTCCGCAAAACAGAGTCTTTGATTCTTGTTAAGCCTTACCTTGACTCCCCTATGACCAGCATACCCTTGAGAGTCTTTTCTTTAGTCGGGTAAGACTTGCTGAGTAATTCCATACTCAGGGTTTATTCCCTCGTTGTTTTTAGGTGAGGGAGCAGCAGATTTCTATTGCTTTTGTACCAAGGTGGTTCCTCATGAAGAAAATCAGGAATGAAGATGCGGGAGGACATGGTCCTCCATAAGAAAACTTTTATGTATAAACTCTTATGGGAGGAGTTTTTGCCTCCCTTGGTTATGTAATAATACTACTCAGCACTCGTTTATGTTTCTGGTCTGTAATAAGTAACTAAATCTTACTTTTAAAATAAATGTAAGCTTATGTAATCACTTCCTCATTTCAATATCTCCGATGTTCTGTAATGTCTGCAAGACGGGTGAAACGTTCCTGGAAAGGTAAGGAAAGATACCGAACTTATCAAGTGATTCAGGAACATCTACGGGGTTGTCTGATGTCTGTTGGACAAGGACAACCGTAGTTGGGCCTAATGACTTGGAAGGTTCCGTCACATGACCCTAAGGTGAACTTCCTTAGGATTGGCTTGGAACCTTACACACATGCATACGGAAAGCATAATATCCGGTCGAGATGCACATAAATAGAGTAAAGATCCTATCATCGACCGGTATACCTTTTGATCTACGGATTTACCTCCCATGTCGAGGTCGAGATGCCCATTAGTTCCCATGGGTGTCTTGATGGGTTTGGCATCCTTCATTCCATACTTTGTAAGAATGTCTTGAGTATACTTGGTTTGGCTGATGAAGGTGCCCTCTTGGAGTTGCTTGACATGAAATCCTAAGTGAAAGGGAAATGTGCCCTTGGGCCATTTCTAAGTATTTTGGTGATTGAGTGCCAACACAAGTGCTTAAATGTGAATTTATGTCCATGGATGAATAAAGTGCAAATCATGAAGTAAAGGTATGTTTCTAAGCCTTAGTACATTGGTTTTGTGTACTAACATACTTATCTAAGTGTTAGAAACAGAAAGAAGAAGAAAAGAAAAGAGGAGAAAAAGACTTGGCTGAGTGCAGCCAAGACTCAGCTCGGTCTGGCACACCGGACTGTCCGGTGTGCACCGGACAGTGTCCGGTGCGCCAGGCTGACTCGGCGCGAAGTGGCCGCTCTCGGGAATTCGCCGACGGCGTACGGCTAAAATTCACCGGACTGTCCGGTGTGCACCGGACTGTCCGGTGAGCCAACGGTCGGACGGTCCAACGGTCGGCCGCGCAATCTGCGCGAGACACGTGGCCGAGCCAACGGTCGGAAGGGGGCACCGGACTGTCCGGTGTGCACCGGACATGTCCGGTGCGCCAACGGCTCCCAGATCTGCAACAGTCTGCAACGGTCGGCAGCGCTGTTTAAGGAAAGAAATCGGGCACCGGACAGTGTCCGGTGTGCACCGGACTGTCCGGTGCACCGGACGACAGAAGGCAAGGATAGCCTTCCAGATTTGCTCTCAACGGCTCCTAGCTGCCTTGGGGCTATAAAAGGGACCCCTAGGAGCATGGAGGAGTAATCCAAGCAACCTTAGAGCATTCTTGATCATCCACACTCAGTCTTTGCGCATTCGTTTGTCATTCTCAGTGATTCGAGCTCCGTTCTAGTGAGAACTTTGAGATAGTCTTTTGAGCTCGATTCTTGGCCGTGTGTGTGTGCATTTCGCTGTGGATTTGTGTGTGTTGCTTCCCTCCCTTACTCTGTGTTTCTTTGTGATCATATACTTGTAAGGGCAAGAGACTCCAATTTGTGGAGATTCCTTGCAAACGGGATAAAGAAAAGAAAGCAAAACACTGTGGTATTCAAGTGGGTCTTTGGACCGCTTGAGAGGGGTTGATTGCAACCCTCGTCCGTTGGGACGCCACAACGTGGAGTAGGCAAGCGTTGGTCTTGGCCGAACCACGGGATAAACCACTGTGCCATCTCTGTGATTGATCTTCTGTGGTTATTGTGTTTTGTTGGGACTCCTCTCTAGCCACTTGGCATTATCTGTGCTAACACTTAACCAAGTTTTGTGGCTTAAGTTTGAAGTTTTACAGGATCACCTATTCACCCCCCCCCTCTAGGTGCTCTCAATTGGTATCGGAGCCGTTCTCTTCACAAAGGGACTAATCGCCCGAAGAGTTGGATCCTAAGGGGAAGGGTATCGTGATCAACGACAAAGAGAAGGAATCCTTCATCAACGAGCCGAAGGACGACAAGCCTACCGACTCCGGCTCGGGTCATAGACGGAAGGAAGGGAAGAAGAAGAAGACAAGGCGCATCAAGGAGATCGTCTACTACGACGACAGCGATGAATCTACTTCTTCCCAAAAGGACGATGACCACAACGACTACAAAAAGACGGTCAATTCGAACTTTTCATTTGATTATTCTCGTATTCAACATAGTTCGAATTCGCATTTGCTTTCCATTCCTCTTGGCAAACCTCCACACTTTGATGGGGAGGACTACGGATTTTGGAGTCACAAAATGCGTAGTCACTTATTCTCTCTCCATCCAAGCATTTGGGAGATTGTAGAGAATGGAATGAAGTTTGATAGCTCGGATAACTCTATGCTTATAAATGAACAAATCCATAGAAATGCACAAGCTACTACTGTTCTCTTAGCATCCTTGTGCAGGGAAGAGTACAACAAGGTGAGCGGCTTGGACAATGCCAAGCAAATATGGGACACCCTCAAGATCTCTCACGAGGGGAATGACATCACCATGCTCACCAAAATGGAGTTGGTGGAGGGCGAGCTTGGACGATTCGCCATGATAAGGGGAGAGGAGCCAACCCAAACGTACAACCGGCTCAAGACCCTCATCAACAAAATAAGGAGCTACGGAAGCACGTGATGGAAGGACCACGACGTCGTCCGCCTAATGCTAAGGTCCTTTACCGTTCTTGATCCTCATCTCGTGAACAATATTCGTGAGAATCCCAGGTACACGATGATGACGCCCGAGGAGGTACTCGGAAAATTCGTAAGCGGGCGGATGATGATCAAGGAGGCGAGATACGTCGACGAAGCTTTGAACGGTCCAATCCACGAGTCTCAACCCATCGCTCTCAAGGCAACAAGGAGCAAGGAGCCGCTACCCAGCAAGGTGGCGCAAGTTGAGGCGGCCGGGCTCAATGATGAAGAGATGGCTCTCATCATCAAGAGATTCAAGACGGCGCTAAATGGTCGCAAGGAGCAACCAAGGAAGACCAAGACAAAGGGGAAGCGCTCATGCTTCAAATGTGGTAAGGTTGGTCATTTCATTGCTAACTGTCCCGATAATGAAAGTGACCAGGAAAAGGGGAACAAAAGGGAGAAGAAGAAGCATTACAAGAAGGCCAAGGGCGAGGCACATATCGGAAAGGAGTGGGATTCGGATTGCTCCTCCTCCGACTCCGACAATGAAGGACTCGCCGCCACCGCCTTCAACAAGTCATCTCTCTTCCCCAACGAGCGTCACACTTGCCTCATGGCAAGGGAGAAGAAAGTAAGCACTCATGATATTAGTACTTCTTCAAGTGAGGATGAGTCTAGTGATGATGATGAAATAGATTACTCATGCTTATTCAAGGGATTAGATAGATCTAAAATTAATAAGATTAATGAGTTGATTGATGCTTTGAATGACAAGAATAGATTACTAGAAAAACAAGAGGATCTTTTATATGAGGAGCATGATAAATTTGTTAGTGCACAAAATTCTCTTGCTCTAGAAATTAAAAGAAATGAAATGCTTTCTAGTGAATTATCTACTTGTCATGAAACTATCTCTACTTTAAAAGGTGTTAACAATGATTTAAATGCTAAACTAGTAGAAGCAAATAAATCTAACTCTTGTGTTGAACATGTTGAAATTTGCACTAGGTGTAAGGATGTTGATATTAATGCTTGTTGTGAACACCTAGTTTCAATTTCCAAACTAAGTGATGAATTGGCTAGTCTTAATGCCCAACTTAAGACTAGCAAAAGTGAATTTGATAAGTTAAAATTTGCAAGGGATGCCTACACAATTGGAAGACATCCCTCAATTAAGGATGGGCTCGGCTTCAAGAGGGAAGCCAAGAACTTAACAAGCCATAAGGCTCCCATCTTCGTCAAGGAGAAAGGGAAGGCCCCTATGGCTAGTAGTGTGCAAAAGAACCATGCCTTTATGTATTATGATAGGAGACAAACTAGAAATGTTTATAGGAGTTATAATGCTTATGATGATTTTGACTCTCATGCCATGTTTGCTTCTAGTTCTTCCTATATGCATGGTAGAAATATGTCCAGGAGAAATGATATTCATCATGTGCCTAGAAAGAATATTATTCATGCTCCTAGGAAAGTAGTGAATGAACCTTCTACAATTTATTGTGCTTTAAATGCTTCCTTTGCTATTTGTAGAAAGGATAGGAAAATAGTTGCTAGGAAGTTAGGGGCAAAATGCAAGGGAGACAAAACTTGCATTTGGGTCCCTAAGGATATTTGCACTAACCTTGCAGGACCCAACATGAGTTGGGTACCTAAGACCCAAGCCTAAATTTGCCTTGCAGGTTTATGCATCCGGGGGTTCAAGCTGGATTATCGACAGCGGATGCACAAACCATATGACGGGGGAGAAGAAGATGTTCACCTCCTACGTCAAAAATAAGGATTCCCAAGATTCAATTATATTGGGTGATGGGAATCAAGGCAAGGTAAAAGGGTTAGGTAAAATTGCAATTTCTAATGAGCACTCAATATCAAATGTATTTTTAGTTGAGTCTCTTGGTTACAATTTGCTATCTGTTAGTCAACTATGCAACATGGGATATAATTGTCTTTTTACTAATGTAGATGTGTCTGTCTTTAGAAGATGTGATGGTTCACTAGCTTTTAAGGGTGTACTAGACGACAAGCTTTACTTAGTTGATTTTGCAAAAGAAGAGGCCGGTCTAGATGCATGCTTAATGGCTAAGACTTGCATGGGCTGGCTGTGGCATCGCCGCTTAGCACATGTGGGGATGAAGAACCTCCACAAGCTTCTAAAGGGAGAACACGTGATAGGTCTAACCAATGTTTATTTCGAAAAAGATAGACCTTGTGCAGCTTGTCAAGCAGGTAAACAAGTGGGAGGAGCACATCACAGCAAGAATGTGATGACCACATCAAGACCTCTGGAGCTGCTGCATATGGACCTCTTCGGACCTGTAACACCCGGATTCTAGGGGTCCAAAACCCGGGGTTAACATAAACACCAGGTATGCTGGGACCAAGTCTCATACATATGATGTATAGTGGCACAGGATCGAATGTCACAACTTTATATATATAGCAGGAGTTCTATACAAAATAAATAATTACATTATGAGGAGACAACGGTCCAGCAACCCAAAGTTGACTGGGAGACGACGGCCTAGACCTCTCACGAACTCATCACAGCATCCTCCATGAGCATCATCCTGCAGTACCTGGTCTTGACCTGTGGTGTATGTGAGACAGCAAGAGTGAGCTCACATACGTTCATCGCTCAACAAGTTGTGGGGAATAATGTGCATGAACTCGCCAAAGGTGGGAGCTCACGTGTAGTGTAAGGCTTACCAAAGAAGATGGTTAGAGCTGAGCATTACTTTTAAAGTTGGTCAAAATTTTATTAGCAATTACTAAGTATAAGTAAATACCAATCCCAATTAAGTAATAGAACAAGAGTAACAACTTCACCTGCAATGCAATGCATATGGCAAATTGAATTTAGTTCCATAAGTTAATCATGTGAGGGTCCGAGCTGCTCATGACCGTGAGCACGGCTAGTATACCAGTTTTACACTCTGCAGAGGTTGCGCATCTTTACCCACAAGTCGTGTATCCCATGTCGCCAGGGTTTGCAAGGCCCTTAGACACTTCCGAGGTGAATGGCTAGGGATCCACTACGAGGCCTTTACAAAGTTCCACTAGCTTCCGAAAACCCGCTACAGTTTATAGGAAGATCCAGTGCAGGAATCCCTTGCAGGACCGCCATCGCAGCAAAATCCTCCCGAGGGCCTCCCTACACTGACCTCTCCCCTACTGCCCTTGCCCCTTTCGGGTAAGGTAGTCTTCCACTAGCTTTCCTAATTAATCAGCCAAGGGCATCCCATACTACCCTTGTGGTAGCACTGTTTTCCCGGGTGGTCGCTCCATGTTCCAATTAACATAATGATCTTAACATGAACATTAAATAACAACTGATAACAAAAAGTGTAATCATGAATAGTGTATCTCCATACCCAAAACCATGTATAGCACTAGCAAGTACTACCCAGAAATTTAGTGGTGAACAAGGTATAAAGATAATCAAACTAGGTAACCTATTGGGTCCCATCAAAATTAACCTATGCAGATCATTATGATTAATTAGAACATGAGTAGGTGAAAAGAAGTGATCAAGGGCACAACTTGCCTGGGCCTTGAGAATCCAGGTACCAGGATGATCTCTTCAGATCCTCGTGACCTCACTGCTAGTCGTAGCAATACAAACATACATGGTATAGACAAAATTAACATTACACCAAACATATATGCAAAATACATATTAATAATCTACATATTAAAATAAGATCACAGGAAAAAGAATTATTAATTTTGGAGTTGTAGAATTCAAGTTATGAATTTCCTAAGATTTAAGGTGATTATAATATGATTAAATGATAAATAAATTTTCTGACAGAGTTCATGTCAAAACAGTGATTCAAAATGGTAGAGAATATTATTACAAAATTTTAGGAATTGGAATGACACAATTTGGAGCTAAAATGAATTAGTTATGAATTAATTAAGCTTCTGGATTTATTTTAACACTAAAAATTCATTTTCTAAATCATTTTCCTGAATTTATAACTCTCTGGACTGGGCCTCGAATTCCAGAAAGCCCAAGGTGCTCGGTGTAAGTTTCCTAAGGCACAGAGCACAGTGTAGTAGGATGGCGGGTTGATTTGAGAGAAAGACAGGGTCTCTTTAACAAAAGCGCCAGCGCGAAGGGGTATCGCGGGATCTCGGCCGCACGATTAGAATCCGATGGTCAGGATCGGATCACAGTTTTCATAAACAGGAACGCCGAGCACGCCGTGGGATCTCAATCGGATGGTTCTGATTTTATGAAGGCTGGTCGAGCGCTACCCATTGGATCGAATCTCAACGACCCAACACCATTCGAGCGATCGGCCCCACGATCAAGATCCCACGGACAAGATCAGCCCACCCCCATCGGAACCTAACACCTAATCGCAGCCACCGATCCAAGATCCAACGGCCGAGGCTCCTTCTTCTTTCCACCGGCTGCCAGGCGCGGCGGCGCACCACCACCGAAAGTCACCGGCGAGCGACCGATCCGACCCAGGGCGCACCATACCCCAATCCGGCCACGCAACACAATGGGGAAACGGATACGAGTCGTTTGGTGGGGTTCTTACCGTTGAGGGTTGCGCAGGGATTCCTGCCCACGGAGAGGCGCCGTCCTCCACGGACATCGTTGCTCCGGTGAGCAATTGGCCGCGACGTGATTGACTCCCGGCCTTGGTTAGCCCGTGTACACCATCGCTAGGTCCCATTGAACCTCTCCGAGCAGTCATCGAGGCCGGAACGTCTCCCTGAGCGCAGTTCGATGGTAGCGACGGCAGCATCAACTTCTTTCTCCCGCCTGCTCGATGGCGTTCTGCCCTTCCGATGGCGTCGAGGCTTAATATATGGATCACAGGACAGGGGGCGAGTCCGAGCGCGGGGATTTAGGGCCGATCGATGGAACTCCCCAATATCCAGGGCGAGTTTGTTGCGCCCGCCAGTCTGTTCCGCGGAGTTCGATCCGAGCAGGGAGATAGAGCTGACATGGGTGGCCCACCAGTCAGCCGCAGTGGCGGAGTTGAAGCGTGGGCGCAAGGTGTCTGGCCAGGCGGGCCCGCGTGGCAGTGACGCAGCGAGATCCACAGGCGAACGAAATCCAAGCGCGCGTCAAGCGGAGGAGAGAGGAAGAGACCGACGGGCGGGGCCCACGTGTCGGCGCATAACACAGCCAGGGCTGGCGCGGGTGGAAAGTTTAAGTGGGCCGCGCGTGTTAGTTTGCCTAGTGGGCCGAATACTGAGGGAGGGGGCCCAGGCAGGGTTTTAATCTTTTCCATTTTATTTTCTATTTTCTTTCCTCCATTTTTTTAATCCAATTTGGATTCAAGTTTTAAATTCAAACTTTGTGCAGATTTTGTGCTCAGATTATATTGTGAATTTAAGAAGTGTTAGTTTGGGAAATATAAGGTTTATTAATGTTTTATATATACTTTCTTTTCCAAATTTCCAAGTTTATAAGTTAGAGCAAAACCTCCTTTTTATTATCAATGTGTTTTTATTATGTTTATTTTTATAATTAAATGCACAAGCAATTAAGCTCCAACATGATGCATCATTTTTATTTAGTACCTTTATTGTTAGCCAAGGATAATTCCATGGTTTGAAATATGCAAAAATGGAAATAATAACACAAGTGGTCAATTAAACTCTTTATATCCCTCAATTCTTGGACTTTCCACTACTCTTGCCATTTGGGTATTACAAATCCTACCCCCCTTAAAAATAATCTCGTCCTCGAGATTTGTAAGAAAGATGTGTAGAAAGTTTTGTTTGTAATTGTCTTTTAGCTCAATTTTGAAAAGTTTTTTTTTTATACTAATAAATAGGTATTTAGGAAAGCATGGGTTTCTAGCCACCTATTATGTAGGATATAAGAGATGGATAGGTTAGGGCAAGAATAGCTAGAGGTAAGACAGTTTATGGTGAGAAAGGACTCCTTGTTGGGTGGTAATGCATCTGAAGATCGAGTTTGACTTCTCTCCTTCCTTGACGAGGTTGATCTTGACTCATCTTGGTGACCTTACTTGATCCTTGAAGACTTGGGTTGGTGTTCATCCTTCCTTGATGAAGTTGATCATCTTCTTCGGTCTTGTCTCATTGATTAGAAGTTAGTGTATGTTATTGGACTGGGGAATATGGTTAATACAGGTATGGATGAGATAGACTACATGATGTAGGTTAAAAGTTTGTTTGTTGTTAGGTGGGAATAGAAAGGTTATACCATTCATCATGGTCCTATGGGTTGGGCTAGCTCATGGTTGAATTGATCCAACGTGCTAAGTTAAGTTAATACATGGCTAGTGGGGTCTAATCTCTTCTACTAGTGTCATTAATCTGTTTAAGTGAACCACATTAAGTTAGATAACATTAGACCACACTAGATCAGGTCACATTAGGTAAGATAAGATCTAGATTAAATTGGATATGACTAGATTAGACTAGTTTAGGTTAGATAGGTCCAACAGGGTAGAATATGTATTATTAAGATATGTTAGGATGTTTTTGAGATTAGTTAGATATGTTATGATGAGATAAAATCTCTTGCTAGGTTAAAATTGAAGGGTTATGCAACTATCAGATGGTTAAGGTAGTTGCATATGGCCAAGTCGATCTGTCATTCTTAATTTAGTGCAGGGTGAACTAAGTTAAGACCTGTTTTATAGGGGTAGAGTCTAAACTATTTCATCAGTATTATCTAACATGTTTGATAAGTCACTTTAGATTTGATCAGATCTAGGTTAGATTGGTGTGACTTGTTTGACTAGATAAGATCTAATTAAGTTGCATTAGATCATGGTTGTTTAATCTAGGGTGGATAAGTATGCTTATTAGGATAAGATGAATCTTTTGAGGTCAGTTAGATCTATTAGGCTGAGATAAAATCTTTTCAAGATAAGATGAGTATCTTTTAAGATGAGATGGATCTATTAAGATAAGGGGGAATCTTTCAAGATAAGATGAATTGGTTAGAATGAGAGCTTTTTAGGATAAGATAAATCTCTTAAGCTAGATATGTTCCAATGGAGATAATCTAGGTTGTCTAGTTATTTTATAAATATATTTTTATACCTATGTGTATATGCAGATGCAATTGTGGACATTACTCCACAACCCACCACACTCAATCAAAGATCCAAATCAGACAAGTATCATAAGAACAAACATTCAAGTTCACAGATATCTATAAAAGTAGTTTTGTTTTTGTTCCTAAGAGTAGGTCTCCTATTCCTAAAGGTCACTTTAGGCACAGGATTTCAAAGTGTGAAATCCACATTTGTCTTTAGAAAGAAAAGGTAAGAATAATCAGAGTACAGCGGAAATAGATGAGAAAAGATTAAGAAAAGTTTAGAAAGAATCAGAGTAGCAAAGGTAAGTAGATAATGGTTGTCCAGTTCTATCTAGGTTTCGTCCTACATTCAACATTCCTCTGATACCACTTCTGTAACACCCGGATTCTAGGGGTCCAAAACCCGGGGTTAACATAAACACCAGGTATGCTGGGACCAAGTCTCATACATATGATGTATAGTGGCACAGGATCGAATGTCACAACTTTTTATATATAGCAGGAGTTCTATACAAAATAAATAATTACATTATGAGGAGACAACGGTCCAGCAACCCAAAGTTGACTGGGAGACGACGGCCTAGACCTCTCACGAACTCATCACAGCATCCTCCATGAGCATCATCCTGCAGTACCTGGTCTTGACCTGTGGTGTATGTGAGACAGCAAGAGTGAGCTCACATACGTTCATCGCTCAACAAGTTGTGGGGAATAATGTGCATGAACTCGCCAAAGGTGGGAGCTCACGTGTAGTGTAAGGCTTACCAAAGAAGATGGTTAGAGCTGAGCATTACTTTTAAAGTTGGTCAAAATTTTATTAGCAATTACTAAGTATAAGTAAATACCAATCCCAATTAAGTAATAGAACAAGAGTAACAACTTCACCTGCAATGCAATGCATATGGCAAATTGAATTTAGTTCCATAAGTTAATCATGTGAGGGTCCGAGCTGCTCATGACCGTGAGCACGGCTAGTATACCAGTTTTACACTCTGCAGAGGTTGCGCATCTTTACCCACAAGTCGTGTATCCCATGTCGCCAGGGTTTGCAAGGCCCTTAGACACTTCCGAGGTGAATGGCTAGGGATCCACTACGAGGCCTTTACAAAGTTCCACTAGCTTCCGAAAACCCGCTACAGTTTATAGGAAGATCCAGTGCAGGAATCCCTTGCAGGACCGCCATCGCAGCAAAATCCTCCCGAGGGCCTCCCTACACTGACCTCTCCCCTACTGCCCTTGCCCCTTTCGGGTAAGGTAGTCTTCCACTAGCTTTCCTAATTAATCAGCCAAGGGCATCCCATACTACCCTTGTGGTAGCACTGTTTTCCCGGGTGGTCGCTCCATGTTCCAATTAACATAATGATCTTAACATGAACATTAAATAACAACTGATAACAAAAAGTGTAATCATGAATAGTGTATCTCCATACCCAAAACCACGTATAGCACTAGCAAGTACTACCCAGAAATTTAGTGGTGAACAAGGTATAAAGATAATCAAACTAGGTAACCTATTGGGTCCCATCAAAATTAACCTATGCAGATCATTATGATTAATTAGAACATGAGTAGGTGAAAAGAAGTGATCAAGGGCACAACTTGCCTGGGCCTTGAGAATCCAGGTACCAGGATGATCTCTTCAGATCCTCGTGACCTCACTGCTAGTCGTAGCAATACAAACATACATGGTATAGGCAAAATTAACATTACACCAAACATATATGCAAAATACATATTAATAATCTACATATTAAAATAAGATCACAGGAAAAAGAATTATTAATTTTGGAGTTGTAGAATTCAAGTTATGAATTTCCTAAGATTTAAGGTGATTATAATATGATTAAATGATAAATAAATTTTCTGACAGAGTTCATGTCAAAACAGTGATTCAAAATGGTAGAGAATATTATTACAAAATTTTAGGAATTGGAATGACACAATTTGGAGCTAAAATGAATTAGTTATGAATTAATTAAGCTTCTGGATTTATTTTAACACTAAAAATTCATTTTCTAAATCATTTTCCTGAATTTATAACTCTCTGGACTGGGCCTCGAATTCCAGAAAGCCCAAGGTGCTCGGTGTAAGTTTCCTAAGGCACAGAGCACAGTGTAGTAGGATGGCGGGTTGATTTGAGAGAAAGACAGGGTCTCTTTAACAAAAGCGCCAGCGCGAAGGGGTATCGCGGGATCTCGGCCGCACGATTAGAATCCGATGGTCAGGATCGGATCACAGTTTTCATAAACAGGAACGCCGAGCACGCCGTGGGATCTCAATCGGATGGTTCTGATTTTATGAAGGCTGGTCGAGCGCTACCCATTGGATCGAATCTCAACGACCCAACACCATTCGAGCGATCGGCCCCACGATCAAGATCCCACGGACAAGATCAGCCCACCCCCATCGGGACCTAACACCTAATCGCAGCCACCGATCCAAGATCCAACGGCCGAGGCTCCTTCTTCTTTCCACCGGCTGCCAGGCGCGGCGGCGCACCACCACCGAAAGTCACCGGCGAGCGACCGATCCGACCCAGGGCGCACCATACCCCAATCCGGCCACGCAACACAATGGGGAAACGGATACGAGTCGTTTGGTGGGGTTCTTACCGTTGAGGGTTGCGCAGGGATTCCTGCCCACGGAGAGGCGCCGTCCTCCACGGACATCGTTGCTCCGGTGAGCAATTGGCCGCGACGTGATTGACTCCCGGCCTTGGTTAGCCCGTGTACACCATCGCTAGGTCCCATTGAACCTCTCCGAGCAGTCATCGAGGCCGGAACGTCTCCCTGAGCGCAGTTCGATGGTAGCGACGGCAGCATCAACTTCTTTCTCCCGCCTGCTCGATGGCGTTCTGCCCTTCCGATGGCGTCGAGGCTTAATATATGGATCACAGGACAGGGGGCGAGTCCGAGCGCGGGGATTTAGGGCCGATCGATGGAACTCCCCAATATCCAGGGCGAGTTTGTTGCGCCCGCCAGTCTGTTCCGCGGAGTTCGATCCGAGCAGGGAGATAGAGCTGACATGGGTGGCCCACCAGTCAGCCGCAGTGGCGGAGTTGAAGCGTGGGCGCAAGGTGTCTGGCCAGGCGGGCCCGCGTGGCAGTGACGCAGCGAGATCCACAGGCGAACGAAATCCAAGCGCGCGTCAAGCGGAGGAGAGAGGAAGAGACCGACGGGCGGGGCCCACGTGTCGGCGCATAACACAGCCAGGGCTGGCGCGGGTGGAAAGTTTAAGTGGGCCGCGCGTGTTAGTTTGCCTAGTGGGCCGAATACTGAGGGAGGGGGCCCAGGCAGGGTTTTAATCTTTTCCATTTTATTTTCTATTTTCTTTCCTCCATTTTTTTAATCCAATTTGGATTCAAGTTTTAAATTCAAACTTTGTGCAGATTTTGTGCTCAGATTATATTGTGAATTTAAGAAGTGTTAGTTTGGGAAATATAAGGTTTATTAATGTTTTATATATACTTTCTTTTCCAAATTTCCAAGTTTATAAGTTAGAGCAAAACCTCCTTTTTATTATCAATGTGTTTTTATTATGTTTATTTTTATAATTAAATGCACAAGCAATTAAGCTCCAACATGATGCATCATTTTTATTTAGTACCTTTATTGTTAGCCAAGGATAATTCCATGGTTTGAAATATGCAAAAATGGAAATAATAACACAAGTGGTCAATTAAACTCTTTATATCCCTCAATTCTTGGACTTTCCACTACTCTTGCCATTTGGGTATTACAGGACCCGTCGCCTATCTAAGCATAGGAGGAAGTAAGTATGGTCTAGTTATTGTTGATGACTTTTCCCGCTTCACTTGGGTGTTCTTTTTGCAGGATAAGTCTGAAACCCAAGGGACCCTCAAGCGCTTCCTCAGGAGAGCTCAAAATGAGTTTGAGCTCAAGGTGAAGAAGATAAGGAGCGACAACGGGTCCGAGTTCAAGAACCTTCAAGTGGAGGAGTTCCTTGAGGAGGAAGGGATCAAGCACGAGTTATCCGCTCCCTACACACCACAGCAAAATGGAGTGGTAGAGAGGAAGAACAGGACGCTGATCGATATGGCAAGGACGATGCTTGGAGAGTTCAAGACCCCCGAGTGCTTTTGGTCGGAAGCTGTGAACACAGCTTGCCACGCCATCAACAGGGTCTACCTTCATCGCCTCCTCAAGAAGACCTCATATGAGCTACTAACCGGTAACAAACCCAATGTATCTTACTTTCGTGTATTTGGGAGCAAATGCTACATTCTAGTGAAGAAGGGTAGAAATTCTAAGTTTGCTCCCAAAGCCGTAGAAGGGTTTTTATTAGGTTATGATTCAAATACAAAGGCGTATAGGGTCTTCAACAAATCATCGGGTTTGGTTGAAGTCTCTAGCGACGTTGTATTTGATGAGACTAATGGCTCTCCAAGAGAGCAAGTTGTTGATTGTAATGATGTAGATGAAGAAGATGTTCCGACGGCCGCTATACGAACCATGGCGATTGGAGAAGTGCGGCCATAGGAACAAGATGAACGAGATCAACCTTCTTCCTCAACAACGGTGCATCCCCCAACTCAAGACGATGAACAGGTTCATCAACAGGAGGCGTGTGATCAAGGGGGAGCACAAGATGATCATGTGATGGAGGAAGAAGCGCAACCGGCACCTCCAACCCAAGTTCGAGCGATGATTCAAAGGGATCATCCCGTCGACCAAATTCTGGGTGACATTAGCAAGGGAGTAACTACTCGGTCTCTACTAGTTAATTTTTGTGAACATTACTCCTTTGTCTCTTCTATTGAGCCTTTCAGGGTAGAGGAGGCCTTGCTAGATCCGGATTGGGTATTGGCCATGCAGGAGGAACTCAACAACTTCAAGCGCAACGAAGTTTGGACACTGGTGCCTCGTCCCAAGCAAAATGTTGTGGGAACCAAGTGGGTGTTCCGCAACAAACAGGACGAGCACGGGGTGGTGACGAGGAACAAGGCTCGACTTGTGGCAAAAGGTTATGCCCAAGTCGCAGGTTTGGACTTTGAGGAGACTTTTGCTCCTGTGGCTAGGCTAGAGTCCATTCGTATCTTGCTAGCGTATGCCGCTCACCATTCTTTCAGGTTGTACCAAATGGATGTGAAGAGCGCTTTCCTCAACGGGCCATTAAAGGAGGAGGTGTACGTGGAGCAACCCCCTGGCTTCGAGGATGAACGGTACCCCGACCACGTGTGTAAGCTCTCTAAGGCGCTCTATGGACTTAAGCAAGCCCCAAGAGCATGGTATGAATGCCTTAGAGACTTTTTAATTGCTAATGCTTTCAAGGTTGGGAAAGCCGATCCAACTCTTTTTACAAAGACATGTGATGGTGATTTGTTTGTGTGCCAAATTTATGTCGATGACATAATATTTGGTTCTACTAACCAAAAGTCTTGTGAAGAGTTTAGTAGGGTGATGACGCAGAAATTCGAGATGTCAATGATGGGCGAGTTGAACTACTTCCTTGGGTTCCAAGTGAAGCAACTCAAGGACGGCACCTTCATCTCCCAAACGAAGTACACACAAGATTTGCTAAAGAGGTTTGGGATGAAGGACGCCAAGCCCGCAAAGACGCCGATGGGGACCGACGGACACACCGACCTCAACAAAGGAGGTAAGTCCGTTGATCAAAAGGCATACCGGTCAATGATAGGGTCATTACTTTACTTATGTGCTAGTAGACCGGATATTATGCTTAGCGTATGCATGTGTGCTAGATTTCAATCCGATCCTAAGGAGTGTCACTTAGTGGCTATGAAGCGAATCCTTAGATATTTAGTTGCTACACCTTGCTTCGGGATCTGGTATCCAAAGGGGTCTAACTTTGACTTGATTGGGTACTCAGATTCCGACTATGCTGGATGTAAGGTCGATAGGAAGAGTACATCAGGGACGTGCCAATTCTTAGGAAGGTCCCTGGTGTCATGGAACTCTAAGAAACAAACCTCCGTTGCCCTATCCACCGCTGAGGCCGAGTACGTTGCCGCAGGACAGTGTTGCGCGCAACTACTTTGGATGAGGCAAACCCTCAGGGACTTTGGCTACAATCTGAGCAAAGTCCCACTCCTATGTGATAATGAGAGTGCTATCCGAATAGCGGAAAATCCTGTTGAGCACAGCCGCACAAAGCACATTGACATCCGGCATCACTTTTTGAGAGACCACCAGCAAAAGGGAGATATCGAAGTGTTTCATGTTAGCACCGAGAACCAGCTAGCCGATATCTTTACCAAGCCTCTAGATGAGAAGACCTTTTGCAGGCTGCGTAGTGAGCTAAATGTCTTAGATTCGCGGAACTTGGATTGAATTGTAGCATACATGTGTTTATGCCTTTGATCATGTCCATTCTGCATTTTGTTGCTTATTATGGTGCTCAAGTTGTACAAACACTCCCTGGACCTCACAAGTCTGTTGCAAAGTGATGCACATGTTTAGGGGGAGATGTGTTACAACTTGACCCTTTGAGACTAACCATATGCTTGAGTTTGCTTGATTTAGTCTCGAAGGAGAATTGAAAGGGAAAAGGTGGACTTGGACCATAAAAGACTTCCACTGCACTCCGATGAGAGGGTAACTTATTCCAAGTCCATCTCATGAACTCTTATTGCCATTTGCTCTAAATTGAAGATTTTGGTGAGGCAATAGGGTTAAAGGGCCAAGATTGATCCCGTTTTGGTGCTTGATGCCAAAGGGGGAGAAAATAAAGGCCAAAGCAATAAATGGATCAGCTACCACTTGAGAAATTTGAAAATAGTAGAGTAGAGCTTTTGGTTTGTCAAAACTCTTTTATTGTCTCTTTTGTCAAAAGTTGGCTTCTTGTGGGGAGAAGTAGTTTTATTGTCTCTTTTGTCAAAAGTTGGCTTCTTGTGGGGAGAAGTAGTAATTATGGGAAAAAGGGGGAGTTTTTGAAATCTTTGATCAATCTCTTTTGGAATGACTCTCTTTATGCTTCAACATGTGTGTTTGACTTAGAGATAGAGATTTGAGTTTGATTTGCAAAAACAAACCAAGTGGTGGCAAAGGATGATCCATATATGCCAAAATTGAATCAAAATAAAATTGAATTTTATTTGAAGTGAGTTTGCACTTGTTCTAGTTGCTTTATGTTGTGTTGGCATAAATCACCAAAAAGGGGGAGATTGAAAGGGAAATGTGCCCTTGGGCCATTTCTAAGTATTTTGGTGATTGAGTGCCAACACAAGTGCTTAAATGTGAATTTATGTCCATGGATGAATAAAGTGCAAATCATGAAGTAAAGGTATGTTTCTAAGCCTTAGTACATTGGTTTTGTGTACTAACATACTTATTTAAGTGTTAGAAATAGAAAGAAGAAGAAAAGAAAAGAGGAGAAAAAGACTTGGCTGAGTGCAGCCAAGACTCAGCTCGGTCTGGCACACCGGACTGTCCGGTGCGCCAGGCTGACTCGGCGCGAAGTGGCCGCTCTCGGGAATTCGCCGACGGCGTACGGCTAAAATTCACCGGACTGTCCGGTGTGCACCGGACTGTCCGGTGAGCCAACGGTCGGACGGTCCAACGGTCGGCCGCGCAATCTGCGCGAGACACGTGGCCGAGCCAACGGTCGGAAGGGGGCACCGGACTGTCCGGTGTGCACCGGACATGTCCGGTGCGCCAACGGCTCCCAGATCTGCAACAGTCTGCAACGGTCGGCAGCGCTGTTTAAGGAAAGAAATCGGGCACCGGACAGTGTCCGGTGTGCACCGGACTGTCCGGTGCACCGGACGACAGAAGGCAAGGATAGCCTTCCAGATTTGCTCTCAACGGCTCCTAGCTGCCTTGGGGCTATAAAAGGGACCCCTAGGCGCATGGAGGAGTAATCCAAGCAACCTTAGAGCATTCTTGATCATCCACACTCAGTCTTTGCGCATTCGTTTGTCATTCTCAGTGATTCGAGCTCCGTTCTAGTGAGAACTTTGAGATAGTCTTTTGAGCTCGATTCTTGGCCGTGTGTGTGCGCATTTCGCTGTGGATTTGTGTGTGTTGCTTCCCTCCCTTACTCTGTGTTTCTTTGTGATCATATACTTGTAAGGGCAAGAGACTCCAATTTGTGGAGATTCCTTGCAAACGGGATAAAGAAAAGAAAGCAAAACACTGTGGTATTCAAGTGGGTCTTTGGACCGCTTGAGAGGGGTTGATTGCAACCCTCGTCCGTTGGGACGCCACAACGTGGAGTAGGCAAGCGTTGGTCTTGGCCGAACCACGGGATAAACCACTGTGCCATCTCTGTGATTGATCTTCTGTGGTTATTGTGTTTTGTTGGGACTCCTCTCTAGCCACTTGGCATTATCTGTGCTAACACTTAACCAAGTTTTGTGGCTTAAGTTTGAAGTTTTACAGGATCACCTATTCACCCCCCCCCCTCTAGGTGCTCTCACTAAGAAGTACTTTAACTTCCCCATCATAGACATCTCTAATTTTTGAATCATGATCCTACTAAACTCTTCACAAGTAGATTTGTTAGTAGACCCAAATATGATATCATCAACATAAATTTGGCATACAAACAAATCTTTTGCAATAGTTTTAGTAAAGAGAGTAGGATCGGCTTTTCTGACTTTGAAGCCATTAGTGGTAAGGAAATCTCTTAGGCATTCATACCATGCTCTTGGGGCTTGCTTGAGCCCATAAAGCGCCTTAGAGTTTATACACATGGTTAGGGTACTCACTATGTTCAAAGCCGGGAGGTTGCTCAACATAAACCTCTTCCTTGATTGGTCAATTGAGGAAGGCACTTTTCATGTCCATTTGATAGAGCTTAAAGCCATGGTAAGTAGCATAGGCAAGTAATATACGAATTGATTCAAGCCTAGCTACGGTTGCATAGGTTTCACCAAAATCCAAACCTTCGACTTGTGAATAGCCCTTGGCCACAAGTCGGGCTTTGTTCCTTGTCACCACACCATGCTTATCTTGCTTGTTGCGGAATACCCACTTGGTTCCTACTACATTTTGGTTAGGACGTGGAACTAAATGTCATACCTCATTCCTAGTGAAGTTGTTGAGCTCCTCTTGCATTGCCAAAACCCAATCCGAATCTCTTAGTGCATCCTCTATCCTGTAAGGCTCAATAGAGGAAACAAAAGAGTAATGTTCACAAAAATGAGCGACTCAAGATCGAGTGGTTACCCCCTTATGAAAATATCACCGAGGATGGTGTTCATAGGGTGATCTCTTTGAATCGCTTGGTGGACTCTTGGGTGTGGCGGTCTTTGACCCTAAATTTCTTGATCATCTTCCTTATCTTGATCAACTTCATCTCCCCCTTGATCCTTGTCCTCCTCTTGAGGTGGCTCATCTTCTTGATCTTCTTCTTCATCATCTTGAGCCTGTTCCTCATTTTGAGTTGGTGGAGATGCTTGCATGGAAGATGACAGTTGATCTTGTGCTTGTGGAGGCTCTTTGGATTCCTTAGGACACACATCTCTAATGGACATGTTCCTTAGCGCGATGCACGGAGCCTCTTCATCATCTAGCTCATCAAGATCAACTTGCTCCACTTGGGAGCCATTAGTCTCATCAAACACAATGTCATAAGAAACTTCTACTAGTCCAGTGGACTTGTTAAAGACTCTATATGCCCTTGTGTTTGAATCATATCCTAGTAAAAAGCCTTCTACAACCTTACACTACACCAAAATAGTGAACTTCCTAGAGCCTAAACCCTAGGAAGTTAGCCCTAAACTCTAGGAAGTTAGCTAAACTCTCAAAAATTAAGCCATCCCGTCGGAAGTTTGGCTCTCGGAATTTTTTTTGTCGGAAGTTAGCTTAACATTCTAGAGCCCTCTAGGAAGTTAGCTAACTTCCTACAGTCAAAGAAGCCTCTCGGAAGTTAGTAGGTTCTCGGAAGTTAGTAGCTTCACGCCGTCAGCGCCGTCAGCTGATTAACTTCCTACGGCTGACTGTAGCCCCTAGGAAGTTAGCTGGCTAACTTCCTATGGCCCAATTGGCCTCTAGGAAGTTAATTTTACCAGCATTATAAATTATGTTTATTTTTATTTTACACCACATTACACAACATAACAAACATATCAACAGCTATATAGCACAATATATTTTCACATAAAACATCTCACACACAATCACATAACAATATTTAAATCCATAGTCTCATCAATTACATCATAAAAGTTTTATCCATAATCATAATAAGACACATCTCATCCAGTACTAATAAGAGACAATATCTCATACCAAACTTGCTGAGAGCATAGAGCTTATTGTTTTAGGGCCCAGATACGTAGTAACTAAAACGAAATAATTTATCTAAGACACAAAACTCGTTATACAAGCATAGGAGGAAGCAACCTAAGCACAACATGGAATTAAACAGTGAGCCCAGAGTCAGAAACAGGAGCGAAAATCCGTCTACCTCCTAGATATGAATGAAGTATTACACTTGGTATTGAGCACATCAAACATCATCATCCACCGTATCTTATTCCTCTGGTAAGTTCCTACTGGGCAGGTTCAAAATCAGTCTTTTGAGGAACTGGTGCTCACGACACTCTTCTTCCCACCATATTTCTGGCATCACAATTGGGGCAAATCATGAGAAATGAAACAATAGGCACTTCAAAAAATACATAATATTATGTGTCAACTACACAAGCATTTCTTTGACGACACAAAATATGGGTAAAATTGATCCATGGATCACATCTAATGTCGTTTAATAAAAGCAAACATTAATAAACTGGAAGAGAAAAACAGTGTCTATGACAGTGTTATCAGGTCATCTGATTAATTGTGAATACTTGTCCTAGTTGGCATCCTGGACCCAAATAGGGAATACGACTCAATTAGGCCTATTAGTTGTCTGGTCATCCAATTAGTCATCAACTAATCACGATTATTCAGACAAACAGAAGGAGAATGGAATTAGTTTTCTGGTCATCCGATTAGTCATCAACTAATAACGATTAGTCAGACAACAGGAGAATGGAATTTCTGGGTAGCTGAGGACACGGGCTGCATCTAGGATGGCTTCACTCAGGCTCATGTTTTTCAGCCCAATTTGCAACCTACATGAAACCACCACCCTAGAGTTATCTTCATTCTTGATTTGTACTCTAGAACATCTAGTATATTTGGTATAATAGTTCTGATATATATAGGGTTGTTTGGTTTTACCCAACTAAAATTTAGTCTCTGTCACATCGAATGTTTGGATGATAATTTTGGGTATTAAATATTATTTAATTATAATACTAATTATACATATGAAGACTAAAAGATGAAACAAATTTATTAAACCTAATTAAATTTATATTTAATGCTCATAATTGATATTCAAACAATTGATGTGACACAAAATAAGCTTTAGTCAAGGGAACCAAACTAGGGGATAGTACGACTAGGGGACGACCAAAGCCAACTTGCAATCCTGGTTGACAACTAATCGCAGCTAGTTACGTAGTCTGTCCCATGGCGACTAGGATTGACAAGACAACTTCATAACTTTGGTCCGAGTGTTACTTAGACAATCAACTCCCATGATACCCACAGCAGTTGGCGTCAAACGCATGACCATTCAATGAATAAACAAAAATCAATGAGTTTAGTGGTAGGTACTGACCTGCTTCTCGATACTAAAAGGCACATATTTGTATTTGATCATATGTACAATTTGGCGCTTCATTGTAAGGACAAAAAGAACAATCCAGTAGCAGATGAGTATAGGCCAGAAGACAGGAACGTCAAACACTAAGAAGAAAGTCATCACAAAAGCTATAACAAAAGCTTTTGTGATGGCATACCTGAAACATAAGGAAATAGATGTTAGGGGATATATTGGTTAGGAACCACATGAATGATCTGTAGTAAGAACGAAAATAACTAATCCAAAAAATGCTAGAAACGAATGAGCAACCACTAGGGATGCCAGTTTTGCTCTCTTTGGATCATTAGGTTGACTCAAAACCCATTTGATTTGGCTTTCAAGGAAAAGCAAATGGGGTAGAAATAGCTGGGCCAGAATCAAGCACTGGTATAACCACTTGCATCCCTAGCAACCACACACGCACACACATTCCTAAAAGGATTAAATTATAAGCATCAAACACATAGAAAGTAGTCAAAGCACTTGGACCTGGTCCATTCGCATGCTGCATTTTTAATGCATGCTACCAATACCATTCTCACAATAAAAACTTGCACCTGGTAACAATTTAATCAACACATAAAAAATGCACTCCCAACTATGGTTAAAAGAGGGAGTACATGACACTAGTTATGGTAAACTATCAACGAAAGACTGAACCCCAACAGAAAACTCCTTGACAAGCATTACTGTAAATTTCAAAAGGTAATGATCGAAGTATATGGCTGCCTGAACTCTTTCACCAAACTGGGAACACTTCAAACTTGGGCTAAAACAAATGTTACCTGACAAGTTCACAGAAATATAATGATTAAAACTGTTGGGGGCCTTCGGCTTCCGAAGGTCCTCAAAAACATGATTTAACAAAGTTTCTAGAGTATAATGCATGAACAGGTATCTTCGGACTTGGGTTAAAACCACGGTGTGAAGAAGCACAAAAGGAATATGAAGGATGTCGCGGAGCCGAAGCTGTACGCAGGAGGGCTTCGGCAAGATAGCGGAAAAGGAAACCGACTTAAGGATGAAAAGGCTATTCAGACCCCAGCGAGTTACTATAGAGTTATTAGCAAATGTAAAGGGCATGGATGTAATTATACATGGGCTACGTCCCGTGCCTATAAATAGATGAACAGTATTCCCGTACTGTTCACGCTGACTTGACATTGGCTTTTGCGTCACGCTTGTACTTTTACCTTCCCTCAAGCCGAAGGTACATTTGTAATATGAAATCATTTCTATTTTTCCCATGATAATAAAATAGAAATGATTTTATAATAATGTTTAATTGTTTATATTATATCTCATGCTTTATGTGAATTCTTCGTCATTACTTGCTGTATTTACGAAGGTATGAATCTCGTAACCTTCGTCCGAAACTCATTATTTCCTGAAGGGGCATAATGTTTCGAAGGACGAAGGACTTTAACACTTAACACTTTTTATGTTGCCTTGTTCTTAACTCTTAGCATTTGAGAACAAGTCCCCAACAAAAACTATGTCAGGTTATGATGTTAGTCATATTTTTAGCTGCGGTGTCAGTAAAACCACCCATAAGCGTTTAGCTATAGAGACCTCCACAGGACCACCCTCAGAAAATGATATTGCATAGAAATGTCACAAATTTTGCGGAGACGCCGGTGGGCGGGCCGGCTGGGGCGTCGGCGGGGCGGTGAGGGGCGCGGCGGGTGGGGGCGCCAGCGGTGCAGGCGCGGCGTGCGGGGCCGAGGGCGGGAGCTCCGGCGGGCGTGGCGGGCTAGGCCGGGGGCGCGCGCTCCGGCGGACGGAGCCTCGGTCACGCTCTATGGTAGGTGGAAGACACGTGAGAGAAAGGAAAGTGAGAGAAGATAAGGTGAAACAGGAGAGAGGAAAGTGAGAGAAGATAAGGTTGATTCGCGTGTTAAGATAAAAAATATAACTTCCTAGAGTAAAGTCGTAGGAAGTTATGTAACTTTCTAGAGGTTGTACATGTACTCTAGGAAGTTAACTAACTTCCTAGAGGAGGCCGTAGGAAGTTAGCTTTTCGTTTGACTGGTCAAAAGCTGAAAGCTAACTTCCTAGAGGAGGCCATAAGAAGTTAGCATGGGAAGCTAACTTCCTAGAGGTGGCCGTAGGAAGTTAGCTTTTCGTTTGACTGGTCAAAAGCTGAAAGCTAACTTCCTAGAGGCGGACGTAGGAAGTTAGCGGCTCATTTGACCGCACCCGCAGATCAGCAACTGAAAGCTAACTTCCTAGAGGAGCCCGTAAGAAGTTAGCTATCCATGCTATCTTCTTAGAGTCGGCCATAGGAAGTTAGTGACTCGCTTGACCGCACACATGGATCAACATGTGAAAGTTAACTTCCTACAGCTTTTATAAAATATCATAGGAAGTTATGTTTATTTCCTAGAGCTACCAGTTGCCTCTTGGAAGTTATTTATTTCCTACGGTTTGTTATAAAAGCTGTAGGAAGTTAAAAAACCGTAGGAAGTGTATGTTTTTGGTGTAGTGTTAGGAGCAAATTTAGATTTTCTACCTCTTTTAACAAGAATAAAACATTTGCTACCAAAGACTCTAAAATATGAAACATTGGGCTTTTTACCGGTGAGGAGTTCATAAGATGTCTTCTTGAGGATTCGGTGAAGATATAACCGGTTGATGGAGTAGCAGGCGGTGTTAATCGCCTCGGCCCAAAACCGGTCTGGTGTCTTGTACTCATCAAGCATGGTCCTTGCCATGTCCAAAAGAGTTCTATTCTTCCTCTCCACTACACCATTTTGTTGAGGTGTGTAGGGAGAAGAGAACTCATGCTTGATGTCCTCCTCCTCAAGGAAGCCTTCAATTTGTGAGTTCTTGAACTCCGTCCCATTGTCGCTTCTAATCTTTTTGATCCTTAAGCCGAACTCATTTTGAGCTCGTCTCAAGAATCCCTTTAAGGTCTCTTGGGTTTGCGATTTATCCTACAAAAAGAATACCCAAGTGAAGCGAGAATAGTCATCCATAATTACTAGATAGTTCTTACTCCCGTCGATGCTTACGTAAGCTATCGGGCCGAATAGATCCATGTGGAGTAGTTCCAGTGGCCTGTCCATTGTCATGATGTTCTTGTGTGGATGGTGGGCACTAACTTGCTTTCCTGCTTAGCATGCGCTATAAACCCTGTCTTTCTCAAAATAAACATTTGTTAGTACTAAAATGTGTTCTCCCTTTAGAAGTTTGTGGAGATTCTTCATTCCAACATGGGCTAGTCGATGATGCCAGAGCCAACCCATATTGGTCTTAGCAATTAAACAAGTGTCGAGTTTAGCTCTTTTGAAATCAACTAAGTATAGCTGACCCTCTAACAATCCCTTAAAAGCTACTGAATCATCACTTCTTCTAAAGACAGTAACACCTACATCACTAAAAAGACAGTTGTAACCCATTTTGCATAATTGAGATACAGAAAGCAAATTGTAATCTAAAGAGTCTACAAGAAAAACATTGGAAATGGAATGGTAAGGAGCAATTTTACCAAGTCCTTTGACCAAACCTTGATTTCCATCCCCAAATGTGATAGCTTTTTGGGGATCTTGGTTTTTCTCATAGGAGGAGAACATCCTTTTCTCCCTAGTCATATGGTTTGTGCAACCGCTATCAATGATCCAACTTGAGCCCCCAGATGCATAAACCTGCAAAACAGTTTTAGGCCTTGTTCTTAGGTACCCAAACGGTCTTGGGTCCTTTCACGTTAGAAACAAGCACCTTGGGTACCCAAACACAAGTCTTTGACCCCTTGTGTTTGGCCCCAACATATTTGGCAACTACTTTGCCTGATTTGTTAGTTAAAACATATGAAGCATCAAAAGTCTTAAATGAAATAATAGGCTCATTTGATGCAGTAGGAGATTTCTTTTTAGGCAATTTAATATGGGTTGATTGCCTAGAGCTAGATGCCTGATTCTTATACATAAAAGCATGGTGAGAAACAGAATGAGACTTCCTAGCATGAATTCTCCTAATCTTATGTTTGGGATAACCAGCAGGATATAAAATATAGCCCTCATTATCCTGAACCATGGGAGCCTTGCCCTTAACAAAATTAGATAATTTCTTAGGGGCATTAAGCTTGGCATTGCCTCCCTATTGGAAGCCAATGCCATCCTTAATGCCAGGGCGTCTCCGACTATAGAGCATGCTACGAGCAAATTTAAATTTTTCATTTTCTATCTCATGCTCATTAATTTTAGTAGTTAGTTGAGCTATGTGATCATTTTGTTCTTTAATTAAAGCTAAGTGATCATGGATAGCATCAACATTAATATCTCTACATCTAGTACAAATAGAAACATGATCAACCTTAGATGTAGATGGTTTGCAAACATTTAATTCATCAATCTTAGCATGTAACATGGCATTTTCATTTCTTAGATTGGAAATGATATCATTGCAAACATTCAAATGTTTAGCTTTAGAAATTAATCTAGCATTTTCATCTCTAAGGCTAGAAAGTGTAACATTCAATTTATCAATCTTAGCAATTAAACTAGCATTATCGTTCCTAAGATTGGCAATTGAATCGTCACAAGCATTTAACTTCTCAACCTTAGTAGATAAATTGACATTCTCAGTTTTAAGGTTAGAAATTGAATCATGGCAAATCCTAAGCTCAACAGACAAATTTTCACATTTTTCTACTTCCTGAGCATAGGCATTCTTCACCTTAACATGCTTTTTATTTTCCTTAATAAGGAATTCCTCTTGGCTATCCAAGAGTTCATCCTTCTCATGAATAGCACCAATCAATTCATTCAATTTTTCTTTTTGTTGCATGTTAAGGTTGGCAAAAAGACTAAGCAAATCATCTTCATTATCACTAGAGCTATACTCATCACTAGATGTTGTATATTTAGTGGAAGCTCTAGATTTTACCTTCTTCTTTTTGTCGTCCTTTGCTATGAAGCATTTGTGGCTGACGTTAGGGAAGAGGAGACCCTTGTTGGCGGCAATGTTGGCGGCGTCCTCATCGGAGGAGGAGTCGGTGGAGCTCTCATTGGAGTCCCATTCCCGACACATGTGGGCATCGTCGCCCTTCTTCTTGTAGTATCTCTTCTTTTCCTTCCTCTTTCCCTTCTTGTCGTCGCCCCTGTCACTGTCACTAGACATAGGACAATTTGCAATGAAATGACCGGGCTTACCACACTTGTAGCACACCCTTTTGGAACAGGGCTTGTAATCCTTCCCCTTCCTTTGTTTGAGGATTTGGCAGAAGCTCTTGATGATGAGCACCATCTCCTCATTATCAAGCTTGGAGGCGTCGATGGGGATCCTACTTGGTGTAGAGTCCTTCTCTTCCGTCACCTTGAATGCGACGGGTTGCACCTCGGGTGTGGAGGTGCCGCCTTGCTCCAAGTTGATGATTTGTTTGGAGCCTTTGATCATTAATTCAAAGCTCACAAACTTTCCTATAACTTCCTCATGAGACATTAGCTTATATCTAGGATCACCACGAATTAATTGAACTTGTGTAGGATTATGAAAAACGAGTGATCTTAGAATAACCTTGACCATCTCATGGTCATCCCATTTGGTGCTCCTGAGGTTGCGCACTTGGTTCACCAAGGTCTTGAGCTGGTTGTACATGGCTTGAGGCTCCTCTCCTTGGTTGAGGACGAACCGACAGAGCTCCCCCCCGATCGTTTCCCTCTTGGTGATCTTGGTCACCTCGTCTCCTTCGTGTGCGGTCTTTAGTACGTCCCAAATCTCCTTAGCACTTTTCAACCCTTGCACCTTATTATACTCCTCTCGGCATAGAGAGGCGAGGAGTATAGTAGTTGCTTGGGAATCAAAGTGCTTGATTTGGGCGACTTCGTCCGAATCGTAGCCTTCATCCCCCACGGATGGTACCTACGCTCCAAATTCAACAATGTCCCAAATACTTGTGTGGAGTGAGGTTAGGTGATGCCTCATTTTATCACTCCACATACAATAATCTTCACCGTTAAAAACCGGTGGTTTGCCTAATGGGACGGAAAGTAAAGGAGTGTGTTTGGAAATGCGAGGATAGCGTAGGGGGATCTTACTAAACTTCTTGCGCTCATGGCGCTTAGAAATGACGGACGGTGCGTTGGAGCCAGAGGTGGATGGCGACGAAGAATCGGTCTCATAGTAGACCACTTTCTTCATTTTCTTCTTCTTGTCGCCACTTCGATGCGACTTGACGCGGGGAGGGGATTCCTCCTTGCCTTTGGCGTCGGACTCCCTTGATGGAGCCTTCCCGTGGCTTGCAGACTTCTCGCTAGTCACGATCTCCCTCTTGGCGTGATCTTCGACATCACTTCGAGTTGTTAAACTCTAATGAAGCACCGGGCTCTTATACCAATTGAAAGTCGCCTAGAGGGGGGTGAATAGGAGGAATCTAAAAACTATAAACTTAAAGCACAACTACAAGCCGGGGTTAGCGTTAGAATTAAATCCGAGTGTGAAAGAGAGGGTGAAAACAAATAAACCAAGAAATGAAGCGAGTGACACAGTGATTTATTTTACCGAGGTTCAGTTCTTGCAAACCTAGTCCCTGTTGAGGTGGTCACAAAGGCCGGGTCTCTTTCAACCCTTTCCCTCTCTCAAACGGTCACTTAGACCAAGTAAGCTTTCTTCCCAATCAAATGGGTCACTTAGACCCCTACAAGGACCACCACAACTTGGTCTCTCTTGCTTTGATTACAAGTGTCTTGAGAACAAGAATGGGAAGAAGAAAGCGATCCAAGCGACAAGAACTCAAATGAACACGAAAATCTCTCTCTCACAAGTCACCAAGTGTTTGGAGTGGTTTTGGACTTTGGAGAAGATTTGATCTCTTGTTTGTGTCTTGGAGTGAAGTCTAGAGCTCTTGTATTGAATGCAATATGCTAGAAACTTGGATGCCTTGAATAGTGGTGGTTGGGGGTATTTATAGCCCCAACCACCAAAACAGCCATTGGGGAGGGCTGCTGTCGATGGGCGCACCAGACAGTCCGGTGCGCCAGCCACGTCATCCAACCGTTAGGGTTCTGACGGTTTCGACCGTTGGAGCTCTGTCTTCATGGGGCACCGGAGAGTCTGGTGCCGCACCGGACAGGCACTATTCATTGTCCGGTGCACCTTCTGGCGCTGCTCTGACTCTGCGCGAACTGTCCACGCACTGTTCACACTCACTGTTCACTTTTGTAGACGACCGTTGGCGCAGTAGCCGTTGCTCCGCTTGGTGCACCGGACAGTTTGGTGCTACACCAGACAGTTCGGTGAATTTTAGCGGAGTGGCTCTCCAGAAACCCGAAGGTGGCAAGTTCAGAGTGTACGATCTCTGGTGCACCAGACACTGTCCAGTGGTGCACCGTACACTGTCCGGTGGCACACTGGACAGTCCGGTGTGCCAGACCAGGGCAGCCTTCGGTTTCTTTTGCTCCTTTCTTTTTGAACCCCAACTTTGATCTTTTTATTGGTTTGTGTTGAACCTTTATGCACCTGTAGAACATAATCTAGAGCGAACTAGTTAGTCCAATTATTTGTGTTGGGCAATTCAACCACCAAAATTATTTCGGAAAAGGTTTGACCCTATTTCCCTTTCAAAAACACCTTCAGCAAGATAATACAAAGGCTCGCCGAAGCTATTATCAACATCGGATTTGCTTCTCAAGACGAAGACTCTATGTACAAGCAACATTGCAGAATGCCGAAGCTCAATAGCTTTGGCTCAAAGCCAGCAAAGAAACAAAAGACTAAATAGACCTTACTAGCTTTAGTTGCTTGTAAATAAGCGTTTAAGGGTACAGATGTAATTTTACCCGGGCTGCGTCCCGTGCCTATAAATAGATGAACAGTATTCCCATACTGTTCATGCTGGATCATATTCACTTTCTCGCATCCGCACCTTCGAACAAGCAGAATGTATCAATGTAATATTAACATTGTTGATATTCATTTCTGTCTTATGGAATATAAGAATAAATCAATTAATGAGATGCAGTTATCATATTTATCCTTTCGCATTCCTACTCACATATTAAATGATGAAGGTATGTCCTTCTTAACCTTCGTCTGGCGAAGCTTTATGCCCATGAGGAAATAATGCTTCGGATAGACGAAGGCACGTAATGACTAACGACTGTGTTGTCTTATTCTTGATATATAGCATTTGAGAACAAGTAACCAACATTGGCGCCTACCTCTGATGAACTCACTTCCACAATTGCGATAATGGCTTCGCAAGGCAACCAAGCTGTGGCACCTTTGGCTATGAAGCTAGTGCTCCCAATCACAGGCGACTCAAGTTTTGAACTAGCCAATAAGAAGCAGAAGAAGGAAGCACAGAGAAGGGTACAACATGTTGGGGTGCAAGGACCCTTCATCAAGTCCAAATGGTCTCATATACCAATCACCTTCTCCTAGGAAGACCTTCAGCTCAAGGATTATCCTCACAATGATGCAATGGTCATATCTTGTGTCATCAAGGGGTTCCTGGTCCATAATGTCCTAGTTGACACAGGTAGTGTGGCAGACATCATCTTTGCAAAGGCTTTCAGGCAAATGCAAGAGCCAGATGACAAGATACATGATGCAGCACACCCCCTCTTCGGCTTCGGAGGAAGACAGATTGTGGCACTCGACAAGATAATTATGCCGATCACCTTCGGCTATGTTCACAATACAAGGACAGAACAGGTTATCTTCGACATTGTCAATATGGAGTATCCCTACAATGCAATTAATGGTTGAGGGACGCTCGATACCTTCGAAGCAATATCCACCCAGCATATCTTTGCATGAAGATACCTTCTAACCAAGGGCCTATTGCTGTGCATGGAAGCCAAGAGGCCGCCAGGAGAGCCGAAGGTAGCTGCACAGATTCGAAGGCCATCCATAACATAGATGAAGTCGAAGCTCATCAACAATATAAACATAAAAGAGGTAAGGCTGCTTTAGCAGATCAACCAAAGCCCATGCTTTTGTGCGAAGACATAGCCGAGCAAAAGGTGTTGTTGGGATCCCAATTATCTGAGGAACAGGAGAAGACTTTTGTGACGGAACCTCCCAAGTCATTAGGCCCACCTACAGTTGTCCTTGTCCAACAGACCTCAGACAACCCTGCAGGTGCCCCTGAATCACTTGACAAGTTCAGTATTTGCTTTTCTTACCTTTCCCAAGAGCGTTTCACCCGTCACGTAGACATTACAAGCATCGGAGATATGAAAATGCGGAAGCAGTTACATAAACTTACCTTTATTTAAAAGTAAGACAGAGTTAAATATTTACAGACCAGAACATAATATACGAGTGCAGAGTATTATTATTACAAACCATGGGAGGCAAAAACCCCTCCCGGTAAGTATTAACAAAAGTTTTATGGAGGATCCTTTCCTCTCGCACCTTCACTCCTGGTGTTCTTCCTTTGGTACCACCTTAGAATAGAAGCAACAAAAGTTTGTCACTTCTTCACCTAAAAACAATAGGGAATAAAACCCTAAGTATGGGATTACTCAGCAAGTCTTACCTGACTAAAGAAAAGACTCTCAAGGGTATGCTGGCTTGAGGGAGTCAAGGTAAGGCTTAATAATAATCAAAGACTCTGTTTGTAGAAATGCTTACTAAAAGTGGATCCTTAAAAATCCAATTTTACTTGTCAGGTTAAGTCAGATTACCTGTATCTAGAGTTCTTTCTACCCTAGTTCAAACACTTAACCTGCACTAGCCAATTTCTTATCAACCCTTCATCTTTACTGGATTGCTACGTGTAAGTCAGTGACCAAGTCTTCATAACGGCGAAGGTACGACGATCTGAATCATTTATACTAAACTAAGGATCTCCAATCACATGACATATGTAGCACTCAACCCTTGCATATGTCAACTCGCCACCGGGGTTCTTAAGACTAGATCAGGTTCACGCCAACCGAGAGCACAGATACACCACCGTCCAGCCTCTTGCCACGGAGGGTACACGCTACTCTCACCATCTCTCCACTCCCATTGTGTGGTATCTTATTCTGGCCTTAGTCGGCCCGAGGCAAAGCTTACCCATGACGAGGCATGTGACCAGTTAAAGGGTCCTCGTTCATCAAGCCTACATCGAGACGGTCCTTAATCAACTTAGACGGAGACACTACACCGAGACTCTTCTTCTCGTGCAAGTCACCCGCCCGGTCTCAGCTTAATCATTTCCAATCCCAAAGTTTGGTACCTGGTAGAGGTACATCTTTTCTGATGTTGAACCCATCATGGCCATGATGGATCCACCATCAAGTTTTATTTTCAAAAACATCCCTCCCACTTTGCAACATCATATTTTGTAAAAACAAAACATTTTGTTTGGCTAAAGGAAGACTAAGCATAGGAAAACCTTTTGTAAAATAGGGATTCAAAGGAAGGTAATCAAATTCATGGAAGGACATGCAAGAATTGTTTTAGCAATCAACTCCTATCACCTAATGCATGAAGCAAGTGAGAAAGAGTTTAAAAGAATCAAGGAGATGGCAAATGCACCGGGGCTTGCCTTGGTTTACAAGTGATTCAGGCTCGGTCCCGTAGATGTCAAAATAGAAACAGCTGCCTACCTGATGTCCTTCAGGTGGTGGTGGTGAAGTCTTCTCTTCTTCTACTTCAACTTCTTCCTCATTTTCTAAATATAACCATACACAATAATGAATGCCCATGTAATGCTCATGAGAGTGCAAAGATAATAAAGGTTTATTATCTAAAGTCTTGAATACAATTTTCCTTCACGGAACTCTTAGAACTTAGGGTTTCAGGAGTCAACAGTGAAGTTCAAAGAGCTTGAGGGGTAGGGTTTTGGGTTCTAAGTATCAAACAAGGTCCAAGTTATACCAAACTTTACTCAAGGCTTCTAAATAATGTTTAGAGTTCATATAAAAAGTTTGGGGATTTTTGGAATTATTATCTATTTTCTAAAAATCTAGAAACAAGGTTTTAGGCTATTGTAAATGCTCCAAAATTCCCTATTTGATCTAAAAATCATGAAACTATTTTTATTATATTCTATGAAAAATTAGGAATCTAGCAAAATTGGTTTGACATTTTTGGGATTTTCTATAATTTTCTAGAATTGTTTTTGCTCTGGTAGAAAAAGAAAAAAAACAATGAACAGTCCCGGGCCGAATCCAGCCCAGGCGGCCTAATCCCGGAGGAAAACGCGCGCGCCCGCGCCCGCGTTGCAGACTTTGCAAGAAAACCCCTGGCGTTCTGGTTAACTTGAAGTGGGTTCTTTCAGTGTTGCTTTGAGTCACTACAGTTTCCAAGAAGACCCCCGTATTCTATTCCTTTACAAGTCGAGGTCCCCGACGGGGAGCGGCGTTGCAGAGCTCCGGCGAGGTCGCGTACCGGCCGAACCGCTCCAGGACCGGCGCCCTACTTTGGTAGAGATCAAATCTAAGATCTAACGAGGGTTTCCCCTCAATCAATTTCACGATTGGTGATCTACCTAGCTCTGCCCACGAAGACAGCGGGCAGCATGGACATTCACTCGCGTTCCCGGAGATCAGTGGGTTCCTAGTTCAATTGGGCAGGTCGATGATCATCACGGGTACATGAGAGCACTCAAACGAGGGAGCAGACGGTATGAACTGACCTGAATTGCGCTGGCCACAGCGAGGTGTTCTTGCGGTGTGTTTGAGCAGATTTGGGGAACTGTAAAATACGAGCTCGCTGGTGATCAACTGAGGGTAATACTGGGTGGCTAGGTGTGTGATGATCTTGCAGAGCTTACGGAGGGCTCAATTTATACTAAGCGAGAGCGGTGGCCAGGAATTGCAGCGATGACGCGCAGCGGTCAGAGGAGGGGGAGTTCACTAGCGTAGTGGATTCGTAGCATCAACCGTGGCATTCACTCCGGTGATCAACGGAGAGCTAAAGTAGATCACGACGATGCGGTGGAGATGCCTAGACATGCGGCACATGGCCGGAAGGCGGCAGCCACCGGCGATCTCATCTTAATCCACAGCGGCGAGCGTGGTGCGGTGGCCGGAATTATTTACTGGCCGGAGCTTATCCACGGCGGCGTGACTACGAGCGTTATCCGATCAACCCAAGCACGAATCGAGATGGCGCGGCATGAATCACGGCGGAGAGATCGTTGGCGGCGAAAAACTGAGCTGGCGGTCTGATCTACTTCAGATACTATACCATGGCGAACTCTATGCAGTGCACTTGACAGCCAAGATTTAGGGCAGATTCTCTCTAAATTTTTCATGGCAACTCACCCAAAGCTCTGCAGCAAAGTTGTAGACCAATGATTCAGCTAATATCTTGCCATAACAACTATACCCAAATTCCTACTAGATCATGCTTGAATTCGTGCCCAAAGTTCCTGCAGTTGCACTGTTAGTCTCAAATTCAGACTTCAAACAGCCTGACAGCCCATCTTTGGGTGCATTTTTCTCAAATTTCTTCATAACAACCATGCTTACTCTCTTAAGCAAAGTTATTCTCCTTTTATAGGTCTACAAGGCCGGAAGGCGGCAGTCACCGACGATCTTAGCTTAATCCACCACGGCGAGCGTGGTACGGTGGCCGGAATTATTTACTGGCCGGAGCTTATCCACGGTGGTGTGACTCCGAGCTTTATCCAATCAACCCGAGCACGAATCGAGATGGCGGCGGCACGAATCGCGGCAGAGAGATCATCGGCAGCAAAAAACTGAGCTGGCGGTCTGATCTACTTCAGATACTGTACCATGGCGAACTCTATGCAGTGCACCAGACAGCCAAGATTTAGGGCAGATTCTCTCTAAATTTTTCATGGCAACTCACCCAAAGCTCTGCAGCAAAGTTGTAGACCAATGATTCAGCTACAATCTTGCCACAACAACTATACCCAAATTCCTACTAGATCATGCTTGAATTCGTGCCCAAAGTTCCTGCAGTTGCATTGTCAGTCTAAAATTCAGACTTCAAACATCCTGACAGCCCATCTTTGGGTGCATTTTTCTCCAATTTCTTCATAACAACCATGCTTACTCTCTTAAGCAAAGTTATTCTCCTTTTATAGGTCTACAATGTTGATGTGGTGATCTAGGGCAAAATCCTTCTTGTTTGGAAGTAACAAGGTCACAAAGATGAGCTCAAAACACTGAATTTCAGACTTAGCTTTAGAACTCAAATAGGGTCCTTTTGCAAATAGGTCCAAAATTCAGGGTTTAGCTTGCAAATCTTCATGATTGTGAACCATATGACTTAAGATACCTTACTTTCATAGTTTTTGCACTTTAGTCCAAAAGTGCACTGATTTTGCACTTAGCCCCCTAGGGTTTAGGTCTAGGGTTTTCCAGGGTTCCTTTTTAGGGTTTTTGGTATTTCAGGGGTGTGAATGTAATTTAGGTCCATTCTTAGTAACATTTCATGACTATTTCACTTAAGCTTTAGGGTTTTCTCTATTTGGATTTTGTTTTACCCTTCTGAACCCATTTAAGGTTATGTACCCTACTCTAGGGTTTTATTTGCAAAAATGCCATATCAATACAACTTGTTTGAAACTTCAACCTAGTGAATGCCTTCTAGGTGTGTCAAACACATGAAATGCTAATGCTGATGATGTTATGCTCAAGTTTTAGTAACAGTAACACTAGGGGTGTTACATTCTTCCCCCCATAAAAGAATCTCGTCCTGAGATTAAAAGTCCTAGGGCAAGTAATGGAAAAGGAAATGCTTCACATTTTTATTTCCTGATTTTTGGTATAAGGCAGGGGTGGTTTGGGGCTCACTCTTTTATTACAACAATTGTATACACTTTACAAATTACATGAGGCTAAAAAGCCTAGGAAATTCTTTTCTAAAAAGTCATGAGTTTCCCATGTAGCCTCATCTTCGGAATGTTGGTTCCACTGTATCTTGTAAAACTTGAGAGTTTTTCTCCGAGTAACCCTGTCCTTTTGATCCAAGACTTGAATAGGGTGCTCTGAATATGTCAAGTCTGGCTCTAGGACAACATCTGTTACTTCGATAGTTCGATCTGGAACCCGAAGACACCTCTTCAACTGAGACACGTGGAACACATTATGTACAGCAGAAAAGGTTTCGGGTAGTTGAAGTCGATACGCCACTGGCCCATATCTTTCAAGAATGAGAAAAGGACCAATATATCATGGTGCAAGCTTCCCTTTAACCCCGAAACATGATACACCCTTCATCGGTGAAACTTTCAGGTAGACATAATCTCCCATGAGAAAGTACAAGGTTTGTCGTCGCTTGTCTGCATAACTCTTCTGACGAGCTTGAGCTTTCTTCAAATTATGAATTATTCTCTAAACCTTTTCTTCGGTCTCTTTCACCATATCAGGCCTGAAGAAGTACCTTTCACCTGGTTCAGACCAATTTAGCGAAGTACGACATCGTCGTCCATATAAAGCTTCGAAGGTTGCCATCTTAATGCTTTCTTGATAGCTATTATTATATGAGAACTCCGCTAACGGTAAACATTCATCCCATTTCTGTGGGAATTCTAGAACACATGCCCGCAGCATATCTTCAAGTATTTAGTTTACCCTCTCAGTCTGCCCACTTGTTTGAGGATGATAGGCCGAACTGTGGAGCAACTTAGTACCCAAAGATTTGTGAAGTTCTTCCCAAAATTTGGATACAAATTGAGGTCCACGATCCGACACTATAGTCTTTGGAATACCATGCAAACTGAGAATGCAAGCAATGTATAATTCCGTATAGGTGAGAACCGGGTAATATGTCTTGACTGGCAGAAAATGAGCAATTTTCGTAAGCCGATCAATAATAACCCAGATGGAATCATAGCCTTTTGCTGTTCTGGGCAATCCCACAATAAAGTCCATACTAATATCTTCCCATTTCCATGTTGGTATTGGTAGATATTGTAATGGACCGGCAGCTTTCATGTGTATGGCCTTGACACGTTTACAAGTGTCACATCTAGCCACATAGCGTGCGATTTCAATCTTCATCTTCGTCCACCAATAATGCTGTTTCAGATCTTGATACATCTTAGTGCTTCCAGGATGAATAGAATAGCGACTAAGATGTGCTTCATCTAAGATTTGCTGGTGGACCTCTTCATTCTTCGGCACAACTATGCGGTTGTTAAACCATACAACACCTTCATCGTCTTTTTTGAAGCAGTTGGCTTTTCCAGCTTTTATCTTTTCATGAATGTGTCTCATACCCTCATCATTCTTTTGTGCGTCAATTATTATTTGTAAGATGACTGACTCAAGCTTCAAGTGATTTGAAGTTCCATGCTGAATCATTCCTAGGTTTAGATTCTCCATTTCCTGGCATAATGTTAGACAATGGCAAGAGGCCTTGCGACTGAGTGCATCTGCCACTACATTGGCTTTGCCTGGGTGATAATGGATCTCTAGTTCATAATCCTTAATAAGCTCGAGCCATCTCCTTTGTCTCATATTGAGCTCGGACTGGGTAAAGATATACTTCAAACTTTTGTGGTCTGTATAGATATGATAGACATTTCCCAGTAGATAATGATGCCAAATTTTTAGGGCATGAACCACTTCAGCTAACTCCAGATCATGAGTTGGATAATGCTCCTCATGCCGGCGCAACTGCCTTGAAGCATAAGCTATTACTCGGCCTTCTTGCATTAATACACAGCCGAGACCACTGCCTGATGCATCACAGTACACATCAAAAGGCTTTTCAATATCTGGTTGAGCCAATACCGGAGCAGTGGTTAATAATACCTTCAATTTTTTAAAGGCTTCATTACATTCTGAAGACCAATTGAATTTAATATCGTTCTTCAATAAACTCGTGATTGGTTTCACAAGTTTGGAAAAATCTGGTATAAATCAGTGGTAATAGCCAGCCAGTCCAAGGAAACTTCGGACTTGATGTACAGTGGTTGGGGGTTTCCACTCCAAAATATCCTTGACTTTGCTGGGATCCACTGCAATCCCCTTGGCAGATAACACATGTCCCAGAAATTGGATTTCTTCCAACCAGAACGCGCATTTACTGAACTTGGCATATAATTGATGTTCCCTTAAGCGCGTTAATACGATCCGTAAGTGTTGAGCATGCTCCTCTTCATTCTTGGAATATATTAAGATATTGTCGATGAATACCACCACAAACTTGTCTAACTCAGGCATAAATACTGAGTTCATCAAAAAAGTGAAGTGGGCAGGAGCATTCGTCAGTCCAAAAGACATTACCAAATATTCAAATAATCCATACCGCATAGTGAATGCGGTCTTTGGTATATCCTCGGGCCTGATACGGATCTGATGATAGCCTGATCTGAGGTCAATCTTAGAGAAAACCCTTGCTCCAGTCAGTTGATCAAATAGAATGTCAATCCGTGGAAGAGGGTACTTATTTTTGATAGTAACCTCATTAAGGGGTCTATAATCCACACACATTCGAAGTGTTTGGTCCTTCTTCTTGATGAAGATGGCGGGACAACCCCACGATGATGAGCTTGGCCGGATGAATCCCTTCTCAAGTTGATCTTGCAATTGGGTCTTGAGTTCTGCCAGCTCATTTGGAGGCATTCGGTACGATCTTCTAGAAATGGGAGCCGTACCGGGCTTCAACTCAATTACAAATTCTATATCTCTTTCGGGTGGCAATCCAGGAAAATCTTCTGGAAAGACATCTGGGAACTCACATACTACCGGAATATCTTTGATCTCCGGTATAATGGCTTCATTAATTCTGCCAATTGGTTTAGCTGGAATGGCTATGGGAATAGACAAAAGAATGTCTTCTTAGCCATAACTCAACCTGATAGTTCTCAGATCAGTGTTCAGGATTGCTTTATGCTGGGCCAACCAATTCATGCCCAAAATTACATCTATGTCTTGGCCTTTCAGAACAATCATATTAGTAGGAAAGTCCCGTCCAGCCAATGTTACGGGCACTTAAAGCCACTTCTTTAGTAAATATTTGTTCCCCAGGCGAATGGATTTTAAACCCTTCCCTTGATTCATGGTATGGAATGGAATGTTGCTCCACAAATCTCTTGCTTATGAATGTATGCGAAGCACCAGAATCAAAAAGAATAATTGCAGGGTAATTGGCCACGAGGAATGTACCCATCATCACCGGTTCACCTTCTGGTGTGGTGGCCACTTGAGTGTAATAAATTCGTCTAGTTTTCCATGTATTCTTGCCCGCGGTACTGGTTGCCGCATTTCCCTTGGAACCTTCGGAGCTTTGCTGATTATTTGATTGATTCTGCCTTGGGTATGGACAGTCCTTAATCAAATGCCCGGACTTTCCACGGTTGAAGCAGCCGATTGATGAGCTTGGAAGAGTAGGGAAACGAGTGCCAGGGGCACCCGGCTGATTTGTAGCAGTGGGGGCAGGGGTAGGACGGAGAAACACTGGTTGCTTGAATGGGAAGGAGGGTGGGCGTGACGAAGAATGATTCTGGTTGAAAGGTCGGATAACCAACCTTTGTCTTTTCTCGGGGCCCTGATTGGGCCTGTTGCCTCCATTCCCCTTGGATTTTCTGGATCCTGCATATTTAGCCTCAACTGCCAGCGCTGTGCTGACAGCCCTTCCGTAAGTAAGGTCGATGCAGGTGGCCATCTTTCTTTGCATTCGATCATTCAAACCTCTCATGAAACAATTCATCTTCTTTATGTCGGTGTTGACTTGATCGATTGTGTATTGGGATAAGTGGTTGAACTTATTGAGATACTGGGTGACAGTATCTCCGCCTTGTTTCAACTTCATGAACTCCTCCTGCTTCATATGCAGGACTCCTTCAGGTATATAATGCTCTCTGAAGGCCAACTTGAACTCATCCTAAGTGATTTGATGATCGGCCGGCTGAACGACAACAAAATTTCCCCACCATGTGCTGGCAGGGCCACGCAATTACTGAGCTACAAACAGGGGCTTTTGAATTTTGGAACACCGGAGAAGCCCAAATTTCTGTTCAATGACGCGGATCCATTCATCCGCCTCTAAAGGATCTTCTGCCTTGACGAACAACGGAGGTCGTGTCTTAGAGAAATCCAGATAAGATGTTTCACGGGGGCCTTGCGAATATGCCCGCCGCCTTGTTGTTGTAGTTGTTGACCTGCCATCTCCCGTAGGAAGCGAGTATTGTTTGCTATAGCGTTTACCAAGGCAGCGATGGCCTCGGCAAGTGTCGGGGGTACTAGAGGTGGATTTGGGGTTGCTTCCCTCCCATGGGAGGTACCAGCCCCATCCTAAGCGCGAGTCCTCGAAGGCATCTGAGGCAAAGAACATTTGGAGCAATATGATATGCCATACAAACCATCCATTTCACATTACTTAAAAAGGTAATGTTACAGACTCATACAATAGGATTACACCACCTATTACACAATAGTACTACTTCTATACTACATTATTCCTGCTTTTTGTCACTCTAGGTAGCCTCGCTATCAGGCGTAGGAGACCATTCATCGATCAGCTTCATAGAGGGAGGGGGCCTAAAAAGGTCTAGCTCACCACCCATTGCTTCTCCTGCTACTCTAGAAGGTCCGACTTCCATCCTGACAGGATCCGCAGGGACGTTCGGGTGCAGTTGCGAGTACAGTACATGAACTTGTTCATTTAGTGTGTTGCAATAAACCTGCAAGCTATCCACGGTTGAGCTAAGCTCTTCCACTCAGGCTCGAGCTCTAGCTTCCTTTGCCCAAGCTAGTGAACGAGAGTTCACAGCCCAGTCAAGCGCTAGATCCCGATCCGCTAGCTGGTCTTGCAGTTGGCGGATGTCTCTTCTTAATTCATTGATTCTTTCACCATCTGCGACCCATATGTCATTCCTGCGTTGGAGTTCTGATCGAAGCTGATTAACTTGAGCTTCTAGATCCCCGATTGGATCGTTATTACCGCTACTGCTGTTGTCATGCCTCGGGGCAAGTTGGTGATGAGGTACGCCAATTGGCTCGGTTGACTTGCGTGCAGTCTTTCTTGTACGTGGCGGCATTTTTCTAAGGGGAAAATCTTATTAGCATAGTTTTTAGCATGATGCATGTGTAATTACAGAATCAACCTTAGTTGATTCAACCTTCTATACATTGCACTCTTCCTATCTGGTCTTTGCAATAAACTCTTCAGAGATACTTAGGTAAGAAGGGAAGAAATTTTCTAGATAAGTCTTAGAAAATTCTTTTTGAAGATGCCTCACAATATCTGCAGAGATGGGCTTCACTTCGATACCAGCTGTGATGGAACCTCCCAAGTCATTAGGCCCACCTACAGTTGTCCTTGTCCAACGGACCTCAGACAACCCTGCAAGTGCCCCTGAATCACTTGACAAGTTTGGTATCTGCTTTTCTTACCTTTCCCAAGAGCGTTTCACCCGTCACGCAGACATTACAAGCATCGGAGATATGAAAATGCAGAAGCAGTTACATAAACTTACCTTTATTTAAAAGTAAGACAGAGTTAAATATTTACAGACTAGAACATAATATACGAGTGCAGAGTATTATTATTACAAACCATGGCAGGCAAAAACCCCTCCCGATAGGTATTAACAAAAGTTTTATGGAGGATCCTTTCCTCCCGCAGCTTCACTCCTGGTGTTCTTCCTTTGGTACCACCTTAGAACAGAAGCAACAAAAGTTTGTCGCTTCTTCACCTAAAAACAATAGAGAATAAAACCCTGAGTATGGGATTAATCAGCAAGTCTTACACGACTAAAGAAAAGACTCTCAAGGGTATGCTGGCTTAAGGGAGTCAAGGTAAGGCTTAACAATAATCAAAGACTCTGTTTACAGAAATGCTTACTAAAAGTGGATCCTTAAAAATCCATTTTTACTTGTCAGGTTAAGTCAGATTACCTGTATCTAGAGTTCTTTCTACCCTAGTTCAAACACTTAACCAGCACTAGCCAATTTCTTATCAACCCTTCATCTTTACTGGATTGCTACGTGTAAGTCAATGACCAAGTCTTCATAACCGCAAAGGTACGGCGATCTGAATCGATTATACTCAGCTGAGGATCTCTAATCACATGACATATGTAGCACTCAACCCTTGCATATGTCAACTCGCCACCGGGGTTCTTAAGACCGGATCAGGTTCACACCAACCGAGAGCACAGATACACCACCGTCCAGCCTCTTGCCATGGAGGGTACACTCTACTCTCGCCATCTCTCCACTCCCATTGCGTGGTTTCTTATTTTGGCCTTAGTCTGCCCGAGGCAAAGCTTACCCGTGACGAGGCATGTGACCAGTTAAAGGGTCCTCGATCATCAAGCCTACATCGAGACGGTCCTTAATTGACTCAGACGGAGACACTACACCGAGACTCTTCTTCTCGTGCAAGTCACCCGCCCAGTCTCAGCTTAATCATTTCCAATCCCAAAGTTTGGTACCTGGCAGAGGTACTTCTTTTTCGATGTTGAACCCATCATGGCCATGATGGATCCACCATCAAGTTTTATTTTCAAAAACATCCCTCCCACTTTGCAACATCATCTTTTGTAAAAACAAAACATTTTGTTTTGCTAAAGCAAGACAAAGCATAGGAAAACCTTTTGTAAAACAGGGATTCAAAGGAAGGTAATCAAATTCAAGGAAGGAAATGCAAGAATTGTTTTAGCAATCAACTCCTATCACCTAATGCATCAAGCAAGTGAGAAAGAGTTTAAAAGAATCAAGGAGATGGCAAATGCACCGGGGCTTGCCTTGGTTTACAGGAGATTTAGGCTCGGTCCCGCAGATGTCAAAATAGAAACAGCTGCCTGCCTGATGTCCTTCAGGTGGTGGTGGTGAAGTCTTCTCTTCTTCTACTTCAACTTCTTCCTCATTTTCTAAATATAACCATACATAATAATGAATGCCCATGTAATGCTCATGAGAGTGCAAAGATAATAAAGGTTTATTATCTAAAGTCTTGAATACAATTTTCCTTCATGGAACTCTGAGAACTTAGGGTTTCCGGAGTCAACAGTGAAGTTCAAAGAGCAGGAGGGGTAGGGTTTTGGGTTCTAAGTATCAAACAAGGTCCAAGTCATACCAAACTTTACTCAAGGCTTCTAAATAATGTTTAGAGTTTATATAAAAAGTTTGGGGATTTTTGGAATTATTATCTATTTTCTAAAAATCTAGAAACAAGATTTTAGGCTATTTTAAATGCTCCAAAATTCCCTATTTGATCCAAAAATCATGAAACTATTTTTATTATATTCTATGGAAAATTAGGAATCTAGCAAAATTGGTTTGACATTTTTGGGATTTTTTTTACAATTTTCTAGAATTGTTTTTGTTCTAGTAGAAAAAGAAAAACAGTGAACTGTCTCGGGCCGAATCCAGCCTAGGCAGCCCAATCCCGGAGGAAAATGCGCGCGCCCGCGCCCGTGCTGCAGCCTTTGCAAGAAAACCCCTGCCGTTCTGGTTAACTTGAAGTGGGTTCTTTCACTATTGCTTTGAGTCACTGACAGTTTCCAAGAAGACCGCCCGTATTCTATTCCTTTACAAGTCGAGGTCCACGACGGGGAGCAGCATTGCAGAGCTCTAGCAAGCTCGCGTACCGGCCGAACCGCTCTAGGACCAGCGCCCTACTTTGGTAGAGATCAAATCCAAGATCTAACAAGGGTTTCCCCTCAATCAATTTCACGATTGGCGATCTACCTAGCTCTACCCACGAAACAGCGGGCAACATGGACATTCACTCGCGTTCCCGGTGATCAGTGGGTTCCTAGTTCAATTGGGCGGGTCGATGATCATCCCGGGTACATGAGAGCACTCAAACAAGGAAGCAGTCGGTATGAACTGACCTGAATTGCGCTGGCCACGGCGAGGTGTTCTTGTGGTGTGTTTGAGCAGATTTGGTAGAACTATAAAATTCGAGCTCACTGGTGATCAACTGAGGGTAATACTGGGTGGCTAGGTGTGTGATGATCTTGCGGAGCTTACGGAGGGCTCAATTTATACTAAGCGAGAGCGGTGGCCGGGAATTGCAGCGATGACGCGCGGCGGTTAGAGGAGGGGGAGTTCACTAGCGTAGTGGATTCATGGCATCAACCGTGGCATTCACTCCGGTGATCAACGGAGAGCTAAAGTAGATCATGGCGATGCGGTGGAGATGCCTAGACACGCGGCACAAGGCCGGAAGGCGGCAGTCACCGGCGATCTTAGCTTAATCCACCACGGCGAGCGTGGTACGGTGGCTGGAATTATTTACTAGCCGGAGCTTATCCACGGTGGCGTGACTCCGAGCTTTATCCGATCAACCCGAGCACGAATCGAGATGGCGGCAGCACGAATCGCGGCAGAGAGATCATCGGCAGCGAAAAACTGAGCTGGCGGTCTGATCTACTTCAGATACTGTACCATGGCGAACTCTATGCAGTGCACCAGACAGCCAAGATTTAGGGCAGATTCTCTCTAAATTTTTCATGGCAACTCACCCAAAGCTCTGCAACAAAGTTGTAGACTAATGATTCAGCTACAATCTTGCCATAACAACTATACCCAAATTCCTACTAGATCATGCTTGAATTCGTGCCCAAAGTTCCTGCAGTTGCATTGTCAGTCTAAAATTCAGACTTCAAACATCCTGACAGCCCATCTTTGGGTGCATTTTTCTCCAATTTCTTCAAAACAACCATGCTTACTCTCTTAAGCAAAGTTATTCTCCTTTTATAGGTCTACAATGTTGATGTGGTGATCTAGGGCAAAATCCTTCTTGTTTGGAAGTTACAAGGTCACAAAGATGAGCTCAAAACACTGAATTTCAGACTTAGCTTTAGAACTCAAATAGGGTCCTTATGCAAATGGGTCCAAAATTCAGGGCTTAGCTTGCAAATCTTAATGATTGTGAACCATATGACTTAAGATACCTTACTTTCATAGTTTTTGCACTTTAGTCCAAAAGTGCACTGATTTTGCACTTAGCCCCTAGGGTTTAGGTCTAGGGTTTTCCAGGGTTCCTTTTTAGGGTTTTTGGTATTTCAGGGGTGTGAATGTAAATTAGGTCCATTCTTAGTAACATTTCATGACTATTTCACTTAAGCTTTAGGGTTTTCTCTATTTGGATTTTGTTTTACCCTTCTGAACCCCATTTAGGGTTATGTACCCTACTCCAAGGTTTTATTTGCAAAAATGCCATATCAATACAACTTGTTTGAAACTTCAACCTAGTGAATGCATTCTAAGTGTGTCAAACACATGAAATGCTAATGCTGATGATGTTATGCTCAAGTTTTAGTATTTATCACCAGGGGTGTTACAACTTTGTTGAGATTTCTGTTCAATAGCAAGGATGTCTTTGCCTGGTCAGCTAATGACCTTTGTGGTGTCAACAGAGATGTCATTGAGCATTCACTCAATGTAGACCCAGCCATCAGGTCGAGAAAGCAGAAGCTTCGGAAAATGTCCGATGATAAAGCCGAAGGAGCACGAAACAAAGTCAAAAGGCTTCTGAGTGCTAGAGTTATTAGAGAAGTAACATACCAGAGTGGCTAGCATACACTGTGATGGTGAAAAAAGCTAATGGAAAATAGAGAATGTGCATTGACTTCACAAATCTCAATAAGGCATGCCCAAAGGATGAATTTCCATTGCCAAGGATAGACTCTCTTGTGGATGCAGCGGCTACTTCAGAGCTCATGAGCTTATTGGACTACTACTCAGGTTATCATCAAATTTGGATGAAGAAGGAGGATGAACCTAAGATAAGCTTCATAACCCCTAGTGGGACCTATTGCTACCTTCGAACGCCCGAGGGGCTCAAGAATACTGGAGGAAGTTTCATCAGGACGACTGCCAAAGTCCTTCACTCTCAAATTGGCAAAAATGTGCTAACATATGTTGATGACATCATAGTAAAGAGCACGAAGCAAGAAAATCACGTTGCTGATTTGCAAGAAACATTTGCTAACTTCAGAAGAGTTGGTTAAATTAAATCCAGAAAAATGTGTCTTCGGAGTGCAGAAGAGCAAATTTATTGGTTGCTTGGTATCAACAAAGGGTATTGAAGCTAATCCAAGTAAGATAGAAGCTATACTTCGGATGGAGCCGCCAAAGTCAAGAAAGGGTGCCCAAAGGTTAACGAGAAGGCTGACATCATTGAATAGATTTATTTCAAAATTAGCAGAGATGAATTTGCCATTCTTCGAGGTGGTGAAGTTAGCCGAAGTCTTTCCATGGGGACCAGCCCAACAAAAAGCCTTTGAGGAACTGAAGCAGTATTTGATAGAACTGACAACCTTGACCCCACCTTCGTCAGGAACTCCATTGCTGTTGTATGTGGCTGCTTTCCACACTGCGGTTAGTGCAGCGCTAGCGCAAGAGAAGCAGGATGGCCAGGAAAGAAAACAAGTGCCAGTGTACTTTGTCTCCGAAGTACTTAGTGCACCAAAGAAAAATTATACAAAGTTAGAGAAGGTACTATATGCTGTATTAATGGCTTCCAGGAAGCTTCAGCATTACTTTCAAACATACCATATCATAGTACCTTCTTCACAACCCCTCAAGGACATAATGAGAAAACAGAGAAGCCACACTAAGAGTTGGAAAATGGCCTGCAGAATTGAATGAATTCGCTATCGATTTCGTTCATAGATCTTCAATCCAATCTCAGGCGTTAGTAGACTTCATTGCTTATTGGACGCCAGGGGCTCAAGAAGAAGAGAAAACAAATGATGCTAAAGCCTAGATAGTATTTTGTGATGGGTCCTGGGGAACCTTCGGCGCAGGCGCAGCTGCTATTTTAATTTCACCATCAAAAATCAAAACATGCTATGCAGCAAGATTGGACTTCAACTAAACAAATAACATTGCAGAGTATGAAGCCCTTCTCTTGGGGCTTCAAAAACTTAAGGCAATGGGAATAAGAAGGGAAATACTCAAATACGACTCGCAAGTCATCTCAGGTCACATTGACAAAAGTAGCAAAGCAAGGGACCCGAAGCTAGAAAAATATCTGGATGCGGTCCGAAGGATGGAAGCCTCTTTTGAAGGTTTCTCTATAAAAAACATCCCAAGAGGGAAAAACGAGCATGCAGATTTGTTAGCTAAATCAGTGGCACAAGGGCTTCTATTACCTTAGGAGGTGTTGTTTGAAACAATAAAAGCACCTTCGGTTGAGCTCATGGAAAGAGCGGTGATTATAATCTCACCAGTGCACAGTGAAGATTAGAGGACTGGGATTGTATCTTTCCTCCAAGGCAATTGTCTTTCGGATGACGAAGTTTACAATAAAAGAATGGAAGCAAGAACACGACCATATGTAATTATCGAAGGGGAGTTATACAAACAAGGAGTCTCCTCTCCATTGCTCAAATGCTTGTCTAGAGCCAAAGGTCAAGAATTGATGAAGGAGATACACGCAGGATTGTGTGGAGCTCATATTAGGTCTAGGCCTCTGGTGGGGAAGGTTTTCAGACAAGGATTTTACTAGCCAAAGGTAGCTTCGGATGCAGCGGACTTGGTCTAGAAATGTGAAAATTGTCAAAGATGCGCTAGAGACCAGAAACAACATTCGTCTTGAACCCAGCTAATACAGCCTACTTGGCCACTGCAAAGGTGGGGTTTGGATTTGTTAGGTCCACTTCCATCAGCACAAGGCAACTTGAAATATGTTGTGGTAGCAGTGGAGTACTTCTCTAAGTGGATCGAAGCAAAGCCCTTAGCCACAATAACTTCAGCCATAGTATAGAAATTCTTTTGGCAAAATATTGTTTGTCGCTTCGGTGTCCTGAAGGCTATCATGGTTGACAATGGAACTCAATTCGATGCTGAAACATTCAAAACCTTTTGTGATCAGATTGGTAACAAAATACACTTTGCATCAGTGAGACATCTGAAGTCAAATGGACAGGTAGAAAGAGCAAACGGAATTATAATAACAGGAATAATGAAGTCAATCTTTAACTAGCCCAAAGGAAAGTGGCCAGAAGAATTAATAAAATTGGTGTGGAATCACAACACTGTCGTTTCAAGGTCAACAGGCTTTACTCCACTCAAGCTTCTGTTTGGTGACGAGGCAATAACACCGGAAGAAGCAAGAAGGGGTTCAATAAGGACCTTGGCTTCGATAGAAGATAAAGAGGATTACAAAATAACAAAAGACACTATAGAAGGGACCAGGCTCCAAGTAGTAGACCACATCAATAAGTACCAGGCTGAAACAATCAAATGGCGAGACTGCAAGGTAAAACTGAAAAACATCAAGCCAGGACATTTGGGCTTCGTAGAGTGGCCAACCCAGATACAGTGGGGAAGCTTCAGCTCAAGTGGGAAGGTCCTTTTCTGGTGGAATCTTCATCAAGACCTAGATCTTATAGGTTGAAAGACATGGATGGCAATGACATGCTAAGGTCTTGGAATGCGGATGAGCTTCAAAGATATTATGTATAAACTATGTAATTTTCTTATTTTTTCTATGGCACCCTTTTCCTTTCAAGAGGGGAGAAAGTTTTTTAATAGGGCCATAGGTTGTAATTTTCATTTCTTGTGTAGCCCTAAGCAATGCAAGGGCCAAATTCCCCCACGTAAAATGTAAAATCTGGGATTACACCATCGAGTGTAAAAAACTATGAAGAAGCTCCAAAGTCGTCCCTAAGGGGATGCAGAGCTAAGGTGTCACCTAAGAGATGAAGAAGCTTCAAAGTCATTCCTAAAGGGACGCAGAGTAAGTTACGAAGCTCCAAAGTCATTCCTAAGGGAATGCAGAGCTAAAATACCACCTAAATCAAAGGTGAAAAAGCTCCAAAGTCGTTCCTAAGGGGATGCAGAGCTTAAATGCCACCTAAGTAAAAGGTGAAGAAGCTCCAAAGTCGTTCCTAAGGGGATGCTGAGCTTAGCTCCAAAGTCGTTCCTAAGGGAATGCAGAGCATAATACCACCTAAGAAAAAGGTGAAGAGACTCCAAAGACATTCCTAAGGGGATGCAGAGTCTGGGTGTGTTTTTGGCATACATTTGCATATTTCATCACGTCATCTTTTGCATTCATACAAACATACATTAGACATATGTAGGCTGATCATCATAACATAAAGCATAGGGATCAACAGGAAAAACAGAAGATGTCTGTCTTCAATGAGAAGATGCTTCATATCAAATGAAACTTCGTTGTATACGAAGATGCTTCGTATCAAATGAAACTTTGTTGTATACAAAGATGCTTCGTCTCAAATGAAATCTCGTTGCATATGAAAAATGATTCGATGTGAATGAAAAGAAGGGAAGGTGTTTTCGTTTTCGGCTCAAAAAGCTGCAGGCATTGGTTTCGTCCAGAGCGAAGCAGTTCACACATGAAGCAAAAGGTAAAATGGTATTACAAGATATTTACAAATGTTTACAATAATTTGTCCACTATCAATTGCAACTTTTTGTCATATGGTACAAAGGATTTCCAAGTGTTTCTACAGATGACTACAAAAGAACATCCTAAGGTCTTCTTCAGGATTTCAGAACTAGTTTTGGCTCATCGACCTTTGGTGCCATCATTCTACAGAATAGCAAAGTACAAGGTAATCAAAAATCTGATAAGAGAAAGTCAAGGTAAAAGAACAAAGGTAAAGTCTCATACTGTGTTAAGCAGCTTCTGAGCTTTGTCTCCAACCAATTCACGCTCGCCCTTAGCCCAAATTTGAGTAATAAACCTGTTCCTTATGCTTCAGGCTTTGCTTGGAACGTTAACCAGATCCGATGATGAAAGATTGAATTCAGCCTGTTGATAGCTCTCGTGTGATTACATCCGGCTTTTATGAAGGCGGCAGCTGTACCATGAGAAGCTACCAGCACACAGAAGTCTCCATGGCCAGTTATGACTTCGTCAAGGACATCAACCTCCTTTTCAATACATTCGAGTGCCCCGGGTATATCTTCGATAGAAAGGCTGGTTTCTTCAGATGCAGCTCCAACTGAATTGAAAATGCTTCACAATCGAGCGGTGCATTGGCTTGCAAACTTGAAGCATTTCTCCTTTAGATCCCTCAATGCCTCACTCAACTTCGTATTTTCTTAGTCTCGACATTAAGTGTTGCTTTCAAAGCTTCATTTTCCTGTTTGAATTGATTAGAGTTTTCCTTCAAAAGTGCCAGAGCGTCTGCCAGTTCTTTCCCTAACTTCTTGTTCTTAGCTTGTGCTTTGGCAAGGGACCCTTCGGCTGAACATAGCATTTTGTCCTTGTCCTTCAAAGAGTCTTCGAGTTCTTTAACCTTATCTTCTAAACCTTCGTTAATAATTTCGTTTATTCTGTCTTCGTCGTCTTGCTGCTGTAACACCCCTGGTGTTACTGCCACTAAAACTTGAGCATAACATCATAAGCATTGGCATGTCATGTGTTTGTCCCACTTAGAATACATTCACTAGGCAAAAAGTTCAAACAAGTGGTACTGATGTGACTGGTCATGGTTAAAACCCTAGAGTAGAATACTTAACCCTAAACTGGGCTTAAAAGGGGAAACAAAACCTAAGTAAGAGAACCCTTCAAACTCATTAGTAATGGTCATAAAATGTCACCATGAATGGACTTAAGTGGCATCCAAACCCTAGAAGTACCACAAACCCTAAATAGACTCCTAGAAAACCCTAGACTGAAACCCTAATGGGTTATATGCAAAATGTGCACATTTTTGGACCAAAGTGCAAAAACCATGGAATTAGGGTACCTTAACTCATATGGTTCACATGTGAGAGGATTTGCAAATTAAACCATGAGTCTTGGGCTTATTTGCAAAAAGGCCACCCTAGTGCTCCAAGGGCTAAGTCTGAAAACAGTGAAATAGGGCTAAATTTAGGGCTCTGTAGATCCAAGAATATTAAGAATTTGCCTAGGGTCAACACATCACGTTTGTAAAGCTACTAAAGGAGAACAACTTTGCTATAGGGATTAAGCCTTGGTCACATGAAAAGTTTGGAGTTAAATGAGCCCAAAGTTGGGTTGTTAGACTACCCTAAGTCTAAATTCAGACTGACGGTAGGATTGGATGAACTTAGGGCTCAATTTTAAGCAAGATCCTGTGACTTTTTGTGGGAGCATAATGTAGCAAAGTTGCAGCTGGTCTATTAGGCTACAACTTTGTTGCAGAGCATTGATCTAGTCACCATACAAAATCGGGAGGAAATCTGCTCAAATTATGCCCTATCAGCAGTTCTGATGAATAATCCCATGGTACAGTGTTTGGATTAGAACACCAGCGCAGTGTAGCTCGTCGCTGGCGACCTCTGTGCCACGATTCGTGCGCCGTGACTTGCGGACAACCGTGGGCGAGTAAAGATCTTGGCGCCTGGATCAACTCAGGCTCGGTCATGGCTAAGCTCACCGTACCCACTTGCTCGTCGATCGGTCAGGATAGACCTCGCTGCCATTGCCCGCTTACTGCTATGCGCCACGTCCTAAAGCGCTATACCACATAGCTGTGAATCGCGTCATACATGCCCGGTGATCGCCAGAGAGCCGCCACGATGAAAGCCACTAATCCCGAGCGCCAATAACCCCTTTCATCTCCGACCGCCACCGCGCCAACCCAAATTCATGTGTCGCTGCCCCTAGAGCCTATAAATTGAGTGCACCCGCGGCTCCGCTAGGTAATTACGCGTCCAACGCACCGATCCTTGCCTCGGATTATCCACCAGAGCCTCCCAATTTCTCTTTTCCCCCAATTCTGTTTTCTCCACCGTGGTTGAGCCCACGCCGTGGTCAGCATATTCCAGGTCTGTTCATGCTCCCTGTTCTCTTGTTTCAGCGTCCTTGGGTTCTCCTGATGCTTCTCGACCAATTCGTTTGAGTTAAGCTGCCCTGGATCACCAGGAACGCGTTTGATTGTCCATCGTGCCCGCTATCACCATGGACAGAGCGAGTTAGAGGTTCGATAGTGAAATTAGTTGAGGGGAAACTCTTGTTAGGGCTTGAATTAGGTTCCAGCCGAAGGAGAGCACTCGTTGTCGCGTGTCCTGGCCAGTACATGCTCACCGGAGTTCGGTTCCCCGCCATTCGCCGTCGTGGACTACGTGTTGTGAAGAAATCAGAGTGCGGGGTGTTTTTGCAAGTGTCAGTGAGACATAGAAATAACACCGCGACCCTTAACCAATTATCCAAATCATCGGGGGTCTCTATGTAAATCCGTCAGCGTGGGCGCACGCGCGTGAGCGCGTCCCCGTTTTCTATTTGTGTTGGACCGATTGGGTCAGTTTTGGCCCAACATTGTAGAACCTTTTTCTTTTTCCTTTCCTACCAGAGCTAAAGAATTCCCAGAAAATTATAGAAAAATGCTAAAAATACCAGACCAATTTTACTAGACTCCTAATTTTCTATAGTATTTAATAAAAATAGTTTCATGATTTTTTAGTTCCAATAGGGAATTATGGGATATTTAAAATAGCCAAAACACATACTTCTGGAATTTTAGAGAGTAATTAATAATTCCAAATTCACTAAACTTTCTAGGTAACCTTTAAATATTATTTAGAAGCCTTGGGTAAAATTTGGTATGACTTGAACCATGTTTGGTACTTAGAACCTAAAACCCTAGTCCCCTACCCTATGAACTTCACTATAAACTCCAAAAACCCTAGTTTCTCGGAGATCCGTGAAGGAAAGTTATATTCAAGACATTAGATAATATACTTTTAATATCTTTGCATTTTCATGAGCATTACATCAGCATTCATAATTATATATGGCTATATCTAGAAAACGAAGAAGAGATAGAGGTTGAAGAGGCAAGGACTACACCACCACCACCTGAAGAACCTCAGGCAGGAAACTGCTTTTATTTTGATATTTGTGGAGCAGAACCTGACTCACCAGTAACACAAGGCATGCTCCGGTGCATTTGCCACCTCCTTGATTATTTTAAAATCTTTCTCACTTACTTGATGCATTAGGTGACAGGAGTTGTGTGGTAAACCTATTGCTGCATTTCCTTCCTTGGATTTGATTACTTCTCCTTAATCACCTGTTTTACAAAAAGGTTTTTCTTATGCTTAGCTTTGCTCTAGAAAAACAAAATGCTTTGTTTTGACAAAAAGATGATGCTTCAAAGTGGGTGGGATGTTTTCAAAAATAAAACTTGATGGTGGATCCATCATGGCCATGATGGGTTCAACATCGAAAAAGATGTATCTCTACCAGGTACCAAACTTTGGGTTTGAAATGATAAAGCTGAGACCGGGCGGGTGACTTGCACGAGAGGAGAGTCTCGGTGTAGTGTCTCCGTCTGAGTCGATTAAGGACCTTGTCGTTAGGCTTGATGATCGAGGACCCTTTAACTGGTCACATGCATTATCATGGGTAAGCTTTGCCTCGGGCAGACTAATACCAGAATAAGATAACACACAATGGGAGTGGAGAGATGGCGAGAGTAGCGTGTACCCTCCGTGGCAAGAGGCTGGACGGTGGTGTATCTGTGCTCTCGGTTGGCATGAACCTGATCTGGTCTTAAGAACCCCGGTGGCGAGTTGACATATGCAAGGGTTAAGTGCTACATATGTCGTGTGATTGGAGATCCTCAGCTGAGTATAATCGATTCGGATCGCCGTAACTTCACGGACATGAAGACTTGGTCACTGACCTACACGTAGCATTCTAATGAACAAGAAGGTTGACAAGAAATTGGCTAGTATAGGTCAAGTGCTTGAAATAGGGTAGAAAGAACCCTAGAACTCAGGTAATGACTTAACTTGCTAATAAAACTGGACTTTTAAGGATCCACTATTAGTAAGCATTTCTGCAAACAGAGTCTTTGATTATTTATAAGCTATACCTTGATTCCCAAAGACCAGCATATCCTTGAGAGTCTTTTATTTTGACGGGTAAGACTTGCGAAGGTACACTTCATACTCAGGGCTTTGTCCCATGTTGTTTTAGGTGAAGAAGTAGCAAATTTTTGTTGCTTCTGTTCCAAGGTGGTGCCTAAAGAGCAAAACCAAGATTGAAGCTGCAAGAGGCAGGGTCCTTCGTTAAGAAAAACTTTTTACTGTTTATCGGGAGGGGGTTTTGCCTCCTAGGTTATGTAATTATAATACTCCAGTGCTCCTATATTTACTCTGGTCTGTAATAATACTACTCTTTCTTGCTTTAAAATAAAGTAAGTTATTGTAATTGCTTCTGCATTCTCGTAACTCCGATGTGTTGTAATGTCTATGTGACGGGTGAAACGCTCTTGGGCATGGTAAAGAATACAGATACCGAACTTGTCAAGTGATCAGGGGCACCTACAAGGTTGTCTGAAGTCTGTTGGATAAGGACAACTGTAGGTGGGCCTAATGACTTGGGAGGTTCCATCACAGTTGCATCTTTAAAGCTTTGCTTAGTAATATACTATGTAAAAGAAAACCCAAACTTAGAATATTTAAGTTAATACAGACACATTAGGGGAAGCTCGAAAGAGGGTTCTTACTTTAAAGTTGGAACAAAACAGGCTCCCTATGCTATGCTGGCGCCTGTAATAGCTGATATCCTTCTCAAGCTTCGGGAATCCGATGCTCTTCGACAGGGTGCCTATAATTTTTGCACCAGCACGATCGCGGATGCATCCTACAATTTCTTCGTCCACCCCGCCAAAGGGCATGGACCGCGACTGGTAGCCACAGTTGATAGAAAATTCCTTCAACTCTGCCTTATCTTCTTTGGAAAGCTGCTGGCCACCGAGGTGCCGTAGGTCAAAGTCTGCTTCTTCCGAAGAGATTTCTTTAGGCTTCTTCCCTTTGTTTGAACTTCTGCGGCCACCTCCTTCTCCGCAGCCACATCTGATATAATTTTGTCAATTTCAGACATGATGGCTGAGAGATCTTTGCCTTCGGTTGCAACGGCAGCTTCGACATCAGTAGATTTGATAGTCTTGTCTGCCGAAGCTGGAGGCAGGGTTTTCTCAATCGCCTATAGTATGTTTATTATACGTCACTTTTTCTAGCCCCCGTCTCTTCCATCGGTAGCTGAAGGGATTTCCTTTTTCTATAAAAGGTTTGTCAGTTCCAATCCCAGAGGACTTAGCAGCTTGAATGATGAGGATTCAGTCATTACCTTCAAAATTTTTGACACTTCGGCAGCAAAAGGTGACGGAGGGCTCATAGTTTTCTCCGATGCATCATGTACCTTCGGTTCGACAGAAGGCATCATGTCAAGCTTTCGTTTCTTAAGAGCTAGGGCCTTCGGCTCTGACACTAATTTCATCTTCTTCAAAGCGTCCTCGTCTTCCTTCATAGATCGGGCAGCATGCCTACTCAAAATGCTGACAACTCTTTTTCTTTTTGCTCCCTCAGCCCCTTCGTCAAGTCTGTCGTAATCCGGGTACTCGAAGTTCAGGGCATCCATTACTCGATTTAACCTTCATTTCGGCCGGGTGCCGAAGGCAGCAGTCATTAATTGATCTTCTTTCTTAGTGTAATTTCCAAGAATTTCATTACACATAGTTTCTATCATTTCTAACCATTCAGTACATGGTTTTTTGAATTGCTTTTCAAAATTGAAGCGAAAGGGGAGTCGAACAAGTTCATATTTCTTTCCTCCCTTCTTCTTCGGCATCCCCTAGCCACTAGAGGTTGGAAAGGTTTTATTTGCTAGGTATTCCTGCACCAAGTCCCAAGTGCTAATTTCAGCAGCCACCACTCTAAATTCGACTTCAACAAGCTGGCATGGGGAACTGAGTTGCATATTGCATAATGACCTTGTCATCCCGAAGCTCAGCCTTAAAGGACTCATAACCATCGTCATGAGTTTTTCCCTATTCTTCTCATCAGCTTTCATGTAGAACCATTCGTTTGTCCACCCAGTCGGCCACTTAGTGTGGTAGTCGATCACCCGAGCCTTCATGTCCTTTCAGTATGCAAAATTATAACATCCAAAGTTTTTGTGAAGACCATTAGCTCTGGCCTTTGTCTGATAGTGCAACTCATGCACTCCGCAGAAACCTTCGGCATTGACACTTTTGCCCTGGCTTCGGAGAGCCCATATGTAGACACTCAGCCTGACAATAACATTCAGTGTTAGCTGATGAATATATATTTCAAACCTTTTCAAAACTTCTCCTATTATATCATATAGAGGAAACCGAACCCCTGCTCTAAAGAAACTTTTAAATACAACAACTTCATCCTCCTTCGACTCTAGAATCACTTCTTCGCTAGCAAAGCGAATAAGTTTACTCTCATCTTCCCCAAAATAGCCTAGCTTCTTCATCATAACCTGGTCCTCTTCTGATATGGTAGATTTTTTGAATTCAATGTGGTTGGGTTTTGATGGGCTTAGAATACTGTTGTCTTCTTCGTTTTCATCATCACTCCTGTCCTCAACTACAGTCTTTGGCAGTTTCACCTTCGGCAATAGCTCCTTTCGACACAACTAGACACGATCGCCTCTTCACTTCCGATATTAGCGCTGTTTCTGTCACTTTAGCCTCATCTCCCTCATGGGACACCCTAGTCGTGGATCTTACTCGGGCCATTTCAACTGTTACGGTTCCTTAAGACGAAGTTAACTTCGAATGACGAAGAGCGTGTTTGGAAATGGCAATCCAGAAAGCTTCGGCTTTGATTAAAATTTTTAACAGCACAATAGTGCGATGGCAATGAATGTTGTGGTAACTCCTCACCAACCTGTCTGCTTATATAGTGCTACAGGGGAAGAAGGCGGACCACCAGACCGTCTACACTGACTGAGCGGTGGACCGGCCGATGCTCAGAATATTCTAATCGTTTTTCGACAACAAGCTCAGAGAAGGTGTTTTCGGACCTTCGACATTCTGAAGCTTTTGTGTTTTTCGCGGATCGAGCTCGTTACAAAAAACGATCTAGCACCGCGAAGGGTCTACTATTGGGGATCTTCTTCTCCACCAAAGGTCCTCAAGACAAAAACACCTTCGACAAGATAATACAAAGGCTCGCCGAAGTTATTATCAACCTCGGCTTTGCTTCTCAAGACGAAGACTCTGTGTACAAGCAATGCTGCAGAATGCAAAGCTCAATAGCTTCGGCTCGGACTAAGCAAAGAAATAAAAGACTAAATAGACCTTACTAGCTTTAGTTGCTTGTAAATAAGCGTTTAAGGGTACAATGTAATTTTACCCGGGCTGCGTCCCGTGCCTATAAATAGATGAACAGTAACCCCGCACTGTTCATGCTGGATCGTATTCACTTTGTTGCATCCGCACCTTCGAACAAGCCGAAGGTATCAATGTAATATTATCATTATTGATATTCATTTCTGTCTTATGGAATATAAGAATAAATCAATTAATGAGATGCAGTTATCATATTTATCCTTTCGCATTCCTACTCGCATATTAAATGATGAAGGTATGTCCTTCTTAAACTTCGTCTGGCGAAGCTTTATGCCCAAGAGGAAATAATGCTTCAAATAGACGAAGGCACGTAATGACTAACGACTGTGTTGTCTTGTTCTTGATATATAGCATTTGAGAACAAGTAACCAACACCTACCATATGATTGACCTAGTATGCATGCATTTTGAATAAAAAATAAATACAAATTGTAATACTAGGTATGAAAGGTATAACTAAATACAAGAAAATAGATACACATATCTAAAATAAGAAATACAATAAATCTAGTTACCTTAGTCATGGGTGGGGGATTTAGGTCCAAAGTATTCACTAACCCACTTGGCAATAGTCTTGAAACAATATGATGCATCCCATGATATACATCCCAATTTTGTTAAGTCTCCAAATTCTCCGATGTCCTTCAGACATCTCACTTCCCTCTTGGGATCCAAACCTTCTTGCTGCTTTTCATGGTTGAAATAATTTCTTTTGGCACCCAGATGTGTTTGGCTCCCTTTGCTTTGTTGGCTTGCTTGTTGGTCTTGATTGCTATCACCTTTCCATTCTTTTTCTTTTTGATCAAGTACAGTGTACCAGCCTTTTTGTTCACCTTGTTGATGTATGTGTTAGATATTTTGCTTGTTGCCTTTTGCTTGAGCTTTTGCTTTTGCCTATCCTCGGTCTTCGCCTTGCATTGGAAAGACTTGTGGCCTTCTTTGTGACATATCCTACAAATCACAGTTTCGCCCTCCACAGGCTTGTTCACTCCCGCAGTGGTGTTATCCTGAGGAGGTTGGATTTGTTTGGCTTTGCCTTCCTTGTCATACAAGGCCTTTCCAAGGCGAGCCACTTCTTGCTTTAATTGCTCATTCTCCATTGCAATCTCGTCCGAACATGTTTTTATAACAACATTCTTAACAAGAACTTGATTGCAAGGGTTAGAATTATTAATTAAATCAAAGCAAGAAGTGTCGGGTACCATAATTAGGGGTACCCCCAACGCTCCTAATCATGGCTGGTAAACACCCTCAGACCAACTGACGGGTGTGGTTCAAGCCAAGACTTCGTCTACCCGAGGGACGCGATCTCACCCGAGCCCAGCCTTGGGTTGGAACAGTAGTCCCAGACGAGTTCACGCCTCGCCCGAGGGCCTCCTCAGGCAGCGGGCGCCCCCTCGGCACTCCCGAGGCCCGGCTCGGGCAGGCTTCGTTGTGAAGCAACCTTGGCCAGACCGCCTCACCAACCGATCGCTTCGCAGGCGCATTAAATGCAGGGGATGCCTGACGCCGTATCCTGACACACGCGCCTCATTCGGCCAGGCCGAAGTGACCGCAGTCACTTCGCCCCTCCTCTTTACTGTCCGATATGACAGGAAAACAGTGCCACTCACTCCGCTCCGACTACCATGTCAGCCACCCCAGCAACGACTCACAACAAGTCACGATCAACCACCGAGTTCAGGCTTGGGCGCAACAGGAAGCTCCACCTTGCCCGACCTCATGCTCCGGCCTCGGGAGGAGGTCTCCGCCTCGCCCGACTTCAGGCTCCGGCCTCGGGAGGAGGTCTCCGCCTCGCCCGACCCCCGGACTCGGCCTCGACCCCGGTCTCGGGAGGAATCACGTCCTCGCCCGACCCCGGCCTCGGCCTCAAGAGAAGTCTCCGCCTCGACCGACCCTGGGCTCGGACTGACCGCGCTAACAGGGGATACATCATTCCCCTATTTCTAGCCTGCTCAGGCTAGGAAGAACAAGACCGGCGTCCCATCTGGCTTACCCCGGCGACGGGTAATGATGGTGCCCCGCGTGCACCATGACACCGGTGGCTCTCAACCCCTTACGACAGCAAGGAGACATCAGCAGGATCCTCGCCGCGCTGCCAGCTGTGCTCCTACAGGACTCAGGCGCTCCTCCAACGGCCACGCCATCACATGTACAGGGCCCAAGCTCTCCCCCAACGGCCACGTTGGCATGTACACAGGGCTTAGGCACTCCACTGCCGGACACGTTAGCGCATAGCTATGCCCCCCGTTGTACGTCTGGATCCTCTCCTTGCCTCTATAAAAGGGAGGTCCAGGGCCACCCTGAGGGGGGTTCGCGCGAGGGAAGCGGCGGACGAGCTCTGTGTCCCTCTCTCTCTCACACGACGTGCTTGCAACCCCTACTGCGAGTGGCACCCCTGGTGCAGGATAATACAAGGCTTGTCCCACCTCTTGTGTTTCATCCCGCGCCAACCCATCTGGGCAGGGACACGCAGCGATTTCACTGGTCGGTCCAAGGGAACCCCATGGGTCCGAGACGCCAACAAGAAGTAAAAGCATCTTTCTTAATAGTTTTAGGCATTTCAAGCAAAGAGTGGTGGAGGTTGGATTTGTTTGGCTTAGCCTTAAGTTTTTCATTCTTTTTAATAAGGCCATCATCGGTAGCTCTGGATGGAGCACTAGACTCTAATTGCTCAATTTAGTTGATAGCTCACAATTCAAATTTGCAAATGTTTCAAATTTTTCTAGCAAACATTTAAGAGCTAATTAACTTATTTTTCAAAGTTTTAAGTTGAGCCTTTTGTTTAGTGCAAAAATCCTAAAAAAATTAACGGCTTCCGCAAGCTCATCTACAGAGGTCGTTCCCTCACCTTCATCATCACTACGCGTGATGACCGTGATGAGCGTGATGAGGATCGGTGGCTACGCGTCGTTGGAGGTTCATCTTCACTTGAAGAGTCATCCCAAGTTTTGACACTAGTAAGTGCCTTGCTTTGCTCCTTCCCTTTGTGGGTTCGGCCATATTTGGATAGCTGTCCCTGATATGGCCCTTCTCCCCGCATGCGAAACATAATCTCTTTCTTTGCTTTTTCCTCTTAATGTTAAAGAGAAGATCCTCAATCTGTAGGGGCACACCCATTAGATTAATCTTGTGAATCATCCCCATTACCTTTCCGACGCGTCAGATTGTTTCTTCGTCCTCGGAGGATGATGTTGATGTTTGATTATCTTCATCATCATCACTTTCTTGTTCTTCCTCTTCTTCACTTGAGGAACTTGGAGTGTGAGCCTTCTTCTTTTCTTTTCTTTCATCACAGGCAAAATCATATGGTCTTGAAGAAGTTGGCTCCTCTTGTCGACCCATTTTCTTGACATCTCAAATGCCTCAATTTTTCCGATCACAATGATCGGGGTCATTGTACTCAGGTCCTCCATGATGTGAAGAATAGTGATGACGCTCCCATATCTTTGTTGTGGTAGTAAGGAGATAATCTTCATCATAATGCCCGCATCACCTAGCTTATTAATGCCAATAGAATTAAGCTCATTGATGATTAGATTCAAACGAGAATACATATCTCTAACAAGCTCATTATCCTTCATAGCAAAAGAATTATACTCATTTAAGACTAGTCAATATTTTTGCTCACGGACATTGGATGTGTCGTCCTGGAGCTCATGCAATTTTAGCCAAATCTTATTAGCAGTTTTTAATGTAAAAACTTGATTAAAGATATCCATGCTAAGAGATTCATACAAGCAATTTTTGGCTCTAGCATTTAAATGAATTTCTTTTTCCTCATTCGTGGTGGGTTTCTTGGGATTCTTTGGTGGTTTCATCCCTTCACGAGTGACTCTCCAAACACCTAGATCAACGACCTCTAGGTAACAAGCCATTCTAGCACTATAATATAGGAAGTTAGTGTCGTCAAAGTGTGGTGGCCTATGGGTATCTATCCCCTTTCTCTAAAAAGTGTTGCCTCTTTTAGTGGTGAAGCTAAAGTGTTTCAAATGAGCCAAACCGGGCGTTGATACCAATTGAAGGAAACGTGTGATGCCTAAGAGGGGGTGAATTAGGACTTCTAAAACTTTCTCTAAACTAGACCACAAATAAATCCCTAGAGCAAACCCTATGCAAATAAACAATCTAGAATGTGCAAACTAGGTTTTGTCTAAGTGTTGCTATCTTTACTGCAATGTCTAAGTTTCAATCCTAAACAATCTAATGATAAAGTCAAGATTGAAACTTAAATGCTTAATATAAATGCGGAAGGTAAAGAGCAAGGTAGAGATGCAAACTCTCGTGGATGACGCCGGTATTTTTACCGAGGTATCCAAAACCACGCAAGGTTCCGACTAATCCTCGTTGGTGCCCCTACGCAAAGGGAAGCCCAGGCGAGGGCAAGCACCACGGTCGAGTAACTTCGTAAAGAGCAACGGACCTTCTCCACGCGCAAGTGGTGCTCCGCTTCCGTCTCTTCACGGACGCTCCCCGTCGTCTCCACTAATGAGCTTCCAGCCGAAATGTCATTGGCCTCATTCCCTTCGGTACACGGTGGTGGCCATGACATAAACTCGGTTGTCACGGTCTTGCAAGACTCTCGTCCCACTCGATACAATGACAACGGCTCACGCAAGAGCCGAGGGGTTGTGTGATTTTTCTAAACTCACTCAACTAACAAGGATTTACCTATAGCAAGCGCTAAAGTGGTCTAACTAACCTAAACACTTTGCAAAGTAACTACGCTAATCACCGAGTGATTCTATTAAGCACTTGGGTGTATGAGCACTTCGAAATGTTTATACTATGACTTGGTATGTTGGTTAGGCTCACACACCTTGAAATGGCCGGCTAGGGTTGTATTTATAGGCCCAACCCCATTTCTAGCCGTTGGATAGAAAGCAGCAGCTTTCTGTCGAAGGGCGCACCGGACAGGACATTGTTCATTATCCAGTGTGTGCCACGTCAGCCGACCGTTGGGGTCTGTAGCAGTCGATCATTAGATCCGACAATTACCCAGACTATCCGGTGCACACCGGACAGTCCGGTGCTACAGTCTGAGGTCGCCTGTCCGCTTGCCCCTCTGCGTAGACTGTTCGGTGCACACCGGATAGTTATTGTTCATTGTCCGGTGCCCCTCTGTCTAACTGCCATCTTCGTGGATTTCTTTATTGATTCCTTAGGCTTCTTTTGTTCTTGAGTATTGGACTTCTAGGCTCTTTTTATGTCTTCATTTGAGGTGTTGCATCATCAGTGTTTTAGTCCAATCCTCTTCGCATCTTGTGAACTATAAACATAAACACTAGCAAACACATTAGTCCACAGGTTATGTTGATTATTAAACACCAAAACTTATTGAGCTAAATGATGGGGGGTCCATTTTCATTACATATATCATTGTCATCATATATAGGTTAGATGCTAAAATCATGTCTCTAAACCCGGTGAAAAGGAATGCTCCATTAGACTGACCCCAACTCGGAGAGGCAGAAACGTGAGGCAAAGGGCTTGAATGCGTGTTGCTATAGTGATGTGTGGCAATGGCAATGCAAAAAGAGGTGTACCAAACCAGGACATATTGCATCCAGGCATGCTTTTAGCAAAAAAAAAGACATTAAATTAAATGTTTCTGACAACGTGACCGTTGGTCCGTGGCTCCCATGTGAGACCGTGCGCGATTCATCGAGGAGAGAAGATATGTATTTTTAACTCTCCAGGGTCAGGACATGCAAAATGTACGCGCGTTTGCATCGCCTGTTGAAAGCTTTTGCGTTGTGGTTATAACGGCACGCAAGAGGCAAAACGATTGTGCTTGTGCATCTCCTTTTCCATGTCCTGTTTGGAGTCGGTATTAGTTGTGGATGTCGGCGCCCTATGGCACTTGGCTCGTTGTCAGGTCTCCTACCTACACTACAGGAAACGAACACATTTCCAATGGCCTGGCTTATGTCCGACGTCTGTCCTTAACCTCATTAGAGATTCGCTTAGGTTCGATGGCTAGGCCTAGGTAGCAATCAGACATAAGGCTTACTTTCAGTGGCCACCGGCGTAAGCCATCGAAAATCCACGGGTATATGAAACTATGTTTGACGTCTTGCTGCTATTGATGGTGTTCTTAAGGTTTCTCGTGGCAACCGTATTATCTTGAAGGGCAACCATTTGAATAATCTCTATTACTTGCAATGTTCAACAGTTGATGCTGAAGCTGTTTCTATTACGTTCCAGAAAAGAGGTTATTTTGATGATACGATGTCGTGCTCTAGTTCCAAGTCTAATAATTCCTTGGACTTGGTTGATATTCAAATTTAGCATCCTAGTGGTGTTTGGGGGAAACAGTTTTATAGATTTACTGTCAATGGGATATTTGTTGGATAAAATCATGTGACCCTATCCTAATCTCCTTTGCCTTTATGGATAAGATCATGTGACCCTATATTTATCTCCTTTGTCTATATAAATAGGTCTCCCTTGTACCATGTACTCAAACAACACATAATAGATCTGTTTTCCCGTGGTTTTTTCTCCTCCACATTGGGGGAGTTTTTCCATGTTAAACTCTGTGTCTCCTTTTTCCACCTGCGATCCTAACAGTTCCTTTTCTTCGCTCCCTCTTTCACTCTCCCATGCCTCGTAAAAAACATCACTGGAAATCACTGCTCACCTCGCCGCCGGAGCTCGTTGGACTCGAGGTGCGTCGCGATCGCCGCCCCTGCGTCGCGCTCGTCGCCCCACACCGTGCCTTCGGATCTCCTCGTCCACGCCCGCCACCCTCGGCCTTGCCATATGACCTCGCTGGTCGTGCGCTGAACCACACCCACGCTAGCACCATTGCTCCCTTGGTCGTGCCCTTGCCCTGTCCGACAACGCTCGACCTCGTTGTCCCTAAGAAATCTCTGCACTATCAATCACCCGCGTGTCAAGTAAGTGCTCCAATATTTTAGATATGCGCTAATTGATCGATTGTAGTTATTTTGTGTAGAAATAATTGATTTCTATGTTAAAAATTGTTTAGTGTGTTATTTTGGATGGCGAAAATGTGATTATACAAGTTAGTGAGATTGTTTTAGTTTATTTAGGGGTACTTAAATAACTTAAATTTGTAATTTCTGAGGGTAATTATTAATCCCTTAGAAATAAGGCCATTTGATATTATTTATCACTTGAAATAATGTTATTTAGTATAACATATTGTATTAGTGCTTTATTTAACATGAAAAGGTAAATTTTATTATGTAATGCAGATCGATGATTGTAGCATAATAAATGCATGTAGCTTAGTGTTAGGAAACAGAAACTATCATGGTTTTGGAAACCGGGGGACAATAAGATTCATGTTCGGTGGAGATGCTAGCGCGGACTCACCGAATGGTTAGTCGCGGGGACTCGAGCGTGGGGATTGAGACAGAGGGTTTATACTGGTTTAGGCTTGCGCCCTAGTCTAGTATAGTGCTGACGTAGTATTGCTCTGGAGTGTGTTACAACTGGTGTGCCTCGTGTGTAAAGAAAGAGGGGGTCCTTTCCTTTTGTAGTTCAAGGGACAGACTTTACAGTGGGGACTTGTATTCTACTAAAGGAAGCTCAATGGGGGCCTTAGGTAGTGTGGTTACTCTGAAGCCATCCTTATGGTCATGCGTAGCCGTACTCCCATCATGGCGTACTGTCCCGTCCGCTCGTCATATGGAATCCTATAGCTAGTCTCCTGCTGACATCATCGTGGTAGTGTGCGGGGATCCCGCAGGACAGTCATATGGAGCAATCGTGCAATCTTGCATGTCGTCACGAGCCTGTTTCACTCATCAGTGTGCGTAGGCGTACACTCGGTGTGGTGTATCTACTACGCAGTATCTGGTATTTGAGTCACTGTAGAACCTCTGATGTTGAGATCCTCAATGAAAAGGGTCATCTAGCCCCTCGAGTGAGTGGGAGTGCGTGTGGGGCCATACTTGAGGAGGTGCCGTCATGTCGATAGCGGCCACTCGGTGCGCTCTAGGCATGTCGTTCACATGTCTGGCAGTGGCCTAGGTTGACATGTCTTGTCTTAGTCGGCATGGACTTCGCGATGTTGGACATGGGTTTCTGTCTCGCGGATTTGCTCGGCGGGGAAATGGTCGGCCGCTCTGCCTCGCGGACATGCTTGACAGGGGTCTGGTTGGCCGCTCCGCCACTCCCCTCGCAGGTTTGCTACTAGCTTTATGTACATACATTTGACAATCATTATAATATAAATTTGCGGAAGTCAACTATAATCAATGAAAATGGATTGAATTGTACTTACCATTCATCTTTCCAAACAAAATTGATCATCACCTCCATACCTGTGATACAACTCGCTTCCATGATTTAAACTATGTCGCATAGACTTTGCCTTGAAATCAGTCGAAGCCCAATAATGGCATAAGGCACGCCAAGTAGCATCATTTGTCGCTATCCATGGAATCGAATGCTGCAGAAACACAATTCATTTACAAGTTACTATAACATCTACAAGCAACGCAAAAAATTTTCAACACAAGCATAAACATCAATTACCTCAAGAAATTATTGCTTAGTCATATCGAGTCTATATTGCATCGACTCGCTCTTACTGACTAGATGTCGCCCTTCACTGCTCAACATAGCTTGATTAATCACCTGTATTCGAGCATAGTGCATCATATCTGCAGCAACATCTGTCGCATTCCTTTGGTGTAGTGTACCGACATCATTAATTACTAGGTATATGCCCGTGCATTACCATGATTTAAAAATTAGTATAAAACATAGATACAAAATGACAAACATTACTATGACTTGAAAATATCACTGCAACACTAATATTATATTGACAATATACATATGTAATCTAGTACAATACTCGTGCGTTGCAACGATGGCACAATAAAATGTTAGTGTACAATGATTACGTAAAAACGAACACATATGGCCATGGCTTCGTGCAAATGGCGACGCAAGGAAGGACCACGTTACTATGCACGCTCAATAATCAACATGACTAAGACGGTGCCCAATTAATGTACCACATGTCTGAAAACCTGTTGAAGCTAAGAGTAGGGATGGTTTGATCTGCTGCTAACATATCAATTTGTACATTTATAACCCACACGTTTATCAAATTTCTTAAGTACCTTATGGACTGCATTGGCATTGATATCAACAAACTTTAAGAGTTTTGCAATATCCAAGCCAACTTCCCTGTAGTTGTAGGCTTCTCTTATTTAGATATCTCCTGTAGAAGTGGTAATTCTAGAAGTCTTGCCTCTTTCTTCCCTAAAACTTCAAGCCTTATTGCAAACAGTCCTTGTTGTTCTATCATAAACTACACAATCTTTCAATCTTACAAGGAAAATTACATGAGATCATCTGTTGTGCATTTAATCTGTTTATTTTTCAACTAAAATGACTATATGGAATTGTTGGTGGGATTGTGAAATATACCTCATCATTAAGCAGCTTTGAGAACTCCTTGAAAACATGTCGACAGTCTTCTTCTTTAGACCTGAAAATAGAAGTTACTTAAAGTGGGAGCCAAAGATTGTCGTGTCCATGCCTTACTGCTTTGCCATACAAATTTAAAACTATGACAAACAATTAATAAAAAATCCACCAGATTCGAGGCCTGAGTGTAACACCCTGAATTTGGGGTATAAAATTTCTTTCTTATTATCATCCAAATTCAGGTGTTACTCTTCTCTATCTCACTCTAGTTTCTATTTCTCTCTATTTTTTCTCTCTCTCTTTCTCTTTTGGTTAGGGTTAGCTTAATTAGTGAGGGATTATTTATTTTATTTTTGACAAAACATATGAGTTATGAAACGTTGCATCATGTTGAACATTAAATATTCTTTGAATTATTGCACATATTTGATTTGGGTTTGAATTTGAAACTTGATTTGAATTTGATTTGAAAACCCTAGAGAAAATAAATGGAAAAGCAATTAGAAATTCCATAGAAAATAGAAAACCCAATTTAGCCTAGGACGGCCCACTAAGCCCAACCCCGCGCGTGCGCCCTCGCCCACGCGCCCTCGGTGCCTGACAAGCGGGCCCCACCTGTTGGCGCTAACCAGTGTGCCCCCTCTCCCCCTCTGTCTCGCTGCCCCATGGGCTAGGCTTGTCGGCGCCGTCCTCTCGCATGCGCGCCCGCTTCTCTCTCTGCCCCGCCAACCCCAGCTGTCAGCTCGTCCTCAACATCCTGCCCACGATCCCCCGCAGTGGACGCACCCATGACCGCGTGATCCCTGGCCACCTCTGCACATCCCCACCCCTTTTGAGCCCCGCGCCCTGCTCGCCCACATTCCCCCGCTCACTTGCGCCCACAGCTGAACCCTCTCGCCCCCTCTCTCGCTCTGCACACGCAACCAGGCCGTTCTACCGCTGCTTACCGATGTCCGCTACCCATTCTACGGTAGCCGTGGAACTCCCCGCCGTGTCTGTTGCCCCTGTAAGCTCCGCCCAATCACCTGCCACCTAGAACGCCTCTCGGTTCGCCCCTAAACCCTCTGGTCCGCCTGGTCCGCGCTCACGAGAGTTCTTCCTGTGTAGCCAAAGCTCCACCACCGTTGCCCCCGAGGCGTCCCTGTGCCTCCACCGTTGCCCCGAGCCTCCAGCGTTTCTTCTCGAGGTGAGCAATCTCCCTACGCCCTTATTTCCCTATTTGTTGCCCTAGTCATCGCGTGATTGCTCGCCGGAGTTGATCTGCGCGGCCTTTAGCCCGCCTCGCCGTGTTCAGTGCCCTCTGGTGCTCTCGTGCCGGTTTTGCGCCCACGGTCAAGTTTGCCAGATTGCCCTGAGCGCGCTCGAGCTATTCCCCAAGCCCCAAGAGCCCTGTCGTGGCCAGTCCCCTCGTCTCCGGCGAGCCCTCACCGTAGGACCGAGCGGCGCCACCGTGTTTAGGTCCGGCCCCCGGCCATTATATCTTGGGCGTCCGTCCAAGATCGGGTGGTTTAAACCTTAGCTGAACAGATGTAATCTCAGCCCTCCGATTTAGATCTGACCGTCCTTCTCTCTCCCCCTCACCCGCGCCCTTGCCGCTGGGCCCGGCTGGCCAGTCCGCCCTGGCTCATTGATGCCCTGTCCCCTCATGTTAGTCGCGTCCGCGTGCCCGTGCCCGTGCCCATGCGCACGCCCGCGCGATCTAATCTGGCTCGTTGATCTCAGATCCGATGGTCGAGATCACCCTGTACCCCTTCGCGTGTAAGTTTTACTTAAGAGACCCTTGGGTTTTAGGAAATCAACCCGCCGTCCTGAGTTTTAGCGCGCAGGCCCCTGGTTTATTTTAAATAGCCCCCTGTGCTTTTGTTTAATCACAGAATTAGCCCTAATTTCATAATTCAAACTTCAAAACTTGTTTATTTCATATTTTTTGCATATGAACTCCAAATTTAGTGATTCAAATTGCAAAATATTCATAGGAATATTCTCTGTTTAAATAAATTAGTTCCATCTGTTGTTTGCACATTCTAATTTTTATGGTTAACTATGAACTAGTATATGTGTGGATTTATTTATTTAATAAAATAAATAAAAGGAAAACCCTAGAAGTTAAAGTATATTTAGTCTTGTGAGATTAATAATATGTATTACATGAATTCATCTCTGGTCTAACTTTTAGGTCACAGTAAAATGAATAGAATAAGGTTATGTAATTATGGACAACACTTAAGAAATAATCAACTCCTAAATGAAATTGGTGCATATATAATTTGATCTCATTCTTCCTTATTTAATATTGTGCCTTTTTGAGATGTATTCCAATGTTTGTACATGTTTGGTGTGTTGTTCATTTGTACTTTCCAAATGTATTAAATGTATGATCGCTTTATTTAGACAACGAGAAGTCCATGGTTCCTGAGTGTGTTGCTGAAGATCTTCCTGAGCAACAACCTGGTGAAGGCAAGTGTCCTCAGACCTATCATGTCCTATTTTACTTTATAATTCATTGTCCCGCATTACATTATTGAAACTTAAGGATTGACTAGTCTATATTTATCTTTTCCTTGTTTACCTTTTGGGTTATTCTGAATAGCACTATGTTATTGCTTTAACTTAATCAATGAACATGATGTGATTATTTATGATACGATGATGTTATCCCGATGAGGTTCTTATGATTACTTTAGGGGACTCAGGCTGTTTCCTGAGTACCTCTCCGTAAGGACCTGTTTAGGGAGTGACAACCAGGGATAACAATGCAACCATGAGGGTGGAATGGACGCTCTTAGCTGATTAATTAGAGGAACCAGAGGAGTAGTTGGCTTCGCCGTAGGGCCGTCAATGGGGTTCGGGCACAGTACTTGCTCTGCCAAGGCTGGTTGCAGAGGTTCTCAATTTGGTTTTTGTTAGTCACCCTTCCTTTGGGGAGATGTACTGTGTTTATCAAACTAGAGAAACCTAACGGGTGGCTATCACCTCTAGGAAATTTTTGTAAAGGCTTCGTAGTGAGACCCTGCTAGATCACCTTGGTAGTGATCAATGGGGAGGCTAGAACCCCGGGCAGAATGGGAATCACGACTTGTGGGTAAAGTGTGCGACCTCTACAGAGTGTTAGAAACTGGTATATCAGTCGTGCTCACGGTTATGAGCGGCCTTGGGATCCTCTTCGATTAGAAGAACTCTGGTTACTTTTATGATGATGGTTAGCAATTATGGTTATAATTTTTAACTCTGGTATTTCCTCATGGAGGGAGTGCCTCTGGGTAACAACTAGGTTTATTACTAAAATTTGGCTCTACTTGTAGTAATAAAACTTGACCAACTAAAAGCAACTGCTTAACCTTAACTCCACATACAGCTCGCCCACTTAGTCAAACAGGACATTTACTGAGTACGTTGATTTGTACTCACCCTTGCTTTACAAACCACCCCACCCCATGTTGTCCCCACTGTACTCAGTGCTCAGGAGGAGATGCTGGCAACATGGAGGACTTTGAGGAGTTCCAGGACTACGACGAGTTCTAGTTTACTTTAGTGGCAAACCCTCCCCCCTAGTTAGTTGCCTGTGTAGGCTTATCTTCTCTGTTTCGTTTCTCCGCACTTTGATATAATGTTGAACACTATGGATATGTATTAGACTCTGTGGATGTCTCGGACATCTTGATGTAATTAAAGTATATTTCCGCTATTTATTTTGAGCATTGTGTGATGATGTCCAATTATATAAGCGCTGTGTACGTGAGTTCTGATCCTAGCACGTACATGGTTCGCATTCGGTTTACCTTCCAACACCGGGTGTGACACTGAGCCTGCATGTCCCCACGAGCAGCGCTTGCCACCGCCATGAAACTTTTTGGTAGTTGGAGCACTGTTGGTGCTGAAGAAGCTAGACCTTAGGAAGTTTAAATGTTAAAAAAAGAACAAAGTAAATATTAAATATGCTATAAACATGTTTCTATGACTCTCCACAAATTCCTATCATGACAAACAAAAAATAGCACCCATGACAAGGTAAAACAATGAACAAAAATGAATGGAGTAAACATTTCTATTCCTCCGCCAATGTCATGTGATTATGTGAATACTTACTACATTATCCATATGAACCAACTTGTAAGCTTCTTGATGTTTATGAACATTATGATTTATACGCAAATTTTATTTCATACAAATAGAAATGTGCGGTGTGCTCTAAAATAGAAGCAAACAATTACTTCAGCTGCTTCAATTATCTTGCCAACTTTGGCTACATTAATCCCTTTAATTTGCAAAAGGTCTTTCATCGGAGAGTATGCTAGTTATTCCACTGTGCAGAGACCAGCATCTTTGAGTTTTTCACATCAAGTGCAGCTGTCGGCGTTCCGAGACCGGGGGGTCCCCGAGCCGACGAGTGAGTGTGCCGCGTGCCCCAGCCCAGATGGGTCGAGCGCGTGGGCGAGCGCGAAAGGGGGGAGAGAGAGAGAGAGCGAGGTGGCCGGAGCCGGGTCGTGAGGGAGTCGGAGAATTCCCGCGGCCTTCGTGTTCGCCCCGCACCCAGGTCGGGTGCGCTTGCAGTAGGGGGTTACAAGCGTCCGCGCGAGGTGAGGGGAGCGGGCGGCCCCGAGAGAGCGCCTGCCCCTACCCTTCGTCCCTGCGAGGCCAACCTTCTCTAAGAAGGCCCTGGTCCTTCCTTTTATAGTCGTAAGGAGAGGATCCAGGTGTACAAAAATGGGGGTGTAGCAAGGTGCTACGTGTCTAGCGAGGGAGAGCTAGCGCCCTAAGTACATGCCAAGGTGGCAGCCGGAGAGATCTTGGCACCCTGTTGGTGTGGCGTCGTGGCTGTTGGAGAAGCAGTGGAGCTTGACGGAGGGACAGCTGTTGGAACAGCTGTGCTCTTGCTGACGTCTCCCTGCTTTCGTAAGGGAGCTGAGAGCCGCCGTCGTCATGGTCTAGTGAGGCGCCATCATTGCCTATCTGGCGGAGCTGGCCAGATGGGACGCCGGTCTTGTTCTCTGCGACCCGAGTCGGCTCAGGGCAGGGTGATGATGACGCTTCCTGTTGACGTGGCGGTCTTGTGTCCTAGGTCGGGCGACGTGGAGGCTCCTCCGAAGTCGAGGTCGAGTCCGTCCTGCATGACAGAGGCCGAGCCCGAGCTCCTGGGTCGGGCGAGGCGGAGGTCGTTCGGCAGGGGCCGAGGCGGAGTCCGAGCCCTGGGTCGGGCGAGGCGGAGGTCGTCGTCTTCCGGGGCCTTAGCCCGAGTCCGAGCCCTGGGTCGGGCGAGGCGGAGTCCGCCGTCTTCCGGGGCCTTAGCCCGAGTCCGAGCCCTGGGTCGGGCGGAGCGGAGTTCGCCGTCTTCCGGGGCCTTAGCCCGAGTCCGAGCCCTGGGTCGGGCGGAGCGGAGTTCGCCGTCTTCCGGGGCCTTAGCCCGAGTCCGAGCCCTGGGTCGGGCGGAGCGGAGTTCGCCGTCTTCCGGGGCCTTAGCCCGAGTCCGAGCCCTAGGTCGGGCGGAGCGGAGTTCGCCGTCTTCCGGGGCCTTAGCCCGAGTCCGAGCCCTGGGTCGGGCGAGGCGGAGTTCGCCGTCTTCCGGGGCCTTAGCCCGAGTCCGAGCCCTGGGTCGGGCGGAGCGGAGTTTCCTCTGGCGCTTTTGGCCAAGCCTGGCTACCCGTCAGTCTTACCTTTTGCGTTGAAGGCCCCAGGGATTTGGTCGGTTGGCGCGGTGATTTAGTCAGGGTTACTTCTTATCGAAGGCGGGGCCTCGGGCGAGCCGGTGATGCGTCTGCCGTGAAAGAGGAGACCTCAGGCGAGACGGAGTCATCTCAGGGTCGGCTGCCCTCGCCCGAGGCTAGGCTCGGGCGTGGCGTGATCAAGTCGCTCGTATGGACTGATCCCTGACTTAATCAAACCCATCAGGCCTCTGCAGCTTTATGCTGATGGGGGTTACCAGCTGAGAATTAGGCGTCTTGAGGGTACCCCTAATTATGGTCCCCGACAGTAGCCCCCGAGCCTCGAAGAGAGTGTTAACACTCGCTTGGAGGCTTGCGTCGCACTTTTTTGCAAGGGGACCAGCCTTTCTCGGTGGTACTTTGTTCCGGTGGGTGCGCGCGAGCGCACCCGCCGGGTGTAGCCCCCGAGGCCTCGGAGGAGTGGTTTCACTCCTCCGAGGTCTTAATGCCTCGCGTAATGCTTCGGCTGGTCTGGCGGTTCCCTCATGCGAGCAGGGCGTAGCCCAGGTGCACTGTTGGGGCCCAAGTTCTCGGGCTGGTATGTTGACGCTGTCAACGGTTCGGCCGGAGCCGGGTTTGCGAGAGCAGCCCCCGAGCCTCCGCACGGAGCGAGAGGACGATCAGGGACAGACTCGGCTTTTTTTATATACGCCCCTACGTCGCCTTTCCGCAAGGAGGAGGGGGGGAGTGCGCCATGTTACCCTCGATGGGCACCGAACATGGTGTCTCCGGTGAGCTGCAATCGGGTAATCCGAGTGGACGTCCGTGCCCCGTTCGTTGGGGTCGGCTAGGGGCCCGGAGGCACGCCCAAAAGTACCTGCGGGTGATCTGCCGGACCCGGTCCCCTAGCGACGGGGTCCGAGGGCTCGTTGCCTCCCTCCGATGGGATTCCGTTACAGAGTCGTTCCCGCTGGTCTCGGAAATGTCCTAGGGTACCTCGGGAGCGCAGCCCGAGCCTTGGTTATGTATCGAACGTACCCCCGGTCATCCCTCGCTCGGCGTCTGGGGCGACTGTGAACCCTTCGACAGGCCAGCCTTCGAACCCCTGATCAGTAGGGGGCACGGAGCCCGAGTAGCATGAGGCGGTCATGGGACCTTTCGGGGGCCGACCTTCGAACCCCTGACTAGTAGTGGGTGTCGGGCCCACGCGATCTGAGGCGGCTGTTGAACCCTTCGGGGGGCCAGCCTTCGAACCCCTGATCAGTAGGGAGGCTCGGAGCCTAGTTCCTTCACGGGGAAGGATCCCTTTGGGGTTATCCCCCTTCTCGGTCCCTGTTGCAAGAGATAGAGAAAGAAGGAAAAGGGAAAAAGGATTCGAAATTGAACGTCGTGGTGTACCTTTTTCGGCGTGGTTGTTTTGGCGAAGGAGAAACGTCGCCAGCTGCTCCCGCCCGTAGCGCTGTCCGTCGAGCCGCGGAGTTAATGCGCCGGGGTGAGTAGTTGGCGAGGTTGCCGTTGCGCGTGCGCGAGCCGTTCGAGGTACGGGTCACGGGCGCGTCGTCTTCACGCCGTGAGAGGGGGTTCTCTTGCTGCCTCCGGATGGGACATGAGCTTGGCAGATGGCGTGACCGCTGCTCTCGCGCGCCTGCCACCGTCATTACTGCCGGCCCATTTTTGACCGCGTTTGACCACTGCGCCAGGCTGGCGCTGCTGGGTCGCGGGCTGGGTCGCCTCGAATCGCGGTATCGGTTCCGCAATCGAGGAGGTGCGGTGGTGGAGCGAGTGGTACAGCGGCTCGCATGCAGCAACCGGCGCGCCAGTTGCACGACGCGTGGGCTTGAGCCGTCGCGCTGGCCTGTCAGGAGTCGGAGAGGCGCGTCCACTTGGCGCGGTTGCATGCCGCCTGTATGGCCGCCTGCCCCTTTCGCCCGCCGGTCTGGGCGAAAGTGGAGGATTGCTTGTAACCGCTGGGTGGTTGCGTGCGTCGTGCGCGACGGTTCGGCTTCTTCTTAGAGCCGGTCTGCATGACAGGCGGGCCCCAGCCCCCGCGCCGCAGGGGAGGACTTTGGAGGCGTGTTGGAGAAGACTCGGCCCGTGACGGTTGAGGGTGCAAGCAGGGGGAGTTGCCTTTAAAAGGAGGGCGACCCCCTTCGTAAGGCGACCATGTCTCCTTCCTCCCCTATGCATTGTGTCTCTCCGTCTTCCAGGCCCCCGGATGGGGGGAACCGCCGTCTTTTTGCCCCATCGTTGGAGGAACGCAACTCCGTGGGAGTTGGTACCTTTCAGCCATCGTTCGGCTTCAAGGATTTTCATCAGCCAACTCAACCGCTCCCCTTTGCCGGGGGTCACCCAAGACGGTGACCACCAGCCCCTGGGTGGGTAGGAGCAGCTGGGCTGTGGCCTTTGCCCCGCTCCCAGCTGGTCTTCATCATCCCGGCCGGGACAGGACTCGGGCCAAGCCGGTGCTCTGCCCCTTGCGTGGGTCGGCCGACCGCCTCCTCTTCCAGCTTCTGGCGGTGGAAACCATCCTCCAGTTCTGCGGAGGAGACTTCCTCCAGCCATGCCGGGGAAGGCGAACTGTTGCTTCCCAACTAGGATGCAACATTCCGTCTTCCTCCTCGCATTCGCGGCGAGGACGGCTGCGAGGATCTGCCGGGGTGCTTAGGGGCGTCCCGCGTTTGCTGGTGATTCGCCCAGAGCTTGTTGCTCCACGGGCTTCCCTGGCGGGGAGGTCGTCCGTACCCGCGGGGACGGAACCGGAGTTCCGTTTGTAAATGGCACTTCGAGTGCCGGGTTTTTTGTTCATTTCGGCTTTCGGGGCCTGAACATGTATGTAATTACGGCGCGGAGCCGTGTTTTTTCCTCATTTCCGAGCACTAAGACTCGTCTGCTGATTGTCTGAACCGCTTCACCAAGCATGAGTCGCCCCGTGTCAAGGTGACGAGTGAGGTATCCGTATCCCGGAGGCGTAGGAGTCCCTCGGCTCGGTCGGCCCTGTTGTCCGAGGCTCCTCTAGCTTAGTTAAAGAAACCCCTCGGCCGCTCTTCGACGAGCCGAGGCCAGGGGTAGCGATATCAGCACGAGCAGAGGCGGAGTTGGCTCGGAAATGAAACCTGGTTGGCCGGAGCCTAGCCGGGTTGTCCGTTGGCAGGATTGTCGTCGGAGTTGCTCAGCCGAGGCTTCGGATCGAGCTGGCGCCCTCGGAAGGCGGTCGGCCGATGCCCCGGAGGTGGCCGGCCGAGCCGTCCGCTCGGGCCAGGTTCCCGGAGAAGTCCCTGGCAGAGATTGCTCGAGCGTGGTGATGACGTCGTCCTTCGGAGCGGAGGCCCTCGGACCGCGTCGCCGTCCGAGGCTAGGTCGGGCCTTGCCGAAGGTGTTGTCGACGCCGAGGGTGTCCTCGCCCTCTTCCAGCGTCAAGATCCGAGCCTGCAGGGTCAAATCGTCTTGTAGCGTGGGCCTTGCGCGGCCGTCGAGGCCAGAACACACACCCTTGCTGTGTTATAAAGCTGCGTCTCTTTTCCTCTTGTTTCGAGTATCTGGACTTTCCGTCGGTAGCAGGGATGTTAGTGCGAGCAAGAGTTGCTTCTCGCGGAAGGTGATGAGTGAGGTATCCGTATCCCGGAGGCGTGGGAGTCCCTCGGCTCGGTCGGCCTTGCCGCTTACGCGTACTTTTACCCGTCCATGAGGCCCTGTCACCGACTCGGTCTAGAAGGCTCGAAGAATCGCTTCGACAGAAGAGCTTCCGTACGTAAAGACTCGTTCGATCCGCGGATTCACCTTATCCGAGCGCGAGTTACTTATCGCAGAAGGTGATGAGTGAGGTATCCGTATCCCGGAGGCGTAGGAGTCCCTCGGCTCGGTCAGCCTTGGCTGCTTACGTGTACCCCGTCGTTTCCGGGACCCACTTTTCGAAGTAGTCAAAAAGCACGAAAGATGTTCTGGTAAAAGAGATTTTTTTTTTGTTCGAGGAAAGTTTTGACGCAGAGGGGGTTTCCCCCCTTTTAGCCCCTGAGGGAGGGTCGGGCTTTTGCCGAGGCGAGGCCGACCCTTCCTTGTTGACTAAACTTTGCGTGGGTGCGAGGTATATGAACAACTTGGAAACATCTTAAGGGTAGAAACGACGTAGCTGTTGGATGTTCCAAGCGTTGCCGTAGACCTCGCCTTGACTGTTGGCCAGCTTGTACGTTCCGGGCTTCAGAACTTTGGCGATGATGAACGGCCCCTCCCAGGGGGGCGTGAGCTTGTGCCTCCCTCGGGCGTCTTGCCGCAGCCGAAGCACCAGGTCGCCCACCTGGAGGTCTCGGGGTCGGACCCCTCGGGCGTGGTAGCGTCGCAGGGACTGCTGGTACCGCACCGAGTGTAGTAAGGCCCTGTCCTGAGCCTCATCCAGCTGGTCCAGCGAGTCTTCTCGGCTAGCTTGGTTGCTTTCTTCGTTGTAGGCCCTCGTCCTCGGGGAGCCGTATTCCAGGTCCGTGGGCAGGACGGCCTCGGCCCCGTAGACTAGGAAGAACGGCGTGAAACCCGTGGCTCGGCTTGGCGTCGTCCTCAGGCTCCAGACCACCGAGGGGAGTTCCTTCATCCATCGCTTGCCGAACTTGTTGAGATCATTGTAAATTCGAGGCTTGAGCCCTTGTAAGATCATGCCGTTGGCGCGCTCTACTTGCCCATTCGACATGGGATGAGCTACGGCGGCCCAGTCCACCCGGATGTTGTGATATTCGCAAAAATCCAAGAATTTTTTGCCGGTGAACTGGGTGCCATTGTCGGTGATGATTGAGTTCGGGACTCCAAAGCGATGGATGATGTTGGTGAAGAACGCCACCGCCTGCTCGGACCTGATGCTGTTCAGGGGTCGGACCTCGATCCACTTGGAGAATTTGTCGACGGCGACCAGCAGGTGCGTGTAGCCCCCGGGCGCCTTCTGCAAGGGGCCGACGAGGTCCAGACCCCACACAGCGAAGGGCCAGGTGATGGGTATCGTCTGCAGAGCCTGAGCGGGCAGGTGGGTCTGCTTCGCATAGAATTGGCACCCTTCGCAGGTGCGGACAATTCTAGTGGCGTCAGCCACCGCCGTTGGCCAGTAGAAGCCTTGGCGGAAAGCGTTCTCGACGAGGGTTCGAGGTGCTGCATGATGACCGCAAGCCCCCGAGTGTATTTCCCGCAGGAATTCCTGACCTTCGGCGATGGAGATACATCGCTGGAGGATGCCCGAGGGGCTACGGTGGTAGAGCTCCTTCTCATCGCCCAGCAAGACGAACGATTTGGCGCGTCGCGCTACCCGCCGAGCCTCGGCTCGGTCGAGGGGCAGTTCTCCTTGATGGAGATATTGCAGGTACGGGGTTTGCCAATCTTGATCTGGCACGACCCCGTTCTGCTCCTCCTCGATGCGCAGTGCTTCGCCCTCGGGCTCCGAGGGTTCCTCGGGTTGAGCCGAGGATGGCTCGGGCTGGGCCGAGGTCACCTCGGACGAGGCCGAGGGTGCCTCGGGCTCGGGCGCGTCGCCTATCTTGACGGAGGGTTGGTGCAGATCTCGGGAGAAGACGTCCGGGGGAACCGTCGTTCGCCCCGAGGCTTTCTTCGCCAGCTCGTCTGCAGTCTCGTTGTAGCGCCGGGCGATGTGGTTAAGCTCGAGCCCGTAGAACTTGTCTTCCAGGCGTCGAACCTCCTCACAGTAGGCCTCCATCTTCGGGTCGCGGCAGAGGGAGTTCTTCATGACTTGGTCGATGACGAGCTGCGAGTCGCCGCGTGCATCGAGGCGTCGGACCCCTAGCTCGATGGCGATTCGCAATCCGTTGATCAGAGCCTCGTACTCGGCCACATTGTTGGACGCCGGGAAATGGAGGCGGAGCACGTAGCGCAGGTGTTTCCCGAGGGGCGAGACGAAGAGCAGGCCCGCGCCGGCTCCCGTCTTCATCAGCGACCCATCGAAAAACATGGTCCAAAGCTCTGGTTGGATCGGAGCCGTTGGCAGCTGGGTATCGACCCATTCGGCAACGAAATCCGCCAGTACCTGGGACTTGATGGCCTTCCGAGGGGCGAATGAGATTGCCTCGCCCATGATTTCCACCGCCCACTTCGCGATCCGCCCCGAGGCTTCTCGGCACTGGATGATCTCCCCCAGGGGGAAGGATGACACCACAGTCACCGGATGGGATTCGAAGTAATGTCGCAGCTTTCGTCTCGTCAGGATCACTGCATATAGCAGCTTCTGGACTTGTGGGTAGCGGATCTTGGTCTCGGACAGCACTTCGCTGACGAAGTAAACTGGCCTCTGAATGGGCAAAGCATGCCCCTCTTCCTGCCTTTCGACCACGATCGCGGCGCTGACCACCTGAGTGGTCGCGGCGACGTAGACCAAGAGGGTTTCTCCATCAGCTGGGGGTACCAAGACGGGCGCCTGGGTGAGGAGCGCCTTCAGGTTCCCGAGGGCTTCCTCGGCCTCGGGAGTCCAAGTGAAGCACTCGGCCTTCCTTAAGAGGCGGTACAGGGGCAGGCCTCTTTCGCCGAGGCGCGAGATGAAACGGCTCAAGGCCGCGAGGCATCCCATGACCCTCTGTACGCCTTTTAAGTCCTTGATGGGCCCCATGTTTGTGATGGCCGCGATCTTCTCCGGGTTGGCTTCGATGCCCCGCTCGGAGACGATGAATCCCAAAAGCATGCCCCGGGGCACCCCGAAGACGCACTTCTCGGGATTGAGCTTGACGCCCTTCGCCTTGAGACACCGGAATGTCAGTTCGAGGTCGGAGAGAAGGTCAGAGGCTTTCCTCGTCTTGACTACGATGTCGTCGACGTAGGCCTCGACCGTGCGACCGATGTGTTCGCTGAACACATGGTTCATGCACCGCTGGTAGGTTGCACCCGCGTTCCTCAAACCGAACGGCATTGTGACATAACAGTACATGCCGAAGGGCGTGATGAAAGAAGTTGCGAGCTGGTCGGACTCTTTCATCTTGATTTGATGATACCCTGAGTAGGCATCGAGGAAAGACAGGGTTTCGCACCCTGCAGTGGAGTCCACGATTTGATCGATGCGAGGTAGAGGGTAGGGGACTTTCGGACATGCTTTGTTGAGACCAGTGTAGTCTACACACATCCGCCACTTCCCCCCTTTTTTCCTCACAAGTACAGGGTTGGCAAGCCATTCGGGATGGAATACCTCTTTAATGAACCCTGCTGCCATCAGCTTGTGGATCTCCTCGCCTATCACCCTGCGCCTTTCCTCGTCGAATCGGCGCAGAGGCTGTCTGACCGGTCGGGCTCCGGCCCGAATATCCAGCGAGTGCTCGGCGACATCCCTCGGTATGCCGGGCATGTCCGAGGGACTCCACGCAAAGACGTCGGCGTTTGCGCGGAGAAAGTCGACGAGCACTGCTTCCTATTTGGGGTCGAGCCTGGATCCGATCTGAATCTGCTTGGAGGTGTCGCCACTGGGGTCGAGAGGGACGGCCTTAACCGTCTCCGCTGGCTCGAAGTTGCCGGCATGTCGCTTCACGTCCGGCACCTCTCGGGAGAGGCTTTCCAGGTCGGCGATGAGGGCCTCGGACTCGGCGAGGGCCTCGGCGTACTCCACGCACTCCACATCGCATTCGAATGCGTGTTTGTACATGGGGCCGACGGTGATGACCCCGTTGGGGCCCGGCATCTTGAGCTTCAGGTAGGTGTAGTTGGGGATGGCCATGAACTTCGCGTAGCATGGCCTTCCCAACACTGCGTGGTAGGTTCCTCGGAACCCGACCACCTCGAACGTCAAAGTCTCCCTTCGGAAGTTGGAGGGTGTTCCGAAGCAGACAGGGAGGTCGAGCTGTCCGAGGGGCTGGACGCGCTTCCCGGGGATGATCCCGTGGAAGGGCGCAGCGCCTGCTCGGACGGATGACAGATCGACGCGCAGGAGCCTGAGGGTCTCATCGTAAATGATGTTGAGGCAGCTGCCCCCATCCATCAAGACCTTGGTGAGCCTGACGTCGCCGATGACGGGGTCGACGACGAGCGGGTACTTCCCCGGGCTCGGCACGTGGTCGGGGTGGTCGTCCCGGTCGAAGGTGATGGGCTTGTCGGACCAGTCTAGGTAGACTGGTGCCGCCACCTTCACCGAGCAGACCTCCCGACGCTCTTGCTTACGATGCCGAGCCGAGGCATTCGCCGCATGCCCTCCGTAGATCATGAAGCAGTCGCGGACCTCTGGGAACTCTCCTGCTTGGCGATCCTCCCTTTTGTCGTCGTCGCGGGCCTTGCCACCCTCTGCAGGTGGCCCGGCCCTGTGGAAGTGGCGCCGAAGCATGACGCACTCCTCGAGGGTGTGCTTGACGGGCCCCTGATGGTAGGGGCACGTCTCCTTGAGTGCCTTGTCGAAGAGGTTGGCGCCTCCGGGGGGCTTCCGAGGGTTCTTGTGCTCGGCGGCGGCGACAAGGTCTGCATCGGGAACGTCGCGTTTCGCTTGCGACTTCCTCCTGCCTTTCTTCTTGGCGCCGCGCGGAGTAGACGCCTCGGGAGCATCTTCCGATGGGCGGCCCTGGGGCTGCTTGTCCTTTCGGAAGATGGCCTCTACCGCCTCCTGGCCGGAGGCGAACTTGGTGGCGATGTCCATCAGCTCGCTCGCCCTGGTGGGGGTCTTGCGACCCAACTTGCTCACCAGGTCACGGCAGGTGGTGCCGGCGAGGAACGCGCCGATGACATCGGAGTCGGTGACGTTGGGCAGCTCGGTGCGCTGCTTCGAGAACCGCCGGATGTAGTCCCGGAGAGACTCTCCCGGCAGTTGCCGACAGCTTCGGAGGTCCCAGGAATTCCCGGGGCGCACGTACGTGCCCTGGAAGTTGCCGGCGAAAGCCTGGACCAGATCTTCCCAGTTGGAAATCTGCCCCGGAGGCAGGTGCTCCAACCAGGCACGAGCGGTGTCGGAGAGGAACAGGGGGAGGTTGCGGATGATGAGGTTGTCATCGTCCGTCCCACCCAGTTGACAGGCCAGGCGGTAGTCCGCAAGCCACAATTCCGGTCTCGTTTCCCCCGAGTACTTTGTGATAGTAGTCGGGGGTCGGAATCGGGGCGGAAACGGCGCCCGCCGAATGGCTCGGCTAAAGACCTGCGGACCGGGTGGTTCGGGCGAGGGACTCCGATCCTCCCCGCTGTCGTAGCGTCCCCCACGCCTGGGGTGATAGCCTCGGCGCACCCTTTCGTCGAGGCGTGCCCGACGGTCGCGATGAGGGTGTTCGTCGCCGAGGCGGCCCGGGGCCGCAGGCGCGGTGTTGCGCGTGCGCCCGGTGTAGACCGAGGCTTCCCGCGTGAGTCGGGAAGTCGCGGCACGAGGTTCCGAGGGGTACCCCTGCCTTCGGGAGGCAGAGCTTTCGGCCCGCCGGGCCGCAGCGCCTTCCAGGAGATGCTTGAGTTCTCCCTGGATTCGCCGACCCTCGGTGGTTGATGACTCCGGCATCGCGCGGAGGAGCATCGCTGCGGCGGCCAGGTCCTGACCGGTTCCGCCGGATGCGGGTGGCGGTCTGTCCCTGGCATCGTTGGTGATGCGGTGCTGGAGACCTTGGGGCAGGTGACGTATTCCCCCGGCCGGGGGCTGGCTCGCCCATACCTGCCCGATGTTCTGGCGGATTGCCTCGAGCGCTCCCGCTCCCTCATCGAGCCCGGCCTGCGCCCCGCGGACTTGCTCGAGCTGTGGGTCGTGACCCCCCGCCGGAACGGGGACCACAGCTAGCTCCCGCGGGATGTCGGCGCGAGGCGCTGGCCTAGGGGGATCGCCATCCTCCGGCATGCCGAGACAGCCGCCTCCGGAGGGATCCCCTAGCTCGATGTGGAAACATTCGCGGCTCGGGCCGCGGTCCTTGTCGTCAAGGCTGCGGCTGCCGTCGGAACAGTCGGAGAGGCAGTAGTCACATGCGGTCATGAAGTTCCGCATGGCACTAGGGTTGCCAGATCCGGAGAAATCCCAGCAGATGCTGGGGTCGTCATCTTCCTCGGACCCAGAGGGTCCGTAGGTCGAGACACCCGTCAATCGGTCCCAAGGCGACCGCACACGAAACCCCAGAGAGGTTGCACTCGCCTCAACGTAAACGCCCGCCAAAGCGAGGTCGCCAGGCGGGCTGAGGTCGAGTCGAAATGACGAAAGATGGGTAGCAGTCGGTACCTTTTTGTCGACGAGGAGCGATGAAGTCACGTCGGGGGCTGATCGCGCCGTCGTCTTGGGTACGAGGGCGACGTCCTGCAGGCCCTCCGTGAGCGTGCTGGCGTCGTCCACCTGCTCGGGGTCGACGTGTTGCGGGGGGATGGCGCCCGCCTTTGCCTCGAACGAGAGGGCGACGCTTGGCGTGTCCTTCGTTGGGGCGCTGGGGGTGTCGATTTGCTCGACAGCCGTCGGAGCGCAGCCTCCCGCGCGACTTTGGTTGCCCCGCCTCCTCCTCCGATGGCGAGGGAGAGGACGGAGCGAGCTCGAAAGTTGTCCTTCCCCCACGCGGGAAAGGCGTCGTCGATTCCGCCGCCGGCGGGCGGGCTATCCGCCACCATTGTCGCTGTCGCGCGGCGGTGGAAGGAGTGTCATGTCGTAGCTGCTGTCGAGAGACATGAACTCGAGGCTCCCGAAACGGAGCACCGTCCCGGGTTGAAGAGGTCGTTGGAGACTGCCCATCTGGAGCTTGACGGGAAACTGCTCGTCAACACGCAGCAGGCCCCTACCTGGCGCGCCAACTGTCGGCGTTCCGAGACCGGGGGGTCCCCGAGCCGACGAGTGAGTGTGCCGCGTGCCCCAGCCCAGATGGGTCGAGCGCGTGGGCGAGCGCGAAAGGGGGGGGAGAGAGAGAGAGCGAGGTGGCCGGAGCCGGGTCGTGAGGGAGTCGGAGAATTCCCGCGGCCTTCGTGTTCGCCCCGCGCCCAGGTCGGGTGCGCTTGCAGTAGGGGGTTACAAGCGTCCGCGCGAGGTGAGGGGAGCGGGCGGCCCCGAGAGAGCGCCTGCCCCTACCCTTCGTCCCCGCGAGGCCAACCTTCTCTAAGAAGGCCCTGGTCCTTCCTTTTATAGTCGTAAGGAGAGGATCCAGGTGTACAAAAATGGGGGTGTAGCAAGGTGCTACGTGTCTAGCGAGGGAGAGCTAGCGCCCTAAGTACATGCCAAGGTGGTAGCCGGAGAGATCTTGGCACCCTATTGGTGTGGCGTCGTGGCTGTTGGAGAAGCAGTGGAGCTTGACGGAGGGACAGCTGTTGGAACAGCTGTGCTCTTGCTGACGTCTCCCTGCTTTCGTAAGGGAGCTGAGAGCCGCCGTCGTCATGGTCTAGTGAGGCGCCATCATTGCCTATCTGGCGGAGCTGGCCAGATGGGACGCCGGTCTTGTTCTCTGCGACCCGAGTCGGCTCAGGGCAGGGTGATGATGACGCTTCCTGTTGACGTGGCGGTCTTGTGTCCTAGGTCGGGCGACGTGGAGGCTCCTCCGAAGTCGAGGTCGAGTCCGTCCTGCATGACAGAGGCCGAGCCCGAGCTCCTGGGTCGGGCGAGGCGGAGGTCGTTCGGCAGGGGCCGAGGCGGAGTCCGAGCCCTGGGTCGGGCGAGGCGGAGGTCGTCGTCTTCCGGGGCCTTAGCCCGAGTCCGAGCCCTGGGTCGGGCGAGGCGGAGTCCGCCGTCTTCCGGGGCCTTAGCCCGAGTCCGAGCCCTGGGTCGGGCGGAGCGGAGTTCGCCGTCTTCCGGGGCCTTAGCCCGAGTCCGAGCCCTAGGTCGGGCGGAGCGGAGTTCGCCGTCTTCCGGGGCCTTAGCCCGAGTCCGAGCCCTAGGTCGGGCGAGGCGGAGTTCGCCGTCTTCCGGGGCCTTAGCCCGAGTCCGAGCCCTGGGTCGGGCGGAGCGGAGTTTCCTCTGGCGCTTTTGGCCAAGCCTGGCTACCCGTCAGTCTTACCTTTTGCGTTGAAGGCCCCAGGGATTTGGTCGGTTGGCGCGGTGATTTAGTCAGGGTTACTTCTTATCGAAGGCGGGGCCTCGGGCGAGCCGGTGATGCGTCTGCCGTGAAAGAGGAGACCTCAGGCGAGACGGAGTCATCTCAGGGTCGGCTGCCCTCGCCCGAGGCTAGGCTCGGGCGTGGCGTGATCAAGTCGCTCGTATGGACTGATCCCTGACTTAATCAAACCCATCAGGCCTCTGCAGCTTTATGCTGATGGGGGTTACCAGCTGAGAATTAGGCGTCTTGAGGGTACCCCTAATTATGGTCCCCGACAGCAGCCATTACATATACCTACACAGTAAAGTTTACAGGAATTTAAGCGATGATTCAGCTCAACAACAGTCTTTTTTCTCTAACATGAAAAGTCACCCAATTCCAACTGAGATAACACATTACATCCTGGTCAACGGTTCACTAAATTCTGCAAAGGAACGTAGCGGATGTTGCTGATGTGCATCTTAATACATACTGAATTGTAATGCTAAACCATAGAAATCATATTTTGAATAATATATGGATATTTTTTCATTTGTGCACTGCAATGATAAATCTATTTGATCATAACAATTCAATAATGTAGCATATGTACCTATTTTTTGGATTCAATTATACAAGATAAAATAATATCCTTAGCATTTTAAATCTCAAAGAACTAACTATTGCTCAATGGTACATTGTGGTCCACGATTAAACCAGCAAAAATGCTCATGATCAATACTCTACAAATAGATTCTGACTTGAAAAAATAATTAAAGAGATCCAACTGAGTACTCATAGGCCAGGTTGCGAATAGACCAAAAAGAATAGAAATTAGCAGCATGAGCGCTAAAATCAGAGACGCGGTAGGCTAAGTAATCAGTAATAAACAGAATCACCAATTGTAAAGTAAGGAAAACTATAATAGAGGATAATCTTACCGGTCATCCTAAAATTCGTGGAAACTCAGTGACATCAAGCCCATGATTAATGAGTGGCTTCACAACCATCTACAAATAAGGTGGCTCCACAAAATAGTCTTGCACGACCAATAAATGGCCAACTACGAACAAACTTCATATCTTCATACCGACTAAAATCTACAAAAACATATTCATTTTGTTGAGTACAACTGAACAAGGTAATAATACCTATAGAAAAGAAACTGTTTTCTTTGTCTAATGATGGTTTTCTGAATTAAAATTAAAGTTTTATTTACCATCTGCTTTCCCATAGAATAAATATGTATATTTTCATTGTATTGCTTAGCACAGTTATAGATCAGTGGGATCTCCAATTCGTCAGAAAAGATAATATTTATAGGCCCTTTGTTGACAAGGAAAAATAAAAAAGAAGTGATCACTCTGTCCCAAATCCATCCATCCTAAATTAGTTTAGATTTTAGATTTCAAACGTGGGAATTTAGAAGTAAAAATGTGCGGTGCAGAAAAAAACAAGAAAGAGAGAAATAGACATAGAAATGTGTTGCTAAAAATGATGTATTGTTAGATGAGAAATATGCACAGGAAAAGTGAGAATGACAAATATTTAAAGACAAAATTTAATCATATAACCTTAACAACTCTAGGACAGCGGGAGTGCCTGATTTCATAATTAAAAACATTTGACTTCAAAGAACTTGCATGGAACTGACCATAACACGAAACTTTTTATAATTCAGTTAGCAACCGCTTCTTTGCCACATAAGAGCACCATGGTATTTGCATTTTTGTGCATTAAAACAATAAATCTTAAATTTAGTTTAGCAATTAGTACACATCCTAGTTTTTAGATGAGACAATTGAACTTATCTGATGTTTCCATGGAGAATATTTGATGCCCGAGTTTAACTAACAATTTATTCCATATAGCAATAAAAAATCATAGACTGTGCATTTCTTGCTTGGGGCTTGAGAAATAATACATAGATGTCTGTTGTCCTCTCGTTCATAGAAATCTGGCAAATAGTGAGGAGCTTGATATCAAAGATAACTCATTATATGGAGCCATTCCTAAAAGCATCGTCTAGCTTATGCCAGTATCTAAAGAGGAGTAGGATGCAAGCTACTTACGTGGTCAAGCTAAGCCTCCAAATATAGTCTGCAGTCTTACTAAAAAGATTCATATACCATGAATGTCCATCTGGCAATCTGAACTTCCTATGGAGTAAAGGTTTCTGAAAATACCATATATCGTATAAGATTTGCACATAATGACATTATGATTTTGGCCAGTAGTATCTTAATGAACTCATATTATCGGGCATATGTAAGATTATACACGAAATCACTCCCAATAAGATAAGGATTCACAATCGTCTAAATTGAACGGACTGATCGATGAAAAGGACAACAGATAATAGAAGAAACCTTACAAACAATCATCAAGCACCAAAAGTGGTAGCATAAACAAAGTAGAAATCGACCAACCTTTGAGCCCATCACCTTACGCATCATCGACGAGCCGACACACCTCCGTCGGGCGCCAGGGGATGAGTAGCTCGGTCGCCTCCCCGACGTCGATAACAGGGAACAGGCTGTAACACCCTAAATTTGGAGGTATAAAATTTCTTTTTAATTATCTACCAAATTCGAGTGCTACCCTTTGTATCTGTCTCTAGTCTCCCTCTCTTTTTATTTTGGCTAGAATTAGGGTGATTAGGAGAGGGGTAATTATTTATTTTGTCAAAACAATGTAAGTCATGAATTGTTGCATCATGTTGAGCCCAAAATATTTTTTGGATTCATGCACAAGTTTGATTTGGTTTTAATTTGAATTGAAAATCCTAGAGAAAATAAAATGGAAAAGTCATTAGAAATTCTAGAAAATTGGAAAACCTCATTTCGGCCCAAGACAGCCCAGCCAGCCCAACCTGCGCGCCAGCTCTCCCTGACAGGTAGACCCTGTCGGTGTTTGGGATCCGACCGCGCACCCAGGGTTACCCCTCGTGGTGCTTTTAGGTAGGAGATGTTGCTGACTGTAGCTCGATGGTTTGTGCTCGGTGCACGAGAGGCGGTAGACAATTTTCTACAGGTTCGGGCCGCTTGGAGAGGCATAACACCCTACTTCCTGGTGTGGATCTTTTATGTGGTGGGTTACAAGAGAATTCTCTAGTGTGATGTATGCTAGAGAATGGAGTAAATGGCTAATGATTGACCCCCTTTTGATGGGGTGCCCCCTAGGCCTTATATACTCGACCGTGGGGCGTTACATGCGGGTATGATAGCAACGTACACCTAAGTAATAATGAACCGACTGAACTTAACTTCCTATAATCTTGTCGACTTATCCTCATTTAGTTCCAACGTCTGAGGGCGCCGCGCGGGAGAATCGGATCAATGCTGCGGATAATGCTTAAATCCAATGAGCCGTCTGGGCCCGAGTCTATCCAATCTTGCGTCGATCCATTCCGCCAGTAGTTCCTCCCCTAGCCCACGAAGGGATGGTCTTGCGAAATAATGGGCCCAAAGCTTTTCGCGAGGCCTTCTAGCCTTCTAGAGGACCTGGGGGATATCTATCCCCCACAAGCCCCCAATCTTTGAGTTGATTTTGAAATAATCGGCCCAAAGATTCTAGGTCCAGCTTGCGGTTTGAGATTTTGGTAATGGATGCTTTGAAAAATACACCTGTTGAATCGTTTCTTCTGGACTCTAAGCCATTCAGTAAAAAATAATCTTCTATTATCCTCCTTTGGGACATTCAACGGTCTTCACCTTATACTTCGAAATTCGGTGCTCTATTACTGGCTTATGCTTTGGAGATCAGCATTCTGTCCTTTGGGGTTGAGGATCCATTGGGTGCACCGGGGTGTAGCCCCCGAGCTTTGAGTGGATTACTGAAAATAATCCACTCAAAGGTCTTCATCTCATGCTTTTTAGAAATCATTGTTTTATCTTCATCTCATGCCTTAGAAATCAGCGATATATCATCAGCTTATGCTTTAGAGATCAGCATGATATCTTCATTTCATGTTTTAGAAACCAGCAGCGTGATCTGCCCATGTCCTGTTAGGTTTGAAATTTATTTGATCGGCGACAGATTGGACGTCTAGTAGATGGCTCTTGGCTGGTCTTCATTTCGCTTTGTGCTTCAATGCTTCTGTTGATTAGACTTGTACTTCAGTGGCTATATTTGGCTTTCCTCTGATCTCCATCGATATCTTTCTTCTGTCTTGATACATTCATTGCGTATACTGTATGGATGTGACTGCTTGGGAAATCTATTGAAAATTCCTGGACGTCCCCCCCCCAATGGGTGTGACCGAGGGACGGCTTGGTACGCCGAGCGTTTAGCGAACTGTCCTTGAGTAGTAACTTGATGTGACCGTGGGGTGTAATCATATCGTCCAAGCAGTTGACCTTAGTCCAAATGGTGTCGTGTTACATGAAACGGCGTCTGCTGCCTGACTTGCTTCCAGACGATTTGAATTGTTTATTGAATATTTGCGACTATTCGGTGACCATGGTAGGAGATGAGCGGTTGCTTTCGGCCTCTATAAATAGACTGCCTGCCTCACTAGTGTCTTCACACATCTTCTGATCGTCTGTTGCTTATCTTCTCACTTTTCTCTTCTCTTCCAACCGACCATGGGTAAGAATAAGAAGGGTGGAGATTCGTCGCACCACTCCGGCGATAAGCGGAAGCGTGAGCCAAGTCCTCCCTCGGAGGACTTTGGTGACTCCGAGTACTCGGAGGAGGAGTTTTCCTCCGAGTCCAAGGGGTTGCCGATCTACGCCTCTCCTCCGGTGTTGTCCGATGATTCGGACGATTTCTGAGGGATAGCCGCCGAGGTGTGGACGTACATCTGGGCCGTCGAGCGCTCCAGGCTCGAGGACTCGGATGAGTCGGAGGTCTCCTCGGACGAGGAGAACTCCTCCGACTCGTCCGAGGGGGAGAGCGATGGTGACAACGACGATGAGGGCGACAGCAGCGATGGCGGTGACGGTGGCGATGACGGCGACGACGACGGAGGCAACAGCGGCAAGGGAGACGACAACGGCGGCAAGGGCGACGGCAACGGCAAGGGCAGCGGCAACAGCAGCAAGGCCAGTGGCAAAGCGCCATTGGTTTAAATATTAGTATAGATAATTAGTAGTAGCAGTAGTAGTAGTAGAATAATATAGTACTAGTTAGTAGTATAGTGTAGTGTAAGTAGTGTAGTAATGTAGTAAAAAAGGGAGAAAAGGCTGACTCAAAATGAGTTAGTCTTTAAGTTTGTAAAAAACTTCCCTCCTCTACATATTGAAGAAATTTCAGCTATTCCGGGCAACCTCTCGCTTTTCTGCCATTCTTTCTTTATAGTCAGTTGATAGTTTGTCTTCGCGCCTAATGCTGCCGACGTTATTAGAAATAATTACCAAGCAATAACTGGTAACTGCTAAGTCATGCTTGGTTTTCCCGATGTTTTAGAGATAACGGCCGAGTTATGCTTGACCCCGTCAGTGTTTTAGAGATAACAGCCGAGTTATGGCAGACACTACCGGCGTTTTAGAGGTAACAACTGAATGGTGCTTAATGTTATCGGCGTTTTAGAGGTAACAGCCGAGTTGTGTCGAGAGTCTCGTTTTCCCGAGTGATGACTTGGCACTTTTTAGGAATGGTGCCCAACCCGAGAAAACCCCATTTATACTCATGTTGACGTGCACTTTTGAGTTCTGAGTCCTAACTTCACATTTCCGCCTCGAACCACTCCTCTGTTTCCCTAAGATTTTGCCTTTGTTCGATCCGTCGGCGAGATTGCAATGGCGCCCAAGCGGAAGAATCAGAGTTCTGCTGCGGCAGTCATTCCCCCCATCGATCCCAACAACCAGCTGCCGTCCGCAGGTAACCACATGTCTGTTGTCTCGAAATCAGATCTCCTCCACCTTGTTGAAGTTGGAGTTCTTCCTCCAAAAGAGCTCTGCTCTTGGTGGATTTGTTGTGGGGTCACTGTTCCGACAGAAGATACCCACGAGTCCGTCGTCTACGTTCCTTTTCTCATCTGCGGCCTTGCTCTTCCCATTTCTCCCTTCTTCCGCAGTCTCCTTGATTTTTACAATATAAACTTGACCCATCTGAATCCCAATTCCATCTTGCAAATTTCTATCTTCGTGCATCTGTGTGAGGCCTACCTCGGAATTCTTCCTCATTTTGGACTATGAAAGTATTTGTATCATCGTCGGCCTGGGATGGCTGGGGGCAGCACTAGCTCGTTGGTGGTGCAAGTTTGGAGATGCGCCGCGGGAGGAAGACAGAATACCTCAACATTCCTCTCAAGGATAGCATTAAAGGGTGGCGCCTTGAATGGTTTATTATGGAAAACCACTGCAAGTCCCTCCCCCTCGGTCGGGGAGACAGCCAGATGTACGCACTCTGAGCTGGGTTGAATCTCCCACTTCCTTGGAGGTAACGGAGGCTAGAGTTCTGCTTGCTGAGATCTGTCTGCTGAAGGAGAGGGGTCCAACTGCCGAAGATGTGGTTGCTGACTTTGTTTTCAAGAATATTCAGCCTTTGAAAGACAGAGCGTATCCAGCTTATTTGTACAATGGCATTACTGACTGTGGCAGAACCTCCAAGTTATTGGGCCCAAATGCACCTGTCCTTGTCCCGAAGACCTCAGACGACTATGCATGTGCACCAAATAACTTAACAGGATCTGTCTGATTGCCCCAAGGACATCGGATAAACCACTTACAACTAAGATCGCGAGATTAAGTAATACAAATCACACACACCAATATTTTTGCAGCGGAAATCATATTACCAAATTTTATAGGTTACAAAAATTTTACATTATTTTATCGGAGTGATTACAAAAGTATAAGTTTGAAATATATGCTAGATCAAGTGATCATCCTCAATAAGAAGTATAGAAGAGTTACTTAGACTTATAAGAAGGCCGAGCCAACCGGCACTTAACACCATCACAGCAGCACAAGGTTAGACCTGAAAAACAATAGGGAATAAAACCCTGAGTATGGAATTACTCAGCAAGACTTATCCGACTAAGGAAAAGACTCTCAAGGGTATGCTGGCTCTAAAAGGATTCAATGAAAGGCTTATCAAGAATCAAAGACTCTATTTTGCAGAAAAGCTTACTATGAGTGGATCCTTAAATCCAATTGTATTGTCAGGTTAGGTAAAGTTACCTGCATCTAGAGTTCTTTCTACCCTAGTTCAATCACTTGACCTGCACTAGCCGTTTTCTTATCAACCCTTCATCTTCACTGGATTGCTACGTGTAGGGCAGTGACCAAGTCTTCATAACCGCGAAGGTACGGCGATCCGAATCGATTATACTCAGATGAGGATCTCCAATCACACAACATATGTAGCACTTAACCCTTGCATATTGAAAGTCGCCTAGAGGGGGGGTGAATAGGGCGAAACTGAAATTTACAAAAATAATCACAACTACAAGTCGGGTTAGCGTTAGAACAATAATAGAGTCCGCGAGAGAGGGTGCCAAACAAATCGCAAGCAGATAGGGAGTGTGACAAGAGGATTTGTTTTACCGAGGTTCGGTTCTCGCAAACCTACTCCTCGTTGAGGAGGCCACAAAGGCCGGGTCTCTTTCAACCCTTTCCCTCTCTCAAACGATCCACCGATCGAGTGAGCTTCTTCTTCTCAATCACTTGGGACACAAAGTCCCCGCAAGGACCACCACACAATTGGTGTCTCTTGCTTCGATTACAAGTGAATGAATTGATCACAAGAAACAAATGATACAGAAAGGAAGCGATCCAAGCGCAAGAGCTCAAAAGAACACGGCAAATCACTCTCTCTAATCACTAAAGCCTTTTGTGGAATTGGGAGAGGATTTGATCTCTTTTTTGTGCTTTGAATTGAATGCTAGCTCTTGTAAGGTGGTTGGAAACTTGAATACTTGGATGCAATGAATGGTGGATGGTTGGGGGTATTTATAGCCCCAACCACCAAACTAGCCGTTTGGTGGGGCTGTCTGTCGCATGGTGCACCGGACAGTCCGGTGCACACCGGACATGTCCGGTGCGCCAGCCACGTCACCAAAGCCGTTGGGTTCCGACCGTTGGAGCACTGTCTTCTGGGCCCGCCTGGCACACCGGACATGTACTGTAGAGTGTCCGGTGCGCCAGCATGGGCGTGTCTGACTTCTGCGCGCGCTGGCGCGCATTTAATGCGTCCGCAGGTAGCCGTTGGCGCCAAAGTAGCCGTTGCCCCGCAGTTACACCGGACAGTCCGGTGTACACCAAACATGTCCGGTGAATTATAGCGGAGCAGCTGTCGTGAATTCCCGAGGCTGCCAAGTTCCGGAGCCGCGTCCTCTTGGAGCACCGGACACTGTCCGGTGTACACCGGACATGTCCGGTGAATTATAGCGCGCCGGCTCCGAAAATTTCCGAGGCTGAGGAGTTCATCGCGAAGTTCCCTGGTGCACCGGACACTGTCTGGTGGCACACCGGAGTCCGGTGCGCCAGACCAGGGAGCCTTTCGGAATGCCCTTAGCTCTTTGCGTTGAACCCTTTGCTTGATCTTTTTATTGGCTAAGTGTGAACCTTTAGCACCTGTATGACTTATGCACTCGAGCAAACTAGTTAGTCTAATTATCTGTGTTGGGCAATTCAACCACCAAAATCAATTTGGAAAATAGGTGTAAGCCTAATTCCCTTTCACATATGTCAACTCGCCACCGAGGTTCTTAAGACCAGATCAGGTTCACGCCAACCGAGAGCACAGATACACCACCGTCCAGCCTCTTGCCACGGAGGGTACACGCTACTCTCGCCATCTCTCCACTCCCATTGCGTGGTATCTTATTCTGGTATTAGTCTACCCAAGGCAAAGCTTACCCATGACGAGGCATGTGACCAGTTAAAGGGTCCTCGATCTGCAAGCCTACATCGAGACGGTCCTTAATCGACTCAGACGGAGACACTACACCGAGACTCCTTTCTCGTGCAAGTCAACCGCTCGGTATCAGCTTTATTATTTTCAACCCAAAGTTTGGTACCTTGCAGAGGTACATCTTTTCCAGATGTTGAATCCATCAAGGCCCTGATGGATTCACCATCACAGGTTTTTCTTTTTGAAAACATTCCCACCCACTGAAGCATCACTGTTGTTTTGAAAACAAAACATTTTGTTTTTTTAGAGCAAGGCTAAGCATCAAAAATCCTTTTCAAAAAGGGTATCAAGGAAGGGTAATCAATTTTTCAAGGAAGGAAATGCATCAACGGTTTAGCACATAACTCCTATCACCTAATGCATCAAACAAGGTGATAAAGATTTTTAAAACATCAAGGAGGTGGCGAATGCACCAGGGCTTGCCTGAATAACACTAGGTTAGTGTTGTTAGGTAACGTCCATTTGACGACCATCCTTTGTCCTAGCACTTGATCAGGCGGGTTTGTCCATTAGTATCATCAGGTGGAGTAGCCCGCGCTTGGGTCGACTTGGCTTGTCTTCCGCATCACGCGATTATTTATCGTACCTCATGAGATGCACGATGCACATGTATGAGCACGAGTATAATGAGTATAATATAGATAATCTACACTAAAAAGGATGAAACACTAAAAACAAGCATTAAGCATCATGGATATCACAATAGAGCATCGACTACATTCATTAACCAAATTGACCTAATAACACTAGAAAATCTATTTTTATTCCTAGCTTTTTATTAACTCTCTAAACTGTGTAACTTAATTACTTGATTTAGCGAGCTATCTAAATCGATCATCACAATATATGCATGCTAAATTAATAATATTTATTGTTACCAACAATTCTATTTAATCTATTTATAGACCTAGTTAACGGGAATACGAATCAACTTACCCTGACTAATTCGACGCGATAGTCGCAAGCACGACGATGGTTTCCGGTTGACGTCATTGAGCGCACACGTCTGGCGAACGATGCACACAAGTTCTACTCTTGACTAGATACCCGGGGGATTCCTTTTGTCGAGCTGGTGACGCGTGGCCAACACCAGAGTGTCTTCATGACTTGGGGACTTGGCGTAGACGAGGATGACGATCGACGACTTGTTCGCGCATTTGTGAACACCACGCTGCTGGCTCCGTCTTCATCCGATTCTTGGGATTTCTAGAGCACACGACGAGGAAATTTCGTCGGCACGGACAACGAGCAGGCGATTCGATGGCAAACAGAGAGCTTCGCGCGCGCCCAACAGAGAACTTGCGTGCGCAGGGAAGAACGATGAGCTGGGAAAGCTGCACGCAATCTCGGCGCGTAGGTACGAGCTCGGCGAGGAAGTAGAGCGCGCACAAGGGAGCAGGCCGGGCGCGGCAGTAGGCGCGGCTGTGGCAGCAAGGCGAGATCGTGACCACGAGTTCGGCAAGGAGTGCGCTGCTGCACGGCGTGCAATGCAGGGAGCAGCACGCGGAAGAAAACTCGACGGCTGGCACAAAAGACACGACGTTGGGCATAGCGAAACGACGGCGATGCACTGGAGCTTCAATGATGTCGTGGCGCAACAGAAAATAGCGATACCACGGTGGCTAGCATGACCGCCGCGGGCAGCAGGGAGGAAACAAAGACGGGAGGGACTCGACATGAGGGCTCGACACGCGCAGGGACTACGGCGAGGAACCACGGCGCGCAGGGAAAATACTAAAGCAGCAATTGCGGCGAGATGGACAGGGGCGCGGCTAGGCTGAGCAGAAAGCTAGGAGCGGCGTCGCGGCTGGCGAGTCCCGGCAGGGTCAACGGCGCGACAGTGCCCACAACCGGAACAAACACCAGAGAAGGCACGAGCGGCCGAGCTGGGCACCAGGGTGCGCATCCCAACAGGGAGGCCACGACCAGAAATTTGAGCTCGGCAAAATCCAAGCACTACAGGGGATGAGGACACGGGAGTGTACACGGCGAGCACCGATGTGTGAGACATGGTCCCGCGCGAGCACTTACTGGTGACGGACACACCAGGGAGAGGGACGCCATGGCAGAGAGCTCAGCGTGAAAGGGAGCTCGGCAACGAGAGCAGAGCAACAGGAGCACGCAGGAGGCTGGAACTTGCAGGGAGAAACGGCTGGGCGCGCAAAGGAGATCCGGCGAGCAGAGCATGGCACGCAACACAGGGAGAATCGGAGCAGCAGGGCGAGCAGACACGGGCTACGAGCTGAGCGAGCGCATGGCCATGAAGACGAGGTAGGAGCTCGGCTGGGCACGCGCTGGGCTAGATCCGCGCACCAGGGAGCAGGGCGGCCATGGAAGATGGGTCAGGAAGCGCCGGCCAGCAGAGAGGTACCGCGAGGGAGAAGAGAGAGACACCGCAGTATGGCGAACGACAGTAGGGAGCACGGCCACAGCTCCTGCGCCCGCAACTGCCAGAACGCCACCAGCGCGCGGCATGGGAGAGGACAGGAGCCGTACGCGTCCACGGCGGTTGAGCGGACGCAGTTGGAGCAGGGAGCTATGGGAGGTAGGAAGATGAGCAGGGGCGGTCGGCCGCGAGGAACTAGCGCGCGCCACCATGGGAGCTTGACGATGGCCAGGCTGGGAAGAAGAAGACCATGTTCAGCGGGAGGGAGCTCGACCGGCGGAACTCCGGCTACGCGCACGCCGGTGAGGAAGAAGCCATGGAGAGGGGCATGGCGTCGGGCAGAAAGGGCGCGCGAAGAAGAAGTCCACGGCGACGGAGCAGGCGCGAGCATGGCCAGGGATCAGCCCAGAGAGCGCAGGGTTGCGGCTCTCCCTCTCCGCGCGAGGAAGATGAAGCTTGGAGATGGCAGCGTGATCCAGAAGATAGAAGCGCAGCTAGATTTAAACGATGTTTAAGCGGTGATAAAAATCTAAAGAGGCAGCAACCGGATAGGATCGGCGAGGATAGGATTAGTAGATGTTTTTCTGTTTCTTTTTTAGATTTTTTACAAATCCACAGATATTTTGAATTGGTATTTTTAGCGATGATTAAAGGGTCGAATAATTAGGATTGACAGCAGCAATTGGGCAGGATTTGATTTGGCGAATTTTCCAGAATCAATTGAGTTTTCACCCGTGATTTATATCCGGAGATTTAGATCGAGACGAGAACACACCGACCGAACTACATTGATTTCGGCTTTGGCATTTTAATTTACGACTGCTTTCGTTGAAGTTAAACCAATTAGAAATTATTTGAGTCTGGCTCTAATTAACTTTATCTGCTTTAATCAATTTACTACCAAATACTCCTGATTATTAATCTCACGCATGTTTTCTCTCGGACGATGCGCGATTCGGATTATTTTGCTCCAAACAATTTAGTCGTCGAGTGCGAATTAATTTGCCCGGGATAAAATGCGTAAAAGCACATCGAGCTTCCGAATTCGTATTTGCGCGAGCGATGAATAATCACCGAACGCACCGATTTTTGGAACAACTATGTTCCGAACATCACGAAAATTTAGGACGAGCCCGAATAGATGAAAATAAAAACGATGTCGCACTCGCGACAGATGTTACAGATGCGATATTAAAATCGCAATAGGCGAAGATGATTAAAATTTAAAATCCATTTTATCCACTGATTACGTGCTTATATCCGTACTCGCTGTCGAGCGTAATATAAACACCTGGGGTGTTACAGCCCTCCCCCTTAAAAGAATCTCGTCCCGAGATTCGGGCGAAAGACTTCTAAGGGTAGAGAAGTATGTAACCCATGTTCATATCAGTGTTAATCGTGAGACGTTTTCAAATAAGGGCGAGTGTCTCAGGATGTCGTTTCTCTAGTGGACATAACATGTATCGCCTTAGGTTAATTTAGAAATGTCCACCAATAGAGACGATGTCTGCCAGAAGAACACATAAGGTTCCACGTGTGTAGTTTGCTTTTTCTGATGACACTTGAGAGAACCTAGAGGGGGGTGAATAGGTGATCCTGTGAAACTTGAAAACTTAATGCCACAAAACTTGGTTAGGCGTTAGCACAATAATTGCCAAGTGGCTAGAGAGGAGTCTCAACAAAACACAATAACCACAAGAGATCAATCACAGAGATGGCACAGTGGTTTATCACGTGGTTCGGCCAAGACCAACGCTTGCCTACTCCACGTTGTGGCGTCCCAATGGACGAGGGTTGCAATCAACCCCTCTCAAGTGGTCCAAAGACTCACTTGAATACCACGGTGTTTTGCTTTGCTTATCTTTATCCCGCTTGCGAGGAATCTCCACAATTTGGAGTCTCTCGCCCTTAGACTTGAAGTTCACAAAGAAGCACTGAGTAAGGGAGGGAAGCAACACACACAAATCCACAGCAAAATACGCACACACACGGCCAAGAATCGAGCTCAAATGACTATCTCAAAGTTCTCACTAGAACGGAGCTCGAATCACTGAGAATGACAAATGAATGCGCAAAGACTGAGTGTGGATGATCAAGAATGCTCTAAGGTTGCTTGGTGTTCTCCTTCATGTGCCTAGGGGTCCCTTTTATAGCCCTAAGGCAACTAGGAGCCATTGAGAGCAATCAGGGAAGGCAATTCTTGCCTTCTGTCGACTGGCGCACCAGACATGTCCGGTGCCCCACCGGACACTGTCCTATGCGGATCTCCTTCCTTATTTGGCGAAGCCGACCGTTGGTACTTGCGAGCCGTTGGCGCACCAGACACTGTCCGGTGCACACCGGACAGTCCGGTGCCTCCTAGCCATTGGCTCGGCCACGTGTCCCGCGCGGATCGCGTGGCCAACCGTTGGCCCGGCCGACCGTTGGCTCACCGGACAGTCCGGTGAATTTTAGCTGTACGCCGCCGACGAAGTCCCGAGAGCAGCAAGTTGATGGACGCCAGCCTGGCGCACCGGACAGTCCGGTGCACCCAGACTGAGCAGACTCTTTGCTGCTTCGAGTCACTCTTTTTTGATTGAGTTTTCTCTGATTCTAACACTTTAGACAAACATGTTAGTACACAAAAAAACCAATATACTAAGTCAAGAATCATACCTTTGTATTGATTTGCACCTTGACCATCATTTGGCATAGTTTCTGACTTAGGCATTTGTGTTGGCACCCAATCACCAAAATACTTAGAAATGGCCCAAGGGCACATTTCCCTTTCAATCTCCCCCTTTTTGGTGATTTATGCCAATACAACATAAAGCAAGTAGAACAAGTGCAAAATCAATTCAAACAAGAACTCAAAATTGTTTTGATCAAATTTGACATATATGGATCACTATTTGCCACCACTTGGTTTTATTTTTGCAAATCAACTTCAAACTCCTATCTCTAGCTCAAACACAATTGTAGAGACATAAAGAGAGCTGTTCCAATAGACATTGATCAAAGATTTCAAAAACTCCCCCTTTTTCCCATAATCAACATTCTCCCCACAAATAAAAACCAGCTTTTGACAAGAGAACCAATAAGGGAGTTTTGAACACACCAAAAGCTCTATTCTACTATTTTCAAAATTTCTCAAGTGGTAGCTGATCCATTTCTTGCTTTGGCCTTTATTTTCTCCCCCTTTGGCATCAAGCACCAAAACGGGATCAATCTTGGCCCTATAACCCCATTGCCTCACTAAATCTTTAAATAAGAGTCCAAAGGCAATAAGAGTTCACGAGATGAACTTGGAAGTAGTTACCCTCTCATCGGAATGCAGTGGAAGTCTTTCATGGTCCAAGTCCACCTTTCCCTTTCAATCCACCTTTGAGACTAAATTAAGCAAACTCAAGCACACGGTTAGTCTCAAAGGGTCAAGTTGTAACACATCTCCCCCTAAATGTGTGCGTCACTTGCACAAAGACTTGTGAGGTTCGGGGAGTGCTTGTACAACTTGAGCACCATAAATAAGCAACAAAATGCAGAAGGAACATGATCAAAGGCATAGAAACAAGTATGCTATATTTCAATCCAGGTTCTACGAATCTAAGACATTGAGCTCACTACACAGCCTGCAAAAGGTCTTCTCATCTAGAGGTTTGGTAAAGATATCGGCTAGATGGTTCTCGGTGCTAACATGAAACACTTCGATATCTCCCTTTTGCTGGTGGTCTCTCAAAAAGTGATGCCGGATGTCAATGTGCTTTGTGTGGCTGTGCTCAACAGATTTTCTACCATGCGGATAGCACTCTCATTATCACATAGGAGTGGGACTTTGCTCAGATTGTAGCCAAAGTCCCTGAGGGTTTGCCTCATCCAAAGTAGTTGCGCGCAACACTGTCCTGCGGCAACGTACTCGGCCTCAGCGGTGGATAGGGCAACGGAAGTTTGTTTCTTAGAATTCCAGGACACCAGGGACCTTCCTAAGAATTGGCACGTCCCCAATGTACTCTTCCTATCGACCTTATATCCGGCATAGTCGGAATCTGAATATCCAATCAAGTCAAAAGTAGACCCCTTTGGATACCAGATCCCGAAGCAAGGTGTAGCGACTAAATATCTAAAGATTCGCTTCACCGCCACTAAGTGACACTCCTTAGGATCGGATTGAAATCTAGCACACATGCATACGCTAAGCATAATATCCAGTCTACTAGCACATAAATAAAGTAAAGACCCTATCATTGACTGGTATGCTTTTTGATCAACGGACTTACCTCCTTTGTTGAGGTCGGTGTGTCCGTCCGTTCCCATTGGAGTCTTTGCGGGCTTGGCGTCCTTCATCCCAAACCGCTTTAGCAAATCGTGTGTATACTTTGTTTGGGAGATGAAGGTGCCGTCCTTGAGTTGCTTCACTTGGAACCTAAGGAAGTAGTTCAACTCGCCCATCATCGACATCTCAAATTCGGCGTCATCACCCTGCTAAACTCTTCACAAGACTTTTGATTAGTAGAACCAAATATTATGTCATCGACATAAATTTGGCACACAAATAAATCACCATCACAAGTCTTAGTAAAAAGAGTTGGATCCGCTTTCCCAACCTTGAAAGCATTAGCAATTAAAAAGTCTCTAAGGCATTCATACCATGCTCTTGGGGCTTGCTTAAGTCCATAGAGCGTACACACGTGGTCGGGATACCGTTCATCCTCGAAGCCAGGGGGTTGCTCTACATACACCTCCTCCTTGATTGGCCCGTTGAGGAAAGCGCTCTTCACATCCATTTGGAACAACCTGAAAGAATGGTGAGCGGCATATGCTAGCAATATATGAATAGACTCTAGCCTAGCCATAGGAGCAAAAGTCTCCTCAAAGTCCAAACCTGCGACTTGGGCATAACCTTTTGCCACAAGTCGAGCCTTGTTCCTTGTCACCACCCCGTGCTCGTCTTGTTTATTGAGGAACACCCACTTGGTTCCCACAACATTTTGCTTAGGACGAGGCACCAGTGTCCAAACTTCATTCCTTTTGAAGTTGTTGAGCTCTTCCTGCATGGCCAACACCCAGTCCGGATCTAGCAAGGCCTCTTCTACCCTGAAAGGCTCAATAGAAGAGACAAAAGAGTAATGCTCACAAAAATTAACTAATCGAGATCGAGTAGTTACTCCCTTGCTAATGTCACCCAAAATCTGGTCGACGGGATGATCCCTTTGAATCGTTGCTCGAACTTGGGTTGGAGGGGCCTGAGGTGCTTCTTCCTCTTCAACTTGGACATCCTGTGCTCCCCCTTGATCACATGCCTCCTTTTGATGAACCTGTTCATCGTCTTGAGTTGGGGGTTGCACCATTGTTGAGGAAGAGGGTTGATCTTGCTCATTTTGTTCCTGTGGTCGCACATCACCAATCGCCATGGTTCGTATTGCGACTGTCGGAACATCTTCTTCATCTACATCATCAAGATCAACAACTTGCCCTCTTGGAGAGCCGTTAGTCTCATCAAATACAACGTCGCTAGAGACTTCAACCAAACCCGATGATTTGTTGAAGACTCTATACGCCTTTGTATTTGAGTCATAACCTAATAAAAACCCTTCTACAGCTTTGGGAGCAAATTTAGAATTTCTACCCTTCTTCACTAGAATGTAGCATTTACTCCCAAAAACTCGAAAATACAAAACATTGGGTTTGTTACCGGTTAGTAGCTCATACGAAGTCTTCTTGAGGAGGCGATGAAGGTAGACCCGATTGATGACGTGGCAAGCCATGTTCACATCTTCCGACCAAAAGCGCTCGGGGGTCTTGAACTCTCCAAGCATCGTCCTCGCCATGTCGATTAGCGTCCTGTTCTTCCTCTCTACCACAGCATTTTGCTGTGGTGTGTAGGGAGCGGAGAACTCGTGCTTGATCCCTTCCTCCTCAAGGTACTCCTGCACTTGAAGGTTTTTGAACTCGGACCCGTTGTCGCTCCTTATCTTCTTCACCTTGAGCTCAAACTCATTTTGAGCTCTCCTGAGGAAGCGCTTGAGGGTCCCTTGGGTTTCAGATTTATCCTGCAAAAAGAATACCCAAGTGAAGTGGGAAAATCATCAACTATAACCAAACCATACTTACTTCCTCCTATGCTTAGATAGGTGACGGGTCCGAAGAGGTCCATATGAAGCATCTCCAGTGGTCTTGACGTGGTCATCACATTTTTGGTGTGATGAGAGCTTCCCACCTGTTTGCCTGCTTTACATGCTGCACAAGGTCTATCTTTTTCGAAGTGCACATTAGTTAACCCTATCACGTGTTCTCCCTTTAGAAGCTTGTGAAGGTTCTTCATCCCCACATGTGCTAAACGGCGATGCCACAGCCAGCCCATGCAAGTCTTAGCAATTAAGCATGCATCTAGACCGGCCTCCTCTTTTGCAAAATGAACTAAATAAAGTTTGTCGTCTAGTACACCCTTAAAAGCTAGTGAACCATCACATCTTCTAAAGACAGACACATCTACATTTGTGAATAAACAATTATATCCCATATTGCATAATTGACTAACAGATAACAAATTATATCCAAGAGACTCTACTAAAAACACATTAGAAATAGAGTGCTCGGAAGAAATAGCAATTTTTCCTAACTCTTTCACCTTGCCTTGGTTCCCATCACCGAATATTATTGAGTCCTGGGAATCCTTGTTCTTGACGTAGGAGGTGAACATCCTCTTCTCCCCCGTCATGTGGTTTGTGCATCCGCTGTCGATAATCCAGCTTGATCCCCCGGATGCATAAACCTGCAAGGCAAATTTAGGCTTGGGTTTTAGGTACCCAACTCTTGTTGGGTCCTGCAAGGTTAGTTACAATAGTCTTAGGGACCCAAATGCAAGTCTTGTCTCCCTTACATTTGGCCCCTAATTTCCTAGCAATTACTTTCTTACCCTTTCTACAAATAGCAAAGGAAGCATTGCAAGCAAAATAAATTGTAGAAGGTTCATTCATCACTTTCCTAGGAACATGAACAAAATCTCTTCTAGGCATAGCATTTTTCCTAGCAACATTTCTATCATGCACAACATGGGAACTAGAAGCAGTCATAGCATATGAATCATAAGCATGTGAATCAAAAGCATCATAACTTCTAAAAGAATTTCTAGAATATCTCCTATCATGGTATATGAAAGCATGGTTCTTTTTAGCACTACTAGCCATAGGGGCCTTCCCTTTCTCCTTGGTGGAGATGGGAGTCTTATGGCTTGTTAAGTTCTTGGCTTCCCTTTTGAAGCCAAGTCCATCCTTAATTGAGGGGTGTCTACCAATAGTGTAGGCATCCCTTGCAAATTTTAGCTTTTCAAATTCACTCTTGCTAGTCTTAAGTTGGGCATTAAGACTAGCCAATTCATCATTCAATTTTGAAATTGAAACTAGGTGTTCACTACAAGCATCAATATCAAAATCCTTACACCTAGTGCAAATTGCAACATGTTCAACACAAGAGTTAGATTTATTTGCTTCTACTAGTTTAGCATTTAAATCATCATTAACATTTTTTAAAGTAGAGATAGTTTCATGACAGGTAGATAGTTCACAAGAAAGCATTTCATTCCTTTTAACTTCTAGAGCAAGAGAATTTTGTGCACTAACAAATTTATCATGCTCTTCATACAAAAGATCCTCTTGCTTTTCTAATAACCTATTCTTATCATTCAAGGCATCAATTAATTCATTAATTTTATCAACCTTGGTTCTATCTAGGCCCTTAAATAAACATGAATAATCTATTTCATCATCATCACTAGACTCATCCTCACTTGAAGAAGCATAAGTACTAGCATTACGAGTGCTTACCTTCTTTTCCCTTGCCATGAGGCAAGTGTGATGCTCGTTGGGGAAGAGAGCCGATTTGTTGAAGGCGGTGGCGGCAAGTCCTTCGTCGTCGGAGTCGGACGAAGAGCAATCCGAATCCCACTCCTTCCCAAGGTGTGCTTCGCCTTTGGCCTTCTTGTAAACCTTCTTGTTCTCTCTCTTCCCATTCTTTCCTTGCTCCTAGTCGCTATCATTATCAGGACAGTTAGCAATAAAATGACCAACATTACCACATTTGAAGCATGAGCGCTTCCCCTTTGTCTTGGTCTTGCTTGGCTGCCCCTTGCGACCCTTTAGCGTCGTCTTGAAGCGCTTGATGATGAGGGCCATCTCTTCATCATTGAGCCCGGCCGCCTCAACTTGCGCCACCTTGCTGGGTAGTGCCTCCTTGCTCCTTGTTGCCTTGAGAGGAATGGGTTGAGGCTCATGGATTGGACTGTTCAATGCGTCATCCACGTATCTCGCCTCCTTGATCATCATTCGCCCGCTCACGAACTTCCCAAGGACTTCTTCGGGCGACATCTTGGTGTACCTAGGATTTTCACGAATATTGTTCACCAAGTGTGGATCAAGTACTGTAAAGGACCTTAGCATTAGGCGGACGACGTCGTGGTCCGTCCATCGCGTGCTTCCATAGCTCCTTATTTTGTTAATAAGGGTCTTGAGCCGGTTGTAAGTTTGGGTTGGCTCCTCTCCCCTTATCATTGCGAATCGTCCAAGCTCGCCCTCCACCAACTCCATTTTGGTGAGCATGGTGATGTCGTTCCCCTTGTGAGAGATCTTGAGGGTGTCCCATATCTGCTTGGCATTGTCCAAGCCGCTCACCTTATCGTACTCTTCCCTGCACAAAGATGCTAAAAGGACAGTAGTAGCTTGTGCATTTCTATGGATTTGTTCATTTAGAAACATGGGACTATCAGTACTATCAAACTTCATTCCATTCTCTACAATCTCCCATATGCTTGGATGGAGAGAGAACAGGTGACTACGCATTTTGTGACTCCAAAATCTGTAGTCCTCCCCATCGAAGTGTGGAGGTTTGCCAAGAGGAATGGAAAGTAAATGCGTATTCGAACTATGTGGAATATGAGAATAATCAAAGGAAAAGTTCGAATTGACTGTCTTCCTGTAGTCGTTGTCGTCGTCCTTTTGGGAAGAAGTAGACTCATCGCTGTCATCGTAGTAGACGATCTCCTTGATGCGCCTTGTCTTCTTCTTCTTCCCTTCCTTCCGCTTGTAGCCTGAGCCTGAGTCAGTAGGCTTGTCATCCTTGGGCTCGTTGACGAAGGACTCCTTCTCCTTGTCGTTGATCATAATTCCCTTCCACTTAGGATCCATCTCTTCGGGCGATTAGTCCCTTCGTGAAGAGAACGGCTCCAATACCAATTGAGAGCACCTAGAGGGGGGTGAATAGGTGATCCTGTGAAACTTGAAAACTTAATGCCACAAAACTTGGTTAGGCGTTAGCACAATAATTGCCAAGTGGCTAGAGAGGAGTCTCAACAAAACACAATAACCACAAGAGATCAATCACAGAGATGGCATAGTGGTTTATCCCGTGGTTCGGCCAAGACCAACGCTTGCCTACTCCACGTTGTGGCGTCCCAACGGACGAGGGTTGCAATCAACCCCTCTCAAGTGGTCCAAAGACTCACTTGAATACCACGGTGTTTTGTTTTGCTTATCTTTATCCCGCTTGCGAGGAATCTCCACGAATTGGAGTCTCTCGCCCTTACACTTGAAGTTCACAAAGAAGCACTGAGTAAGGGAGGGAAGCAACACACACAAATCCACAGCAAAATACGCACACACACGGCCAAGAATCGAGCTCAAATGACTATCTCAAAGTTCTCACTAGAACGGAGCTCGAATCAGTGAGAATGACAAATGAATGCGCAAAGACTGAGTGTGGATGATCAAGAATGCTCTAAGGTTGCTTGGTGTTCTCCTCCATGCGCCTAGGGGTCCCTTTTATAGCCCCAAGGCAGCTAGGAGCCGTTGAGAACAATCCGGGAAGGCAATTCTTGCCTTCTGTCGACTGGCACACCGGACATGACCGGTGCACCACCGGACACTGTCCGGTGCGGATCTCCTTCCTTATTTGGCGAAGCCGACCGTTGGTACTTGCGAGCCGTTGGCGCACCGGACACTGTCCGGTGCACACCGGACAGTCCGGTGCCTCCTTCTAGCCGTTGGCTCGGCCACGTGTCCCGCGCGGATCGCGCGGCCGACCGTTGGCCTGGTCGACCGTTGGCTCACCGGACACTCCGGTGCACCACCGGACAGTCCAGTGAATTTTAGCCGTACGCCGCCGACGAAGTCTCGATAGCAGCAAGTTGATGGACGCCAGCCTGGCGCACCGGACACTGTCCGCTGCACCACCGGACAGTCCGGTGCACCCAGACTGAGCAGACTCTTTGCTGCTTTGAGTCACTCTTTTTCGATTGAGTTTTCTCTGATTCTAACACTTTAGACAAACATGTTAGTACACAAAAACCAATGTACTAAGTCAAGAATCATACCTTTGTATTGATTTGCACCTTGACCATCATTTGGCATAGTTTCTGACTTAGGCATTTGTGTTGGCACCCAATCACCAAAATACTTAGAAATGGCCCAAGGGCACATTTCCCTTTCAACATTGTACTATCTGAGTCTGTTGGGCGAGCGGCAATTACGCAATTTTACCCAAACAGAATCAGATGCACCATCTTCGGTAAAACACACAGAAAGAGGTTTACCAACAAGTGGTCACGGTAAGCTCATAGCACATGAGACGGATGTAAATGTTGAATACTGTCGCGGTTAACATGTGGTTAACCCGAGAATTCAAGTCCACGAAAGATGGTATAGATTCAAAAAAATCACCCGCAGAGGGATCCGTAGATACGGTCTTTGCAACTAGTCTGTTTTAGCAAGCACTAGCCATGGCTCGACTTGATCACACATGCTGGAAAAGCACACGGGAGACATTCGAGGCATGACTAGAGCGATGACTAGGTGGTTACTGGCCGACTTAATTTTGAGTCTTATAAACACTTCCTTAGGGTGGGTTAAACCAAAGTGAGTTCAGGCAAATCGATAAAACGATCTCTAAACTCAACCTTTGTTCACAAGGCAGTTACAAGTCAGTAAAACCAACTTGTTGAACTACTTTTGACATTGAGCAGGTCCTCTCAGTACCATCGGTAAGCCAAGGGTTGAGAGTTCACTCATACTAATAGTTGTTCATGCATTTGGGCAGGAATCCATTTGGTCATGTTGTTCATCCGTTTCTTCATGCGAGAGGAACTGACTTAGTTAGGGAATATATGGACTAAATGAGAGAGCGAATGAACAAACTCCTACATCTCAACAGCAGGGAAAGTAAATCTCCAATTTGAGAGCTAATCAGTTGTCTCTCGACACTAAAAAGCTTTAAGGCTTCACCTTTACTCAAAGGATGTAAAGGGAACTTGTATGAGTAGTCACTACCAAGATCAAAAGAAATAAGACCACACATGAAAGTGGTATGCCCTTTTGATCCAACAGAGATGACAGATGTTGCTTGATCACTTCACAAACAACATAGAAATTGCTTCAAGGAAGAAGTCTACGGAAGATAACATATTGATATAATCTCATAATGGATTATGACTACTAACTATGATACCAGCGCGTGCCATCGGTTTTAGTCATAACACCATTACCAGACGTAACCAATAAGAAATCTCACGCGACACAAATGAACTAGGCAAGGGTGACAATATACAAAGAGATACTCCCCCTGTAATGATGGTTACAGTAGAGAGCCAAATAGATCATGGCCCGATGAAATGAACAAGACATGGCCATAACCTAAATTTGTATGAGTTTGGTCATGGTGGGATAATGGTAAATTTAAATTTGGGTCTAGGTTTACCAAATTAGAACATGGCCTAATTTTAGATTTTGGTAAATAAGTCACTAACCTTCTATCGACACATCAAGCACAAGAGCAAGCACATAAAACACCCTAAGAGGTCACCTAAAGAATGGAGGACACCTATTTCATCGAAGTTCATAATTCAGCATTACACCACATTATCTACAATCAATGGTTACTGGAATAAAGATGAGAGAAGCATTTTGGGTGTATAGGTGACAAACATGATGCAACAGTCAGGATGCATGCTCGTCTTATTCGTCCTCACAAATTTTGCCAACGTAATGTGGCAATAGCGTTCTATATCGGTGGCATACTAACGACTCTTACGGTATTTTTTTCTAGTCGTTAGCTACACATACGTTTTCGAGGTTAGTGTTCCTGCAGAAAAATCCATCACAGCCCAATTTCCAATGATGCAGTTCACACATGACAATTTATCACAGTTTATACTCCATATATTGCTATATGGAGGCCAGCTCATCATTAAGCGCCGAGCCATGCATAGGCGTCGTTGCCACACTTTAACCATGTAAAGCCTAAAAATTTGTATAAGGGAAAATAAATAAAAATATTGCAAATAGTAGTATTGATATTCACTTTAAGATATATGTTATAGCATTTTATTTATGGAGGTCATACAATATAAAAATATTGTTCTTGAAATAAATATGTGGGAATTACACATTTAAAAGGCAATGGTAAATAATAAATAAAACATCTAAAATACATATGATTTGATTCTCGCACTGGCATCCTTTTGATTGTGCATTTTAATTAAGTTTGAAATTCAAAACTTGATTTAAAATTAAACTCTAAAGAAAATAAAATGAAAGTATAAATAGGAAAAAAAAGAAGAGAAAGGAGAATAGAAAACTCACGTATTCTGCCTAAAAAAATCGGTCCAAGTCCCATATACATGCATGCACGTTTTATTTATTTATTTTTATTCTTCTCTCTAATTCTTTATTCTCTTGCGTGATGGGTTTCCCAGTTTAGTCCGTATATTGTTTTCTTTATTCATGTTGGCCGGAGTATGTGTTAGCATGGCATCGGGTATGAGATCATCTCGTTGCATCTCCAGTTCGCTAGCAAATTGTTCGTTGAATTCTCTTGCATGCATCCGTTTGCGATCAGCACGTACAGGGCCATGCATGTCGGGCGGAAGGACGCTCGCGGGCACCGGCTCGTGCCCTGGTCTGCATGACATGTGGGGCTCTGCTGTAGCATCTCTATCCTCGTAACAACCTTACGACCAAATCGCTGCATGCCGAACCGGACCAGCCGATCTCCCCCTCTGGTGCGCATAAATACTCGAGGCATACAACCATCACCATCTACCGCTCGTACCCTCACCGAGAGATAACTGAAGGCAGCCACCAAAGGAATCGGACACACCGTCACCAGGGTCCCGGGCGCCGGCTCTGGAGATCGAACCTGTGCCATGGAGGATCTCGTCGGAGTTCATCTACTCCGCAAACGTTGCTTGTACTGTGGGTAGCAACATCGACACCATCATTTCGGGCAAGCCTGGGCCTGGCTGCCACCGAATCGCGCAGGTACCTCCACCTCCGTCGAGATTCATAAAGGTCAGGAGTAGTTATGTCCATGCAACGATATTTTTTTACCTGGGTGTGCTCTCGCCTTGGGCAACGGCCAGGCGTCCGCTGCTGCCTCGACGCCTGTCTCGCGTGTGGGGCGAGCCGATGGCCGTGCTCCTCCTCGAGGTAGCCCAGCGGCTGTCACCCTGCGCGGCCGTTGTGTGCGTGAGGAGGTTGAAGACGTGTGGATGGTCGTTAGATCAGAGTTGTAGGGCAGGGATTAAATCTTGGGTACCAGTTCGGCCTGAACCCTTCTCGGTCGTCCGATGCGGATCAAGCCTCATAAAATCTAGGTCGTTCATTTATCATCCAAGGATCCCGAGTCGTACCGGTTCACAGGGATGTGCGATCTAATATGGACCCTTGATCAGTGATCGGGCGGCCAATCTTCACCTGTACCCCTTCGCGATGTAATATTTTCTAAAGAGACCCTGTAAAATCATATAAATAACCCGCAGTCCAAACTGAGCGAGACCTGTGTCTGGGGAATATTTGTAGTTTAGCCCCTGACCTTCCTGAATTTAGGTGCTCAGCCCAGGAGATAGAAAAATCATATAAATAATTTAGAAATTGATTTTCAATACACAGATAATTCTAAAAACTTGTGAAATTCATATTTAATTCAATTGAGCTCCAAATTAATTCATTCCAGTGGCATTAATTTTGTTTTAATATTGTTAATCATTTAGTAAATTTGTTTAGCCACGAAACTTGAATTAAAATGGTTCATTTGGATTAAACTATTCTAAACACTAAATAATTTCGGAAATTCATAACTTAATAACCGTAGTTCCGAATTTAGTGGTTCTTGTTTCTACGATCTCATAGCAACGTGTAGATTACTAATATGCAATTGTTCTTATGTTTGGTGTAATGTTAATTTTGTCTATACCATATTTGTTTGTATTGCTACGACTAGCGTGAGGTCATGAGTCACCTGAAGATCATCCTGGTACCTGGAATCTCAAGTCCCATGCAAGTTGTGCCCTTGATCACTTCTTTTTACCCACTCATGTTCTAATTAATCATAATGATCTGCATAGGTTAATTTTGATGGGACCCAATAGGTTACCCTAGTTTGACTATCTTTATACCTTGTTCACCACTGAATTTTTGGGTAGTACCTGCTATTGCTTTATGTGGTTTTGGGTATAGAGATACATTTTATTCATGATTATCTTTTATTATCAGTTGTTATTTACTGTTCATGATAAGATCATTGTGTTAATTGGAACATGGAGAACCACCCGGGAAAACAGTGCTACCACAAGGGTTTAATGGGACGCCCTTGGCCAACTAACTAGGAAAGCTAGTGGAAGACTACCTTACCCGAAAGGGGCAAGGGCAGTAGGGGAGTGGTCAGTGTAGGGAGGCCCTTGGGTTGATTTTGCTGTGATGGCGGTCATGCAAGGGATTCCTGCATTGGAGCTTCCTATAAACTGTAGCGGGTTTTCTGAAGCTAGCTAGTGGAACTTTGTAAAGGCCTCGTAGTGTTACCCTGCCTCGCCTCCTCGGTAGAGGTGTATGGGATTGGCCGTCTCTTGGCAGATGGGTAACATGACTTGTGGGTAAAGATGCGCAACCTCTGCAGAGTGTAAAACTGGTATACTAGCTGTGCTCACGGTCATGAGCAGCTCGGACACTCACATGATTAATTTATGGAACTAAATTCAATTTGTCATATGTATTGCATTGCAGGTGATGTTGTTATTTTTGTTCTACTACTTAGTTGGGTTGGTATTTACTTATACTTAGTAATTGCTAATAAAATTTTGACCAACTTTAAAAGCAATGCTCAGCTTCAACCATTCTCTTTGGTAAGCCTTACACTTCACGTGAGCTCCCACCTTTTGCGAGTTCATGCACATTATTCCCCACAACTTGTTGAGCTATGAACGTATGTTAGTTCACTCTTGCTGTCTCACATCCCCCCACAGGTCAAGAACAGGTACCGCAGGATGAGGCGCATGGAGGATGCTGTGAAGTGTTCGTGAGAGATCTAGGCCGTCGTCTCCCAGTCAACTTTGGGTTGCTGGACCATTGTCTCCTTATAATGTAATTATTTATTTTGTATAGAACTCCTGTTATATATAAAGATGTGACATTCGATTCTGTGCCACTGTACATCATATGTGTGAGACTTGGTCCCAACATACCTGGTGTTTATGTTCGTGCCCGGGTCTTGGTGCCCCTGAAACCCGGGTGTGACAAACCATAGGGCAACTTATTATGGTAACTCACCTTCTTACCTGAGCGTAGGTGCGTCGTTACAAGTACATTACACTTCTCAGTATTCCCATGTCTGTATACCCATACACACACATGGGGTACTGAATTCCCAGAAAAGTAAATACTTCACATCGCAGCCTTCATATATACATATGTGTAACATGTATATAATCAAGCGCTTTTTACACTCTTCCCTAGGCCGACGTTTGTTCGGTCATGCTCTCACATCTCACCTTACCTGAGCGTCGATCCATTCAAAACTGAATGGCCTCAAAAATAACAATACACATGTATGCAATACCCCCGGTTGTGGGTTAGTGGTTTTGAACTAAGCCACCTGATAGTCTTTAATTTAGAGCTTAATAGAGGATGTCGCTAGCATTATAGTTTTTCAAAACCAAACAATGTGTTTAGTTGAAAATAGGTTTTTCAGACCAAAACTTTTGTTTTGAAAATACGTATGTGACCGTATATACTTAATCCTACTCCGATACCAGCCTGTGGCAGAACCTCCAAGTTATTGGGCCCAAATGCACCTGTCATTGTCCCGAAGACCTCAGACGGCTATGCATGTGCACTAGATAACTTAACAGGATCTGTCCGATTGCCCCCAAGGACATTGGATAAACCACATACAACCAAGATCGCGAGATTAAGTAATACAAATCACACACACCAATATTTTTGCAGCGGAAATCATATTACCAAATTTTATAGGTTACAAAAATTTTACATTATTTTATCGGAGTGATTACAAAAGTATAAGTTTGAAATATATGCTAGCTCAAGTGATCATCCTCAATAAGAAGTATAGACGAGTTACTTCGACTTATAAGAAGGCCGAGCCCACCGGCACTTAACACCATCACAGTAGCACAAGGTTAGACCTAAAAAACAACAGGGAATAAAACCCTGAGTATGGAATTACTCAGCAAGACTTATCCGACTAAGGAAAAGACTCTCAAGGGTATGCTAGCTCTAAAAGGATCAAGGAAAGGCTTATCAAGAATCAAATACTCTGTTTTGCATAAAAGCTTACTATGAGTGGATCCTTAAATCCAATTTTATTGTCAAGTTAGGTAAAGTTACCTACATCTAGAGTTCTTTCTACCCTAGTTCAATCACTTGACCTGCACTAGCCGTTTTCTTATCAACCCTTCATCTTCACTAGATTGCTACGTGTAGGGCAGTGACCAAGTCTTCATAACCGCGAAGGTACGACGATCAAAATCGATTATACTCAGCTGAGGATCTCCAATCACACGACATATGTAGCACTTAACCCTTGTATATGTCAACTCGCCACAGGGGTTCTTAAGACTAGATCAGGTTCACGCCAACCGAGAGCATAGATACACCACCGTCCAGCATCTTGCCACGGAGGTTACACGCTACTCTCGCCATCTCTCCACTCCCATTACATGGTATATTATTCTAGTATTAGTCTGCCCGAGGCAAAGCTTACCCATGACGAGGCATGTGACCAGTTAAAGGGTCCTCGATCAGCAAGCCTACATCGAGACGGTCCTTAATCGACTCAGACGGAGACACTACACCGAGACTCCTTTCTCGTGCAAGTCAATCGCCCGGTCTCAGCTTTATTATTTTCAACCCAAAGTTTGGTACCTTGCAGAGGTACATCTTTTCCAGATGTTGAATCCATCAAGGCCCTGATGGATTCACCATCACAGGTTTTTCTTTTTGAAAACATTCCCACCCACTGAAGCATCACTGTTGTTTTGAAAACAAAACATTTTGTTTTTCTAGAGCAAGGCTAAGCATCAAAAATCCTTTTCAAAAAGGGTATCAAGGAAGGGTAATCAATTTTTCAAGGAAGGAAATGCATCAACGGTTTAGCACACAACTCCTATCACCTAATGCATCAAACAAGGTGATAAAGATTTTTAAAACATCAAGGAGGTGGCGAATGCACCGAGGCTTGCCTGAATAACACTAGGTTAGTGTTGTAGGGTGACGTCCATTTGACGACCATCCTTTGTCCTAGCACTTGATCAAGCGGGTTTGTCCATCAATATCATCAGGTGGAGTAGCCCGCGCTTGCGGTCGACTTGGCTTGTCTTCCGCATCACGCGATTATTTATCGTACCTCATGAGATGCACGATGCACATGTATGAGCACGAGTATAACGAGTATAATATAGATAATCTACACTAAAAAGGATGAAACACTAAAAACAAGCATTAAGCATCATGGATATCACAATAGAGCATCGACTACATTCATTAACCAAATTGACCTAATAACACTAGAAAATCTATTTTTATTCCTAGCTTTTTATTAACTCTCTAAACTATGTAACTTAATTACTTGATTTAGCGAGCTATCTAAATCGATCATCACAATATACGCATGCTAAATTAATAATATTTATTGTGACCAACAATTCTATTTAATCTATTTATAGACCTAGTTAACGGGAATACGAATCAACTTACCCTGACTAATTCGACGAGATAGTCGCAAGCACGACGATGGTTTCCGATTGACGTCATTGAGCGCACACGTCTGGCGAACGATGCACACAACTTCTACTCTTGACTAGATACCCGGGGGATTCCTTTTGTCGAGCTGGTGACGCGTGGCCAACACTAGAGTGTCTTCATAACTTGGGGACTTGGCGTAGACGAGGATGACGATCGACGACTTGTTCGCGCATTTGGTGAACACCACGCTGTTGGCTCCGTCTTCATCTGATTCTTGGGATTTATTGAGGATGCACGAACGACGACGAGATCGTGTTTGGAGCGAGCTGGTGAGGTGGGGGGTCGAGCAAAGGATGACGGGTTCGACGACTCGACGATAAACGCGAGCACACGCGAAACCCGATGGACAAAAAGCGAGCGCACACGGGGCAAGCAGCACGAATTTGAGGCATGGAAAAATTGCCCACAACGAAATGAGCCGAGCAAGGAGCACTCGTGAACTTTATGGCGGGATCGGCAGCAACCGATGTTAGAGCGCATGGCGAGGAAATTTCGTCGGCGCGGACAACGAGCAGGCAATTCGATGGTGAACAGAGAGCTTCGTGTGTGCCCAACAGAGAACTTGCGCACGCAGGGAAGAACGACGAGCTGGGAAAGCTGCACGTGATCTCGGCGCGTAGGTATGAGCTTGGCGAGGAAGTAGAGCGCGCACAAGGGAGCAGGCCGGGCGCGGCAGTAGGCGCGACTGTGGCAGCAAGGCGAGATCGTGACCACGAGTTCGGTAAGGAGCGCGCTGCTGCACGGAACGCGACGCAGGGAGCAGCGCGCGGAAGAAAACTCTACGGCTGGCACAAAAGACATGACGTCGGGCATAGCAAAACGACGGCGATGCACTGGAGCTTCAATGATGTCGTGGCACAACAGAAAATAGCGACACCACGGTGGCTACCGTGACCGCCGTGGGCAGCAGGAGGTAACAAAGACAGGAGGGACTCGACACGAGGGCTCGACGCGCGCAAGGACTACGGCGAGGAACCACGACGCACAGGGAAAACACTAAAGCAGCAACTGCGGCGAGATGGACAGGGGCGCGGCTGAGCTGAGCAGAAAGCTAGGAGCGGCGTCGCGGCTGGCGAGTCCCGGCAGGGTCAACAGCGCGACAATGCCCACAACCGGAACAAACACCAGAGAAGGCACGAGCGGCCGAGCTGGGCACCAGGGTGCGCATCCCAACAGGGAGGCCACAGCCAGAAATTTGAGCTTGGCAAAATCCAAGCGCTGCAGGGGATGAGGACACGGGAGTGTACACGGCGAGCACCGGCATGTGAGACATGGTCCCACGTGAGCACTTACTGGTGATGGACACACCAAGGAGAGGGATGCCATGGCAGAGAGCTCAGCGCGAAAGGGAGCTCAGCAACGAGAGCAGAGCAGCAGGAGCACGCAGGAGGCTGGAACTTGCAGGGAGAAACGGCTGGGCACGTAGAGGAGATCCGTCGAGCAGAGCATGGCGCACAACACAGGGAGAATCGGAGCAGCAGGGCGAGCAGAGCCGGGCTACGAGCTAAGCAAGCGCATGGCCATGGAGACGAGGTAGGAGCTCGGCTGGGCACGCGCTGGGCTAGATCCGCGCACCAGGGAGCAGGGCGGCCATGGAAGATGGGTGAGGAAGCGCCGGCCAGCAGAGAGGTACCGCGAGGGAGAAGAGAGAAACACTGCGGCATGGTGAACGACAGTAGGGAGCATGGCCAGAGCTCCTGCGCCCACAACTGCCAGAACGCCACCAGCGCGCGGCGTGAGAGAGGACAGGAGCCGTATGCGTCCATGGCGGTTGAGCGGACGCAGTTGGAGCAGGGAGCTGTGGGAGGTAGGAAGATGAGCAGGGGTGGTCGGCTACGAGGAACAGGCGCGCGCCACCATGGGATCTTGACGACGGCCGGGCTGGGAAGAAGAAGACCATGTTCAGCGGGAGGGAGCTCGACCGGCGGAACTCTGGCTGCGCGTGCGCCAGCGAGGAAGAAGCCATGGAGAGGGGCAGGGCGCCGGGCAGAAAGGGCGCGCGAAGAAGAAGTCCACGGCGAGGGAGCAGGCGCGAGCACGGCCAGGGATCAGCCCAGCGTGCGTAGGGGCGCGGCTCTCCCTCTCCACGCGAGGAAGATGAAGCTTGGAGATGGCAGTGTGATCCAGAAGATAGAAGCGCAGCTGGATTTAAACGATATTTAAGCGGTGATAAAAATCTGAAGAGGCAGCAACCGGATAGGATCGGCGAGGATAGGATTAGTAGATATTTTTCTATTTCTTTTTTAGATTTTTTACAAATCCATAGATATTTTGAATTGGTATTTTTAGCGATGATTAAAGGGTCGAATAATTAGGATTGACAGCAACAATTGGGCAGGATTTGATTTGGCGAATTTTCCGGAATCAATTGAGTTTTCACCCGTGATTTATATCCGGAGATTCAGATCGAGACGAGAACACACCGACCGAACTACATTGATTTCGGCTTTGGCATTTTAATTTACGACTGCTTTCGTTGAAGTTAAACTGATTAGAAATTATTTGAGTCCGGCTCTAATTACCTTTATCTGTTTTAATCGATTTACTACCAAATACTCCTGATTATTAATCTCGCGCATGTTTTCTCTCGGACGATGCGCGATTCGGATTGTTTTCCTCCAAACAATTTAGGCGTTGAGTGCAAATTAATTTGCCCGGGATAAAATGCGTAAAAGCACATCGAGCTTCCGAATTCGTATTTGCGTGAGCGATGAATAATCACCGAACGCACCGATTTTCGGAACAACTATGTTCCGAACATCACGAAAATTTAGGACGAGCCCGAATAGATGAAAATAAAAACGATGTCGCACTCGCGACAGACGGAACAGATGCGATATTAAAATGGCAATAGGATAAGATGATTAAAATTTAAAATCCGTTTTATCCACTGATTATGTGCTTATATCCGTACTCGCTGTCGAGTGTAATATAAACACCTGGGGTGTTACACTGACTCTACCCTGGTCACCAACAAGAAAATTCCTACTGAGGATCTGGTGAGCCGACTAGACATGATCCTGAGGGGTAAGATATCAAATGTTGGTGCTCCGGTTGCCTATTCTGCTTGGAATTTGCCACCTCTTAGGTCATTTTTCAATTTCGTGTCCAACCCTCCTACTAGTGATGGTGGTCTAGGTCTTAGAGTGCGACCCTCTCCTAAGGACATTGAAGCTCTGGTTGCTCCCCTTCGTGATCTTCCCAATGATGAGAGACAGATTCACTTTGAGATGCCAGCAAGTCTAGGTGATGCAGAAATAGATGTTGTACTCAATATCTTGGATGGAGAATCTTCTGACTCGACCCATGCTGAATCGATGGATATCACGGTTGGACAAGAGCTTAACAAAGCAGCAGAGACCCGAAAGCCTGAGGGTACTCGCCCAAAGCGTCCTTGCCAAGTTAGCCATCCGACTGCGCCTGTTGAGGAAAAGGAGAATAAGAAGAGGCGGCTTCAGCGACTGTCATGCTTGGACCAGGATGCCGGTCCTTCTGCTCCTGTTTGCGATGAAGTGCCAGCGGAGGTCCTTTCTGAGGTTGATCCCAATGGTGGCATCCATGTTGAAGTTGATCCCGATGGGTGTAACCATGTTGAAGCTGATCCCAATGGGTGTGACTGTGCAGAAGTAGCTGTCCGTACTTTTGATGAGGACGAAGAAGAGGAAGAAGTCCCGCTATTTCGTAAGAATAACCGGCATTATAGAGGTAGTGGGGAGATAGTGATATTCCTTCTCCAGCTCTGTCCGCCCTTGTTAGCCTTCAAGAACTGTCCATAACGGATTTTGCCCAGGCCCTTGAGGATGTCGTCCCTAAGGGTATGCTATCGGAGCCGATTGCTGATGACATGATGGTTGTTTGTTCTGAAATTCCAAACATGGGATTAGAGGTATCCACAGTAGTGTCTCATGCATCATCGACTTTGGAAGGCAATCTTCGATGTCAAGACGTTGGTCAGGATTGCCCGACTCACATGGAGGTGACTGAAGATCTTTTAGCCTTAGAGGTGGTTGTTGTAGAAAACCCTATCCTCGAGGGTGGTGCTGGCAGTCACCTAGCCCCCGAGGGTGTCGTCGGTAGTGATTCGACTCTGATGGGTAGCACAAGCTGCAACCCAGCCCCGGAGGGTGTTCAAGTGAGCTCTCCTTCCTACACCTCCATGGATGTCCATGTTGAGTCATCTCCACCACGATCTGATGGGGTGATGGCAAATGCATGTTTCTTTGGCCTCGAGCAAACAAGTCGCCTTGGAGGTCAGTGAGCCAGATGCAAGAAGTCTGATATCCGCTGGTGGGGCTGAGCTGACCCCTGACAACGTTCTTCAAATTGTTCTGGTTGATCTTCCTTCATCGAGCTATGACGCAGCTCCTCCTGACTTGGGGTTACCATCATTCCTTTCCAATCTTTAGGTAGCTTAGCTCTTGTGTTCTGTCATTCCTCCTGGTAAGTTATCTTCCCTATACTCACTTGTCTTCGATCGCAGGCTTTGCTTGATGGAATGTCTACTTAGTTGAGGTCACATGGTGCCACTATCCCAGAAGGGGCTCTATCTGTGATGCAGTGGAACCCATTGCTGCTTCAGAAATAGATAGCTGACTTGAAGGCGTCAAATGCTGGTTAGCAACTTCGTTTCTTCCTTGGCTAATTGATTAACTTGTTTTTAACTGTGTATTCTTCTTCGACTGCCTTGTTAGAAATGGCTTGGCAGTGCTCTGAGCTTGAGGAAAAACATCTTCAACATCAAGTCGACTCAACCTGATGGTACTCTGATCTTGAGGAGAAGTATTCTCAAGGTCAGACCAACCTGGCTCAGGTTTCTGCTTCTCTAGACGATGTGCATTCTTTGAATTTTTCTCTCAATGCTCAGCTTAACTCCGAGAGGGCAGCACACGAGGTAAACTTCCTTAATTGGCTCTGCCGTGCTTACTGTTTACTGGACGCTGAAAGTTGATTCTTGTCTGTGGGAGGAGAGACGAGCGCTTGCAGCTTCACATGATAATCTGGATAGGTTATATCGTGATGCTAGCAATTCCTTAACCATCTTGGAGAGGAGCCATCGCTTTACTATGTCAGATCTAGATCATCATCGTCGCGAGCTGCATGTGTCCCAGGATGAGATCGTGTGGCTTAGACAGTTGGTGTCAAGCAAGGATTCCATCGTCAAAGATCTACGTGCCTCCAAGAAGTTAGTCGCCCAGGAGCTAGAGGCCGCTCGACTGGCTACCAAAGTTTTAGAGTTCAACTGCGCCATTCTGAAGGCTCGGCGCGACAAGGCTATGGACAAAGCCATTCGCGCGGGGCGGATCTTGATGAGGAGGCCCGGCATAGTGGTTCCTGATGACATTGTTGCCAACGTCAAGGCTGCGCCTGATGCCTCGAGTCAACCTTCTTCCTCGATTGCACCTGCGAAAAATATTGCCAAATAGAGACGTTCTGATGTAGTGATATTCTAAGAAACAATGAATGTACTTGTGAATTCTATGTGCATGTAATCATTGTGTTAGAATATTCGGTGGGTAGGGCACTAGAATGTGTCCTTGGTGTTGACAACTATAATATTTTGTTTCTGTTGTCAGGATATAACAGTCATCCTGGGCAATTGTGGAAGTAAATGCGGCATGCTGGTTTTGGACTTTTTTCCTGACTTATGCTAATCGCTTGGCTCGTAAGACAGAGTGGTCGCCCTAATATGAGTAGTCGTGAGCATGTTGCAGCGTCTTAAGTCATCACCGACTTAAGCCGATTGCACTGTTAGTAGGGTATAGTGGTTACCCTAAGTTGAGTAAGCGCGAGCATGTTGCACTGTCTTAAGTAGTCGCCGACTTAAGCCGATTGCTCCGTCAGTAGGGTATAGTGGTCACCCTAAGTTGAGTAAGCGCAAGCATGTTGCACCGTCTTAAGTCGTCGCCGACTTAAGCTGATTGCTCCATTAGTAGGGTATAGTGATCACCCTAAGTCGAGTAAGTGCGACCATGTTGCACCATCTTAAGTCATCACCGACTTAAGTCGATTGCTCTGTTAGCGGGTATAGTGGTCACCCTAAGTTGAGTAAGCGCAAGCATGTTGTACCGTCTTAAATCGTCGCCGACTTAAGCCGATTTCTCCATCAGTAGGGTATAGGAGTCACCCTATGTTGAGTAAGCGCGAGCATGTTGCACCATCTTAAGTCATCGCCGACTTAAGCCAATTGCTCTGTTAGTAGGGTATAGTGGTCACCCTAAGTTGAGTAAGCGCGAGCATGTTGCACCATCTTAAGTCATTGCCGACTTAAGTCGATTGCACCGTTAGTAGGGTATAGTGGTCACCCTAAGTTGAGTAAGCGCGAGCATGTTGCACCGTCTTAAGTCGTCGCCGACTTAAGTCGATTGCTCCGTTAGTAGGGTATAGTGGTCACCCTAAGTCGAGTAAGTGCGGGCATGTTGATTCCAAGTCTAATCGAATCGAAGTCAATTGATAACCGACAGTTTGAATGCCTTTGAGAATGAAATCTTTTATTGATGACGTATTTTCCAATTACTGAGTACAACGTTGATCCGATAGCTTTTGAGGTCTTGTTAAGGGTAAAACTTTCTAAGATGCTCTATGTTCCATGAGTTCCCCACTTTCGTACCATCCATTTGAGTAAGTCAATATGATCCTGACCGAGTGACCTCCGACATAATGAATGGCCCTTCCCATAGTGGTGACAACTTGTGCCATCCCTCCCCCATTAGAATTCGGCGAAGGACCAAGTCTCCCACTACAAAGGATCGATGTCGTATAGCCTTATCATGATAGCGCCTCAAGGTCTGCTGGTATCTGGCTGACTGAATTACTGTGTTCAATCACTCTTCCTCTAGCACATCAATATCCTCTAGCCTGGTAGCTTCTGCTTCAGCTATGCTTTTGAATACCAGCCTTGGTGCCCCAAGCCTGAGGTCGGCAGGTAGCACTGCCTCTGAACCATAAACCATGAAGAAGGGGGTGTTTCCATGCAGAGCTCGACTGGGTTGAGTTCTTAAGCTCCAAACCAGATAAGGTAACTCTTTGATCCACTTTCCTGTGAACTCTTCATTCTTGTCGAACACTTTCTTCTTGAGTGCTTCCAGTATCATACCATTAGCTCTTTCCACCTGACCATTAGCTCTTGGGTGTGCTACTGATGCATACTTGATTTGGATACTCCGTTGTTCACAGAAATCAAAGAATTTAGAGCTAGTGAAGTTAGATCCTAGGTCGGTTATAATGCTATTCGGTATCCCGAATCTAAATATTGTGTCTTGTATGAATTCCACTGCCTTGGCTGAAGTTAGAGAAGCAATGTGTTTGTACTCTATCCATTTGGTGAATTTATCGATGGCAACTAGCACGTGAGTATAGCCTCCCTGAGCTTTCTTGAAGGGTCCAATCATGTCCAGTCCCCAACATGCAAATGGCCATGTTACAAGTATGGTCTGCAGTTGTTGTGCCGGTAAGTGTTGTTGCTTTGACAAGAATTGGCAAGCTTCACATCTCTGGACTAACTCGGCTGCATCACTCTTTGTTGTTGGCCAATAGAAACCAGACCTAAAGACTTTCCCAACTAGAGTCCTGGATGGTACGTGTATTCCACACTATCTGGCGTGGATCTCATCTAATAGCTGTTTCCCAGTAACCGAGGAAATGCACTTCATGAGGACTCCTGTCACACCCCTTTTGTATAGTGTGCCCCCTATGAGGGTGTAGTGGGCCGACTATCTCGCAATGCGTTCTGCTGTAGCCTTATCATCCGGTTCTTCTTCATTCTTTATATACCTGATGATAGGCTCTCTCCAGTCACTAGAGTCTGACTCTGGCTGGCTCAAAGTGTTGCACTCTTCCGCCAGATCTGAGGGAATACTTGGGCGTGACACTTCCTAGACGAAGACTCCGGGTGGGACCTGGGCTCGACTGGATCCTAGCTTTGACAACGTGTCTGCTGCTGCGTTGCGATCTCTTTCCACGTGATGGAATTCCAGCCCTTCAAATTTGTCTTCTAATTTTCGGACGGCTGTACACTACTTGCCCATAGAATCAGTCGAGCAATCCCAGTCTTTATTTATCTGGCTTATGACTACCAGTGAATCTCCATATACCATCAACCTCTTAATGCCCAGTGATACGGTGATGTTCAACCCATGGATCAGAGCCTCATATTCTACTACATTATTTGATGCTGGGAATAATAGCTGAAGAGCGTACTTGAGTTGTTCACCTCTAGGGGCAATGAAGAGGATTCCTGCACCTGCTCCCTGCAGTTTTAGCGAGCCATCAAAATACATTCGCCATACTTCAGTAGCCTCTGGGTTGTCAGGAACTTGTTGCTCAGTCCACTCTGATACGAAATGAACCAATGTTTGAGTCTTTATTGTTGTGCGAGGCTGAAACTCTATGTCGTGAGCTCCCAGCTCGCAGGCCCACTTGGCTATTCTTCCGATGGCTTCTTTGCTGTGAAAAATATCCCCTATTAGAAACCCGGTGACTACTATGACTTTGTGGTCATCAAAGTAGTGATGGAGTTTGCGAGCAGTTAGAAGTACTGCGTACAATAGTTTTTGATCTTGGGGATACTTCTTTTTGGAGGGTCCCAGAACTTCACTGATGAAGTAGACCAGATGTTGTACTGGATATGTGTGTCCTTCTTCTGCCCGCTCGACTACCAACACGGTGCTCACCATGTGAGTCGTGCAGGAGATGTATAACAACAGATCTTCCGCTGGCTGATCTGGCGTGGCTCGGTGTGGCGGCTTCAGTACTGGTGGCGTAGTCAAGAACTTCTTCAATGCGTCGAGAGCTTCCTGTGCTTCTGCGGTCCACTGGAACTTGTCCACCTTCTTGACCAATTTGTAGAATGGTAAGCCTTTTTCTCGTAGTCTTGATATGAACCTGCTCAAGGCTGCCATGCATCCAGTAAGCCTTTGCACTTTTTTCTGTGATCGTGGTGCTTACATTCTCATGATAGTCTCGATTTTTTCCGGGTTAGCTTCATTTCCTCGGTGGCTGACAATGAATCCAAGCAACTTCCCTGCTGGTACTCCAAAGACACATTTTTCTGGATTGAGCTTCCACCGGTATCGCCTTAGGCTGTTGAAGACCAGCTGCAAATCTTCAATGAAGTTTTTGGAGTTTTCTGTTTTGATCACCACATCATCAACATAAGCTTCTACCTGCTTGCCCCAATGATCGGCTAAGCATGTTTGAATAGCTCTCTGGTAAGTCGCTTCAGCGTTCTTGAGGCCAAACGGTATGAAGGTGTAGCAGAAAGCTCCAAACGGGGTTATGAATGCAGTTTTTTCCTCATCTTCTTTTGCCAGGCTGATCTGATGGTATCTAGAGTAGCAGTCCAGGAAGGACAACATAGAACATCCGGTGGTTGAATCTACCACCTGATCTATTCTAGGAAGTCCAAAGGGATCCTTCGGAGAGTGTTTGTTGAGATCTGTATAGTCGATGCACATGCGTCAATCCACTTTATTCTTTTTTGAGTACAAGAACAGGATTTGCTAGCCAATCAGGATGCAGTACTTCTCTAATGAACCCTGCTGCAACCAAGCGAGCTAGCTCAGCGCTAATAGCCTCTCTCTTGTTAGGCGTGAAACGACACAGTTTTTGTTGAATCGGCCTTGCCTGGGGATAGACCTTCAGTTTGTGCTCGGCCAGTTCTCTCGGGACTCCCAGCATATCCGCAAGCTGCCATGCAAACACGTCTCGGTTATCTTGTAGGAACTGGATGAGCGCACCTTCCTATTTGTCGTCCAGACTGGAGCTAATGATGGCAGTCTTGCGTTCATCGGCGAACCCAAGGTTGATTCTCTTCGTCTCCTCAGTCGGCCACATAGAGGTCACGGCTTGAGCTTCATTAGCAGGTATCGTGAGGTCTTCCTCAGGCTTGGAGTTCGCCTACGCGGATGAAGTCATCAGTGGTTTGGTGGTGAGGGCTGTCTGAATGGCCATTCGAAAACATTCTGCGGTGCCTTGGAAGTTAGCTCGCACGGTGATGATCCCATGTGGTCCCGGCATCTTCAATATCATGTACAAATAGTGAGGAATGGCCATGAATGTCGCCAATCCTGGCCTGCCGATGATGGCATTGTATCCACAGTTGAAACTCGCTACCTCGAACCTCAGGGACTCGGTTCTGTAGTTTTCCGGAGTTCCAAAGGTGACAGGCATGTAGATGTGTCCAAGCGGGTATTCCCCTTCAGTTAGCACAATGCCAAAGAAAGGAGTGTCTGACTAATGGAGCTCTTTGAGTGTAACTCCCAAGCCTAAGAGTGTCCGGGGGAAGGTGATGTTGATGCTGCTTCCCCCATCCACCAACACCTTCTTTACCCTGCTCTCTCGGATCACCGAATCGAAGAGAAGCGGGTACTTGCCCGGATGATTGAAGTTGAGCCATTGATCCGCCCGAGTAAAGGTGATCAGGTGTTCTAACCACCGATAGGGGGCGGGAGCACTGGTGGTCGCCACTAGTATCTGTCGATCGTTGAGCTTTTGCTGCCTGCGACCCGTGTCCTCCAAAGATGACGTTGACTTCTCCATCGATGTGTGGGAATACTCCGCCTCCTCCCCCTTCCTGCTGCTGAGGTTGTCGAGGTTCTCCGGGTCCTCCTCATGGTGGGGGAGGTGGTAGAGGTTGGAAGGTTCAGCCATTCCCGATGGAGTGCTTGAAGTCTCTACAGTTCTAGAGGGTGTGGCGCATATCTTTGTGGTATGGGCACTGGGCATCGAGGATGTCGTCCAATGTTCGTTCGCCTCCACGGGGTGCCCCTTGGGCACGAGAGACTGGTGGTCCGACGGCGTGGACCTATTCACGAGGCCTCTTCTCCTAGCGCTTGTCGGTCTGCTGGTTTGTGTCACGCCGTGGTGCAAATAAAGCAGGCTTCGTTCCCTCGATGAGGTCCTAAGCCCGTTCGTCGGTGGCGATGTAGAGGTCTGCCTCCCTGAACAGCTGCTCGGAGGTGGTCGGTGCTTTTTGCAGTATGGCTCGGACAAAGGCCAAGTCATTGGATCCCCGATAGAAGTCCTCGATCACTGCTGCTTCAGCGACCTCGGGAATGCGATTTCTCATGGTCTGAAACCTCTTGAGGTATGATCGAAGAGTCTCATCCCCTCGGCGCCTAATGGATTTGAGGTCCCATGGTTGCGCCGGCTTCTCAGAGAGGGATTGGAAGTTGGCGATAAAACACCGACTGAAGTCGCAACAATCGTCGATGCAGTGCCAGGGTAGGTGTCATAGCCATTGCAGTGCATCTTGCCCGAGGACGATGGGCAAGTATGCAGTCATCACATCTTCAGTTGCCCCAGCGGCCTAGGCAGCGGTGGTATAGACGGCCAACCAGCCTCCTGGGTCCTACTTAGGCTTGTATTTGTCGACGTTGGAGACCTTAAAGTTTGGGGGCCATTGAATGGCCCTGAGACGCGGAGTGAGCGCAGACACTCCACACGTGTCTTCCTGTCGACGACCGTGGTGCCGGTCCCAGGGAGGGGAGTTGCCAATGTGCTGCCTCGACCGTCCCCAGGTAGTGCCACCAGTTGAAGCCGTTGCCGACTCAACTCTAGTGGCCTGACTTCATGCAGGGACGCCATGATCCCGATCGTATTCCTCTCGGCGCCATATTTCATTCTCATGTCACTGTTCGTGTGAAGCGTTGATGGAGCTCCACGTGTCCCGCCGACTATTGATGGCGTGCCGTAGATCGCTCGGAGGATGAGCGAGAGGTAGAAGATCATTAGCCACCCGAGTGAGCAGCTGTCGATAGCCTTCAGTGTCTGGAGTCTGGGGGAGACCATCGGCTATCTGAGCCAATACTCCCTCGACCTCACTCGGTGTGTTCATGGCGCGGACAAATTCAGGGTTCAGGTTTCGCGTGAAGAGAGGGTTCTCTCGGCGTAGCCTCGCATCCTGTTCAGCTTGCTCTTAAGCCTTTCGTCGATCATGCCGGCGGGAGTTCCTTCTTTCTCTGAAGACTCGTTCATCAGGAGTCTCCCACCTCCGAGATCTCATATCGAGATACAGGCTGTGCCGGATCTTGTTCTCTAGCTCCATGATGTCGCCGAACATTCCGGCGTCGGTTCCTCCGTAGGTGAGCTTCTCGTTGAGGAGGTTCTTCCCCAGGCATGGTTGGCTCGTTGTTGGAGATAGGAGACGATTCCACTCTTCCCCCGATGAAGAGGACGTCAAGGTAAAATGGAGTTGCTATGGCGACAAGCTTCTCTCTGTCCTCCTTTGAGGACGAAGGTTCCAGAAGAGCAGCTTGATGGGCCTTTGTTCTTTTTGCCTCCTTTTTCCTTATGATCCGAGTCCACTCTTCCGTGGATGAGGTGGGCAATGGGGTTTTCGGGTAAAGGAATTCTCTGCTCTTGGCTTGCAGGAGATAGCTTTCTCCTGGGGTGCTAGAGATCGCGCTATTTGCTGCTTCATTCTGGCTTCTTTGGAGATTTTCTAGGAAGGCTTTATCTCCGGTGGATCCGCTATACGATGCAGAATTCCTTCTTCGTCTACCACGGATGCGATGGTTCCGAAGTAAGAACACGGATCCAGGCCTGTGGCAGAACCTCCAAGTTATTGGGCCCACATGCACCTGTCCTTGTCCCGAAGACCTCAGACGGCTATGCATGTTTACCAGATAACTTAACAGGATCTGTCCGATTGCCCAAGGACATCAGATAAACCACTTACAACTAGAACCACGGGATTAAGTAATACAAATTGTGGCAGAACCTCCAAGTTATTGGGCCCACATGCACCTGTCCTTGTCCCAAAGACCTCAGACGACCATGCATGTGCACCAGATAACTCAACAGGATCTGTCCGATTGCCCCAAGGACATCGGATAAACCACTTTCAACCAGAACCGCGGGATTAAGTAACACAAATCACACACACAACATTTTTGCAGCGGAAATCTTATTACCAAATTTTACGGGTTACAAAAATTTTATATTATTTTATCGGAGTAATTACAAAAGTATAAGTTTGAAATATATGCTAGCTCAAATGACCATCCTCAATAAGAAGTATGGAAGGGTTACTTAGACTTATAAGAAGGCCGAGCCCACCGACACTTAATACCATCACAACAGCACAAGGTTAGAACCTGAAAAACAACAGGGAATAAAACCCTGAGTATGGAATTACTCAGCAAGACTTACCCGACTAAAGAAAAGACTCTCAAGGATATGCTGGCTGATTAGGAGTCAAGGTAAGGCTAAGCAATAATCAAGGACTCATTTTGCAGAAGAGCTTACTAGTAGTGAATCCTTATGCCAAAATTTTACTTCACAAGTTAAGTACTTTTCCTGAATCTAGATTCGCCTAATCTAGAGCATTCACTTGTCCTGATCTAGCTTTCTTTTAACCAACTACAATCATGTTTCACTTGTGAACTACGATGAGTGGTCGGAGGGTAGAGTCTCCATGACCGAGGAGCAACGACGATTCGAACCGATTATACCCAGCTGGGGATCCCTAACCACACGACATATGTAGCACTTAACCCTTGCATATATCAACCGTTCCCACAGATCCTCCACAACGTGAACCGGTCCGCGCTACCCGGGAGCACAGTACTCCTCCATCCAGCCTCTAGCCAGGAGGGTACACGCTACTCCCACCATCTCCCACGCCCAGTGCGCGGTTGTCTTTTCACGTATGGAATAGCCGGGTTCAGGCTTACCGGAGCATGTGGCTAGTTGCAAAGTCTCCACCACAACAGGCCTACATCGAACGGTCCTTAATCGACACAGACGGGCGAACTTTCCTGCTCAACGTCTGGTCTATATTACATAATATTTCCCAAAACTTGATACCTGAGAGAGGTACCCTACTTGAATGATGAAATCATCGCGGCCACAATGGCTTCATCATCACAAGTCATTTTATTTCACAAACTCCCATACCCCGTGTTACACATAATCTTTTAAAAACAATCCTAAATTATTAAGCAGGGCTAAGCATCACTAAATTTTTATAAAACGGGTATTAGGGTTGTTTAATCAAGGAAGGAAATGCACCAACGGTTTAGCACACAACTCCTATCACCTAATGCATCAAACAAAGTGATAAAAGATTTTAAAATAGCAAGGAGGTGGCAAATGCACTGGGGCTTGCCTGAGTAACACTAGGTTAGTGTTGTTAGGTGACGTCCGCTTGACGAGTATTCTTCGACCGAGCACTTGCTTGATTTAACCATCTTCAGGTTGATTCATCAGTTTTAGCTTGCGGATTAGCCCACGCTTGGGGTCGACTTGGCTCGTCTTCCGCATCACACGATTAATTAACGTACCTGAATGGAATGCATTATGCACATGAATGCATATCGACGGAAATAATACAAACCTAAATATTGTTACGTGATAGCGGATTTAAACACCTAGCGGCGAGGCGTTGTATAATTTTATACGAAAATAATAGTTATCGACGTATGAATAAGCGCAATAATTATGCTTCTCGAACCTATCGCAAACATCACGAACAACAAACTATATACATTAAATACAATTAGCCTACACAACTCACCAGATGGTTATATGAAATACTAAATCTAACCTTTACGTCATCACCTCGCTTGGATATCCCTAAATTAATCTACCTTTTACATTACTAAACCCATTGTACTTCACTTATTTTTAACACTACCACAACGTGTCTGCGCTAAATACGAGGATTATTACGACTAATAATTATAGTTAATCCAATCATCAGATAAACTTACAAAAATTATAAATCGGCTCACCAGCATCAAACGCGACCCAATTTTCGAACGAATGCTGATAAATCCTGGCTCGAGCTTGTCGTCGAACATCTGACGATTTTTGTGTGGCTTCACTTTCTTCTTCATCTAATTCCCTCATTTCATATCGAGCGCGGTTCACTTTATTTTACTGAGCAGGTGGTGTATGAACTCGACCCTAGGCTTAGACGCAAGCCGGAGCAGAGTAGGACGAGGCCAGAGGTCCAAAGTGGCGCTGCGTGGAGGAGATCGACAGCCAGGTGTCGACGAACGCGCGGAGTCTTACAGAACCGTGATGCTGAAGATGGTGTGGTGACGAGCAAACACGTTGCTGAGTAACGACGTTGATATCCGCGCGCTGCGGGGCAACAGCGGGGTCGACAGTTGATAGCGCGGTCCAGTTTGGAGATGAGTGTGCGCAAGATGACTGAGGAGGTGCGACCGAGCACAGCAATGTAGAGTCTCGCGGTGGTGACCCTGGCCGACAGCGCGCGACGCAAGTAGCATCGACACGACTGCGCGCATAGGAAGCAGTAGGAGCACGACGCGCACATGCAGACACGCGCGCAGGAAGGTGGAATCCGAGCGCAGGGTGAGCTCGGCGAGCGACGCGCACGGCGCGCAGAAACTTCACATGCAGCGCAGTGAATCAGGGACCAATCCGAGCTGGAGCTGCGCGCGCACAGGACTGAATCCGAGCAGAGACTGAGGGACGCGCGCCACGGGAGCTTCGAGCAGAGAGAGCTGGGGCGACAAGGAAACTCCACGGCGGGATCGCGGCGCTGGCGGGGAAGCTTGGAGAACCGCGACCATCGCTGGTGAGGGGCTCGGCACAGGAGAGGAGCAACCACCAGGGGGCAGGCACACGTAGAACTCCACGGCGAGTAGAGGGAGGGAGATAACCTCAGGCGCCATGGAAGAAATCTTGAGGAATCTGCGCGCGGGGGAAAGAGGAAACGCCAGGAGCCTAGGCACGCCATGGCTGGGAGCTACAGCCGGCGGCCATGGAAGGGCAGGAGTGAGAGCGGGGCGAGATTCGGGCAAAACCATGGACGCGGCGGCTAGCAAAGCACCGGGAGAGAGAGGCAGGGAAGACCACGGTGCAGGGAACTGGGGCTAGGCGCTGGGAGAGAAGACGGCCACCAGGGGCAGCGCCCAGGCGCGCACGACAAGCAGGCAGCCATGGGAGAAACGCACGGTTGGGCTGGGCGCAGAGGACCTGGGCGCTGGAGAAGAAGGCTGTGGTCCGAGCGCTAGAGCTCACGGCTGGGGAGGGGATAAGCACCCGGCAGCCAGGCTCGAGGGAGCGGCGCTGGGAGATCGGCGAGCGGCCTGCGTGAGAGCATGAGGGTAGAGAGACGTATGGGAGAGATCAGAGAAGCTTACGGAAGTTTATCTCAAGCATAGAGCGGTGAGATTTTTTTCAGATTTCTTTTTCTTTTATTTATTTCTTTAGCCGAAAAATCATAGATATTCGGGGTTCTGATATTTAGATTTAAGAGATATTTAAAAGGTTGAACCAAAATAAGCTCGATAGAATATTTGAGAAAGATTTGATTTGGTGAATCTTTTTTTTGGAATCAGATGCGTTTTCACCCGTTATTTATATCCAAAGTTTTGGATCGGGGCAAGACACAATCAGAACAAATCAGAATGATGTTAACAACAGTATTTCAGACTGTGTTCCCTTCGATTCGAAATCAAGTAATTTTATCCACGTAAGAGCACCTGGTTCCACAGCCAGAATAATTTACTAGTGAATCGAAGCTCAATTATAGATCCACGTACGCGATTTCACGATGGACGAGTGGGAACCGAATTGTTTAATAATTGGTTACATCCGAAGATTTGGATCCGGGCGAGAACAACAGACCGAAATAAACTGATTTCGACACTGATAATTTGTTCTGCGTGATTCGATTGAAATTAGCCGAAACCCGATCCGCTAATGTATACACAATTTCACCGTAAAACAACGTGCTGAAGAATAAATTGGATAATAACTTCGCGCACGATTTTTTTCGGACAAAGCGCGATGCAGATTATTTTGCCTTGAACATTTAGTTGTCGAGTTCAAATTAATTTATTCGGGATAAAATCATCCAAGCAAGCGATGAATTTTAAATAATCACCGGACGCACCGATTTTCAGAATGACAATGTTCCGAATAACACGAGAATTCAGGAAGAGCCCGGACAGATAAAAATAAAAACGATGTCGCGCTCGCGACAAACGACACCGATGTGATATGAAAGTCGCGATAAGTGAGGATGATTAAACTTTAAAAATCCGTTTTATCCACTGAAATTACGTGCTTAAATCCGAACTCGTTGTCGAGCGGAAAATAAACACCAGGGGTGTTACAGCCCTCCCCCTTAAAAGAATCTCGTCCCGAGATTCAGAACAAAAGACTTCTAAGAGTAGAGAAGCAGGTAATCCATGTCTATATCAGCGATAATCGCGAGACATTTCCAAATAAAGGTGAGTATCTCAGGATGGGGTTTATTTAGCGGATATAGCATGTATTGCCACAAGCTAAATTAGAGATGTCCATCAGTAGAGACGATGTCTGCCATGAGAACACATAAGGTTCTATGTGTGCAGTTTGCCTTTTCTGAGGACACTGTACTATCTGAGTCTGTTGAGCAAGCGGCAAATACGCGATTTTACCCAAACAGAACCAGATGCAACCTCTTGGGTAAAACACATAAAAGTAGGTTTACCAACAAGTGGTCATGATAAGTTCGTAGCACATGAGACGGATGTGGATGTCGAATACTATCGTGGTTAACATGTGGCTAACCCGAGAATTCAAGTCCAAGAAAAATGATAAAGACTCGGAAAATATCAATGAAGATATCCATTGAGGTTGACTTCACGTTCAATCCATTTTTTTAAAAAAAACATTAATCATGGCTTGACTTGATCACACATGCTGGAAAAGCATACGTGAGGCGATCGAGGCACGACTAGAACGATGACTAGGTGGTTATCAATCGGCTTAACTTGATTTTTGTAAGTACTTTCTTAGGATGGGTTGAACCAAAGTGAGTTCAGGCAAATCGATAAAACGATCTCTAAACTCAACCTTTGTTCACAATGCAGTTACAAGTTAGTAAAACCAACTTGTAGAACTACCTTTGGCATTGAGCAGGTCCTCTCAGTACCATCGGTAAGCCAAGGGTTGAGAGTTCACATTTGCTAGCAAAAGGTCCTGCATTTGGGTAGAAATCCATTTGGTTAGGTTGTTCATCCGTTTCTTCATGCGAGATGAACCGACTTGGTTAGGGAATACAGGGATTAAATAAGAGGGCGAATGAACAAACTCCTGCATCTCAACAGCAGGGAAGTCCAATCTCCATTTTGAGAGCTAATAAGTTGTCTCTCGACACTAAAAAGCTCCAAGGATTCACCTTTACACAAAGAATGTAAAGGGAACTTGTATGAGTAGTCACTACCAAGATCAAAAGGATAGAGACCACACATGAAAGTGGTATGCCTCTTTTGATCCAACAAAGATGATAGATATTGCTTGATCACTTGACAATCAACATAGAAATCGTTTCAAGAAAGATATCCACGGAAGATAACACACCAGTGTAATTCTATAATGGATCATGACTAGAGACTTCGATATCGGCATGCGCCAAGCAGCAAAACCTTGCGTGTACATTCACAAGGGGCTCTCAGTTTCGCTGCGGTACCATAAGTCCTTAACCATGACACCATTACAAAACTGGCACCAATAATGAATCTCACGTGGTAAGAACAATTTGTGTAGAGATAACCTATTAATATAGTCTCATAATGGATTATGACTACTAACTGTGATACTAGCGTGTACCGAGCAGCACAACCTTGTGTGTATACCCACAGGAGGCCCTTGGTTTGGCGCGGCATCATCAATTTTAGTCATAACACCATTACCAGATGTAACCAATAAGAAATCTCGCACCACAGAACTGGATTGAGCAAGGGTGACAATGAACAAAGAGATACTCCACTTGTAAGAAGGGTTACAAGTAGAGAGTCAAATAGATTATAGCCCAAGGAAATGAACAAGACATGGCCATAACCTAAACTTAATAAAAGGAGAACGATGGGAGACTGTTAATTCAGCCCCAAGCATATTTCTATGCCCACCGTAGAGATCACAAGGTCAAAGATTAAGTTGATATGCCTTCGATAAACATGAGGAAACCAAGGCATCAACTGAACAAAGGAATGGTTCTAGAAGGAGACATGACTTGAGATCCTTGTTTTAAGCTTAGGTACATTTTATGTCCAATAAGGAAATTGTCTACGCATTTATTTGCATGGGCTTGGTCAGGGAGTGATAACGGGAAAATTTAAGTTTTGGGTCAGGGTTCACTAAATGAGAACATGGCCTAGTTTTGGGTTTAGGCAATCAATTACCAACTCTCTATCGGCACATAAGGCAACCTAAGAGGTCACCTAAAGAATGGAGGACACCTATTTTATCGAAGTTCATAATTCAGCATTACACCACATTATCTACAATCAATGGTTACTGGAACAAAGATGAGAGAAGCATTTTGGATGTATAGGTGACAAACATGATGCAACAATCAGGATGCATGCTCGTCCTATACGTCCTCACTGATTTTGCCAACATAATGTGGCAATAGCGTTCTATATCGGTGGCATACCTATAGCTCTCACGGTATTTTGCTAGTCGTCAGCTACACATACGTTTTCGAGGTTAGTGTACCTGCAGCAAATCCATTGCAACCCAATTCCCAATGATGCAAGTCACACATGACAGTTTATCACAGTTTATACTCCATATATTGCTATATGGAGGCCAGCTCATCATTAAGCGCCGAGCCACGCATAGGCGCCGTTGCCACACTTCAACCATAGGGCAACTCATTATGGTATCTCACCTTCTTACCTGAGCGTAGGTGCGTCGTTACAAATACATTACACTTCTCAGTATTCCCATGTCTGTATACCCATACACGTCCATGGGGTACTGAATCCCGGAAAAGTAAATACTCCACAGTGCAGCCTTCATATATACATATGTAAAACATGTATATAATCAAGCGCCACAATTAAGCACTTCCCTAGACCGACGGTTGTTCGGTCATGCTCTCACATCTCACCTTACCTTGAGCGTCGATCCATTCAAAACTGAATGGCCTCAAAAATAACATTACACATGTATGCAATACCCACCCGGTTGTGGGTTATGGTTTTCAACTAAGCCACCTGATAGTCCTTAACTTAGGGCTTAATAGAGGATGTCGCTAGCATTATAGTTTTTCAAAGCTGTTTTTCAAAGCCAACCAATGTGTTTAGTTGAAAATAGGTTTTTCGAAACCAAAACTTTTGTTTTGAAAATACGTATGTGACCGTATATACTTAATCCAGCTCTGATACCAGCCTGTGGCAGAACCTCCAAGTTATTGGGCCCACATGCACCTGTCCTTGTCCCAAAGACCTCAGACGACCATGCATGTGCACCAGATAACTCAACAGGATCTGTCCGATTGCCCCAAGGACATCGGATAAACCACTTTCAACCAGAACCGCGGGATTAAGTAACACAAATCACACACACAACATTTTTGCAGCGGAAATCTTATTACCAAATTTTACGGGTTACAAAAATTTTATATTATTTTATCGGAGTAATTACAAAAGTATAAGTTTGAAATATATGCTAGCTCAAATGACCATCCTCAATAAGAAGTATGGAAGGGTTACTTAGACTTATAAGAAGGCCGAGCCCACCGACACTTAATACCATCACAACAGCACAAGGTTAGAACCTGAAAAACAACAGGGAATAAAACCCTGAGTATGGAATTACTCAGCAAGACTTACCCGACTAAAGAAAAGACTCTCAAGGATATGCTGGCTGATTAGGAGTCAAGGTAAGGCTAAGCAATAATCAAGGACTCATTTTGCAGAAGAGCTTACTAGTAGTGAATCCTTATGCCAAAATTTTACTTCACAAGTTAAGTACTTTTCCTGAATCTAGATTCGCCTAATCTAGAGCATTCACTTGTCCTGATCTAGCTTTCTTTTAACCAACTACAATCATGTTTCACTTGTGAACTACGATGAGTGGTCGGAGGGTAGAGTCTCCATGACCGAGGAGCAACGACGATTCGAACCGATTATACCCAGCTGGGGATCCCTAACCACACGACATATGTAGCACTTAACCCTTGCATATATCAACCGTTCCCACAGATCCTCCACAACGTGAACCGGTCCGCGCTACCCGGGAGCACAGTACTCCTCCATCCAGCCTCTAGCCAGGAGGGTACACGCTACTCCCACCATCTCCCACGCCCAGTGCGCGGTTGTCTTTTCACGTATGGAATAGCCGTGTTCAGGCTTACCGGAGCATGTGGCTAGTTGCAAAGTCTCCACCACAACAGGCCTACATCGAACGGTCCTTAATCGACACAGACGGGCGAACTTTCCTGCTCAACGTCTGGTCTATATTACATAATATTTCCCAAAACTTGATACCTGAGAGAGGTACCCTACTTGAATGATGAAATCATCGCGGCCACAATGGCTTCATCATCACAAGTCATTTTATTTCACAAACTCCCATACCCCGTGTTACACATAATCTTTTAAAAACAATCCTAAATTATTAAGCAGGGCTAAGCATCACTAAATTTTTATAAAACGGGTATTAGGGTTGTTTAATCAAGGAAGGAAATGCACCAACGGTTTAGCACACAACTCCTATCACCTAATGCATCAAACAAAGTGATAAAAGATTTTAAAATAGCAAGGAGGTGGCAAATGCACCGGGGCTTGCCTGAGTAACACTAGGTTAGTGTTGTTAGGTGACGTCCGCTTGACGAGTATTCTTCGACCGAGCACTTGCTTGATTTAACCATCTTCAGGTTGATTCATCAGTTTTAGCTTGCGGATTAGCCCACGCTTGGGATCGACTTGGCTCGTCTTCCGCATCACACGATTAATTAACGTACCTGAATGGAATGCATTATGCACATGAATGCATATCGACGGAAATAATACAAACCTAAATATTGTTACGTGATAGCGGATTTAAACACCTAGCGGCGAGGCGTTGTATAATTTTATACGAAAATAATAGTTATCGACGTATGAATAAGCGCAATAATTATGCTTCTCGAACCTATCGCAAACATCACGAACAACAAACTATATACATTAAATACAATTAGCCTACACAACTCACCAGATGGTTATATGAAATACTAAATCTAACCTTTACGTCATCACCTCGCTTGGATATCCCTAAATTAATCTACCTTTTACATTACTAAACCCATCGTACTTCACTTATTTTTAACACTACCACAACGTGTCTGCGCTAAATACGAGGATTATTACGACTAATAATTATAGTTAATCCAATCATCAGATAAACTTACAAAAATTATAAATCGGCTCACCAGCATCAAACGCGACCCAATTTTCGAACGAATGATGATAAATCCTGGCTCGAGCTTGTCGTCGAACATCTGACGATTTTTGTGCGGCTTCACTTTCTTCTTCATCTAATTCCCTCATTTCATATCGAGCGCGGTTCACTTTATTTTACTGAGCAGGTGGTGTATGAACTCGACCCTAGGCTTAGACGCAAGCCGGAGCAGAGTAGGACGAGGCCAGAGGTCCAAAGTGGCGCTGCGTGGAGGAGATCGACAGCCAGGTGTCGACGAACGCGCGGAGTCTTACAGAACCGTGATGCTGAAGATGGTGTGGTGACGAGCAAACACGTTGCTGAGTAACGACGTTGATATCCGCGCGCTGCGGGGCAACAGCGGGGTCGACAGTTGATAGCGCGGTCCAGTTTGGAGATGAGTGTGCGCAAGATGACTGAGGAGGTGCGACCGAGCACAGCAATGTAGAGTCTCGCGGTGGTGACCCTGGCCGACAGCGCGCGACGCAAGTAGCATCGACACGACTGCGCGCATAGGAAGCAGTAGGAGCACGACGCGCACATGCAGACACGCGCGCAGGAAGGTGGAATCCGAGCGCAGGGTGAGCTCGGCGAGCGACGCGCACGGCGCGCAGAAACTTCACATGCAGCGCAGTGAATCAGGGACCAATCCGAGCTGGAGCTGCGCGCGCACAGGACTGAATCCGAGCAGAGACTGAGGGACGCGCGCCACGGGAGCTTCGAGCAGAGAGAGCTGGGGCGACAAGGAAACTCCACGGCGGGATCGCGGCGCTGGCGGGGAAGCTTGGAGAACCGCGACCATCGCTGGTGAGGGGCTCGGCACAGGAGAGGAGCAACCACCAGGGGGCAGGCACACGTAGAACTCCACGGCGAGTAGAGGGAGGGAGATAACCTCAGGCGCCATGGAAGAAATCTTGAGGAATCTGCGCGCGGGGGAAAGAGGAAACGCCAGGAGCCTAGGCACGCCATGGCTGGGAGCTACAGCCGGCGGCCATGGAAGGGCAGGAGTGAGAGCGGGGCGAGATTCGGGCAAAACCATGGACGCGGCGGCTAGCAAAGCACCGGGAGAGAGAGGCAGGGAAGACCACGGTGCAGGGAACTGGGGCTAGGCGCTGGGAGAGAAGACGGCCACCAGGGGCAGCGCCCAGGCGCGCACGACAAGCAGGCAGCCATGGGAGAAACGCACGGTTGGGCTGGGCGCAGAGGACCTGGGCGCTGGAGAAGAAGGCTGTGGTCCGAGCGCTAGAGCTCACGGCTGGGGAGGGGATAAGCACCCGGCAGCCAGGCTCGAGGGAGCGGCGCTGGGAGATCGGCGAGCGGCCTGCGTGAGAGCATGAGGGTAGAGAGACGTATGGGAGAGATCAGAGAAGCTTACGGAAGTTTATCTCAAGCATAGAGCGGTGAGATTTTTTTCAGATTTCTTTTTCTTTTATTTATTTCTTTAGCCGAAAAATCATAGATATTCGGGGTTCTGATATTTAGATTTAAGAGATATTTAAAAGGTTGAACCAAAATAAGCTTGATAGAATATTTGAGAAAGATTTGATTTGGTGAATCTTTTTTTTGGAATCAGATGCGTTTTCACCCGTTATTTATATCCAAAGTTTTGGATCGGGGCAAGACACAATCGGAATAAATCAGAATGATGTTAACAACAGTATTTCAGACTGTGTTCCCTTCGATTCGAAATCAAGTAATTTTATCCACGTAAGAGCACCTGGTTCCACAGCCAGAATAATTTACTAGTGAATCGAAGCTCAATTATAGATCCACGTACGCGATTTTACGATGGACGAGTGGGAACCGAATTGTTTAATAATTGGTTACATCCGAAGATTTGGATCCGGGCGAGAACAACAGACCGAAATAAACTGATTTCGACACTGATAATTTGTTCTGCGTGATTCGATTGAAATTAGCCGAAACCTGATCCGCTAATGTATACACAATTTCACCGTAAAACAACGTGCTGAAGAATAAATTGGATAATAACTTCGCGCACGATTTTTTTCGGACAAAGCGCGATGCAGATTATTTTGCCTTGAACATTTAGTTGTCGAGTTCAAATTAATTTATTCGGGATAAAATCATCCAAGCAAGCGATGAATTTTAAATAATCACCGGACGCACCGATTTTCGGAATGACAATGTTCCGAATAACACGAGAATTCAGGAAGAGCCCGGACAGATAAAAATAAAAACGATGTCGCGCTCGCGACAAACGACACCGATGTGATATGAAAGTCGCGATAAGCGAGGATGATTAAACTTTAAAATCCGTTTTATCCACTGATATTACGTGCTTAAATCCGAACTCGTTGTCGAGCGGAAAATAAACACCAGGGGTGTTACACAAATCACACACAACATTTTTGCAGCGGAAATCTTACTACCAAATTTTACAAGTTACAAAAATTTTATATTATTTTATCGGAGTGATTACAAAAGTATAAGTTTGAAATATATGCTAGCTCAAGTGACCATCCTCAATAAGAAGTATAAGGGAGTTACTTAGACTTATAAGAAGGCCGAGCCCACCGGCGCTTAACACCATCAGCAGCAGCACAAAACTATGACCTGAAAACAACAGGGAATAAAACCCTGAGTATGGAATTACTCAGCAAGACTTACCCGACTAAAGAAAAGACTCTCAAGGCTATGCTGGCTAGAGGGATTCAAGGTATGGCTTATCAAGAATCAAAGACTCTGTTTTGCAGAAAAGCTTACTATCCTTAAAATCCAATTTTACTTGTCAGGTTAAGTAAAGTTACCTGCATCTAGAGTTCTTTCTACCCTAGTTCAATCACTTGACCTATACTAGCCAATTTCTTATCAACCCTTCATCTTCACTGGATTACTACGTGTAGGGCAGTGACCAAGTCTTCATAACCGCGAAGGTACGGTGATCCGAATCGATTATACTCAGCTGAGGATCTCCAATCATACAACATATGTAGCACTTAACCCTTGCATATGTCAACTCGCCACCGGGGTTCTTAAGACCAGATTAGGTTCACGCCAACCGAGAGCACATATACACCATCGTCCAGCCTCTTGCTACTCTCGCCATCTCTCCACTCCCATTGCGTGGTATCTTATTTTGGTATTAGTCTGCCCGAGGCAAAGCTTACCCATGACGAGGCATGTGAATAGTTAAAGGGTCCTCCATCATCAAGCCTACATCGACACGGTCCTTAATCGACTCAGATGGAGACACTACACCGAGACTCCTCTCTCGTGCAAGTCAACCGCCCGGTCTCAACTTTATCATTTAAAACCCAAAGTTTGATACCTGGCAGAGGTACATCTTTTCCAGATTTTGAATCCATCAAGGCCTTTGATAGATCCACCATCAAGTTTTATTTTTGAAAACATTTCCACCCACTGAAGCATCACCTTTGTTTTAAAACAAAACATTTTTGTATGCTAAAGCAAGACTAAGCATCAAAAAATTCTTTTCAAAAAGGGTATCAAGGAAGGGTAATCAAGTTTCAAGGAAGGAAATGCATCAACAGTTTAGCACACAACTCCTATCACCTAATGCATCAAACAAGGTGATAAAGATTTTAAAACACAAGGAGGTGGCGAATGCACCGGGGCTTGCCTGGAATAAACACTACGTTAGTGTTTGTTAGACGACGTCCACTTGACGATCAGCTTTTGTCCTGGCACTTGATCAGATCATCCTATCTTCAGGTTCGTCCATCAGCATCATCCTGCAGATTAGCCCGCGCTTGGGGTCAACTTGGCTCAGGTTCTCCGCATCACGCGGTTAATTCACATACTTGAATGAAATATATTATGCACATGAATGCATATAGACAGGAATATTACAAACCTAAATAGTGCTACGCGATAGCGAATTAAACACCTAGTGATGAGGCATTGTACAAGTTCATACGGAAACACTAGTTATCGACGTACGACTAAGCGCAATAATTACGCTTCTCGAAATTAAATGAACCTAACGCAAACATCACGAGCAACAAATTATACACATGAAACACAATTAGCCTAAATGCAACTTATCAACTAATTAATTAAATTCTAAATTTATCCCTCGTTTTATAAATTATACTACATTACTCACAAAGAACTATTTTAATTTTATTTTACTCCTCACATATTTTACATATCAACAATTAATCAAACATTTCTTATCCTAAATATATACACATCTTTATAAGTGATTTAAATATTTCATCATCGCACAGGCCTACTAATATTCTACTCGGTACACTACTTCAGCTAATTGACCGAAATAGCGAAATAACGCGCCACAACTGAATCTGGCTCGATAATCGCAAGAACCGCGAAGTCAACGAGAGTTTCATGACTCACGCAATTATCGAGCACCTAATGAGCATCGCACTAGCACATTAATTTATTCAACGATCGAACTATTCTGAATAATTCATCAGCTTACCGTTTTAACAGCTGACTCGAATCTGCGAGATCGGTAGTGATTTTTCGATTCATAATTTGTCGAGCGCTTGACATGTGCCACACGAACTTCACGCACACCACCATCCAATCTTTGGACATCTTCTCTTGGGAATTCTTTTGTCCGCGCAATCACAATTCAGAGACATCATATAGGGACCGGCATCGAGACGGGGTGACCGAACGATGACAGCAAGACAAAGGTTCGAGACGACCGGATATCAGCGACAAGCACTAGAGTTTTACGATGGCCTAGGACGTGTGCGGAGGCTGACAGCAGGGAACTCCGCCATGGACAGCGAGGCTTGACGATGAAGTCACGAGTAAGGGAGGATGAGTTCAACGGCTCGACGACAAACACGAGCACGCGTGAAGCCCGATGATAACGGAAATCGAGCTCGTGACAGGAAGCGATGATGACGCGGCACAGCAAGCTGGAACAGGGACGCGTCAACATGGGGCTAGATTCGACGCGGGAACTCGATGCATGCTGGGAAACTTTATCGCACGAAGTCACAACAAAGGATGACGGAACGCGCGTGACGCAGGGAAAAGCTCCAGCCATGTGTGCGGCGAGTGCGAACCGATGGAGCAGCATCGGCCATCCATAGAGAAGCACCGGGTGTCCAACTAAGGAGCACGCAGCGAAATCCGAGCTGGGCGCGAGCTACGAGGAGGCACGCGACGACCACACTCCACGACAGCTTCATGGACACGGTGAGGATGCAGAGCGCGGCGACTGTTCTTCAATGGCGAGAATACTGCAATTGGATGCTAGTGGTCCGGACAGAGGAGCGCACGGCTCAGAAAGCTTCGACGGTGCGGACAACGAGGGAGATCGACGCAGGAGGGCGAGTAGGGCGCTTCGGCGGGGCGAGCAGGAGGCCACGCAGAAGACTTGCGCGAGCAAGGAACTCGGCAAGCTGGAGCACCACAGAGTCGAGGACGAGTAGGGAACAACATCCCGACGTCCAAGGCTGACCAGCAGGAGGTGCCTTGAGCTCCATGGCGGTCGATACAAAAAAAACAGGAGGTCGAGAGAAGCAGAGGACTGGAAGATCCGGAGCGCGTAGAACAAATCCATGGCCAGCCTATTGAAGGAGCAGAGGCTAGGGGAGGACCGCGACGCTAAGAAGAAGGCTAAGCCGGAGCTCCGCAGCGCGCATGGAGAACACTGAGCTCACATGCAGGGGAAGGGGCCGAGCAGGTCCGAGCGCCAGCCATGGAGAGAGAAAGAGGGTCGCGAGCTGGAGGAGCGGCTAGGTGCGCTGGAGCAGCTAGACAAGGTCACGGCTGGGCGAACTGGAGGGAGGAACGCGGCGTGAGAGAGCTGGGCTGCGGCGGCCATGGATTGGAGCAGACATCCAAAGTGAGGCTCCACGGCTTCGTGTGATGGTTAAAAGCAAGGATCGAGCTGTTGCCAGGATGATGTGGATAAGGAAAAGGAAGGCTCGCAGGAGACTCATCCGATTCAGTAAGCGGCGCAGGGATAAGAACAACGCAGAAAAGAAAAAATCAACCGGGAGCAAACCTAAACGGTAGAGAAAAAAATCTGAAAAAAAAGATATTTTTCCCAAGGCTTGACGTGTATAAGACTGATGGAGAAATCAAAGATAGAAAGCGGTGGCTAGAACATTGGTGTCTAGACACGTGAAGAAGGATAAGAAGGTCCTGACGTGGAGGAGACAAGGACCATGAGCTGTATTATAGAGATCTCATGTATCGTGTGATGCCTAGTTTGGATTAGAAAAGAAAATGGTGAGGATAAGTGAAAGAATGACGGTGGCTGAAGTAAAAGAGCGTTTTCTTCTCCTATAATCTTATTAAATAAAGAATACATGACTAACGGGATTTGAACGACGTTGAAATGTTGAAATGATTCAGACCAAAATAACATTGGCGACAATATTTGAATACAATTTGATTTGGTAAATTCTTCTGGAGTCAGATGAATTTTTATCAGTTATTTATTTTTCTAGATGTAGATCTACACGAGAAACACACGGACCGAGTCAAGAAGATCGTCTTTGGTATTTAGACTTTATTGAGGAATTCGAATGAGTTTGTTTGAGCAGGAGGTAAACTGACCGGATTAAACCAATTTCGGCTTCAATATTTTTAGACTGTGCTTAATTCGGTGGATACTCTCATTGCTCAGAATGAGTGTTCGAGTTTGACACTATATAAATGGGTTAGATTAACATGTTATCCGAGATACACATATTAAGTTTTCTGCAGTTACAAATAGAGAAATAGATTAACTATAAATACTCGGTTTCAGCGCTTATCATCTCGGTCCGATTTAATTTGTTTGGGACGAACTCAGAGGGTTGAACTAAATTCTCAAATTTGCCTTTGCGTGATCGATGAATTTTAAATAATCACCAGACTGAGTTAAGTTTCCAGATTCGTGTTCGCTTAGTCGATAAATTTTTAAATGACCTCAATACTAGCTAATTCTCGGAACAATTACGTTCTGAGTTTTATGAACACTTTAAGAAGAGTCCAAATAGATAAAGATAAAAATAATGTCGAACTTACAACAGACTAAATAGATTAAGACAGAGACTGTTATTATCTCATGCTTAAATTCATACTCGCTGTTTACGTACAGTAACACCTGGGGTGTTACAAGGCCGGAGAGCAATCTTGTGCTAAAAAATGATGGTCATTGAGCTAGCTTGGATCAGCGACACACCCCCTACCTGGTGTGCTAGCTGCCGGTGTTTGGGATCTGACCGCGCACCTGGGGTTACCCCTCGTGGTGCTTTTGGGTAGGACGATGTTGCTGACTGTAGCTCGATGGTTCGTGCTCTGTGTACGAGTGGCGGTAGACAATTTTCTACAGGTTCAGGCCGTTTGGAGAGGCGTAACACCCTACTTCCTGGTGTGGATCTTTTATGTGGTGGGTTACAGGGGAATTCTCTAGTGTGATGGATGCTAGAGAATGGAGTAAATGGCTAATGAATGACCCCCCTTTTGATGGGGTGCCCCCTAGGCCTTATATACTCGACCGTAGGGCGTTACATGCGGGTATGATAGCAACGTACACCTAAGTAATAGTGAACCAACTGAACTTATCTTCCTATAATCCTGCCGACTTACCCTCATTTAGTTCCGACGTCTAAGGGTGCAATGAGCCGTCTGGACCCGAGTCTATCCAATCTTGCGTCGATCCATTCCGCCAGCAGTTCCTCCCCTAGCCCACGAAGGGATGGTCTTGCGAAATAATGGGCCCAAAGCTTTTCGCGAGGCCTTCTAGCCTTCTAGTGGATCTAGGGGATATCTATCCCCCATAGACCACGCCTGTCAGCGCCCTCTCGTGTCTGCTCTCTCTCTCCCTCCCGCTGCTCGGTCAGGCCAACCTGTCGGCGCCGATCCATCGGTGCTCGTGGCCACTCTCGCTTGCTGCTCGGTGGGACCTCCCTGTCAGCAGTTGATCGCCCGTTGCTATGCACCCTCGCTGGTCCGCGGACCCCGCCTGTCAGCCACATCTCCCCATCCCTAACCTCCCACTCGCACCCTGCCATGGACATGTCCACGTTGCACATTTCTCGGCCACCTCCGCATGCAGCCAACCTCCTTTTAGTGCCCGCACCCCACTCACTCACTCCCCTCACTCAGTTGCGCCCCCAGTCGAACACCCTCACGCTCTCTCTTGCACCGCACGTGTGCCCAGGGAGCTCTGTCGCTGCTCACCGTGGTCCGCTACCCGTTCTATGGTCGTCGTTGAGCTCTCGTCGCGCTCATTCCCTCGGTGAGTTCCGCCTCATCGTCGGCAACCCGGGACACCCCTCGGTTCACCCCCAACCCCTCTGGTTTGCCCGGTCTACGTTCATCGGAGACTTCCCCATGCAGCCGAAGTCTGCCACCATAGACCCGAGGCTTCCCCGCGTCCCCGCCGTCGCTCAAGTGCCCCTAAGCCTGCACTCGAGGTGAGCAACCTTCCCATGCCCTTATTTCGCCTGTTGCTGCTCTAGTGTCCGTGTAATTGCTCGCTGGAGTTGATCCGTGCCGCTGTTAGGCTACCCCGCCGTGTTCTGTGCCCTCTAGTGCCCCGTGCCGGCGTTGCGCCCATGACCAAGTTCGCCATGTCACCCTAAACGTGCCCGAGCCTTTCCCCAAACCCCTAGAGCCCTGTCGTGGCCGTCCCCCTCGTCTCCAGCAAAACCTCGCCACTTGGTCGAGCGGCGCCACCGCACCGAAGACCGGCCGCCAGCCATTGGATCTCGAACGTCCATCCGAGATCTGGTGGTCTGGGTTTAATCAGAACAGATCTAAACGCAACCGTCCGATGCAAATCCAGTCGCTCAGACTCGGTCTCCTCACCCGCGCTCTGCCGCTGGGCCCAGCCTGTCAGCCCTACCTCAGGTCGCTGACATCCCAAGCCCACCTGTCAGCGCTTGTTGCGCGCCCACGCCCGCGCGCTCGTCCGTGGGATCTGATCTTGGCCGTCGATCTGCGATCTAATGTTTGAGATGGCCTGATACCCCTTCGCATGTATTTTTGTTAAAGAAACCCCTAGGCTTTTTATAATCAACCCGCCGTCCCTCTGTATCACGCGCAGGCCCCTGTAAACATGCAGATTGGACCCTAGGTTTTCGTTTAATCATAGAATTAGACTTAATTTTGTATTTCAAACTTCAAAACTTGTTTATTTCATATCTTTTTCATATAAACTCCAAATTTAGTGATTCAAATTGCAAAATGTTCATAGGAATGTTCTCTGTTCAAATAAATTATGTTCATACACAGTCTGTGCACTCTAATTTCATGTCTAAGCCATAGGTTAGGTGTTAATTTATTTGTTTAATAAATAAATAAAAAAGAAAACCCTAATGATACTTAGGTGTTTAATTTTGTGAGATTAATATTATGTCATGTATGAAGTTATCCATGTTATAATTTTGTGTCCCACCAAAATTAGTAGAATCAAACTATGCAATCCATAATGTCTAGGGAATCACTAATCTCTAAATGAATTAATCCCTAGCATTTAAGTCTATCTTTAGTGTTCATAATGTCCTATCAAACTTGTGTTCACTTGATTGTACATGATTGGTTTGTTGTTCATTTGTATTTTTTCCAAATGTATTGAATGTATGATCGCTTTATTTAGACAACGAGCAGCCCGTGGTTCTTGAGTGTGTTGTCGAAGATCTCCCTGAGCAACAACCTAGTGAAGGCAAGTGTCCTCTGACCCATTATGTCCTACATATTTTATAATCCACCATCCCGCATTACATTATTGAAACCTAAGGATTGACTAGTCTGCATTTACCTTATCCTTCTTTACCTTTTGGGTTATCATGGTTAGCATTATTCTATTGCTTTAACTTAATCAATGAACATGATATGAATATTTATGATACGATGATGTTATCCCGATGATGATCCTGTGACACTTTAGGGACTCAGGCCATTTTCTCGAGTGCCTCTCCGTAAGGACCTGTTCAGGGAGTGACAACCCGGGATAACAGTGCAACCATGAGGGTGGAATGGGACGCCCTTAGCTGATTAATTAGAGGAATCAGAGGAGTAGTTGGCTTCACCGTAGGGCCATCAATGGGGTCCGGGCACAATACTTGCTCTGCTGAGGCTGGTTGCAAAGGTTCTTCATTTGGTTTTGTTAATCACCCTTCCTATGGGGAGAGGTATTGTGTTTATCAAACTTGAGAAAACAAATGAGCGGCTATGACCTCTCGAAAATCTTTGTAAAGGCTATGTAGTGATACCCTGCCAGGCCACCTAGGTAGTGGTCAATGGAGATTGGCTCTTTCTGGGCAGAATGGGAATCACGACTTGTGGGTGAAGTGTGTGACCTCTGTAGAGTGTTAGAAACTGGTATATCAGCCATGCTCATGGTTAAGAGCGGGCTTGGGATCCTCTTTGATTAGAAGAACTATGGATACTTTTATGAAGATGATTAATGGTGATGGTATAATTATGATCTCTGGTATTTCCTCTTGGAGAGAGTACATTTGGGTAATAACTAGGTTTATTACTAAAACTTGGCTCTACTAATAGTAATAAATACTTGACTAACTAAAAGCAACTGCTTGACCTTAACCTCACATACAGCTAGTCCACTTAGTCAAATGGGACATTTGCTGAGTACGTTGATGTGTACTCACCCTTGCTTTACAAACCACCCCACCCAAGGTTGTCCCTGTGGGGGACAGATACCCCCCGGGTCCACTAGAAGGTAAGAAGGCCTCACGAAAGACCCCAGGCCCATTACTCCGCGAGGCCATCCCTTCATGGGCCAGGGGAGGAACTCTCAATAGAACGGATCGACACGAGGACAGATCAACTTGAGCCCATGCGGTTCACCAAACTTAAACGCTATCTGCAGCATTGATCCAACTTTCCCGCGCAGGGGCCTCATACATCGAAACGGAGCGGGGATAGGTCGGCGAAATTACAGGAAGATAAACTTAGTCGGTTCGCTGTTACTTAGGAGCACATGGTTATCATATCCACATGTAACGTCCCACAGTCGAATATATAAGGCCTAGGGGGCACCCCTTCAAGACGATCTATCTCATTACTTAGCCATCCACCCAGTTCTCTAACATCCTCAATACTAGAGAACCTCCCTGTAATGTACCATGCAAAATACTCAAGCCAGGACGTAGGGTATTACGCATCTCGGAGCGGCCCGAACCTGTACAAAATTGTCCACTGTCTCTCATGCATCCAGCGCGAACCATCGAGCTACAGTCGGTAACACCGTCCTACTCCAAAAAGCACCTCGAGGGGCAACCCTGGGTGCACGGTCAGACCCAAAACACTGACAGCTGGCGTGCCAGGTAGGGGTGTGTCACTGATCCAAGCTAGCTCAATGGTCGTCACTTTCCAGCATAAGATCAGCCTCCGCCCTGGGGCCATGTTCTGCTTCGGAACCATTTCATCCATAGCAGACGAAGAAGGAACTCTACACCGCATCATGGATCCGCCAGAGAGAAAGTCTTCCTCAACGATTTCCGGGAAAGTCGGAACAAAGCAGGGAAAAGCGCAACCTCTAGCGCTCCGAGCAAAGACCACCTTCAGCAAGCTAGGAGTAGAGGGTCCATCTACCCGGAGAACTCCGCTGTCCACCTCTCGGACGGAGAAATGCACACGAATCACAAGGAAAAAGGAAGCGAACAAGGTGAAGGATTATCAAACTGCTCTTCTGGTACCTCCGTCCTCAAAAGAGAACAGAAAGAGGCTCATCACGACGACGGCTCCATTCTACCCCGACGTCCTCTTCATTGGAAGAGCAGAGTCGTCTCCCGTCTCCGATGATGAACCAACTGCGCTCGGGGAAGAACCTCCTCAACGAGAAGCCCGCCGATGCAGGAATCGGTGCCGAAATATCCAGCGACATCACGCGCCGGAGAGCATGATCCAGCACAGCCCGTATCGCGGGATGAAATCTCGGAGGTAGGAGAAACTCCAGACGAATGGGTCTTCAGAGAAAGGAGGAATTCCCGACGACGTAACTGTCGGCAAGCTCAAGAACAAGCTGAGCAGGAAGCGAGACAACGCCGGGAGAATCCTCTTCTCGGACGGAACCTAAACCCTGACTTCGCCCGAGCCATGAACACGCCAAGTGAAGTCGGTGGAGTGTTGGCCCGGATAGCCGACGGTCTCCCCCGAACTCCGAAAGCCGAGGGCTATCGGTGGCTGCTCACTAAGGCGGCTAATCATCTTCTACCTCTCGCTCATCCACCGAGTGATCTACGACACGACATCAACAGTCAGCGAGACGCACGGAGCTCCATCAACGCTTCACGCGAACGACGGCACGAGAACAAGATCCGGCACCGAGAAGAATATGATCGGGACCACGGAGTCCCTGCGTGGAGTCAGGCCACCAGAGTTGAGTCGGCAACAGCTTCAACCGGCAGCACAACCCGGGGACGGTCGAGGCACCACGACAATAACTCCCCTCCCTGGGACAGACATCATCATCGCCGACGGGAGGACACGTGTGGGGTATCGGCGCTCACCCCACGTCTTAGGGCCATTCAGTGGCCCCCAAACTTCAAGGTCTCCAACGTCGACAAGTACGAGCCTAAGCAGGATCCGGGAGGCTGGCTGGCCGTCTACACCACCGCTGCCCGGGCCGCTGGGGCGACCGAAGACGTGATGACTGCATACCTGCCCATCATCCTCGGGCAAGACGCACTGCAGTGGCTACGTCACCTACCACGACACTGCATCGACGACTGGAGCGACTTCAGCCGGTGCTTCATCGCCAACTTCCAATCCCTCTCCGACAAGCCGGCGCAGCCATGGGACCTCAAGACCATCAAGCGCCGAGGGGACGAAAATCTTCGGTCGTACCTCAAAAGATTTCAGACCATGAGGAATCGAATCCCCGAGGTTGCGGAAGCAACAGTGATCGAGGACTTCTAACGGGGATCTAATGACTCGGCCTTCGTCCGAGCCATACTGCAGAAGGCGCCGACTACCTCTGAGCAGCTGTTCCGGGAAGCCGACCTCTACATCACTGCCGACGAATGAGCTCAGGACCTCATCGGAGGAGCAAAGCCTGCACCAGCGGCACCGCGACACGACACGAACCAACAACCCGACAAACATTGGGAGAAGAGGCCTCGTGAAGAAGTCCACGCCGCCGGACCGCCCGCCTCTCGCGCCCGAGGAGGACCTCACGGGGGCAAACGTACACTGGACGACATCCTCGATGCCCAGTGCCTGTACCACAAGGACATGTGCCACACCCTCCAGAACTGCAGAGACTTCAAGCACTCTGTGGGGAACGGTCGACCCTTCCAACCTCTACCACCTCCCCCACAACAAGGAGGACCTGGAGAACCTCGACAACCCCAACAGTAGCAGGGGGAGGAGGTGGAGCATTCCCGCGCGTTGATGGGGAAGTCAACGTCATCTTCGGCGGACACAGGTCGCAAGAAAGCAAGAGGCAACAAAAGCTCAACGACCGTTAGATACTAGTGGCGACCGCTGGTCCTCCCACCCCGTATCGATGGTCTGAACACCCAATCACCTTCACTCAGACGTATCAATGGCTCAACTTCGACCACCCGGGCAAGTACCCGCTCCTCGTCGATTCGGTGATTCGAGAAAGCAGGGTAAAGAAGGTACTAGTGGATGGGGGAAGCAGCATCAACATCACCTTCCCCCGGACGCTTCAAGGCTTGGGAGTTCCCCTCAAAGAGCTCCACGAGTCAGACACTCCTTTCTTCAGCATCGTGCCGACTGAAGGAGAATATCCACTGGGACACATCTACATGCCGATCACCTTCGGAACTCTGGAAAACTACAGAACCGAGTTCCTGAGGTTCAAGGTGGCGAACTTTGACTGCGGATACAACGCCATCATCGGTAGGCCTGGATTGGCAAAGTTCATGGCCATTCCACATTACACGTACATGATATTGAAGATGTCGGGATCACAAGGATCATAACTGTGCGTGCTGACTTCCAAGGCGCCGAAGAGTGTTTCCGAGTGGCCATTCAGGCGGCCCTCACCACCAAACCATCGGCGACTTCTTCTACGCAGACAAACTCAAAGCCTGAGGAAGACCTCGCGGTACCCGTGAATGAAGCTCAAGCCGTGACCTTTATGCGACCGACTGAAGAGACCAAAAGAATCAACCTCGGGTTCTCCGATGAACGCAAGACTACCATCATCAGTTCCAGCCTGGATGACAAATAGGAAGGCGCGCTCGTCCAGTTTCTGCAAGATAACTGAGACGTATTAGCATGGCGACCTACAGATATGCCGGGAGTCCTGAGAGAACTGGCCAAGCACAAACTAAAGGTCTACCCCCAGGCGAGGCCGATCCGGCAGAAATTATGCCATTTCACGCCCGACAAAAGAGAAGCCATCCGTGTAGAGCTAGCTCGCTTGGTCACGGCCGGATTCATTAGAGAAGTGTTACATCCCGAATGGTTGGCAAATCCTGTTCTTGTACTCAAAAAGAATAAAGTGGATTGGCGCATGTGCGTCGACTATACAGATCTCAACAAGCACTATCCGAAGGATCCCTTCGGACTTCCTAGAATAGACCAGGTGGTGGATTCAACCACCGAGTGCTCTATGTTGTCTTTCTTGTATTGCTACTCTGGGTACCATCAGATCAGTTTGGCAAAAGAAGATGAAGAAAAAACTGAATTCATCACCCCATTTGGAGCTTTCTACTATACCTCCATGCCGTTTGGCCTCAAAAACACGGGAGCGACTTACCAGAGGGCTATTCAGACATGCTTAGCCGACTACTGTGGCAAGCGTGTGGAAGCTTATGTGGATGACGTGCTGATCAAAACAGAAAACTTAGAAAATTTTATCGAAGATCTACAGCTGGTCTTCAATAGTCTATGGCAATATCAATGGAAGCTTAATCCTGAAAAGTGTGTCTTTGGAGTACCAGCAGGGAAATTGCTCGGTGTTTATCGTCAGCCACCGGGGAATTGAGGCTAATCCAGAAAAGATCGAGGCTATCATGAGAATGGAGGCACCATGATCACAGAAGAAAGTACAACGACTTACTGGATGCATGGCAGCCCTAAGCAAGTTCATATCAAGGCTGGGAGAGAAGGGCCTACCGTTCTACAAGTTGCTCAAGAAAGTAGACAAGTTCCAGTGGACTTCAGAGGCTTAGGAAGCTTTGGACGCACTGAAGAAATTCTTGACAATACCACCAGTGCTAAAACCGCGTCGCCGAGCCACGCCGAGTCAGCCGGCTAAAGACCTACTGTTGTACATCTCTTGCACGACTCACGTGGTGAGCATCGTGTTAGTAGTCGAGCGAGCAGAAGAAGGACACGCATACCCAGTGCAACATCCCGTCTATTTCATCAGTGAAGTCCTGGGTCCCTCGAAGAAGAAGTATCCTCAAGTTCAGAAACTATTGTATGCAGTACTTCTAACTGCACGCAAGCTCCGTCACTACTCTAACGATCACAAAGTCATAGTAGTCACCGGATTTCCAATAGGGGATATTCTCTACAACAAAGAAGCTATCGGAAGGATAGCCAAGTGGGCCTGCGAGCTGGGGGCTCATGACATTGAGTTTCGACCTCGTACTGCAATCAAGACCCAAGCACTAGTCGACTTCGTATCGGAATGGACCGAGCAACAAGTGCCAGATAACCCGGAGACTACAGAAGTATGGAAGATGTATTTCGATGGCTCGTTGAAACTGCAGGGGGCAGGCGCAGGAATCCTTTTCATTGCACCTGGAGGTGAATAGCTCAAATATGCTCTTCAGTTACTGTTCCCAGCATCCAATAACGCGGCAGAATATGAAGCTTTGATTCATGGACTGAACATTGCCATATCACTGGGCGTCAAGAGACTGATGGTATATGGGGATTCACTGGTGGTCATAAGTCAGATAAACAAAGAGTGGGATTGCTCGAATGACTCTATGGGGATGTACTGCACCGCCGTCCGAAAGCTAGAAGACAAGTTTGAAGGGCTGGAATTTCATCATTTGGAGAGGGATTGCAACGCAGCAGCCAATGCATTGTCAAACTAGGGTCCAGCCGGGCTCAGGTCCCACCTGGAGTCTTCGTCCAAGAAGTGTTGCGCCCGAGCATCTCATTAGATCGGGTAGAAGAGTGTAATATTCTGAGCCAACTCGAGTTAGATTCTGATGACTGGAGGGAGCCAATCATCAGATACATAAAGAACGAGGAGGAGTCGGATGACAAAAATACAGCAGAGCGCATTGCAAGGCAGTCAGCTCACTACACCCTCATTGGGGAAACACTATATAGAAGGGGCACGACAGGAGTCCTCATGAAATGCATTCTTTCGGCTACTGGGAAGCAACTGCTAGAGGAAGTCCACGCGGGACAATGTGGGATACATGCAGCATCCAGGACTCTGGTTGGGAAAGTCTTTAGGTCTGGTTTCTACTGGCCAACAGCGAAGAATGATGCAGCCGAGTTAGTCCAGAGGTGTAAAGCTTGTCAATACTTATCAAAACAGCAACATCTACCAGCACAGCAACTGCAAACCATACCCGTAACATGGCCATTCGCGTGCTGGGGACTGGATATGTTGGACCCTTCAAGAAAGCTCAAGGAGGATACACTCATGTACTGGATGCTATCGACAAATTCACTAAGTGGATAGAGTTCAAGCCCATCGCTTCTTTTACTTCAGCTAAGGTAGTGGAATTCATACAGGACATAATATTCAGGTTCGGGTTACCGAACAACATCATAACTGACCTAGGATCCAATTTCACCAGTTCAGAATTTTTTTATTTCTGTGAACAAAAGAGCATCCAGATCAAGTATGCGTCCGTAGCACACCCAAGAGCCAACAGGCAAGTAGAAAGAGCCAACGGAATGATATTAGAAGCACTCAGAAAGAAAGTCTTCGACAAGAATGAAAAGTTCGCAGGAAAATGGATCAGAGAATTGTCGTATGTGGTCTGGAGCTTAAGAACTCAACCCAGGCGAGCCTTGCATGGAAACACTTCCTTCTTCATGGTTTATGGTTCGGAGGCAGTGCTACCTGCTGATCTCAAGTTTGGGGCACCAAGATTGACCTTCGAAAACATAGCTGAAGCTGAAGCTACCAGACTAGAGGATGTTGATATACTAGAAGAAGAACAATTGAATATAGTAATTCAGTCAGCCAGGTACCAACAGACTCTGAGGCGCTATCATGATAAGGCCATACGGCACCAATCCTTCGCAGTGGGAGATCTTGTCCTCCACCGAATTCTAACGGGGGAGGGACGACACAAATTGTCACCACTATGGGAAGGACCATTCATAGTAGCAGAGGTCACTCGGCCTAGGTCATATCGTCTTACTCAAATGGACGGCACGGAAATTGGGAACTCATGGAACATAGAACATCTCAGGAAATTCTATCCCTAGCTAGGTTTCAAGAGCTATTGAGACGGTGTTGTATTCTATAAATTGGGAAACACATCATCAATAAAAAGACTTCATTCTCAAAGGCACTCAAGCTGTTTATTGTTAATCTGCATACTTACTCGACTCAGGGTGACCACTATACCCTACTAACGGAGCAATCGGCTTAAGTCGGCAATGACTTAAGACGGTGTGACATGCTCACGCTTACTTAATCCAGGGTGACCACTATACCCTACTAACGGAGCAATCGGCTTAAGTCAAGAATGACTTAAGACGGTGTGACATGCTCACGCTTACTTAATCCAGGGTGACCACTATACCCTACTAATGGAGCAATCGGCTTAAGTCGGCAATGACTTAAGACGGTGTGACATGCTCATGCTTACTTAATCCAGGGTGACCACTATACCCTACTAACGGAGCAATCGGCCTAAGTTGGCAATAATTTAAGACGGTGTGACATGCTCATGATTACTTAATCCAGGGTGACCACTATGCCCTACTAACGGAGCAATCGGCTTAAGTCGGCAATGACTTAAGACGGTGTGACATGCTCACGCTTACTCTAGGGTGACCACTATACCCTACTAATAGAGCAGTCGGTTTAAGTTGGTAGTAACTTAAATCGGCGCGGCATGCTCACATCTACTCAACCCGGCACAAGCTTGCTTGCGATTACTCATCTTGGGGCGATCTCTATGCCTCGTGGAATGAAAAGAAGTTTCAAAACCGTCACACTGCACTTATTTCTGCAATCGTAACTACTGTTGAATTCAAACAACAGAAAAACAATAATGGCATTCAAAACACTTTCTGACAGAATATTCGAGCACACTAACCACACACCCAATGCATTCAGTATTTTATACATGGTAATGTTTTTCTTAGGAGCGACCGATGAAGAAGGGCGACTCGAAGAATTAGAAGCAGCATTGACATCCGCAACTATGTCATCAGGAATAATTACACCAGGCCTTCTCATCAATATCCGCCCCGCGAGAATGGCTTTATCTATAGCCTTGTCACGCTGAGCCTTCAAGGTGGTAGAAGTGTCTTCAGCAACCTTAACAGCCACCCGAGCAGCTTCTAGCTCCTGGACGACTAATCTTTTGGAAGCGCGCAGATCCTTGATGACAGAGTCTTTGCTTGACACCAATTTCCTAACACGAATGAGTTCATCCAGGGACTCTTGCAGCTTGTAATGATGTTTATCCAAGTTGGTCATGGTAAAGCGATGGCACCTTTCCAAGATGGTCAAAGAATTATTGCCGTCGTGATACAACCTATCAAGGTTATCGCGAGAAGCTGCAAGGGCATGTTTTTCTTCCTGCAAACAAGAATCAGCTCTCAAACATCAAGCAAGCTTACTCCATTGGCCGCCCTTTCAGAGTCAAGCTGAGCACTGAGAGAGGAATTCAACATATTGGCATCATTTAGAGAAGCAGAAACCCGAGCCAAGTCCATCTGACTTTGGGAATACTTCTCCTCGAGATCAGAATACCGCCGAGCCAAGTCCGTCTGACCTTGAGAATATTTCTTCTCAAGATCAGAGTACCGCTAGGCCATATCTAGCAAGAAATGGTAAAACAAGGATATTTAGTCAGAAAACAGATTAATCAAGTAGCCTAGAGGAAACAAAAGGTGCTAACTAGCATTTGTCATTTCCAACTCAGATATTCGCCTCTGAAGCAGCATCGGATTCTAATACGACAGAGACAAAACTCTTTCCAGGACAGAAGCACCCTGCGATCTCAGCTGACCAGCCACCTCGTCAACCAAAGGCTGACATTGAAAACGAATGAGTGCAAAGACAGTATCTCACACAGAGCATAGCCAGGTTGGGAAAGAGCCGAATTACCAGGAGATTGGAGAAGAACGAAGGAAGCCCCAAATCAGGAGAAGTCGGTTGGTGACTTGACGAAGGGTTATCAACCGAGGCAATCTAAAGAGCATCATTAGGGATCAACTCAACATCACCATCAGGAATCAAAACTCTAGCATCAGGTGCGCCAGCCTCTAAGGCGATTTCCTGATTTAAAACACGTACCGCCGCCATACAATCAGAATGTGGGGGAGAAGACCCCATGTGGACATCCATGGAGGTATGAGAAGGGGAGCCCACTCGGACACCCTTAGGGGCTGGGTCGCAGCCTGCACTGCCCAATGGAGCCGGATCACCACTGGCAACACCCTCGGGGGCTGGGTTGCAGCTCACGCTACCCACCTGAGCCGGATCATTACCGGCAACACCCTCGGGGGCTGGGTTGCAGCTCACGCTACCCACCTAAGCCGGATCATTACCGGCAACACCCTCGGGGGCTGGGTAACCACTTGCACCATCCTTGGAAGCTGGGGTGTCTGCAGCAGCCACCTCTAAGGCTGAAGGATTCTCAGCCACCTCCATGGGAAGGGAGAAATCTAGATCAGCTTCTTGGCTCTGAAGACCGCGCTCCAAGGTCGATGAGGCACGAGACGCTGCTCGGGATAACTCTAACCCCACGTCAGGCATGTCAGTGCAAACGTCCAGCATACCACCATCTGTCGGCTTGGATAGCAGATCTTCAGGGATCACATCCTCGAGAGCTTGATCGAAATTTGCTAGAGACAATTCTTGTAGACCAACGAGAGCAGACAATGCTAGAGAAGGAATATCACTGCTCTCCCCACTGACTATATAACGCCGACTGTTTTTTTGAATTAAGGGGATTTCCTCCTCCTCTTCCTCATCCTCGTCAATAATACGAGCAGCACACCCATTGGGATCAGCTCTGGCCGGATTACACCCATTGGGTTTAGCATCATCAAGGTCACACCCATTGGGGTCAGCGTCAGCTGGGTCACACCGATTCGGATTAGCTCCAGTGAAAAGCTCCACTGGTAATTCCTCGGCAGCAGGAGCAGAAGGGCCGGCATCCAGATTCAAACATGACACTCACCGAAGCTGTCTCTTTTTCTTCCCTTTAGCAGGAGAAGTGGGATGACTAGCTTGGCGAGGACATTTCAGGTGAGTGCTATCATATCTTTGAGTGCCCAAGGTCTTTTTAGGCTCTGGGATAATTGCCACAGCTAGTGCTTCAGTAGGGACCAAGTCAGAGGGATCCTCAGCCAACATATCCAGCATAGCACTTATTTCTGCATCGCTTGGGTTTACAGGCATCTCAAAATGGACCTGCCTCTCATCATTGGGGATATCACCAAGCAAAGCAACCAAAGCCTCAACCTCTTCGGGAGAGGGTCGTACTCTAAGACCCAAACCACTGTCACCAGCAGGAGGATTTGACACAAAACTGATGAAAGGCTTGGAAGGTGGCAGATTCCAGGCAGAATATGCAACAGGAGCACCGACATTCGACACCTTGCCTCTAAGAATCATCTCTAGCCGGCTTACCAGATCCACAGCAGGGATCCTCCTATTGGTAACCCGGGTTGAGTCAGTGACACCATGATACAAATAGGCCAGATGCGCTCTGTCCTTCAGCGGCTGAATGTTCTTGAAAACAAAGTCTGCAACTACCGCTTCAGCAGTCAGACCTCCCTCCTTCAACAAGTCAATTTCAGCAAGCAGAACCCTGGCTTCAGTTATCTCCAAGCCCGTGGGGGATTCAGTCCAACTTGGAGCTCAAACATCAGGCTGTCTCCCTGACCGGTTGAGGGATTTTCCATGATTCTCAACAATAAACCATTCCAGGTGCCATCCTTTGATGCTGTCTTTGAGTGGGATATTGAGGTACTCTGTCTTCCTCCCATGGAGCATCTCCAAAATCGCACCACCCACGAGCTGGTGCTGCCCCCCGGTCATTCCAGGTCGACAGTGATACAAGTACTTCCATAAGCCAAAGTGTGGCAAAATACCAAGGTAGGCTTCACACAAATGAACAAAAACAGAAACTTGCAGAATGGAATTGGGATTCAGATGAGTTAGATTCAGATGGTAGAAATCAAGGAGACCGCGGAAAAAAGGAGAAATAGGAAGAGCAAGACCGCGGATGAGAAAAGGAATATAAATAACAGACTCGTGGATGTCCTCCGTCGGGACAGTAACCCCATGATAGATCCGCCAAGAACAAAGCTCTTTCGGAGGAAGAACCCCGACAGAAACAAGGCAAAGAAGGTCAGACTCAGAAACAACAGACATGTGATTACCTGCGAAAGGCAACTGACTGTTGGGATCGATGGGAGGAATAATCGCAGCGGTGGAATTCTGGCTCTTTCGCTTGGCTGCCATCTCGGTCTCGCCGGCAAACTAAGCGGAAGCAAGATCATAGGGAAGCAGAGAAGGTTTGGAGGCAAAAAGCAGAGCTAGGGCTCAGAATGCAGAGGCATTGTTCGAACCGTATTTGAGCCGGCGGACGGTCCGGCCCTGAGGCCGGACGGTCCGCGGTCCGGACAGTCCGCGCCTGGGGGCCGGACGGTCCGCGCGTGCGCAGAACAGATTAGGGTTCCGAGTTTTGTGTTACGGTTGTTAGCTAAAATCACGGGAAAAGATCGGAAATTAGTTTGTAAAGGGTCCAGCCCCCCTCCTCTATAAATAGAGAGGTATACGGCCGATTTATCATCAACAATCGAATCAATACAACTTTTATTCCGCATTTATCTTAGGAGTAGTTCTAGTCTAGTTTAGGTTTAGCCTCTCGATCCCCAAATTCTTCGTCTCTCTTCGGCTCTACGTCGATTAGAGGAGTCTAGGTCGGCCGGCCCGAGCCTAGACACAACCTAGGATCTCTACTCCCCGACGGGGTCCCTCCCGGGAGCGAGATCCAGGCGCCGTCGGCGATCTCCCGCCGTTCCTGCGTACGCGCGGACCGTCCGGCCCCAGGGCGCGGACCGTCCGGCCGTCAGGCAGAAGCCCCAGCCGCGCATCAGGTTGCGGACCGTCCGGCCCCAGGCCGCGGACAGTCCGCCCTTGCGCAGAGAGCACCACCGCGCCCCGCACCAGGCCGCGGACCGTCCGGCCCTGTGCGCGGACCGTCCGCCCCTGTGCAGAGTGCACCGCCACGGTTCTTGTTGAGTGATTGGCGCTCCAAAAAAGCGTCAACATACTTTTTGGCGACTCCGCTGGGGAAAACACATCTAAGCTCATCAAATCGGCCCTCAATGGCCGGTTCAAAGGATAACTCCGAAGTTTCCACCAGCAATATCATCACACCGATATGGGAAAATTTGCCGGCTGAAGAACAGCTCCTGTTCGAGGAGCGCCAGGAGCGGCTGATCCAAGAAGCAAAGGCGAGGTTCCTGGCTGACTTCAAAGTGGACAGAAACAACAAAGTCGTTCGACATCGGGCGACGGATCCGGCTTCGCTCCAACCCACGCCAGACATCCCCAATGTAAGTAATACGAACGAGCTGCAATCTCTTAAGAATTATGTAGATGAACAGCGCGAACAGATGCAAAATATCATAGGGGTTATGCAAAACGATTGTAGGAGACTAGTACGTGCATTTAATAAATCTAGTATAGCAAATTTTCCTTCACCCGAGGTTGAATTAGGAGATAATACACGTAATACATCGGTTAAAGGTTGTCACGACCAATCACAACCCCCTTATGGGATGCCGATGTACACGTACCCTGAGCAGACGCAAATCGGCAGCAAATCAGCCGATCTGCACATGCCCGGACCGTCCGCACGTGAGCGCGGACCGTCCGGGCCAGCAACAGTCGGGCCTATTTTTAATGAGTTACCTAGATATGCGCCCGAGCCACCACATACGGCACAAAATCTAAACTACCAAGTCGGACCGTCCGCATACAACGACGGACGGTCCGTATATAATCACGGACGGTCCGGGCCAATGTCCGGACAGTCCGCGCATGACCTTTTTGAGGAGGATTGTTACCTGAATCCTCACCCGTCCCAACGACACGTCCCATCGCGCTATGCAATGCACCAGCCCATTTATTCAGGATCCAGAGCCCAGGAAAGCTTTCCGGCCCCACCTAGAAGGCCGGAAAGAAACGATCAAACATATGAGCCATATAGGGCAAATGGAAATGCACCACGTAGTTCAAGCCAATGGGGGGAACGACAACATACTAACATGCAACCAACCCCACCTATGTTTGACCAGAGAGCCGGTGGTCTTGCACCGGCTGCAATTGGTATAGTGAGGGAAGAAATAGCCGGGGCGTTCCGAGATAAACTCGGAGTAAGCATGATCCCTGGGGGGCAATCATATCGGAAGCCTTATGACAGCCGATTTGATCGCCACCCATACCCACAGGGAACCAGGATACCCGAGTTTGCAAAGTTCTCGGGTGACCAAGGGAAGAGCACGCATGAGCACATAGGCCAGTTCCTAGCACAATTAGGAGAATTGGCCGACACCGAAGCATTCCGTGTGCGTTTATTTTCATTATCCTTAACAGGGACTGCATTCACATGGTATGCCACGCTCCCTCCTAATTCCATTTTGTCATGGGGAGACTTAGAGCAAAAATTTCATGAACATTTCTTCTCTGGTGATTATGAGCTAGATTTAGTAGACTTAGTGACCCTACGACAAGAAAGGGATGAATCGGTTAGTGATTATATCCGGAGATTCCAGGATACGAGAAACCGATGCTTTCAAATTCATTTAACAGATAAACAACTGGCGGGAATAGCCTTTGATGGATTGCGCTATTATTTAAAAGAGAGATTAGAAGGCATCCAGTTCTTTACTCTAGCACAATTACATCAGAGAGCTTCGGCTTGTGAAAGCCGAAGCAAAGAACTAGTCAGAACGGTTCATCATAATGTCCCTATAGTAGAACACAATCAAAGTAGTTCGGACGATGAACCAAAGAAAGTTTACACCGCCGAAATAGTCTGGCCCGAGCAGGCCAAATCTTCGGCTTGCTACTCCTTGCAGTCAATTCAAAAGGAACGACAGGAGGAGGTTAAGTTTACATTTAATGTCGGCAAATGTGATAGGATATTCGATGAATTACTAAAAAATGGTAACATTAAAATTGATTATATCGTTCCACCTGCCGACGAACTAAAGCGTCGCGCATACTGCAAGTGGCACAACTCATTTTCCCATGCCACTAATGATTGTAATGTGTTCCGACGACAAATTCAATCGGCCATTAATGAGGGACGATTGAAATTTCAGGAGGACACGGAGCCCTTCCCAATAAATGTGATCGACTTTAATGGCAAAAAGGTCCTAATTCGGCCCAACACAGCCGATAAGGGCAAAGACAAAGAAGTCATCATCGGCAACGCACGGGAGGCCGATGGAAACAACAAAATTTCTTGCAGGAAAGTGATGGCCGAGAAGACTCCTGATGGAGGGGAGACACTGAAGGTAACCATCACAAACTCCAGCGCTGGGGGGCAAGCACAGACAAAGGGATATGCGCGAGAACCCATACTACGCATCGCAGACGGTCCGGCGTCTAGGCGCGGACGGTCCGTAACATCACCGGACGGTCCGAAGCGTTCTGACGGACGGTCCGGCAACGTCGAAGAGCCGCGGCGACCACGTACCTTCAAACCACGACGACCAGAAATAGGTACGTGGAAAACTAACACATTCAAGGCAACTGGTCGGTTGGTAAAATCTAGCCCGACCTTTGATCAATTATTGTCTAAATATGTGAAAAAGAAGGCTGGCCCCAGCGACCGGCCACCAAAGGGACCTCGCTTACCCACCCAGGTGCGACGGCAGGTTAGGCCGATTGGACCACCACACCAATCGGAAAAGACGGGAGGTCATAATGTTCAATTAAGACCTAACGTACCTGCATGGACACCTCCACCACCATATCCACCTATGCCATATCCATACACATACATACCTCCACCATATGTCCCAAATCAAATGTGGGGCATGCCACCATACTCATTTGGGATGCCACAGTACCCCGCTTGGGGGGCACCCCAAACATCTGTATTCAATAGGTTGACACCTCCAGTACAAGACCGATTGAGAGCCCCTCAATCCGGTCCACGAGCACATGCCCAGCAAGATTGCCGAACAACTCGGCCCCAAAGGCTGACTAATCCGGCAGGGGGGCATACAGCTACAACCTCCAACAGTACGAAAAAGGAAGATGTCATTAAAATAGGAACGACAGATGTCGTCGTACAACAAAATAACGAAGGGCCGATGATTTTTGGTGAATCGGCCAACACAAACAAAAAAGAAAGTACGACTGTCAATAAAATAGCCGATCCAAAATACTCCATGCCCCGATGGTGCCCATCGGGATTGACACGATCGCAAAAGCGAAAATTACAGCGCCTTAGGGCAAAGGAGAATCAGGAGAAGGAGGCGGAAAAAATATTCAATGACACACATCCGCAATATCCGCCACCACAAAAGAGATGGAGACCAAAGGCCGTTGAGGAAAATCAAACGGCCATAAAGACAGAAAATAAAACAGCAATTGTGCAGCTCTTTGCAGGTACAGCAGACAGTCCGACTATAAAGACCGGACCAACCGTACAGGGCACGGACCGTCCGACCCCTGAGGCCGACTCATCTGCAATAAACCATGACACCTCTGACGACGTACCGACACCCATGGAGGAAGACGACCTGCAAGGAGAAGACCTGGTCGACTACGGAGCTACGCCAGAACACTTAAAGAATTAGAAAGGCAATGTGACGAATTGGTCAGGACCAGTATGACGCTCGGCGATGTTGGGATTGACAGTTCGATCAAATCTAAAGGGATCACGTCCGTTGAGTCAACCATCGAAACCAAGGCCACTGCATACCATCCTAGTAAGTGGCAAGTTGCCTAAGAAAACCGATGTGAGCACATCGAGTTAGTTGCTTTTGGTTCGCCCAGCTCCACCAAAAGGCAGGGGGGCATATGTTCGAACCGTATTTGAGCCGGCGGACGGTCCGGCCCTGAGGCCGGACGGTCCGCGGTCCGGACAGTCCGCGCCTGGGGGCCGGACGGTCCGCGCGTGCGCAGAACAGATTAGGGTTCCGAGTTTTGTGTTACGGTTGTTAGCTAAAATCACGGGAAAAGATCGGAAATTAGTTTGTAAAGGGTCCAGCCCCCCTCCTCTATAAATAGAGAGGTATACGGCCGATTTATCATCAACAATCGAATCAATACAACTTTTATTCCGCATTTATCTTAGGAGTAGTTCTAGTCTAGTTTAGGTTTAGCCTCTCGATCCCCAAATTCTTCGTCTCTCTTCGGCTCTACGTCGATTAGAGGAGTCTAGGTCGGCCGGCCCGAGCCTAGACACAACCTAGGATCTCTACTCCCCGACGGGGTCCCTCCCGGGAGCGAGATCCAGGCGCCGTCGGCGATCTCCCGCCGTTCCTGCGTACGCGCGGACCGTCCGGCCCCAGGGCGCGGACCGTCCGGCCGTCAGGCAGAAGCCCCAGCCGCGCATCAGGTTGCGGACCGTCCGGCCCCAGGCCGCGGACAGTCCGCCCTTGCGCAGAGAGCACCACCGCGCCCCGCACCAGGCCGCGGACCGTCCGGCCCTGTGCGCGGACCGTCCGCCCCTGTGCAGAGTGCACCGCCACGGTTCTTGTTGAGTGATTGGCGCTCCAAAAAAGCGTCAACAGGCATGCAACAGCGCGGTACAAATGCGGTTTTCCCGGGCCAGACGCCATTTCTAAAAAAGTGCCCAGTCATCACTCGTCCGTTATTTCCAAAACACTGACGTGGCCCAATATAACACAGTGGTTATTTCTAAAACTCTGACGTTGCTAATCTTCACTCGGTCGTTATTTCTAATAAACCGACGTGGCCCGTTATCACTCGGCTGTTATTTCTAAAACGCCGACATCACCAGTAACCACTCGGCCGTTATTTCCAAAACGCCGACTTGGCCCAATATAACTCAGCGGTTATTTCTAAAATGCTGATGTTGCCAGTCTTCACTCGGTGGTTATTTCTAAAACACCGACGTGGCTCAAAAGGACTCGGCTGTTACCTCTAAAACACTGACGTCGCAAGAAAAAACCACTCGGTTACTACCTCTGAATATACTAATAGTAAATCAGCCGTTTTTTCCTATGAATATGTAGGCAGATCTAAGAAGCAACTCAACGATTCCAAGTCGTTACTCAAGCATTACTTCCGAAAACAACGGCCACGTTGAGCATAAACACGATCCATCGACCGACTGGAAACGGAACGATGGGAAAAGCAAAGAAACGCACACAGAATGGGATGAAATCTTCTTCATTATAAAAGGATGGGAAGTATTACCAAACTTAAAAAACTAACTCATTATGAGTCGGTTTTCTTCCCATTGTTCAGTTCACTACACTAATACATTACATTTCACTACACTATACTACTAACTACTACTACTACATTATTCTACTAATACTACTACTACTATACTAATATCTAGACCAGTGGCGCCTAGCCACTGGCCCTGCCGCTGCCGCTGCAGCTGCCACCCTTGCCGCTGTCGTCGTCGTCGCCCTTGCCGCTGCCGTTGCCGCCGTCGCCCTTGCTGTCACCTTCGCCGCTGTCGCCTCCTCCATCATCGTCGCCCTCGCCATCATCGCCACCGCCGCCCTCCTTGACGAGTCCGAGGAGACCTCCGACTCATCCGAGCCCTCGAGCCCGGCACGCTCGACGGCCTGGATGTAGGACCATGCGGCGATGCCCTAGGAGTCGTCTGAGTCATCAGACGACGCCGGCGGAGAGGCAGGGACCGGCAATCCCTCGGACTCGGAGGAGAACTCCTCCTCCGAGTACTCGGAACCGCTGAAGTCCTCCGAGGGAGGAGTCGGCTCGCGTTTCCGCTTATTGCCGGAATGGTGCGAGGAGCTGCCGTTTTTCTTGCTCTTGCCCATGGTGGAGTAGACGAGAAAAGAAGAGAGTAAGCAACAAGCGGCAGTAAGATGTGTGAAGATGACAGAGAAGCAAGCACACTATTTATAGAAGAAGAAGGCAACCGCTCACCTCCTACCACGGCCACTGAACAGTCGCAAAAAATTCAATATGCAATTCAAATCGTCCGGAAACACGTCAGGCGGCTGGCGCCGTTTCACGTAACACGACACCCATTGGGACTCAAGTCAAACTGCTTGGACGATATGATTACACCCGCGGTCATGTCAAGTTACTACTCAGGAGCAGCTTGCTAAACGCTTAGCGCACCAAGCCATCCCTTGCCCACACCCATTGGGGGGGACGTCCAGGAATTTTCAATAGATTTTCCCAAGCAGTCACATCCATATAGTATACGCAATGAATATGTCAAGACAGAAGGAAGATATCGATGGAGATCAAAGGAAATCCAAAAATAACTGATGAAGTACAAGTCTAATCAATAGGAGCATTGAAGCACAAAGCGAAATAATGACCAGCCAAGGGCCATCTGCCAGATGTCCAATCCGTCGCCGATCAAATAAATTTCAAGCCGGTGCATGGGTAGGCCGTATTGATGATCACAAAAAGACAAAACTATATGCTGATCTCTAAAGCATAAACTGAGGAGACAATGTTGATCTCTAAAGCATAAACTGAGGAGACAATGCTGATCTCTAAGGCATGAGTCTAAGTCAAAGATAGTGGTTTCTGAAAAAGCATGGAATGAAGACCTTTGAGTGGATTATTTTCAGTAATCCACTCAAAGCTCGGGGGCTACACCCAATGAATCATAAGATCCCGAAGAACAAAATGCTGACCTCTAAAGCATAGGCTGGTGGTAGAATGCTGATTTCTAAAGCATCTATCTAAGTCAGAAACTACGATTCCTAAAGAAGTATGAGATGAGGACCTTTGAATGGATTATTTTCAGTAATCCATTCAAAGCTCGGGGGCTACACCCATTGGGTGCACCTCCGGTGCACCCAATGAATCATTAACCCCTAAGAGCAGAACGTCGACCTCTAAGGCATAAACAGAGTACCGATTACTAAAGATTAAAAGCAAAAGACTGAAGAATGAAGCAAGAAAAAGATGACAGAAGATCATTTTTACCAAGTTACTCGGAGCTGGAGGTAACGACTTAGTAGACATGTTTCAAAATCGTAAGCTGGACCTGGAATCTTTGGGCCGATTATTTCAAAATCAACACAAAGATTGGGGGCTTGTGGGGGACAGATACCCCCCGGGTCCACTAGAAGGTAAGAAGGCCTCACGGAAGACCCCAGACCCATTACTCCATGAGGCCGTCCCTTCATGGGCCAGGGGAGGAACTTTCAACAGAACGGATCAACACGAGGACGGATCAACTTGAGCCCATGCGGTTCGCCAAACTTAAATGCTATCTGCAGCATTGATCAGACTTTCCCGCGTAGGGGCCTCATACATCGGAACGGAGCGGGGATAGGTCGGCGGAATTACAGGAAGATAAACTTAGTCGGTTTGTCGTTACTTAGGAGCACGTGGTTATCATATCCACATGTAACGTCCCATGGTCGAATATATAAGGCCTAGGGGGCACCCCTTCAAGACGATCTATCTCATTACTTAGCCATCCACCCAGTTCTCTAACATCCTCGATACTAGAGAACCTCCCTGTAATCTACCACACAAAATACTCAAGCCAGGACATAGGGTATTACGCATCTTGGAGCGGCCCGAACCTGTACAAAATTGTCCACTGTCTCTCGTGCATCTAGCACGAACCATCGAGCTACAGTCGGTAACACCGTCCTACTCCAAAAAGCACCTTGAGGGGCAACCCTGGGTGCGCGGTCGGACCCAAAACACCGACAGTCCCCACTGCACTCAGTGCTAAGGAGGAGATGCTGGCAACATGGAGGACTTTGAGGAGTTTCAGGACTACAACGAGTTCTAGTTTTTCTTAGTGGCAAACCCCTAGTCAGCTGCCTGTGAAGGCCTTATCTACTACATTTTGTATTTCCACACTTTGATGGTATTAATGTTAACGACTATGTTATAGACAATGTGGATGTCTTGGACATCTTGATGTAATAAAGTACTTTTCCACTATTTACTTTGAGCAATGTGTGATGATGTCCAATTATGTAATCGTTGTGTACGTGAGTTTCTGATCCTGGCACGTACATGGTTCGCATTTGGTTTGCCTTCAAAAACCGGGTGTGACATAAGTGATATCAAATCCTTGCTGACTGTAGCACCGCTAACCTAGACTAGAATGGTCGCCGTAAGGACTATAGACCTCTACCCTTACCTTGACCCTTAGTATCATTTCAAAAGTTGGTCATCTTGACCAATTCTACTCATCCTACAAAATTTTGTCTCACTTTTCTTTCTGTTTACTTGCTGGTCTTATAGTTCTACTCTCACTCTTGTGCTTACGATGTATTTTGTAGATGGCGCATATTAGATGCACTGCATGTAAGTCAGTGATCCCCTTTTTGCCCTCTCACCTGGTGGAGCGCCCACTGTGCCGCACGGTGACAGGTCAGTCTAGCCACCTGGAGAGACTGCATCATCACAGGCACGAGGAGTAGGAGCACTGACGCCAGGAGCAGGAGTAGTAGGACTCTTCCCCCTTGCCTCAGTAGGAGGTGGAGTCTGGGAGGCAGCCTTCCCCTGCACCTCAGCCAGAGATGCCCCCTGCACCACCACAGGGCATCCCAGTTGCTGGAGGAGACCCTGACGGAGACGACGATGATGCCGGTGGTAGTTCGAGCCACACCATGGAGCTTTCAGAGGAGCAGGAGCTGGAGGGATGGATCGCTAGACCCATCACTCGCGACGCCACTCGCGGGTGTCACTTCCATGACGCTCTCAACACCTTGCTACATCGGGCCTTCGATCGACACAGTTGGTCTATCGAGTATCGTTGTGTAGTCTACCAGCATCGTCACGGATTATACCTAGACTAGTGGGAGGCTACTTGCTTGGTGCATCGTCCGGACGATGATCACTGGGGTGCAGAGGCCTTCTCAGAGCATTATTCTATTACTGAGAGGGATACTGCCGAGGCAGCCATGCAAGATGCTACATGATGTGCGTTCTCGCAGTATTGCTCGTTGTTCAGTGGGGTAGCTAATGGCCTCGACCTGAAGTACTATCCTCGCCATTCGATCGGTAGTGCTGCAGGTGTGATTGTCTCGCCTATTGGTGAGGGAAATCATAGGTTGAATAGTATGATCAACTTGGTCGCCGTGCTCAACACCGAGCTGGACCACGCCCTTGACGAGTTAGGCAAGGTTCGGACGGAGGTTGCAGAATTGCATGCTGAGTGCACAGTGCGCCACTATTTGAACGGTGGTTCTCCCGCCCCTGTCGGGATTCAGCACCCTTACCGTTCGCCGCCCCGTGGTCGCTTTGATTATGGTACCCCTGACTACAGGACCCGGATAGATTTGGATCCATAGACCGAGAGAGTCAGAGTCTGTAATAATGCTTAATTCAACGTCTTAGTCTTAGTCAGTCTTAGTTAGAGTTAGATTTCTTATCATATGCTTGGATGCTTGTCGTGATGAACTTGTAATGAAGTTAGATTTTTGTAATGATTGTCACCAAGGTGTGGGTATCCCCTACCACTTGGTGTAGTTATTAATAAAGTTAGTTATTTAGTTGGGAAATCCCTTTATTTCCACTTTCCTCTTTATTTGAGAAGCTGTGTTTGAGAGTTAGTGTTGGGGGCCTTCGGCTTCCGAAGGTCCTCAAAAACGAGATTTGACAATATTTCTGGAGTATAATACATGAACAGGTACCTTCGGACATGGACTCTTCGGACAAATCAAAATTGTTGTACGAAGAAACACAAAGAGAACGAAGGATGGAGCAGAGCCGAAGCTGTGCGCAAGGAAGCTTCGGCATGATAGTAGAGAAGAGGAAACCGACTTAAAAAGGAAAAGACTATCTAGACCTCAATATATCATTATAGAGTTGTTATCAAAAGCAAAGGACCTGGATGTAATTTTACATGAGCTGCGACCCGTGCCTATAAATAGGTGAACAGTACTCCCGTACTGTTCACGCTGACTTGGCATTCGCTTTTGCGTCACACTTGTACTTTCCTTCAAGCCGAAGGTACAAATGTAATTCAATATTGTTCTTATTCATTCATGATTATATAAAAAAAGTTATACGAACGATGTCATATGATTATTCATGTTATTTTTCATGTTTCATATGTTTCGTCTTCCATTATCATATGCTGTTATGATGAAGGTGCGTCCTTCATGACCTTCGTCTGAAGATCATTATATCCTTAGGGAAATAATGCTTCGAAGGACGAAGGATGTTAACCATTAATCTATTTTTGTGTTGCCTTATTCTTAACTCATAGCATTTGAGAACAAGTCCCCAACATTGGTGCCCACCTCCGGTGAACTCACTTCCACCTTTTTGATCTTCGACCACCTTTGGCAAGCATCGACCTTCGTCATGCCGCCAAAGAAAGCTTCAGCGACAGGGGCTGGTGCTCTGCAGCCACTGGACCCAAACCAAGATACTCTTTCTCTTTGAGAGGCCCGAAGCCAGAAGAGGAAGGCCACTAGTCCAACACCCCAAGAGGATGACTTGGACCAAGAAATCAGAAATATGGAGATGCTGCATCAACAGGTGCAAAGGAAGAAAGAAAAGATGGCCCGGCTAGCTGACCTACAAAGGCAGATAGACGAAGCCTCTGAAGAGGTTCGTCATCTCACTTAAGATGAATAGAACCGAAGGCCCCAGTACAGAGAGCTTCACAAAGAAGGCTTCGTCAACGAGGATGACTGGTATGACGATTTCCATCATGGAAATTTTGCTTTTGATGATGCTTCTCCTCTGTCAGCTGAGCTGCAGGCTACACCTTGGCCACCATCTTACAAACCACCCCATCTCCCAATGTATGACGGACACTCAGATCCAAAGCAATTTCTGATGAGTTACGAAGCAACAATATCTTCGTATGGTGTCAACACTGCAGTCATGGCGAAATCCTTCGTCATGACAGTCAAAAATGTTGCACAAACCTGGTATTCCTCTCTTCGGCCAGGAATAATCACGTCATGGCAGAAGCTGAAGGACATGTTAATTACCAGTTTCTAGGGATTTCAGACGAAACCGGTCACTGCTCAAGCCTTGTTCCAGTGCATGCAAGACCAGGAAGAATACCTCTAGGCGTATGTCCGAAGGTTCTTGCGACTAAGGGCACAAGCGCCAACAGTGCCCAATGAGATTGTCATCGAGGCCATGATCAAGGGGCTTCGGCCAGGACCTTTGGCCCAATATTTCACCAGGAAACCCCCTCAGACCCTGGAGAAACTGCTTCAGAAGATGGATGAGTACATTCTCGCTGACAATGACTTCTAGCAGAGAAGGGAGGAAGCTTACAGGTTCTCCGAGATGACCAGGGGCTTCGGAGGAAGAATTCACCCCAGGCATGTAAGGTCAATCCATTCCACTCAGAATGACGATAGAGGAAGTCAACAACAGCGACCACAGTATTCTTCTCAGGCTTCGGGGCAACAACAGAGCTATCTTCGGCCGCCAGCTCTAAGGGGCAGAGGCGCCAGGGGCTTCGGAGGAAGATTCAGGGACCAGCCCAGGAAAATTTATTGCTTATTCTGCGGTGAGGACAAGGGCCATACTTCTAGGATGTGCCATGTCACCATCCAGAAACAGAAAGAGATAGCAGAAGCTGCGGCCCAACAGAGCCAGCCGAAGCAAGTTATGCATACTGCTTCGTATCACTCACCATACATTCCAGAGTATGTGGGTAACCATCCTGCAGCTTTAGTTGCTTCGGCAAGCCAACCCCAGGCGTCTTGGCAACAGCCTCCACCTCCACCACCAATGCAACGAGGCCAGCAGCCAGAAGGGAGCCACCACACTCATCAGCAACGAGACTTCAGAGAGGAGTCCGAAGCTCGCACAGTCAACAGTACTGTGCCAGAGTCGAAGCACATTTACTAGAAAATATCCTACCTCGGCAACAGTTCTTGTATTCGTTATCATTTCTTGTTTAAATAAGGAGCAATCATCAAAGCTTAAGTTTTTCTTGTCATTTTCAATTTCTTGTAACAGCTTCATTTTTTTACCATAGTGAAAATATGTCTTCTCTATAGACTTACGGAGTCAGAGAAAGTTGCCGAAGCATGAAAGCTCTCGTGATTACAGAAAGTATCTCCGAAGCTACAGAAAAGTCGTTCCTAAGGGAACACAGCATAAGTTTTCTGCTCAAAAGTCGTTCCAAAGGGAATGCAGAGCTTACAGCGAAAAGTAAACGCTGATTCCGCTGAAGTAAAAGGCGAAGAAGCTCCTAAGGGAGGCTTACAGCGAAAAATAAACGCTAATTCTGCTGAAGTAAAAGGCGAAGAACCTCCTAAGGGAGGCTTACAGCGAAAAATAAACGCTGATTCCGCTGAAGTAAAAGGCGAAGAAGCTCCTAAGGGAGGCTTACAGCGAAAAGTCAGCGCTGATCTTCGGCACAAATATCATTTTGCATAACATCACATCATCACATCATTTGCATAGCATAACATCATACATCATATTACATCAATAACGCAAGAAGGGGGTTCAATGTTGATCTTTGGAGATTGTTTCGAAGAAGCAGTGCTAAGGCACAAAATAATTATTGAAGAAGCATACCTTTGTCAAACTCAAAAAGTGGAAAGACCTATTGCTTACAAGGCATAATATTTTTTACGAGGATTGGATGTTTTTGCGAAAGTATGAATATTCTTCACGAAGCATGAAAAGAAGGGAAGGTGTTTTTTCGCCGAAGGCTCAAAAACGATATGTACGTAAAGTTTCATGCATCGTAAAGAGTTGAATCATAAAAAAAAACTTATATATTACATTCAAAACTACAGAATATTACACATATTGTCCAGCATTACATTCCAAATGTCTTTACAATAACAGCTAATCTTCTCTTAAGACTACTTCTGTAGCTTCGTTTAGTAGTTGATCAACAACTTTATCCATAATAGCTTCGGCCATTTTTCTAATCTCATCATCCCCCTTTGCTTTGGGGTCCGCCAATGGATCGGCGGGCTCTAGGGGAGGAGCTTGCACGGCTGTGTTACAAAGTGTAAATAAGTCCGAAGTCATAAAATTACAACATAAAGTCAAAAGTTAGTAGTTAATACCTATTCGCCTCTCGAGATCCGCACTTTTCTCAGCAGCCTCTGCCACTTTTCTAGCATCGTGAATACCTTTTTCACTTCTCCTTATGATTTCTTGAGCCATCTCCTGACCACCATTTTCCCAGATGTCGGTGAAAAAATTTTCCACCAACCAAGCTTGCTTCGACCGAGGGGTCTTTTACATCTTCAGTAGTTAAGACAGCCTCGGTTTGCGCCAAAGATTTCACATGATCGCAGCCTCTTCTCTCCAAAATAGTAGCAATCCCCCTAGCACCCGAGAAGGCGCATATGTCCCCACGGCCATTCAAAATTTCTTCAAAAGCTTCGGCCTCACCATTGATCCAGTCGATTGGACCTTCTGGATCTCCCAGTACGAAGTTGCTTTCATTCAAAAATGTGTCGGCGCTGGTGAAACTACTCTTAATTGTTTCCACACATTTCATGGATTTTTCATAACATTTTTCTTTTGAAGACCGAAGTTCTACAGTTGTTTTCTCCCAATGATTCTTCCAGTAGTCGCTAGCTTCAAGGTTAGCTTCGGCAGTTGCACACTTTAGGTTCGCTTCAGCCAGCTGTTTCTGAAGATTTTCAATTTTGCACTTCTGGGCTTCAGCTTGAGCCTTGGAAGCAGCTTCGTCCTCTTTTATTTTTGTTGGGGGTATGCTTCATAGCCGAAGATCCTAGAGGAAGAAGATAGCTTCGGCAGAAACAGCGCCGAAGCTGTTGACCACAAAGCCTCGGCACTATGATGCATCTGAAGACGAAGGTTCCAACCGACTTAAAGATGAAATGACTTCCTAGTCCATAAGGGTTTGAGTCATAATTGTAATCTTTTGTAAGGGACATAATTGTAATATCACACAGGCTGCGTCCTGTGTTTATAAATAGGTGAACAGTACCCCTGTACTGTTCACGCGATCCCTGTATTCATTCACGTGTCATTTGGATTCTCACCTTCCGTCAAGCCGAAGGTACGATTGTAATTTAATATTGTTCATAATGGCATAATAAAATATTCTATCAATGTTATGAGATTATACATGTTTGTCTCCATGTTTTCATATGCTTCTACTCTCATTATTTTAACATTGAGATGATGAAGGTATGTCCTTCATAACCTTCGTCTGAAGATCATTATGACCTAAGGGAAGTAATGCTTCGAAGGATGAAGGATTTTAATATTTAACATTTTCTATGTTGCCTTGTTCTTAATCCATAGCATTTGAGAACAAGTCCCCAACATTGGCGCCCACCTCCGGTGAACTCACTTCCACTTGCTTGAGCTGATGGCTTCGTTCAACAACCAAGCTGGAGCTGCTTCGGCTCCATAGCTGGTGCTCCCCATAACAGGCGGTTCCTGCTCAGAGCCGGCCAACAAGAAGCAGAAGAAGGAGGCTCAGAGAAGGGTGCAACATGTTGGAGTGCAGGGACCCTTCATCAAGTCAAAATGGTCCCACATTCCAATCACCTTCTCTTAGGAAGACCTTCAGCTTAAGGATTATCCTCACAATGATGCCATGGTTATTTCTTGTGTTATCAAGGGGTTTCTGGTCCACAATGTTCTGGTTGACACAGGCAGTGCAGCGGATATTATATTTGCCAAAGCCTTCAGACAGATGCAAGAGCCCGAAGATAAGATTCATGATGCTACACATCCTCTCTGTGGCTTCGGAGGAAGGCAGATTGTGGCACTCGGCAAGATCACGATGCCAGTGACCTTCAGATTTGTCCATAACACAAGGACTGAGCAAATTGTGTTTGATATTATTGACATGGAATATCCCTACAATGCAATCATTGGTCGTGGTACTCTCAATGCCTTCGAAGCAATTCTTCATCCTGCTTATCTTTGCATGAAGATACCTTCGGACCAAGGACCCATTGCTATTCATGGAAGTCAGGAAGCTGCCAGAAGGGCCGAAGGAAACTGGACTGACTCAAAAGCAATCCATAACATAGATGGAGCTGAAGCTTGTGAGCAATACAAGTTCAGAAGGGAGAAAGCTGCTTCGGCAGATCAGCCGAAGTCCATGCTCTTATGCGAGGACATAGCAGAGCAGAAGGTGCTATTGAGATCTCAACTGTCCGAAGAACAGGAGAAAGCCTTGATAAGGTTTCTGTTCAACAACAAAGATGTTTTTGCATGGTCAGCTAATGATCTTTGCGGAGTCAACAGGGGTGTCATTGAACACTCACTTAATGTCGATCCATCCTTTAGACCAAGAAAGTAGAGGCTTCGGAAAATGTCTGATGACAAAGCCGAAGGTGCTCGGAATGAAGTAAAAAGACTTCTTAGTGCTGGAGTCATCAGAGAAGTAAAATACCCAGAATGGCTAGCTAACACTGTTATGGTGAAGAAGGCCAATGGTAAATGGAGAATGTGCATCGATTTTACTGATCTCAACAAGGCATGTCCGAAGGATGAATTTCCATTACCAAGGATAGATTCTCTAGTAGATGCAGTAGCTTCGTCAGAGCTCATGAGTCTACTAGATTGTTATTCAGGCTACCATCAAATCTGGATGAAGAAGGAAGATGAGCCAAAAACCAGCTTCATAACCCCCAATGGTACATATTGTTATCTTTGGATGCCTGAGGGGCTTAAGAATGCTGGAGGAAGCTTCAGCAGAATGACAGCCAAAGTGCTTCATTCTCAGATAGGCAGAAATTGCTAACTTATGTAGATGATATCATAGTAAAAAGCACGAAGCAAGAAAATCACATTGCTGATCTGCAGGAGACATTCGCTAACTTTAGGCAAGCTGGCCTGAAATTGAATCCAGAAAAGTGTGTCTTCGGAGTAAAGAAGGGGAAATTTCTTGGTTGTTTAGTTTCAATAAAAGGGATCGAAGCTAATCCAAATAAAATCGAAGCTATTCTTCGAATGGAGCCGCCAAGCACAAAGAAGGGAGCCCAACGGCTGACAGGAAGACTGGCATCTCTGAATCGATTCATATCCAGATCACCAGAGACAAATTTACCATTCTTTGAAGTGCTGAAGTCGGTCGAAGTCTTTCAATGGGGATTAGCTCAGCAGAAAGCCTTCGAAGAGCTAAAGCAGTACCTAATAGACCTAACAATGTTAACTCCACCCACGCCAGGGGCTCCTTTGTTATTATATGTGGCAGCTTCGCATTCTGCAGTAAGTGCAGCGCTTGTGCAGAAAAAGCTTGAAGGACAAATCAAAAAGCAAGCCCCAGTATACTTCGCCTCTGAAGTTCTTAGCTTATCAAAGAAAAACTATACAGAATTGGAGAAGGTGTTATATGCTGTTTTGATGGCCTCCAGGAAGCTTCGGCATTATTTTCAAGCATACAATATAGTTGTTCCTTCTTCGCAACCGTTGAAGGATATTATGAGAAATAGAGAAGCTACTGGAAGGATTGGAAAATGGGCTGCGGAATTCAATGAATTTTGCATTGATTATGTGCATAGATCTTCGATTCAGTCCCAAGCGTTGGCAGACTTCATTGCTGACTGGACGCCAGGGGCTCAGGAAGAAGAAATGAGTAAAGATACCGAAGCTTGGACAGTATTCTGCGATGGTTCTTGGGGAACCTTTGGGGCAGGAGCAGCCGCTGTGTTGGTCGCACCCTCTAAAGTTAAAACTTGCTACGCAGCAAGACTTGATTTCGGCTGCACAAATAACATTGCTGAGTACGAAGCTTTACTTTTGGGTCTTCGGAAGTTAAAGGCAATGGGAATTAGAAGGGCAGTTCTTAAAACTAACTCCCAGGTTATTTCCGGTCATATTGACAAGAGTTGTAAGGCTAGAGATCTGAAGCTTGAGAAATATTTAGACACGGTCCAAAGGATTGAAGCTTCCTTTGAAGGATTTTCTGTCAAAAATATTCCTCGAGGAGAAAATGAACATGCTGATTTGCTAGCCAAGTCAGCAGCACAGGGGCTACCCCTACCTTCGGATGTATTTTTCGAAACAATAAAAGCACCTTCGGTGGAACTCCTTGAAAGAGCAGTTCTCAATATATCTCCTGTTTATAGTGAAGACTGGAGAACTTAGATCATCTCTTTCCTTCAGGGTAACTTTCTTTCAGATGACGAAACTTATAACAGGAGGACAGAGGCAAGAGCTCGACCATATGTCATAATAGAAGGGGAGCTGTACAAGCATGGAGTCTGTGCTCCATTACTCAAGTGTTTATCCAGAGTCGAAGGCATAGAATTGATGAAGGAAATACACGCAGGCCTGTGTGGATCTCACATTGGATCTAGGCCGTTGCTTGGAAAAGTTTTTCGTCAAGGGTTTTATTGGCCGAAGGTAGCTTAGGATGCAGCGGAATTAGTCCAAAAGTGCGAAGGTTGTCAGAAATGTGCAAGAGTTCAAAAACAACCTTCGTCTCTGACTCAGTTACCCACTTGGCCGTTGCAAAGGTGGGGCCTTGATTTATTAGGTCCGTTACCACCAGCACAAGGAAACTTAAGATATGTCGTAGTGGCAGTGGAATATTTTTCTAAATGGATTGAGGCAAAGCCTTTAGCCACAATAACTTCGGCCACCATTCAAAAGTTTTTCTGGCAAAATATTGTTTGTCGTTTCAGAGTACCAAAGGCTATTACTGTGGATAATGGGACACAGTTTGACTCCGAAGCTTTCAGAGAATTTTGTGATCAAATTGGTACAAAGATCCATTTCGCATCAGTTCGACATCCGGAGTCAAATGGACTTGTTGAAAGAGCTAATAGCATCATAATGACTGGAATAATGAATTTAATCTTCAATCAGCCCAGGGGAAAGTGGCTAGATCAATTAATCAAAGTGGTGTGGAGCCACAACACAACAATATCAAGATCAACAGGCTTTACCCCATTCAAATTATTGTTTGGTGACGAAGCAATAACTCAGGAAGAAGCCAAAACAGGATCAATAAGAGTAGTAGCTTCGGCAGAAGCTGAAGCTGAAGCTGATTACTCTGTGGAAAAAGATGCTATATAAGGGATCAGACTTCAAGCTGTGAAAAACATCAATAAATATCAAGCCGAAACAATAAAATGGCGTGATAGAAAGGTTCGGCTAAAGAATATTGAGCCAGGACATTTGGTGCTTCGGAGAGTGGCTAACCCAGACACAGTGGGCAAATTGCAGCTGAAATGGGAGGGACCTTTTCTGGTAGTATCTTCGTCAAGACCCAGTTCATACAGATTTTCCAAATCATCTACTAACTAGTATTTAAAAAAAACCTGAAACAAAACTTTTGATTCCTAAACCAAATGAGAAACTAAAAATTCTAAACCAAACCTATTGTACACCTTTTCTTACAAATCTCGAGGACGAGATTTCTGTTAAGGGGGTAGAGTTTGTAACACCCAAAATTCTATTCTAGGATTTATAAAGGATTCTTCAAAAGATCAAGAGTTAAAAAACGTTTCTTAACATAGGATCCCAAGCTTTTAAAAGTTATTATAACCTAAGATAAATATTGGCCATGCTAAAATGTCAAGCATAGAACCTAAAACCCTTTTGGAACTAGAAACCTAGAAACAAATAAACAATAAAATGATGATAATGGGGGAGTGTTCCTCTCATGAACTAAATAATTAATACTTTAAGATGTTTAACTAAAGAACTCTTGATAAAATATTATCTAACATCTTCCTCTAAAACTAAATAAGTATTAAACATTTAAACTTTGAATAAACACTTAAACTAATTATACATTCAAATTAATGACTTCTTTGAAATAAATAAAAGATATGTGGAATGCATCCTATCTAAATAAATAAAATAAAAGTTTGTATCATGCGGGGACTATTTTGTTTGTTGCATCTAAATTAGAGTTTGAAATTCAAAACCAAACTTGAATATAAATTTGAATTTAAACCTGAAGTTGGGAAGAACAAAAAAAGGGAAATAGAAATGGAAAAGAAAAAAAATAGAAAAGAGGGGGGAAACCACGCCTGGGCCAAATCCTCCACTCCTTGGCCCAAGTCTCATCTGGGCGGCCCGTGCACCGCATCACCGACCAATGGGGCCAGGTGGCCAGCCTCCTAGCGCCCTGGGTCGCGGGAATGCCTGAGTTCGTGGTCGACCTGTGGGCCCACCTTGTTAGTGGCTCTCGCACGTCTGACCGCATCACCCCACTGAGTCGTGGGCCCTAATGGTCGGGTTCTTCCTCTAGCTCAATTCGTTGGAAGATTGCAACAATCCTCCGATCCCGTCGTAACAACTAGGGCTGGAAACGAGCCGAACCGAGCTCGGCTCGGCTCGGTGCAGCTCGGTGGCTGACCGAGCTCGGCTCGGCTCGGCTCGGCCATTTCACGAGCTGAGAAACCAGGCTCGGCTCGAAGGCGGCTCGCGAGCCGGCTCGGCTTGGCTCGCGAGCCACACCCTGATTTATATAATTGCATTATATAGTGAATTATTAGTATATAAATATGAAATATATAGATATCATTCATTATTATGAGCAATCTAAATTATTAATTGTCATATATCTATCATGAAACGCTAAGGAACAAACTGACAATCTATAAAATTAGTCAATATACATCATTATTCTACATATTAAGTAATTTGACAGAGCTCGCGAGTTGGCTCGCGAGCCGGAACGAGCCGGCTCGGCTCGGCTCGCTACGGGAATGAGCCCAAAAGACAGGCTCGGCTCGGCTCGCTCGAGGCTCGCGAGCCGCTCCGAGCCGAGCCGAGCCGCTCCGAGCTCGAGCCGGCTCGCGAGCCTCGAGCTTATTTTCCAGCCCTAGTAACAACCATGACCGAACCTTTCGCCTTTTGGATGAGCTGCAAGTATATATACTACGTGACCCATCATTCCTTATCCGTCTTCCCCAAAACATCGCAATGTGCGGGGACCCGAGAGAGCGCAGCGAAGAGGAGAGAGAAGAGAGGGCCGCTGATGGGGATCTTGTTCCCATCCCCGGTCATCGTGTGGGGGTGCCCAGATAGCTTCGCCATGTCCCAGGGGGGCGGATGTATGCGGTGAATTTTCTAGGTGCATTATGGGTGTGTCGTCGGTGGTTGGTCGTCTGTGACGACCCTCAGTCACGAATCTGCCTCATATCGTCGTCGAGCCGCTCCACTTCATCACACGCAGTAAGAACCTCACCCATATTGTTTGCCTCGACCTCCTACTCGTGTAGTATCATATATTCTCGAAGTTGCGAGCCAGAATCGGTGTTGGCCGCGCGCCGGCCATGGCGCCGCCGCAGGTTTGCGCGCGTCACCGCCTCTGGTTCGCGCGTAGCCGCCCTGGCGTGCCGTAGGGTAGAGGATGGGCATCTGGCCGTCCGTTCCGTGATGATCGGCTAAGAGTTAATGGCGCGTAACGTTTCGTCATATCGAACTGTGACCGCTAGATGTGTATCTAATGGTCTCGGTTGGATCGGGACATGGATGTCTAGGGGCCATTGGATCTTAATCCAGCGACTCACATCACATACCTGTTCAGTTTTAGGCGATCTAATCTGGGCCATAGACTTTGGATCGTGCAGCTCAGATGCAATCTTACCCCTTCGTCCTAGGTCTTTAGCTAAAGAGCCCCTCGACTTATTCCAAATTAACCCGCGGTCCTATTCCAGTGAAAAGAAATTATAGTCAAGCCCTGATATTTATAAGATAAGCCCTAGAATTCCACAGTTTTGTGACAGCAGTCCTGCAGTCATGGAAAATTCATGATTAATTTAGAAAAAAGATTTTTAGTACAAAAATAAACATAGAAACTTGTGTAATTCATATTAAATTCATTCTAACTCCAAATTAATTCATTCCAGTTGCATTAGACTCATATTAATATTGTTTATCACCCAGTAACTTTATTTTGTTATGAAATTGGAATTAAAAGTTAATGCACTTAGTTTCTTTTAATCCAGCACTTAAAACTTCGGAAATCCATAACTTGTTCGTTTTAATTCCGTTTTGGTCCGTTCAAGTCGCGTTAGCTTCATATGAATATTTACTATACAGTAACGACATTAATTATACTATGTCACATACTTTATTATTTATTTATCCTACGACTACTAGATTAGCTCTTCTAAATCAAATCTAACCAGTCCATAATTATAATTTGATTAAAAGATAATCTCTAGTCAAGATATAATTAAAAATAAAGTTGAGTTCATTACCTATAGAATATTCTCTCACATGTTGTATTCTAATCAATTTATAATATAGTTTAATAGTTAAATCACATAGATCTCCTATAAATCATAACTCCTTAACCATAACTCTGATCTTAGTAGTTCTCGATTCCACGATCTCGTAGCTTCGCGTAGATTATTATTACATAGTTATTCTTATGTTTGGTGTGATGTTAAATTTGTCTATACCATGTTTGTTTGTATTGCTACTACTAGCAGTAAGGTCACAAGGACCTGAAGATCATCCTAGTACCTGGAATCTCACTTCCCAGGCAAGTTGTGCCCTTGATCACTTCTTTTTACCCAGTCATGTTCTGATTAATCATAATGATCTGCATAGCTTAATTTTGATGGGACCCAATAGGTTACCCTAGTTTGATTATCTTTATACCTTGTTTACCACTGAATTTTTGGGTAGTACCTGCTATTGCTTTATGTGGTTTTGGGTATAGAGACATACATTATTCATGATTATACTTTTATTATCAGTTGTTATTTACTGTTCATGATAAGATCATTATGTTAATTGGAACATGGAGAACCACCTAGGAAAACAGTGCTACCACAAGGGTGGAATGGGACGCCCTTAGCTGACTAACTAGGAAAGCTAGTGGAGGACTATCTTACCCGAAAGGGGCAAGGGCAGTAGGGGAGTGGTCAGTGAAGGGAGGTCCTTGGGTTGATTTTGCTGCGATGGCGGTCAGGCGAGGGATCCGTGCGTTGGAGCTTCCTAGAAACTGTAGTGGGTTTTCTGAAGCTAGTGGAACTTTGTAAAGGCCTCGTAGTGTTACCCTGCCTCGCCTCCTCGGTAGAGGTGTATGGGAAGTTGCGATCCCTTGACAGATGGGTAACATGACTTGTGGGTAAAGATGTGCAACCTCTGTGGAGTGTAAAACTGGTATACTAACCGTGCTCATGGTCATGAGCGGCTCGGACACTCACATGATTAATTTATGGAACTAAATTCAATTTGTCATATGCATTGCATCGCAGGTGATGTTGTTACTTTTGTTCTACTACTTAATTTGGTTGGTATTTACTTATACTTAGTAACTGCTAATAAAATTTTGACCAACTTTAAAAGCAATGCTCAGCTCTAACCATCCTCTTTGGTAAGCCTTACACTTCATGTGAGCTCCCACCTTTGGCGAGTTCATGCACATTATTCCCCACAACTTGTTGAGCTATGAATGTATGTGAGCTCACTCTTGTTGTCTCACAACCCCCACAGGTCAAGAACAGGTACCACAGGATGAGGCGCAGAGAGGTTGTTGTGGCGAGTTTGTGAGAGGTCTAGGTCGTCGTCTCCCAGTCAACTTTGGGTTGCTGGACCGTTGTCTCCTTATAATGTAATTATTTATTTATTTTGTATAGAACTCCTGTTATATAGTAAAGATGTGACATTCGATCCTGTGCCATGATTCATCATATGTGTGACTTGGTCCCAGCACACCTGGTGATTATGTTCGCGCCCAGGTCTTGGTGCCCCTAAAATCTGGGTGTGACAGTCCCTAACCTCCCGCTCGCACCTCGCCATGGACGCGCCCACGTCGCACGTTTCACGGCCACCTCCGCACGCAACCGACCACCTTTTAGTGCCTGCACCCCGCTCACTCACTCCCCTCGCTCAATTGCGCCCCCAGCCGAACACCCTCGCCCTCTCTCTCGCACCGCACGTGCCTAGGGAGCTCCGGCGCTGCTCACCGTGGTTTGCCACCCATTCTAAGGCCGTCGTCGAGCTCTCGCCGCGCCCGTTGCCTCCGTGAGTTCCGCCTCACCGTCAACAACCCGGGACACCCCTCGGTTCGTCCCCAACCCCTTTGGTTCGCCCGGTCCATGCTCACTAGAGACTTCCTCGTGCAGCCGGAGTCCGCGACCATCGACTCGAGGCTTCCCTATGTCCCCGCCGTCGCTCAAGTGCCCCTGACCCTGCACTCGAGATGAACAACCTTCCCATGCCCTTATTTCTCCTATTACTTCCCTAGTGTCCGTGTAATTGCTCGCCGGAGTTGATCCGCGTCGACGTTAGGCTACCCCGTCGTGTTCTGCGCCCTCTGGTGCCCCCGCGCCGGCGTTGCACCCATGACCGAGTTCGCCATGTCGCCCTGAACATGCCTAAGCCTTCACCCAAACCCCTAGAGCCCTGTCGTGGTCGTCCCCCTCGTCTCTGGCAAAACCTCGCCGCGAGGTCGAGCGGTGCCACCGCACCCAAGACCGGCCGCCGGCGTTAGATCTCGGACGTCCATCCGAGATCTGGCGGTCTGGGTTTAATCAGAACAGATTTAATCGCAATCGTCCGATGCAAATCCAGCTGCTCAAACCCGCTCTCCTCACCTGTGCTCTACCACTAGGCCTGGCTAGTCAGCCCTACCTCAGGTCGCTGACATCCCGAGCCCATCTGTCAGCGCTCGCTGCGCGCCCGCGCGCTCGTCCACAGGATGTGATCTTGGTCGTCGATCTGCGATCTGATGGTTGAGATGGCCCGATACCCCGTCACGTGTATTTTTGTTAAATAAACCCCCAGGTTTTGTAATCAACCTGTCGTCCCTATGTATCACGCGCAGGCCCCTATAAACTTGTAGATTGGACCCTAGGTTTTCGTTTAATCACAGAATTAGACTTAATTTTGTATTTCAAACTTCAAAACTTGTTTATTTCATATCTTTTTCATATGAACTCCAAATTTAGTGATTCAAATTGTAAAATATTCATAGAAATGTTCTCTGTTCAAATAAATTATGTTCATACACAGTCTGTGCACTCCAATTTGATGTCTAAGCCATAGGTTAGGTTAGGTGTTAATTTATTTGTTTAATAAATAAATAAAAAGGAAAACCCTAATGATACTTAGGTGTTTAATTTTGTGAGATTAATATTATGTCATGTATGAAGTTATCCATGTTCTAATTTTGTGTCCCACCAAAATTAGTAGAACCAAATTATGTAATCCATAATGTCTAGGAAATCACTAATCTCTAAATGGATTAATCCCTAGCATTTAAGTCTATCTTTTGTGTTCATAATGTCCTGTCAAACTTGTGTTCACTTGATTGTACATGTTTGGTGTGTTGTTCATTTGTATTTTCCCAAAATGTATTGAATGTATGATCGCTTTATTTAGACAACGAGCAGCCCATGGTTCCTGAGTGTGTTGCCGAAGATCTCCCTAAGCAACAACCTGGTGATGGCAAGTGTCTTCTAACCTATTATGTCCTACATACTTTATAATCCACCATCTCACATTACATTATTGAAACCTAAGGATTGACTGGTATGCATTTACCTTATCCTTGTTTACTTTTTGGGTTATCATGGATAGCATTATGCTATTGCTTTAACTTAATCAATGAACATAATGTGAATATTTATGATACGATGATGTTATCCTAATGATGATCTGTGATACTTTAGGGGACTCAGGCCATTTTCCTGAGTGCCTCTCCGTAAGGACCTGTTCGGGGAGTGACAACCCGGGATAATAGTGCAACCATGAGGGTGGAATGGGACGCCCTTAGCGGATTAATTAGAGGAACCAGAGGAGTAGTTGGCTTCATCGTAGGGCCGTCAATGGGGTTCGGGCACAGTACTTGCTTTGTCGAGGCTGGTTGCAGAGGTTCTTGATTTGGTTTTGTTAGTCACCCTTCCGTTCGAGAGAGGTACTGTGTTTATCAAACTGGAGAAACCTAACGGGCAGCTATGACCTCTGGGAAATCTTTGTAAAGGCTACGTAGTGATACCCTATCAGGCCACCTAGGAAGTGGTCAATGGAGATTGGCTCTTGCCGGGCAGAATGGGAATCATGACTTGTGGGTAAAGTGAGCAACCTCTATAGAGCGTTAGAAACTGGTATATCAGTTGTGCTCATGGTTAAGAGCGGCCTTGGGATCCTCTTTGATTAGAAGAACTATGGATACTTTTATGATGATGATTAATGATGATGGTATAATTATGATCTCTGGTATTTCCTCTTGGAGGGAGTACATTTAGGTAATAACAGGGTTTATTAGTAAAACTTGGCCCTATAAATAGTAATAAATACTTGACCAACTAAAAGCAACTGCTTGACCTTAACCCCACATACAGCTAGTCCACTTTAGTCAAACGGGACATTTGTTGAGTACGTTGATGTGTACTCACCCTTGCTTTACAAACCACCCCACCCCAGGTTGTCCCCACTATACTCAGTGCTTAGGAGGAGATGCTGGCAACATGGAGGACTTTGAGGAGTTTCAGGACTACGATGAGTTCTAGTTTTTCTTAGTGGTAAACCTCTAGTCAGCTGCCTGTGAAGGCCTTATCTACTACGTTTCGTATTTCCACACTTTGATGGTATTAATGTTAACAACTATATTATAGACTCTATGGATGTCTTGCACATCTTGATGTAATAAAGTACTTTTTCTGCTATTTACTTTGAGCAATGTGTGATGATGTCCAATTATGTAATCGCTGTGTACGTGAGTTTCTGATCCTAGCACGTACATGGTTCGCATTTGGTTTGCCTTTCAAAATATGGTGTGACATAAGTGGTATCAAAGCTTTGCTGACTGTAGTACCGCTAACCTAGACTAGAATGGTCGCCCTAAGGACTATAGACCTCTACCCTTACCTTGACCCTTAGTATCATTTCAAAAGTCGGCGACAAGGAATAGGCCCACGGTGGCGGCCTTCATGGTCCTCGCCTAGAAGGCGTTGGAGCGGTCGGGGACCATGGATGAGGAAGTGACAATGGGATCGAGACCGGCCGTGAGGAGGCTGTGGAGGTACGTGGCGCGCTGCCTCGTCGCCAAGGCGCCGAAGTCGTGGAGGAGGAGCACGGGCCACTGCGGGGGCATCTAGACCTAGCGTCGTGTGCGGCGCCCCGGTTCTATCGTTGCCACCATGGGCATTGGGCGAGTGGGAGCACGAGGTACGTTGTGGACCTCTGGTGTTGCGATGTGTGGAGGGGTGAGCGGTGGGGGCAGGCATCGCGCGGCGTCGGCGGTGTTTCGAGCGGGCTCGCGCGGTGTGGCTGTTCGGTACGGGGTGACGGGCGGGCACTAGCAAGCCAAGGCCGGGGGGACGGGGGCGCAGGATGTCTGGGGGATGGGGCGCCGAATGCACCGGCTGTCTCGGCAGAGAGGAGAATGGATGATGGCTATTGCGTGCGGGGCGGTGGTGGTCGCGGCACCGAAGCCGCGCGCGCGGTTGGGGTTGGCAGCACGGTGTCGAGAGACACAGGTGAGGATTTGGGGCGCGGATGAGGAGGGCAGGCGCGCCCGAGGTCAACGACGCGGAGGCCGCCTGCACGGGGATGGCATGGGCGCATTCGACATGCGGGGGGGAGTGGTGGTAGCTACGTGATTGGGGGAGGATATTTCGTGAAGGTGAACAGGAGGTTTCACGAAACGGCCTGGGGAGGGGCTGACGCAGATTAGTGTACGACGCGCGAAGGAGGGGGCTCCGAGGCGAGGGCATGGTCGTGCCATGCGCCCACACTGCGTCCTTAGTTAGTAGTAGGGATATATAAAAGTAACATATATTTGTCACCACACGATGTTACTAATTTGTCTCAACCTAGTGAGGACGCCCGATAAAGAAGCCTAGATTCAAAATAGTAATCTAGATAACTTTTATTGGCTAAAGAATGATGAAAATAAAGATATATCGACAGAAATTAGGTAATTTCTCTATCGACATCATTTTATTTTCGTTGATCTCTAGCTCTTGTAGATTAACGACAGCTGACGAAAATTGATAATGTTCGTCGGCGTCCATGCCTAGAATTAGCTAATTTTCTCGGTTGCCAGTAGCCGAAATAAAATAGTCTACTTAATGTATATTGTCTTCTGTATGCAAGACGATAGAACTTATCCTCCTATCTTTCATTGGTTATGACCGACCGGCAAAAAAAATAATCAAATTAATTTTCATCAATTAGGACAAGTCAACAAAATGTAACCTCATCAATTTCTATTGACTAGCCATAGCTGACAAAAATTAGGAGGCTAATTCTTTACATACTGTTAAAGTGCAGTGACAACGAGACACCGAGAATGTGAAATGACAGTCCATTGGGAGAAAACTGTCAGATAGGGGATTGATCACTTTGTACATAATATTTTGTAACAGGTTTTGCTGATAACGTGTTAAAGTGCAGTGATAATGAGACACCGAGAATGTGAAATGACAGTTGTCTTCCTTTATTGCAGAGATTGATATATATACTAGAGTACAAAGGGTTCCCCAAAGGATGATGCGACACTTGGACGGAAACTGTCATCGGATGGATTTGATCACATGTGAATGTTTTGTAACATACATCAACAACACACAAGCACACACAAGCGTGCGCGCGCGCACACACAATAGATATATTCATCCACATCGTATACATTCACAAACACATGTATCCATTCATATCAAATACATTAGTACCAATATAACATTAAATAAATCATCCAAATCATATATTCATCACATAAATCATTCATATCATACATGTCCATCACATGCATCATTCACCTCACGTATGTCTTAAAGTATCATAAGTAGTTTGAGTCTTAACCATTTGAAATAATATAACAATTATCAAAATCCATACATCCAATTAATCTAAACCTGAATTCGTCGAATAACTTTCTATCAAAAGTGAAATTCAATAGCTAGTTGTCAAATAAGTTAAACCCCACGACATCGATATCTCTAGGTGCTCCTAATTAGGGCTGGATATCGAGCTAACTTGACTCTGCTCGTTCAAGTTCGAGATGACTCGTTAAGCTAACAGGCTATCTCAGTTTTGCTCGTTAAGCTAACGAGCCACAAAGTCAGCTCAGCTCGTTTACGAACTTGATCGAGCTGGCTCATTTACCATACCAGGAATATATATATAATCAGTTTCTAGTTAATTCCAAACCAATTTAACAATAGACAATAGTAATTATACTTATAGTTTCACATACCACATCTAACACCAAATTAACACAACTCATCACTAATTAATTTATCATCAATTCACACACATGTTCATCGATTTAACCCACAATTACAGTCGTACATGCCAGTTTAACACATAAACACAGTTCATTAATCCTCAGTTTAACTCATAGACTACAAGCAACACACACACATATATATATATATATATACACACACGGCATGTTCATCAATTGGTACGTAAATGATATTCATATAGTTTTGTTTTGCTGAAATGTGATAGCTCATTTAGCTTGCAAGCTGGCTTGTTAACACACAACACTGCAGACGATTTTTGGCGGCCATACCAGTGGCCGCCGAAAATAGCACCTTATTTTCGGCGGTCGTACCCTGGCCATCGAAAATAAGCCGATTTAAACTCGGCGGTCGGCTTTCTTTCTTCTTTCTTTCTTCTCTGCTACTTCCTACCAGACATCACGCGCCCCCACGTCATTGTGTCGTCGCGCCGCCCCGGCCGCGTCCTCGCCGCCCCCGCCATGTCCTCACCGCCCCGGCTCACGTAGCCCCCGGAACCGCCGCTGCCGTCGAGCCCATCTCCATCGAAAGGTTAATTTTTTATGTTTTTTATTCCATATTTTCGGTGACCGTTATTTAATTGCCATCAAAATTAGTATATATTTGTAATTGTGCTTCTTTGATTAGGGTGTGTGATTAGTATTATTGTTTAGTTCGTTTCCATTAATATATTAGTGGCATATGTGGTTCGGTGATTAGTGGCATATTGTATTTGTGGCATTACTTTTATATTAATATGTGGTACTATTACATTATTAGTTTTATAAGTACATTATATTGGTATGTGGTATAGTTGCATTATTAGTGGTACGTGGTACTTAGTTTGATTTGATTAATAGCATATCATTCTTTGTTTTATAAGTAATATATTATTTAGTGGCAACGAGGTTATGCTGCCGAAATTTTTTTGGTCCTACTAGCTTGTGGGTTTAGAATCTATCCTTGCCTATAGATGTAGGACTGATACCCTTGATGAAGTTAAATAATGTTTTTACGATATGGTTCACTTTAACAGTCTTAGGCATGGCTGAAGATCGTGCATGGATGTACAATGGCTGGAGTAGGAATAGACATCATTCTCATGAGTGGGTAGCTAAGACGAAAGATTTTGTGGACCATATATTCTCTTTGTCATTAACCGGCACTCTCAGATGCCCTTGTAGGCGGCACGAAAACAATATATTCCAAAAAAGGTTTCGTAAAGAGTTGCAGCAACAACAAATGGCATTCATCCAACAACAGTCAGAGTACATGGCTACTTACAACGCACAAGGGCAACAAGCGATGAACGTGAGTGTCTTATTTATTCTCAACACGGTCGTATATTTGTTCTATACGTTTTCCCTCAATTTCAGTCGTCGATGCCTCAATGGGGATTACATGCTCCGACACCTCCACCTCAGGTGCTTGAATTTAGTTTAGACTTATCGTTTGTATTAACCTTTCAAATCTTGACTAAACTTGATTTTGTAGGGATTTGGGGTTATGGGCCACAACACGCCACCACCGATAATACCAGCACCAGAAGGAGCCTCTAGCGGAGAGGAGGCTATTACAGAAGAGGTTAGTTTGACAAACAATTCGTTTGAATAGTGGTCATATAAACACTTAGTTATTAATGTCTTCTTCTTTCTTTCAGACTCCAAACCAGATAGACGACTTCTTCGCTTCTGGAGATGGTGGTCACAACTCAAACGACTCATATATGTGATGATTTGACTCTTGTGGTGAATTGTGAGTTTGTGTTAGATTGTAATGGACTATATATGGTCACAACTCAAACGACCCCTATTTGTGATGGAATTATGAGTTTCTATTAGATTGTAATGGACTTGTAAGATATTTCGATGAACCGTGATGCATCTGTGAGGAATTATGGTGAATTGTGATATTTTGTGTTGGATGTGTGTAATTTTGGATTTATTGTTTTTATCATATTATTGTGATTATATTGTTGTTTAAATTGTTGTTGATTTCATATTTTTCTGCTCTGAAATTACTTATTTTTGGCGGCCATGTGTAGGCCGTAAAAAATAAGCCTACTTATTTTCGGTGTCTCGTGGGGATATCGCCGAAAATTACTTTATTTTCGACGGTCTGGCTATGGCTGCCGAAAATTAATCCTTATTTTCAACTAATTTTTTGGCAGCCAGGTGCCTTCGAAAATAGTTTATTTTCGGTGACATGGGCCCTATTTTCAGCGGCACCTGGCCGTCAAAAATGCTTTATGTTCCTGTAGTGTAACAAACGCTGAGCTCGTGAAAAATTTCAAACAGGCCGATCCGAGCTAAGCTGACTACGAACCAAGTGAGCCAACGAGCCACAAGTATTTCGTCCAACCATACTGCTAATTATGGAAGAGTCTGAAAACTTTGCATACTACACTTTATTATAGTTGATTTACATTGACTATAGTTAGATGAGGTTTACCTAAATTAACTATTTTTATAGAATTTGATCTAGGTTGACTAATTTGCGCTAAATTGAGTAAGTTTCACTAGAATTGAACTAGATTGATTATTTTTTTCCTAGAATTAATCGAAGTTGGATAATTTGGCTAAATTAACTAAGTTCAGACAGAAATGAGCTACGTGCAGTTTTTATAGTTAACCTCAATTGACTAAATTTTATTTCAACTAGCATAATTTCGCTAAAGATGTGATTGTTTGAGACCGAATCATTGGTCGAGGAGAATACCATTACGACGTTGGTATCGGTGGTGGCATCTGAACATGGGGAAATTAGTGTTTATCTCCATCTGCTACAACATATTTGTTAATCAATATATGAAACATTATTAGTTATGTTAAAATCTATAAATGATATAGAAGATCGGTAGAACTTACATGAAATATGCTATGTTGTTGTGCTAAGACAATGTTTAAAAATATTTACTTGACGGTATTGCATCTCGGTCAAGTAGATGGACAAAAATCTCTACTTCTTGTCCATCAGTTTTCCTAGCTAGGACCTTCTTGTAATACATATTATTTGCCTATATACGGGCATAAGACGTGAGTCCTTGACAGCCTTCTATGCATTCTTGTGAAATACCATATGTGCATGGGCTGCATAGTTTTCTTCAATTGTCAAATAAAAACGTAGCTACGAAAAATACAGTAAGGAAATATATATTATACTTAAAAAAAACTTAACCGCAAAAGAAAATACTAAATAATCTTATCCAAAAGTCTTGTCACACTGCTCATTATGCATTTTGATATATAGTTCACATCAGGACCGAACCGGTAATAATCCCGAGGCATCATGGGAACATGCTCACCACTAGGAATAGTCGTCATCCCTAACCCATAAAAAAAACAGAGATTACCTAAGATGAAGCTAACCTACATGTGGTGACTACTACGAGCAAAGGTCTTATCAATCCATGACTTGTAAAAGAGTGTGATATAAATCACCATAAATTTTCTAATAAATACACAAATTGAAGATAGCAGAAATCCTCACTCATCGCTATAAGATGTAATCACATACTCATCCTCCTCTCCATGGATAACGGCCTCGAACTTGTCCAGCTGGCCGGTGCGGACGTTAGTGTCACCACAATGGTCAGACAGAAATCATCAAATTACCACATAATGGTGACCCTGTCTGCGTCACCATAGAGTAGCCGACGAGAATTACTGGTTTTGTCGGTATTTTATCAAACGACTGTTGAAAATTATTAAATTTTATTCACTGCTGTCAGAGGCTAGTAGAAATTATCTTTTTTTTTTTTTGGTTGGCCGCCTTTGGACAACTAAAACTAGATTGGTGGATGATGGGACTGCCCTGTCATTAATACATGTGTCCTCTTGCTAGCTTCATTTTAGCTTTCCTCTCTCATCTTATTCAAAATGGCTATTTTTTTTTTTGCCTTCGGAGTTGCCGGCTAATTTTCCTTTGGCTATCTCTTTAATTGGTCTGTTGAGGTCAGTCTTAGCTATATACAACCTAAATATTATATTATAGTTCTCTGTATATTAGATATACTTGAGAAACTCCTTTATATAATCTAATATACCTGAGTTTTATATTTTATTCATTAGAATCTCTCAAGATACTCATTTATATGAGTTATATAGGTAGAATCGTATTTAGACTTAGAAAATCGTGCTTCAAACTACTTAAGATACGACGCTCCATGTGGATTGGATAATACTGAAAAAAAGATTACAAAGGATTTTGATTTGTTTGTTATTTAAATTCACTTAATCCATATAGATTATAGATTGAGAGGAAATGAATAATTTTTTAGATCTTATTCAGTTATTCCAATTTCATATGGATTGGAGTATACTGAAATGGATTGAGATGGATTTTAACTTGCTATGGATACATATAGATTAGAGTATATTGAAATGAATTAAGATGAATTTTAACTCGCTATAGATTTAAACCAACTCAATATCACCCAATTCACATTATTAACTGTGTAGTATATTGTACATGTCCTTATGGAGTATCAAATCTCAATCTTGGAACAAAAGAAAATGAACGAATGATACCGCCCAGAAATATCTTAAAGCATTTGATTGCCATCTTTTTACGCAGGTGCATGACCCCATGGCCCTCGCGGCACTTTCAGCTAGGTGCGACATCGAACTGGAATAAAGCAGGCGCCATCGCGTCATGCATTCATGCTCACGCCGCAGCCCGCAGCTGCCGCTGGGACGGATGAAAACAACGATGCACCACACATTACGTTTATGCAATAACACGAACCATTATAAACATGATACTCATATATATAATCGACTCATCGAAGCCCACGGTAGGAGCAGAAGAGCATATGCATCAAGCAAAGGTTCATACATCACTCGTCACGCTTAGTCCAACAACAATGGGTTCTTACAAATATATACCAACGCTGCCACTCAGTGTAGCAGCACATTACATATATTAATAATCAATGCGTTTTATTATCATGAAAACGGAATGGAAACGCAAATACTCCACAAGCAGGCATCTCGGAAGAGCCTCTTATTTCCAGAAACTTCAGTACCAATCTCTTCACTTATTACGGCAGGAGCTCCTCCTTGGTGCGGGCTCGGTCACACATTTCCTTGTTCCTGCCAAAAAGAGAAGGAGCCATAATTAGTTGACAGACTCGGTCTATACTCATTTAGCCCGTGTCCAGCAGTTTATCCACATGGTTACCTAAAACACTATTTTATACTGTAAAATATACTGTTCAAAAAGTGGAGTTTGAATATAGGTATGAGTATGCTCGATATAGCCTTTTGATACTGTTTGCAGAGTAAAGTTTGAAATAGGGATAAGATAGGGGATCTGCTCAAGATAGCCTTATAACAAATTGGTCCATATAGTTTACTGTATATACAACATCAATGATGAGATTTTGCAATATCTCAGATCTTATACAACTTGTTCTTTTCTCCTTTTCTTTTGACATAAGGGGATTATTCATGTTGATGGTGTGAACAGAGACACTGTCGACACAACTGCTAAAGAGCTTTTCAAGAACAAATCGAACTATTCAACAATTCAAGACGGTTAATTATATGCAGTACATCAAACTATCAATTAGTTTCTAAAAAAGACAATTACTACTGATAGTGATTAATCTTTTGGACTTTCCAATAAAGACAGTTGGTGCATAAAACATGGATGAGATAATGTTGCTGTAAGAAACCATATATGTGCAGCCCAAATTAGAGAGAACTTACACCAGGGAACAATCTTCCAGCGCTGGTTGTCTCCCTCGCACCACTCCCACAGCACAAGGGTAGTCCCGTCGCGCACACCACCATGGTCCTTGTCTCCATGTAAAGCATCGAAGTTCAGGTAGATGTTGTTGACCATCCTAATGCAGCGGAACCCATCCCCAACGTCCCTGCTCTCTGTCCACAGGACAGACTCGTCCAGGGAGTCTGGATTATGGCGGGTCAGAAGAACCTAAGAACAGTCCATTGAAGATTAAAAAGGGTAAGGATGAAGTAAATCTCATAAACGTTTCATTGTGCAGTTAGGAATTTGTGAGGATACAGCCATACTACCATGACTAGCATTACCAAATTATTTTAGGACAAATGACACTATATGCAGTGTGACATGCACATGGACAGCGAAGCCGAATTGGTTAGATGGTTTGAATAGAACTCCTCATGTCCTGGTCCTGGTTTCGACTCCCAATGGAAATGGATTTTAGGCTGTGGTTAAAAAAAATCCTCTCGTCTGTCAGACGTCAAAGCACAGGTCTAAGACCCGGTCTCGATCACGGTCGTTTCTCACATAGGCTACGATGCCGTTGTATATAGATGGAGCAGAGATTCGGGGTTTTCTCGAGCTGCATGAGAAGGTCCTTTTATTATAATGCGCGGAGGCTGTTTTAACCCACAGGTTCACAAGGTTGAGTTTTGACACGCACATGGACACCGACAGGAGCAGCGTCATATGCACATGGATGCAGATGTCAAACACCAAGGACAGATGCAGATCTACTATTGACAAGGTAACCACTACGGCACAATGATGTAATTACATGACAGCGGTTAACCAAACATTATTTGAAATTATGACAAAAAATACAAATCATGCAAGCCCTGCATGTTTATGGTACTTCAGACAATAATAGCACAATCTTAATTAACTGATAACCAAGACAAATAGTCATACTATTCACAATCAAGAGAAAAGGCATGCGTTAATTTTCTGCACTAAGTTCAGCTGTGCATTGATTCAAGCTTTGTTGTTCATTTCTGATACTATTTGAGTATTGAAGCAAATCTAGTTCCATGTTAGGAGGCACGAGACAGCAGTATAAGGAATGCTGCAAGCGCAAGTTTGGGTGTGACATTAGCATGGTTTTCAAAGTTGTACATAGAAGATCGATGGTCACACCGAGTACAATTCCACAAGCATTTTGTGATTATATAACAGGTAGATGACTGTTAAAAGTAGACAATGAAAATTGAAAAGCATGGATGGTGGCATCGAGCATAAAGACCTACAGGGTGTGACTGGCCAAGGGAATGCTTGAGAGCCTCTCCAGTGGCTTTGTTGACGAGGACGATGGCAGGGTAGCCTTCCTCATCCTTCACCCTGGTGCTGTACTTCATGTCCTTGATCCAGTGCTGCATCATAAGCAAAGTTGTATGAAGTCACCACAAGGCAAGGAGACAAATGTCAAACCGATGAATTCCTTGGCCAATCCCGACAAAGAAAAAAGACAAAACGAGATCGCATCAACGAAGCCGCCAAATTTCCAAAGCAAGACCGGACGGGAGTCTTCGTCCAGACCCCGCGATCAGAACTCGGATTTGGGGCAGTTCAAGTTCCAACTCAACATGATCAGGAATCAGGATCAGGCCACGTCTACATCAACGCCCAACAGCAAGAGCAGGGTACAGTAAAATGGAACAAATATCTTTGGCTAGGCAGGGCGCCACCGCAATCGTTACCTGCGCGTCGTCATCACGGTCCGTGCGCACGAGGCAGACCTTGCCGTCGCGGGAGGCGAGGCTGTACTGGTCCTCCCCAGCCTTGCAGTAGATCCTGTACGTCTGCTGCCTCACAGGCGGGGCGCCGCCCCCGCCCCCGCCGCCGTGGTGCGGGCGTGTCTCGTGGCCGTACTGGGATCCGCCGCCGCCGTGGTGCGGGCGGCCCTCGTGGCCGTACTCGGAGCCACCGCCTCCGTAGGCGCCACCAAGACCGCCGCCGCCGTAGTGAGGCCTCTCGTCGCCGACCTCGTGCGCGACGTGGACGACGTTGCCGTACCCGCCGCCGGCGCCGTAGGCCGGCGGGGGCGCGTAGCCTTGGCCGCTGTGGCCGTAGGCGTCCCCGGCCCCACCGTACGCGGACTGGGGCGGAGGTCGTCCGTACGGATCGGGGTCGACGGGCGCGCGGCCGTACGGGTCGGGTGGCGGTGGCTGGCCGTAGTAGCCGCCGTAGGCCGGGGGAGGAGGGCCTCGGCGGTCATCCTCGTCGTCGTCGCGGCGATGGCCGTGGTGGTGGTGGTGCGGGAACTCCATTATTGGCGATCGAGTGGGAAATGGATCGATTGGGGCCGCGGAGAAGGCTGCCTTATATGGGGCCGGTCTGATCTGGTGGGTTCGGTCGAGCCCGGTCTGTGAGAAGCTGACCCGGGGTGGGGAGTGAGGACAGGTGTAGCCGCGGCGCGTGGACCACGGGCATTCGATTCGATGCGCCGGCCTGCAAGCGAGGAGCACCACGTGGCATCGATGACGGGCGAGGCCGGACCGGAAGGAAATGAATCGATGATGGTGATGCAGAGTCAAGTGCATAGGATTTCCGTGTACCGCGTCGCGAGGGGCCGAGGGCGTACGTGTAGCGTGTTGGATCAGCGACGTGCAAGTAGCGCCAACTGCCAGGTGGTCTTCCTGAATTTGTCAGTTTTGCTGCCACGTTGGTGCAATGATGTAATATTGCTGCTCACGTGTTATGCTCACGAAAATTTTTTTAAAAAATGACATACATGTCTACTCGTTGTCCGTGAATTTTCGGTTCTTCTTGAGCGGAGCCTAAGATACATACAAAAGTAGCCACCATGATTGCTTGTATTTGCTCACACGTTGCTGCGGTTTTCGTATATTTTATAGGTACATTTTGGTATAACGAGACATTTGTTCAAATAAGTTTTAGCTTTTACAATGATTTATGTTCCATTTAAACGATTTGTTGTACCTAATCTCAACGCATCCACTATGTAAATGGCATAAATGTATTTTTACATGCTAAGGGAACGCTTGCAAGCAAAGTATTTTTAGAGTTTTGAGGTAAAACCATACCATTGAAGAATATCATAGTATTGTTTACCAAAATGTGTTTGGCTGCATTGTAAAAAACTATGTTTTGAATACCATAGTTTTTATAGTTACTATAATAATTTTGTAGTATTTAAAACTCAACTCCAACTCAAAAGTTTTTGTCTATAACTAGCATTGCACATGTATACTAAATATTATGGGTTGAGATACTTTGTTTTCAAACATATATACCTAAGAGTAAAAAAATACTATAGTTATGTCATGAAATTTTGAAACCATAGTATTCCAAAAGTACAATTTTGAAAATACTTTGCTTTCAAACACGTCCTAAGTGAGAAATAGCAATTTTAATTTATTGTCGTCTTTCGCGAGGTGGCTTGGACGGCTCCAAACCCTAGTTGATGCCTCCCTTCCTCCTCCCCCTCTTCGCCTTGTCGCCACCAGAGTACCTATTCGAAAGTCTCGAGCAACTTGCAAGGATGGTGGTGACAGGGTCCTCGAGCGACCAACAAGACCTTTTATGAAACAAAGACTATATGAAGCTTCGTCAAGACATGCCACATCTTCATAAAGTCAAGCAAGGCTATCAGATAGTCTTCGCCAAAAGTGATGCCTCGTCCATGAAGACTGATCACCGAAGAGGATTCAAAAGCCAATAGAGATTATAATTGACCAAATTATTGCCCAAGCAAATAATTGAAACCTTACAGTTTATAGACAGTTAGAACTGTACACCTAGAAATACAATTACTAAAACGGGAACCTCTATAAATTTTTACACCTACATTTAGCAAAACTGAGACATCTATAAATATCCTTATCATGTACTCTTCACTTTACACCTATATTTGCTAAAACGGGAACCTCTATAAATATCACATTTTATAGATATAAAAATATTAGGTTGGTTAGTTCTCCAAGCCCCACCATGTGATATAAAAATCCCAATTCTTACTGATATAAAAATATTATGGATATAAAAATATTAGGTTGGTAATGTCGTGTGCAAAAACGCGTCACGCCCCACCTATCAAGCCCTTTATTATTAGGTCTTGCTCTTGTCCGCAACCTCTCCACCTACAGCAGAACAACAGTGACAATTATAAATGTTACCATTTAAAAAACAACCAGTTGAATAAGCCCATTATTTTTTCTTTTCCTGTTTTGAAAGGATGTTACTTTGATCATATACGCTAACTGAATTTTTTCCGCTGATTTGATATTTTGATCCGATCTGGTTCCCTATCTGCCTGTCTACAGAGGGCAATCTTTACTCGCAGGTACGTATAGTTCGGATGAGTATGAATGCCACATAAAAACTCACTCGTAGAGATACGAGGGTTTGATACCCACAACATTACAAATAGAACGTAGAATTCAAATTTTATCCGCACATTTGTGAGTATACATGTTTTGACAGTACTAGTAACTTGCTCACGCCTTGCGCGAGTCTGATATGTTGACTCCATGTAATTATATAGTAAAAATGTTGATGTAATATATAGAAATGTCATGTATTCAAAGCCATATATATATATTATATGCTAAATAATATTATAGCAAAAAATAACAATAATTATGATTTTTAATGGGACGAGCCAGTCAAATGTGGCAAAAAAAGTCAAACGAATTTTAATTTGGAACAGAGGGAATACTATATATGGGAGCATCTAAGTAGTAGTGACAGAATTATTTTAACATGCGATTGTTTGCGGTAGTAGAACCTTACTGTTATTGAAGTTGTTGAAGGGCCGCCAGTGCCATATGTTGTGCGACGACTTCATTTGACCCGTCATCAGTTGTTGATGTTCTCTTTTGTAGGCCCTTCGAGCGTACCAAGCACCGCCACGGCAGCCTAGAGCGCGTACCTGGAAATTCCACAAGGTAACACACTTGTAGGTAATGCAAATAGAATAGCTGTAATTTGTTACTCACGTAACATTATCACCGGGTGGTTGGAGATAGGAATTATAAAAAAAATCTCCCAATGACAATGCTTAAGAAAAGTGGAACTGCTTAGGTTGCAAGACGATGTTGTGTTTGGAATTCAAGTTGACAGCAGCAGCATATTATGTGGGAAACGATTTCATATCCATACCACTAATGGCAGTTGAAGCATGACATGTGCAGTTTAACATCAGGCCGAGTTTGATTATCACTATATACATAGCTAAAATAAGATCTACGTCATAGCTAAAATCGATTATGTAATTTTCTTTGAGGCAAACCCACGTGGCATCAAGATCATTAGCATTCAACATCTCTAATTGTTTCTGTTAGTGGTTATGAAAAGATTCCAAATCATGAAAATGAAAATTCCAACTAAATAAAGCTTAGAATTTCAACAGGCTGATGTTACCTTTAGAAACCTGTAATTGTCCAACCTCTGAACTCCAGAGCTAATGGGCCCTTCTTCAGGTTTCTAGACATATGATGGAGATTAGTATCCACAACTAAGGTGTAAGATTCTACAAAAAGGACCAAGTGTAATTACTGAAGGAAAGGAAAATAAATTATTACGTCTACTGTTGCATTAAGCTGTAAATTTCATCGTCAGAGTACAAATATAAAAGGATAAGAATGGCTAGCAAACTGAATGCAGCCTCTTGTAGAAACTTTGGGTGGAACCACCTTCGGTACTCTTCCGTTGTCACTCCTTGAAAATCTCAAGCAATATCATTTTAGTATCCAGTTCTACAAATTGTGTGTATAGAACAAATCATGAGCACGGTGCAAAATGTATATGCTGGTTAACAAAGCAACCACCAGTATCTATCTATCGTTTTATTTTAAGCTCGTTTTCCAAACAGCAAGGGCAGCTTTTGGGTTAACAACACCACTACCATAATCAAATGGTGTGGCCCGTGAAAGTGTCATCATTTCTGATGCAGTGTAAGAAAAGGATCGGGTATGGTTCCTGCGGCGGGGTTTGTTAATTTGGTCCACTCTTCGGGCCTTCAATTTTTGGCAATTTGGGGTCTGACTATTGCCGCGCCAGGGTTGGCAAGCAAGTTACTCGAGAGTTTCATTCTAGATCCCAGGGACATGTGAAAGCTCTCTTGTGGATTTTGGTGTTTGGATGACAACTCAATTAAAGAACTAACAAGTGTGCTAAGTGTTGAACAGGTGCTTAATGTAAAGCTAACAGGGTTCAACACAAGTGAACAAGTGTGATGGTCCAAGGACTAGATGATGGATAGATAATGGGCATCACAAGTAAGATGGACATTGCATAAAGTGAGACTCAGGTGCGTAGCTCGAAGACAACTGATCAAGCCAAGGATGGAGGCAAGAAGAGCTTCGAGGTACCATGTGCACGGGAGAAGGTCAAAGAGGCTGAGGAACCCAAAGCCAAGGGTGAAGAAGAAGACTTGCAAAGTCAAGGGTGATTAAGTTGAGAAGGGCTATAGCACATCAAGGATCACTACATAAGGACGTGACTTACAACAAATGAGGAAACATCTATAGTTACTAGCTGAATGCCCGTGCGTTGCAACGGGAATATATAATACCAGTATACTACGATAACTTATATACAAAATGTGTGTTATATTGTTATGAGAAAATGTTTCATAATCAATTTGTGATCCTAGCCATACATAAATTTTGTTATTTTAATCTAATTATTTCACCACTACATTGCAACCATCAGTATCATGCAGACTTCGATATATGCCATGATTTGTATGGTCTCATCATTGGAGAGCACGTTCCACACATGCCGGAAAAATTCCCTCGTACATCATTAGTCATCAGACACGCACCACCATATGCTCTTGCTTAAACAAAAAGGTAAGTGTGTATGTGTTTGCGAAGAGAATTAAAGGCAGGCCGACACAAATCTACCCTGACGGTGACGAGGATGACGAACTGGTCACTGTTGTCGATCCTCCTCTGTGTCACCTCCGGCGCCAAGATGATGCCACAATCCTCGATATAGTAGTCATCGAACGCACGCGACATGACGAGTACCGATGACTCTTGGTTGGGCTGCCAAACGAAGTGCACCCCGGGCTCATCAGCGAGGTAGTACCCTTGGCCGTTGCACCACCGGATGCGCTATTCCACTACATACATCATGTTCGAGGACACTCACACAACGTCAGCAACGTCCATCATCCCAGCGCACAAGAATTTATGTCCGGTCAGTAGCGACTTATGTGGCAGGTTGGGCTTCAGGTGGACGATGAGCTGGACGGCGTGATGGCGTCGTCGTCGGATGCGGTGTCCAGAACAACCCGAGAGTCGTCGACGTTGGCGACAACCATGAGGCCCCCTGCTTAACGATGGACAACGCGGTGCAGCTGCTCTGGACCGCGTCCAAGCGGCGGCTTCGCGGGAGCTTGTCGTACACAGCAGCGCATGCGACCACGTAAGACTGCTTTTAGAGGTCGAACTGACAGTCGCCAAGCTTCTTCTCGTCATCGATAAGCGACGACAACGTGAGTGCCTCCTGCTCATGGAGTTTGTTCGGGGTTTGAAGTAGGAAACATGGATTCATGTTTGGCGTTGGTTTATGAAAATGACACAAGTCTGATCCATAGAAAAAAAATATTACGAAGAAAAAATGTCACACATGCAAAAAAGGGAATTTAAGTATAATGCATTATTCAAACAAAAGAAATAGCATGCAAAGCTCTTCTTTAAATAATATTACCTCCATCCAAAAATATAATTCAAAAATCTCGGTGATACTTATCTACTACTACGCATTGTGCAATGGTAGCAAGTGAGCTTGGAGAGAGATGTAGTAGATGTGTTTCCTTTCATAGATGTAGACATAAACACATATAGGTGGGTGCCCGTGCGTTGCAACAGAAACATTTAATATCATGATAACTTATGAACAAATGTGTGTTATACTGTTATGTGAAAATGTTTCGTAATTAATTTGTGATCCTAGCCATACATAAATTTTGTTATTTCAATCTAACTATTTTATCACTACATTGCAACCAACAGTACCGTGCAGACTTCTATACATGATAGCTGAATGCCCGTGCGTTGCAACGGGAATATATAATACCAGTATACTACGATAACTTATATACAAAATATGTGTTATACCGTTATGAGAAAATGTTTCATAATCAATTTGTGATTTTGGCCATACATAAATTTTGTTATTTATAATCTATTTGTTTCACCACTACATTGCAACCATCAGTATCATACAGACTTCGATATATGTCACGATTTGCATGGTCTCATTATTAGAGAGCACGTTTCACACATACCGGAAGAAATTCCCTCGTACATCGTTAGTCATCGGACACGTACCACCATACGCTTTTGCTTAAACAAAAAGGTAAGTGTGTGTTTGCAAGACTAATGGTCAAACATCGTATAACCATAAAGTTAGAATACTATATTAATATATTAAATAAATTAATCCAATAGACATAGATTAACCCAATTAACATAGGATAAATAAATATCTAATTATAAAAGTATGAAACATGATATAATCAATGTTGTTACTGCGTAGTAAATATTCATACGAGACTAACACAACTGGAACGGTTCAATTTGGAATTAAAATGGGGAAGTTACGAATTTCCAAAGTTTCTATGTATTTGATATATGATTAATTAGGAAATCAATTTTATTGTTGTTTTCATGACAAAACAGAGGTATTATGTGATAAAAATAATATTATAGAATTATAGAAATTGGAATGAACTCATTTGGATTTAATATGAAATTTCCATGAATTAAATGGGTTTCTGCAATTATTTTTAAACTATAAATCAATTTCTAAACTCCTTTTCCCTATTTTCTTTATTTCCTGGACTGCGTCCCAAACTCCAAAAAGATCAGGGGCTAAGCTATAAATGTTTTTCTAGATTCAGTGAGCATACAGAGTGGACGGCGGGTTAAACACAAAAGACGTTTTAGTTGAAGTTGTACACAATTCAACATGAGTCATGTTGGCTAGAGGGTGGAAGGCTAGGTATTCTGCTTAATAGATCCAAGGTTCGATTCCTGAGCAGCCACAGTTTAATTTTTTTTCTGCGCGCGGAACGGGAGAGGGCAGAACGGCAGAACGGCAGACTACTATTGCTTACTTAATAAGTAGTAGAGATGTGGTGTAAGTCATAAGGCTCAAGATCAAGCTCTAAGAAGGAGAACAAAGTCACTAGAAGGAGAACAAATGTCAAAATCAGAACTGGAAGCAGCCTAAAAGAGCTAAGTGCACTCTGACCTTTAGTTTGGGTTGTTCCTATGTTTGGAGATATTCTATGTGACCTTTGCAGGATGTTGGAGCTTAGAAATGTTAGTCTAGATCAAGTTAAGCTGACTTGATGATTTATGAGTCCAACATCAATCTTAAGCATGTCAAATGCTAGAGAGGTGAAAATTCAAGAGAAGGTATGTTTCTAGACTTAGTACATTGATTTTTGTGTACTAACGTATTTGTCTAAGTGTTAGAGACAGAGAAAAGAAGAAAAGAACAGAGATGCAAAAGGCTTGGCTGTGTACAGCCAAGACTCAGCTCGGCTTGGTACACCGAACTGTCCGGTGGTGCACCAGGCTAAACTCTGGTGAACACGTCGCTCTCGGGAGAAGTCTGGCGACGTACGACTATAATTCACCGGACTGTCCGGTGGTGCACCGGACTGTCCGGTGAGCCAACGGTCGGCTAGGCCAACGGTCGGCCACGCAATCCGCGCATGACGCGTGGCCAAGCCAACGGTCAGATGGGAGCACCGAACTGTCCGGTGTGCACCGGACAGTGTCCGGTGCGCCAACGGCTCCAAGACGGCAACGGTCGACTGTGCCATTTTTGGAAGGAAATCGGGCACCGGACAATGTCCGGTGGTGCACCGGACTGTCCGGTGCGCCACCCGACAGAAAGCAAGAATTGCCTTCCTGGATTGCTCTCAACGGCTCCTAGGCCTCTTGGGTCTATAAAAGGGACTCCTAGGTGCCTCCAACACATACACAAGTGCAGCCAACAAGTGTAGACATCACTCTGATCAATTCTCACTCTCTCTCTTATGTGTATCTCTCTAGTTTGTGTAGAAGGCAAAGCTATAAGCCTTTAGAGAGTGGAGAGGAGCTGCTGAGAGCTAGAGCAAGGTCTTAAGCATATCGTTACTCTGCCGGAGTGCTGCCAAGAAGATTGTAAGCAGCCGCGGTTTCGTTGTAACCATCTCAACATAGTGGAAGGCTCTATCTGTCAGATTGACAGATTTGAGCAAACGGAGGAAGGAGTTGAAACAGACTCCAAGCCCAGGTGTGGCTAACTCCAACGAGGACTAGGCAAGCGTTTCAGGCTTGGCCGAACCTCGGGATAAATCCTTGCGTCTGTGTGCTCTGTTCTGTATTGTATTCTGACTCTCTGTCTTACTCGCTTTAATATCTGCACTTCAACACTTATCTGTGGTATAAACTTTATTTGAAGTGCAGGACATTTTGAGACAGGATCTTCTATTCCACTGCAACTTACTCGAAGGGTTCTTCTCTCCACTGCGATCCTATCTTCGAGTAGAGTAAGATTTAAGTTTTAAAGTGATAATTTTTATTCGCCTATTCACCTCCCCTCTAGGCGACATCCAGATCCTGTTCCCGGACCAAAGGGAACTTTCAATTGGTATCGGAGCTAGGCCTCTCCAGTGTGGGCTTAGCCGTCCGGAGATGATAATGTCGTCACAAGAGGTAACTGTAGAACTTCTTTTAGGCGATGGCTCTAATTACAAGTCTTGGTCTGTCTCTATTTATAATGCTTTCATGAGTGTTGATCCTGATTTGAGACAGGTCTTTAGGAGAAGTATTTTTCCCTCTAATGTTAGTAAAAATCCTTCAAATGATGAACTAAGATGTCTATCTCTAAATCACCATGCTTGCAACATCTTAGTTGATTCTCTTTCTAGAGGTTCTTATTTTGCCATCATGAGTAGTGATAGTGATTTATTTGTTGATGTTCATGATTTATGGAATAGAATTAAAGGAAAATATTTTGTGGCAAATTGTGATGCTCCTACTTCCTATATTACTTGTGACACTAACCATTCAAAGGGAGAAGAAAAGTGTTGGGCACCAAACGATGAATCCACCTCGTCGACAGGTTTGTTCTCCACTAGTAATAAATGTTTTATTGCTAACAATGACGGTGGAGACGAAACCCATGATGAGGAGGAATATGAGGATGATAGCGAGGATGAATCTTCATCACCACAAGGTGCATTTTCCTGTATTGCTTCCACTGACATTAATGACAAGGAAAATGAGACCGACGATGTGGAAGGACAGGAGATTCGCCGTTTCTATATCCATCTCAACAAAGAGGACAAAGCGCTCTTGGTTAAACTGCTGAGAAGGAACAAGGAACAAGGCGAGACGCTTCTCAGGCTAGAGGAGACACTCATCAAAACAAACAACAGCCTGGAGAAGATGACCAAAGAACATGAGGAGCTAAAGTGCTCTCATGATGATTTGGTCCAACGGTATGAATCTGTTTTAATTGAGCAAAGAAATAATCATGATGTATTATCTAATGCTGCTCAATTTAAAACTGAAAATTCTATGCTTAGGAGTCAAGTAGAATTGTTAAGTCATGATAACCTTGCTCTAACTGAAAAATATGACTTATTTTCTTGTTATCATGATAATCTCTTGAATAGACATATCATGCTTGAAGTTTCTCATGAGGTCGTAATTACGAACTTAAATTCATGTGAACTTCATTCTTGCACAAGTACACATTTGGATAATCTATCACCATGTGCTAACCCCTGTCACTCAAAAGGAAGCGAGTGTTTAAATGAGCAAAAAGCTGCAGGGTCACAAAAGAAATTGTGCGGGAACAAGAAGCAAAGACAACTAAGGAGAAGACGCATTGCTCAACTCTCTTAAGATATCCACGGGCGCGTGGTGAAGAAGCTTGAGAAAGGAAAAACTGCAGCAAGTGTTAAGCTCCATAAGAAGAATGTTCCTAAAGATGAAGAAATCAACATGAGCTTGGAAAAAGGTAAAGATTCAATTAATCATGTTGTTTGCACTAACCATTTCTCTATGTCATCAAAGAACAAAAAGAGAAAAGGGAAAAGGGGGTGCTTTAAGTGCAATAAGGCAGGACACCTCATTGCGTCGTGTCTATACAACGACAAGGGAGAAGGGATAAGGAGATGCTTCGGATGCAATGACAAGAACCACACGATCACTTCTTGTCCGCTATTGATAAACCAAGCATGTGCATTCTCCAAGATGACTCTCACCAAGGAAAATGACAAACAGCAAGCGTCATGTCAGGTTGAGCGACGCTTCTGCTACAAGTGTGGTGAGCAGGGTCATCTATCCAAGGTATGTAATAAAGGTGAGGTTCCTAGGCAAGTAAATTTGTCTCAATCTTATTCGCTTAGGAGACCCAAATCATACTCTTGTGCTAGATCAATCATGAGATCACCTAGGACTAGCACAAATGCTATTTGGGTACCAAAGGCTTTTTTGGATGATCAATATGGACCCATCCCGAGATGGGTGCCAAATTATGCTAACTAGACCATCCAGGTGCCTTGAGATGGACTGGAGACCATGAGAGAGCTTAAGACGGTTATCTCAAACGCTATGCTTAAGCTGTTAATTGTTTTGGTGTTTATTCATTGACCCAAGGTTGAATTATTGTGAGACACTAATCCCATGTTCATCTCAAGTGAAAAGTTAAATAGGTCCTTAATCATTATTGGTGAATCAAGCAAGGACCTTGATGAGATTCTGCAACTTGCTCTCCATGAGATGTTATGCTTTGTTGATTGCCTGTGTTGAGTACCTTTCAATCAATGATTAATGATTACCACGATCGTAACCATGCTTGCTTAATCATGATTGAGTGCTTTAGAGGTGATGTCTCTTGAATCATTTAATGGATAGCTTATCATTTGAGATATCCACCATGATTAACTCTTGTTGTGTTCGTGAATAAACCTGTATCCCTTTGTGAGTTATGCTATATGGTTTTAATGATTAACCTATGTGCAAATATGACATTTTGTTTAGTTTATGTTCACATGATTACTCTAGTCTGGTATTGTGTGAATACAAAATCAATGTTGTGCCTCTAATGCACCCTCTTGAGCTATAAGGTGCATGAACAAACGGAGCTCTCAATTGGTGGCAACTGGTGCTCTCATGGAAATCCAGGAAAAGGCAAAGGTATGGAGAATGGAACTATGCAATTTCATTGAATATCTTGAAGTTCCATTGATTGTGATCGCAGCTATGGTCTTGCCTCTGAATTGGTAGTATCTTGGCTTAGGTGACTTATGCCTTAAAATGTTGTCTCTCTTGGTGTACCTAAGAAAATTATTCTTAATCCTGATGTGATTAGAAATTGTGCTTTATTTGTATGTGAAAGCATCTAGGCCCCTGGTTGGTTTTAGTGATTAATGACAACGTAATATTATATGTGACTAACGTGTGTTTTGCAGAGACAAATGGTAAGTTAGGTCGCATGACAGGTAGAAGTACTACAACGGTGAAAACAATCCCGGACATAAGAACTCGAAGCGACGGCTAAAACGACGAAACAAAAGGTGAAGGTCTACGGAGTCCGAGTGTCAAGGAGATGTGGACACTCGCATTTTAGGTCTTTTATTCTCTTTTAGCCGTACTATAAAGAGGGGTTGTCGATGAGTAGTTTGACCAAGAGAGTTCTAGTGTAGTGTTGGTGCACAATCACACTCATACACAGTGCTAGGTGTCACTCTAGAACTCACACTCGAGTTAGAACGAAAACCGATTTGAAAAACAACTGAAAAACAAGAGATAGTGTTTCTGGCGTTGGGGCACCGGACTGTCCGGTGTGCACCGGACTGTCCGGTGCGCCCTCTGCTAGGTGGGGCCAGGCTGGTCCGCGGCAGAGACTTTGGCTCCGCAGAAACCCGAGAGCGCAGCGTTCAGAGTTGAATTTTAGTGGCACACCGGACACCGCACCGGACTGTCCGGTGTGCACCGGACAGTCAACTGTTCACTGTCCGGTGCGCCATGAGTCCAACGGCTATCTGTCAGAACTAGCCGTTGGAAACGACCGTTGGCGCACCGGTGGCGCACCGTTGGCGCACCGGTGGCGCACCGGACTGTCCGGTGCGCCATCGCGCAGTAAATTGCCTGTAACGGCTAGTTGGTGGGTGAGGGCTATTTATACCCCCTCCACCCACCATATTCAATGTCTTGCACTCCACATTTATTCCAGCACATTGCTAGAGCTTTGCAAGCACCAAAAGCCTAGTGAGGAGATTAGAGAATCATAATCCGCGTTTGTTCCTCATTAGCGCTAGTGAGAGCCACCTAGAGCACACACCACTTGCATTAGACTTCTCTTGGTCAAGCGAAAGTCTACGACTTGTTACTCTTGGTGATCGGCATCACCTAGACGGCTTGGTGGTGTTGGGAGCTCGGTGATCACCGTGAAGATCTTGTTGGTGACCCGACTCAAGTTTGTAAGCGGTCTCGAGGGATCCACCGCGCCGGAGTGGCAAAGGATCATCTCGTAGTGAGCACTTGGTTCTTGCGAGGACCAAGGGGGAGCGATACCCTTGCGCGGGTGCTCCAACGAGGACTAGTGGAGAGTGCCGACTCTTCGATACCTCGGAAAAAAATCGGAGGAGTCTTCTAAACTTTGCTTTACATTCCGCACTTAATTCAAGCACTTTACATTGTGTATTTGTTTAGCAAGTATTTGAAGTATTATCTTAGCTTTGTTGCATTTCTAGTATTATATTCTTAGTGCTAGTTGTTGGGGTGAAGTTGGGCTCTTGCTTATTTCTTGCTTAGGTTTTAATTAGTGTTGATTTTTAGAAAAGCCCAATTCACCCCCCCTCTTGGGCATCGTGATCCTTTCAATTGGTATCAGAGCCTTGTTGCTCATAGATTAGCTTAACCGCTAGAGTTACGATGTCCGGTGGGGATGGACCTCCTCCCGTTTTTGATGGTGACGATTTTCCTTATTGGAAAATTCGTATGGAAGCATACTTAGAGGCTATAGACATTGGTGTCTATAGAGCCGCCACACAAGGGTTCCCCGAACCTAGAGATCCCACAAATCTTGTAGGTGATGAGTTCAATTATGAGAAATGGAATGCTAAGGCCAAAAACACCCTTTTTAGAGGCCTTTGCAAAGATGTGTTCAATAGAGTAAGAAATCATAAAAATGCTCATGATTTGTGGATGGACATTTGTGCTCTACACGAAGGAACTAGAAGTGAACGTGAGGAAAGATATCACATAGCCATGCGAAAGTTAAATTCCTTTGAAATGCTTACTAATGAAAATGCAAATGCTATGTACTCACGACTTAATATTCTTGTAGAGGAAGTTAATGGATTGGGGCTTACTCAAATCTCACAACCGGATGTTGTGAGGAAGATTCTCAGTGTCCTCCCAATAGACAAATATGGACACATTGTCACTGTGCTACATCAAATGGATCTTTCGGTTACCACACCTACACAAATTTTGGGAAAGATCAATGCCCATGAAATGTACATGCACATCAACGACAAAGAAGAATCATCTTCCAAAAGAAAGGATTTGGCTCTCAAAGCAAATCATGAAAGAAAAGGAAAAGCAAAAATACAAGTTGAGGAAGATTCCTCAAGTGATGATGACCTTGATGCAAACATTGCCTTGATGGTAAGGAAGACCACCAAGATGTTGAAAAAGCTAAATAGAGAAGGCATCAAATTTGATTCAAGGAAGAAGAAGTTCTTTTCCAACAAAAGAAAGCCCATTTCTGAGATGGACTGCTACAACTGTGGTGAGCTTGGTCATCTTGCTCATCAATGCAACAAGCCCAAGAAGAACAAGTTCAAGGGCAAGAAAGAAGATGACAGCGATGATGAGAAGAAGGAAAAGAAATTTTTCAAGAGAAAGGATGGGAAGCAAAAGAGGTTCCACAAGAAGAAGAATGGAAAGGCATATATTGTTGGCGACTGGCTCACCGACATCGAATCATCAAGTGGGTCTTCTTCAAGTGAAGAAGAAAATGATGAAAAAGTTGCCGCCATCGCCGGGGACTTCTCTTCACCACCACCATCGCCATCATCTACTTCTCACCTATGCCTCATGGCTAGGGGTGAACGGAAGGTACAAAATGATATTAATATTGCTGATGATAGTGATAGTGATAGTGATGAAGAATTTGCTTCACCTTCATATGATGAGCTAGCTGACTTACTTAAAGAATATACTCAAATCATTAGAAAGTCAAAAGCTAAATGTGATAGGTTGAAAAATGAGAACGAATCTTTAAATGCCAAGTATGACATAGTTATAAAGGCTAGTGATGAAATAAAAGAAGAAAATAAAACTATGTCATCAACTGTAAATAAGCTCACAAACTCCCTAAAAGATGCTAAGGAAAAATATGACAAATTAAATGAAGCTAATAGGGAGTTGCAAAATAGACTAGTAAAGATCAAGGAAGAATATACTCAAATTAAATTTGATCATGACAATCTTCTTGTTGAAAATGAACTTTTATCTTGCAAAACACATGAGGCTATTAACCCTGTTGTCAAGTTTGATGTAGCAACCTCATGTGATGATTTGTCTCAAGAAGAGCAAACTAGTCTACATGCTGAATTGACTGAAAAAGTTGAAGTCCTGACCTTAGACAACCAAAAATTGAAGAATTACTTGACTGATGCAACTACTAGAGGAAAAATTGCTATTGAGAACAATGATTTCAACAATGAGTTGGCAGTGGATAATCAAAGGCTTAAGAATGAGGTCAAGAAACTAAAAAGTGAAAATGAACATCTTGCAACAAGTGTGCAAAAGTTCAACAAGGGTCAATACCTTCAAAATGAGCTGCTTATGAACACTGTTATGAAAAATAACAAGAGTGGTATTGGATACAATGCTTTTGTGCAAAAGAAAGCTATCACTCAATACAAACCAAAGCAGACTCACAAGCCTATCAAATGCTTTGAGTGTGGAAATGAAGGTCATTTTGCCCACAACTGCAAAGCCAAACCACCAACTCCCTTGCCTAAGCACTCAAGACCATTTGCTTTCAATGCTCACTATGTTCTAAGAAAGGTTGCAAATGGAAAGGTTAAGGTCACATTCCTAGGTCCACCAAACAAGAATAGACCTAGACAAATCTGGGTGGCAAAGTCCTTAATTGAGAGAGTCACTGGTCCTATGCAATATAGGCCCCTCAAAACTCAAGCTTGAATTGTCTGTGAATGTAGGTGAACTACAAGACCGGTGGGAGCCATTGGGTTATTGACAGTGGATGCACACAACATATGACAGGCAACCCACGGATGTTCACCTCACTAGATGAAAATATTGATGGACAAGATAAAATCACATTTGGAGACAATTCAAAAGGAAAAGTGCAAGGACTTGGCAAGGTGGCAATCTCAAATGATTTATCAATTTCAAATGTTCTCTTAGTTGCACCTTTGAGCTTCAATTTATTATCAGTGGGTCAACTCTGTGATCTTGGACTTCAATGCTTATTCACTCCAACAGAGGTTATTGTAACAAAGATGGATGATGAATCAATGGTATTCAAGGGATTTAGATACAACAACCTCTACTTAGTGGATTTCACTTCAGAAGATGCAGACTTAAGAACTTGCCTCTTCACCAAAGCTTCTCTTGGATGGCTTTGGCATAGGAGGCTTGCACATGTTGGGATGAGCACACTCAAGAAGGTATTAAAGAAAGATATGGTTAGAGGATTAAAGGATGTGGTGTTTGAAAAAGACAAGCCATGCAGTGCATGTCAAGCTGGAAAGCAAGTTGCTAATACACATCCCACTAAAGCTTTCATGTCAACATCAAGGCCACTGGAACTACTTCATATGGATTTGTTTGGACCTACAAATTATGTCAGTGCCGGTGGCAACCTCTACTGTCTAGTGATTGTTGATGACTTCTCAAGATACACTTGGGTGTTCTTTCTCCATGACAAATCTGAAGTTGCATCTATATTCAAGAAGTTTGCCAAGAAAGCACAAAATGAATTTGATTGCAAGATTAAGAAGATTAGAAGTGACAATGGCAAAGAATTTGACAACACCAACATTCATGAGTACTGTGATGAAATTGGGATCAAGCATGAAGTATCTGCCACATACACACCTCAACAAAATGGAGTTGTTGAAAGGAAAAACAGGACCTTGATCACTCTTGCAAGAACAATGATTGATGAGTATAACACACCGGAGAGGTTTTGGGCCGAAGCTGTCAACACTGCTTGTTATGCATCAAACAGGCTATTTCCTCACCGGCTACTTGAGAAGACTCCTTATGAACTGCTAAATGGGAAAAAGCCAGACGTCTCCTTCTTCCGGGTGTTTGGGTGCAAATGCTACATCTACAAGAAACGCCATCACCTAGGGAAGTTTCAAAGACGTTGTGATATTGGTTTTCTTTTGGGTTATTCATTAAAGTCCAAAGCATATCGAGTATTCAACCATGCCACTGGTATGGTAGAAGAAACGTATGATGTGGAATTTGATGAGACTAATGGCTCCCAAGGAGCACTTGAAAATCTTGATGATGTAGGTGATGAGCCACTAAGGGAAGCAATGAAGAACATGCCTATTGGAGCTATCAAACCAAAAGAAGATGAAGAAGAAGTGCAAATCATTGACAGGCCTTCTTCATCAAATGTACCACAAGATGATGAAAAAGATGAGAGGCATGCAAATGAAGATACATTTGTCTCTCATGAACAAGCAAGGGTACAAGCCGAAGATGTTGATGCTCCAGGATCTTCTTCCCAAGTGGTTAATAGGAGAAACTCATCACTACTTCAAGCTCATCCTCAAAACCAAATCATCGGGAGTCCTTCACAAGGGGTTATTACTCGATCACATAGACATGCTTCTTTTATTGAACATCACTCTTTTGTTTCTTGTGTTGAGCCTACTTGTATAGATGAGGCGCTACAGGATCCGGACTGGGTGAATGCCATGCATGAAGAACTTAACAACTTCACCCGTAACGAAGTTTGGACCCTGGAGAAGCCTCCACAAGATGCAAGAATCATTGGAACAAAGTGAGTGTTCAGAAACAAACAAGATGATCAAGGTGTAATTGTAAGAAACAAGGCAAGACTTGTCGCGAAGGGATTCTCTCAAGTTGAAGGCTTAGATTTTGGAGAGACCTTTGCACCGGTTGCTCGACTGGAAGCCATCCGTATCCTACTTGCATATGCATCATGCTATGATATAAAACTTTATCAAATGGATGTAAAAAGTGCATTTTTAAATGGCTTCATAAATGAACTTGTATATGTTGAGCAACCGCCTGGATTTGAAGACCCTAGATATCCTAACCATGCTTACAGGTTGTCCAAGGCACTATATGGGCTAAAGCAGGCTCCAAGGGCTTGGTATGAGCGCCTTCGCGACTTCCTCATCGAAAAGGGCTTCAAGATCGGGACCGTCGACACAACTCTCTTCACAAAGAAACATAACGGTGATATTTTCATTTGTCAAGTATATGTTGATGATATAATCTTTGGCTCGACAAATGACTATCATTGCAAGGAATTTGGTGAGTTGATGTTGAAGGAGTTTGAGATGTCAATGATTGGTGAGCTAACGTACTTCCTCGGCTTTCAAGTCAAGCAAATGAAAGATGGTAACTTTCTCTCACAAGAGAAGTATACCAAAGACTTGTTGAAGAGGTTCAACATGGAGAAGTGCAAACCAATCAAGACCCCCATGCCTACAAATGGACATCTTGACTTAGATGAGGGAGGTAACCCGGTTAATCAAACTCTCTACCGTTCTATGATTGGTAGTTTATTATACCTTACCGCATCTAGGCCCGATATTATGTTTAGTGTCTGCATGTGTGCTAGATTTCAATCTAATCCTAAGAAAGCTCATCTTCGTGCTGTTAAGAGAATTCTTAGGTATCTCAGGCACACCTCAAGCGTTGGTCTGTGGTATCCCAAAGGAGCTACTTTTGATTTAATTGGCTATTCCGATTCGGATTATGCCGGTTGCAAAATTGATAGGAAAAGTACTTCTGGGGGATGCCATCTGCTTGGCAGATCACTAGTTTCATGGACTTCCAAAAAGCAAAACAGTGTTGCCTTGTCAACTGCCGAAGTGGAATACATTGCCGCGGGTGCTTGTTGCACACAGATTTTATATATGAAACAAACCCTTCTAGACTATGGCGTAGTTCTAGAAAAGGTACCTTTGTTGTGTGACAATGAGAGTGCTGTTAAAATTGCTAATAATCCTGTTCAACACTCTCGCACCAAGCACATTGATATCCGTCATCACTTCCTTAGAGATCATGTTGCTAAAGGAGATATCATTTTAGAAGGAGTGAGGTCGGAAGATCAATTAGCGGATATTTTCACTAAGCCACTTGATAAGACCCGCTTTTGCATGTTGAGGAATGAACTAAATATTCTTGATCTCAGAAATTTTATGTAAAATGTCAAATGGTGTTGTCAAGCCTGCATTGCATGTTTAAATTCCTTGTATTGCATCTAGGGCTTGTCTAACCTAGTTAAGATAACCGCCAACAAAGCGAGTGAAAAAGCTTAACTCGGGTCAAACTTGACAAGTCTTAGTTTTTAAGCTTTTAGCACTTGAATTCTTACTTTTTATGCAATTGTTGGTTCTTGAAATATGCATGAGGTACTGCACTTAGGGGGAGTATTCAAAACTCAAATCACTCATGAAAAACCCCTAGTGCAAGCCAAAATGCAAATTTCACCATTTGCCTACTTTCTCTAAAAATTATCTAGCCTATGGCAAAATATTTTGAAAAGTATATGAGGGTGCCAATACCTGTCCCAACAAGTGTTATTTTGTGTGATTATAAGTTGGGATTTGGTTTGGTTGGGAGTTAGATAGAAATTCAAAATTTTTCAAACTCCTCTCTGTCTGGGCTCACCGGACAGTCCGGTGTGCACCGGACACTGCACTGTGCAATGTCCGGTGCACCGGCTGCCGCGCGCTTTAAATCTGATTTCTTGTGCGCTGTCCGGTGTGCACCGGACAGGCACTGTAGACTGTCCGGTGCGCCCATCTCGCATTTTAAAAAAAACGGCCTCCTGCCCGTAGAGCCGAGCCAGAAGCTCTGTTATTTCTCCGCCACCAGTGCTCTCTGTCCAGTGGCGATTTCCTCTCCCCCCGCCGGCGATCTCCACCGGCGACCACCATCTCCGGCCGTGCTCCGGCGATCTCCTGCTGTTGCGCCCGTTCCCCCTCCCTCGGTGAGCGGCTCTCAGCTCTCCTCTCCCTCTGTCTCATTCTCTGATCTTTGAGACAGTACACCACCTCTTGTGCCTAATTCAAAATCCTGTGAAATCTTGTGCAACCATGTTGTGAAATGTGTTCCCCTGTATTCCTTGAGTACTCCTGCAGGTTCTTAGCTCCTTCGGGAGGGTTTTCCCACCTCAAATAGCCGTTTCACCGAAACCCTAGAACTCCGCACGTCACGTGCTCGGTGAAATGCCCAAACCAGCCAAAAATGCTCCAATTGAACCCATTTTTTTCAGGCACCTTCACAACACTCCCAGTAACATACTTGCCAAATTTCACGCCAATCCGAGAACCCAGGCTTAAATTTCACTCAATTCCCCATTTTCGAGCGATCGTTTCCGAGCCGAGTGCTCTAATCCCTTTTTCTTCGCCTAAATTCAAACCAAGCACACACTTCACTCATATTCACCTATATAAACCTATTCGTGAAGTATCGGCTCAATTCCATATCGTTTTATGCCTCATTTCAAATTCCAAACATCCTATGTCACTATTTATCCTTCAAACGTCGTTTTCACGTCGTTTGACTTCTCGATCGTCTCGTCTCGTGTTTTCTGTGCCATATCTCTCTGTATGTATTTATTCACATTTCATATGCTTATGACTATGTGACTAATACGTGCTCACCTCTTCTGTCATTTCAGTGACCTTGTTTGACCGTGTGCCGTCTCCCGTCCTGCCTGGATCGTCACCTCTCGTGTGAGCTTTCCAGGTAGTCATCTCATTCCTTGGTCAATCTATCGGTGATTTTTGCTCTGTGCTTAATCTCTCTATCTCATTTGCAGACATTAGTTCAGGATGCCGCGCACGAAGAATGTGTCGGCGCCAGGGGGAGGCGATGATGAGGATCCTCGTCGCCCCTTCAGGCAGGTCAGGGGCAAGACTGTTTATTTGGAGCAGCAGGAAGGCCGCAAGAAGCGGCGTACGGACAGAGCAGCCCGTGCAGCGGCAGCAGCTGCAGCAGCCGCTGCGCAGGCCGAGCTTGGAGATCAGCCGCAGACTCCGTCAGATCAGATCGCATTTCGTGTTCGTCGTCTCGCCTCCCGGCGCTCCTCCACTCACACCACCTCTGCTTCCACTCCGCCACCCACTCTGCCTGCTCCCGTCACTCCTATTGCGCCATCCACCACCACAGACATACCCACTACCTCCACCACGCCAGCTTCCACTGACCCTCCTCCCGCTCCCGCTTCAGCTCCTCCTATCCCTCCACCTCGTTTCCGGGAGCGCGATGAGACTGAGGTTCAGCCACTTGCTGCGGATCCTCGACTGTTTGACCTTCAGCGTGCTACAGCGGCACGGGTACGTAGGTTCAGATACGTACCCGTGGAGTCTTGGCTACCAGCCCAGAGAGACCCTGCAGCAGGTGAGCTTTTCAGCACACGTACTCAGGAGTCGTTTTTCAGAGCTCAGATGTCTGCTCAGATAGCTCTGCGAGTACACCGGCTTTTGGATCTTCCAGCCTTTCTGCTTGCAGCCGGTGCTGACTCTGAGGCGCACCTCACTTATCTGCCAGGCCTTCAGACCCTTTTGACTACCAGCGGCAGGTATGTTGAGGAGTGGGTACGAGTCTTCTACGCCTCTGTTTGGATTGACCCGGATCATCACTGGATGAGGTTTCGCTTTGAGCGTGAGGATGTCACTATTACTGCCAGTCAGATCCGACAGCTTTTTGGATTTCCCGAGTCGACGACTCGCCTTCACAGCCTTTGCTACGGCACTTCTGACCCTCCTCGTCGCCCTCACGGCGGTGTGGCTCCGGGTACAGCTCACATCGCGGCTCTGTTCCGCCCGCCCTTCTCAGATGGGTCGTGATGTTCACCAGCAGATTTTACTACCGCAGCAAAGTACTTATATGAGCTTATCAGACGGACTCTTCTGCCGAGGATGGGATACAGGGAGGCTACCACTCATATTCAGCTTTGGCTCCTTGGTGCCCTGGTCTCCCACTCTGAGTTTGACGTTGTGGACTTCCTGATTTGTGAGATCGAGGACACCGTTTTGGATGGGATTCGTGCTCGTCGGCAGCTGCCCTATGCTCACTACTTATGTCACATCTTTGCGCAGCTGATTCAGCCCCCTCGATTTCAGAGCACCCTTGAGGCCTCTCGCCTCGTTTTTGGATCCTATCGTCCTGCGCCTGAGATTCCTGTGCCAGCTTCTGCTACTGTTTTTGACTCTCAGGCCGAGGATGCTGCTCTTCGACAGTTTGACACTCAGGGTACAGCAGCTGATGATGATGATGATGATGATGATTTTGGGGTTCCTCCTCCGCCTCCTATGCCTCCACGCTCACATGATCATGAGGCTGGGAGTTCTAGTGCTGCCCCTGCTCCTCCTCAGGCTATGGACCCTGCTCTTGCTTCGATTCTCCAGACTCTCTCTCAGCAGCAGGCTCACATGGCAGCGCAGCAGGCTCACATTTTAGCCGAGCAGGCTCACCTGGCAGCCGAGCAGGCCCGGTTATCCGAGAGGATGCTCTCGATGTTTCAGACCATGCAGGACAGGCAGGATTCGTTTCAGCAGCAGCTTCTTCAGGATTGGGCTGAGAGTAGGGCATTCATGGCTCTCATGCTACAGCAGTCTGGTGTCTCAGCTCCTCCGATTCTGTCTGCTCCACCTCCTCCGCTTCACGCTCCTGTGGTGCCATCGATTTTGTCAGGACCCCCTGTTGGTACCTCTCCGCTCCGGCCGGTCACTTTGGCGTTCACCTCTCCGGCGCTCAGCTCTGTCTGCCCGCAGCCGCCAGTGCCACCAGCATCTGCTGTTATCACTACCGCTGTGGCAGTATCTGTCTCCACCTCTGTTCCGGCAGCTCCTGCTGCGCGGCCTCAGTCCGAGTTAGTACCAGCTCCAGCTTCTACCGCAGATCCTGGATCCGAGACTGACTCTGACCCTCCGCCAGCGTTCGCTCTGCTGCCTCGACCGCGATCGGATGCGTCCCCGCCGCCTCCTCCTGCTTCAGATGTTTAGGTTCAGGACCCTTTTGGTGTTTGACGCCAAAGGGGGAGAGATATGAGTTGTGAGAGTTAGGGGGAGTTAGAGAGTTAGTAGAGAGTCATGTTGATGTAATATATGTGCTTGCTACTCTCTGTACTAGCTTGATGTTTTTGGCTCACAAACTCGTCATATACTCTCGTTGCTTGATTGACTGTGTGTATTATGTTTTCACCCTATATTTTATCACCAGTCTTCTAGTTCTTGTTTCATTGTTTTAACTTCACTTTTATATGAACAAGAATCCTATGATGTGTATGCGCTCACTCTTATTATTATGGTACACGTTCTTTCTGTCAAAGATTACTGAGTATAACTAACCATTCTTTCTATTGACAGAAACTTCAAAACAAACTACTCTCACAAAACTTGTAGGGTTGTCATCAATCACCAAAAAGGGGGAGATTGAAAGCATCTAGGCCCCTGGTTGGTTTTAGTGATTAATGACAACGTAATATTATATGTGACTAACGTGTGTTTTGCAGAGACAAATGGTAAGTTAGGTCGCATGACAGGTAGAAGTACTACAACGGTGAAAACAATCCCGGACATAAGAACTCGAAGCGACGGCTAAAACGACGAAACAAAAGGTGAAGGTCTACGGAGTCCGAGTGTCAAGGAGATGTGGACACTCGCATTTTAGTTAGGTCTTTTATTCTCTTTTAGCCGTACTATAAAGAGGGGTTGTCGATGAGTAGTTTGACCAAGAGAGTTCTAGTGTAGTGTTGGTGCACAATCACACTCATACACAGTGCTAGGTGTCACTCTAGAACTCACACTCGAGTTAGAACGAAAACCGATTTGAAAAACAACTGAAAAACAAGAGATAGTGTTTCTGGCGTTGGGGCACCGGACTGTCCGGTGTGCACCGGACTGTCCGGTGCGCCCTCTGCTAGGTGGGGCCAGGCTGGTCCGCGGCAGAGACTTTGGCTCCGCAGAAACCCGAGAGCGCAGCGTTCAGAGTTGAATTTTAGTGGCACACCGGACACCGCACCGGACTGTCCGGTGTGCACCGGACAGTCAACTGTTCACTGTCCGGTGCGCCATGAGTCCAACGGCTATCTGTCAGAACTAGCCGTTGGAAACGACCGTTGGCGCACCGGTGGCGCACCGTTGGCGCACCGGTGGCGCACCGGACTGTCCGGTGCGCCATCGCGCAGTAAATTGCCTGTAACGGCTAGTTGGTGGGTGAGGGCTATTTATACCCCCTCCACCCACCATATTCAATGTCTTGCACTCCACATTTATTCCAGCACATTGCTAGAGCTTTGCAAGCACCAAAAGCCTAGTGAGGAGATTAGAGAATCATAATCCGCGTTTGTTCCTCATTAGCGCTAGTGAGAGCCACCTAGAGCACACACCACTTGCATTAGACTTCTCTTGGTCAAGCGAAAGTCTACGACTTGTTACTCTTGGTGATCGGCATCACCTAGACGGCTTGGTGGTGTTGGGAGCTCGGTGATCACCGTGAAGATCTTGTTGGTGACCCGACTCAAGTTTGTAAGCGGTCTCGAGGGATCCACCGCGCCGGAGTGGCAAAGGATCATCTCGTAGTGAGCACTTGGTTCTTGCGAGGACCAAGGGGGAGCGATACCCTTGTGCGGGTGCTCCAACGAGGACTAGTGGAGAGTGCCGACTCTTCGATACCTCGGAAAAAAATCGGAGGAGTCTTCTAAACTTTGCTTTACATTCCGCACTTAATTCAAGCACTTTACATTGTGTATTTGTTTAGCAAGTATTTGAAGTATTATCTTAGCTTTGTTGCATTTCTAGTATTATATTCTTAGTGCTAGTTGTTGGGGTGAAGTTGGGCTCTTGCTTATTTCTTGCTTAGGTTTTAATTAGTGTTGATTTTTAGAAAAGCCCAATTCACCCCCCCTCTTGGGCATCGTGATCCTTTCAGTATGATCTTGTTATTTTCAATTGGCATTTACGATGAAATGATTAAGTATGCCTAGGTTGCTTGTAAAATGTCATACTCCTTGAGGCATGCATTATTGTATTAAATCAACCTTTCATTTGGTATTCAATTGGTATATCTTTGTGATGAAATTGATAGAGTATGCCTTGACCAAGAGATGTTGTGATCCCCTCTAGTTCTGAGAAAGCTAGAATGTGCAAAGTGCAAGTTATTCAAATACTTGATGCACAAGTCTAGGGGGAGCACACATAACTTGTGTCTTTTGAGACTAATTGTTTCTTGAGCGATCTTGTATAGTCTCAAGGTGGAAAAGTGTCACACCCGGATTTTAGGGGTCCAAAACCCGGGCGCGAACATAATCACCAGGTGTGCTGGGACCAAGTCTCACACATATGATGAATCATGGCACAGGATCGAATGTCACATCTTTATATATAACAGGAGTTCTATACAAAATAAATAATTACATTATAAGGAGACAACGGTCCAGCAACCCAAAGTTGACTGGGAGACGACGACCTAGACCTCTCACGAACTCATCGCAGCATCCTCCAAGCGCCTCATCCTGCGGTACCTGCTCTTGACCTGTGGGGTGTGTGAGACAGCAAGAGTGAGCTCACATACGTTCATCGCTCAACAAGTTGTGGGGAATAATGTGCATGAACTCGCCAAAGGTGGGAGCTCACGTGAAGTGTAAGGCTTACCAAAGAAGATGGTTAGAGCTAAGCATTGCTTTTTAAAGTTGGTCAAAATTTTATTAGCAGTTACTAAGTATAAGTAAATACCAACCCAATTAATCAATAGAACAAAAGTAACAACTTCACCTGCGATGCAATGCATATGACAAATTGAATTTAGTTCCATCATTTAATCATGTGAGGGTCCGAGCCGCTCATGACCGTGAGCACGACTAGTATACTAGTTTTACACTCTGCAGAGGTTGCACATCTTTACCCACAAGTCATGTATCCCATGTCGCCAGGGTTTGCAAGGCCCTTAGACACTACCGAGGTGAATGGCTAGGGATCCACTACGAGGCCTTTGCAAAGTTCCACTAGCTTCCGAAAACCCGCTACAGTTTATAGGAAGTTCCAATGCAGGAATCCCTTGCAGGACCGCCATCGCAGCAAAATCCTCCCGAGGGCCTCCCTACACTGACCACTCCCCTACTGCCCTTGCCCCTTTCGGGTAAGGTAGTCTTCCACTAGCTTTCCTAATTAATCAGCCAAGGGGTCCCATTCCTCCCTTGTGGTAGCACTGTTTTCCCGGGTGGTCGCTCCATGTTCCAATTAACATAATGATCTTATCATGAACAGTAATAATAAACAGATAACAAAAATATGATCATGAATAATGTATCTTCATACCCAAAACCACATAAAGCACTAGCAAGTACTACCCAAAAGTTCAGTGGTAAACAAGGTATAAAGATAGACAAACTAGGGTAACCTATTGGGTCCCATCAAAATTAACCTATGCAGATCATTATGATTAATTAGAACATGAGTGGGTAAAAAGAAGTGATCAAGGGCACAACTTGCCTGGGCCTTGAGAATCCAGGTACCAGGATGATCTTCAGGTGACTCGTGACCTCACTGCTAGTCGTAGTAATACAAACAAACAGTGTAGGCAAAATTTAACATCACACCAAACATAAGAATAAAATACATAATAATAATCTATGCGTCGCTACGAGATCGTAGAAACAAGAACCACTAAATTCGGAGCTACGGTTATTAAATTATGAATTTCTGAAATTATTTAGTGCTTAGAATAGATTATTCCAAATGAACAATTTTATTTCAAGTTTCATGGCTAAAAATTGTTACTAGTTGATAGGCAATATTATAACAAAATTATTGCAACTGGAATGACTCAATTTGGAGTTAAAATGAATTAAATATGAATTATACAAGTTTTAAGATTTATTTTTATACTAAAAATCAATTTCTAATATTAATTATCTAGTTTCTCTGTTATCTGGACTGCGCGCCAAATCCTGGAAAAGTCAGGGGCCTCAACGCAAAAAACCCGAGACTCAGTGAATAGTGCCCGAGGGACTGCGGGTTCTATTTCAACTAAACGCAGGGGCTCTTTTGGAAGACGGCCAGACCGAAGGGGTATCGGGCACCCAGAGCCGTCCGATTAAAAGGCGACGACGCGGATTAGATCACGGTTTTAAGCGAACCGGTATGCGACTACAACCGCACGATCGTGATCTGGTGGCCCAGATTAGATCGGACTCGAGTACATAACCTGAGCCACACAACCAGAGATCGACGGCTGTGATCAAATAACTCGAAGGGGTACCTTGCTTCTATTTTCAGCCGTCCATTGCCGATCCGACGGTTGAGGTGAAACACCCCAAATGAGACCGACGACGGTGGCGCCGCCACACGCCCACGGTGGTCCATGGCCGGCGTTCGGCCAATCCCAGGGTTAGGGCACTAATAGCTCAATTCCTACGGCCTACGCGATGCTCCTAGCGCAACTAACTGGATGGGCTACTCACCGAGGTTGGAGACGGCAGCAGCGACGCTACCCACGGCGAGAGGCGGATTCGTGGTGGATTTGGTTCGACGGCGAGCAATTCCGGTGCCGTGGTGCCTCCACGCGCCACCCGAAACCCCGTGCGTGTTCGTGGAGGGTTTCCGAGGATTCGGAGCCTCACACCGTGGACCGGCGATGAGCACCGGCGTGGTTCAACGATGGCGGCGGTGGAACGGTCGGATGGTGGTGATTTGGTCACAGGCTCGCGCAAGGAGGATGGGTGAGAGACGGAGGGAGCAGGGGGGTCGGGTCCTCCAATTTATGCCTGGGGAAGGGCTGACCGGGGTGCACGCGAGCCTCGCTGGAGTTTTTGGCGGATTTCTGTTGCGCGGAATCCGCACGGCAGCTTCGGAGCGGGGAGGTTGAAGGAGCCATGACGCCATGGACCCACATGTCTGTGAGGAGAGCTGCGCGCGCGAGGGAGCCAAGGCGAGGCTGACCGCCAGGGTCCACACGCCAGCGAGCGGAAAAGGAACGAGCGCGGGGAAGACCGACTGGCAACTGGGGCCCACATGTAAGCGCCTGGATTTAAAAAAAAGGGAAAGGAAAGGAGATGGGCTGCGCGGGGGAAGGAAAGCCGAGTTGGGCCAGAAGTGAAGCCGCCGGCCCAGGTAAGCTCTTATTCTTTTTCTTTTTCATTTTTCTTTCTATTTTCTTTATTTTCAAACCCAATTTGAATTAATTCAAACTTTTGTGGATCTTCATTTATAAACTCTATTTTTGAAATTAAAAATGCTAAGCCTAAAGATATTTATTTATACATTTTATTTATATTTTCATATCTCTTCTCTTTTCTTCCCTTCCCATTTATTTTCTATTTTCTATTACAAATTCAAATTTATACTTCTATTTTAGTTTTCAGATTTTTCAAATGTATCAATTGAAACCCAAAGGTGAATATAAACCATACTATTTTAATATTACTAATTTAAGTTTTATTCTCCTTGTTATTTATTTCATGGGATGTATAAATGGTTTCCTTTAAAAGAAAAATCCTTTTCTCATCATTTTCTTATTTCCTAATTTCCAAAGCATTATGATACTTTGTTTATATTTTTTTCCCACTAATTTTGGGTGTTACAAATCCTACCCCCCTTAACAAAAATCTCGTCCTCGAGATTTGTAAGAAAAGGGATGTATACTCATATTGTTCTCGGAACATATGCACAAACAAAGAAATCTCAGCATGAGGTATAATTCTTTAACAAAACATAGGGTCAATAGACCTTATTGTTCCTTCTAAAATAATATCATATCATCTACTAACTAAAGTAACATCTAGATCTTACAAATCATCATAATTTATATCTATGTAGCTTGGTGGAGTTGGTGGTGGTGGAGGTTGTTGTTGTTGTTGTCTCTCCAACCGCGCTTGCCTTATTTCTTGGCGGACCTGACGTATTTCCTCGCGTTCTTGTCTTATCTGATTTTGCATCTCGGTCACCAGGTCTGTTAATTGTTGTATTACCAGTCTTTGGGCAGCAACCACTTGATCGATTTCAACAGGTGGAGGATTTGGAGGATTCATTTCTGTTTGCTGTTACGTGATAATCTTTCCTTTCCTGGTATTGACCATGAAAGTTAGAAGCATATAGTTTTGCAAAGGACATTATTCAATAGGCGGAATGAATAAGCTAGTAGCTGGTTATAATCTGAAGATTCTTCAGTGGGGCCTGATCTTTGTTTTATGTCCAGATTGGGGTAACCAGTCGTATAAGGTGAATATCCAAGGGTAAGATAGAATCTGTCAAGATGAGAGATATATATGGGTGAGATAGACTACAAGATGTAGGTTAAAAGTTTGTTTGTTGTTAGGTGGGAATAGAAAGGTTATACCATTCATTATGGCTCTAGGTTAAGTTAATACATGGCTAGTAAAGTTTAATCTCTTCTACCAGTATCACTAATATGTTTAAGTAGACCACCTTAGATTAGATCATATTAGATTGGATGGGATCTAGATTAGATTGGTATGACTAGTTTGACTAGATAAGATCTAATTAATTTGCATTAGATCACGGTTGTTTAAACTAGGGTGGGTAAGTATGATTATTAGGATAAGATGGATCCATAAAGATAAGATAGAATCTTTTGAGATCAGTTAGATCTATTAGGATGAGATAAAATCTTTTCAAGATAAGATGAGTATCTTTTTAAGATGAGATGGATCTATTAAGATAAGAGAGAATCTTTTAAGATAAGATGAATTGGCTAGAATGAGATCTTTTAAGATAAATCTCTTAAGCTAGATATGTTCCAATGGGGATAATCTAGGTTGTCTAGTTATTTTTATAAATATATTTTTATACCTATGTGTATATGCAGATGCAATTGTGGACATTACTCCACAACCCATCACACTCAATCAAAGATCCAAATCAGACAAGTATCATAAGAACAAACATTCAAGTGCATAGATAACCATAAAAATAGTTTTGTTTTTTTGTTCCTGAGAGTAGGTCTCCTATTCCTAAAGGTCACTTTAGGCACAGGATTTCAAAGTGTGAAATCCACATTTGTCTTTAGAAGGAAAAAGGTAAGAATAATCAGAGTAAAGCGGAATTAGATGAGAAAAGATTAAGAAAAGTTTAGAAAAGATCAGAGTAGCCAAGGTAAGTAAGTATTGGTTGTCCAGTTCTATCTAGGTTTCGTCCTACAGTCAACATCCCTCTGATACCACTTCTGTCACACCCGGATTTTAGGGGTCCAAAACCCGGGCGCGAACATAATCACCAGGTGTGCTGGGACCAAGTCTCACACATATGATGAATCATGGCACAGGATCGAATGTCACATCTTTATATATAACAGGAGTTCTATACAAAATAAATAATTACATTATAAGGAGACAACGGTCCAGCAACCCAAAGTTGACTGGGAGACGACGACCTAGACCTCTCACGAACTCATCGCAGCATCCTCCAAGCGCCTCATCCTGCGGTACCTGCTCTTGACCTGTGGGGTGTGTGAGACAGCAAGAGTGAGCTCACATACGTTCATCGCTCAACAAGTTGTGGGGAATAATGTGCATGAACTCGCCAAAGGTGGGAGCTCACGTGAAGTGTAAGGCTTACCAAAGAAGATGGTTAGAGCTGAGCATTGCTTTTTAAAGTTGGTCAAAATTTTATTAGCAGTTACTAAGTATAAGTAAATACCAACCCAATTAATCAATAGAACAAAAGTAACAACTTCACCTGCGATGCAATGCATATGACAAATTGAATTTAGTTCCATCATTTAATCATGTGAGGGTCCGAGCCGCTCATGACCGTGAGCACGGCTAGTATACTAGTTTTACACTCTGCAGAGGTTGCGCATCTTTACCCACAAGTCGTGTAGCCCATGTCGCCAGGGTTTGCAAGGCCCTTAGACACTACCAAGGTGAATGGCTAGGGATCCACTACGAGGCCTTTGCAAAGTTCCACTAGCTTCCGAAAACCCGCTACAGTTTATAGGAAGTTCCAATGCAGGAATCCCTTGCAGGACCGCCATCGCAGCAAAATCCTCCCGAGGGCCTCCCTACACTGACCACTCCCCTACTGCCCTTGCCCCTTTCGGGTAAGGTAGTCTTCCACTAGCTTTCCTAATTAATCAGCCAAGGGGTCCCATTCCTCCCTTGTGGTAGCACTGTTTTCCCGGGTGGTCGCTCCATGTTCCAATTAACATAATGATCTTATCATGAACAGTAATAATAAACAGATAACAAAAATATGATCATGAATAATGTATCTTCATACCCAAAACCACATAAAGCACTAGCAAGTACTACCCAAAAGTTCAGTGGTAAACAAGGTATAAAGATAGACAAACTAGGGTAACCTATTGGGTCCCATCAAAATTAACCTATGCAGATCATTATGATTAATTAGAACATGAGTGGGTAAAAAGAAGTGATCAAGGGCACAACTTGCCTGGGCCTTGAGAATCCAGGTACCAGGATGATCTTCAGGTGACTCGTGACCTCACTGCTAGTCGTAGTAATACAAACAAACAGTGTAGGCAAAATTTAACATCACACCAAACATAAGAATAAAATACATAATAATAATCTATGCGTCGCTACGAGATCGTAGAAACAAGAACCACTAAATTCGGAGCTACGGTTATTAAATTATGAATTTCTGAAATTATTTAGTGCTTAGAATAGTTTATTCCAAATGAACAATTTTATTTCAAGTTTCATGGCTAAAAAGTGTTACTAGTTGATAGGCAATATTATAACAAAATTATTGCAACTGGAATGACTCAATTTGGAGTTAAAATGAATTAAATATGAATTATACAAGTTTTAAGATTTATTTTTATACTAAAAATCAATTTCTAATATTAATTATCTAGTTTCTCTGTTATCTGGACTGCGCGCCAAATCCTGGAAAAGTCAGGGGCCTCAACGCAAAAAACCCGAGACTCAGTGAATAGTGCCCTAGGGACTGCGGGTTCTATTTCAACTAAACGCAGGGGCTCTTTTGGAAGACGGCCAGACCGAAGGGGTATCGGGCACCTAGAGCCGTCCGATTAAAAGGCGACGACGCGGATTAGATCACGGTTTTAAGCGAACCGGTATGCGACTACAACCGCACGATCGCGATCTGGTGGCCCAGATTAGATCGGACTCGAGTACATAACCTGAGCCACACAACTAGAGATCGACGGTTGTGATCAAATAACTCGAAGGGGTACCTTGCTTCTATTTTCAGCCGTCCATTGCCGATCCGACGGTTGAGGTGAAACACCCCAAATGAGACCGACGACGGTGGCGCCGCCACACGCCCACCGTGGTCCATGGCCGGCGTTCGGCCAATCCCAGGGTTAGGGCACTAATAGCTCAATTCCTACGGCCTACGCGATGCTCCTAGCGCAACTAACTGGATGGGCTACTCACCGAGGTTGGAGACGGCAGCAGCGACGCTACCCACGGCGAGAGGCGGATTCGTGGTGGATTTGGTTCGACGGCGAGCAATTCCGGTGCCGTGGTGCCTCCACGCGCCACCCGAAACCCCGTGCGTGTTCGTGGAGGGTTTCCGAGGATTCGGAGCCTCACACCGTGGACCGGCGATGAGCACCGGCGCGGTTCAACGATGGTGGCGGTGGAACGGTCGGATGGTGGTGATTTGGTCACAGGCTCGCGCAAGGAGGATGGGTGAGAGACGGAGGGAGCAGGGGGGTCGGGTCCTCCAATTTATGCCTGGGGAAGGGCTGACCGGGGTGCACGCGAGCCTCGCCGGAGTTTTTGGCGGATTTCTGTTGCGCGGAATCCGCACGGCAGCTTCGGAGCGGGGAGGTTGAAGGAGCCATGACGCCATGGACCCACATGTCTGTGAGGAGAGCTGCGCGCGCGAGGGAGCCAAGGCGAGGCTGACCGCCAGGGTCCACACGCCAGCGAGCGGAAAAGGAACGAGCGCGGGGAAGACCGACTGGCAACTGGGGCCCACATGTAAGCGCCTGGATTTAAAAAAAGGGAAAGGAAAGGAGATGGGCTGCGTGGGGGAAGGAAAGCCGAGTTGGGCCAGAAGTGAAGCCGCCGGCCCAGGTAAGCTCTTATTCTTTTTCTTTTTCATTTTTCTTTCTATTTTCTTTATTTTCAAACCCAATTTGAATTAATTCAAACTTTTGTGGATCTTCATTTATAAACTCTATTTTTGAAATTAAAAATGCTAAGCCTGAAGATATTTATTTATACATTTTATTTATATTTTCATATCTCTTCTCTTTTCTTCCCTTCCCATTTATTTTCTATTTTCTATTCCAAATTCAAATTTATACTTCTATTTTAGTTTTCAGATTTTTCAAATGTATCAATTGAAACCCAAAGGTGAATATAAACCATACTATTTTAATATTACTAATTTAAGTTTTATTCTCCTTGTTATTTATTTCATGGGATGTATAAATGGTTTCCTTTAAAAGAAAAATCCTTTTCTCATCATTTTCTTATTTCCTAATTTCCAAAGCATTATGATACTTTGTTTATATTTTTTTCCACTAATTTTGGGTCTTACAAAAAGAGAAGATGGGCAAGAAATGGAGCAATCAGGACTTGGGTACCTCTGTAAGTCAAGAAATTGGTATCTTAAGTCGTAAGTAATTGCATATTTTTAGATTGCTCATGCTCTATAATATTTGGTGATACTAGATGCTTATCCTTAAATATCATGGAGCTATGATAATAAATGACCTTTCAATTGGTAGCCGTGATAGTGTGCTTGAATTGTCATTTTTTGGTAATCACTAGAATAGAAGCTTCATCTTGTGTCACAATACTATAACTTGCTCTAAGCTTGGTGTCTTAGCAACAAGAAAAGGTTAGTATAAAGAATCAAGCACAAGCGTGGAGAAGCTCACGAGAGATTAATACTTTCAAGATGGGAAGTACACTACAACATGGTAAAGGTACAAAAGGAAGTATTGACCTTTTTGCGTATATGTATCTTACTCAAATGTTGGTAGTGCATATGCTTAACAAGTAAGGGGGAGTTTTGATAGTGTGTTTTTCCTCCTTAACACCATGCTGTCCCTTGACATCATCCTATGTTCTTGCTTGAGTATGGTTTTTGGTGTTTGATGTCAAAGGGGGAGAATTTGTGCATTAAAGCTTATCTCAACCTGAGAGGAAAGCCTATCCTAAGGGGTGATGTGTTAGTTTGAGCATTGTTAGTGTGTTATTATATGTGTTGCATCATATGGACTAGTGCTTCCGCTGCTATGATTAATTGGCATCTATTGTGTTCATTCTGTAATAGATATGCATTGGGTAATGGTGCATGTGGTTAATGGGTTAATGGTGCTTTAAGATTGCTTTAAATTGGTATCTTAGTTTAAATTGGTATCTTAATGGTGAATAGTGGTAGGATGATATTCCTGTGATATATCCACTCAATTGAATGGTGTTTAACTCTGATTCTGTGCATTCGTGTGTTATACGCATCATGGTTTGATCCTTGACACAATGCATCCCTCAGGTGCTAAGGTGTAGTAATGCTTCGATTTAGCATAAGTATGTGCATTTTGGCATTTAAGGTCAAAGCTAAGATTTTAATGTAAGCACATATTTAGGAGGAGCATTCTACAATCTTAGAGCTCAAAATTTGTGCTTTAAATTTCACTCTTATGTAAGCTTTAATTGTGTTGCCATCAATCACTAAAAAGGGGGAGATTGAAAGCTCTCTTGTGGGTTTTGGTGTTTGGATGACAACTCAATTAAAGGACTAACAAGTGTGCTAAGTGTTGAACAGGTGCTTAATGTAAAGCTAACAGGGTTTAACACAAGTGAACAAGTGTGATGGTCCAAGGACTAGATGATGGATAGATAACGGGCATCACAAGTAAGAAGGACATTGCATAAAGTGAGACTCGGGTGCGTAGCTCGAAGACAACTGATCAAGCCAAGGATGGAGGCAAGAAGAGCTTCGAGGTACCAAGTGCACGGGAGAAGGTCAAAGAGGCTGAGGAACCCAAAGCCAAGGGTGAAGAAGAAGACTTGCAAAGTTAAGGGTGATTAAGTTGAGAAGAGCTATGACACATCAAGGATCACTACATAAGGACGTGACTTACAACAAATGAGGAAACATCTATAGTTATGTGGTGTAAGTCATAAGGCTCAAGATCAAGCTCTAAGAAGGAGAACAAAGTCACTAGAAGGAGAACAAATGTCAAAATCAGAACTGGAAGCAGCCTAAAAGAGCTAAGTGCACTCTGACCTTTAGTTTGGGTTGTTCCTATGTTTGGAGATATTCTATGTGACCTTTGCAGGATGTTGGAGCTCAAAAATGTTAGTCTAGATCAAGTTAAGCTGACTTGATGATTTATGAGTCCAACATCAATCTTAAGCATGTCAAATACTAGAGAGGTGAAAATCTAAGAGAAGGTATGTTTCTAGACTTAGTACATTGGATTTTGTGTACTAACGTATTTGTCTAAGTGTTAGAGACATAGAAAAGAAGAAAAGAACAGAGATGCAAAAGGCTTGGCTGTGTACAACCAAGACTCAGCTCGGCTTGGTACACCGGACTGTCCGGTGGTGCACCGGACAGTGTCTGGTGGTGCACCGGACCAGGCTGAACTCTGGTGAACACGTCGCTCTCGGGAGAAGTCTGGCGAGGTATGGCTATAATTCACCGGACTGTCCGGTGAGCCAACGGTCGGCTGGGCCAACGGTCGGCCGCGCAATCCGCGCGTGACGCGTGGCCAAGCCAACGGTCAGATGGGAGCATCGGACTGTCCGGTGTGCACCGGACAGTGTCCGGTGCGCCAACGGCTCCAAGACGGCAACGGTCGACTGTGCCATTTTTGGAAGGAAATCGGGCACCGAACAGTGTCCGGTGGTGCACCGGACTGTCCGGTGCGCCACCCGACAGAAAGCAAGAATTGCCTTCCTGGATTGCTCTCAACGGCTCCTAGGCCCCTTGGGTCTATAAAAGGGACTCCTAGGCGCCTCCAACACATACACAAGTGCAGCCAACAAGTGTAGACATCACTCTGATCAATTCTCACTCTCCCTCTTATGTGTATCTCTCTAGTTTGTGTAGAAGGCAAAGCTATAAGCCTTTAGAGAGTGGAGAGGAGCTGCTAAGAGCTAGAGCAAGGTCTTGAGCATATCGTTACTCTGCCGGAGTGCTGCCAATAAGATTGTGAGCAGCCGCAGTTTCGTTGTAACCATCTCAACATAGTGGAAGGCTCTATCTGTTAGATTGACAGATTTGAGCAAACGGAGGAAGGAGTTGAAACAGACTCCAAGCCCAGGTGTGGCTAACTCCAACGAGGACTAGGCAAGCGTTTCAGGCTTAGCCGAACCTCGGGATAAATCCTTGCGTCTGTGTGCTCTGTTCTGTATTGTATTCTGACTCTCTGACTTATTCGCTTTAATATCTGCACTTCAACACTTATCTGTGGTATAAGCTTTATTTGAAGTGCAGGACATTTTGAGACAGGATCTTCTATTCCACTGCAACTTACTCGAAGGGTTCTTCTCTCCACCGCGATCCTGTCTTCGAGTAGAGTAAGATTTAAGTTTTAAGGTGATAATTTTTATTCGCCTATTCACCCCCCCCCTCTAGGCGACATCCATATCCTGTTCCCGAACCAAAGGGAACTTTCAACATGCCACCGCACGTCGCGGAGTGATCGAGCTGAAGCATCATCTGGCATGAACATGTCCGATTTGTCATGGATTTGGGAGTAGGAAGCAAGCTCTACAGTGGGAAAACAAACTCTGCATCTGGGCAAGGGGCGATGAAAACGTGTGGGTTCCCATCGTCCTTGCTCGTCGATGAGCAAGAATGACATGGGGAAGTGCACAAAACGGGAGGCTAGAAGAAAATCCTAGCATCGAGAAGACGCATATCTAAGAATTCGTACCGGCAATGTGGAGGAGAAGAGCAAACGGAGCGTCGACCGTCAAACGTGCGGGGAGAAGGACGCACGGAGCTCGTGGTGTCATCAGGGTCGCTGTCGTCGACGAAGAAGATGACACCCGCCCCTTTCTCCACCTTTGCCCATGCACACTATCACCCTACACACCGTGGGGACGCTTACGCGCGGGGGTGGAGGGCAGATGGCTGGCGGCGCTAAACGATGGGGGAGTTCATGCTAGAAGCTTCTCGGTACGTCGCCGACGGAGAAGGCTGCGAGGTTTCGTGGAACGTTGATGCAGAATCCGATGGCTAGAAAACTAAAGGATGACGTGGACCTCTGAGAACACAGCTTTGCGCCCGCGTTTTATATATAGAAAAAATATATAATATATACTATCTATATCCTCATCTAATACCTTCTTTCTCTGTTCCAGATTATAAGTCGCTGTTACTTTTTTATATCCATTTTACTATACATCTACATACAATGTATATCAATACATAGCGAATATTATGTAAAAAAAGTTAAAACAAATTATAATTTGAAAACAAGAAGAGTAGTTTGGAGCATACGCAGAACGTGTCCTAAAGATGGTGTTTTTAGGGATGGTTGAATAAAGAAATTGTATAAGCTATTAACTTGTTACATTAGTTTTTTACATTGTTTTGTGTTATTTGCCTTAGCATTAATGGTAGTTGTGTTGTTGACCCATATGATACATGACGAGTCGTCCGTGGTGGGTTTACTATCTTGAGAGCTGGTTTGGTGGCAAAGTAATTAAAGAGGATTGAGGGGAATAATTTTTTTTGAAGTTTAGTTTTTAATAACAAGAGATTTTTCTCTCTCTCCTCAATTACCTCGTTATGGCTAGTGTAAAAACTCAAATCCTCTCTAGAATTGACTAGATTAAGGAAAAAATTAATTTATTTTCTCTTAAATCTTCTTCAATCCTGTAGGGGATTTGAAAGTTAAGAAGATGGATGATTACTTTATAATTCTTGTCGTTTTAAACTTATCTAGTTGCTCGGAGAGCTCGGGCTATTTTTAGAATCGGCCTGGTCTAGTGATGTCTCATGTCTGCGTTATTTCCGACGTTTCATAACTTTTTTATTTTTAATAAAGACTATATAACTCACTCGAGATCTTTTACGTGGTTGGGCGAACACCTCTAGCTACCTAAGCGTCGGATTTATTCTAACCACAGGATGCCGCGGCGCGTGGAGCACGGGCATTGGATTCGATGCGGCCGGCCGGCGAGGGAGGAGTGTGACGTGGCACCGACGACGGACGAGGCCGGTCGGACGGGAGAAAACAAATCGATGGTGTTTGGGCTCAACTGCAGACTGCAGTGCGCTTCCGTGTCCCGCGTCGCGACTCGCGAGGACGTACATGTAATGTGTTTCGATCAGCGACGTGCATGTAGTGCCTTGTGGTCGAGTTTTCTGGGTTCATGGTACGCTCAACATTGGGCTACAAAAATACTATCCCGATAGTAGTAATTACAAATATAGCATTATAGCAGTTACATGTTTGGACTTTTGTTATCATGGTCCAGTTTAACTATTCAACCCCCGCCGCCATCAAGCGATAAGCTCCCTAAAGCTAACACTCTCCTCGCCATTTCCTAACGCTCCCACTTTGCTAAAAAGAATGTAAGCCCCATTTCAATAGACAATAGGAGCCAACAAATCTTAAATTTAATTGAATTCATAGAGCATATTATCTATATCTATAATTAAGTTTATTGTAATTTATAATGTATCTAATTGTACATAATCAACATTATAAATATCCATATCTTTTTTACATATATATTTAATCAAAACTAAAACTATGTGATTCCGCCGGTAGCGAGACTTATTTTTTAATAGGGGGATAGTTAGATGTGCGGATGTTGCTATATTTTTTATGTTGGTTAGGTAGTTGTGATTTGTGAATATTAGGTTTAGAGTCAATAAGCATTGTTGAAATCTCTATTTATGTATTTGTTTTATTTTTATATAGCAAAGTAGTATGTGTTATGCTCACGGAAAATTAATAGGCAAAGAAAAACAAAATTATTCACGCGCTCACTCATCGTCCACGAACCGGAATTCTCGAGTCTATCATGGTCGGCGGTGACCGCCAAGAGACGTTTGCCTCTCATTGCACCGACCACTTCGGATGCGACACCACGCTATGACCCACCCACCTATCAACCTTCATTATTCACCTCCCTTTCTTTTATTTTGCAAGCACGTTCCAATGAGCAGAGCAGATACGTGGGCTCCACCCTTTGCGCTGATTTGATCCGATATGTTTCCCTGTCTGTGCACAGCAAACCTCCCGCCACACACGCGCGCACACACCATAGATTACAAAACCGTTGTAGCTGGTAAAACCGGAACCCACCAGTAACGGTTTACCACCGGTAAACCGGTGAAAACCGACCGATTTACATAATTTAAATCAATTTGAATTTATACTGGTTTACCGGCGAATAAAACCACACTAAACCGTCGGTTTTTCGTGAAACCAACCGGTTTTCACTGTTTTTTACAGAAAAATGGTAAATTTTGATAGGAATTATGTGTAATTTGCTCAGCTCACATTGCACAGTAAATATTAATTGACCCACACGACATATGTTCACCAAAATAACATACAACGTACATATGCAACCATAAACTCCAGTTCTCATGAAACAAACAACCAGCGAAACTTCGCAATACTCAAATACAAGTTATTTTATAGCTCTCCAACGAGGCAACGACATAGAGGTCGACTTATTTCACAATACTCACATATTCAGCTCGAGCCATAGTAATAATACTCAGGCATGTTGTAAGGATCGTGATATTGTTCCAATCCGTCATAGTGATAGTGATAGATCTATACAAAAGGTATGAGATACATTAGCGAGAAAACAAGAACGACAAATAAATACTTATCCACAAAGCAAAAAAAAACATATCGGTGCAGCGGGAACTTGTCTATACCCATATTATGGTCCCGGTGGATACATATTTGATACCTTATTTTTGGGACTCTATAATTGCGGCCCTAAAATATGGGTTATCGACCTTTCAACCCAGGATGCCAATGGCATGACAAGCCTTTGCCCAAGCCCTACTGAAAGTCGCCTAGAGGGGGGGGGGGTGGATAGGCAAAACCTGAAAATTAAAACTTTATCCCCCAACTAGATCCCTTGATTAGTGGTTAGAACAAGATATACAATTATCGGAGTATAAAAACTAAGTCCTTGCTTGTAAAGAGTATTGCTTTCAAATAATGCGGAATTGACAAAACAATACTACTAATAAGTCTATGAGAATAAAGCAAGAGGGCTTAGATAAAAAGAGTAATCACTTAAGTTCTTCCTTCCATGGTGTTGCTTTACTAAATGAGAATTTATCTTTAAGCAACACCAAATGATATTAGCAGAGAATAGTGCAAGAAAAAACTTGGAAAGAAAAAGCACAAACAAATCGTGCAAGAAGAACTTGGAAGGGGAAAGCACAAACAAATCACAAGCAATAAGCACACAAGACACGGGTGATTTGTTTTACCGAGGTTCGGCCCTCGAATGCCTAGTCCCCATTGAGGAGTCCACTAAGGATGGGTCTCTTTCAACCCTTTCCCTCTCTCCACTGATCACTCAAGACCGGCGAGTTCTTCTTCTTCTCACGGATCACTCAAGATCCCGCATGGACCACCACACTCTTTGGTGTCTCTTGCTTAGCTTTACAAGCCTCCAAAACTTTGGAGGAAGTTCAATGGGAGTCAAAACTCCACGCGCAAATGAACACAAAGAAGTAGCACACACTATCTCTCAATGAATCTCACAAGGCACTAGTGCTAAACTCAAATGAGTAGCTCTTTCTTGCTTGCTCTATCTTTTGTGGCACTTGTGTTGGTTGTAGTGGTCTAAATCTTGTGTATAGGATGGATCAATGAATATATGTGGTTGGGAGGGCTTGAGTATGTCAACTAGATGACTTGGAATGTTGCTTGGGCTCCCACACATTGAAGTGGCCGGTTGGGGTAGTATTTATAGCCACCAACCAAATTGTAGCCGTTGGAGAAGGCTACTGGCGATGGGCGCACCGGACAGTCCGGTGCGCCACCGGACAGTGTCCGGTGCGCCAGCCACGTCACCTGGCCGTTGGGTTCCGACCGTTGGAGCTCTGTCTTGTGGGCCCGCCTGGCTGTCCGGTGGCGCACCGAACAGGCCCTGTAGGCTGTCCGGTGTACCACCCACGCGTGCTCTGCTCCTCTGCGCGTGCTGGCGCGCATTTAATGCGTTGCAGTCGACCGTTGCGCGCGAAGTAGCCGTTGCTCCGCTGGCTCACCAGATAGTCCGGTGTTACACCGGACAGTCCGGTGAATTTTAGCGGAGCGGATTCCCGAAGCTGGCGAGTTCAGAGTCGCTCTCCCCTGGGGCACCGGACACTGTCCGGTAGTGCACCGGACAGTCCGGTGAATTATAGCGAAGCGCCTCTGAGATTTCCCGAAGGTGAAGAGTTCAGATTGGAGTCCCCTGGCGCACCGGACACTGTCCGGTGCGCCAGACTAGGGCAGCCTTCGGTTGTCCCTTGCTCTCTTTGTTTGAACCCATTCTTGGTCTTTTTATTGACTTTTTGTGAACCTTTGGCACCTGTAGAACTTATAGACTAGAGCAAACTAGTTAGTTCAATTATTTGTGTTGGGCAATTCAACCACCAAAATCAATTAGGAAATAGGTGTAAGCCTAATTCCCTTTCAATTTCCCCCTTTTTGGTGATTGATGTCAACACAAACCAAAGCAAGTATAGAAGTGCATAATTGAACTAGTTTGCATATTTGTAAGTGCAAAGGTTACTTAGAATTGAGCCAATAGAAATTCATAAGATATGCATGGATTGTTTCTTTATAATTTTAACATTTTGGACCACGCTTGCACCACATGTTTTGTTTTTGCAAATTCTTTTGTAAAATCTTTTCAAAGACATTTTGCAACTAGTCAAAGGTAAATGAATACGATTTTTGAGAAGCATTTATAAGATTTGAAAATTTCTCCCCTGTTTCAAATGCTTTTCCTTTGACTAAACAAAACTCCCCCTCAATAAAAATTTCCTCTTAGTGTTCAAGAGAGTTTTAAGACATCAATTTTGAAAATACTACTTTCTCCCCCTTTTGAACACAATGAGATACCAATTTGAAAATCATAAGTTTTAAAATTTGGTGGTGGTGCGGTCCTTTTGCTTTGGGCTAATACTCTCTCCCCCTTTGGCATGAATCGCCAAAAACGGATACTCGTGAGTGAAATATAAGCCCTTTACTTTCTCTTCCCCTTTGGCAAACAATTAAAATATGAGTGAAGATTATACCAAAGTGAAGAACTATGCGGAATGCCGGCAAAGAGTAGATAATACCGATGGAGTTGAGTGGAAGCGTCGTCTTTACCGAATATTCCATTTCCCTTTCAATCTATGACTTAGCATGAAGTACACTTGCAAAACACATTAGTCATAGCAAATGAAAGAGATATGATCACAAGATATATCAATTAAGCATGATCATAGTTCTATATAATATAGTTTGCTCCCCTAAATATGCGCATGGAGAGAAACACATATTTTGGCCTTAAATGCCAATTGCACATAATTAGGTTAATGAGAACATACTTACATCATACAGAACGTGAAATGCATTGTGTCATAGTATAAGTGTGATGCTCATGACAGTTTATGCACTTATGAAAGCATGTTATGAACAATTTAAGCATTTTCCCTTGAAAATTTCAAAGAGGCTTAAGGACCATCCACCTTTAGAACAAAGGCATCTTATCCTCGTTACAAGGTTAAGCTTTAAGCTCTTTGACAATAAAACCACTTCATCTAGTTTTAACAAGGATGCATTAATGCATGAGTGAGATTATGAGAAGTTAAACTAGGTATGAAGCAGGGTTAATGCATGGACATGCTTTCTCTTCCTTTTATACAAGATATGCAAAGAGTGTATAGAAAAAGGAAGATTTAGGTACGTGTGTAAATGAATGGAAGTAGTTTTACCGTTGTGTACCTTCACATAGAGATGCTCTCTTCATTGTGCTTTGTCCTTTGTCTTAGTTGCTTAAGACCTATACTTAAGACAATATATGGAAGTATTTTGCACAAGAGAGAGTTCTGCAACTAGTGATCCTTTTCTAAGATATTGTTAGCATATATCAAATGGATCACAAATTGCATAAATGTATCATGAATTCTCCTTTTAACTTAGTGCATATCAAGAGAGATATCGATTGATAGTATACATGGCACTAAGAAACATGATTGTTAATTGAAGTCATTCAATGATCAAACAAATAACAGATGTGATCAAAAGAACAACATATGCATTAGTTAAGCTTGAAATAGGAGAATCCAGCAAATATGCTACTTTAGAGTGAAAGATAAGAATTGAAAAATAGTAGCATACATCATGAGAAACTCATTCCCATGCAAGAGACTATATGGAATTACGAATATAAAGTGATAGTCTCAACATAATCAAGATATAGAAAGAGGCTCCCCCTAGAGATATGCATCAAGAATTTGAATGAATTGAATGGATGCTTTTACTTTAAAGACAAATAGGGAGAAGCATTATACATCTTGATCAAGGCTTATAAAATTTGCAATAAACAACTTAAGCCTAGAATTCTCATTATGAAAGGGTTTAGAATACTCACAACCACACCATTGATTGTTTTGTAGATCTTATTATCTAAGTAGGTGTTGTTGTTCTTGATGTCTTCCACTTTCATTTGAGAGTCCTCCCTTTGTGGTTGTTTCTCTTTCAAACTTATTGAAAATACTCAAGAAAGATGTTAATGGCACAAGGGAGCATATGATGAAGGATGATTCTTTTAGATAGGAGGTAAAACAATTCATCATCTATAAGTCACATAGACATGAAGTAAATTACTTAACGTTAGAGCACAACAATATGCATCCTTTAAGCAATTTGATCAATCATAGGAAATTTACTTCTTCATATTGAGTTTATTAATCATTACTTGGAAGTAAATCAATATGAGAATATGTATAGCAAAGGCATCAAATAGATTCTAATGGACTAGTGCATTTATGAGAATGAGATTGAATGCACACCTAGCAAAAATTAAATCCAAAAAGAATCTATTCTTCACATAGGTAGAATAAGATAATTTAGAGTAAATAACCATTGATGGGAACTATATTTGATTAAGAAGATGAGTTCCCATACCTTTGCTTTTACCTTTCTTCCTTTGGGTGAAGAGCAACCCTTGAGGCTTGTGCACTTTCTCTTTTGTAGATATTCATAAGTAAGCTCAAGAGATACGTCGTTAGTAACACAAGCACTAGTTTCCATTTTTGTAATCATTTTTGATAAGGAATGAAAAGATGGATTACTAAAACATGGAAACTTCATAGCATGAACTAGATTATCCTATAGATGATGTTATGCTCAATTTTAACTCATAAAACAAGCATAAATAATCTCTTAAGATTATAGGAATAAATTTAATTCATGATATGGAAAGCGATAAATGTGAAAGAATCAAATCCAATTTAAGTAGAAACACATCATAAATCATTGGATTGATTTTTATTCTCATGTTAGATTACACATTTCCAAAGAGAAACTTATTCTCTACAAGTGAGACTACTCGAAATACTTGGATAAAAGCATTGGTCCCACTATTCTAGTTATAGAGAGAGTTTTCCTTTTATAAGTGTCCTAAGGATTTGAATTCCTTACATGATATTTTATTCCTTTGAGAACTTGAAATATCTCTCTATATCTAGAATCATGGCAATAATAGAATGACTAGTGAAAAACATGCTATGAGATACTTTCAATCAATTTAAAACATGTAGATTGCCATAGGATGGAAATGATGAGTATGCAATCTACCATATGAGAGGAAATTCTTCAAAGTATGGTAATATAGATTTAGAGACATTTGAAGTGCTTCTTTTTCTATGCGACTACACAAGACACATGAGAAATCATAATTTAAAATACTTGCACTTAAAAACACAAGTGTTACCATCCTTCGGCTTTCCTCCATGTTGTAGGCCTTGATTTTTCGCACAAGATAATTCTTTATTTCCTACAACATCAATATCTTCCTCGAGATGATATGAGTTTAGACATAACAATTTGAAATAACTTTGGGTCAATCTTGGATATATAGATCATTGAAGATTGATAGCTTGAGTTAAATTGAATTAACATTCTCAAGCACCCCAAAGCTTCATATCATCTCCTTATCCTGCAAAGCTTGTCAAGCATATTTTGGTACCCATCGCTTGATGGGTCCATCACGGTTAGTCAACAAAGATCTAGGAACCCAAAAGTCCTTTGTGTTAGAACTTGGTAAACTCATTACCTTTCTAGCACAAGTTGCAATTTTGGGTTGCCTAGTTACAAGAGAATTAATTGACAAGATAGGAGTGGAAGTGTTACCAATAGGACATTCTTTGTATTGATGTCCCTTCTTTCGACATATGTAGCATAGGCGATCTTCGAGCCTTGAAGATTTCTTCCTTCCTTGTTTCTTGCTTGCTACATGGTTAGTGAATATTTTCTTTTCTAACATTATGCCTTTTTGTTTTAAATGGGGACAAGTTCTAAAAAAGTGTCCCTTCTTAGAGCATTTAAAACAAACTTTATCATCCTTATTAATAATCAAGTCATTTTTAATATAGGGACATGACCTAATCGAGTGCCCCTTTTCAAAGCATTCACTACACTTCTTACTTCTCTTAGTGTGAAGTGTGACTTGATTATTACCTTGGATGTTACCTTTTATGGAGGCGTGGTTGAGGCTTTTGGAAGAGGTATTGATTTTCTTCTTTTGTTCCTTCCTCTTGGCAATCCTCAAGTCCTTGACATTTTCTTCAAGGGATTTAGTGCATGCCACGGTTGTTCCCGTCTCAAGCTTCTCCACCATGTGATCACGATTATCTTGAGAAGGTTGAGCAATGCACTTCCCTTGTGGTTGTGTCAAGCTCATTTTTAGCCTCTCATTTTCTTCTTTGAGCTTTTGATATGTATCATCATTTGTTCCTGCAAATTCTAGCTCAAAGGAAGATTTGCTTGTCGACGGACAACAAGCATTAGCACATGGTAATGTAGTTTCAATTTGAATACATGTGCATGAGTGAGGTTGTTGGGATTTTAAGTTTTCTATCACAACCTCATGTGCAATATTCAATATGATATGATCATCCATAAGATTTTCATGAAAACATAGGAGCATATCATATTTTTCTTGAAAAGCTAGATTTTCATCTTTTAGCTTTTCTACTTGGTCCTTAAGCAAGGCATTCCTATTTATTGATTGAGCGATACAATGTAAAGAGTTATCTTGCTCAATTGAAATAGTTTCATACCTTTGGACCAAATCAACATGAGAGCACTTTAGCTCCTCATGTTCTTTAGTCAACTCGTCAAAGCTTAGCATTTTCATGGAGAGAATATCTTCTAGCCTTTGACAAGCTTTGCTTTGCTCTCTCGCTCTTTTTAGAAGTTTGAGCATGACCGCCTTATCTTCTTGGCTTAGGCGAGCGTAGAGTTGCAAGAAGCTTCTTTCTTCCTCCTCATCCTCGTTTGTGCTTCCGCTATCATTTTCATTAGCCACACAATATATGTGGGAATCGAAATGGGAAGACAAACCTTTTGGAGAGGTGGATTCATCATTTGGTCTCCATCGTTCATTTTCTTCTTCTTCCTTCAAAGAGTTAGTTTCACAAATACCAAAGGAAGTAGAAGCACAAAATGAACTATCATGTTTGGACTCATCAAATTTTCTTTTAATTCTAGTCCAAATATCATGCGCATCATGAATGGATTCATTATAATTTGATATGAAGGCATGATAATCTTCATTACTAAGAGAATTACTTAAGATGTCATAAGCTAGGTAGTTTAAGCGAAAACATCTTTGATCCTCCTCGGAAATATTTTTTCTATTATAACTAGAGGGGAAAACACTCTTGTCTACAATTTGATCTAATTGAGGATCTACGGTCCTAAAAGCATTTATTACCCTAGTGGACCATGAATCATAATTAGAACAGTCGGGAAGTAATATCTCAAGAGTTACCTCCTTGTTTTCCTTGGAAGATGTCTTCTTGTTCTTTTGGGATCTTCTTCAAGCCATCACTTCGAGTTGTTAGACTCAATATGAAGTGCCTAGCTCTGATACCAATTGAAAGTCGCCTAGAGGGGGGTGGATAGGCAAAACCTGAAAATTAAAACTTTATCCCCCAACTAGATCCCTTGATTAGTGGTTAGAACAAGATATACAATTATCGGAGTATAAAAACTAAGTCCTTGCTTGTAAAGAGTATTGCTTTCAAATAATGCGGAATTGACAAAACAATACTACTAATAAGTCTATGAGAATAAAGCAAGAGGGCTTAGATAAAAAGAGTAATCACTTAAGTTCTTCCTTCCATGGTGTTGCTTTACTAAATGAGAATTTATCTTTAAGCAACACCAAATGATATTAGCAGAGAATAGTGCAAGAAAAAACTTGGAAAGAAAAAGCACAAACAAATCGTGCAAGAAGAACTTGGAAGGGGAAAGCACAAACAAATCACAAGCAATAAGCACACAAGACATGGGTGATTTGTTTTACCGAGGTTCGGCCCTCGAAGGCCTAGTCCCCATTGAGGAGTCCACTAAGGACGAGTCTCTTTCAACCCTTTCCCTCTCTCCACCGATCACTCAAGACCGGCGAGCTCTTCTTCTTCTCACGAATCACTCAAGATCCCGCAAGGACCACCACACTCTTTGGTGTCTCTTGCTTAGCTTTACAAGCCTCCAAAACTTTGGAGGAAGTTCAATGGGAGTTAAAACTCCACGCGCAAATGAACACAAAGAAGTAGCACACACTATCTCTCAATGAATCTCACAAGGCACTAGTGCTAAACTCAAATGAGTAGCTCTCTCTTGCTTGCTCTATCTTTTGTGGCACTTGTGTTGGTTGTAGTGGTCTAAATCTTGTGTATAGGATGGATCAATGAATATATGTGGTTGGGAGGGCTTGAGTATGTCAACTAGATGACTTGGAATGTTGCTTGGGCTCCCACACATTGAAGTGGCCGGTTGGGGTGGTATTTATAGCCACCAACCAAATTGTAGCCGTTGGAGAAGGCTGCTGGCGATGGGCGCACCGGACAGTCCGGTGCACCACCGGACAGTGTCCGGTGCGCCAGCCACGTCACCTGGCCGTTGGGTTCCGACCGTTGGAGCTCTGTCTTGTGGGCCCGCCTGGCTGTCCGGTGGCGCACCGGACAGGCCCTGTAGGCTGTCCGGTGTACCACCCGCGCGTGCTCTGCTCCTCTGCGTGTGCTGGCGCGCATTTAATGCGTTGCAGTCGACCGTTGCGCGCGAAGTAGCCGTTGCTCCGCTGGCTCACCGGACAGTCCGGTGTTACACCAGACAGTCCGGTGAATTTTAGCGGAGCGGATTCCCGAAGCTGGCGAGTTCAGAGTCGCTCTCCCCTGGGGCACCGGACAGTCCGGTGAATTATAGCGAAGCGCCTCTGAGATTTCCCGAAGGTGAAGAGTTCAGCTTGGAGTCCCCTGGTGCACCGGACACTGTCCGGTGGCACACCGGACAGTCCGGTGCGCCAGACCAGGGCAGCCTTCGGTTGTCCCTTGCTCTCTTTGTTTGAACCCATTCTTGGTCTTTTTATTGACTTTTTGTGAACCTTTGGCTCCTGTAGAACTTATAGACTAGAGCAAACTAGTTAGTCCAATTATTTATGTTGGCCAATTCAACCACCAAAATCAATTAGAAAATAGGTGTAAGCCTAATTCCCTTTCACCTACCAAGAATCTCTTTTGAACTCCTTCCCTTACTTATCCAGAGACCAGTATCTATCCTCTGTTGTCTTGGTCCAGAGGCTTGAGCAAGATTGTAGTCTCTAACACGCTCAGGTACTTGTTCTCTACTCCTTCCCATCATCCATTCAAGTGACCCTCGAGATACCCTCTAGCTGGAGGATCCACCACCACTGTCATACCTTGCACTAGCTCTCTGATTAAATTCGTGCTCCATGCGTGACTGATGTAGAGCCGCTTTAAGTTTATCCTCATACTCATCGTCCCCATAACGGGTCTGTGCTGCCTCATCTGCCCTCAACTGCTACCTGAACCTAGAACTCTTCTTTTTCTTTGTCTTATCTATGTCAAGTTGCAAGTATGCCTTTATGTCTAAAGTAACAGAGGGACATTCCTTGACATTCTTCCCTCTATGTGCGAGATGCTCCTTCAATCGGGTACCACCCCCTCCGCTCTATGTTTCTCTACAATACTTGCATTTGAAACCTATGTGATACACCCAGCCTAGGTGGGGTTGGCCGAGGCCCAACAAATTAGGGTTGCCCGGAGCCCAACAGTTCATTAAGCACACCCAACTCAGGGAAAGGCCCAATCGCTCCAAAAGACTAGCCCAATGGGGGAAGGGTGGCTCTCCCTTTTAAAGTGGCTTCCTCCTCCCAAGTTAAGCGAGGTGGGATAATTCTGAGGCTCACACGGTCGCCGTCCGACTACAATTGGGCCAACTGGGCCAATTGCGTCTTTGCCAACGGGTAATAGTGGAGGATGTCCTCATCATTCCCACCTTCTTAAAATGGGCCCTAGCTCTGATACCAGATGATACACCCAGCCTAGGTGGGGTTGGCCAAGGCCCAACAAATTAGGGTTGCCCGGAGCCCAACAGTTCATTAAGCACACCCAACTCAGGGAAAGGCCCAATCGCCCCAAAAGACTAGCCCAATGGGGGAAGGGTGGCTCTCCCTTTTAAAGTGGCTTCCTCCTCCCAAGTTAAGCGAGGTGGGATAATTCTGAGGCTCACACGGTCGCCGTCCGACTACAATTGGGCCAACTGGGCCAATTGCGTCTTTGCCAACGGGTAATAGTGGAGGATGTCCTCATCACTATGCCAACCTTCTATCTATGCAACAAGGCTCTATCTCTATCTTCATCCGACATGTCTCTTAAAGATGTGGCAAAAATATCATATAACTTGAAACAATAACTAAACCATACTAATCCATAAACCATAAGCCAACGCATCTATAATAACAATACTAAATCATATTTACAATAGTAGTAAATAATATTATGAGTTACATATATAACTAACATGAACGGAATCTAACAATAACATGAACGGAATATAACAATAACTATGTAATAACATAAACATGAACGGAATCTGAAAACCTAAACATTAAAAAACCAAATTTAGGCACTAAATATCTAAAACGGAGCTAAATCTTGGTACTATAACCGGTTTACTGGTAGTAATACACGGGTTACCTCTCTCTCTAGGCGGTTTACCGCTGGTTTCGCGGGAGAAACCGCCGCCCATGAGGATCTATGCCGACGGCTGGGGCAGCGGCGCAGCGGGCGGTACACTACCGGAATCCGGGCCTTTGCCGAGTGCCTTTTGTCGGGCACTCGGCAAAGGAGGCTTTACCGAGAGCTGCCCTCGGCGAAGGCCTGCTCTCGGTAACGAGCTGGTTTACCGAGTGCAGGACACTCGGCACAGAAAAACTCTCGATAAAGACATGTTTGCCGAGTGTCAAATACTCGGCAAAAATGGCTCTCGGCAAAGGGCCGTCAGCGGCCATCCTAAAGCTGACGGCTGTCAGCTTTTGCCGAGAGCCGAGGGTCGGCACTCGGCAAAGAGCCTCTTTGCCGAGTGCCAAATATTTGGCACTCGGCAAAGTACTCTTTACCGAGTGTCTTCTCTGGACACTCGGCAAATCATATTTTTATTTTTTAGGTTTTGTCCACCAAACTTTTTGTGGTATGTTCCTACACTATGTAAACCTACATGTATCATTTGTGGACGATTATAACAGAGTTTTCAATCGTTAGTAGATTTAGTTCGTTTATTTGAATTTCTTCGGAAAATTCAGATTTGAACTGCAGGTCACTCGAAACTTGAAAAACTGTGCATGCAAAAATGGAATCCATGTTACTTAGCATAAGTTACGACCGATTTCAGGAGCGGATCGGAAACTTCGAGCAACATGCTCACTAAACATGGCCGTGAACTTGCCATCCACATGTTTAAAAATTGTATAAAACACAAACAAAGTCAGAAAATTATGAAACTTGTCCACGTGTCATGATATCATATGTAGAGGCTGTGATAAAAATTTGAAAAAGTTTTGAGAAAACTGTGACGCACTATATGTAGAAACCTAAGAGATCCACATTGAAACTCTATGATTTCATGTGTAGTTCTCTTAAGTTTCTACACATAGTGTCTCACAACTTTCTCCAAACATTCTAAACTTTTTATCACAGCCTCTACATATGATATCATAACACGTGGACAAGTTTCATGATTTTCTGAGTTTGTTTGTGTTTTATACAATTTTTAAACAACTGGATAGCAAGTTCATGGCCATGTTGAGTGAGCATGGTGCTCGAAGTTTCCGGTCCGCTCCTAAAGTCGATCGTAACTTGTGCTAAATAGCATGGATATTATGTTTGCACGTACGGTTTTCTAAGTTTCGAGTGACTTGCAGTTCAACTGTGAATTTTTCGAACAAATTCAAATAAACGAACTAAATCTACTAGCTATAGAAAACACTTTTCTAATTGTCCCAAAATGGTACATGTAGGTCTACATAGTGTAGGAACATACCACAAAAAGTTTGGTTGCCAAAATTTAAAAAATAAAAATGTACTTTGCCGAATGTTCAAAGATGCCACTCGGTAAAGATAGCTTTGCTGAGTGTTTTTAAGGCTTTGCCGAGTGCTTCAGACACTCGGCAAAGCCGACGATTCCGGTAGCGGTAAACCGATCCTGGCCAGCGGTTTACCGCGCTTAACCGCCGATAAAAGGTGCGGCGACGGCGGTTTCTGCGTGTGCGGCGGCGGTGAGCCTGTGCGCTCTCGGGTAAGGGAATGGGGAAAGTGAGAGGAGCTAGGGAGTAGAGGATTCAATCTATAGTATTTAGATTTTTTTAACGGGTTAACAGGTCCATACGTTTTTCTATTTTTATAGGCTAAACTGATTTAAATTTAAATATCTTATATACCAAATTACTCACTAAAACATATAGTTTTTATCATATTTTTTAATAAAATTTTCAATTTTTTAAAATTTAATCTGAATTTTAAAAACGCTGGTAAACCGGTACCATCCACCGGCGTTTCAGTAAACCGAGCAGTTTACTATCGGTTTCCACCGGTTTTGTAATCCTCGGCACACACACAACACAAGCATATGTGATTGGTTTTTTTAATAATGGAAACCGTTCGGCTTTAACGGTTTAACCTCATTTAAAAAAAGATATCAGTCTAAAATTATATAAAAAAGAGAGATAATCACATCTATGAAATACCTCGCAAAAACTAAAATATATCATGATGAAGTTAGATATTTTTTCGATTAAGGCCCCTTTGAAACGTCTGAAATTTTTCTGTTTCCTAAAGTATTCTGGAAGAACCTAAGGTCATGATTGGTTGTAGGGGCGTCTCGCGCCAGCATCGTGCCAGCCTGGGCAGAAGCGGGCCCAAACATTACTATAGATCACTAAAAACTTGGGTATTCAATGAATATCCATAAAACACCCCTAGGCCCGCCACTAAGCCTAGGCCGCTGAAAACGAGGGGGAGTTGGGTTTCCGCTCATGCAAGCTACCCATCGAAAAAACACCAACACTACATGCGTGGGAGCAGACTGTAGAGATGCTATGCAGCTATCTAAACACGCATCAAGTGCGGTCAACGGAATGCCGCAGGCCTGAGCATAGCCAACCAATCAACCAATCACCCGGTAAATGTGTATGGTTGCTAGGAGAGCTCTCGAGCTACTTTTAGAGCTTGTTTGAGAGTAAGGAGAAGGGAGATGATTAGAAGTAGGGGTGGGCGTTCGGGTTACCCGAAAATTTCGGGTCGGGTAATTCGGGTATTTTAAATTTCGGGTTTTGAGAATTGATACCCGAAATTACAACGGGTTTTACAATACCCGAAAATTCGGGTACCCGAAATTTCGGGTTCGGGTATTCCCGAACTACCCGAACTATTGTATTGGTTTCATAAAAACACATACACCCTATTAAATTAGTATAAAGATATAGTTTGAATAATGATATACATGTATATATAAAACACAAGCAATCTATAATCACAAGTTATGCACACTTACACATAATTATAGATGTACAAATTAATAATTAAGCATGACATGAGTACATGACACATGAAAGTTCGGGTAATTCGGGTATTTCGGGTACCCGATTGTGATACCCGAATTACCCGAAATAAATTCAGGTTTTGCAAGTTGCTACCCGAAATTCTCGAACAAAATTCGGGTTTCGGGTATTTCAGGTTCGGGTTCGGGTATTCCGGGTTCGGGTTTCGGGTTACGGGTTTTTTGCCCAGCCCTAATTAGAAGAGTTAAAATTTCTTGATATTTAAATATAGAAGAAGTTAAATATAATAGATCCTCTTCTACATTTAGATAGTAAAGAATTTTAGCCGCTCCGACTCTCTTTTTCGGTTGTCCGCTTAGAATTCGCATGGTCTCGTGATCTGTGCGCTATTCCCAACCGGTTCGGATTCCCTGACTCGCCCCCTATAGCAGTTTGCCCACAGGAACGTCACCGCCCAAATGAAGCACATATTTTTACGGAGAAATGAGCCCAACTTGATGGGCAAGAGACAATTAAAACGAGAACGCTGGCTGATTCAATACCTACATGATTGGTTGCTAGCATCTGCGGCATGTGGTTCACGCGAGCCTAGACAGCCAGAAACGCCCCTTGCTCACTTCAACGCCTCTCGCTCACTTCTCTACGCATGCAGGTAAGTGGGTGAAAAAACATCTATGGTGTCTCCACGCATGCAGGATGAAACCATATCATACAGGAAACCAATCACTAGCTGAAGCCTGGTCAACGCCTCAAGTCAGCCTAGACAAGGATGGCCTGACAACCAATCACAGGGTACATAAACATCTACAAACACTATTTTAGGTGCAGATTTAACTTCCATTTCACTTAAATATTTTGTCTAGTGCTCATGCTCCAGCCAACCAAAATAACCTCAATAAAATGCCACTATTATAGCTCATCAATTTGCATAGAGTAACCAAATAATTTTCAAGTCACTCAATTGTAGGCAATTACAAAGATCAAAGACTCTTTACATATCCCCTTTAGGGCTGATTTGGTGGACAGAGATGACGAGTGGATCTATAGGGAGGAACTACTTTGCTTTTCAATTTTAAATAGCAAGGGGATTCCTCGCATAAATCCCCTCGTGATCTCTATCCACTAAATCAGCCCGTATGATAGAGATTATTATTCTCATAATGTAGTTCATATGAAAACAAAGAAACAATTGGTTCTTTGAAGGGGTGACACCATCAATTATGGATCTATTTGGTTTCCTTGGGTCAAAGGTAAAGAGCTAAAGTTTAGAGACTAAGCTTTAGCCCATCCTACTTGGTTTAAGTGACTAAAGTAGTTACTAAAACAATTAATGTTATTCATAAAGACCAAAATACCCTATTTCCAACTCACTCTCTCCGAGGCTGATGTTGTCATTAAAGTCGTGCTAGTAGTTGCCATAGTAGCCGTTGTTGGAGTACACCATGGCGGGGGACTCATGCCGCACAATGCAGGGCGGCTCGTTGAAGGCGGGCACCACGCGCACCGTCAACGTCATGATGCCCCTTAGCTTGGATTCGGACACCTAACCACATCTTAACTTCTCTGCTTGAGCTAGACAACCTCGAGCAAGCAAGAGTGAGCGAGGGTAAAGGACATGGTGGAACCTGTGTACTTCTCCCGGGTGCGAGCTCTCCTGATGTGGTCCAGCTCGGACGACCACCACTCCTACTCTGCGCTGGCCCTAGTGTCATCGCTGTGACCGCTGTCTTCCAGCTCGCCTAAACATGGCAATGGATAAAAACCTATTGAGTATTACTTTTCCAAACTCATATCCACAAGAAAAAATACGTCCGCTAAAAAACCCATACCCATAACGGATATAAAATTTTGTCCGAATCTATGCCCATGCAGGTTCCGGGTATCCAACGGGTATCTCATACCCACTAACATCAAAAAGAAATAATTCATCATGTAAATAATAGTCAATATATTAATAAACCACAATAAACGAAACAAGTTACAACTAATTTTAGCTTAAACTTTGTTACATGAAGTTTATTTCAATTAGAACATATTTAATTAATAATATTATGAGGCATATTTATAAGATTGATTTTAAGACAAGTTTTAAAAACACACGGGTTTGCCGGTATGAATAGTGGAAGAACAAACACATGCCCACATACCCGTTGGGTTTTCATTTGAACCCATTAACAAACTCATGGGTAGAGAAATTAGCCCAAACCCATATCCTAATAGAGCAAAAACCCACCGGGTTTCGGGTACCCACCAAATCAGGGGAAGGGGGCGAATGTCGGTGTTGGGGAATGAGGGTGGTGGAGATGAAGACCTGTGGCAATGGCGAGGGATGTCTAAAAATGCAGGGCATGGGAGGGTTCGCTGATGGGGAGGATAATGTGGGGAAAGATGAGATTTTAGCCCACTTTAACTCCATCTTGTGGGCTAATTGGAGCTAAACTGTTTTAGCCCCTTTTTTGTCTTTGTGTTTTGTACTTTAGCCCTTAAATTGACTATGTTTTAGCCTAGAGTAACCAAACAGTGTTGGTGTTTAGTACCGACGGTGTACTATGGGGCGTACCGTGCAGTGCTTTTGGGAGGACGGCGATGTCGATCACAGCTCGATGGTTCGTGCAGGGCACTGCAGAACAAGGCTAATTATACAAGTTCTGAAGGTTGAATTGCTCTGAGTTCAAGGGTTTACAAGGGATTGTTGAAGGTAGGAGATGAATGTCATTTTGAGATCTAGTAGGGACTAACCCTTTTGTTGGGGTACCTCCTTCCGTCCCAAAATATTGTTCTTTCTAATCCTCTTTTCTCTATCCATATTCGAATGAATGATGATGCATATAGGCATACACACAAACTATATTCATATGTTAATTAATGAATGTATGTTTAGTATAAAATGAATTAATTATATAATCCAGACATTTCTATGTGCTATCTACTAATTAAGTGGCACATGTAATGAAAGTAAAGTTATATATATATATATAGTTTATATATTAAGAGCCCTAGGCTTCCAATAACTAGAGAAAGCCCAGGTCGGACGGTGCAATCCGATCGAGCCGGACTAGGTCCGGACGCCTATAAAACAAGACCCGGAGTGCTAGGGTTCAGTTTTTTACGCTCCACCCTGATTCATTAGCGATGGCACGTGCGACGACGACGATTGTCCGAGAGCGTGCGCGGCGGTGGACCCCCAACCGGTGGCCGCGGCTCCCTGACCTCGACGCGTGGTGGCAGTGGTTCCTCGATCCAGAGTAGTGGTGGCAGTTCCCAGGTCGGTGGCGCCAGCTCCCCGATCCAAAGGGCGAGCGACAATGGGGCCCTTGTGTGGGCAAGCGGCGGTGTCCCTGGGGCCCTGAGGCGGCGACACTTCCAAGGCCGGCGAGCAAGCGGCGCCCCTCGACATGCGAGTAGCGACGACGATGCATGAGCCGCGAGGTTCGAACGAGCGGCGTCACGGAAGGCGTGAGGTGCGCGCAGCGATGATCGCACGTGACATCTCCGATCCGACGTAATTTGGGCGGCCCGAGTGACGACCTACATCTGTGCTTATGTCATCGACGACGTCCTCCGGCCACTACCTCCTCCGATTCGTGTTTTCTTTTCAATTATTATGTTTTATGCCTACCACATGTATTATTTACGCTAAAAATGTACGATTTTATGCTTAAACACGAAGTTCGTATATCAATTTAATGCATGCATATTTTTACATGCACATTGGAAAGACAATTCCTTGATTTATGCTATTCGTAATTATCATAAAAAATCAAATCATTATGGAGTCTATAATCTTCTCCTCAGACATTTGGATGATGGTTACGGCAAATGCCGAAGCTCAGAAATCAATCGAGCTCGCAAAGAGAAGAAGGCTAAGATAGCAATCACAACGAAAACAGCTAAATGGCACGAAAAATTTTCACGGCACATGTTTCTATATATATACTCAGAGCTCCACTGCTCGGTGGGTCCCACAGTTCAGAATGATTCGCTATTCTAGCGAAGGGAAGGTGTTTTTGCAGACCTTCAGCTAAAGGCCTTCGTTCACGTCGTAGTTTGAATTTGTTATAAAGAAACAAATTAATACTACGAGAGGCTACTGTTGGGGGCCTTCCTCTCCCGAAGGTCCTCAAAACATGACTAACCATCTGCTTTCAGCATAACATGGATTATTATAGGGAGCTTCGGCTTCAGGATGGAAGTTTTCTCCTAGGGCAAAGATGTACAAGATGAAGATATAGCCCAAAGATGATAAGGATGAATGCTGAAGCTATAGCCAAAGAGTAACATCTTCGGCTTAAGACGATGATGAAGATCAAACATGATCCTGGCTCGAAGAGAAAAAGAATAGCTAGTCCCTAATGATTTATGTTATAGTTGTGAATAACTGTTGAGGACACAAATGTACTTCTACTCGGGCTGCGTCCCGTGCCTATAAATAGATGAACAGTAGCACCGTACTATTCACGCTGAATTGTAATCGCTCTTGCATCAACACCTTCGAACAAATCGAAGTTATCAATGTAATATTAATTCTGTTAATGTACATATGCGTATTATGAAATACATATGTATATATAGCCGATAGATTACATTCATTGTCTTTACATATCCCAATTCTTATAAATCACGAAGGCATGTCCTTCATGACCTTCGTCTAAAGATCATTATATCCGAGAGGAGATAATACTTCGGATGACGAAGGTACTTGACCTTTAACAATTGTGTTGCCTTGTTCTTGATTCACAGCATTTGAGAACAAGTGACCAACAACCGTGTTCACTTGTGTTGATCTTCACTATTTGATTTGTTTCTTCCCTCTCCTCTCTCTCTCTAAAGTTCTCTTGCTCACATTGTTTTGAGTTTGATCCCAAAGTTATCTGCATTGATTAAGCAGCCCATAGCAAAAGGAACTATCTTCCGCACTTTGTATTATTTCTAACACTAACCTCGGGTATAGTGCGTGTTCGAAGTATATAAATTTCAGGTTTCACCTATTCACCCCCCTCTAAGCGACTTTCAATTGCACTACAACACAAATCCCCTATAGCAACGCATCCATAGCAACATATGGTTTTATGCGTTGTAAAAAATTAGCGGGCAACACTTAATATGCGTTGCAACCATCATCTGTTACGCTATTAAGGTGATGGCAATGCTTAATATGTGTTACTAGCACCATCCGTTCATTAGCTAGGATGTAGCAACACTTAATATGTGTTGCTAGTGGCATCTGTTGTTTAAATAGGATACAACAACACTTAATATATGTTGCTAGCGAAATGTATTGATTAATATATTCTCATTTATTAAAAGCAGCCTTTCATGTTTTTTATTAAACAATCCACCGTCCGTCTAAAAATAAATGGAACCGAACCACGAAACCCTAACGCGAGTTCGTCCTGGCGATGTCTGCTCTACACCATCGCGGTCACCTCCAGCCCTAGCGCCATCTGCTCTGCACCCCCACTGCTAACCTCCTCAGCTTTGTCCTACCCGCGCTCCTCCTCGTCCTCAGCCCTGGCTTGTCCCCACACCTTGATCCCAGATCCCGCATCATCGTCCCCTTAGGTCGTCTGACTCCATCTAGCAACGGCAACGGTGGCTCCTCCTATTATGTGTTCTAGGACTTGTACGGGAACGACAACGGCAACGTCACCTTCACTCCTGTGGTCGTGCCCCCCCTGTCTCCACCAGTCCGTCACCGCCAGGGCCTGCTTGCTAGCCCTGGAAATGTTGTCGCCTTGCCGCCACGCATCCACGGTATGCTCTCCCCACGTCCCCACTTGTCGACCCCAGGTCGCCTCCTCTAGCCTTTCGCTGCTTTGGTTGTCACTATGCATGTGTGCAGATTTAAGGTCGTTTGCTTCTGTTGGTTTCGATTCAACTTTCCATGGTGTCGTCATTATTAGCTCAGAGTTTGCTTTTCCGCCTTATTACTTGCATGATTTTGGTTCATGTATGCAATGCACTCTTCTTTTTTACAGGAAAGATGTCTAAGCATCTCATCGTCGAAACCTCCATCGTTACCAGGCTACACCTTGATAGCAAAAAGTTTGATAAAGGTAATTTATTTGTTTTTTGCTTCTTTTTACGATTTACATATTACAATACAATGGCAAAGTTAATGTCTGTCTGTGAGGCTGGACTATGGTAATAGTGTAATGGAAATTAAAACTAATGTTTTCATGGTTCAGTTTGCCTTGCTTATCGTTTAGTATGGTTTAGTATGATTTCACCATTTCGATGTTCATGGTTCTGTTAGCTATGTGATACCTAGAGTAGAAACCCACTCATGTCTCATCCTTGTTTGTTTCTGCCTGTAACTGACTTGATTATAGTCTCGTGCCCTACTATGGGTATTCTTTTTCTGACTCTCTATTCTTGTTTTTGCGACCATCATGTTCTGAACGTCCAGCACATTCAAAAGCTAGATAATCCAACTGTACGAAGGGATGTCGGCTAACCACCATGGTATGATGAGTGTGGATGACATTGCCTCGAGGTTCACAGTAGAAGCCTCTGTCGTCCAACACATTGTGGATGACTGGAGATTGGTGAATAATTTTTCCTCTTTTTTGAATTTATTCTACTGCAATCATTTTGTTGTTTACTGATATATAGTGATGATTTGATAAGCTGGCGTATTAGATGTTTAACTTATCCTGTATTTTACTCCACAGGATCATAACTCGACAGCTGAACGATTTCCTGATTTCAATTGCAGATAGAAAAGGTGGCTCTTTAATCTCAACCACAGCAACAGACAACATGAGGGCTACGACTTTGATTCTCATTTAATTTGGCATTATTAGTGATGAGAGCGATGAGTCTACTGATGACTCCGATTTATGAGTCATCTTTTGTTTGTTTCATAATGCCATAGAAAAAATGTAAATTCACACATTGTGTAATGAATTAAGTTGTGGATAATATTTTGTAATGGTACTACTATTTTTAATACAGAGTTATTTTAGATTATTTACCAAGCCTATAACAGTTTGGAAATTGATAATGTGCAATGCACATGCTCTACATATTTTTTGGTCCAAATAAAATAATAATTATAAATATTTGTTTATGGTTCATTACTTGCAACGTATATAAGCATTGCTATAACACATTCTAAATGTTGCAATAGCTCTAGAGAAGAACTGGCCTAGTTGTGGCAGAAACACATATAATCGTTGCAGTAGCCATAAGTATCTGTTGCATTTTAGCAACGATTATTAATAAGAGTTACCAACGTATATGTATGTGTTGTAATAGACCCTAGCAACGGCAACATAGGCAACACAAAATTATGCATTGGTATAGGCCTTAACAACACTTATAATGGCATTTAGTTGCGCATATATGTGTTGCTATAGGGGGGTTTATTTTGTAGTGTTGGTATCAGAACCCGGTACTTCATTAGAGTCTAACAACTCGAAGTGATGTCGGAAGAACACGCCAAAAGGAAAATGGTCACGGGGGAAAAGCCTGGATATTTGGGAAAGAAGAACGAAGAAAATACTTCGTCAAAGGAGGTCGGCGACAAGCACAAGGAGCACAAGGAGGAATTTGCTAGCTCCATCAAGTCACACAAGAGGGGTGACAAGAAGAAAAAGAAAATGAAGAAAGTGGTCTACTATGAGATCGATTCTTCCTCACCCTCAACCTCCGGCACCGAGTCCACATCGTCGAAGCGCCAAGAGCGTAACAAGTATAGTAAGATGTCACTTCGCTATCCTCGTATTTCTAAGCGCACTCTTTTACTTTCCGTTCCCCTAGGCAAACCACCATATTTTGATGGTGAAGATTATTGTATGTGGAGTGATAAAATGAGGCACCATCTAACCTCACTCCACGAAAGTATATGGGATATTGTTGAGTTTGGAGCGCAGGCACCACGGGTGGCAACGAGGATTCCGATTCCAATGAGGCCGCCTAAATAAGGCATTTCAACTCCCAAGCCACCTCTATACTCATTGCTTCCTTGTGTCGGGAGGAGTACAATAAGGTGCAAGGATTGAAGAGTGCCAAAGAAATTTGGGACGTCCTCAAAACGACGCATGAAGGGGACGAGGTGACCAAAATCACCAAGCACGAAATGATCGAGGGTGAACTTGGTCGATTCGTCCTCAACAAAGGAGAAGAGCCACAAGAAATGTACAATCGGCTCAAGACGATGGTCAACCAAGTTCGCAATCTCGGGAGCACCAAATGGGATGACCATGAAATGGTCAAGGTTATTCTAAGATCTCTTGTCTTTCATAATTTCATTCAAGTGCAACTAATCCGTGGAGATCCTAGATATAAATAGATGTCTCCCAAGGAGGTGATCGATAAGTTTGTGAGCTTTGAACTTATAATCAGACTCCAAACATATTGTCAACTTGGAGCAATGTGCCACCTCCACACCCGAGGTGCAACCCGTTGCATTCAAAGCAACAGAAGAAAAGAAGGAAATGTCTACACCAACAAGTAGACTCCCAATCGACGCCTCCATGCTCGACAACGAGAAGATGGCTCTTATCATCAAGAGCTTCCGGCAAATCCTCAAACAAAGAAAGGGGAACGACTACAAACCCCGCTCCAAGAGGGTTTGCTACAGGTGTGGTAAGTATTGCTAAATATCCATATACAAGTGATAGTGATAGAGACGACGACAAGAAAGGGAAGAAGAAGATGGAAAAGAAGAGATACTACAACAAGAAGGGAGACGAGGTGCACATGAGACGAGAATGGGACTCCGACGAGACCTCCACCGATTCCTCCTCCGACGAGGACGCCACCAACATCGCCGCCAACAAAGGCTTTCTCTTCCCCAACGTCGGCCACAAATGTCTCATGGACAAGGACAGCAAAAAAAGAAGGTACATTCTAGAGATACCCCAAATACACTACTTCCGATGACGAGGGTACCTCTAGTGATAATGATGATGATTTAAATTCTCTTTTTGCAAACCTTACCAAAGAGCAAAAGAAGAAAATTAATGAATTAATAGAAACCATTAATGAGAAGAATGATATCTTGGAATGCCAAGAGGACTTGCTCGTTAAGGAAAATAAAAAATTTGTTAAACTAATAGATGATTATGCTCTTGAAGTAGAAAAATGCCAAACTTGACTAAAGAGCTAGATACATGCAATGATTCAATTTCTTGTCTTAGAACTAAAAATGCTAGTTTAATTGTTAAAGAATTGAATGCTTGCAAAGTTCCTACATCTATTGTTGAGCATGTTACTATCTGCACTAGATGTAGAAATGTTAATATTGATGCTATGAATGATCACCTTGCTATAATCAAAGAACAAAATAATCACATAGCTAAATTAAATGCTAAAATTGCCGAGCATGAATTAGAGAATGACAATTTTAAATTTGCTCATAGTATGCTTTATAATAGGAGACGCCCTGACATTAAGGATGGCAGTGGCTTCCAATAAGGGAGCCAAAGCAACATCAAACTAATGCCCCTAAGAACATGCTTTCTAACTTTGTTAAGGGCAAGGCTCCCATGGTTTAGTATAGGGAAAGTTACATTTTATATTCTAAGAACTATCCTGAGCACAAAATTAGAAGAATTCATGCTAGAAAATCTCATTCTGTTTCTCATGCTTTTATGTATAGTAATGAGGCTTCTAGTTCTAGGCATACAACTCATATCAAAGTTGAAAGGGAATTGTGCCCTTGGGCCATTTCTATAAGTGTTTTGGTGATTAGATGCCCAACACATATTGATTGAGTTCTTATGTGCTAAATGTGTGAAAAGTGCAAATCAAAGAACAAGGTATGTTTCTAGACTTAGTAAATTGTTTTTTAATACTAACGTGTTTATCTAAGTGCTAGAAACAGTGCCAAGAAAAGAAGAAAAGAGATGGAGAAGGGTTGGCTCTGTATAGCCAAAACCAGCTCGAGCCTGGTGCACTGGATAGTGTCCGGTGGTGCACCGGACAGTGTCCGGTGCCCCAGGCTGCTCGATGGTGAATTGGCTGCTCTCGAGAATCGGCCAGGCGACTTCGCTAAAAATCACCGGACTGTCCGGTGAGTCTTCAGCGGCTGCGCCCAAGGACTTCGGTGACGAACTCTTCGCTCTCGGGAAAAGAATAAAGCGTTACGGCTAAAATTCACTAGACTGTCCGGTGAGCCAACGGCGCTCGTGGCCAACGGTCGGCTGCGCAATCTGTGGGCGACGCGTGGCCCGCTCCAATGGTCGGTTGGGCATACCAGACTGTCCGGTGTGCACCAGACTGTCTGGTGCGCCAACCGGTCCCAAGGACCAACGGTCGGCTGTGCCCGATATGGAAGGAGATCACGCACCAGACTGCTACAGTAGCTGTCCGATGGTGCACCGGACCACTCGACAGAAGGCAGGAATTGCCTTCCAAGTTGAACACCAACGGCTCCTAGCTGCCTTGGGGCTATAAAAGGGACCCCTAGGCGCATAGAGCACAAACAACCAAGCATTCACGGAGCATCCTAAGACTCCCATACTTCGCCTCCACGCATTTGATCGTTTGTGTTAGCGATTTGAGCTCCGGTTGAGTTGTGAACTCTCTGTGTTGTGTTTCGAGCTCAAGTCTTGGCTTGTGTGCGTGTGTGTGCTGCGGATTTGAGTCTTGCGTGTGTTACTCTCTCTCACTTACTATTGTGCTTCTCTTGTGATAAACTTGTAAGGGCGAGAGGCTCCAATCTGTGGAGATTCCTCGCAAACGGGAAAAAGACTATAAGGAAAATAGCCATGGTACTCAAAGTTGATCATTGGATCACTTGAGAGGGATTGAGTGCAATACTTGACCGAAGGAGGTCACCACAACGTGGAAGTAGGCATTGGCCGAACCACGGGATAAATCACTGTGTCTTGTGTCCATTCTCTTTGTGATTGGCTTTAGTTCACACTCTAGCAACTAGGTTTTAATCGCACTAACATTTCATAACCAAGTTTTGGCCTTCTAGTGTTGAATTTTACAGGATCACCTATTCACCTCCCTCTAGGTAAACACAAGAGTGCCTAAAAAGAAGATTGTTGATGCATCTAATGAGCATAGCATTTCATTTAAGACTTTTAATGCATCATTTGTGCTTACTAACAAATCAGGCAAGGTAGTTGCCAAATATGTTGGGGGCAAACACAAGAATTCAAAGACTTGTGTTTCGGTACCCAAGGTACTTGTTTCTAATGTAAAAGAACCCAAAACATTTGGGTACCTAAGAAGAAGGCCTAAATTTGTTTTGTAGGTTTATGCATCTGGTGGGACAAGTTGGATAATTGATAGTGGGTGCACAAACCACATGACAAGGGAGAAAAGGATGTTCTCCTCATATGAGAAAAAAAGATGATCCCCAAAGAGCAATCACATTCGGGGATGGAAATCAAGGTTTGGTCAAAGGTTTGGGTAAAATTGTTATATCTCCTGACCATTCCATTTCTAATGTTTTTCTTGTAGATTATTTAGATTATAACTTGCTTTCTATTTCTCAATTATGCAAAATAGGCTACAACTGTCTTTTTACTAATGTTGGTATTACCGTCTTTAGAAGAAGTGACGATTCAATAGCTTTTAAGGGAGTGTTAGATGGTCAACTATATTTAGTTGATTTCAATGATAATAATGTTGAACTTCACACTTGCTTAATTGCTAAGACTAACATGGGCTGGCTCTAGCATCGCCAACTTGCTCATGTTGGAATAAAGAATCTTCACAAGCTTCTAAAGGGGGAACACATTTTAGGACTAACCAATGTTCATTTTGGGAAAGACAAAATTTGTAGTGCATGCCAAGCAGGGAAGTAGGTTGGAGTTCATCATCCACACAAGAACATCATGACGACCGAGAGGCTGCTTGAGCTACTTCACATGGATCTATTTTGCCCGATTGCTAACATAAGCATTGGCGGTAGTAAGTACTGTCTTGTAGATGTGGATGATTATTCTCGCTTCACTTGGTTGTTCTTTTTACAGGAAAAATCTCAAACCCAAGAGACCTTAAAGAGATTCTTGAGACGGGCTCAAAATGAGTTCGGATTGAAAATCAAGAAGATTAGAAGCGACAATGGAACGGAGTTCAAGAACTCTCAAATTGAAGGATTTCTTGAGGAGGGCGTCAAGCATGAGTTCTCTTCTCCCTACACACCTCACCAAAACGGTGTTGTGGAGAGAAAGAATAGAACTCTCTTAGATATGGCAAGGACCATGCTTCATGAGTACAAGACACCGGATCGGTTTTGGGCGGAGGCGATTAACACCGCTTACTACTCCATCAACCGACTCTACCTTCACTGAATCCTCAAGAAAACATCATATGAACTCCTAATCGGTAAAAAGCTCAATGTTTCTTATTTTAGAGTTTTTAGAAGTAAATGCTTTATTCTTATTAAGAGAGGTAGAAATTCAAAATTTGCTCCTAAAGCAGTAGAAGGTTTTTTACTTGGTTATGACTCAAACACCAGGGCATATAGAGTCTTCATCAAGTCCACTGGATTAGTTGAAGTTTCTTGTGACATTGTGTTTGATGAGACTAATGGCTCCCAAGTGGAGCAAGTTTGTAATACTCAAATTTGTATACAAAGGATATAGTAGATCTCCTTATTTTATGTGCCATATTGCATCATAAAAAAAGAGAAGAGCATCCAAGTAATTAAGAGTGATTAAATTACAAACAAATGATACAAAAGTAAAAGAAAGTGCATCTTGTTGGAGTTTTATGTGTTTGTGCATTACATAAAATAATAAGGATAATAATAATAAGGTAGTAACTACTAGAAGTCGAATTAAACCCTAAAATTTGGAAGTAGGGTTTTGAAAATGAGAAGGAGAGAAATAATATAAAAATATAGATAATAAAGTTATATTTCCAAAATTGGTATTTTCTTTTATTTTATTTTGCAATATAATGGAGGATAAGTTTGGCACAAATTCGAATTCAAAATTTGAATTCAAACTAAGCTTAGAAACAAAGGAAACAAAATAAAAAGGAGAAGCAAATCCCATCTGGGCCGTCGTTCCTCAATCTGGCCCATGTTACAATTCCCTCCACGCGGCCTGGTTCTCACCTACACGCTGGGGCGCCAACAACCTGGGCCCGCTCGCCATTCTCACTGACGCGTCTAACCTGTGTTGTTCCCTATGCCATGTGGACCCGAGAAGTCAGCCAAACAAAAAAAAGAAACCTCAACAACCATGGTCGTGCATGGCGGGTTCGCCGGTGAAGCTGGGAACGGACTCGGGGTCAAATCCTTCTCCACCTCGCCTCTATATGATGCGCCGCAAACCCTAGACGACTCCTCCTATTTCCCCGTGTCACCCCATCGCGCTTGAGCCAAGCTGACGCCACACAGAGAAAGGGAGAATTGGGTGAGAGATATTGCCGCCACCGTGGATTGCCACCAATAGCACAAATCGAACCCCAGTCTTGGCACCCGAGGCTTGGGAAGTTCTCGAGGAAGGCGTACGCGGGCGCAACCTAGGGGTGGTGCCCTGGGATCCCAGGAATTCCTCACCGGAGTTGGTGCTCCGCCGCAAACTCGGGTAGCGCCGTGGTCGGTGTTCAGCGCTGCGTAACTACCGGTGAGAACGCTACCTCATTTCTTGCCTTCACCTCTGCTCCGTATATCGCCCTTCGGATTGGAGTTCTGCGCTTAGTTTCAAAAAGCAGGGGAGGCCCGACGATGGCGCCGCCGTGGGGAAGAGCTCGCCGCCGCGCGATTCGATCGGGAGAGAGAGAGAAGAAACTCGGTCATTGGTTTTACCATCAATGGCTGTTGGGGCGAAGGCGAAGACGCCACCCTTCGCTCGATGCCTTCGCCGTAATCGTTGGACCAACGGAGACAAGACAACGGGCAGGCTCACCCTTCGTCCCATATGTCACCGGACGAAGACCTGTGACGAGGTCGTCCCATCTTGCGACCTCGTCCAGCACGCAGGCCCACGGCCACACGGCCCATTGTAATAGGCCCTGTGTGGCCGCTGCGTATTACGGGCCTAATTTGTGAAGGCATCCCTGTAATTACGGTCTGTAAACCCGCTTTATGGGAATATTCCGGGGATAACCTAGGTGTCTGAGGGCACATGCGTCCTTAGCACAGGACGCTGGGCACTCGGATACCTATAAATACCCCCGCACAGTGCCCTTGAGAGGCTGGATGAACAGAGCTTTTGCCATCACGTGCTGTAACCCTATTTACGCTATTACACCCCCCCGTTTGATCAACTTGCGCCAGTGAGCAAGTTCCAACATTTGATGCCCACCGTTCGTGCTACGAAAAAACCACCCGCGATGGCACCCAAGAAAGCTAGCTCGAAGGCTGACGAGGCTGCGAAGGCAGCACTGCTGGCCGCAAAAAAGGGCAAGGCCCTCGCACTCACCCACTCCACCCACCAAGAGGCTGCTGAAGACGATGTTCCCCGCACCTGCGAAGACGATGCTCTCCGCACCTGCGGCCTTGAAGGACAACCGCAACCTCCCCCAGGCTTGGCCCCACCGGAGGGCGCGGACCTCACCGAGGACGGTGAAGTCCTCGGCGTTTCAGCGGAAGAACAGCTACAGCTGCGCGCCCTGCGCCTCAAGAACCGCAATCTCCAGAGGCAAAAAGAGATACTGTAGGCCAAGCGCCAGCGCGTGTCTGCACTAGCCAAGGTGCAGCAAATGATACGCGACGAAGAGCAGAAGGCCCAGGACCTCGAGCGGGAGATCGCGCTGATGCAGCGCGAAGGCCACCTCGGCTTGCAGCACGGGCCACCCCTGCAACAGCGCACACAAGTGGAAGACATACGCGAAGGCCACCTCGGCCTGCAGCACGGGCCACCCTGCAACAGCGCGCGCAAGTGGAAGACCCGCACTTCCCCCAGCGCGACTACGCCTTCCCACACGCCGCGCCATTTCAAGGGGTCAACTACCTCGACGAGCGAAGTCCCCTGGCGCCACATCTGCAAGTGACACCCTGGCCTGCCAACTTTCGGGCAGGGACCTATCCCAAGTACAACGGCAGCACGGACCCAGCACAGTACATCATGAGTTATCAGGTCGCTGTTGCATCTTCTGGAGGGGACGACGCCACAATGGCCAAGTCTTTCATCATCACCCTCAAAGGCCCAGCTCTCACCTGGTTCACCAGGTTGCCCCCGCTGTCCATTGACTCCTGGAGAAGCCTAAGGGACAAATTCCTGCTCAACTTCCAAGGGTACCGCCCAGACACCGACGCCTTGGCCGAACTCTCACTCTGCAAGCAGCTGGAAAAAGAGACTCTGCGAGAGTATTACCGCAAGTTTCTAACACTCAAGTCATAGCTGCCCTCAGTCGATGACCAGATCGCCATTCACTACGCCATCAGCGGCCTTCGCGCCGGCGTCCTTTACAGCCACTGCATCAGGGACCCACCCAAGAACCTCCAGGAATTATATCAGCTATTTGAAAAATATGCCAAATCCGGAGAGCTCCACCAACGCAAGGTTGAGTCTCAGAGGAAACCCAAAGATGCTCCACAGTCCAGCCGCACGTGGACGAGGACTCCGCAGCCAGACTCCGGTCGAGACGGCCGTAATCAGCAGCAGGTGCACAACATTGCCAACCAGCACCCCGCTGGTGATGCCCCTCGCCGCCAGGAATATCCCCCCCAGGGCCGCGGAAGTGGAACTCGCGGTAGGGGTCGGGGACGCGCGCAGCCGCCGCGCCGATTCTACTGTCTCTTCCACGGCGAAGACTGCGCCCACCAAACCAAAGATTGCCAAGAGACGAAGGCCACCAGAGACAGGATGGCACGGGCGCAACCGGCCGACAACCCAAGAGTTGTCGCGCACACTTATCAGCAACACCCTCCACCATACATCCACGCCCCCACCCCGCATCCACCGCACCACGCTTACCAACACCATCAGGAAGTACAAATCGTACCTCCCCCACCCCCACCTCCACACCAGCAACAACAAAACATCCCCCACCCCACGCCCCCAAGCAAGAAGACTTCGCCGATCAGCCGTATCGCGGAGTCATTCATATGATCACTGGGGGGTCCAGTGTCGACTTCGACACCAAGCGACAGAAGCGGGACCACTACCGCAGCATCAACCACATCGCCATCACTGGTCCAGTCGTGCAGACGAAGTGGTCCCATGTACCGCTAACTTTCGACGCCCGAGACGTCGACCTGCGCAGCGCCCCCCATATCGACGCCATGGTCATCAACTGCAGCGTGGCAGGCTGGGACCTGCAAAAAGTCCTCGTCGATAATGGTAGTCAGGCAGACATCATTTTCCTCCATGCCTTCGACCGCATGGGCATAAGCCACAACTTGCTCAAGCCTTCGGACAATCCGTTGTACGGCTTCAGCGGCAAGGGCACTTTTCCTATCGGCAAAATAGAGTTGCCTCTCTCCTTCGGTGTAGCGCCCAATGCCTGAAGTGAGCAAATAACCTTTGACATCGTCGACATGGTGTATCCGTACAACGCCATCATGGGCCGGGGCTCAATCAACAAGTTTGAGGCAGCCATTCACGGATTGTACCTGTGCATGAAGATACCAGGTCCGTTAGGCGCCATCTCGGTCTACGGCAATCAGCAGACTGCGCGCAATATAGAGCGGGACTTCATCCCCGGGCAAAGAAATGTCCACTGCCTCACGGCCTAGCGCGAGGTCCCAGCGCCCGCCAGCCCAACTGAAAAACAACACAAGGCGCAGCTGCAAAGCAACGACGGGACCAAGACTGTTCCCCTCGAGCAGACCACGCCCAAGCAAACAGTCACGATCAGCGAAGACCTCACTTCGCATGACGAGGAAAAACTCCTGTGCTGCTTGTCCAAGAACAAGGACGTCTTCGCTTGGTCAGCCCTCGACCTGGTCGGGGTCAGCCGATCCATAATTGAGCACAGCTTGGGAATCGACCCCTCGGTGAGACCGAAAAAACAGCGGCTTCGCAAAATGTCCGACGAGAAGACAGAGGCCGCCAAGACAGAGGTACACCGCCTCCTGGAAGCCAAATTTGTCGAGCTAGTGGCTTACCCCACGTGGCGCTCCAACGTGGTAATGGTGCAGAAAAAGAGCGGGAAGTGGCGAATGTGCATAGACTTCACCAGTCTCAACAAGGCCTGCCCAAAGGACAACTTCCCGTTGCCCCGGATCGACAAAATAGTCGATAGCGCGATCGGGTGCGAGGTCATGTCACTCCTCGACTGCTTCTCCGGTTATCATCAAATATACATGAAGGAGGAGGACAAGGCCAGCACCAGCTTCATAACACCCTTCGGCACATATTGCTTTATCAGAATGCCGGAGGGACTCAAGAACGCTGGGTCCACCTTCTCCCGGCTCACTAAAACAGTGCTCGAAGGGCAAGTCGGCAGAAACGTATTCACATACGTGGATGACATCGTCGTCGCCAGCAGGAACAAAGAGGACCATCTCGCAGACCTCGCCGAGACATTCGCGAACATGCGGGACGCACGACTTCGCCTGAACCCCGATAAGTGCGTCTTTGACGTTCGCCAGGGGAAAATATTGGGTTATCTGGTATCACACCGCGGCATCGAGGCCAACCCAACCAAAATCCAGGCCATTATCAACATGACGCCCCCGCAGTCAGCCAGAGAGGTCCAGCGTCTGATGGGCAGATTGGCCGCCCTCAACAGATTCATTTCCAAATCTGCTGAGCGAAGTCTTCCCTTCCTCAAAACACTCCGCGGCGCAAAAGACTTCGCTTGGGGACCAGAGCAGGTGGCGGACTTCGCCTCACTAAAATAGTACCTGATGGAGTTGGCCATTCTTACGAGCCCCGACTCTTCGCTACCACTGTTGCTTTACGTTGCGGCTTCGCCGCACACGGTCAACGCGACACTGGTTCAGGAGCAGACAGTAGAGGGCGTGATCAGGCAGTGCCCAGTTTATTATGTCTCCGAAGTGCTCACACCGTCAAAATGTAACATGACGGAACTCGAAAAGATTGCATATGCAGTTGTTATGTCTCCGCGCAAATTGCGCCACTACTTTGAAGCATTCAAGGTCCGCGTCACCTCAGATAGGGGACTCGGCGAATTATTCAGAAACCCGGAGGCAGGATCGCCAAATGGGCAGCCAAACTCTCTGGCTACCACATCACTTTCGAGCCTAGGACAGCGATCAAGTCACAAGTTCTAGCAGACTTCGTCGTCGACTGGACCGGGCCAATAACACAGCCGGATCCGTCCGCAGAGAAGGTTTAGACAATCCACTGCGACGGTGCTTGGTGCCATGCGGGGGCAAGCGCTGCTGCAGTCATCACCTCACCCGCTGGGGTCAGGCACAGATACGCGGCACGCTTAAGCTTCGCTCTGGAATCTGACAGATGCACAAACAACATAGCAGAATACGAAGTTGTCATCCTCGGCCTCCGCAAACTAAGAGCCCTCGGTGTCACCACCTGCATAGTCCGAACAGACTCCAAGGTAGTCGCCGGCCAAGTCGAGAAAGACTATGCAGCAAAGGACCCCGCACTTATGCAGTACCTCGCGGCCATCCGAAGTCTCGAGAGACAATTCAAGGGATTCACATTACAGCATGTGGACCGGGCCAAGAATGAAGAAGCTGACGCATTGGCCAAGGCAGCCACCAGGGGAGAAGCCCTACCCTCCGACGTGTTCTATCACGTCATCGGCACGCCAGCCACCCGCAGCCCTGAAGGGCTCCAAATAACCAACGACAGCGAGGGCCACCGCATGATCAACCTTATCATGACCGAAGACTGGCGGGCGCCAATAACCCTATACCTGCAGGGGTAGTATCACCCAATCGACAGCAACGAGGCCAAGCGCCTCCACCACCGACGCCGGGACTTCGCACTGATCGAGGGCCAACTTTACAAAAAGGGGGTCAGTCAGCCGATGCTTAAGTGCATCACCGAGACCGAAGGCATTCAAATCCTGCACGAAGTCCACAAGGGGACCTGCGGCTCCCATGCAGGCCCCAGGGCCCTAGCGGCAAAGGTGATACGCCAAGGTTTCTACTGGCCCACCATTATCTGCGCCGCAAATCGGGTTGTCAGATCCTACGAGGCCTGTCAGAAATTTTCCCCACGCTCGGGACGCCCCTCGCAGTTCACGAAGCTGATCGCCCACACGTGGCCCCTTCAGCGCTGGGGCCTAGACATTGTCGGGCCCCTGCCCACGGCTCAGGGGAACCTCAAGTTCACCTTTGTAGCCGTTGAATACTTCACCAAATGGATTGAAGCGAGGGTAGTATCCACCATCACATCAAAGACGACCCAGAAATTCTTCTGGCAAAATATTGTTTGCCGTTTCGGAGTACCATCCGAACTCACGGTCGACAACGGCAAGCAGTTCGACAACCAAGATTTCAAAGACTTCTGCTTCTCCATCGGCACCAAGCTTGCCTTCGCCTCCGTGTACCACCCTCAGTCCAACGGAGTCGTGGAGCGCGCCAACGGCAAAATTTTCACAGCTGTCAAGAAAATGCTCCTCGACGACAAAAAAGGCAAGTGGCCCGACCTGTTACCCCGAAGTGGTCTGGGCACTGAATACAACTGAGTGCAGGGCGACTGGGTTTACCCCCTTCCGCCTATTATACGGATCGGAGGCCATGACTCCGCAAGAAATAAAGCATGGGTCGCCTCGGACAGCCGCGTCGGCCGTCCCAGACGTAGACGAGCCGACTTCGAAGGATCTCATCGACGGAGACCTCGTCTTCGCCCTACAGGCTCTGGACAAATACCAAGCCCAGACAAAAGCATGGCGCGACCAGGCAGTCATTCCAAGGGAATTCAGCGAAGGGGACCTCGTACTCGTCCGGACAGCTCGAACAGAGTCCAGAGGCAAGCTGGAGCCCATGTGGGAAGGCCCTTACATTGTCAAGTCGAAGGCCTCCCCCAGCGCATACAGGCTCGCAACGCCAAACGGCGAAGACTTAGAGCATTCCTGGAACATTGATAATCTTCGCAAGTTTTTTGTTTGACTCATCAGGGCCAGCTCGCCCTTGTAATTTGCAAAAACAATTTTGTTCTGGCCCGCACTCTTTTCCTCCCGGGGGGTGAGGTTTTTAACGAGGCGGAGTCATGTAATATACAAGAGAAAAATCCCCCGCAAAATCCACGTCGAAAAAAGACCGCACCGACGGTCTTCGACATTCGACCAATACAAAGTCACCACGAGGCCCAGCGGCAGCCGCCCTCGCATGCGACAACTCCGCGCAGAAGTCGCCTAAGGGTGCAGCCGGATTAGCACAAGTGCGAAAAATCGAAGTCTTCCACGAAGACTATCCGCGCAGAAGTCGCCTAAGGGTGCAGCCGGATTAGCACCACAAGTGCAAAAAATCGAAGTCTTCCACGAAGACTATCCGCGCAGAAGTCGCCTAAGGGTGCAGCCGGATTAGCACAACAAGTGCGAAACATCGAAGTCTTCCACGAAGACTATCCGCACAGAAGTCGCCTAAGGGTGCAGCCGGACTAGCTCAACAAGTGCGAAAAATCGAAGTCTTCCGCGAAGACTATCCGCGTAGAAGTCGCTCAAGGGTGCCGCCGGATTAGCACTACAAATACGAAAAAATGAGGTCTTCCGCGAGAACTACCCATGCAACAATCGCCTACGGGTGCAGCTGGACGAAGCTCAGCAAGTGCGAAAACGACTACACCAAAACTGTCCGCAAAAATACCGACTGCACGCGCACCAGACCAACATAACAAACACACCAGACCCAGTACGTAACGCCTTCGTGCGCATAGCCGAATGTGCGAAGGCACACAACCCCATCATACAAGCCATTACATATGTACAAGCGAGGGCATCACACTTTACATCGGCTCAACCTTCGGAATAATTCCCATCTCCCTATAGTTAAACAGCATTATCCTCAGCTCCTCACCCGCAAAAAGACTTCGCAGCTCCCCCTCACCTGCACTCACAGCGGCCGGCAAGGACAACAGTTCCTGCCTGCCAGCCCTACTCACACGAAGCCGACCACCGTCCACCTCACTCACTCTACGCTTCGCGACCGCCCTTCGCCGCCTACGCCCAGCACTCGAACCAGGCACAACTTCAGCATCCGCAGCATGCGGCGAAGCCTCCACCGCTGCCACATCCAAGGCCGCAAAATAGTCCAAGTCCTCATCCGACGACTCTTCGGTCCACTCAACCGAACCCCCAGAGTCACCAAAATCGGAAAACTTAGATGCAGAATCATCCGATTTATTCCCATCATCCACGGTCGAAGCCGCCAAAAAATTAGTAGTAGCGGTTGCGTGCGCAGGCCCAAAATCTTGAACCTGCGCAGCAACCAAGGTTCAGCAACATATCCAAAATTCCCTAACTACCCACACCCACTAAGCCACCTGCGAAGACCCAGCCGTCGCGGGATCCTCCGCTGTCGGCTCTGCCACCATCTCCACAGGATCCTCAGCCCTCGGCGCGGCAGTTGGCGACGGGCCTCCGCTGGCCGCAGTGGTTGCGGATGCATTGGGAACGCCTTCGACGGTTCCCGGGGGCAGCTCCGGGGTGGTCTCGGACGCAGCCACCATCGGGTCCGCCTCCGGGTCAAGCTGCGCGCTGTTCAAAGCCCCGAAGTCATCCACCCTCTCACCACACTCCGCCTGAGACACAGCACACAGATTCAGCAAACCCACATTTAACCCACATTCAACAAACACCAAACAAAAGCCAAACATTACCTGACCCCTCGCCGTCTCAGCCCGCTCCCTGCCACCTCCCGACTGTGGGGGCCCCACATCCGGTCGTAGAGGGCTCCCGCGGATTCCTTCACCACAGGGTCCTCGACCTTGTAAATATCGCGCTTGAAATCCTCATCAGCCTGGTCGAAGACCTCATAGTGCCGGCACCCTTCGCGAGATAGCGCGTTCATCGCCCCCTCGCAGATGACCAAGGAGGCATAGGACATAAACCCCTCCACAATGGTGGGGAGCGCCAGCAGCTCCTCCTGTATCCACTCGAAGCAGCAAAGTCCGGGCTCTCGGTCCGGTACTTCGAAGTCAGCGGTCCGCGCGCCCAGCTCATGGTATGAATCCACAAGCTGTTTGCGTGTCCGCTCAGCCTCCGAGCGCATCGAAGCCTCGGCCCTCTCCACACGGGCCTGCAGAGCGTTGAGCCGCCCCTCCAACTCCTCGGCGCGCTGCCTGGCAAGACTGCCCTCCGCCCGCGCCAAATTGGCTTCCGCCTGCGTAGACTGCGCCTTGGCGAGGGCCTCATTAGCCTCCTTCCTTTCCTCCGCCAGTTGGCGCCGGAGGTTAGTCCTCTCACCCTCCAGCGCGGCCACCTTATCCGCCAGCTTGCGGCATTTGCTGTCGGTGGCCGATTTTTCCCGGACGACGTCAGCATGTTGTGTCCGAACTCTCTCGACTTCGGCAGACACAACTGCCGTCAGGGCCCCCAATGCCGTGCGGTCAGCGAAGTCAGCCGCCTACAAGACACACATAAGACCACAGCCCCAGCAAAGCCGGTAAAAAACCGAAGTCCAGCTCAACGTACCTGACTTAGTGCCTCCTTCAGCTCCTTCAGCCGGCGAGACACAGCACCCGCCTCGTCCCTGACTACAGCGAGCGCCGGAATCTCGCCACCGGCACTAAGAGCACCGCCCTTCGCCCCGGCAGGCGGAACAACAACAAGTTGGCCTTCGTCCGACCCTGCAACATATCAACTTATTAAAAAAACTCGAGCCAACGACTTACCAACAAGATAATCTTCCACACTAATGTCGGTGGCGAAGTCGGCGACGCGCTTGCCCGGCGGCGGCAACTCTCGGGCCGCCTTCGCAGCCTCCGGCACCCCGCTGGGCACAGGGGCGGCCTTCACAGACTTGGAACCACCGGCGGCTGCCGCCTTCGCAGCCTCCGGCGCCCTGCTGGATGCAGGGACGGCCGACTTCGCCGCCAAGGGCGGCAGGCTTCCGCCGGGGGGCAGCAGCTTTCGCAGTCCCCCGCTGCCTCTTCGGCCTGGCCTCATGAAGCCTGACGACCGCCTGGCGCTTCTGTGCAGCTCCCTGACGATCCTTGTCCATCACTGCCGACACAACAGCAGCAATATTCCGCCCGTAAGGAAACACTTTCCAGTCACGAACCATGCGAGATGTAAAAAAGTCTTCGCCGGCCGCGCGGGGGACAGGAACATTCTTAGGCCACCAACCCCCGGTAACCCTCAGCATCCGCGCCGAAGACTCCCGGAGCTCGGGCGAAGACATCCTTTCCCCCGGGGCCGCGCATGTCTAAAAGGGAAATGTGCCCTTGGGCCATTTCTAAGTATTTTGGTGATTTAGTGTCCAACACAAGTGCCTAAGTGTAAAAAGGTGGACAAAGTAAAAATCAAGAATTAAGGTATGTTTCTCAGACTCAGTTCATTGTTTTATGGACTAATGTATTGTGTCTAAGTGCTGGAAACAGAAAAAATCGAGTTGGAGAAGAGATGGCTCGAGCAGCCAAACTCTGCCCAGTCTGGGTGCACCGGACTGTCCGGTGGTGCACCGGACAGTGTCCGGTGCGCCTGGCTGGCTCGAGCGAAGTGGCTGCTCTCGGGAATTCACCGGCGACGTACGGCTAAAATTCACCGGACTGTCCGGTGTGCACCGGACTGTCCGGTGAGCCAACGGTCGGCCGGGCCAACGGTCGGCCGCGCAATCTGCGCGGGACACGTGGCCGAGCCAACGGCTAGAAGACGGCACCGGACATGTCCGGTGCGCCAACGGCTCTCAGGCTGCCAACGGTCGGCTTCGCTATTTAAGGAAGGAAATCGGGCACCGGACAGTGTCCGGTGTGCACCGGACTGTCCGGTGCCCCCGATGACAGAAGGCAAGAATGGCTTTCCAAACTTGTGCTCAACGGCTCCTAGCTGCCTTGGGGCTATAAAAGGGACCCCTAGGCGCATGGAGGAGCAAAAACCAAGCATCCTTTGAGCATCATTGATCACTCACACTTCATTCTCGCGCACTTGTTCGACATTTTAGTGATTTGAGCTCCGTTCTAGTGTGCTAGTCTCTTGAGCTCAAGTCTGGGTTTTGCGTGTGCGTATTCGCTGTGATCTTTGTGTCGTGTGTGAGTTGCTAATCCCTCCCTTGCTCTGTGATTCTTCGTGAACATCTTGTGTAAGGGCGAGAGGCTCCAAGCTGTGGAGATTCCTCGCAAACGGGAATAAGAGAAGCAAAGCAACACCGTGGTATTCAAGTTGGTCTTTGGACCGCTTGAGAGGGGTTGATTGCAACCCTCGTCCGTTGGGACGCCACAACGTGGAGTAGGCAAGCGTTGGTCTTGGCCGAACCACGGGATAACCACTGTGCCATCTCTGTGATTGATATCTCTTGGTTATTGTGTTGTGTTGAGATCCTTCTCTAGCCACTTGGCATATTACTGTGCTAACAAGTAACCAAGTTTTGTGGCTTAAGTTTTTGAAGTGTTACAGGATCACCTATTCACCCCCCCTCTAGGTGCTCTCAATTGGTATCGGAGCAGTTCTCTTCACAAAGGGACTAACCGCCCGAAGAGATGGATCCTAAGGGGAAGGAAATCGTGATCAACAACAAAGAGAAGGAATCCTTCGTCAACGAGCCGAAGGACGACAAGCCTACCGACTCCGGCTCAGGCCATAGACGGAAGGAAGGGAAGAAGAAGAAGACGAGGCGTATCAAGGAGATTGTCTATTACGACGACAGCGATGAGTCCACTTCTTCCCAAAAGGACGACGACCACAACGACTACGAGAGAAGGAAACCGGTTAATTCGAACTTTTCTTTTGACTACTCTCGTATTCCGCAAAGTTCAAATTCACATTTGCTCTCCATTCCACTCGGCAAGCCCCCACACTTTGATGGGGAGGACTACGGATTTTGGAGCCACAAAATGCGTAGTCACCTATTCTCTCTCCATCCTAGTATATGGGAGATTGTGGAGAGTGGAATGCATTTTGATAGTTCGGATAGTCCCATGTTCATTAATGAACAAATTCATAAGAATGCACAAGCTACTACTGTTCTTCTAGCTTCTTTGTGCAGGGATGAATACCATAAAGTGAGCGGCTTGGATAACGCCAAGCAGATCTGGGACACCCTCAAGATTTCTCATGAGGGGAACGGCGTCACCTTTCTCACCAAGATGGAGTTGGTGGAGGGCGAGCTTGGACGGTTCGCGATGATAAGGGGCGAGGAGCCGACACAAACATACAACCGGCTCAAGACCCTTATCAACAAAATAAGGAGCTACGGAAGCACGCGATGGACGGACCACGACGTCGTCCGACTGATGCTAAGGTCCTTTACCGTTCTTGATCCTCATTTGGTAAATAATATTCGTGAGAATCCCAGGTACACCAAAATGTCGCCCGAAGAAGTCCTTGGAAAAGTCGTTAGCGGGCGGATGATGATCAAGGAGGCGAGGTACGTGGACGACGCCTTGGATGGTCCGATCAACGAGCCGCAACTCCTTGCTCTCAAGGCAACAAGAAGCAAGGAGGCGCTACCTAGTAAGGTGGCACAAATTGAGGCAGCCGGACTTAATGATGAAGAGATGGCCCTCATCATCAAAAGATTCAAGACGGCGCTTAAAGGTCGCAAGGGACAGCCAAGCAAGACCAAAGCCAAAGGGAAGCGCTCATGCTTCAAATGCGGTAAGCTTGGTCATTTTATTGCTAACTGTCCCGACAATGATAGTGAACAGGACCAAGGGAGCAAGAGGGAGAAGAAGAAGGCATACAAGAAGGCAAAGGGCGAGGCACATCTAGGCAAGGAGTGGGATTCGGATTGCTCCTCCTCCGACTCTGACAATGAAGGACTCGCCGCCACCGCCTTCAACAAGTCATCCCTCTTCCCAAACGAGCGTCACACTTGCCTCATGGCAAGAGAGAAGAAAGTAAGCACTCATGATACTAGTACTTATGCTTCTTCAAGTGAGGATGAGTCTAGTGATGATGATGAGATAGATTACTCATGCTTATTCAAGGGATTAGATAGATCTAAAATTAATAAGATTAATGAGTTGATTGATGCTTTGAATGACAAGAATAGATTACTAGAAAAACAAGAGGATCTTTTATATGAGGAGCATGATAAATTTGTTAGTGCACAAAAATCTCTTGTTCTTGAAATTAAAAGAAATGAAATGCTCTCTAGTGAATTATCTTCTTGTCATGAAACCATTGCTACTTTAAAAAGTGTTAATGTTGATTTAAATGCTAAACTAGAAGTAGCTAGTAAATCTAATTCTTGTGTAGAATTTGTTGAAACTTGTAATAGGTGTAAAGATTTCGATGTTGATGCTTGTAGTGATCATTTAGTGTCAATTTCCAAATTAAATGAGGAATTGACTAGTCTTAATGCCCAACTTAAGATTAGCAAGAATGAATTTGACAAGCTAAAATTTGCAAGGGATGCCTACACAATTGGTAGACACCCCTCCATTAAGGATGGACTTGGCTACAAGAGGGAAGCCAAGGACTTGACAAGCCATAAGGCTCCTATCTCCGCCAAGGAGAAAGGGAAGGCTCCTATGGCTAGTAATGCTAAAAAGAACCATGCTTTTATGTATCATGATAGGATACAAACTAGAAATGCTTATAGGAGTTATAATGCTTATGATGATTTTGATTCTCATGTCATGTTTGCTTCTAGTTCTTCCTATATGCATGGTAGAGATATGTCTAGGAGAAATGCTATTCATCATGTGCCTAGAAAGAATATTATTCATGCTCCGAGGAAAGTAATGAATGAACCTTCTACAATTTATCGTGCTTTAAATGCGTCCTTTGCTATTTGTAGAAAGGATAGGAAAATAGTTGCTAGGAAATTAGGGGCAAGATGCAAGGGAGACAAAACTTGCATTTGGGTCCCTAAGGATATTTGTGCTAACCTTGCAGGACCCAACATGAGTTGGGTACCTAAGACCCAAGCCTAAATTTGCCTTGCAGGTTTATGCATCCGGGGGTTCAAGCTGGATTATTGACAGCGGATGCACAAACCATATGACGGGGGAGAAGAAGATGTTCACCTCCTACGTCAAGAATAAAGATTCCCAAGATTCAATAATTTTCGGTGATGGGAATCAAGGCAAGGTAAAAGGGTTAGGTAAAATTGCAATCTCAAATGAGCACTCTATCTCTAATGTGTTTTTAGTAGAGTCTCTTGGATATAATTTGCTATCTGTCAGTCAATTATGTAATATGGGATACAACTGTTTGTTTACAAATGTAGATGTGTCTGTCTTTAGAAGATGTGACGGTTCACTAGCTTTTAAGGGTGTACTAGACGGCAAGCTTTACTTAGTTGATTTTGCAAAAGAAGAGGCCGGTCTAGATGCATGCTTAATGGCTAAGACTTGCATGGGCTGGCTGTGGCATCGCCGCTTAGCACATGTGGGGATGAAGAACCTCCACAAGCTTCTAAAGGGAGAACACGTGATAGGTCTAACCAATGTTCATTTCGAAAAAGATAGACCTTGTGCAGCTTGTCAAGCAGGGAAACAGGTGGGAGGCTCTCATCACACCAAAAATGTGATGACAACATCAAGACCCCTGGAGCTGCTACATATGGACCTCTTCGGACCCGTCGCCTATCTGAGCATAGGAGGAAGTAAGTATGGTCTAGTTATCGTTGATGACTTTTCCCGCTTCACTTGGGTGTTCTTTTTGCAGGATAAGTCTGAAACCCAAGGGACCCTCAAGCGCTTCCTAAGGAGAGCCCAAAATGAGTTTGAGCTCAAGGTGAAGAAGATAAGGAGCGACAACGGGTCCGAATTCAAGAACCTTCAAGTGGAGGAGTTTCTTGAGGAGGAGGGGATCAAGCACGAGTTCTCCGCTCCCTACACACCTCAGCAAAATGGTGTGGTAGAGAGGAAGAACAGGACGCTCATAGATATGGCGAGGACTATGCTTGAAGAATTCAAGACCCCCGAGTGCTTTTGGTCGGAAGCCGTGAACACGGCTTGCCACGCCATCAACAGGGTCTACCTTCACCGCCTCCTCAAGAAGACGTCGTATGAGCTGCTAACCGATGAAGAAGACGTTCCAACGGCTGCGATGCGCACCATGGCGATTAGAGATGTACGGCCTCAGGAACATTTGGAGCAAGATCAACCGTCTTCCTCAACTATGGTGCATCCCCCAACCCAAGATGACGAACAGGTACCTCAAGTGGAGGCACATGATCAAGGGGGAGCACAGGATGTTCAAGAGGAAGAAGCATCTCAGGCACCTCCAACCCAAGTTCGAGCGACGATTCAAAGGGATCATCCCGTCGACCAGATATTGGGTGATATTAGCAAGGGAGTAACTACTCGCTCAAGATTAGTTAATTTTTGTGAGCATTACTCTTTTGTCTCTTCTATTGAGCCTTTCAGGGTAGAAGAGGCCATGCTAGATCCGGACTGGGTGTTGGCCATGCAGGAGGAACTCAACAACTTCAAGCGCAACGAAGTTTGGACACTGGTGCCTTGTACCAAGCAAAATGTTGTGGGAACCAAGTGGGTGTTCCGCAACAAACAGGACGAGCACGGGGTGGTGACGAGAAACAAGGCCCGGCTTGTGGCAAAAGGTTATGCCCAAGTCGCAGGTTTGGACTTTGAGGAGACTTTTGCTCCTGTGGCTAGGCTAGAATCAATTCGTATCTTGCTAGCATATGCCGCTCACCATTCTTTCAGGTTGTACCAAATGGATGTGAAGAGCGCTTTCCTCAACGGGCCGATCAAGGAGGAGGTGTACGTGGAGCATCCCCCTGGCTTCGAGGATGAACGGTACCCCGACCACGTGTGTAAGCTCTCTAAGGCGCTCTATGGACTTAAGCAAGCCCCAAGAGCATGGTATGAATGCCTTAGAGACTTTTTAATTGCTAATGCTTTCAAGGTTGGGAAAGCCGATCCAACTCTTTTTACTAAGACTTGCGATGGTGATCTTTTTGTGTGCCAAATTTATGTCGACGACATAATATTTGGTTCTACTAACCAAAAGTCTTGTGAAGAGTTTAGCAGGGTGATGACGCAGAAATTCGAGATGTCGATGATGGGCGAGTTGACCTACTTCCTTGGGTTCCAAGTGAAGCAACTCAAGGACGGCACCTTCATCTCCCAAACGAAGTACACACAAGATTTGCTAAAGAGGTTTGGGATGAAGGACGCCAAGCCCGCAAAAACGCCGATGGGAACCGACGGACACACCGACCTCAACAAAGGAGGTAAGTCCGTTGATCAAAAAGCATACCGGTCCATGATAGGTTCTTTGCTTTATTTATGTGCTAGTAGACCGGATATTATGCTTAGCGTATGCATGTGTGCTAGATTTCAATCCGATCCGAAGGAGTGTCACTTAGTGGCTGTGAAGCGAATTCTTCGATATTTAGTCGCTACGCCTTGCTTCGGGATCTGGTATCCAAAGGGGTCTAACTTTGACTTGATTGGGTACTCAGATTCCGACTATGCTGGATGTAAGGTCGATAGGAAGAGTACATCGGGGACGTGCCAATTCTTAGGAAGGTCCCTGGTGTCATGGAACTCTAAGAAACAAACATCCGTTGCCCTATCCACCGCTGAGGCCGAGTATGTTGCCGCAGGACAGTGTTGCGCGCAACTACTTTGGATGAGGCAAACCCTCAGGGACTTTGGCTACAATCTGAGCAAAGTCCCACTCCTATGTGATAATGAGAGTGCTATCCGAATAGCGGAAAATCCTGTTGAGCACAGCCGCACAAAGCACATTGACATCCGGCATCACTTTTTGAGAGACCACCAGCAAAAGGGAGATATCGAAGTGTTTCATGTTAGCACCGAGAACCAGCTAGCCGATATCTTTACCAAGCCTCTAGATGAGAAGACCTTTTGCAGGCTGCGTAGTTGTAACACCCAAATTCTGAATTTGGGATTGATAGAAGAAATCTGAGCAAAATACCATTGATAAATAATTAAACTTTATAATTCACCCTTTTTAAAGGTAAATACTCATAATAAAATAAATGAAGAAAACACTATGTAGTAATTGTGCATCATGTGAAAGTTTAACTTATGCATAAATTTGAAATCTAGAATTTAAAACTTGGTTTGGTTTGAATTGGAAATAGGAAAGAGAGAAAGACATATTATACAAAACAAAACAAAGTTATAAATTCATCACACTCTTAGGTATGTCCAAATTTTACTATTAATCTGAAAGTGAATTTGCCACAAGTTTGAATTTAAACTTGAACTCAAATTGGGTTTGAAAATAAAGAAAAAGAAAAGAAAACAGAAAATAAAAAGAATAAAACGAAATCAGCCTCATGGGCCGCCATACCTCCCATTCGGCCACTAACCCTATCCCGCCGCGCGGACCAACTTCGCCCCCGCCGCGCCGCGCTTACTCGCTGACATGTGGGGCCCCCTGCCCAGTCTCTCTCACCCGCGCGCTTGCTTCTGCTTCGGTCGCTTACACGCGGGGCCAGCTGGTCAGTCGCGCCGCGCGCACGCAGTTCTCCTCGCTGGCTCGCGGGACCCGTGTGCCAGTCAAGCTAACGCAGGGATTCGTTGGGTTGTGTCGATGATGGGTGGGACCCGCTCGTCAGGTTCATCCCCGACCTCCTAACAGAAGCACCGAACCCGCCGCGCGGCACGCTTGATCCTCGCTGGGTTGTTGCGATCCCCGGGTATAAAACCAAAACGATCCCGCGACCCCCTTCGACAATCCCATCCTCTTCTCACCTCATCCAGTCCGCCGTCATCGCCGTTGTCCGTGCGAGAGGGCAGTGGGGAGCTCGAATCGCGCCGCCGTGAAGAGAGGCTCTACCCGACCACCAAAATCAGCCGGTGAACCCATCGTTGAGGTGCATTGGGTGTTGGGGAGGGTGCGCGAAGCCTCGCCTTGGGCGAATTGTACTCCGGGACTCCGGAATCCCTCGCCGTGTCCGCTGCGCCGCCGTGAAACCGCCCTTCACCGTGGGATCGAGCCCCTGCGTCGGCCGAAACATCAAGGTATGCACCGACCTCTTCGTTGGAGTGGTTAGAAGGTAGTTGGAGTAGCGCCGCGGGGAAATCTCGGCGTGTGCCCCCGGAATTTCACACCGGAGCACCGCCGGCCGCCTTAAATCGCGATGCACCGTGGACCTGGGGTCTGCATTGGGAAACGATTGAAATTGAGGGGAGAATCGGGTTCGGGATGTCTTGAATCTCGCGTGGGTCATACGAATTTGGGGTTGGCGCTCGGGTTAGCCGGATTCAAGGACTCCGGCGAAGTCCACCGCCGCGCCCCTGGGCGACACCGCCGTCGGACAGCTTGGGTTGGGAACGACGCCGCTCGGCCGTTGGATGCGTAAGGGACGGTCCCGATTAGATCAAGCTTACCCCTTCGTCCAATCCAACTGCGTCCGTCGATGCGAGATCCAGCGGTGCAGATTAGATCGGTGATTCGTTAAATCCTGACCGTAGGATCGGGATCTGAGGGTCCTGGGCATCGTACCGGTTCATTGATGGGTCCGGAGTAATCTGTGCCGTGGGCTGTTGATCTAACGGCCGAGATCTGAGAATACCCCTTCGCCGTGGCAATCTTCATAAAGAGCCCCTGGATTTTACAAAAATAGAACCCGCCGTCCTTGCCCAGGGTTTTCTGAGTCTTAGGAATATTTGCACCGTAGCCCCTGCGTTTTCCAGAAAATGAGGCCCAGTCCAGTGCAGTAATAAAATGATTAAAAGAATTAGAAATTAGATTTTTAATACAAAAATAATTGCTAGAACTTAGATAATTCATAGAAAATTCATTTTAGCTCCAAATTGAACCATTCCAGTTTCTAAAATTTTGTAATAATATTCTTCATCATTTAGTGTCTCTGTTTTGACATGAACTCTGTCAGGAAATTTATTTATCATTTAATCATATTTTAATCACATTAAACCTTGGGAAAATCATAACTTGAATTCTACAACTCCAAAATTAATAATTCTTTTTCCTGTGATCTTATTTTAATATGTAGATTATTAATATGTATTTTGGTATACATGTTTGGTGTAATGTTAATTTTGCCTATACAATGTATGTTTGTATTGCTACGATTAGCAGTGAGGTCACGAGGATCAGAAGATCATCCTGGTACCTGGATTCTCAAGGCCCAGGCAAGTTGTGCCCTTGATCACTTCTTTTCACCTACTCATGTTCTAATTAATCATAATGATCTGCATAGGATAATTTTGATGGGACCCAATAGGTTACCCTAGTTTGTCTATCTTTATACCTTGTTTACCACTGAACTTTCTGGGTAGTACTTGCTAGTGCTATATGTGGTTTTGGGTATGAAGATTACACTATTCATGATTATACATTTTGTTATCAGTTGTTATTTAATGTTCATGTTAAGATCATTATGTTAATTGAAACATGGAGCGACCACCCGGGAAAACAGTGCTACCACAAGGGTGGTATGGGACGCCCTTGGCTGATTAATTAGGAAAGCTAGTGGAAGACTACCTTACCCGAAAGGGGCAAGGGCAGTAGGGGAGAGGTCAGTGTAGGGAGGCCCTCGGGAGGATTTTGCTGCGATGGCGGTCCTGCAAGGGATTCCTGCACTGGATCTTCCTATAAACTGTAGCGGGTTTTCGGAAGCTAGTGGAACTTTGTAAAGGCCTCGTAGTGGATCCCTAGCCATTCACCTCGGAAGTGTCTAAGGGCTTTGCAAACCCTAGCGACATGGGATACACGACTTGTGGGTAAAGATGCGCAACCTCTGCAGAGTGTAAAACTGGTATACTAGCCGTGCTCACGGTCATGAGCAGCTCGGACCCTCACATGATTAATTTATGGAACTAAATTCAATTTGTCATATGCATTGCATTGCAGGTGTTGTTGTTACTTTTGTTCTATTACTTAATTGGGTTTGGTATTTACTTATACTCAGTAACTGCTAATAAAATTTTGACCAACTTTAAAAGCAATGCTCAGCTCTAACCATCTTCTTTGGTAAGCCTTACACTTCACGTGAGCTCCCACCTTTGGCGAGTTCATGCACATTATTCCCCACAACTTGTTGAGCGATGAACGTATGTGAGCTCACTCTTGCTGTCTCACATACACCACAGGTCAAGAGCAGGTACTGCAGGATGATGCTCATGGAGGATGCTGCGATGAGTTCGTGAGAGGTCTAGGCCGTCGTCTCCCAGTCAACTTTGGGTTGCTGGACCGTTGTCTCCTTATAATGTAATTATTTATTTTGTATAGAACTCCTGTTATATATAAAGATGTGACATTCGATCCTGTGCCACTATACATCATATGTATGAGACTTGGTCCCAGCATACCTGGTGTTTATGTTAACCCCGGGTTTTGGATCCCTAAAATCCGGGTGTTACAGAAGTGGTATCAGAGGAATGTTGACTGTAGGACGAAACCTAGATAGAACTGGACAACCATTCTTTACTTACCTTACTCTGATTCTTTTCTAAACTTATCTTAATCTTCTTCTCATCTATTTCTGCTTCACTCTGATTATTCTTACCTTTTCTTTTCTAAAGACAAATGTGGATTTCACACTTTGAAATCCTGTGCCTAAAGTAACCTTTAGGATTAGGAGACCTACTCTTAGGAACAAAAACAAAACTACTTTTATAGATACCTGTGAACTTGAATGTTTGTTCTTATGATACTTGTCTGATTTGGATCTTTGATTGAGTGTGATGGGTTGTGGAATAATGTCCACAATTGCATCTGCATATACACATAAGTATAAAAATATATTTATAAAATAACTAGACAAACTAAATTATCCTTCAATAAAGTAACTAGCCTAACAATACCCATCTTATCTTAAAAATTCTCCCTTATCTTAATAGATCCATCTCATCTTAAAAGATACTCATCTTATCTTGAAAAGATTTTATCCTAATAGATCTAACTGGTCTCAAAAGATTCTATCTTATCTTTATAGATCCATCTTATCCTAATAAGCATACTTATCCACCCTAGTTTAAACAACCATGGTCTAATGAAAATCAATTAGATCTTACCTAGTTAAACTAGTTGTCGGGGACCATAATTAGGGGTACCCTCAAGACGCCTAATTCTCAGCTGGTAACCCCCATCAGCATAAAGCTGCAAAGGCCTGATGGGTTTGATTAAGTCAGGGATCAGTCCACACGAGTGACTTGACCACGCCACGCCCGAGCCTAGCCTCGGGCGAGGGCAGCCGACCCTAAGATGACTCCGTCTCGCCTGAGGTCTCCTCTTTCACGGCAGGCGCATCCCCGGCTCGCCCTAGGCCCCGCCTCCGATAAGGAGAAACCCTGACTAAATCACCGCACCAACCGACCGAGTCACCAGGGCGTTTAACGCAAAAGGTAAGACCGACGGGCGGCCAGACTTCGCCAGTGGTGCCATAGGAGACTCCGCCCGACCCAGGGCTCGGACTCAGGCTAAGGCCTCGGAAGACGGCGAACTCCGCTCCGCCCGACCCAGGGCTCGGACTCAGGCTAAGGCCTCGGAAGACGGCGAACTCCGCTCCGCCCGACCCAGGGCTCGGACTCAGGCTAAGGCCTCGGAAGACGGCGAACTCCGCTCCGCCCGACCCAGGGCTCGGACTCAGGCTAAGGCCTCGGAAGACGGCGAACTCCGCTCCGCCCGACCCAGGGCTCGGACTCGGGCCAAGGCCCCGGAAGACGGCGACCTCCGCCTCGCCCGACCCAGGGCTCGGACTCCGCCTCGGCCTCTGCCGAATAATCTCCGCCTCGCCCGACCAGGGCTCGGACTCTGTCTCTGTCTTGCAGGACGGACTCGGCCACAGCCTCGGAGGAGCCTCCACGAACACCCGACCTGGGATACGAGACCGCCACGTCAACAGGAAGCGTCATCATCACCCTGCCCTGAGCCGACTTGGGTCGCAGAGAACAAGACCGGCGTCCCATCTGGCCAGCTATGCCAGATAGGCCATGATGGCGCCCCGCTAGATCATGACGACGGCGGCCCCCAGCTCCCTTACGAAAGCAGGAGAACGTCAGCAAGGACCCAGCCACCTCGACAGCTGTCCCCCCGTCCGGCTCCGTTACTCCTCCAACAGCCACGACGCCATTCCAACAGGGTGCCACGATCTCTCTGGCTGCCACCTGGGCATGTACATAGGGCGCTAGCTCTCCCTCGCTAGACACGTAGCACCTTGCTACACCCCCATCTTGTACACCTGGATCCTCTCCTTACGACTATAAAAGGAAGGACCAGGGCCTTCTTAGAGAAGGTTGGCCTGGCGGGGACGAAAGGCAGGGGCAGGCGCTCTCTCGGGGCCGCCCTCTCCCTTCACCTCGTGCGGACGCTTGTAACCCCCTACTGCAAGCGCACCCGACCTGGGCGCGGGACGAACACGAAGGCCGTGGGAATTTCTCCGACTCCCTCGCGATCCGGCTCCGGCCACCGACCTCTCTCTCACTCCGTTCCCCCCTTTGCGCTCGCTCCACGCGCTCGACCCATCTGGGCTGGGACACGCGGCACTCTCACTCGTCGGCTCGAGGACCCCCCGGTCTCGGAACGCCGACAGTTGGCGCGCCAGGTAGGGGCTGCGCTGCGTGTTGACGTTCGATTTCCCGTCAAGCTCCAGATGGGCAGTCTCCAACAACCTCTTCAACCCGGGACGGTGCTCCGTTTCGGGAACCTCGAGTTCATCTCGCTCGACGGCGACTACGACATGATACTCCTTCCACCGCCGCGCGACGACGACATTGATGGCGGACAGCCCGCCCGCTGGCGGCGGAATCGACGACGTCTTTCCCGCGTGGGGGAAGGACAACTTTCGAGCTCGCCCCATCCTCTCCCTCGCCGTCGAAGGAGGAGGAGGCAGGGCAACCGGGGCCGAGCGGGAGGTCGCGCTCCGACGGCTGTCGGGCAAATCGACATCCCCGGCGCCTCGACGGAGGACACGCCAAGCGTCGCCCTCGCGTTCAAGGCAGACGCGAGCGCCATCCCCCCGCAACACGTCGACTCCGAGCAAGTGGACGATGCCAGCACGCTCACGGAAGGCCTACAGGACGTCGCCCTCGGACCCAAGACGACGACGCGGTCAGCCCCCGACGCGACTTCATCGCTCCTCGTCGACAAAAAGGTATCGACTGCTACCCATCTTTCGTTATTTCGACTCGGCCTCAGCCCGCCTGGCGATCTCGCTTTGGCGGGCGCTCACATTGAGGCGAGTGCAACCTCTCTGGGGTTTCCTGTGCGGTCGCCTTGGGACCGATTGACGGGTGTCTCGACCTACGGACCCTCTGGGTCCGAGGAAGACGACGACCCCAGCATCTGCTGGGATTTCTCCGGATCTGGCAACCCTAGTGCCATGCGGGACTTCATGACCGCATGTGACTACTGCCTCTCCGACTGTTCCGACGGCAGCCGCAGCCTTGGCGACAAGGACTGCGGCCTGAGTCGCGAATGTTTCCACATCGAGCTAGGGGATCCCTCCGGAGGCGGCTGTCTCGGCATGCCGGAGGATGGTGATCCCCCTAGGCCAGCGCCTCGCGCTGACATCCCGCGGGAGCTAGCTGTGGTCCCCGCTTCGGCGGGAGGTCACGACCCACAGCTCGAGCAAGTCCGCGGGGCGCAGGCCGGGTTCGATGAAGGAGCAGGAGCGCTCGAGGCAATCCGTCAGAACATCGGGCAGGTATGGGCGAGCCAACCCCCGGCCGGAGGAATACGTCACTTGCCCCAAGGTCTCCAGCACCGCATCGCCAGCGATGCCAGGGACAAACCGCCACCCGCATCCGGCGGGACTGGCCAGGACCTGGTCGCTGCAGCAATGCTCCTCCGCGCGATGCCGGAGTCATCAACCACCGAGGGACGGCGGATCCAGGGAGAACTCAGGCATCTCCTGGAAGGCGCTGCGGCCCGGCGGGCAGAGAGCTCTGCCTCTCGAAGGCGGGGATACACCCCGGATCCTCGTGCCGCGACTTCCCGACTCACGCGGGAAGCCTCGGTCTTCACCGGGCGCACGCGCAACACCGCGCCTGCGGCCCCGGGCCACCTCGGCGAGGAGCACCCTCATCGTGACCATCGGGCACGCCTCGACGAAAGGGTGCGCCGAGGCTACCACCCCAGGCGTGGGGGACGTTATGACAGTGGGGAGGATCGAAGTCCCTCGCCCGAACCACCCGGTCCGCAGGTCTTTAGCCGAGCCATTCGGCGGGCGCCGTTTCCGCCCCGATTCCGACCCCCGACTACTATCACGAAGTACTCGGGGGAGACGAGACCGGAATTGTGGCTTGCAGACTACCGCCTGGCCTGCCAGCTGGGTGGGACGGACGATGACAACCTCATCATCCGAAACCTCCCCCTATTTCTCTCCGACACCGCTCGTGCCTGGTTGGAGCACCTGCCCCCGGGGCAGATTTCCAACTGGGAGGATCTGGTCCAGGCCTTCGCCGGGAACTTCCAGGGCACGTACGTGCGCCCCGGGAATTCCTGGGACCTCCGAAGCTGTCGGCAATTGCCGGGAGAGTCCCTTCGGGACTACATCCGGCGGTTCTCGAAGCAGCGCACCGAGCTGCCCAACATCACCGACTCCGATGTCATCGGCGCGTTCCTCGCCGGCACCACCTGCCGCGACCTGGTGAGCAAGTTGGGTCGCAAGACCCCCACCAGGGCGAGCGAGCTGATGGACATCGCTACCAAGTTCGCCTCCGGCCAGGAGGCGGTAGAGGCCATCTTCCGAAAGGACAAGCAGCCCCAGGGCCGCCCGTCGGAAGATGCTCCCGAGGCGTCTGCTCCGCGCGGCGCCAAGAAGAAAGGCAGGAGGAAGTCGCAAGCGAAACGCGACGTTCCCGATGCTGACCTTGTCGCCGCCGCCGAGCGCAGGAACCCTCGAAAACCCCCCGGAGGTGCAAACCTCTTCGACAAGGCACTCAAGGAGACGTGCCCCTACCATCAGGGGCCCGTCAAACACACCCTCGAAGAGTGCGTCATGCTTCGGCGTCACTTCCATCGGGCCGGGCCACCCGCCGAGGGTGGCAAGGCTCACGACGACGACAAAAGGGAGGATCACCAAGCAGGAGAGTTCCCCGAGGTCCGCGACTGCTTCATGATCTACGGAGGGCATGTGGCAAATGCCTCGGCTCGGCATCGTAAGCAAGAGCGTCGGGAGGTCTGCTCGGTGAAGGTGGCGGCGCCAGTCTACCTAGACTGGTCCGACAAGCCCATCACCTTCGACCAGGACGACCACCCCGACCACGTGCCGAGCCCGGGGAAGTACCCGCTCGTCGTCGATCCTGTCATTGGCGACGTCAGGCTCACCAAGGTCCTGATGGATGGGGGCAGCTGCCTCAACATCATCTACGCCGAGACTCTCAAGCTCCTGCGCGTCGACTTGTCGTCTGTCCGAGCAGGCGCTGCGCCCTTCCACGGGATCATTCCCGGGAAGCGTGTCCAGCCCCTCGGACAGCTCGACCTCCCTGTCTGCTTCGGAACACCCTCCAACTTCCGAAGGGAGACTTTGACGTTCGAGGTGGTCGGGTTCCGAGGGACCTACCACGCGGTGTTGGGAAGGCCATGCTACGCGAAGTTCATGGCCATCCCCAACTACACCTACCTGAAGCTCAAGATGCCGGGCCCCAACGGGGTCATCACCGTCGGCCCCACGTACAAACACGCATTCGAGTGCGATGTGGAGTGCGTGGAGTACGCCGAGGCCCTCGCCGAGTCCGAGGCCCTCATTGCCGACCTAGAAAGCCTCTCCCGAGAGGTGCCGGATGTGAAGCGGCATGCCGGCAACTTCGAGCCAGCAGAGACGGTTAAGGCCGTCCCTCTCGACCCCAGTGGCGACGCCTCCAAGCAGATCCGAATCGGTTCGGGGCTCGACCCCAAATAGGAGGCAGTGCTCGTCGACTTTCTCCGCGCAAACGCCGACGTTTTCGCGTGGAGTCCCTCGGACATGCCCGGCATACCGAGGGAAGTCGCCGAGCACTCGCTGGATATTCGGGCCGGGGCCCGACCGGTCAGACAGCCTCTGCGCCGATTCGACGAGGAAAGGCGCAGAGTGATAGGCGAGGAGGTCCACAAGCTGATGGCAGCAGGGTTCATTAAAGAGGTATTCCATCCCGAATGGCTTGCCAACCCTGTACTTGTGAGGAAAAAAGGGGGGAAGTGGCGGATGTGTGTAGACTACACTGGCCTCAACAAAGCATGTCCAAAGGTCCCCTACCCTCTACCTCGCATCGACCAAATTGTGGACTCCACAGCAGGGTGCGAAACCCTGTCTTTTCTCGATGCCTACTCAGGGTATCATCAAATCAAGATGAAAGAGTCCGACCAGCTCGCGACTTCTTTCATCACGCCCTTCGGCATGTACTGTTATGTCACAATGCCGTTCGGGTTGAGGAACGCGGGTGCAACGTACCAGCGGTGCATGAACCATGTGTTCGGCGAACACATTGGCCGCACGGTCGAGGCCTACGTCGACGACATCGTGGTCAAGACGAGGAAAGCCTCCGACCTTCTCTCCGACCTCGGACTGACATTCCGGTGTCTCAAGGCGAAGGGCGTCAAGCTCAATCCCGAGAAGTGCGTCTTCGGGGTGCCCCGGGGCATGCTCTTGGGGTTCATCGTCTCCGAGCGGGGCATCGAAGCCAATCCGGAGAAGATCGCAGCAATCACAAACATGGGACCTATCAAGGACTTAAAAGGCGTACAGAGGGTCATGGGATGCCTCGCGGCTTTGAGCCGCTTCATCTCGCGCCTCGGCGAAAGAGGCCTGCCCCTGTACCGCCTCTTAAGGAAGGCCGAATGCTTCACTTGGACTCCCGAGGCCGAAGAAGCCCTCGGGAGCCTGAAGGCACTCCTCACACAGGCGCCCATCTTGGTACCCCCAACTGATGGAGAGACCCTCCTGGTCTACGTCGCCGCAACCACTCAGGTGGTCAGCGCCGCGATCGTGGTCGAAAGGCAGGAAGAAGGGCATGCTTTGCCCATTCAGAGGCCAGTTTACTTCGTCAGCGAAGTGCTGTCCGAGGCCAAGACCCGCTACCCACAAGTCCAGAAGCTGCTATACGCTGTGGTCCTGACGAGGCGAAAGTTGCGACATTACTTCGAGTCCCATCCGGTGACTGTGGTGTCATCCTTCCCCCTGGGGGAGATCATCCAGTGCCGAGAAGCCTCGGGACGGATCGCAAAGTGGGCGGTGGAAATCATGGGCGAGGCGATCTCGTTCGCCCCTCGGAAGGCCATCAAGTCCCAGGCACTGGCGGATTTCGTAGCCGAATGGGTCGATACCCAGTTACCAACGGCTCCGATCCAACCAGAACTCTGGACCATGTTTTTCGACGGGTCGCTGATGAAGACGGGAGCTGGCGCGGGCCTGCTTTTCGTCTCGCCCCTCGGAAAACACCTGCGCTACGTGCTTCGCCTCCATTTCCCGGCGTCTAACAATGTAGCTGAGTACGAGGCTCTGATCAACGGGTTGCGAATCGCCATCGAGCTAGGGGTTCGACGCCTCGATGCACGCGGCGACTCGCAGCTCGTCATCGACCAAGTCATGAAGAATTCCCTCTGCCGCGACCCGAAGATGGAGGCCTACTGCGAAGAGGTTCGACGCCTGGAGGACAAGTTCTACGGGCTCGAACTTAACCACATCGCCCGACGCTATAACGAGACTGCGGACGAGCTGGCGAAGATAGCCTCGGGGCGGACAACGGTTCCCCCGGACGTCTTCGCCCGGGATCTGCACCAACCCTCAGTCAAGATAGGCGACGCGCCCGAACCCGAGGCACCCTCGGCCTCGTCCGAGGTGACCTCGGCTCAGCCCGAGTCGTCCTCGGCTCAATCCGAGGAACCCTCGGGGCCCGAGCGCGAAGCGCTGCACGTCGAGGAGGAGCAGAACGGGGTCGTGCCAGATCAAGATTGGAGGACCCCGTACCTGCAATATCTCCGCCGAGGAGAGCTGCCCCTCGACCAAACCGAGGCTCGGCGGGTAACGCGACGAGCAAAATCGTTCGTCCTGCTGGGCGACGAGAAGGAGCTCTACCACCGCAGCCCCTCGGGCATCCTCCAGCGATGCATCACCATCGCCGAGGGTCAGGACCTCCTGCAGGAAATACACTCGGGGGCTTGCGGTCATCATGCAGCACCTCGAACCCTCATCGGGAATGCTTTCCGCCAAGGCTTCTACTGGCCAACGGCGGTGGCTGACGCCACTAGAATTGTCCGCGCCTGCGAAGGGTGCCAATTCTATGCGAAGCAGACCCACCTGCCCGCTCAGGCTCTGCAGACGATACCCATCACCTGGCCCTTCGCTGTGTGGGGTCTGGACCTCGTCGGCCCACTGCAGAAGGCACCCGGGGGCTACACGCACCTGCTGGTCGCCATCGACAAATTCTCCAAGTGGATCGAGGTCCGACCCCTAAGCAGCATCAGGTCCGAGCAGGCGGTGGCATTCTTCACCAACATCATCCATCGCTTCGGGGTCCCGAACTCCATCATCACCGACAATGGCACCCAGTTCACCGGCAAAAAATTCTTGGATTTTTGCGACGATCACAACATCCGGGTGGACTGGGCCGCCGTAGCTCACCCCATGTCGAATGGGCAAGTGGAACGTGCCAATGGCATGATTCTACGGGGGCTTAAGCCTCGGATTTATAACAGTCTCAACAAGTTCGGCAAGCGATGGATGAAGGAACTCCCCTCGGTGGTCTGGAGCCTGAGGACGACTCCAAGCCGAGCCACGGGTTTCACGCCGTTCTTCCTGGTCTACGGGGCCGAGGCAATCCTGCCCACGGACCTGGAATACGGTTCCCCGAGGACGAGGGCTTACGACGAAGAAAGCAACCAAGCCAGCCGAGAAGACTCGCTGGACCAGCTGGACGAGGCTCGGGACAGGGCCCTACTACACTCAGCGCGGTATCAGCAGTCCCTGCGACGCTACCACGCCCGAGGGGTCCGACCCCGAGATCTCCAGGTGGGCGATCTGGTGCTTCGGTTGCGGCAGGACGCCCGAGGGAGGCATAAGCTAACGCCCCCCTGGGAGGGGCCGTTCATCATCGCCAAAGTTCTGAAGCCCGGAACTTACAAGCTGGCCAACAGTCAAGGCGAGGTCTACGGCAACGCTTGGAACATCCAACAGCTACGTCGCTTCTATCCTTAAGAATGTTTCCAAAGTTGTTCTTATACCCCGTACCCACGCGAAGTTTAGTCAACAAGGAAGGGTCGGCCTCGCCTCAGCGGAGCCCGACCCTCCCTCGGGGGCTAAAAGGGGGTTAACCCCCTCTGCGTCAAAATTTTCCTCGAACAAAAAACCTCTTTTACCAGAACACCTTTCGTGCTTTTTGACTACTTCGAAAAGTGGGTCCTAGAAACGACGGGGTACACGTAAGCAGCCAAGGCCGACCGAGCCGAGGGACTCCTACGCCTCCGGGATACGGATACCTCACTCGTCACCTTCTGTGATAAGTAACTCGCGTTCGGATAAGGTGACTCCGCGGATCGAATGAGTCTTTACGTACGGAGGCTCTTCTGTTGAAGCAGGTTCTTCGAGCCTTCTCGACCGAGTCGGTGACAGGGCCTCATGGATGGGTAAAAGTACGCGTAAGCGGCGAGGCCGACCGAGCCGAGGGACTCCCACGCCTCCGGGATACGGATACCTCACTCATCACCTCCCGCGAGAAGCAACTCTTGCTCGCACTAACATCCCTGCTACCGACAAAGAGTCCAGATACTCGAAGCAAGAGGAAAAGAGACACAGCTTTATAACGCGACAAGGGTGTGTGTTCTGGCCTCAACGGCCGCACAAGGCCCACGCTACAGGACGACTTGACCCTGCAGGCGCGGACCTTGGCACTGGAAGAGGGTGGCGACACCCTCGGCATCAGCAGCACCTTCGGCAAGACCCGACCTGGCCTCGGGTGGCCACGCGGTCCGAAGGCCTCCGCTCCAAAGGACGACGTCGACACCGCGCTCGAGCAATCTCCGCCAGAGGCTTCCCCGAGAATCCGGCCCAAGCGGACGGCTCGGCCGGCCACCTCCGGGGCCTCGGCCGACCCCTTCCGAGGGCGCCAGCTCGGTCCGAGGCATCGGCCAATCAACTCCGGCGCCGAGCCTGCCAGCAGACGACCCAGCTGGGCTCCGGCCAACCAGGTTCCATTTCCGAGCCAACAACGCCTCTGCTTGTGCTGATATCGCTACCCCTGGCCTCGGCTCGTCGAAGAGCGACCGAGGGGTCTTTTTAACTAAGCTAGAGGAGCCTCGGACAACAGGTCCGACCGAGCCGAGGGATTCCTACGCCTCCGGGATACGGATACCTCACTCGTCCCCTGGACACGGGGCGACTCATGCTTGGTGAAGCGATTCGGACAATCGATAGGCAAGTCTTGTTGCTCAGAAATGAGGAAAAAACACGGCTCTGTGCCGGAGTTACATACATGTTCAGGCCCCGAAAGCCGAAAATGAACAAAAAACCCGGCACTCGAAGCGCCATCGTAAACGGAACTCTGGTTCCGTCCCCGCGGGTACGGACAACCTCCCCGCCTGGGAAGCCCGTGGAGCAACAAGCTCCGGGCGAATCACCAGCAAACGCGGGACACCCCTAATCACCCCGGCAGATCCTCGCAGCCGCCCTCGCCGCGAACGCGAGGAGGGAGGCGGAATGTTGCATCCTAGCTGGACAGCAACAGTTCTCCTTCCCTGGCATGGCTGGAGGATGTCTCCGCCATGGGGCTAAAAGGCGATTGCCGCCACCAGAAGCTGGAAAATGAGGTGGCCCGCCGACCCGTGTAGGAGGTGGGGCCCCGGCTCGCCTCGATCTCCGCCCCGGCGAGGATGACGAACACCCTCAACACTGGGGGCAGGGCCAAGACCACAGCCCGGTTTGCCCCTCCCCATTCGGGAGCTGGAGGCCACCACCTTGGGTGACCACCGGCGGAGGGAAGCCGCTGGGCTGTGTGATGAAAATCCTTGAAGCCGAACGATGGCTGAAAGGTACCAACTCCCACGGGGTTGCGTTCCTCCAACGATGGAGCGAAAAGACGGCGGTTCCCCCCCAACCGGGGGCCTGGAAGATGGAGAGACATAATGCATAAGGGAGAAAGGAGACATGGTCGCCTCACGAAGGGGGTCGCCCTCCTTTTAAAGGCAACTCCCCCTGCTAGCGCCCTCAACCGTCATGGGCTGAGTCTTCTCCAACACGCCTCCAAGGCCCTTCCCCGCGGCGCGGGGGCTGGGGCCCGCCTGTCATGAAGACCAGCTCCAAGCAGAGGGAGCCAAATCGCCGCGCACGACGCACGCAACCGCCCAGCGGTTACAAGTAACCCTCCACTTTTGCCCAGACCAACGGGCAAAGGGGGCGAGCGGCCATGCAAGCGGCATGCAACCACGCCAAGTGGACGCGCCTCCCCGACTCCTGACAGGCCAGCGCGACGGCTCAAGACCACGCGTCGTTCAACTGGCGCGCCAGGCGCTGCATGCGAACCGCTGCGCCTCTCGCTCCACCACCGCACCTCCTCGATTGCGGAACCGATGCCGCGACTCGAGGCCGCCCAGCCTGCGATCCAGCGGCGCCAGCCTGGCGCAGCGGTCAAACGCGGTCAAAAATGGGCCGGCAGTAATGACGGTGGCAGGCGCGTGAGGGCAGCGGTCACGCCATCGGCCAGGCTCACGTCCCATCCGGGGGCAGCAAGAGAACCCTTCTCACGGCGTGAAGACGACGCGTCCGTGACCCGTACCTCGAACGGCTCGCGCACGCAACGGCAACCTCACCAACTACTCACCCCAGCGCATTAACTCCACGGCGAAATAGGTGACGTTTCTGGCAGGGGCAGCTGGCGGCGTTTCGCCTCCGCCAAAAACGGCCACGCCGAGAAAGGTACGCCACGAAGTTCAATTTCGAATCCCTTTTTCCCTTTTCCTTCTTTCTCTATCTCTTGCAACAGGGACCGAGAAGGGGGATAACCCCAAAGGGATCCTTCCCCGTGAAGGAACTAGGCCCCGAGCCTCCCTACTGATCAGGGGTTCGAAGGCTGGCCCCCCGAAGGGTTCGACAGCCGCCTCAGATCGCGTGGGCCCGACACCCACTACTGGTCAGGGGTTCGAAGGTCGGCCCCCGAAAGGTTCCATGACCGCCTCAGGCTACTAGGGCTCCGTGCCCCCTACTGATCAGGGGTTCGAAGGCTGGCCTGTCGATGGGTTCACAGCCGCCTCAGACGCCGAGCGAGGGATGACCAGGGGTACGTTCGATACATAACCAAGGCTCGGGCTGCGCTCCCGAGGTACCCTAGGACATTTCCGAGACCAGCGGGAACGACTCTGTAACGGAATCCCATCGGAGGGAGGCAACGAGCCCTCGGACCCCGTCGCTAGGGGACCGGGTCCGGCAGATCACCCGCAGGTACTTTTGGGCGTGCCTCTGGGCCCCTAGCCGACCCCTAACGAACGGGGCACGGACGTCCACTCGGATTACCCGATCGCAGCTCACCGGAGACACCATGTTCGGTGCCCATCGAGGGTAACATGGCGCACTCCCCCCCTCCTCCTTGCGGAAAGGCGACGTAGGGGCGTATATAAAAAGTCGAGTCTGTCCCTGATCGTCCTCTCGCTCCGTGCGAAGGCTCGGGGGCTGCTCTCGCAAACCCGGCTCCGGCCGAACCGTTGACAGCGTCAACATACCAGCCCGAGAACTTGGGCCCCGATAGTGCACCTGGGTTACGCCCTGCTCGCATGAGGGAACCGCTAGTCACGCCGAAGCATTGCCCAAGGCATTAAGACCTCGAAGGAGTGAAACCACTCCTCCGAGGCCTCGGGGGCTACACCCGGCGGGTGCGCTCGCGCGCACCCACCGGAACAAGGTACCTCCGAGAAAGGCTGGTCCCCTTGCAAAAAAGTGCGATGCAAGCCTCCAAGCGAGTGTTAACACTCTCTTCGAGGCTCGGGGGCTACTGTCGGGGACCATAATTAGGGGTACCCTCAAGACGCCTAATTCTCAGCTGGTAACCCCCATCAGCATAAAGCTGCAAAGGCCTGATGGGTTTGATTAAGTCAGGGATCAGTCCACACGAGTGACTTGACCACGCCACGCCCGAGCCTAGCCTCGGGCGAGGGCAGCCGACCCTAAGATGACTCCGTCTCGCCTGAGGTCTCCTCTTTCACGGCAGGCGCATCCCCGGCTCGCCCTAGGCCCCGCCTCCGATAAGGAGAAACCCTGACTAAATCACCGCACCAACCGACCGAGTCACCAGGGCGTTTAACGCAAAAGGTAAGACCGACGGGCGGCCAGACTTCGCCAGTGGTGCCATAGGAGACTCCGCCCGACCCAGGGCTCGGACTCAGGCTAAGGCCTCGGAAGACGGCGAACTCCGCTCCGCCCGACCCAGGGCTCGGACTCAGGCTAAGGCCTCGGAAGACGGCGAACTCCGCTCCGCCCGACCCAGGGCTCGGACTCAGGCTAAGGCCTCGGAAGACGGCGAACTCCGCTCCGCCCGACCCAGGGCTCGGACTCAGGCTAAGGCCTCGGAAGACGGCGAACTCCGCTCCGCCCGACCCAGGGCTCGGACTCGGGCCAAGGCCCCGGAAGACGGCGACCTCCGCCTCGCCCGACCCAGGGCTCGGACTCCGCCTCGGCCTCTGCCGAATAATCTCCGCCTCGCCCGACCAGGGCTCGGACTCTGTCTCTGTCTTGCAGGACGGACTCGGCCACAGCCTCGGAGGAGCCTCCACGAACACCCGACCTGGGATACGAGACCGCCACGTCAACAGGAAGCGTCATCATCACCCTGCCCTGAGCCGACTTGGGTCGCAGAGAACAAGACCGGCGTCCCATCTGGCCAGCTATGCCAGATAGGCCATGATGGCGCCCCGCTAGATCATGACGACGGCGGCCCCCAGCTCCCTTACGAAAGCAGGAGAACGTCAGCAAGGACCCAGCCACCTCGACAGCTGTCCCCCCGTCCGGCTCCGTTACTCCTCCAACAGCCACGACGCCATTCCAACAGGGTGCCACGATCTCTCTGGCTGCCACCTGGGCATGTACATAGGGCGCTAGCTCTCCCTCGCTAGACACGTAGCACCTTGCTACACCCCCATCTTGTACACCTGGATCCTCTCCTTACGACTATAAAAGGAAGGACCAGGGCCTTCTTAGAGAAGGTTGGCCTGGCGGGGACGAAAGGCAGGGGCAGGCGCTCTCTCGGGGCCGCCCTCTCCCTTCACCTCGTGCGGACGCTTGTAACCCCCTACTGCAAGCGCACCCGACCTGGGCGCGGGACGAACACGAAGGCCGTGGGAATTTCTCCGACTCCCTCGCGATCCGGCTCCAGCCACCGACCTCTCTCTCACTCCGTTCCCCCCTTTGCGCTCGCTCCACGCGCTCGACCCATCTGGGCTGGGACACGCGGCACTCTCACTCGTCGGCTCGAGGACCCCCCGGTCTCGGAACGCCGACACTAGTCATACCAATCTAATTTAGATTTCATCTAACCTAATATGATCTAATCTAAAGTGACTTATCAAACATGTTAGATAATACTAGTGAAATAGATTAGACCTTACTCCTATAAAAAAAAAATGTGTGTGTTAACCTAAATTGGTGCCATAGACTAACTTGACCATATACAACTACTTGGCTATATGCAACTACCTTAACCATCTGATAGTTGCATAACCCCTCAATTTTAACCTAGCAAGAGATTCTATCTTATCATAACATATCTAATTAATATTAAAACATCCTAACATATCTTAATAATACATATTCTACCCTGCTGGACCTATCTAACCTAAACTAGTCTAATCTAGTCATATCCAATTTAATCTAGATCTTATCTTACCTAATGTGACCTGATCTAGTGTGGTCTAATGTTATCTAACTTAATGTGGTCCACTTAAACAGATTAATGACACTAGTAGAAGAGATTAGACCCCACTAGCCATGCATTAACTTATCTTAGCACATTGGATCAATTCAACCATGAGCTAACCCAACCCATAAAACCATGATGAATGGTATACCCTTTCTATTCCCACCTAACAACAAACAAACTTTTTCTTGTAGTCTATCTCACCCATATATACCTCTCATCTTGACAGATTCTATCCTACCCTTGGATATTCACCTTATATGATTGGTTACCCCAATCTGGACATAAAACAAAGATTAAGCCCTACTAAAGAATCTTCAGATTATAACCAGCCTCTAGCTTATTCATTCCGCTTATTGAATAATTTCCCTTGCAAAACTATTACCATATGCTTCTAACTTTCATGGTCAATACCAGGAAAGGAAAGATTATCACGTAACAGCAAACAGAAATGAATCCTCCAAATCCTCCACCTGTTGAGATCAATCAAGTGGTTGCTACCCAAAGACTGGTAATACAACAATTAACAGACCTGGTGACCGAGATGCAAAATCAGATAAGACAACAACGCGAGGAAATACGTCAGGCCCGTCAAGAAATAAGGCAAGCACGGTTGGAGAGACAACAACAACAACAACCCCCACCACCACCAGCTTCACCAAGCTACATAGATATAAATTATGATGATTTGTAAGATCTAGGTGTTACTTTAGTTAGTAGATGATATAATAATATTTTAGAAGAAATAATAAGGTCTATTGACCCTATGTATTGTTAAAGAATTATACCTCATGCTGAGATTTCTTTGTTTGTGCATATGTCCCGAGAACAATATAAATATACATCTTTTTCTTACAAATCTCGAGGGCGAGATTATTTTTAAGGGGGGTAGGATTTGTAACACCCAAATTCTGAATTTGGGATTGATAGAAGAAATCTGAGCAAAATACCATTGATAAATAATTAAACTTTATAATTCACCCTTTTTAAAGGTAAATACTCATAATAAAATAAATGAAGAAAACACTATGTAGTAATTGTGCATCATGTGAAAGTTTAACTTATGCATAAATTTGAAATCTAGAATTTAAAACTTGGTTTGGTTTGAATTGGAAATAGGAAAGAGAGAAAGACATATTATACAAAACAAAACAAAGTTATAAATTCATCACACTCTTAGGTATGTCCAAATTTTACTATTAATCTGAAAGTGAATTTGCCACAAGTTTGAATTTAAACTTGAACTCAAATTGGGTTTGAAAATAAAGAAAAAGAAAAGAAAACAGAAAATAAAAAGAATAAAACGAAATCAGCCTCATGGGCCGCCATACCTCCCATTCGGCCCACTAACCCTATCCCGCCGCGCGGACCAACTTCGCCCCCGCCGCGCCGCGCTTACTCGCTGACATGTGGGGCCCCCTGCCCAGTCTCTCTCACCCGCGCGCTTGCTTCTGCTTCGGTCGCTTACACGCGGGGCCAGCTGGTCAGTCGCGCCGCGCGCACGCAGTTCTCCTCGCTGGCTCGCGGGACCCGTGTGCCAGTCAAGCTAACGCAGGGATTCGTTGGGTTGTGTCGATGATGGGTGGGACCCGCTCGTCAGGTTCATCCCCGACCTCCTAACAGAAGCACCGAACCCGCCGCGCGGCACGCTTGATCCTCGCTGGGTTGTTGCGATCCCCGGGTATAAAACCAAAACGATCCCGCGACCCCCTTCGACAATCCCATCCTCTTCTCACCTCATCCAGTCCGCCGTCATCGCCGTTGTCCGTGCGAGAGGGCAGTGGGGAGCTCGAATCGCGCCGCCGTGAAGAGAGGCTCTACCCGACCACCAAAATCAGCCGGTGAACCCGTCGTTGAGGTGCATTGGGTGTTGGGGAGGGTGCGCGAAGCCTCGCCTTGGGCGAATTGTACTCCGGGACTCCGGAATCCCTCGCCGTGTCCGCTGCGCCGCCGTGAAACCGCCCTTCACCGTGGGATCGAGCCCCTGCGTCGGCCGAAACATCAAGGTATGCACCGACCTCTTCGTTGGAGTGGTTAGAAGGTAGTTGGAGTAGCGCCGCGGGGAAATCTCGGCGTGTGCCCCCGGAATTTCACACCGGAGCACCGCCGGCCGCCTTAAATCGCGATGCACCGTGGACCTGGGGTCTGCATTGGGAAACGATTGAAATTGAGGGGAGAATCGGGTTCGGGATGTCTTGAATCTCGCGTGGGTCATACGAATTTGGGGTTGGCGCTCGGGTTAGCCGGATTCAAGGACTCCGGCGAAGTCCACCGCCGCGCCCCTGGGCGACACCGCCGTCGGACAGCTTGGGTTGGGAACGACGCCGCTCGGCCGTTGGATGCGTAAGGGACGGTCCCGATTAGATCAAGCTTACCCCTTCGTCCAATCCAACTGCGTCCGTCGATGCGAGATCCAGCGGTGCAGATTAGATCGGTGATTCGTTAAATCCTGACCGTAGGATCGGGATCTGAGGGTCCTGGGCATCGTACCGGTTCATTGATGGGTCCGGAGTAATCTGTGCCGTGGGCTGTTGATCTAACGGCCGAGATCTGAGAATACCCCTTCGCCGTGGCAATCTTCATAAAGAGCCCCTGGATTTTACAAAAATAGAACCCGCCGTCCTTGCCCAGGGTTTTCTGAGTCTTAGGAATATTTGCACCGTAGCCCCTGCGTTTTCCAGAAAATGAGGCCCAGTCCAGTGCAGTAATAAAATGATTAAAAGAATTAGAAATTAGATTTTTAATACAAAAATAATTGCTAGAACTTAGATAATTCATAGAAAATTCATTTTAGCTCCAAATTGAACCATTCCAGTTTCTAAAATTTTGTAATAATATTCTTCATCATTTAGTGTCTCTGTTTTGACATGAACTCTGTCAGGAAATTTATTTATCATTTAATCATATTTTAATCACATTAAACCTTGGGAAAATCATAACTTGAATTCTACAACTCCAAAATTAATAATTCTTTTTCCTGTGATCTTATTTTAATATGTAGATTATTAATATGTATTTTGGTATACATGTTTGGTGTAATGTTAATTTTGCCTATACAATGTATGTTTGTATTGCTACGACTAGCAGTGAGGTCACGAGGATCAGAAGATCATCCTGGTACCTGGATTCTCAAGGCCCAGGCAAGTTGTGCCCTTGATCACTTCTTTTCACCTACTCATGTTCTAATTAATCATAATGATCTGCATAGGATAATTTTGATGGGACCCAATAGGTTACCCTAGTTTGTCTATCTTTATACCTTGTTTACCACTGAACTTTCTGGGTAGTACTTGCTAGTGCTATATGTGGTTTTGGGTATGAAGATTACACTATTCATGATTATACATTTTGTTATCAGTTGTTATTTAATGTTCATGTTAAGATCATTATGTTAATTGAAACATGGAGCGACCACCCGGGAAAACAGTGCTACCACAAGGGTGGTATGGGACGCCCTTGGCTGATTAATTAGGAAAGCTAGTGGAAGACTACCTTACCCGAAAGGGGCAAGGGCAGTAGGGGAGAGGTCAGTGTAGGGAGGCCCTCGGGAGGATTTTGCTGCGATGGCGGTCCTGCAAGGGATTCCTGCACTGGATCTTCCTATAAACTGTAGCGGGTTTTCGGAAGCTAGTGGAACTTTGTAAAGGCCTCGTAGTGGATCCCTAGCCATTCACCTCGGAAGTGTCTAAGGGCTTTGCAAACCCTGGCGACATGGGATACACGACTTGTGGGTAAAGATGCGCAACCTCTGCAGAGTGTAAAACTGGTATACTAGCCGTGCTCACGGTCATGAGCAGCTCGGACCCTCACATGATTAATTTATGGAACTAAATTCAATTTGTCATATGCATTGCATTGCAGGTGTTGTTGTTACTTTTGTTCTATTACTTAATTGGGTTTGGTATTTACTTATACTCAGTAACTGCTAATAAAATTTTGACCAACTTTAAAAGCAATGCTCAGCTCTAACCATCTTCTTTGGTAAGCCTTACACTTCACGTGAGCTCCCACCTTTGGCGAGTTCATGCACATTATTCCCCACAACTTGTTGAGCGATGAACGTATGTGAGCTCACTCTTGCTGTCTCACATACACCACAGGTCAAGAGCAGGTACTGCAGGATGATGCTCATGGAGGATGCTGCGATGAGTTCGTGAGAGGTCTAGGCCGTCGTCTCCCAGTCAACTTTGGGTTGCTGGACCGTTGTCTCCTTATAATGTAATTATTTATTTTGTATAGAACTCCTGTTATATATAAAGATGTGACATTCGATCCTGTGCCACTATACATCATATGTATGAGACTTGGTCCCAGCATACCTGGTGTTTATGTTAACCCCGGGTTTTGGATCCCTAAAATCCGGGTGTTACAGTAGTGAGCTCAATATCTTAGATTCGCGGAACTTGGATTGAAATGTAGCATACATGTGTTTATGCCTTTGATCATGTTCATTCTGCATTTTGTTGCTTATTGTGGTGCTCAAGTTGTACAAACACTCCCTGGACCTCACAAGTCCTGTTTGCAAGTGATGCACATATTTAGGGGGAGCTGTGCTACAACTTGACCCTTTGAGACTAACCATGTACTTGAGTTTGGTTGTTTTAGTTTCCAAGGAGAATTGAAAGGGAAAAGGTGGACTTGGACCATGCAAGACTTCCACTGCACTTCGATGAAAAAGAGTAACTTTTCCAAGTTCATCTTTATACTCTCACTGCCTTTGTGTTCTCTTTTGAAGATTTTGGTGAGGCAATGGGGTTAAAGGGCCAAGATTGATCCCGTTTTGGTGCTTGATGCCAAAGGGGGAGAAAATAAAGGCCAAAGCGATAAATGGATCAGCTACCACTTGAGAGATTTTGAAAATAGTAGAATAGAGCTTTTGGTTTGTCAAAACTTTTTTGTTGTCTCTCTTGTCAAAAGTTGGCTTCTTGTGGGGAGAAGTATTGATTATGGGAAAAAGGGGGAGTTTTTGAAATCTTAAAACAATTTCTCTTAGAATGACTCTCTTTATGTCTTAACATGTGTGTTTGACTTAGAGATAGAAATTTGAGTTTGATTTGCAAAAACAAACCAAGTGGTGGCATAGAGTGATCCATATATGTCAAAATTGAATCAAAACAATTTTGAGTTCTTATTTGACTTGATTTTGTACTTGTTCTACTTGCTTTATGTTGTGTTGGCATAAATCACCAAAAAGGGGGAGATTGAAAGGGAAATGTGCCCTTGGGCCATTTCTAAGTATTTTGGTGATTTAGTGTCCAACACAAGTGCCTAAGTGTAAAAAGGTGGATAAAGTAAAAATCAAGAATTAAGGTATGTTTCTCAGACTCAGTTCATTGTTTTATGGACTAATGTATTGTGTCTAAGTGCTGGAAACAGAAAAAATCGAGTTGGAGAAGAGATGGCTCGAGCAGCCAAACTCTGCCCAGTCTGGGTGCACCGGACTGTCCGGTGGTGCACCGGACAGTGTCCGGTGCGCCAGGCTGGCTCGAGCGAAGTGGCTGCTCTCGGGAATTCACCGGCGACGTACGGCTAAAATTCACCGGACTGTCCGGTGTGCACCGGACTGTCCGGTGAGCCAACGGTCGGCCGGGCCAACGGTCGGCCGCGCAATCTGCGTGGGACACGTGGCCGAGCCAACGGCTAGAAGACGGCACCGGACTGTCCGGTGTGCACCGGACATGTCCGGTGCGCCAACGGCTCTCAGGCTGCCAACGGTCGGCTTCGCTATTTAAGGAAGGAAATCGGGCACCGGATAGTGTCCGGTGTGCACCGGACTGTCCGGTGCCCCCGATGACAGAAGGCAAGAATGGCTTTCCAAACTTGTGCTCAACGGCTCCTAGCTGCCTTGGGGCTATAAAAGGGACCCCTAGGCGCATGGAGGAGCAAAAACCAAGCATCCTTTGAGCATCATTGATCACTCACACTTCATTCTCGCGCACTTGTTCGACATTTTAGTGATTTGAGCTCCGTTCTAGTGTGCTAGTCTCTTGAGCTCAAGTCTGGTTTTTGCGTGTGCGTATTCGCTGTGATCTTTGTGTCGTGTGTGAGTTGCTAATCCCTCCCTTGCTCTGTGATTCTTCGTGAACATCTTGTGTAAGGGCGAGAGGCTCCAAGCTGTGGAGATTCCTCGCAAACGGGAATAAGAGAAGCAAAGCAACACCGTGGTATTCAAGTTGGTCTTTGGACCGCTTGAGAGGGGTTGATTGCACCCCTCGTCCGTTGGGACGCCACAACGTGGAGTAGGCAAGCGTTGGTCTTGGCCGAACCACGGGATAACCACTGTGCCATCTCTGTGATTGATATCTCTTGGTTATTGTGTTGTGTTGAGATCCTTCTCTAGCCACTTGGCATATTACTGTGCTAACAAGTAACCAAGTTTTGTGGCTTAAGTTTTTGAAGTGTTACAGGATCACCTATTCACCCCCCCTCTAGGTGCTCTCAATGTCCTCATCAATTCCCTAGCAAAACCATCAGACACACCCAGTCCTCCCACACCAATACCTAGTTTCCTCTTCTTAGAAGATGGGGCGGCGCCGGCGCGGGGTCGTCTCCAGTCTCTACCACCGGCTTCTTCCCGCGACGATCCACATCGTCCTGGCCGGGATAACCGCCATACGGCATACGGTTCAACTCGAAAACCCTGTTCAAGCGGTCATTAGACCCGCGAATATCCCAGCTACGCTGGCCCTCTGTGCTCGGCACGTACCGACCGACGATCCGCACCGCCCCATCCTCCGCCTCACGCACAAAGGCGGCTGGATCGCGGCTATGCAGATCCAGCGCGAAGGCGGGACTTCGCACCAGCTTCCCACCATGGGAAGGCATCTGGCGAGGGCATACTTCGCCCACCGCCCAGCCATGCGCCAAAGGCCACACCCCGTACGCCACAAACTCGTCAACCAAATCGCGCCCGCTGCTCAGGCCGGCGGCGCACCGAAGGGCCCCTTCGTCCGCATCCCCCTCCGCCACTTCAAACGGCGGGTATGCTGAGTAATAATGCGAGCACATCTCGGCCACGGGGAGCCTCGGATGGTCTTCGACTGTGCCCTCCGCAATGTAGAACCAAAACTCATGCCAGTTGCCCCACTTATTGCGGGCGCGTGGAACCAACTCAACTACCTCCATCGTGGTCTTGCCGGTCTTCGGCGTAAATGTACATGACCCAAACTGGGCAACCTCATTTCCGATCATCCTTTTCTGCCAATGCAGGCAATAGTACTTCGCGAAGACTTCGACCGATGGCTGTCCGCCGTACGAAGTCGTCGCCCAGACATACTTTGATAGAGCCACCACGACATTCGGAGTCAGCTGATGAATCTGGACGTTAAATCTGCGCAGGACTTCTCCCACAAATCTGTGCGCAGGCAGGCGAAGACCAGCGGCAAAGAACGCCTCGAACACAACCAACTCGCCTTCCGGCTCGGGGACCTCCTCCGTCCCCGGGACACGAGCGACTCCGCCGCCAAAGTAACCAAGCCGCTGCATATCTTGCACGCGGACCGAGGACATCCGCGACACACCGAAATCCACCGTATCGCCGGCGCGCAACTCCTCCGCTGCCACGGTGCTCAACGTCTCCTCAGACGACGCGTCGGCCGGCGGCGTAGCGGCAGCAGAAGAAGAAGAGGTCGGCATCGCTACGTACCGTCGGCGGCGGCGGGCGGTCTGCTTCACTCGGGCCAGATCTCCGGCGAACAAGAGCAAGGAAGGCAGACGAGCATCAAGAAGGTGGAAAAAGCGTCTAGGGTTTTCACAGAGCGCGGAAAGACAGAGTTCAAAACGCCCCCCCCCCTCGCCCCCTTTTATACACAAGGCGCGGCGCTTCGGGAAACCCGCAGTCCAACAGTACGGTGTCAATCAACGGTCATGTCAAAAACCCCCCACAAAACCACTTCGAGCGAGGGCAGCGTCTCTGCCATCTAGCGACGTCTTCGGCACCAGATGACTTAGTCGAACTGGTCCCTCGGAGGGCAAATGTTGGGGCGAAGGCGAAGACGGCACCCTTCGCTCGATGCCTTCGCCGTAATTGTTAGACCAACGGAGACAAGACAACGGGCAGACTCACCCTTCGTCCCATACGTCACCGGACGAAGACCTGTGACGAGGTCATCCCATCTTGCGACCTCGTCCAGCACGCAGGCCCACGGCCACACGGCCCATTGTAACAAGCCCTACGTGGCCGTTGCGTATTATGGGCCTAATTTGTGAAGGCATCCCTGTAATTACGGTTTGTAACCCCGCTTTATGGGAATATTCCGGGGATAACCTAGGTGTCTGAGGGCACATGTGTCCTTAGCACTGGACGCTGGGCACTCGGATACCTATAAATACCCCCGCACAGTGCCCTTGAGAGGCTGGATGAACAGAGCTTTTGCCATCACGTGCTGTAACTCTGTTTGCGCTATTACACCCCCCCCCCCCCGTTGGATCAACTTGCGCCAGTGAGCAAGTTGCAACAACGGCGCAGATTAAATCGTCTGGGTACCGCTTCGGGTGATAGATCTGAGTCATCGGATAGGAATCGTGCGGGCGGATCAACTTAGAATCTCGACCATTAGATCTAGATCTAGGGGCCAGCGTCGTATCCCATTATATTAATGCTTCGATCTATCCTCGCCGTTGGATGATAATCGGACGTCCCCGGTTTCAGGATACCCCTTCGCGGGTACGTTTTGTAAAATAGACCTTATGATTTGAGAGAATACAACCCGCCATCCACCTTCATTGTTCACTGAGTCTAGGATTTTATGCGCGTAGCCCCCTGAGTTTTCCAGGAATTGACGCCCAGTCCAGAGCACGTTTAAAATGTATAAATGAATTAGTAAATGTATTTTTAATACAAAAATAATTCCTAGAACTTAGTTAATTCATAGAAAATTCTTATGAATTCCAAATTACTCCATTCCAGTTCCTAAAATTTTGTAATTTTATTCTCCATCACCTAGAGTCTCTGTTTTGGCATGAAAACAGTAAGAAAATTAATTTATCATTTAATCCTATTTCAAGCACATTAAATCTTAGAAAATTCATAACTTGAAATCTATAACTCCAAATTTAATTATTCCAGTTCCAATGATCTTATTTTAATGTGTAGATTTTTACTGTATATTTTATTTATCTGTTTGATGTGATGTTAATTTATGCTATAGTATGTATGTATTGTGTTGATGCGAGTAGACGAGCAAGCCACTGTGGAATCTGAGGTTCAGCAAGTAGAGATAGCTGAGCAGGAGCTCATTGAAGGCAAGTTGTGCCCTTGATCACTTACTTTTTCCCAGCCATGTTCTTATTAATTATAATGATCTGCATAGGTTAATTTTGATGGGATCCTTTAGGTTACCTAGTTTTGGTTATCTTTATACCTTGTTCACCCCTGAAATGTTTTTGGGTAGTACCTGCTATTGCTTTATGTGGATTGGGTATGGAGATACAACATTCATGATTACTCTTCTATTATCTTGTTATTACTACTGATCATGTTAAGATCATTAAATTAATAGGAACATGGAGCGACCACCCGGGAAAATAGTGCTACCACATGGGTTTAATGGGACGCCCTTGGCTGATTAACTAGGAAAGCTAGTGGAGGTCTTCCTTACCCGAAAGGGGCAAGGGAAGTAGGGGAGTGGTCAGTGTAGGGAGGTCCTTGGGTTGATTTTGCTGCGATGGCGGTCAGGCGAGGGATTCCTGCACTGGAGCTTCCTATAAACTGTAGCGGGATTTCTGAAGCTAGTGGAACTTTGTAAAGGCCTCGTAGTGTTACCCTGCCTCGCCTCCTCGGTAGAGGTGTATGGGATTGGCCGTCTCTTGGCAGATGGGTAACATGACTTGTGGGTAAAGATGTGCAACCTCTGCAGAGTGTAAAACTAGTATACTAGCCGTGCTCACGGTCATGAGCGGCTCGGACCCTCACATGATTAATTTATGGAACTTAAATTTAATTTGACATTTGCATCACATTTGGGATTATTTTACTATTACTTTTCTTTATTATTATTAAGGTTTGGTATTTACTTACACTTAGTAATTGCTAATAAAATTTTGACCAACTTATAAAAGCAATGCTCAGCTTCAGCCTCTATTTCATTGATTAGCCTTACACTTCATGAACTCCCACCTTTGGTGAGTTCATGTCACATTATTCACCACGACTTGTTGAGCTATGAATGTATGTGAGCTCACTCTTGCTGTCTCACACCCCCCCCACAGGAGAAGAACAAGGTGGTCGAAGAGGAGCTGCCTAACACCGAGGCATTCGACTTGATCTAGGTGGCGTTTCTCAGTTGACATTGGCGCCGACGATCCTTAGTTCGTTCTATATTTATTATTTTATTTTGTAATGAGACTTCCGCTATGTAATAAATACTCTGATGTTTCGTGACATTTATCTCTATACACTCTATTATTATATATGTTGTCTTCTTGGTGCATGTATGAGATGCACCTGGCTTTGTTCCTTAAAGCCGGGTGTGACAGAAGTGGTATCAGAGGAAATGTTGACTGTAGGACGAAACCTAGATAGAAATGGACAACCCTTACCTACTTATCTCATTCTGATTCATTCTATACTTACCTTACTCTGATTCTTTCTATACTTATCTTGATCCTGTCTCACCTTCTACTGTTCCACTCTGATCATTCTTACCTTCTCTATTCTAAGACAAGACGAATTTCACACCTTGGAATCCCTACCCCTATGACATTTTTAAGAGATAGGAGGCCTAAGACCAAACCAAAACTATTTTCTATATTTAAAAATGTTGTTTGATTGTTCTGATGAAAAATGTCTGATTTGCTTCTTTGATTGATTGAAATATTATATATGGACATCTTAGTATGTGCCAACATAAGGTAATAAATTAGCTATGGTAGGTAAAACATTAATCTGCTTAGCTAATAAATCCCCCAAAGTAACATGACTCGTAATTACTGCCTTGTCTACTCTCTCTTACCATATGTATCTAACTCAGATGGTCAATACCAGGAGGGTTGGTGGAATTGATTTGCCTCCTAATCGACACACTCGGAGGATATATAGACAACCTCAGCCACAGCCAGCAGAGATGAATCCTCCTAATCCTCCACCAGGCGGAGTTGATCCACTGATTGCAGCTCAGATGGGGGTGATGCAGCAAATGGAGGACACTACAGCTGATATGCGTGCCCAGATGCAGCAGGAACGCCAGGAGATGCGTCAGGAAAGAGAAGAGATACGCCAAGAGTTGCGCCAGGAGAGAGAAGAGATACGCCAGGAGAGAAGGGCACAACAGCAGCTGCAGCAGCAATTTCAGCAATAGCAACAACAGCAACAAGTACCATTGCCTCCACCACCACCACCAGTTCCACCTCGTGATAAGCACCGGGAATTTATGAGTCATAAGCCACCGACCTTCGCCAGTTCGACAGATCCACTTGATGCAGATGATTGGTTGAAGTCAATTGAGAAGATGCTCAACATCGCCCAATGCTCAGACCGGGAGAAAGTTCTTTATGCCTCAGGTCGTCTGACAGGTCCTCCTGCTGACTGGTGGGATTCTTATACTGCTGCCCATGATGCTGCTGATACTATTACCTGGGCAGAGTTCAGTACACAGTTCAGGAACTACCATATTCCAGCTGGTATGATAAAGATCAAGAAGGAGTTTCTGTCATTGAAGCAAGGCAACATGTCGGTCAGCGAGTACAGAGATAAATTCATTTAGCTGTCAAGATATGCTCCGGAGGAAGTTGCTGAGGATGAAAGAAAGCAGGAGCACTTCATTGAAGGACTTAATGGACCCCTACAGTATGCACTGGTGTCACACACATTTCCGTCGTTTCAGAGGCTACTGGATAAGGCTCTTGCTATTGAACACAAGCGTGTTCAACTGGGTGATTTGAAGAGGAAGGCTATCTCACAGGGACAGGGTAGCAGCAGTGTTCGTCCCCGCTACTGAGAGCACCTAGAGGGGGGGTGAATAGGTGATCCTGTAAAACTTGAAACTTAATGCCACAAAACTTGATTAGGAGTTAGCACAATAATGCCAAGTGGCTAGAGTGGAGTCTTAGCAAAAACACAATAACCATAAAGAGATCAACGCAGAGATAGACACAGTGGTTTATCCCGTGGTTCGGCCAAGTACAAAACTTGCCTACTTCCACGTTGTGGCGTCCCAACGGACGAGGGTTGCAATCAACCCCTCTCAAGCGGTCCAAAGACCCACTTGAATACCACGGTGTTTTGCTTAGCTTTACTATATCCCGCTTGCGAGGAATCTCCACAACTTGGAGTCTCTCGCCCTTACAAAGATGTTCACAAAGAAGCACGGAGTAAGGGAGGGATGAGCAACTCACACAAGATACAAAAATCACAGCAAATACACACACACAAGACCCAGACTTGAGCTCAAAAGACTATCACGAGGTTCTCACTAGAACGGAGCTCAAATCACTAAGAATGTCGAACAAGTGCGCAAGAATGAAGTGTGAGTGATCAACAATGCTCTAAGGATGCTTGGTGTTCTCCTCCATGCGCCTAGGGGTCCTTTTTATAGCCCCAAGGCAGCTAGGAGCCGTTGAGAGCATTCCAGGAAGGCAATTCTTGCCTTCTGTCGCCTGGCGCACCGGAAAGTCCGGTGCACCACTGGACACTGTCCGGTGTGGATTTGTTTCCTTATTTGGCGAAGCCGACCGTTGCAGATTCAGAGCCGTTGGCGCACCGGACACTGTCCGGTGCACACCGGACAGTCCGGTGCCCCAATGTGACCGTTGGCTCGGCCACGCGTCACGCGCGGAATCCTCGGCCGACCGTTGGCCCAGCTGACCGTTGGCTCGCCGGACAGTCCGGTGCACCACCGGACAGACCGGTGATTTTTAGTCGTACGCCGTTAATCACTTCCCGAGAGCGACGACTTCGTCTGTCAACGGCTCACCGGACAGTCCGGTGCACCACCGGACAGTCCGGTGATTTATAGCCGTACACCGTCGTCGAAGTCCCGAGAGCAGCAAGTTCGCCAGAGCCAGCCTGGTGCACCGGACACTGTCCGGTGCACCACCGGACACTGTCCGGTGCACCCAGACTGAGCAGACTTTGGCTGAACAAAGCCATCTCTTTTCCAACTTGATTTTTCCTGTTTCCAGCACTTAGACACAATACATTAGTCCATAAAACAATGTACTAAGTCTAGAAACATACCTTTACTTTTGATTTGTACTTTGTCCATCACTTGGGATACTTTAACACTTAAGCACTTGTGTTGGCACTCAATCACCAAAATACTTAGAAATGGCCCAAGGGCACATTTCCCTTTCAATCTCCCCCTTTTTGGTGATTTATGCCAACACAACATAAAGCAACTAGAACAAGTGCAATATCAATGCAAATGAAAACTCAAAATTGTTTTGATTCAAATTTGGCATATATGGATCACTCTTTGCCACCACTTGGTTTGTTTTTGCAAATCAAACTCAATTTCCTATCTCTAAGTCAACTTCACTTGTAGAGACATAAAGAGAGGTATTCCAAGAGAAATTGATCAAAGATTCAAAAACTCCCCCTTTTTCCCATGATCAAACATTCTCCCCACAGGAGACCAACTTTTGATAAAGAGAAACAACAAGAGAGTTTTGACATACCAAAAGCTCTATTCTACTATTTTCAAAATTTCTCAAGTGGTAGCTGATCCATTTATTGCTTTGGCCTTATTTTCTCCCCCTTTGGCATCAAGCACCAAAACGGGATCAATCTTGGCCCTTAAACCTCATTGCCTCACCAAAATCTTCACATAAGAGTACAAAGGCAATAAGGACATGAAGATGAACATGGAATTAGTTACCCTCTCATCGGAGTGCAGTGGAAGTCTTGCATGGTCCAAGTCCACCTTTTCCCTTTCAATTTACCTTTGAGACTAAATCAAGCAAACTCAAGCACACAGTTAGTCTCAAAGGGTCAAGTTATAGCACATCTCCCCTTCAATATGTGCATCACTTGCAAAAAGACTTGTGAGGTCCGGGGAGTGTTTGTACAACTTGAGCACCACAAGTAAACAACAAAATGCATAAGGAACATGATCAAAGGCATAAACACATGTATGCTATAAATCAATCCAAGTTCCGCGAATCTAAGACATTTAGCTCACTACGCAGCCTGCAAAAGGTCTTCTCATCTAGAGGCTTGGTAAAGATATCGGCTAGCTGGTTCTCGGTGCTAATATAGAACACTTCGATATCTCCCTTTTGCTGGTGGTCTCTCAAAAAGTGATGTCGGATGTCAATGTGCTTTGTGCGGCTGTGCTCAACAGGATTGTCCGCTATGCGGATAGCACTCTCATTGTCACATAGGAGTGGGACTTTGCTCAGATTGTAGCCAAAGTCCCGGAGGGTTTGCCTCATCCAAAGTAGTTGCGCGCAACACTATCCTGCGGCAACATACTCAGCCTTAGCGGTGGATAGGGCAACGTAAGTTTGTTTCTTAGAATTCCATGACACCAGGGACCTTCCCAAGAATTGGCACGTCCCCGATGTACTCTTCCTATCGACCTTACATCCAGCATAGTCAGAATCTGAATATCCAATCAAGTCAAAGGTAGACCCCTTTGGATACCAGATCCCGAAGCAAGGCGTAGCGACTAAGTATCTAAGAATTCGCTTCACGGCCACTAAGTGACACTCCCTTGGATCGGATTGAAATCTAGCACACATGCATACGCTAAGCATAATATCCGGTCTACTAGCACATAAATAAAGTAAAGACCCTATCATTGACCGGTATGCCTTTTGATCAACGGACTTACCTCCTTTGTTGAGGTTGGTGTGTCCGTCGGTTCCCATCGGAGTCTTTGTGGGCTTGGCGTCCTTCATCCCAAACCGCTTTAGCAAGTCTTTGCGGGCTTGGCGTCCTTCGTTTGGGAGATGAAGGTGCCATCCTTGAGTTGCTTCACTTGGAACCCAAGGAAGTAGTTCAACTCGCCCATCATCGACATCTCGAATTTCTGCGTCATCACCCTGCTAAACTCTTCACAAGACTTTTGATTAGTAGAACCAAATATTATGTCAGCGACATAAATTTGGCACACAAAAAGATCACCATCGCAAGTCTTAGTGAAAAGAGTTGGATCGGCTTTCCCAACCTTGAAAGCATTAGCAATTAAAAAGTCTCTAAGGCATTCATACCATGCTCTTGGGGCTTGCTTAAGTCCATAGAGCGCCTTAGGGAGCTTACACACGTGGTCGGGGTACCGTTCATCCTCGAAGCCAGGGGGTTGCTCCACGTACACCTCCTCCTTGATCGACCCGTTGAGGAAAGCGCTCTTCACATCCATTTGGAACAACCTGAAAGAATGGTGAGCAGCATATGCTAGCAAAATACGAATTGATTCTAGCCTTGCCACAGGAGCGAAAGTCTCCTCAAAGTCCAAACCTGCGACTTGGGCATAACCTTTTGCCACAAGTCGAGCCTTGTTCCTCATCACCACCCCGTGCTCGTCCTGTTTGTTGCGGAACACCCACTTGGTTCCCACAACATTTTGCTTGGGACGAGGCACCAGTGTCCAAACTTCATTACGCTTGAAGTTGTTGAGCTCTTCCTGCATGACCAACACCCAGTCCGGATCTAGCAAGGCCTCTTCTACCCTGAAAGGCTCAATAGAAGAGACAAAGGAGTAATGCTCACAAAAATTAACTAATCTAGAACGAGTAGTTACTCCCTTGCTAATGTCACCCAAAATTTGGTCGACGGGATGATTCCTTTGAATCGTCGCTCGAACTTGGGTTGGAGGTGTCGTTTGTGCTTCTTCCTCCATCACATGATCATCTTGTGCTCCCCCTTGATCACACGCCTCTTCTTGATGAACCTGTTCATCGCCTTGAGTTGGGGGATGCACCATTGTTGGGGAAGAGGGTTGATCTTGCTCCTCGAGTTCCTGTGGTTGCACATCGCCAATCGCCATGGTGCGTATTGCGGCCGTTGGAATGTCTCCTTCATCTACATCATCAAGATCAACAACTTGCTCTCTTGGAGAGCCATTAGTCTCATCAAATACAACGTCGCTAGAGACTTCAACCAAACCCGACGATTTGTTGAAGACCCTATACGCCTTTGTATTTGAGTCATAACCTAACAAAAACCCTTCTACAGCTTTGGGAGCAAATTTAGAATTCCTACCCTTCTTCACTAGAATGTAGCATTTACTCCCAAAAACTCGAAAATACGAAACATTGGGTTTGTTACCGGTTAGTAGCTCATACGAAGTCTTCTTGAGGAGGCGGTGAAGGTAGACCCGGTTGATGGCGTGGCAAGCCGTGTTCACGGCTTCCGACCAAAAGCGCTCGGGGGTCTTGAACTCTCCAAGCATCGTCCTCGCCATATCGATGAGCGTCCTATTCTTCCTCTCTACCACACCATTTTGTTGTGGTGTGTAGGGAGTGGAGAACTCGTGCTTGATCCCTTCCTCCTCAAGGTACTCCTCCACTTGAAGGTTCTTGAACTCGGACCCATTTTCGCTCCTTATCTTCTTCACCTTGAGCTCAAATTCACTTTGAGCTCTCCTTAGGAAGCGCTTGAGGGTCCCTTGGGTTTCAGTTTTATCCTGCAAAAAGAATACCCAAGTGAAGCGGGAAAAATCATCAACTATAACAAGACCATACTTACTTCCTCCTATGCTTAGATAGGCGACGGGTCCGAAGAGGTCCATATGAAGTAACTCCAGGGGTCTTGATGTTGTCATCACATTTTTGGCATGATGAGAGCTTCCCACTTGTTTACCTGCTTGACAAGCTGCACAAGGTCTATCTTTTTCGAAATGCACATTAGTTAGACCTATCACGTGTTCTCCCTTTAGAAGCTTGTGAAGGTTCTTCATCCCCACATGTGCTAAGCGGCGATGCCACAGCCAGCCCATGCTAGTCTTAGCAATTAAGCATGCATCTAGATCGGCCTCCTCTTTTGCAAAATCAACTAAATAAAGTTTGCCGTCTAGTACACCCTTAAAAGCTAATGAACCATCACTTCTTCTAAAGACAGACACATCTACATTTATGAATAAACAATTATATCCCATATTGCATAATTGACTAACGGATAACAAATTATATCCAAGCGACTCAACTAAGAACATATTAGAAATAGAGTGCTCGGATGAAATAGCAATTTTTCCTAACCCTTTCACCTTGCCTTGGTTCCCATCACCGAATATTATTGAATCTTGGGGATCCTTGTTCTTGACGTAGGAAGAGAACATCCTCTTTTCCCTCGTCATGTGGTTTGTGCATCCGCTGTCGATAATCCAGCTTGAGCCCCCGGATGCATAAACCTGCAAGGCAAATTTAGGCTTGGGTTTTAGGTACCCAACTCTTGTTGGGTCCTACAAGGTTAGTCACAATGGTCTTAGGGACCCAAATGCAAGTTTTATCTCCCTTGCATCTTGCCCCTAACTTCCTAGCAATTACCTTCTTATCCTTTCTACAAATAGCAAAGGACGTATTGCAAGCATAATAAATTGTAGAAGGTTCATGTATTACTTTCCTAGGAACATGAGCAACATCTCTCCTAGGCATATGGTGAATGACATTTCTCCTAGGCATATCTCTATCATGCATATAGGAAGAACTTGAAGCAATCATTGCATTTGAATCATAAGCATTACAACTCCTATAAGCATTTCTAGAATGTCTCCTATCATGGTATATGAAAGCATGGTTCCTTTTAGCATTACTAGCCATAGGGGTCTTCCCTTTCTCTTTGGTGGAGATGGAAGCTTTATGGCTTGTTAAGTTCTTGACTTCCCTCTTGAAGCCAAGACCATCCTTAATTGAGGGGTGTCTACCACTCGTGTAGGCATCCCTTGCAAATTTTATTTTATCAAATTCACTCTTGCTAGTCTTAAGTTGGGCATTAAGACTAGCCAGTTCATCATTCAATTTGGAAATTGAAACTAGGTGTTCACTACAAGCATCAACGTCAAAATCTTTACACCTATTGCAAATTGTAACATGTTCTACACAAGATGTTGATTTATTTGCTATTTCTAACTGAGCATTTAAATCATCATTTATGCTCTTTAAGCTAGAAATAGAGTCATGGCATGCAGACAATTCACAAGAAAGCATTTCATTCCTTTTAATTTCTAAAGCAAGGGATTTTTGAGCCTCTACAAACTTATCATGTTCTTCATACAAAAGATCCTCTTGCTTTTCTAATAACCTATTCTTATCATTCAAGGCATCAATTAATTCATTAATTTTATCAACATTGGTTCTATCTAGGCCCTTGAATAAACTTGAATAATCTATTTCATCATCATCACTAGACTCATCCTCACTTGAAGAAGCATAAGTAGTATTCCGAGTACATACCTTCTTCTCCTTCGCCATGAGGCATGTGTGACGCTCGTTTGGGAAGAGGGCCGATTTGTTGAAGGCGGTGGCGGCGAGTCCTTCGTTGTCGGAGTCGGACGACGAACAATCCGAGTCCCACTCCTTGCCAAGGTGTGCCTCGCCCTTAGCCTTCTTGTAAGCTTTCTTCTTCTCCCTTTTGTTCCCTTGTTCCTGGTCACTATCATTATCGGGACAATTAGCGATAAAATGACCAATCTTACCACATTTGAAGCATGAGCGCTTCCCCTTTGTCTTGGTCTTGCTTGGCTGCCCATTGCGACCCTTTAGCGCCGTCTTGAAGCGCTTGATGATGAGGGCCATCTCTTCATCATTAAGCCTCGCTGCCTCAACTTGCGCCACCTTGCTAGGTAGCGCCTCCTTGCTCCTCGTTGCCTTGAGAGCAATAGTTTGAGGCTCTTGGATTGGTCCATTTAGTGCATCGTCGACGTATCTTGCCTCCTTGATCATCATCCGCCCGCTTACAAATTTCCCAAGAATTTCTTCGGGCGACATCTTGGTGTACCTAGGATTCTCACGAATATTGTTCACAAGATGTGGATCAAGAACAGTAAAGGACCTTAGCATTAGGCGGACAACGTCGTGGTCCATCCATCACGTGCTTCCGTAGCTCCTTATTTTGTTGACGAGGGTCTTAAGCCGGTTGTACGTTTGGGTTGGCTCCTCACCCCTTATCATCGCGAATCTCCCGAGTTCGCCCTCCACCAACTCCATTTTGGTGAGCATGGTGACATCGTTCCCCTCATGAGAGATCTTGAGCGTGTCCCAGATCTGCTTGGCATTGTCCAAGCCGCTCACCTTATGATACTCGTCCCTGCACAAAAAGGCTAACAACACAGTAGTAGCTTGTGCATTTTTATGAATCTGTTCATTGATAAACATAGGACTATCCGAGCTATCGAATTTCATTCCACTCTCTACTATCTCCCATATGCTAGGATGGAGAGAGAACAAGTGACTACGCATTTTGTGGCTCCAAAATCCATAGTCCTCTCCATCAAAGTGAGGAGGTTTACCAAGTGGAATGGAGAGCAAATGAGCATTTGTACTTTGCGGAATACGAGAGTAATCGAAAGAAAAGTTTGAATTGACCGTTTTCTTTTTTTCGTAGTCGTAGTCGTCCTTTTGGGAAGAAGAGGACTCGTCACTGTCGTTGTAGTAGACGATCTCCTTGATGTGCCTCGTCTTCTTCTTCCTCCCATCTTTTCGTTTGTGGCCCGAGCCCGAGTCGGTAGGCTTGTCGTCTTTCGGCTCGTTGACAAAGGACTCCTTCTCTTTATCATTGATCACAATTCCCTTCCCCTTAGGATCCATCTCTTCAGGCGATTAGTCCCTTCCTTGAAGAGAACGGCTCTGATACCAATTGAGAGCACCTAGAGGGGGGGTGAATAGGTGATCCTGTAAAACTTGAAACTTAATGCCACAAAACTTGATTAGGAGTTAGCACAATAATGCCAAGTGGCTATAGTGGAGTCTTAGCAAAAACACAATAACCACAAAGAGATCAACACAGAGATAGACACAGTGGTTTATCCCGTGGTTCGGCCAAGTACAAAACTTGCCTACTTCCATGTTGTGGCGTCCCAACGGACGAGGGTTGCAATCAACCTCTCTCAAGCGGTCCAAAGACCCACTTGAATACCATGGTGTTTTGCTTAGCTTTACTATATCCCGCTTACAAAGATGTTCACAAAGAAGCACGGAGTAAGGGAGGGATGAGCAACTCACACAAGATACAAAAATCACAGCAAATACACACACATAAAACCCAGACTTGAGCTCAAAAGACTATCATGAGGTTCTCACTAGAACGGAGCTCAAATCACTAAGAATGTCGAACAAGTGCGCAAGAATGAAGTGTGAGTGATCAACAATGCTCTAAGGATGCTTGGTGTTCTCCTCCATGCGCCTAGGGGTCCTTTTTATAGCCCCAAGGCAGCTAGGAGCCGTTGAGAGCATTCTAGGAAGGCAATTCTTGCCTTCTGTCGCCTGCACCACCGGACACTGTCCGGTGCGGATTTGTTTCCTTATTTGGTGAAGCCGACCGTTGCAGATTCAGAGCCGTTGGCGCACCGGACACTATCCGGTGCACACCGGACAGTCCGGTGCCCCAATGTGACCGTTGGCTCGGCCACGCGTCACGCGTGGAATCCTCGGCCGACCATTGGCCCGGCTGACCGTTGGCTCACCGGACAGTCCGGTGCACCACCGGACAGACCGGTGATTTTTAGCCGTACGCCGTTAATCACTTCCCGAGAGCGACGACTTCGCCTGTGAACGGCTCACCGGACAGTCCGGTGCACCACTGGACAGTCCGGTGATTTATAGCCGTACACCACTGTCGAAGTCCCGAGAGTAGCAAGTTCGCCAGAGCCAGTCTAGTGCACCGGACACTGTCCGGTGCACCACCGGACTGTCCGGTGCACCCAGACTGAGCAGACTTTGGCTGAACAAAGCCATCTCTTTTCCAACTTGATTTTTCCTGTTTCCAGCACTTAGACACAATACATTAGTCCATAAAACAATGTACTAAGTCTAGAAACATACCTTTACTTTTGATTTGCACTTTGTCCATCACTTGGGATACTTTAACACTTAAGCACTTGTGTTGGCACTCAATCACCAAAATACTTAGAAATGGCCCAAGGGCACATTTCCCTTTCAGCTACGTTTTGCCACAGGGTACACCGACCCGACCAGGAGGACCATGCCCAGTTCAGTATGCTCCACAGGGGTCTCCAGGGACACCTCCTACTCGTCAGGCTACTCCCACTGGCACCCTGACAAGGTCTACAGGACAGAAGACCGGCCCTACATGCTTCAAGTGCAGTCAGATTGGGCACTATGCTAATGCTTGTCCGATGGGAAATTCTGGTACACCAGCTAAGAACAAGCAATAGACTCCTGGCAAGGGATATTCTATAGCCAGGGTGAATCAAGTCATGTTGATGATACTCCTGATGGTGCTGACATCGTACTCGGTATGTTTTACATTAATGCCATTCCTGCAACCATATTGTTTGATTCTGGTGCTACACATTCATTCATGTCTGCTCGATATGCCAACACTAATGAGATACCCCTGCTAAATATGAGAAAACCAATGATAGTAATCACACCTAAAGGGCCTATTGAGGCGAATCAAATGACACATAGATTGACATTATCAATTATGGGAAGAGAATTTGGAGCTACTACTATAATATTAGAGGCCAGCAGTATAGATCTGTCGGGGACCATAATTAGGGGTACCCTCAAGGCTCCTAATTCTCAGCTGGTAACCCCCATCAGCATAAAGCTGCAAAGGCCTGATGGGCGCGATTAAGTCAGGGATCAGTCCATTCGAGGGACTCGATCACGCCTCGCCCGAGCCTAGCCTCGGACAAGGGCAGCCGACCCCGGAGGACTTCCGTCTCGCCCGAGGCCCCCCTTCAGCGGCGAACATATTCCTGGCTCGCCCGAGGCCCTGCCTTCGCCAAGAAGCAACCCTGACCAAATCGCCGCACCGACCGACCAAATCGCAGGAGCATTTAATGCAAAGGTGGCCTGACACCTTTATCCTGACGCGCGCCCCCCAGCCGGCAGAGCCGAAGTGACCGCCGTCACTTCGCCACTCCACTGACCGGCCTGACAGAAGGACAGCGCCGCCTGCGCCACTCCGACTGCGGTGCCACTTGACAGAGTGAGACTGACAGGCAGTCAGGCCCTGCCAAAGGTACCATAGGAAGCTCCGCTTCGCCCGACCCCAGGGCTCGGACTCAGGCTAAGTCCCGGAAGACGGCGAACTCCGCTCGGCCCAACCCAGGGCTCGGACTCGGGCTAAGTCCCGGAAGACGACGAACTCCACCCGACCCAGGGCTCGGACTCGGGCTAAGTCCCAGAAGACGGCGAACTCCACCCGACCTAGAGCTCGGACCCGGGCTAAGTCCCAGAAGACGACGATCTCCGCCTCGCCTGACCCAGGGCTCGGACTTGGGCTCGGCCCCAGAAGACGACGAACTCCGCTTCGCCCGACCCCAGGGCTCGGACTCCGCCCCGACACCGGCCGGCAATCTCCGCCTCGCCCGAACCTAGGGCTCGGACCCGACCTCGGCCACGGAAGACAGACTCGACCTCGGCTTCGGAGGAGCTTCCACATCGCCCAACCTAGGGCGCAGACCAGCCACATCAATAGGAGGCGCCATCATCACCCTACCCCGAGCTGACTCGGGCCGCAGGGAACAAGACCGGCGTCCCATCTGGCTCGCTCCGCCAGATAGGCAATGATGGCGCCCTGCATACTCTGTGACAACGGTGGCTCTCAGTCCCCTTATGGAAGCAAGAGGATGTTAGCAAGGATTCAACCGCTCCGACAGCTGTCCCTCCGCCAGGCTCCATCGCTCCTCCGACGGCCACGACATCACACCAGCTGGGTGCCAAAGTCTCTCCGGCTGCCACAACGGCATGTACTTAGGGCGCTAGCTCTCCTCCGCTAGACACGTAGCACTCTGCTACACCCCCCATTGTACACCTGGATCCTCTCCTTGCGCCTATAAAAGGGAGGACCAGGGCCCTCTTAGAGAAGGTTGGCCGCGCGGGGACGAGGACGAGACACGCGCTCGCTCGAAGCCGCTCGCTCCCTCTCCCGCGTGGACGCTTGTAACCCCCTACTGCAAGCGCACCCGACCTGGGCGCGGGACGAACACGAAGGCCGCGGGATTCCCACCTCTCTCACGCCGGTCTCCGGCCGCCTCGCTCTCCCCCCTTCGCGCTCGCCCTCGCGCTCGACCCATCTGGGCTGGGGCACGCGGCGACATTCACTCGTCGGCTCAGGGACCCCCGGTCTCGGAACGCCGACAGTTGGCGTGCCAGGTAGGGGCCTGCTGCGTGTTGACGAACAGCTTCCCGTCAAGCTCCAGATGGACAGTCTCCAGCAACCTCTCCAACCCGGGACGGTGCTCCGTTTCGGGAGTCTTGAGTTCATGTCCCTCGACGGCAGCTATGACGTGATACTCCTTCCACCGCCGTGCGACAACGACAGTGGCGGCCGACAACCCGCCCGCCGGCGGCGGAATCGGCGACGTCTTCCCCGCATGGTGGAAGAACAACCTTCGAGCTCACCCCGTCCTCTCCCCCACCGACGGAGGAGGAGGCGGGGCAACCAAGGCCAAGCAGGAGACAGCGCCTCGTCGGCTGTCGAGCGAGTCGACGGCCCCAGCGCCCCAATGGGGGGCGCACCGGGCGTCGACCTCGCGTTTGAGACGAAGGCGAGCACCGTCTCCCCGCGACACGCCAAACCCGAGCAAGCGGATGACGCCAGCACGCTCGCGAAAAGCTTGCTGGACGTCACCCTCGTACCTGAGACGACGGTGCAGTCAGCCCCCGACATGACATTATCGCCGCTCGTCGACCAAAAGGTACCGACCGATTCCCACCCCACGTCTTTCGGGTTCAGCCTCGACCCGCCTAGCGGCTTCGCTTTGGCGGGTGCTCTCGTAGAGGCAAGTCCAAACCCTCTGGGGTTTCGTACGCGGTCACCTTGGGACCAGCTAACGGACGTCTCGACCTACGGGCCCTCTGGGTCCGAGGAAGACGATGAGCCCAGCATCTGTTGGGATTTCTCTGGACTTGGCAACCCCAGTGCCATGCGGGACTTCATGACCGCATGCGACTACTGCCTTTCCGACTGTTCCGACGGTAGCCATAGCCTCGGCGACGAGGACTGCGGCCCAAGTCGCGAATGCTTCCACGTCGATCTAGGGGGTCCCTCCGAAGGCAACCATCTCAGCATGCCGGAGGACGGTGACCTCCCTAGGCCGGTGCCTCGCGTTGACATCCCACGGGAGCTAGCTGTGGTCCCCGTTCAGGCGGGGGGCCATGACCCATAGCTCGAGCAAATCCGCGGGGTGCAGGCCAGGCTCGACGAGGGAGCAGGAGCGCTTGAGCCGATCCGTCGGGACGTCGGGCAGGCATGGGCGGGCCAACCTCCGGCCGAGGAAATACGTCATCTACCCCAGGGCTTCTAGCACCGCATCACCGACGACGTCAGGGTCAGGCCACCACCCGCATCCAGTGGGGTTGGCCAGAACCTGGCGGCAGCAGCAATGCTTCTTCGCGCGATGCCGGAGCCATCAACCACCGAGGGGCGGCGAATCTAGGGAGAGCTCAAGAATCTCCTGGAAGGCGCCGCGGTCCGACGGGCCGAGAGCTCTGCCTCCCGAAGGCAGGGGTACCCCTCGGAACCTCATGCCGTGACTTCCCGATTCATGCGGGAAGCCTCGGTCTACACCGGGCGCACGCGCAACACAGCGCCTGTGGCCCCGGGTCACCTTCGACCGAGACGATCACCCCGACCATGTGCCGAGCCCGGGGAAATACCCGCTCGTCGTTGACCCCGTCATCGGCGACGTCAGGCTCACCAAGGTCCTCATGGACGGAGGCAGCAGCCTCAACATCATCTACGCCGACACCCTCGGGCTCCTGCATGTCGATCTGTCCTCCATCCGGTCAGGCGCTGCGCCCTTCCATGGGATCATTCCCGGGAAGCGCGTCCAGCCCCTCGGACGGCTCGACCTTCCCGTCTGCTTCGGAACACCCTCCAACTTCCGAAGGGAGACCCTGACGTTCGAGGTGGTTGGGTTCCGAGGAACCTACCACGCGGTACTGGGGAGGCCATGCTACGCGAAGTTCATGGCCGTCCCCAACTACACCTACCTGAAGCTCAAGATGCCGGGCCCCAACGGGGTCATCACCGTCGGCCCCACGTACAAACACGCGTTCGAATGCAACGTGGAGTGCGTGGAGTACGCCGAGGCCCTCGCCGAGTCCGAGGCCCTCATCGCTGACCTGGAGAGCCTCTCTAAGGAGGTGCCAGACGTGAAGCGTCATGCTGGCAACTTTGAGCCAGCGGAGACGGTTAAGTCCGTCCCCCTCGACCCCAGCGGCGATGCCTCCAAGCAGATCCGGATCGGCTCCAGGCTCGATCCCAAATAGGAAGCAGTGCTCGTCGACTTTCTCCGCGCGAACGCCGACGTCTTCGTGTGGAGTCCCTCGGACATGCCCGGCATACCGAGGGATGTCGCCGAGCACTCGCTGGACATCCGAGCCGGAGCCCGACCCGTCAAGCAGCCACTGCGCCGATTTGACGAGGAGAAGCGCAGAGCCATAGGCGAGGAGATCCACAAGCTAATGGCGGCAGGGTTCATCAAAGAGGTATTCCATCCCGAATGGCTTGCCAACCCTGTGCTTGTGAGAAAGAAAGGGGGGAAATGGCGGATGTGTGTAGACTACACTGGTCTCAACAAAGCATGTCCGAAGGTTCCCTACCCTCTGCCTCGCATCGACCAAATCGTGGATTCCACTGCTGGGTGCGAAACCCTGTCTTTCCTCGATGCCTACTCAGGGTATCATCAAATCAGGATGAAAGAGTCCGACCAGCTCGCGACTTCTTTCATCACACCCTTCGGCATGTGCTGCTATGTCACCATGTCGTTCGGCTTGAGGAATGCGGGCACGACGTACCAGCGGTGCATGAACCATGTGTTCGGCGAACACATTGGCCGCACGGTCGAGGCCTACGTCGATGACATCGTAGTCAAGATGAGGAAAGCCTCCGACCTCCTTTCCGACCTTGAAGCGACATTCCGATGTCTCAAGGCGAAAGGCGTCAAGCTCAATCCCGAAAAGTGTGTTTTCGGGGTACCCCGAGACATGCTCTTGGGATTCATCGTCTCCGAGCGAGGCATCGAAGCCAACCCGGAGAAGATCGCAGCCATCACCAGCATGGGGCCCATCAAGGACTTGAAAGGCGTACAGAGGGTCATGGGATGCCTCGCGGCTTTGAGCCGTTTCATCTCACGCCTCGGCGAAAGAGGTCTACCTCTGTACCGCCTCTTAAGGAAGGCCGAGTGCTTCACTTGGACCCCTGAGGCCGAGGAAGCCCTCGGGAACCTGAAGGCGCTCCTCACAAAGGCGCCTATCTTGGTGCCCCCAGCTGCTGGAGAAGCCCTCCTGGTCTACGTCGCCGCGACCACTCAGGTGGTTAGCGCCGCGATTGTGGTCGAGAGGCAAGAAGAGGGGCATGCATTGCCCGTTCAGAGGCCAGTCTACTTCGTCAGCGAGGTACTGTCCGAAACCAAGATCCGCTACCCACAAGTTCAGAAGCTACTGTACGCGGTGATCCTAACGCGGCGGAAGCTGCGACACTACTTCGAGTCTCATCCGGTAACTGTGGTGTCATCCTTCCCCCTGGGGGAGATCATCCAGTGCCGAGAGGCCTCGGGTAGGATTGCAAAGTGGGCGGTGGAAATCATGGGTGAGACAATCTCGTTCACTCCTCGGAAGGCCATCAAGTCCCAGGTCTTGGCGGACTTCGTAGCTGAATGGGTCGACACCCAGCTACCGACGGCTCCGATCCAACCGGAGCTCTGGACCATGTTCTTCGATGGGTCGCTGATAAAGACAGGAGCCAGCGCAGGCCTACTCTTCATCTCGCCCCTCGGGAAGCACCTACGCTACGTGCTACACCTCCATTTCCCGGCGTCCAACAATGTGGCCGAGTATGAGGCTCTGGTCAACGGGTTGCGGATCGCCATCGAGCTAGGGGTCCGACGCCTTGACGCTCGCGGTGACTCGCAGCTCGTCATCGACCAAGTCATGAAGAACTCCCATTGTCGCGACCCGAAGATGGAGGCCTACTACGATGAGGTTCGGCGCCTGGAAGACAAGTTCTACGGGCTCGAGCTCAACCACATCGCCCGGCGCTACAACGAGACTGCGGACGAGCTGGCTAAAATATCCTCGGGGCGAACAACAGTTCCCCCGGACGTCTTCTCCCGAGACCTGCATCAACTCTCCGTCAAGATCGACGACATGTCCGAGCCTGAGGTACCCTCGGCTCAGTCCGAGGTACCCTCGGCTCAGTCCGAGGCACCCTCGGCTCAGTCCGAGGCACCCTCGGCTCAACTCGAGGCGCCCTCGGCTCAGTCCGAGGCACCCTCGGCTCAACCCGAGGCACCCTCAGCTCAGCCCGAGGCGCCCTCGGTTCAGTCCGAGGTACCCTCGGCCCCCGAGGGTGAGGCACTGCGCGTCGAGGAGGAGCGAAGCGCGGTCACGCCTAATCGAAACTGGCAGACCCCGTACCTGCAATATCTCCACCGAGGAGAGCTACCCCTCGACCGAGCCGAGGCTCGGCGGTTGGTGCGGCGCGCCAAGTCGTTCGTCTTGCTCGGAGATGGAAAGGAGCTCTACCACCGTAGCCCCTTAGGCATCCTCCAGTGACGCATTTCCATCGCCGAAGGTCAGGAGCTCCTACGAGAGATACACTCGGGGGCTTGCGGCCATCACGCAGCACCTCGAGCCCTCGTTGGAAACGCCTTCTGACAAGGTTTCTACTGGCTGACGGCGGTGGCCGACGCTACCAGAATTGTCCGCACCTACGAAGGGTGTCAATTCTACGTGAGGCAGACCCACCTGCCCGCTCAGGCTCTGCAGACGATACCCATCACCTGGCCTTTTGCTGTGTGGGGTATGGATCTCGTCGGCCCCTTGCAGAAGGCGCCTGGGGGCTACACGCACCTGCTGGTCGCCATCGACAAATTCTCCAAGTGGATCGAGGTCCGACCCCTGAACAGCATCAGGTCCGAGCAGGCGGTGGCGTTCTTCACCAACATCATCCATCGCTTCGGGGTCCCGAACTCCATCATCACCGACAACGGCACCCAGTTCACCGGCAGAAAGTTCCTGGACTTCTGCGAGGATCACCACATCCGGGTGGACTGGGCCGCCGTGGCTCATCCCATGACGAATGGGCAGGTAGAGCGTGCCAACAGCATGATTCTACAAGGGCTCAAGCCTCGGATCTACAACGACCTCAACAAGTTCGGCAAGCGGTGGATGAAGGAACTCCCCTCGGTGGTCTGGAGTCTAAGGACAACGCCGAGCCGAGCCACGGGCTTCACGCCGTTCTTTCTAGTCTATGGGGCCAAAGCCATCTTGCCCACAGACTTAGAATACGGTTCCCCGAGGACGAGGGCCTACACCGACCAAAGCAACCAAGTTAGCCGAGAAGACTCGCTGGACCAGCTGGAGGAGGCTCGGGACAAGGCCTTGCTACACTCGGCGCGGTACCAGCAGTCCATGCGACGCTACCACGCCCGAGGGGTCCGGTCCCGAGACCTCCAGGTGGGCGACCTGGTGCTTCGGCTGCGACAAGACACCCATGGGCAGCACAAGCTCACGCCCCCTGGGAGGGGCCATTCGTCATCGCCAAGGTTCTGAAGCCCGGAACGTACAAGCTGGCCAACAGTCAAGGCGAGGTCTACGGCAACGCCTGGAACATCCAACAGCTACGTTGCTTCTACCCTTAAGATGTTTTCAAGTTGATCATATACCTCGCACCCACGCAAAGTTTAGTCATCAAGGAAGGGTCGGCCTCGCCTCGGCAAAGCCCGACCCTCCCTCGGGGGCTAAAAGGGGGGAACCCCCTCTGCGTCGAAATTTTCCTCGAAAAATGATCTTTTCTGCCAGAATGTCTTTCGCGCTTTTTGGCTACTTCGAAAGTGGATCCTGAAAACGACGGAGTACACGTAAGCAGCCAAGGCTGACTGAGCCGAGGGACTCCTACGCCTCCGGGATACGGATACCTCACTCATCACCTTCTGCGATAAGTAATTCACGTTCGGATAAGTGATTCTGCGGACCGAACAAGTCTTCACGTTCGAAAGCTCTTCTGCCGAAGCGATCATTCGAGCCTTCTCGACTGCGTCGGTGACAGAGCCCCATGGACGGGTAAGAGTGCGCGTAAGCGGCAAGGCCGACCGAGCTGAGGGACTCCTACACCTCCGGGATACGGATACCTCACTCATCACCTTACGCGAGAAGCAACTCTCGCTCGCACGAACATTTCTGTTACCGACAAAAAAGTCCAGATACTCGAAACAAGAGGAAAAGAGACGCAGCTTTACAACACGGCGAGGGTGTGTTTAGGCCTCGGCGGCCGCAGAAAACACACGCTACAAGACAATCCGATCCTGCAGGCTCGGATCTTGACGGCTGAAGGGAGCAGCAGCACCCTCGGCATCGACGACACCTTCGGCGAGGTCCGACCTAGCCTCGGACGGTGACACAGTCTGAGGATCTCCACTCTGAAGGACGACGTCATCGCCACGCCCGGGCCATCACCGCCAGGGTCTTCTCCAGGAATCCAGCCCGACCCGAGGCCTCGGCTGGTCAATTCCGGCGTCGGTCCCGCTAACGGACGACCCGGCCAGGCTCAGGCCAACCAGGTTTTCTTTTCGAGCCAACTCTGCCTCTGTTCATGTTGACGCCACTACCCCTGGCCTCGGCTCATCGGAGAGCGGCCGAGGGGTTCCTTTAACTAAGCTAGAAAAGCCTCGGACAACAAGGCCGACCGAGCCGAGGGACTCCTACGCCTCCGGGATACGGATACCTCACTCGTCACCTTTACACGGGGCGACTCATGCTTGGTGAAGCGGTTCGGACAACCAACAGGCGAGTCTTAGCGCTCGAAAATGAGGAAAAAACACGGCTCCGTGCCGAAAATACATACATGTTCAGGCCCCGACAACCACAATGAACAAAAACACTGGCATTCAAAGTGCCATTACAAACGGAACTCTGGTTCCACCTCCGCAGGTACGAACAACCCCACTCAATGGGGGGGCCTGCGGAGCAACAGAAGACCGACGGACGGCTCGTCGTCGCCCGCTCCAGCAGCAGCGACAACGACCTCCTCTACGGGTGGCCAAACTGCAGCGGCGATGGCCTCAGGGCGAACGCTGCTGCAACCTTGCCCTCGCCCACGCCGACGCTCGAGGGGCGAGGACAAGTACAAAGAGCCAGAGGCCCAAAACGTGGATGGTGGCAGTGATCCCATCGGCGACGGGGACTTCTCGAGCCGCCTCCGCCTCGGCACCGACGACAGGGGCCCTCAGCCCGCTGGCAGATCCCCACTCGGATCCTCCCGGACGAGCAGGGCACCGACCTCCCCGCGGAGGCGCCGTACCGGTGCAAAGGCAGGACCGCCCCAGGACACGAATGCCGCCCTAGCAGCGCGCGACATCTTGGGCGGTCCTCCCGTGCACACGGCGCGGCAGCCGCCTTCCGGCAGGAGGGGGCACTAGGGGCCAAGCCGACGAGCCCGACGCGCTGGGGCAGACGACGCCTGCCGTCGACCGGCCCCGCGTTGTCGAAGTCCGACCCGCCCACAGGGCCGGCGAGCGCCCTCTCCCTCGAACGCCGCAGGAGAGGGTGACCCACGAGCCCGCGCGGGAGGTAGAGCTCCGGCTCAGCCCGGCCTCCACCCCAGCGAGGATGATGAACATCCTTGATGCTGAGGGTGGGACCAAGGTCGCAGCCCGGCTTGCTTCCCCCCACCCAGGGGCTGGTGGTCACCGTCTTGGGTGACCGCCGGCGGGGGGGTACAGCCGGGCCGCATGATGAAAATCCTTGAAGCTGAACGATGGCTAAAAGGTACCAACTCCCGCAGAGTTGTGTTCCTCCAACGACGAGGCGGAAAGACAGCGGATATCCCCCATCCGGGGGCTTGGAAGGTGGAAAGACACGATGCATAAGGGAGCACGAAGACATGGTCGCCTCCCAAGGGGGTCACCCTCCTTTTAAAGGCGGCTCTCCCTACTTGCGTCCCCAGCCGTCACGGGCTGAGTCTTCTCCAACACACTCCAAGGTCCTCCCCTGCGGCGCGGGGGCTGGGTCCCACGCGTCAAGCAAACCGGCTCAGAGCAGAAGAAGCCAAACCGCCGCGCGCGGTGCGTACAACCGCCTAGTGGTTACAAGCGACCCTCCACTTTTGCCCAGACCAGCGGGCAAAAGGGTGGGCAGCCATGCAGGCGGCATGCAACCGCGCCAAGTGGGCGCACTTCTCCGACTCCCAACACGCCCGGCATGGAGGCCCAGGCCCACGCGTCATGCAACCGGCGCGCCGAATGCTTCGTGCATGCAACTGCACCGCCACTCGCGCCACTACCGCGCCTCCTCGACTGCGGAACCAATACCGCGACTCGAGGTGACCCAGCGCGCGACCCAGCAGCGCCAGCCTGGCGCGACGGTCAATGCGGCCAAAAATGGGCCGGCAGTAATGGCGGTGGCAGGCGGGCAGGAGCAGCGGCCACGTCGACAGCCAAGCTCACGTCCCGTCCGGGGGCAGCGAGAGAACCCTCTCGCACGGCGTGAAGACAGCGCGCCCGTGCTCCGTCCCTCGAACGGCTCGCGCACGCGCAACAGTCGCTCCTCCAACCACTCGCCCCGTCGCATTAACTCCGCGGCGGGACAGGCGGCGTCTTTGGCAGGAGAAGCGAGCGACGCTTCGCCTTCGCCATAATGACCGCGTCAAAAGAGGTACGCCGCGTCGTTCGATTTCGTATCCTTTTCCTTTTTTCCTCTTTCTCTCTCTTGCAACAGGGACCGGGAAAGGGGGATACCCCGAAAAGGATCCTTCCCCGTGAAGGAACCAGGCCCCGAGCCTCCCTACTGATCAGAGGTTCGAAGGCTGGCCCCTCGGAAGGGTTCGACAGCCGCCTCAGATCACGTGGGCCCTACACCCACTACTGGTCAGAGGTTCGAAGGCCGGCCCCTCTGAAGGGTTCAACGACCGCCTCAGGCCACTCGGGCTCCGCGCCCACTACTGATCAGGGGTTCGAAGGCTGGCCCCCGAAGGGTTCACAGCCGCCTCAGACGCCGAGCGAGGGATGACCATGGGTACGTTCGATACATAACCAAGGCTCGGGCTGCGGTCCCGAGGTACCCTAGGACATTTCCGAGACCGGCGGGAATGATCTTGTAACGGAATCCCATCAGAGGTAGGCATCGAGCCCTCGGACCCCGTCGCCAGGGGACCGGGTCCGGCAGATCACCCACAGATACTTTTGGGCGTGCCTCTGGGCCCCTAGACGACCCCTAACGAACGGGGCACGGACGTCCACTCGGATCACCCGCTTGCAGCTCACCGGAGACACCATGTTCGGCGCCCATCGAGGGCAACATGGCGCTTTCCCCCCTCCTCCTTGCGGAAAGGCGACGCAGGGGCGTATGTAAAAAAGCCGAGTCTGTCCCTGATCGCCCTCTTGCCCTGTGCAGAGGCTCGGGGGCTGCTCTCGCAAACCCGGCTCCGGCCGAACCGTTGACAGCGTCAACATACCAGCCCGAGAACTTGGGACCCGACCGTACACCCGGGCTACGGCCAGCTCGCATGAGGGAACGACCAGACCAGCCGAAGCGTTACGCGAGGCATTAAGACCTCGAAGGAGTGAAACCACTCCTCCGAGGCCTCGGGGGCTACACCCGGCGGGTGCGCTCGCGCGCACCCACCGGAACAAAACGCAACCGAGAAAGGCTGGTCCCCTTGCAAAAAAGTGCGACGAAAGCCTCCAAGCGAGTGCTAACACTCCCTTCGAGGCTCGGGGGCTACTGTCGAGGACCATAATTAGGGGCACCCTCAAGGCTCCTAATTCTCAGCTGGTAACCCCCATCAGCATAAAGCTGCAAAGGCCTGATGGGCGCGATTAAGTCAGGGATCAGTCCATTCGAGGGACTCGATCACGCCTCGCCCGAGCCTAGCCTCGGACAAGGGCAGCCGACCCTGGAGGACTTCCGTCTCGCCCGAGGCCCCCCTTCAGCGGCGAACATATTCCCAGCTCGCCCGAGGCCCTGCCTTCGCCAAGAAGCAACCCTGACCAAATCGCCGCACCGACCGACCAAATTGCAGGAGCATTTAATGCAAAGGTGGCCTGACACCTTTATCGTGACGCGCGCCCCCCAGCTGGCAGAGCCGAAGTGACCACCGTCACTTCGCCGCTCCACTGACCGGCCTGACAGAAGGACAGCGTCGCCTACGCCACTCCGACTGCGGTGCCACTTGACAGAGTGAGACTGACAGGCAGTCAAGCCCTGCCGAAGGTACCATAGGAAGCTCCGCTTCGCCCGACCCCAGGGCTCGGACTCGGGCTAAGTCCCGGAAGACGGCGAACTCCGCTCCGCCTGACCCAGGGCTCGGACTCGGGCTAAGTCCCGGAAGACGACGAACTCCGCCCGACCCAGGGCTCGGACTCGGGCTAAGTCCCGGAAGACGGCGAACTCCGCCCGACCCAGGGCTCGGACTCGGGCTAAGTCCCGGAAGACGGCGAACTCCGCTCCGCCCGACCCAGGGCTCGGACTCGGGCTAAGTCCCGGAAGACGACGAACTCCGCCCGACCCAGGGCTCGGACTCAGGCTAAGTCCTGGAAGACGGCGAACTCCGCCCGACCCAGGGCTCGGACTCGGGCTAAGTCCCAGAAGACGGCGAACTCCGCCCGACCCAGGGCTCGGACCCGGGCTAAGTCCCAGAAGACGACGATCTCCGCCTCGCCCGACCCAGGGCTCGGACTTGGGCTCGGCCCCAGAAGACGACGAACTCCGCTTCGCCCGACCCCAGGGCTCGGACTCCGCCCCGGCACCAGCCGGCAATCTCCGCCACGCCCGAACCTGGGGCTCGGACCCGACCTCGGCCACGGAAGACAGACTCGACCTCGGCTTCGGAGGAGCTTCCACATCGCCTAACCTAGGGCGCAGACCAGCCATGTCAACAGGAGGCGCCATCATCACCCTACCCCGAGCTGACTCGGGCCGCAAGGAACAAGACCGGCGTCCCATCTAGCTCGCTCCGCCAGATAGGCAATGATGGCGCCCTGCATACTCTGTGACAACGGCGGCTCTCAGCCCCCTTACGGAAGCAAGAGGAGGTCAGCAAGGATTCAACCGCTCCGACAGCTGTCCCTCTGCCAGGCTCCATCGCTCCTCCGACGGCCACGACATCACACCAGCTGGGTGCCAAAGTCTCTCTGGCTGCCACAACGGCATGTACTTAGGGCGCTAGCTCTCCTCCGCTAGACACATAGCACTCTGCTACACCCCCCATTGTACACCTGGATCCTCTCCTTGCACCTATAAAAGGGAGGACCAGGGCCCTCTTAGAGAAGGTTGGCCGCGCGGGGACGAGGACGAGACACGCGCTCGCTCGAAGCCGCTCGCTCCCTCTCCCGCGTGGACGCTTGTAACCCCCTACTGCAAGCGCACCCGACCTGGGCGCGGGACGAACACGAAGGCCACGGGATTCCCACCTCTCTCACGCCGGTCTACGGTCGCCTCGCTCTCCCCCCTTTGCGCTCGCCCTCGCGCTCGACCCATCTGGGCTGGGGCACGCGGCGACATTCACTCGTCGGCTCAGGGACCCCCCGGGTTCGGAACGCCGACAAGATCTGATCCTTGGTATGTCATGGTTAAGAAAGGCAAAGGCCATTATAGCATGTGGTAGGGGTACTATAGAGCTCACTAGTCCTAAAGGAGAAACATTTCAAGTTAATATTGCAGTAACCACCTCATCCAAACGTGCAATATTCTTTATACCTGAGGAGTTTGTTGGTGACAACATCCGGGTGGTTAGAGATTTTCCGGATGCCTTTCCAGAGGAGTTACCAGGGATGCCACCAGATAGGGAAGTTGAGTTTGTTATTGATCTTTTACCTGGAACTGCCCCTATTTCTAAATGACCATACATGATGGCTGTAGAAGAACTGAAGGAACTTAAGAAGCAGTTAACTGAGTTACAGGAAGCAGGGTACATTCGTCCGAGTTCCTCACCATGGGGAGCACCGGTGTTATTTGTACAGAAGAAGGATGGATCGCAATAGATGTGTGTGGATTATAGATCACTTAATGATGTTACCGTGAAGAACAAGTATCCATTACCCCGGATTGAGGATTTGTTTGATCAGATGAGAGGAGCCAGGGTATTGTCAAAGATTGATCTCCGATCGGGATACCATCAGATGAAGATTAGACCATCAGATATTCCTAAGACGGCTTTCTCAACCCGATACGGATTATATGAGTTCACTGTTATGTCATTTGGATTAACTAATGCACCAGCTTATTTTATGAATTCGATGAATAAGGTGTTTATGGAGTATTTGGACAGATTCGTCGTGGTGTTCATCGACGATATTCTTATCTATTCTAAGAGTGAAGGTGATCATGAACAACATCTAAGGTTGGTGCTACAGAAGCTACGAGATAATCAACTCTATGCCAAGTTCAGCAAGTGCGAGTTTTGGATTGATAAGGTGCCATTCCTTGGTCATATTATTTCTAATGGAGGAATAGCAGTGGATCCTGCTAAAGTGAAGGAGATAATGGAGTGGAGAGTGCCCACTACAGTCACTGAGATTCAGAGTTTCTTGGGACTCGCAGGATATTATCGGAGATTTATTGAAGGATTCTCTAAGATTGCTAAGCCTATGACCTCGCTTTTGGAGAAAGGAAGAGAATTCAAGTGGGATGAGAAATGCCAAGAAAGCTTTGATCAATTGAAGGAGAGATTGATGTCACCACCAGTGTTGGTTATGCCAGATCTGCAGAAGGGATTTGATATTTATTGTGATGCATGTGGCCAAGGATTGGGATATGTGCTTATGCAAGAAGAACATGTGATCGCCTATGCGTCTTGTCAGTTGCGGAAACATGAATTGAACTACCCCACTCATGACTTAGAGCTGGCAGCAGTTGTGCATGCACTTAAGATTTGGAGACACTACATTATGGGAACTAAGTGCCAAGTATACACGGATCATAAGAGCTTGAAGTACATATTCACTCAGAAGGATCTCAACCTTAGGCAACGCCGTTGGTTGGAGCTTATTAAGGACTATGTTTTGGAGATTCACTACCACCCAGGCAAGGCAAATTTGGTTGCAGATGCCTTGAGTCGGAAGGAGCATGTTCACTCCGCTTTCGTTGTCCAGCTACCTGATGAATTAGCAAAAGATTTTGAGAGGCTCAACCTGGGAATTGTTACACATATGGAAGGAGTTACCATTGAATTGGAACCTACATTGGAGCAAGAAATTCGTAAAGGTTAGATTGGTGATGCTAAGATTCAGGAGATCAAGGATCTGATAACAGAGGGTAGAGGCCCAAAATTCACAGAAGATGAGCAAGGCACGATATGGTTTAAGAATCGGATCTGTATTCCCGATATTGATAGTCTTCGGGAAACCATATTGAAGGAGGCACATGATTCAGTTTATTCTATCCATCCTGGGAGTACTAAGATGTATCAGGATTTGAAGCAAAAATATTGGTGGTATGGATTGAAGAGAGATGTGGCTGCACATGTGGCTATGTGCGATGTGTGCCAAAGAGTTAAGGCTGAACACCAGAGGCCAGCCGGACTACTGCATCCCCTGAAGACACCTAAGTGGAAATGGGAAGAGATTGGCATGGACTTCATTGTGGGATTACCCCGCACATCTGCTGGGTATGATTCTATATGGGTGATTGTGGACAGGCTAACTAAAGTAGCCCACTTTATTCTAGTGAAGACCACATATTCAGGAGCTAAGTTGGCAGAGTTGTACATGGCACGGATTGTCTGCCTGCATGGTGTGCCAAAGAAAATCGTGTCTGATCGAGGATCACAGTTTACCTCTCGGTATTGGAAGAAGTTGCACGAGTCATTGGATACAAGATTGAATTTTAGTTCGGCTTACCATCCACAGACTGATGGGCAGACTGAGAGGACCAATCAAGTGCTAGAGGATATGTTAAGAGCTTGTGCCCTTAAACATGGTGGAAGTTGGGATAAGAGTCTACCGTATGCGGAGTTCTCTTATAATAATAGCTATCAGGCCAGTTTGAAGATGTCACTGTTTGAAGCTTTGTATGGCAGAAAGTGCAGGACTCCACTGTATTGGGATCAAACTGGTGAAAGGCAGTTATTTGGTCCTGAGATTATACAAGAAGCAGATGAACAAGTTCAGCAAATAAGGGAGAATTTGAGAACTGCACAATCCAGGCAGAAAAGTTATGCTGATACCCGGAGGAGACTGCTTGAGTTTAAGGAGGGAGACTGTCTATTTGAAGGTGTCACCACTCCGGGGAATGAGAAGGTTTAAAATCAAAGGAAAGTTGTCCCCTCGCTTTATTGGACCCTTCTTAATCTTGAAGCGAGTGGGAGAGGTGGCATATCAATTGGAGTTACCGGATCATCTTGCGGATGTTCATGATGTCTTTCATGTATCTCAGCTGAAGAAATGTCTCAGGGTGCCTGAAGAACAGTTACCAATGGAAGACCTTAGTGTTCAAGGTGATCTGACTTATGCTAAGTACCCCATCAAGATTCTGGATACACTGACTCATGTCACGAGGAATAAGGTTATAAAGATGTGCAAAGTGCAATGGAGCCACCACGGAGAAGATGAAGCAACGTGGGAAAGAGAAGAAGAGCTTCACATAGATTTTCCTCACCTTTTTCCTAGATCTTCCTAAATCTCGAGGACGAGATTATTTTTAAGGGGTGTAGGATTTATAATACTCAAATTTGTATACAAAGGATATAGTAGATCTCCTTATTTTATGTGCCATATTGCATCATAAAAAAAGAGAAGAGCATCCAAGTAATTAAGAGTGATTAAATTACAAACAAATGATACAAAAGTAAAAGAAAGTGCATCTTGTTGGAGTTTTATGTGTTTGTGCATTACATAAAATAATAAGGATAATAATAATAAGGTAGTAACTACTATAAGTCGAATTAAACCCTAAAATTTGGAAGTAGGGTTTTGAAAATGAGAAGGAGAGAAATAATATAAAAATATAGATAATAAAGTTATATTTCCAAAACTGGTATTTTCTTTTATTTTATTTTGCAATATAATGGAGGATAAGTTTGGCACAAATTCGAATTCAAAATTTGAATTCAAACTAAGCTTAGAAATAAAGGAAACAAAATAAAAAGGAGGAGCAAATCCCATCTGGGCCGTCGTTCCTCAATCTGGCCCATGTTACAATTCCCTCCACGCGGCCTGGTTCTCACCTACACGCTGGGGCGCCGACAACCTGGGCCCGCTCGCCATTCTCACTGACGCATCTAACCTGTGTTGTTTCCTATGCCATGTGGACCCAAGAAGTCAGCCGAACAAAAAAAAGAAACCTCATTTCTTGCCTTCACCTCTGCTCCGTATATCGCCCTTCGGATTGGAGTTCTGCACTTAGGATCAAAAAGCAGGGGAGGCCCGACGATGGTGCCACCGTGGGGAAGAGCGCGCCGCCGCGCGATTCGATCGGGAGAGAGAGAAGAAACTCGGTCGTTGGTTTTACCATCAACAACGCAGATTAAATCGTCTGGGTACCACTTCGAATGATAGATCTGAGTCGTCGGATAGGAATCGTGCGGGCGGATCAACTTAGAATCTCGACCATTAGATCTAGATCTAGGGGCCAGCGTCGTATCCCGTTATATTAATGCTTCGATCTATCCTCACCGTTGGATGATAATCGGACCCCGGTTTCAGGATACCCCTTCGCGGGTACGTTTTGTAAAATAGACCTTATGATTTGAGAGAATACAACCCGCCATCCACCTTCATTGTTCACTGAGTCTAGGATTTTATGCGCACAGCCCCCTGAGTTTTCCAGGAATTGACGCCCAGTCCAGAGCACGTTTAAAATGTATAAATGAATTAGTAAATGTATTTTTAATACAAAAATAATTCCTAGAACTTATTTAATTCATAGAAAATTCTTATGAACTCCAAATTACTCCATTCCAGTTCCTAAAATTTTATAATTTTATTCTCCATCACCTAGAGTCTCTGTTTTGGCATGAAAACAGTAAGAAAATTAATTTATCATTTAATCCTATTTCAAGCACATTAAATCTTAGAAAATTCTTAACTTGAAATCTATAACTCCAAATTTAATGATTCCAGTTCCAATGATCTTATTTTAATGTGTAGATTTTTACTGTATATTTTATTTATCTGTTTGATGTGATGTTAATTTATGCTATACTATGTATGTATTGTGTTGATGCGAGTAGACGAGCAAGCCACTGTGGAATCTGAGGTTCAGCAAGTAGAGATAACTGAGCAGGAGCTCATTGAAGGCAAGTTGTGCCATTGATCACTTACTTTTTCCCAGCCATGTTCTTATTAATTATAATGATCTGCATAGGTTAATTTTGATGGGATCCTTTAGGTTACCCAGTTTTGGTTATCTTTATACCTTGTTCACCCCTGAAATATTTTTGGGTAGTACCAGCTATTGCTTTATATGGATTGGGTATGGAGATACAACATTCATGATTACTCTTCTATTATCTTGTTATTACTACTGTTCATGTTAAGATCATTAAATTAATGGGAACATGGAGCGACCACCCAGGAAAACAGTGCTACCACAAGGGTTTAATGGGACGCCCTTGGCTGATTAACTAGGAAAGCTAGTGGAGGTCTTCCTTACCCGAAAGGGGTAAGGGCAGTAGGGGAGTGGTCAGTGTAGGGAGGTCCTTGGGTTGATTTTGCTGCGATGGCGGTCAGGCGAGGGATTCCTGCACTGGAGCTTCCTATAAACTGTAGTGGGATTTCTGAAGCTAGTGGAACTTTGTAAAGGCCTCGTAGTGTTACCCTGCCTCGCCTCCTCAGTAGAGGTGTATGGGATTGGCCGTCTCTTGGCAGATGGGTAACATGACTTGTGGGTAAAGATGCGCAACCTCTGCAGAGTGTAAAACTAGTATACTAGCCGTGCTCACGATCATGAGCGGCTCGGACCCTCACATGATTAATTTATGGAACTTAAATTTAATTTGACATTTGCATCGCATTTGGGATTATTTTACTATTACTTTTCTTTATTATTATTAAGGTTTGGTATTTACTTACACTTAGTAATTGCTAATAAAATTTTGACCAACTTATAAAAGCAATGCTCAGCTTCAGCCTCTATTTCATTGATTAGCCTTACACTTCATGAACTCCCACCTTTGGTGAGTTCATGTCACATTATTCCCCACGACTTGTTGAGCTATGAACGTATGTGAGCTCACTCTTGCTGTCTCACACCCCCACACACAGGAGAAGAACAGGTGGTCGAAGAGGAGCTGCCTAACACTGAGGCATTCGACTTGATCTAGGTGGCGTTTCTCAATTGACATTGGCGCCGACGATCCTTAGTTCGTTCTATATTTATTATTTTATTTTGTAATGAGACTTCTGCTATGTAATAAATACTCTGATGTTTCATGACATTTATCTCTATACACTCTGTTATTATATATGTTGTCTTCTTGGCGCATGTATGAGATGCACCTGGCTTTGTTCCTTAAAGCCGGGTGTGACAAAGTTGATCTTGAAGAATTAGACGATGAAGATGTTTCGTGTGTCGCGCTAAGGAACATATTCATTGGATATGTGTGTCCAAAAGAACCCGAAGAGCCTTCACAAGCATAATATCAACCATCATCTTCCGTACAAGCATCTCCACCAACTCAAGATGAGGAAATGGCTCAAGAGGAAGAGGATGAAGATCAAGACGACAAGCCACCTCAAGAGGAGAATATTAATCAATGGTGAGATGAAGATGATCAAGAAAAGGAAGATGAACAAGAAGTTCAAGATCAAAGACCACCACACCCAAGAGTCCACCAAGCAATTCAAAGAGATCACCCCGTCAACTCCATTCTTGGTGATATCCACAAGGGGGTAACCACTCGATCTCGAGTTGCTCATTTTTTGAACATTACTGTTTTGTGTCTTCTATTGAGCCATACAGGATAGAGGATGCACTAAGAGATCTGGACTTGGTTGTTGTAATGGAAGAGGAGCTCAACAACTTCACGAGGAATGAGGTATGACATTTAGTTCCATGTCCTAACCAAAATGTTGTAGGTACCAAGTGGGTATTCTGTAATAAACAAGATGAGCATGGTGTGGTGACTAGGAACAAAGCCAGACTTGTTACCAAAGGATATTCACAAGTCAAAGGTTTGGATTTTGATAAAACCTATGCACCCGTAGCTAGGCTTGAGTCAATTCGAATATTACTTGCCTATGCTACTTACCATGGCTTTAAGTTGTATCAAATGGACGTGAAAAGTGCATTCCTCAATGGCCCTATCAAGGAAGAGGTATATGTTGAGCAACCTCCTGACTTTGAAGATAGTGAGTATCCTACACATGTCTATAAGCTCTCAAAGGCGCTTTATGGGCTCAAACAAGCCCCAAGAGACTTTTTCTCACTAATGGTTTAAAGTTAGTAAAGCTGATCCTACTCTCTTCACCAAAACAATTGATAAAGGCTTGTTTATATGCCAAATTTATGTTGATGATATTATCTTTGGGTCTACTAACAAGTCATCTTGTGAAGAGTTTAGTAGGATTATGATACAGAAATTTGAGATGTCTATGATGGGGGAGTTGAAGTATTTCCTTGGATTTCAAATCAAGCAACACCAAGAGGGCACCTTCATCTGCCAAAATAAGTATATTCAAGACATACTCAAGAAGTTTGGAATGAAGAATGCCAAACCCATCAAGACACCCATGGGAACAAATGGGCATCTCGACCTCGACACGAGAGGTAAATCTGTAGATCAAAAGTTATACTGGTCGATGATAGGTTCTTTACGCTATTTATGTGCTTCACGACCGGATATTATGCTTTCTGTATGCATGTGTGCAAGATTCCAGGCAAATCCTAAGAAAATTCACCTTAGGGCCATGAAAAGAATCATGAGATATTTAGTTTACACTTCTAAGTTTGGGCTATGGTACCCCAAGGGATCTACCATTGATCTAATTGGGTATTGTGATACCGATTATGCCGGATGTAAAATTGATAGAAAATGTACATCGGGGACTTGTCAGTTTCTAGGAAGATCCCTGGTGTCTTAGGCTTCAAAGAAACAAAACTCTGTAGTTCTATCAACCGCCCAAGCCGAGTATATTGATGCAGGACATTGTTTTGCACAATTAATCTGGATGAGACAAACCCTTAGGGACATGGCTACAAGTTGAGCAAAGTCCCTCTCCTATGTGACAATGAGAGTGCAATCCGCATGGTGGATAATCCCGTTGAACACAGTCGCACTAAGCACATAGACATCTGGTATCACTTTTTGAGAGATCACCAACAAAGGGGGATATCGGAATTGCTTATGTTAACACCCACAACAAATTAGCTGATATCTTTACTAAGCCTCTCGACGAAAAGACTTTTAGCAAGCTTAGGAATGAACTAAACATCTTAGATTCTCGGAACTTTGATTGAAATCTTGCACATATTGCTCTTTTATATACCTTTGATCATGTCATATCTCTTGCATTTAGTACAAATGCATATCTCTTATTCTTCTTGTGCCAAACTAAGACTAATGTGTTTCCAAGAGTACTTCTATACTTAGACTTAGATTGAAAGGGAAATTGGAGTAATCGACAAAGGCAAGGCTTCCACTACGACTCTATCGGTATCATTTATCCTTGTCCTACTCATGAACTTACTTTCATATCGTTCTTATAAGAGAGGCCGCTAGTTTTCTTCGTTTTTTGCGCTTAATGCCAAATGGGGAGAAATTATTGGGCCAAAGCAAAAGGACTGCACCACCATCCTGTTTTCTAAAAACTTTTTTAAAACGAAAGGGGGAGAAATTAATAAAAAGGGGTAAATTAATAGGCATTTGCAAAAACCCTCTTGACAGCAAAGGGGAGAATTTCTTCAAGGAGAGCTTTTATTTAGCCAAAGGAGGAGCATTTGAAACAGGGGGAGAATTTTCAAAAAATTGAAAATGCCTTTTGAAATCTTATTCTTATACCATTGGCTAATTACGAAAGAATTTCAAAAGACTTTTTCAAAAGATTTGCAAAAACTAGCTGAGTGGTGCAAATGTGGTCCAAAATGTCAAATATATCAAATCAAAAATATATGCTTAGAAATGTTTTCATTTCAAAGTAATTTATGCACATCTGTCAAAATGCAAACTAGTTACATTTCTACACTTTGTATTGGCTTTGGTTTGTGTTGGCATCAATCATCAAAAAGGGGGAGATTGAAAGGGAAATGGCCTCAACATTTACTATAATCAATTTTGGTGTTTGACGACCATCACAAACCTTATGGACTAACTAGTTTGCTTAGTTGATCATTTGTCAGTTGCATAAGTTCATCTACAACTATTCTAAGTCGACTGTCTAAATATTGTAGATTATTCTAGACAGGAGAAGCTTTTTAGAAAAACACCTATGCATGGACCGTCCGAGTCCTTTCGGCAGACCGTCCGCGACACCAGGGTGAGCCTCGGATAGGAACATAGCAAAAAACATCGTTTGCACTATGGATTGTCCGAAGGAGAAGCAAACACCATCCGAGACCAAGCGCGGACCGTCCGGTCTCAGGCACGGACCGTCTGGTCTCAGGCACAGACCATCCTGTCGTTGAATAACCAGAAAAACCCGAAGGTGACGGGTTCGATAAAATACATTTTTAGCGTCCTCGCGGACTGTCCAGGTGAACGGCCGCCGCAACTACTTTATCTGACATCTGACAACGCATTAAATGCACTATAGCTATTGATATAGCTGTTACTGCTGACCGTTGTGAGTTCAGCCGTTGGTGTGCAGGGGCGGACTGTCTGCGGTCGGCAGAATTGGAGCAACGGCTAGAAAGTGGTTGGAGGCTATAAATACAACCCCAACCACCTCCATTCACTTCATCCAAGCCTCTCATTCACTCTCATTCAATACAAGAGCATTCACTCCAACCAAAGACACATTCAAGCTTCCAAATCTCTCCAAGTTTGACTAGTGATCATTAGTGATTAGTGACTTGAGAGAGTGTGATTTTGTGTCTTTTCTTACTGCTCTTGTTGCTTGGCTTTTAATGTGCCTTCTTTATCTCTCTCTAAACTTTCTAAGTGGTATGTAAAGCAAGCAAGAGACACCTAATTGTGTGGTGATCTTGCGGGGTCTTAGTGACCAGTAAGATTGAGAAGAAGCACTCGACCGGTCTAAGTGACCGATTGAGAGAGGGAAAGAGTTGAAATAGACCCGGCCTTTGTGGCCTCCTCAACAGGGAGTAGGTTCTTTAGAACTGAACCTCGGGAAACAAATCATCGTGTTCACTTGTGTTGATCTTCACTATTTGATTTGTTTCTCCCCTCTCCTGTCTCTCTCTATAATTCTCTTGCTCACATGTTTTTGAGTTTGCTTCTAAAGTTATCCGCATTGATTGAGAAACTCATAGCAAGAGGAACTATCTTCCGCACTCCGTATTATTTCTAACACTAACCCTAGGTATAGTAGTGTTCAAAGTATATAAATTTCAGGTTTCGCCTATTCACCCCCCTCTAGGCGACTTTCAGCTACAAACTTATTTTTGAGTCTAATAAATGTATATTGTCTAAGTATAGAACATTTGTTGGAAAAGACTATAACAATGGAGGCTTGTTCCACTTATCTTTGCATGATACTTGTAATAAGTCTGTGAATAATATTGTTTCGAATGAGTCGAATGTTTGGCATTCACGACTTTGTCATATCAATTTTGCTTGTATATCGTGGTTAGAAAATTTAAATTTAATCCCAAAAGTTAATTTAGTCAAAGGTTATAAGTGCTAGGTGTGCATGCCATCTAAGCAACCTCGCAAGCCTCATAAGGCTGCGAATGCGAGAAATATGAGATTAATGGAATATTGACTAAATGAGACAATCGATATTTTATTATTTTTATCGATGATTCTACTAGATTTTGTTACATGTATCTTTTGAAATTTAAAGATGAAGCTTTGCATTATTTTAAGACCTACAAAGCTGAAGCTGAAAATCAACTCAAGAGGAAAATTAAACGGTTAAGGTCTGATCGTGGTGGAGAAAATTTTTCAGGTGTTTTTTCTGTTTTTTGGAACATGGTATTATTCATGAGAGGACACCATCATACTCACCACAATCCAATGAAGGTTGCTAAAAGAAAGAACTATACTCTAACTGATTTGGTTAAAGCCAAGTTAAATACTTTGGAACTGTCTAAGGAATGGTGGGGTGAGGCGATCTTGACTGTGTGTCATGTCCTAAATAAAGTTTCCACAAAGAACAAAGAAATCACACCATTCAAGGAATGAGAAAAGAATAAATTAAATATGTCCTATTTGTGCGCCTGGGGTTGTTCGGCTAAAGTGAATGTGCCAATTAACAAGAAGTGCAAATTAGGACCGAAAATTGTTGATTGTGTTTTCCTTGGGTATGGTTTCCACAGCATTGAATATAGATTTTTAATTATAAACTTTGGAGTGCCGGACATGTTGGTTGGTACAATTATGGAGTCTAAAGATGCTACATTTTTAGGACAAATTTCCTATGAAAATTACACATGATGCGTCTAATAATGAACCAACGATACCCCATGAGCATTTTATTCCGGTAGAGCACACTGAGGAATCCCATATACATAATCCTATGGAAGATGACAATTTATCAACTTGAAAGAGTAAGAGACTAAGGACTGCAAACTCCTTTGGTGATGATTACATTGTATATCTTGTGGATGACAAACCAAGTACCAAAGAAGAGGCATATTCCTCTCCTAATGCTAAATTTTGGAAGGAAGCAATAAGGAGTGAGATGGATTCTATTATGTCTAATGCAACTTGGGAGGTCGTTGAGCATCCTTATGGGTGTAAGCCCATTGGGAGTAAATGCATGTTCAAGAAAGAGCTTAGGTCTGATGATAATATTGAAAGTTACAAAGCGAGACTTGTAATTAAAGGCTATTCACAGAAGGAAAGTGAGTATTTCTTTGATACTTACTCACATGTGGCTCGATTGACCACAATTTGTGTGCTACTTTCTTTGGCTGCCTCTCATGGTCTTCTCATCCATCAAATGGATGTTAAGACATCATTCCTAAATGGAGAACTAGATGAGAAAATTTACATGGAGCAGCCAGCTGGGTTTGTAGCAAATGGTCAAGAAGGCATGATGTGTAAATTATTGAAATCTTTATATGGTCTAAAACAATGTAAGACCTAAAATTAGTAGAAGAAAAAATACATAAAATAATAAAATAAAGGAATAAGAATATCCATGATAGCAGTTCTAGAATTGTTGAAACCTTTTGGAATTTAGTAGGGCATTTCCTCTTTATAAACAATTGAGAATAATAAATTAGTTAAATGACCAATAAATCTCTACTAATCCTTAAGACGATAGTGTAGACCAGGCACAACCGTGCCCCCGCCTCTATCCCGACCGTCCGATTGCGTCCATCCCCACCGTCCGATTGCGATGCCATCCTCGCTCGCGAGTCGCGCCTAGCGCCGGATCCACTCCCGCTCCCGCAGCCGCTTCCATCCCCGCCATGCGTGCAACCGCCTCCTTCCCCGCCATGCACGCAGCCGCCCCCTTCCCCGCCATGCGCGCAGCCGCCCCCATCCCCGCCATGCGCGCAGCCGCCTCCATCCCAACAACCATGCGGGATCCTCGCTGTCGCCCCTGCATGTCTAGTGCCTAAGGAGCATGGGTCACACACGCTCGCTGCTGCCTCTCGCCCTCTCCTTCCTCTCCTCGGCAAGTGAGAGAGGCGTGAACCGACGAGGAAGAGCACCCACCCCCACCGCGCATCCTTGATTCGATTCCGTCCCCTTGCCTCTTGCCTCTCGGGTGTCTCCGTGGCTAGATGGCGTCTCCCCCTCCCTTCGACCTCTGCGGCGATCTCGACAACAACGACATCGATGAACCCGTCACCGCCGTCCCCAAGGATCGTCGTCTCCCTGCCGCCGCCCCTAAGACGAACGCCCTCAATGACCACCTCCTCCGCTTCACCCGTAGCCTCCAGCGCCCCGCCCAAAACCCTAACCCTAGCCCCAATCCGCCACCGTCTCCGCCCCTAGGTATTGTACGGCCGTCTCTTCTTGCTTCATTGTTTTTCCTCACCCTTCAATCTACTTAATGGTTCTAATTTCTTCCTTCGCAAAAGCCACCGTTGAAGAACAAGTCGAGAAGGTCAAGCTAGATGGCGTCTCCGTGGCTAGATGGCGTCTCCCCCTCCCTTCGACCTCTGCCTCCACTGCTGAGTTCGCCGCCTCCGCAGCTGAGTTCGATTTGGTGGAGCCTACAACCAAATAAAATAGTGTAATCTACTCCTTTCTCATCGAGTTTAATCTCCAAAACAGCCAAGAGAAAGAGGAAATTGTACTACAGTAAAGAGGTCAGAGCAGCGAAGGCTAAATATTTTACTCCCTCGCACAAAGCCATGTTTGGAGGTCAAATTCTGCTACTGACAGTGAGCGGTTGACTGCTGCAGTGTTGATAGTTCAGTTTCCTTCCGCGAGGTTAGATTCCTACCAACACTAGAGCTGCTCTTAGTCCACTCATTAGACTGCTCTCGACTATCCAAATTGCAGACTCCGCGCTCTAAGACTCACCCCGGAATGAGTCTCACTGAATGAAACATGATTTTTTAGTATTGACTAATTCTTAGAGTAAACGTTTTAGTATTTCCCGATTGTATTAAGGCTTACTGAGGTTTTAGTTTTAGTGTTACTACTTACGCTACTTTGATGTGTGCCCATAGTAGTTGGTGCCCTTATTTTAACTCAGGGTTGTAACTGTTTATTGGGCCTTGTTTACTTAATTAGTGTAGGGGCAGGGGAGGCTTTTGTTTACTTTCCGATGGATAGCTTCTTGTTATTGTAATGATCTATATAAGTGTGAACATGCACACCCACATTGTTCTGTATTTTTTTCCTTCTGTATTTACTTATGAATCTGAAATCAGTTCCGCGGCGTACACATTGTAGTTCCTTTTGTATTAAGTGTAGTGATGAGGTAATGCATTGCACTTGTACTACAGAGCTAAATCTATGCCTATTGTGGCTAAAAAGCATATGTTTAAGAGAAACCTGCTTTCTGTGAATGAGGTACTAGCAATCTGTCTATATTGTGGCTCTAAATGGCTAAGTTTGTGTACTACTGAGGCTATTTATAGTTTCTCAGGAACTATTCTTCAGTTTCTCGAGAACTTTTGTTCAGTCTCAACTGAACTATTTTTAAGTTTCTCAAGAACTAGAGACTATTTTTTCATGAACTATTGTATAGTTTCTCAGGACCTATTCTTCAGTTTCTTAGGAACTATTGTTCAATCTCATGAACTATTTTTCTGTTTATCAGGAACTATTGTTGAGTTTGTCTTGAACTATTGTATAGTTTCTTAGAAATAAATATTGTTCAGTTTCTTAGAAATAAATATTGTCCAGTCACCACTTCATTCCTTCCATTGATGTCGGTACCAATCCTTGAGTAACTTCGAATCTTGCATCAGGAACCACTTCACCAATACGCTCTCGCATTAGGAACCACTTCATAACTAAATTCTCACCGCAGCTAGATTCTCAAAAGGATCATGAGAAAAAAGTTGAACAAAAAAGGCGACTGTGCAGCTACTCCGTGAATGGTTAATTAAGGCATATTTGGAGAGAATCAATTTAGCGCTACAATGATCTGTTTGTTTCAACCTTTTTCAACTTGTGGCCAACAGAAGCTGCTACAGACAGTCAAACGCTCAACTTTTCAGCTCGCTTCTATAAGTACCTGTTTAGTCAAAATCGTCCAAAATCAACGTAAATATGGTATCAGCCGACTCATTGCGATAATAGAAAACCGTCATTTTATACATTTTAAACCCTACCACACGTAATCTGTATTCACGCTGCCTATTGCCAGAGCTCTAAGTCCATTGGAGGCTCGCAATTTGTGTTCCGTGGCATCGCACGGGCACCTACCTAGTAGATAAAGAAAGGTTGATCTCTTGATGATATTTTTTGGTGATGCATTCTATGGAAAACATAAACTTAATCTCCAATTTTAAATAAAAACATAAAATAGAAAATTGAGAATGTAAATGATAAAAAATTCATTATGTCTTCCATAATTGAATAATAGGAATATGCATCATGCTGAGTATTTCCTTGATTGTGTATTTAACTAGATTCTAAAGTCTCTGCTCAAATATAATTTGGGTTTTGAAAATTGAAATTGGAATTGAAAAATAAAAACATAAAATAGAGAAATAATAAAAAGAAAAAAAAACAAGAAATTAAAAAGGCTACCTCGACATGCATGATCCCATCACCGCTCTTGCTCAGCCAATCTGACTATCTAAAACCAAGCCCACGTCTCTTTCTTCCTTTTTTATTTTCTTGCCGCAAATGACATCATCTTGATGTAACAATGACATCAAGCTAGCAAAGAAATCCAACACGCGCCATGATCCTCTTTGTAACAAAACACACCAAACTGAACGTCGTAGCGGTCGTCAAGTTTGTTGGGATTTTGGCTCCAATTGACCTGGACTTGTTCCCCTCTCACAGTATAAATAGGAACCAACCATAGCCCTAGCCCATCGGTATTGCAGTGGTTCATGTGACGCCAAAGCCTCATCACCAAGCGCGAGCAACCCAGGGAACAGACCGAGAGAAAGCACGAAGCGACAATGGCGCCTGGAGAGTTTGGCTTGCTCCACTGCTTGTGTGCCTGACCAGTTGGGCAGTGGGACGGCCGGGGTCAACGGTTTCCACATCGAAGCGCGTGCGTCATCGTCGGACTGCCATGCATCATGGAACGGCTGTGTTGCGAGTCATCTCTTCCAAAATCCGAGGTGAGAAATCCCTCTATCTTGTTCGTAGTGGTCTCTCCCTATTTTTTATATTGGTTGTCGGATTCGGACACATGGGCACCAGTTTGCCAGTCGTCGGTGAGACCCCGCCATGCAAGGGCAGTGCACCGCCACCTGGTCTGCGTTGTTGGGGAAGAACAACACGGGATCGTTGATTATACAGCGGGCGGTTAAGATTAGACAGGAGGGTATCGCTTCGGTGTTTAAAACAGTGGTCGCCGGATGGTAATCCATAGGTTCCAATTAGATCATGGCATGGCGCGCTGTGACCTGCTGATCCTAGATCGGGCGGCCCACATTGCGCACTGGTTTGCACCTCAATTGATCTAATCGGGACCACGCGTATCTGATCCAACGACAAGAAAACATCCGTACCCCTTCGACATACTATTTTTTCTAAAGAGACCCAATAGTAACTAGCCCGCTGTCCGTGTGTGTGGGAAAATAATTGCGCTCACGTCCCCTTTCTTAGAAGAAGTGTCCCTGAAGTTTCAAATAATTGTGGTCATGATTTAGGAATTCCAGAAATTATAATAAAATTGATTTTTAGTATAAAATTAATTCCAAAAACTTATTTAATTCATTTTAAGTCTGTTTCAATCCATTCAAATTGCATTAACTTCGTGATAAAATTATTTGCACCTTAAAAACATTATTTTTATCGATCCACATACTTTTATAACTAGATATTTATTTAGCTTGTGTTAGTTGATTAATCAATCTAGTCAAGTCAACATGTCTATAAATGTAGTTTGACTGTAATATAATTTCTAAATAAGTTATAATCTGGATTAAAGTAGAATCAATTATTTTGAGGATATTTTCTCATATGATGTAGATTAACCAATTTATAATATAGTTTAATATTTAATCACATAGATCTTCAGAAAATCGTATGTTACCGTAGCTCCGAATTTAGTGATTCTCGAGCTCAAGATCTCGTTACAACGCGTAGTTTATTATTATACAGTTTGTGCTTATGTTTGGTGTGATGTTAATTTTGCCTATACCATGTTTATTTGCATTGCTACGAATAGCAGTGAGGTTACGAGTCATCTGAAGATCATCCTAGTACCGGGAATCTCGAGTCCTAGGCAAGTTGTGCCCTTGATCACTTCTTTTTACCCAATCATGTTCTTATTAATCATAATGATCTGCATAAGTTAATTTTGATGGGACCTAATAGGTTACTATAGTTTGGCTATTTTATACCTTGTTTACCACTGAATTTTTGGGTAGTACCTGCTATTGCTTTATGTGGTTTTGGGTATAGAGATATACATTATTCATGATCACACTTTTATTATCAGTTTGTTATTTACTGTTCATGATAGGATCATTATGTTAATTGGAACATGGAGAACCATCCAGGAAAACGGTGCTACCATAAGGGTAGTATGGGACACCCTTGGCTGACTAATTAGGAAAGCTAGTGGAGGACTACCTTACCCAAAAGGGGCAAGGGCAGTAGAGGAGTGGTCAGTGTAGGTAGGCCCTTGGGTTGATTTTGCTGCGATGGAGGTCAGGCGAGGGGTCCCTGCATTGGAGCTTCCTAGAAACTGTAGCGGTTTTTCTAAAGCTAGCGGAACTTTGTAAAGGCCTCGTAGTGTTACCCTGTCTCGCTTCCTTGGTAGAGGTGTATGGGAAGTTGTGATCCCTTATCAGATGGGTAACATGACTTATGGGTAAAGATGTGCAACCTCTGCAGAGTGTAAAACTGGTATACTAGCCATGCTCACGGTCATGAGCAGCTCGGACACTCACATGATTAACTTATAAAACTAAATTCAATTTGTCATATACATTGCATAGCGGGTGTTGTTATCACTTTTGTTCTACTATTTAATTAGGTTGGTATTTACTTATACTTAGTAACTGCTAATAAAATTTTGACCAACTTTAAAAGCAATGCTTAGCTTTAACCATCCTCTTTGGTAAGCCTTACACTTCACATGAGCTCGCACCTTTGGTGAGTTCATGCACATTATTCCCCACAACTTGTGGAGTGATGAACGTATGTGAGCTCACTCTTGCTGTCTCACACCCCCATAGGTCAAGAAAAGGTACCGCGGGATGAGGCGCATGGAGAATGCTGTGACGAGTTCGTGAGAGGTCTAGGTCGTCGTCTCCTAGTCAACTGTGGGTTGCTGGATCATTATCTCCTTATGATGTCATTATTTATTTATTTTGTACAGAACTCCTATTATATAATAAAGATGTGACATTCGTTTCTATACCACTATTCATCAGATGTGTGAGACTTGGTCCCAGCACACCTGGTGTTTATTTCGCGCCCGGGTTTTGGACCCCTAAAACCCAGGTGTGACAGAAGTGGTATCAGAGTAATGTTGATTGTAGGACGAAACCTAGATAGAACTGAACAACCATTATCTACTTACCTTTGCTACTGTGATTCTTTTCTAAACTTTTCTTGAACTTTTCTCATCCACTGCTACTTTACTCTGATTATTCTTACCTTTTCCTTCTAAAGACAAATGTGGATTTCACACTTTGAAATCATGTACCTAAAATGACCTTTAGGAATAGGAGACCTATTCATAGGAACAAAAACAAAACTATTTTTTAGGTATCTATACACTTGAATGTTTGTTCTTATGATACTTGTCTGATTTGGATCTTTGATTAAGTGTGATAAGTTGTGGAGTAATGTCCACAATTACATCTGCATATACATAATGCTTATAAAACTAACTAGACAAACTAGATTATCCCTCATTAAAATGTATCTAGCTTAATAGATCCATCTTATCTTAAAAGATTCTCTCTTATCTTAATAGATCCATCTTATCTTGAAAGATTCGTCTTATCCTAACCACTTTAATTATCTCATCCTAAAGTAACAACTAGGATCTAATCCAAAATAATGAGACCTTATCTAGTCTAATCTAGTCACACAAATATAACTTAGATCCGATCTAATGTGATAGATTAATCTAACCTAACGAAGGCTAAAGTGGAGCTAATCTAATGTAAGTTTCTTAACAAGAAGGATAATACTGATGAAATAAATGAGACTCTACTCCTATAAAATATGTTTTAACTAAATTCACTCTGCACTAAGTTAAGAATGACCGACCAACTCAGTCTCATGCAACTACCTTAACCATTCGATGGTTGCATAACCCCTCTATTTTAACCTAACAGAGATTCTGACCTACCTACACCTATCTTAAAAGATTCTAACATATCCTAATAATATATATACTACCCTGGTAGACCTATCTAACCTAATATGATCTCATCTAGATTGAGTTACTTAATGCTGATACAAAAGATAGGGCCATACTCCTAATTCACTCAAGCCTAAATTGGTGACTTAGATCAACTCGGCCATACCCAACAACTTGACCTACATAATAGGTTACATAACCTATCCAAACCATTCAGAAGCAAAACAACCAAACCAGATTCTGACTAATCTCATTTAACTCATAGCCATCTACTAAACTAATCTAATGTGGTCTACTTAAATAGATTAGTGATACTGGTAGAAGAGATTAGACCCTATTAGCCTGGTATTAACTTAACTTAGTACATTAGACCAACTCAACCAAGAGCAAAAAGATCTAACTCAACCAGTAGAGTCATGATGAATTGCATAATCTGTCTATCCCCACCTAACATCAAACAAGTTTTTGACCAACATCATGTAGTCTATCTCACTTATATCTATCTTAACCATATTCCCCCAACTTCGATGATATACACTGACCCTGACTCAATGAGACCAAGACCGGAAAAGAAAAAGATCAACCCTGTCAAGGAAGGAGAGAAGTCAAACTCGACCCTCGGATGCATTACCACCCAGCACAGAGTTTTTTCTCACCATAAACTTTCTTACCCCAAACTATTCTTGCCCTAACCTACCCATCTTTTATCCTACATAATCTTGGGGACAAGTCTTGATGTGATTAAAGAGACAAAAGTCTCTATCTAATAATTTTGAAATGAAATGTTTGGGAGAAGCTGATGTTATTCTTAACATTAAGCTACTGAGAAAGGGCAAAGGTGGGATCACACTTGTGCAATCCCATTATGTGGAAAAGGTTTTGAGTTGCTTTGGTTTTAGTGAATGTGAACCTGCTCCACGCCTTATGATCCCAGTAAGCTATTGAAAAAAATTGAAGAATAGCAAGGGTTCAGTTGAGATATTCCCAAATAATTGGTTCACTCATGTATTTAGCTAGCGCTACGAGGCCTGACATCTCGTTTGTTGTGAGCAAACTTAGACAATTTGTTTCAAACCCGGGAGATGATCACTAGCGTGCTCTTGAGAGAGTTTTGCGCTATCTAAAAGATACTGTGAGTTTAGGCATCCATTATACCGATGCTAATGAGATATATGCCACAAGTGGATATGTGTTTTCACTTGGAGGTGGCACTGTTTCATGGAAGTCTTGCAAGCAGACCATCTTAACGAGGTCGACTTTGGAAGCATAACTCACAACATTAGATACCGCTCCAGTTGAGACTGAGTGGCTTCATGAACTCCTTATGGATTTACCGGTGGTTGAAAAACCTATGACGATTATTTCCATGAAGTTTGATAATGAGACTATGATAATTATGATAAACAAATCTAAGGATAATATGAAGTCGACAAGGCATATAAAGAGGCGAGGCGTTTGAAATATGTCAAGAAATTGAGAAACTCCCGAGTAATAGCGTTGGATTATGTCCATACGTCTAAAAATCTGGCAGATCAATTTACTAAGGGGATATCACGTAGTGTGATAGATAGTGCATCAAGTGAGATGGACCTGAGAGCCACCTAAAGTTTATCATAGTGGTAACCTGTTCTATATGATCGGAGATCCTGTGAATTAGAATGGTGAAATAAGCTAGTGGTAGACTGAGAGGAAAGACCCTTAATAAGGCTCATTTTAGATGCATATCTTTCTTTACTGTAAGGTAGGTTGGTCTTTACACCTTAATATGTTCCAAATGGCTTTGTGAAGCAAAGATGTTGTCCTACATAACATCTTTAGAGGAATATACCTATATGGGTTAACTGCTAGTCACAGTTTATGAGATCTAGGTGGTCTCTAAATACGCATGAAAGGCCATGGAGTTTGACTTATATGCTCCAACCATAGGGGATGTGTTCGGCAATCTAGTACTGGTAAAGAGTTTAGATGAAACTCATTCCACGCAAAACTTACAATTCAAGGCCTAGTCCATTGTACAGTTGTGGTTAAGCGTCGTCTAGGCTCTAGGTGGATGTTCAACTTAACAGTCTCCATCGAAACACTAATATATCAAACATTTTAGATGATGAGAGCATTTTCGTGTGACTTAGCATTTGGTGGGGATTGTTGGATAAATGTGGGCTTGACCCAATTAATATTCAATAATATTCAATGCTAATGACCACTTTAAATGCTATGGTGTAGTAATAAATTAGCACCATATTGGAAGTACAAGGGACAAATCAATCAACTTAAATAGGTGGATCATTGGTGCATCTATTGATAAGTTGATAAAAGGATGAAGGACCGCCACGCGTGTGCGCCGTTGTCGCCAGCCGGGCCGTAGCCGTGGCTCGTGGCTCTTGGTAGATCGAACCTTGGTATGAATATTCCTTTCAAACGGTTGCACATTTTGCCTAGAGTGATAATCGTCTGTTTCCTATCTTCTGGCTGGTAACGGACGTCAGTTACTCGTCGATTTCCAGTTCTAATGGCATGACCGTTTCTGTCTGTTGTACTTCTCCCTCCTTCTGACTGCATATAAGAATGGAGAGGGAGGACTCTTCTAGGTACGCGTGATCTCTCACACGCGTTGCAAACAGCACGTCCTCGTCCCATCTTCTGCGAGCAAAGAGAGAGTGGGAGAGCAGGCCTCCGAAATCGCCGTCCACAGAGGTACACTTGCACGGGTGTGCAGGCGATCAGATTTTTAGGGAGCGTATTCATGACTTCTCGCGTGATCCGTTCGACCCAGCGTTGCTTCGTCAACATCCTATTCTTTGTTGTATTCCTTAGGTGTCCGTTCGAGGGACTGCACTGTGTACATCTTCCTGCATTGACTTGTACGGCTACATCGAACATACATACACACGAGATGTCTCGTGTGAATGGAGCCATTGATGCCTTAAGCATCGGTCCCTCCTCAGGGTACTTTCTGTTCTTCGTATTTGTGCATGTTTTATTGTTGTTTACTGCTTATGCGAGTAGATATACATACATGCATATACATGTCATCACATATATCATAATGTTTTTCTAGATTAAATTGAAACTGAAAATGCCTAAATTTCTAACACCATGAGCACCATCAGATACACATGCAGTCGCCAGCGGTGTCGCATCTCCTCCTTGCACCGAACCAGCAGCCACCGACATATTTCTCCTATACACTGTGTATCATCTAGTTGCAGAGACACTCCTCCATGTCGCCGACTTATGGCATGGTTTTTTAGAAAGAGAAATCAGTTTCACGGTGTAGGTATTTATGCAATACGATACGCTGCATAGAAAATCAGTTTCCTGCTGCATATGCACGAATTTAGGATGGCAAGAATGTGTGTTGAGAAAAAATGGATTGACATGCACTAAAACAAAAAATCTGATTTAAATGTTTTATTTCCCTCATAAATATAGGATCTCTCCAACAACAATGCAGCTAGGCTCATTGGAACCAGTTTATGACATATACTGATACTAATTATGATACACAGTGTAGATATTTATGCATTGTGATACACCTCATAAAAAATCTGTTTCCTGCTGCATGCGCACAAATTTAGGATGACAAGAATGTGCGTTGAAAGGAAATAGATTTGCATGTATGAAAACAAAAATCTGATTTAAATGCTTTATTTTGTCCATAAAAATATGATCTCTACAACTTCCATGTAGCTAGGATCCTTGGAACTAGTTTATGACATATACTGATACTAATTATGCCACACTGTATAGATATTTATGCAGTGTGGTACACCGCGTAAAAATATGTTTCCTGTTGCATGTGCACAAATTTAGGATGGCAAGAATGTGCGTTGAAAGAAAATGGATTGGCATGCATGGAAACAAAAAAATCTGATTTAAATGCTTAATTTTCTCTATAAATATAGGATCTCTCCAACAGCCATACATTTAGGCTCTTTAGAACCAGTTTATGATATATATACTGAGACTAATTATAGTACACGACGAAAGTATTTATGCACTGCGGTACACTATGTATAAAATATGTTTTCTGTTACATACGCACAAATTTAGGATGTTAAGAATGTGAGTTAAAGGAGATGGATTGACATGCACAGAAACAAAAATCTGGTTTTCAATGCTTTATTTCGTCCAAAATTATAGGATCTCTCCAACAGCCATACAGTTAGAACCAGTTTATGATAAATACTGATACTAATTATTCTACATGTGAAAGGTATTTATGCATCGTGATATACTACGTAAAAATCAACAAATATTTACATAAAATATGAATAGAAATATCATAAACATACAAAAGATTGAAGGAGCCATGAACTTACAATGTATAATAAAAACCTATTGACGCTAGCATAAATATGTATACAAAATCACATAAAAACAGGGTTGTCAATCTGTCAACACTCGCGCCAAGGGAAGTCCGCCGTCGTCGCTCATGCCTAGGGAAGGTCGGCGTCGTCGTCGCGTGAGGTGGGACGCCAGCGTGCGCCACTTCGGGGCACGTGCCTTCGAGGTGCCGACGTCGTGCGCGCGCCTCTGGGATTCGCCATCGTCGCGCTCCGTCAGGGCCACCATCACCGCTGTCGAAGCCTACATCGCCACACGCAACCGTCGTCACCACCGGGCTTGGGTGTGCCTCCGCCGCTTGTCCGCTTCAGGAGCGCCATCGGCGCTTGCCCGACCGCCTCAGGAGCATCGCCGTCACTCGATCCTAGGGGGCGTGGTCGTCGGTCGCCCGCCTCAGGGCACCACCTAAGCTGGCCCCAGGATCGTCGTCGCTCGCATGCCCGAGAAAACCACCGCCACCGCTCACTCGCCCGAGGGAACCGCCGCCCCCACTAAAACCTAATCCCTGGCGGCCTGGGGGTGTTTTTATAGCCGCCCGAACCTAGTGTGGCTGAACCGGATGACACCAATGAGCCAGGGCTTCCTCTAGTTATTGGAAGCCCAGGGCTCCAAATATACAAACTATATATATATATATATATATATATATATATATATATATATATATATATATATATATATATATATATATATATATATAGTGCCAACATCACTTTGAGTTGTTAGACTCTAATGAAGTCTCGGGCTCCGTACCAATTAAAAATCGCCTAGAGGGGGTGAATAGACAAAACCTAAAAATTATAAACTTTGAACATGAACTTCACCCGAGATTAGTGTTAGAATGAGTATGAATGAAATCGGAGTGCGGAAGATGGTTTTCCATGCCACGAGTTGCTCAATCAATGTGTGGATTACTTTGGGAGCTAACTTAAAAAGATAAGCAAGAGAACTTTAGAGAGAGAGGAGAGAGGAAGAATCAAATCGCAAAGTAATGATCAATGCAAATGAACATGGCGGTTTGTTTCCCGAGGTTCGGTTCCAAAAAATCTACACCCCGTTGAGGAGGCCATGTAGGCCAGGTCTCTTTCAACCCTTTCCCTCTCTCAAACGGTCACTTAGACCAGTTGAGTGCTTCTCCTTAATCTCTTGTGAGGCTTTGGTTTGAACTCTAACTCTTTGTAATGAATGTAGGAGTTGGAATGCTTGGGTGTTTTCAATGGAAATGGTTGGGGTTGAATTTATAGCCCTCAACCACCACATAGTTGTTGCCATCTTTTCTGCAACACGCGGACTGTCCGTGCCCTTAGGCTAGTCGGTCCGTCCCTGCACATCAACGGCTTGAAACACAACAATCAATAGTAATGACTATATCAACAGCTATAAGTGTATTAAATGTGTCATCATATTTTAGATAAAGCAATCGCGGACGGTCCGGCCGTGCACACCGGACGGTCCGGCCGTGCACACCGGACGGTCCGTGAAGACGCTAAAAATGAATTTTAGCGAACCCGGCACCTTCGGGTTTTTTCTGGCTTTCAATGGGCGGGTGGTCCACGTTTGAGGGTCGAACGGTGTTCTCTCCTTCGGACAGTCCGTAGTAGAAGTTTTGATATTTGTATAATTCATGTCCGAGGTTCACCGCGGACGGTCCACCCGAAGGGAGCAGATGGTCTGCGCCTAGATGATTTCTTCAGAAAGCTCTCTTGTCCGGAATAATCTACAGTATTTCGGACAGTTCACTTAGAATTAATATGTTGGACTTATGCACCTGAGAATCAATCAACTGCGTAAACTAGTTAGTCCATTAGGTTGTGATGGTCATCAATCATCAAAATCAATTTAGAGAAAATGATAAAGGCCAATTCCCTTTCAGGGACTACAGCCAAAACCGCAATAATGAAAAGAATACAGTGCCAAAATTTCCTTGCAAAGACATAGCTAGAGATGATATGTTGTACGGTTTCCTCTTATTGGTCACAAATCATATAACACTCCGGGAAATCAAGCCCTCTTCCTCACAAGACTCTGGGAAATCAAGCCCTCTTCTTTTCAACATGTCTCATGTATAACATTTGTTATTAATATCAAGCCAAAAGAATAACTTGCATTTAGGGGCCGCCTAGCTCTTCCAGATCCTCTTTCAAGGCTCAAAAAATACAGCACCGATGAAGAAAGTTCTGTAAGCAGACTTAGACAACCCAGAATTGGTGAAACTCCAAACATGCTTGTCAGCTCTATCTTGTATATGGAATTTTTCCAGTATCTCCCGTAACTGTAAAAATTCTAGAATTCCAGCCAAAGAAAGATTCCCTTTGATATCTTGCACCCAGGCGGAAGAAGGGAGGGCCTGCTGAATAGCTTTGCGCTCTTTTATCCTTTTTGACACCACAACAGCAATCAAAGGGGCAAGCTCAACAATAGAGCTGCCATGAATCAACTTATCCTCCCAAAACAAAGTTGTAGCTCCATTGCCAATAGAGGTAGTCATTGCAGCTTGAAAGAGGGCTCTAGTTTTTGTGGAAATATTAAGGTTAAAGCCAGCCCAAGGTTTAGAAGACTCGTCTTCTGGAGCCACAACCATCTTAATTGCAGCGCCTAGCTCATAGTGAGGAGGTCAGGGATGCCCAGACCTCCAAGCTCAATGGGTATAACAATTTTATTCCAAGCTGATGGTTTTTATAGTGGAGATCTGACTTCTGAGGAAGGGTCTGAATTCCCTAATCATCTTGGGAGCCTGGAGTATCTAGCGGCACAGAAATGACTGTCTTCAACAATGCAGCCCCGAGCCTTAATACAGTGTTGGCCTGCTCACTGCTGGAGGAGCAGGTTGAAGGACTGTTGTAGTGCATTTGGTGATTTAGATACTATGTGTTGGAAGCCAAAAGGGGCCGCGCGGATGGTCCGGCCCTGAGGCCGGACGGTCCGCGGTCCGGACTGTCCGCGGTGGTGGCGCGGACGGTCCGCGCGTGCGCAGAGTCAGTTAGGGTTCCTAGTTTCTCGCGGGATTTGTTACCTAAAACCGTGGGATTGACTCGGAAATCAGTTCAAAGCGGATCCAGACCTCCCCCTTTATATAGATAAAGGGCTACAACCGACTGAACCCCCCAACAATCGATCAAATCAAGTCTATTATTCGTTTTTACCTTATGCATTAGGAGTAGTTCTAGTCTAGTTCTAGTTTAGCCCTAGTTTAGTATTCCAATCCCCAAATTCTCTGCTTCTCTTCAACTCTACGTCGATTAGAGGAGTCTAGGTCAGCCTACCGAGCCTAGACAACCCCTAGGATCTCTCCTCCCCGACGGGGTCCCTCCCGGGAGCGATATCTAGGCGTCGTCGGCGACCTTTCGCAGCACTTGCGCACGCGCGGACCGTCCGGCCCTAGGGCGCGGACCGTCCGGCCGTAAGGCAGGGAACGCCAACCCCTGTATCAGGTCACGGACCGTCCGGCCCCTGGCCGCGGACCGTCCGTGCCTCTACAGAGAGCACCGCCACCGGTTCTTGTTGAGTGTTTGGCGCCCGAAAAAGGTGCCAATACTTTTGGTGACTCCGCTGGGGACTAGGTGTCTAGACCTGCTAAAAATCGGCCCATAGATGACCGGTTCTAAGGATCACACCAAGATCTCCACCACCAACATCATCAAGCCGGCCATGGAGGCGCTCCCGGCTGATGACCAAAGACCCTTTGAAGACCTCGTAATGCGCGATGAGAAGGAGGTGATGCGGCAATGGAACGAACAACGCGACAAGGAAGAGGCGGAACTGCTGCATAAACTCTCAGAACGGCGCAAGGAGGCGGCAGAAAAGTACTTGTCACACTTCACGGTGGATCACTACCAGAAGATCATCCGTCAAGGGGAGATCGATATGGAATCTCTCCTACCTCCACTTTAGGGTCCCGCTGTAAGTACTCTAGATCTATCTCTTATGACTTTCATGGATCAACGAGGAGATCAGTTAAAGCAATATGTAGATGAATCTGTTAAAATGCATCTACGTGCATACGAGAAATCAGCTGCTCCTAGCTTTCCATCGTGAGAGTCTAATACAGAGTCACCCGCGTCAAACACATCGGCTATAAATGGGTCACCCTTGACCCAGCCATCATATGGTATGCCGATGCACGCTTTCGTGTCACCATCACAGCCGCAACCACTAGGCACGTGGCAGGTACTGGACGCGACTGGACCGTTCGAGCATCATCTCAGGCAGTCCGGTTATACTGCGGACCATCCGGCGTATTTCATCAGACCGTTCGACTAGATGCAGGCCCGCACACAAAACACTTAGATCACACCATACATGGCCGGACCACCAGGGTACAACCCCGAACAATTCGGCCTCGTCACGGACCGTCCGGTGCATCACGCCGGACCATCCGGATATGTTGCGGATCGTCCGCCATCTTACGTCAGACTATCCGGATATGGCATGAATCGGCCGACGTATTACGCCGGACCATCCGACTCTACACAAGTCCACGCGCAGACTGCCCAAGTCGCGCCATATATGATCGATCCGTCCGGGTATAGCCCTGGACCATTCGACCCGATCGCGAACCGTCCAGTTCTTTACGACAGACGGTCTGGGTACGAGACTACCCACGTAGCACCATATACAGCTGGACAATCCGGATATACCTTCGGACCGTTTGGCCAGGTCGCAAACCATCCGGCCTCTTACGCCGGACTGTCCGGATATGCATACGCAGAGCCGAGAGCTACGCAATACGCACAGTTCCCATATTCATCGCAGCAACATTATGGTGCCCCACCAGCAACACATTATAATCATGCCATACCACCTCATGGACATAGGGCTGAATACTGTTCAGCCACAAGAGAGCCTGAGAGGTATAGGGCAGGAGCTGGTGACATTAATAGAACACCTAGCACACACCTCAAACATCCCTGGGAGGAAAGCCGACAGAGTGATGTCAGGCAACCTAAGATTTCAACCCACAAACTCAATGGGTGGTCGTCAGACATGGCGGAGAGGATCAGAGACGAGGTAGCCGGGATGTTCAGGGACAAACTCGGTGTTAGTGTGTCAGGTACAGGGCAATCGTATCGGAAGCCTTATAGCCACCGATTCGACATCGTGCCATATCCACAGGGAACTAGAATACCAGACTTCTCTAAGTTTTCTGGTGAAGGTGGGAAAAGCACACATGAACATATTAGCCAATTCATAGCACACTTAGGAGAATTGGCTGATGGCGAAGCCTACCACGTTCGTTTATTCTCGTTGTCCCTTACTGATACTGCATTCGCATGGTACGCAGCCTTGCAACCAAACTCTATTAACTCTTGGGAAGAACTAGAGCAGAAATTTCATGAACACTTCTTCTCAGGAGAACATGAATTAGAATTGGCTGACTTAGCCTCAGTCAGACAGGGGCCTGAAGAATCGGTTAATGACTATATCTGGAGGTTCCGGGACACTAGAAACCGATGCTTTCAAATCCATGTCGCAGAAAAACAACTAACAGGGCTGGCTTTCAATGGGTTGCGACCTTACTTAAAAGAAAAATTAGATGGCACCCAATTCTTTTCGCTAGTGCACTTACACCAGCGGGCTATGACATGTGAAAGCCGAAGTAAGGAAACATCAAAATCGGCTAGCCATAAGATGCATCTAGTGGGATACAATAATTCAGACGATGAATTCACGGATGTATACACCGCCGAACTGGTTTGGCCAGGACAGGCTAAACCTTCCGCATGTTCTGCTTTATAGTCGATTCGAAAGAATCGACAAGAAGAAGTTAAGTTTACTTTTAATGTTATTAAATGCGATAAAATATTTGACGAGTTACTAAAAAACGACAACATTAAATTAACTCATACTATTCCTCCTCCTGATGAATTAAAAAGGCGTGCTTATTGTAAGTGGCATAATTCCTTTTCTTATGCCACCAATGATTGTAATGTTTTTCGTTGACAAATACAATCGGCCATAAATGAAGGTCGATTGGCTTTTTAGGAGATGCAAGTAGACACACAACCTTTTCCTGTTAATACAATAGAACTCACATGCAAAAAGGTCTTGGTTCGGCCCGAAATGGCCAATAAAGGCAAAGGCAAGGGCATCGTCATTGACAATCCTCGCATGTCAATCATATCACAAAAGGAGATTGCTCGAAAGGCTTCGGACGAGAAGGCTAAAAAGTCCGAAGACGCCGGAGGGCAGGCACAATTAATGAACCAAACACATCAGCCTGGCCCGAGCATCGTGGATGGTCCCGCACCTACGTGCGGACGGTCCGGTGCTCAGACAAACAGTCCGGCTAACTCAGCCGGACAGTCCACCTATGACCAAAGGCATCGGCCTTTACACGAGGCAAGGAAAAAGATGCAAGGGCAAAGCACATATAGTCGGTTGATCAAAGCCGACCCTACTTTTGATCAGTTGCTCTCCAAAAATGCTAGCAAAAAGACTGTTCCACGTGATCGGTCAACGAAGAAACCCTGGTCACCTGCTAAATCGAAACGGTCGAACAAAATGGCCTAAAAGGCGATGCGACAAGCATCGCCTGTTCATCCTATGAGACTAGGGTACTTTCCACCCGTTTATTCATCATCGGTATATTGTCCTACTCAAATGTGGAATGGCACAACGATGAATCCATGGTACATGTATAATCCCTTTGTCTATCCAGGCTGGGGGGCACCTCCATTCTATTCATTTTGATCCATTGATCAAATGGTCATGGCCGAGAAAGATACAGTCCAAAACGGCCTTTATACATTGGTGCTTTATTGAATGACCTCTATTTTGAAAAGCCGATGACTTACATCAGGTTTAGTTTATATGCTTTTGGTTCGTCAACCTTCACCAAAAGGCAGGGGGGCATATGTTGGAAGCCAAAAGGAGCCACGCGGACGGTCCGGCCCTGAGGCCAGACGGTCCGCGGTCCGGACTGTCCACGGTGGTGGCGCGGACGGTCCGCGCGTGGGCAGAGTCAGTTAAGGTTCCTAGTTTCTCGCGGGATTTGTTACCTAAAACAATGGGATTGACTCGGAAATCAGTTCGAAGCGGATTCAGACCTCCCCCTTTATATAGATGAAGCGCTACTACCGATTGAACCCCCAACAATCGATCAAATTAAGTCTATTACTCGTTTTTACCTTATGCATTAGGAGTAGTTCTAGTCTAGTTCTAGTTTAGCCCTAGTTTAGTATTCCAATCCCCAAATTCTCCGCTTCTCTTCGACTCTACATCGATTAGAGGAGTCTAGGTCGGTCTGCCGAGCCTAGACAACCCCTAGGATCTCTCCTCCCCGACGGGGTCCCTCCCGGGAGCGAGATCCAGGCGCCGTCGGCGACCTTTCGCAGCCCCTGCGCACGCGCGGACCGTCCGGTCGTTAGGCAGGGAACGCCAGCCCCTGTACCAGGTCGCGGACCATCCGGCCCCTGCCCGCGGACCGTCCGCGCCTCTGCAGAGAGCACCGCCGCCGGTTCTTGTTGAGTGTTTGTCGCCCGATAAAGGTGTCAACACTATGTATCACAGGTGTGTGTGAGTTTGGAGAATTTTGCAAACATGGCACCGTCTACGGCGGGCTTCAGACTTTTGGCACCGCGGTCGTGGCAATTGAAAGCGTGGCATCAAAATCTCCCTCGTTTTGAATATTTAGCATCGCGCGCGCGTAATGGTCATTAGGCATTGTGCAGTTCCCGTCGTGCCCTCGCTCTGTTACATCCCTTGCCACCGTCGCCATGTTTGCAAAATTCTCGAGCTCCGGCAGTGAGCTGGCTGACATGGTCATCCGGCATAACATGCAATTTTGTCATTATTTGGCTAATGGAAAAAATATATATATATTATATCTTGAGTTGTCGTTTTTTTATTCTTCTGCCACTAGTTTATATATGGCAATTCTAAATTTCGTGTGAAAATTTAAAACGCCTGAAACATAGCAAACTCCCCGCTTTAAAACCACCCCAGGTCCCCAGGAGTTGCCGTCTGATCTGTTAGAAGTTCAGTACTGCTACAAAAATTTATGGCTGCTCTGCTACATATTTCCAAGGGCAACAGGATCTCATCAAATTTCCAAGCAACGACATGAACTGGTGACAGGAGCAGGAAGCGTGGATCGCGACCGGCTGCGACGTCGACGCGCGCCGGGCGGAGGTGGAGGAGACGCGCGAGCAAGCTGCTCCGGCGCCGGACGAGTCGTGCCTGTCCTCGTTCGTGGACACGTCGGAGATCTTCCCCGCCAGCGTCACGCTCAGCGGCGGCGGCGACGTGGACAATAGCGGCGACAACTACAAGCCAGACGAGGAAACGGCCCTGCGACCGTAGCTGTTGACGAGGGCGCTGGTGCCGGTGACGGAAAAGAAGGAGGAGAGAGAGGGAGAATGGAATACGGGAGACGGTAGAAGAAGAAGACGGCGGCAAGGGATGTAACGGAGCGAGGGCACGACGGGAACTGCACGATGCTAAATATTCAAAACGAGGGAGATTTTGATGTCACGCTTTCAATTGCCACGACCGCGGCGCCAAAAGTCTGAAGCCCGCCGTAGACGGTGCCATGTTTGCAAAATTCTCGTGAGTTTGGGTCTATGTATGACTCCTTTCAATATACTCCTGTGTGTTCGAGGGAAAAAAATATGGCATAGATTGCTACTCGCCGTTTCAAACCACTATATGAATCGTGTGACCCCTCTATGCAACACATTAGCTATAATAAAAATAGCTAAAATTAAGCTCGCCATTTAAAAAAAATACTCAACCCCCCCCCCCCCAATAAAAAAGGAAGCCATATTCAAATTTAAACAGTGCCATTTGACCTAGTACATATTTGGAGTTTAGCAAGGACATGATTTCACCAGCCATCTGCAGTGAAACAGATTTTTCATACTTTTCGACTGAATTATTAAATTAGGCCATCGGTTCAAGAAGAATATGTCAGAAAGGAACAAAGGCTCACTACAGTCCAATTACGACAGACTAGCATTTTCTCCAGGAGTAACAGAAAAGTAGCAGTTTGCCAATTATTCCAGGTCATTAGTTTTGTTGCTCCTTGTTTCATCTTCCCTATCACACCACTTCCATGTAGCATTGCACAGATGAACTAGAAATCTATGGGGACTTACTACTGATCGAAGCGACTTCTATATACAGGTAGCTCGTGACACTCCTAACGGAGAAATTTTCTACAGCCCTGCATTTATCTATTGTTTGGGTTCTTAAATAACAGGTAGAGAGAAGATCAGATGCAGTAAAATGCTTGCTTGCCACTAGGTGTCATGAAGGCAGGCTGGCTTGCCACACGGGCAAAGGAACACAGTGGCATGCAGCTAGGCATAGCAACAACAGCAGTATATGAGTACACATGCACATATGGCAGGATGATTAGTCAGAATGGAGGATTAGCCAAATGAGCTATTTGCATTTGATTTGAGCAAATAGAGACAAGCTAGTATGTTAGTTGCCTGGTTGGCTAAGGACAGTAAGGTGCCTAATCTATAAAGGAATGCATATAGTGTATCATTATCAGAATAAAAACACCCTCTGATCCTCTGCAAACATTGGGTTTGGGTGTCCCTGTCGCCTTGGCAGAACCACAGTTCAGCGTTTGTTTACCAAACATTCAGAATTCCTTCATTCCTCATGGTTCTCAAACCTGGTTTGTGATACTACATCTCTCAATTCAGCATGTATCAAACAGATCTTTAGTTATCATGTGAAATCTTTAGCAGTATGTGCTTCAAGTATGGCCTTACAATGTGTCCCACCAAAAAAAAGTAAAGGAAGATCGATTTCCTTGAGGTCTCGCTTGTTTCCTTTAATTTTGAGAAATTAGAATCTTACTAATGGAATAGACTATTTTTTTAGAATATGACATTTCACCACTTTCCAAAGTCATATAAGCCTATCTCAAATTAATCGGGTGAGAGATTGAAATTGATTATATAGATTTACATGCTATTTTTTCGAAGCACAACTTATAGCACACTCTTCTACTTGCTTTGTTATAACATAAATATAGTATATAATTATCTCTCTCATATAATTTAGGATAATATACAAATATATTACATATATAAATATATAAACTTAATTAGTTTTGTCTAAATTATAATTATTAAAATGTATTTCAATTCCAACGAAACAAACGGGGCCTGAGGGAACAACAGTTTTTTGTGCTGAAAGACCTAGCAGCCTCAGCAGGCAGCCGCCGCCCTGCCCACTCACCGTCTCACTCGTGCGCACATACCCAGCAAGCGCCCCATGTGATTGGTTACCTGCACCGTCTCGTCCAGCGTCACTACGTGCGTTGACTTTATCTGAGTTTGTGTTTGGTTGCCTGCACGTAGGGGCAAAGCCAGGATCTAAAATTAGGGGGGACCAAATTAGATTTGGGGGGCTATTAGAAGCATTTTTTGCACTATTTATATAAAAATTAGCTAAAAACCTAAGATATTCTATAGAATTAGGGGAGCATTAGGGGGACATTGCCCCCCTGTGCCCCCCCTGCCGTCGCCCCTGCCTGCACGTGTGAAACGCAGGCTGTATGGACAGACGCAAAATAAGCTATGTTGCCTATCTCCACACGTACGCCTAAAACGTACGTATGCGGCTGGCCAGGCTCACGTGAGATTGTACGCGTGGGTGCTGTCATCCAATCGGGCGGCTGATGTCTCCGTCCGACCCCAGCCCCGACATGGACCCACACATAGGCTACTACGCGTCCACGATGACGTTCCACAGCCTGCGTGTGCCAGCGCCGCCGGACGTCCTGCTCTCCTTCCTAGCCTTCGTCATGTCCTTCCACCCCTAACCACTATCGCTGCTATAGATGGCCAATAAGCACGAGGCCCATAAACCCAGCATGAAGCCTGCTGTTTGAGCCTGATCTGAGCCTGGCACGGCCCGGTTCTATGCGGGCCCGGGCCGGCCCGGCACGAATAAGCAGGCCGAGCCTAAGCAGGAACTAAGCACAGTGGGATGGCCCGGCACGGCCCGTTTACCTCTAAGCTCGTCAAGACCGCTTTTTTGCACTAAACCGTGCTTACCGGCCCGCTTAGCCCGTTTTTCGGCCCACTTTTTCCGTGCTTATCGGGCCGGCCCGCTGCGGGCCGAGCACAGGCAGTGAAACGAGCCCGCGGGTTTAAATGACCCGGCCTGGTTTTCTAATCGTGCCTGGCGGGACGGGCCCAAAACAGGCCAGGCTTCACAGGGCCCGGGCCGTTTGGCCATCTCTAGTCGCCGCCTGGTGCCGTATCCCGCCCAGCGCTCGTCGATGTGGGCACGGGCGACCCTGTCCCGCTCCGGACCTTCCTCTCCAGGCTCTGCGCTCGCCGCCGCGCTCCGTGTATGGCTCTGCCTCAGCTTGAGGCACCGAGCGACGTCGCATTCGTGCTCGCACCCACGGGCATCCACGTCCCCGTGGCAACAGTATGAGAAACTACCGTGAGGTTTTATCATCCATCTGCAATCAAACACCTCAGTTGGACACAGCCACAAGAGAGTGGGCTTACGTGCGAGCTGGCATTTCAATGGCCCAGGACGAAAATAAAAATTGGGACCTCTTTATAAGCATAATAATGTTTCAATAAATATATATAATCTCTATTACTCTATAAGGGTACAGTGTAGGCGTCCACCACTTGCTTCACCACGGTTCTGCTTGTCCCCGCCTCTGCCCCCGCGCCCCGACGCCCCTCCTCACCCCTAGCGCCCTCGCCTGCCCCCGCCTCTGCGCGCCCGCATCCATCGCCGGTGCCCTCCTCAACCGTAACCCCCGTGGCTCCCCGCACTGCACGAGACCTCCTTCTGATCCCTGCCCCGATCCCACGACAACGACAGCGGCCATGGCCTAACCCTGCCCCGGCTCCCCCCGCACGTCGTCTGTCCTATTTGCCCTTGGGGCCTGATCTGTTGGCTCCCCCTCGGCCTCACCACCACGTCCCCATCAGATCCTGTCGAGCCGTGCGCGGCGGCGCCGGTGATGGATGCGGCGCTGCCAGCCGTCATCGTCGCCACAATCCTCTCCCGCCTCGACGTTTGATCCATGCTTGCCACCGCTGCCTGCTGCGGACTTCGCGGAGGGCACCTATGCTATCAGGACACCAACCGTGCAGGTGGGCGCACATAACCATCGTCCGTAAAATGCCTCCACCCCTATGTTCCCTCCTCGAAGGTCGGTGCGGAGAAAAGGAAGCGCAACCCGTCTCCGTCATCGTCCTCTTCATCGATTCGGTACACCGTCGTCGAGGAAGGTGAACTACCTCTCCTCACTACCCTCTTCGCTTATATCTGTTCCATTTGTGCCTAGATAGATTTAGGGTTCGTATACGCATAGACTAGCAGATGTGTCGATTTTGTTACATTAATCTAGATCTGGGGTACTCGTGTATTCATCATGAATTAGTATGATAACAAATGCTCTGTTTGTCATGGTGAAGCATCCATCCTTTCTGATCTTCACTTCTCTCCATGTTACAACATCACTCAATTCTCTGTGCTTTAAAGTCATTCTGCATTCTTCTTAGGATTTTCTTCGAACATGTGACATACTTGCACTATTAGATTAGACACATTCCCATGTCACCTGCTGATATTGTATTTCTCATGCCTATTACGTGGTTTTGTGGATACCTTGGTTATAATTGACATTTTACGTGGTTTTGTGAACTACTTTATAAACCAGTAGCAACAACTGTTCCAGCTTTGATTTTCTTTGGTTCTTCCATACTTCTATGACACTAAAATTCATTGCTTGGTATTATTTATATTAGTGAAATGTTCTGTTTAAATTAATTTGATTTCACCTATTGTTTTGTCTTCATCTAGACTAACCTTCTTCTCCGTAATATGTCCTTCAAAACTTAGGTTGGAACGCCTAGCCATCTTTTGGACAATTTGACAGATAGCTTGTGGTCAGCCACGAATACAGAGCCGCAGATCATGGAAGGAGATCATTATCGTTAACTCATTGTTGAGGTTAATTACTAGCATCCAAGGGGAGCAATGTAAATACTAGCATCCCTGATATTTGGATAATCTTCTTGTAGTTTCCATTTGAAGTTCGGCACAATTAATCTTTTTCTGCTTATCAGTCTATTGATAATCTGAGTTCAACAAAAAGAATTCTCTTATGTTGCAGGTGCACAAAAACTCGCACACATTCGTGAAAACAACGATGTGTTCAGTTTAGACCTCAAGAAGATGGGTTTTCCCATGCTACTCATGGTCATGAGCATTCCTTTATTATGGCAGTTTCTTGCTCAAAAGACTCCATACTACTGTGTACCTCTCTCATTGTTTTATAATGACACAATTGTGAACTGCCCAACATGCTCATGGGACTGCCGGAACCAAAGTGGGTCAAACTATGTGAAATGACTTGATTTGCTTTTTACTCTTAATTCATGTCATGTTAGGGTTCTGTTTTTTATAGGTTCTGTTTTTTATATGTGTCTTGTATCTGTAACCTTTTCATCCTATATCCTTTCATTTAGGACTTATATGTTTTCCCCCGTTTTAACTATAGTTTTGGGCTAGATCCTGTGTTCCCTTAAACAATGAACCATAAATAGTGGATCATCTATTGTTGAGCCATTTATTCAGACTAAATGGTTTGTGTTTGTTTAAACAGTCTACACAGTCGTTCAACAAGGTAAACGACTATTAGGACAGGAGAAGAGTGGTTGTAGCAAAATTTATGTTGTTTGAGAGTCTTCTAATGTCAAATTCTTTTGTTTTTCCTTTGATTTAGTATGATTTAGTTCACATGTCAACCGGTGATCTTCTGCGAGCTGAAGTATCTTCTAGCACAAACATTAGCAAAAAAGCAAAAGAATACATGGACAATGGAAAGCTTGTGCTGGATCAAGTTGTGACAGATGTATGTGGTTTATTTGTCACATATACACTCTATTTAGCTTGTAAAATTCTTGGAACTATTTGATTGCCTGATATTTCAAGTAGATGGTGGTATCATAACACAACCGGATGTACAAGAAAGAGGGTGGCTTCTAGATGGTTATCCAAGGAGCTTTAGTCAAGCGCAATGCCTTGAAAATTTGAAAATAAGACCAAATATATTCATTGTGCCAGAAGTAAGTCAAAAACTAACTATTTATGATGAGTAGTGTATACAATAACATGTGCTTCTAATATTTAGTTTGACGGTGATATGTCGGTCTGTTCAATTGTACTGCAAAAGTGTTAGCCATGCCTTTTGTTTTCAGGAATGATTGTAATTCTTTTTGAATGCTACATTTGGTTTGTGCAATTCTAACAGATCACTAGATCAGGATGTCCACAAAATAAAGGATCTTCGAACCTTTTCTTTAAAAACTTTTTATCTGAGCTTAAATGTCCTCGATTCAGTTTTTTCAAATAAGTATTATAAATTTTTAATAGTCCATGGTTTTGTGCAGTGAATTTATACATTAGCTGCAAAAATAAGCCAGTGACTTGTTAATGTAGGATCTTATATATATTCACTTCTTTTTGAGTCCATATTTTTTTCATGAACTATTTTTGTACTTCGATAACTTCTGTTGAACCAATGTGGTTGACTGCATGGCTGTGTAATACAACAAATACCAGTAGAGTAGTGTCATGTATGCATCTGTGGATATATTATGCATTTTTTGTAGGAAAACTATACTTTTAATCGAGTGAGAACATAGTACCATGCTTTTATTGTTCTCCTGCTCTTACCTGACATTGTGTTACACAGTGATACAAATAACTTTCTTTTGGGGCAGTGTAACCACAGATGCCTTTATCCCCTTCCATTCCAATTTTTTGCTGAATTCATGTTCCTGATGATGTTCTAATCTACAGATGTGTTAGAAGACGGTTGGATCCTATGTGACTGGCAAGATTTACCATTTAAAAACTATGCCCCCCCTCGCGGAGAATGAAGAGAATTCTGTTCGACTTATTACACGTTCTGATGACACATTTGAGAAGGTTTTGTTAATGTCCACCCAGTAACTTTTTGTTTTGTTTCATGTCATCTGAAGATCAAAGATCCTAAGAAACAGTTTTTGGTTTATGGGTCTAGCAGAGCCAGAAGTGAGCACCTACAACCCTTTTAAGTTAAGCAACACAGGTTGAATTCATGGGAGCATGTGGTTTGTTACCAAGATCCGATGTATATACATATGACTTATCAATAATTTTCAGGTTGTTGTAACTATCCAGTATCGTACAACTGACATGTTACCTAGGGGGAAACACTGCATGAGTGTTGTTGGTATCCTTGTCTGGTGAGCGAAAATCTCTCTTATCTTTTGTTTCTCTTCGTTTGATTCAGTACAGTCATTTCCTTAAATTATTTATAGATATGAGGAGAAGTGGGTGATTCTATTGCAGGAGGAGGGAGTGATTCTCCTAGAGGTGGAGGAGGATGAAGTGGTGATCGACTTCAAGCCAACTCCATGTGCCATGTCGACCTCTGCCTCTGCTCCCTGCACACATCCCTCCCAGTCGTCTTCAAGGTCCAGACCTCCTCCCCACTCAAGTTCCTCGTCAGCATGTTGTGTGGTGCCGTGTCGCCACTTTCTTCGGTGTCCATACGCGTCGTGCGAGGCATCCTGCTTCATCTCTAATCACCTTTATGTGCACATCGTCCATATGTGACCACCTTCTCCATATAATTTCAACAAATTTTACTCTTTTGGGCTCCGTGTAATTTCATTGGTAAAATCTCTACTACTTATTAAGGCTGCAAAGTTAACCTGTCATTCCGTGTTATATATATATATATATATATATATATATATATATATATATATATATATATATATATATATATATATATATATATTGGTATTATATGATCCCGTTGCAACGTATGGGCACTCATCTAGTATTATAATATATCGATAACAATTAATATGATACCAAAATATTATACCAAATAAATTTTACAAGACCTCAAAAGTTTTTTTCTAACATTTCTTGATGCAAAGTTATCAAAGATTGTATTGATATCAATCGTTCTTGAGACATTGTAGACATCAAATAGCTATTCAATAATTTTAACTTCGAAAATCTCCCAACTCAGCGATTAGATTATTTAACTCGACATTAGCTATACTGTGAGCTATACAATTAACTGCTCTGGTGAGGCCTCTAGGATTTAGGGGCCGCCTAACTGCTCGGGTGAGGCCTCTAGGATTTAGGGGCCTAGGGCGGCCACTCTAGTCGCCCTACGAATAGAGTCGGCCGTGTTACGTGCGTACCTTGGCAGCCCCATAGGTCACTGGTTGGCGCACCCCGTGCGCGGCAATGCGACACTGCTCGGCCACAAGCCAGTCAGTGTCACTAGGCAGACAGAACCTCCTCCATTGGTGGCTGTCTGGGGACCCCGCTGCCGCTCATCGCCCGATAACGCCTTCGCGGCGCCCAACGCTCGCGCCCGTGTCGCTGCCGACAGCGACGAGGGGGAGGCGAATCAGATGTCGACCCACGGTCAGGGGAGGGTGAGTTGTGAAACATCTCGTCCCAATTGATCTTAATCTGCCCCATCGCCACCATAGCCGATAGTCCTGAGATCGGGGAAGGGAGAGGACCATGCTGCCGCTTGTCGCGAGATAACGCCTTCGTGGCACCCAACACCCGCGCCCACGTCGCTGCCGACAACGACGAGGGGGAGGCGAAGCCAACGTCGGCCTCGCGGTCGGGAGAGGGTGAGCTGCGAAACATATCCACACAATTGATCTCGATCTACCCCATCGTCGCCACTGTCGATAGTCCTCAGATCAGAGAGAAGAGAGGACCCCACTGCCACTCGTCGCCCAACGCTCGCGCCCTCGTCGCTGTCGACACCGACGAGGGGGAGGCGAAGCAGAGGTCATCGATACGGTCGGAGGAGGGTGAGATGCGAAACATCTCCTTCCAATCGATCCCGATCTGCCCCATCACCGCCACTGCCGATAGTCCTTAGATCGGGGAGGAGAGACAACCCCGTCGCCACACGTCGTTCGATAATGCCTTTGCGATGCCAAAAACTTGCGTCGCTACCGACACCGACGAGGGGAGGCAAAGCAGACGTCGACCCCACAGTCGGGGAGGGTGAGTTGCAAAATATCTCCTTCCAATCGATACTGATCTACTCCATCGTCGCCACCGCCGACAGTCCTGAGATCGGGGAGGAGAGAGGACCCTGTTGCCGCTCGTCGCCCGATAACGCCTTCGCGGCGCCCAATGCCCGCGCCCGCCCGCACCCGCGTAGCTGCCGATGGCGAAGATGGGGAGGCGAAGCAGACGTCAGCCTCGCGGTCGAGGGAGGGTGAGTTGCGAAACATCTCCTTCCAATCGATCCCAATGTGCCCCCGCCACCGCCGATAGTCTTGAGATCGAGGAGGAAAGAGGACCCCGTCGCCGCTCGTCGCCCGATAACGCCTTCACGGTGCCCAAAGCCGACAAGGGGGGCACAAAGCAGACGTCGAGCTCACGGTAGGGGGAGGGTGAGTTGCGAAACATCTCCTCCCAATCGATCTGCCCCATCGCCACCGCCGATCAACCTGAGATCGGGCACCGGACAGCTACCGTTTATGTTCGATGGTGCACCGGATTGTCCGGTGCGCCACCCGATAGAAGGCAAGAATTGACTTTCAAGTTAATCTCCAACGACTCCTAGCTGCCTTGGGGCTATAAAAGAGATCCCTAGACGTATGAAGCAGTACACCAAGCATTCACTAAACATCCTAAGACTTCGTAATCACGCAACACAACACCTGCGCCCACGTCGCTGCCGACAACGACGAGGGGGGAGGCGAAGCCAACGTCGGCCTCGCGGTCGGGAGAGGGTGAGCTGCGAAACATATCCACACAATTGATCTCGATCTATCTCATCGTCGCCACTGTCGATAGTCCTCAGATCGGAGAGAAGAGAGGACCCCACTGCCACTCGTCGCCCAACGCCCGCACCCTCGTCGATGCCGACACCAACGAGGGGGAGGCGAAGCAGAGGTCGTCGATACGGTCGGGGGAGGGTGAGATGCGAAACATCTCCTTCCAATCGATCTCGATCTGCCCCATCGCCGCCACCGCCGATAGTCCTTAGATCGGGGAGGAGAGACAACCCCGTCGCCGCTCGTCGTCCGATAACACCTTCGCGATGCCAAAAACTCGCGTCGCTACTGACACCGACGAGGGGAGGCGAAGCAGACGTCGACCCCACAGTCGAGGAGGGTGAGTTGCGAAATATCTCCTTCCAATCGATCCTGATCTGCTCCATCGTCGCCACCGCCGACAGTCCTGAGATCGGGGAGGAGAGAGGATCCCGCTGCCGCTCGTCACCCGATAACGCCTTCGCGGCGCCCAACGCCTGCGCCCGCGCCCGCCCGCACCCGCGTAGCTGCCGATGACGAAGATGGGGAGGCGAAGCAGACGTCGGCCCCGCGGTCGAGGGAGGGTGAGTTGTGAAACATCTCCTTCCAATCGATCCCGATGTGCCCCATCGCCGCCACCGCCGATAGTCTTGAGATCGGGGAGAAAAGAGGACCCCGTCGTCGCTCGTCGCCCGATAACGCCTTCACGGTGCCCAAAGCCGACGAGGGGGGCGCAAAGCAGACGTCGACCTCACGGTCGGGGGAGGTTGAGTTGTGAAACATCTCCTCCCAATCGATCTGCCCCATCACCACCCCCGATCGTCCTGATCAGGGAGGAGAGAGATTGAATGGGGGTTTTGCTGCTATTTCTTTGGTTGTGCAAGGGAAGAAGTAAGGGTTTATAGTTCAGTGACTACAAAATTATATTTCCTGATTACCGTGTGTGTTACTAAGTTTTTAAACTAATTTCTGTAAAATTACTTTGCCATTTTGAATGTTTGAATACTAATTATAAATATTAAACATAGTTTAATTACAAAACTAATAATATAAATAAAGATTAAACAGCGAGACAAATTTATTATGCCTAATTAATTGATGATTAGTAATTTTTTACGTAGCATGATTTGAACTAATTAGGTATAATTTAAACAAATTATGAACTAATTAGGTTTAATAGACTCGTCTTATCGTTTAGCCTTATATGTAAAAATTAGTTTTTATAATTAGATCATATTCAATTCTTTTAATTAATATCCAAGCATTCGATGCGTCCTAAGAAAGTGGAGATTACCGTTTAATAATTTGGAAGGCTTGAACCGTGGTTGATTATAAAGAAAAATGTTTTTTTAAAAAAAAGTGGCAACGGTGGAATTCTCAAACCGTTGAAACTGATAGAAGCACAAGGAATAATCTGGAATTCCACCGTAGCAGAGTTGACTGTTTTTTTTAAAAAAAAGTCAGATGATCATGGGCCAGTCCTAATTCTGCTAACCAAGTGCATAAGACACGTATCTGCATCGCTCATCATTTTCATCCCAACTGGAAAAAAAACACCACCGGAACTAAAAGATTGCGGAACGTGCAGTCACCATCCATGCATTAGTGCTTATCATTGTTATATTATGTGCTGTAGTGCACTAGTGGCAGGACCAGTGATCCTCGAGGTAGGTGACCGTCAGCAGAGACACACGATCCCTTCCACGATCTACCGTGCTAAATCAGACGACCAGCAGCAACAGATAGCTCCTAACCATTCATCCCACAATAAGTAATCAACGACATCAGCACAAGTCAATACAAACGAACCTGTCCAGTTCCAAAACGTCCAACATTGCCTGTTCCATAGGCTGAAACAGTCACGGACTGCTCGCAGAAAAGAGCAGACGTGTCTCTATAGCCTTCACAAGTGACTCCAATTTGCACCTGCACCAGCGATAGATCTGTGACCGCCACCGGAGAACTGGCTTCCAGTCAAACAACCGTCTCTCACAAGAAATACAAATACATGGACACGAATCCTTCCCGACTTTTGGGATCCAAGGCCCAGATTCACCAGATGCGCACCTAAAATATGCAAACAGCTTGAACCGGGAAATCTCTATGAGAAACGACGGCCACGGTTTTGATTACTACCTCCCTGTCTTACTGTCAAATATACAACAGGATAGGTCTTCACACATGACATTTCAAAGCGAGATGGAACTTGCCACAAGTTAACTAACATCTTATGCGCTGCTCCAGGCTATGACATTGACAAACCAGAGTGCTTAGACTACCAAACCATATCGGCAATCATCAAGAATACTCAATGAGCATATATATGATTACATTTACAGTGCAGGAGCTCTTATTTTGTGCCGTGACAAAGTTTCAAACGATGGTAAACACACACTCATCGCTGCTTCTAGACCAACTTCTTCCAAAGGGAACACCTTATGTAGTAGAGTTGAACATTACCATGAGGAGACATCTGCTGGTGGTGCATTCTTAGGAGAAGACTATGTCTTACTTATCGGCCAACTGGTTGTGCAGGAAGTCGAGAACCGAGAGGCGCTGCAAATGTGAATGATGAAGGTTAGTTCAGAAAATAAAACAGATACAGGCTGAGAGGAGGAACAAATAAGGATCATCAGTAATAGCTACCCGTTGTTCGAGGCTAGTTTGTTCAGAATCCAGCTTCAACTTCTCAAGGCATCGAATTGCTTCCTCAAAACCCTCAACTGCGGTACTTTCGTTACCAAGATTTCTATCCACATCCGCAACTTTTGCAAGAGAAGTTGCTAGATCAATGACCTATATACAAAATATTGCAAGTTAAAATAATATGGCACTTCAGGTATTACGGATCTGAGAGCCCTGAGCTTATCCTTAAATGCAAGATGGCCTTGGCTGAAGCCAAGTGCTCCCAGCAAGCCACGGGCAAATTTGGGCAAATCTGCCACTTCAGGTCAGCAAGGATGTAGACGGTCTCGTCTCCATAGCAATAATAAACAGAAGTGGGCAGAGGAATCAATACTCATTTGGAGGGACAAATGGCTGGAGGGCAAGGGAATTCAGGACATAGCGCCTCAGGTACTTCAGTACTTGCACTAGTACCCAAAATGTCAAGCAAACATACTATTTTAGAGGATCTCACTGATGAGAAATGGGTAGGGGATATTCAAGGAGAAAACGGGTTGGCAGCCTTGCTTGAGTATCTAAACCTTTGTGACATCCTGACCACAATAGAGTTGCATGAGGATATTCCTGACAGGCATATCTGGAGGTTATCTAGTTCAGGGGAATATACAGCAAAAACTGCATATGATTCCCTATTCCAGAGAGCCATTTCCTATGAACCATATGAGAGAATATGGAACTCCTGGACACCAACCCAAATGCAGATTTTATGTGGCTGGTCGCTCATAACAGATGCTGGACTACTGACAGGCTCGCAAAGGAGGGGGGTCTCCCTCATCCAGACCATTGCCTATTGTGTGATCAAGAGGAGGAAAATATCCAGCACCTTCTGTTCAGATGTGTGTTTTCAAGACAGGTCTGGTTCTCCCTTTCTTTTGTGTCACTTGGCCCATAACCTACTGATCAGTCCTTTGGTGAGTGGTGGAGAAACCTTGATGGTTTATATAGTGATCTGAGGAAGGGTCTGAATTCTCTAATCATCTTGGGAGCCTGGAGTATCTGGCGACACAGAAATGACTGTCTTTAACACTGCAGCCCCAAACGTTGATACAGTGTTGGCCCTAGCAAGGGAATGTCACTGGTGGAGCCTAGCAGGAGCTAAGGGGTTATCCCTGCTCACTGATGGAGGAGCAGGTTGAAGGACTGCTGTAGTGCATTTGGGTTGTAGTATGTCTTGTAACCGGTGATTTAGATACTAAGTAGCACAGGTGTGTGTGTGAGTTTGGGTCTATGTATGACTCTTCTTTCAATACTAGTCTAATATCCGTGCTAACTCTACGGTCCCAGAGAGGGGGAAGCGCCAGGGAGGGGAGGGACGGCGGGGTCGCAGGAGGAGGAGAGGAGACATGAGGTTACTTTGCGTGTGAGGGATGATGGCGGAACGATGATCCAAATAATATTGGCAATTGGATTTGAGTGAGTAAGAGAGGAGAGGGTTATCTAGCAATCTGAACCGTTGGTTTTGAGGGCGTGTTATGTGTGGGTAGTTGGGTGCAACTCGTCTGGTGAATTTAGGAGAGGTTGTGTGTGTGGGTGATTTGGTTGGGTGTGTTTTGCAAAAGTTAAAACTAGTGGGTTATATAGGGGTTTAGATACTCCTGCGTGTTCCAGAAAAAAAATAATACGACATAGATAGCTACAAGCAAACCACTTTATGCAACAAATTAGCTCTAATAGAAACAGCTAAATCAAGCTCGACAGTTCAAACAAAATAATTCTAAAAAAGAAAGTTTCATGAATCACAGGAAAAATCCTGAATAAATAAATGCACCCCCCCCCCCACCACCACCACCACCACACACACACACAAAACTCATGTTCAAATTTAAGCAGTGGCGTTTGACCTAGAAGATACATATTTGGAGTATATCAAGGACAGGATTTCACCAACCATCTGCAGTGCAGCAGATTTTTCATACTGTTCAACTGAATTATTAAATTAAGCCATCGGTTGAAGAAGAATATGTCAGAAAGGAACAAAGGCTCGCTACTATCCAATTACAACAGGCTACAATTTTCTCTAGGAGTACAGTAAAAGTACTATTTTGCCAACTATTCCAGGTCATTAGTATTGTTGGTCCCTTGTTTCTCTTTTTTTCTCGAATGCATAGGAGAACTGTGCACCATTATATTAAGAAGAAAAGGAGTTTAGTCCAAAATGGACCAGAACAATACTTCCACGTAGCATTGCACAGATGAACTAGAAATCTATGGGGACTTACTACTGATAGGGACTTGTATATACAGGTAGCTTATATATAAAGGTAGCTCGTGACACTCCTAATTTAGAAAACTTTCTACAACCCTGCATTTATCTATTGTTAGGGTTCTTAAGTAACAGGTAGAGAAGATCAGATGCAGTAAAATGCTTGTCACTAGATGTTTGCAGGCTGGCTGGCTGGCTGGCCACATGGACAAAGGAACACACTGGCACGCAGGTAGGCATAGCAACACACAGCAGTATATGAGTACACATGCACATATGTCAAGATGATTAGTTACTTAGTTAGAATGGAGGATTAGCCAAATAAGTTATTTGCTTTTGATATGAGCAAATAAACATAAGCTACCCTTCAGTGAAGGCCTTTTTCTCAGCAGCGGTTTCCTCGGTGGTGGGCAATGGTAAAAACACTTTGTTTTGGACTGATAAATGGATTGATGGCCAGAGTCTCTATCAGTTGGCCCCTCACCTGGTCAAGACGGTCTCTTCTAAGGCTAAAAAGATGAGTGTCCACAATGCTCTCACAACAAGGGGATGGGTGCAGAACATTCGAGGTGCTATCACCCTAAGTGTTCTATCTGAATTCTTCAAAGTTTGGGATCTCACCGCTCACTGGAATTTACAACAGGACCTTGAGGATAAGCACATCTGGCTGCTCTCTAGCTCAGGTCTTTATTCCACCAATTCGGCATACACTGGTTTCTTTTTTGGATCAACAACATTTAAACCTTGGGAGAGGATTTGGAAAGCTTGGGCACCTGGAAAATGCAAGTTCTTCATGTGGCTTGTGGCTCATGGTCGCTGTTGGACAGCTGACCGTCTGGCAAGGAAGGGGCTGCCTCATCCTCATCTCTGTCCGTTGTGTGATCAGGAGGAGGAGACCCAAACCATCTGTTAGTTTCCTGCGTCTTCTCCCGTGACGTTTGGTTTTAGATTCTGAAAATTGTCCGTTTGCAGCACCTTGCTCCTAACCTTGCGACCTCTTCCTTTGAGGTTTGGTGGGAAGGAGTTGTCGCGGTCCCGGGTGATCCAACGTATAAGAGGCTGTCTAAGGGCCTCAATTCTTTGATCATTCTTGGGGCTTGGGCCATTTGGAATCACCGCAACCGTTGTGTCTTCAATGGAGAGCAGCCTTGTTCTACCATGGTCATCAAGTGGGTCAAGGAGGAGTCTCACAACTGGTGTAGGGCTGGAGCCAGTGGATTAGATAGCATCCTTTCCGCTCCAGCGCACTAATCGGCGACCTTCTTTCTTGGTCATGAGGGCAGTTGGTCATAATATCTTTGTACTTCTAGCTATCCTAGAGTGCGTGTGGGTGTGTGGGTTTGTTTGGCTTGTACGAGGTTTCCTATCCTCACCTTTTTCCTCTTAATATAATGATACGCAGCTCTCCTGCGTTTTTCGGAAAAAAAAAAAGTATCTTAGCTAGTTGGCTAAGGGCAGAAATGCACCTAATCTATAAAGGATGCCATTGGGTATATCACAAATTAAGCAAAAAAAATATCGGAAGAAAACCACCCTCTGGTCCTCTACAAACATTCGGTTTGGATGTCCCTGTTGCCTTGGCAAAACCCGGTTCAGTGTTTGTTTACCAAACATTCTGAATTCCTTCATCCCTCATGGTTCTCAAATCTGGTTTGTGATACCACATCTCTCAATTCAGCATGTGTCAAACAGATCTTTAGTTATCATGTGAAATCTTTAGTAATATATGCTTCAAGTATGACCTTACAATGTGCCCCACCAAAAAAAGAGAAGAAACAAATCGATTTCCTTGAGAGCAGAATACTTTTTGTGCTGAAAGACCCAGATTGTAAGCTTTTGGTCGTACTGTTTCTGCTGTGCAATTTTTTGTGCTGAAAAACCCAGATTAAGCTTTTGATCACACTGTTTCTGTCGTGTGCAAGTCCATAAGTACCAAAACCTATGCGGTTCAAGACAATAGCATTCCTATTCCACATCACCCAAGAGTTTATACTACAATTTACCTGGGAAGCCACAGCAGAGTGTTCTTTTACTGCATTTCTGCGAACATCCAATGAACGGGCATAATAGTTTCTTGCAGATTGGAGGTCGCCATCATAGTAGCGAAGGTCACCGATTTTATTTAGTGAAACAGAGAGAGTATGAACCAGCTGCAGATAAGTGTAAAAGATAAATCAGCATGTGAAATTTCAATGTTATTACAGTTACACTAAAATTGAATAGAACCTCAAGATCTTTTGCAGGGGGCTTTGAGAGGAACTCAGCACTTTCTTCATAGTAGGTGATTGCTGCAGGAACATCTCCCAAGGTCCGACTGAAAACACAATACAATGAAAAGGATGCAGTGTGGAATGAGTTCCATGATTAAATGATCAATAAAATGAGCAAAATTGTGTCGATCAATACCAAATGAATCGCAAACAGGCCGGAAGACCAAGACAATTATATGAAAAGTGACACATGGTATTATAAGGGCGACAGGAGTGAAGATTCACTAATGATAAGTAGAAAAATAAAGTCACCACCGATTCAGAGACATCACAGATCCTATGCTTGTCGAATACAAGGTGGCTAGATATCCCAATCCAGATCATGTTAACTTGCAATTAGCTTAATGCATGAGGCATGAATCCGTAATTAAGATGATGCTTGGCACAGGCCACAGAGTTTTTTCCATTTGGCGAAATACCATCTAAACAAGTTGCAAGCAGCTGAAGACTGGCATAATTATCAGGCTAGAACCCTACTAAAAGTTCCTAGCTGCATTAGCCAGTCCACAGTCTAGACAAAAACATTGGCTCATACATGTCAAGTCGTTTAAAAGTAGGCAGCAAATTTGGAAAAGATTTCAGGTAGTTAAAAACTAAGAATGTTCAGATACACAACATGAACAAAACTTGCACTTTGAAAGAGCACAGCTATGCTGAAGAAGAAATTATTATTTGGAAATTTGCGGGGGCCAAACATCTTGCCCTTATTACAGCTCCCATTCCAGGTGTCATGTAGGGATCTAGGAGAGAGTTCAGTAGCTAACTTCATAAGGGAAGGATGTTGTTTGAGTCTAGATTGTGGGGGCAGGATGGCCTTGTTTGTTTTCTTTCTTCTCCTTTTTCTTTTTATTTCTTTTTTTCTGTTGTGTTTGTAATTGGTCTAATTTTAGACCCTTCTTCTTAATTCAATGATACGCAGCTCTCCTGCGTGTTCGAAAAAAAAAGAGCACAGCTATGCAGGAAGATAGCTCAATATACAGTTAAAATATCAATGTAACATCTGCAGAATTCATTTTATTTGCTCCCTTAGACCATAATGCACACTTTTGGCGTCCAGACTAACACACTCCTATATACAGAGGGGGTAACAAAAGAAACATGTGTGGTAGAAATATCTGTGTGTGTTAAATCAACAGCACATATCTTTTGTTTTTCTAATCCTGGTATGACTCATCATTAGGGGGTGCAAATGGTACGGATGTTTTCTGGCCATATCCAAGCTCGAATTCGTTTAGAGTTAAAAATCCATCCATATCTGAGTCGGATAAACTATATCCAAAACCATATCCGCATCCGAATACTGAAATCCTATCCATATTCTAATCCAAGAAACAATATAGCTATCCATGTTCATATCCGTAGGTATCCAACCATTTGCACCCTAGTAATCATAGTATTTTCTTAGTTTGCTGATGAAGTGAATAAAAACATTTGAGGGAAATAGTTAAGAGCCAACAGACATACCAGCAGTCCCCAAGCATTCCTAACACAGCTCCAAGCTGTGAACATAGGTCTAAGTTATCTTCTGAAGATTTTAACTCCTCCCTGATGTCGTCTGCACACATAGTGAGCCTTGACTTTGCACTTTCAATGTTTCGGGCACGAAAAGCCTAGAGCCAAACAGTTAAGGCCTTGTTGTAAGTTGTAACACCAATATTGTAAATAAATCCATGAATAATAGATAATGATTAGTTGTTAAAATTTATCAGGTTCAAGAATCTATTTCAACATAAGAGGCTAAAGCAGTTGACTTAATTACTGACCCTCATAGCTTGCTGCACCAGAAAAGCCCCTCTCTCCATGGAAACATCCTCATATATGACTTTGTTCTTGCCATCTGCTGCTTCCACATCCCCTGCAGCATGTGATCGCTTGATTCTGGCATGACCATCAATGAAGCGGTCAACAAGAGCTTGAAGTTCCGCATCAGGCTCAATACCCTCTATATCAGCACCACATAGTGGGCAGTCTTTAAAGCGTGATATACATGCTCTGCCAAGGAAATCCAGTAAGAACCTATTGAAGCAAGGAATGAAACACAAAATGCAATTGAGCTGGATGTGAGGCACGAAACACACTTGCAAAATTTATGGGCACACGGCTTGCATTTGCTACTTTCATGGAGTAGTGCCTGGCAGACAATGCAGCTGAGCGGACCCAGCTTGAAAGTGTTGGAGTCATAGCCGAATGGGCATTTTGCTGGTACGACACGAGGATTGGTACCCTTTTCTTCACCATGATCGCCACTTTCCTTGAGCTTGCTACCATGATCCTTGCCAGTGACAGGGCATACACCGCTGATGCTCTTGTCAGATTTTGCAGGGCACACCCCAGTGTTGCTCTTATCAGATTTCACAGGGCATACACCACCACCAGTGGTGGCTCCCGCGAAAGGGCAGAGCGAGCTCATGATTATTCACTCGTCCTTCCCTGCACAAAAAGAGATAAGAGACATGAAGTTGCGGATTTGGAGCACCAAATTTATCATATGATAGCGCAACAGAAATCATATATGTATGTGTGCATAAGTAGAGTCCAGGTATTGGTGCAGAAGCGGATTGTTGGAATCATATCCCTAGGGTTGGATCTCGAATTAACCACATCACCACATAGTGAGAGTGAGATTATCGATCTAGTCGGCCAGGAAGAGCAAACTACAAAAAAATGTTGTTGGGCAAGCGAAGTCTCAGAGATCCAAATGATAACATGAGCAATTCAATTCCATGGAATTGAGGAATACGAGACGAGCAAGCATTGAGGCGCTTGGTTGCAATTGGGTTGGTTAGCGGCACAAAAGTGATGGGGGGGCAAAGTTCAGTGCAATACAGAGGAGTTTGAGCATTGGAACGCAAGTTTTTCTAAGGTAAGTTTACAAAATTTGAGTCGTATGGACCAAGTTTCGGACAAGCTAACTTCAATTCGATTTCAAACCAGGTGGGAGATGGCGAGAATCACCCACCGCGGCTACTCGCCTTCCCCCAGCCAACGCCGAGAACAGGCCTGCCTTGCACCTCTGGGCGCGAGCTCTGCCGCCGCCTCCGGTCTTCCCCCACCGAGCCACCGCACTGGCACGCCGCTGCTGCCGGCGTCCTCTCGCACGGGGAGACGAGAGACCGCGAGGGCTCGGACGGCGATTTGCGTTGCGGCGTGGATGTAAGGGCACCCGGTCCTAGGAGAGATTAGGGAGATGCGTCAGATTCCGCGGCGCGGGCGGGGCGGGGAGATCGACGACGACGCGACGGCGATGCGATATTCTGGTTGTTGTTGGTGGTTTGTCCCCTTTTCCTCTCTTTTTTTTCTTCTTTTTCTTTCTTTCTTTTTATTTTTTGAGGGGCTTATTGCTTTTTTAGGTCTCTCTTCGTTGCCGCTCGGTTGAAGGTTGCTATTTTCGGGCAAAGGCGGCGGCGACGAGCTCCAGCACCACGAGTCGTGGGGGGAAGGCCTGGGTAAGATGGCATCGAGGCTCGAACGGGATGTGTGCCACATGGATGATCCGGCGACCACGCTACGACCACCGTTAACGTGTACTAGTGGTCTCTGTTTTTCTCTCGCACAAAAAAAGAAAGAGAGGAACATGGGGCTGGGCTGGGCTGGGCTGGGCTGGGCTGCCAGAGAACAAAGGTCGACCCAGCCCGTTTGGCGGGTGTGGGCTCCGCCGGTTTCCTGCTGCTCTCTGGGCCCGGCGGCAGACAGCGGAGACAGCAGGCTTGAATGCGCTGCCCGGTAGTCAAGGCGGGAGTGGGAGCGCTTCTGTGGGTTTGGTGCGCCCTCATTTATGACGCGCGCAGTCTTCACTGTCTTCAGTCATCGTCAGAATTTCCTCTTTTTTTTTCCTTCCCCAACTTCTCCCTGCGTCGGCCGATGCTGCGGCGACTGACCACAGCTTTCGACCCTCTCCAGTGGAGGGAACGGGGTTAGCGAGCGGCCTCCGCTGCGACGGCAACGGCGTGGGAGGGCCATGGCGGCCCCCGCGCTCGCCTTCCCCATGTTGCTGGCTGCCTCGCTGCTCTCCGTCGCCGCTCCTGCGCTGGCTCGAAGCCGTGAGTCACCCTCTCTCCCTGTCGCTCCGCCCCCTCCTTTCTCCCTTCTCCCTCCTCCTTGGAAGGCAACTAGATCCACCGCTTCTTATTTTAGCCACCAATTCTAAAACGAGCCGCGAACGTATTATTTTGTTTGCCGCCATGGCGTCATGTATGTGCCACGCTGTCCCTAAGCCACCCAAGAGACGAATTACCAAATTGATATGACTCCTTGTTCTAACCTCTTGTGCTGCATGCCTGCTGATTCTCGAACAATATGGAGGTGCAAACTGTCTTCTAGTTTTGGATGGGGATTTTGCCTTCACCACAAAGAGACACGAGGAAATGTAGACAACGACCATTTGTTACTTCACTTTCCTCTTTAGCTCTTCTTTACACTTTGATCTGGCCATGACTCTGCGATTTTCCGTCCACACCTATTATATTGTTTATGTTGGTTGTTGAAACACAACTTTCGGCTTCCCAATTCGTTATGCGGCCTGTGTGCATCATCATATGGCCCCTATCAGTAATTTTTTTTAGCTTTGACATCAACAACTTCGACTTTGTGCAGCATCTTGCCCTGATGGTTGGCAAGGCGGCCCTGTTCAGAACAGATGCTTCATGTACATATCAGCCTCCCTTTCTTGGGATAGATCCGAGGCTGTCTGCCATAACTACAGCGGGCATCTCACTGCAGTATCATCAATCCAGGAGCTAAACTTCGTGAAGTCTCTCTGTGGATCATCATCCACAGGATGCTGGGTTGGAGGGCATCACTACAGCACTAGTACCGGTAACGGTTGGAAATGGTCTGATGATTCCTCTGTTTGGAATGAGACTGTCTTCCTTGGTGAGCCATTGCCTGCCAACTGCAGTGATCCTGCATGTAAAGTAGCCACCAGCAACGATTTGTGTACTTTGGTCACCAATGGTCAGCCTTCAACTATTACTGAAAAAAGGTGCAGTGAGTCCCATGGTCTGATCTGCAGGATGAACCACGGTGAGTCTGTAATTTATCAAGGTTTACCCATTTCGCTAGAAATGGTAGTTTGCTTTTCATGAAATTCAGATATATTTGTGCTAACAGTTTAGTTTTGTCATCAGTGGACAGATGCTACCATGATCATTGCCACAAGGAGTATTTCATATCCATTATTGCTGTGAGTGGTTTCATCCTGGCAACCACTCTAGCCGTTGTGGTTTGGCTGCTTGTCTACAGGCGAAGCAAGAAAAGAAGAAGATCGCGAGAAGTGTTAAGTGCCTCAGCTGCTGCACTGGTAGCACCACAATGGAAAGTATTCACCAGTGAAGAACTTAGATCGATCACAAAGAACTTCAGCGAGGGTAACCGGCTTCCCGGCAACGCAAAGACAGGCGGAACATATAGTGGAATCTTACCGGATGGATCCAAGGTAGCAATCAAGAGACTTAAGAGGTCGAGCCTGCAAAGGAAAAAGGACTTCTACTCTGAGATCCGGAGAGTTGCAAAGCTATATCACCCTAATTTGGTTGCTGTAAAAGGATGTTGCTACGATCATGGTGACCGGTTTATTGTCTATGAGTTTGTCGCGAATGGTCCTTTGGATGTGTGGCTGCATCATATTCCCAGAGGAGGGCGGAGCCTTGATTGGGCAATGAGAATGAGAGCTGCCACAACTCTTGCTCAGGGAATTGCGTAAGTCATCCTTCCCACGAAATACTTTGCTCTTACTGTGAATTCTCCTAGGTTGTTTCCCTCCCAAGACATTGAAAGAGTGGCCGACGAATGTTAGGCTTCTTATGTCACTCTTTTATAATTTCCACTAACATTTGACACATGCATAGACCTGTGAATATATTTGCTCTGCACTAGTGTTCATGCAGATTTTACATAACGCCCATAAAGAAAAAGGATATGTAGGTCTGGTATATTACTTGAAACATATACCAACACCAATGACACACCATACTAGGTTCTCTTTCAAATTTATTACTGTATTTATGGTTGCTTTGAAACATTTGCAATGCATTTAAAGGCCGTTCGGCATACTTGTTTTTAACTTACTATAACCTATAAATAACGATTCTGGTATAAGACACGTATTGTGTAGTGGTGTGTCATACAGAGAAAAAAAAATGCTCAAATTACTCAATACGTGAGCCGTTTGTATCTATTTTTTACCTCCTGATGCATAATGACTTTCTTATATAAATATTGCCCACTCACTTCAAGCAGTGTTCGATACCTTATTATTTAACCACTGGTCATTTTTAATGCAGGTTCTTGCACGACAAGGTAAAGCCGCAGGTGGTGCACCGTGACATCCGTGCAAGCAACGTCCTACTCGACGAGGAATTCGGGTCGCATCTGATGGGGGTGGGGCTCTCAAAGTTCGTGCCGTGGGAGGTGATGCACGAGAGAACCGTCAAGGCCGCGTCCTACGGCTACCTCGCCCCCGAGTTCATATACAGGAACGAGCTGACGACGAAGAGCGACGTGTACAGCTTCGGCGTGCTCCTCCTGGAAATCATCAGCGGGCGCCGCCCCGCGCAGTCGGTCGAGTCCGTCGGGTGGCAGACCATCTTCGAATGGGCCACTCCGCTGGTGCAGTCCCACCGCTACCTGGATCTGCTGGACCCGCTCATCCAGGAGTCGCCGGACGCGGGGGTCGTCCAGAAGGTGGTCGACCTTGTCTACTCCTGCACCCAGCACGTCCCTTCGGTGCGCCCGAGGATGTCGCACGTCGTGCATCAGCTGCAGCAGCTTGAGCTCAAGTCTGCAGCGTCCGAGCAGCAGCTAAGGAGCGGGACGAGCACCAGCGCGACGTCTCCAATGCTGCCGTTGGAGGTCCGGACTCCTCGCTGAAATGTGCTGCCAGAAATTGATAGCCTTTTTAAGTACTCTCTAGCTCTGTAGGTGGCAGCACATTCCTTGTGGGCCACCGTTATCTTGATCAGTTGTAGTCATTTGTAACCTCTAATCTGCTACATATGTCGTGGGTTTTCAATGTGTGACCTAAAGAAGCTTTAGGCTTATGCTCTCAAGTCTGAAGAAACAACTCATCTGTATTTCATAGAGTAATAACAGTAGCTTGTAATACTATTTCCTATCAACACAACTAGCAGTTCGATTTCTATCATATTTACATTTGGCAGCAAAAATATACCAGTATCAACACTCGGGCTGCAGATGCATTCATCATCTCTCTCGACGAACTCACGACCCCAGTCCCCAGATGCGCAAGTGTTTTCTTGATCTGCACAATTAGCTGTAGCCAAGATCAGGTCAGATGGGGAGCTTTCTTCTTAAGCCTGTTGAAGGAAGATCGCAGCGGCTGGGTTGCGCTCGGCTCACGCGGCAGCAACGGCTTCTTGATCTGTTTACTGGCAGGTGCCAGTGCTGCGTTTGTGCTGGCCTTGCTGAAGCTCGCTCTCTGTTTCTTCGCCCTTGGGGGCTCCAGCCTCTCCAGAATCCTTGAAGCCTTCTCATCCATGGTAACCTTAGAGCTGCAATCTCGAGTCACGTCTAGGAGAGGCAATATCTCTTCAAATCCAGCAAGCCTCTGCAGCATGATATGTTCCAATAACAGACCACAAAATTGCAGCATGATATGTTCCAATAACAGACCACAAAATACTCCCTCTGTATCAAAATATAGTTCTTTCTAGCTCTCTTTTTTATGTCCCCGAATGAATGAATGTATATAGACATACCTATAAACTATATTCACAGGTTATTGAATGAATGTATATTTAGTCTAAAACAAATTCTATTTTAGGACGGAGGGAATACTTTCTATTCTGGCAACTTATAAGCATCTGAAGTACAAGCATTATGACAAAGATAGTTATTCAGCGGTAGGAATCCAATCCAATATGGTTTTAGGCTACTTACTACAAGCGGTGAAATATACATTTCACAAAAATAAAAAAATATGTCTCTCACTACATCACAAATCAAAATAGAACAGGGGCAGGGACAGAGCCAGAAAAAAGTTTAGGAGGGACTGAACTAAATTGCTGCAGTATAAAAGCTCATTCTACATTATATTGTATACATTTTAGATTAGAGGAGACTGTAGTGGGGCTTCACGGGATCCGAAACGGTAGGGAGACTCGAGCCCCGCCCACCCCACCGCTAGATCCGTCCCTGACAGGGGGAGCACTGGTCCTTTTTCAGATTGTTCAAGAAGATAGTAGGTAGTAACACTGAAGAGTTCCAATTTTCATCTTTCCAATATTGCATGATGAGGAGCAAACAAGTCCCTGGTCAAGCTCGAAAAGGGTTTCATATAGACCATAGAAAACTGCACAGCATAGATAATATTGACATATCAGTATCGTTTGTGAAGCTAGAAATTCATCATACTCTTTTTATTTACATGTCATATTAGTCCTAAGTCAAACATACGTATCTTCGACCATCAATTTTTTTAAGAAAAATGTAAGTTCATGATAAGATTTACGTTTTTAGATTCACTACATGAGAAATGCTTTCATAATCTATAATTTGTAGGCTGTGAAAATATAAGATTTTTTTAATGGATGGTCAAAGTACTATGTTTGACTGAGGACAAAATTAATATAACATGTAAAAACAGATGGAGTACATAAACTTGCAATACTAACTTTGAGTGTTCCCATCTGAGCTCTCATCAGTTAGAGAAGCTTCAACATCGTTTGAACTGGGAATCACAACATAAAACCTCCCCATTATGACTCCTGTTAACACATGTTGTCATTTAATTTATAAAATATTTGTATCTGAACAGAAAGCAACCGATAGTACCTTCGTTTGTTGAGGCTATCAATTACATCAAAAGAAATGGAAGGAGAGGCTCACTGCAAAAAAAAAACGGCCGGGAAGGGAATGACCGCTCTTGTGGTATAATACTAAAGGACCCAAACCACTGGTCCTGGCTGAGAAAACCTCTGAACCTTGGCCCACATCACTAACGGCCCGAGTACAACTGTCCACTCTGCAGCGGCCCAAACGGAAGGTGGCGCACAGGACATCGATCCCCAAGAGCAGGCGGGACAGTGAGGGGATTTTTTTATGGGTGCGGAACCAACGGTCGAACCCCTGACCTGGTGAAAGGGACAACGCCGCCTTCACCACTGGGCTATCAACCCAACCGCAGAGGCTCCCTGCAAGTTTGGACTGTCTTCCGAAGTAGGCAGAAACAACACTGTTTGTTCTTCAATTCTCACAGCAGTGTCAGTAACATCAGAAGCTGCAAGCTGTTCATTTATTGGACAAGTCCATTTTGCGTTATTTGGGGTGACAAGCTCAATAGGGTGACCACGGTACTTGCATGCCTGTTCAGTCAATGTGTTCTGCGTTAGCATAGCTGTTGAAGAGGCTACAGAAATGTGAATAGGATTCATGGATACGTAATTGCCATTATCTGAAGGAAATAAAAAGGTTGAAAAACAAACGATGGTAAAATCACCAAAAATATATGCAGAAGTTCTTTTTATCAGTCATATTCTTCCACTAGTAAATGGGTATATAGAACAAATTCAATGCTTGCAAGTCACAAAAATGAACATTGAGTAGTGAAAGGAAAATGTCAGACTGGACTATTTGAATTAAACAGTGAGTCTGGTGTTATAAAATGACTCATCACCTGGCAAGGTGGAAAACCATCAGCTATCTGGTCTGCTGATGCATACATGTTGCAATATATGTGTTTAACAGAATCGATAATGTGATCTCTTAACACAAATACAGCTTACAGTGTATCCTCCTTGTCATCCTTAAGCTCTTCTAAGTTCTAACCATCTCTTCACTAGCCCATGACCTTGGGTCTCTGCAGTTCCAAATATATAGCAAACATATATAGTGTTAGCTTACCTTACATGCGAGCAGTTTTGAATGTTAATCTGAGTGTAAGGAACTCCTAACATGGGGGTGATGGTTGTGTAAGTCATTCATCAAAATGTAACTCCATGATAGTATGATCTTAAAATGATATAGAAAACAAACTAAATAGCATGACCATGTTATGATTTGTAGCTTGATCATGAAAGATCATCTTATTATTGTAACATAAACATCAAAACTAGTAAATGGTTACTAATATCATGAGACTTCCTTACCATTACCAGAATTGTATCTCCGTACCACAAAGTTTTCAAGATCACAAATTCTGTTTACAAAAGAATTGGCATTTTAGAAGCACCATCGCACATGAATGCAGCTTCTGCTTCCAACATTATAAAATCCACAGCAACACTCTGTTCTGTTGCATCCTGATGACAATATAAACAGTGATCAGAGGATGTTATCATAAATATCAAGGAGTTAATGGGGGGGGGGGGGAGCATCGTTCAACCCCTTTCAGAAAAAAATACAAATTATTAAGAGAGCTTATGTATTTTGTGCAGACATGTATATAGCAATCACTTCCTTGGAGATGTCATCAGTAGCCCAAGAATATATGGCTTTGTTGCTAAAAAAGGTTTGTTAGTGACACATCGGTGCATACTAGCAAAGTGCATGTGCGTCGCTACAGTTTCTATTTATAAGTAATATAAGTATAGAGTATAAAACAAAAGATGTGTGTTATGTTGGTTAGGTGGGCCTAAATATAGATTTAGAGCCAACAACCATGGTTCGAATCCCGATTTGTGCATAATTTTATCTTTTTTACCATTTAAGTGTAGGGGAGCAGATGACGGTGAAAACTGTTGCTTTATATAGTAGAGAAAGAAACAGGATCAAACAAGTTTCCAGCTGAAGATCACTATCCTATTAAAAATACATGCATATTCACAATATTTATGTGCTTCTGAGTTCGTTTTGATCTTGTATCCATGAAACAATGAAACAGGAAGATCATGGACCGATATAATTGTCATTACCTCCAGTAGTCAGAGATCCACCAGGTTGGTCAGCAATAAAGTCATCCAGAGATATGAGATACGTTATTTACAGGATACTGGAAATCTCGTAGATTCAATTTTTCGCCAGGCCTATACACAATCTTTAGATGAACAAAGTTCAGATGTTAGAAAATACTAATGTGACTGTCAGAACAATAGGAAGGCATGTACATACCTGCATTAAAAGAATAATCAGCGCTACAAACAGGTGTACAATGTGAATTGTCATCGGTCAGGTTGCCCACAGAGACAGAGAATGCACATTAACCAGCTGAAAAACATCTGCCTCTGGCTGATAAATGTGACATAGAAGTGATTCAAGTAATCCCAAATATTATATAATTGACAGCACACCCAGTCATTTGTATAATAACATTGATAAATTGGTCCCCGTTTCTAGCAAACGGAAGGTGGTAAACCGGTTCTGCCATAGGAGAATGAAAGGGAGCACACGAAGTTAACTATGGGACCTATATAGGCGGCAATGCAAACGAAGGGAGCACTGCATATCAAGCATCAGTGGTGTGTATCAGTGCCCAATTCGATCCCAAACAAACAAAGGGAGGGAGGCACTACATGCCGATAGGGAGTTGGTGATGTGATTAATTTGGAATCAGCAAGCAGTTGTGCACGCATGCAAACACTAAACAAACAGATCCACGGCAGGGACAGATGGATAAAGCAGCTAAATTAGTATTTTGTTTTATTTATATACTTCTAAAATTTATTTGAATTTAGTACTCAATTTATATTATCTATAATTTTCTTCTATTTTATATATTTAATTATTAAAATATTTTAGTTGTCTTTATACACGGTGTTGTATAGCTATGTTTTAAATCCCTTCATCTATGATGATTTTATTAGACTACGAAACTATCAATAAAAAACATGTTATCTTCAAAATTTAGACATCTGAATTTGGATTCAAATTTACGATATCCATTTTGCATTAGTATTCGACAATATATGTATTTCTACTCGAATTCGAGTTAAAGTATGATAAATAGTACTATCCAAAATTGTATCCAGAAGCTCAGAGCCATTGCCTTGTACTAGCCGTGTAGGAGTAGCACTATACTATTTTTCTCTAAACTACAAGTTACAGGGGAACTGGAACCTGTACTGCTTTCTACACAAGTTGAAACTCAACTAAAACTCAACTAAAGCCATTAGAAAGTCAAATTCAGAATAGGAAAAGGTGGAGCTACACCTGTGTCAATTCATCAAACGATCTATGTTATCTGCTAGTGCTGATTCTGTTCAGAATAGCAGCAAGGTGAAGATCAGCAGCAACATCTGCTCATTCATCAGTTCATGCTGCCTACAAGCCTCAGCACCAGGCCTCTGTAATTTACTGCCACAACACAAGTAATAGAGTGAACATGTCAAACCCAGACCATATAGGCGGATCATAGACACACAAGCCTTCTGTGTGCATAAAAATGAACTCAGGAACAGACACTGCGAGCAAGAAGAGTATGTTCCATCTTCCATTCCCATAACCGCAGCGGCCATTCAGTTAGAGTTAGGACTTCTGGACAGAAAATATGGAACCATCGTTCAGGGGCAGGAGACTAAAATAGGACCCATTCTCATCGACACAGCACGCCTGCCACTTTATCTGATAAGAGCCTTCAGGGAACGAGGAGACATCCAGCAGGCATCCTGAGAACCCCTGCCCACTATCTGTTGGTTCAAAGCATGCAAAGGCAGTCACCATCTCCATGACACTATGGGAATTCTTCTTCTCATTCCTAGCCTTCCTCAGATCATTCTTTATGTACTGTAGCAGCTTGGAGTTCAATTCGACCATTTCAGCGGTCCTGTGCTGATCAAACTGCTTGCTTCTTGTTCCTGCTGTATCCAAGCAGGTCTCTAAGCTTGCGGCCAAAATGCAGTACAATTTCACGATGCGAATGGTGCTTCTTTCTAACACACACTTCCACTTCATGCAGAGGGTTAGAGACAATAGAAAACCAGGCTCTATAGACATTCCTTTTTCATTCAAATGATTTGAATCAAATATGTAAAGTTCAGCACCAAGGCAAGGCCTGCATACATGCCAAAAATGAAAACGTCATATCATGTTGGGAAGCTCCATTTGCCCAAACATTAGCGTAGTGTTTGGAACATTATTACATATAAATAGGAAAGATAACAAAGCATATCCTGCTGCAAAAGTAACAATTTAATACTAATAACACTAACTTTTCTTTTTGTCCCTAAACAGTACTTAGTTACTTACATATGCTAATACAAAAAATGTCATTTGCTATATAATTCATCCAGCATAGTGAAACAACATACTCACTTTACTCTGAAAAAGTACTTGGGAACCACAAAAGGCAATTCCAAATACTTCTGCAAGATGCTGGACAACACTTGCAATCCTCCTTGCAAAGCAGATAAACAATCCTCTCCATTTTGTATTTTTTCAGCTTCAGCACTATCACATACACCAAGCAAAGATGCCACAGCAAAATGACAAAGAGAATACAAATCCTTCTCCAGATTACGTGAACCACTGATCCATGTGCTGGACTGTAAGCTGTCAAGTTCGTCAAAAGAAGTGGACATAAACTGTCGCAGCTGGGAAACAACCTGCCAGTCAGACCCATCTACTCTTCCATACAAATCTTGTAGGATTGAAGCATGGGAAAACCTCTTTGGAAGCTTGCAGTACTCTACGTAGTTACATGCCTTTGAGAAATAAACAGAATATGCAGTACAAAATGCCAAAAGTGAGCACATGAAAGCAAGCCTGGCTATACTACTTGAGCCATGTCGCTCCAGGTCCATATGGGATGCAGCAAGAAGGTCATAACTTTTTGCCAAGTCACTTAATCTTAGAGAGCAATGATCCAAAGCAAGCACTTGGTCTTTGACAAACTCTCCAGACAAAGATAAATGGTCTCCTCTTGCTTCATAGGAAGAGTGTGCATTAAGGATATCAAGAACTTTTGTTAGGACCTCAAGAAATGATGACCTAAGGCTGATGAACCACCTCTGGAATACGAAGTCATGATCTGAAGAGGCACTGGATGCAAGAGCATTATTTGCTAATAATGTTCTGCCACAAATATCAGATATCTTTGCTTGGAAACCATGTAACTCTGATGATCTACTGAGGGTGCTATCAGCATCTGTTTCATTACAGTAAAGATCCTCACTTAAATCACCCTCCATTTTTAGCTCACCAACTAACTTTATAGTTGCTGAGGAAAAAAACAATAGCTTCATCTCAATTTCGCCAGCAGAAAAAAGTAGCAACGATTTGAGCCAAAAACTGAAAGAGCCTGCTTCAAAAGCATCTGCCAGTTTTCTGAAGACAAAAGAAGCTGTGAACCAAAGACCTTTACAACAACAGTACATAGAAGACCTATAAGCTTCCCAGTATTTCTGCTTCTTTATAAGCATTTTGGTCATTCGAAGTGCACATAATTCCTGAGTTATCCAAACAGAAGGAGTGAATAGTGTATTATGATGCTCTTTTGAATCACCAGATTCTTGATTACCACGATTGATTTTACAAGTATTCCGGGTAACACAAGCACACATTATCAAATGGAAGGATTCATATGTGCTCCAGTGCTGAGGGGCATCCTGACGCACATACTTGATTAGACCCTTGATGCTATCATGAAGATTGTATCTAGCACCAGATGTTTCACAGAGCACCTCATGACAAGCATTTGCAAATTTGAGCATGCAACAAATTAGATCATGCATTATGGACTTTCTATTCTTGCAATCAATTTTGAGAAAATCCAGTTTTCCATTGCCAATAAGTGTTCCAATGCAGGAAGCTTTGATGCATGTAGCTAACAGTTGAACATTGTCATCTGAAGTACTCAATTCTTTAAGGGCAACACTTGTCTGGAATGGTTCAACAGATGTAACAGAAACTTCAGAGTAATCACTTCCATTAATTAGAAACAGTTCTTTTACAAGGCTTTTCAGTATATGAAGAGTTACAGCAGCAGCAGAAGGGTAGCATGAAACAAGCTTTAGCATAAGTCTGAAAGGAGTTTTGTATGCCTTATCCACTGCAGATGATATGCAGATATCTCTGCTAGCAACTTCATTGGCCAGGGATATAATATGATTCACAATCATTGCAATGATCTTACACAGAGGTCCGTTCATACTATTATCTTCAGTTAATGGTACATTGTTCGTTATTCCTTGCCACTCAGCATGTGCAAATGACGAACCCTTAAGAACTGATATGTTATCTGACCCAACTTCCTTGAGAATACAAAAGATTTCCACAAGAATTTCCAGAGCGGTACCTTGCACCTCCAAACAAGAAGAATCTAAAGAACTTTCAGCAGCTAGAAGTAGCTTAGATAACTCAGAACCATTGGCACGATGATTACTTGACGTTTTACTGCATAACATCTGAAAATGTACTTTTACAATGAGATAAGAGAAAATGGTATATAAATCAAGCGCAGAGGCAAGTAGTCATCACCTTCTGCAGAATCCTTAACACATCGCTCTTACAGTCAAGTGGAAAATCCTCATCATCAATTAGTGGAAACAATCTGCCAAAAACATTCCTAATAACTGGAAAATGGCAGATATTTCTCCGAAACATAAAACGCATGCATTTTAACGCCACAGACTTCATAGAAGAGGAATTATGATCCATAAACAGTAACAATAAATCCACCTGCAATAGAAAGTTGATAAAAGAAGTAAAATTAGTTCAAAACCAATCAACAGTTGAGAATAGTCATATTTGTGGATTGTTGCTAGCCCCGAGGGTCTCTTATCCAGAGAATCAGATAAATGCATAGCTTTTTAAGTTAATATAGAAGTTTGCAGACATGTAAAACGGAGGGTGCAGTATGAATGCTAGTGCCAAAGAAGGGAAGGAGGTTTTTTTGGGATAACCTCAAAGTACTATGAAGCTGTGTATAACATGGACCCAAATGTTGCATAATTTAAATTTTATCTAGCAGTGCTTTTACTATACAGAAAGCACAAAGAAGAAGTTGTATTCCAGAAAACTGACAAAGGATGAAGTAGGGGGATCACAAGGAAGGCCAACAGAGAGGCTTCCCAATGCCAACACCGGGGATCGAACCCGGGTCACCGGCTTGAGAACTAGCTCCCTGAGCCACTCAGACTCACCAGCCCTACATATAGGAAAATTAATATTGTTTGAAAAAGGAAACACGCAATTGCCCGATGGAAATTTGGAACCATATGTCACTTAAATTGAATCTTTTCAATAAATAAAACTATATGCTTAACATGACAATAATAGCAAAATACAATTGAAGGGATGATAGCATTGTGCTACCTGGTCAGAAAACAAAATGATCGACTTGGATGACAGTCTTGAGAGTGAAAAGAGCATTTCAGATTTGAAGACGTCTTCCAGTGTGCCTAGAACCATCTGTTTTCCAACCTGGAGGTAGACAATAAAAAACTCTTCTTAAAGTTCAGTGAAAACAACAGCATACACAAATATGAAGAAATACTCCTTGATAGGAATGTGAAAGCAGAATGTAACACTATCCTGGTCTCTCCAATTCAAAAATCCCCAGTATCAATTATTGGTATTTTTTTATCAATGACATGTATGTTAGCTTGGTCATGGGTGTAACAATAGTTCAATATGTGTGGGCGAACAATCATGTATATGTAAAGTTTGCAGGTAGCACACACGTTGACAAACTTGAGGTAAATGCATAAATTTTGTGTTTAAGCGACAAATGTATATCCATAAACACCTCATGAACTTTATGGATAACAGCCAACGTAGAACCAAGCTTCCAGAAAGCCTTAGCTGCTGACATGATGACTTGTGGCTCTGATGTCTGAGAACATATCAATCTTCTGAACACTTCAAGAATTATCCTTGAGAAGTCATCTGACAGATGACAAATGCAACTAGCCGCAAAAATTGCAGCCTTGACCTGCCATTCGACAAGAATGTTTGTTAATCTTCAAAAGTGGACAACTCCCAGCTTGCAAACACTAAATGGCAATTACATTTTATCCAATCAGGTAGGACGTGCGTTTGGGACATATCATTCGTTGCGCTACTGAGTGTGAGAGGTGAAGGAAGGTAGTGACCTCCAAAGCACTGGAGGCACTCAAACTGGAAAGTATGAGAGAGCGGACGTGCACGCTGTCCTTGGCGATGTCGGCGAAGCACCCGAACATGCGCAGTGCAAGCGCCCTGTCCCGCTTGTTCCCAGTGTCGTAGACCACCTTGACCCTCCTGAGCAGCTGGTCAGGCTCCGTGATGCGCGCCCCGGCTAGCGCCCCTGGACCCGTGGCAGAATTGAGGAGGGTCTTGATGATGCGGACCCGCATGGCGACGTCGGCGCTCCTGAATTCGGTGGCGAGGCGGAGGAGCATGGTCTCCGCGAAGACGCGCGCCTCCCCGGGCAAGACGCCGTACGCGGAGGCGACGGGCGCGGGGGCGGTGGCGCAAGTGCAGAGCTGGCGGAGGCGTGGGCCGGCGGCGTCGACGGCGCGGACGCGCGTTGCTGCGGCCGGACGAGAGCGGAGGTGAGTGAGGGGATATAGGAAAGAGATGAAGAAGGGGGGTTGGGGCGGTCGACTCTACCTGGTTGGCGGGAGCGGAGACCCCTGTCGAGGTCGATGCTCCAGTCCATGGCGGATGCCGCTGGAATCCGCTCCAACTCCATCGACGACGACGGCGGCGGCGCTGGCGGACGGCGGTGGTTTTTGTTTGGCGGGCCGCCGCACGGAGAGTCCGAACGACGTTCGATCTTGATCCGTTTTCTATCTCCATAGACCAACATATTGACCATAGCCATTTTTTCGTCCGCAATCCCACGACCATGGGTTTTAGGCGTATATATAATTTGAACTAATGGTTTTAAGTCGCTCGACTAGCTAGTCGAGACACCACCAGGTAACTAATGGTGAGGTCGACTAAGGGCTTATTCGGTTCTACCCTAATTTATATGGATTGGGGGGATTGAGGAGGTTTCAATCCCTAGTAAGTCAAAATCCCCTCCAATCCGTATCAATCTCCTCCAATCCGTATGGATTGAAAATAACCGAACAAACTCTAATTAGATCTTAGTCGATCTGATTGTTTTTACTAGTCCTCTTGCATATTTACATGTACAGAGTCAGGACCTATATATATAATTATATATGTGTAATAATGTAATATTGATATATGTGTAGCATATAGCAATATAGCATATAGGAGATAATATCAAAGTAACCAAATTACCAAACAAAACAAATATAAATACTAGAACTGGATAGTGGAGAGTGGACAATTTAGATTTCAGAACACCATTGAACATTTAGATTTCAGAACATCATAGAAATTATGAATACTAGAATTGTTAGGCACTCAGATCATATTTCAGAATTAAGAATTCAGATTCCAGAAGAATATCATTCACTACATAACATATTATAACATATGATGTAGAGTTGTAGACTTACTAGACGTCCAGCCCAAAGCAAAATAGGCCAGCCATTAGCCAACCAAACCTAACTAATCGTCCACACATTAACTGGACAACTAATCGCACTTGGTCGACGACTAATCGGACGACTGGACGATTAGTCGACCTAATCGGGTCGGATACTCTCGTCGCTCCACTAAAACCGACTAGTCCGATTAATCGCGATTAGTCGGATGACTTGAAATCATTGGTTTGAACTAATGCAGATTTGATCAAATTTATATAAAACACAATGACATCTACAGTATTAAATTAGTTTTTATTAAATCCACAATTTAGTATATCTTGGCAATCTATTTTTTGGTGTAGTAGGTTCTAGGTCTCGTCTCTCGTTTCTCAGTTAATAAATTGTTATTCTGGCTCGAGCTAGCTAATGTTGTGAGTTGGTTAACAATTAACTAAGGTATAGTTATGAGTACCAATTTTTTGATTAATTTGATTATTTGATGCACTGATTTTTTTTAGATCTACAACTTATATTTTGATAGTTTCTACATCTGAGAGTGCTTACAAAATTTGAATTTCAAATTTAAAAACTTCACACGAATTTTGATACGGTAAGATGATATCAAATCAAAATATTATCAATTATAAAGTTTCATTACATTTCAAGACCTGCAACTTTTATCTTGGTGGTTTTTCTATTCGAGATAGTTTGAAAAATTCAAATTTTAAAATTTAAACATAGTTTTGCATCACAAGATGATTTCAAACCAAAACATTGTCAACTACAAAGTTTCATAACTCTTCAACACCTACAACTTTTATGTTGATGGTTTTTTCTTTCGAGGTCGTTTTCAAATTTTAAATTTTAATTTTTTTAAATTCAGACGTAGTTTTCGTTTATAAGATGACTTCAAATGAAAAAGTTGCCAACTACAAATTTATATATCTTCTCAAGATCTACAAAGTTTATTTTGGTTGTTTGGTCATTTATTCATCTCACATGATGGTTCTAACATTATTCACAAATCTTATATTTCTCTCTTGTAGTTTCATAAACTATGAGAGATATATAGGTTTTATGAACAAATTTACTTTTATTTTGTCAATGAAGAAATGATGAAAATATAAATTATACATCTTGATGAGTTATACAAATTTGTTGTTGAAAACTTTTTTATTTGAATTAATTTACTGCTTTAAAATATGATTTTTTTTAAATTGTCTTTGTCTAGTGTTGAAAAAGACTCGGCAAAGAAACTCTTTGCCGAGTGTCGAAAACAAAAACACTCGGCAAAGAGCTTCTTTGCCGAGTGTTTTCTTTTATTGAGGGTTTTTTACTTGGCACTCGACAAAAGCTTCTTTGCCGAGTGTCTGAAAAAAACACTCGGTAAAACATTTGGCACTTGGCAAAGAGCCGAGTTCCAGTAGTGTTCAGTCAATAAGGCTTACTAGCCACTCCTGTGTCCATGGTTTGAATGATGCATGCATGTGCATGTGGAGACCGGTTCTTCGGTCAGGTAGTTAACTTTAGGTGCGACATCATCTCCAGTCGCGCGTGTGGAGGTGTGGCGTGCAGTTCGTGTGTCGTGGTGTTAGTGGCCAATGTAACCAATTTTAAAGTATGAATGAGTTCAAAGAAAATGTTGCACGCTTTTGCGGCACCAAACCAACCACTCCATTCAGTTGTTCGTTCAGTTATCAGAGGTAGCAGTGATATTTGGCATCAGAGCTAATTAGAGTCCAGGAGGTCGGTGAACACGGAACGCTACCGGCGTTGGGATTAGGGGCGCGGGTTCATTAACCAGGTGATGGTCTGGGCCAATCCACCACCGAGAGAGCAGGAAACGAACGGATCAGGTGGAGGGGTCATTGTGCAGTTCATAGTCCGTGGGGTGGGTGGGGCGACTGAAAGTCACCTAGAGTGGGGGTGAATAGGCGGAAACTAAAATTTACAAACTTAAAGCACAACTACAAGCCGGGGTTAGCGTTAGAAATAAATCCGAGTCCGAAAGAGAGTAGAAAACAAATCAACCAAGGAATAAAGCGGATGACACGGTGATTTGTTTTACCGAGGTTCAGTTCTTGCAAACCTAGTCCCCATTGAGGTGGTCACAAAGACCGGGTCTCTTTCAACCCTTTCCCTCTCTCAAACGATCACCTAGACCGAGTGAGCTTTCTCCTTAATCAAATGGGTCACTTAGACCCCACAAGAACCACCACACACTTGGTGTCTCTTGTTTTGATTACAAGTGCTTGAAGAACAAGAATGGGGAAGAAGAAAGCGATCCAAGAACAAGAGCTCAAAGAACACCAACAAAACACTCTCACTAGTCACTATTTGTTTGGAGTGGATTTGGGACTTGGAGAGGCTTTGATTCTATTGAATTATGTCTTGTATTGATTGCACTAGCTCTTGTATTAAATGAGATGTCTGAAAAACTTGGATGCTTGGAGTGGTGGTGGTTGGGGGGTATTTATAGCCCCAACCACCAATTCAACCGTGGGGGAGGCTGTCTGTCGATGGACGCAACGGACAGTCCGGTGCGCCATCGGACACTGTCCGGTGCACCAGCCACGTCATCTAACTGTTAGGGTTCTGACTGTTCCGACCGTTGGAGCGCTGACTTCATGTCACACCGGACAGTCCGGTGCGGCACCGGACAACTACTGTTCAGTGTCTGGTGCGCCTCTGACGCCTGCTCTGACTTCTGTGCGCACTGTTCACGCATTGTTCACGCTTTTGCAGACGACCATTGCGCTGTTAGCCGTTGCTCCGCATGGTGCACCGGGCAGTCCGGTGGCACACCGGACAGTCCGGTGAATTATAGCGGAGCGGCTCTCCAGAAATCCGAAGCTGAAGAGTTGGAGTCGATCACCCCTGGTGCACCGGACAGTCCGGTGCACCAAACCAGGGTTCTCTTCGGTTTCTTTTGCTCCTTTGTTTTGAACTCTAACTTTGATCTTTTTATTGGTTTGTGTTGAACCTTTGGCACCTATAGAATATATAATCTAGAGCAAACTAGTTAGTCCAATTATTTGTGTTGGGCATTTCAACCACCAAAATCATTTAGGAAAAGGTTTGACCCTATTTCCCTTTCAATCTCCCCCTTTTTGGTGATTGATGCCAACACAAACCAAAGCAAATGTATAAGTGCATAATTGAACTAGTTTGTATAAGGTAAGTGCAAAGGTTGCTTGGAATTAAACCAATTTATACTTTCACTAGATATGCATGGGTTGCTTTCTTTCTTTTAACATTTTGGACCACATTTGCACAACTTGTTTTGTTTTTGCAAATTATTTTGGAAAATCTTTTCAAAGTCTTTTTGCAAATAGTCAAAGGTACATCAATAAGATTTCGAGAAGCATTTTCAAGATTTGAAATTTTCTCCCCCTATTTCAAATGCTTTTCCTTTGACTTAAACAAAACTATCCCTGGATGAAATTCTCCTCTTAGTTTTCAAGAGGGTTTTGAGTTTTAAATACCAATTGAAAAATCTTTGACAATATATATCAATTTGAAATATGTATACCAATTGAGATATAATTTCCAGAGGATTACTAATTTGAAAGGTACCTATTGAAAACTTTATTACGAAAAATTTGAAATTGGTGGTGGTGCGGTCCTTTTGCTTTGGGCTAATACTCTCTCCCCCTTTGGCATTAATTGCCGAAAACGGAGACTTTGGGAGCCCTTGACTTTCTCCCCATTGGTACAAGTAAATATGAGTGGAAAGATTATACCAATGTTAAGTTTGGTGGAGTAATGGCGATGGGTAATGATACCGATAGAGTGGAGTGGAAGCCTTGTCTTCGCCGAGTACTCCATTTCCCTTTTAATCTACGACTTAGCATAAAAATACACTTGGAAACACATTAGTCGTAGCAAATAAAAGAGATATGATCAAAGGTACATAAATGAGCTATGTGTGCAAAATGTCAATCAAAGTTTCGAGAATCAAGTATATTTAGCTCATTCCTAAGTTTGGTAAAGGTTTTCTCATCTAAAGGCTTGGTAAGGATATCGGCTAATTGTTCTTTGGTGTTAATATAGGCTATCTCAATATCCCCCCTTTGTTGGTGATCCCTCAAAAAGTGATGCTGAATGTCTATGTGCTTAGTGCGGCTGTGTTCAATGGGATTTTCTGCTATACGGATAGCACTCTCATTGTCACATAGGAGATGGACTTTGCTCAATTTGTAGCCATAGTCTCTGAGGGTTTGCCTCATCCAAAGTAATATGTACTCGGCTTCGGCGGTAGAAAGAGCTACTGAATTTTGTTTCTTTGAAGCCCAAGACACCAGGGATCTCCCTAGAAATTGACAAGTCCCTGATGTGCTCTTCCTGTCAATTTTACACCCTACCCAATCAGCATCTGAATATCCTATTAAATCAAAAGTGGATCCCTTGGGGTACCAAAGTCCAAACTTAGGTGTATAAACTAAATATCTCATGATTCTTTTCACGGCCCTAAGGTGAACTTCCTTAGGATCGGCTTGGAACCTTGCACACATGCATACAGAAAGCATAATATCCGGTCGCGATGCACATAAGTAGAGTAGCGATCCTATCATCGACCGGTATACCTTTTGATCTACGGATTTACCTCCCGTATCGAGGTCGAGATGCCCATTTGTTCCCATGGGTGTCTTGATGGGCTTGGCATCCTTCATTCCAAACTTGTTAAGAATGTCTTGTATGTATTTTGTTTGGCTGATGAAGGTGCCCTCTTGGAGTTGCTTTATTTGAAATCCTAAGAAATATCTCAACTCCCCCATTATAGACATCTCAAATTTTTAAACCATGATCCTACTAAACTCTTCACAAGTAGATTTGTTAGTAGACCCAAATATGATATCATCAACATAAATTTGGCATACAAACAAATCATTTACAACAGTTTTAGTAAAGAGAGTAGGATCAGCTTTACCGACTTTGAAGCCATTAGTGATAAGGAAATCTCTTATACATTCATACCATGCTCTTGAGGCTTGCTTGAGCCCATAAAGCGCCTTTGAGAGTTTATAAACATGGTTAGGGTACTCACTATCTTCAAAGCCAGAAGGTTGCTCAACATAGACCTCTTCCTTGATTGGTCCATTGAGGAAGGCACTTTTCACGTCCATTTGGTAAAGCTTAAAGCCATGGTAAGTAGCATAGGCAAGTAATATGCGAATTGACTCAAGCCTAGCTACGGGTGCATAGGTTTCACTGAAATCCAAACCTTTGACTTGTGAATAGCCCTTGGCCACAAGTCGGGCTTTGTTCCTTGTCACCACACCATGCTCATCTTGCTTGTTGCGGAAAACCCACTTGGTTCCTACAACATTTTGGTTAGGACGTGGAACTAAATGTCATACCTCATTCCTTGTGAAGTTGTTGAGCTCCTCTTGCATTGCCAACACCCAATCCGAATCTCTTAATGCATCTTCCACCCTGTATGGCTCAATTGAAGACACAAAAGAGTAATGTTCGCAAAAATGAGCGACTCGAGATCGAGTGGTTACCCCCCTTATGAATATCACCGAGGATGGAGTTCACAGGGTGATTCCTTTGAATCGCTTGGTGGACTCTTGGGTGTGACAGTCTTTGACCCTGTACTTCTTGATCATCTTCCTTGTCTTGATCAATTTCATCTCCCCCTTGATCCTTGTCCTCCTCTTGAGGTGGCTCATTCTCTTGATCTTCTTCTTTATCATCTTGAGCTTGTTCCTCATCTTGAGTTGGTGGAGATGCTTGATTTGAAGATGATGGTTGATCTTGGGCTTGTGGAGGCTCTTCGGATTCCTTAGGACACACATCCCCAATGGACATGTTCCTTAAAGCGATGCACGGAGCCTCTTCATCATCTAGTTCATCAAGATCAACTTGCTCCACTTAGGAGTCATTAGTCTCATCAAACACAATGTCACAAGAAACTTCAACCAGTCCAGTGGACTTGTTAAAGACTCTATATGCCCTTGTGTTTGAATCATACCCTAGTAAAAAGCCTTCTATAGCCTTGGGAGCAAATTTAGATTTTCTACCTCTTTTAACAAGAATAAAACATTTGCTACCAAAGACTCTAAAATATGAAACATTGGGCTTTTTACCGGTTAGGAGTTCATATGATGTCTTCTTGAGGATTCGGTGAAGGTAGAGCCGGTTGATGGAGTAGCAGGCGGTTTTAATCGCCTCAGCCCAAAACCGGTGCAGAGTCTTATACTCATCAAACATGGTCCTCGCCATGTCTAATAGAGTTCTACTCTTCCTCTCCACTACACCATTTTGCTGAGGTGTGTAGGGAGAAGAGAACTCATGCTTGATGCCCTCCTCCTCAAGGAAGCCTTCAATTTGTGAATTCTTGAACTTCGTCCCATTGTGGCTTCTAATCTTTTTGATCCTTAAGCCGAACTCATTTTGAGCTCATCTCAAGAACCCCTTTAATGTCTCTTGGGTTTGTGATTTATCCTACAAAAAGAACACCCAAGTGAAGCGAGAATAATCATCCACAATGACTAGACAGTACTTACTCCCGTCGATGCTTATGCAAGCTATTGGGTCGAATAAATCCATATGGAGTAGCTCAAGCAATCTGTCAGTTGTCATGATATTCTTGTGTGGATGGTGGGCACCAACTTTCTTCCCTACTTTGACATGCGCTACAAATCCTGTCTTTCTCAAAATGAACATTTGTTAGTCCCAAAATGTGTTCTCCCTTTAGAAGCTTGTGAATATTCTTCATCCCAACATGAGCTAGTCGGCGATGCCAGAGCCAACCCATATTAGTCTTAGCAATTAAGCAATTGTCGAGTTCAGCTCTATTGAAATCAACTAAGTATAGCTGACCCTCTAACAGTCCCTTAAATGCTACTGAATCATCACTTCTTCTAAAGACAGTAACACCTATATCCGTAAAAAGATAGTTGTAACCCATTTTGCATAATTGAGAAACTGAAAGCAAGTTATAATCTAAAGAATCTACAAGAAAAACATTGAAAATAGAGTGGTCAGGAGATATTGCAATTTTACCCAGTCCTTTGACCAAACCTTGATTTTCATCCCCGAATGTGATAGCTCTTTGGGGATCATCGTTTTTCTCGTAGGAGGAGAACATCCTTTTCTCCCCTGTCATGTGGTTTGTGCACCCGCTATCAATTATCCAACTTGAGCCCCCGGATGCATAAACCTGCAAAACAATTTAGGCCTTGTTCTTAGGTACCCAAACGGTCTTAGGTCCTTTCACATTAGAAACAAGCACCTTGGGTACCCAAACACAAGTTTTTGATCCCTTGTGTTTGGCTCCAACATATTTGGCAACTACTTTGCCTGATTTGTTAGTCAGCACATAAGAAGCATCAAAAGTCTTAAATGAAATAGTAGGCTCATTTGATGCAGTAGGAGATTTCTTTTTAGGCAATTTAACATGGGTTGATTGCCTAGAACTAGATGCCTCATTCTTGTACATAAAAGCATGGTGAGAAACAAAATGAGACTTCCTAGCATGAATTCTCCTAATCTTGTGCTCAGGATAATCAGCAGGATATAAAATGTAACCCTCGTTATCCTGAGCCATGGGAGCCTTGCCCTTAACAAAATTAGACAATCTTTTGGGGGCATTAAGTTTGACATTGCCTCCCTGTTGGAAGCCAATGTCATCCTTAATGCCAGGGCGTCTCCCATTATAGAGCATGCTTCTAGCAAATTTAAATTTTTCATTTTCTATCTCATGCTCATTAATTTTAGCAGTTAATGTAGCTATGTGATCATTTTGTTGTTTAATTAAAGCAAGGTGATCATGGATAGCATCTACATTAACATCTCTACATCTAGTGCAAATGGAAACATGATCAACAGTAGATGTAGATGGTTTGCAAGCATTTAATTCATCAATCTTAGTATGTAAAATAGCATTCTCATTTCTAAAATTGGAAATAGAAACATTGCAAACATTCAAATCTTTAGCCTCAGGAATTAATTTTTCATTCTCAATTTTAAGGCTAGAAAGTGATGCATTCAATTTATCAATCTTAGCAATTAAACTAGCAATTTCATTCTTAAGATTGACAATTAAATCATCACAAGCATTTAACTTCTCAATCTTAGCAATAAAACTAGCATTCTCTTTCCTAAGGTTGGAAATGGTGTCATGACAAATGCTAAGCTCCCTAGTCAAATTTTCATTTTTCTCTACCTCCTGAGCATAAGCATTTTTTACCGTAACATGCTTTTTATTTTTCTTAATAAGGAATTCCTCTTGGCTATCCAAGAGTTCATCCTTCTCATGAATAGCACCTATCAATTCATTTAATTTTTCCTTTTGTTGCATGTTAAGGTTGGCAAAAAGACTAAACAAGTTTTCCTCATCATCACTAGAGCTAGCATCATCACTAGATGTTGTATATTTGGTAGAGGCTTTAGATTTTACCTTCTTCTTTTTACCGTCTTTTGCCATGAAGCATTTGTGGCCGACGTTGGGGAAGAGGAGGCCCTTCTTGATAGCGATGTTGGCGGCGTCCTCGTCGGAGGAGGAGTCGGTGGAGCTCTCATTGGAGTCCCATTCCCGACACACGTGGGCATCGCCACCCTTTTTCTTGTAGTATCTCTTCTTTTCCTTCCTCTTTCCCTTCTTGTTGTTGCCCCTGTCACTATCACTAGATAATGGACATTTAGCAATGAAATAACTAGACTTACCACACTTGTAGCACACCCTTTTGGAATGGGGCTTGTAGTCTCTCCCCTTCCTTTGTTTGAGGATTTGGCGAAAGATTTTGATGATGAGCACCATCTCCTCGTTGTCGAGCTTGGAGGCGTCGATTGGAATCCTACTTGGTGTAGATTCCTTCTTTTCTTCCTCCGTTGCCTTGAATGCGACGGGTTGCACCTCGGGTGTGGAGGTACCGCCTTTCTCCAAGTTGACTATTTGTTTGGAGCCTTTGATCATCAATTCAAAGCTCACAAACTTCCCTATAACCTCCTCGGGAGACATTAGCTTATATCTAGGATCACCACGAATTAATTGAACTTGTGTAGGATTAAGAAAAACGAGTGATCTTAGAATAACCTTGACCATCTCATGGTCATCCCATTTGGTGCTCCCGAGGTTGCGCACTTGGTTCACCAAGATCTTGAGCCGGTTGTACATGGCTTGTGGCTCCTCTCCTTGGTTCAGAACGAATCGACTGAGCTCCCCCTCGATCGTCTCCCGCTTGGTGATCTTGGTCACCTCATCCCCTTCGTGCGCAGTTTTGAGTATGTCCCAAATCTCTTTGGCACTTTTAAACCCTTGCACCTTATTATACTCCTCTCGATATAGAGAGGCGAGGAGTATAGTAGTTGCTTGGCAATCAAAGTGCTTGATTTGGGCGACCTTATCCGAGTCACAGTCTTCGTCCCCCGGCGATGGTACCTGCGCTTCAAATTCAATAATGTCCCATATGCTAGCGTGGAGTGAGGTTAGGTGATGCCTCATTTTATCACTCCACATATTATAATCTTCACCATAAAAAACCGGTGGTTTGCCTAGTGGGATGGAAAGTAAAAGAGTGCGTCTAGAAATACGGGGATAATGAAGTGGCATCTTACTATACTTCTTGCGCTCATGGCGCTTAGAAGTGACGGACGGCGCGTCGGAGCCGGAGGTGGATGGCGACGAAGAATCGGTCTCGTAGTACACCACCTTCTTCATCTTCTTTTTCTTGTCGCCACTCCGATGCGACTTATGAGGAGGTGATCCCTCCTTTAGCATGTTGTTGGACTCCCTTGATCGAGCCTTACCGTGGCTTGTGGCCTTCTCGTCGGTCACGATCTCCCTCTTGCCGTGATCTCCCGACATCACTTCGAGTGGTTAGACTCTAATGAAGTACCAGGCTCTGATACCAATTGAAAGTCGCCTAGAGAGGGGGTGAATAGGCAGAAACTGAAATTTACAAACTTAAAGCACAACTACAAGCCAGGGTTAGCGTTAGAAATAAATCCGAGTCCGAAAGAGAGTGGAAAACAAATCAACCAAGGAATAAAGCAGATGACACGATGATTTGTTTTACCGAGGTTCGGTTCTTGCAAACCTAGTCCCCGTTGAGGTGGTCACAAAGACCGGGTCTCTTTCAACCCTTTCCCTCTCTCAAACGGTCACCTAGACCGAGTGAGCTTTCTCCTTAATCAAATGGGTCACTTAGACCCCACAAGGACCACCACACACTTGGTGTCTCTTGTTTTGATTACAAGTGCTTGAAGAACAAGAATGGGGAAGAAGAAAGCGATCCAAGAACAAGAGCTCAAAGAACACCAACAAAACACTCTCACTAGTCACTATTTGTTTGGAGTGGGATTTGGGACTTGGAGAGGCTTTGATTCTATTGAACTGTGTCTTGTATTGATTGCACTAGCTCTTGTATTGAATGAGATGTCTGAAAAACTTGGATGCTTGGAGTGGTGGTGGTTGGGGGTATTTATAGTCCCAACCACCAATTCAACCGTTGGGGAGGCTGTCTGTTGATGGGTGCACCGGACAGTCCGGTGCGCCACCGGACACTGTCCGGTGTGCCAGCCACGTCACCTAACCGTTAGGGTTCTGACTGTTCCGACCGTTAGAGCGCTGACTTCATGTCACACCGGACAGTCCGGTGCGGCACCGGATAGCTACTGTTCAGTGTCTGGTGCGTCTCTAACGCCTGCTCTGACTTCTGCGTGCACTGTTCACGCACTGTTCACGCTTTTGCAGACGGCAGTTGCGCTGTTAGCCGTTGCTCCGCATGGTGCACCGGACAGTCCGGTGAATTATAGCGGAACGGCTCTCCAGAAACCCGAAGCTGAAGAGTTTGAGTCGATCGCCCCTGGTGCACCGGACACTGTCCGGTGGTGCACCGGACAGTCCGGTGCGCCAGACCAGGGTTCTCTTCGGTTTCTTTTGCTCCTTTGTTTTGAACCCTGTTGGGGACTTGTTCTCAAATGCTATGAGTTAAGAACAAGGCAACATAAAATGTTAAATGTTAATATCCTTCGTCCTTCGAAGCATTATTTCCCTTAGGATATAATGATCCTCAGACGAAGGTCATGAAGGACTTACCTTCATCACCGCAACATATATTAATAAAAGAAGAAGCATATGAAATATAAGAGACAACATGAATAATCATATGACATTATTTATTATCTCTTCTTCATATTATTATGAATAAACAGAAACAATATTGAATTGCATTTGTACCTTCAGCTTGACAGAAGGTAGAAGTCCAAGCGTGACACACGAGCGAATACAAGTCAGCGTGAACAGTACGGGGGTACTGTTTATCTATTTATAGGCACAGGGCGCAACCTGTGTAAAATTACATTGATGTCCTTTATGTTCACTATTCACTCAAGGACAATTCAACGAGAACTAGATAGCCTTTTTGAATGGGAAATGTGCCCTTGGGCCATTTCTAAGTATTTTGGTGATTGAGTGCCAACACAAGTGCTTAAGTGAAAATCTATGCCAATTGATGGACAATATGCAAATCAAGTCTAAAGGTATGCTTCTAGACTTAGTACATTGTTTTGAGAACTAATGTATTGTGTCTAAGTGCTGGAAACAGGAGAAATCAATTTGGAGGTGACTTGGCTCGTTCAGCCAAAGTCTGCTCAGTCTGGGTGCACCGGACTGTCCGGTGGTGCACCGGACAGTGTCTGGTGCGCCAGGCTGGCTCTGGCTAACTTGCTGCTCTCGGGACTTCGACGGCGGTGTACGGCTATAAATCACCGGACTATCCGGTGGTGCACCGGACTGTCCGGTGAGCCATTCACAGGCGAAGTCGTCGCTCTCGGGAAGTGATTAACGGCGTACGGCTATAATTCACCGGACTGTCCGGTGGTGCACCGGACTGTCCGGTGATCCAACGGTCAGCCGGGCCAACAGTCGGCCGAGGATTCCGCGCGTGACGCGTGGCCGAGCCAACGGTCACAAGGGGGCACCAGACTATCCGGTGTGCACCGGACAGTGTCCGGTGCGCCAACGGCTCTGAATCTGCAACGGTCGGCTTCGCCAAAGAAGGAAAGAAATCCGCACCGGACAGTGTCCGGTGGTGCACCGGACTGTCCGGTGCGCCAGGCGACTGAAGGCAAGAATTGCCTTCCTGGAATGCTCTCAACGGCTCCTAGCTGCCTTGGGGCTATAAAAGGGACCCCTAGGCGCATGGAGGAGATAACCAAGCATCCCTTGAGCATTGTTGATCACTCACACTTCATTCTTGCGCACTTGTTCGACATTCTTAGTGATTTGAGCTCCGTTCTAGTGAGAACCTCGTGATATTCTTTTGAGCTCAAGTCTGGGTCTTGTGTGTGCGTATTTGCTGTGATTTTGTGTCTTGTGTGTGTTGCTCATCCCTCCCTTACTCCGTGCTTCTTTGTGAACATCAAAGTGTAAGGGCGAGAGACTCCAAGTTGTGGAGATTCCTCGCAAGCGGGATATAGTAAAACTAAGCAAAACACCGTGGTATTCAAGTGGGTCTTTGGACCGCTTGAGAGGGGTTGATTGCAACCCTCGTCCGTTGGGACGCCACAACGTGGAGTAGGCAAGCGTTGGACTTGGCCGAACCACGGGATAAACCACTGTGCCATCTCTGTGTTGATCTCTTTGTGGTTATTGTGTTTTTGGCTTTTTGCTAAGACTCCTCTCTATCCACTTGGCATTATTGTGCTAACTCCTAATCAAGTTTTGTGGCATTAAGTTTTCAAGTTTCACAGGATCACCTATTCACCCCCCTCTAGGTGCTCTCAATTGGTATCAAAGTCGTTCTCTTCACGAAGGGACTAATCGCCCAAAGAGATGGATCCTAAGGGCAAGGGGACTATGATCAATGATAAGGAGAAGGAGTCTTTCGTCAACGAGCCGAAAGATGACAAGCCTACCGACTCGGTCTCGGGCCACAAACGAAAAGATGGGAAGAAGAAGAAGACAAGGCGCATCAAGGAGATCGTCTACTACGACGACAGCGACGAATCTTCCTCTTCCCAAAAGGACGACGACAACGACTACGAGAAAAAGAAGACGGTTAACTCAAACTTCTCTTTCGATTATTCTCGTATTCCGCATAGTTCAAATGCACATTTGCTTTCCATTCCTCTTGGCAAACCTCCTCACTTTGATGGAGAGGACTACGGATTTTGGAGTCACAAAATGCGTAGTCACTTGTTCTCTCTCCATCCAAGCATATGTGAGATAGTAGAGAGCGGAATGAAATTTGATAGTACTGATAGTCCCATGTTCATAAATGAGTAAATTCACAAAAATGCACAAGCTACTACTGTTCTTTTAGCTTCCTTGTGCAGGGACGAATACCATAAGGTGAGCGGCTTGGATAACGCCAAGCAGATCTGGGACACCCTCAAGATTTCACATGAGGGGAACGACGTCACCATGCTCACCAAGATGGAATTGGTGGAAGGCGAACTTGGGAGATTCGCAATGATCAGGGGCGAGGAGCCAACCCAAACGTACAACCTGCTCAAGACCCTCGTCAACAAAATAAGGAGCTATGGAAGCACGCGATGGACGGACCACGACGTCATCCGCCTAATGCTAAGGTCCTTTACCGTCCTTGATCCACATCTTGTGAACAATATTCGCGAGAATCCTAGGTACACCAAGATGACGCCCGAGGAGATACTTGGAAAGTTTGTAAGCGGGCGGATGATGATCAAGGAGGCAAGATACGTCGACGATGCATTAAATGGCCCAATCCAAGAGCCTCAAACTATTGCTCTCAAGGGACGTAAGGAGCATCCCAAAAAGAACAAGACGAAGGGGAAGCGCTCATGCTTCAAATGTGGTAAGATTGGTCATTTTATCGCTAATTGTCCCGATAATGAGAGTGACCAGGAACAAGGGAACAAGAGGGAAAAGAAGAAAGCTTACAAGAAGGCTAAGGGCGAGGCACACCTTGGCAAGGAGTGGGACTCGGATTGTTCGTCATCCGACTCCGACAATGAAGGACTCGCCGCCACCGCCTTCAACAAATCGACCCTCTTCCCCAACGAGTGTCACACATGCCTCATGGCGAAGGAGAAGAAGGTATGTACTCGGAATACTACTTATGCTTCTTCAAGTGATAATGAGTCTAGTGATGATGATGAAATAGACTATTCTAGTTTATTTAAAGGTTTAGATAGAAATAAAATTGATAAGATCAATGAATTGATTGATGCTTTAAATGATAAGAATAGGTTATTAGAAAAGCAAGAGGATCTTTTGTATGAAGAACATGATAAGTTTGTTGAGGCACAAAAATCCCTTGCTTTAGAAATTAAAAGGAATGAAATGCTTTCTTGTGAATTGTCTACATGCCATGACTCTATTTCTAGCTTAAAGAGCATAAATGATGATTTGTATGCTAAGTTAGAAATAGCTAATAAATCAACATCTTGTGTAGAACATGTTACAATTTGCAATAGGTGTAAAGATTTCAATATTGATGCTTGTAGCGAACACCTAGCTTCAATTTCTAAATTGAATGATGAAGTGGCTAGTCTTAATGCCCAACTTAAGACTAGCAAAAGTGAATTTGATAAGCTAAAATTTGCAAGTGATGCCTACATGATTGGTAGACACCCCTCAATTAAGGATGGTCTTGGCTTCAAGAGGGAAGTCAAGAACTTAACAAGCCATAAGGTTTCCATCTCCGCCAAGGAGAAAGGGAAGGCCCCTATGGCTAGTAGTGTTCAAAAGAACCATGCTTTCATGTACCATGATAGGAGATATTCTAGGAATAATTATAGAAGTTATGATGCTTTTAATTCTCATGTCATGACTGCTTCTAATTCTTCTATTATGCATGATAGAAATTTGACTAGGAAAAATGTCATTCATCATATGCCTAAGGGAAATGTTGCTAATGTTCCTAGGAAAATAAATGAACCTTCTACAATATATCATGCTTGCAATGCTTCCTTTGCTATTTGTAGAAAGGATAAGAAGGTGGTTGCTAGGAAGTTAGGGGCAAAATGCAAGGGAGATAAAACTTGCATTTGGGTCCCTAAGACCATTGTGACTAACCTTGTAGGACCCAACAAGAGTTGGGTACCTAAAACCCAAGCCTAAATTTGCCTTGCAGGTTTATGCATCCGGGGGTACAAGCTGGATTATCGACAGCGGATGCACAAACCACATGACAGGGGAGAAGAAGATGTTCACCTCCTACGTCAAGAACAAGGATTCCCAAGACTCAATCATATTCGGTGACGGGAATCAAGGCAAGGTGAAAGGGTTAGGAAAGATTGCTATTTCATCCGAACACTCCATTTCTAATGTATTTTTAGTTGAGTCACTTGGATATAATTTGTTATCCGTTAGTCAATTATGCAATATGGGATATAACTGTTTATTCACAAATGTAGATGTGTCTGTCTTTAGAAGAAGTGATGGTTCATTAGCTTTTAAGGGTGTATTAGACGGCAAACTCTATTTAGTTGATTTTGCAAAAGAGGAGGCCGGTCTAGATGCATGCTTAATTGCTAAGACTAGCATGGGCTAGCTGTGGCACCGCTGTTTAGCTCATGTGGGGATGAAGAACCTTCACAAGCTTCTAAAGGGAGAACACGTGATAGGTCTAACTAATGTAACTTTCGAAAAAGATAGACCTTGTGCAGCTTGTCAAGCAGGTAAACAGGTGGGAAGCTCTCATCATACCAAAAATGTGATGACCACATCAAGACCTTTAGAGATGCTTTATATGGACCTCTTCGGACCCGTAGCCTATCTAAGCATAGGAGGAAGTAAGTATGGTCTTGTTATAGTTGATGATTTTTCCCGCTTCACTTGGGTATTCTTTTTGCAGGATAAATCTGAAACCCAAGGGAACCTCAAGCGCTTCCTAAGGAGAGCTCAAAATGAGTTTGAGCTCAAGGTGAAGAAGATAAGGAGCGACAACGGGTCCGAATTCAAGAACCTTCAAGTGGAGGAGTACCTTGAGGAGGAAGGGATCAAGCACGAGTTCTCCGCTCCCTACACACCACAGCAAAATGGTGTGGTAGAGAGGAAGAACAGGATGCTCATAGACATGGCAAGGACGATGCTTGGAGAGTTCAAGACCCCCGAGCGGTTTTGGTCGGAAGCCGTGAACACGGCTTGCCATGCCATCAACCGGGTCTACCTTCACCGCCTCCTCAAGAAGACTTCGTATGAGCTTCTAACTGGTAACAAACCCAATGTATCTTACTTTCGTGTATTTGGGAGCAAATGCTATATTCTAGTGAAGAAAGGTAGATATTCTAAGTTTGCTCCCAAAGCTGTAGAAGGGTTTTTGTTAGGTTATGACTCAAATGCAAAGGCGTATAGAGTCTTCAACAAATCATCGGGTTTGGTTGAAGTCTCTAGCGACGTTGTATTTGATGAGACTAATGTCTCTCCAAGAGAGCAAGTTGTTGATCTTGATGATGTAGATGAAGGAGACGTTCCGACGGCCGCAATATGCACCATGGCGATTGGCGATGTGCGACCACAGGAACTCGAGGAGCAAGATCAACCCTCTTCCTGAACAATGGTACATCCCCCAACTCAAGACGATGAACAGGTTCATCAAGAAGAGGCGTGTGATCAAGGGGGAGCACAAGATGATCATGTGATGGAGGAAGAAGCACAACCGGCACCTCCAACCCAAGTTCGAGCGACGATTCAAAGGAATCATCCCGTCGACCAAATTTTGGGTGACATTAGCAAGGGAGTAACTACTCGTTCTAGATTAGTTAATTTGTGTGAGTATTACTCCTTTGTCTGTTCTATTGAGCCTTTCAGGGTAGAAGAGGCCTTGCTAGATCCGGACTGGGTGTTGGCCATGCAGGAGGAGCTCAATAATTTCAAGAGAAATGAAGTTTGGACACTGGTGCCTCGTCGCAAGCAAAATGTTGTGGGAACCAAGTGGGTGTTCCGCAATAAACAAGACGAGCACGGGGTGGTGACAAGGAACACGGCTTGACTTGTGGCAAAAGGTTATGCCCAAGTCGCAGATTTGGACTTTGAGGAGACTTTTGCTCCTATGGCTAGGCTAGAATCCATTCGTATTTTGCTAGCATATGCCGCTCACCATTCTTTCAGGTTGTTCCAAATGGATGTGAAGAGCGCCTTCCTCAACGGGCCAATCAAGGAGGAGGTGTACGTGGAGCAACCCCCTGGCTTTGAGGATGAACGGTACCCCGACCACATGTGTAAGCTCTCTAAGGCGCTCTATGAACTTAAGCAAGCCCCAAGAGCCTGGTATGAATGCCTTAGAGACTTTTTAATTGCTAATGCTTTCAAGGTTGGGAAAGCCGATCCAACTTTATTCACTAAGACTTGTGATAGTGACTTATTTGTGTGCCAAATTTATGTCGATGACATAATATTTGGTTCTACTAACCAAAAGTCTTGTGAAGAGTTTTGCAGGGTGATGAGTCAAAAGTTTGAGATGTCGATGATGGGCGAGTTGAACTACTTCCTTGGGTTCCAAGTGAAGCAACTCAAGGACGGCAACTTCATCTCCCAAACGAAGTATACGCAAGACTTGCTAAAGCGGTTTGGGATGAAGGACGCCAAGCCCGCAAAGACTCCAATGGGAACCGACGGACACACCGACCTCAACAAAGGAGGTAAGTCCGTTGATCAAAAGGCATACCGGTCAATGATAGGGTCTTTACTTTATTTATGTGCTAGTAGACCGGATATTATGCTTAGCGTATGCATGTGTGCTAGATTTCAATCTGATCCAAGGGAGTGTCACCTTGTGGCCGTGAAGCGAATCCTTAGATATTTAGTCGCTACGCCTTGCTTCGGGATCTGGTATCCAAAGGGGTCTACCTTTGATTTGATTGGATACTCAGATTCCGACTATGCTGGATGTAAGGTCGATAGGAAGAGTACATCGGGGACGTGCCAATTCTTAGGAAGGTCCCTGGTGTCATGGAACTCTAAGAAACAAACTTCCGTTGCCCTATCCACCGCTGAGGCCGAGTATGTTGCCGCAGGACAGTGTTGCGCACAACTACTTTGGATGAGGCAAACCCTCCGGGACTTTGGCTACAATCTGAGCAAAGTCCCACTCCTATGTGACAATGAGAGTGCTATCCGCATAGCGGAAAATCCTGTTGAGCACAGCCGCACAAAGCACATTGACATCCGGCATCACTTTTTGAGAGACCACCAGCAAAAGGGAGATATCGAAGTGTTCTATATTAGCACCAAGAACCAGCTAGCCGATATCTTTACCAAGCCTTTAGATGAAAAGACCTTTTGCAGGCTGCGTAGTGAGCTAAATGTCTTAGATTCGCGGAACATGGATTGATTTATAGCATACATGTGTTTATGCCTTGATCATGTTCCTTATGCATTTCGTTGTTTATTTATGGTGCTCAAGTTGTACAAGCACTCCCCGGACCTCACAAGTCCATTTGCAAGTGATGCACACATTAAGGGGGAGATGTGCTACAACTTGACCCTTTGAGACTAACCATGTGCTTGAGTTTTCTTAATTTAGTCTCAAAGGAGGTTTGAAAGGGAAAAGGTGGACTTGGACCATGAAAGACTTCCACTACACTCCGATGAGAGGGTAACTTACTCCAAGTTCATCTCTATCTTCTTATTGCCTTTGTACTCTTATGTGAAGATTTTGGTGAGGCAATGAGGTTTAAGGCCAAGATTGATCCCGTTTTGGTGCTTGATGCCAAAGGGGGAGAAAATAAGGCCAAAGCAAGAAATGGATCAGCTACCACTTGAGAAATATTGAAAATAGTAGAATAGAGCTTTTGGTTTGTCAAAACTCTCTTATTGTCTCTCTTGTCAAAAGTTGGCCTCTTGTGGGGAGAATGCTTGATTATGGGAAAAGGGGGAGTTTTTGAAATCTTTGATCAATTTCTCTTGGAACAACTCTCTTTATGTCTCTACAATTGTGTTTGAATTAGAGATAGGAGATTGAGGTTGATTTGCAAAAACAAAACCAAGTGGTGGCAAAGAATGATCCATATATGCCAAATTTGAATCAAAACAATTTTGAGTTTTCATTTGTATTGATGTTGCACTTATTTTAGTTGCTTTTTGTTGTGTTGGCATAAATCACCAAAAAGGGGGAGATTGAAAGGGAAATGTGCCCTTGGGCCATTTCTAAGTATTTTGGTGATTGAGTGCCAACACAAGTGCTTAAGTGAAAATCTAAGCCAATTGATAAACAAAGTGCAAATCAAGTCTAAAGGTATGCTTCTAGACTTAGTACATTGTTTTGAGAACTAATGTATTGTGTCTAAGTGCTGGAAACAGGAGAAATCAATTTGGAGGTGACTTGGCTCGTTCAGCCAAAGTCTGCTCAGTCTGGGTGCACCGGACTGTCCGGTGGTGCACCGGACAGTGTCCGGTGCGCCAGGCTGGCTCTGGCTGACTTGCTGCTCTCGGGACTTCAACGGTGGTGTACGGCTATAAATCACCGGACTGTCCGGTGAGCCATTCACAGGCGAAGTCGTCGCTCTCGGGAAGTGATTAACGGCGTACGGCTATAATTCACCGGACTGTCCGGTGGTGCACCGGACTGTCCGGTGATCCAACGGTCAACCGGGCCAACGGTCGGCCGAGGATTCCGCGCGTGACGCGTGGCCGAGCCAACGGTCACAAGGGGGCACCGGACTGTCCGGTGTGCACCGGATAGTGTCCGGTGCGCCAACGACTCTGAATCTGCAACGGTCGGCTTCGCCAAAGAAGGAAAGAAATCCGCACCGGGCAGTGTCTGGTGGTGCACCGGACTGTCCGGTGCGCCAGGCGACTGAAGGCAAGAATTGCCTTCCTGGAATGCTCTCAACGGCTCCTAGCTGCCTTGGGGCTATAAAAGGGACCCCTAGGCGCATGGAGGAGATAACCAAGCATCCCTTGAGCATTGTTGATCACTCACACTTCATTCTTGCGCACTTGTTCCACATTCTTAGTGATTTGAGCTCCGTTCTAGTGAGAACCTCGTGATATTCTTTTGAGCTCAAGTCTGGGTCTTGTGTGTGCGTATTTGCTGTGATTTTATGTCTTGTGTGTGTTGCTCATCCCTCCCTTACTTCGTGCTTCTTTGTGAACATCAAAGTGTAAGGGCGAGAGACTCCAAGTTGTGGAGATTCCTCGCAAGCGGGATATAGTAAAACTAAGCAAAACACTGTGGTATTCAAGTGGGTCTTTGGACCGCTTGAGAGGGGTTGATTGCAACCCTCGTCCGTTGGGACGCCACAACGTGGAGTAGGCAAGCGTTGGACTTGGCCGAACCACGGGATAAACCACTGTGCCATCTCTATGTTGATCTCTTTGTGGTTATTGTGTTTTGCTAAGACTCCTCTCTAGCCACTTGGCATTATTGTGCTAACTCCTAATCAAGTTTTGTGGCATTAAGTTTTCAAGTTTCACAGGATCACCTATTCACCCCCCCTCTAGGTGCTCTCACTTTTCCCCTTTAAGTCGGTTCCTTTTGATGCCGCTGAGCCAAAGCTCTTTTGCACGTAGCTTTAGAGCAGCATCAACCTTTGTCTCGACCAAACTTTTCGTATTGTGTACAATTTTATTCTGAGTCCGAAGGTACCTGTACATATATTGCACTTGGGAAACATAGTTAAATCGTGTTTTTGAGGACCTTCGGAAGACAAAGGCCCCCAACAGTAGCCCCTTGCAGTATAAATTTGTTTAAATAACGAATTTAGACTGCGACGTGAACAAAGACCTTAAGCCGAAGGTCCGAAAAAACATCTTCCCTTTGCTAGAATAGCAACAGTCAATGACAAACGGGGCCTACCAGGTTGCAACGCACTGGGTGTATAAATATAAACGACAGCGGCAGCACTTGATACGCCGTTCCCACCATTTGCATCATTGTCTTAATCTTTTTAGCTCTTGCTCATTAGCTCTCGCCTGATATTCAAGCTTTTCGAGCTTCGGTTTAAGAACGTGCTTTCACTATGTCTGGGGAGAAGATGACTGAGGAAAAGAAAATGACTATGGAAACGAAGGTAACTAAGGAAACGAAGCTGTTTGAAGAAAAGAAGACCACAGATCCTTTTATCACCGGGTTTGTTGAGTCTATGTCAAAAACAAACACAGAGAAGATTACTAAAGAGATTCTAGAAAGTTTGTCTGAAGATACTGATGACAGTGATAGCTATGATGTGGAGAGTGGAGACGAAGATTCTGAAGATCGGCCCTGGCGGCCAAGCCATACTGTCTTCAGAAAATCAACTATTAAACAGAGTCATCTTGACAACATGAGAGGAAGGTACTTTCATGACATGTCTATCGTGAGAGCTAGCGGAGACAACACCGCCCCTGCTCCTGAGGAAAATGCAGTTGTTATCTTCCGAAGCTTTTTAAGGCTGGTCTCCGGTTTCCTTTGAGTAAGTTTGTAGTTGAAGTGTTGAAGATCTACCAGATCTTCCTCCATCAGATCACTCCCGAAGCTATAATAAGGATGGGGATTTTTGTTTGGGCTGTAAGGAGTCAAGGGATAGAGCCAAGCGCGAAGTGCTTCTGCAGTATGCACGAGCTTTTATATGAGACGAAGGTTACTGGTAAGGAACAATACCACAACAACTTCGGTTGTTATGGATTTATTGCTCGCCCTAATGCAAGCCACCTAATGCCAACATTCCGTAAAAGGTGGCCCAGGGCCTGGATGGAGGAGTGGTTTTATGTTAAGAATGATTTAAAGGCAAGGGAAGACATCAAGGGAATCATTCAGCGCCCTATCTGGTCTCGCTTCGGCCTCCGAAGCCGAAGGTGGAAATTGATGGCGTTGTTGAATCATGCCAGAGGGCTTTTAGTACTGTTTGGGCCTTCATTGGCACAAGGGATTTGATTCAAGAGCATATAGCCTTCAGGGTATGGCCACTTGTGGAGAATTGGGATATGCCAAAGGAGACCACCGTCGACTCCAGTGAAAGTGGTCTAGTCCGACTGAAGTATACCTTCAGATTTAGGGAGAAATTTGATGAGCCAAACGACGACTGGATGAAGTGTATAGAAGCTACCAGCGATGATCTACTTGGAGCATACTCAAAAGCCGAAGATAATGCTCTGTCCGCAGCATTTGGAGGTCGGGGTAAGAAAAGATTAAATAGGGTATTCGATGCTATTGGCTTCGTATACCCTGATTACCGCTACCCGCTGTGAGGGCAAGAGAAGAAGAGGAAGGCTGCTGCTTCGGCTACCACAGTCGCGCCGAAGAGCAAAAAGTTGAAGGTTTTTACCCACCCTCCGCGATACATTGAGCCGGCCAAGGTACCTAAACTTGGCGAAGGGCCCTCTTCAGCTGCCGAGGCAAAGAAGACTGCTTCGATTATGCAGAGCGTCGAAGGGCCGACTATAGTGTCGAAGATGCCTACAGTCGGGCCGGCCGAAGTTAAAGATGATAAGGCCGAAGAGCCACAAGTGAAGAAAGTAGTAAAAGAGCCAGAAATCCTGAGCCCACCAGTAGAGGCAGAACTGCCGAAGGTGGTAAAGGCTTCTGCCGCAACTCCCAAGAGGAGAAGAATGGCCAACGTGCTAGATGCTGTGCTGGAGACTACAAAGGCCTTGATCCTTGCTCCGACAAAGAAAATTGCTGAAGGTGCCAAAGCGCAAGCCGAAGCTGAAACTAGGCAAGCAAAAACCGAAGCTACGCAAGCTCCGCAAGCTCAGGCTAAAGCCGAAGCTGGGCCCTCAGCGCCCGTCGCAGCGAAGCCTGCCGTGCCTGAGGAAAAAATAGCAAGACATATTGCACTTGAAACTCCTGTTCCCGAAATCGAAACTATTGACTACATCTTTCGACATGCTTTAGGGAAGAAATTGTCCGAAGATGAGATCGCGAAAGCAAGGCATTATGCTCAAAAACTGAAATATCCAAAAGGAGCCTTAGTTTTTAACGGGAGTAATGAAGATGATTTCTTATACTGTCTCCCGGACAACAAAGAGATATCCGTTTGCCGGGAGATAGGTAGAAGCATTGGATTCCCGAAGCTGGAAGACGGCCTTTCAATTTTGTCAAAGGATGATCATGCTGATAGCCTTGCATACAATAGTATAAAGGTATAAAAGTTAACTTTGAATTTGAGAATGAAATATTTTGTTTGTCATACTCAACTCTTTCCTCCTCTTGGAGGGCTTAATTCTTAGTAATGCTCTTAGGGCACAGAAAAATATTGAAGACGAAGGCTATACGATAGCCCTTAATAACCTTCGTTCAGAAGTGATTGAACTAAGGAATGAAGGTTTAGAAAAGGGTAAAATTTTTATTTCTTTGGTAAATAAAGTAAAATAGGATGAAGCTAACTATAAAGCTCACGCCGAAGCCCAGAAAGCAGAAATTGAAGATCTTCGCAAATAGCTGGCCGAAGCTAAAGAGAATTGCGCACTCGCAGAGGCCAACCGAGAGATCAGCGAGTACCGGAAAAATTATCTAGAGAAGTGTTGAAAAACTTCGCCAATCCAAGGAAAGGTGCTTCGAGAAGTCCTTGGATTGCGTGAAGAAATTGAAGACTAGCTTCGCCAAAGTGGGTGTGTACTCTACCGAAGAAAACTTCGTACAAGGCGACCCCGAAGGCGTTATTGAATGGTTAAGTGGAGAAACAGAAACCTTCGAAGAAATTTTGAGTGATCGTGGGGATGTCTGCGCATTTTCCGGTGCGCGGGGGATTTCATCCATCTTGGAGAAGGCCGAATGCGATCATATTAAATCCATAGCTCGGGCCGAAGCCGCCTTTTCTGTAGACGATACGAAGGATCCCTCAGCTGAAGCAACCTTAATGGGCGGAAAATTCTACAATGATGTCTAGGTGAATGGTGGCCGAGAGATGGCCCATGAAATTATAAAAAAGAGTGAAAAAGACACCCACGACGCTCGGGCAGAAGCAAGCGAGCTGAAGAAGCTGCAGAACGCGAAAGGCGTATAGGTATTATATCTTGATTATCTAGCTTCGTTACTTTCTTTAAGGCTTTGAACTTACGTGTTTACCTATTTCAGCTGAACTATCTCCGCCACCGGAGCCATATGATCCCCTAGCCGATCTAGAGGTGAAGGAATCATTGGATATCATAAGCACGACTAAATCCATCGTTGACAAAGTCATCAACAAATTACTGAATGGAATTGCCGAAAAAGTCCTTAAAGAGGAATAGATTTTATTGCAATAATTATTTTGAGAAGCTTGATATGTAAAACGATTGAAGGAAGCTTAGATCTCTTTGGTAACGAAACTATGTAATATCTGAAGCATGTAATATTGAAACAAATATGTAAATTATTGTAATTTATTTCTTTGCGATGCATGAAATTTACACACATACCATTTTTTAGCCTTCGGCGAAAAAACACCTTCCCTTCTTTTCATGCTTTGTAAAGAAAAAATCCCTTCTTACGACAAGGCTCTTGAAACTGTATTTCCCAAAGCTCACTTCGTGCCTTAGCACATTTTCAATTTGTCGAAGCATTTACTAAAGATTGGCTTCGTATTCGATTCTTGTGTCGGTAATGCAATATGATGTATGATATAATGCTATGCGGAATGATGTGATGATATGATGCAAAATGATGAGGATGCCAAAGATATACAGCCACACACACTGGAACAACCCAAACTCTGCATCCCCTTAGGAACGTCTTTTGAGCTTCTTCACCTTCTATTTTGGTGATATAAGTTCTGCATCCCCTTAGGAACGTCTTTTGAACTTCTTCGCCTTCTATTTCGGCGGTATAAGTTCTATATCCCCTTAGGAACGTCTTTTGAACTTCTTCGCCTTATATTTCGGCGGTATTTGGCTCTGCATTCCTTTTGGAACGACTTTTGAGCAGAAAACTTACGCTGCGTTCCGTTAGGAACGAATTTTGTAGCTTCGGCAATTTTGGCTCTGCATTCCCTTAGGAACGACTTTTGAGCACGAAACTTACGCTGCGCTCCCTTAGGAATGACTTTTGTAGCTTCGCCAATTTTGGCTCCGTTCCCTTAGGAACGACTTTTGTAGCTTCGTAAATTTTTGCTCTGCATTCCCTTAGAAACGACTTTTGTAGTTTCGTAAATCTGTGAAGAAAATATATTTTATTATGATAGAAACAAAATCATTACAAGAAATTAAATCTAAGTTTTCATTGTTTGTTCCTTATTCAAAAAAGCAAAAATAAGCTAGAAGATAGAAGTATTTAGGAAGCAGGATATTGGTCAATATATGTGCTTTGATTCTGGTACAGTACTGTTGACTGTACGAGCTTCGGACTCCTCCCTGAAGTCATGTTGTTGTTGTTGGCGCCCTTTTGGCTGCTGGCTTCGGGAATAAGTAGGTTGTAGTGGAGGTGGCGGTGGAAGCTGAGGCCAAGAAGCCTATGAATGGCTTGCCGAAGTGACAGAGGCTGCAGGTTGATTGCCCATGTATTCTGGTATGTAAGGAGAGTGGCACGAAGTAGTATGTAAGACCTGCTTCGGCTGATTCTGTTGAGCTTCTGCTTCGGCAATCTCCTTTTGTTTCAGAATGGTGATTTGGCATGTTCTTGTAGTATGGCCCTTGTTCTCACCACAGAATAAACAATAAATTTTTCTGGGTTGATCCCCATATCTGCCTCCGAAGCCCCTGCCGCCTCTACCCCTTGGAGCTGGTGGCCTGAAGGAGTTTTGCTGTTGTCCCAAAGACTGTAGCCTCTAAAGCTGGCTTCCTCTGTCATCATTCTGACTAGAGCTGTGGATTGATCTAACATGCCTAGGGTGGATTCTTCCTCCGAAGCCCCTAGTCATCTCAGAGAATCTGTAAGCTCCCTCCCTTCTTTGGCGGAAGTCGTTGTCAGCCCAAATATACTCATCCATTTTCTGAAGCAGCTTCTCCAGAGTCTGGGGGCTTCCTAGCGAAGTATTGAGCCGTAGGACCTGGCCGAAGGCCCTTGATCATGGCCTCAATGACAATTTCATTGGGCACTGTGGGCGCTTGTGCTCTCAGTCGCAAGAACCTTCAGACATACGCCTGAAGGTATTCCTCATGGTCTTGTGTGCACTGGAATAAGGCCTGAGCTGTGACTGGCTTCATCTGAAAGCCTTGAAAACTGGTAACCAGCATGTCCTTGAGCTTCTGCCATAACGTGATTGTCCCTGGCCGAAGAGAAGAATACCATGTCTGGGCCACGTTTCAGACTGCCATGACGAAGGACTTTGCCATGACAGCTGCGTTGCCTCCGTATGAGGATATTGTTGCCTCATAGTTCATCAAGAATTGCTTTGGGTCCGAGTGCCCATCGTACATGGGTAGCTAGGGTGGCTTGTAGGATTGTGGCCATGGGATAGCTTGCAATTCTGCTACCAGAGCAGAAGCATCATCGAAAGTATAGGTACCATGATTAAAATCATCGTACCATTCATCTTCGTTGAATGAGCCCTCTTGACGAAGCTCCCTGTGTTGGGGCCTTCGGTCATGATCATCTTGAGTAAGATGACGCACTTCCTCAGTAGCTTCATCGATCTTCCTTTGAAGATCAGCCAGCTGAGCCATCTTTTCCTTTTTCCTTTGCACCTGCTAGTGGATGATTTCCATGTCCCTGATCTCCTGGTCTAACTCCTCCTCTCGAAGTGTTGGACTAGTGGCCTTCCTCTTTTGGCTTCTGGCCTCTCAGAGAGAGAGAGAGAGAGAGAGAGTCTCCTGGTTTGTGTCCAGTGGCTGCAGTGCAGCCCCTGGCACTGTTATCTTCTTCGGCGGCATGATGAAGGTTGATGCTTTACCGAAGATGCCGAAGATTGTGGAAGTGAGTACACCGGAGGTGGGCGCCAATGTTGAGGACTTGTTCCCAAATGCTATGAGTTAAGATCAAGGCAACATAAAATGTTAAATGTTAATATCCTTCGTCCTTCAAAGCATTATCTCCCTTAGGATATAATGATCCTCAGACGAAGGTCATGAAGGACTTACCTTCATCACCGCAGCATATATTAATGAAAGAAGAAAGATATGAAACATAAGAGACAACATGAATAATCATATGGCATTATTTATTATCTCTTCTTCATATTATTATGAATAAACAGAAACAATATTGAATTACATTTGTACCTTCAGCTTGACAGAAGGAAGAAGTCCAAGCATGACGCACGAGCAAATACAAGTCAGCGTGAATAGTATGGGGGTACTGTTCATCTATTTATAGGCACAGGGCACAACCTGTGTAAAATTACATTGATGTCCTTTATGTTTACTATTCACTCAAGGACAATTCAACGAGGACTAGATAGCCTTTTCCCCTTTAAGTTGGTTCCTTTTGATGCCGCTGAGCCGAAGCTCCTTTGCGCGTAGCTTTGGAGCAGCATCAACCTTCGTCTCGACCAAACTTTTCGTATTATGTACAATTTTATTCCGAGTCCGAAGGTACCTGTACATACATTGCACTTGGGAAACATAGTTAAATCATGTTTTTGAGGACCTTCGAAAGACGAAGGCCCCCAACAAACCCTAACTTTGATCTTTTTATTGGTTTGTGTTGAACCTTTGACACCTGTAGAATATATAATCTAGAGCAAACTAGTTAGTCCAATTATTTGTGTTGGGCATTTCAACCACCAAAATCATTTAGGAAAAGGTTTGACCCTATTTCCCTTTCAACGACGAGCTATCCCACCTTCACCAAGATCAACTACTTCGACTAGGCGTCGCTAATGCGTGTGAAGCTTAAGCCGCGAGCGATCTAGACTACCATTGAGAAGGGGGCATCGATCCGCATGATGACATGATGGCACTCAACAAGCTCACCAGTGTTGTTCCACCGAAGATGGTGACGTCAACATCAACAAAGCTACTTCCAAGGAGGGCATGGGAGGCGATAAAGTTATGCGGATTGGGGATGATCGCGTGTGAAAATTCACGATGTAGAATTTGTGCTGGCAGTTTGACCAACGCCACCTCAAAGTCGAAGGAAGACAAAGCATCGAGGACTATTTGCTCTGTTTGAGCGGCATGGTGGCTCAACTCGCGACCCTCGTGAGAACGTGGAGGATGCGGTAGCCATGACCAAATTCCTATGAAGTGTGTCGTTGCGGTTCAAGCACAACGTTGTGGATATTCTGATACTTCTCAACGTGTGGACGCTGACCCTAGTGGAGGTGACGGGGCGTCTAAAGGCAGCAAAGGAGGAGCTAGAGGCACCACCGCCGATGGTGCATAATAACATCAAGTTGCACCTCACTAAGGAGGCGTGTAACGCCCTGAATTTGGAAGTAGATTTTTTTCTTCTTTTCTCTCACCAAATTCAGGCGTTACTCTTTCCTTTTTCCCTTTTCTCCTCGCTAAGCCTTGATCTTTTCCAAAGTCACAGCGGGTTTTGGCTTTAGACCTCGTGTAAAGCAAAACCTCAAAATACTTTATTTTGTATGATGCACCATGCCGAACCATGCATATTTTTGATTGATTAAAAATGTGAATGCTTTCATCTAGAGGAAATTAGAAATTAGAAAAAGAAAAGCTTTTTTTCTTTCCCCTCCCCACTCCCGCGTGGGCCCCGCGCCGGCCCAGCCGTGCGCCCCCTCTCCCCCCTTTGGGCCCAGCCGGCCCAGCCGCCCCCCTCCCCTTTTCTTTTTTTTCCAAAAATCCCCTCCCTCTCTCTCTCTCTCCCTCTCCCTAACCCTAGCGCCGTCGCCGCCCTCCCCTAACCCTAGCGCCGCCGCCGCCGCTCCCCTCCTTGGCGCCCCCGCCGCGCCGTCCCCCTCCGGTGAGGCTTCCCCCCCTCCTCCTCCCTCCTCTCCTCCCTCTCCCTCCTCCCTCTCCTCCCTCCGGCGCCCTCCCCTCACCCGCGCCGCCCGGATCGGCCGCTCCGGCGAGCTTGGCCCGGCCCCGGCCGCCCCGGCCTCGCCCGCGCTCGGCCGGCTCCCGCGCCCGGCCACCCTAGCCGCTCGCGCCCCCGACCCCGCCCAGCTTGGCCCTGGCCCGGCCGCCTTCGGCTCGGCCGCGCCCGGCGGCCCGCTCGGCCACCCCGCCCGGCCGCCCGCGCGAGCCTCGCCCCGCCCCGCGCCGCCCCTCTCCCGCGCCCGGCTCGGCCGTTCCCCGGCTCGGCCGCCTCCCGCGCCCGGCCCCGGCTCGGCGGCCTCGGCTCGGTCGCCCACGCCCCCCCGGTTCAACCGCCCCGACCCCGGCTCGGCCGACCCCGGCCCGACCGCCCCGCTCTCGGCCTCGGCCGTGCCCTCGCCCGACCGTGTCCTCGCCCCGTCGTGCCTTGCTCGCGTCGCGTCGGCCCTCGGCGTGGCCTCGAGCTTGGCCAAGCGCACGGCCCCGACGCGTGCGCGACTCGTTCGCAGCACGTTAAGTGTGACTTTGCGCGCGCGCGTGTTCGCGCAGCGTTCTGGCGTAGCTCGTCGTGCTCGCGACGCGACGCATAGCGCCCTGTTGCGCTCGCGACACGATCGTCTACCCCCTAGCCCCGTCTACCCCCCTGTATCCTATATGCGCTAATCACGTTGTTTATATTAATAAGATAGGAGTCTCAATTTGGAAATTGGTTACGTTAGTTAATTTGTATAGCTAATCGTCTATCTTATTCAATGTTAATCTACTAAAAGTGGTCACGTTTACATTAGTGCATGTAGCTAATTCTTTTGTTAGAACCAATTGGAACTAGAACACGTGACGTCTAGTTATTCACCAACCCGTAGTGCGTTTCGGGCACAAGCCTTAACTCTCACGAGACCTTTTCTCATTTCTTTCTAACCATGGTAAACTCATTATTGTATGTGATATTTTATGCATGTTTAATCTACTTGTTCTCTTGTATGGTGTATTGTTGGTTTCCTAATTTCAATGGATGGATGTATGTATGCTTGCAATCGCTTAGAGAACGATCCGGTTGGAGAGCCCGAAGAACTCGCAGGAGAAGCCCCTGAGCAGCAGTCGGTTGGTGGAGGCAAGTGTCCTTTGACCTATCTCTGTCCTATTCATTCTTTAATTCACCTCCCGCTTTACACATTTATGCCTAAGGTTTGACTAGCTTTTGTTATCCATGTCCTTGTTTACCTATTTGGGTTGGATTATTATTGTTTAGCTTTATGCTATTGCTCAACTCTAATCAATGAACATGATGAGATTTATCAATGATACGCTGTTTTCCCCTCTTTTATTATGATGTTATACTTGTGACCTTTAAGGGGGCTCGAGCGGTTTCTCGAGTGCCTCTCCGTAAGGACCTGTTCTATGGATGACCGCCCGGGAAAACAGTGCAACCATGAGGGTGGAGTGGGACGCCCTTAGCTGAATAATTAGAGGAACCGGGGTGTAGTTCGCTTAGCCGTTGTGCCGTCAATGGGGCTCGGTGTATGCGGCTCGCTCTGCCAAGGTTGATTTGTCCCTTGGGGAGGAGTGCGGTACATTTAGGAAACCTAACGGGCGGCTACAGCCCCGAGGAATCTTTGTAAAGGCTACGTAGTGATGCCCTGCTGGACCACCTAGGTAGTGGTCAATGGGGAGTAGCTCTCTCCGGGCAGAAAGGGAATCACGGCTTGTGGGTAAAGTGCACAACCTCTGCAGAGTATTTGAAAACTGATATATCAGCCGTGCTCGCGGTTATGAGCGGCCAAGGGAGCTCCAATGATTAGTGGTACTTGATCAGAGACATTTTGGTTTACAGGTGGCTATGAGATCGATGGTTCTGGTTATGATTATGGTGCTGGTAAGTGGTATTCTTTCCGTTTGGAAAGGGTACATCAGGCTAATAACTTGGGTTAATGCTAAAACTTGGCTTCCTATTAGTAAATAATAATCTGACCAATTAAAAGCAACTGCTTGACTTACCCCCCACATAAAGCTAGTCCACTACAGCCAAACAGGATGCTTGCTGAGTATGTTGATGTGTACTCACTCTTGCTCTACACACCAAACCCCCCAGGTTGTCAGCATTGCAACCACTACTCAGGAGAAGATGAAGCTGTGGAAGGAGACTTCCAGGAGTTCCAAGACTACGACGAGTTCTAGGTGTGAGTTAGCGGCAACCCCCAGTTAGCTGCCTGTGAAGGCCGCGGTTATCTACGTTTCGTTTTCGCACTTTGATTTATTGTAAGGACTATATGGACGTCTCAGACGTATGATGTAATCGACTATTATTTCCTTTTTTACTACTATTTTGAGCACTGTGTGATGATGTCCATGTTATGTAACTGCTGTGTAAGTGAATAACTGATCCTGGCACGTACATGGTTCGCATTCGGTTTACCTTCTAAAACCGGGTGTGACATAAGTGGTATCAAAGCCGTGCTGACTATAGGACCGCTAACCTAGAGTAGAATGGTCGTTCTAAGGATTATAGACCTCTGTCCCTGCCTTGACTTTGGTACCCCTTCAAAAGTTGGTCATACTGACCAAACCTATGTTCTACTATATATTATACCTTGCTGAAAATTTTGTTTTATTCTAATCCTTCATTTATTTATGGTTCATTATTTGCTGGTCATATTAATTCTGTTCTCACTCTTTTGCTTGCGGTGTCTTTTGTAGATGGCTCGACTTAGACACACTGCACGAAAGTCCGTCATCCCCTTCTTACCCTCCTGCCTTGCTGAGCGTCCGCTTCGCCGTCCCGTGGCCGGACAGTCCAGCCACTTGGAGAGACTGCACCATCGCCTGCATGAGGAGCAGGAACGTCGACGACAGGAGCAGCAGGGCTCTTCCTTCTCGCTCCAGCAGGAGATAGAGTCTGTGAGGAGCTGCTCTCCTGTGCTTCCCCTGGAGGCGCCCCCTGCACCACCACTGGGCGCCCCAGCCTCTGGAGTAGCTGCTGGAGGAGACCCAGACGACGGAGGTGGCGACGAGAGCCCGAGCCACGACACCGACTTCCCTGCTGACCATGAGCCGGAAGGATGGGTTGCTCGACCCATCACTCGCGACGCTGCTCGCGGGTGTCACTTCCATGATGCGCTCGACACCCTGCTACGACGGGCACTTGACCGGCGTACTTGGTCCATCGAGTATCGCTGTGTGGTCTACCAGCATAGTCGCAGGGTTTACCCGGACCGCTGGGAGGCGACCTGCTTGGTGCGCCGTCTGGAGAACAGTCTCCAAGGTGCGGAGGCCTGCTCAGAGCACTATTCTATCTCTGAGCGGGACTCAGCTGAGGCAGCCATGCAGGATGCTGCATGGCGTGCGCTTTCGCACTACTGCTCGGTTCTCGGTGGGGTAGCTGACTGTCTCGACCTGAAGTATTACCCCCGCCGTCCATCTGGCAGCACAGGAGGCGTGATTGTTTCACCTGCTGGTGAGGACAATCCTAGGTTGAGCAGCACAGTCAACCTAGCCGCCGTGCTAAACACGGAGCTGGACCATGCACTAGACGAGCTGAGTAGGGCTCGTGCTGAGATCGCCCTGCTGCGGGCTGAGCGCGCGGAACGTCGTCACTTGGATGATGGTTCTCCCGCCCCCGTTGGGACTCAGCACCCGTACCGCTCACCTCGGCGTGGACGCCAGTCCTATGGCAATCCCGACTGCAAGACCAAGATAAATCTAGAACCATAGATCGTTAGAGTTGGATCTTGTAATTAATGCAAAATTTATACGTAGAAGCTACAGTCTTAGCGTTAGTCTCGCTTTTAGTTAGTCTTAGTTAGACAGGGTAGTTTGCTATATTTTGTGCATCTATGTTTGTCATGATGAACTATGTTTGGTTTGGATTTTTGTAATGACTGTCACCAGAGTGTGGGTACCCCCTGCATTTTGGTTTACATATTATGTTAATGGAGTTAGTTATATAGTTGGGAAACCTTTTATTCCACTTTCCTCTTTATCTGAGAAGTTGTGTGGTCTGTGTTGGAGATCAGTGAAGATGCTCATCTGTTCAGTGCTGTTGAAGAATTCTATACTCTTTTCTTATGCTGCAAGATTTGCCAGATCAGTTCTGATGTGTGGTTGCATTCTGCAGATGTCAGAGAACAGGCGCAGAGGAGGAAGGCGTGCTCAGCAGGAGCGAGCTGCTCAGCAGGATGAGGTGCCCCAGCAGCAGCACCTGCCGCCCCCGCCCCCGATGTCGATCGAGCAGATGTTTCTGATGCAGACTCAAGCAGTTCAAGCCATCGGTCAGACTCTGGCCGCCATTCAACAGTAGCAGCAGCAGCAACAGCAGCAGGCTCCACCTCAGCCTCAGATGCCTCAGATGCCCAGAGACAAGCGTGCTGAATTCATGAGAGGTCATCCACCAACGTTTGCTCACTCTTCTGACCCCATGGATGCTGAAGATTGGCTGCGCACTGTGGAGCGGGAGTTGCATACCGCTCAGTGCGATGACAGGGAGAAAGTTCTATATGGTCCCCGTCTGTTGAGAGGAGCAGCCCAATCATGGTGGGAGTCTTATCTCGCCACCCATGCCAACCCCGACGCCATCACTTGGGAAGAGTTCAGAGGTAGCTTTCGTCAATACCATGTTCCTGCAGGTCTGATGACAGTGAAGAAGGAGGAGTTCCTGGCCCTCAAGCAAGGGTCATCATCTGTCAGTGAGTATCGAGACAGGTTTCTGCAGTTGTCTCGCTATGCTCCTGAGGATGTCAACACCGACGCCAAGCGACAGTACCGTTTCTTGAGAGGCTTGGTTGACCCTCTTCAGTATCAGCTGATGAATCACACCTTCCCGACATTCTAGCACCTGATTGACAGAGCAATCATGACAGAAAGAAAGCGTAAGGAGATGGAGGATCGTAAGCGCAAGATCAGTGGACCCCAGCCTGGAAGCAGCAACCGTCCTCGTTTCTCAGGCAATCAACCTCAGCAGTTCAGGCAGAACCAGCGCCCACCTCAGCAGCATCAGCAGTTCCAAAGGCAGTATCCTCAGCACCAGTATCAGAACCGTCAGAGCAATCAGTCAGGAGGTCAGTTTCAGAGGCAGAATCAGCAGACACCTCGCCTTCCCGCCCCAGCAAATCAGCAGAACAATCAGGCAGCACCAGCTCAGGTTGGAAACAGGGCATGTTTCCACTATGGAGAGCAAGGCCACTGGGTGATGCAATGTCCGAAGAAGGCAGCCCAGCAGCAGTCAGGCCCCAATGCCCCAGCAAAGCAGAATGTGTCTCAGCCTGGAGCAGGCAACCGCTCTCAGCCGCGTTACAATCATGGAAGACTGAACCACTTAGAGGCTGAAGCAGTTTAGGAGACCCCCGACATGATAGTAGGTATGTTCCCAGTCGACTCCCATATTGCAGAAGTGTTATTTGATACTGGAGCAACACATTCTTTCATTACTGCATCATGGGTAGAAGCACATAATCTTCCAATTACTACCATGTCAACCCCCATTCAAATTGACTCAGCCGGTGGTAGAATTCGAGCTGATAGCATATGTTTGAATGTAAGTGTGGAAATAAGGGGGATAGCGTTTCCCGCTAACCTTATAGTAATGGGTACTCAGGGAATAGATGTCATCCTAGGGATGAATTGGCTAGATAAGTATCAGGCAGTTATCAGTTGTGATAAAAGGACAATCAAGTTAGTGTCCCCACTAGGAGAGGAAGTGGTGACCGAGTTAGTCCCGCCTGAGCCGAAGAGAGGAAGTTGTTATCAGATGGCTGTCGATAGCAGTGAAGCAGACCCAATTGAGAGTATCAAGGTTGTGTCTGAATTTCCAGACGTGTTTCCAAAGGACTTACCGGGTATGCCACCAGAGCGGAAAGTTGAGTTTGCCATAGAGCTTCTTCCTGGAACCTCCCCTATCTTTAAGAGAGCTTACAGAATATCCGGACCAGAGTTGGTTGAGCTTAAGGAGCAGATTGATGAGCTGTCAGAGAAAGGTTACATCCGGCCAAGCACCTCGCCTTGGGCCGCCCCTGTCTTGTTTGTGGAAAAGAAAGATGGCACCAAAAGGATGTGTATCGATTATCGAGCTTTGAATGAGGTCACGATCAAGAATAAGTACCCTTTGCCCAGAATAGAAGATCTGTTCGACCAGTTGAGAGGAGCCAGTGTGTTCTCCAAGATTGATCTGAGGTCAGGTTATCACCAGCTCAGGATCCGATCTTCGGACATTCCGAAGACGGCATTCATTACCAAGTATGGGTTGTATGAGTTCACAGTGATGTCTTTTGGTTTGACCAATGCACCAGCGTTCTTCATGAATCTGATGAACAGTGTATTCATGGATTACCTTGATAAGTTTGTGGTGGTATTCATTGATGACATTCTAGTTTATTCTCAAAGCGAAGAAAAACATGCAGATCATTTGAGGATGGTATTGCAGAGATTGCGAGAGCACCAGTTGTATGCAAAGTTGAGCAAATGTGAATTCTGGATCAATGAAGTCCTGTTCTTGGGTCACATAATCAACAAAGAAGGATTGGCTGTGGATCCGAAGAAAGTGGCAGACATTCTGAACTGGAAAGCGCCAACGGATGCTCGAGGAATCAAGAGCTTCATTGGAATGGCCGGATATTATCGGCGATTCATTGAAGGGTTTTCGAAGATTGCGAAACCAATGACATCGTTGCTAGGCAACAAGGTTGAGTTCAAGTGGACCCAGAAATGTCAAGAGGCCTTCGAAGCGCTGAAAGAGAAGTTGACAACAGCGCCTGTCCTAGTCTTGCCTGATGTGCACAAGCCCTTCTCTGTGTACTGTGATGCTTGTTACACGGGTTTGGGATGCGTGTTGATGCAAGAGGGAAGAGTTGTGGCTTACTCGTCCCGACAGCTGAAGGTTCATGAGAAGAATTACCCAATCCATGACCTAGAGTTGGCAGCAGTGGTTCACGCACTGAAGACATGGAGGCACTATCTGTATGGACAGAAATGAGATGTTTACACAGACCACAAGAGTCTGAAGTACATATTCACTCAGTCAGAGCTGAATATGAGGCAGCGAAGATGGTTAGAGTTGATCAAAGACTATGAGTTGGAGATCCATTACCATCCAGGCAAAGCGAACGTAGTGGCAGATGCTTTGAGCAGGAAGAGTCAAGTCAATCTGATGATCGCTCATCCGATGCCTTACGAGTTGGGCAAGGAGTTTGACAGGTTGAGTCTCGGGTTTCTGAACAATTCGCGAGGAGTCACAGTTGAGTTGGAACCTACCTTGGAGCGAGAAATCAAAGAAGCGCAGAAGAATGATGAAAAGATCAGTGAGACTCGGCGACTGATTCTAGATGGCAGAGGCAAAGATTTTCATAAAGATGCAGAAGGTGTGATATGGTTTAAAGACCGCCTGTGCGTTCCCAATGTCCAGTCCATTCGGGAGTTGATTCTCAAGGAAGCTCATGAGACAGCCTATTCGATTCACCCTGGTAGTGAGAAGATGTATCAAGATCTGAAGAAGAAATTCTGGTGGTACGGAATGAAGAGGGAAATCGCAGAGCATGTGGCTATGTGCGATAGTTGTCGAAGAATTAAGGCAGAGCACCAGAGACCAGCTGGATTGTTGCAACCGTTGCAGATTCCTCAGTGGAAATGGGATGAAATCGGTATGGATTTCATAGTCGGATTGCCTCGCACTCGAGCCGGCTACGATTCCATTTGGGTAGTAGTGGACCGTTTGACCAAGTCAGCCCACTTCATACCTGTCAAGACCAACTATAGCAGTGCAGTACTGGCAGAGTTGTATATGTCTCGGATCGTTTGTCCTCATGGTGTGCCAAAGAAGATAGTGTCAGACAGAGGAACGCAGTTCACCTCTCATTTCTAGCAGCAGTTGCATGAAGCCTTGGGCACACATCTGAATTTCAGTTCAGCTTATCATCCGCAGACAGATGGCCAGACCAAAAGGACCAACCAAATTCTTGAAGACATGTTGAGAGCCTGTGCGTTGCAAGATCAGTCCGGATGGGACAAGCGATTGCCTTATGCAGAGTTTTCCTATAACAACAGTTACCAGGCCAGTTTGAAGATGTCACCATTTCAAGCGCTCTATGGGAGGAGTTGTAGAACTCCGTTGCAATGGGATCAGCCTGGGAAAAGCAAGTGTTCGGGCCAGACATTTTGCTTGAAGCCGAAGAGAACATCAAGATGGTTCGAGAGAATCTGAAGATAGCGCAATCAAGACAGCGAAGCTATGCAGACACAAGAAGAAGGGAGCTGAGTTTCGAAGTCGGAGACTTTGTCTATCTGAAAGTGTCACCGATCAGAGGAGTCAAGAGGTTCGAAGTCAAAGGCAAGCTAGCACCCCGCTACATTGGTCCGTACCAGATTCTCGCAAAGCGTGGAGAAGTGGCCTATCAGCTCAGTCTGCCAGAGAATTTGTCTGCTGTGCATGATGTCTTTCATGTGTCTCAGTTGAAGAAGTGCTTGCGTGTGCCAGAGGAACAGTTGCCAGTGGAAGGTCTTGAAGTCCAGGAGGACTTGACCTATGTTGAGAAGCCAGTGCAAATCCTTGAGGTTGCAGACAGAGTCACCCGAAGGAAGACCATCAGAATGTGCAAAGTCAGGTGGAATCACCATTCAGAGGAAGAAGCAACCTGGGAGCGTGAAGATGATCTGATGGCTAAATACTCTGAGCTCTTTGCTAGCCAACCCTGAATCTCGAGGGCGAGATTCTTTTAAGGGGGATAGGTTTGTAACGCCCTAAATTTGGGGGTAGAATTTTTTCTTCTTTTCTCTCACCAAATTCAGGCGTTACTCTTTCCTTTTTCCCTTTTCTCCTCGCTAAGCCTTGATCTTTTCCAAAGTCGCAGCGGGTTTTGGCTTTAGACCTCGTGTAAAGCAAAACCTCAAAATACTTTATTTTGTGTGATGCACCATGCCGAACCATGCATATTTTTGATTGATTAAAAATGTGAATGCTTTCATCTAGAGGAAATTAGAAATTAGAAAAAGAAAAGCTTTTTTTCTTTCCCCTCCCCCCCTCCCGCGTGGGCCCCGCGCCGGCCCAGCCGCACGCCCCCTCTCCCCCCCTTTGGGCCCAGCCGGCCCAGCCGCTCCCCTCCCCTTTTCTTTTTTTTCCAAAAATCCCCTCCCTCTCTCTCTCTCTCCCTCTCCCTAACCCTAGCGCCGCCGCCGCCCTCCCCTAACCCTAGCGCCGCCGCCGCTCCCCTCCCCGGCGCCGCCGCCGCGCCGTCCCCCTCCGGTGAGGCTTCCCCCCTCCTCCTCCCTCCTCTCCTCCCTCTCCCTCCTCCCTCTCCTCCCTCCGGTGCCCTCCCCTCACCCGCGCCGCCTGGCTTGGCCCCCGGCTCGGCCGCTCCGGCGAGCTCGGCCCGGCCCCGGCCGCCCCGGCCTCGCCCGCGCTCGGCCGGCTCCGCGCCTGGCCACCCCAGCCGCTCGCGCCCCCGACCCCGCCAAGCTTGGCCCCGGCCCGGCCGCCTTCGGCTCGGCCGCGCCCGGCGGCCCGCTCGGCCACCCCGCCCGCGCCCGGTCGCCTCGCGCCGCCCTCCGGACGCCCGCGCGAGCCCCGCCCCACCCCTCTCCCGCGCCCGGCTCGGCCGTTCCCCGGCTCGGCCGCCTCCCGCGCCCGGCCTCGGCCGCCCCCGGCCCCGGCTCGGCCGCCTCGGCTCGGCCGCCCGCGCCCCCCCCGGTTCAACTGTCCCCCCGGTTCAACCGCCCCGACCCCGGCTCGACCGCCCCGTGCCCCGGCTCGGCCGACCCCGGCCCGACCGCCCCCGCTCTCGGCCTCGGCCGTGCCCTCGCCCGACCGTGTCCTCGCCCCGCCGTGCCTTGCTCGCGTCGCGTCGGCCCTCGGCGTGGCCTCGAGCTCGGCCAGCGCACGGCCCCGACGCGTGCGCGACTCGTTCGCAGCACGTTAAGTGTGACTTTGCGCGCGCGCGTGTTCGCGCAGCGTTCTGGCGTAGCTCGTCGTGCTCGCGACGCGACGCATAGCGCCCTGTTGCGCTCGCGACACGATCGTCTACCCCCTAGCCCCGTCTACCCCCCCATATCCTATATGCGCTAATCACGTTGTTTATATTAATAAGATAGGAGTCTCAATTTGGAAATTGGTTACGTTAGTTAATTTGTATAGCTAATCATCTATCTTATTCAATGTTAATCTACTAAAAGTGGTCACGTTTACATTAGTGCATGTAGCTAATTCTTTTGTTAGAACCAATTGGAACTAGAACACGTGACGTCTAGTTATTCACCAACCCGTAGTGCGTTTCGGGCACAAGCTTTAACTCTCGCGAGACCTTTTCTCATTTCTTTCTAACCATGGTAAACTCATTATTGTATGTGATATTTTATGCATGTTTAATCTACTTGTTCTCTTGTATGGTGTATTGTTGGTTTCCTAATTTCAATGGATGGATGTATGTATGCCTGCAATCGCTTAGAGAACAATCCGGTTGGAGAGCCCGAAGAACTCGCAGGAGAAGCCCCTGAGCAGCAGTCGGTTGGTGGAGGCAAGTGTCCTTTGACCTATCTCTGTCCTATTCATTCTTTAATTCACCTCCCGCTTTATATATTTATGCCTAAGGTTTGACTAGCTTTTGTTATTCATGTCCTTGTTTACCTATTTGGGTTGGATTATTATTGTTTAACTTTATGCTATTGCTCAACTCTAATCAATGAACATGATGAGATTTATCAATGATACGCTGTTTTCCCCTCTTTTATTATGATGTTATACTTGTGACCTTTAAGGGGGCTCGAGCGGTTTCTCGAGTGCCTCTCCATAAGGACCTGTTCTATGGATGACCGCCCGGGAAAACAGTGCAACCATGAGGGTGGAGTGGGACGCCCTTAGCTGAATAATTAGAGGAACCGGGGTGTAGTTCGCTTAGCCGTTGTGCCGTCAATGGGGCTCGGTGTATGCGGCTCGCTCTGCCAAGGTTGATTTGTCCCTTGGGGAGGAGTGCGGTACATTTAGGAAACCTAACGGGCGGCTACAGCCCCGGGGAATCTTTGTAAAGGCTACGTAGTGATGCCCTGCTGGACCACCTAGGTAGTGGTCAATGGGGAGTAGCTCTCTCCGGGCAGAAAGGGAATCACGGCTTGTGGGTAAAGTGCACAACCTCTGCAGAGTGTTTGAAAACTGATATATCAGCCGTGCTCGCGGTTATGAGCGGCCAAGGGAGCTCCAATGATTAGTGGTACTTGATCAGAGACATTTTGGTTTACAGGTGGCTATGAGATCGATGGTTCTGGTTATGATTATGGTGCTGGTAAGTGGTATTCTTTCCGTTTGGAAAGGGTACATCAGGCTAATAACTTGGGTTAATGCTAAAACTTGGCTTCCTATTAGTAAATAATAATCTGATCAATTAAAAGCAACTGCTTGACTTACCCCCCACATAAAGCTAGTCCACTACAGCCAAACAGGATGCTTGCTGAGTATGTTGATGTGTACTCACTCTTGCTCTACACACCAAACCCCCCCAGGTTGTCAGCATTGCAACCACTGCTCAGGAGAAGATGAAGCTGTGGAACGAGACTTCCAGGAGTTCCAAGACTACGACGAGTTCTAGGTGTGAGTTAGCGGCAACCCCCAGTTGGCTGCCTGTGAAGGCCGCGGTTATCCACGTTTCGTTTTCGCACTTTGATTTATTGTAAGGACTATATGGACGTCTCAGACGTATGATGCAATCGACTATTATTTCCCTTTTTACTACTATTTTGAGCACTGTGTGATGATGTCCATGTTATGTAACTGCTGTGTACGTGAATAACTGATCCTGGCACGTACATGGTTCGCATTCGGTTTACCTTCTAAAACCGGGTGTGACAAGGCGTTGGAGGAGAAGTGCGTGGAGACTACGCGCGCGACTCCGACAAGCACCCCGATAGAAGGTCGGGTGGAAGAGGAGGAAGGTGCAGTGGGCATCGTGACAGAGGACGCTAGAACAATGGCGACCGAGATCAGAACTCATAACTCGATGTCAAGGAGACCAACCAAACTTGATGAGAATCTTGAGGTAGATGTACCTATTAATATTGATTCTATTACTCATATTACATAGTTGGTTTTAGCTTTTGTACCTCCTTTTAGCAACAATCACTCTATGCTCAAGATAGACCTAGAAGGAATATTGTTTTGCCACATCGATATCGTGACACTGATAGTATGGCTCATTATACTCTCGCTGTTGCTCAAGAAACTAATGTTGCATTTGAACCTTCTTCTTATTCAGAAGCTATCTCATGTGATAATTCAACCAAGTGGTTAGTTGCTATGAATGATGAATTTGAGAGCCTTCAAAATAATTCTAATGTAAATTGGTTGAGCTTCCTGAAAGTAAAAAACCTTTAAAGTGCAAGTGAATTTATAAGTAGGAAGATATATCTGGAGTTGAACCTGCAAGATTCAAAGCTCGATTAGTTGTGAAAGGTTTTGAACAAAGGGAATGTATTGATTTCAATGAGGTGTTCTCTCCTGTTGTTCGTCACACTTCTATTCGAGTTATACTTGCTATTGTTGCTTTGTTTGATTTAGAGTTAGAGCAACTTGATTTTAAAATTGCATTTCTTCATGGAGATTTAGATGGGGAGATTTATATGACACAACCTTAGGGTTTTCTGCTCCTGACCAAGAGCATTTAGTTTGTCATTTACAGAAATCTCTTTATGGTTTGAAACAAGCTCCTAGGCAGTGGTATAAGAGGTTTGACTCGTTAATGCTTGCACATGGTTATCCTCGAAGCAATTATGATCATTGTATTTATTTGAAGTAGCTCCCTAAATGATCTTTTGTGTATCTACTGCTTTATGTTGTTGATATGTTGATTGCTTCTCATGTCAAGTCATTGATTGATGAATTGAAGGTTCAACTTAGTCATGAATTTGATATAAAAGATCTTAGACCAGCAAAGAAGATATGGGGTCGTGGAGCTTAGCACTCTAGTGGTGTTTAGGGAAACAATTTTATAGATTTAGTGTCAAGGGGAGATTTATTGGATAAGAGGATATGACCCTATCTCTATCTCCTTTGCGTATATAAATAGGTCCCGATGTACCCTGTACACCACACTGCATAATAGATCTGTTTTCCTGTGATTTTTTCTCCTCCACATTGAGAGTGTTTTTTTCCATGTTAAACTTCGTATCTCCTTTTTCCCATTCTCGATCCTAACAATTATGTTATTTTTTTGAAGTAAAAGTTACTGTAGGGGGTCCTACAATATTTTATTGCTTATTGCTTTTAAGGAAAACAAAGTGGGGAGAAGATACAGGGGGGTGAGTACAGAGGAAAGAGGAATTACAGAACCGAATAAAGAAGCCAGGTTCTAATTTTATCTCCAATTACTGGTTTAACTCGGTGGCTAAGAAGGTTCATTTCGGATTTGAACATAGCTCGACAACCTTCTACCGTGGGCGGAGTCTCATTGAACACCCAATTATTTCTGCATTTCCAGATGCTCCAGGTCAATAAAATTATAGCTTCAAGTTTCCAAGGAACGTGCCAACGTCTTCTGATTCTTAAAATGGTGTTTAGTAGATCCGCAGAATGTGAAGGAGAAACTCCAATTAAGGACCAACATCTCTTAGCAAAATTGCATCTGAAAAAAAGGTGAATGGCCGTCTCCTCAACTTGGAGAATACAGTTGTCACAGGAATAAGATTCCAAAAACATGGACCGTTGGCTCAGAAAAGCTCTAGTATTTAGTCTGTCTTTCAGAAGTAGCCAAAAGAACACCTTGTGCTTGGGTTGACATTTGGATTTCCACAACCAAGAGAAAATGGGGTGCGTCCTCTGGTTACCCATCAGATGAGCATAAATCTTTTGCGAGGAAAATAAGCCACAAGGAGTAGAGCAACACCATTTGTCATTGTGATTATTATGAGGGAGGTTATCCATGCAATCATTCAATTCTTGAAGTTGGACGAAGGCTTCAGTGGACAACGGTGTATGGAACAATTCTTGGGAGTCAGCCAATCTTGCTTGTAGCACAGTGATGTCTTTGCAGGTAGAGAAGGACCAAAGTTCAGGTAGAGAAGGACCAAAGTTCAGGATACTGCGTTGATTTGGGAATACCGTCCCAGTTATCATGCCAGAGAAGTGTTGTTTTTCCATCACCAATTTTCACCGTAGCAATACTCTTAAATGGTTGAAGCGTTTTAAGGACATCTCGCCACCAAAAAGAGCCAACTGGTTTATCCGAGGGCAGAGAGTTACTGTAGTGATTGTTCCAAATAATATTGACCCAGGGGATGGCAGCTCTGTTGAAAAATTTATGAAGGTTTTTCATGAGAAGGGCTTGATTTTGTAATAACAGATTGATTACACCCAATCCCCCCTGATGTTTTGGTCTGCAAACCGAACTCCAAGCAACTTGAGGGGGTTTCTTGGCGTTTAAATCAGCACCTCTCCAAAGGCAGTGCCTTCTGAGTCTGTCAATATGCCTGATCACTGTTTTGTGGAGCTTCAGAGTGCACATGTAGTATGTTGGGAGAGAGGAAAAGACTGCATTAACCATTTGAAGCCTTCCAGCCTGTGATAAGAAGATGGAGGTTGACGCCAGTCTTTTTTCAATTTTCTAGATCAGGGGTAGAAAAGCACCCAATTTAGGTCTTTGGATACCCAAGGGAAGCCCTAAGTAAGTAAAGGGCAATGATCCAATTTTGCAATGAAAAGTATTTGCAAGGATCTCCATTTTCTGGTCCGTGACATTGATGGGGTAAATGTTGGACTTATGGTAATTCACATGGAGCCCAGTGGAGTCAGCGAAAGAGTTGAGCATTGCTTTTAAGAAGAAAAGTTGTCTAGGGCAGGCTTCCATTATGAGAATAGTATCATCGGCATATTGTATGATAGGGAAATCTAGGCCACAATTGTTTGGTAATGGCAGACGAAGAATGCCACCTTCGCAGGCCTTGTTGACAATAGACTGTAAAAGATCAGTCGCAAGAACAAAAAGAAGCGGGGACAGGGGGTCACCCTGCCTGACGCCGCGTCGACAGTGAAATCTTTTCCCATGGACTCCATTCAAAAGAACCTCAGAAGATCCGGAGCCAAGAATCATAGAGATCCAGTGGATCCATTTATTACCGAACCCCTTGTGTCTCAAGATCTCTAGGATAGCAGCATGCTCCAGTTTATCAAATGCCTTCTCAAAGTCAAGCTTTAGAATGACCATTTCTTTTCTGGATTTGTGACACAATGAAATATATTCAAAAGCCCAAGCTAAGCAATCCTGGATCGATCTATCCTTGATAAAACCATATTGATTCCGATGAACGAGCTTTGTGATCACTAGCTGCAGGCGATTGGCTAAGATTTTTGTTAAAACTTTGATGCTCGTGTTAAGGAGGGAGATGGGTCTGTAGTCACCAACAGAATCAGGAGAGCCATTTTTGGGAATGAGTGTCACATATGATCCGTTGATACTATGCATGCAGAGAGATCCTTCAAAAAATTTGTTGAATAGGTCATAGAAATCAGGGGCAATTATCGGCCAGCATTTTTTAACAAAGTCTGTGTTGAAGCCATCCGGACCTGGCAATTTATTTGATGGCAGACGTGCAATGATTTGATCAATCTCCAGGCTAGAGAAAGGTTGTTCAAGCTCGGATAGATTACCAATTGGCTGAATCAAAGCAGGTAAGTTGAAGACCATAGTAGTTTGCTGAGAGGTCCCCAAACGGTTCTTGAAGGCATTAAAAAGCACAACTTCTTTTTCATTGTGTGAGAGAGCCAAATTTCCATTATCATCTTTAAGAGAGGAGATAAGGTTATGTCTGTGCTTGACAGTGGCATTGGCGTGAAAGAATTTAGTACCGACATCTCCAAGGGTGGCCCATTTGATTTGACCTCTCTGCTTCCAATAAATCTGTTGCTTAGCTAAAAGATCTTGTAAATGAAGGAGCAGGATTTCTTTGAAGTTCCATTCCTGAATGGTTAAATCTCTGCTCTCCTCAATGAAGTCTAGCAGTTGCACCACTAACTTAACCTTATCAATCAATTTTGTTAAGTTGGGGAGAGACTTACACCAGCCATGGATATGCTTGTGTGCCCTTTTAAACTTTGCCATGAGCCTTTTAGCAGGGTCTGGTTGAAAGATAGGTTGATTCCAAGAGTCTTGAAAGATAGAGTGGAAATCATCAAGCTGAAGCCAATAGTTTTCAAATCTAAAGATGGGTGGCTTGGGCACATTGATTTGGACATTGACCATCCAAGGGATATGATCCGAGGTTCCTCTAGGAAGCGAGAGTGCAGAGGTAGCTGGAAAGGTGACCGACCAAGCTTGTGAGACAAAGCACCAATCAAGTTTTTCAAGAAGCGGGTGACGTTGCATATTTGACCAAGTGTATACTTGTCCTTTGAGTGGAATTTCCTGTAGCCCCAGTTGACTGATTGCCAGATTAAAACTCATCATTCTGAGGTGATCCCCACCCGGTTTGTTGCGGTTGTCAGGGGATCTAATCATATTAAAATCACCGAGGAAGATCCATAATTTGTTATCCTCAATCTCAATGTTGGAAAACCAAGAAAGAAACTCATCTCTCCTGTGAGGAGTACAAGGGGCATAAATGTTGGTGAGCCACCAGGTTTGATTGGTAAGCTTTGTGTGGAATCGAATTGTGTGGCCAAAAGAATTTTGATCAATAATCTCCCCATCAAAAAGAGAGCCTTTCCAAATTGTTATGAAGCCCCCAGAAGCGCCAATAGAAGGACCGAATTCAAATTTATCAAAGGATCTGCTGCAGAAGCGGCGAATGTAGGAATCATCAAAGGACTCTTTTTTGTCTCTTGGATACAAATGATATCACATTTAGAGTCCGAGATGTTATTTCGTAAGGAATTCCATTTAGTCTCTGAGCTAATTCCTCTAATGTTATGAGACAAAATTTTCAGAGAGCGGTGTAAGTTCTGAGGGCCGGAAGACATGGAAAACTATCAGTCTTACAATTAAGAAATACCGGTATGCATAGCATACACCAATAGGTCCTTGTTCCAGAATAAATCCATAAGCAGAAGAATTGGAAGGGCCACATAACCAACATGTCAAGAGGGGAATAGGGCCTCCAATGGGCCCGACCGGCAAAGTGCAAAGATAGTCCACATAACAAATAACCGGACCTCCAGCCATCAAAATTAACCATTTCAGGCAGCACAGAGTCATTGACTCCAACATATTTAATTGTATCAAACAGGAAAGAGACCTCGATTCCATCAGAGTACGTTTCAGAAAAAGCAAAAAGCGCCACATGCGCGCCAGCACCAACCGTTAACCAACAAAATAGTTGCCAACCAGTGAAAAGAAAATACCAAACGACCCAAAAGGGGGAGGCCAAAGCCTTACAACCCCGCTGAGGTATTGTCTTCATCATCATTGTCATCATTGAAGTGAGGGTCCCCCACCTGTTCATCAGAGAAGTCGGATTCCTCATCCTTGCTGTCGGAGGAAGCAGTCGACCTCTGAATGGCAGTACCAGTGGCCTTGGATCTGTTCAAGTCTTCCGGATTTAGCTTGGAAGGGGACATTTTACAGAATTCAGCACCCAATTTCTTGATGACGTCAAGATGCATAGAGGGGGGGGGGGTACTTTGAGTGCAGCATGAGCAATTTTTCTTGCCAATCCCAGTGCAATTTTTGAAGCCCTTGGCCTTTGCCCTAAGCCTGGCACTCCTTCTGACTGTCGTGTCGACTGAGATAGGCTGCCTTTTTCTAGGAGTTGCCTCTGACTGGGGAGGGAGTTGAGGCTTATCAGGGGAATCCTGACTAGGTGTATGGGGAATTCTGAATGAAATGATGTCCATGCTAGGTGCGACGAATGCCGAGATAGCTCCGGACAAAAGGAATTTCCTGGCCCAATCAAACGAATCTGGCCTCATTAAAAGGCCCATGAAGAAAGCAGCCCAAATCTTTGGAATAGAAACTGAATCCCCATTGTCAGGGAACAAACCAACCCAATAGGAGGAACGCTTTCTGGCCAGGAAATCTTCAAGCGCAGGGTCAGGCACGGTTTGATCCAAGTGTAACATTAGGCCCACATTGATGTTGTCTTCAATTTGCATGTCGTCCTGTCCCTCGACATTGTTTCCCTCCAAATTAATGTTGGCAGGAGGGAAAGCAGGCAGGGCGAGAACCGCTTCAGCCGGCGCCGGGGCTTCCTCCTGATGGAGCTGGACCCCCTGAGGGATAATGATGTCGTTAAAATAGCCCACCGAATCATCAGAAGGAAGATCCTCAAGGCCTGAAAGCTGGTAGCTGAACTGCTCTTCTTCATTGTTCGCGGCGTTAACATTATTTGGTACAACCTCTAGCACAGGGGGATGAGCCTGCTCAACAGGCCAAGGGTCCCAGCCATCATCAGCATTGGCAGCAACATTTTCCTCAGCATTGATTCCATCTTCGAGAGGAATATTGAGGTCGAACTGGAAATGGAAGTTTGGCATCGGCTGTCCCATACCAAAAAATTCAACCGGGAGCTGGTGACCATCATGGGGGTATGGAGGCACGGGGTCCTCATCCTGAGGTTGGGCGCCAAGCATGAACTGTTGCACAATGTCACATTGAACCGTCCAAGAGACACCCTGAAAACCATCAGCCACAGAGAAGACAATGAACTGTGGTACTTCCTGCAGAGAAGTCACCCTAGCTCGGACCAACAGCCTAGTAGCATTGTTAGGATCAGGGTCCCACATGAGCACCCTTCCAAAAGCACCCACCGCATTCTGAATGTGTTCATGAGTCCAGAAATCCATAGGGAAACCAAGCAGAATCAGCCAACATTCATGATTAAAGGTTAGGGCACGCTGATTCCAGCCTTCATTGTGGCGAATAACAGTAAAGGAAAATCCTAGTGCTTGCTGGGGGCCCAAAGCCACCAAGTTATCTCTGTCGAACGCGAACCTGAATCGCACCAAAGCCTGCCCCAGATGAGAGCGCTGGATGCTCCGGACTTGGACCCGCCGGACTTCCACCAAATACTCACGGATAATATCATCGAAGATATGGAAGTTGACCTCATGCTCCGGCAAGGGGTGAACAAGCACAATGCCCCAATCTTCATGCACCGAAGGTTGAGGACGAGTAACAGTATGTACCATTATCTCGCGATGATCGACTTGCTGCGCCACGAAGCCATGGGGGAGGAACAGCGTAGGATCAACTCTGCGAAAAGCCATTTCTTTAGCAGCACCAAGAATGCTAGAGGACGAAGGTGGCGGAGGTCCCACACTCGTAAGGGAGCACGACGGCGACGGAGTCTTCCAAGGCAGCGGCGCGGAGTGGGGTTTTGTGAACAGTGCAAGTTCCGTGGAAGGCGAAGCGTCGGCACTCGAAAGAACCGCCTGAGAGAACTCACCAAAGTTGTTAAAAGTGGGTGGGTGAGGGGGCCCACCTGTAAGCGAAAGTAGGGGAGGCCGAAACCATAAGCGCGGAGGAAACCCCCAGGAGGCCTTCGCGAACTTATCGGGAAAAGAGACAACCGGTCGATTGCACTTCTGACCCGATAAACCAAATATTTGAGAATTATTTCCAGAGAGAGAAAGATCCAGGAAAAACCGGTCACCCGACGCCGCAGGGACAGAAGAGCCATTAATGCCGGGGGCAGAATCCTGTCCAAAATTCTCCGGGCACTGTTCCAAAATCTTCTTGGGCCTCCAAACCAACATCCGCGGGGCCCATGGGGGAACGTGAGGGGTCTCTAGCGAAGACCGAAATCCTGAGCGAACCATGCGGCCAACTCTGCGATTTGAATAATTTTGAAAATGCGGACGATCAACAGCAACATGATTACGGACAGAGCGGCGGGAGAAGGAAATCCGATCAAAAACCGAACGCCGCTGCATCTGCATCAATCCATCGGGGGTACGAACAGACCTCTGTCGATGTCCTAAAGGAACCAAATTTGCACCTGTCAGAGCTGGATTACGAGACATATTCACATTCGGGGCCGGAGAAGAACGACGATGGGCCAGAGAAGAACGACGATGAGTAACCAGTTTCCAGGAATTGGATTCCTCCGCAGAATAACGCTGCCACTCAATAAACCAATTAGGGCCGCCAGAATTCCACAGGTGCAGGTACGCCTTGAATATGGAGCAAGAGTAGGAGCGTAGATGATAAACTGCAAAACCAACAACTTTGCAAGAGATCAAAAAGCGAAACACCCGGTCCGCCAGCTGAGAAACTCTGAATAAACCAGCCTCGCCACCAACAAACGATTGAAGCAGAAGGCCCACAGAATCAGGGCACAAACGCATGGAGCATCTGCCAAAGGAGACGACTAAAAAGAACTCATGACGATCAAATTTACCCGGGATGGGGTTGATCGGATGGTTAAACTTGTTGAAAATCCAATCCTGAAAGCGGAGACCGTCGGAGAAATCCAGGGACGAAGCAAACGAACCCGCCAGGGGCCCCCCCATGGCCACGAGCAGGGGGCGCCTAGAGATGGCGTGCCGAGAGACGCCGGGGGCGACCAGCGCTAAGACGCCATGGAGGCTCTCAAGTAATCAACTCTTGTGCTTTCAACCATTGATAGTCATGGATCTCCTCCTTTTGGTGGTGGTACAATTATGTTATTTAAAAAGGGATATACAGTTAGATAAGACAACCTTTGTTCCATGTTAATAACTTGTCCTAAAACTTTGTGCAAAAGAAAACTTTGCAATTCATCAGGTAATTTCTTTTTTCTGTTCTCTCATAGACTGCGATTGAAAAGTTCAGTAGTTCCAATTCGGACCATGGACTCTCCTGCTCTTTAGTATCTGCGGCTTTGGTCCTGTTTAATTGAGTTGTGGCTTTTGAAAAAACTGTGAACCAAAAAAAAGAGGCTAATGTAAGGTAAGAGCAGTGAGAAAAGCTAAAAAAAACGTTTGATTGCAGTAGCTATGAAACTGTAGGTTATGCACTACCGGAATCCTAGGCTTTGCCGAGTGTTGTATTCTTTGCCGAGTGCCTTTTGTCGGGCACTCGGCAAAGAAAGCTTTGCCGAGTGCCGCACTCGGTAAAGTTAGGATCTCGGCAAAGAGCCCCTTTACCGAGTGCTGAACACTCGGCACAGGACGACACTCGGCAAAGACAAGTTTGCCGAGTGTCAAACACTCGGCAAAGGGGGCTCTCGGCAAAGGGCCGTCAGCGGCCGTCCCAAAGCTGACGGCCGTCAGTCTTTGCCGAGAGCCAACGGCTGGCACTCGGCAAAGAGGCTTCTTTGCCGAGTGTCATCTCTAGACACTCGACAAAGTATATTTTTTTTATTTTGTCTCCCAAACTTTTTGTAGTATGTTCCTACACTATGTATACCTACATGTATCATTTATGGACAATTATAACAGAGTTTTCAATCGTTAGTAGATTTAGTTCGTTTATTTGAAATTCTTCGGAAAATTCAAATTTGAACTGCAGGTCACTCGAAACTTAGAAAACCGTGCATGAAAAAAAGATATTCATGTTACTTAGCATAAGTTACGATCGATTTCAGAAGCGTACCGGAAACTTCGAGCAACATGCTCACTAAACATGGCCGTGAACTTGGCATCCACATGTTTAAAAATTATATAAAACACAAACAAAGTCAGAAAATCATGAAACTTGTCCACGTGTCATGATATCATATGTACAGGCTGTGATAAAAATTTTAGAATGTTTGGAGAAAGTTGTGAGACACTATGTGTAGAAACCTAAGAGATTCACATTGAAACTCTATGATTTCATGTGCAATCCTCTAGGTTTCTACACATAGCGTCTCACAACTTTCTCCAAACATTCTAAAATTTTTATCACAGCCTGTACATATGATATCATGACACGTGGACAAGTTTCATGATTTTCTAACTTTGTTTGTATTTTATACAATTTTTAAACATGTGGATGCCAAGTTCACGGCCATGTTTAGTGAGAATGTTGCTCGAAGTTTCCGGTACGCTTCTAAAATCGGTCGTAACTTATGCTAAGTAACATGAATATCATTTTTTCATGCACGGTTTTCTAAGTTTCGAGTGACCTGCAGTTCAAATTTGAATTTTCCGAAGAATTTCAAATAAACGAACTAAATCTACTAACGATTGAAAACTCTGTTATAATTGTCCACAAATGATACATGTAGGTCTACATAGTGAAGGAACATACCACAAAAAGTTTGGGAGACAAAATAAAAAAAATAAAAATACACTTTGCCGAGTGTCTAGAGATGACACTTGGCAAAGACAGCTTTGCCGAGTGCCAGTTGCGAGGCACTCGGCAAAGAATAGGGAAAGAGTCTTTGCCGAGTGTCCTCTGGGCGACACTCGGCAAAGACAGCTTTGCCGAGTGCCAGCGATCTGGCACTCGGCAAAGACAGCTTTGCCGAGTGTCAGCGATCTGGCACTCGGTAAAGCGTATTTTAAAATTAAAAAAAACTTTGCCGAGTGCCAGATCACGGGCACTCGGCAAAGCGCCCTACATACCAACGGCCGAAGGCTTCTTCCTCACACTCTCTCTCACTCAATCACTCAAACGCCGCCGCCGCCGCGCCCTCACCGTCGCCTCGCCGTCGCCGCCGCCGCCGTGCCCTCCCTCGCGCCCGCGCCGCGCCGCCGCCGTGCGCCCCCGCCCGCGCCCGCGCCCGCGCCCGGGACCGCGCCGCTGCCGTGCGCCCGCGCCGCCGCCGTGCTCCCAAGCCGCCGCCGTGCCCTCGCGCTCGCCGTGCCGTGCCCGCCGTGCCCGCGCTCGCCCTCGCGCTCGCCGCAGCCGCGCTCGCCGTGCCCTCGCGCTCGCGACGCCGCAGCCGCGCCCGCTGTGCCCGCGCTCGCCGTGCCGTGCCCGCCGTGCCCGCGCTCGCCCTCGCGCTCGCCGCAGCCGCGCCCGCCGTGTCCTCGCGCTCGCGACGCCGCAGCCGCGCCCGCCGTGCCCGCGCTCGCCGTGCCGTACCTGCCGTGCCCGCGCTCGCCCTCACGCTCGCCGTAGCCGCGCCCGCTGTGCCCTCGCGCTCGCGACGCCGCAGCCGCGCCCGCCGTGCCCGCGCTCGCCGTGCTGTGCCCGCGCTCGCCGTGTTGTGCCCCTCGTTTGTCGCGCCCTCGCCCGTCGTGCCCCTCGCCCTCGCCCCCGCCGTTTCCCCGTCGTGCCCTCGCCCGCCCGGTGCCTCGCCCGCAACCCGTCGTCTCGCCCGCGCCCCGTCGCCTCGCCCGCGACGAAACCTCCAAGGTGATTGCTTTATTTATGTTATACGTGTATGATTTATATGAAATGATTAGTTTTAATATTGAGTTAATTATATACGTGTATGATTAGGTTAATATGTAGTATTGTTGATTCCGGCCATCGTGCCGTTGAATTATGCGTGGATGTCAGCCATCGTGCTGATAGTTTTATTTGCAGGATTTTGAAACCTCTCCGTGCAGGGGAGGTGCTGCCGAAATTTTCTGTTGCTAGGCTTCTGTTAGAGGATGGAGGACCGTGAGTGGATGTACACGGGCCGTAGAGGAAGGAACGATGTCACCACTGAATGGATTAGAAAGACCGATGATTTCGTGGAACGAGCATATGGCGAAGCTGCTAAAGGAGCGAGTCTAGTCCCATGCCCGTGCAGCAAATGTGACAACCGGAAAAGAAAACCAAAGAAGACCATGGAAGAACATATTTGGAAGAATGGATTTACGTCGGGCTATACTCGGTGGATATTTCATGGTGAAGCGCATCGTACGAGAGAGGAGGTGCTGAGACAACGTGTCGAGGATTATGACGCGGATGCGGGGGTAGCGGATATGTTGAACGACTATCAGGAGGCACAGTACACGGGAGGATGTATGGATGATGAGCCAGAGCCGACTGCAAAGGCGTTCTACGACATGTTCGACGCGGCACAGAAGCCCCTTCACGGCCAGACAAAGGTTTCTCAACTGGATGCCATTGGACGTGTAATGGCGTTCAAGTCGCAGTACAACATGAGTAGAGACGCATTCAATGGCTTGTTGACGGTTATTGGGAGTCTGCTTCTGGATGATCACGTTCTGCCAAAGAGCATGTACGAGGCACAGAAACTACTTCGTGCACTCAAGATGACGTATGAGCAGATTCATGCTTGTCCGAAGGGCTGCGTGCTATTTAGGAAAGAATACGCGGAGGCAAAGTACTGTCCCAAGTGTAATTCGTCTAGGTTTATGGAGGTAGACTCTGGTGATGGACAGAAGAGGCAGCTTGACATCCCCTTGACAATCCTACGACACCTTCCGTTCATACCGAGGATCCAGCGTCTTTACATGACAGAGGAATCCGCGAAACAGATGACATGGCACAAAAATGGAAAACGATACAATCCTGACAAGATGGTGCACACATCAGATGGTGAAGCATGGAAACACTTTGATGACATTCACCGTGAGAAAGCCGAAGAGGCTCGTAATGTACGTGTTGCGTTGGCCACAGATGGGTTCAATCCCTATGGAATGAGCGCTGCCCCGTACACATGTTGGCCCGTGTTTGTTATCCCAATCAATCTCCCCCCTGGTGTGTGCTTTCAAAGGCAGAATATATTCGTGTCGTTGATAATTCCCGAACACCCGGGGAACAAAATGGGCGTGTACATGGAGCCTTTGATCGATGAATTGGTACGTGCCTGGGAGGAAGGGGTATGGACATATGACCGAGCTACGAAGACAAACTTCAGAATGCATGTTTGGTACCAGTACTCCATGCATGACTTACCGACGTATGGGCTATTCTGTGCCTGGTGTGTTCACGGTAAGTTCCCATGCCCAGTTTGCAAGGAAGCTCTCAGGTTCATTTGGTTGAAAAAGGGTGGCAAATATTCGTCCTTCGATAAACATCGACAATTTCTTCCTGCTGACCATCCATTCCGCCTAGACATCAAGAACTTTACGAAAGGTGTCGTAGTGACAGACCGCCCACCTGCAACGATGACTGGTGCCGAAATTCGTCAACAGATAGATGGGCTCGTGGCCAATACAGAAGGTGGTTTTGTGGGATATGGTGAGCAGCATATGTGGACACATAAGTCTGGCTTGACTCGGCTCCCCTATTATGACGACCTGCTCCTTCCACACAACATTGACGTGATGCACACTGAAAAGAATGTTGCCGAGGCACTGTGGGCAACAATTATGGACATTCCTGATAAGTCAAAGGATAATGTGAAGGCAAGAGTGGATCTGGCAGCGTTATGTGATAGACCAAAACTAGAGATGAAGCCGCCAAGTGGCGGAAAGACGTGGAGAAGGCCTAAGGCCGATTTCGTCCTAAGCAGGGCCCAGAGGAAGGAAGTACTTCAGTGGATCAAGATGTTGATGTTCCCTGATGGATATGCAACTAACCTGAGTAGGGGGTGAACTTATCTACTATGCGAGTCTTAGGGATGAAGAGTCATGACTTCCACATATGGATTGAACGGATTTTTCCTGCGATGGTTCGAGGCTATGTCCCTGAGCATGTCTGGCTAGCGCTTTCAGAGTTGAGCTATTTCTTCCATCAGCTTTGTGCAAAAGAGTTATCTCGGTCCGTGGTTGCATACTTGGAAAGATTGGCCCCCGTGTTACTGTGTAAGCTTGAGAAGATATTTCCACCCGGCTTCTTCAATCCAATGCAGCATTTGATTCTTCATCTCCCCTATGAGGCACGAATGGGGGGCCCGTGCAGGGACGTTGGTGCTATCCAATCGAGAGATGTCTAAAGACTATTCGAAAGAAATGTAGAAATAAATGCAAAATCGAGGCTTCCATTGCAGAGGCATGCATTCTAGAGGAGGTCTCAAACTTCACAACAACTTATTATGGTGACAAACTGCCGAGCGTGCATAATCCACCCCCTCGTTACAATGATGGCGACAATGAATCGAACCTTAGCATATTTCGAGGCCAACTCGGAAGCGCAAGTGGCTCGACCACCAAGACCCTACACATGAAGAGTGGCGGCATATCATGCTATACGTATTGACCAACCTTGAAGAGGTGACGCCATACATGGAACAATTTCTTCATGAATTCTGGCGTCGATCAAGGGACCCCACTCCACAGGAATATGGCACTCTTCTTAGAAAGGGTGCAAGAAATGGGTTGCCCGATTTCATTTCCTGGTTCAAACATAAGGTATGTGCTTAGTTTGTAAAAGAGATACGTCTTTAAACTCAATTTAGCGTCTTTAAACTTGCGAATACTTGCAGGGCCAAAGAGATCCGTCTATGAGTGCCGAGTTGAGACAAGTAGCCAACGGCTTTGCTTATAGGGTCAAGAAATATTCTGGGTATGACGTCAATGGATACCGTTTTCGCACAACACACTACGACAAAAGTTGGCCCAATCGGAAAACAACGTGTTCTGGAGTCTTTACGCCGGGCCTTGACAATGTCGATTATTTTGGACGAATCAAAGAAATATATGAGCTCAATTTTTATGGTTCCAAACCTCTTACTCCAGTGATATTCAAATGTCATTGGTTTGACCCTCAAGTGACGAGACGGACACATTCTAATCTTGGGATAGTCGAAATTCGACAAGATTCCACCTTAGCAGGAGACGATGTCTATATCGTGGCCCAACAGGCCACACAAGTGTATTGTCTCCCATATGCGTGTCAAACGAAAGAACATCTTAAGGGTTGGGATGTTGTGTATAAGGTATCACCGCATGGGAGGTTACCTGTTCCTAACGATGAAGATTACAACTTAGACCCGGACACATATGATGGAGAGTTCTTCCAAGAAGATGGGCTAGAAGGGCGATTTGAGATAGACTTAACCGAAGCTATCGGAATGAACGTAGATATTGAAATGGTTGTTGATGAGGAGGATGATGAGGTGCAAAATGATAATGACTTAGTAATCCTTGAAGGCAATGACATTAATGACGAACTTGCGTCTTCCGATGGTGTTGAGATTGAAATGCTTGATAGTGATGATGAGAGTTATGATCTGGCTAACCCCGACACATATGAAGATTATTTTTAATCGATGTAATGCTATATGACTTTTTATTTCGCACCTGTTTTTAAATACATCTTTTTATATGTGCTTATTTGTTTACTCTTAATTGCAGGTTGTTGGACAAATATGGTGGGCAGTTTCCTGAGGAGGAGGAGGGGGAGGAGGAGTAGGACGGCGAACGATGCAGAACAGGCAGCACAGCAGGACGAGGCAGAGCAGGCAGCGCAGCAGCAGGCGGCGCCTCAGGACGACGACGACCAGCAGCAGGACGCCTCAGGTTCAGGCGGCTCTAGTTCGAGGAGCATCTACCTGCGAGGCCCCGCGAGTCTCCCGCCACGTCCCATACTTCGGGACAGACGGCCGCTAATTCGACCGGAAGGGGAGAGGTATGTAACTTTATGTTCTTCATTCTTGTTCATATTATGTGTTCAAAATCATAATATAAACTAATACTTTTTATTTATCACTTGGACAGGTCTTGGACGGTTTTGGATTATGTTGGGGGTCATCGTCGCCCCCCCAAAAACATCCTCGGCCTGCTGTGCAGGGAACACTTCCCTGGACTTGTGGAGTACGCCGGAGTGACGGGCCTAGCCTTCACCTTCGACCACTACGCCGTCGCCCCCGATGCAGTAGACCAGGACGACAGGGAATTCAATAACAAGGCGGAGCGGGTGAAGCAAGAGTTGTGGGTAAGTCTTAGTATAATGTAAAATATGTCGCATTCGTTGCAAATTCTTGAAATAATGTATGGATACATCGTTTTTGTATGCAGGATTTCTTCAGATGCGATGCTGGATACGAGGCTAGGGCGGATGTGGTGGCCACCACGAGCTGTAAGAAGCTCGTCGTGGACATGCGCTATGAGGCCCGCATCCAGGCCATCATCACCTACCACGGCTCCGTCCTTGGGGAGAAGGTGACCAAACCTCAAGCCCGAACCATGTCGTTGACCAGGGAGCAGTACCTGTAGGTAAAGTCATGCATGTTTGGTACCAGTACTCCATGCATGAATTTTATTTTATCTTCTGATATGCACTTTACGTGTTTACTTTGCAGATGATTCCACATTGGTGCGCCGCACATCCTCTGTGCTGGGAGCAGATGGTGGATAGGTGGTGTTCGGCTGAGTGGGACGAGGCGCACACAGCTAGCCGGGAACGGCGTTTGATGATGCAAGGCCCCTCCCACCACCAAGGCAGCCGGAGCCTGGGCCAATATGCCGAAGCATGGGTACGCCACCTTTTTTATTTAGATATATAGCACTAAGTTAGATATTATTTCTAACTATCTCGTTGGTTTTCGTTGCAGTCGGCGTCACATGGTGGCAGGCCTTGCTCCACCTTCTCGGCCTATGCTATGGCCCATAAGGGTAAGGCGACGTCCGACGTCACCTACAACCTGGATGACGGGCCCGAGGCCTACACCAACCCCGCCGTCTACAGCCGCCTCCATGACTACACCGCCATGGCGCAGGAGGTCCATGACCCAGACTATGATCCGAGCACCGAGCCGATCGACCCCAATGTGCTCATGAGGGTCAGAGGAGGCAAGAGACATGGGCGGTACTGGATTGCCGATGGGGCAATCGACTCGTCCTCCACTCCCACTCTGTCTCAGGTGAGAGCAAGGAGCACGGGCTCGAGTCCAGCCATACGACCTCGGCACGACAGCTCACAGCATCACATACAGCAACTCGAGGTTAGTGCTTCTGTAACTCGTCCTTTCTTGAGTTATATACCTTCTCTTTGAGTTACTATAACGTTGGCTTGTAATATTACAGACCCAACTAGAAGAAGAGATGAGGGAACGTCAAGAGATGGAGGCGAGGATAATGGCGGAGCGGGCGGCGGCTGATCAGAGGATGGCGGAGATGTTCCAGTACATGCAGAGCCTTGGCGTCGCACAGGGCATCGCTCTGCCACCTCCATTGTTCCCCCAGTTGACCCTACTCTCTTCCACACTCCTGTGAGTATCAAAATTGTAGTTAGATGTTTGTAATGCATCTGGTATAACACATGCAATCTCTTCTCTGTGCAGGGCCAATCTGGGGCGGCATCCAACAACCCTCCGGAAGGGTTCAGCCCAACGCAGCCCCGGTCAAACCGCCCACCTCCATGAGTGTTGTGTTTTCATTGTTTTAGACTTCAGAACTTATGTATAATACTTATGTCTGTGATTGATACTTATGTGAGAGCTTGCGACGTTTGAGACTTATGTTTGTGTTTAATACTTGTGTTGAACACTTATGTTTGTGATGGATATTTATGTTTGTGGTGACGGTTTTATGTTTGTGTTGGCTATTTATGTCTGTGATGATATCTGTGATGTATATATGTGATATATATGTGATATCTTCTGTTTGTGTGGATGGAATACAAAAAAAACAAATTAAAAAGGTATATACTGGTCACTTTGCCGAGTGTAACACTCGGCAAAGAGGCTCTTTGCCGAGTGTCTGGGTCATAACACTCGGCAAAGAGCACAGACCTGGGCACCGGCTTAGGTTCTTTGCCGAGTGTTATGTCGCTGGCACTCGGCAAAGAGGTCGGCTTTGCCGAGTGCCGCACAGAACACTCGGCAAAGAACCTGACATGGGGACCCTCCCTGGCGGGTTCTTTGCCGAGTGTCCCATGTGACACTCGGCAAAGATGGAATTTTTGCCGAGTGCTGCCTGGAAGACACTCGGCAAAGCTAACTTCTTTGCCGAGTGTCACAAGGGATACTTGGCAAAGCCGCCGTCTCCGTCACCCGGCGCCGTAACGGTCGTTTTTCTTTGCCGAGTGCTGTCTGGCACTCGGCAAAGAGCTTTGCCGAGTGCCCGAGAAAAAGCACTCGACAAAGAAGGCTTTGCCGATGCACTGTTCGCCAAGCCTTCTTTGCCGAGTGTTTTAAGGATTCGCCGAGTGCTTTAGGCACTCGGCAAAGCCATTGATTCCGGTAGTGGTGTAAGAAATAACTGTACAATACCTTGAAGATATGGGGGTTGTTTATATATAATTTGATCGAAAAAAAACTAACTTGCTCATTGATTCACACGTAATGACTATTTTAAAAAGAAAAACATACTATTTTTTTCTATGTTTTGCGTCCATCATTTTGATATGACCCACAAATAGAAACGATGTCAAAGGAACAGCCGCACAGGGCTCATACAATAACGCCATCCATCGTTTTAGACTGTACTGTTCGTGTATTGTAGTTTAAATACGTGTATAGAAACGTTGTAACTGCTGTTACGTGTATAATACAGTATGTACAAACTGATACAGTACACGCATTAGAATACTATAGCTCATTAGAACTCAACTCCCGGCAGTTCCAGCTTAAACGCCACCGGCCACGAGGCATCACGAGGTGCACAACCTAACCACCCATCCATCCCGGCTCAGCCAGCGCTTCGTTCCTCGGATCCGCCGCGATGTTACCTTATTATAAGCAGAAGGAAGCTGCTGTTACGTTGTAGCAGCGACGAATCGTCCGTCATCTTCCCCAACTCCGATCCATAGTAGGCCAGTCCAGAACACGAGGCGGCGGCTATGGGCGGACATGGCCACCCTTACTCGCCGGCGGAGCTGCAGCTGCCGGGGTTCGTGCCGCAGCGGCTGTCGCAGGCCCAGATCGTCGCGCCTTTCGCGGGCACCGCCGTGTTGGCCGTGCTCGGCGCCTGGCTCGTCTCCGGTACGTAATTAACGTACTAAACCCCGCCCACCGCCTCCTTCCACTCCTTCCGATTATATATCCTCCGCACAGATCCCGGTCGCCGAGGCCAGTAGCGATTGATTGCGTCGCATGCGCTTCGCAGGGAGATGCGGCAGCGGCGGCGGCGGCAGATTATCCAGGACCGACCGCTTGCTCATGGGCTGGTGGCTCTTCACCGCGCTGACCCACCTCGTCTTCGAGCCACCCTTCCTCTTCACCCCGGACTTCTTCAGCAAGGAGAACCCAAACTACTTCGACGACCTCTGTGAGTTAATTAGTTCTCAGCACACCAGATCGCTGCGTGCCACTGCCAATTGGCCACTTGCAGCTTTTGGGATCAGCCTATATATGGTGGCGTATCGATCGTTGTTTGGCTATATGACCAATACTGACAAGAGAGGGGAAATAAATGCCGTTTTCAGTCAAGGAGTACAGCAAAGGTGACTCCAGATACGCCGCTAGGGACACCGCCATCGTCGCGCTTGAAGCGATAAGGCTATCCGCAACGGTTACCCCTAAATTTTTCCCTCTATATCACTTTTTCCCCCTATTTTTCCCCCTATTTTTTCATCTCCCGCAGCGGTCCCCCCTAAATACTTCCCCTATACCCCACTACCACTATAAAATATCATTTTCTATACCAACTATCAATTTTTTATCTACTAACAATTACTCGTGGACCCACAGCACAGTGTTTAGGGTGATGAACAGTGACACGCTATATCTGGGGGGAGAGAGAAGGGGACCGACACGTAGGGGACGCTGTAGGGGGCACCGCTGCGGCCATAGGGTGCCCCCTACAGCCGCTATGCAAGGGGAGGGGGATGGCTAGGGGGCGCCGTTGCGCTCAGTCTAACCGTCGGGCTCAAAGGCCCTGCATCGCTCCTCGCAGTGTACTTAAGCAGAAATTCCCATCTCTTTCCAATCACGCAAAATTAGTCTACCCTAAACCACATGTTTTTGCTGCTGCTGCTGCTGTGCTTGCAGCTATGCGATCGCATCCCGGAAGCCGTACAGCCACATCCTGCAGTTCGCCGTCTCTTTGGGCCAGCTCTACGGGTGCCTGGTCTACTTCGTCACCGCGTATTTGGACGGCTTCAGCTTCTGGGCGAGCCCGTTCTACTTCTGGGCGTATTTCGTCGGCTCCAACAGTTCGTGGGTGGTCATACCGACGCTCGTCGCCACAAGGAGCTGGAAGAAGATCTCGGCAGCGTTTCAGGCCGACAAGGTCAAGACCAGATGACGGTGATGATCCTGCACTGTTCCTGCGAACCCTCCGTTTCGCCGCCACGGCCTGGAAGAAGTTTCTTTGGAAGGCACAAATGCAATGCATGCTGTGCAAGAACGGGCAAACCATCATGACCGTGTAGTTTGCGAGAAGCAAACCTGTATCTTTGTGAAAACTGTGCTGTTTCACCCATCTTTGTTCAGTCATATGCATGCCTGCCAGGCACCAGAGTGAGTGCGTATATATGCAATTATGCACACATATCTGCATCGTGTTTCAAAAAAAAGGAAAAAATGTATACCTGATCTTTAAGGTGACATACATTTTACCATGAGTTAGTGTTTGCGTCGATCCGGGCGCCAATCACTACATTGAGAACCGGCGGCGGTATTCTCTGTTGAGGTACGGACGGTCCGTGACCTCGCGCAGAGGCTAGGGTCCTGCCTAACGAGTCGGACGGTCCACGCCTGGTGACCGGACGGTCCGTACGTGCGCAGAGGCAGCGGAGTTTGCCGACGGCGCCTAGATCTCGCTCCTGGGAGGGACTGAGGAGTAGAGATCCTAGGGTGTGTCTTGGGATCGACAGACCATCTAAGACGTCTCTAATCGACGTAGAGTCGAAGAGAGTTGAAGATTTAGAGAGAAATCTAAGTTATTGTCTACTCCTAGGGCAAAATATAAAGAACTAGATGTATATTGATTGATTGATAGATTGTTGGGGGTTCAATCGGTCGTAGCTCTTTATCTATATAAAAGGAGAGGTCTGGACCCGTTACAAGTCGGTTCCTAAGTTAATTCTGCAGATTTAGCTAGCAAATCCCGTAAAAAACTCGGAACCTTTACTGGTTCTGCGCACGTGCGGATAGTCCGCGTCACTACGACGGACAGTCTGGACCATGAATCGTCCGGAGGCCGGACCGTCTGCTCGGTCATTTTTGTGCTCAACATATGTGTTCGAACTAAAAGTGAGCGCGCGGACGGTCCGGCCCTGAGGCCGGACGGTCCGCGGTCCGGACGGTCCGCGCCTGTGGGCCGGACGGTCCGCGCGTGCGCAGAGCGGATTAGGGTTCCGAGTTTTGTGCTACGGTTGTTAGCTAAAATCGCGGGATAAGCTCGGGAATTAGTTTGTAAAGGGTCCAGCCCCCCTCCTCTATAAATAGAGAGGTATACGGCCGATTTGTAATCATCAACAATCGAATCAATACAACTTCTATTTCGCATTTTATCTTAGGAGTAGTTCTAGTCTAGTTTAAGTTTAGCTATCCAATCCCCAAATTCTCCGCCTCTCCTCGACTCTACGTCGATTAGAGGAGTCTAGGTCGGCCGGCCCGAGCCTAGACACCACCTAGGATCTCTACTCCCCGACGGGGTCCCTCCCGGGAGCGAGATCCAGGCGCCGTCGGCGATCTTCCGCCGTCCTTGCGTACGCGCGGACCGTCCGGCCCCAGGGCGCGGACCGTCCGGCCCCAGGGCGCGGACCGTCCGGCCGTCAGGCAGGAGCCCTAGCCGCGCACCAGGCCGCGGACAGTCCGCCCTTGCGTAGAGAGCACCACCGCGCCTCGCACCAGGCCGCGGACCGTCCGGCCCCTGCGCGCGGACCGTCCGCCCCTGTGCAGAGGGCACCGCCACGGTTCTTGTTGAGTGTTTGGCGCTCCAAAAAGGCGTCAACATACTTTTTGGCGACTCCGCTGGGGACAACACATCTAAGCTCATCAGATCGGCCCTCAATGGCCGGTTCAAAGGATAGCTCTGATATTTCTCTAAGCAACATCATAGAGCCGACTTGGGAAACCTTGCCGGCTGACGAGCAGCTCCAGTTTGAGGAGCACAAGGAGCGGATGATCCAGGAGGCGAAAGCAAAGTTCTTGGCCAACTTCAAAGTGGACAGGAACAACAAGGTCGTCCGACATCGGGCGACGGATCCGGCTTCGCTCCAACCCACGCCAGATATCCCCAATGTAAGTAATACCAACGATCTGCAATCTCTTAGAAATTATGTAGAAGATCAGCGTGAACAAATGCAGAATATCATAGGGGGTATGCAAAGCGATCTTAAGAGACTAGTACGTGCATTCGATAAATCTAGTACCGCAAATTTTCCTTCGCACGAGGTTGAGTTAGGAGATAACGCGCATAACACATCGGCTACAGGTTGTCACGACCAGTCACAACCCCTTTATGGGATGCCGATGGACACATACCCTAAGCAACCGCAAATCGGCAGCAAACCAGCCGATCTGCACATGCCCGGACCGTCCGCACGTGAGCGCGGACCGTCCGGGCCAACAGCAGCCGGGCCTATTTTTAATGAGTTACCTAGATATGCGCCCGAGCCACCACATATGACACAGAACCCAAACTACCCAGCCGGACGGTCCGCATACAATGACGGACGGTCCGCATATGACCACGGACGGTCCGGGTACGTATCCGGACAGTCCGCGCATAAGTCTTTTGAGGAGGATTATTACATGAATCCTCGCCCGTCCCAGCAACACTTCCCATCACACTATGCAATGCACCAGCCCACTAATTCAGGATCCAAAGCCCAGGAAAGCTTTCCGGCCCCACCTGGGAGGCCGGAAAGAAACGATCAAACGTATGAGCCATATAGAGCAAATGGAAATGCACCACGTAACTCAAACCAATGGGGGGAAAGACAACATGCTAATATCCAGCCAACCCCACCTATGTTTGACCAGAGAGCCGGTGGTCTCGCACCGGCTGCCATTGATATAGTAAGGGAAGAAATAGCCGGGGCGTTCCGAGATAAGCTCGGAGTAAGCATGGTCCCTGGGGGGCAATCATATCGGAAACCTTATGACAGCCGATTTGATCACCACCCATACCCACAGGGAACCAGGATACCCGAATTCACAAAATTTTCGGGTGATCAAGGAAAGAACACACGTGAACACATAGGCCAATTTTTAGCACAATTAGGAGAGTTGGCCGACACAGAGGCATTTCGCGTACGTTTGTTTTCATTATCTTTAACAGGAACTGCGTTTGCATGGTACGCCACTTTACCTCCTAATTCCATTTCATCATGGGGGGATTTAGAACAAAAATTTCATGATCATTTTTTCTCCGGTGACTATGAATTGGATTTGGTAGATTTAGCGTCGTTGCGACAGACAAAAGATGAATCGGTTAATGATTACATCCGGAGATTCCGAGATACAAGAAACCGATGCTTTCAAATTCATTTAGCAGAGAAACAGCTAGTAGGATTAGCTTTTAATGGTCTGCGATATTATTTAAAAGAAAGATTAGAAGGCATCCAATTCTTTACACTAGCACAATTACACCAGAGAGCTTCGGCTTGTGAAAGCCGAAGCAAAGAAACTACTAAAACAATTCGTCACAACATACGTGTAGTAGAATGCGACCAAAGTAGCTCAGAAGACGAATCAGCAGAAGTGTATGCTGCTGAAATGGTTTGGCCAAAGCAGGCCAAATCTTCGGCTTGTGCCTCCTTACAGCCGGTTCAAAAGAAACGGCAAGAGGAGGTTAAGTTTACATTTAATGTTGGTAAGTGTGATAGAATATTTGATGAATTACTCAAAAATGACAACATTAAAATAAATCACACTGTTCCATCCGCCGACGAGCTAAAACGTCGTGCATATTGCAAGTGGCATAACTCATTTTCTCATGCCACTAATGATTGTAATGTATTCCGTCGACAGATTCAATCGGCCATTAATGAAGGACGATTGAAATTTCAGGAAATGCAGGTAGACACGGAGCCCTTTCCAATGAACATGATCGACTTTGAGGGCAAGAAAGTCCTGACTCGGCCAAACACAGCCGATGAAGGCAAAGGCAAAGAAATAGTCATCGGCAATGCAAAAAAGGCCGATGAGGATCATAAAGTTTCTTGCAGGAAAGTGGTAGCCGAGAAGACTCCCGATGGAGGGGAGACCCTAAAGGTGACCATCACAGCCTCCAGTACTGGGGGGCAAACACAGACAGGGAGGCAGATACGGGAACCCGTGCTGCGTATCCCGGACGGTCCGGCACGTAGGCGCGGACGGTCTGGGACCCCACCGGACGGTCCGGAGAGCTCTGGCGGACGGTCCGGCCATGCTCAGGGCTCGCAGCGACCACGTACCTTCAAACCACGACGACCAGAGATAGGTACGTGGAAAACAAGTACATTTAAAGCAGCTCGGCTGATCAAGCCTGGCCCGACTTTCGATCAATTGTTGTCTAAATATGTGAAAAAGAAGGCTGGCCCCAGTGACCGGCCACCGAAGCGACCCCGCTCACCCATTCATGAGCAACGTCAGGTCAGGCCGATTGGACCACATCACCAATCGGAAGAAATGAAAGGTCCTATTGTACAATTGAGACCTAACATGCCGACATGGACCCCTCCACCTCCTTATCCATCTACGCCATATCCATACACATACTTACCTCCACCATATGTCCCAAATCAAATGTGGGGCATGCCACCATATCCATTTGGGATGCCACAGTACCCCGCCTGGGGGGCACCCCAAACATCTGTTTTTGATAGGTTGGCACCGCCAGTACAAGACCGATTGAGCACTGCTGAATCCGGTCACCAGGCACAGGCCCAACAAGGTTGCCGGACTACTCGGCCTCCTAGGCCGACCAATCCGGCAGGGGGGCATATGCCTGTAGCAACTCAAAGAACAAAAAAGGACATCATCAAAATAGGCACTGCGGATGTTGTCATACAGGGAGATAATAAAGGGCCGATGATTTTCGGCGAATCGGCCAACACAACCGAAAAGGATACGGCTACCATCAAAACAGCCGATCCAAAATACTCCATGCCTCGATGGTGCCCAGCGGGATTGACACGATCCCAAAAGAGAAAATTACAGCGCCTAAGAGCAAAGGAGAGCCAGGAGAAGGAGGCGGAAAAGACATTTAATGACACACATCCACTATACCCGCCACCACAAAAGAAATGGAGACCGAAGGCCGTTGAGAAAAAACAAACGGCCACAGAAATAGAAAGTCAACCTGCACCAGGCGCGGACTGTCCGGCCCCCGCGTGCGGACCGTCCGCCGTTCATCAGGAAGCCTCCAACAACACGACAACATCAATGGAAGAGGACGACCTGCTACGAGAAGACCTGGTCGACTACGAGGCTTCTCCAGAACGCCCAGGTATGGATGTAAATATTATTACATTTTCTTCCGATTGCACTATCATTGGCGACGATGAACCTGTTGCTGCCCAGTTTGATTTTGGTCCTAAAGAAGCCGCCTTTACTAAACCAAAGGAATCGGTAAATCATTTAAAGCCGCTCTTCGTGCGCGGTCACATTGATGGAATACCGATTGCTAAGATGTTGGTGGATGGAGGGGCGGCTGTAAATCTAATGCCTTATTCATTATACAGAAAATTAGGTAAACAAGATGACGAACTTGTCAAAACCAACATGACCCTCAGCGGTGTTGGGGATAGTTCGATTAAAGCCAGGGGAGTCACGTCCGTTGAATTAACCATCGGGACTAAGACCCTTGCTGCTGCATTCTTCGTCGCTGATGTAGAAGGGAATTACAGTTTAATTCTAGGCAGAGATTGGATTCATGCCAATCAATGTATACCTTCTACATTACATCAAATGCTAATACAATGGGTAGGCGATGAAGTAGAACAAGTACACGCTGATGTATCGGCCTGCATCGCTGTGGCCGATGCCCCTGTACTCTGGACTTATGAGACTGCTACATGTCTCACAGGGGTAGATTTTTCTGATTATCAGTTCATAAGTATAGATAAGAAAGGTTTCATTCCTGTAATGCTAGAGCCGATGGAGAATCGACTAAATCCTAAATAGAGTTTAAATGATGAATACACACAAAGTTCATGAGTCTTTGATCACAGATAATTCGGCCCTCAAAGCCGGATGGTCTGGTCTTTCACAGAACAGTTCGGACTTTAGGACCGAACATCTACCACAGCGAAAAGATAGTATTACGGATGATCCGGTCCCCGAGACCGGAAAATCCGCCATCACACAAAGATCATCTGATTCCTCTGTGGGGGACATGATAGAGGAATTCAGAGATCTTGATAAACTAGGACAGGGGTTTACATCGGCTGATCCTTTGGAGGAGATTGACATAGGAAATGGTAAAACTCCAAGGCCGACTTTTGTAAACAAGACCCTGGAGACCGATTCTAGAAATGAGATGATCGGTCTATTGAAGGAATATTCAGATTGTTTTGCTTGGAATTACACTGAAATGCCTGGACTAAGCCGAGAGATTGTCGAACATCGGCTGCCCATTAAGTCTGGTTTCAGACCTTTCAAGCAGAAAGCTAGAACATTTCGTCCAGATCTTCTCCCACGAATCAAGGACGAAATCCACCGGCTGCTAGAAGCTAATTTTATTAGACCTTGCAGATACGCAGAGTGGGTCTCCAATATTGTGCCGGTGGAGAAGAAGGAGTCAGGTAAACTTAGAGTATGCATTGATTTTCGTAATTTAAATAAAGCAACTCCTAAAGATGAATATCCCATGCCCATAGCCGACACATTAATCAATAATGCATCAGGAAATAGAATTATTAGCTTCCTTGATGGTAATGCCGGATATAATCAGATTTTCATGGCCGAAGAAGATGCGTCTAAAACGGCCTTTATATGTCCAGGCTTCATTGGTTTATTTGAATGGGTTGTCATGACATTCGGTCTTAAAAATGCTGGTGCCACTTATCAGAGGGCTATGAATCTGATCTTCCATGAGTTGTTAGGAAACACTGTGGAAGTCTACATTGATGATATTGTAGTCAAATCGGCTAAGTTTAGTTCTCATATAGCTGATTTGCGCAAAGCCTTTGATAAAATGTGTCGGTATGGTTTAAAAATGAACCCACGTAAATGTGCTTTTGGAGTGTCGGCCGGTAAGTTTTTAGGATTTGTCATCCATGAACATGGTATAGAAATAGACCCTGACCGAATCAAGTCTATTCGGAATGTGGGGCCTCCGACTTGTAAGGTCGAAGTGCAGAGGTTTCTCGGCAAGGTGAATTATTTACGAAGGTTTATTTCTAACCTAGCCGGGAAGATTGATGCCTTCACCCCTATCCTTCGGCTTAAGAATGATGCTGAATTCACTTGGGGGGCAGAGCAGCAGGAAGCATTTGATCTCATTAAAAAGTACTTGTCTTCGGCTCCCGTGTTAAAAGCACCACAAGTAGGAGCACCATTCAGATTATACATTGCAGCTGAAGACAAGGTTATTGGGGCTGTTCTGACACAAGAAACTGAGGGGAAGGAGCATGTGGTGACATATCTAAGCCAAAGGTTGGTGGATGCTGAAACAAGGTACACTTTTATTGAAAAGTTATGCTTATGCTTGTTTTATGCATGCACCAAATGTAGATGTTATTTACTGTCTAGTCATTGCACTGTTTCTGGTCAAGCCGATGTAATCAAATACATGTTGCATAACCCAATTATGAGTGGTAGAATTGGTAAGTGGGCTTATGCACTCATAGAATATGATTTGGCCTATGAACCATTGAAATCTATGAAAGGCCAAGTCGTAGCGGATTTTATTGTAGAACATCGGGTTAATGATATTCATGAACTAGACATGTCATACCTCACTATTACTCCTTGGACTTTATATTTTGATGGATCGGTTTGCAATGAAGGGCAAGGAATTGGCATTGTGCTTGTTTCACCAAGTAATGTCTCCTTTGACTTCTCTAGCCGATTGAAAATTTATTGCACTAATAATCAAGCTGAATATGAGGCCCTCCTATTCGGTTTAGAACTTTTAAATAGCATGGGAGTAAAACATGTGAAGGTATTTGGTGATTCTCAGCTGGTTGTCCAACAAGTGTTAGAAGAATATCAATGTCTTGATGGTACTCTAAATAGTTATCTTGAGAAATGTTGGAGCATAATCCATTCTTTTGACGAATTCAGTATTCGGCATATCTCTAGAGTTGAGAATCATAGAGCTAACGATTTGGCACAAGATGCATCAGGTTATCGGATAAAGAGAGGGAAATTTCACAAAACTGAAAATCTGATAACCAGTGCAGAGCCAAATTCCCAGGTCGCGGACCGTCCGCGTGATGACGCCGGACTGTCCGAGGTTACCAGAAATGTTCTCTTAATCGATTCGGCTGACAATGAAGCCGATGCAAGTGATTGGAGGACACTTATACTTAATTATTTGCAAAATCCCAATATCAGGACAGATAAGAACATTCGGCGAACAACTTTCAAGTATGTTTTGATGAGTGATGAACTTTACCGCCGAACGGTTAATGATGTCCTGCTTAAGTGCTTGGGCCCAGATGATGCTATATTAGCTATGGCCGAAGTACATGAAGGAATTTGTGGTACCCATCAATCAGCTCCAAAGATGAAATGGTTGTTGCGAAGGTCTGGTTTTTATTGGCCTAGTATGACAGCTGATTGTTTCAAGTACTACAAGGGGTGCCAAGTGTGTCAAAAATTCGGCGACCTACAGTTGGTCCCTGCAGCCGAATTACATCCTATCATCAAGCCTTGGCCATTCAGAGGATGGGGATTAGACTTTATTGGAGAAATTCATCCTTCATCATCAAAAGGGCATCGGTTTGTGTTAGTTGCCACTGACTATTTCACCAAATGGACTGAAGCCGTTGCTCTGAAGAACATGACGCACAAGGAGGTAATTGAGTTCATAACTGAGCATATTATTCATAGATTCGACATTCCCCAGACCTTGACTACAGATCAAGGTACTTCTTTTATGTCAAAGGAGGTACGTGAATTTGCTGAATTATACAGAATTAAGCTGCTTAATTCGTCTCCATATTATGCTCAGGCCAATGGACAGGCTGAGTCTAGTAATAGGACGTTGATTAATTTAATAAAGAAGAAGGTATCTGATAATCCTAAACATTGGCATAAGATTTTGTCTGAAGCTTTATGGGCTCATAGAATATCTAAACATGGTGCTACTAAAGTATCTCCTTTTGAGCTTGTCTATGGGCAGGAAGCAGTGTTACCCGTGGAAATAAGTCTGAATGCTGTCAGGTTTGCCAGACAAAACGACCTAACTGCTACTGATTATTATAATTCAATGATGGATAATATTGATGAAGTGACCGACAAGAGGATGATAGCTTTGGGAGCAATAGAAAAGGACAAGATCATGGTAGCCAGGGCCTACAACAAGAAGGTCAAAGCAAAATCATTCCAAGTAGGAGACTTGGTATGGAAGACCATTCTACCTCTAAGGAATAAAGACCGAAAGTTCGGGAAATGGTCGCCAAGCTGGGAGGGTCCTTATAAAGTGAAGCAGGTGATGTCTGGTAACGCTTATTTACTACAAACATTACAAGGCAAGGATTTACCTAAGGCTTTGAATGGGCGTTTCCTCAAACAGTACCATCCTAGTATGTGGCAAGATGCCTAAGAAAACCGATGTGATCACATCGGGTTAGTTGCTTTTGGTTCACCCAGCTCCACCAAAAGGCAGGGGGGCATATGTTCGAACCAAAAGTGAGCGCGCGGACGGTCCGCGCCTGTGGGCCGGACGGTCCGCGCGTGCGCAGAGCGGATTAGGGTTCCGAGTTTTGTGCTACGGTTGTTAGCTAAAATCGCGGGATAAGCTCGGGAATTAGTTTGTAAAGGGTCCAGCCCCCCTCCTCTATAAATAGAGAGGTATACGGCCGATTTGTAATCATCAACAATCGAATCAATACAACTTCTATTTCGCATTTTATCTTAGGAGTAGTTCTAGTCTAGTTTAGGTTTAGCTATCCAATCCCCAAATTCTTCGTCTCTCTTTGGCTCTACGTCGATTAGAGGAGTCTAGGTCGGCCAGCCCGAGCCTAGACACAACCTAGGATCTCTACTCCCCGACGGGGTCCCTCCCGGGAGCGAGATCCAGGCGCCGTCGGCGATCTTCCGCCGTCCCTGCGTACGCGCGGACCGTCCGGCCCCAGGGCGCGGACCGTCCGGCCGTCAGGCAGGAGCCCTAGCCGCGCACCAGGCCGCGGACCGTCCGGCCCCAGGCCGCGGACAGTCCGCCCTTGCGCAGAGAGCACTACCGCGCCTCGCATCAGGCCGCGGACCGTCCGGCCCCTGCGTGCGGACCGTCCACCCCTGTGCAGAGGGCACCGCCACGGTTCTTGTTGAGTGTTTGGCGCTCCAAAAAGGCGTCAACAATATGTTCCCCTATCTTTTGGTGGAGCTTGAGCGACCAAAAGCATGGACACAGGCTAAAATCACATCAATTTTTTAGGCATCTTACCACATACTACTGGGATGGTACTGTTTGAGAAAAAAAAAAGACCCTTTTAACGCCTTACACGATCGCGCCTGGCCTTATTGTTCAGGCCCCGCGCGTTCCAAACTAGGATAGAGGAGAGATTCGTTGGGGACAGGGATAAAAAACGACCAAGAACACAAGATTAAGAACCCAATAGAAGTCCAGGCGACCAGGTCCGCTGAATTCAGCACACCGTATTCAACCTGCCAGCCAAAAATGGCTGCAAGTGCAGCGAGGTGGGAATCAGTAAGGTGGTGGTATCCTTCAAAACCCTAAACCGTCAACCCATTCTTTCATGAAGTCAATTGATTCTAAGAAGCCTAAAAATAAGACCGGTGGACTTTTGGTGCACCAAATCTTACATAAAAGGTATGTTTTTATACAGTTTACTTCATTGACCGAAGAACACACAGCCATTTGGTCCTACTTATCTACATATAGTTGTCATTTGTCAAGTAACAACCTCTGTTTTCCTATTTTATACTTTGACAAAAGGAAGTTTGCTTTATAACTCTAATATTATTTCTTCCCGCTAAACTAAAAAAAATCATTTTGTTTTATTGTTTGTTTAAAGTGTAATTTCCTGTCCAACTTCTGCATTGTAGCTTAAATATGTCAAAAAAATACTACAACCAGGAGCAAACTTCATACTTCCCGATTTAAATATGTCAAAAAATGCACCTGCTCATAAGAATGGGAACAGCTGAGAAGGCAAACACATGAGTGGACATGTTGCACCCTCAATGTCGTCAAACTTCTTTGCTGAATTTGGGATGGACAGTTGATATCACAAAAATCTATCCAGTTCATCCAAAGAGCAGGTAACTATTTTATTCAGACATCTTACTATATTTTCTGCATCTCTCTTCCACCGGCACCGCTAGGAAAAATACAAAAAAAATAACTGTGATAGATTGGTAAGACGATATTCAATAGTGTTTGACTTGCACATAGACTTAAGTTTCTATAATACAATTAATTTGTGTGATTTACTTAATTATCCTTGATGATTAGTGGGTGGAGAAAGAGACATTAATTGGTAGGTCATGTCACTAATGTCATGGTGGGTAATTTTTTGTGCAACTTCACGAGGAGGTATGAAAATAGTGTTTTTCAAGCACACTGCGAGGAGCTTCAAAAATTTCATAAAATGATATATAGTTTCAGTTTTTTTTAACTAGAGATCGTGGAGTTGGACTTGTTTAAATAGAAGAAGCTGAAATAGACTTGAAATTCTTGAAGTTAAGCTCTCCCAAACAGGACCTAAATAAAAGCTACAGTGGCATCAGTTTGACAGTGTTCGTGTTGAACCCCCTTAAACATCATTGTTCCTTATGCCCGTTTGGTAGGGCTCTTTCTCTGCCAGTTTCAACCCGGGCTCCTCCAAAAATAGCTATCTCCTTATTTTTCGGAAAGAATTCTAAAAGAAAACCATGTTTTGTTGGAAATATAGCTCTTCATGCAACTTGTCCTACGATATAGCATCGACGAAAAGAAAAACATGAGAGAGGAGCCGATAGAAGCTCTTTTTTTATTTCTCGGCTCCTGCTGGTTTTTTGGAAGAGTTCCTCCTTTTCTAGAAATTGCCCATAAAAGAGCCTTCCATTTGGTAGATTTTATCAAAAAGCCGTTGGAGAAGCCTTTAAACGAGTTCTACCAAAAAGGGACTTAGAGCCCGTTTGGTTTGCTTCCTAATTTATTCTTTTTTATCTAATTTTTATATTTAAGGTTAGTTTTTTAATTCGAATGATTAGCCTTACGTAAAATGTGGCGCAGCTAGCAACAAACCAAACAGACCCTTAGTCACCTCATCAAGGCATCAGTAAGTTTCTCCAGAATAGAGAGAGAAGACTTTCCAGAATTTTGCCCTGCCCGGATGATTTGGCTACAGCATGAATATATTTAGAAAAAAAATAATAAAAGCTACATATATAGTTTCCCTCGTATGACAAAACAAAGATGCATCCATAATAACTGAAAACTTGATGCTGCATCTTACTTCCCGATACCAAAAAAATAAAAAAAACGCTCTATTCACAGGCTCCTCCTTCATTATCCATGCAACTCCAGCTACATTTACTAGACACACATAAATCATACTGCTCACTGCAATTGTGAAGCTTCAGATGGCAGCAGATTCAGAAGGGCAAAAAAACGCGACTCTGATCAGGCTACGCCACCACGGCGATTCGATTCACACAAGGAGCGGCGTGACTGCGTAGTGGGTCTCCGAGTTGCCACAGGCAAAGCCTTCGATCCTCACTTTCGGGCTGCTGCTGCTGCTGCTAACGCCGCAGGATGGCGAGCCTGCCTCAACCTTAAGCTTGCCGTAGGAGCTGCTCCCTAGAGGAGACATGGATGGCAGCGCTCTTTTACCGAACTGCGGGTCATGGACGACAGGGTTGTTAACGCGCACTGGAGGCGAGCCGCATAAAAAGCCCGCCTGGCCGCTGCTCGAATCTGCTCCATCTGAGGAGTCATTCTGAAATATAAAAAAAACATGAAGCCGGTTATCAAGATTTGATCATTATCAATGGGAAAGTTTGCGTTACTCCAATCGACAACTACCTTGCTGAGGATAAGATCAAGTATGTCGCAGGCGGAGTCTGGTCTGTACGGCGGAAGCGCACTGCAGATGCGGGGAGTAAAGAGGTTCAGCAAAGAGGGTCGTGACTAGTAATCTTTATCATTGAACACATCCATTCTGGATAAAATAGTCAGATGCGCATGCACCAGCACCAGGGCGTTGCAGCAATTATTTGCATTTTTTGGCACCATCAGGCTTGCAGTAAACAAGGGAAAGAAAACGCGATAAAGATAATCCAAGGACTAACCAATTCGACCTGGGGATGGCCTTGTTTACTGAAACGGCGAAGGGGATCCGGGCGGCGCGGCGAGGCTGGGGGCAGAGGACCTCCGGCCGGGGTGGCGGCAGCGGCAGGGCGTCCATCTGCCACAACCTGGACCTCCTCTCGGGCACTGCCTCGGCCCTGGAGATCGGCTGCCTCAAATAGCAGTGCTCCATGCCTGACGCTCGGGCTCGGCTCGGGGCCTCCTCGAACCCAAGATCGGGAGGAACTGGTAGTCCGCTAGATCGGAATTCGGAAGGAAGTGGTTGCAATTGAGCGAGCCAGGAACCAATGCGCGTACAAAACAAAACCAAACTGGTACAGGGAGTCCGCCTTTTTCTTATCAACACCGCGATGGCCCACCCCCCAAAACACAAGGATGGGAAACTTTCGTTTACGGCATTGCATTCCTCCGACTGGGAAAAGGAGGAAGAAAATGCAATGCTCAGCTGGGTGCCAAAAGAGGCGCCGCCTTTCTACACGGCAAACGGAACGCATTCTCGTGTTTCTTTCCATTCCAGCCATTTTTCTTTTCCGTGAGGGCTGAAGTTCTCCAGCTGTACACAGATAACCTAATCCACAAGCAGATCTTGAGGCAGCAGCGTGAGAGGTGGCGATAATTCACACGATCTCGACATCAAAGGTAAGTGTTCCACTGAGAAATATGGCATAGGATCTCCGGAAGAGAAAAAAAAACCTGCATCAATCGAATAGACAGGTAGGTCTCTCGTGCCCTTCAAATCAAATATAAATTTTACCAGAGCACATCTTTCTATACTAATCTATTAAGAACATAATATGACGCCTGACGATACTATAACTACGTCCCACGCTTCTTGACCGTACGATCGTCTCACCCACCCTATGTCTGTACGACCATCTACCATGCCACCGCCTCCCCTTCGCGCTCGACTGCGCACGTGCCCCCACCCCATGACCTTCGCCTCCGCGTCGTCATTCCTCCCGAGAACCCCACTTCGTGCCTCCCCCGGCAACCTCGTTCCCCTCCCGCGACCTCCGCCTCCGTGTCGTCTGCCCCCAACCCCACCCCCGAGAACCCTGCTCCCCCAAGGGACCTCGCTTCCCCGCCACCATGCCGCCTAGGTCAGGTCGGATCCACATTTGGTGGCCCGTTGTCCCGGTACGCGGTAGAAGAGGTACCTGATGACCTAGTAGGAGTCCCGGTAGTATACCTCTCAGAACCTGGATCCCAACACGACGACCCTGTCGGGCAATGGCAGCAGCGCGTGCCGGTCCGGCCACGCCACGATGTCGCTATCGTGACTCGCGTGAGGCCGACCTCGGGCAGGAGACGCAGTCACGTCTCGCTCGAGGCCGACCTCCAACAGCCCGCTAAACATGCTTTATCTTTGTAGTCCCCTCCTTTGCTCCATTCCTGGATTCGCCACTGCGGCTAACTAACCTTCGTATGTGCCATCGAGAAGATGGAGCCGATGGTTGTGCGCTCAACCTCATAAGAACTCATGCAGTGGCGTGATGGAGAATAGGAATAGAAATGAAACGTTTTTCTGTGTAATGATGGCATTGGTGGGTAATAATATAAACTCAATGTCTACGTCCATGTTTGGGTGTTTTGGAGCTACAAAAGATGTGCTCCAAACTCCAGGATCAAAATAAACTAGAGCTCTGCCAACTCTATGGAGTTAGGCTGCTCCAAAGAAAATGTGGAATTAGGGTGTTTGACTCAACTCAACTCTAGTCCAGAGTTTGGAGGTGGAACCATGTCAAATAGGGCCTTAGCCTCGGGAGCGCAAGAATTAATGATTGATAATTGGAAACAAAAAGTGGAGTATATATAGTTGTCTATATTATTGATAAATTGGTAATGTTAGGTTGGGCTCACATGTGTCTGTTTGGATCAAGAGCTAAAGCAAAAAATAACTAAATTTTAGGTCATTGAAAGCTAAAAGTAACTAAAAAGGATACACTTTTAGTTCTTACTTTACCTCCTAAAATAATTAAACCTGAGTATACATAGTTGTCCAAACCATGTAAAATGGTATTGTACAGAAAACGCAAAAAGAAACGTGGTCGGCAGGATTCGAACCTGCGCGGGCAAAGCCCACATGATTTCTAGTCATGCCCGATAACCACTCCGGCACGACCACCATTTTATGCTTTTTGAGATTATTTGTTAATGACGTAGTTTGATGTTTGCAATGATGTTACTTTGTATATTAACGCTATCTAAAACAAAACATACTGCTAGCATGCTTCGCGCGTAAAAAAAAAAGAGAAAAAATGGATGTTGAGATGTCGTATAAATATTATGTTTAAACACAGACAAACTAGATAATAAAAAGGGGGAGGGGGGGGATACATTGTGAGAGTGGGATTTGATTGAACCCACGCCCCTTCGAAAAATTAGAGACTTTTATATAAAAATAATGTTTGAATGGAACAAGAAAACTGGTGTTGAGAGATCAGTATGCAAATTATTTCAACAAAACGAAAACAAATATAAACCCTTTTGAATAAACGAATATGTTTCGACAAAAGATAACATAAATAAATATTGAGGAAAAAAATCAACGAAAAGGAAAAAATATATAAATTGTTTTAAATAAACAAATATGTTTGAACAGGACAAAAATAAACGGTGAGGATGGGATTTACAAATATAAACCGCTTGGAACGGACGAATATGTTTCAAAAAGAACAGAATAGATGCTGAGAGAATGAGATTTATTATATAGTATAAATTCTTTTTTTAGTAAACGAATATGTTTCAAAGGAAAAAAAAGAATAGTCTTTTTGAATAAATTCGAAAAAATAATGTTGAGAGTGGGATTTGAACCCACACCCTTTCGGACCAGAACCTTAATCTGGCGACTTAGACCAACTCGGCCATCTCAACATTTCCGTTCAAATTTTCAGAATCAAAATAGATAAACGTTTCTATCAGAACATGATCGTCTTTGGATTGCTTACGTCCTATAACGCCTACGTACTGCTTCTCGACTACTAGTAGGTCGTTTGTGAGGAACTGTGTGCATGTCAGCTGTTTTGTTTCGCCTGCCGCCGGCGCCGACCATCCGCAAACGCCCCAAAACTCCTCCATGCTACCATACCTTTTGCTGGCTCAGTGCGTGTGCGTGCCGTCAGTTCGGCCGGCAGATAATGCCCACGGGCCACGTACGGTTTACCCTGTCATTTGTCACGCACGCAACCGTACGTGTAAAGCGGTGGCTAGCTAGCTCTCCATGCGCCGGCCCATGCATCATGCTGCATGCCTCCATTGATCTATGTCTACATGCGTAGGATGTGAACAGCAGGGGTAGAAGGCGTTTCCAAATCGATCGAAGGTGCATGCCAGCCAAAGCAATACCGCTACAACATCGTACGTCCCACGAACCAGCTGATTCAGGGCCTCGAGAGACTCCGCACTTTCTGCACTGCATGATCTACGACTACCTCTCTCGTGGGAGCCCTGAGAGAATCACCTGCAGTTTTATGCAACCACCTGCAGTCTGCAGAGTCTCCGACAAGGCTGGTGTTTACAGTGTCGGAGTTCTCGGCCTGGAGCTCATCATCTGATGCCGGGCAATGAGGCAAGAGGTCTTTGGATGCCTCGTCGTTCTCACAGTTTAATTTGCCGATGGTTTTACACTTGTACCATGGGGGGCGGACGGGTGCTGATGATGCAGGAGGACAACGCCAGTGACTCTCTCTCTCTCTCTCTCTCTCTCTCTCTCTCGAGGAATGCTAAACACTGCTTTATCGTGTACTGTTTTTGGCGATACACCCATTGCATAAAAGTCCGAAGATTGCGGCAGAGACTGGTGCAGTGACTAAATTGGGAGGCCGCTCGCCCAGGCCCAGCCTTAGAGCAACTTCAATAGTTATGTAAATTTTAGCTCTCTAAATCACAGATTTAAGAAGTTGCTAAATGGTTTTTTGAGTGAAAAAATGTGAGTTCTCCAATAGTTCTCTAAATATATGTTGTAATTTTGTTTTGTATCTATCCACATAAAAAATAAGTTACAAAAACTATATAATGCAGTCAACATTTTTGTTTAGGGAGTTGTTAAATGGTTGCCAAATGTAGAGAGAAAATGAGGCTAGATGACAAGTTGTTAAATTTAGAAAGTTCATTTAGAGAACTGTTGGAGAATAGTTTTTATGTTAACTACCTAAATTATTGATTTAGGAAGTCTTTTAGAGAACTACTGGAGTTGCTCTTAGGATTTCCTATATATTGATGACGTCATCTTATTTGTTAAGCCGATAAAAAGAAAGTTGAGACAATTGTCAGGTTGCTGACCTTATTTGGTGAGGCTTGGTGACAATTTTTCAGAAATCTATGATCGTCCATATCCGATGCCAGGACTCCCGCTTGACGACATCCTTGGCTGCTTCCCAGGTAGAAGAGCAGTCTTACCCATCCGGTACCTAGGCCTCCCACTCTCTTCATCTAGGCTCAAGAAAGGGGACTTCCAGTTCTTGGTGGACAAGATCTTAAACTAGCTAAGTAGTTGGAATTGGATAAATTTCTCGGTGGCGATCCGATTGACGCTTATTAAAACAATGATTACCTTGCAACCAATCTACCTGCTTTCGGCACTCAACGCCCCAAGGAAATTATGGCTATTATCGACTCCAGAAGGAGACAATTCCTTTGGGCTGGTTCTGAAAGACCGACGGGTGGAAAATGCAAGATTAATTGGAAGCGTGTGGCGAGACCAAAGGTTATTGCTGGCTTGGGGGTCCTCCATTTTGGCGCTTTCGCACGTGCGATGACGATGGCATAACTAGATCTCATCAAGTACATCCTGGGGTAGTTAGGAGTTGCCTTGCACCAAGACTGATAAACTTATGTTTGTGACATCAACTGGTACTATAATTGGTGATGGCTCTAAAATATCCTTCTAGGACAGTGCCTGGGCTGATGGGATGAGGGCCAAGGATCTGGCGCCTCGCCTATTTAGCATATCGAGAAATAAGAGAAAATCCTTGTTAGATGCGGTAAGAAACAATGCCTGGATCACTGATCTTGATTTGCTTGATAGAGCATTTTCATCTCACCATATTCATGAGTTCTACACTCTTTGTTCCCATGTCCAAAAGGTTAATCTTCGACCGGGGAATGAAGATGTCGTTAACTGGAATTTCACTGTAGACCATCGCTTCACACTAAAATCGGCATACCAGGTCTAATTCTTCGGCTCGACATGCACAAACTTCGACCTGTTCATCTGGAAGGGTTGGGCACCCCTAAGTGCATCTTCAGTTCGTTAGCTATTCAAAATCGAATTTGTATAGCTGATCGTTTAGCAACCAGAAATTGGCCCCATGAACCATCTTGTGTTATGTGTAATGGGCCCCTGGAGTCTGGAATACACCTTTTTTGTCGAATGTCGGTTCACTAAACGGGTTTGGGAGGACATTGTTGTTTGGGTGCCTACTGAGGACCTGAAGCCATCGAACTGGGGCGGGGGGGGGGGGGGGGGGAGGGCGCTTCCACTCTTTGTTGCCCTGATGGGAGAGATCTGCCATGTTGTCGGGATGCAATAGGAAAGGCCTCAGGTAGTTGTTGATTCTGGTGATCTAGTGGGAAAGAAATGCGAGAATCTTTGACCACATATTCTCGAGTTGCTAGCAAAGCGTTGTAAAAAATTAAATGTGAGGTGGTGGCATGGAAGCTAGGGCTAAACACTTGAAAGCTCCTTTAACTTTTTCTTAGATGCTTTTCATAATTACAGGGGTTCTGTTTCTTATTTTCATTGGGCTAGTTGCTTCTATGGCTACGGACTTATCCTTGTTGTCTTAAACCATGACATGTCTTTTCCTCCTTATCAATATAATAGGCAGACCTCTTGCATGTTTCAAAAAAATAGTCTGTAGCAGACTAGCAGTTCGGCCATCAACGAGACAGGTTGCAGCAAAGCTAAAGCAACTGGGGAATTACTGATGAACAGTCAGCAGTACGATGTGGTTCATCATACTATCACGCTCCTGAGCTGACAGCAGTCACCGGATACTTGATCTCCAGATGGAGGCCCAAGGCTGAAGCTCCCACTCCACCAGGCACCAGTTCCGGCTGGTCTATTCTATTGCCGCGACGGTACAAGATCTATGTTTTATGGTATTCCCAGTAATCAATAGTTACAGCACATCCAAACTCAAATCCTTGTAATGGCGCTAGCGGCTAGCTACTGCTTATCAACAGCAACTGTGGTCGGCACGTCGACCCTGACCCTGTACTTGTACCGCTTGGCAAAGAAGACGAAAACGAGCAGGTTGACGGTGCTGAGCACGGCGAGCAGCCAGTACAGGTAGTCGAACCTGCCCACGTTGATGTTCTGCGCCAGCCACGACGGCCGCCCCTCCTCATCGTCCCGCGTCGCGGCGTCCACCGCGGTGTTGATCGCCGACGCCACGAAGCAGCCGAGCCCGCCGGCGACGGCGGCGTACGCGGACCCGACGCTGCGCATCGCGTCGGGCGCCTCCTGGTACAGGAACTCCAGGAGCGCGACGAGGCAGAACACCTCGGCCACGCCGATGAGGCAGTACTGGATGAGCAGCCAGTAGGCGCTGAGGTCCGGCATGGGCGTGAGGAAGAGGCCGAGGTATCCGTGGCGGACGGCGTACCCGCGGCGGTACCGCTCGAAGAGCCCCGCCCAGGCCACGGACAGGATGGAGAAGAAGAGGCCCAGCCCGACGCGCTGCAGCTGGGAGGCGCCGTGCGGGTGGCCCGTCAGGCGGCGCGCCAGCGGGGCGAAGGTCTGGTAGTAGAGCGCCAGGATGAGGAAGATGGCCAGGCAGGGGAACACCGGCATGCACGTCACGGGCAGGTGCAGCGCCGCCACGCGGGTGTTCAGCGTGTAGGCCTGCTGCACCGACAGCGTGAGGAACTCGGTGAGGACCACGCTCAGCATCACCGTGCACGCCGGCACCGGCAGCAGCCGCAGCAGGATCTTCACCTCCTCCACCTGCGTCACCGTGCACAGACGCCACGGGTTCACCGCCTCCTCGTCCTCGCCGCCGGCGAGGTCACCCTCCAGCTGCAGCGCGGCCTTGTCGAGCCATCTGAAGTCGTCGGTGTGGTCGATCTTGGCGCTGCCACGGATGGCGGACTTGGCGCCGGCGACCTCGTACAGGCCGACGAAGTCGCCGCTGTCGAAGGCCGCGTCCCGCTTCCTAAAGGCGGCGACGAGCACCTGCGCCACCCGCGTGAGCGGGCTGCCCCCCGGCAGGCGGTGGCGGTACAGCGGCGTGCCCACGAAGAAGAGCGCGTTGGAGGTGCCCATGGCCAGCGCCAGCGTGCCGAACGCCGCCGCCCAGCCGTGCTGCATCTGGATGTAGACCACGGCCGTGAAGGCGGCGATGGCGCCGAGCGTGACGGCGAGGTAGAAGAGGTTGAAGAAGCGGTCGAGCCGGCGCTTGTACCCGGGGCTGCGCTCGTCGAACTGGTCGGCGCCGAAGGAGGAGACGCAGGGCCGGATCCCCGCCGCGCCCAACGCCGTCACGTAGAGCGCCGTCTGGAGGTAGGCCATCTGCCAGGGCGCGGCGGGCGCGCAGGCGCCCAGCAGCATGGCGAGCTTGTCGCAGCCCTCCTGCGCCGGCACGAGCGCCGGCACGCTGGCGCTCACGGTGAGCGCGATGAGCCCCAGCAGGTACATGGTGGTGAAGATGGCGATGGTCCAGTAGCGCCCCAGGTAGGCGTCGGCGAGGAAGCCCCCCAGCACGGAGGACGCCTGGGAGATGCCGAGGAAGTTGTTGACGGCGTTGGCGGAGCTGGCGAACGGGCGGTGCATCACCTTGAACATGAAGATGACCATGTTGACGGAGAGCCCGAAGTAGGCCATGCGCTCCGCCATCTCGTTGCCGAAGATGAAGAAGGCGGCCACCCACCCCCCGGTCCTCGACAGGTCCTGGATGGGCTCGCCGCGGATGTTGACCGGCGTGGTGCCGCCGGCGGCGGCGGCGGAGGGCGGCTCGTAGGCGGCGCTGAGAGGTGTCCTGGCGCGGGAGACGCGGCGCTCGTCGCTCTCCATGAAGTGCGCACCCAGCTTCTTGCGCTGCAGCGCTGACAGCGAGCCTGGCTCCGGCAGTAGCACCTCCGGCGACTTGATCTCCTTAGCCGACGCCGGTGGTGGTGGTGGTGGTGCTTGCAGCTCCGTCTCGGACGCCGGAGCCATGCGGGTGGCGGGCGAAAGCAATCGGATCTTCGCGAGAACAGGGGAGGCGAAGCCCTGATCGGCGGCGGCGGCAGCAGCAGCAGCCGGCGCTGCCTATCTAGTAGAGACTAGTGGGCGTCGTCACCGGGAACGGGAGGCTGAAGCGCAGACGCGCGCAATCGTGTCCAGCCCTTCCCTGCCGGCTGCCGCGATGCACACAGATACGCACGCATTTATTAGCGGAGCTCGCCAGCACGGATGAGCTGCAAGCAGTCAGTTTAATGGCAGCATTAAGCGCGACAGGGACGAAGTGGGACGACGACGGGACCCCTCCGTCCTACGTTCCCGCGCTGCACACTGCAGTAGCTACAAATATCTCACCCTGCCGCTATATGCTGCCGGATCTAGCCATGAACATGCAGGTGGCAGTACAGCAGATTTAGATGAGTTTTACAGAGCAGGGTAGGCCTGCTGCTGGCAGACCTCAACTTCCCTTTCCCCTCTTGCGGACCGGGGAAGAAGACAAGGCAGCAATCCTGAACCTGAACGCGCGGTACGGCGTGGTGGTGGTTGAACGCGCGGGATGGGCAATTGGGCAGCGACAAGGTGCACCGGCCGGGCCGGGCCGTCCACGTCCAGGTCCGTTGTTCAGGACGCCCGGAGCAGTGCGCGTGCTCCAACCACCAAAAAAATGACAGCCGCAACCGCAAGAGGGCAGAGGCAGGCCCGCCGGGCCACCGGCGCCAGCCGCCAGAAACAGGGGCGCTCGAGTGGACAGGGTGGGTGGTCGATCAAGAGCCCGAGTGGACGGCACGCGGGACGACGAGCGCCACTGGCTAATGAATGATTCGCCGCAGGGAGCGAGCCGCAACCGAAGTGGTTGCCCTCCTAGGTACGGCGAGGACCGGCCGGAGCCACAACGACCGCAAGTCCGCCGCTATTGCCACCACCACGAACGACCAAAACAAAACAAAAAAAAAACTCTAGAAGAAACGAAAGGAGATGACACTCGCCCCCGCCCGCTCGGCAACACCTGTAAAAATAACTACGTACCGATGCTAGTGCGAACTGCGAACCAAGTGTGTGGAGCGTTGAGGACTTGAGGCTCCACTAACTACGTCACTACGTGGTGGCAGGCTGGGAGCTTTGGAATCGATTTAAAGGATAATCATCATCTGTTTTTTATTAATCACACACCTCAGACCTCACGCCTCAGTGTCAGTTCTGTTCTGGGAGCAATACTGAGGACTCAATGATGGTGCTTAGTACGTGTAAACACTGGTACTAGCAACAATATTGCGAGCAAGCTGATCGGATCGGATCGGCCGTGGGATCGGGTGGTTGGTCTCTCCTCCGATCACGGCGGGGGATCGGAGTTAATGCACAGGACAGGGGACGGCACAGTGGCCTGCCTGCTGCCTGCTAGCCTGATCGCCATTGGACCGTCCCTATCCCATGGAGCTGCAGACGCGGCGTTCGTGCTGCTGCAGCAGAGAGAACTAGAGCGCGCGCAAGCGCAACGCATGTGGCAGCGGGTTGAAGGGACGAGAGTGGTGGCCGCGCACGCGCCATGGGGGCAGGGCATGCATGATATAAGCGCCCGCCAGCCGCCAGGGCAAGCACCATGCATGCATGCCGCCAGAGAAAGAGGGTCGGGATCGCAGGAGGCCGACCGCCATTAAATTCTTCTCCATCCAGCGCCCGCCACCATCGCCGTTACTGGCCGGGCGTCGCACACCCGTGGTGTGGTGTGGTGCGACGGCGCCCCACCTAACAACACCCTCCCTGCTCAGTTAATTTTGGTCAGAGCCTTGAGGACGGACAAGGATGGATGGAGATTGGAGAGGGAGGAAGACGACGACGACAACGATCAATGACAGCAGGTTTCTTATATCCAAACAGTCTTAGCTTCACTAACTTTAGCTTAAAAAACTGAAATTAGACCTCAGTTTCATGAAATTTTTAAATCTCCTCAAAGGTTGCACAAAAATTAACCACCATATCATTGGTTACATAACCTAACGATTCACGTCTCTCTATATACCAGCTAATCATTAAGTATAATTAAGGAACTCATGTAAATTAATTGTATTACAGAAGTTGGAGTCTATGTGCAAGCTAGACATTCATGAAACTCGTTTTATCAAGATATCGAAGTTGTTTTATCGTGAAGCTAAAAAACCGAAATTGTAATTTTTAAAGCGAAACCCTCCTAAATAGGGTTTAATACGTCGTCACGTGCGTCTTTTTACGACTTTGATTTCGTTACGGTCTTGCCTTGGCTTCAAGTGTTTTGATCGGTCTTTTTTAGGATGTTTAGTTTAGTCTATTATCTTCTTACATCTTACTTTTTCATTATTTGTGGAATAAAATGAATTGATTAATCATTATCTTATTCCTTAGTTAGTATTAACATGAGAAATATAATCATCCTATTAAATTAAAAAATAAACTTATAATATTGTCGGCGTTTCGAGACCGGGGGTCCCCGAGCCGACGAGTGAGTGTGCCGCGTGCCCCAGCCCAGATGGGTCGAGCGCGTGGGCGAGCGCGAAGGGGGGAGAGCGAGGTGGCCGGAGCCGGGTCATGAGGGAGGCGCAGATCCCGCGGCCTTCGTGTTCGTCCCGCGCCCAGGTCGGGTGCGCTTGCAGTAGGGGGTTACAAGCGTCCGCGCGGGTGAGGGGAGCGAGCGGCCCCAAGAGAGCGCCTGCCCCTGCCCTCGTTCCCGCGAGGCCAACCTTCTCTAAGAAGGCCCTGGTCCTTCCTTTTATAGGCGCAAGGAGAGGATCCAGGTGTACAATGGGGATGCAGCAGAGTGCTACGTGTCTAGCGGGGGAGAGCTAGCGCCCTGGGTACATGCCAATGTGGCAGCCGGAGAGAACTTGGCACCCAGCTGGTGTGGTGTCGTGGCTGTCGGAGGAGTAACGGAGCCTGGTGGAGGGACAGCTGTTGGAACAGTTGGGCTCTTGCTGACGTCTCCCTGCTTCCGTAAGGGAGCCGAGAGCCGCCGTCGTCATGGGTCTAGCGGGGCGCCATCATTGCCTATCTGGCGGAGCTAGCCAGATGGGACGTCGGTCTTGTTCTCTGCGACCCAAGTCGGCTCGGGGCAGGGTGATGATGGCGCTTCCTGTTGACGTGGCGGACTTGTGCCCTAGGTCGGGCGACGTGGAGGCTCCTCCGAGGCCGAGGTCGAGTCTGTCTTCCATGGCCGAGGCCGAGCCCGAGCTCCTGGGTCGGGCGAGGCGGAGGTCGTTCGGCAGAGGCCAGGGCGGAGTCCGAGCCCTGGGTCGGGCGAAGCGGAGTTCGTCGTCTTCCGGGGCCTTAGCCCGAGTCCGAGCCCTGGGTCGGGCGGAGCGGAGTTCGCCGTCTTCCGGGGCCTTAGCCCGAGTCCGAGCCCTGGGTCGGGCGGAGCGGAGTTCGCCGTCTTCCGGGGCCTTAGCCCGAGTCCGAGCCCTGGGTCGGGCGGAGCTTTCTATGGCGCCTTTGGCAAAGCCTGGCCGCCCGTCAGTCTCACTCTTTGCGTTAAATGCCCCAGTGACTTGGTCGGTCAGCGCGGTGATTTAGTCAGGGTTGCTTCTTCACGAAGGCAAGGCCTCGGGCGAGCCAGAGATGCGTCTGCCGTAAAAAAGGGGGTCTCGGGCGAGACGGAAACACCTCAGGGTCGGCTGCCCTTGCCCGAGGCTAGGCCCGGGCGTGGCGTGATCGAGTCGCTCGTATGGACTGATCCCTGACTTAATCAAACCCATCAGGCCTCTGCAGCTTTATGCTGATGGGGGTTACCAGCTGAGAATTAGGCGTCTTGAGGGTACCCCTAATTATGGTCCCCGACAGTAGCCCCCGAGCCTCGAAGGGAGTGTTAGCACTCGCTTGGAGGCTTTCGTCGCACTTTTTTGCAAGGGGACCAGCCTTTCTCGATTGCACTTTGTTCCGGTGGGTGCGCGCGAGCGCACCCGCCGGGTGTAGCCCCCGAGGCCTCGGAGGAGTGGTTTCACTCCTTCGAGGTCTTAATGCCTTGCGTAATGCTTCGGCTGGTCTGGCGGTTCCCTCATGCGAACAGGCCGTAGCCCGGGTGCACTGTCGGGGCCCAAGTTCTCGGGCTGGTATGTTGACGCTGTCAACGGTTTGGCCGGAGCCGGGTTTGCGAGAGCAGCCCCCGAGCCTCCGCACAGGGCGAGAGGGCGATCAGGGACAGACTCGGCTTTTTTACATACGCCCCTACGTCGCCTTTCCGCAAGGAGGAGGGGGGGAGAGCGCCATGTTACCCTCGATGGGCACCGAACATGGTGTCTCCGGTGAGCTGCAAGCGGGTAATCCGAGTGGACGTCCGTGCCCCGTTCGTTGGGGGTCGGCTAGGGGCCCGGAGGCACGCCCAAAAGTACCTGCGGGTGATCTGCCGGACCCGGTCCCCTGGCGACGGGGTCCGAGGGCTCGTTGCCTCCCTCCGATGGGATTCCGTTACAGGATCGTTCCCGCTGGTCTCGAAAATGTCCTAGGGTACCTCGGGAGCGCAGCCCCAGCCTTGGTTATGTATCGAACGTACCCCTGGTCATCCCTCGCTCGGTGTCTGAGGCGACTGTGAACCCTTCGGGGGGCCAGCCTTCGAACCCCTGATCAGTAATGGGCGCGGAGCCCGAGTAGCCTGAGGCGGTCGTGGAACCTTTCGGGAGGCCGACCTTCGAACCCCTGACCAGTAGTGGGTGTCGGGCCCACGCGATCTGAGGCGGCTGTTGAACCCTTCGGGGGGCCAGCCTTCGAACCCCTGATCAGTAAGGAGGCTCGGAGCCTAGTTCCTTCACGGGGAAGGATCCCTTTGGGGGTATCCCCTTTCCCGGTCCCTGTTGCAAGAGATAGAGAAAGAGGAAAAAGGGAAAAAGGATACAAAATTGAACGACGTGGCGTACCTTTTTTGGTGGGGTCGTTTTTGCGAAGGCGAAGCGTCGCCAGCTGCTTCTGCCAGAAGCGCCGCCTGTCGAGCCGCGGAGTTAATGCGCCGGGGCGAGTAGTTGGCGAGGCTGCCGTTGCGCGTGCGCGAGCCGTTCGAGGAACGGCTGTTTTGCTTCGCGTTTTTTGAACCCTGCGTCCGGTCCGGGCGGAACGTTGGAACCGTCTTCGCCTTGGTCTTTATATACCCCGGAGAGGGTCCGGTGACGGTTCTTGACTCCGCTTCTTGCCTCCCTCTTAGATTTTTTGCAGCCTGAGAGATCCAGCCCGGGGAAAGAAAACCGCCCTCCCTGTCCTTCGCGCCGCCACCCTTTCCGCTCGGCGATGGCTGACCGGGTGACCATCATCTCGCCGCGCGACCCATGGCCCTTCTCCACGGTGACGGCGAGTGATCTGGAGGATCTCGTCGGCGAGGGTTTGCTCCGACCCCTCACCGACGAGCAGCGGCCGGAATGGATTCCTCCCACGGGCGGAGTCGCTCCATCCCCACCGTCGGGGTACGTCGTGAGCTTCGTCTCCTTCCATGAGCGGGGATTTGGTGTGCCGACGAGCCGCTTCATGCGGGCCATCCTGTTCCATTATGGGGTGGAGTTGCACAACCTCACCCCCAACTCCATCTCGCAGGCCGCTATCTTCGTAGCGGTGTGCGAAGGGTATTTGGGGATCGCCCCCCATTGGGATTTGTGGACCCATCTCTTCTTCGCCGAGCTTTTTGCCTTGCCGACGGGGGAGAGGAAGGTCCGCGCAGCGGTGCGGGCCGGCGGCTGTACCCTTTTGTTGAGGCAGTCGCGGTCTTCGTAGTATATCCCAGCCGTCCTCGCATCCTCGAACAAGGGGTGGCAGCGCCGGTGGTTCTACCTCCGGAATGACGAAGAGTTGCTCCCACCGTTCACTCATCGGGTCGTTACCGCCGCCACCGACGCCTGGCGCCACGGGACTCCACACGAGAGGCAGAAGAACCTCGAACCTCTTCTCCAGGCCCTGAAGGCGCTGCGGGAGGGAGGACTTACCGCCGCGGGAGTAGTTGCCGCCATCCACCGTCGGAGAGTGCTCCCCTTGGCGGAGCGGCGGCTGCCGCTTTGGGAGATGACCCTGGAGGCCGACTGGGAGGGGTCGCGGATGTCCCCTGATTCTCTTCCCCCCGACGCCCTCCAATGGCGGGTGTCGGCCGCGATGGGGAAGCCGGACCCCCACGCCCTCTCCCAGCCTCGGATGCGCCCCGATCAGGGGTGCGTCACTCTGGTGAGTGTTCGCCCCTTCCTTCTTCATACATCGGGTTGCTCCTGGTTCTCACGATTGGGTTTCTCCCCCCCCCTTCTTTAGGAGGTGGGGTGGCACAAACCCTCCCTGCCGCGGGTCCCGGAGGACGCGGTGGGTCGGGCAGCGCGGCGGGTCGCCGCGGAGGAGGAGAAGAAGAAGAAGGATGCGGAGAAGGCCCGGGCCCGCAAGCGGAGGCGGGCTCGGGACTCCTTGGAGAAACACCGTCGCCAGCAGGAGAGGGAAGGACTCCCAAGGGAGCCGTCGCCGGAGACATCCGATGACGATGATGACGATGGTGAGGAGGAGGAGGACGACATGGCCGCCCGTCTCGGCCTCAGCCCCGGCTTGGGGTGTGGCCAGGAGCCGTCGAGTCAGCCCCCGAGCGGGCTGATGTCGTCGGTTCCTGGAGCCGGGATGCCGGATCCCCGACCCGAGGGGCGGGGGCAACCCGAGAGGGTACTTGACCCCTCGGCTGGAGGAGCTGACGCGACTCCAAGGAGCCGGGCCGAGGTACCCGTCCCTCGAGAGCCGTCCCCCGCGCCGGCAGCGCGGGGGAGTGGTCCTCAGGTTGTCATGGCGGCGCCTGGGCAGTCCGCCTCCCGGGCGTCAGGGGCGCCCAGAGCGAGGGTGGTGCCGAGGCTGTCGGCGAAGCGGACCTCGGCGGCGGTTCCAGGGAGCGAGAGCCAAGAGACCTCCCCCCAGGCACAGTGGATCATGGCCCGGAGCGGGTAAGTACCTTGGAATGTCTTTGTCCCAGCGCTTCATTCATACGTCCCGGCCATGATTTTCCCTTTCTTCTTCTTTTTTTTTCAGCAAGCGGAGCCATGGCCATACCGACCTGGCGCCCCGGAAAGCCCTTAAGACGGCGTCGGTCCACGCGGCTGGCGTCACCCCGGGCCCTGCCGCTCAGCCGACCCTTTCGCAGGGCGCTTCGCCTCATGGGGCTCAGGCGTCGCATGTCTCGGGGGAGCAGGTCCCCGAGGCGGGCTCTTCTACCGAGGCGGCCATCGTGATCGGGGAGGCGGCCGGCGCCGACGCGGTCCCGAACCCGTCTGCCGTGCCGGCCATGCCGGCGCCTGCCGCCACCGCAGTTGCCACCGTCCTAGTCGGAGGGCATATGGTTGCTGCCGGCGTCGAGACGGCCGCAGCGTCGGTGCCCAGGGCCTCGGAAGAGGTGGGCATGGACGCGCGGTTCATCCAGGCGGGTGGCAGCCTCGTTGCTGTGCGGCGGAGCCCCGAGGCCCGGCGCCAGTTGCTCCGATTCCGGACCCGCGAGGCCTCGGACCCTATCTTCGTTCTCGACGACGAACAGGAGGACCAGTCCTGGGACGAGCTCCGCAAGCGTGCGGAAGCAACGGTGGGGTCGCTTCGATCGTCGCTGGAGGTTCTTTGCGGGGACGTCCCCAAAATCCTCCAGGTAACAGTTTCAGGCACACCTTCTCTCCTCCGTGAGCGAGGCGCTCGCCATGACGCCTTGTTTTCCTTTCCAGGATCTAACGGACCGGAGTGCCGCCAAGTCGTCGTTCATCCGCCGCGAGGCCGACGTCTAGGGCTCGCTGCGATCCTTGAGGACTTCGCTCGCCGGGGCTACCGCGCGCCTTTCTCAGCAGGACGCTAAGATAGCGGACCTCCAGTTGCTCTGCGCTGACCTGAGGGCCGAGGCGGCTGCGGCGCGCGTGGAGGCGCTACGGCAGCGGTCGGAGTTCGCCCAGGTTGTCGTGGAGCGGGACCAATCTCGGGGCCAGGCCGCCGAAGCCGAAAGCCGGGCTAAGACCCTCGCGGCCGATCTAGCCGCAGCCCAAGTCGCGGCCTCGGAGCAGCGCGTCCGAGCCGGAGGTATGCCTCGACTGTCCTCGGTTCTCGTTCTTGTCCGTTTCTTCTGCTTGTGCTTGAGGTCTTTCTTCTGGTTGTTCGCAGAGCTCGAGTCTGCCCTTGACGAGTCTGCCAAAGCGCTTGCCGAGGCGCTTGCTGGAGCTGCCGAGCAGAGGGAGGACGACCTCGCGGCCATGTCCGAGGCCGTCTCGGATGTTTATCGGATCCTTGGCCCTGGCGACGTCCCTTCAGGAAGCTCCCCTCAAAGCCATCTTCAAGCCTTAGGTGATTACGCGCGCGGTAAAGTCCGCGGGGCGCTACACCACGGCGTCAGGCGGGCCTTCGCCGTGCTCGCTTCCCATTACGTGGTGGACCTGGAGCGGGTCAGTGAGGGGTATTGTCTTCCTGACGAAGACGAAGCCGCCCTGGCAGAAGTTCAGCGGCTCGACGCGGTCGCCGCGGGTTTGAGCGCGGCGCTGGCGACCACCTTTGAGGCGGAGATCCTTCCTCCTGCGCCGCCGCTGGAGGCGGAGGTGGACCTTACCGACGGCGAGGGCGGAACTGAGGGCGCGGCGCCCTCCCAGGGCGGCGCCTGATTTTTGTTGGATGTGCGCTCTACCGCGGCCACCGAGGTCTGGACACTTTACTTTTCTTGCATGAAGTCGTACTCTCTTTTCTTTTAATTTTCACACCTGGCCTGACTTGTCAACAATAGGGTGATTTCCCGAGTTGGGTCCTTTTTCGTGGCAAGCGATGAGTGAGGCGTCCCTAGCCCGGAGGCGTAGGTGTTCCTCGGCTCAGTCGGTGTCGCCGCTTATCTGTACCCACGTTCGCTCCTCGAGACCCTGCTTCTGACACATCCGGGAGAACGCAAAAGCCCCTTCTTGATCGAAAAACTTTTTTGACGCGAAAAAGTGCATCCGATCTCGACGCGGAGGGGTTTCCCCTTTTTAGCCCCCGAGGGAGGGTCGGGCTCCGCCGGGGCGAGGCCGACCCTTCCTTGATGACTGATTCTCGTGTGTGAGTGGGGGAAGGGCGCAGCCCCCGGGCGTCGTCCGTGCAGAGGCCGTTTGACGAGTCGGGCTCCTGCCCGAATATCCGGCGAGTGCTCGGTGACATCCCTCGGTATGCCGGGCATGTCCGAGGGACCCCACGCAAAAATGTCGTCGTTTGTGCGGGGAAAGTCGGCGAGCACTGCTTCCTATTTGGGGTCGAGCCCGGAACTGATCCGGACCTGCTTGGAGGTGTCGCCACTGGGGTCGAGAGGGACGGCCTTAACCGTCCCCGCTGGCTCGAAGTTGCCGGCGTGTCGCTTCACGTCCGGCACCTCTCGGGAGAGGCTTTCCAGGTCGGCGATGAGGGCCTCGGACTCGGCGAGGGCCTCGGCGTACTCCACGCACTCCACATCGCATTCGAACGCGTGTTTGTACGTGGGGCCGACGGTGATGACCCCGTTGGGGCCCGGCATCTTGAGCTTCAGGTAGGTGTAGTTGGGGATGGCCATGAACTTCGCGTAGCATGGCCTTCCCAATACTGCGTGGTAGGTTCCTCGGAACCCGACCACCTCGAACGTCAAAGTCTCCCTTCGAAAGTTGGAGGGTGTTCCGAAGCAGACAGGAAGGTCGAGCTGTCCGAGGGGCTGGACGCGCTTCCCAGGAATGATCCCGTGGAAGGGCGCAGCGCCTGCTCGGACGGATGACAGATCGACGCGCAGGAGCCTGAGGGTCTCAGCGTAGATGATATTGAGGCAGCTGCCCCCATCCATCAGGACCTTGGTGAGCCTGACGTCGCCGATGACGGGATCGACGACGAGCGGTGTAACACCCAAATTCTGAATTTGGGAATTGGTAGAAGGAATTTGAGCAAAGAAACATTTATAAGTGATTAAACTTTATAGCTCACCCTTTTCAAAGGAACATGATCATAATAAATAAGGAAACATTATGTAGTAATTGTGCATCATGTGAAAGTTTAAACTTGTGCATAAATTTGAAATCTAGAATTTAAAACTGGGTTTGATTTGAATAGGAATTTGGGTTTTTAAAATAAGAAGAAAAGGAAAGTATATACAAAATAAAAAGTATAAATAAAAGTAAGACCAGAGTTTACAAATTATACTTTCAATCTGAGGAGAATTTACCAAAGAATTTGATTTTGAAATTTGAATTTGAATTGGATTTGAAAATGGGGAAAAGAAAATAGGAAATAAAAAGAAAAAGGAACACTATGCCTCCATGGGCCGGCGGCCACCATTTCGGCCCATATCCCGCGCGGCCCAGCCTCTCTCGCGGCGCCGACAGGTGGGCCCGCCCTGTCAGCCGCTCCCTCCCTCCGCGCTACGCGCTCGTCGTCTGTCTCTGGTCCGCGGGCCCCGTTGCTCAGCCACACCCCTCCCTCGCGCGTCGGGCGCACTCTCGCCCTCACCTCTCACTGGCTCGCGGGACCCACGCGTCAGCTCCTTCCCTCTCCCAACAGAATCGCCGCGGCTCAACGGATCGCGCGAGCTCGCCGCCGAGGATCGCGCGCCTACCGACCACCGCCTCCTTCTCGCTCGGACTTTGCTCCGGGTATAAAAGCTCACCGTGCTCGCCTCCCTCCCTTCATCCCCCACTGCCAGCCACCATCACCGTGAGAGAAAGAAACCGGAGTGGAGCGCCGCCGCCACGGCATAACACCATCCGCCGCGCGCCAAGACTCGCTCGCCGCCGACTTATCCTCGATTTGGTGTGTGGGATCCATCTCCGGGACCCCTTGAAGCCGGTGCGGAGTTTGCCCGGGCTCGTCTTCGTCCAGGGAGCGTCGAATTCCTCGTCGAACTTCGTTGCTCCGCCGCGACTCCGCCTTCGTCGTCGCCGGACCCTCTGCGCGCCGTAATCGTCGGTAATAACCCTTCCACCTTGTTCGCCATACCCTCGGCTGCGTGGCGCACCGTTTAATTGCTAGAATAGCGCGCCTGGTCGTCGGATTGGGTTTACTCCGGCGGGGGACCGCCGTGTGGCTTGGGCGGCGCCGCCGTCCCGAGCTGGTGGTTGGGGAAACACGCGATGGCCGTCGATCTCCCAGTAAACGGCTCTGATTAGAAGACAGCGTACCCCTTCGTCACGTTGCTCGGGCACCGTCGATCTCTGATCGGATGGGTGGAGTTAGATCTAGCATAATTAAATCGTGACCGTTGAACTCAGATCCGACGGTGTAGATTATGTACCGTTACGGCCGTGTGTGGGTCTAATCTGGGCCGCACACTGGTGATCCAACGGCCCACATCTACGGATACCCCTTCGCGTGGCAATTTTTCTAAAGAAACCCTAGATTTCTAAGAAATAAACCCGCCGTCCACCTATTACTGTACACTGAGTCTAGGATAACTTACGCCTGACCCCCTGAGTTTCCTGGAAATTGACGCCCAGTCCAGAGACATTTAAAAACAGAGAAATAATATTAGAAATTCATTTTTAATACAAAAACAAATCTAGAAACTTGTAAAATGCATAGAAAATTCATTTTAGCTCCAAATTGAGTCATTCCAATTCCTAAAATTTTGTAATAATATTCTCTATCATTTAGAATCACTGTTTTGACATGAACTCTGTCAGAAAATTTATTTATCATTTAATCATACTTTAATCATATTAAACCTTAGGAAAATCATAACTTGAATTCTACAACTCCAAAATTAATAATTCTTTTTCCTGTGATCTTATTTTAATATGTAGATTATTAATGTGCATTTTGTTCTTATGTTTGGTGTAATGTTAATTTTGCCTATACAATGTTTGTTTGAATTGCTACGACTAGCAGTGAGAACACGTGTCACCTGAAGATCATCCTGGTACCTGGATTCTCAAGGCCCAGGCAAGTTGTGCCCTTGATCACTTCTTTTTACCCAGCCATGTTCTGATTAATCATAATGATCTGCATAGGTTAATTTGATGGGACCCAACAGGTTACCTAGTTTGATTATCTTTATACCTTGTTTACCACTGATCTTTCTGGGTAGTACTTGCTAGTGCTATATGTGGCTTTGGGTATAGAGATACACCTTACTATTCATGATTATACTTTTGTTATCAGTTGTTATTTATGGTTCATGTTAAGATCATTATGTTAATTGGAACATGGAGAACCACCCGGGAAAACAGTGCTACCACAAGGGTAGTATGGGATGCCCTTGGCTGATTAATTAGGAAAGCTAGTGGAAGACTACCTTACCCGAAAGGGGCAAGGGCAGTAGGGGAGAGGTCAGTGCGGGAAGTGCCCTCGGGAGGATTTTGCTGCGATGGCGGTCCTGCAAGGGATTCCTGTACTGGATCTTCCTATAAACTGTAGCGGGTTTTCGGAAGCTAGTGGAACTTTGTAAAGGCCTCGTAGTGCTACCCTGCCTCACTTCCTTGGTAGAGGTGTATGGGATTCATGACCCCTTGGCAGATGGGTAACACGACTTGTGGGTAAAGATGCGCAACCTCTGCAGAGTGTAAAACTGGTATACTAGCCGTGCTCACGGTCATGAGCAGCTCGGACACTCACATGATTAAATTATGGAACTAACTTCAATTTGTCATATGCATTGCATCGCGGGTGAAGTTGTTATTTTTGTTCTACTACTTAATTGGGTTTGGTTTGGTATTTACTTATACTTAGTAATTGCTAATAAAATTTTGACCAATTTTAAAAGCAATGCTCAGCTCTAACCCTCTTCTTTGGTAAGCCTTACACTTCATGTGAGCTCCCACCTTTGGCGAGTTCATGCACATTATTCCCCACAACTTGTTGAGCGATGAACGTATGTGAGCTCACTCTTGCTGTCTCACATACACCACAGGTCAAGACCAGGTACTGCAGGATGATGCTCATGGAGGATGCTGTGATGAGTTCGTGAGTGGTCTAGGTCGTCGTCTCCCAGTCAACTTTGGGTTGCTGGACCGTTGTCTCCTTATAATGTAATTATTTATTTTGTATAGAACTCCTGTTATATATAAAGTTGTGACATTCGATCCTGTGCCACTATACATCATATGTATGAGACTTGGTCCCAGCATACCTGGTGTTTATGTTAACCCCGGGTTTTGGACCCCTAAAATCCGGGTGTTACAGAAGTGGTATCAGAGGAATGTTGACGGTAGGACGAAACCTAGATAGAACTGGACAACCAATACTTACTTACCTTTGCTACTCTGATTCTTTCTAAACTTATCTTAATCTTTTTCTCATCTATTTCCGCTTACTCTGATTATTCTTACCTTTATCTTTCTAAAGACAAACTTGGATTTCACACTTTGAAATCCTGTGCCTAAAGTGACTTTAGGAATAGGAGACCTAATCCTAGGAACAAAAACAAAACTATTTTATAAGTGTCTATGTATTTGAATGTTTGTTCTTATGATATCTGTCTGATTTGGATCTTTGATTGAGTGTGATGGGTTGTGGAGTAATGTCCATAATTGCATCTATACCTATACCTAGACATAAGGGAGAATACTTATAAAACAGACAACATAGATTATTCCCCATTAAACATATATCAAGTTTAATAGATCCATCTTATCTTAAAAGACCCTCTCCTTATCTTAATAGATCCATCTCATCTTAAAAGATACCCATCTTATCTTGAAAAGATTTTATCTCATCTTAATAGACCTAACTGATCTCGAAAGATTCTATCTTATCTTATGAATTCATCTTGCCCTAAATTGGATATTTATTCCCCTCTAGAGTAACAACCATGATCAACTGCAAATTAACTAGATCTTATCTAGTTAAACTAGTCATACCAATCTAATTTAGAACTCATCTAACCTAATATGATCTAATCTAAAGTGACTTATCAAACATGTTAGATAGTACTAGTGAAATGGATTAGACCTTACTCCTATAAAAATGATTTAATCTAAATTGATGCCCTAGATTAACTTGACCATATACATATGCAATTACCTTAACCATCTGATAGTTGCATAACCTCTCAATTGTAAACTAGCAAGAGACTCTATCTCATCATAACATATCTAACTAATCACAAAACATCCTAACATATTTTACCCTGTTGAACCTATCTAACCTAAACTAGTTCAATCTAGTCATATCCAATTTAATCTAGATCTTATCTTACCTAATGTGACCTGATCTAGTGTGGTCTAATGTGATCTAGCTTAAATGTGGTCCACTTAAACAGATTAATGACACTAGTAAAAGAGATTAGACCCCACTAGCCATGCATTAACTTATCTTAGCACATTGGATCAATTCAACCATGAGCTAACCCAACCCATAGAACCATGATGAATGATATAACCTTTCTATTCCCACCTAATAACAAACAAACTTTTAACCTACATCTTGTAGCCTATCTCACCCATGTATATCTCTCATCTTGACAGATTCTATCTTACCCTTGGATATTCACCTTATATGATTGGTTACCCCAATCTGGACATAAATTAAGCCCTACCAAAGAATCTATAGATTATAACCAACTACTAGCTTATCCATTCCGCTTAGTAATTTCCTTTGCAAAACTATTACCACATGCTTCTAACTTTCATGGTCAATACCAGGAAAGGAAAGATTATCACGTAACAACAAACAGAAAATGAATCCTCCAAATCCTCCACCTGTTGACCTCAATCAAGTGGTTGCTACCCAAAGACTGGTAATACAACAGTTAACGGACATGGTGACCGAGATGCGGAATCAGATAAGACAACAACGCGAGGAAATACGTCAAGCCCGCCAAGAAATAAGGCAAGCACGGCTGGAGAGACAACAACAACAACAACCCCCACCACCACCAGCTTCACCAAGCTACATAGATATAAATTATGATGATTTGTAAGATCTAGGTGTTACTTTAGTAATATGATAATATTTTAGAAGAAATAATAAAGGTCTATTGACCCAATGTTTTGTTAAAGAATTATACCTCATACTGAGATCTCTTTGTTTGTGCATATGAGTATGCATCCTTTTTCCTTACAAATCTCGAGGACGAGATTATTTTTAAGGGGGGTAGGATTTGTAACACCCAAATTCTGAATTTGGGAATTGGTAGAAGGAATTTGAGCAAAGAAACATTTATAAGTGATTAAACTTTATAGCTCACCCTTTTCAAAGGAACATGATCATAATAAATAAGGAAACATTATGTAGTAATTGTGCATCATGTGAAAGTTTAAACTTGTGCATAAATTTGAAATCTAGAATTTAAAACTGGGTTTGATTTGAATAGGAATTTGGGTTTTTAAAATAAGAAGAAAAGGAAAGTATATACAAAATAAAAAGTATAAATAAAAGTAAGACCAGAGTTTACAAATTATACTTTCAATCTGAGGAGAATTTACCAAAGAATTTGATTTTGAAATTTGAATTTGAATTGGATTTGAAAATGGGGAAAAGAAAATAGGAAATAAAAAGAAAAAGGAACACTATGCCTCCATGGGCCGGCGGCCACCATTTCGGCCCATATCCCGCGCGGCCCAGCCTCTCTCGCGGCGCCGACAGGTGGGCCCGCCCTGTCAGCCGCTCCCTCCCTCCGCGCTACGCGCTCGTCGTCTGTCTCTGGTCCGCGGGCCCCGTTGCTCAGCCACACCCCTCCCTCGCGCGTCGGGCGCACTCTCGCCCTCACCTCTCACTGGCTCGCGGGACCCACGCGTCAGCTCCTTCCCTCTCCCAACAGAATCGCCGCGGCTCAACGGATCGCGCGAGCTCGCCGCCGAGGATCGCGCGCCTACCGACCACCGCCTCCTTCTCGCTCGGACTTTGCTCCGGGTATAAAAGCTCACCGTGCTCGCCTCCCTCCCTTCATCCCCCACTGCCAGCCACCATCACCGTGAGAGAAAGAAACCGGAGTGGAGCGCCGCCGCCACGGCATAACACCATCCGCCGCGCGCCAAGACTCGCTCGCCGCCGACTTATCCTCGATTTGGTGTGTGGGATCCATCTCCGGGACCCCTTGAAGCCGGTGCGGAGTTTGCCCGGGCTCGTCTTCGTCCAGGGAGCGTCGAATTCCTCGTCGAACTTCGTTGCTCCGCCGCGACTCCGCCTTCGTCGTCGCCGGACCCTCTGCGCGCCGTAATCGTCGGTAATAACCCTTCCACCTTGTTCGCCATACCCTCGGCTGCGTGGCGCACCGTTTAATTGCTAGAATAGCGCGCCTGGTCGTCGGATTGGGTTTACTCCGGCGGGGGACCGCCGTGTGGCTTGGGCGGCGCCGCCGTCCCGAGCTGGTGGTTGGGGAAACACGCGATGGCCGTCGATCTCCCAGTAAACGGCTCTGATTAGAAGACAGCGTACCCCTTCGTCACGTTGCTCGGGCACCGTCGATCTCTGATCGGATGGGTGGAGTTAGATCTAGCATAATTAAATCGTGACCGTTGAACTCAGATCCGACGGTGTAGATTATGTACCGTTACGGCCGTGTGTGGGTCTAATCTGGGCCGCACACTGGTGATCCAACGGCCCACATCTACGGATACCCCTTCGCGTGGCAATTTTTCTAAAGAAACCCTAGATTTCTAAGAAATAAACCCGCCGTCCACCTATTACTGTACACTGAGTCTAGGATAACTTACGCCTGACCCCCTGAGTTTCCTGGAAATTGACGCCCAGTCCAGAGACATTTAAAAACAGAGAAATAATATTAGAAATTCATTTTTAATACAAAAACAAATCTAGAAACTTGTAAAATGCATAGAAAATTCATTTTAGCTCCAAATTGAGTCATTCCAATTCCTAAAATTTTGTAATAATATTCTCTATCATTTAGAATCACTGTTTTGACATGAACTCTGTCAGAAAATTTATTTATCATTTAATCATACTTTAATCATATTAAACCTTAGGAAAATCATAACTTGAATTCTACAACTCCAAAATTAATAATTCTTTTTCCTGTGATCTTATTTTAATATGTAGATTATTAATGTGCATTTTGTTCTTATGTTTGGTGTAATGTTAATTTTGCCTATACAATGTTTGTTTGAATTGCTACGACTAGCAGTGAGAACACGTGTCACCTGAAGATCATCCTGGTACCTGGATTCTCAAGGCCCAGGCAAGTTGTGCCCTTGATCACTTCTTTTTACCCAGCCATGTTCTGATTAATCATAATGATCTGCATAGGTTAATTTGATGGGACCCAACAGGTTACCTAGTTTGATTATCTTTATACCTTGTTTACCACTGATCTTTCTGGGTAGTACTTGCTAGTGCTATATGTGGCTTTGGGTATAGAGATACACCTTACTATTCATGATTATACTTTTGTTATCAGTTGTTATTTATGGTTCATGTTAAGATCATTATGTTAATTGGAACATGGAGAACCACCCGGGAAAACAGTGCTACCACAAGGGTAGTATGGGATGCCCTTGGCTGATTAATTAGGAAAGCTAGTGGAAGACTACCTTACCCGAAAGGGGCAAGGGCAGTAGGGGAGAGGTCAGTGCGGGAAGTGCCCTCGGGAGGATTTTGCTGCGATGGCGGTCCTGCAAGGGATTCCTGTACTGGATCTTCCTATAAACTGTAGCGGGTTTTCGGAAGCTAGTGGAACTTTGTAAAGGCCTCGTAGTGCTACCCTGCCTCACTTCCTTGGTAGAGGTGTATGGGATTCATGACCCCTTGGCAGATGGGTAACACGACTTGTGGGTAAAGATGCGCAACCTCTGCAGAGTGTAAAACTGGTATACTAGCCGTGCTCACGGTCATGAGCAGCTCGGACACTCACATGATTAAATTATGGAACTAACTTCAATTTGTCATATGCATTGCATCGCGGGTGAAGTTGTTATTTTTGTTCTACTACTTAATTGGGTTTGGTTTGGTATTTACTTATACTTAGTAATTGCTAATAAAATTTTGACCAATTTTAAAAGCAATGCTCAGCTCTAACCCTCTTCTTTGGTAAGCCTTACACTTCATGTGAGCTCCCACCTTTGGCGAGTTCATGCACATTATTCCCCACAACTTGTTGAGCGATGAACGTATGTGAGCTCACTCTTGCTGTCTCACATACACCACAGGTCAAGACCAGGTACTGCAGGATGATGCTCATGGAGGATGCTGTGATGAGTTCGTGAGTGGTCTAGGTCGTCGTCTCCCAGTCAACTTTGGGTTGCTGGACCGTTGTCTCCTTATAATGTAATTATTTATTTTGTATAGAACTCCTGTTATATATAAAGTTGTGACATTCGATCCTGTGCCACTATACATCATATGTATGAGACTTGGTCCCAGCATACCTGGTGTTTATGTTAACCCCGGGTTTTGGACCCCTAAAATCCGGGTGTTACAAGCGGGTACTTCCCCGGGCTCGGCACGTGGTCGGGGTGGTCATCTTGGTCGAAGGTGATGGGCTTGTCGGACCAGTCTAGGTAGACTGGCGCCGCCACCTTCACCGAGCAGACCTCCCGACGCTCTTGCTTACGATGCCGAGCCGAGGCATTCGCCGCATGCCCTCCGTAGATCATGAAGCAGTCGCGGACCTCGGGGAACTCTCCTGCTTGGTGATCTTCCTTTTTGTCGTCATCGTGGGCCCTGCCACCCTCTGCGGGTGGCCCGGCCCGGTGGAAGTGGCGCCGAAGCATGACGCACTCCTCGAGGGTGTGCTTGACGGGCCCCTGATGGTAAGGGCACGTCTCCTTGAGTGCCTTGTCGAAGAGGTTGGCGCCTCTGGGGGGCTTCCGAGGGTTCTTGTATTCGGCGGCGGCGACAAGGTCCGTGCTGGCGGCGTCGCGTTTCGCTTGCGACTTCCTCCTGCCTTTCTTCTTGGCGCCGAGCGGAGTAGACGCCTCGGGAGCATCTTCCGACGGGCGGCCCTGGGGCTGCTTGTCCTTTCGGAAGATGGCCTCGACCGCCTCCTGACCAGAGGCGAACTTGGTGGCGATGTCCATCAGCTCGCTCGCCCTGGTGGGGGTCTTGCGACCCAACTTGCTCACCAGGTCACGGCAGGTGGTGCCGGTAAGGAACGCACCGATGACATCGGAGTCGGTGATGTTGGGCAGCTCGGTGCGCTGCTTCGAGAATCGCCGGATGTAGTCCCGAAGAGACTCTCCCGGCTGTTGCCGGCAGCTTCGGAGGTCCCAGGAATTCCCGAGGCGCACGTACGTGCCCTGGAAGTTGCCGGCGAAAGCTTGGACCAAATCCTCCCAGTTGGAAATCTGCCCCGGAGGCAGGTGCTCCAACCAGGCGCGAGCAGTGTCGGAGAGGAACAGGGGGAGGTTGCAGATGATGAGGTTGTCGTCGTCCGTTCCACCCAGTTGATAGGCCAGGCGGTAGTCCGCGAGCCACAATTCTGGTCTCGTTTCCCCCGAGTACTTTGTGATAGTAGTCGGGGGTCGGAATCGGGTCGGAAACGGCGCCCGCCGAATGGCCCGGCTGAAGACCTGCGGACCGGGTGGTTCGGGCGAGGGACTCCGATCCTCCCCGCTGTCGTAGCGTCCCCCACGCCTGGGGTGATAACCTCGGCGCACCCTTTCGTCGAGGCGGGCCCGACGGTCGCGATGAGGGTGCTCGTCGCCGAGGTGGCCCGGGGCCGCAGGCGCGGTGTTGCGCGTGCGCCCGGTGTAGACCGAGGCTTCCCGCATGAGTCGGGAAGTCGCGGCACGAGGCTCCGAGGGGTACCCCTGCCTTCGGGAGGCAGAGCTCTCGGCCCGCCGGGCCGCAGCGCCTTCCAGGAGATGCTTGAGCTCTCCCTGGATTCGCCGACCCTCGGTGGTTGATGACTCCGGCATCGCGCGGAGGAGCATCGCTGCGGCTCCCAGGTCCTGACCGGTTCCGCCGGATGCGGGTGGCGGTCTGCCCCTGGCATCGTTGGCGATGCGGTGCTGGAGACCCTAGGGCAGGTGACGTATTTCTCCGGCCAGGGGCTGGCCCGCCCATACCTGCCCGACGTCCCGGCGGATTGCCTCGAGCGCTCCTGCTCCCTCATCGAGCCCGGCCTGCGCCCCGCGGACTTGCTCGAGCTGTGGGTCGTGACCCCCGCCGGAACGGGGACCACAGCTAGCTCCCGCGGGATGTCGGCGCGAGGCGCTGGCCTAGGGAGATCACCATCCTCCGGCATGCCGAGACAGCTGCCTCCGGAGGGATCCCCTAGCTCGACGTGGAAACATTCGCGGCTTGGGCCGCAGTCCTTGTTGTCAAGGCTGTGGCTGCCGTCGGAACAGTCGGAGAGGCAGTAGTTGCATGCGGTCATGAAGTCCCGCATGGCACTGGGGTTGCCAGATCCAGAGAAATCCCAGCAGATGCTGGGGTCGTCATCTTCCTCGGACCCAGAGGGTCCGTAGGTCGAGACGCCCGTCAATCGGTCCCAAGGCGACCGCACACGAAACCCGAAAGGGGTTGCACTCGCCTCAACGTGAGCGCCCGCCAGAGCGAGGTCACTAGGCGGGTTGAGGTCGAGTCGAAATGACAAAGGATGGGAATCAGCCGGTACCTTTTGGTCGACGAGGAGCGACGAAGTCACATCGGGGGCTGATCGCGCCGTCGTCCTGGGTACGAGTGCGACGTCCTGCAGGTCCTCCGTGAGCGCGCTGGCGTCGTCCACTTGCTCGGGGTTGGCGTGTCGCGGGGGGACGGCGCTCGCCTTTGCCTCAAACGCGAGGGTGACGCCCGACGCGTCCTCCGTTGGGGCGCTGGGGATGTCGATTTGCTCGACAGCCGACTGAGCGCAGCCTCCCGCTCGGCCCTGGTTGCCCCGCCTCCTCCTCCGATGGCGAGGGAGAGGATGGGGCGAGCTCGAAAGTTGTCCTTCCCCCACGCGGGAAAGACGTCGTCGATTCCGCCGCCGGCGGGCGGGCTGTCCGCCACCATTGTCGCTGTCGCGCGGCGGTGGAAGGAGTATCATGTCGTAGCTGCCGTCGAAAGACATGAACTCGAGGCTCCCGAAACGGAGCACTGTCCCGGGTTGAAGAGGTCGTTGGAGACTGCCCATCTGGAGCTTGACGGGAAACTGCTCGTCAACACGCAGCAGGCCCCTACCTGGCGCGCCAACTGTCGGCGTTTCGAGACCGGGGGGTCCCCGAGCCGACGAGTGAGTGTGCCGCGTGCCCCAGCCCAGATGGGTCGAGCGCGTGGGCGAGCGCGAAGGGGGGAGAGCGAGGTGGCCGGAGCCGGGTCGTGAGGGAGGTGGAGATCCCGCGGCCTTCGTGTTCGTCCCGCGCCCAGGTCGGGTGCGCTTGCAGTAGGGGGTTACAAGCGTCCGCGCGGGTGAGGGGAGCGAGCGGCCCCAAGAGAGCGCCTGCCCCTGCCCTCGTTCCCGCGAGGCCAACCTTCTCTAAGAAGGCCCTGGTCCTTCCTTTTATAGGGGCAAGGAGAGGATCTAGGTGTACAATGTGGATGCAGCAGAGTGCTACGTGTCTAGCGGGGGAGAGCTAGCGCCCTGGGTACATGCCAATGTGGCAGCCGGAGAGAACTTGGCACCCAGCTGGTGTGGTGTCGTGGCTGTCGGAGGAGTAACGGAGCCTGGTGGAGGGACAGCTGTTGGAACAGTTGGGCTCTTGCTGACGTCTCCCTGCTTCCGTAAGGGAGCCGAGAGCCGCCGTCGTCATGGGTCTAGCGGGGCGCCATCATTGCCTATCTGGCGGAGCTAGCCAGATGGGACGTCGGTCTTGTTCTCTGCGACCCAAGTCGGCTCGGGGCAGGGTGATGATGGCGCTTCCTGTTGACGTGGCGGACTTGTGCCCTAGGTCGGGCGACGTGGAGGCTCCTCCGAGGCCGAGGTCGAGTCTGTCTTCCATGGCCGAGGCCGAGCCCGAGCTCCTGGGTCGGGCGAGGCGGAGGTCGTTCGGCAGAGGCCAGGGCGGAGTCCGAGCCCTGGGTCGGGCGAAGCGGAGTTCGTCGTCTTCCGGGGCCTTAGCCCGAGTCCGAGCCCTGGGTCAGGCGGAGCGGAGTTCGCCGTCGAGTTCGCCGTCTTCCGGGGCCTTAGCCCGAGTCCGAGCCCTGGGTCGGGCGGAGCGGAGTTCGCCGTCTTCCGGGGCCTTAGCCCGAGTCCGAGCCCTGGGTCGGGCGAAGCGGAGTTCGCCGTCTTCCGGGGCCTTAGCTCGAGTCCGAGCCCTAGGTCGGGCGGAGCGGAGTTCGCCGTCTTCCGGGGCCTTAGCCCGAGTCCGAGCCCTGGGTCGGGCGGAGCTTCCTATGGCGCCTTTGGCAAAGCCTGGCCGCCCGTCAGTCTCACTCTTTGCGTTAAATGCCCCAGTGACTTGGTCGGTCGGCGCGGTGATTTAGTCAGGGTTGCTTCTTAACGAAGGCAAGGCCTCGGGCGAGCCGGAGATGCGTCTGCCGTAAAAAAGGGGGCCTCGGGCGAGACGGAAACACCTCAGGGTCGGCTGCCCTTGCCCGAGGCTAGGCTCGGGCGTGGCGTGATCGAGTCGCTCGTATGGACTGATCCCTGACTTAATCAAACCCATCAGGCCTCTGCAGCTTTATGCTGATGGGGGTTATCAGCTGAGAATTAGGCGTCTTGAGGATACCCCTAATTATGGTCCCCGACAAATATATCATCTTATTTTGGATAGGTTAATTCCTCCGACAAAAACTCTTTCCTCCGCCCTAATTCATCAGGCGGCCCTGCTCTGACATTGACAGAGCCACTGCCGAGTGCGAGTGTCGACGCAGCGGCCATCCACAAGACCGCAATGCCTGTTAGAGCATCTCTAACAATGCCTCAAACTAGTGCCTTAAATTGAAATATGGGGCTCTACATAGGAAAAACTACTCTAACAGTGCCCTATTTCATAAAATTTTGTCAAAAAACTATAGGACATCCTCTCAAGTGACTCAAATATACTACACCGTAGTGGACTACCCTATAATCTAGATTTGGGGCTTTACTGTTGGAACGAAGTGTTTTGTTGGTGCCCTAAATTTTATAAAATATACTTGTTTTTAAATTGTAGGACATTTTTATAGGTCACTGTTGGAGATGCTCTTAGACTGAAAAATTAACCCGAATATCTGGGTCGTCGCGGAAGACGTTCACGTCCTCCCTCTCCATTTGCATGCATCCTTGTCGCTGTCATTGTCAACAGGATCCGTCCCTGCTTCTCGACGTCTACGTATTTACGTATTCCTGTTTGCAAAAGTGAAATGCTGCCCGTCGTTCCAGGACCGCGCGCATTACGACAAAGATAGCGAATTTTTGTCCACTACAATAATCTTTTTGTGGGCTTTAAAGTAGCACATCAAAGTTGATTCAAATTTTATCGGCTAAGTTTTTTTTTTGGCGATCAGAACAAAACAACAAAATGAAATTAATTTATTTTCAACTCTTGTGTAGGAAGCCAACGAAAGTAAGTATTTTTTTGCTGATCGGACCAAAACTGAAATTACTTGTGTATCTAGATCAGGGTTCACAATTTTGTTTGGAAGATCCAAATTTCGTTCCGATGACCAAAATTTGACTTTTTATATTTTTGAAACGAAATCCAGTTAAAAACAGGACCGAAATATGTTTCTCAGTGAGTAAAAAACGAGAAAAAATAGTGAAATTCGGTGTTATCGGAACGAGAAAGTAAACCCTGATCTGATCTAGATAAGCTTTATAAAACACAACATGTGCATAAGGGCTCATGGACTCAACCATGGGTACAAGATCTACTAGGAGAGAGTCCAAATCTAGGAGAATTATAGGAGTAACCGACTCGTTCTATTATGAAGTTGGTAATCAACTCGTTGGCTACCATAACTGAAAGAAAAATGACTTTAACCATTTTCTTTAAGGCCCCGTTTGTTTTGTTGGAATTAAATTCCATTTTAATAATTATAATTTAGACAAAACTAATTAAGTTTATATATTTAAATATAATATATTCGTATATTATCATATATCATATGAGAGAGATAGATAGTTATATACTACATTTATGTTATAGTGGCGCGAGTAGAAGAGTGTACTATAAGTTGTACATCGGAAAAATAGCATGTAAATTAATAGAATCAATTTTCATCTCTCACCCTATGAATTTGAGATAGGCTTATATGATAACTTTGGAAAGTGGTGGAATGCCACATTCTAAAAAATAGCTTATTCCATTAGTAAGATTCCAATTCCTCAGAATGAAAGGAAACAAACGGGACCTAATTGATTTTGGTGCTTGATATCCATCACAGTCTTATGGACTAACTAGTTTGTCTAACCTTTGATTCACAGGTGCATAAGTCAACTCAACTTAGTTCCAAGTTAGAAACAGATCAAAACTAACCACAAAAGGGGTAAAACTTGGAAAGTATAAAAAATATATAGTTTCACACTTTGGATAAGTTGCATACACCACTAGGAACCTATTTGACACATATAAGAAGGTTGGAGAGCTAAGTTTTGCAAAGTCAACATTTTGGAGCTAAGTTTTGCAAAGTCAACATTTTGGAGCTAAGTTTTGCAAAGTCAACATTATGCTCCCTAAGGCCTAGGGCAGCTGGCGGGAGGGTTAGTCTAAGTGACTCTATGGACGGTTTTTTTGTATGCTTGTTTCTGGCTTCCATGAGGATCTTGTATCTCGATCTTCTATGGACCTTTTGTTTCTTCTTAATTTATGAGGCGCAGTTCTCCTATGCTTTTCGAGAAAAAAGTTGGAGAGAGCAAAAAGTTCAAAAACCATGACTTAGACTAGTTGGATTGTCACCAAGTATGCTTGTCTAAGTCATAAGAACACCCTTAAAGATAGTCAAAAAGGTTTTTAAGAAGAACTGGGCAAAAGATAAAAAATAGGCCGGTGGACGAAAGCATCGAGGCTCACCGAGCCATCCTATAGTGCACCGGACCATCTACGCAAAGAGCATGCAACTTGGGATTTCTTCAACCTGGCACACCGGATTGTCTGGTGGTGGCACACCAGACCGTCCGACGTGAATTGTGCCCTTGGGCCATTTCTAGGTGTTTTGGTGATTAATATCTAACACTCTTCATATGACCATAAGCGTGGGTGTTTAGAAAGCAAATTGAAGCAATCAAGTCCAAAAGCTTGTGGAAAATAAGAAAATCACTTTTTAGGCTTGAGTTTGGGCATATTGTAAATCCTTATGAAAAAGGAATCAAAATGGCATGGTTCCTACACTTAGTCAATTGTGTTTGTTGCTAACAATGTTTATCTAAGTAATAGGGAACTTCTCAGGATAAGCCAAAAGAAGATAAAGAAGTTTGGCACAAAAAGAGGAGAAGTTGGACCAGACTAGACACCACCAGACATATCCGTTGCTCTCGGGAATTTCTCGGGCGCGCTGGCTAAAAATCACCGGACAACCCGATGTGCATCGGACATGTCCGGTGCGCCAGACAGCCAATGGCTTTGCCCAGTGCCAACAGTCGGCCGCACGATCAATGCCGACCATGTCAGCATGGCAACGGTCGAGAGGGTCACCGAACATGTTCGCTGTGCCACCAAATAGTCGGGTGCCCACCCAAAAAGGAAGGCAAGCAATCAAAAGATTCAGTGGTCGTTGCATAGGAGCTGTCTGGTGCGCCACCAGTCAGTCTGGTGCACCACCAGTCAGTCTGGTGCACCTGCGGACAGAAGCCAATCAAAGCCTTCCAAATAGAACTCCAACTGCTCCTAGGCCTCTTAGGGCTATAAAAGGGCCCCTAGGCGCATGGAGCAGTACACCAAGCATACTTTGAGAAAACTACAACTTCGAGACTCTACGACTACACATCTGAAGTGTTTGAGAGAGATTTGAGCGCATTTTCTAAGTCATTACTCTATCGCTTTGTTGTTATGCTCTCTTCTTTGCATTTTTGTGTGTTGTTCCTACGTTGTGCTCTTGTGTGCGTATTCTGCTACCTCCCTACTCCGGTTTTAATTGTGATCACTTGTGTAAGGCAGGAGAGACTCTAACTTGTAGAGATTCCTCACAACCGAGATATTGTGAGTTATAAGGAAGAACCGTGGTACTCAAGTTTGATATTTGAATCACTTGAGAGGGGTTGAGTGCAACCCTTGTCCATTATGACGCCACAACGTGGAGTAGGCAAGCATATTACGCTTGACCGAAACATGGGACTAAAAATGGCATGTCTATTGTGCAATTTACCTTATTGCAATTTTTATCTCTTCCTCGTTCCAATTCTTCACTTGTGATATTGCTCTAGATCTTCAATTAAATCTTGTTAGAACAATCTAGTGAAAGGAACTTCTCTCTTCCGCTCTACTCTTGAAGGAAACAGGTGACGCCTAAGAGGGGGTGAATTAGGACTTCTAAAACTTTCTCTAAATTAGGCCACAAATAAATCCCTAGAGCAAAACCTATGCAAATAATCAAATTAGAATGTGCAAACTAGGTTTTCTCTAAGTGTTGATATCTCTACCGCAATGGCTAAGTTTCAATCTAAACAATATAAGTATAAATACAAGATTGAAACTTAAATGCTTAATGTAAATGCGGAAGCTAAAGAGCAAGGTAGAGATGCAAACTCTCGTGGATGACATATTTTTACCGAGGTATCCGGAACCACGCAAGGTCCCGACTAATCCTTGTTGGTGCCCCTACGCAAAGGGAAGCGCACGCGAGGGCCAAGCACCATGACCGAGTAACTCCGTAGAGAGCCATGGGCCTTCTCCACACGCAAGTGGTGCTCCGCTTCTGGCTCCTCTCGGACACTCCCCGTCATCTCCACTATCGAACTTCTGACCGAAAATGTCGCAGGCCTCATTCTCTCTGGTACACGGTGGCGGCCGTGACACAAACGCGGTTGTCACTGTCTCGCAAGATTCTCACCCACTCGGTATAATTAGAACGGCTCGCGCAAGAGTCGAGGGGTTGTGTGGTTTTTCTAAACTCACTCAACTAACTAGAATTCACTTAGAGCAAGTGCTAATGCGGTCTAACTAACCTAAGCACTTCGCAAAGCACCTACGCTAATCACCAAGTGATTCTATTAAGCACTTGGGTGTATGAGCTCTCAGAAATGTCTACTATATGCCTTGGTATGTTGCTTGGGCCCCCACACCTTGGAATGGCTGGATGGGGTGTATTTATAGCCCCCAACACAAAACTAGCCGTTGGAGAATAGTTGTGCTCTATGCGGCACATCGGACAGTCCGGTGGTGCACCGGACAGTGCATTGTTCACTGTCCGGTGCGCATAGTCGTTGGTCTGACATCACAGGTGACCGTTGGTGCGCAAGTTTTTTACACCAGACACTCCGGACGTCACACCAGACAGTCCGGTGGTCTTCTCTCCATAATGCCATTTGGAACTAGTCGTTGGGCTACTGTTCCTAGGTGCACCAGACAGTCCGGTGCTCCTGACCAGATAGTTCGTAGGCAACACTTCCTTCGTTTCTTGGACTTCACTTGATCTTCATAATTTCTTATTTGATGTGTTGCTTTCCTTAATGCCTTGGTCCATGTAACTTTATCATCTTGTGAACTACAAGCACAAACACTAGCAAAACACATTAGTGCACAGGTTATGTTGATCATCAAACACCAAAACCTATTTAGCCAAATGGCCTGGGATCCATTTTTCTTACAATCTCCCCCTTTTTGGTGATTGATGACAACACAACCAAAGCAAGCAAATATTACAAATATTTGAATGAACATATGCAATCTACTTGCTAGGATGCATGTTTGTCCCCACACTGTGATATTATGGACTTAAGCCTCCCCCTAACTCTATAATTCACTTACTTCCTATTTTAGGCCAAAGAGCCAAAACCACGTGAAGGATCAAAATTTTAATTTGGTGGTGTTTGATGTTTGATACAATTTTAATTGCTTTGGTCCCTAAACTTCTCCCCCTTTGGAATCAACCACCAAAAAGGAAGACATTAAAAGCATGTAGTGAGCAAATAGGGCTTGCCCTCATAAAAGATCTATCAATTGAAGTACACAACATTATTACTCCCCCTAAATGAGTGTTCTCCTTGAGAAAGAATTTTCTCCCTTTAGAGAAGAAGAAATACTCCCCTGACAGAGATCTCCTACTTAGGAAAAACATGTGAAAAAATAGAGGTGCAAGACATGATTTGATTAGACTAACTTCCCTTATGCATATGTAACAGAATATAATTTAACCACTTATGCATGTATATCAACATGGGAAGTATAAGGTATCGAATATAGTCTAATCAAATATTGGAGAAGACATGTAAATGATACCAAATGTAATCTCAAATATACCAATTGAAAATCAATGGCAGGCCATTTGAAGACCAATGGTAGGTTTGTGAGACATAAGAATTCTTGTAGATTTGCAGTTGAAGCTTATTGTCTTTCTTCGGGGACTTCATTTTCTTTACAATGAGACTACTACATGAAATAGACTCGAAAAAGGTATTAGTATCAAAGTCTTAGATTATAGAGTAACCTCTCCTTGAAAGTGCATACAAGTTTTGAATACTTGTAGGAGACATGCACTTTGATTTGATATCAAGAGGGGCAAATTATCTATAATCCGAGCATTGGCACATATAAGTTAAATGATACCAATTGAAGCATACCAAATGAAATATAATCGAAGTGTTATACTACTTGAAGTATTTCACCATATCAATTGAAGTATCATTTTCTTAAGGAATGTTAAATAAGCTATGTGTCGTGCTTATCATTTTAAACCATGTAGGTTTGCTCAATAGTATGAATTGAAAAATGAGTATTCCTACCATATGATTTACCTAGTATGCATGCATTTAAACAAAAATAAATACCAATTAAAATACTAGGTATGACACATAAAACTAGATACAAGAAAATTGATACGCATATCTTAAAAAACAGGAAGTACAATAAATCTAGTTACCTTAGTCATAGGTGGGGAAATGGGGTCCAAAGTTTACACTAACCCACTTGGCAATAGACTTGGTCCTACATTATGTATCACATGATATACATCCCAAATTTGCCAAGTCTCTAAATTCCCCATAGTCCTTCGGACTCCCCACTTCCCCCTTGGGATCCAAACTTTCTTGATGCTTTTCATGGTTGAAATTATTTCCTTTGGCACTATTGGGATTATGCTTCGTCGTCGAAGGTCTTGCAGGAAGAAACGACTTCGGCTGAAGCTGTCCGCATGTGATGACCGAAGGTTTCTCTTCATGAAGCTTCGGCATTGCAAACCGACTTAAGAGTAGAATGACCTTTTAGTCTGTAAATGTTTGAGTCGCTGTTGTAATCCCTTATGAGGGGCATAATTGTAATTTTTCACAGGCTGTGTCCCGTGCCTATAAATAGTGAACAGTATTCCTTTACTGTTCACGCATTCCTGTAATTGCAATTGCATCATTCGGGAAACGATCCTTGTCAAGACAGAGGTAAAATTGTATCCAATGTTATAATACATTAAATAAATATAGTATGAAAATAATGTTGCCCGTTTATAATTTATTTACCTTTGACATTTCATATTACTTTGTACAATCTACTAGAATTCAATTACGAAGATTTAACCTTCGTAATTATTGACTTTTACCTTCGTCCAAAGTTCATTAGTCCTTAAAGGAATAATGTTTCGTTGGACGAAGGGCATTAACATTTAACACTTTATGTTGCCTTGTTCTTAATTCGTAGTATTTGAGAACAAGTCCCCAACATTGGCGCCCACCTCCGGTCAACTCACTTCCACTTTTTGAGCTGATGGCTTCGTTCAACGATCAAGTTGGAGCTGCTTCGGCCCCGAAGCTGGTGCTCCCGATAACAGGTGGTTCATGCTCAGAGCCAGCCAACAAAAAGCAGAAGAAAGAAGCACAGAGAAGGGTACAACATGTTGGGGTGCAAGGACCCTTCATCAAGTCAAGATGGTCCCACATTCCGATTACCTTCTCCCAAGAGGATCTTCAACTTAAGGATTATCCACATAATGATGCTATGGTTATCTCTTGTGTGATCAAAGGATTTCTGGTCCATAATGTCTTGGTTGACACAGGCAGCGCAGCTGATATCATATTTGCCAAAGCTTTCAGACAAATGTAAGAGCCCGAAGACAAGATTCATGATGCTACACACCCTCTCTGTGGCTTCGGAGGAAGACAAATTGTAGCACTGGGCAAGATCACCATGCCAGTGACCTTCGGCTTCATCAACAACACCAGAACTGAGCAAGTTGTGTTTGATATTGTTGATATGGAATACCCTTACAATGCAATTATTGGTCGTGGCACCCTCAATGCTTTTGAAGCAATTCTTCATCCTGCTTATCTTTGTATGAAGATACCTTCAGATCAAGGACCCATTGCTATTCATGGAAGTCAGGAAGCTGTCAGAAGGGCCGAAGGAAACTGGACTGACTCAAAAGCAATCCATAATATAGATGGAGCTGAAGCTTGTGAACAGTATAAATTCAGAAGGGAGAAAGCAGCTTCGGCAGATCAGCCGAAGCCCATGCTCTTATGTGAGGACATAGCAGAGCAGAAGGTGCTATTGGGCTCCCAATTATCCGAAGAACAGGAAAAAACCTTGATAAGGTTTTTGTTCAACAACAAAGATGTTTTTGCATGGTCAGCTAATGATCTTTGCGGAGTTAACAGGGATGTTATTGAACATTCGCTCAATGTTGATCCATCCTTCAGACCCAGAAAGCAGAGGCTTCGGAAAATGTCTGATGACAAGGCCGAAGGAGCTCGGAATGAAGTCAAAAGACTCCTCAGTGCAGGAGTTATCAGAGAAGTAAAGTACCCAGAATGGCTAGCTAACACTGTTATGGTAAAAAAGGCCAATGACAAATGGCGAATGTGTATCGATTTTACAGATCTCAACAAGGCCTGTCCGAAGGACGAATTCCCATTGCCAAGGATAGACTCCTTAGTTGATGCAGCAGCTTCGTCAGAGCTTATGAGTCTTTTGGACTGTTATTCAGGCTATCATCAAATTTGGATGAAGAAGGAGGATGAGCCGAAGACCAGTTTCATAACCCCTAGTGGAACATATTGTTACCTTCGGATGCCTGAGGGGCTCAAGAACGCTGGAGGAAGTTTCAGCAGAATGACTTCGAAGGTTCTTCAGTCTCAGATAGGCAGAAATGTGCTAACTTATGTTGATGATATCATTATTAAAAGCACGAAACAAGAAAATCACATTGCTGATCTGCAGGAGACCTTCGCCAATTTTAGACAAGCTGGTCTAAAGCTGAATCCAGAAAAATGTGTCTTCGGAGTAAAGAAGGGGAAATTTCTTGGATGCTTGGTTTCAACAAAGGGAATTGAAGCTAATCCAAGTAAAATTGAAGCTATACTTCGAATGGAGCCACCAAATACAAAAAAGGGGGCCCAAAGATTGACGGGGAGGTTGGCATCTCTCAATAGATTCATATCCAGATCAGCAGAGAGAAATTTACCATTCTTTGAAGTACTGAAATCAGCCGAAGTCTTCCAATGGGGACCAAGCCAACAAAAAGCCTTCGAGGAACTGAAGCAATATTTGATGGATCTAACAACATTAACCCCACCAACGCTAGGGGCTCCTTTGTTATTATATGTGGCAGCTTCGCACTCAGCGGTAAGTGCAGCACTTGTCCAGGAAAAGCTTGATGGCCAAGTTAAGAAGCAGGTTCCAGTATATTTTGTATCTAAAGTTCTTAGTGCATCAAAGAAAAACTATACAGAATTGGAGAAGGTGTTATATGCTGTTTTGATGGCATCCAGGAAGCTTCGGCATTACTTTCAAGCATATAATATTGTTGTTCCTTCTTCGCAACCGTTGAAGGATATTATGCGAAATAGAGAAGCTACTGGACGGATTGGAAAATGGGCTGCAGAGCTCAATGAATTTTGCATTGATTATGTGCATAGATCTTCGATCCAGTCTCAAGCATTGGCAGATTTCATTGCCGACTGGACGCCAGGGGCTCAGGATGAAGAAACAAATAAAGATGCTGAAGTATGGACAGTGTTTTGCGATGGGTCGTGGGGAACCTTCGGAGCAGGAGCAGCTGCTGTGTTGGTCTCACCATCCAAAGTTAAAACTTGTTATGCGGCAAGACTTGATTTTAGTTGCACAAACAATATTACTGAATATGAAGCCCTGCTTTTGGGTCTTCGGAAGTTAAAAGCAATGGGAATCAGAAGGGCCATTCTTAAAACTGATTCCCAGGTTGTTTCCGGTCATATTGACAAGAGTTGTAAGGCCAAAGATCCGAAGCTCGAAAAATATCTAGACACGGTCCGAAGGATTGAAGCCTCCTTCGAAGGATTTTCTGTCAAAAATATTCCTCGAGGAGAAAATGAGCATGCTGATTTGCTAGCTAAGTCAGCGGCACAGGGGGTGCCCTTACCTTCGGATGTGTTCTTCGAAACAATCAAAGCACCTTCAGTGGAGCTTCTTGAAAGAGCAGTCCTCAATATATCTCCTGTTTATAGTGAAGACTGGAGAACTGAGATCATCTCTTACCTTCAGGGTAACTTCCTTTCAGATGACGAAGCTTATAACAAAAGGATAGAGGCAAGAGCTCGTCCATATGTCATGATAAAAGGGGACTTGTACAAGCATGGAGTTTGTGCTCCATTACTCAAGTGTTTGTCCAGAGCTGAAGGCATAGAATTGATGAAAGAAATACATGCAGGCCTGTGTGGATCTCACATTGGATCTAGGCCGTTACTTGGAAAAGTTTTTCGTCAAGGGTTTTATTGGCCGAAGGCAGCTTCGGATGCAGCGGAATTAGTTCAAAAGTGCGAAGGTTGTCAGAAATGTGCAAGAGATCAAAAACAACCTTCGTCTCTAACTCAGCTGATACAACCCATCTGGCCATTGCAAAGGTGGGGCCTTGACTTGTTGGGTCCGTTACCACCGGCCCAAGGAATCTTAAGATATGTTGTAGTGGCCGTGGAATATTTTTCTAAATGGATTGAGGCAAAGCCTTTAGCCACAATAACTTCGGCCACCATTCAAAAGTTTTTCTGGCAAAATATTCTTTGTCGTTTCGGAGTACCAAAGGCCATCACTGTAGATAATGGAACACAGTTCGACTCCGAAGATTTCAGACAATTTTGTGATCAAATTGGCACGAAGATCCATTTTGCATCAGTTAGACATCCGGAGTCAAATGGACTTGTTGAAAGAGCCAATGGCATCATAATGACAGGAATAATGAAGTTAATCTTCAATCAACCTAGGGGAAAGTGGCCAGATCAATTAATCAAAGTGGTGTGGAGCCACAATACAACAACATCAAGGTCAACAGGCTTTACTCCATTTAAGTTATTGTTTGGTGACGAAGCAATAACTCCGGAGGAAGCTAAAACCGGATCAATAAGAGTAGTAGCTTCGGCAGAATCAGATTTCGAAGCTGATCACTCTGTAGAAAAAGATGCTATAGAAGGGATCAGGCTTCAAGCTGTGGAGAACATCAATAAATATCAAGCCGAAACAATCAAATGGCGTGATAGAAAGGTTCGGCTAAAGAATATTGAGCCAGGACATTTTGTGCTTCGGAGAGTGGCAAACCCAGATACAGTAGGCAAGTTGCAGTTGAAATGGGAGGGACCTTTTTTGGTAGCATCTTCGTCAAGACCCGGTTCATACAGATTGAAGGATATGGACGGCAACGACATTCCTAGATCTTGGAATGCGGATGAGCTTCGGCGATTTTATGTATAACTCGATGTAATTTTTTATATTTTTTATTTTTCTTTTATGGCACCCTTTTCCTTTCTAAAGGGGGAGAAAGGTTTTTAATGGGGCCATCACATGTAATTTCTTTTTTATTTTTACCTCTATAAGAGCAAAATCCCCCAAGAGATGTAAATGTAAAAACTGAGAACGCACCATTGAGTGCCGAAAAAGAGAAAAAAAAGAGAAGAAACAGGAAAGAAGCTCGAAAGTCGTCCCTAAGGGGATGCGGAGCACGACGAAGCTACTAAAGAAGTCGCTCCAAAGGGGGCGCAGTGTAAGTTTTCTGCTCAGAAGTCGTTCCAAAGGGAATGCAGAGCTTACAGCGAAAAATCAACGCTGATACCGCCGAAAGTAAAAGGCGAAGAAGCTCCTAAGGGAGGCTTACAGCGAAAAATCAACGCTGATACCGCCGAAAGTAAAAGGCGAAGAAGCTCCTAAGGGAGGCTTTCAGCGAAAAGTCAACGCTGATATGTGATTGTTTCTAAGGAAATAATGGTTGTGATTACGGCTTCGGATATGTGTTTGGACATTCATTTGCACACCACATTACATCATAACATTTGCATTCATAAACATTCATCCAGGCATATGTAGGTTAACCATCATCATAGCATAAGTAGGCTGCTTCGGCAAAAAGGAAAAAACTGTCTTTTGTACTTCGTCGTATACGAAAAGAAGAGCTTCGGCAGAAAGGAAAACCTGTTTTTTTTGCTTCGCTGTGTACGAAAAGAAGGGAAGGTGTTTTTTTTCGCCTTAGGCTCAAAAAGATAATTTCGTCCACATCAAAGCACCCCACACATTAATGGAAGGGTAAGAGCATATTACAAGGTATGAACAAAATTCATTAAGAACAGTTTAGCCATATTTACAAAAGTCATTTCAAAAGTTTCTTGAGTTTTTCTACAGTCTATTTCTACTGATCTTCATGGGGCCTCAGCTTCGGCGTCATACTCTTCAAGCATCGGTCTCGGTGGCTTCATCACCCTACATGAATTAAGTTGTGAGTCAAAATCGAGTTTGAAGGAAAAGGTAAACACAAGGTATGATTTCTTACTGGTTCAAGATGACTCCGAGCTTCGTCTCCAGCCTTTTCTCGCCCGCCTTTTGTCCATATCATCTTTACAAATCTATTAGAAATGCTTCGGGCGAGGTCAGGAATGTCATCTAAAATTGATGGTGACAGGGTGAAATTGGGTCTGTTAACAATTTTTCCATGGTCGCAGCCAGCTTTCAGAAAAGCTGCAGCAGTGCCCCGAGAAGCTACCCAGGCACAGAAGTCACCATGCCCGGCTATAACTTCGTCAAGCTCATCAATTTCACCCTCAATATGTTCGAAGGTCTTTTGTAAATCTTCAGTTGACGGAGTGAATTTCTCGCTGCTAGCCCCAACTGAGTGGAAGATCTTTCTCAGTCGCTCAATACATTTATTGCTAAACTCCAAACATTTGTCTTGAAGGCTTGCCAATGATTTTTTCAACTTTGAATTTTGTTGGACTTCGGCTTCAAGTTTCGCATTAGGTTCTTGCTTTTCTTGTTCAAATTGTTCAGATTGGTAGAGAAGCTTCGTATTCAATTCTGCTATTTTAGTTTCGGCTTCTGCCAGTAAGCTTTCAGTTGACTGAAGCTCGAAGTCTTTCTTTTCAATAGCAGCTGATTGCTCTTTTATTTTGTTCTCTAAATTTCCAATCATAACCTCCTGTTTTTTGTCTTCCAGATCCTGCTGCATTCTCAAAGCCTTACTCAACAGCATACTCTGCACATAAACAACCTTTGTTAGAAATGTTTTCATTATTAAAAAACGATAAGTGTCAAGGGAAAAGTAATTCACCTTGAAATTGGAATAAAATAAACTACCAACAATATGTTGTCGTCGGTAGCGGCTAATATCTGTTTCTAGCTTCGGAAAACCGATACTCTTTGATAGAGTACCGATAATCTTAGCTCCAGTCTGATCCCGGATACAGCCTAATTTTTCGTCGTCAATACCTCCGAAGAGGAGTGCTCCTGGTTTATATCCGCAAGATTTGGCATATTCTTTAAGCTCTTCTATCTCGGTTTTTGACAATTCTTGTCCAGCTAAATTTTGAAACATGAAGGTTTCGTCCTCCGAAGTATCGTCAGCTATTTCTTTTCCTTTCCCAGATACTGCGGCCATGGTCTCTTCGGCGGCAGTAGTAGCTTCTTCTGTGGCCATCTCTAGTAGTATTTTGTCGATATGTTCAATCGTAGTTTCCAAGTTCAAATCTTCGGCTGAGGTAGCTTCGGTAGCCGCGATTTCCGAAGGTGCGACTTCAACATTTGATATTTCCTCAGCCGCTGCTATCTTCCGAGCTGAAGCTCTCGGTGGTGTCTTGTCAATGACTTCGGTCACTGCGATGATTCTTTGTCTCTTTGTTGTTTTCTTCGTTTTTTCGGGCTCCTTTTCCTTCTGAAAAAACTTCGTCAGTTGAGGCCCTAATGGACTTAGCTTCACAGGCAGGGATTCAGTCATTACCTTCAAAATCTCTTCCACGTCAGTGGCAGAGCGTGATGCGGCAGTCTCTTCTTCGTCAGATGCTTTTCGCTTCAGAGATGTTACTTTTCTTTTCTTCAGAATATTTTTCTTTTTTGGTGGTTCTTTCTCATCTTCATTTAAAGCTTCGGTTACCCTTCTCCTCTTCCGGCCTTCAACAATTTTATTCAGTTGTTCATAATCAGGGTATTCAAAACCCAAGGCGTCCAGCACTCGATTCAGTCTTCGCTTCGGACGGGTACCGAAGGCCGCAGTCATCAACTGATCTTCTTTTTTGGAGTAATTACCAAGTATTTCATTGCACATTACTTCAATTGTGTCCAGCCACTCTTGGCAAGGTGTTTTAAAGTATTTCTTAAACTTGTAATAGTAAGGTAGCCGCACAAGCTCCCCTTTCTTCTTCTCCCCCTCTAGCTTCGGCATTTCCCATTCTTTTAAAGTAGGGAAAACCCTGAAGGCCAAGAACTCTTGAACCAGGTCCCTAGTGCTGATATGCTCTGAAATAATTTTAAACTCACCCCGTGCAGCCCAAGTGGGACCTTCTAATGTCATGTGGAATCGCGGTCTTGTTTCTCCGAAGATCAATTCAAGTGGGCTTTGTACCAGCTTCTCTTTGTCTTCGTCAACTTTCACATAAAACCACTCTGACTTCCAGCCTGCCGGCCATTTGCTTCGGTAGCTAATTACAGGAAACTTTGTGGTTTTCCGATAGGCAAAATTATAGCAACCAAAGTTATCATGTAATCCATCTTTTCTAGCCTTCGTCTGGTAGTGTAGTTCATGAACTCGACAAAAGCTGTCGGCAAACGGCTCAACCGCCTGGCTTCGGAGGGCCCAGATATAAACACTAAGTCTAACGATAGCGTTAGGAGTCAGCTGATGAAAGTAGATCCCAAACTCCTTCAATACATCTGCAATAATCCCATGGAGGGGGAATCTCAACCCAGCCTTTAGAAAACTCTTGAAAATGACTATTTCATCCTTCTCTGGCTTCGGGGTGGTTTCTTCCCCCCCCCCCGAAGCGAAGTAGCTTCTTCTGACTCTCGCTGAAATAGCCCGACTTCACCATCTTGGAGAGATCAGCCTTAGAGACAGTCGACTTGCCGAAGTCCAAGTGACTGGGCTTACTTGGCACGGCAATATGATAATCATCTTCGGGATCAATTTCTTCAATATTTCCTTCTTCCGCTTCGGCAGCAGCTTCGGAGATGGGAGCAGTCTGCTCTGTCTCGGCGGTACGGATTCCTTTCGAGGGCACCAGTCCGGATCGTTGCATCGCTTCGGAGATGGGAACAGTATCCGATCCTTCAGCTTCGCCTTCCTCATGCTCAACTCTAGCGGTAGAGCGCACTCTGGCCATTTAATTCTGAATTTTGTGGGAACTAAATACTTTTTCTTCCGAAGCTTTTTCTTCTGACGAAGTAGGCTTCAAACTGGAGCTTCGTTTGATTCCGAGAGTTAACCTTCGGCTATGGTTAAAGATTTTGGCAGCAAAACAGTGCAAATAGCAATGAATGCTGTGGTAACTTCACATCTACCCATCTGTTTATATAGTGATGCAGGTAAGGAGGTGAATTGCCAGGATTTTTTACACCAGGCGAACAGCTGCTTGCACTCGCTGCAAGGTGGGACCGCTACGCGCTCGAAAACTAAATCGTTTCTCGACAACGAGCTCAGGGAAGGTGTTTTTCCGGACCTTTGGCCTCCCGAAGCCTAAGAGACTTTTTTCACGGATCAAGCTCGTTATGAAAAACGATCTAGCACCGTGAAGGGGCTACTGTTGGGATTATGCTTCGTCGCCGAAGGTCTTGCAGGAAGAAACGGCTTCGGCTGAAGCTGTCCGCATGTGATGACCGAAGGTTCCTCTTCATGAAGCTTCGGCATTGCAAACCGACTTAAGAGTAGAATGACCTTTTAGTCTGTAAATGTTTGAGTCGCTGTTGTAATCCCTTATGAGGGGCATAATTGTAATTTTTCATAGGCTGTGTCCCGTGCCTATAAATAGTGAACAGTATTCCTTTACTGTTCACGCATTCCTGTAATTGCAATCGCATCATTCGGGTAACGATCCTTGTCAAGACAGAGGTAAAATTGTATCCAATGTTATAATACATTAAATAAATATAGTATGAAAATAATGTTGCCCGTTTATAATTTATTTACCTTTGACATTTCATATTACTTTGTACAATCTACTAGAATTCAATTACGAAGATTTAACCTTCGTAATTATTGACTTTTACCTTCGTCCAAAGTTCATTAGTCCTTAAAGGAATAATGTTTCGTTGGACGAAGGGCATTAACATTTAACACTTTATGTTGCCTTGTTCTTAATTCGTAGTATTTGAGAACAAGTCCCTAACAGGCACCTAGATGCGTTTGGCCCCCTTTCCTTTGTTAGTTTGCTTGTTGGCCTTGATTGCTATCACCTTTCCATTCTTTTTCTTCTTGATCAAATATGGTGTGGCAGTCTTTTTGTCCACCTTGTTGATGTAGGTGTTGGAGATTTTGCTTGAGCTTTTGTCTTTGCTTATTGAAAGGGAAATGTGCCCTTGGCCATTTCTATAATTGTTTTGGTGATTAGATGTCAAACACACTGTTTCAAACTCATATGTGCTAAGTATGTGAGAAGTGCACATCAAAGAACAAGGTATGTTTCTAGACTTAGTAAATTGTTTTTATGTACTAACATGTTCATCTAAGTGCTAGAGACATGACCAAGAAAAGAGAAAAAGGACTGAGGAATAAGTGGCTCGGTTCAGCCAAATCTGCACCAGCCTGTGGTGCACCGGACTATCCGGTGGTGCACCGGACTATCCGGTGGTGCACCGGACAGTGTCCGGTGCCTAGGCTGGCCCGATGGCGAGCTCTCTGCTCTCGAGAATCAGCACGACGAAGTGGCTATAAATCACCGGACTGTCCGGTGGTGCACCGGACTGTCCGGTGAGTCATCAGCGCCCGAGCCCAAGTCTTCAGCGACGAACTCGTCGCTCTCGGGAAATGGAAAAGGCGCTGCAGATAAAAATCACCGGACTGTCCGGTGGTGCACCGGACTATCCGGTGAGCCAACGACGCCCGCAGCCAACGGTCATCTGCACGATCATCTGGCGACACATGGCCGAGCCAACGGTCGGATAGTCGCACCGGACAGTGTTGAGAGCACCTAGAGGGGGGGTGAATAGGTGATCCTGTAAAAACTTAAACTTAAAGCCACAAAAACTTGTTTAAGTGTTAGCACAATAATGCCAAGTGGCTAGAGAGGAGTCTTAACAAAACACAATAACCACAATAGATCAACACAGAGATGGCACAGTGGTTTATCCCGTGGTTCGGCCAAGACCAACGCTTGCCTACTCCACGTTGTGGCATCCCAATGGACGAGGGTTGCAATCAACCCCTCTCAAGCGGTCCAAAGACCCACTTGAATACCACGGTGTTTTGCTTTGCTTTACTATATCCCGATCGCGAGGAATCTCCACAACTTGGAGCCTCTCGCCCTTACACTTTGATGTTCACAAAGAAGCACGGAGTAAGGGAGGGATGAGCAACGCACACAAGACACAAAATCAAAGCGACAACACGCACACAAGTCGCAACAAGAGCTCACAACACAACCCGACGAGTTCACAACTCAAATAGAGCTCTAGATGCTATCATAAAGAATCAAATGCGCAGAATCGAGGTCTTGGTGCTTTAGAATGCTTGGGGAATGCTTGGTGTACTCCTCCATGCGTCTAGGGGCCCCTTTTATAGCCCCAAGGCAGCTAGGAGCCATTGAGAGCAATCCAGGAAGGCAATTCTTGCCTTCTGTCGCCTGGCGCACCGGACAGTCCGGTGCACCACCGGACACTGTCCGGTGCAGATTTCTTTCCTTATTTGGCGAAGCCGACCGTTGAAGATTCAGAGTCGTTGGCGCACCGGACACTATCCAGTGCACACCGGACAGTCCGGTGCTCCAATGTGACCGTTGGCTCGGCCACGCGTCACACGCGGAATCCTCGGCCGACCATTGGCCCGGCTGACCGTTGGCTCACCGGACAGTCCGGTGCACCACCGGACAGACCGGTGATTTTTAGCCATACGCCGTTAATCACTTCCAGAGAGCGACGACTTCGCCTGTGAACGGCTCACCAGACAGTCCGGTGCACCACCGGACAGTCCGGTGATTTATAGCCATACACCACCGTCGAAGTCCCGAGAGCAGCAAGTTCGCCAGAGCCAGCCTGGTGCACCGGACACTGTCCGGTGCACCACCGGACAGTCCGGTGCACCCAGACTAAGCAGACTTTGGCTGAACAAAGCCATCTCTTTTCCAACTTGATTTTTCCTGTTTCCAGCACTTAGACATAATACATTAGTCCATAAAACAATGTACTAAGTCTAGAAACATACCTTTACTTTTGATTTGCACTTTGTCCATCACTTGGGATACTTTAACACTTAAGCACTTGTGTTGGCACTCAATCACCAAAATACTTAGAAATGGCCCAAGGGCACATTTCCCTTTCAATCACCCCCTTTTTGGTGATTTATGCCAACACAACATAAAGCAACTAGAACAAGTGCAATATCAATGCAAATGAAAACTCAAAATTGTTTTGATTCAAATTTGGCATATATGGATCACTCTTTGCCACCACTTGGTTTGTTTTTGCAAATCAAACTCAATTTCCTATCTCTAAGTCAACTTCACTTGTAGAGACATAAAGAGAGGTATTCCAAGAGAAATTGACCAAAGATTCAAAAAACTCCCCCTTTTCCCCATAATCAAACATTCTCCCCACAGGAGATCAACTTTTGACAAAGAGAAACAACAAGCTCTATTCTACTATTTTCAAAATTTCTAAAGTGGTAGCTGATCCATTTATTGCTTTGGCCTTATTTTCTCCCCCTTTGGCATCAAGCACCAAAACGGGATCAATCTTGGCCCTTAAACCTCATTGCCTCACCAAAATCTTCACATAAGAGTACAAAGGCAATAGGGACTTGAAGATGAACTTGGAATTAGTTACCCTCTCATCGGAGTGCAGTGGAAGTCTTGCATGGTCCAAGTCCACCTTTTCCCTTTCAATCTACCTTTGAGACTAAATCAAGCAAACTCAAGCACACGGTTAGTCTCAAAGGGTCAAGTTATAGCACATCTCCCCCTAAATATGTGCATCACTTGCAAAAGGACGTGTGAGGTCTGGGGAGTGTTTGTACAACTTGAGCACCACAAGTAAACAACAAAATGCATAAGGAACATGATCAAAGGCATAAACACATGTATGCTATAAATCAATCCAAGTTCCGCGAATCTAAGACATTTAGCTTACTACGCAACCTGCAAAAGGTCTTCTCATCTAGAGGCTTGGTAAAGATATCGGCTAGCTGGTTCTCGGTGCTAATATAGAACACTTCGATATCTCCCTTTTGCTGGTGGTCTCTCAAAAAGTGATGCCGGATGTCAATGTGCTTTGTGCGGCTGTGCTCAACAGGATTGTCCACTATGCGGATAACACTCTCATTGTCACATAGGAGTGGGACTTTGCTCAGATTGTAGCCAAAGTCCCGGAGGGTTTGCCTCATCCAAAGTAGTTGCGCGCAACACTGTCCTGCGGCAACATACTCGGCCTCAGCAGTGGATAGGGCAACGGAAGTTTGTTTCTTAGAATTCCATGACACTAGGGACCTTCCTAAGAATTGGCATGTCCCCGATGTACTCTTCCTATCGACCTTACATCCAGCATAGTCGGAATCTGAATATCCAATCAAGTCAAAGGTAGACCCCTTTGGATACCAGATCCCGAAGCAAGGCGTAGCGACTAAGTATCTAAGAATTCGCTTCACGACCACTAAGTGACACTCCCTTGGATCGGATTGAAATCTAGCACACATGCATACGCTAAGCATAATATCCGGTCTACTAGCACATAAATAAAGTAAGACCCTATCATTGACCGGTATGCCTTTTGATCAACGGACTTACCTCCTTTGTTGAGGTCGGTGTGTCCGTCGGTTCCCATCGGAGTCTTTGCGGGCTTGGCGTCCTTCATCCCAAACCGCTTTAGCAAGTCTTGTGTGTACTTCGTTTGGGAGATGAAGGTGCCATCCTTGAGTTGCTTCACTTGGAACCCAAGGAAGTAGTTCAACTCGCCCATCATCGACATCTCGAATTTCTGCGTTATCACCCTGCTAAACTCTTCACAAGACTTTTGATTAGTAGAACCAAATATTATGTCATCGACATAAATTTGGCACACAAAAAGATCACCATCGCAAGTCTTAGTGAAAAGAGTTGGATCGGCTTTCCCAACCTTGAAAGCATTAGCAATTAAAAAGTCTCTAAGGCATTCATACCATGCTCTTGGGGCTTGCTTAAGTCCATAGAGCGCCTTAGAGAGCTTACACACGTGGTCGGGGTATCGTTCATCCTCGAAGCCAGGGGGTTGCTCCACGTACACCTCCTCCTTGATTGGCCCATTGAGGAAGGCGCTCTTCACATCCATTTGGAACAACCTGAAAGAATGGTGAGCGGCATATGCTAGCAAAATACGAATGGACTCTAGCCTAGCCACAGGAGCAAAAGTCTCCTCAAAGTCCAAACCTACGACTTGGGCATAACCTTTTGCCACAAGTCGAGCCTTGTTCCTTGTCACCACCCCGTGCTCGTCTTGTTTGTTGCGGAACACCCACTTGGTTCCCACAACATTTTGCTTAGGACGAGGCACCAGTGTCCAAACTTCATTACGCTTGAAGTTGTTGAGCTCCTCCTGCATGGCCAACACCCAGTCCGAATCTAGCAAGGCCTCTTCTACCCTTAAAGGCTCAATAGAAGAGACAAAGGAGTAATGCTCACAAAAATTAACTAATCTAGAACAAGTAGTTACTCCCTTGCTAATATCACCCAAAATTTGGTCGACGGGATGATTCCTTTGAATCGTCGCTCGAACTTGGGTTGGAGGTGCCTGAGGTGCTTCTTCCTCTTCAACTTGGACATCCTGTGCTCCCCCTTGATCACGCGCCTCCACTTGAGGTACCTGTTCGTCATCTTGGGTTGGGGGATTCACCATCGTTGAGGAAGAAGGTTGATCTTGCTCTTTTTGTTCCTAAGGCCGCACATCTCCAATCGCCATGGTGCGTATCGCGGCCGTTGGAACGTCTTCTTCATCTACATCATCAAGATCAACAACTTGCTCTCTTGGAGAGCCATTAGTCTCATCAAATACAACGTCGCTAGAGACTTCAACCAAACTCGATGATTTGTTGAAGACTCTATACGCCTTTGTATTTGAGTCATAACCTAACAAAAACCCTTCTACAGCTTTGGGAGTAAATTTGGAATTCCTACCCTTCTTCACTAGAATGTAGCATTTACTCCCAAAAACTCGGAAATACGAAACATTGGGTTTATTACCGGTTAGAAGCTCATACGAAGTCTTCTTGAGGAGGCGATGAAGATACACCCGGTTGATGGCGTGACAAGCCGTGTTCACGGCTTCCGACCAAAAGCACTCGGGAGTCTTGAACTCTCCAAGCATCGTCCTCGCCATATCAATGAGTGTCCTGTTCTTCCTCTCTGCCACACCATTTTGCTGTGGTGTGTAGGGAGCAGAGAACTCGTGCTTGATCCCTTCCTCCTCAAGATACTCCTCCACTTGAAGGTTCTTGAACTCAGACCCGTTGTCGCTCCTTATCTTCTTCACCTTGAGCTCAAACTCATTTTGAGCTCTCCTTAGGAAGCGCTTGAGGGTCCCTTGGGTTTCAGATTTATCCTGCAAAAAGAATACCCAAGTGAAGCGGGAAAAATCATCAACTATAACAAGACCATACTTACTTCCTCCTATGCTTAGATAGGCGACGGGTCCGAAGAGGTCCATATGCAGCAGCTCCAGGGGTCTCGACGTAGTCATCACATTCTTGATGTGATGAGCACTTCCCACTTGTTTACCTGCTTGACAAGCTGCACAAGGTCTATCTTTTTTGAAATGCACGTTAGTTAGACCTATCACGTGTTCTCCCTTTAGAAGCTTGTTGAAAGTCGCCTAGAGGGGGGGTGAATAGGGCGAACTGAAATTCTCAAAAATTAATCACAACTACAAGCCGGGTTAGCGTTAGAAATATAATAGAGTCCGCGAGGGAGGGCGCAAAAACAAATCGCAAGCGAATAACGAAGTGAGACACGCGGATTTGTTTTACCGAGGTTCGGTTCTCTCAAACCTACTCCCCGTTGAGGAGGCCACAAAGGCCGGGTCTCTTTCAACCCTTCCCTCTCTCAAACGGTCCCTCGGACCGAGTGAGCTTCTCTTTCTCAAATCACTTGGGAATCAAACTTCCCGCAAGGACCACCACACAATTGGTGTCTCTTGCCTCAATTACAAGTGAGTGTTTGATCACAAGAAAGAATGCCAAAGAAAAAAGAAGCGATCCAAGCGCAAGAGCTCAAATGAACACAACAAATCACTCTCTCTAGTCACTAGGGCTTTGTGTGGAGTTGGGAGAGGATTTGATCTCTTTTGGTGTGCTTTGCAATGAATGCTAGCTCTTGTATAGTGGTTGGAAGTTGGAAAACTTGGATGCAATGAATGGTGGGGTGGTTGGGGTATTTATAGCCCCAACCACCAAACTTGACCGTTGGTGGAGGCTGTCTGTCGATGGCACACCGGACAGTCCGGTGCACATCGGACATGTCCGGTGCCCCCGCCACGTCATCAATGCCGTTGGATTCTGACCGTTGGAGCTTCTGACTTCTGGGCCCGCCTGGCACACCGGACATCCCCTGTTCATTGTCCGGTGCGCCGGTATGGGCGCGCCTGACGTCTGCGCGCGCTGCGCGCGCATTAAATGCAGCGCAGGTAGCCGTTGGCGCCGAAATAGCCGTTGCTCCGCTGGTACACCGGACAGTCCGGTGCACACCGGACATGTCCGGTGAATTATAGCGGAGCGGCTGCTGCGCGAACCCGAGGCTGGCGAGTTGAGGAGGTCGCGCTTCCATGGAGCACCGGACACTGTCCGGTGTACACCGGACAGTCCGGTGAATTATAGCGAAGCGGCCTGAGAAATTCCTGAAGGTGGTGAGTTCGAGTTGGAGTCCTCTGGTGCACCGGACACTGTCCGGTGTACACCGGACAGTCCGGTGCCTCCAGACCAGAGGTGCCTTCGGTTGCCTCTTTGCTCCTTTGTTGAATCCAAAACTTGATCTTTTTATTGGCTGAGTGTGAACCTTTTGCACCTGTATAACTTATACACTAGAGCAAACTAGTTAGTCCAATATTTGTGTTGGGCAATTCAACCACCAAAATTATTTAGGGACTAGGTGTAAGCCTAATTCCCTTTCAATCTCCCCCTTTTTGGTGATTGATGCCAACACAAACCAAAGCAAATATAGAAGTGCATAGTTGAACTAGTTTGCATAATGTAAGTGCAAAGGATGCTTGGAATTAAGCCAATATAAATGCTTACTTGATGCGCATGGATTGTTTTCTTTGTTTTTGACATATTGGACCACATTTGCACCATAGGTTTTGTTTTTGCAAACTCTTTTGTAAATTCTTTTCAAAGTCCTTTTGCAAGATAGTCAAAGGTAAATGATTAAGATTTTGCAAGGCATTTTCAAGTTTTGAAATTTTCTTCCTTTGTTCAAAATGCTTTCCCTTTGACTAAACAAAACTCCCCCTCAAACAAAGTCTCCTCTTAGTGTTCAAGAGGGTTTTAAGACATCAAATTTGAAAATACCACTTACTCCCCCTTTAGAACAAAGAGATACCAAATTTGAAATTTACCAATTGAAAATCATTAATTTTAAAATTAGGGTGGTGGTGCGGTCCATTTGCTTTGGGCTCATATTTTCTCCCCCTTTGGCATGAATCGCCAAAAACGGATACTTTGAGTGAGATATAAGCCCTTTGAAGTACTTTCTCCTCCTTTGGTCATTGAATAAATGAGTGGAGATTATACCAAAGTTGAAGAGAGATGCGGAGCGACGGCGAAGGATGGGTAGTAGAGTGGGGTGGAAGCTTTTGTCTTCGCCGAAGACTCCAATTCCCTTTCAATATACCTATGACTTGATTTGAGATATACTTGAAAACACATTAGTCATAGCATATATAAAAGAGATATGATCAAAGGTATACATGTGAGCTATGTGTGCAAGTTTAGCAAAAGAAATTCCTAGAATCAAGAATATTAAGCTCATGCCTAAGTCTGGTAAAAGATTGTTCATCAAGTGGCTTGGTGAAGATATCGGCTAATTGATCTTTAGTGTTAATGTATGAAATCTCGATATCCCCCTTTTGTTGGTGATCCCGAAGAAAATGATACCGAATGGCTATGTGTTTAGTGCGGCTATGCTCAACGGGATTATCCGCCATGCGGATTGCACTCTCATTATCACATAGAAGAGGAACTTTGGTTAATTTGTAACCGTAGTCCCGCAGGGTTTGCCTCATCCAAAGCAATTGCGCGCAACAATGGCCTGCGGCAATATACTCGGCTTCGGCGGTAGAAAGAGCGACCGAATTTTGCTTCTTTGAACCCCATGACACCAAGGATCTTCCCAAGAACTGGCAAGTCCCCGATGTGCTCTTCCTATTAATCTTACACCCCGCCCAATCGGCATCCGAATAACCAATCAAATCAAAAGTGGATCCCCGAGGGTACCAAAGCCCAAACTTAGGAGTATAAGCCAAATATCTCAAGATTCGTTTTACGGCCGTAAGGTGTGATTCCTTAGGGTCGGCTTGGAATCTTGCACACATGCATACGGAAAGCATAATGTCCGGTCGAGATGCACATAAATAAAGCAATGAACCAATCATCGACCAGTATACCTTTTGATCCACGGACTTACCTCCTGTGTCGAGGTCGAGATGCCCATTTGTTCCCATGGGAGTCTTGATGGGCTTGGCATCCTTCATTCCAAACTTGCTTAGAATGTCTTGAGTATACTTTGTTTGGCAAATGAATGTGCCCTCTTGGAGTTGTTTGACTTGAAATCCTAGAAAATACTTCAACTCCCCCATCATAGACATCTCGAATTTCTGTGTCATGATCCTACTAAATTCCTCACAAGTAGATTTGTTAGTAGACCCAAATATAATATCATCAACATAAATTTGGCATACAAACAAATCATTATCAAGTGTTTTGGTGAATAAAGTAGGATCGGCTTTGCCGACTTTGAAGCCATTTGCAATAAGGAAATCTCTAAGGCATTCATACCATGCTCTTGGGGCTTGCTTGAGCCCATAAAGCGCCTTAGAGAGCCTATAAACATGGTTAGGGTACTCACTGTCTTCAAAGCCGGGAGGTTGCTCAACATAGACCTCCTCCTTGATTGGTCCATTGAGGAAGGCACTCTTCATGTCCATTTGATAAAGCTTGAAGCCATGGTAAGTAGCATAGGCTAATAATATGCGAATTGACTCAAGCCTAGCTACAGGTGCATAGGTTTCACCAAAATCCAAACCTTCGACTTGTGAATACCCCTTGGCCACGAGTCGAGCTTTGTTCCTTGTCACCACACCATGCTCGTCTTGCTTGTTGCGGAAGACCCACTTGGTTCCTACAACATTTTGATTAGGACGTGGAACTAAATGCCATACCTCATTCCTTGTGAAATTGTTGAGCTCCTCTTGCATCGCCATCACCCAATCCGAATCTTGAAGTGCTTCCTCTACCCTGTGTGGCTCAGTAGAGGAAACAAAAGAGTAATGTTCACAAAAATGTGCAATACGAGATCTAGTAGTTACCCCCTTATGAATGTCGCCGAGGATGGTGTCGACGGGGTGATCTCGTTGTATTGCTTGGTGGACTCTTGGGTGTGGCGGCCTTGGTTGATCATCCTCCTTGTCTTCATCATTTGCATCTCCCCCTTGATCGTTGCCGTCATTTTGAGGTGGCTCCTCTTCTTGATCTTCTTGTTCAACATCTTGAGCCTCATCCTCATTTTGGTTTGGCGGAGATGCTTGCGTTGAGGAGGATGGTTGATCTTGTGCATGTGAAGGCTCTTTGGATTCCTTAGGACACACATCCCCAATGGACATGTTCCTTAGCGCTATGCATGGAGCCTGTTCTTCACCTATCTCATCAAGATCAACTTGCTCTACTTGAGAGCCGTTAGTTTCATCAAACACAACGTCACAAGAAACTTCAACAAGTCCTGAGGACTTGTTAAAGACTCTATATGCCCTTGTGTTTGAGTCATATCCTAGTAAAAAGCCTTCTACAGTTTTAGGAGCAAATTTAGATTTTCTACCTCTCTTGACAAGAATAAAACATTTGCTACCAAAAACTCTAAAATATGAAATATTGGGCTTTTTACCGGTTAGGAGTTCATAGGATGTCTTCTTGAGGATTCGGTGAAGATATAACCGGTTGATGGCGTAGCAAGCGGTGTTGACCGCTTCGGCCCAAAACCGATCCGGTGTCTTGTACTCATCAAGCATGGTTCTTGCCATGTCCAATAGAGTTCGATTCTTCCTCTCCACTACACCATTTTGTTGTGGAGTGTAGGGAGAAGAGAACTCATGCTTGATGCCCTCCTCCTCAAGGAAGCCTTCAATTTGAGAGTTCTTGAACTCCGTCCCATTATCGCTTCTAATTTTCTTGATCCTTAAGCCGAACTCATTTTGAGCCCGTCTTAAGAATCCCTTTAAGGTCTCTTGGGTATGAGATTTGTCCTGCAAAAAGAACACCCAAGTGAAGCGAGAATAATCATCCACAATAACTAGACAGTACTTACTCCCGCCGATGCTTATGTAAGCGATCGGGCCGAATAGGTCCATGTGTAGGAGCTCCAGTGGCCTGTCACTAGTCATGATGTTCTTGTGTGGATGATGAGTGCCAACTTGCTTCCCTGCTTGGCATGCGCTACAAATCCTGTCTTTCTCAAAATGAACATTTGTTAGTCCTAAAATGTGCTCTCCCTTTAGAAGCTTATGAAGATTCTTCATTCCAACATGGGCTAGTCGGCGGTGCCAGAGCCAACCCAAGTTAGTCTTAGCAACCAAGCAAGTGTCGAGTTCAGCTCTATCAAAATCTACCAAGTATAGCTGACCCTCTAACACTCCCTTAAATGCTATTGAATCATCACTTCTTCTAAAGACAGTAACACCAGTATCAGTAAATAGACAGTTGTAGCCCATTTGACATAATTGGGATACGGAAAGCAAATTGTAATCTAAAGAATCTACAAGAAAAACATTGGAAATAGTATGGTCAGGTGATATAGCAATTTTACCCAAACCTTTGACCAAACCTTGATTTCCATCCCCGAATGTGATAGCTCGTTGGGGATCTTGGTTTTTCTCATAAGAGGAGAACATCTTTTTCTCCCCTGTCATGTGGTTTGTGCACCCGCTGTCGAGTATCCAGCTTGAGCCCCCGGATGCATAAACTTAGAAAACAATTTTAGTTCTTGATTTTAGGTACCCAAACGGTTTTGGGTCCTTTGGCATTAGAAACAAGAACTTTGGGTACCCAAACACAAGTCTTTGATCCCTTGTGTTTGCCCCCAACAATCTTGGCAACTACCTTGCCGGATTTGTTAGTTAAAACATATGATGCATCAAAAGTTTTGAATGAAATAGCATGATCATTTGATGCATTAGGAGTTTTCTTTCTAGGCAACTTGGCACGGGTTGGTTGCCTAGAGCTAGATGTCTCACCCTTATACATAAAAGCATGGTTAGGGCCAGAGTGAGACTTCCTAGAATTAGTTCTCCTAATTTTGCTCTCAGGATAGCCGGCAGGGTACAAAATGTAACCCTCGTTATCCTGAGGCATGGGAGCCTTGCCCTTAACAAAGTTAGATAAATTCTTTGGAGGGGCATTAAGTTTGACATTGTCTCCCCTTTGGAAGCCAATGCCATCCTTGATGCCTGGGCGTCTCCCATTATAGAGCATGCTTCTAGCAAATTTAAATTTTTCGTTTTCTAAGTCATGCTCACTAATCTTAGCATTAAGTTGTGCTATGTGATCATTTTGTTTTTTAATTAAGGCTAGGTGATCATGGATAGCATCAACATTAATATCTCTACACCTAGTACAAATGGAAATATGCTCAGTAGATGTAGAGGGTTTGCAAGATTTTAATTCTACAACCTTAGCATGCAACATATCATTCTTAGTTCTAAGGTCAGAAATTGTAACATTGCAAACATCTAATTCTTTAGCCTTAGCAAGCAATTTTTCATTCTCAATCTTAAGGCTAGCAAGAGACTCATTCAACTCATCAATTCTAGCAAGTAAATCAATATTATCATCTTTAGAATTGGAAGTTGAAACATTGCAAACATGAGAATCAACCTTAGCAATTAATCTAGCATTTTCATTTCTAAGGTTGGCAACAGTGTCATGGCATGTGCTTAGCTCACTAGTTAATTTCTCACATTTTTCAATTTCTAGAGCATAAGCATTCTTGACCTTAACATGCTTCTTATTTTCTTTAATAAGGAATTCTTCTTGAGAATCTAAGAGATCATCCTTCTCATGTATAACACTAATCAATTCATTTAATTTTTCTTTTTGTTGCATGTTGAGGTTAGCAAAAAGAATGCGCAATTTATCCTCCTCATTTTTATCATTATCCTCATCACTAGATGTTTCATATTTAGTGGAGGACCTTGATTTTACCTTCTTTTTGCCGTCCTTGGCCATGAGACACTTGTGGCCGACGTTGGGGAAGAGAAGGCCTTTGGTGACGGCGATGTTGGCGGCGTCCTCGTCGTCGGAGGAGGAGTCGGTGGAGCTCTCGTCGGAGTTCCACTCCCGGCAAACATGGGCATCGCCGCCCTTCTTCTTGTAGTATTTCTTCTTTTCTCTCCTCTTTCCCTTCTTGTCGTCGCCCCTGTCACTGTCACTAGACATAGGACATTTTGCAATAAAATGACCGGGCTTACCACATTTGTAGCACACTTTCTTGGAGCGGGGTTTGTAGTCCTTCCCCCTCCGTTGCTTGAGGATTTGACGAAAGCTTTTGATGATTAAAGCCATCTCCTCATTGTCGAGCTTGGAGGCGTCAATTGGTTGTCTACTTGGTGTAGACTCCTCCTTCTTCTCCTCCGTTGCCTTGAAGGCCACCGGTTGCGCCTCGGGTGTGGAAGGTTCGTCAAGCTCGTTGATCTTCTTTGAGCCTTTAATCATGCATTCAAAGCTCACAAAATTCCCGATAACTTCCTCGGGGGTCATTAGTGGATATCTAGGATTACCACGAATTAATTGAACTTGAGTGGGGTTAAGGAAAATAAGTGCTCTTAAAATAACCTTAACCACCTCGTGGTCATCCCATTTTTTGCTCCCGAGGTTGCGCACTTGGTTCACCAAGGTCTTGAGCCGATTGTACATGTCTTGTGGCTCCTCCCCTTGGCGAAGACGAAAGCGACCGAGCTCCCCCTCGATCGTTTCCCGCTTGGTGATCTTGGTGAGTTCATCACCCTCGTGCGCCGTCTTGAGTAGGTCCCAAATCTCCTTTGCGTTCTTCAACCCTTGCACTTTGTTGTATTCCTCCTTGCTTAGAGAGGCAAGGAGAATGGTTGCGGCTTGGGAGTTGAAGTGCTCGATTTGGGCCACTTCGTCCGTGTCATAATCCTCATCCCCTATTGATGGTACCTGTACTCCAAACTCAACAACATTCCATATACTTTTGTGGAGTGAGGTTAGATGAAATTTCATTAAATCACTCCACCTAGCATAATCTTCGCCGTCAAAAGTTGGCGGTTTGCCTAATGGAACGGAAAGTAATGGAGTATGTCTAGATGTACGGGGATAGTTTAAGGGGATCTTACTAAACTTCTTGCGCTCTTGGCGCTTAGAAGTTACGGACGGTGCATCGGAGTCGGAGGTGGATGTTGATGAAGTGTCGGTCTCGTAGTAGACCACCTTCCTCATCCTCTTGTGCTTGTCGCCTTTCCGATGCGACTTGTGAGAAGAAGATTTTTCCTTCTTCTCATTGTGGTGAGAAGAGGAAGATCTTTTCTCCTTCCGCTTGGAGGAGTCCTTCTTCTTCTCCCTTCTCTTTGTGCGGGACTCTTCCGATGAAGTGCTCCCTTGGCTTGTAGTGGGCTTGTCGCCGGTCTCCATCTCCCTCTTGGTGTGATCTCCCGACATCACTTCGAGCGGTTAGGCTCTAATGAAGCACTGGGCTCCGATACCAATTGAAAGTCGCCTAGAGGGGGGGTGAATAGGGCGAACTGAAATTCTCAAAAATTAATCACAACTACAAGCCGGGTTAGCGTTAGAAATATAATAGAGTCCGCGAGGGAGGGCGCAAAAACAAATCGCAAGCGAATAACAAAGTGAGACACACGGATTTGTTTTACCGAGGTTCGGTTCTCTCAAACCTACTCCCCGTTGAGGAGGCCACAAAGGCCGGGTCTCTTTCAACCCTTCCCTCTCTCAAACGGTCCCTCGGACCGAGTGAGCTTCTCTTTCTCAAATCACTTGGGAATCAAATTTCCCGCAAGGACCACCACACAATTGGTGTCTCTTGCCTCAATTACAAGTGAGTGTTTGATCACAAGAAAGAATGCCAAAGAAAAAAGAAGCGATCCAAGCGCAAGAGCTCAAATGAACACAACAAATCACTCTCTCTAGTCACTAGGGCTTTGTGTGGAGTTGGGAGAGGATTTGATCTCTTTTGGTGTGCTTTGCAATGAATGCTAGCTCTTGTATAGTGGTTGGAAGTTGGAAAACTTGGATGCAATGAATGGTGGGGTGGTTGGGGTATTTATAGCCCCAACCACCAAACTTGACCGTTGGTGGAGGCTGTCTGTCGATGGCACACCGGACAGTCCGGTGCACACCGGACAGTCCGGTGCACACCGGACAGTCCGGTGCACACCGGACATGTCCGGTGCCCCCGCCACGTCATCAATGCCGTTGGATTCTGACCGTTGGAGCTTCTGACTTCTGGGCCTGCCTAGATGTCCGGTGCACACCGGACATCCCCTGTTCATTGTCCGGTGCGCCGGTATGGGCGCGCCTGACGTCTGCGCGCGCTGCGCGCGCATTAAATGCAGCGCAGGTAGCCGTTGGCGCCGAAATAGCCGTTGCTCCGCTGGTACACCGGACAGTCCGGTGCACACCGGACATGTCCGGTGAATTATAGCGGAGCGGCTGCTGCGCGAACCCGAGGCTGGCGAGTTGAGGAGGCCGCGCTTCCATGGAGCACCGGACACTGTCCGGTGTACACCGGACAGTCCGGTGAATTATAGCGAAGCGGCCTGAGAAATTCCCGAAGGTGGCGAGTTCGAGTTGGAGTCCTCTGGTGCACCGGACAATGTCCGGTGTACACCGGACAGTCCGGTGCCTCCAGACCAGAGGTGCCTTCGGTTGCCTCTTTGCTCCTTTGTTGAATCCAAAACTTGATCTTTTTATTGGCTGAGTGTGAACCTTTTGCACCTGTATAACTTATACACTAGAGCAAACTAGTTAGTCCAATATTTGTGTTGGGCAATTCAACCACCAAAATTATTTAGGGACTAGGTGTAAGCCTAATTCCCTTTCACTTGTGAAGGTTCTTCATCCCCACATGTGCTAAACGGCGATGCCACAGCCAGCCCATGCAAGTCTTAGCAATTAAGCATGCATCTAGACCGGCCTCCTCTTTTGCAAAATCAACTAAATAAAGTTTGCCGTCTAGTACACCCTTAAAAGCTAGTGAACCATCACTCCTTCTAAAGACACACACATCTACATTAGTGAATAAACAATTATATCCCATATTGCATAATTGACTAACGGATAACAAATTATATCCAAGTGACTCAACTAAAAACACATTAGAAATAGAGTGCTCGGATGAAATATCAATCTTCCCCAACCCTTTCACCTTGCCTTGGTTTCCTTCACCGAATATGATTGAATCTTGGGAATCCTTGTTCTTGACGTAGGAGGTGAACATCTTCTTCTCTCTCGTCATGTGGTTTGTGCATCCGCTGTCGATAATCCAGCTTGAACCCCCGAATGCATAAACCTGCAAGGCAAATTTAGGCTTGGGTTTTAGGTACCCAACTCTTGTTGGGTCCTACAATGTTAGTCACAATGGTCTTAGGGACCCAGATGCAAGTTTTATCTCCCTTGCATCTTGCCCCTAATTTCCTAGCAATTACTTTCTTATTCTTTCTACAAATAGCAAAGGAAGCATTGCAAGTATGAAAAATTGTAGAAGGTTCATTAATTACTTTCCTAGGAACATGAACAATATTCTTTCTAGGCACATGATGAATATTTTTCCTAGGCATATCTCTACCATGCACAACATGGGAACTAGAAGCAGTCATAGCATATGAATCATAAGCATGTGAAACAACATTATTGCAATTTCTATCATGATGAACATTCCTAGAATATTTCCTATCATGGTATAAGAAAGCATGGTTCTTTTGAATACTATTTTCCATAGGGGCCTTCCCTTTCTCCTTGATGGAGATGGGAGCCTTATGACATGTCAAGTTCTTGGCTTCCCTCTTGAAGCCAAGTCCATCCTTAATTGAGGGGTGTCTACCAATCATGTAGGCATCCCTTGCAAATTTTAGCTTATCGAATTCACTTTTGCTAGTCTTAAGTTGGGCATTAAGACTAGCCACTTCATCATTCAATCTAGAAATTGAAGCTAGGTGTTTGCTACATGCATCAATATTAAAATCTTTACACCTATTGCAAATTACAACATTTTCTACACCAGATGTTGATTTACTAGCTATTTCTAACTTAGCATTCAAATCATCATTTATGCTCCTTAAGCTAGAAATTGTCTCATGGCAAGTAGATAGTTCACAAGAAAGCATTTCATTTCTTTTAACTTCTAAAGCATGAGATTTTTGTGCCTCTACAAATTTTTCATGTTCTTCATACAACAAATCCTCTTGCTTTTCTAATAATCTATTCTTATCATTCAAGGCATCAATTAATTCATTAATTTTATCAACCTTGGTTCTATCTAGGCCTTTGAATAAACATGAATAATCTATTTCATCATCATCACTAGACTCGTCCTCACTTGAAGAAGCATAAGTAGTATTTCGAGTACATACCTTCTTCTCCTTCGCCATGAGGCATGTGTGACGCTCGTTGGGGAAGAGGGCCGATTTGTTGAAGGCGGTGGCGGCAAGTCCTTCATCGTCGGATGAAGAGCAATCCGAGTCCCACTCCTTGCCAAGATGTGCCTCGCCCTTAACCTTCTTGTACTTCTTCTTCTTTTCCCCTTTCTTCTCTTGTTCCTGGTCGTTGTCGTCGTCCTTTTGGGAAGAAGTGGACTCGTCGCTGTCGTCGTAGTAGACGATCTCCTTGATGCGCCTTGTCTTCTTCTTCTTCCCATCTTTTCGTTTGTGGCCCGAGCCCGAGTCGGTAGGCTTGTCCTCCTTCGGCTCGTTGACGAAGGACTCCTTCTACTTTTCATTGATCACAATTCCCTTCCCCTTAGGATCCATCTCTTCGGGCGATTAGTCCCTTTCTTGAAGAGAACGGCTCTGATACCAATTGAGAGCACCTAGAGGGGGGGTGAATAGGTGATCCTGTAAAAACTTAAACTTAAAGCCACAAAAACTTGTTTAAGTGTTAGCACAATAATGCCAAGTGGCTAGAGAGGAGTCTTAACAAAACACAATAACCACAATAGATCAACACAGAGATGGCACAGTGGTTTATCCCGTGGTTCGGCCAAGACCAACGCTTGCCTACTCCACGTTGTTGCGTCCCAACGGACGAGGGTTGCAATCAACCCCTCTCAAGCGGTCCAAAGACCCACTTGAATACCATGGTGTTTTGCTTTGCTTTACTATATCTCGATCGTGAGGAATCTCCACAACTTGGAGCCTCTCGCCCTTACACTTTGATGTTCACAAAGAAGCACGGAGTAAGGGAGGGATGAGCAACGCACACAAGACACAAAATCAAAGCGACAACACGCACACAAGTCGCAACAAGAGCTCACAACACAACCCGACGAGTTCACAACTCAAATAGAGCTCTAGATGCTATCACAAAGAATCAAATACGCGGAATCGAGGTCTTGGTGCTTTAGAATGCTTGGGGAATGCTTGGTGTACTCCTCCATGCGCCTAGGGGCCCCTTTTATAGCCCCAAGGCAGCTAGGAGCCGTTGAGAGCAATCCAGGAAGGCAATTCTTGCCTTCTGTCGCCTGGCGCACCGGACAGTCCAGTGCACCACCGGACACTGTCTGGTGCGGATTTCTTTCCTTATTTGGCGAAGCCGACCGTTGAAGATTCAGAGCCGTTGGCGCACCGGACACTGTCCGGTGCACACCGGACAGTCCGGTGCTCCAATGTGACCGTTGGCTCGGCCATGCGTCACGCGCGGAATCCTCGGCCGACCGTTGGCCCGGCTGACCGTTGGCTCACCGGACAGTCCGGTGCACCACCGGACAGACCGATGTTTTTTAGCCGTACGCCGTTAATCACTTCCAGAGAGCGACGACTTCGCCTGTGAACGGCTCACCAGACAGTCCCGTGATTTATAGCCGTACACCATCGTCGAAGTCCCGAGAGCAGCAAGTTCGCCAGAGCCAGCCTGGTGCACCGGACAGTCCGATGCACCCGGACTGAGCAGACTTTGGCTGAACAAAGCCATCTCTTTTCCAACTTGATTTTTCCTATTTCCAGCACTTAGACATAATACATAGTCCATAAAACAATGTACTAAGTCTAGAAACATACCTTTACTTTTGATTTGCACTTTGTCCATCACTTGGGATACTTTAACACTTAAGCACTTGTGTTGGCACTCAATCACCAAAATACTTAGAAATGGCCCAAGGGCACATTTCCCTTTGAAGTGTCCGGTGCGCCAACGGATCTAAAGATCCAATGGTCGGCTTCGCCAGAAAAGGAAAGAGATCGCGTACCGGACAGGAACTGTTCATGTCCGGTGGTGCACCGGACTGTCCGGTGCACCACTCGACAGAAGGCAAGATTTGCCTTCCAAGTTGATCTCCAACGGCTCCTAACTGCCTTGGGGCTATAAAAGAGACCCCTAGGCACATGGAGCAGTACACCAAGCTTTTACAAAACATCTTAAGACTCCTAGACTCCGTCTTCACGCATTTGGATTATTGTGTTAGTGATTTGAGCTCTGTTTAAGTTGTGAACTCCCGGCGCCGTGTTTTGAGCTCAAGTCTTGACTTGTGTGCGTGTGTGTGCTGCGGATTGAGTCTTGCGTGTGTTGCTTTTCCCTCCCTTACTTTTGTGCTTCTTTTGTGATCAACATTGTAAGGGCGAGAGGCTCCAACTTGTGGAGATTCCTCGCAAACGGGAAGAATACTCAAAAAGGAAAAGACCGTGGTATTCAAGTCGACCATTGGATCACTTGAAAGGGGTTGAGTGCAACCCTCGTCCATTGGGACGCCACAACGTGGAAGTAGGCACGTGTTACTTGGCCGAACCACGAGATAAAAACTATGTGTCTCTTGTGTTGCTTTTCTGTGTGATTGATTCCATCTCAAGAGCTCGCTTTATAACCACTTGGTTTAATCTAACTAACATATTATAAACCAAGTTTGTGTTATTAGTATTAAATTTTGCAGGATCACCTATTCACCCCCTCTAGGTGCTCTCAATTGGTATCAGAGTCGTACTCTTCATCTAAGGGACTAACCCCCCAAAGAGATGGATCCTAAGGGTAAGGGGATGGTGGTCAATGACAAGGAGAAGGAGTCCATCTTCAATGAGCCAAGAGACGACAAGCCCACTAACTCAGGCTCGAGTCATAAGAAGAGGGACGAGGAGAAGAAGAGGCGCATCAAGAAGATCATCAACTATGACAGCGATGCCTCCTCTTCTTCACCAAGGGATGATGACGACGACCATGACTCCTCGTTGAAAAAGAAAACGGTCAATCAGAATTACTCTTTTGACTATTCTCGCATTCCTTACAATTCAAATGCGCATTTACTATCAGTTCCCCTTGGAAAACCTCCACACTTTGATGGAGAGGACTATTCGTGAGTCATAAAATGCGTAGTCATTTATTCTCTCTCCATCCTAATATATGAGAAATTGTAAAAAAAATGGGATGCATTTTGATAGTTCTGTTAATCATGTGTTTATCAATGAGCAAATTCATAAAAATGCCCAAGCCACTACTGTTTTGCTAGCATCTCTGTGTAGGGATGAATATAACAAGGTTAGCGGCTTGGACAATGCCAAACAAATCTGGGACACCCTTAAGATATCTCATGAGGGAAATGATGCCACCATGATTACCAAAATGGAACTGGTGGAAGGCGAGCTGGGGAGGTTCGCGATGATCAGGGGAGAGGAGCCAACGCAAACCTACAAAGGCTCAAGACCCTGGTCAACAAAATCCGAAACTACGGAAGCACAAGATGGACGGATCATGATGTCGTCCGACTCATGCTCAGGTCATTTATAGTTATTGACCCCCATCTTGTCAACCTTATTCATGAAAACCCCAGGTACACCAAGATGACGCCCGAGGAAATCCTCGGAAAATTCGTGAGCGGGCGCATGATGGTGAAGGAGACACGATACGTGGACGATGCACTAAACGGTCCACTACCCATCTACGAGCCACAACCCGTTGCTCTCAAAGCAACCAGTAGCAGGGAGGCACTACCCAGCAAGGTCGCACAAGTGGAGGCTGTAGGGCTAAACGAGGACGAAATGGCGCTCATCATGAAGCGCTTCAAAACTGCCTTGAAAGGACGCAAGGAATACCCCAACAAGAATAAAACAAGGAGAAAGCGCTCCTGCTTCAAATGCGGTAAGACTGGTCATTTCATAGCTCAATGCCCCGATAATGATAATGACCAGGGACAAGAAAAGCACGAGAAGAGGGAGAAGAAAAAGAACTATAGGAAAGCGAAGGGCGAGGCACATCTTGGAAAGGAATGGGACTTCGACTGTTCTTCATCCGACTCCGACAATGAAGGACTGGCTACCTCTGCCTTCGACAAATCTTCGCTCTTCCCCAACGAACGCCATACGTGCCTTATGGCTAAGGAGAAGAAGGACGTATTCGGGACACTCCCAAGTATACTTCTTCTAGTGATGAAGAGTCATCTAATGATGAAGTAGATTACACTGATTTGTTTATGGGATTAGATAGAACTAAAATAGGCAAAATAAATGAATTAATTGATGCCCTTAATGAAAAGGATAGATTGCTAGAAAAGCAACAAGACATTTTGTATGAAGAGCATGATAAATGTATTGGTGTTCAAAAATCTCTTGCTCTAGAAATTAAGAGAAATGAAATGCTATCTTCTGAGTTGTCTACTTGTCATGAATCTATCTCTGGTTTAAAGAATTTAAATAATGAATTAAGTGCTAAGCTTGAGAAAATAAATGAAACTAGTTCATGTGTAGAACATGTAGTTATTTGCAATAGGTGTAAATATGTTGATTTTGATGAACATGTTACTACTATTGCTAAATTAAACAATGAGGTTGCAAGTCTTAATGCTCAACTTAAGACTTGCAAAGATGATTATCATAAACTAAAATTTGCTAGCGATGCCTACACTATCGGTAGACACCTCTCAATTAAGGATGGACTTGGTTTTCGAAAGGAAACCAAGAACTTAATAAGTCAACGGACTTCTGTTCTCAACAAGGAGAAAGGGAAGGCCCCTATGGCTAGTAGTTCTCAAAAGAACCATGCCTATATTTATGATAGGAAATTTACTAGTCATGCTCATAATGATAGATGCTATGATCATATTGTTTCTCATGATGCTACATTTAATTCTCATGCTATGTTCGCATCTAGTTCCACTTTTGTTCATGGTAGAAGTAGGCCTAGGAGAAATTATGCTACTTCTCATGCTCCTAGGAAAGTTTGCAATGGACCTACTACTGTTTATCATGCTTGCAATGCTTCGTTTGTGCTTTCATGTAAAAATGCAAAAGTGGTAGCTAGAAAATTGGGATCTAAATGCAAGGGAGACAAGACTTGCATTTGGGTTCTAAAAGTTGTTGTGACTAATCTTGTAGGACCCAACAAGAGTTGGGTATCTAAGACCCAAGCTTAAATTCCTTACAGGTTTATGCATCCGGGGGCTTAAGCTGGATTATCGACAGCGGATGCACAAACCACATGACGGGGGAGAAGAAGATGCTCACCTCCTACATCAAAAATAGGGATTCCCAGGATACTATTATCTTTGGAGATGGGAACCAAGGCAAGGTTAAAGGATTGGGCAAGATAACCATCACAAATGAGCACTCAATATCAAATGTATTTTTAGTAGAGTCGCTCGGGTACAATCTACTGTCTGTAAGTCAATTGTGTCACATGGGCTACAATTGTTTATTTACAAATGTTGATGTATCTGTCTTTAGAAGGAGTGATGGTTCATTAGCCTTTAAGGGTGTATTAGACGACAAACTCTATTTAGTTGATTTTTTGAAAGAGAATGCCAATCTAGATGCATGCTTAATAGGTAAGACTCATATGGGCTGGCTTTGGCATCACCGTCTAGCACATGTTGGAATGAAGAACCTTCATGAACTTCTAAAGGGAGAACATGTGTTAGGACTAACAGATGTATGTTTTGAGAAAGACAGACCTTGTGTAGCATGCCAAGCAAGGAAACAGGTGGGAAGCACTCATCACAACAAGAATGTGATGATGACATCAAGACCACTGGAACTTCTTCACATGGATCTCTTCGTACCCATTGCCTACCTCAGCATCGAGGGAAGTAAGTATGGTCTTGTAATAGTCGATGATTTTCCCGCTTCACTTGGGTATTATTTTTGCAAGACAAATCCAAAACCCAAGGAACCCTAAAGCGCTTCTTAAGGAGAGCTCAAAATGAGTTTGAGCTGAAAGTGAAGAAGATAAGAAGCAACAATGGGTCCGAGTTCAAGAATCTACAAGTTGAAGAGTTTCTTGAGGAGGAAGGCATCAAACACGAGTTCTCCGCTCCCTACACACCACAACAAAATGGTGTGGTAGAGAGGAAGAACAGAACACTAATCGATATGGCAAGAATGATGCTTGGAGAGTACAAGACGCCTGAGCATTTTTTGGTCGGAAGTTGTGAACACAGCTTGCCATGCCATAAACCGGCTCTATCTGCACCGCCTCCTCAAGAAGACCTCCTACGAACTCCTAACTGGTAACAAACCCAATGTTTCTTATTTTCGTGTATTTGGGAGCAAATGCTACATTCTAGTGAAGAAAGGTAGACATTCTAAATTTGCTCCCAAGGCAGTAGAATGGTTTTTACTAGGATACAACTCAAATACAAAGGAGTATAGGGTCTTCAACAAATCATCGAGATTAGTTGATGTCTCTAGCGACGTTGTATTTGATGAGACTAATGGCTCTCCAAGAGAGCAAGTTGATCTTGATGATATAGATGAAGATGAAGTTTCGACGGCCGCATTGCGCACAATGGCGATAGGTGATGTGCGACCACAAGAACTACAGGAACAAGATCAACCATCCTCCTCAACAATGGTGCATCCCCCAACTCAAGATGATGTACAACTACCTCAAGAAGAGGGGTAGGATCAAGGGGGAGCACAGGAAGAACAGGTTATGGAGGAAGAAGCACCACAGGCCCCTCCAACTCAAGTCCGAGCGTCGATCCAAAGACATCACCCTGTCGATTAGATTATAGGTGACATCAGCAAGAGAGTAACTACTCGCTCACGATTAGCTAATTTTTGTGAGCATTACTCATTTGTCTCTTCTATTGAGCCTTTTAGGGTAGAAGAGGCCTTGCAGGATCCGGACTGGGTATTGGCCATGCAGGAAGAGTTCAACAACTTCAAAAGGAATGAAGTCTAGAGCCTAGTGCCACGTCCAAAGCAAAACGTTGTGGGAACCAAGTGGGTGTTCCGCAACAAGCAAGACGAGCACGGAGTGGTGACAAGAAACAAGGCTCGACTTGTGGTAAAAGGTTATGCCCAAGTCACAGGTTTGGATTTTGAGGAGACTTTTGCTCATGTGGCTAGGCTAGAGTCAATTCGGATTTTATTAGCCTATGCTGCTCACCATTCCTTTAGGCTGTTCCAAATGGACGTGAAGAGCGCCTTCCTCAATGGGCAAATCAAGGAGGAGGTATACGTGGAACAACCCCCTGACTTTGAGGATGACAGGTATCCCGACCATGAATATAAGCTCTCTAAGGCGCTCTATGGACTTAAGCAAGCCCCAAGAGAATGGTATGAATGCCTTAGAGATTTCTTAATTGCTAATGCTTTCAAGGTTGGGAAAGCCGATCCCACTCTTTTTACAAAAACTTGTGATGATGATCTTTTTGTTTGCCAAATTTATGTCGATGACATAATATTTGGTTCTACTAACCAAAAGTCTTGTGAGGAGTTTAGCAGGGTAATGATGCACAAGTTCGAGATGTCGATGATGGGCGAGTTGACCTACTTCCTTGGATTCCAAGTGAAGCAACTCAAGGATGGCACCTTCATCTCCCAAACAAAGTACACTCAAGACCTTCTAAAGAGGTTTGGGATGAAGGACGCTAAGCCCGCGAAGGCACCGATGGGAACTGATGGACATCTTGATTCTCGACCTCAACAAAGGAGGTAAGTTCGTTGATCAAAAGGCATACCGATCAATGATAGGTTTATTACTTTATCTTTGTGCTAGTAGACCGGACATTATGCTTAGTGTATACATGTGTGCTCGATTTCAATCTGACCCCAAGGAGTGTCATCTTGTGGCCGTTAAGCGAATTCTTAGGTATTTAGTTTCTACGCCTTACTTCGGGATCTGGTATCCAAAAAGGTCTACCTTTGACTTAATTGGATACTCAGACTCCGACTATGTTGGGTGCAAGGTTGATAGGAAGAGCACATCAGGGACGTGCCAATTTCTAGGAAGGTCCCTGGTGTCCTGGAGTTCCAAGAAACAAACATTTGTTGCCCTATCCACCGCTGAGGCCGAGTATGTTGCCGCAGGACAGTGTTACGCACAACTGCTTTGGATGAGGCAAACCCTCTAGGACTTTGGCTACAATCTGAGCAAAGTCCCACTCCTATGTGACAATGAGAGTGCAATCCGCTTGGCGGATAATCCTATTGAACACAGCCGTACTAAGCACATAGACATCCGACATCACTTCCTGAGAGACCACCAGTAAAAGAGAGATATCGATGTTTACCACATTAGCACCGAGAACCAGCTAGCCGATATCTTCACCAAGCCTTTAGATGAGAAAAGGTTTTGCAGGTTGCGTAGTGAGCTAAATGTCTTAGATTCATGTAACTTGGATTGATCTAGAGCATACATGTATTCTATGCCTTTGATCATGTTACTTTGAGCATTTACATCATTTATTGTTTATTTATGGTGCTCAAGTTGTACAAGTCATCCCCGGACCTCACAAGTCCATATGCAAATGATGCACATGTATAGGGGGAGATAAACTACAACTTGACCTTTTTAAGACTAACTTGGTTGTTTGAGTACACTTGAAGTAGTCTCGAAGGTACATTGAAAGGGAAAATGAACTTGGACGACGGAAAGACTTTCACTGCACTCCAGTATAAGTGTATTTAATTCCAAGTTCATACTAATGCTCTCATTGCCTTTTTGCTCTCCTTTGACATTTTGGTAAGGAAATGGGGTTAAAGGGCCAAAAGTTTTTCTGTTTTGGTGCTCAATGCCAAAGGGGGAGAATTTAAGGCCAAAGCAAATGGATCAGCCAACCACTTATGAATTTTGAAAACAATAGTGTTAGAATTTGTATTTTGTCCAAATAACTCTAATTGCAAATTTGGTCCCTTATGGGGAGATTTTTTGATTATGGGAAAAAGGGGGAGTTTTTGGCACTTGATCAATTTCACTCTTGGAATAACTCTCTATTTGCCCAAACAAGTGTGTTTGACTTAGAGATAGGGAAAATATTTTGATCTGCAAAAACAAACCAAGTGGTGGCAAAATTGATCCAAATATGCCAAATACTAAGTGAAGAAAAATTTGGTCTTAAATTTTGCACTTCTTAGTTGATTTTTAATGTGTTGGCATAAATCACCAAAAAGGGGGAGATTGAAAGGGAAATGTGCCCTTGGGCCATTTCTATAATTGTTTTGGTGATTAGATGCCCAACACACTGTTTCAAACTCATATGTGCTAAGTAAGTGAGAAGTGCACATCAAAGAACAAGGTATGTCTCTAGACTTAGTAAATTATTTTTGTGTACTAACATGTTCATCTAAGTGCTAGAGACATGATCAAGAAAAGAGAAAAAGGACTGAGGAATAAGTGGCTCGGTTCAGCCAAATCTGCACCAGCCTATGGCGCACCAGACTGTCTGGTGGTGCACCGGACAGTGTACGGTGCCCAGGCTGGCTCGACAGCGAGTTCTCTGCTCTCTGGAATCGATGCGGCGAAGTGGCTATAAATCACCGGACTGTCCAGAGGTGCACCAGACTGTCCGGTGAGTCATCAACGCCCGAGCCCAAGTCTTCGGCGACGAACTCGTCGCTCTCGGGAAATGGAAAAGGCACCGCGGCTAAAAATCACCGGACTGTCCGGTGAGCCAACGGCGCCCGCGACCAACGGTCATCTGCGCGATCATCGGGCGACACGTGGCCGAGCCAACGGTCGGATAGTGCACCGGATAGTGTCCGGTGCGCCAACGGATTCGAAGATCCAACGGTCGGCTTCGCCAGAAAAGGAAAGAGATCACGCACCAGACATGAACTGTTCATGTCCGGTGGTGCACCGGACTGTCCGGTGCACCACTCGACAAAAGGCAAGATTTGCCTTCCAAGTTGATCTCTAATGGCTCCTAGCTGCCTTGGGGCTATAAAAGGAACCCCTAGGCGCATGGAGCAGTACACCAAGCTTTCACGAGACATCTTAAGACTCCTATACTCCGCCTCCACGTATTTGGATTGTTGTGTTAGTGATTCGAGCTCCGTTTGAGTTGTGAACTCCCTGCGTCGTGTTTTGAGCTCAAGTCTTGACTTGTGTGCGTGTGTTTGCTGCGGATTGAGCCTTGCGTGTGTTGCTTTTCCCTCCCTTACTTATGTGCTTCTTTTGTGATCAACATTGTAAGGGCGAGAGGCTCCAACTTGTGGAGATTCCTCGCAGACGGGAAGAATACTCAAAAAGGAAAAGACTGTAACACCCGGCTTTAAGGAACAAAGCCAGGTGCATCTCATACATGCGCCAAGAAGACAACATATACAATAACAGAGTGTATAGAGATAAATGTCATAAAACATCAGAGTACTTATTACATAGCGGAAGTCTTATTACAAAATAAAGATAAATATAAAACGAACTAAGGATCGTTGGCGCCGATGTCAACTGAGAAACGCCACCTAGATCAGATCAAACTCCTCGACACTTGACTCCACTTGAAACCACCTGTTCTTCTCCTGTGGGGGGGGGTGTGAGACAGCAAGGGTGAGCTCACACATGTTCATCGCTCAACAAGTTGTGGGGAATAATGTGACATGAACTCACCAAAGGTGGGAGTTCATGAGGTGTAAGGCTGATCAACAATAAAGGTTAAAGCTGAGCATTGCTTTTAAATAGTTGGTCAAATTTTATTAGCAGTTACTAAGTGTAAGTAAATACCAAACCTTAAATAAAAGTAATAGAACAGAATTAACAAATAATCCCATGCATATGTAAATGACAAATTGAGTTTAGGTTCCATAATTTAATCATCGGAGAGTCCTGAGCCGCTCATGACCGTGAGCTCGGCTAGTATACCAGTTTTACACTCTGCAGAGGTTGTACCCTTTACCCACAAGTCGTGTTTCCCATGTCGCCAGGGTTAGCTAGGCCCTTAGACACTACCAAGGTGAATGGCTAGGGATCCACTACGAGGCCTTTACAAAGTTCCACTAGCTTCCGAAAACCCGCTACAGTTTATAGGAAGTTCCAATGCAGGGTTCCTGGCTGACCGCCATCGCAGCAAAATCAACCAGGGACCTCCCTACACTGACCACTCCCCTACTGCCCTTGCCCCTTTCGGGTAAGGTAGTCTTCCACTAGCTTTCCTAATTAGTCAGCCAAGGGGTCCCATTCCTCCCTTGTGGTGGCACGTGGTTCTCAAGTTAAGCTCCATGTTCCAATTAACAATAACATAATGATCTTGACATGAACATAAATAGAATAACAAAATAACTGGAACATGGATATAATGAAATATTAACCCAAAAACCACGTAAAGCAATAGCATAACTACCCATGTGATTCAGGGGTAAACAAGGTAAACAGGATAAACAGTCTAGGGAAACCTATTGGGTCCCATCAAAATTAAACCTATGCATGGTAAATGATTATAAAGAACATTATTGGGTAACAAAAGTGAATCAAGGGCACAACTTGCCTGGCACTTGAGAATCCAGGTACCAACTTGCTTTTCAGATGACACGTGTCCTCACCGCTAAACGTAGCAATACAGACAAACATGATATAGACAAAATTAACATCACACCATAAATAAGAACAAACTGAATAATAATGATCTACGCGAAGCTACGAGACTAACGCAACTTGAACGGATCAAATCGGAGTTAAAACGGAGGAGTTACGAATTTCTAAAGGTTTTATGTGTTTGTACAAAATTAAATAGGATATAAATTTTATTGTGATATTCATATAAAAACAGTGGTACTAATTGATAAACAATAATCTTACAAAATTATCGGAACTGAAATAGGTCAATTTGGACAAGATATGAATTAAATATGATTTATACAAGTTTCTCGAATTATTTTTGTATTAAAAATGATTTTAAAATGAATTCTTCTGATTTTATTCGCTGACTGGACTACGCGTCAAAACCAGAGAAACCCAGGGGCCAGTGGGTAAGTTTTCTCAGACCCAGGGAACAGCACAGGTGGACGGCGGGTTATTCTCTATATTAACCGCGGGAGCAAAACGGAGCAGGCAGGATGTCCACGTCGTCCAATTTTCTGTGAGTCATCCGATGACAGATCGATGGCCGACCTACCATGTGCTAGAAACGTCTTCGTTCCTATTCCAGACTTCCAGTCGCTGTCCAACGCAAGGGTCCCACCTACTTTCACCACGCGACCGCGGGCCTGCTAGAAGCGTCTTCATTTCTCCATACCTGTCGTTACCTGCTGCTGGCCAACGTGTGGGTCCCATCTAGGTTCCAACTCCTATAAAATGTCCATTGTTCGTTGCTTCATAAACAAAAGATTTGATACTAACGACCAGATCCTACTTCATCAAGCACATCCAAGCGTGAAGCTAATGTAAAAAAATATTGTCTAAGATAGTTGCGGCATAGAGCGCCGCCTGTTCCTCTCTTTCGACAACCACAGCACACACTGCCCAGTGTTTTCTCTCAGAACTCGATGACCAGAGCACGCACAGACGCTCATATTCTCTCTACTCGCAAGCCAGGAAGGGTGCTCACCAGCTGCTGTGATGGAGCGCGCTCCACGGTGATGCTGATCCGCGACGGGGCCGACTGGTGATCCTCGCCACGCGCACCAATGAAGGTCAGGACGATCCCAGTCCCACAGCGCAACGGTTGGAGCCCACGACGACGCACCAGTCCACCAAGTTCTTCCCCCCTTTCTCCCTCTCCCTCACAGTCGGCGGCAATGGCGAGAATGAAGGAGCTGCTGGTGGTTTTGAGTGTAATGGAGAGAACGCCGCGCCGCATAAGCATTCAAAAGACCCGGCCAAGGAGTTTAGCGGGTCCATCGGCTCCACGTTGGGCATCGACGGATTTGCCCCGCACGGCTCCGAGGAAGTCGCCAAGGTGGTTGAAGTGGCGGCTGGGCGAGGATTTCGGCGGCTCTACCGTGATGGAAGCTAACACCGAGGCCACAATCCACCCCGTAGTTATAGCCCGAGCCAGGTCAAAGTAGCCCGGCGGCCAAAGCTCCAGAGCGCGGACTTCGGAGGAGGTGGTTGCGGCCACAACAACCTTGCGAAGGACCCAGCGGCGGGTTCGTCCATCCGGTGGAAGAAGGTGCGAGTGGGGCCCACATGTGCATGCGACACAGCAAAGGAAAAGTGCGGCAGCATGAGGGTATTACCTGTTGGGCCGGCGCGTGGCTTTGGGCCGAGGTGGCCGATTTCCTCTTTTTCTTATCTTTTTTTTCCCTTTCTTTACTCCTTTTCTGTTATATTTTCTAGTTTATAATTTAATTCAAATCTATGTCATGGTTCCTTTATTCAAATCAATGCATCACATAAAAATATCAGCATGGGTGCAAAGTTTCTTTTACTTTTTTTTTTAAAAAAAAAATAATTCTTGGTTAAAAAAAATTCCGTTCTCAAATTTTGAGTCTCAAATATAATTTGAGATATTAGAATTTACTATTTCATTCCTTCATGTATTTTATTTATTTAGTATTAATTTTTTTTCTTATACAGATTTTGGGCATCACAAATCCTACCCCCTTAACAGAAATCTCGTCCTCGAGATTTGTAAGGAAATGGTATATAACCAAGTTATCTCAAAACATATGCACGAACAAAAATTTCAGCATGATGCATACTTTATTAGCAACACATGGGGTCAATAAGACCTTATTATTCCTCCTAAATAGTATCACAACACCGACTACTAATTTAGGTAACACTTAGATCTTATAAATAATAGTATGTATATGTATATTTATGTAGCTTGGTGGAGTTGGTGGTGATGGAGGTAGTTGAAGATTAAGAGAGCATAGGTATCCAGCTAATATTTATGTGGGATATAAACTGAACAGGTTGAGGTAAGAAAGATTATGGCAAGGAAAAGACTTTATCCAAAATGTTTAAGTCCTGATTCATCTCGAGATTCGCTTTGACTGTTATACCCCTCCTTGTCGATGTTGATATTTTCTTCTCCGGTCTTGGTTTCATTGATTCGAGGTTAGTGTATATTATCGGGGTTGAAAATATGGTTAAGATAGATAATGAGATAAACCACATGATGTAGATCAAAAGTTTGTGTGATGTTAGTTGGGGATAGATAGATTATGCAGAGTTTTACTTTGCTTTGGAGATAAATGGGTCGGGCAACCCATAACATAGGCTAGGTCGTGGTTTCTCGGACAAGTGGGTCTAAGACCCCCGTTTATGTTTAAAACCCATTTATAAGAATATGGTTTAGTTAATACTTGAGGTAGATCAGAATTTTCTGTTTAAATTAAAACAGAGGAGTTATGCAACCATCGGATGGTTAAGGTAGTTGCATAAGGCTGAGTTGGTCGGTTATTCTTAATTTAGTGCCAAGTGAATCACGTTAGAACAAGTGGATAGGGTCTAATCCATGTTACAAGTATTAACTAATCTGTTTAAGTGGGTCACATCGGGTTAGTTCAGATTAGATGGAAACTAGATTAGTTTAGCATAACTAGATTGACTAAATAAGACCTAATTAATTTCGAATCAGTTTAGGTTGAATGGGGTCTAGGAATGACCAGATTAATCCAGATAAGATCTACTTAGTTTATTTTAGAATAGATTATGTTGGTCACACCATTATGAGATAAGCATAGTGGTGGAGATAAGTATGCTTATTAGAACAAGATGAATCTCTAAGATCATGGTAGAATCTTTTGTGATTAGTTAGATCTACTAGGATAGGATAGAATATTTTCGAGATAAGATGGATCTTTGTTAAGATAAGAAAGAATCTTTTAAGATTATATAGGTCTATTAAGATATGAGAGAATCTTTTAAGATAAGATGATTCTGTTAAGATAAGAAAGAATCTTTTAGAATAAGATGGATCTATTTGGATAGGATAGATTCCTTTAGGTTAAGAGGGATCCATTATAGTAAGAGAGAGTCTTTTGAGATAAGAGGTATCCGTTAAAGTGAGGGATAATCTTTTAAGGTAAGAAGGGTCTATTTAAAATAGATACACTTTAATGGAAGATAATCTAAATCGTTTAGTTATCTCATGAATTTTATTTATACCTATATGTATATGCCGATGTAATTGTGGACACTGTTCCACAACTAATCACACTCAATCAAAGATCCAAATCAGACAAATATCATAAGAAGAAACACTCAAGCGTATAAATACCTATAAAAATAGTTTTGTTTTTGTTCCTAAGAGTAGGTCTCCAATTCCTAAAGGCCACTTTAGGCACAAGATTTCAAAAGTGTGAAATCCACGTTTGTCTTTAGAAGGAACATGTAAGAATAATCAGAGTGAAGCGGAAATAGATGAGAAAAGATTAAGATAAGTTTAGAAAAGAATCAGAGTAGCAAAGGTAATGTTAATCAGAGTAGAACAGTAGAAGGTGAGACAGGATCAAGAAAAGTATAGAAAGAATCAGAGTAAGGAAAGTAGGTAATGGTTGTCCAGTTCTATCTAGGTTTCGTCCTACAGTCAACATTCCTCTGATACCACTTCTGTAACACCCGGCTTTAAGGAACAAAGCCAGGTGCATCTCATACATGCGCCAAGAAGACAACATATACAATAACAGAGTGTATAGAGATAAATGTCATAAAACATCAGAGTACTTATTACATAGCGGAAGTCTTATTACAAAATAAAGATAAATATAAAACGAACTAAGGATCGTTGGCGCCGATGTCAACTGAGAAACGCCACCTAGATCAGATCAAACTCCTCGATACTTGACTCCACTTGAAACCACCTGTTCTTCTCCTGTGGGGGGGGTGTGAGACAGCAAGGGTGAGCTCACACATGTTCATCGCTCAACAAGTTGTGGGGAATAATGTGACATGAACTCACCAAAGGTGGGAGTTCATGAGGTGTAAGGCTGATCAACAATAAAGGTTAAAGCTGAGCATTGCTTTTAAATAGTTGGTCAAATTTTATTAGCAGTTACTAAGTGTAAGTAAATACCAAACCTTAAATAAAAGTAATAGAACAGAATTAACAAATAATCCCATGCATATGCAAATGACAAATTGAGTTTAGGTTCCATAATTTAATCATCGGAGAGTCCTGAGCCGCTCATGACCGTGAGCTCGGCTAGTATACCAGTTTTACACTCTGCAGAGGTTGTACCCTTTACCCACAAGTCGTGTTTCCCATGTCGCCAGGGTTAGCTAGGCCCTTAGACACTACCAAGGTGAATGGCTAGGGATCCACTACGAGGCCTTTACAAAGTTCCACTAGCTTCCGAAAACCCGCTACAGTTTATAGGAAGTTCCAATGCAGGGTTCCTGGCTGACCGCCATCGCAGCAAAATCAACCAGGGACCTCCCTACACTGACCACTCCCCTACTGCCCTTGCCCCTTTCGGGTAAGGTAGTCTTCCACTAGCTTTCCTAATTAGTCAGCCAAGGGGTCCCATTCCTCCCTTGTGGTGGCACGTGGTTCTCAAGTTAAGCTCCATGTTCCAATTAACAATAACATAATGATCTTGACATGAACATAAATAGAATAACAAAATAACTGGAACATGGATATAATGAAATATTAACCCAAAAACCACGTAAAGCAATAGCATAACTACCCATGTGATTCAGGGGTAAACAAGGTAAACAGGATAAACAGTCTAGGGAAACCTATTGGGTCCCATCAAAATTAAACCTATGCATGGTAAATGATTATAAAGAACATTATTGGGTAACAAAAGTGAATCAAGGGCACAACTTGCCTGGCACTTGAGAATCCAGGTACCAACTTGCTTTTCAGATGACACGTGTCCTCACCGCTAAACGTAGCAATACAGACAAACATGATATAGACAAAATTAACATCACACCATAAATAAGAACAAACTGAATAATAATGATCTACGCGAAGCTACGAGACTTACGCAACTTGAACGGATCAAATCGGAGTTAAAACGGAGGAGTTACGAATTTCTAAAGGTTTTATGTGTTTGTACAAAATTAAATAGGATATAAATTTTATTGTGATATTCATATAAAAACAGTGGTACTAATTGATAAACAATAATCTTACAAAATTATCGGAACTGAAATAGGTCAATTTGGACAAGATATGAATTAAATATGATTTATACAAGTTTCTCGAATTATTTTTGTATTAAAAATGATTTTAAAATGAATTCTTCTGATTTTATTCGCTGACTGGACTACGCGTCAAAACCAGAGAAACCCAAGGGCCAGTGGGTAAGTTTTCTCAGACCCAGGGAACAGCACAGGTAGACGGCGGGTTATTCTCTATATTAACCGCGGGAGCAAAACGGAGCAGGCAGGATGTCCACGTCGTCCAATTTTCTGTGAGTCATCCGATGACAGATCGATGGCCGACCTACCATGTGCTAGAAACGTCTTCGTTCCTATTCCAGACTTCCAGTCGCTGTCCAACGCAAGGGTCCCACCTACTTTCACCACGCGACCGCGGGCCTGCTAGAAGCGTCTTCATTTCTCCATACCTGTCGTTACCTGCTGCTGGCCAACGTGTGGGTCCCATCTAGGTTCCAACTCCTATAAAATGTCCATTGTTCGTTGCTTCATAAACAAAAGATTTGATACTAACGACCAGATCCTACTTCATCAAGCACATCCAAGCGTGAAGCTAATGTAAAAAAATATTGTCTAAGATAGTTGCGGCATAGAGCGCCGCCTGTTCCTCTCTTTCGACAACCACAGCACACACTGCCCAGTGTTTTCTCTCAGAACTCGATGACCAGAGCACGCACAGACGCTCATATTCTCTCTACTCGCAAGCCAGGAAGGGTGCTCACCAGCTGCTGTGACGGAGCGCGCTCCACGGTGATGCTGATCCGCAACGGGGCCGACTGGTGATCCTCGCCACGCGCACCAATGAAGGTCAGGACGATCCCAGTCCCACAGCGCAACGGTTGGAGCCCACGACGACGCACCAGTCCACCAAGTTCTTCCCCCCTTTCTCCCTCTCTCTCACAGTCGGCGGCAATGGCGAGAATGAAGGAGCTGCTGGTGGTTTTGAGTGTAATGGAGAGAACGCCGCGCCGCATAAGCATTCAAAAGACCCGGCCAAGGAGTTTAGCGGGTCCCTCGGCTCCACGTTGGGCATCGACGGATTTGCCCCGCACGGCTCCGAGGAAGTCGCCAAGGTGGTTGAAGTGGCGGCTGGGCGAGGATTTCGGCGGCTCTACCATGATGGAAGCTAACACCGAGGCCACAATCCACCCCGTAGTTATAGCCCGAGCCAGGTCAAAGTAGCCCGGCGGCCAAAGCTCCAGAGCGCGGACTTCGGAGGAGGTGGTTGCGGCCACAACAACCTTGCGAAGGACCCAGCGGCGGGTTCGTCCATCCGGTGGAAGAAGGTGCGAGTGGGGCCCACATGTGCATGCGACACAGCAAAGGAAAAGTGCGGCAGCATGAGGGTATTACCGGTTGGGCCGGCGCGTGGCTTTGGGCCGAGGTGGCCGATTTCCTCTTTTTCTTATCTTTTTTTTCCCTTTCTTTACTCCTTTTCTGTTATATTTTCTAGTTTATAATTTAATTCAAATCTATGTCATGGTTCCTTTATTCAAATCAATGCATCACATAAAAATATCAGCATGGGTGCAAAGTTTCTTTTACTTTTTTTTTTAAAAAAAATAATTCTTGGTTAAAAAAAAATCCGTTCTCAAATTTTGAGTCTCAAATATAATTTGAGATATTAGAATTTACTATTTCATTCCTTCATGTATTTTATTTATTTAGTATTAATTTTTTTTCTTATACAGATTTTGGGCATCACAAAGACTGTGGTATTCAAGTCGATCATTCGATCACTTGAAAGGGGTTGAGTGCAACCCTCGTCCATTGGGACGCCACAACGTGAAAGTAGGCAAGTGTTACTTGGTCGAACCACGGGATAAAAACTGTGTGTCTCTTGTGTTGCTTTTCTGTGTGATTGATTCCATCTCAAGAGCTCGCTTTATAACCACTTGGTTTAATCTAACTAACATATTGTAAACCAAGTTTGTGTTATTAGTATTGAATTTTGCAGGATCACCTATTTACCCCCCTCTAGGTGCTCTCACTTATCCCCGGTCATCGTCTTGCATTGGAAAGACTTGTGGCCTTCCTTGTGGTATAACCTACAAATCACAGTTTGTCACTTCACAGGCTTGTTCACTCCCACAGTGGTGTTATCCTGTGGAGGTTGGATTTGTTTGGCTTTGCCTTTCTTGTCATACAAAGCCTTGCCAAGGCGAGCCACCTCTTGCTTTAATTGCTCATTCTCCATTGCAATCTCATTCGAACATGTTTCTATAACAACATTCTTAACAAGAACTTGATTGCAGGGGTTAGAATCATTAATTAAATCAAAGCAAGAAGTAGAAGAATATTTCTTAATAATTTTAGGAATTTCAACTAAAGATGCCCCTAGGGTGCTATCAATGTTTTCTAGTTTAGTAGTTAGTGTTGGAACTTGCTCACTGGTGCAAGTTGATCCAACGGGGGGGTGTAGCAACGTAAATAGGGTTTTCGCACGAGATGGTAATAGCTCTGTTAATCTAGCCTCTCAAGGGCACTGTGCGGGGGTATTTATAGGTATCTGAGTGCCCAGCGTCGTGTGTTAAGGACGCATGTGCCCTCAGACACCTAGATTATCCCCGGAATATTCCCATAAAGTGGGGTTACAGACCGTAATTACAGGGAGGCCTTTACAAATTAGGCCCGTAACGCACAACGGCCACGCAGGGCCTGTTACAATGGGTCGGACCACACGTGGGCCTCCATTCTGGACGGGGTCGCAAGATGAGACGACCTCATCACAGGTCTTCGTCCGGTGGCGTATGAGGCGAAGGGTAAGTCTGCCTGTTGTCTTGTCTTCGTTGGTGCAGCGAGGACGGCGAAGGCCTCGAGCGAAGGGTGGCGTCTTCGCCTTCGCCCCAACATTTGCCCTCCGAGGGACCAGTTCGACTAAGTCATCTGGTGCCGAAGACGTCGCTAGATGGTGGAGACGCTGCCCTCGCTCGAAGTGGTTCTGCGGGGGGTTTTGACATGACCGTTGATTGACGTCGTACTGTTGGATTGCGGGTTTCCCGAAGCATCGCGCCCTGTGTATAAAAAGGGGGCGGGGGGCGGCGCGTTTTGAACTTTATCTTTCCACGCTCCACGAAAACCCTAACCGCCTTCTCAAACCTCTGGCTGCTCGTCTGCCCTCCTTGCTCCTGTTCGCCGGAGATCTGGCCCGCGTGAAGCAGACCGCCCGCCGCCGCCGACGGTACGTAGCGATGCCGACCTCTTCTTCTGCTGCCGCTACGCCGCCGGCCGACGCGTCGTCTGAGGAGACGCTGAGTACTGTGGCGGCGGAGGAGTTGCGCGCCGGCGACACGGTGGATTTCGGCGCATCGCGGATGTCCTCGGTTCGCGTGCAAGACATGCAGCGGCTGGGTTATTTTGGTGGCGGAGTCGCTCATGTCCCGGGGCAGAGGAGGTCCCCAAGCCAGAAGGCGAGTTGGTTGTTTTCGAGGCATTCTTCGCCACTGGCCTTCGCCTGCCTGCGCATCGGTTCGTGGGAGAGGTCCTGCGCAGATTCAACGTCCAGGTCCACCAGCTGACGCCGAACGCCGTGGTGGCCCTGTCAAAATATGTTTGGGCGACGACTTCGTACGGCGGGCAGCCATCGGTCGAAGTCTTCGCGAAGCACTATTGCCTGCACTGGCAGAAAAGGATGATCGGAAATAAGGTTGCTCAGTTTGGGTCCTGTACATTTACGCCGAAGAACGGCAAGACCTCGATGGAGGTAGTTGAGTTGGTTCCTTGCGCCCGCAATAAATGGGGCAACTGGCATGAGTTTTGGTTCTACGTTGCGGAGGGCACAACCGAAGACCATCCGGGGCTCCCCGTGGCCGAGATGTGCTCGCATTATTACTCCGCATACCCGCAGTTTGAAGTGGCGGAGGAGGATGCGGACGAAGGGGCCCTGCGGTGCGCGGCTGGCCTAAGTAGCGGGCGCGATTTGGTTGAGGAGTTTGTGGCCTATGGGGTGTGGCCTTTGGTGCATAGCTGGGCGCTGGGCGAAGTATGCCCTCGCCAGATGCCTTCCCGTGGTGGGATGCTGGTGCGAAGTCCTGCCTTCGCACTGGATTTGCATAGTCGCGATCCCGCCGCATTCGTGCGTGAGGCGGAGGATGGGGCGGTGCGGATTGTTGGCCGGTACGTGTCGAAGACGGAGGGCCAGCGTAGCTGGGATATACGTGGGTCCAACGATCGCTTGAACAGGGTCTTCGAGTTAAACCGTCTGCCGTATGGCGGTTATCCCGGGCAAGACGATGCGGATCGTCGCGGGAAGAAACCGGCGGTAGAGGCTGGAGACGACCCCGCGCGGGCGGCCGCCCCATCCTCTAAGAAGAGAAAGCTAGGTACTGCTACAGGAGGACTGGGGGTTTCCGATGGTTTTGCTAGGGAATTGATGAGGACATGCGCGGCCCCCGGGGGAAGGATGTCTTCGCCCGAGCTCCGGGAGTCTTCGGCGCGGATGCTGAAGGTTACCGGGGGTTGGTGGCCTAAGAATGTTCCTATCCCCCGCGCGGCCGGCGAAGACTTTTTTACATCTCGCATGGTTCGTGACTGGAGAGTTTTTCCTTATGAACGGAATATTGCTGCTGTTGTGTCGGCAGTGATGGACAAGGACCGTCAAGGAGCTGCGCAGAAGCGCCAAGCGGTCGTGAGGCTGTCTGAGGCTAGGCCGAAGAGGTCGCGGGGGACTGCGAAGGCTGCTGCCCCCGGCGGCAGCCAGCCGACGCTGGCGGCGAAGTCGGCCGCCCCTAGGTCCAGCAGGGTGCCGGAGGCTGTGAAGGCGGCCGCCGCCGGCGGAACCAAGTCTGTCCCGGCCGGAGTCGCGAAGGCCCGAGAATTACCTCCACCGGGCAAGCGCGTTGCTGACTTCGCCACCGATATTAGCGTGGAGGATTATCTCGTTGGTAAGTCGATAGCCCAAGTTTTTTTTAACTGTTGGTACGTTGCAGGGTCGATCGAGGGGCAACTTGTTGTTGTTCCGCCTGCGGTGGCGACCTCGGCGGCTGCCGTGGTGCCTGGGGCGAGGGGTAGCGCTGTCAGCGCCGGTGGCGAGATTCCGGCACTCACTGCCGTCAAGGACGAGGCGGGCGCTGTGTCCCGCCGGCTGAAGGAGGCTTTAAGTCAAGTAAGTTGAGCTAGACTTCGGCTTTTACCAGTTTCATTGGGATTGTGGTCTTATGTGTGTCTTGTAGGCGGCTGACTTCGCTGACCGTGTGGCGTCGGGGGCCCTTACGACGGTTGTGTCTGCCAAAGTCGAGAGACTTCGGGCGCAACATGCTGACGCCGTCCGGGAAAAGTCGGCCACCGACAGCAAGTGCCGCAAGCTGGCGGAGAAGGTGGCCGCGCTGGAGGGCGAGAGGACTGACCTCCGGCGCCAACTGGCAGAGGAGAGAAGGGAGGCTAATGAGGCCTTCGCCAAGGCGCAGTCTGCGCAGGCAGAGGCCAATTTGGCGCGGGTGGAGGGTAGCCTTGCCAGACAGCGCGCCGAGGAATGGGAGGAGCAGTTCAACGCTCTGCAGACCCGTGTGGAGAGGGCCGAGGCCTCGACGCGCACGGAGGCTGAGCGGACGCGCAAACAGCTTATGGACTCGTACCACGAGCTGGGCGCGCGGACCGCTGACTTCGAAGTGCCAGATCAAGAGCCCGGACTTCACTGCCTCGAGTGGCTGCAGGAGGAGTTGCTGGCGCTCCCCGCCATTGTGGAGGACTTTATGTCCTATGCCTCCCTGGTCACCTGCGAAGGGGCGATGAACGCGCTGTCCCGCGAAGGGTGCCGACACTATGAGGTCTTCGACCAATCTGATGAGGATTTCGAGCGCGAGATTTACAAGGTTGAGGACCCTGTGGTGAAGGAATCCGCGGGAGCCCTCTTCGACCGGATGTGGGGTCCCCACGGTCGGGAGGTGGTCAGGGAGCGGTCCAACACGGCGAGGGGTCAGGTAATGTTTGACTCTCGTTTAGTGTTGCTGAGTGTGGGTTATATGTGGGCTTGATGAATCTGTGTGTTGTGTCTCAGGAGGCACGTAACGAGAAAGTGGAGGACTTCAGGGCTTTGAACAGCGCGCCGCCTGATTCGGAGTCGAACCCGGTGGCGGCTGTGTCCGAAGTCGCCCCGGCGCCGCCCCCAGAAACCGTCGAAGGCGCCCCTGATGCCCCCGCAGCCCTTGCGGCCGGCGGTGGCTCGTCGCCAACTGCTGCGCCGAGGGCTGAGGATCCTGTGAAGATTGCGGCGAAGTCAGCGGCGGAGGATCCCGTGACGGCTGGGTCTTCGCAGGTGGCTTAGTGGGCGTGGGTAGTTAGGGAATTTTGTATATGTTGCTAAACCTTGGTTGCTGCGCAGGTTCAAGATTTTGGGCCTGCGCATGCAACCGCTACTGCTAATTTTTTGGCGGCTTCGACCGTGGATGATGGGAATGAATCGGATGAATCTGCTTCTAAGTTTTCTGATTTTGGTGACTCTGGGAGTTCGGTTGAGTGGACTGAAGAGTCATCGGATGAGGACTTGGACTACTTTGCGGCCTTGGATGTGGCAGCGGCGGAGACTTCGCCGTGTGATGTGGACGCTGAAGTTGTGCTTGGCCCAAGTGCGGGGCGTAGGCGGCGAAGGGCGGTTGCGAAGCATAGAGTGAGTGAGGCGGACGGCGGTCGGCTTCGTGTGGGCAGGGCTGGCAGGCAGGAACTGTTGTCCTTGCCGGCCGTTGCGAGTGTAGGAGAGGGGGAGCTGCGAAGTCTTTTTGCGGGTGAGGAGCTGAGGATAATGCTATTTAACTATAGGGAGATGGGAATTATTCCGAAGGTTGAGCCGATGTAAAGTGTGATGCCCTCGCTGTACATATGTAATGGCTTGTATGATGAGGTTGTGTGCCTTCGCACATTCGGCTGTGCTTATGAAGGCGTTGCGCACTTGGTCTGGTGTATTTGTTATGTCGGTCTGGTGCGCATGTAGTCGGTCTTTGCGCGGACAGTTTGGTGTAGTTATTTTTGCACTTGTTGTGCTTGGTCCGGCTGCACCCTTAGGCGACTTTTGCACGGATACTCTTCGCGGAAGACTTCGATTTTCCGCGCTTGTTGTGCTAGTCCGGCTGCACCCTTAGGCGACTTTTGCACGGATAGTCTTTGTTGAGGAGGACTTCAAGTTTTCGCACTTGTTGTGCTGGTCCGGCTGCACCCTTAGGCGACTTCTGCACGGATACTCTTCGCGGAAGACTTTGATTTTCCGCGCTTGTTGTGCTAGTCCGGCTACACCCTTAGGCGACTTTTGCACGGATAGTCTTTGTTGAGGAGGACTTCGAGTTTTCGCACTTGTTGTGCTGGTCCGGCTGCACCCTTGGGTGACTTCTGCATGGAAACTTCGATTTTTTGCACTTGTTGTGCCAATCCGGCTGCACCCTAAGGCGACTTTTGCACGGATAGTCTTTTTTGAGGAAGACTTCGATTTTTCGCACTTGTTTTGCCAATCCGGCTGCACCCTAAGGCGACTTTTGCACGGATAGTCTTTTTTGAGGAAGACTTCGATTTTTCGCACTTGTTGTGCTGGTCCGGCTGCACCCTAAGGCGACTTTTGCGCGGAGTGTCGCACGCGAGGGTAGCTAGCGCTGGGCCTCGCGGTGACTTTGTATTGGTCGAATGTCGAAGACCGTCGGCGCGGTCTTTTTTCGACGTAGATTTTTGCGGGGGATTTTTCACTTGTATATTACATGACTCCGCCTCGTTAAAAACCTTACCCCCGGGAGGAAAAGAGTGCGGGCCAGAATAAAATTGTTTTTGCGAATTACAAGGGCGAGCTGGCCCTGATGAGTCAAACAAAAAATTTGCGGAGATTGTCGATGTTCCAGGAATGCTCCAAGTCTTCGCCGTTTGGCGTTGCGAGCCTGTATGCGCTGGGGGATGCCTTCGTCTTGACAATGAAAGGGCCCTCCCACTTGGGCTCCAGCTTGCCCCTGGACTCTGTCCGAGCTGTTCGGACGAGTACGAGGTCCCCTTCGCTGAATTCCCTCGGGATGACTGCGTGGTCGCGCCATGCTTTTGTCTGGGCTTGGTATTTATTTAGAGCCTGTAGAGCGAAGACGCGGTCTCCGTCGATAAGATCCTTCGAAGTGGGTTCGTCCACGTCGGGGACAGCTGACGAAATTGTTCGCGGGGACCCATGTTTTATTTCTTGTGGGGTCATGGCCTCCGATCCATATAGAAGGCGGAAAGGGGTGAACCCGGTCGCCCTGCACTCAGTAGTGTTTAGCGCCCAGACCGCTTCAGGTAACAAATCGGGCCACCTGCCTTTTTTTCGTCGAGGAGCATCTTCTTGACAGCTGTGAAAATTTTTCCATTAGCGTGTTCCACAACTCCGTTGGACTGTGGGTGATATACTGAGGCGAAGGCAAGCTTGGTGCCAATGGAGAAGCAGAAATCCTTGAAGTCTTGGCTGTCAAACTGCTTGCCGTTGTCAACTGTGAGTTCGGACGGTACTCCGAAGCGGCAAACAATGTTTTGCCAGAAGAATTTCTGTGCAGTCTTTGATGTTACTGTGGAAACAGCCCTCGCCTCGATCCATTTGGTAAAATACTCGACAGCGACGAAGGTGAACTTGAGGTTCCCCTGAGCCGTGGGCAGGGGCCCGACGATGTCCAGGCCCTAGCGCTGGAGAGGCCATGTGTGGGCGATCAGTTTTGTGAATTGCGAAGGGCTGCCTGATCGAGGAGAAAACTTCTGGCAGGCTTCGCAGGACCTTGTGACCCGATTTGCGGCGCAGATCATTGCGGGCCAGTAGAAACCTTGGCGGATCACCTTTGCGGTTAGGGCCCTTGGCCCTGCGTGAGAGCCGCAAGTACCACTGTGGACTTCGCGCAGGATTTGGACGCCTTCGGTTTCAGTGACACATTTAAGCATTGGCTGACTGACCCCCTTCTTGTAGAGCTGGCCCTCAATCAGTGCGAAGTCCCGGCTTCGATGTTTGAGGCGCTTGGCCTCGTTGATGTCGGTTGGGTGGTAGTACCCCTGTAGGAACAGGGTTATTGGTGCCCGCCAGTCTTCGGTCATAATAAGGTTGACTATGCGGTGGCCCTCGCTGTCATTGGTTATTTGGAGCCCTTCGGGGCTCCGGACGGCTGGCGTGCCGATAACATGGTAGAACACGTCGGAGGGCAAGGACTCGCCTCTGGCGCAGCCTTGGCCAATGCGTCGGCTTCTTCATTCTTGGCCCGGTCCACATGCTGCAAGGTGAATCCCTTGAATTGTCTCTCGAGACTTCGGATGGCCGCGAGGTATTGCATAAGTGCGGGGTCCTTTGCTGCATAGTCTTTCTCGACTTGGCCGGTGACTACCTTGGAGTCTGTTCTGACAATGCAGGTGGTGACACCAAGGGCTCTTAGTTTGCGGAGGCCGAGGATGACAGCTTCGTATTCTGCTATGTTGTTTGTGCATCTGTCAGATTCCAGAGCGAAGCTTAAGCGTGCCGCGAATTTGTGCTTGACCCCGGCGGGTGAGGTGATGACTGCAGCAGCGCCTGCCCCCGCATGGCACCATGCGCCGTCACAGTGGATTGTCCAAACCTTCTTTGCGGACGGGTCCGGCTGTGTTATTGGCCCGGTCCAGTCGACGACGAAGTCTGCTAGAACTTGTGACTTGATCGCTGTCCTGGGCTCGAAAGTGATGTGGTAGCCGGAGAGTTCGGCCGCCCATTTGGTGATCCATACCAATGCCTCCGGGTTTCTGAATAATTCGCCGAGTCCCCTATCTGAGGTGACGCGGACCTTGAATGCTTCAAAGTAGTGGCGCAATTTGCGCGAAGACATAACAACTGCATAGGCAATCTTTTCGAGTTCCGTCATGTTACATTTTGACGGTGTGAGCACTTCGGAGACGTAATAAACTGGGCACTGTCTGATCACGCCCTCTACTGTCTGCTCCTGAACCAGCGCCGCGCTGATCGCGTGCGGCGAGGCCGCAACGTAAAGCAACAGGGGTAGCGAAGAGTCGGGGCTTGTAAGAACCGCCAATTCCAACAGGTACTGTTTCAGTGAGGCGAAGGCCACCGCCTGCTCTGGTCCCCAAGCGAAGTCTTTTGCGCCGCGGAGTGTTTTGAGGAAGGGGAGACTTCGCTCAGCGGATTTGGAGATGGATCTGTTGAGGGCGGCCAATCTGCCCGTCAGGCGCTGGACGTCTCTGGCTGACTGCGGGGGCGTCATGTTGATGATGGCATGGATTTTGGTTGGGTTGGCCTCGATGCCGTGGTGTGATACCAGGTAGCCCAATATTTTCCCCTGGCGAACGCCGAAGACGCACTTTTCGGGGTTCAGGCGAAGTCGTGCGTCCCGCATGTTCGCGAATGTCTCGGCGAGGTCAGCAAGATGGTCCTCCTTGCTCCTGCTGGCGACGAAGATGTCATCCACATATGTGAATATATTTCTGCCGACTTGCCCCTCGAGCACTGTTTTGGTAAGCCGGGAGAAGGTGGACCCGGCGTTCTTGAGTTCCTCCGGCATTCTGATGAAGCAATATGTGCCGAAGGGTGTTATGAAGCTGGTGCTGGCCTATAGGGATGAAAGTGGTAATCCGAACTGTTAGAACAAATTTAATATTTTAAAATAGATATGTATAAAATTTGATGTTGATCTTTTCTTATGTTATCAAGCACATTAGTACAAATATGAATAAAATATTATATAAGTTGTTTTATGTATTATTTGCTCCCTACAACACAAAAAGTTGAAAAAATTACCGAATTTGTTTCCGAATCCATACCGAAGTTTATATCTATTATTTGAGAAAATGTAGGATGAATTTGAGGTTAACCTTTTATGAATCTTAACAAGCTGGATGTTAAAAACAAGAATACAAATTTGTATTGTATATTCTATATCCTATTTATTCGCAATCAAAGAAAAAACTGATTACCGAATAAATACCGTTTCCGACCGTTTTCATCCCTTGGCCTTGTCTTCCTCCTTCATATATATTTGATGGTAACCGGAGAAGCAGTCGAGGAGAGACATGACTTCGCACCCGGCCGCGCTATCGACTATTTTGTCGATCCGAGGCAGCGGAAAATTGTCCTTTGGGCAGGCCTTGTTGAGACTGGTGAAGTCGGTGCACATTCGCCACTTGCCGCTCTTTTTCTGCACCATCACAACGTTGGAGAGCCACGTGGGGTAAGCCACTGGCTCGATAAATTTGGCTTCCAGGAGGCGATGTACCTCGGCCTTGGCGGCTTCTGTCTTCTCGTCGGACATTTTCGGAGCCGCTGTTTTTTCGGTCTCACCGAAGGGTCGATTCCCAAGCTGTGCTCAATTATGGATCGGCTGACCCCGACCAGGTCGAGGGCGGACCAGGCGAAGACGTCTTTGTTCTTGGACAAGCAGCATAGGAGTTTCTCCTCGTCATGCGAAGTGAGGTCTTCGCTAATGGTGATTGTCTGCTTGGGCGTGGCCTGGTCGAGGGGAACAGTCTTGGTCCCGTCGTTGCTCTGCAGCTGTGCCTTGTCGTGCTCTTTGTAAGTTTGACTGGCGGACGCAGGGACCTCGCGCTGGGCCGTGAGGCAGTGCACATTTCTTTGCCCGGGGACGAAGTCCCGCTCTATGTTGCGCGCAGTCTGCTGATTGCCGTAGACCGTGATGGCGCCTAACGGACCTGGTATCTTCATGCACAAGTACAGTCCGTGAATGGCTGCCTCAAACTTGTTGATGGAGCCCCGGTCCATGACGGCGTTGTATGGATACACCATGTCGACGATATCAAAGGTTATTTGCTCACTTCGGGCATTGGGTGCTACACCGAAGGAGAGAGGCAATTCTATTTTGCCGACAGGAAAAGTGCCCTTGCCGCCGAAGCCATACAACGGGTTGTCCAAAGGCTTGAGTAGGCTGTGGCTTATGCCCATGCGGTCGAATGCATGGAGGAAAATGATGTCTGTTTGACTGCCATTGTCGACTAGGACTTTGTGCAGGTCCCAGCCTGCCACGCTGCAGTTGATAACCATGGCGTCGATGTGGGGGGCTCTGCGCAGGTCGACGTCTCGGGCATCGAAGGTTAGCGGTACATGGGACCACTTCGTCTGCACGACTGGACCGGTGATGGCGACGTGGTTGATGCTGCGGTAGTGGTCCCGCTTCTGCCGCTTTGTGTCGAAGTCGGTGCTGGACCCCCCAGTGATCATATGAATGACTCCACGATACGGCTGATCGGCGAAGTCTTCTTGTTTTGGGGCGTGGGGGTGGAGGATGTTTTGTTGTTGCTGGTGTGGAGGTGGGGGTGGGGGAGGTACGATTTGTACTTCCTGGTGGTGTTGGTATGCGTGGTGCGGTGGATGCGGGGCGGGGGCGTGGATGTATGGTGGAGGGTGTTGCTGATAAGTGTGCGCGACAACTCTAGGGTTGTCGGCCGGTTGCACCCGTGCCATCCTGTCTCTGGTGGCCTTCGTCTCTGGGCAGTCTTAGGTTTGGTGGGCGCAGTCTTCGCCGTGGAAAAGACAGTAGAATCGGCGCGGCGGCTGCGCGCGTCCCTGGCCCCTACCGCGAGTTCCATTTCCGTGGCCCTGGGGGGGATATTCCTGGCGGCGAGGGGCATCACCAGCGGGGTGCTGGTTGGCAATGTTGTGCACCTGCTGCTGATTGCGGCCGTCTCGACCGGAGTCTGGCTACGGAGCTCTCGTCCACGTGCGGCTGGACTGTGGAGCATCTTTGGGTTTCCTCTAAGACTCAACTTTGCGCTGGTGGGGCTCTTCGGATTTGGCATATTTTTCAAATAGCTGATATAATTCCTGGAGGTTCTTGGGCGGATCTCTGATGCAGTGGCTGTAAAGGACGCCAGCGCGAAGGCCACTGATGGCGTAGTGGATGGCGATCTGGTCATCGACCGAGGGCAGCTGTGACTTGAGTGTCAGAAACTTGCGGTAATACTCCCGCAGAGTCTCTTTTTCCAGCTGCTTGCAGAGTGAGAGTTCGGCCAAGGCGTCGGTGTCTGGGCGGTACCCTTGGAAATTGAGCAGGAATTTGTCCCGGAGGCTTCTCCAGGAGTCGATGGACAGCGGTGGCAACCGGGTGAACCAGGTGAGAGCCGGGCCCTCGAGGGCGATGATGAAAGACTTGGCCATCGTGGCATCGTCCCCTCCGGAAGATGCAACGGCGACCTGATAACTCATGATGTACTGTGCTGGGTCAGTGATGCCGTTGTACTTGGGATAGGTCCCTGCCCGGAAGTTGGCAGGCCAGGGTGTCACTTGCAGGTGTGGCGCCAGGGGACTTCGCTCGTCGAGGTAGTTGACCCCTTGGAAAGGCGCGGCGTGTTGGATGGCGCAGTCGCGCTGGGGGAAGTGTAGGTCTTCGACTTGTGCGCGCTGTTGCAGGGGTGGCCTGTGTTGCAGGCCGAAGTGGCCTTCGCGCTGCATTAACGCGATCTCTTGCTCGAGCTCCTGGGCCTTCTGCTCTTCGTCTCGTATCATTTGCCGCACCTTGGCTTGTGCAGACACACGTTGGCGCTTGGCCTCAAGTATCTCCTTTTGCTTCTGGAGATTGCGGTTCTTGATGCGCAGGGCGCGCAGCTGTAGCTGTTCTTCTACTGAGACACCGATGACTTCGCCGTCCTCGGTGAAGTCCGTGCCCTCTGGTGGAGCGAAGCCTGGGGGAGGTTGCGGCTGCCCTTCAGGGCCGCAGGTGCGGAGAGCGTCGTCTTCGCAGGTGCGGAGAATGTCGTCTTCAGTAGCCTCTTGGTGGGTGGAGTGGGTGAAGGCGAGGGCCTTGCCCTTTTTTGCGGCCAGCAGTGCTGCCTTCGCAGCCTCGTCAGCCTTCGAGCTAGCTTTCTTGGGTGCCATCGCGGGTGGTTTTTTCGTAGCACGAACGGTGGGCGCCAAATGTTGGAACTTGCTCACTGGTGCAAGTTGATCCAACGGGGGGTGTAGCAACGTAAACAGGGTTTTCGCACGAGATGGCAATAGCTCTGTTAATCTAGCCTCTCAAGGGCACTGTGCGGGGGTATTTATAGGTATCTGAGTGCCCAGCGTCGTGTGTTAAGGACGCATGTGCCCTCAAACACCTAGATTATCCCCAAAATATTCCCATAAAGCGGGGTTACAGACCGTAATTACAGGGAGGCCTTTACAAATTAGGCCCGTAACGCACAACGGCCACGCAGGGCCTGTTACAATGGGCCGGACCACACGTGGGCCTCCATTCTGGACGGGGTCGCAAGATGAGACGACCTCGTCACAGGTCTTCGTCCGGTGGCGTATGAGGCGAAGGGTAAGTCTGCCCGTTGTCTTGTCTCCGTTGGTGCAGCGAGGACGGCGAAGGCCTCGAGCGAAGGGTGGCGTCTTCGCCTTCGCCCCAACAGTTAGCTCATTACTGTATATGCTAAGAATTTCCATTTTTCCTAGCAATTTTTTAATAGCTTCTTGGGGGGCGGCTAACTTAGCGTTAAGTTTTTCGTTCTTTTTAATAAGGCCATCATCGGTAGCAATGGATGGAGCACTAGATTATAATTGCTCAATTTTAGTTGATAGCTCACAATTTAAATTTGTAAATGTTTCAATTTTTTTCTAGCAAACCTTTATAATCATTTTGTAAGCTAATCAACTTATTTTTCAAAGTTTTAAGTTGAGCCTTTTGTTTAGCGCAAACATCCTGGAAAAAATTAACGGCTTCCGTAAGCTCATCTACGGAGAGCTTTCCCTCACCTTCATCATCACTACTGCTATCATCACTAGAGGATGGAACACTCATTTTACCTCTTGTCATAAGGCACTTGCGTGATGACCGTGATGAGGATCGGTGGCTGCGCATCCTTGGAGGTTCAACTTCACTTGAAGAGTCATCCCAAGTTTTGAAACTTGTAAGCGCCTTACCTTTGCTCCTCCCCTTTTTGGGTTCAGCCATAGTTGGACAGTTGTCCCTGAAGTGGCCCTTCTCCCCACATGCGAAGCATCCTCTCTTTCTTTGTTTTTCCGGTGAATGTTAAAGAGAAGATCCTCTATCTGCAGGGGCACACCCATTAGATTAATCTTGCCGATCATCCCCATTACCTTTCCGACGTGTCGGATTGTTTCTTCGTCTTCGGGGATGATATTGATGGTTGATTACCTTCATTATCATCACTTTCTTCTTCTTCCTCTTCTTCACTTGAGGAACTTGGAGTGGGAGCCTTCTTTTTACCCTTCCTTTCATCACATGCAAAAGCATATGGCCTTGAGGAAGTTGGCTCCTCTCCCCGACACATTTTTTGCGACATCTCAAAGGACGCGATTTTCCCAATCACAATGATCGGGGTCATTGTACTCAATTCCTCCATGTTGTGAAGAATAGTGATAATGGTCCCATATCTTTGTTGTGGTAGTAGGGACCTCACAATGTCCGGATCACCTAGCTTAATAATGCCAATGGAATTGAGCTCATTGATGATTAGATTCAAACGAGAGTACATATCTCTAACAAGCTCATTTTCTTTCATAGCAAAAGCATTATACTCATTTAATACTAGGCAATGTTTTTTCTCATGGACATTGGATGTGCCGTCATGGAGCTCATGCAATTTTAGCCAAATCTCATTAATAGTTTTCAAAGTAAAAACTTGATTAAAATATCCATGCTAAGAGATTCATACAAGCATTTTTGGCTCTAGCATTTAAATGAATTTCTTTTTCCTCACTCATGGTGGGTTTCTCGGGATTTTTGGGTGGTTTCATCCCATCACGAGTGACTCTCCAAACACATAGATCAATGACCTCTAGATAACAAGCCATTCTAGCACTATAATATGGGAAGTTAGTGCCGTCAAAGTGTGGTGGCCTATGGGTATCTATCCCCTTTCTCTAAAAAGCGTCAGCTCTTTTAGCGGTGAAGCTAAAGCGTTTTGAATGAGCCAAATCAGGCTCTGATACCAATTGAAGGAAACAGGTGACGCCTAAGAGGGGGGAGGGTGAATTAGGACTTCTAAAACTTTCTCTAAACTAGGCCACAAATAAATTCCTAGAGCAAAACCTATGCAAATAATCAAACTAGCATGTGCAAACTATGTTTTGTCTAATGTTGCTATCTCTACCGCAATGGCTAAGTTTCAATCTAAACAATATAAGTAGACAAGATTGAAACTTAAATGCTTAATGTAAATGCGGAAGCTAAAGTGCAAGGTAGAGATGAAATTTCTCGTGGATGACGCTGGTATTTTTACCGAGGTATCTGGAACGACACAAGGTCCCGACTAATCCTCGTTGGTGCCCCTACGCAAAGGGAAGCCCACGCGAGTGCCAAGCATCACGGTCAAGTAACTCTATAGAGAGCCACGGGCCTTCTCCACATGCAACTGGTGCTCCGCTTCTGTCTCCTCTCAAACACCCCTCGTCGTCTCCGTTATCGAGCTTCCGGCCAAAAGCGTCGCGGGCCTTGTTCCCTCCGGTACACGGTGGCGACTGTGACACAAACACGGTTGTCACGGTCTCGTAAGACTCTCGCCCCACTCGGTACAATTACAACGGCTCGCGCAAGAGCCAAGGGGTTGTGTGGTTTTTCTAAACTCACTCAACTAACTAGGATTCACTTAGAGTAAGCGCTAATGCGGTCTAACTAACCTAAGCACTTCGCAAAGCACCTACGCTAATCACCGAGTGATTCTATTAAGCACTTAGGTGTATGAGCTCTTGGAAATGTCTACTATATGGCTTGGTATGTTGCTTGAGCTCCCACACCTTGGAATGGCTGGTTGGGGGTGTATTTATAGCCTCCAACACAAAACTAGCCGTTGGAGAATATTTGTGCTCTCTACGGCACACCGGACAGTCCAGTGGTGCACCGGACAGTGCACTGTTCACTGTCCAGTGCGCCTAGCCGTTGGTCTGACACCGCAGGTGACCATTGGCGTGCAGGCTTTTTACACCGGACACTCCGGACGTCACACCGGACAGTCTGTTGGTCTTCTCTTCACAGTGCCAACTGGAACTAGCAGTTGGGCTACTGTTCCTGGGTGCACCGGATAGTCCGGTGCTCCAGACCAGACAGTCCATAGGCAACACTTCCTTCGTTTCTTAGACTTCACTTGATCTTCATAACGTCTTCTTTTGAGGTGTTGCTTTCCTCAATGCCTCGGTCCAAGTAACTTTATCATCCTGTGAACTACAAACACAAACACTAGCAAAACACATTAGTCCATAGGTTATGTTGATCATCAAACACCAAAACCTATTTAGCCAAATGGCTCGGGGTCCATTTTTCTTACAACTCTCAAACTTGGTTTTAATTCACTCTAACTCATATTTTAGACCAAGTTTGTTTTGCTAGAGTTAAGTTTTGCAGGATCACCTATTCACCCCCTCCAGGTGCTCTCAATTGGTATCAGAGTCGTTCCCTTCATCAAAGGATTAACCGTCCGAAGAGATAGGTCCTAAAGGCAAGGGGAAGGTGACTGACGAGAAGGAGAATGAGATCTCTCCAACGAAACATCCAAGGTAGAGACCGTCAACTCTGGGTCCAACAAGAATAAGAAGGATGAAAAGAAGTGCATCAAGAAGATAGTATACTATGACAACGACACTTCTTCATCTTCACCAAGGGAGGACGATGACTCATCCTCTACAAAGAAAAAGTCGGTCAAACAAAACTATTCTAAGGCCTCTTTTAATTATTCTCGCATTCCTTAGAACACCAATGTTCATTTATTGTCTATTCCTCTTGGCAAACCCCTCACTTTGATGGGGAAGATTATTCATGGTGGAGTCATAAAATACAGAATCATTTCTTTTCTCCTCATCATAGCATTTGGAACGTAGTTGAGAATGGAATGCAATGCATAGATAGTGATGATGAGAATTTTAATGATATTCATGCTCAAGAAATGATTCATACAAATACCCATATCACTACTGTGCTTTTAGCCTCTATATGCAAGAATGGATACAACAAGGTTAGTGGCTTGTACAACGCAAAAGAAATATGGGTTCCCTCAAGATCTCTCATGAGGGCAACCGCGAGCCTATGTTGAGGAACAACACACTCCCCAGGTATCACCTTACAATCTAAGCAAGCACATCTATCATCCCTCCTTGCAGCAAGGATAAAGTCATCTGGATCGAGTGTTGTCCATTGTGAAAGGTCATTATATGTGATTCCCTCTTCCTAAATAAGGTATTCACAATCAATAGGTCATAGGCTAACACAAAGTTCAAAACATCCTCCCCTCTCAGTTCCTACTACCGTACGCAAACCCCCCGTGCACTCGCTTGTAACCTACATTAGTCACACCACATGACCGTTGAGGTCTCCTCCTATGAAAAGTCTCTCACTGATAGGCATAATGCTAACCATGCTATCCAGATCTTCCCAAAAATTGCTTTTTGGTGCTCTCACTAAGACCTACCTGCGGGGCATAGACACTGATCACATTCAAACCCGCATCTTCAACTACCAGCCGGACTAGGATAATCTGGTCACCTTGCCTCCTAACATCAACAATGTTGGGGTCTTGTTCTCAAATGCTATGAATTAAGAACAAGGCAACACAAAACGTTAAAGGTTAAGGCCCTTCATCCTTCGAAGCATTATTTCCCTTAGAATATAATGATCTTCAGACGAAGGTTGCGAAGGATGAACCTTGATCATCGCAATAGATTAATGGAAGAAGAAACATATAAAATATATAAGGCATCATAAATAATCATGTAATCATATAATACTATTAATATCTTTTCTTCAATTGTCTTAGATAAACAGAAATAATATTGAATTACATTTATACCTTCGGCTTGATAGAAGGTGAAAAATCCAAGCGTGACACAGCAGTGAATACAAGTTAGCGTGAACAGTATAGAGGTACTGTTCACCTATTTATAGTCATAGGACTTAGCCTGTACGAGTTTACATTTATACCCTTTATAACTGGTTACAATCAAGACATAGGTTATCATGGGCCAATCGGTCTTTGCATCTTTAAGTCGATGCAACCCTTCGTCTCAAGGCGCGTTGCTATGCCGAAGCTCCCTGAATGGTATCTTTGGCGTTGCTTCTGTGTTAACCTTCTGAGCAGGACCTTCGGCGACGAAGCAGACCCCCAACAGTAGCCCCTTCGCGGTGCTAGATCATTTTTCATAACGAGCTTGATCCGTGAAAAATTCTCCTAGGCTTCGGAATACCGAAGGTCCGAAAAACACCTTCCCTAAGCTCGTTGCCAAGAAACGATTAAAATATTCCGAGCGCGAGGTGGCCCCACTATGCGGCGGGTACACGCGACCTAGCGATTCATCTCCCACGCGCCGTGGTCCACCGTTCAGTGGGTGCGGGTGACTGTTCAGCGGGTGCAGGCGACTTGACGATTTACCCTCACACCTGCAGCACTATATAAACAGACGGGTAGGTGTGAAGTTACAACAACATTCATTGCCATTGCACTGTTGTGCTGCTGAAAAATTTAACCACAGCCGAAGCTTTCTCATCGCATTCTCAAGCAAAACACCATTTTAATTTAGCTTCGGCATAAGAGGTTGCTTCATCAAAACTGTAAAAATTCTCAACATTCGTTAGAATTGCATGAAACTCAACACCTGATGGCCAGAGTACATTCAACTGCTAGGGCGGCCCGCGACGGAGAGGAGGCCGAAGCCACCGAAACAACCCCGATTTCCGAAGTTGGCTCTTGTCAATGAAGATACTAACACCATTCCTACCCCTAATTTCCCCTTCGTGTACCAAAGTTTGAAGCCAGTATCCTCCATCTCCTTCACCTTATGGTCCTTCTATTAAGTCTCCTTGATGCATAGAATATTCACATGCCCCCTAATTGCTATGTCCACTAGCTCCCTTAACTTACTTGATAGGAACCCTACGCTCCAACCGCCTATACGAAACCTAGTAGGTTCGACTAGCTTCCTTACCCATGGCACCCATCGAGAGAGATGCGAAGACCCTTGCACACTTTTCACTACACCCGAACTCCGATGTAGCGCGCTACTAAGGAAATGACGATTGAGTCCTTTCTCACTTAACATCGTGCCCAGACCACGACACGACGTGTTCCCAAGGGGGAGACGACCCCACCCTTGCCCATTTAACACCATACCCGAGTTCCGATATAGCGCGTCGCTGAAAGGGAAATGTGCCCTTGGGCCATTTCTAAGTATTTTGGTGATTGAGTGCCAACACAAGTGCTTAAGTGTTAATCTATGCCAATTGATGGACAAAGTGCAAATCAAGAGGAAAGGTATGGTTCTAAGACTTAGTACATTGTTTTGGAGACTAATGTATTGTGTCTAAGTGCTAGAAACAAGAAAAGATCAGTTTGGAAAAGACTTGGCTATGCAGCCAAGACTCTATGCAGTCTGGGTGCACTGGACAGTGTCCGGTGGGGCACCGGACAGTGTCCGGTGCGCCAGGCTGGCGACTGTCAACTGGCTGCTCTCGGGAAGCGATTAACGGCGTACGACTATAAATCACCGGACTGTACGGTGGTGCACCGGACTGTCCGGTGAGCCATTCACAGGCGAAGTCATCGCTCTCGAGAAGCGATTAACGGCGTACGACTATAATTCCCCGGACTGTCCGATGTGGCACCGGACTGTCCGGTGAGCCAACGGTCGGTCGGGCCAACGGTTGGCCGTGTAATCCGCGCGCGACGCGTGGCTGAGCCAACGGTCAGGAGCAGGCACCGGACTGTCCGGTGTGCACCGGACAGTGTCCGGTGCGCCAACGGCTCTGGATCTTCAACGGTCGGCTGCGCCACAGAAGGAAAGAAATCCGCACCGGACAGTGTCCGGTGGTGCACCGGACTGTCCGGTGCGCCAGGCGACAGAAGGCAAGAATTGCCTTCCTGGAATGCTCTCAACGGCTCCTAGCTGCCTTGGGGCTATAAAAGGGGCCCCTAGGCGCATGGAGGAGTACACCAAGCATTCTCTAAGCATTCCTAAGCACCAAGACTTCAATTCCGCGCATTCGATTCTTTGTGATAGCAACTAGAGCTCCATTTGAGTAGAGAACTCTTTGAGTTGTGTTGAGAGCTCGTGTTGTGACTTGTGTGCGTGTGTTGCTCTGATTTTGTGTCTTGTGTGCGTTGCTCATCCCATCCTTACTTCCGTGCTTCTTTGTGAACATCTTTGTAAGGGCGGGAGGCTCCAAGTTGTGGAGATTCCTCGCAAGCGGGATATAGTAAAGCAAAGCAAAACACCGTGGTATTCAAGTGGGTCTTTGGACCGCTTGAGAGGGGTTGATTGCAACCCTCGTCTGTTGGGACGCCACAACGTGGAGTAGGCAAGTGTTGACTTGGCCGAACCACGGGATAAACCACTGTGCATCTTTGTGTTGATCTTCTTGTGGTTATCGTGTTGTGCGAGAACTCTTCTCTAGCCACTTGGCCTTATTATACTAACTCTTAATCAAGTTTTGTGGATTAAGTTTCAAGTTTCCACAGGATCACCTATTCACCCCCCCTCTAGGTGCTCTCAGTCGCTAAGAGGGTTACACCCCAACGAATTTATCATGGGTTTCATTTTCATAGAATGGCTAAGTAGAGGTTGGCTCGCCAAGCCTAACACCCTCTCCTTTACTAGGGATTGGGACCTGCTATGTTGAAACAAGCTCAACATATGCGGAGTTTACAACTTTTTTAATACTAAAATAACATACTTAAAAACATAGTTTTGATGTATAATGCTATAAAAATTATTTTTGCCTCAAAAGGGCCATATACTCATTTCAAAGAATAGTAGTAGGTGTCGCTTGTTAGACCGTGTCTAGCAGTTCATTTACTGTAGACTGTACTGTTCGTAGAATAGAATTTGAATATATGTGTGGGAATGGATAAGGTGCTTAAGATAGCTTTAAAGGCATTTGGATGGGCTTGCTCCGTTTCGGTTTGGCCCAATTTAAAAATGCTGACCCGAGTGGCTGGCCCACTACCAAAAGATGACAAGCCTACTGACTCAGGCTCGGGCCACAAAAGAAAAGACGGGAAGAAGAAGAAAACAAGGCGCATCAAGGAGATAGTCTACTACGACAGCGACGAATCTTCCTCTTCCCAAAAGGACGACGACAACGACTACGAGAAAAAGAAAACGGTCAATTCGAACTTTTCTTTTGATTACTCTTGTATTCCACAAAGTACAAATGCACATTTACTCTCCATTCCACTTTGTAAACCTCCTCACTTTGATGGAGAGGACTACGGATTTTGGAGTCACAAAATGCGTAGTCACTTGTTCTCTCTCCATCCAAGCATATGGGAGATAGTAGAGAGTGGAATGAAATTTGATAGTTCTGATAGTCCCATGTTCATTAACGAGCAAATTCACAAAAATGCACAAGCTACTACTATTCTTCTAGCTTCATTGTGTAGGGACGAATACCATAAGGTGAGCGGCTTGGATAACGCCAAGCAGATTTGGAACACCCTCAAGATCTCTCATGAGGGGAACGACGTCACCATGCTCACCAAGATGGAGTTGGTGGAGGGCGAACTTGGGAGATTCGCAATGATCAGGGGCGAGGAGCCAACCCAAACATACAACCGGCTCAAGACCCTCGTCAACAAAATAAGGAGCTATGGAAGCACGCGATGGACGGACCACGACGTCGTCCGCCTAATGCTAAGGTCTTTTACCGTCCTTGATCCACATCTTGTGAACAATATTCGTGAGAATCCTAGGTACAACAAGATGACGCCCGAGGAGATACTTGGAAAGTTTGTAAGCGGGCGGATGATGATCAAGGAGGCAAGATATGTTGACGATGCGTTGAATGGCCCTATCCACGAGCCTCAAACCGTTGCTCTCAAAGCAACGAGGAGCAAGGAAGTACTACCTAGCAAAGTGGCACAAGTTGAGGCGGCAGGACTCGATGAGGAAGAGATGGCCCTCATCATCAAGCGTTTCAAGACGACGCTAAGGGGTCGCAAGGAGCATCCCAACAAGACCAAGACGAAGGGGAAGCGCTCATGCTTCAAATGTGGTAAGACTGGTCATTTTATCGCTAATTGTCCCGATAATGATAGTGACCAGGAACAAGGGAACAAGAGGGAAAAGAAAAAGGCGTACAAGAAGGCTAAGGGCGAGGCACACCTTGGCAAGGAGTGGGACTCGGATTGTTCATCGTCTGACTCCGACAACGAAGGACTCGCCGCCACCGCCTTCAACAAGTCATCCCTTTTCCCCAACGAGCATCACACTTGCCTCATGGCAAGGGAAAAGAAGGTAAGCACTCGTAATACTAGTACTTACGCTTCCTCAAGTGATGAAGAATCTAGCGATGATGAAATAGACTATTCATGTTTATTCAAGGGCTTAGATAGAACTAAGGTTGATAAGATTAATGAATTGATTGATGCTTTGAATGATAAGAATAGATTATTAGAAAAGCAAGAGGATCTTTTGTATGAAGAACATGATAAGTTTGTAGAGGCTCAAAAATCCCTTGCTTTAGAAATTAAAAGGAATGAAATGCTTTCTTGTGAATTGTCTACATGCCATGACTCTATTTCTAGCTTAGAGAGCATAAATGATGATTTGTATGCTAAGTTAGAAATAGCTAATAAATCAACATCTTGTGTAGAACATGTTACAATTTGCAATAGGTGTAAGGATTTCAATATTGATGCTTGTAGTGAACACCTAGCTTCAATTTCTAAATTGAATGATGAAGTGGCTAGTCTTAATGCCCAACTTAAGACTAGCAAAAGTGAATTTGACAAACTAAAATTTGCAAGGGATGCCTACACTATTGGTAGACACCCCTCAATTAAGGATGGGCTTGGCTTCAAGAGGGAAGCCAAGAACTTAACTAGTCATAAGGCTCCCATTCCCGTCAAGGAGAAAGGGAAGGCTCCTATGACTAATAGTAGTCACAAGAATCATGCTTTCATTTATGGTGATAAGAGACATTCTAGAAATGTTCATTATGATAGGAGTTATAATGCGTATGATTCAAATGCCATGTTTGCTTCAAGTTCTTCCTATGTGCATGGTAGAGATATGACTAGGAGAAATGTCATTCATCATATGCCTAGGAGAAATGTCATTCATCATATGCCTAGGAGAAATGTTGCTAATGCTCCTAGGAAAACTAATGAACTTTCTACAATTTAGCATGCTTGCAATGCTTCCTTTGCTATTTGTAGAAAGGACAAGAAAGTGGTTGCTAGAAAATTAGGGGCAAAATGCAAGGGAGATAAAACTTGCATTTGGGTCCCTAAGGATATTGTCACTAACCTTGTAGGACCCAACAAGAGTTGGGTACCTAAGACCCAAGCCTAAATTTGCCTTGCAGGTTTATGCATCTGGGGGATCAAGCTGGATTATCGACAGCGGATGCACAAACCACATGACGGGGGAGAAGAAGATGTTCACCTCCTACGTCAAGAACAAAGATTCCCAATACTCAATCATATTCGGTGACGGGAATCAAGGCAAGGTGAAAGGGTTAGGAAAAATAGCTATTTCATCCGAGCACTCCATTTCCAATGTGTTTTTAGTTGAGTCGCTTGGATATAACTTGTTGTCTGTGAGTCAGCTTTGTAATATGGGATATAACTGCTTATTCACAAATGTAGATGTGTCTGTCTTTAGAAGGAGTGATGGTTCATTAGCTTTTAAGGGTGTACTAGACGGCAAACTTTATTTAGTTGATTTTGCAAAAGAGGAGGCCGATCTAGATGCATGCTTAATTGCTAAGACTTGCATGGGCTGGCTGTGGCATCGCTGTCTAGCACATGTGGGGATGAAGAACCTTCACAAACTTCTAAAGGGAGAACATGTGTTAGGTCTAACTAATGTGCATTTCAAAAAAGATAGACCTTGTGCAGCTTGTCAAGCAGGTAAACAAGTGGGAAGTGCTCATCACATCAAGAACGTGATGACTACATCAAGACCCCTGGAGCTGCTGCATATGGACCTCTTCGGACCCGTCGCCTACCTAAGCATCGGGGGAAGTAAGTATGGTTTAGTAATTATTGATGATTTTTCCCGCTTCACTTGGGTATTCTTTTTGTAGGATAAATCTGAAACCTAAGGGACCCTCAAGCGCTTCCTAAGGAGAGCTCAGAATGAGTTTGAGCTCAAGGTGAAGAAGATAAGGAGCGACGGTCCGAGTTCAAGAATCTTCAAGTGGAGGAGTACCTTGAGGAGGAAGGAATCAAGCACAAGTTCTCCGCTCCCTACACACCACAGCAAAATGGTGTGGTAGAGAGGAAGAACAGGACGCTTATAGACATGGCGAGGACGATGCTTGGAGAATTCAAGACGCCCGAGCGGTTTTGGTCGGAAGCTGTGAACACGGATTGCCACGCCATAAACCGGGTCTACCTTCATCGCCTCCTCAAGAAGACTTCGTATGAGCTTCTAACCGGTAACAAACCTAATGTTTCGTATTTCCGAGTTTTTGGGAGTAAATGCTACATTCTAGTGAAGAAGGGTAGGAATTCTAAATTTGCTCCCAAAGCTGTAGAAGGGTTTTTGTTAGGTTATGACTCGAATACAAAGGCGTATAGGGTCTTCAACAAATCATCGGGTTTGGTTGAAGTCTCTAGCGACGTTGTATTTGATGAGACTAATGGCTCTCCAAGAGAGCAAGTTGTTGATCTTGATGATGTAGATGAAGAAGACGTTCCAACGGCCGCAATACGCACCATGGCGATTGGAGATGTGCGGCCACAGGAACAAAAGGAGCAAGATCAACCTTCTTCCTCAACAATGGTGCATCCCCCAACTCAAGACAATGAACAGATTCATCAAAAAGAGGCGTGCGATCAAGGGGGAGCACAAAATGATCATGTGATGGAGGAAGAAGCACAACCGGCACCTCCAACCCAAGTTCGAGCGACGATTCAAAGGAATCATCCCATCAACCAAATTTTGGGTGACATTAGCAAGGGAGTAACTACTCGTTCTAGATTAGTTAATTTTTGTGAGCATTACTCCTTTGTCTCTTCTATTGAGCCTTTCAGGGTAGAAGAGGCCTTGCTAGATCCCGACTGGGTGTTGACCATGCAGGAAGAACTCAACAATTTCAAGAGAAATGAAGTTTGGACGCTGGTGCCTCGTCCCAAGCAAAATGTTGTGGGAACCAAGTGGGTGTTCCGCAACAAACAAGACGAGCACGGGGTGGTGACAAGGAACAAGGCTTGACTTGTGGCAAAAGGTTATGCCCAAGTCGCAGGTTTGGACTTTGAGGAGACTTTTGCTCCTGTGGCTAGGCTAGAGTCCATTCGCATTTTGCTAGCATATGCCGCTCACCATTCCTTCAGGTTGTTTCAAATGGATGTGAAGAGCGCTTTCCTCAACGGGCCAATCAAGGAGGAGGTGTACGTGGAGCAACCCCCTGGCTTCGAGGATGAACGGTACCCCAACCACGTATGTAAGCTCTCTAAGGCGCTCTATGTACTTAAGCAAGCCCTAAGAGCATGGTATGAATGCCTTAGAGACTTTTTAATTGCTAATGATTTCAAGGTTGGGAAAGCCGATCCAACTTTATTCACTAAGACTTGTGATGGTGACTTATTTGTATGCCAAATTTATGTCGATGACATAATATTTGGTTCTACTAACCAGAAGTCTTGTGAAGAGTTTAGCAGGGTGATGACTCAAAAGTTTGAGATGACGATGATGGGCGAGTTGAACTACTTCCTTGGGTTCCAAGTGAAGCAACTCAAGGACGACACCTTCATCTCCCAAAGGAAGTACACGCAAGACTTGTTAAAGCGATTTGGGATGAAGGACGCCAAGCCCACAAAGACTCCAATGGGAACTGACGGACACGTCGACCTCAACAAGGGAGGTAAGTCCGTTGATCAAAAAGCATACCGGTCCATGATAGGTTCTTTGCTTTATTTATGTGCTAGTAGACCGGATATTATGCTTAGTGTATGCATGTGTGCTAGATTTCAATCTGATCCAAGGGAGTGTCACTTAGTGGCTGTGAAGCGAATTCTTAGATATTTAGTCGCTACGCCTTGCTTCGGGATCTGGTATCCAAAGGGGTCTAACTTTGACTTAATAGGATACTCAGACTCCGATTATGCTGGATGTAAGGTCGATAGGAAGAGTACATCAGGGACGTGCCAATTTCTAGGAAGGTCCCTGGTGTCGTGGAGTTCTAAGAAACAAACCTCCGTTGCCCTATCCACCGCTGAGGCCGAGTACGTTGCCGCAAGACAGTGTTGCGTGCAACTACTTTGGATGAAGCAATGTCACACCCGGTTTCAAAGGACAAAGCCGGGTGCATCTCATACATGCGCCAAAGAAGACAACATATATAATAACAGAGTGTATAGAGATAAATGTCATAAAACATCAGAGTATTTATTACATAGCGGAAGACTTATTACAAAATAAAGGAATAAATATAAAACGAACTAAGGATCGTCGGCGCCAATGTCAACTGAGAAACGCCACCTAGATCAGATCATACTCCTCTCCTTGTGGCTCCTCCTGAACCACCTGCTCTTCTCCTGTGGGGGGGTGTGAGACAGCAAGATTGAGCTCACACATGTTCATCGCTCAACAAGTTGTGGGGAATAATGTGGCATGAACTCACCAAAGGTGGGAGTTGTAAGACCCAAAATTAGTAGGAAAAAAAATATATAAACAAAGTATCATAATGCTTTGGAAATTAGGAAATAAGAAAATGATGAGAAAAGGATTTTTCTTTTAAAGGAAACCATTTATACATCCCATGAAATAAATAACAAGGAGAATAAAACTTAAAATAGTAATATTAAAATAGTATGGTTTATATTCACCTTTGGGTTTCAATTGATACATTTGAAAAATCTGAAAACTAAAATAGAAGTATAAATTTGAATTTGGAATAGAAAATAGAAAATAAATGGGAAGGGAAGAAAAGAGAAGTAATATGAGAACATGAGTAATATATTTGAATAAATATTCTCAAACCAAATACTTTTAATTGCACCAAAATGAACCAGTTACAAGTTTGAATTGAATTGGTATTTTAAATTTGAATTTGTGAAAGAATGGAGAAAGGAGAAAATAAAAGGAAAAATAAAAAGAAAAAGACTAAAACCTTACCTGGGCCGGCGGCTTCACTTCTGGCCCACTTACACTTTCACCGCGCGCGGCCCAACTTCACGCTCGCGGGCGCGGTAGCATCCGCTCGGCAACTGACGTGTGGGACCCGTCTGTCTGCCTCTCCTCCACACGCGCGTGACTGGCTTCCCCCTCACTGACTCTGCGGGCCCCCTCGTCAGTCTCGGTGTCCTCCTGTGCATCTTCCCCATCCCGCGCGACGCGCGCTCTCAACAGACCGCTCCGCTCTCCACTCCGAGAATCTCGGACGACCGGTGCACTTGGCCAGCTGCGGACTCGGCGTCGCGGGTCTACAAGTACCCTTCCCTCTCCCTTCTCTATCTCTATCCCCAACTTCTTGCCACCGAGAACGCCTCCGCTGCGCCGCCGAGAGAAAACCCGCCGCGGGCGAATCCGGGCGTGCCGACGACCGTGCTCGAATTGTGGAACCCAGGGGCTCCCTTCGGCTGTGTGGAAGGCGACCGCAACCGAATTGCTGAGGATTGGCCACCGGCGGCACCGGAATTCGTCGACGTCGACTCAACTCCGCCGCGGATCCGCCTTCGCCGTGGCCGGACACTCTGCACGCCGAGACTGTCGGTAATAACCCCTCTATCACGTTCGCCATCCCCTCGGCTGCGTGGCGCACCATTTAATTTTTAGAATAACACGCTTGGGCGTCGGATTGCCATCCCTCCGGCGAGGTTCGCCGTGAAGTCGGGCGGCACCGCCGTCGCTGGCGGAGAGCTTGGGGGAAAACACCGTGGCCGTCGATCTACTGACGTGCGGCTGAGATTAGAGCAGAGATACCCCTTCGCTCAGTTTTGATCGCAGCCGTCGATGACCGATCGGGCGATCCGCGATGTTTTGGCCACCATAAAATCCGAGTCGTAGATGCAAGATCTGGCGGCTGGGAGAGCGTACCGGTTCACTTAAGTCGGGTTCTGATCTGGGCCCTGGATTTCTAATCCGACGGCCTATATCACCCCGTACCCTTTCGCGTAGCACATCTTACAAAAGAGTCCTCGTATTATTGATGAATCAACCCGCCATCCTGAGTCACTATTCCCTGTGTCTCGGGAATCTTGCGCCGAGAACCCTGTGCTTCCCAGTAAATGAGGCCCAGTCCAGAGTATTATAAAACAGAGAAAATAGTTTATAAATGGATTTTTAATAGATAAATAAATGCTAGAACTTGTTTAAATCATAGAAAATCCATTTTTAGTCCAAATTAATCCATTCCACTTTCTAAAATTTTGTAATTTTATTCTCTACCACCTAGAGCCTCTGTTTTGTCATGAAAACAATTAGAAATTTAATCTCTCACTTAATCCATTTTAAACACATAAAACCTTTGAAATTCATAACTTAAAATCTATAACTCCAAAATTAATGATTCCTGTTCCCATGATCTTATTTTAATATGTATATTAATAATGTGTATTTTGTTCTTATGTTTGGTGTAATGTTAATTTTGCCTATACCATGTTTGCTTGAATTGCTACGACTAGCAGTGAGGTCACGAGTCATCTGAAGATCATCCTGGTACCTGGAATCTCAAGGCCCAGGCAAGTTGTGCCCTTGATCACTTCTTTTACCCACCCATGTTCTAATTAATCATAATGATCTGCATAGGTTAATTTTGATGGGACCCAATAGGTTACCTTAGTTTGTCTATCTTTATACCTTGTTTACCACTGAACTTTCTGGGTAGTACTTGCTAGTGCTATATGTGGTTTTGGGTATGGAGATACACTATTCATGATTACACTTTTGTTATCAGTTGTTATTTATCGTTCATGATAAGATCATTATGTTAATTGGAACATGGAGCGACCACCCGGGAAAACAGTGCTACCACAAGGGAGGAATGGGACCCCTTGGCTGATTAATTAGGAAAGCTAGTGGAAGACTACCTTACCCGAAAGGGGCAAGGGCAGTAGGGGAGTGGTCAGTGTAGGGAGGCCCTCGGGAGGATTTTGCTGCGATGGCGGTCCTGCAAGGGATTCCTGCATTGGAACTTCCTATAAACTGTAGCGGGTTTTCGGAAGCTAGTGGAACTTTGTAAAGGCCTCGTAGTGGATCCCTAGCCATTCACCTCGGTAGTGTCTAAGGGCCTTGCAAACCCAGGCGACATGGGATACACGACTTGTGGGTAAAGATGCGCAACCTCTGCAGAGTGTAAAACTGGTATACTAGCCGTGCTCACGGTCATGAGCAGCTCGGACACTCACATGATTAAATTATGGAACTAAATTCAATTTGTCATATGCATTGCATCGCAGGTGAAGTTGTTACTTTTGTTCTACTATTTAACTGGGTTGGTATTTACTTATACTTAGTAATTGCTAATAAAACTTTGACCAACTTTAAAAGCAATGCTCAGCTTTAACCATCCTCTTTGGTAAGCCTTACACTTCACGTGAGCTCCCACCTTCGGCGAGTTCATGCACATTATTCCCCACAACTTGTTGAGCGATGAACGTATGTGAGCTCACTCTTGCTGTCTCACCCACCCCACAGGTCAAGAACAGGTACCGCAGGATGAGGCGCATGGAGGATGCTGTGAAGTGTTCGTGAGAGGTCTAGGCCGTCGTCTCCCAGTCAACTTTGGGTTGCTGGACCGTTGTCTCCTTATAATGTAATTATTTATTTTGTATAGAACTCCTGTTATATATAAAGATGTGACATTCGATCCTGTGCCACTATACATCATATGTGTGAGACTTGATCCCAGCATACCTGGTGTTTATGTTCGCGCCCGGGTTTTGGACCCCTAAAATCCGGGTGTGACAGAAGTGGTATCAGAGGAATGTTGACTGTAGGACGAAACCTAGATAGAACTGGACAACCATTGTCTACTTACCTTACTCTGATCCTTTCTAAACTTTTCTTAATCTTTTCTCATCTAATTCCGCTTTACTCTGATTATTCTTACCTTTTTCCTTCTAAAGACAAATGTGGATTTCACACTCTGAAATCCTGTGCCTAAAGTGACATTTAGGAATAGGAGACCTAATCCTAGGAACAAAAACAAAACTATTTTTATAAGTGTCTATGTATTTGAATGATTTGTTCTTATGATACTTGTCTGATTTGGAACTTTGTTTGAGTGTGATGGGTTGTGGAGTAATGTCCACAATTACATCTGCATAGGCTTAAATAGAATTCATAAGAAAACTAAGCAATTTAGATTATCCTCCATTAAAATGTATCTATCCCATAGAGATCCCTCTAATCTTAAAAGACTCTCCCATATCTTAATAGATTCATCGTATCTTATAAGATTCCCTCATATCTTACTAGATCCACCTCATCTTAAAAGGTTCTTCTTACCTTAATAAATTCATCTTATCTTGAAGAGATTCTATCTTATCATAACATATCTAACTAATCTCAAAACATCCTAACATATCTTAATAATACATATTCTACCCTGTTGGACCTATCTAACCTAAACTAGTCTAATCTAGTCATATCCAATTTAATCTAGATCTTATCTTACCTAATGTGACCTGATCTAGTGTGGTCTAATGTTATCTAACTTAATGTGGTCCACTTAAACAGATTAATGACACTAGTAGAAGAGATTAGACCCCACTAGCCATGTATTAACTTAACTTAGCACATTGGATCAACTCAACCATGAGCTAACCCAACCCATAGAGCCATGATGAATGGTATAACCTTTCTATTCCCACCTAACAACAAACAAACTTTTAACCTACATCTTGTAGTCTATCTCACCCATATATATCTCTCATCTTGACAGATTCTATCTTACCCTTGGATATTCACCTTATATGACTGGTTACCCCAATCTGGACATAAAACAAAGATCAAGCCCTACTAAAGAATCTTCAGATTATGACCAGCTACTAGCTTATTCATTCCGCTTATTGAATAATTTCCTTTGCAAAACTATTACCATATGCTTCTAACTTTCATGGTCAATACCAGGAAAGGAAAGATTATCACGTAACAGCAAACAGAAATGAATCCTCCAAATCCTCCACCTGTTGAAATCGATCAAGTGGTTGCTGCCCAAAGACTGGTAATACAACAATTAACAGACCTGGTGACCGAGATGCAAAATCAGATAAGACAAGAACGCGAGGAAATACGTCAGGTCCGCCAAGAAATAAGGCAAGCACGGTTGGAGAGACAACAACAACAACCACCTCCACCACCACCACCAGCTCCACCAAGCTACATAGATATAAATTATGATGATTTGTAAGATCTAGATGTTACTTTAGTTAGTAGATGATATGATATTATTTTAGAAGGAACAATAAGGTCTATTGACCCTATGTTTTGTTAAAGAATTATACCTCATGCTGAGATTTCTTTGTTTGTGCATATGTTCCGAGAACAATATGAGTATACATCCCTTTTCTTACAAATCTCGAGGACGAGATTTTTGTTAAGGGGGGTAGGATTTGTAAGACCCAAAATTAGTAGGAAAAAAAATATATAAACAAAGTATCATAATGCTTTGGAAATTAGGAAATAAGAAAATGATGAGAAAAGGATTTTTCTTTTAAAGGAAACCATTTATACATCCCATGAAATAAATAACAAGGAGAATAAAACTTAAAATAGTAATATTAAAATAGTATGGTTTATATTCACCTTTGGGTTTCAATTGATACATTTGAAAAATCTGAAAACTAAAATAGAAGTATAAATTTGAATTTGGAATAGAAAATAGAAAATAAATGGGAAGGGAAGAAAAGAGAAGTAATATGAGAACATGAGTAATATATTTGAATAAATATTCTCAAACCAAATACTTTTAATTGCACCAAAATGAACCAGTTACAAGTTTGAATTGAATTGGTATTTTAAATTTGAATTTGTGAAAGAATGGAGAAAGGAGAAAATAAAAGGAAAAATAAAAAGAAAAAGACTAAAACCTTACCTGGGCCGGCGGCTTCACTTCTGGCCCACTTACACTTTCACCGCGCGCGGCCCAACTTCACGCTCGCGGGCGCGGTAGCATCCGCTCGGCAACTGACGTGTGGGACCCGCCTGTCTGCCTCTCCTCCACACGCGCGTGACTGGCTTCCCCCTCACTGACTCTGCGGGCCCCCTCGTCAGTCTCGGTGTCCCCCTGTGCATCTTCCCCATCCCGCGCGACGCGCGCTCTCAACAGACCGCTCCGCTCTCCACTCCGAGAATCTCGGACGACCGGTGCACTTGGCCAGCTGCGGACTCGGCGTCGCGGGTCTACAAGTACCCTTCCCTCTCCCTTCTCTATCTCTATCCCCAACTTCTTGCCACCGAGAACGCCTCCGCTGCGCCGCCGAGAGAAAACCCGCCGCGGGCGAATCCGGGCGTGCCGACGACCGTGCTCGAATTGTGGAACCCAGGGGCTCCCTTCGGCTGTGTGGAAGGCGACCGCAACCGAATTGCTGAGGATTGGCCACCGGCGGCACCGGAATTCGTCGACGTCGACTCAACTCCGCCGCGGATCCGCCTTCGCCGTGGCCGGACACTCTGCACGCCGAGACTGTCGGTAATAACCCCTCTATCACGTTCGCCATCCCCTCGGCTGCGTGGCGCACCATTTAATTTTTAGAATAACACGCTTGGGCGTCGGATTGCCATCCCTCCGGCGAGGTTCGCCGTGAAGTCGGGCGGCGCCGCCGTCGCTGGCGGAGAGTTTGGGGGAAAACACCGTGGCCGTCGATCTACTGACGTGCGGCTGAGATTAGAGCAGAGATACCCCTTCGCTCAGTTTTGATCGCAGCCGTCGATGACCGATCGGGCGATCCGCGATGTTTTGGCCACCATAAAATCCGAGCCGTAGATGCAAGATCTGGCGGCTGGGAGAGCGTACCGGTTCACTTAAGTCGGGTTCTGATCTGGGCCCTGGATTTCTAATCCGACGGCCTATATCACCCCGTACCCTTTCGCGTAGCACATCTTACAAAAGAGTCCTCGTATTATTGATGAATCAACCCGCCATCCTGAGTCACTATTCCCTGTGTCTCGGGAATCTTGCGCCGAGAACCCTGTGCTTCCCAGTAAATGAGGCCCAGTCCAGAGTATTATAAAACAGAGAAAATAGTTTATAAATGGATTTTTAATAGATAAATAAATGCTAGAACTTGTTTAAATCATAGAAAATCCATTTTTAGTCCAAATTAATCCATTCCACTTTCTAAAATTTTGTAATTTTATTCTCTACCACCTAGAGCCTCTGTTTTGTCATGAAAACAATTAGAAATTTAATCTCTCACTTAATCCATTTTAAACACATAAAACCTTTGAAATTCATAACTTAAAATCTATAACTCCAAAATTAATGATTCCTGTTCCCATGATCTTATTTTAATATGTATATTAATAATGTGTATTTTGTTCTTATGTTTGGTGTAATGTTAATTTTGCCTATACCATGTTTGCTTGAATTGCTACGACTAGCAGTGAGGTCACGAGTCATCTGAAGATCATCCTGGTACCTGGAATCTCAAGGCCCAGGCAAGTTGTGCCCTTGATCACTTCTTTTTACCCACCCATGTTCTAATTAATCATAATGATCTGCATAGGTTAATTTTGATGGGACCCAATAGGTTACCTTAGTTTGTCTATCTTTATACCTTGTTTACCACTGAACTTTCTGGGTAGTACTTGCTAGTGCTATATGTGGTTTTGGGTATGGAGATACACTATTCATGATTACACTTTTGTTATCAGTTGTTATTTATCGTTCATGATAAGATCATTATGTTAATTGGAACATGGAGCGACCACCCGGGAAAACAGTGCTACCACAAGGGAGGAATGGGACCCCTTGGCTGATTAATTAGGAAAGCTAGTGGAAGACTACCTTACCCGAAAGGGGCAAGGGCAGTAGGGGAGTGGTCAGTGTAGGGAGGCCCTCGGGAGGATTTTGCTGCGATGGCGGTCCTGCAAGGGATTCCTGCATTGGAACTTCCTATAAACTGTAGCGGGTTTTCGGAAGCTAGTGGAACTTTGTAAAGGCCTCGTAGTGGATCCCTAGCCATTCACCTTGGTAGTGTCTAAGGGCCTTGCAAACCCAGGCGACATGGGATACACGACTTGTGGGTAAAGATGCGCAACCTCTGCAGAGTGTAAAACTGGTATACTAGCCGTGCTCACGGTCATGAGCAGCTCGGACACTCACATGATTAAATTATAGAACTAAATTCAATTTGTCATATGCATTGCATCGCAGGTGAAGTTGTTACTTTTGTTCTACTATTTAACTGGGTTGGTATTTACTTATACTTAGTAATTGCTAATAAAACTTTGACCAACTTTAAAAGCAATGCTCAGCTTTAACCATCCTCTTTGGTAAGCCTTACACTTCACGTGAGCTCCCACCTTCGGCGAGTTCATGCACATTATTCCCCACAACTTGTTGAGCGATGAACGTATGTGAGCTCACTCTTGCTGTCTCACCCACCCCACAGGTCAAGAACAGGTACCGCAGGATGAGGCGCATGGAGGATGCTGTGAAGTGTTCGTGAGAGGTCTAGGCCGTCGTCTCCCAGTCAACTTTGGGTTGCTGGACCGTTGTCTCCTTATAATGTAATTATTTATTTTGTATAGAACTCCTGTTATATATAAAGATGTGACATTCGATCCTGTGCCACTATACATCATATGTGTGAGACTTGGTCCCAGCATACCTGGTGTTTATGTTCGCGCCCGGGTTTTGGACCCCTAAAATCCGGGTGTGACAGGAGTTCATGAGGTGTAAGGCTGATCAATGAAATAAAGGCTGAAGCGGAGCATTGCTTTTAGAAGTTGGTCAAAATTTTATTAGCAGTTACTAAGTGTAAGTAAATACCATACCATAGTAATAGTAAGTAAAAGTAATAATAAAATAATCCTAAATGCAATGAAATGACAAATTAAGTTTAGGTTCCATAAGTTAATCATGTGAGTGTCCGAGCCGCTCATGACCGTGAGCACGGCTAGTATACCAGTTTTACACTCTGCAGAGGTTGCGCATCTTTACCCACAAGTCGTGTTACCCATTTGCCACGGAGTTGATCAGACTCCATACACCTCTACCAAGGAAGCGAGGCAGGGTACCACTACGAGGCCTTTACAAAGTTCCACTAGCTTCAGACTACCCGCTACAGTTTATAGGAAGCTCCAATGCAGGAATCCCTCGCCTGACCGCCATCGCAGCAAAATCAACCCAAGGACATCCCTACACTGACCACTCCCCTACTGCCCTTGCCCCTTTCGGGTAAGGTAGCCCTCCACTAGCTTTCCTAGTTAATCAGCCAAGGGCGTCCCATTAAACCCTTGTGGTAGCACTGTTTTCCCGGGTGGTTCTCCATGTTCCCATTAACATAATGATCTTAACATGAACATTAAAGAATAAAACAGATAATAAAAAGTATAACAATGAGTGATGAATATCTCTACACCCAAATCCACATAAAGCAATAGCATGAACTACCCAAAACTTTAGTAGTAAAACCAGTGGTGAAACAAGGTATAAAGATAGTCAAATCTAGGGTAACCTATTGGGTCCCATCAAAATTAACCTATGCAGATCATTATGAATAATAAGAACATGAATGGGTAAAAGAGGTGATCAAGGGCACAACTTGCCTTCAACGAGCTCCTGCTCAGCTATCTCTACTTGTTGAACCTCAGATTCCATAGTGGCTTGCTCGTCTACTCGCATCAACACAATACATACATAACATAGCATAAATTAACATCACATCAAACATGCAAATAGAATATACAGTAATAAACTAGACATTGAAATAAGATCACAGGAACTGGAATCATTAAATTTGGAGTTATATATTTCAAGTTATGAATTTCCTAAGATTTTATGCATTTAATATAGGGTTAAGTGAGAAATAAATTTTAATGTGTATTTTAGGTAAAAACAGTGGTACTATTGGATAGACAATAATATTATAAAAATTTAGGAACTGGAATGGACCAATTTGGAGTTCATATGCATTTTCTACAAATTAAACAAGTTTCTGCAATTAAATATATACTAGAAATCTATTTTTAAATTAGTTTCTCTGATTTTCCAAATTCTCTGGACTGGGCACAATTTTCTGGAAAGCGCAGGGGCCAATCAATAAAAATCCCTAGACACAGAGGGCCCCCGCGCAGGGATGGCGGGTTCTATTTTCTTATTCCCCGAGGGCTCTTTAGCAAAAAGACCCGGCCGAAGGGGTATCCAACGACCCTGGCCGTCCGATTAGGATTCGAAAGCGTGGATTAGATCTAGGCTATTCCTATATCGTGACGTGCTTCAACCGTCGGATCCTAAATCTACCGCCTGGATTTAAACTACCCAAAGCGATTGCCACACGTATGATTCGAAATGGACGGCGGGGATGAGCCCGAATCGAATCGGTATATCGCTTCTAATCATCACCGTTGCCTGGGAGATCAACGGTCCGACCATCATTTCCTAGGTCCAGTGCGTGGACACGACGGCGCCGCCCACCCCACGGTGGCGCTTCTGCCGCCGCGGCGAGCCTTGCCCTATTCGCCGCCCCCAACCCCGACTGGATGGCGCTACTCGATGCACAGAACAAAGCGAACCGTGTGGGTGAGATCATACCCCACAGCGACGAGTCGGTGTTGCAGTCCACGGTGAGGCGCACCTCCGCCACCAAGGAGAAATTCCGGCGAGCAATTCACCGACGACCCCGACGTCAAGCCCGCCCGAAGTGTAACCATGCCATCCACGCGTCTAGTCGAAGCCCCCAGACCCACTGGTTGAATCCCGAGCTGTACCGTGCGCGAGTTCCACGGCAGCGGAACCTTCCCCCACCCGCACCCACTCTCTGTCTCACGGCGAGGTGTGCTCAGGGCCTGCCCGGTGCTTTGTGATGATGGACAGGGAAGGGGTGGTCGTGACCCTTATACTCGAGGTCAGATCATATCAACCTCGGCTAGATTCACGCAATACTTCGCGGCGACCGGTACGGAGGTTCGGTGCGCCCAACAGAAAGGCGGACAAGGGAGGAAGAGGCGGTTCCTGACGCCCGGGGCCCACCAGGCAGAGAGGCTACCACGCTGGACCAACATGTCAGTGCTAGAGCATGACGCGTGCGCGTGGGATCGACCGGGGAACAAAGGAAAACTGGGCCGCGTGGGTGAGTTTGTGTATTGGGCTGAGAGTGAGGTCAGGGCCCGGTTAGGTTAGGTTTGTTTTATTCTTTTCTGTTTTATTTTTTTTTTCATTTTTCAAATTTCAAATTTGAATATGGATCTTGTTATGAATTTCACCATTGGCCAAATGTTCAATCTTCATTTCTCCAGTGTAAGAATAGTATTTGTTTTTATATATTTATTTTTATCCACAAAATATTTTATTTCTCCTCCTTTCCAATTTCTAGAATTTCTTTTTACATCTTAAGTTCCACTTTGGCCTTTAGTATATCTCTTTTCACATTATTATATTTATTTATATTGTCACAAAGTGCACATAAGAGTGAAAAACCAGCATGATGCATGTTTTAGTGGTGTCCTTTGTTATTTATTTATTGGTGTAAGTAATGTGTCCACATGAAATGATAAACATTGGTAGTACATATAGAGGTAGAGTGATATAATTTCTCTTTTAGATCTTTCTTACAAAGTGGGTATTACAAATCCTACCCCCTTAAAAAGAATCTCGTCCTCGAGATTTAGGAAGATCTAGGGAAAAGGTGGGGGAAGTCTATGCGAAGCTCTTCTTCTCTTTCCCAGGTGGCTTCATCTTCACCATGGTGACTCCATTGTACTTTGCACATCTTTATCACCTTATTTCTTGTAACTCGAGTTAAAGTATCCAGAATCTTGATAGGGTACTCCGCATAAGTCAGGTCATCTTGAATACTAAGGTCCTCCATTGGCAGCTGCTCCTCAGGTACCCTGAGGCACTTCTTTAGCTGAGACACATGAAATACATCATGTACATCTGATAGATGATCGGGTAACTTCAGTTGATATGCAACTTCTCCCACTCGCTTTAAGATCAAGAAAGGTCCAATGAAGCGAGGGGACAACTTTCCTTTAACTTTAAATCTCCTCATACCTCGGAGTGGTGACACCTTCAAATAGACATGATCACCCTCCCTAAACTCCAGTAGTCTCCTTCTATTATCAGCATAGCTCTTTTGCCATGATTGTGCAATTCTCAAATTTTCTATTATCATTCGAACTTGTTCTTCCGCCTCTTGAATAAGCTCAGGCCCAAAGAACTGTCTTTTTCCAGTCTGATCCCAATACAGGGGAGTCCTGCATTTCCTGCCATACAAAGCCTCAAATGGTGACATCTTCAAACTGGTCTGGTAGCTATTATTATAAGAAAACTCAGCATAGGGTAAGCTCTTCTCCCAACTGCCACCATGCTTGAGAGCACAAGCTCTTAACATATCTTCCAGCACTTGATTAGTCCTCTCTGTCTGTCCATCAGTCTGGGGATGATAGGCTGAGCTAAAATTCAACTTTGTATCCAAGCTCTCATGTAATTTCTTCCAAAATCGAGAAGTAAACTGTGATCCTCGATCAGACACGATCTTCTTAGGCACTCCATGTAGACAAACTATCCGAGTCATATACAATTCTGCTAGCTTGGCTCCCGTGTAATTAGTCCTCACAGGTATGAAATGAGCCACTTTTGTCAATCTGTCTACAATCACCCAAATAGAGTCATACCCAGCAGGGGTGCGGGGTAGTCCAACAATAAAATCCATACCAATTTCTTCCCATTTCCACTCAGGAATCTTAAGCGGGTGCAATAGTCCAGCGGGTCTTTGATGTTCGGCCTTGACTCTTTGACACACATCACACTTAGCCACATGAGCAGCCACATCTCTTTTTAGTCCATACCACCAATACTTTTGCTTCAAATCCTGATACATCTTAGTGCTTCCAGGGTGGATGGAGTAATCAGAATCATGAGCTTCTTTCAATATAGCCTCACGGAGGCTATCGATCTCTGGAACACATATCCGATCTTTGAACCATATAGTACCTTGCTCATCCTCCGTGAATTCCGGAACTCGACCTTCCGTAATCAGATCCTTAATCTCTTGAATCTTAGCATCACCAACCTAACCTTTACGAATCTCTTGCTCCAAGGTAGGTTCCAACTCGATGGTGACTCCTTCACTGTGTGTAACAATTCCCAAGTTGAGTCTCTCAAAATCTTTTGCTAATTCATCAGGTAGCTGGACAACGAAAGCGGAGTGAACATGCTCCTTCCGACTCAAGGCATCTGCAACCAAATTTGCCTTGCCCGGGTGATAGTGAATCTCCAAATCATAATCCTTAATGAGCTCCAACCAACGACGTTGCCTAAGGTTGAGATCCTTCTGAGTGAATATGTACTTCAAACTCTTATGATCCGTGTACACTTGGCACTTAGTTCCCATGATGTAGTGTCTCCAAATCTTAAGTGCATGCACAACTGCTGCCAGTTCCAAGTCATGAGTGGGGTAGTTCAGTTCATGTTTCCTCAACTGACGAGACGCATAGGCGATCACATGTCCTTCTTGCATAAGAACACACCCAATCCTTGGCCACATGCATCACAATAAATGTCAAATCCCTTCTGCAGATCTGGCATAACCAACACTGGTGGTGACATCAATCTCTCCTTCAATTGATCAAAGCTCTCTTGGCATTTCTCATCCCACTTGAATTCTCTTCCTTTCTCCAGAAGCGAGGTCATAGGCTTGGCAATCTTAGAGAACCCTTCAATGAATCTCCGATAATATCCTGCGAGTACCAAGAAACTCCGAATCTCAGTAACTGTAGTGGGCACTCTCCACTCCATTATCTCCTTCACTTTAGCAGGATCCACTGCTATTCCTCCATTAGAAATAATATGACCAAGGAATGGCACCTTATCAATCCAAAACTCGCACTTGCTGAACTTGGCATAGAGTTGATTATCTCGCAACTTCTGTAGCACCAACCTTAGATGTTGTTCATGATCACTTTCACTCCTAGAATAGATAAGAATATCGTCGATGAACACCACGACAAATCTGTCCAAATACTCCATAAACACCTTATTCATCAAATTCATGAAATAAGCTGGTGCATTGGTTAATCCAAATGACATAACGGTAAACTCATATAATCCATATCGGGTTGAGAAAGCCGTCTTGGGAATATCCGATGGTCTAATCCTCTTCTGATGGTAACCAGATCGGAGATCAATCTTCGAGAATACTTTAGCACCTCTCATCTGATCAAATAAATCCTCAATACGGGGTAACGGATACTTGTTCTTCACAGTAACATCATTAAGTGATCTATAATCCACACACATCCGCTGTGATCCATCCTTCTTCTATACAAACAGAACCGACACTCCCCAAGGTGAAGAACTCGGACGAATGTACCCAGCTTCTTGTAACTCCGTTAATTGCTTCTTAAGTTCCTTTAATTCTTCTAAGGACATCATGTATAGTCGTTTAGAAATAGGAGCAGTCTCAGGTAAGGGATCAATGGCGAACTCAACTTCCCTATCTGATGGCATCCCTGGTAACTCCCCTGGAAAGACATCCGAAAAATCCCTAACTGCACGGATGTTGTCACCCACAAACTTCTCATCTACTAAGAATGTCGCTAGTCTGATGGTGGTAGTTACTGCAACTTCAACTGCAAATCTTTGTCCTTTGGAACTGGTGAGTTCTACGGTTCCCTTAGCACAGTGTATATACTGTCTTTGCCTTTCTTAACCATGACATACCAAGGATCACGTCTACAGTGCTCTCTTCTAACACTATAGAGGTAGCCCATCTGGGTTAGAAACACAGGGTAAGAAAGGAAGAATTGTAGACAAGGCGAATAATTACGAGGAATGTTACTGCGGGGGATTTGTTAGCTAAGTAGATTAATGTTTTTCCTACTAAAGCTAATTCAATACCTTATGGTGGTACATACTAATATGTCCATATATAATACTTCAATCAATCAAAGAAGCAAATCAGACATTTTTCATCAGAACAATCAAACAACATTTTTAAATATAAGAAATAGTTTCAATTTTTGTCTTAGGTCTCCTATCTCTTAAAAATATCATAGGGGTAGGGATTCCAAGGTGTGAAATCCATCTTGTCTCAGAGTAGAAAAGGTAAGAATGATCAGAGTAGAACAGTAGAAGGTGAGACAGGATCAAGATAAGTATAGAGAGATTTAGAGTAAGGTAAGCATAGAATGAATCAGAATGAGATAAGTAGGTAAGGCTTATCCATTTCTATCTAGGTTTCGTCCTACAGTCAACATTTCCTCTGATACCACTTCTGTCACACCCGGTTTCAAAGGACAAAGCCAGGTGCATCTCATACATGCGCCAAAGAAGACAACATATATAATAACAGAGTGTATAGAGATAAATGTCATAAAACACCAGAGTATTTGTTACATAGCGGAAGACTTATTACAAAATAAAGGAATAAATATAAAACGAACTAAGGATCGTCGGCGCCAATGTCAACTGAGAAACGCCACCTAGATCAGATCATACTCCTCGCCTTGTGGCTCCTCCTGAACCACCTGCTCTTCTCCTGTGGGGGGTGTGAGACAGCAAGAGTGAGCTCACACATGTTCATCGCTCAACAAGTTGTGGGGAATAATGTGGCATGAACTCACCAAAGGTGGGAGTTCATGAGGTGTAAGGCTGATCAATGAAATAAAGGCTGAAGCGGAGCATTGCTTTTAGAAGTTGGTCAAAATTTTATTAGCAGTTACTAAGTGTAAGTAAATACCATACCATAGTAATAGTAAGTAAAAGTAATAATAAAATAATCCCAAATGCAATGAAATGACAAATTAAGTTTAGGTTCCATAAGTTAATCATGTGAGTGTCCGAGCCGCTCATGACCGTGAGCACGGCTAGTATACCAGTTTTACACTCTGCAGAGGTTGCGCATCTTTACCCACAAGTCGTGTTACCCATTTGCCACGGAGTTGATCAGACTCCATACACCTCTACCAAGAAAGCGAGGCAGGGTACCACTACGAGGCCTTTACAAAGTTCCACTAGCTTCAGACTACCCGCTACAGTTTATAGGAAGCTCCAATGCAGGAATCCCTCGCCTGACCGCCATCGCAGCAAAATCAACCCAAGGACCTCCCTACACTGACCACTCCCCTACTGCCCTTGCCCCTTTCGGGTAAGGTAGCCCTCCACTAGCTTTCCTAGTTAATCAGCCAAGGGCGTCCCATTAAACCCTTGTGGTAGCACTGTTTTCCCGGGTGGTTCTCCATGTTCCCATTAACATAATGATCTTAACATGAACATTAAAGAATAAAACAGATAATAAAAAGTATAACAATGAGTGATGAATATCTCTACACCCAAATCCACATAAAGCAATAGCATGAACTACCCAAAACTTTAGTAGTAAAACCAGTGGTGAAACAAGGTATAAAGATAGTCAAATCTAGGGTAACCTATTGGGTCCCATCAAAATTAACCTATGTAGATCATTATGAATAATAAGAACATGAATGGGTAAAAGAGGTGATCAAGGGCACAACTTGCCTTCAACGAGCTCCTGCTCAGCTATCTCTACTTGTTGAACCTCAGATTCCACAGTGGCTTGCTCGTCTACTCGCATCAACACAATACATACATAACATAGCATAAATTAACATCACATCAAACATGCAAATAGAATATACAGTAATAAACTAGACATTGAAATAAAATCACAGGAACTGGAATCATTAAATTTGGAGTTATATATTTCAAGTTATGAATTTCCTAAGATTTTATGCATTTAATATAGGGTTAAGTGAGAAATAAATTTTAATGTGTATTTTAGGTAAAAACAGTGGTACTATTGGATAGACAATAATATTATAAAAATTTAGGAACTGGAATGGACCAATTTGGAGTTCATATGCATTTTCTACAAATTAAACAAGTTTCTGCAATTAAATATATACTAGAAATCTATTTTTAAATTAGTTTCTCTGATTTTCCAAATTCTCTGGACTGGGCACAATTTTCTGGAAAGCGCAGGGGCCAATCAATAAAAATCCCTAGACACAGAGGGCCCCCGCGCAGGGATGGCGGGTTCTATTTTCTTATTCCCCGAGGGCTCTTTAGCAAAAAGACCCGGCCGAAGGGGTATCCAACGACCCTGGCCGTTTGATTAGGATTCGAAAGCGTGGATTAGATCTAGGCGATTCCGACATCGTGACGTGCTTCAACCGTCGGATCCTAAATCTACCACCTGGATTTAAACTACCCAAAGCGATTGCCACACGTATGATTCGAAATGGACGGCGGGGATGAGCCCGAATCGAATCGGTATATCGCTTCTAATCATCACCGTTGCCTGGGAGATCAACGGTCCGACCGTCATTTCCCAGGTCCAGTGCGTGGACACGACGGCGCCGCCCACCCCGCGGTGGCGCTTCCACCGCCGCGGCGAGCCTTGCCCTATTCGCCACCCCCAACCCCGACTGGATGGCGCTACTCGATGCACAGAACAAAGCGAACCGTGTGGGTGAGATCATACCCCACAGCGACGAGTCGGTGTTGCAGTCCACGGTGAGGCGCACCTCCGCCACCAAGGAGAAATTCCGGCGAGCAATTCACCGATGACCCCGCCGTCAAGCCCGCCCGAAGTGTAACCATGCCATCCACGTGTCTAGTCGAAGCCCCCAGACCCACTGGTTGAATCCCGAGCTGTACCGTGCGCGAGTTCCACGGCGGCGGAACCTTCCCCCACCCGCACCCACTCTCTGTCTCACGGCGAGGTGTGCTCAAGGCCTGCCCGATGCTTTGTGATGATGGACAGGGAAGGGGTGGTCGTAACCCTTATACCCGAGGTCAGATCATATCAACCTCGGCTAGATTCACGCAGCACTTCGCGGCGGCCGGTACGGAGGTTCGGTGCGCCCAACAGAAAGGCGGACAAGGGAGGAAGAGGCGGTTCCTGACGCCCGGGGCCCACCAGGCAGAGAGGCTACCACGCTGGACCAACATGTCAGTGCCAGAGCATGACGCGTGCGCGTGGGATCGACCGGGGAACGGAGGAAAACTGGGCCACGTGGGTGAGTTTGTGTATTGGGCTGAGAGTGAGGTCAGGGCCCGGTTAGGTTAGGTTTGTTTTATTCTTTTCTGTTTTATTTTTTTTCTTTTCATTTTTCAAATTTCAAATTTGAATATGGATCTTGTTATGAATTTCACCATTGGCCAAATGTTCAATCTTCATTTCTCCAGTGTAAGAATAGTATTTGTTTTTATATATTTATTTTTATCCACAAAATATTTTATTTCTCCTCCTTTCCAATTTCTAGAATTTCTTTTTACATCTTATGTTCCACTTTGGCCTTTAGTATATCTCTTTTCACATTATTATATTTATTTATATTGTCACAAAGTGCACATAAGAGTGAAAAACCAGCATGATGCATGTTTTAGTGGTGTCCTTTGTTATTTATTTATTGGTGTAAGTAATGTGTCCACATGAAATGATAAACATTGGTAGTACATATAGAGGTAGAGTGATATAATTTCTCTTTTAGATCTTTCTTACAAAGTGGGTATTACAGGCAAACCCTCCAGGACTTTGGCTACAATCTGAGCAAAGTCCCACTCCTATGTGACAATGAGAGTGCTATCCGCATAGCGGACAATCCTGTTGAGCACAGCCGCACAAAGCACATTGACATCCAGCATCACTTTTTGAGAGACCACCAACAAAAGGGAGATATCAAAGTGTTCTATATTAGCACCGAGAACCAGCTAGCCGATATCTTTACCAAGCCTTTAGATGAGAAGACCTTTTGCAGGCTGCGTAGTGAGCTAAATGTCTTAGATTCGCGGAACTTGGATTGATCTATAGCATACATGTGTTTATGCCTTTGATCATGTTCCTTATGCATTTTGGTGTTTATTTATGGTGCTCAAGTTGTACTCATGATCCCCGGACCTCACAAGTCCATTTGCAAGTGATGCACTTATTTAGGGGGAGGCATGCTACAACTTGACCCTTTGAGACGAACCGTGTGCTTGAGTTTGCTTAATTTAGTCTCAAAGGTGGATTGAAAGGGAAAAGGTGGATTTGGACCATGCAAGACTTCCACTGCACTCCGATGAGAGGGTAACTTACTCCAAGTTCATCTCAATATCCTTATTGCCTTTGTACTCTTATTTGAAGATTTTGGTGAGGCAATGGGGTTCTTGGGGCCAAGATTGATCCCGTTTTGGTGCTTGATGCCAAAGGGGGAGAAAATAAGGCCAAAGCAATAAATGGATCAGCTACCACTTGAGAATATTGAAAATAGTAGAATAGAGCTTTTGGTTTGTCAAAACTCCCTTGTTGAGCTTTTGGTTTGTCAAAACTCCCTTGTTGTCTCTTTTGTCAAAAGTTGGCTTCTTGTGGGGAAAATAGTTGATTATGGGAAAAAGGGGGAGTTTTTGAAATCTTTGATCAATTTCTCTTGGAACAACTCTCTTTATGTCTCAACAAGTGTGTTTGACTTAGAGATAGGAATTTGAGGTTGATTTGCACAAACAAAACCAAGTGGTGGCAAAGAATGATCCAAATATGCCAAATTTGAATCAAAACAAATTTGTGTTCTCATTTGCATTGATGTTGCACTTCTTTAGTTGCTTTGTGTTGTGTTGGCATAAATCACCAAAAAGGGGGAGATTGAAAGGGAAATGTGCCCTTGGGCCATTTCTAAGTTTTTTGGTGATTGAGTGCCAACACAAGTCCTTAAGTGTTAATCTATGCCAATTAATGGACAAAGTGCAAATCAAGAGGAAAGGTATGGTTCTAAGACTTAGTACATTGTTTTGGAGACTAATGTATTGTGTCTAAGTGCTAGAAACAGGAAAAGATCAGTTTGGAAAAGACTTGGCTATGCAGCCAACACCCTGCGCAGTCTGGGTGCACCGGACTGTTCGGTGGTGCACCGGACAGTGTCCGGTGCGCCAGGCTGGCGACTGTCAACTGGCTGCTCTCGGGAAGCGATTAACGGCGTATGGCTATAAATCACCGGACTGTCCGGTGGTGCACTGGACTGTCCGGTGAGCCATTCATAGGCGAAGTCGTCGCTCTCGAGAAGCGATTAACGGCGTACGACTATAATTCACCGGACTGTCCGGTGTGGCACCGGACTGTCCGGTGTGCACCGGACAGTGTCCGGTGCGCCAACGGCTCTGGATCTTCAACGGTCGGCTGCGCCACAGAAGGAAAGAAATCCGCACCAGACAGTGTCCGGTGGTGCACCGGACTGTCCGGTGCGCCAGGCGACAGAAGGCAAGAATTGCCTTCCTGGAATGCTCTCGACGGCTCCTAGCTGCCTTGGGGCTATAAAAGGGGCCCCTAGGGCCATGGAGGAGTACACCAAGCATTCTCTAAGCATTCCTAAGCACCAAGACTTCAATTCCGCACATTCGATTCTTTGTGATAGCAACTAGAGCTCCATTTGAGTAGAGAACTCTTTGAGTTGTGTTGAGAGCTCGTGTTGTGACTTGTGTGCGTGTGTTGCTCTGATTTTGTGTCTTGTGTGCGTTGCTCATCCCATCCTTACTTCCGTGCTTCTTTGTGAACATCTTTGTAAGGGCGAGAGGCTCCAAGTTGTGGAGATTCCTCGCAAGCGGGATATAGTAAAGCAAAGCAAAACACCGTGGTATTCAAGTGGGTCTTTGGACCGCTTGAGAGGGGTTGATTGCAACCCTCGTCCGTTGGGACGCCACAACATGAAGTAGGCAAGTGTTGACTTGGCCGAACCACGGGATAAACCACTGTGCATCTCTGTGTTGATCTTCTTGTGGTTATCGTGTTGTGCGAGAACTCTTCTCTAGCCACTTGGCCTTATTATACTAACTCTTAATCAAGTTTTGTGGATTAAGTTTCAAGTTTCCACAGGATCACCTATTCACCCCCTCTAGGTGCTCTCAGTCGCTAAGAGGGTTACACCCAACGAATTTATCATGGGTTTCATTTTCATAGAATGGCTAAGTAGAGGTTGGCTCGCCAAGCCTAACACCCTCTCCTTTACTAGGGATTGGGACCTGCTATGTTGAAACAAGCTCAACATATGCGGAGTTTACAACTTTTTTAATACTAAAATAACATACTTAAAAACATAGTTTTGATGTATAATGCTATAAAAATTATTTTTGCCTCAAAAGGGCCATATACTCATTTCAAAGAATAGTAGTAGGTGTCGTTTGTTAGACCGTGTCTAGCAGTTTATTACTGTAGACTATACTGTTCGTAGAATAGAATTTGAATATATGTGTGGGAATGGATAAGGTGCTTAAGATAGCTTTAAAGGCATTTGGATGGGCTTGCTCCGTTTCGGTTTGGCCCAATTTAAAAATGCTGTCCCGAGTGGCTGGCCCACTACCAACGGGAAGTTCGGCCGATGCATGAAAACACACACGGATGAAATCGTTTGATTGGTAGCCCCCTGTCAACATCTCGATTTCGAATTTCACCCAGCTCCGCACGCGCCTCAACCCTTCCTCTCGGGCGGCGGCGCCGGCAAGGCGGCAGCCAACCGGAGCAGGAGCAGCGATGAAGAAGATCTTCGGCGCCAAGAAGGACAAGGGGCCGCCCCCCTCCATCCAGGACGCCACCGAGCGAGTCAGTCTTTACTCTACCAATCCGCTGCTGTTGCAACCCTGCTCCTGTTGCCCCCTTCTCTATTATAGCAGTAACCAGTAACTGCATTGGTTCATGGGCAACGGGCGGCAACCTAATTTTTAACCTTATTCTTCTGATGATCTGTTTCTCCAATGCCCTATGCATCATTCGATCCGTTAGATAAACAAGCGGGGTGAGACGGTGGATGAGAAGATCAAGAAGCTGGACGAGGAGCTAGCCAGGTACAAGGAGCAGATCCGCAAGACCCGCCCCGGCCCGTCCCAGGAAGCCATCAAGGCACGCGCCATCCGACTCCTCAAGCACAAGCGCATGTCCGTACCCTACTCTCTGTCTCCCTGTTTCGGCCTGAAAGAGTGGGTTTACGTTGATGTATTTACTTGAGCAGGGTTACATTATATGTAGGCCAGCCTCTACCCGTTTATAGAAGTAGATCGGAAGGGCAGCCAAGATTACAGCTAAGATTACAGAGGCAATAACTAAGGTGCTATCCTGAGAATATAGTGTCTAACACCCCACGCAGTAGGAACATCGGTGGAACAAACTGTTCATGCTGGATCGGAACTCCAAGAAGACACTCGATGGCAGGCCTTTGGTGAAGATGTCGGCGAACTGCGAGGTGGTCGGTACGTGGAGGACGCGCACAACACCAGCGGCGACACGTTCACGAACAAAGTGAAGGTCAATCTCGATGTGTTTGGTGCGCTGGTGTTGCACCGGATTAGTCGAGAGGTAGACGACACTCATATTGTCACAGTAAACGACAGTGGCACGCTGGAGAGGCTGATGAAGCTCGAGTAGAAGCTGACAAAGCCAGGTCGCCTCGGCAACGCCGTTTGCAATGGCACGGTACTCAGCCTCTGCACTAGAGCGAGAGATTGTCAGCTGACGCTTGTTGGACCAGGAGATGAGGCTGTTGCTGAGGAACACAGTGTAACCTGACGTGGAGCGACGAGTATCTGGGCATCTAGCCCAGTCGGCGTCAGTGTAGACGGTCAGCGTGTGTGGCGAGGAAGCACGAGATAGGAACAACCCGAGGTCGACGGTACCGCGCAGATAGCGAAGGATTCGCTTGACGGCGGTGAGATGCGGTTCTCGGGGATCGTGCATGTAGAGGCAGACCTGCTGAACCGCATAGGTGATGTCCGGGCGAGTGAAGGTTAGGTACTGCAGGGCGACGACCAGGCTACGGTACAATGTCGAGTCTGGAACCAGTGAGCCGTCGGAGGATAGCTTGGCCTGAGTGTCCACCGGGGTACTGCACGGCTTGCTCTCAGTCATGCTCGTGCGCTCAAGAATCTTGAGGGTGTACTGCCGCTGAGAGAGAAGCATCCCGGCAGTGTTGCGAGTAACAGCGACCCCAAGAAAGTGCTGGAGGGGACCAAGATCCTTCATGGGGAAGGAGTTTTGCAGAGCTGTAATCATCTGTCGAAGCAATGCAGCGGTCGAGGCAGTCAGGATAATGTCATCCACATACAGCAGCAGGAAAGCAGTGTCCGACCCGTGCTGAAGGACGAACAAAGAGGTTTCGGACTTGGCTTCAATGAAACCTAGCTACTGTAGGTGAGCGGCGAAGCAACTGTACCATGCCCGGGGAGCCTGCTTCAGTCCGTAAAGTGACTTGTTGAGCCGACAAATGTGGTCGGGCCGAGCCGGGTCAACAAAGCCAGAGGGCTGAGTGCAGTAGACTGTCTCAGAGAGGGTGCCATGTAAGAACACATTCTTGACGTCGAGCTGATGGATCGGCCAGTCACTGGAGAGAGCCAAGCTGAGGACGGTGCGGATGGTGGCAGTTTTGACAACAGGACTGAATGTCTCATTGTAGTCAATGCTAGGACACTGAGCGGAGAACCCAACGAGCCTTGTATCGATCCAGAGTACCATCGGACAACAGTTTGTGCTTGAAGATCCATTTGCCGGTGACGACGTTAGCATGCGGCGGGCGGGGAACAAGTGTCCAGGTGTTGTTCTGGATGAGAGCCTGAACTCATCATTCATCGTTGCACGCCAGTGCGGATCATTGAGAGCACGACGATATGTCGAGGGCACCGGGGAGACAGCGGTGGCTTGAAGTAGTCGAGGTTGAATGAAGCCACTCTTGGCGCGAGTGCGCATGGAATGATTGTTGACGACGGGCGGTGTAGGGATGGCACTGACCGGGAGGTGCGTCGGCGCTTGACGGGGGAGGCGTGCTGTGCGCATGCCAGCCGCCGGCTGATGGCCCTAGTGCCACGGCAGGGAGGTAGAGCCGCCAGGTGGGCCAACAGGTGTTGGCGAGGATGGCCCAGGTGGCCCGGCTGGTGAGGATGGACCAGGCAGGAGGTTCGGCTGAGGTGACCCGTCCGCTGAGGGCCCCGTCGGTTGGGGTGGCCCAGCCGGCGAGATTGGCCTACCAGGGGAGCCAGTACTCTAGTAGGCAGCCCAACAGCTCTAGTAGGTGATCCAACTGACTGGGATGAGCCGCTAGGATGGCTAGGAGCGCCATGGGTCATAGAATGTCGCCGAATGACCTGCACAGAATCTTGATAGTGAAAGTTATCCAAGAAATCACGGTCAGTGATGACCGCCTGTGGTGTGTCAGCAAACGGAAAGGAAGACTCATCAAAGATCACATGGCGGGAGATGATGACACGGTTCGTGGAGAGGTCGAGACATTAGTATCCTTTGTGATCCGATGAGTAGCCGAGAAAGACACGGAGAGTGGAAACGAGGAGCAAGTTTGTGTGCAGCGGAGGCAGAGGTGTTGGGATAACACTGGCAGCCGGACACACGCAGGTGGGAATAGGACGGCGAGCGCCTGTAGAGAGCATAGTGTGGAGTGGAAAACTTGAGAGTCTTAGAGGGGTGGCAATTAAAAAGATGGGTGGCAGTGTGGAGGGCTTCCACCCAATAGGGAGGGGGGAGATGTGACTGAAAGAGAAGGGAGCGAATGATGTTGTTGATGGTGCGCAGGACACATTCAGCCTTGCCATTTTGCTGCGAGGTGTAGGGGCACGACATGCGGAGGGCAACACCATGCGTGAGAAAGAAGGTGCGAGCGGTGGAATTGTCAAACTCACGACCGTTGTCGCATTGTACACTTTTGATGGTGGTGCCGAATTGGGTGGCAACAAAAGCGAAAAATTGTGCATTAGTGGAGAATGTATCGGATTTAAGACGGAGAGGAAAAGTCCACAAGTGGTGAGAGCAGTCATCAAGAATAGAAGGTAATATTTGAACCATGAAACACTGGACACCGGGGAGGTCCATAAATCACAGCGAACAAGGTCAAAAATTTTTAAAGCTCGAGATTGTGAAAGGGAAAAAGGGAGACGGACATGGTGACCGAGTTGACAGGCATGACGAAGGTCGACATGTGAGTCATTATTATAGGTAATAGCAGAAGAGCTAGCAAGCTGAGAGAGCTTCATGGCCGAGGTGTCCAGGCGACGGTGCCACAACTGAGATGATGCACTGGCGAGGAGGAGGCTAGGTGGGGATGTGGAGTCCGGAGGAAGCAGCGGGTAGAGCGGCCGGAGCTATTGCACCTGTTGATCACGCGCCGTGTCCTGAGGTCCTTCACAGAAAAGCCAAAAGGGTCAAACTCGACAGAGCAATTGTTGTCAGTTGTGAATTGGCGAACGGAAACAAGATTTTTGATGATGTTAGGGGAAACAAGAATATTGTTGAGGTGGAGGGAGCCAATATTTGTGGAGCCGGTGGACACAACAGGAAGGGCAGAGCCGTCCCCCATGATTATAGTGGAAGGCGTGGAACTGTAAGAGGGACGGGAGAAGGAAAGTATACCGGAGTTGGAGGCCATGTGTGCGGTAGCGCCTGAGTCCATGTACCACTCACCCGTAGGAGGGGGAGTGAGGGTCATGGTGTTGAAAGACCTTGCCAGGTCCTGATAGTCTCAGCCCGGGACTCCCTGGAGCGGCCCAACATTTGTGCCAGCCTGGGACGACGTATTGGGGGCGCTGTTCGGCCCACTAGGAAGTGTGCCAGCCTAGGATGGGTATTGGGCGTGCTGGCCTAGGGAGCACCGGCCCAAGGAGCGCCAGCCCAAGAGGGAGTTTGGGGAGGCAGGCCATTGCCTTCGGCCAACCCATTCGGCCCCGGGGCGGAAGGCCAGGCGAGTGGCCAGACTGCCTGAGCGCCTGACGAGAACGGCGGCGGGACGACACTGGTGCCGGGGCTGTCGAGGAGGGCATGGGGCCGAGGAGTGGCGGCGACCAGCGGGCGCGGTTCGGGCCACATCTGGATCGTGCCCATCCATGGGTTGAAGAAGCTGGGCCAGTCGGCGTTGGTGGTCGAAGGAGCGTTAGAGTTTGGGCGTACGCTGCTGCCGGCGTCGCGACCCCCGCTCTTGCTCTTGCGGCAGCGACGACCCCCACCGGAGTGTGGCGCAGGGTGTGGTGGGTCGGCGGTGAGAGCCGTGGGCTCCTCAAGTTGGAGCTCGGAGTGAACCTTGGCGAAGGACGACAGCGGGCGCTGGCGCTTGATGTAGGAGCGGAGGTGGGCAAAGCGGTCACTGAGGTCACGAAGAACGTTGATGATGAGTAGGCGGTCTGAAATCGGCTCGACAAGGGTGTCCGCAAGCGTCTTCATCCGGCGGCAATAGTCCGTGACGGAGAGCGTACCTTATGTCAAGGTGCGGAACTCAGTGTCGACGTGAAGGACCCGAGTCTCGTGGTTGCCGACGAACTGCTCCTCGAGAGCGAGCCAAGCGCCGCGAGTGGACGGTTCGGCGGTGGTGACGATCTCAAAGAGGTCGAGGGTGATGGAGCCGTAAATCCACGAAAGGACGTGGAGATCCATGCGAACCCAGTGGGGAATGGCAGGAAATGTGGCATCACACAGAACATGGTCGGCGAGAGCGTACTTGCCAAGAGCTAGGAGGAGCCGACGCCACTTGGAGAAGGATGGTGTGGCGAGGTCGAGCGTGGTCGGCACCAGGGCGCGCACGTTGAGGATGGCGAGCGCCTGAGCATGCAGAGCAGCGATGCTGGTTGCGTTGGCATCGGCGCCAGTACCTCCTCCGGCAGCAGCATCGTTGTCGTCGGCGGCAGCCTCCTGGCGACGGTGCTGCGCATCGGCCAGGGCGCGCTCGTGACGAGCGACATTGCCCTGCAGCCGACGGCGTTCGGTGGCCACGGCGGTGGCCGCGTCGCGCTTCGCTTGGAGAGCGGCTGCTGCTTTGGCATCGCGGCGTCGCGCGGCATCAGCCTGCTCCTTGCTCGAGGCGGCGGGCCTCGGCAGCACGGAGTTCGTCGGCGTTGGCGTCAGCCGTGGCTGCAGCAGCAGCGGTGTTCATGGCGGAGCGACGGGTATGAGCGGAAGGTGAGAGAGGATCCTCTGATACCATGAAAGAGTGGGTAATCACATTGATGTATTTCCTTGAGCAGGGTTACAGTATATGTAGGCCAGCCTCTACCCGTTTATAGAAGTAGATCAGGAGGGCAGCCAAGATTACAGCCAGAATTACAGAGGCAATAACTAAGATGCTATCCTGATAATGTACTGTCTAACACGGCCCTCTTCAATTCCAACTTTCACTTTTGTTATTTGCCTGTTGCTTAGTTCACTGTTCCCAATTCTTATTATCATGCTAGTTGTCATGTCACCGGAAATAGTGGCAGCAGGCAGCCATTATTCCATGAATAGTATACCAGTTCGAGGTTGCTCATTTGCCTCGCAGGTACGAGGAGCAGCGCAACATGTTGTACAACCAAACCTACAATCTCGACCAAGTTGGCTTTGCTGCCGATGGCCTCAAGGATGCTCAGCAGACTGTAATGCCCTTAAATCTCTCATCGAGCAAGTTCATTCATATTCACAATGCCCATGTCTATATGGAGTGTTTTTTTATTTCCTCTTTCTTAGATGAATGCAATGAAGGCAGCAAATAAGGAGCTCAAGGGAATGATGAAAACTGTCAAAATTGATGAAATTGATGTATGTGTTGCTACCATTCTTGTGCTCCCACTACTTTCAGATTTTGATTTATCCATTTCTGATTCATTGTGAAAAATTTCACAATATTGCTACAGCACTGTTGCTTTCCTTCTGTTGTTCTCAGCACTTTCAGATTTTGTCATATCCATTTCTGGTTCATTGTTTAAAGTTTCCTAAAATGCTAGATTGATTAAGGGGAAGGATGTTGTCTAGCTTTATAGGGGCACATACTGCAGGCGTAGCATCAAATAACTGAATAACTTATACTACATGTGCCCTGAAATATAAAGGCTTTTGAGTTTGTCCTATGCAACTATACCCGTCTACTTTTAGATTTTGTTATTATATCCGTTTCTGAATTCAGATTGATTGTCAAAAGTTCTTGGAAATGCTGGACCAATACTGTTGGTGTCCTTTCTATTGCTCCCAGCGCTTTAAGATTTTGTTGTGTTCATTTCTGATTCATCGCCAGAAGTTTCTGAAAAAGGTTAGATGGGGTAAGGGGACGCGGTTATTGTTTAGCTTCGTTTGAGCATATAATGCAGGGCACATTGAAATATTGAATCTCTACTACTATTAAGAACGGAAGATGTACAACGGCTTCATCCCGTGCTGACACACTTGGCACGCCCCACACGCCCCCTGCCTCAGCGTCGTGCCTTATTGGCCCCACGCTCAGCATGCTCTCAACTACTGCCCTATGGACCCCAGCGTCCGCGCAGCCACCACCAGACCACACATACCTTAGTGTTTGGAAATAAACAATAATTATATAAAAAATAGTGCAAAACGAGCATTTGAACACACACCCCCTACTCTATAAATTTAGGGCTAATGATATGAATTGGTTATTTTAGAATCAGATGACCGACAGTGTCCATGTGAACAAAATAATTTTGAGATTCTTTTGTTCTCTTTTTTGGGAGAACAGAATTTATTAGATTGCCTATCACTCTTAAGTTTACAGTCAACTGTTTCTTTGAAGCTTTTTAGGTGATTTAGTATCTATATAAAAAACGTACAGTCGTTGAAGCCTGTAACATCACCCAGATGGTCTGTTTGCAAGGGTTCTTGCCCTGTTTTTCATTCTTAATATAATGATACACATTTGAGATTTTTTTGTACTCTTCTTTTGATCAAAGGCAGAACAAAATTTATTAGGTTGCCTATCAACCTTAAGTTTACAGTCAACTGTTTCTTTGAAGCTTTTTAGGTGATTTAGTATCTATATAAAAAATGTACAGACTGTGTAACATCACCCAGATGGTCTGTTTGCAAGGGTTCCTGTCCCGTTTTTCATTCTTAATATAATGATACACATTTTGAGATTTTTTATTATACTCTTCTTTTGCTCAAAGGCAGAACAAAAATTATTAGATTGCCTATCACCCTTAATTTAAAGTCAACCTTTTCTTTGAAGCTTTTTAGGCGATTTAGTATATATCTAATAAACGTACAATTGTTGAAGCTTGTAAAATCACTCGGATGGTGTGTTTTATAAGGGTTCTTGCCCCATTTTTCATTCTTAATATAATGATACACAGCTCTCCTATGTGTTAGAGAGAAAAAAGTACACCCAGATTATTGTGACTTCCATCCTTTTTTTTTCAGTATCTTGAATTGTACTTACACATTCCTGCAATTCATAGAATATGCAAGATGAAATGACAGATCTGATGGACGTGAGCAATGAGATACAAGAAACTCTTGGTAGAAGCTACAACATCCCTGATGACGTTGACGAGGAAGAACTGATGGGGGGTATGGAAGTCACAATTTCATCTTTGCAATATGACATCTATTTCTGGATTTAAGTCTTCCATAGTTTTTGGCACATCACTTGGTAATATGGTTATTTGCTAATGGTCTAAAACTCCAATTGATCACATATTTATACTCTATAAATGGCCTAAATTTTCTTCCTTGCCATCTAGCTAGTGATTTATCGTCTAATTTTTGGAGATGATTCTCGCTTTACTGTTCTTATTATTTGTTTCATTTGACGTTGCAGAGCTAGATGCTTTGGAGTCTGATATGGAATTTGACTCAGCTGCAGTCCCCTCATATCTTCAACCAGATTCTGACTTTGATGCTGACCTCAACTTACCTGCTGCACCAAGTCGCCCTGCAATGGTCCCAGCAGGCGGGCTGCAGGTGATTTATTTGCACAACATTCTTAACTTAGTGTGGTTCTGATTTTTTGTACCCATTGGGAACGAACCAACATTAAATTCAAAATATCTCTGACCTGATGTAGTATTGGTTTGAGTAAAGCACACCATGTAATTTACCAAGATTTATTTTGATGTTTCATTGCATTTGCCATCAAGAATTTGCTTGTTTGTTTAAAAAAACACGCTTTACCACTTTATTCGGCTAGAAGTTTGCTTGGCTGAGGTGGTACTAAGGGTTATTTGCTTCTTATCTGATGTGCAGGAGGATGAGCTAGGATTGCCAGCGGTGCCTCGGGCATCACTTCGCAGTTAGAAATAATCTTGTGTTTCGATTTTAAGTTGATGTGAAAACTCTGTAGTTTGTGTCTGAGTCTGAACATGGGAATGCTTCAGTTTATTGCACTTCCTGTTGCTGCTGACGTTTCAGGTTCCCTTTCTTGTCATTCTGGAATTTTTCATCTGTCACCTGTCACTTGAGCCGTGTTTGTTTGCAAGTACACATCACTATACAGCAATCATTCCAGGGGAAAAAAAATTACTGTACACACCAGTAATTCTCCAAGTCGGCAGAGTGAACAGAAGACTGAGGGGAAAATATCTTGGAGGCTGTTGTATTCTTGCAATGCAGTATCCTTTTTGCTAGCAATATCACTCCTTTTTTTTTACAATAATTGAGGCAAGATAGCTATCAGGATCAGAGGTGGAAATATCTTTTGCAAGGGGTTCAAAATATCAGGCAACAGGGTGAGCGGGTCCCCCCTTCTCCTTGGTCCAAGAACACCGGTAGAGGGGTACCACATACCAGAATCTTATCCAGAGCAGGGAACCCCTCCTGGCCCTGCAGTAGTATATAACGGAGGGGGGTCACCACACAAAATAGATAAGCGTTCCAGATCGTACTGGACCAATCTGCCACCACACTTTGATCACACACAGGAAGTTGAGATCAGAAAAATGCAGGCTGCCGCTACTGCCGCGGGGTTCTCGGCCGTGCTGCCCGTCAAGGGCAGGCCGGCGGCGAGGAGCAGGGTGGTGGCCCGTGTCCCCGCCACAAGGAGGAGCGTCCGCGCAGCTGCCGTCGTCGTGACCGAGGCCGCGCAGATCGACTACAGCTCAAGCGTCTCGTACGTGTTCCCTGGCCTTGATCAACAAACAACCAGTCGGTGTAGAGCTAAGTTCTGGATGGTATGGTTAGAATTTGGGTCGGTGACACTGACACGCATGTTGGTGACGCTGCAGGGTGTTCCCGATGGAGGCCTGCGACCTGCTTGGTGGCGACGCGTGCAACGGGCCCATGTTCCCGGAGGCCAAGCCCGCCTCGGCGGCGGCGGCGGCGGCGAGCAGGAGTGTGGTCGGGGTGGACAGGGACTACCTGTCCTACGACGAGCCAAAGACGTAAGCAGCAGCTAGCAACAGGCATATAGGATAACCCAGCTTTTAGCACCATCTATTCTTGGTGATTAGTCGAGGCAGCAAACCATACTGGCCAGCCGGTGACTAACTGTGGCCACTGGACTGCAGGGTGTTCCCGGGCGAGGCCTGCGACGACCTCGGCGGCGAGTTCTGCGAAGCGCCGTACCAGGACGGCGTCTCCAGGGAGCTGGCGCACGCCTGAAGACCCTGATCCATCCATGTCTGTCCACCACGCTATGTACGTATGTGTAGCAGATGGTTTACATCTACGTGTTAGAGCCCGGAGAGCTGGAGAAGCTAGCTAGCGTGCTTACAGAATAACAGCAGCCAAGCAAAGCCAAGGGTGTGTATATAATAGGCATGTCTTGGGTTGTGTCAGCTGCGACTGTATGTATAGTTTAAACCAAGACGAAATGGTACTGATGGTGATATTCCCAGTTTTACGATACAAAGGCTAGAGAATAGATTTTGCTTTCTACTACCACAAAATATTTCTACCGGAAACATTAACCGCGTGATTTATTTCAACTATTGCACAATATTATCCTACAAAAAAAAGTAAGCGCAGAACTAGGTTAGCTGTAGCTTGTGGCCACCAAAGCATGAATTTCAGTACTGAATTACTAGCTCCAAGCAATGCCCAACAATACTGAGTTAGCTAGCTATTCGTTTTGTACATGTCAGCAATAGTCTTAATTATGTGGCAGAAAGAGAAAGCAGAAAAAAAAAACAAAGAGCCAGTGAGCACTCCGTCGCTCGTCTCGCACAGAAAAAGAGGGCCAAATCGTTAATCTTATCGCTTGCTACTATCTATTTGGCACACGTTCTTGCTGCTTGAGTTTAGATCCACTTTGGACAGAGCCACCTCCCACCCTGCCTGTTGAGAACTGCTCAAGTGTCCTATTAGTTATCGTTTAGTACAGTGATATGTCTTCAAAATATAATTTTGACCATTTTTTTGTTAAAACCCAAATAAACTCTTAATACATTTATACTTTTATAACCTTGAGTCCATTAGGGGTGCAACTAAGGGTCACACACGTCCTAACCTCTATTTTAATAGCAGCCACCACCACATTAGAATTTGAGTTTTGCTTAGATCATATCTGTCATCGAACATTTCGTCGTTCATCGGTTTGTGAAATCCCAACTCGTAATCAACACACTTTTGGTTGTGTTCCATCTGTTCTTGCTTGTGTTTTTGATTGCGTTTGCAGGGATAAGCCATCGTGGCGAGGTCACTCGTGTGTAACGGGTGATAACCAACGGGGCCGTGGTGTAGTGATTGCGAGGATCCATTCGCTCGGAGCCTTAGATCATCAACGTCGAGATCTCCATCGAATCAAGTTATCATACCTCACGGAAGATCGTGCCTCATCCTCTATCAGGAGAGGCTAGGGCCGACGCTTAAGGGGGCCAGGTCAGCAGCAACGAGTGAAGTTGCTAGGGCTGCGGCTTCCGCTGCCCGGGAGGTGGCCAGGCCGTCGCCGGCGGTGGCCGCGCCTGGGCTGGTCGGGGCGACAGTTAGGGTGGCGACGCCCACGGCCAGGGCCGCGTCGGCGTTTGTGCCTGTGGGAGAAAGGGGGGGGAGGGCTGGCATGACGAGGAGCAGCGGTGCGCCGACGGGGAGGTATGGCGGCGACTACTGGGGTCGGCGGCAGGAGGGAAAGGAGGGCCAGAAGAGGGGCGACGATGACTAGAGGTGGGGAGGGAGGGAGGCAGAAGAGAAAATTCTAGCTTTGATACCATGTGGGAAACCCTAATCCTATGTTAGGTTGGATGTTGTATTAATAAACTTGAGTTAACTGGGCCTGGCCCATTACATGTGGATGAGGGAGTAATTACACAGTAAAAATCTCAAACCCTAAATGAGTATTCTAACATATAGTATATCTTGGTGTTGTCTATGCACTTGAAACATTAAAAACTACCTTCTAGACAATATATAGTAATGCTAGCCTTTTCTGGTAGCTTCAAGAGTGACGTTGGATCTTTCTAGCTAGCAGTTAACTAGGACCATTAATCACATCCTTATAAACCCAACAAAATACTCCATTAGTTATTTCGCATTTTGTTTTGTCGGTTAAGACACAATGTAGTGCACGATCAGATTTAATATAGATAGTCATACTATTAAGATGTGAGTTTAATTGGACAACTTGGTCATCTAGTGTCACTAGATGCTAAATTTATATGCATCACATATAAGCGGCACACGTGAGAGCACGTAAAAAAGGTTTATTGAGAACACTTTGAAAACGCTAACTTGGCTCTAACATGTTTGGCAAAAAAAAGAGTTAGATGAGAAAGTACCATCGATGCAAATTTTCACAGTACACCAGTAAGACACTGGATATGAAAATGGCCCAGTTGTAGTTCACATCTTTCGGCCGAGCACCATGGTGTCTGTTATGCACCGGATAGGATGTACCAGAGGTATTCGATGAGGCACTAGATGGCCCATCGGATAGGGAACTCAGAGAACATGCCGAACACTTAACTTGAGCCCTATAAGGCACCAAACGTGTTCAGTGTGGCACGAGGTATCACACTGGACAGGGCACTTCAAGACCATGTTTTTTGTGCAGATCAGTCCAACACTCACTAGATGTGTCCGGTGAAGTATCCGATGAGTGCACCAGATATCTGACAAGTTTAATGACTAGTTCAATTGAAAGGGCACCGACACATCTGGTGTAGGGACCAATGAAGCATCAGACAAATCTAGGTCCCCGATCTCTATTTTCCAAATCATAATGATAGATTCCTTTACGAGGCTATAAGTAGATGGCATGGCCAACCTTAGCTAGCATCTTTCGACCACTAACACTTGCATATATTTCTTGAGGCTTGAGAAACACCCTCCACTCACTTGCAACACATAGTTCATGACTTGAATGTGATTGGGGCACTCCTAGTGGGGCCAAGTAACTCAGTCCTAGTTGGGGAAATCAGACTCGGACTGGACAACTCAGATTCGGTTGAGTGACCTATACTCGGATTCCAGCGGACTTGGCCTAGATGTCAGAACTAGATCAGCGTACGTGAATAAATAAGGGGATATATTGTTTCCTAATAAGAGTTATCTCTTTATGGTACATGTACGTCGCGATTTATAACCCACATGTAAAGATAGATATAGGTCTCCTAGATTGTAGAGAGAACAATTTTATACTGATGTCGTTATGTGGTACAATACCAAATAAATTTCCTGTTATCGGCCCTCTCCTTGGACTATAAAGGGAGGGACGAGACGCCTCAAGAGGACATGATAGAACATTAGGTCATAAAGCAATAGCCACAAATATACAAGACGTAGGGTATTGTCTGATTGTCTCACATCGAGAACCTAAACTTGTCTAAATTCTCATGTTTCATTGTGTTTACCTTCGGTTCTCGATTTCGTGATTCACCCCGTATAAATTCACTACCGAAAAATCCTGGACAATATTATTGAGTTCTTCTATCTTGTGACACTAATTGAGTTAGGATGGTTACACACCTATTAGTCTTGGTGATTGTCATTGCCTTGATGACCCAAAGATTGTGGGATCGTTGACCGACAGTGTTTACACGTCTGGCATGGTAGCGCGCGTAGGCACCGGCTGGTGGCAGCGTGATAGCACGGTCGACGGGCGTGGATAGGCACGTGTAGTTGCTGCTGGCACAATTTTTTTCTCATTTTCTCATGAACTACCTAGATTCAAATAGCATCTACTTCTAATTAATTCAACATAATCAATCTAGGTTTAAAGTAACACCGATCCAATGGCAAGAGAAATTCGAAGGATAACATACTATAGTTAATGCGAAGCGATAGAGCGTGTTGATTGATAATGTGTTAATGTAAAGCACAAATTTTGTATCAAGAAAATAATAATAATAAAATAAAATAAATATATTTATATATATATATATATATCTGTACATAGATTATGTTTGCTTGAAAACAATCATCCCTATTGAATTATATATTTTTATGCCACTGTGCTTAAAGAGATGAAATAGATAAGTAAAATATAATGGTTGCCTGCATTCTAGGGTTTTGCTTGTGTGCATTCAACTGGGAAATTTGAACCCCAAATCAAATTGAGTTTGGAACAAATTTAGAATTTGTGATTAGATTTGGAATAGAAATTCAAATAGAAAAAAAAGAAAATGAAGTTCCTGTACCCTATGGGCCGAATTGAACTTAGCCAGCCCAACTCCCCTTTCCACTTCTCTCCTCTTGGCCAGCCATTGTGCCCTGCCGTTCTCACCGTGCCGTGGGCCCCACAAGCCAGCGGCCTCAGCCAAAGTCCGCGTGCGCCTACGTTGTCCGAGGTTTTCCGGCTCTCGCTGCTGTGTGGGCCCGGGTTCACAGGAATTCCTCGTCGTCGGCGCGCAACAGAATCGCGTGTGCCACCGGTTGGATCGGCTGCGATCTTGCGCTAGGTTGTTAGGATTTTGTGCCAGACTCGCCCCTATAAAACTGAAGGCCGATTTCCCCCAGCAACATCTACCATGGCTGCGGGCGCTGTTCATCCCACGACGGGAGGATCCCTGCCAGGGCTGCACGGCCAACTCTCCCTGTGGCGAGTTCCCTCCAACAGCCAAGCTCCCCGTCGCATCCATGCTTCCGCGTGAGGAATCTCCGCCACCGCTGGAGGATGATCGAATGGAACCTCGGGTGATTCATCGGCCTCACTGTGTGCGGGCCGTGGTCTGTCGTTGGGCAGTCCGCCTGCTCACCGGCGCGCGCAGCCGCTGGTGCGTGTGTCTCCGTCGTCTGCGCCAGGTGAGTGGGGAAGATGCACGTAGGCCGTTGGTTTGTGCACCAGCGGATAGGATTAGATCTAGGGGGTAAGCATCCTGCGTCGTTGGTGCCCGAATCGACGGCTGCTATTAGATGGGAGAGAACTTTTCGCGACGTCGAATCATGGCCGTTTGATGAAAATCATGTGGCCACAGTTTGTTGTACCGGTTAACTATAAACTGGATCTAATCTGAGCCGCTGATAGAAGATCGGGCGGCTCAGGATGCTAGATACCCCTTCGTCATGTTCATTTTACTAAAGAGACCCTGAACTTTTATGAAATGAACCCGCCGTCCAGTGCGGTGGGAATCCTGAGTCTTATGATCTTTTGCGAGATAGCCCCTGTAATTTCTGATATTTATGCACCCTGTCCAGAGAGTTAGAAAATCCAGTAAACATAATTAGAAAATGATTTTTAATGAGAAAATAAATGTTAGAAACTTGTATAATTCATATTAAATCCATTTTAATTCCAAATCGAGTTATTACAGAGACATTAATTTTGTTTTAATATTGTTCATCACTTAGTAAATTTGTTTGGCCATGAAACATGAATTAAAATTATTCACATGAGTTATGCTATTGTATGTACTAAATAACTCTAGAAATTCATAACTCAATAACCGTAACTCTGTTTTGATCCATTCTAGTTGCATTAGTCTCACAATAATATTTATTATAATCTTGTAACTTTGTTTTGTCATGAAATATAGGTTAAAATGTTGCTCTTAATCTATTCTATATTTAACCACGTGGATCTTTAGGAAACCCTAACTTCATAACCGTAATTCCGAATTTAGTGATTCTCGTTCCCACGATCTTGTAGCGATGCATAGAATATTCTTATATAGTTTATTCTTATGTTTAGTGTGATGTTAATTTTGTATATACATTGTTCGTTTGTATTGCTACGACTAGCGTGAGGTCACGAGTCACCTGAAGATCATCCTGGTACCTAGAAGCTCAAGTCCCAGGCAAGTTGTGCCCTTGATCACTTCTTTTTACCCACTCATGTTCTAATTAATCATAATGATCTGCATAGGTTAATTTTGATGGGACCCAATAGGTTACCCTAGTTTGACTATCTTTATACCTTGTTCACCACTGAATCTTTGGGTAGTACTTGCTATCGCTTTATGTGGTTTTGGGTATAGAGATACACATTACTATTCATGATTATACTTTTATTGTCAGTTGTTATTTACTGTTCATGTTAAGATCATTATGTTAATTGGAACATGGAGAACCACCCGGGAAAACAGTGCTACCACAAGGGTTTAATGGGACGCCCTTGGCCGATTAATTAGGAAAGCTAGTGGAAGACTACCTTACCCGAAAGGGGCAAGGGCAGTAGGGGAGTGGTCAGTGTAGGGAGGCCCTCGGGAGGATTTTGCTGCGATGGCAGTCCTGCAAGGGATTCCTGCTAGGGAGGCCCTCGGGAGGATTTTGCTGCGATGGCGGTCCTGCAAGGGATTCCTGCATTGGAACTTCCTATAAACTGTAGCGGGTTTTCTGAAGCTAGTGGAACTTTGTAAAGGCCTCGTAGTGTTACCTTGCCTCGCCTCCTCGGTAGAGGTGTATGGGATTGGCCGTCTCTTGGCAGATGGGTAACATGACTTGTGGGTAAAGATGCGCAACCTCTGCAGAGTGTAAAACTGGTATACTAGCCGTGCTCACGGTCATGAGCAGCTCGGACACTCACATGATTAATTTATGGAACTAAATTCAATTTGTCATATGTATTGCATCGCAGGTGATGATGTTACTTTTGTTCTACTATTTAATTGGGTTGGTACTTACTTATACTTAGTAATTGCTAATAAAATTTTGACCAACTTTAAAAGCAATGCTCAGATCTAACCATCCTCTTTGGTAAGCCTTACACTTCACGTGAGCTCCCACCTTTGGCGAGTTCATGCACATTATTCCCCACAACTTGTTGAGCGATGAACGTATGTGAGCTCACTCTTGCTGTCTCACACCCCCCACAGGTCAAGAACAGGTACCACAGGATGAGGCACATGGAGGATGCTGCAAAGTGTTCGTGAGTGGTCTAGGCCGTCGTCTCCCAGTCAACTTTGGGTTGCTGGACCGTTGTCTCCTTATAATGTAATTATTTATTTATTTTGTATAGAACTCCTGTTATATAGTAAAGATGTAACATTCGATCCTGTGCCATGATTCATCATATGTGTGAGACTTGGTCCCAGCACACCTGGTGATTATGTTCGCGCCCGAGTTTTGGACCCCTAAAACCCGGGTGTGACAGTTAAGTAATAATATCATCATAGATTCAAATCCGGACGGCGAACATAACCCTCTTATCAGCAATGAATGCATGAGGAAGATGTAGAAGATCTGTTCCTAATTTTCTTATTATTTTCTCCTATTTAGATCCAACATGGATCAAGTTTAGCAACTAGTTGTTAGTCTAGTTAGCCCATGATCCAAACATGCCAAGAATGACCGATCTTATATACCAGCTTCTTCTAAATAAGCACAAGATTTCAGATGGAAACGAATACTGGCCAACTAATCCAGAAGTAAGAAGCTACTAAAAAACTTGAGCACCAACCTTTGTGGCCTGCAAAGAATCTGCTATCCTTTCTCCAAGAGCATAGCAATAGCATGTTGGGATTCCTATTCTTGTATTCACAACACATCTCCTAAGATTTCTTCGTGTTAAGTCTCCTTAGAAAAAGGATCACTCAGTAAGCCACGAAAAAAAGATCTCCCTAGCAAAATTAAAAATAAAACCCTATCGAAAACGACTCCTATACCAAAATTTTGTTCCTGTGAACTACAGTTAAAAATCACGTGTAATCAGGTTTCAGCACCCACACAGAACCTTCCGCGCCTCTTTGCAAAGTTGCTATCTCCTTCAGCAGGTTCTTGAAGAGAAGCATATCCTTGGACTGAATGCGACTCTTGAAGTGTTCCGTTATGCTCGTGGAGGTGGCAGACCCACCGTTATGTTGAATGAAGGTGCACAACTGGCGGATCAGGACTTCAGGTTGCACGATCATGCTTCTGTTAGGAGGGTTAGATGCACGGCCACCATTCCCAGATGGACTTGATACAAGATTGGAAGATGATCCTACGTTGAGTTGATGCTCCAATGCATCTGAAGCAGATGCCTCTCGGGTTCCACGAATCTTAGCCAGAAGTTCAGCAGATGACAGTGCCTTGCCACTCAGAGCACCCACTGGAAGACTTCGATTCCTGCTGCTGGACGTTTCTGATGGCTGTGAGGAAGGGATCAACTGGCTGTTAACTGTAGATCCAAACTTCCTGCGAACAGAGGAGGGTGCCCCAGCAGCACCAGATCTTCCGGTCCATGTGGGAACAGCAAAACTGTCATGGCTTCTGAGCATTCGCGATTGACGTAAAGCTTCAGCTGCCCTTTGTGCCACTTGTGAAGCTTCTGCTTCTAAGCGCACTTTCTGGTCATCATTAGCATCCATTATGGCATCATGATTGATCGCGCTCTGAGTGAGATCAGAAAACAGGATGTTAATTCAGAAAACTGAATCACCGCATAAAAAAATGTTAGGGGTGAGAAAAGGATGCTTACATGAATGCCTTGAGCACCAAAAAGACTCTTCAAAATGCTCGATTCTTCGTCTGCTTGGTCAGAGTTATCATCCGCTTTACTGCTACCACCATTAGATGGTTCAGCTTCACTGGTGCTTGACAAAGCCAAAGCAATATGTACCTGATCCTGTTGACCATCATTTGGAACTCCAACGTTCACATCTTTGGACAACTGGCCGAAGATATTTGACGTTTCAGTTGAACCATTCCCTTCATCATCTTGTAGTGTGAATAAATCCTTCATGTCTCTGGCTTTAAAGAATCTCCTCTGCTGAGGGTTTTTCAGTACTTTGTTGGTAAGGAAATGCTTGTATATCTGTCGATGATAGACTTTCTCCTCTATTGTCCCACGTGTGATTAGTCTGTAAACCATCACATCTCTAGTTTGCCCAATTCGCCATGCACGTTCTCTGGCCTGCATCACAAAAAATTTAATCAGATAAGTGCTGGTCAGATATTGATGCAAGCTTGCAGAGCACTTTATGAAGGAATAATGAAAGCGTGCACATAGCTTAGGAGTTAGGACATAATAAATGAGATATTATGCTTGTAAGACTATAAGCAGATAATGATTCAAAATTGTTCCTCCCTCAAGTCATCACTCAACTGGCATCCAGATTTTATGTCAGCCTTTTTTAAGGTCCAGTACAACAATTGTACTGATAGTCACACTAATTGATGTACACAAATAAGTTAAAAGCTAATACGTAGTACACACCTATAAGAAGTACAAATAAGCTAGACACAAGATACTCAGAATAAACTGCACCTGCATGTCTGTTGAAGGGTTCCAGTCGGGGTCATAAATAATAATCCTGTTTGCGCCAGTCAAGTTTGTACCCAAACCACCAACTTTTGTGGTCAGAATGAAAACAAAGATTTCATCTGTGTTATTGAACTCGTCAATTAGTGCCATCCTCTGTTTTGCAGGTGTTAGTCCATCCATTCTTCGGTATTGGTAGTCACAGGCCGTCAGGAAGTTCTCTAAAATGTCAAGCATTTGTTGAGTTTGAGTGAACAGAAGAACTCGGTGACCTTGGTCCTTCCAGACTTTGAGAACTTGCTCAACTACTTTCATCTTTCCACTTCTTTCAGGATTCCCATAGTCAGGATTCTGAGCAGCATGTTCTCTCTCGAGTAGATCAGGATGATTGCATATTTTCCTTAGGACATCTATACCATACAGTGAATTTCTATTGCCATCAAATATTTGTTCCACCTCTGAACTAGCAAGAAAAGCACGATAAGTAGAACGCTGCCCTGCAGTTAGACTACAAAAAAGAACATGCTCTGTTTTCTTGGGGAGCTGTGCATTGACATCAACTTTCATCCGTCTAAGAAGATATGGCATGATAAGATCACGAAGAACAACAGCGCATCTGTATGCTGTTGACACTTGCAACGGTGTCGCATTAGCATAACCACCAACAGTAATTGGCACAGAAAATTCAGTCTCAAATACAGGCAGCACACCTAGTTTCCCTGGGAACACGAAATCGAAAAGAGACCAGAGCTCAGAAAGTTTATTTTGAATAGGTGCACCTGTCATGATTATCCTGTGCACAGTTTGCAGTTGCTTGCACACCAGCGTTATCTCAGCGTTAGGGTTCCTTATACGATGACCCTCATCCAACACAGCATATCCCCATTCTATATCAAGCAACTTCTCCCCTAAGATTCTTAGCTGCTCATATGTGGTTAAAAGCAAACCTGATCCCGAACTTACTACCCGTGAAATCAAGTCATCCCACTTCTTTGCAGGCTTTGCACGTCTAACCTCTTCCTGATCACTATCCCAAGAACCTTCGCTGTCAGAATCACTATATGCCTTGCTCTTTTTACTCGAACCATTTGCAGAATCATGTAAGATTTCCACCTTGAATTTTGGATACCACCTACTGGCCTCCCTTTGCCACTGTTGAAGAAGTGTTACAGGACAAACAACGATGCTGGGCTTGTACATGCCGCTGTTATGCAAAGAACCAAGAAATGATAGAACTTGCACAGTTTTTCCCAGGCCCATTTCGTCTCCAATAATTCCACCAGCTCTTTGACAGTGTAACTCCCACAGCCACTGCACTCCCACTTTTTGGTAATCAAATAGCTGTTCATAAATTGTGCCAGGAATTCTCAAACCACCTTCAAGAATAACAGGAGATAATCCACCTTCTGCTGCTTGATCATCATCCTCAGAAACTGATGTCGCAAAGTCCCCAACATCCTCACCTGTGAATACACAAATATTTCACTAGGAGATGTGTTCTATTCTGTTGAGTCATAGGGAACAACAAGAAAGGTATGGCGAGATAATCATTGAGGATTTTATTTTCAAAAGTTTTTTCCCTTCCTGGTGGTGGTTTTGGGTTACCAATAAATAATAGGAAGAGGTTCCCAGGGCATGGAGCAATGAGTTTCCCTGGGGACTTATATAATAAGAAAACAACAAGAAAGATAACATCATTTGATATATGCATACAGATTACAAAAACAGAATAATAGCAGAACCTACAGTCTAAGAAACTGTAAACCAAATTTGGCATACCATCAGTTTCCAATAGTGATTCCTTCCTTGAATTGGCTTTCCTCCATTTCTTGTCAGGCAAGGGCCTCTTGGTCTTATTCCTTTGTCTCTTCCTTTCCTGTCCTTCTGAACTAGGAGGTACAGGGCGTTTTAGGGGTCTTCCAAGCCTTTGAAATGGAGCAGTAGGTGCGTCCAGCCTAGGTAAAGATTCTGGATCAAGCAATTTTGTTGTAGGGCGGCTTTGTGCAATCTGCTGCATTGACTGAGCGACTCTAGCAATCCTGGAAGCTTCAATTGCTTCTTCAGCTTGTTCGGAGGTATCATTTTGCCTATGAGAAGGTCCAGGTAATTCAACACGCTTCTCAAAGCCCTTCAACTTGTGAAATGGTGTCAGCAAGCCCTTCCTGATTAGTTCTTCCCTTTCCTACAGCAAACATAACATAACATCAGAATTAAAAGGCAGTGAAAAATGGCAAACGAGACCAAAAAAAAAAAAGTAAGAAACCCCAAGGATAGCTCACTGTTTCCATAAATCCTGCAGAAGCCCCATCAAGCACTGCATCGAAGTCATCGTCGTCATCATAACTCATGGTTTTCAGTCTAAGCGCTGACGTTTTCTTAGGCCCTCGAGCCGGCATTAGCGACTTCTTCTTACGCCTTGGCTCCTCTTCAACCAGCATGGCCAGCATTTTATCTTTCCTGCTGTCCGAGCCAGATGGGTAGGGGTCCGACTGCAATATCTCATTCTGAATCTGAGCTTTAGCTTTCTTGAGGCTTTTAAGGCGCTCAGTGGCAAGAGCCTGCTGGAGCGCTCCTCCATGAAGTTCATCCTGAGAAGTGTGATTGGCTTGTTTCTGCTTCTTTTTATCTTGTCCATCAACGCTGGCGTTCTTAGCTCTTTTAATGGTGGAAGCTACGGCATCGATCTCGAGTTGCACGGAACGCAGCTTCTGGTGCAGATTGGCCTGCGCATCAGACTCAGGCGCAACACTACTCCCGCTGGGGTCATCGACGGCTGCTCCTGGCTCATCATCGCGCTTTGGTTCAGTTTGGACCTGCACACCACATACAGGAGGGCAACCTGAGCAACTTGGTGGTGCGGGGATTACTCAAAGCTGCGAGAGGACTTTGCCTGCGAGAGGATTTTCTTCTCGATGTCCTCGATGTTGGCGGACGTGACGCCGAGGCTGTGCAGCAGGCGCTGGTCGTCGTCCTCTTCGTCCATGGCGTCTGCCGGAGACGAGAGGCACAAGGCTCTCGCGGGCGAGCGCGTAGCAAGGGGCAAAGTAGCGGCCTTGTAGCCCCAGCACCCAGGCTTTGGGGATCTGAATAGCGAGGGGGCAGAGAAGGAATCCAGTCGAATTTGTCAGATGATATGCGCCAACCAAGCGAGGGCCGACGGATGGGTGGGGTGGATTACTCACCACCAGTAACCCAATCCAATCCAATCCGTGTCGGCCGGCGGATGGGGGAGGGACGCCACGGCGGGGTAACAGCAATTCAACAGAGACGGCGGAGTACCGGCGTCCTCGCGTGCTGCTTAGTAGAGGCCGCGGCGGAGGAGGCTAAGAATTCCAGATGCCTCCCTCCAGTCCGCCCGTCCCTCCCCTCCTCCCCGGGGCGAGCGCGATAGGGTACGGGGCTTCTTCCCCGTCTCAGCCCTCTCCGATGAACAGACCCCAACAGTAGCGGGGGCGGGGGATTCGTCGTTGTACTTGTATCGGTCGTGTACAGTGTGCTCGTGTGTCGCGCTGGGGCAGACGCCGCGCCGCCTTTGGGAGTTTGGGTTAGGTACTTAGGTTTGGGTGTGTGACACACCTCTCACCACGAGCTTGACTGCTTGATCCGGTGTCCGTTTAAATTAATAACACGATCTCAAAAAATAATTTTGATCAAATTTATAAAATATAAATAACTCGTTTAATATTTTTATACTTTTATAAGTATTTCATCTGTTCTTTTTTATTTGTCGTGGTTTAGTTTAAAAATAAAAGCGATAAATATTCGAGAATGTAGGTAGTTATTTTTAAGACAAATAAGTGCATATAAATATTAGGGTTTAAAATTAAATAATAAGTAGTTATTTGTAGTTAAAATTTTATAAGTTTGATTCGAATTTTGTCCAAAACGATAAATAATAGGACATCGGAGGGAATATGCGGCAAGTTTAATTACTAGTAAAAACGTACTCCCTCCGACCCAAAATATTAGTCGTTTTAGCATTTTAGTACATTCATACAATACTTAATATATGTATTATATATGTGTTTACATTCATTTTCATCTATTTGAATATATACATAAAATTCAATGGCTTAAATGGCTAATATTTTAGAAAAGATGGAGTACATGTTTATAAATTAATAAACATAAAAAAGTAATGTTACAACCCTTCATCGTTATTGCCCTCTACTCTAAAGGTTAGTTTGGAAACTTAAATCTTCTCTGGAATTCTCGAGGGTCAAGGAAAAAATATTTTTCTTCTTAATCCCTAAGAATCCTGGATGGGATTTAAGTTTATAAACTAGCCCCGGTTCTAACAAAGAACATTAGATCTAGACTCACTTTTAATAGTCAACTGCTTCACAATGTCATCTTAATATTACATATAGTTTACAGCACGCTCTAACCTCATGATTGGTTTGTTTCTCCGTAGGTGCAGCTGCACCTGCACCAACGAAGATATAAAGTACATTTTGTTGTGTTCTCTTCCCTACGTATATATGCTTAGCAGATGTAAAAGGTCAACCCCAGTCAGGCCCACGAGAGATTCTCCTACCGCTATAGATAGCCAAATGGACGGTTTGGCCCGACCAAGCACGTGCCCGATACGGCACTACCTAATTAGGGCCCGACAAGATGATTAGGTCGTGATGTGGTCGCGGCTCAGGCACGACACACCCGTCTAGTAAGCATGTCAGGCCGACCCGTTAGGCTGATGGGCCATTTTAATATATCATGAAAATAAAAAAAACCGCACGCGGGAGGAGATTGAAGCCTTAAACACAAACATCTAGCCAATATGGCTCATGCTTAGCCGTGTTATATAATGGATTCATGGTGTAAATATATGTATCCTATAAATTTAAAAATAAAAAATATATAATTGTATCGGGCAGAGCTGGCACTACGGGCCGAGAAGACGGTCCAAGCACGACACACCCCTCGTGTTGGGCCACGACACTAATAAATGGTCGTGCCTTAGGCACGACCTATTGAAAGGGAATTAGGCTTACACCTATTTCCTAATTGATTTTGGTGGTTGAATTTCCCAACACAAATAATTGGACTAACTAGTTTGCTCTAGTCTATAAGTTCTATAGGTGCCAAAGGTTCACAATAAGTCAATAAAAATACCAAGAAAAGGGTTCAAACAAGAGAGCAAAAGGCAACCCGGAAGGCACCCTGGTCTGGCGCACCGGACTGTCCGGTGCACCAGGGATCTCGATGCCCAACTCTTCACCTTCGGGAATTTTCAGAGGAGCTCCGCTATAATTCACCGGACTGTCCGGTGAGTCACCGGACAGTGTCTGGTGCACACCGGACTGTCCGGTGTGCCAGTGGAGCAACGGCTACTACAGCGCCAACGGTCACCTGCAGAGGCATTTAGGGTGTGTTTGGTTGCGGGACAGCCAGGACAAGGACGTCCCCTTTTGTCCCTCCAATTTTGAGGGACAACTGGGGACAACACTGGATAGTCCTGTCCTAACCCTTGACTCTGAACCAAACAACCTTATTTGAAGGATCGTCCCATCCCGTCTCGTCCTGTCATTGCAACCAAACGCACCCTTAATGCGCGCCAGAGCGCGCAGAAGTCAGGCACGCGCGAGGCGGCGCACCGGACAATCTACAATACCTGTTCGGTGCACCACCAGACAGCCAGGCGACCCCACCAGTCAGAGCTCCAACAGTCGAACCCTAACGGTCGGGTGACGTGGCTGGCGCACCGTACACTGTCCGGTGGCGCACCGGACTGTCCGGTGCGCCTGTCGACAGCAGCCTCCACCAACGGTCAAGTTTGGTGGTTGGGGCTATAAATACCCCAACCACCCCCACATTCAAGTCATCCAAGTTTTCCACTCTTCTACACCTTACAAGAGCTAGCATTCAATACAAGACACACAAAAGAGATCAAATCCTCTCCCAACTCCACACAAAGCTTTAGTAATTAGAGAGAGTGATTTGTTGTGTTCATTTGAGCTCTTGCGCTTGGATCGCTTCTTTTCTTTCTCATTCTTCTTGCGATCAAACTCATTTGTAATCGAGGCAAGGGACACCAATTGTGTGGTGGTCCTTGCGGGGACTTTGTGTCCCGTGTGATTGAGAAGAGAAGCTCACTCGGTCTAAGTGACCGTTTGATAGAGGGAAAGGGTTGAAAGAGACCCGGTCTTTTGTGACCACCTCAACGGGGAGTAGGTTTGCAAGAACTGAACCTCGGTAAAACAAATCCTTGTGTCTCACTCTTTATTTGCTTGCGATTTGTTTTACGCCCTCTCTCTCGGACTCGTTCTTATTTCTAACGCTAACCCGGCTTGTAGTTGTGTTTAAGTTTGTAAATTTCAGATTCGCCCTATTCACCCCCCTCTAGGCGACTTTCAATTGGTATCAGAGCCCGATGCTTCATTAGAGCCTAACCGCTCGAAGTGATGTCGGGAGATCACGCCAAGAAGGAGATGGTGACCGGCGAGAAGCCCACTACAAGCCACGGGAAAGCTCCATCGGGAGAATCCTACAACAAAGGGAAGGGGAAGGAGAAGGAATCCTCTTCCCACAAGTCGCGTCGGAGCGGTGACAAGAAGAAGAAGATGAGGAAAGTGGTCTACTACGAGACCGACACCTCGTCGCCATCCACCTCCGGCTCCGACACGTCGTCCGTAACTTCTAAGCGCCATGAGCGCAAGAAGTTTAGTAAGATCCCCCTACGCTACCCTCGCATTCCTAAACATACACCATTACTTTCCGTCCCATTGGGCAAACCACCAACGTTTGATGGTGAAGATTATGCTAGGTGGAGTGATATGATGCGATATCACCTAACCTCACTCCACAAAAGTATATGAGATGTTGTTGAGTTTGGTGTACAGGTACCATCCGTAGGGGATGAAGACTATGATGAGGACGAAGTTGCCCAAATTGTGCACTTCAACTCCCAAGCCACCACTATACTCCTCGCCTCTCTAAGTCGAGAGGAGTATAATAAGGTGCAAGGGTTGAAGAGCGCAAAGGAGATTTGGGACGTGCTAAAAACCGCGCACGAAGGAGACGAGGTGACCAAGATCACCAAGCAGGAAACGATCAAGGGGGAGCTCAGTCGTTTCCGACTTCGCCAAGGGGAGGAGCCACAAGACATGTACAACCGGCTCAAAACCTTGGTGAACCAAGTGCGCAACCTCGGGAGCAAAAAATGGGATGACCATGAAGTGGTTAAGGTTATTCTTAGATCACTTGTTTTCCTTAACCCTACTCAAGTTCAATTAATTCGTGGTAATCCTAGATATACACTAATGACTCCCGAGGAAGTGATAGGAAACTTTGTGAGCTTTGAATTGATGATCAAAGGCTCAAAGAAAATCAACGAGCTAGATGGCCCCTCCACATCCGAAGCACAACCAGTTGCATTCAAGGCAACGGAGGAGAAGAAGGAGGAATCTACATCAAGTAGAATACCCATCGATGCCTCCAAGCTCGACAACGAGGAAATGACGCTCATCATCAAGAGCTTCCGCCAAATCCTCAAGCAAAGGAGGGGGAAGGATTACAAGCCCCGCTCCAAGAAAGTGTGCTACAAATGTGGTAAGCCCGGTCATTTCATTGCTAAATGTCCTTTATCTAGTGATAGTGATAGGGGCGACGATAAGAAGGGGAGAAGAAAGGAGAAGAAGAAGTACTACAAGAAGAAGGGCGGCGATGCCCATGTTTGCCGGGAATGAGACTCCGACGAGAGCTCCTCCGACTCCTCCTCCGACAAGGACGCCACAAACATCGCCGTCACCAAGGGACTTCTCTTCCCCAACGTCGGCCACAAGTGCCTCATGGCAAAGGACGGCAAAAGGAAGAAGGTAAAGTCAAGATCCTCCACTAAATATGAAACCTCTAGTGATGAGGATAATGCTAGTGATGAGGAGGATAACCTGCGCACCCTTTTTGCCAACCTCAACATGCAACAAAAGGAAAAATTAAATGAATTAATTAGTGCTATTCATGAGAAGGATGACCTTTTGGATTCTCAAGAGGACTTCCTAATTAAGGAAAATAAGAAGCATGTTAAGGTTAAAAATGCTTATGCTCTAGAAGTAGAAAAATGTGAAAAACTATCTAGTGAGCTAAGCACTTGCCATGACACTATTGCCAACCTTAGAAATGAAAATGCTAAATTAATTGCTAAGGTTGATTCTAATGTTTGAGATGTTTCAATTCCCAATCTTAGAGATGAAAATGTTGATTTGCTTGCTAAGATTGAAGAATTGAATGTTTCTCTTGCTAGCCTTAGAAATGATAATGAAAAATTAATTGTTAAGGCTAAAGAATTAGATGTTTGCAATATTACTATTTCCAATCTTAGAAGTGAAAATGATATATTACATGCTAAGGCTGTTGAATTAAAATCTTGCAAACCCTCTACATCTACCGTTGAGCATACTTCTATTTGTACTAGATGTAGAGACATTAATGTTGATGGTATCCATGATCACCTAGCCTTAATTAAAGAACAAAATGATCACATAGCTCAACTTAATGCTAAGATCAATGAGCATAACTTAGAAAATGAAAAATTTAAATTTGCTAGAAGCATGCTCCATAGTGGGAGACGCCCTGGCATCAAGGATGGCATTGGCTTCCAAAAGGGAGACAATGTCAAACTTAGTGCCCCTCCTAAAAGATTGTCTAACTTTGTTAAGGGCAAGGCTCCTATGCCTCAGGATAATGAGGGTTACATTTTGTACCCTGCCGGTTACCCTGAGAGCAAAATTAGGAGAATTCATTCTAGGAAGTCTCACTCTGGCCCTAATCATGCTTTTATGTATAAGGGTGAGACATCCAGCTCTGGGCAATCAACCCGTGCTAAATTGCCTAAGAAGAAAACTCCTAGTGCATCAAATGATCATGACATTTCATTTAAAACTTTTGATGCATCTTATGTTTTGACTAACAAATCTGGCAAGGTAGTTGCCAAGTTTGTTGGGGACAAACACAAAGGATCAAAGACTTGTGTTTGGGTACCCAAAGTTCTTGTATCTAATGCCAAAGGACCCAAAACAGTTTGGGTACCTAAAACAAAGAACTAAACTTGTTTTGTAGGTTTATGCATTCGGGGGCTCAAGTTGGATAATCGACAGCGGGTGCACAAACCATATGACAGGGGAGAAGAAGATGTTCTCCTCCTATGAGAAAAATCAAGATCCCCAACGAGCTATCACATTCGGGGATGGAAACCAAGGTTTGGTCAAAGGTTTGGGTAAAATTGCTATTTCACCTGACCATTCCATTTCCAATGTTTTTCTTGTAGATTCTTTAGATTACAATTTGCTTTCCGTATCTCAATTATGCAAAATGGGCTACAACTGTCTTTTCACAGATGTAGGTGTTACTGTCTTTAGAAGGAGTGATGATTCAATAGCATTTAAGGGAGTGTTAGAGGGTCAGCTATACTTAGTAGATTTTGATAGAGCTGAACTCGACACTTGCTTAATTGCTAAGACTAACATGGGCTGGCTCTGGCATCGCCGACTAGCACATGTTGGAATGAAGAATCTTCACAAACTTCTAAAGGGAGAACATATTTTGGGACTAACAAATGTTCATTTTGAGAAAGACAGGATTTGTAGCGCATGTCAGGCAGGGAAGCAAGTTGGAGTTCATCATCCACACAAGAACATCATGACGACTGACAGGCCACTGGAGCTCCTACACATGGACCTATTCGCCCCGATAGCTTACATAAGCATCGACAGGAGTAAGTACTGTCTAGTTATTGTGGATGACTATTCTCGCTTCACTTGGGTATTCTTTTTGCAGGAAAAATCTCATACCCAAGAGACCTTAAAGGGATTCTTGAGACAGGCTCAAAATGAGTTCGGCTTAAGGATCAAGAAAATTAGAAGCGACAACGGGACGGAGTTCAAGAACTCTCAAATTGAAGGCTTCCTTGAGGAGGAGGGCATCAAGCATGAGTTCTCTTCTCCCTACACGCCACAACAAAATGGTGTAGTGGAGAGGAAGAATCGCACTCTATTGGACATGGCAAGGACCATGCTTGATGACTACAAGACTTCGGATCGGTTTTGGGCCGAGGCGGTCAACACCGCCTGCTACGCCATTAACCGGTTGTATCTACACCGAATCCTCAAGAAGACTGTTGGGGCGAAGGCGAAGACGCCACCCTTCGCTCGATGCCTTCGCCGTCCTCGCTGCACCAACGGAGACAAGACAACGGGCAGACTCAGCCTTCGTCCCATACATCACCAGACGAAGACCTGTGACGAGGTCGTCTCATCTCGCGACCTCGTCCAGCATGGAGGCCCACGTGTGATCCAGCCCATTGCAACAGACCCTGCGTGGCCGCTGCGCATTACGGGCCTAATTTGTAAAGGCCTCCCTGTAATTACGGTCTGTAACCCCGCTTTATGGGAATATTCCGGGGATAACCTAGGTGTCTGAGGGCACATGCGTCCTTAACACAGGACGCTGGGCACTCAGATACCTATAAATACCCACGTACAGTGCCCTTGAGAGGCTAGATTAACAGAGCTATTGCCATCTCCAACGGGGGAGTGTAGCAACGTAAACAGGGTTTTCGCACGAGATGGCAAACCAACGGGGGAGTGTAGCAACCTAAATAGGGTTTTCGTATGAGATGACAATAGCTCTGTTAATCTAGCCTCTCAAGGGCACTGTGCGGGGATATTTATAGGTATCTGAGTGCCCAGCGTCCTGTGTTAAGGACGCATGTGCCCTCAGACACCTAGGTTATCCCCAGAATATTCCCATAAAGCGGAGTTACAGACCGTAATTACAGGGAGGCCTTTACAAATTAGGCCCGTAATGCGCAGCGGCCACGCAGGGCCTGTTACAATGGGTCGGATCACACGTGGGCCTCCATGCTGGACGAGGTCGCGAGATGAGACGACCTCGTCACAGGTCTTCGTATGGTGACGTATGGGACGAAGGGTCAGTCTGCCCGTTGTCTTGTCTCCGTTGGTGCAGTGAGGACGGCGAAGGCATCGAGCGAAGGGTGGCGTCTTCGCCTTCGCCCCAACATTTGCCCTCCGAGGGACCAGTTCGACTAAGTCATCTGGTGCCGAAGACGTCGCTAGATGGCGGAGATGCTGCCCTCGCTCGAAGTGGTTCCGCGGGGTTTTTTGACATGACCGTTGATTGACGCCGTACTGTTGGATTGCGGGTTTCTCGAAGCGCCGCGCCCTGTGTATAAAAGGGGGCGGGGGGCGGCGCATTTTGAACTTTATCTTTCCACGCTCCGCGAAAACCCTAACTGCCTTCTCAAACCGCTCGCTGCTCGTCTGCCCTCCTTGCTCTTGCTCGTCGGAGATCTGGCCCGTGTGAAGCAGACCGCCCGCCGCCGCCGACGGTACGTAGCGATGTCGTCCTCTTCTTCTTCTGCTGCCGCTACGCCGCCGGCCGACGCGTCGTCTAAGGAGACGCTGTCACACCCGGTTTTAGAAGGCAAGCTGAATGCAAACCATGTACGTGCCAGGATCAGCAATTCACGTACACAGCAGTTACATAACATGGACATCATCACACAGTGCTCAAATAGTATTAAAAAGGGAAATAGTCGATTACATCATATGTCTGAGACATCCACATAGTCTTTACAATAAATCAAAGTGTGGAAAAGAAACATAGATAAACGCGGCCTTCACAGGCAGCCGACTGGGGGTTGCCGCTAACCCACGCCTAGAACTCGTCGTAGTCTTGAAACTCCTGGAAGTCTCCTTCCATGGCTTCATCTTCTCCTGAGCAGTGGTTGCAATGCTGACAACCTGGGGATGGGGGGTTTGGTGTGTAGAGCAAGGGTGAGTACACATCAACATACTCAGCAAGTATCCTGTTTGGCTGTAGTGGTCTAGCTTTATGTGGGGATAAGTCAAGCAGTTGCTTTTAGTTGGTCAGATTATTATTTACTAGTAGAAAGCCAGGTTTTAACATTAACCCAAGTTATTAGCCCGATGTACCCTTTCCAAACGGAAAGAATACCACTTACCAGTACCATAATCATAACCAGAACCATCAATCTCATTGCCACCTGTAAACCAAAATGTCTCTGATCAAGTACCACTAATCACTGGAGCTCCCTTGGCCGCTCATAACCGCGAGCACGTCTGATATATCAGTTTTCAAACACTCTGTAGAGGTTGTGCACTTTACCCACAAGCCGTGATTCCCTTTCCGCCCGGAGAGAGAGCTACTCCCCATTGACCACTGCCTAGGTGGTCCAGCAGGGCATCACTACGTAGCCTTTACAAAGATTCCCCGGGGCTGTAGCCGCCCGTTAGGTTTCCTAAATGCACCGCACTCCTCCCCAAGGGGGCGAACCCAAGCTTGGCAGAGCGAGCCGCATACACCGAGCCCCATTGACGGCACGACGGCTAAGCGAACTACACCCCGGATCCTCTAATTATTCAGCTAAGGGCACCCCATTCCACCCTCATGGTTGCACTATTTTCTGGGGCGGTCATCCAACGAACAGGTCCTTACGGAGAGGCACTCGAGAAACCGCTCGAGCCCCCTTGAAGGACACAAGCATAACATCATAATAAAAGAAGGGAAAACAGCGTATCATTGATCATTCTCATCATGTTCATTGATTAGAGTTCAGCAATAGCATAAGACTAAGCAATAACGATCCAACCCAAATAGGTAAACAAGGACATGGATAACAAAAGCTAGTCAATCCTTAAGTATAAATGTGTAATGCGGGAGGTGAATTAAAGAATGAATAGGACAGAGATAGGTCAAGGGACACTTGCCTCCACCAACCGACTGCTGCTCAGGGGCTTCTCCTGCGAGTTCCTCGGGCTCTTCAACCAGATCGTTCTCTATGCGGTTGCAAACATACATACATCCATCCATTGAAATTAGGAAACCAACAGTACACCATACAAGAGAACAAGTAGATTAAACATGCATAGCATATGACATGCGACATTGCATTTACTTTGGTTAGAAAGAAATGGGGAAAGGTCTCGCAGGGGTTTAAGCTTATGCTCGAGGCGCACTACGAATAGACGAATAACTAAACGTTACGTGCTCTAGTTCTACTTAGCTCCAATAATAAGGATTAGCTACATGCACTAATGGAAACGTGACCACTTTTAGTAGATTAACGTTAAATGAGATAGACAATTAGCTATACAAATTAACTAACATAACCAATTTCTAAATTGAGATTCCTATCTTATTAACATGAACAATGTGATTAGCACGCATAAAATATATAAAAAAGGGGGGGGGGTAGACGGGCACGTCTGGGGGTAGACGAAGGCACGACGGGCCGTGCCAAGGCACTGCGCACTACGCGAGCACGCGCGCAAGGCCGCACGCATGCGCCGCGAACTAGCCGTGCGCACGTCGGGGTCGTGCGCTAGCCGAGCTCAAGGCCGCGCGCCATAGGCACGCTGGGCCGAGCTCGAGGCCGCGCCGGGGCCATCACGACGCGAGCAAGACACGTCGGGGCGGGCGGGCGAGCACGGAGCACGGGCGGGGCGGGCGCGGCGCGGGGTCGGGGCGGCGCAGCCGGGGGCGGGACGAGGGCGACCGGGGCCGGGGCGGCACGGGGTGGCGCGGCCGGGGCCGAGGCGGGGTCGGGCGGGCGCGCACGGGGCGGGGCGGTCGGAGCCGGAGCGGGGTGGCCGGGGCCGGGGCGGCGGCGGGGCCGGGCCGAGGCGGGGGCGACCGAGCCGGGGCGGGGGCGGGCTCGCCGGGGACGGGCGCGGTGGGGGAGGCCGAGCCGGGGCGGGGCGGGGGCGGCTCGCCGGGGGGGCGGCGCGAGGGCGAGGCGGGGGCGGCCGAGCCGGGGCCGAGTGAGGTCGGGACGGGGTGGCTCGCCGGGGCGGGCGCGGTGCGGCTTGCCGGGGCGGGGCGGGGGCAGCCGAGCCGGGCGCGGGCGCCATGGCCGAGGACGGGGCGCCATGGCCGGGGAGAGGGAGGGAGGGGGGAGAGGAGAGGGAGGAGGGGGGGCTATCGCGCAGGGGGGGCAGCGGCGGCGGCGGCGCGCAGGGGAGGGAGGCGGCGGCGACGGCGCGCAGGGGAGGGGGCGCGGTTAGGGCAGGGGAGGGGATGACGGGCGGGGCCCGCACGGGAGGGGAGAGAGAGAATTTGGGAGGAGGGGGGAGGGGGGCGGCTGGGCCGCTTTGGGCCCAAATGGGGCGCACGGGGGGGGGGGGGGGGCTGGGTCGGCCGGGGCGGCCCACGGCGCGAGGGGGAGGGGGCGGCTGGGCCAAAAATGGGGAAGGAGGGGGAGAGGAGAAGAAAAAGGTTTTCCTTTTTCTAAAATCTATTTTCTCTAGATGGATGCATTCACATTTTTAAACAATCAAAAAGTATGCATGGTTCGGCATGGTGCATCACACCAAAATAGAGTATTTTAGGGTTTTGCTTTACATGGAATCTCAAGCCGAATCCCGCTATACTTTGGAAAAGATCAAGGTTTAGCGAGGAGAAAAGGGAAAAGGAAAGGGTAACGCCCGAATTTGGTGAGGGAAAAGAAGAAAAAATTCTACCCCCAAATTCAAGGCGTTACAAACCTATCCCCCTTAAAAGAATATCGCCCTCGAGATTCAGGGTTGGCTAGCAAAGAGCTCTGGGTATTTAGCCATCAGATCATCTTCACGCTCCCAGGTTGCTTCTTCCTAAGAGTGGTGATTCCACCTGACTTTGCACATTCTGATGGTCTTCCTTCGGGTGACTCTGTCTGTAATCTCAAGGATTTGCGTTGGTTTCTCTGTGTAGGTCAAGTCCTCCTGGACTTCAAGACCTTCCATTGGCAACTTCTCTTCCGGCACGCGCAAGCACTTCTTCAACTGAGACACATGAAAGACATCATGCACAACAGACAAATTTTCTGGCAGGATGAGCTGATAGGCCACTTCTCCACGCCTTGCGAGAATTTGATACAGACCAATGTAGCGGGGTGCTAGCTTGCCTTTGACTCCGAACCTTCTGACTCCTCTGATCGGTGACACTTTCAGATAGACGAAGTCTCCAACCTCGAAACTCAGCTCTCTTCTTCTTGTGTCTGCATAGCTTCGCTGCCTTGATTGCGCTGTCTTCAGATTTTCTCGGACCATCTTTATGTTCTCTTCAGCTTCAAGCAAAATGTCTGGCCCAAACACCTGCTTTTCTCCAGGCTGATCCCATTGCAACGGAGTCCTACAACTCCTTCCATAGAGCGCCTAAAATGGTGACATCTTCAAACTGGCCTGGTAACTGTTGTTATAGGAAAACTCTGCATAAGGCAATCGCTGTCCCATCCGGACTGATCTTGCAACGCACAGGCTCTCAACATGTCTTCAAGAATTTGGTTGGTCCTTTCAGTCTGACCATCTGTCTGCGGATGATAAGCTGAACTGAAATTCAGATGTGTGCCCAAGGCTTCATGCAACTGCTGCCAGAAATGAGAGGTGAACTATGTTCCTCGGTCTGACACTATCTTCTTTGGCACACCATGAAGACAAACGATCCGAGACATATACAGCTCTGCCAATACTGCACTGCTGTAGTTGGTCTTGACAGGTATGAAGTGGGCTGACTTGGTCAAGCGGTCCACTACTACCCAAATGGAATCGTAGCTGGCTCGAGTGCGAGGCAATCCGACTATGAAATCCATACCGATTTCATCCCATTTCCACTGAGGAATTTGCAACGGTTGCAGCAATCCAGCTGGTCTCTGGTGCTCTGCCTTGATCCGTCGACAACTATCACACATAGCCACATGCTCTGCGATTTCCCTCTTCATTCCGTACCACCAGAATTTCTTCTTCAGATCTTGATACATCTTCTCACTGCCAGGGTGAATCGAATAGGCTGTCTCATGAGCTTTCTTAAGAATCAATTCCCGAATAGACTGGACATTGGGAACGCACAAGCGGTCTTTGAACCATATCACACGTTCAACATCTTCCCGAAAATCTTTGCCTCTGCCATTTAGAATCAGTCGCCGGATCTCACTGATCTTCTCATCGTTCTTCTACGCTTCTTTGATTTCCCGCTCCAAGGTAGGTTCCAACTCAACTGTGACTCCTCACGTGTTGTTCAGAAATCCGAGACTCAACCTGTCAAACTCTTTGGCCAACTCATAAGGCATCGGACGAGCGATCGTCAGATTGACTTAACTCTTTCGGCTCAAAGCATCTGCCACTACGTTCGCTTTACCTGGATGGTAATGAATCTCCAACTCATAGTCTTTGATCAACTCTAACCATCTTCGCTGCCTCATATTCAACTCTGACTGAGTGAATATGTACTTCAGACTCTTGTGGTCTGTGTAAACATCACATTTCTGTCCATACAGATAATGCCTCCATGTCTTCAGTGCATGAACCACTGCTGCCAACTCTAGATCATGGATTGGGTAATTCTTCTCATGAACCTTCAACTGTCGGGACGAGTAAGCCACAACTCTTCCCTCTTGCATCAACACACATCCCAAACCTGTGTAGCAAGCATCACAATACACCGAGAAGGGCTTGTGCACATCAGGCAAGACTAAGACAGGCGTTGTGGTCAACTTCTCTTTCAGCGCTTCAAAGGCCTCTTGACATTTCTGGGTCCACTTGAACTCGACCTTGTTGCCTAGCAACGCTGTCATTGGTTTCGCAATCTTCAGAAACCCTTCAATGAATCGACGATAATATCTGGCCATTCCAATGAAACTCTTGATTCCTCAGGCATCTGTTGGCGCTTTCCAGTTCAGAATGTCTGCCACTTTCTTCGGATCCACAGCCAATCCTTCTTTGTTGATTATGTGACCCAAGAACAGGACTTCACTGATCCAGAACTCGCACTTGCTCAACTTGGCATACAACTGGTGCTCTCGCAATCTCTGTAATACCATCCTCAAATGATATGCATGCTCTTCTTCGCTTTGAGAATAAACCAGAATGTCATCGATGAATACCACCACAAACTTATCGAGATAATCCATGAATACACTATTCATCAGATTCATGAAGAAGGCTGGCGCATTGGTCAAACCAAAAGACATCACAGTGAACTCATACAAATCATACTTGGTAATGAATGCCGTCTTCGGAATGTCCGAAGGTCGAATCCTGAGCTGATGGTAACCTGACCTCAGGTCAATCTTGGAGAACACACTGACTCCTCTCAACTGGTCGATCAGATCTTCTATTCTGGGCAAAGGGTACTTGTTCTTGATCGTGACTTCATTCAGAGCTCGATAATCGATACACATCCTTTTGGTGCCATCTTTCTTTTCCACAAATAGGACAGGGGCGGCCCAAGGCGAGGTGCTTGGCCGGATGTAACCTTTCTCTGACAGCTCATCAATCTGCTCCTTAAGTTCAACCAACTCTGGTCCGGATATTCTGTAAGCTCTCTTAAAGATGGGGGCGGTTCCAGGAAGAAGCTCTATGGCAAATTCAACTTTCCGCTCTGGTGGCATACCCGGTAAGTCCTTTGGAAACACATCTGGAAACTCAAACACAATCTTGATCCTCTCAATTGGGTCTGCTTCACTGCTATCGACAGCCATCTGATAACAACTTCCTTTCTTTGGCTCAGGCGGGACTAACTCGGTCACCACTTCCTCTCCTAGTGGGGACACCAACTTGATTGTCCTTTTATCACAACTGATCACTGCCTGATACTTATCTAGCCAATTCGTCCCTAGGATGACATCTATTCCCTGAGTACCCATTACTATAAGGTTAGCGGGAAACGCTATCTCCCTTATTTCCACACATACATTCAAACAAATGCTATCGGCTCAAATTCTACCACCGGCTGAGTAAATTTGAATGGGGGTTAACATGGTAGTTATTGGAAGATTATGTGCTTCTACTCATGATGCAGTAATGAAAGAATGTGTTGCTCCAGTATCAAATAACAGTTCTGCAATATGGGAGTCGACTGGGAACATACCTACTATCATACCGGGGGTCTCCTGAACTGCTTCAGCCTCCAAGTGGTTCAGTCTTCCATGATTATAGCGTGGCTGAGAGCGGTTGCCCGTTCCAGGCTGAGACACATTCTGCTTTGATGGGGCATTGGGGCCTGATTGCTGTTGGGCTGCCTTCTTCGGACATTGCATCACCTAGTGGCCTTGCTCCCCACAGTGGAAACATGCCCTGTTTCCAACCTGAGCTGGTGCTGCCTGACTGTTCTGCTGAGCGGCTGGGGCAGGAAGACGAGGTGCCTGCTGATTCTGCCTCTAGAACTGACCTCCTCCTGACTGATTGTTCTAACGATTCTGATACTGGTGCTAAGGATACTGCCTTTGGAACTGCTGATGCTGAGGTGGACGCTGGTTCTGCCTGAACTGCTGAGGTTGATTGCCTGAGAAACGAGGACGATTGCTGCTTCCAGGCTGGGGTCCACTAATCTTGCGCTTACGATCCTCCATTTCCTTACGCTTCCTCTCTGTCATGATTGCTCTGTCAATCAGGTGATGGAATGTCGGAATAGTGTGATTCATCAGCTGATACTGAAGAGGGTCAACCAAGCCTCTCAGGAAACGGTACTGTCGCTTGGTGTCGGTGTTGACATCTTCAGGAGCATAGCAAGACAACTACAGAAACTTGTCTCGATACTCACTGACAGACGATGACCCTTGCTTGAGGGCCAGGAACTCCTCCTTCTTCACTGTCATCAGACCTGCAGGCACATGGTACTGACGAAAGCTACCTCTGAACTCTTCTCAGGTGATGGTGTCGGGGTTGGCATGGGTGACGAGATAAGACTCCCACCATGACTGAGCTGCTCCTCTCAACAGACGGGGACCATACAGGACTTTCTCCCTGTCATCGCACTGAGCGGTATGCAACTCCCGCTTCACAGTGCGCAGCCAGTCTTCAGCATCCATGGGGTCAGAAGAATGAGCGAACATTGGTGGATGACCTCTCATGAATTCAGCACGCTTGTCCTGGGCATCTGAGGCATCTGAGGCTGGGGTGGTGCCTGCTGTTGCTACTGCTGAATGGCGGCCAGAGTCTGACCGATGGCTTGGACTACTGAGTCTGCATCAGAAACATCTGCTCGATGGACATCGGGGGCGGGGGTGGCAGTTGCTGTTGCTGGGGTACCTCTTCCTGCTGAGCGGCTTGCTCCTGCTGAGCACGCCTTCCTCCTCTGCGCCTGTTCTCTGACATCTGCAGAATGCAACCACACATCAGAACTGATCTTGCAAATCTTGCAGCACAAGAAAAGAGTATAGAATTCTCCACCACACTGAACAGATGAGCATCTTCACTGATCTCCAACACAGACCACACAACTTCTCAGATAAAGAGGAAAGTGGAATAAAAGGTTTCCCAACTAGATAACTAACTCCATTAACATAATAGGTAAACCAAAATGCAGGAGATACCCGCACTCTGGTGACAGTCATTACAAAGATCCAAACCAAACATAGTTCATCATGACAAACATAAATGCACAGGATATAACAAACTATCATGTCTAACTAAGACTAACTAAGGGCGAGACTAACGCTAAGACTGTAGCTTCTACGTATATATTTCGTATTAATTACAAGATCCGACTCTAACGATCTATGGTTCTAGATTTATCTTGGTCTTGCAGTCGGGGTTGCCATAAGACTGGCGTCCACGCCGAGGTGAGCGCTACGGGTGCTGAGTCCCAACGGGAGTGGGGGAACCATCGTCCAGGTGACGACGTTCCGCGCGCTCAGCCCGCAGCAGGGCGATCTCAGCACGAGCCCTACTCAGCTCGTCCAGTGCATGGTCTAGCTCCGTGTTTAGCACGGTGGCTAGGTTGACTGTGCTGCTCAACCTAGGATTGTCCTCACCAACAGGTGAGACAATAATGCCTCCTGTGCTGCCAGATGGACGACGGGGGTAATACTTTAGGTTGAGACCGTCAGCTACCCCACCGAGAACCGAGCAGTAGTGCGAAAGCGCACGCCGTGCGGCATCTTGCATGGCCGCCTCAGCTGAGTCCCGCTCAGAGATGGAATAGTGCTCTGAGCAGGCCTCCGCACCCTGGAGACTGTTCTCCGGACGGCGCACCAAGCAGGTCGCCTCCCAGCGGTCCGGGTAGACCCCGCGACTGTGCTGGTAGACCACACAACGATACTCGATGGACCAAGTACGCCGGTTAAGTGCCCGACGTAGCAGGGTGTCGAGCGCATCGTGGAAGTGACACCCGCGAGCAGCGTCGCGAGTGATGGGTCGAGCGACCCATCCTTCCGGCTCCTGGTCAGCAGAGAAGTCGGTGTCGTGGCTCGAGCTGTCGTCGCCACCTCCGTCATCTGGGTCTCCTCCAGTAGCTACTCCAGAGGCTGGGGCGCCCAGTGGTGGTGCAGGGGGCGCCTCCAGAGGAAGCACAGGGGAGCAGCTCCTCACGGACTCTATCTCCTGTTGGAGCGAGAAGGAAGAGCCCTGCTGCTCCTGTCGTCGATGCTCCTGCTCCTCATGCAGGTGGTGGTGCAGCCTCTCCAAGTGACTGGACTGACCGGCCACGGGACGGCGAAGCGGACGCTCAGCAAGGCGGGAGGGTAAGAAGGGGATGACGGACTTTCGTGCAGTGTGCCTAAGACGAGCCATCTACAAAAGACACCGCAAGCAAAAGAGTGAGAACAGAATTAATGGCCAGCAAATAATGAACCATAAGTAAATGAAGGATTAGAATAAAACATAATTTTCAGCAAGGTATAATATATAGTAGAACATAGGTTTGGTCGGTATGACCAACTTTTGAAGGGATATCAAAGTCAAGGCAGGGACAGAGGTCTATAATCCTTAGAACAACAATTCTACTCTAGGTTAGCGGTCCTACAGTCAGCACGGTTCTGATACCACTTATGTCACACCCGGTTTTAGAAGGCAAACCAAATGCAAACCATGTACGTGCTAGGATCAGCAATTCACGTACACATCAGTTACATAACATGGACATCATCACACAGTGCACAAATAGTATTAAAAAGGGAAATAGTCGATTACATCATATGTCTGAGACATCCACATAGTCTTTACAATAAATCAAAGTGCGGAAAAGAAACGTAGATAAATGCGGCCTTCACAGGCAGCCGACTGGGGGTTGCCGCTAACCCACGCCTAGAACTCGTCGTAGTCTTGAAACTCCTGGAAGTCTCCTTCCACGACTTCATCTTCTCTTGAGCAGTGGTTGCAATGCTGACAACCTGGGGATGGGGGGGTTTGGTGTGTAGAGCAAGGGTGAGTACACATCAACATACTTAGCAAGTATTCTGTTTGGCTGTAGTGGACTAGCTTTATGTGGGGATAAGTCAAGCAGTTGCTTTTAGTTGGTCAGATTATTATTTACTAGTAGAAAGCCAGGTTTTAACATTAACCCAAGTTATTAGCCCGATGTACCCTTTCCAAACGGAAAGAATACCACTTACCAATACCATAATCATAACCAGAACCATCAATCTCATTGCCACCTGTAAACCAAAATGTCTCTGATCAAGTACCACTAATCACTGGAGCTCCCTTGGCCGCTCATAACCATGAGCACGTCTGATATATCAGTTTTCAAACACTCTGCAGAGGTTGTGCACTTTACCCACAAGCCGTGATTCCCTTTCCGCCCAGAGAGAGAGCTACTCCCCATTGACCACTGCCTAGGTGGTCCAGCAGGGCATCACTACGTAGCCTTTACAAAGATTCCCCGGGGCTATAGCCGCCCGTTAGGTTTCCTAAATGCACCGCACTCCTCCCCAAGGGGGCGAACCCAAGCTTGGCAGAGCGAGCCGCATACACCGAGCCCCATTGACGGCACGACGACTAAGCGAACTACACCTGGATCCTCTAATTATTCAGCTAAGGGCACCCCATTCCACCCTCATGGTTGCACTATTTTCCCAGGTGGTCATCCAACGAACAGGTCCTTACAGAGAGGCACTCGAGAAACCGCTCGAGCCCCCTTGAAGGACACAAGCATAACATCATAATAAAAGAAGGGAAACCAGCGTATCATTGATCATTCTCATCATGTTCATTGATTAGAGTTCAGCAATAGCATAAGACTAAGCAATAACGATCCAACCCAAATAGGTAAACAAGGACATGGATAACAAAAGCTAGTCAATCCTTAAGTATAAATGTGTAATGCGGGAGGTGAATTAAAGAATGAATAGGACAGAGATAGGTCAAGGGACACTTGCCTCCACCAACCGACTCCTGCTTAGGGGCTTCTCCTGCGAGTTCCTCGGGCTCTTCAACCAGATCGTTCTCTATGCGGTTGCAAACATACATACATCCATCCATTGAAATTAGGAAACCAACAGTACACCATACAAGAGAACAAGTAGATTAAACATGCATAGCATATGACATGCGACATTGCATTTACCTTGGTTAGAAAGAAATGGGGAAAGGTCTCGCAGGGGTTTAAGCTTATGCTCGAGGCGCACTACGAATAGACGAATAACTAAACGTTACGTGCTCTAGTTCTACTTAGCTCCAATAATAAGGATTAGCTACATGCAATAATGGAAATGTGACCACTTTTAGTAGATTAACGTTAAATGAGATAGACAATTAGCTATACAAATTAACTAACGTAACCAATTTCTAAATTGAGATTCCTATCTTATTAACATGAACAATGTGATTAGCACGCATAAAATATATAAAAAAGGGGGGTAGACGGGCACATCTGGGGGTAGATGAAGGCACGACGGGCCGTGCCAAGGCACTGCGCACTACGCGAGCACGCGCGCAAGGCCGCACGCATGCGCCGCGAACTAGCCGTGCGCACGTCGGGGCCGTGCGCTAGCCGAGCTCAAGGTCGCGCGCCATAGGCACGCTAGGCCGAGCTCGAGGCCGCACCGGGGCCGTCACGACGCGAGCAAGGCACGCCGGGGCGGGCGGGCGAGCACGGAGCACGGGCGGGGTGGGCGCGGCGCGGGGCCGGGCGGCGCGGCTGGGGCCGAGGCGGGGTCGGGTGGGCGCGCACAGGGCCGGGGCGGCGGCGCCATGGCCGGGGCCGAGGCGGGCGTGGCCGGGCCGGGCTCGCCGGGGACGGGCGCGGCGGGGGCGGCCGAGCCGGGGCGGGGCGGGGGGCGGCTCGCCGGGGGGGGGGGGGGGGGGCGCGAGGGCGAGGCGGGGCCGGCCGAGCGAGGGCCGAGCGAGGTCGGGACGGGGCGGCTCGCCGAGGCGGGCGCGGCGGCGGCCGAGCCGGGCGCGGGCGCCATGGCCGAGGACGGGGCGCCATGGCCGGGGAGAGGGAGGGAGGGGGGAGAGGAGAGGGAGGAGGGGGCCTGCCGCGCAGGGGGGGCGGCGGCGGCGCGCAGGGGAGGGGGCGCGGTTAGGGCAGGGGAGGGGATGACGGGCGGGGCCCGCAGGGGAGGGGAGAGAGAGAATTTGGGAGGAGGGGGGAGGGGGGGCTGGGCCGCTTTGGGCCCGAATGGGGCGCGGGGGGGCACGACGCGAGGGGGAGGGGGCGGCTGGGCCAAAAATGGGGAAGGAGGGGGGAGAGGAGAAGAAAAAGGTTTTCCTTTTTCTAAAATCTATTTTTCTCTAGATGGATGCATTCACATTTTTAAACAATCAAAAAGTATGCATGGTTCGGCATGGTGCATCACACCAAAATAGAGTATTTTAGGGTTTTGCTTTACATGGGATCTCAAGCCGAATCCCGCTATACTTTGGAAAAAGATCAAGGTTTAGCGAGGAGAAAAGGGAAAAGGAAAGGGTAACGCCCGAATTTGGTGAGGGAAAAGAAGAAAAAATTCTACCCCCAAATTCAGGGCGTTACAGACGCTGAGCAATGTGGCGGCGGAGGAGTTGCGCGCCGGCGACACAGTGGAGTCCAGCGCATCGCGGATGTCCTCGGTTCGCGTGCAAGACATGCAGCAGCTTGGTTATTTTGGCGGCGGAGTGGCGCGTGTCCCGGGGGCGGAGGAGGTCCCCGAGCCAGAAGGCGAGTTGGTTGTCTTTGAGGCGTTCTTCGCCGCTGGTCTTCGTCTGCCCGCGCATCGATTCGTGGGAGAAGTCCTGCGCAGATTCAACGTCCAGGTCCACCAGCTGACGCCGAATGCCGTGGTGGCCCTGTCAAAATATGTCTGGGCAACGACTTCGTACGGCGGGCAGCCATCGGTCGAAGTCTTCGCGAAGTATTATTGCCTGCATTGGCAGAAAAGGATGATCGGAAATAAGATTGCTCAATTTGGGTCCTGTACATTTACGCCGAAGACCGGCAAGACTTCGATGGAAGTCGTTGAGTTGGTTCCTTGCGCCCGCAATAAATGGGGCAACTGGTGGGAGTTTTGGTTCTACGTTGCCGAGGGCACAGTCGAAGACCATCCAGGACTCCGCACCTGCATCCCGCCACGGGAGGGCATCTGGCGAGGGCATACTTCGCCCAGCGCCCAGCCACGCGCCAAGGGCCACACCCCGTACGCGACAAACTCCTCTACCAGGTCGCGCCCGCTACTCATGCCAGCCGCGCACCGCATGGCCTCTTCGTCTGCATCCTCCCCCGCTACTTCGAACTGCGGGTACACCTATTGCCATCTCGTGCGAAAACCCTGTTTACGTTGCTACACTCCCCCGTTGGATCAACTTTCACCGGAGAGCAAGTTCCAACATTTGGCGCCCACCGTTCGTGCTACGAAAAAACCACCCGTGATGGCACCCAAGAAAGCTAGCTCGAAGGCTGACGAGGCTGCGAAGGCAGCACTGCTGGCCGTAAAAAAGGGCAAGGCCCTCGCCCTCACCCACACCACCCACCAAGAGGCCACCGAAGACGACGCTCTCCACACCTGCGGCTCTGAAGGACAGCCGCGACCTCCCCTAGGCTTCGCTCCACCAGAGGGCGCGGACCTCACCGAGGACGGCGAAGTCATCGGTGTCTCAGCGGAAGAACAGCTACAACTGCGCGCCCTACACATCAAGAACCGCAATCTCCAGAAGCAAAAAGAGATACTTGAGACCAAGCGCCAACGTGTGTCTGCACAAGCCAAGGTGCGGCAAATGATACGAGACGAAGAGCAGAAGGCCCAGGAGCTCGAGCAAGAGATCGCGCTAATCCAGCGCGAAGGCCACTTTGGCCTGCAACACGGGCCACCCCTGCAACAGCGCGCACAATTCGAAGACCTGCACTTCCCCCAGCGCGACCACGCCATCCCACATGCCACAGCATTCCAAGGTGTCAACTACCTCGACGAGCGAAGTCCCCTGGCGCCACACCTGCAAGTGACACCCTGGCCTGCCAACTTCCGGGTAGGGACCTATCCCAAGTACAACGGCAGCACTGACCCAGCACAGTACATCATGAGTTATCAGGTCGCCGTTGCATCTTCTGGAGGGGACGACGCCACGATGGCCAAGTCTTTCATCATCGCCCTCGAGGGCCCAGCTCTCACCTGGTTCACCAGGTTGCCCCTGTTGTCCATTGACTCCTGGAGAAGCCTCCGGGACAAATTCTTGCTCAACTTCCAAGGGTACCGCCCAGACACCGACGCCTTGGCCGAACTCTCACTCTGCAAGCAGCTGGAAAAAGAGACTTTGCGAGAGTACTACCGCAAGTTTCTGACACTCAAGTCACAGCTGCCCTCGGTCGATGACCAGATCGCCATCCACTACGCCATTAGTGGCCTTCGGGCCGGCGTCCTTTACAACCACTGCATCAGGGATCCGCCCAAGAACCTCCAGGAGTTGTATCAGCTATTTGAAAAATACGCCAAATCCGAAGAGCTCCACCAGCGCAAAGTTGAGTCTCAGAGGAAACCCAAAGATGCTCCACAGTCCAGCCGCATGTGGACGAGGACTCCGCAGCCAGACTCCGGTCGGGACGGCCGCAATCAGCAGCAGGTGCACAACATCACCAACCAGCACCCCGCTGGTGAGGCCCCTCGCCGCCAGGAATATCCCCCCAGGGCCGCGGAAACGGAACTCGCGGACGGGGCCAGGGACGTGCGCAGCCGCCACGCCGATTTTACTGCCTGTTTCATGGCGAAGACTGCGCCCACCAAACCAGAGACTGCCCAGAGACAAAGGCCACTAGAGACAGGATGGCACGGGCGCAACCAGCCGACAACCCTAGAGTTGTCGCGCACACATATCAGCAACCCCCTCCACCATACATCCACGCCCCCGCTCCGCATCCACAGCACCACGCATACCAACACCACCAGGAAGTACAAATCGTACCTCCCCCACCCCACCTCCACACCAGCAACAACAAAACATCCACCACCCCCATGCCCCAAAGCAAGAAGACTTCGCCGATCAGCCGTATCGCGGAGTCATTCATATGATCACTGGGGGGTCCAGCGCCGACTTCGACACGAAGCGGCAGAAGCGGGACCACTACCGCAGCATCAACCATGTCGCCATCACCGGTCCGGTCGTGCAGACGAAGTGGTCCCATGTGCCGTTAACCTTCGACGCCCGAGACGTCGATCTGCGCAGCGCCCCCCACATCGACGCCATGGTTATCAACTGCAGCGTGGCAGACTGGGACCTGCACAAAGTCCTAGTCGACAATGGCAGTCAAGCAGACATCATTTTCCTCCATGCCTTCGATCGCATGGGCATAAGCCACAGCCTGCTCAAGCCTTCGGATAACCCGTTGTATGGTTTCGGCGGCAAGGACACATTTCCCGTCGGCAAAATAGAGTTGCCTCTCTCCTTCGGTGTAGCACCCAATGCCCGAAGTGAGCAAGTGACCTTCGATATCGTCGATATGGTGTATCCGTACAAAACCATCATGGGCCGGGGCTCCATCAACAAGTTTGAGGCAACCATTCATGGACTTTACCTGTGCATGAAGATACCAGGTCCTCTAGGCGCCATCACGGTCTACGGCAATCAGCAGACTGCGCGAAACATAGAGCAGGACTTTGTCCCCGGGCAAAGAAACGTGCACTGCCTCACGGCCCAGCGCGAGGTCCCCGCGTCCGCCAGCCAAACTGTCAAAGAACACGACAAAACACAGCTACAGAGCAACAACGGGACCAAGACTGTTCCCCTCAACTAGGCCACGCCCAAGCAGACGGTCACCATCAGCGAAGACCTCACTTCGCATGACGAGGAGAAACTCCTCTGCTGTTTGTCCAAGAACAAAGACGTCTTCGCCTGGTCCACCCTCGACCTGGTCGGGGTCAGCCGATCTATCATTGAGCACAGCTTGGGAATCGACCCTTCGGTGAGACCGAAAAAAGCGGCTCCGTAAAATGTCTGATGAGAAGATAGAAGCCGCCAAGGCCGAGGTACATCGCCTCCTGGAGGCCAAATTTATCGAGCCAGTGGCCTACCCCACGTGGCTCGCCAACGTTGTGATGGTGCAGAAAAAAGCGGCAAATGGCGGATGTGCATCGACTTCACCAGTCTCAACAAGGCCTGCCTAAAGGACAACTTCCCGCTGCCTCGGATCGACAAAATAGTCGATAGCGCGGCCGGGTGCGAAGTCATGTCACTCCTCGACTACTTCTCCGGTTACCATCAAATATACATGAAGGAGGAGGACAAGGCCAGCACCAGCTTCATAACACCCTTCGACACATATTGCTTCAACAGAATGCCGGAGGGACTCAAGAACGCCGGGTCCACTTTCTCCCGGCTTACCAAAACAGTGCTCGAAGGGCAGGTCGGCAGAAATATATTCACGTATGTGGACGACATCGTCGTCGCCAGCAGAAGCAAGGAGGATCATCTTGCTAACCTCGCCGAAACGTTTGCGAACATGGGGGACGCATGTCTTCGCCTAAATCCCGAAAAGTGCGTCTTCGGTGTTCGCCAGGGAAAAATATTGGGCTACCTGGTGTCACACCGCGGAATCGAGGCCAACCCAACCAAAATTCAGGCCATCATCAACATGACGCCCCCGCGATCAGCCAGAGACGTCCAGCGCCTGACAGGCAGATTGGCCGCCCTCAACAGATTCATCTCCAAGTCCAAAGAGCGAAGTCTCCCTTTCCTCAAAACTCTCCGCGGCGCAAAAGACTTTGCTTGGGGACCAGAGCAGGCAGCGGCCTTCGCCTCATTAAAACAGTACCTATCGGAATTGGCAGTCCTTACAAGCCCTGACTCTTCGCTACCCCTGTTGCTTTATGTTGCGGCTTCGCCGCATGCGGTCAGCGCGGCACTGGTTCAGGAGCAGACAATAGAGGGCGTGATCAGGCAGTGTCCAGTTTATTACGTCTTGAAAGGGAATTAGGCTTACACCTAGTTCCTAAATAATTTTGGTGGTTGAATTGCCCAACACAACTAATTGGACTAACTAGTTTGCTCTAGTATATAAGTTATACAGGTGCCAAAGGTTCACAACAAGCCAATTAAAAAGACCAAAGTTGGGTTCAAAATAGAGAGCTAAAGGCATCCCGAAAGGCTCCCTGGTCTGGCGCACCGGACTGTCCGGTGGCGCACCGGACAGTGTCCGGTGCACCAGAGGACTCCAACTCCAACTCGTCACCTTCGGGAAAATCTCAGAGCCAGCGCGCTATGATTCACCGGACTGTCCGGTGTACAGCGGACAGTGTCCGGTGCTCCAAGGGAACGCGGCTCTGGAACTCGCCAGCCTCGGGAATTTGGAACGGCTGCTCCGCTATAATTCACCGGACATGTCCGGTGTACACCGGACTGTCCGGTGTAGCTGCGGGGCAACGACTACTTCGCGCCAACGGTCACCTGCAACAGCAATTAATGCGCGCCAGCGCGCGTAGAAGTCAGGCACGCCCATGCTGGCGCACCGGACACTCTACAGTACATGTCCGGTGCGCCACCGGACATCCAGGCGGGCCCAGCAGTCAGAGCTCCAACGGTCGGAACCCAACGGCTTTGGTGTGGCGCACCGGACATGTCCGGTGTACACCGGACTGTCCGGTGCACCATACGACAGTCAGCCCCACCAAACGGCTAGTTTGGTGGTTGGGGCTATAAATACCCCAACCACCCACCATTCATAGCATCCAAGTTTTCCACTTCTCAACCACTTACAAGAGCTAGGCATTCAATTCTAGACACACCAAAGAGATCAAATCCTCTCCAATTCCACACAAGGCTTTAGTGTTTAGCGAGAGAGATTTCCCGTGTTCTTTTGAGCTCTTGCGCTTGGATTGCTTCTTTTCTTTCTCACTTGTTCTTGTGATCAAAACTCCATTGTAATCAAAGCAAGAGGCATCAATTGTGTGGTGGCCCTTGCGGAAAGTTTTGTTCCCGGTTTTGATTTGAGAAGAGAAGCTCACTCGGTCCGAGGGATCGTTTGAGAAAGGGAAAGAGTTGAAAGAGACCCGGTCTTTGTGACCACCTCAACGGGGAGTAGGTTTGCGAGAACCGAACCTCGGTAAAACAAATCCTTGTGTCACACTCCTTATTTGCTTGAGATTTGTTTTGCACCCCCTCTCGCGGACTCGTTTTTATTTCTAACGCTAACCCGGCTTGTAGTTGTGTTTATATTTGTAAATTTCAGTTTTGCCCTATTCACCCCCCTCTAGGCGACTATCAATTGGTATCAGAACCCGGTGCTTCATTAGAGCCTAACCGCTCGAAGTAATGTCGGGAGATCACGCCAAGAAGGAGATGGAGACCGGCGAAAAGCCCACTACAAGCCACGGGAGCACTTCATCGGAAGAGTCCCGCACCAAGAGGAAGGAGAAGAAGAAGGACTCCTCCAAAGGGAAGGATAAGAAATCTTCTTCACACCACAAAGAAAAGAAGGAGAAGTCTTCTTCCCAAAAGCCGCATCGGAGTGGGGACAAGAAAAAGAGGATGAGGAAGGTGGTCTACTACGAGACCGATTCTTCATCGACATCCACCTCCGGCTCCGACGCGGCGTCCATCACTTCTAAGCACCAAGAGCGTAAGAAGTATAGTAAGATCCCCCTACGCTACCCTCGCATTTCTAAACATACACCTTTACTTTCCGTCCCATTAGGCAAACCACCAACTTTTGATGGTGAAGATTACGCTAGGTGGAGTGATTTAATGCGATTTCATCTAACCTCGCTCCACAAAAGTATATGGGATGTTGTTGAGTTTGGTGCACAGGTACCATCCGTAGGGAATGAGAACTATGATGAAGATGAAGTAGCCCAAATCGAGCACTTCAACTCCCAAGCCACAACGATACTCCTCGCCTCTCTAAGTAGAGAGAAATATAACAAGGTGCAAGGATTGAAGAATGCGAAGGAGATTTGGGATCTACTCAAGACCGCGCACGAGGGTGATGAACTCACCAAGATCACCAAGCGGGAAACGATCGAGGGGGAGCTCGGTCGCTTCCGTCTTCGCCAAGGGGAAGAGCCACAAGATATGTACAACCGGCTCAAAACCTTGGTGAACCAAGTGCGCAACCTCGGGAGCAAGAAATGGGATGACCACGAAGTGGTTAAGGTTATTCTTAGATCACTCATCTTCCTTAACCCCACTCAAGTTCAATTAATTCGTGGTAATCCTAGATACACACTAATGACTCCCGAGGAAGTTATCGGGAATTTTGTGAGCTTTGAATGTATGATCAAGGGCTCAAAGAAGATCAACGAGCTTGATGATCCCTCCGCATCCGAAGCACAACCGGTGGCATTCAAGGTGATGGAGGAGAAGAAGGAGGAGTCTACACCAAGTAGACAACCAATCGACGCTTCAAAGCTCGACAACGAGGAGATGGCTTTAATCATCAAAAGCTTTCGCCAAATCCTCAAGCAACGGAAGGGGAAGGATTACAAATCCCGTTCCAAGAAGGTTTGCTACAAGTGTGGTAAGCCCGATCACTTTATTGCTAAATGTCCATTATCAAGTGACAGTGACAGGGATAACGACAAGAAGGGCAAGAGGAGAGAAAAGAAGAGGTACCACAAGAAGAGGGGCGGCGATGCCCACGTGTGCCGCGAGTGGGACTCCGACGAGAGCTCCACCGACTCCTCTGACGACGAGGATGCCGCCAACATCGCCGTCACCAAGGGACTCCTCTTCCCCAACGTCGGCCACAAGTGCCTCATGGCAAAGGACGACAAAAGGAAGAAGGTTAAATCTAAATCCTCCACTAGATATGAGTCCTCTAGTGATGATAATGCTAGTGATGAGGAAGATAATTTGCGTACCCTTTTTGCCAACCTTAACATGGAACAAAAAGAAAAACTAAATGAGCTAATTAGTGCCATCCATGAGAAGGATGATCTCTTGGACTCCCAAGAGGACTTCCTAATCAAGGAAAATAAAAAGCATGTTAAGGTTAAGAATGCTTATGCTCTAGATGTAGAAAAATGTGAAACATTAACTAGTGAGCTAAGCACATGCCATGACACTATTGCCAACCTTAGAAATGAAAATGCTAATTTATTAGCTAAAGTTGATTCTCATGTTTGTAATGTTTCAATTTCCAATCATAGAGATAATAATGATGATTTACTTGCTAGGATTGAAGAATTGAATATTTCTCTTGCTAGCCTTAGAATTGAGAATGAAAAATTGCTTGCTAAGGCTAAAGATTTTGATGTTTGCAATGCTACTGTTTCCGACCTTAGAACTAAGAATGATATATTGCATGCTAAGGTTGTAGAATTAAAATCTTGCAAAACCTCTACATCTATCGTTGAGCACACTTCCATTTGTACTAGATGTAGAGATATTGATGTTAATGCTATTCATGATCACATGTCTTTAATTAAACAACAAAATGATCATATAGCAAAACTAGATGCAAAAATTGCCGAGCATACTTAGAAAATGAAAAATTTAAATTTGCTAGAAGTATGCTCTATAGTGGGAGACGCCCTGGCATTAAGGATGACATTGGCTTCCAAAGGGGAGACAATGTCAAAATTAATGACCCTCCTAAAAGATTGTCTAATTTTGTTAAGGGCAAGGCTCCCATGCCTCAGGATAACAAGGGTTACATTTTGTACCCTGCCGGTTATCCCGAGAACAAGATTAGGAGAATTCACTCTAGGAAGTCTCACTCTGGCCCTAATCATGCATTTATGTATAAGGGTGAGACATCTAGCTCTAGGCAACCAACCCGTGCTAAGTTGCCTAAAAAGAGAACTCCTAATGCATCAAATGATCATGACATTTCATTCAAAACTTTTGATGCATCATATGTTTTAACTAACAAATCCGGCAAGGTAGTTGCCAAGTTTGTTGGGGGCAAACACAAGGGCTCCAAGACTTGTGTTTGGGTACCCAAAGTTCTTGTTTCTAATGCCAAAGGACCCAAAACCGTTTGGGTACCTAAAGTCAAGAACTAAAATTGTTTTGTAGGTTTATGCATCCGGGGGCTCAAGTTGGATCATCGATAGCGGGTGCACAAACCACATGACAGGGGAGAAAAGGATGTTCTCCTCCTACGAGAAAAACCAAGATCCCCAACGAGCTATCACATTCGGGGATGGAAATCAAGGTTTGGTCAAAGGTCTTGGTAAAATAGCTATATCTCCTGACCATTCTATTTCCAATGTTTTTCTTATAGACTCATTAGATTACAATTTGCTTTCTGTATCTCAATTATGCAAAATGGGTTACAACTGTCTTTTCACTAATGTGGGTGTCACTATCTTTAGAAGAAGTGATGATTCAATAGCATTTAAGGGAGTGTTAGAGGGTCAGCTATAATTGGTAGTTTTTGATAGAGCTGAACTCGACACTTGCTTAATTGCTAAGACTAACATGGGTTGGCTCTGGCACCGCCGACTAGCCCATGTTGGGATGAAGAATCTTCATAAACTTTTAAAGGGAGAGCACATTTTAGGACTAACCAATGTTCATTTTGAGAAAGACAGGGTTTGTAGCGCATGCCAAGCAGGAAAGCAAGTTGGAGCCCATCATCCACACAAGAACATCATGACGACCGACAGGCCGCTTGAGCTACTCCACATGGATCTATTTGGCCCGATTGCTTACATAAGCATCAGCGGGAGTAAGTATTGTCTTGTAATAGTGGATGATTATTCTCGCTTCACTTGGGTGTTCTTTTTGCAGGAAAAATCTCAAACCCAAGAAACCTTAAAGGGATTCTTGAGACGGGCTCAAAATGAGTTCGGCTTAAGGATCAAGAAAATAAGAAGCGACAACGGAACGGAGTTCAAGAACTCACAAATTGAAGGCTTCCTTGAGGAGGAGGGCATCAAGCATGAGTTCTCCTCTCCCTACACACCACAACAAAATGGTGCAGTGGAGAGGAAAAATCGAACTCTATTGGACATGGCTAGAACCATGCTTGATGAGTACAAGACTTCGGATCGGTTTTGGGCGGAGGCGGTCAACACCGCTTGCTACGCCATCAACCGGTTATATCTTCACTGAATCCTCAAGAAGACGTCTTATGAACTCCTAACCGGTAAAAAGCCCAATATTTCATATTTTAGAGTCTTTGGTAGCAAATGTTTTATTCTTGTTAAAAGAGGTAGAAAATCTAAATTTGCTCCTAAGACTGTAGAAGGCTTTTTACTAGGATATGATTCAAACACAAGGGCATATAGAGTCTTTAACAAGTCCTCCGGACAAGTTGAAGTTTCTTGTGACGTTGTGTTTGATGAGAATAACGGCTCTCAAGTAGAGCAAGTTGATCTTGATGAGATAGGTATTGAAGAGGCTCCATGCATCGCGCTAAGGAACATGTCCATTGGGGATGTGTGTCCTAAGGAATCCGAAGAATCTCCAAATGCACAAGATCAACCGTCCTCCTCCACGCAAGCATCTCCACCGACTCAAAATGAGGATGAAGCTCAAGTTGATGAAATAGAAGATCAAGCAAATGAGCCACCTCAAGATGACGGCAATGATCAAGGGGGAGATGCAAATGATCAAGACAAGGAGGATGAAGAACCAAGGCCGCCACACCCAAGAGTCCACCAAGCAATCCAACGAGATCACCCCGTCGATATCATCCTCGGCGACATTCATAAGGGGGTAACTACTAGATCTCGTGTTGCACATTTTTGTGAGCATTACTCTTTTGTTTCCTCTATTGAGCCACACAGGGTAGAGGAAGCACTCCAAGATTCAGATTGGGTGGTGGCGATGCAAGAGGAGCTCAACAATTTCACTAGGAATGAGGTGTGGCATTTAGTTCCACGTCCTAATCAAAATGTTGTAGGAACCAAATGGGTCTTCCGCAACAAGCAAGATGAGCATGGTGTGGTGACAAGAAACAAAGCTCGACTTGTGGCCAAGGGATACTCCCAAGTCGAAGGTTTGGATTTCGGTGAAACCTATGCACCCGTAGCCAGGCTTGAGTCAATTCACATATTATTAGCCTATGCTACTTACCATGGTTTCAAGCTTTATCAAATGGACGTGAAGAGTGCCTTCCTCAATGGACCAATCAAGGAAGAGGTCTACGTTGAGCAACCTCCCGGCTTTGAAGATAGTGAGTACCCTAACCATGTCTATAGGCTCTCTAAGGCGCTTTATGGGCTCAAGCAAGCCCCAAGAGCATGGTATGAATGCCTTAGAGATTTCCTTATCACTAATGGATTCAAAGTCGGAAAGGCCGATCCTACTTTATTCACTAAAAATCTTGAAAATGACTTGTTTGTATGCCAAATTTATGTTGATGATATCATATTTGGGTCTACTAACGAGTCTACATGTGAAGAATTTAGTAGGATCATGACACAGAAATTAGAGATGTCGATGATGGGGGAGTTGAAGTATTTTCTAGGATTCCAAGTCAAGCAACTCCAAGAAGGCACCTTCACTAGCCAAACGAAGTACACTCAAGACATTCTAAGCAAGTTTGGAATGATGGATGCCAAACCCATCAAGACACCTATGGGAACTAATGGGCATCTCGACCTCAACACGGGAGGTAAGTCAGTGGATCAAAAGGTATATCGGTCGATGATAGGTTCGTTACTCTATTTATGTGCATCTCGACCGGATATTATGCTTTCCGTATGCATGTGTGCAAGATTCCAAGCCGACCCTAAGGAAGCTCACCTTACGGCCGTAAAACGAATCTTGAGATATTTGGCTTACACTCCTAAGTTTGGGCTTTGGTATCCTAGGGGATCCACATTTGATTTGATTGGTTATTCGGATGCCGATTGGGCGGGGTGCAAAATCAATAGGAAGAGCACATCGGGGACTTGCCAGTTCTTGGGAAGATCCTTGGTGTCTTGGGCTTCAAAGAAGCAAAATTCCGTCGCTCTTTCCACCGCCGAAGCCGAGTACATTGCTGCAGGCCATTGTTGCGCGCAATTGCTTTGGATGAGGCAAACCCTACGGGACTACGGTTACAAATTAACCAAAGTCCCTTTGCTATGTGATAATGAGAGTGCAATCAAGATGGCAGATAATCCCATCGAGCATACCCGCACTAAACACATAGCCATTCGGTATCACTTTTTAAGGGATCACCAACAAAAGGGAGATATCGAGATTTCTTACATTAATACTAAAGATCAATTAGCCGATATCTTTACCAAGCCACTTGATGAACAAACTTTTCACAAACTTAGGCATGAGCTAAATATTCTTGATTCTAGGAACTTCTTTTGTTAAATTGCACACATAGCTCATTTATATACCTTTGATTATGTCTCTTTCATGTGCTATGACTAATGTGTTTTCAAGTCCATTTCAAACCAAGTCATAGGTATATTGAAAGGAAATTAGAGTCTTCGGCGAAGACAAAGGCTTCCACTCCGCAACTCATCCTTCGCCGTCACTCCAAGCAACTCTCCATTTTTGGGGGAGAAAAGCATGAGCACCAAGCAAAAGGACTCCATCTTTGGTATAATCTTCACTCATTTATTTATGACCAAAGGGGGAGAGAGTAATTTAATAGGGCTCTAATGATTCCGTTTTTGGCGATTCATGCCAAAGGGGGAGAGAGTATGAGCCCAAAGCAAAAGGACCGCACCACCACCAATTTCAAAAACTTAGTTTTTCAAAGAGTATTTTCAATTGGTATCTTATTGTGTTCAAAAGGGGGAGAAAGTAGAATTTCAAAAATAATATATCAAAACCCTCTTGAACTCTAAGAGGAGGATCTCATTTAGGGGGAGTTTTGTTTAGTCAAAGGAAAAGCAATTGAAACAGGGGGAGAAAATTTCAAATCTTGAAAATGCTTCGTAAAATCTTATTTATTTACCTTTGACTATTTGCAAAAGAACTTTGAAAAGGATTTACAAAAGAATTTGCAAAAACAAAACATGTGGTGCAAGCGTGGTCCAAAATGTTAAAAATAAAGAAACAATCCATGCATATCTTGTAAGTATTTATATTGGCTCAATTCCAAGCAACCTTTGCACTTACATTATGCAAACTAGTTCAATTATGCACTTGTATATTTGCTTTGGTTTGTGTTGGCATCAATCACCAAAAAGGGGGAGATTGAAAGGGAATTAGGCTTACACCTAGTTCCTAAATAATTTTGGTGGTTGAATTGCCCAACACAACTAATTGGACTAACTAGTTTGCTCTAGTATATAAGTTATACATGTGCCAAAGGTTCACAACAAGCCAATTAAAAATACCAAAGTTGGGTTCAAAATAGAGAGCTAAAGGCATCCCGAAAGGCTGCCTGGTCTGGCGCACCGGACTGTTCGGTGGCGCACCGGACAGTGTCCGGTGCACCAGAGGACTCCAACTCCAACTCGTCACCTTCGGGAAAATCTCAGAGCCAGCGCGCTATAATTCACCGGACTGTTCGGTGTACACCGGACAGCGTCCGGTGCTCCAAGGGAACGCGGCTCTGGAACTCGCCAGCCTCGGGAATTTGGAACGGCTGCTCCGCTATAATTCACCGGACATGTCCGGTGTACACCGGACTGTCCGGTGTAGCTGCGGGGCAACGACTACTTCGCGCCAACGGTCACCTGCAACAGCAATTAATGCGCGCCAGCGCGCGTAGAAGTCAGGCACGCCCATGCTGGCGCACCGGACACTCTACAGTACATGTCCGGTGCGCCATCGGACATCCAGGCGGGCCCAGCAGTCAGAGCTCCAACGGTCGGAACCCAACGGCTTTGGTGACGTGGCTGGCGCACCGGACATGTCCGATGTACGCCGGACTGTCCGGTGCACCATACGACAGTCAGCCCCACCAAACGGCTAGTTTGGTGGTTGGGGCTATAAATACCCCCAACCACCCACCATTCATAGCATCCAAGTTTTCCACTTCTCAACCACTTACAAGAGCTAGGCATTCAATTCTAGACACACCAAAGAGATCAAATCCTATCCAATTCCACACAAGGCTTTAGTGTTTAGCGAGAGAGATTTCCCGTGTTCTTTTGAGCTCTTGCGCTTGGATTGCTTCTTTTCTTTCTCACTTGTTCTTGTGATCAAAACTCCATTGTAATCAAAGCAAGATGCATCAATTGTGTGGTGGCCCTTGCAGGAAGTTTTGTTCCCGGTTTTGATTTGAGAAGAGAAGCTCACTCGGTCCGAGGGATCGTTTGAGAGAGGGAAAGGGTTGAAAGAGACCCGGTCTTTGTGACCACCTCAACGGGGAGTAGGTTTGCGAGAACCGAACCTCGGTAAAACAAATCCTTGTGTCACACTCCTTATTTGCTTGAGATTTGTTTTGCACCCCCTCTCGCGGACTCGTTTTTATTTCTAACGCTAACCCGGCTTGTAGTTGTGTTTATATTTGTAAATTTCAGTTTCGCCCTATTCACCCCCCCTAGGCGACTATCACGTCTCCGAAGTGCTAACACCATCAAAATGTAATATGACGGAACTGGAAAAGATTGCCTATGCAGTTGTTATGACTTCGCGCAAATTGCGCCACTACTTTGAAGCATTCAAGGTCCGGGTCACCTCAGATAGGGGACTAGGCGAATTGTTCAGAAACCCGGAGGCATCGGTCAGGATTGCCAAATGGGCGGCTGAACTCTCCGGCTATCACATCACTTTCGAGCCCAGGACAGCCATCAAGTCACAAGTTCTGGCAGACTTCGTCGTCGACTGGACTGGGCCAATAACACAGCCGGACCCATCCGTAGAGAAGGTTTGGACAATCCACTGCGACGGCGCATGGTGCCATGCGGGGGTAGGCGCTGCTGCAGTCATCACCTCACACGCCGGGGTCAAGCACAGATACGCGGCACGCCTCAGCTTCGCTCTGGAATCTGACAGATGCACAAACAACATAGCAGAATACGAAGCTGTCATCCTCGGCCTCCGCAAGCTAAGGGCCCTTGGTGTCACCGCCTGCATTGTCAGAACAGACTCCAAGGTAGTCACCGGCCAAGTCGAGAAAGACTACGCAGCAAAGGACCCCGCACTTATGCAATACCTCGTGGCCATCCGAAGTCTCGAGAGACAATTTAAGGGATTCACCTTGCAGCATGTGGACCGGGCCAAGAATGAAGAAGCCGACGCATTGGCCAAGGCTGCCGCCAGAGGCGAGTCCCTGCCCTCCGACGTGTTCTACCATGTTATCGGCACGCCAGCCGTCCGGAGCCCCGAAGGGCTCCAAATAACCAATGACAGCGAGGGCCACCGCATAGTCAACCTTATTCTGATCGAAGACTGGCGGGCACCAATAACCCTGTTTCTACAGGGGTACTACCACCCAACCGACATCAACGAGGCCAAGCGCCTCAAACATCGAAGCCGGGACTTCGCACTGATTGAGGGCCAGCTTTACAAGAAGGGGGTCAGTCAGCCAATGCTTAAATGTGTCACCGAGACCGAAGGCGTCCAAATCCTGCGCGAAGTCCACAGCGGTACTTGCGGCTCTCACGCAGGGCCAAGGGCCCTAGCCGCAAAGGTGATCCGTCAAGGTTTCTACTGGCCCGCAATGATCTGCGCCGCAAATCGGGTCACAAGGTCCTGCGAAGCCTGCCAGAAGTTTTCTCCTCGATCAGGCAGCCCTTCGCAATTCACAAAACTAATCGCCCACACATGGCCTCTCCAGCGGTGGGGCCTGGACATTGTCGGGCCCCTGCCCACGGCTCAGGGGAACCTTAAGTTCACCTTCGTCGCTGTCGAGTATTTTACCAAATGGATCGAGGCGAGGGTTGTATCCACAATAACATCAAAGACTACACAGAAATTCTTCTGGCAAAACATTGTTTGCCGCTTCGGAGTACCGTCCGAACTCACAGTTGACAACGACAAGCAGTTTGACAGCCAAGACTTCAAGGATTTCTGCTTCTCCATTGGCACCAAGCTTGCCTTTGCCTCACTATACCACCCGCAGTCCAACGGAGTTGTGGAACGCGCCAATGGCAAAATTTTCACAGCTGTCAAGAAGATGCTCCTCGACGAGAAAAAGGGCAGGTGGGCCGATTTGTTACCTGAAGCGGTCTGGGCGCTAAACACGACTGAGTGCAGGGCGACTAGGTCCACCCCTTTCCGCCTTCTATATGGATCGGAGGCCATGACCCCGCAAGAAATAAAACATGGTTCCCCACGGACAGTCTCGTCAGCTGTCCCCGACGTGGATGAACCCACTTCGAAGGATCTCATCGATGGAGACCGCGACTTCGCCCTACAGGCTCTAAATAAATACCAAGCCCAAACAAAAGCATGGCGCAACCACGCAGTCATCCCGAGGGAATTCAGCGAGGGGGACCTCGTACTCGTCCGAACAGCTCGGACAGAGTCCAGGGGCAAGCTGGAGCCCAAGTGGGAGGGCCCTTTCATCATCAAGACGAAGGCATCCCCCAGCGCATACAGGCTCGCAACGCCATCCGGCGAGGACTTGGAACATTCCTGGAACATTGATAATCTCCGCAAATTTTTTGTTTGACTCATCAGGGCCAGCTCGCCCTTGTAATTCGCAAAAACAATTTTATTCTGGCACGCACTCTTTTCCTCCCGGGGGGTGAGGTTTTTAACGAGGCAGAGTCATGTAATATACAAGTGAAAACCCCCCCGCAAAAATCTACGTCGAAAAAAGACCGCGTCGACGGTCTTCAACATTCGACCAATACAAAGTCACCGCGAGGTCCAGCGCTAGCTACCCTCGCGTGCGACACTCCGCGCAAAAGTCGCCTAAGGGTGCAGCCGGACTAGCACAACAAGTGCGAAAAATCGAAGTCTTCTTCAAAAAGACTATCCGTGCAAAAGTCGCCTAAGGGTGCAGCCGGACTAGCACAACAAGTGCGAAAAATCGAAGTCTTCTTCAAAAAGACTATCCGTGCAAAAGTCGCCTAAGGGTGCAGCCGGACTAGCACAACAAGTGTGAAAAATCGAAGTCTTCTTCAAAAAGACTATCCGTGCAAAAGTCGCCTAAGGGTGCAGCCGGACTAGCACAACAAGTGCGAAAAATCGAAGTCTTCCTCAAAAAGACTATCCGTGCAAAAGTCGCCTAAGGGTGCAGCCGGACTAAGCACAACAAGTGCGAAAAACCGAAGTCTTCCTCAAAAGACTACACCAAACTGTCTGCGCAAAGACCGACTACATGCGCGCCGGACCAACATAACAAATACACAAGACCAAGTGCGCAACGCCTTTATGATCATAGCCGAATGTGCGAAGGCGTACAACCTCATCATACAAGCTATTACATATGTACAGCGAGGGCATCACAACTTACATCGGTTCAACCTTCGGAATGATTCCCATCTCCCTATAATTAAACAGCATTATCCTCAGCTCCTCACCCTCAAAGAGACTTCACAGCTCCCCATCACCTACACTCGCAACGGCCGGCGAGGACAACAACTCCTGCTTGCCAGCCCTGCCCACACGAAGTCGACCGCCGTCCGCCTCACTCACTCTATGCTTCACAACCGCCCTTCGCCGCCTACGCCCAGCACTTGGACCAGGCACAACTTCAGCATCCGCAGCACGCGGCAAAGCCTCCACCGCTGCCACATCCAAGGCCGCAAAGTAATCCAAGTCCTCATCCGACGACTCTTCCGTCCACTCAACCGAACTCCTAGAGTCACCAAAATCAGAAAACTTAGACGCAGACTCATTCGATTCATTCCCAGCATCCACGGTCGAAGCCGCCAAAAAATTAGCAGTAGCGGTTGCGTGCGCAGGCCCAAAACCTTGAACCTGCGCAGCAACTGTCACACCCGGGTTTCAGGGGCACCGAGACCCGGGCGCGAACATAATCACCAGGTGTGCTGGGACCAAGTCTCACACATATGATGAATCATGGCACATGATCGAATGTCACATCTTTACTATATAATAGGAGTTCTATACAAAATAAATAAGTAATTACATTATAAGGAGACAACGGTCCAGCAACCCAAAGTTGACTGGGAGACGACAGCCTAGATCTCTCACGAACTCATCGCAGCATCCTCCATGCGCCTCATCCTGCGGTACCTGTTCTTGACCTGTGGGGGGTGTGAGACAGCAAGAGTGAGCTCACATACGTTCATCGCTCAACAAGTTGTGGGGAATAATGTGCATGAACTCGCCAAAGGTGGGAGCTCACGTGAAGTGTAAGGCTTACCAAAGAGGATGGTTAGAGCTGAGCATTGCTTTTAAAGTTGGTCAAAATTTTATTAGCAGTTACTAAGTATAAGTAAATACCAACCCAATTAAGTAGTAGAACAAAAGTAACATCATCACCTGCGATGCAATGCATATGACAAATTGAATTTAGTTCCATAAATTAATCATCAGAGAGTCCTGAACTGCTCATGACCGTGAGCTCGGCTAGTATACCAGTTTTACACTCTAAAGAGGTGGTACCCTTTACCCACAAGTCATGTTACCCGTCTGCCGAGGGATCGCGACTTCCCATACACCTCTACCGAGGAGGCGAGGCAGGGTAACACTACGAGGCCTTTACAAAGTTCCACTAGCTTCAGAAAACCCGCTACAGTTTATAGGAAGCTCCAATGCAGGAATCCCTTGCAGGACCGCCATCGCAGCAAAATCCTCCCGAGGGCCTCCCTACACTGACCACTCCCCTACTGCCCTTGCCCCTTTCGGGTAAGGTAGTCCTCCACTAGCTTTCCTAATTAGTCAGCCAAGGGCGTCCATAAACCCTTGTGGTGGCACGTGTTTCTCAAGTTAAGCTCTATGTTCCAATTAACATTTAATGATCTTGTCATGAACATAAATAAAATAACAACATAATTGGAACATAGATATAATGAAATATTAACCCCAAACCATATAAAGCAGTAGCAAGAACTACCCAAGTGATTCAGGGGTAAACAAGGTATTCAGGATAAACAAACTAGGGTGACCTATTGGGTCCCATCAAAATTAACCTATGCAGATCATTATGATTAATTAGAACATGAGTGGGTAAAAGAAGTGATCAAGGGCACAACTTGCCTGGGACTTGAGATTCCAGGTACCAGGATGATCTTCAGATGACTCGTGACCTCACGCTAGTCGTAGCAATACAAACAGACATGGTATAGATAAAATTAACATCACACCAAAAATAAATACAAACTGAATAATAATAATCTATGCGTCGTAACGAGATCGTAGAGACAAGAACCACTAAATTCGGAGCTATGGCTATCGAGTCATGATTTTCTAAAGATTTAAGTGTTGGACACAAAAGAAATTAAGTGCATAATTTCAATTCTACATTTCATAGCAAAATGAGGTTACTAGATGATAAACAATATTAAAATGAATTCAATGCAACTGGAATGAATTAAAAAGGAGCCAAGATTAATTTTCTATGAGTTATATAAGTTCTGGAATTATTTTGGCACTAGAAATCCATTTTCTAAATTATTTTTCCTATTTTCTCAAAGCTCTGGACTGGGCCTCAATTCCTGGAAAACTCAGGGGGCTCTGGCGTAAGATTACCGAGACCCAGAGAACAGTACAGGGTGGATTGCGGGTTGAATTGCTAATAACCTAGGGTCTCTTTAGACATTATGCCAGGCGAAGGGGTATCCTGTGTTTTTAGCCTCACGATCCTGCGCGGATGGCTCAGATTGGATACGCAACCCAGCGAACCGGTACACTCTCGTGGCCTTCGGATCCAAGACCAACGATCACGATCTGACGAGGTATGCATTAAATCAAGACCGTCTGATCCAAAAACAAGTGCCAGGATCTAACCTATCCAAGTGTTATTCCTTATCTAATCTACGCCCTCCATCCACAGATCGACGGCGCGCGTCCATCCCAACCTCTGGACACCGGACCCCCGCAGTGCCGCGAGTCCCCACGGTGGCGTTCCGCCGGAGTCGGCCAACCGGCGTACCAGTGCCCCAACTCGCAAGTTCTAACGCGATACACGGTACTGAGATCAATGCGAAATGGTCTAGGGTTTCCTTACCTAGAATCGAAGTGCAGAGAGCACCGCCCACGGTAAGCGGCGGATGCCGAGCTCCGGCGAGCAATTGGCGCCGATTTGGTCACGTCCGTGGCAAAGGATCCCCACACGCACTAGCGCTAGTTCCCAGCGCGGCCAACGATCACGCACAGAGGCCCAAATCCGCGTTTGGACGAGGTCTTTACCCACAGCGGAGAGCTCTTCTTTGCCTCTCTCTCTCTCTCGGTTCTCTCCCTTGACGCCGGTGGTAGTGGCCAAGAAGTCCCCGGAATTAGGGGGGGCTAAGAGTCAGGGAGCTGCGCAGGGATTTATACCCCAGGCAGAACCCGGTTATCAAGCCACGAGCGGGTCAGGCGGCCGCGGATTCCGCGCGCGCGTAGAAGAAATCACGTTTTCGGTTGAGGAAGAAGGGCGAGCTGCTCAAGCGGGCCCACCTGACAGCGTCCGCGTATTCCAGGGCGCTCGCGCGGGGAAAGACTGACGAGCCGGGCCCACGAAGTCAGTGAGGAGGTGATATTACACGCGCATCCGCAGTTGGGCCGCGCGGGTGAAAACGTGAATTGGGCTGGAAAGGAGGTAGTCGGCCCATGTGGCTTTCTTTTTCTTTTTCTTTTTCTGATTCCCTCTTTCTCTATTTTCAAATCCAATTTGAATTCAAGTTTAAATTCAAACTTTATGGCTCATCATTTATACTATATTTGTGCAGTTAAAAGTAATAAGTTTAAGGATATTTATATTATTTATATTTTTATATCCTTCCTCTTCTTCTTATTTTCAAAACCCTAATTTCAATTTAGGATTTAATCCAACTTTTAGGTTTATTAACTTCTTATTATTATCATTATTCTTATTGTTTTGTTTAATGCACAAACATATAAAACTCCAACAAGATGCACTTTATTTTGTTTTAGTATTATTTGTTTTAATTAATCACTCTCAATTATATGCATGCTCTTTTTATGATGCAAATGTGGCACATAAAATAAGAATATCCAATATAGTTTCCCTATATACATTTTGGGTATTACAAATCCTACCCCCCTTAAAAATAATCTCGTTCTCGAGATTTGTAAGGACAGGGATGTAAAAAGCTCTATTTATAGTTTAATCTTTAACTTCTAATTAATAATAGGTTTCATGTTATTTATAAAGTGGTTATGAAAGCATGGGTATATATATGTATAGTCACCAAATGTGTAAGAAAAAAATGTCTTTAAAGCATGGATAGGCTTGGGTAGGACATAGTAGGGTAAGGAAGGACTCCATCATGCATAGCGAATCTTGATTCCTTTGGCGGTCCAACTTGATCTTTGAAGACTTGAGGTGATGCTTATCCTTCCTGGACGTGGTTGGTCTTCTTTGGCCCTCAATCTTGGAGTTGCCATCCGAGTTAAGGACATATAGTTAGGATAGTCGGGGTACACGAGGTGGGTAGGTTTGGACAGAGTTTTACTTTGCTTTTTGAACAAAGGGATTAGGCAACCTATGATGTAGGTTAGGTTGTTGTTTACGGACGAGTTAGTCCAATGTATTAATTTAGGGTAAGATATGTTTATAGAATTAGGGCCTAATTTTTGTCGCCAACATTATCTAACTTATTTAAGTAACTCAATTTGGATTAGATCATGGTTGTTATTCTAGAGTGGGATAAATATGCTAATTAGGGCAAGATGAATCCATAAGGATAAGGTAGAATCTTTTGAGGTTAGTAAGATCTATTAGGATATGATAGAATCTTTTCGGGATAAGATGGATCTATTAAGATAAGAAAGAATATTGAAAGATAAGATGGATCTAGTAAAATAAGAGAGAATCTTTTAAGATAAGCGGGATCTATATGAAATAGATAATCTAAGTTGTTTAATTATCTTATGAACTCTATTTATGTTTATATGTATATGCAGATGTAATTATGGACATTACTCCACAACCCATCACACTCAATCAAAGATCCAAATCATACAAGTATCATAAGAACAAGCACTCAAGTGTATAGATACCTAAAAAAAATAGTTTATTTTTGTTCCTAAGAGTAGGTCTCTTATTCCTAAAGGTCACTTTAGGCACTGGGTTTCAAAATATGAAATCCACATTTGTTATTAGAAAGAAAAGGTAAGAATAATTAGAGTAAGCGGAAATGGATAAGAAAAGATTAAGAAGAGTTTAGAAAGAATCAGAGTAGCAAAGATAAGTAGATAATGGTTGTCCAGTTCTATCTAGGTTTCGTCCTACAGTCAACATTCCTCTGATACCACTTCTGTCACACCCGGGTTTCAGGGGCACCGAGACCCGGGCGCGAACATAATCACAAGGTGTGCTGGGACCAAGTCTCACACATATGATGAATCATGGCACAGGATCGAATGTCACATCTTTACTATATAATAGGAGTTCTATACAAAATAAATAAGTAATTACATTATAAGGAGACAACGGTCCAGCAACCCAAAGTTGACTGGGAGACGACGGCCTAGATCTCTCACGAACTCATCGCAGCATCCTCCATGCGCCTCATCCTGCGGTACCTGTTCTTGACCTGTGGGGGGTGTGAGACAGCAAGAGTGAGCTCACATACGTTCATCGCTCAACAAGTTGTGGGGAATAATGTGCATGAACTCGCCAAAGGTGGGAGCTCACGTGAAGTGTAAGGCTTACCAAAGAGGATGGTTAGAGCTGAGCATTGCTTTTAAAGTTGGTCAAAATTTTATTAGCAGTTACTAAGTATAAGTAAATACCAACCCAATTAAGTAGTAGAACAAAAGTAACATCATCACCTGCGATGCAATGCATATGACAAATTGAATTTAGTTCCATAAATTAATCATCAGAGAGTCCTGAGCTGCTCATGACCGTGAGCTCGGCTAGTATACCAGTTTTACACTCTGCAGAGGTGGTACCCTTTACCCACAAGTCATGTTACCCGTCTGCCGAGGGATCGCGACTTCCCATACACCTCTACCGAGGAGGCGAGGCAGGGTAACACTACGAGGCCTTTACAAAGTTCCACTAGCTTCAGAAAACCCGCTACAGTTTATAGGAAGCTCCAATGCAGGAATCCCTTGCATGACCGCCATCGCAGCAAAATCCTCCCGAGGGCCTCCCTACACTGACCACTCCCCTACTGCCCTTGCCCCTTTCGGGTAAGGTAGTCCTCCACTAGCTTTCCTAATTAGTCAGCCAAGGGCGTCCATAAACCCTTGTGGTGGCACGTGTTTCTCAAGTTAAGCTCTATGTTCCAATTAACATTTAATGTCTTGTCATGAACATAAATAAAATAACAACATAATTGGAACATAGATATAATGAAATATTAACCCCAAACCATATAAAGCAGTAGCAAGAACTACCCAAGTGATTCAGGGGTAAACAAGGTATTCAGGATAAACAAACTAGGGTGACCTATTGGGTCCCATCAAAATTAACCTATGCAGATCATTATGATTAATTAGAACATGAGTGGGTAAAAGAAGTGATCAAGGGCACAACTTGCCTGGGACTTGAGATTCCAGGTACCAGGATGATCTTCAGATGACTCGTGACCTCACGCTAGTCGTAGCAATACAAACAGACATGGTATAGATAAAATTAACATCACACCAAAAATAAATACAAACTGAATAATAATAATCTATGCGTCGTAACGAGATCGTAGAGACAAGAACCACTAAATTCGGAGCTATGGCTATCGAGTCATGATTTTCTAAAGATTTAAGTGTTGGACACAAAAGAAATTAAGTGCATAATTTCAATTCTACATTTCATAGCAAAATGAGGGTACTAGATGATAAACAATATTAAAATGAATTCAATGCAACTGGAATGAATTAAAAAGGAGACAAGATTAATTTTCTATGAGTTATATAAGTTCTGGAATTATTTTGGCACTAGAAATCCATTTTCTAAATTATTTTTCCTATTTTCTCAAAGCTCTGGACTGGGCCTCAATTCCTAGAAAACTCAGGGGGCTCTGGCGTAAGATTACCGAGACCCAGAGAACAGTACAGGGTGGATTGCGGGTTGAATTGCTAATAACCTAGGGTCTCTTTAGACATTATGCCAGGCGAAGGGGTATCCTGTGTTTTTAGCCTCACGATCCTGCGCGGATGGCTCAGATTGGATACGCAACCCAGCGAACCGGTACACTCTCGTGGCCTTCGGATCCAAGACCAACGATCACGATCTGACGAGGTATGCATTAAATCAAGACCGTCTGATCCAAAAACAAGCGCCAGGATCTAACCTATCCAAGCGTTATTCCTTATCTAATCTACGCCCTCCATCCACAGATCGACGGCGCGCGTCCATCCCAACCTCTGGACACCGGACCCCCGCAGTGCCGCGAGTCCCCACGGTGGCGTTCCGCCGGAGTCGGCCAACCGGCGTACCAGTGCCCCAACTCGCAAGTTCTAACGCGATACACGGTATTGAGATCAATGCGAAATGGTCTAGGGTTTCCTTACCTAGAATCGAAGTGCAGAGAGCACCGCCCACGGTAAGCGGCGGATGCCGAGCTCCGGCGAGCAATTGGCGCTGATTTGGTCACGTCCGTGGCGAAGGATCCCCACACGCACTAGCGCTAGTTCCCAGCGCGGCCAACGATCACGCACAGAGGCCCAAATCCGCGTTTGGACGAGGTCTTTACCCACAGCGGAGAACTCTTCTTTGCCTCTCTCTCTCTCTCGGTTCTCTCCCTTGACGCCGGTGGTAGTGGCCAAGAAGTCCCCGGAATTAGGGGGGGCTAAGAGTCAGGGAGATGCGCAGGGATTTATACCCCAGGCAGAACCCGGTTATCAAGCCACGAGCGGGTCAGGCGGCCGCGGATTCCGCGCGCGCGTAGAAGAAATCACGTTTTCGGTTGAGGAAGAAGGGCGAGCTGCTCAAGCGGGCCCACCTGACAGCGTCCGCGTATTCCAGGGCGCTCGCGCGGGGAAAGACTGACGAGCCGGGCCCACGAAGTCAGTGAGGAGGTGATATTACACGCGCATCCGCAGTTGGGCCGCGCGGGTGAAAACGTGAATTGGGCTGGAAAGGAGGTAGTCGGCCCATGTGGCTTTCTTTTTCTTTTTCTTTTTCTGATTCCCTCTTTCTCTATTTTCAAATCCAATTTGAATTCAAGTTTAAATTCAAACTTTATGGCTCATCATTTATACTATATTTGTGCAGTTAAAAGTAATAAGTTTAAGGATATTTATATTATTTATATTTTTATATCCTTCCTCTTCTTCTTATTTTCAAAACCCTAATTTCAATTTAGGATTTAATCCAACTTTTAGGTTTATTAACTTCTTATTATTATCATTATTCTTATTGTTTTGTTTAATGCACAAACATATAAAACTCCAACAAGATGCACTTTATTTTGTTTTAGTATTATTTGTTTTAATTAATCACTCTCAATTATATGCATGCTCTTTTTATGATGCAAATGTGGCACATAAAATAAGAATATCCAATATAGTTTCCCTATATACATTTTGGGTATTACAACAACCAAGGTTCAGCAACACATACAAAATTCCCTAACTACCCCACACCCACTAAGCCACCTGCGAAGACCCAGCCGCCGTGGGATCCTCCGCTGCCAGCTCCGTCGCCGTCTTCGGGGGATCCTCAGCCCTCGGCACAGCGGTTGGCGACGAGCCACCACCGGCCGTAGTGGCTGCGGGGGCATCGAGGGAGCCTTCGACGGTTTCTGGGGGCGGCGCCGGGGCGACCTCGGGCCCAGCCGCCACCGGGTTCGACTACGCCTCAGGCCGCGCGCTGTTCAAAGCCCCGAAGTCCTCCACTTTCTCGTCACGCGCCGCTTGAAACACAGCACACAGATTCAGCAAGCCCACATATAACCCACATTCAACAACACTAAACAAAAGTCAAACATTACCTGACCCCTCGCCGTGTCGGACCGCTCCCTGACCACCTCCTGACCATGGGGGCCCCACATCCGGTCAAAGAGGGCTCCCGCAGATTCCTTCACCACAGGGTCCTCAACCTTGTAAATCTCGCGCTCGAAATCCTCATCAGATCGGTCGAAGACCTCATAGTGACGGCACCCTTCGTGGGACAGCGCGTTCATCGCCCCTTCGCAGGTGACGAGGGAGGCATAGGACATAAATCCCTCCACAATGGTCGGGAGCGCCAACAACTCCTCTTGCAGCCACTCGAGGCAGCGAAGGCCTGACTCTCAGTCAGGCACTTCGAAGTCAGCGGTCCGCGCGCCCAGCTCGTGGTATGAGTCCATAAGCTGCTTGCGCGTTCGCTCAACTTCCGAGCGCGTAGAAGCCTCGGCCCTCTCCATGCGGGCCTGCAGAGCATTGAACCGCTCCTCCCATTCTTCGGCGTGTTGCCTGGCGAGGCTACCCTCCACCCGCGCCACATTGGCCTCCACTTGCGCAGACTACGCCTTGGCGAGGGCCTGATTAGCTTCCCTCCTCTCCTCCGCCAGCTGGCGCCGGAGCTCAGTCCTCTCGCCCTCCAGCGCAGCCACCTTCTCCGCCAGTTTGCGGCACTTTCTATCGGCGGCCGACTTTTCCCGGACGGCCTTAGCATGCTGCGCCCGAAGTCTCTCGGCTTCGGCAGACACAACTGCCGTAAGGGCCCCCGACGCCACGCGGTCAGCGAAGTCAGCCGCCTAAAAGACACACATAAGACCACAATCCCAACGAAACCGGTAAAAACCGAAGTCTAGCTCAACTTACCTGACTTAGCCGCTGCGACGCCTCCTTCAGCCGGCGGGATACAGCGCCCGCCTCGTCCTTGACGGCAGCGAGCGCCGAAATCTCACCGCCAGCGCTGAGAGCACTACCCTTCGCCCCAGGCACCGCGACAGACACCGCGGGCGCCACCGCAGGCGGAACAACAACAAGTTGCCCCTCGCCCGATCCTGCAACGTATCAACAGTCAAAAAAACTCGGGCTAACGACTTACCAACGAGATAATCGTCCATGCTGATATCGGTGGCGAAGTTGGCAACACGCTTCCCCGGTGAAGGCAATTCTCGAGCTTTCGCGACTCCGACCGAGGCGGACTTGGTTCCGCCGGTTCCGGCTGCCTTCACGGCCTCCGGCACCTTGCTGGACCCAGGGGCGGCCGACTTCGCCGCCAGCGTCGACTGGCCACCGCTGGGGGCGCCAGACTTCGCAGTCCCCCGCGCCCTTTTCGGCCTAGCCTCGGGCAGCCTGATGACCGCCCGACGCTTCTACGCGTCCTCCTGACGATCCTTGTCCATCACTGCCGACACAACAGCAGCAATATTCTGTCCATAAGGAAACACCCTCATATCACGAACCATGCGAGATGTAACAAAGTCTTCGCCGGCCGCCCGAGGGATAGGAACGTTCTTAGGCCACCAACCCCCGGTAACCTTCAGCATCCGCGCCGAAGACTCTCGGAGCTCGGGCGAGACATCCTTCCCTCGGAGGCCGCGCAGGTCCCCATCAACTCCATAGCAAAACTATCGAAAACCCCAAGTCCACCCTTCGCAGTACCTAGCTTCCTCTTCTTGGAGGATGGGGCGGCCGCCGGCGCGGAGTCGTCTTCAGTCTCCACCGCCGGCTTTTTCCCGCGGCGGTCGACAATGTCTTGCCCGGGATAACCGCCATACGGCAGACGGTTCAACTCGAAGACCCTATTCAAGCGATCGTTGGATCCGCGTATATCCCAACTACGCTGGGCCTCCGTCCTTGGCACATAGCGACCAACAATCCGCACCCGCCATCCTCCACCTCACGCACGAAAGCGGCGGGATCGCGGCCATGCAAATCCAATGTGAAGGCGGGACTCCGCACCTGCATCCCACCACGGGAGGGCATCTGGCGAGGGCATACTTCGCCCAGCGCCCAGCCACGCGCCAAGGGCCACACCCCGTACGCGACAAACTCCTATACCAGGTCGCGCCCGCTACTCATGCCAGCCACGCACCGCAGGGCCTCTTCGTCTGCATCCTCCCCCGCTACTTCGAACTGCGGGTACGCTGAATAATAATGCGAGCACATCTCGGCAACGGGGAGCCCCGGATGGTCTTCGACTGTGCCCTCGGCAACGTAGAACCAAAACTCCCACCAGTTGCCCCATTTATTGCGGGCGCAAGGAACCAACTCAACGACTTCCATCGAAGTCTTGCCGATCTTCGGCGTAAATGTACAGGACCCTAATTGAGCAATCTTATTTCCGATCATCCTTTTCTGCCAATGCAGGCAATAACACTTCGCGAAGACTTCGACCGATGGCTGCCCGCCGTACGAAGTCGTTGCCCAGACATATTTTGACAGGGCCACCACGGCATTCGACGTCAGCTGGTGGACCTGGACGTTGAATCTGCGCATGACTTCTCCCACGAATCGATGCGCGGGCAGACGAAGACCAGCGGCGAAGAACGCCTCAAAGACAACCAACTCGCCTTCTGGCTCGGGGACCTCCTCCGCCCCCGGGACACGCGCCACTCCACCGCCAAAATAACCAAGCTGCTGCATGTCTTACACGCGAACCGAGGACATCCGCGATGCGCCAAACTCCACTGTGTCACCGGCGCGCAACTCCTCTGCCGCCACATTGCTCAGCATCTCCTCAGACGACGCGTCGGCCGGCGGCGTAGCGGCAGAAGAAGAAGAAGAGGACGACATCGCTACGTACCGTCGGCGACGGCGGGCGGTCTGCTTCACACGGGCCAGATCTCCGACGAGCAAGAGCAAGGAGGGCAGACGAGCAGCCAGCGGTTTGAGAAGGCAGTTAGGGTTTTCGCGGAGCGCGGAAAGATAAAGTTCAAAACGCGCTGCCCCCCGCCCCCTTTTATACACAGGGCGCAGCGCTTCGGGAAACCCGCAATCCAACAGTACGGCGTCAATCAACGGTCATGTCAAAAACCCCCGCGGAACCACTTCGAGCGAGGGCAGCGTCTCCGCCATCTAGCGACGTCTTCGGCACCAGATGACTTAGTCGAACTGGTCCCTCGGAGGGCAAATGTTGGGGCGAAGGCGAAGACGCCACCCTTCGCTCGATGCCTTCGCCGTCCTCACTGCACCAACAGAGACAAGACAACGGGCAGACTCACCCTTCGTCCCATACGTCACCAGACGAAGACCTGTGACGAGGTCGTCTCATCTCGCGACCTCGTCCAGCATGGAGGCCCACGTGTGATCCGGCCCATTGCAACAGGCCCTGCGTGGCCGCTGCGCATTACGGGCCTAATTTGTAAAGGCCTCCCTGTAATTACGGTCTGTAACCCTGCTTTATGGGAATATTCCGGGGATAACCTAGGTGTCTGAGGGCACATGCGTCCTTAACACCGGACGCTGGGCACTCAGATACCTGTAAATACCCCCGCACAGTGCCCTTGAGAGGCTAGATTAACAGAGCTATTGCCATGTCGTGCGAAAACCCTGTTTACGTTGCTACACTCCCCCGTTGGATCAACTTGCACCGGAGAGCAAGTTCTAACAAAGACATCATATGAACTCCTTACCGGTAAAAAGCCCAATATTACGTATTTTAGAGTCTTTGGTAGCAAATGCTTTATTCTTGTTAAAAGAGGTAGAAAATCTAAATTTGCTCCTAAGACTGTAGAAGGCTTTTTACTAGGATATGATTCAAACACAAGGGCATATAGAGTCTTTAACAAGTCCTCTGGACAAGTTGAAGTTTCTTGTGACGTTGTGTTTGACGAGACTAACGGCTCTCAAGTAGAGCAAGTTGATCTTGATGAGATAGGTGATGAAGAGGCTCCATGCATTGCGCTAAGGAACATGTCCATTGGGGATGTGTGTCCTAAGGAATCCAAAGAGCCTCCAAATGCACAAGATCAACCATCCTCCTCCACGCAAGCATCTCCACCAACTCAAAATGAGGATGAGGCTCAAGTTGATGAAGGAGAAGATCAAAGAGATGAGCCACCTCAAGATGACGACAATAATCAAGGGGGAGATGAAAATGATCAAGACAAGGAGGATGAAGAACCGAGACCGCCACACCCAAGAGTCCACCAAGCAATACAACGAGATCATCCTGTCGACACCATCCTCGGCGACATTCATAAGGGGGTAACCACTAGATCTCGTGTTGCACATTTTTGTGAGCATTACTCTTTTGTTTCCTTTATTGAGCCACACAGGGTAGAGGAAGCACTACAAGATTCGGATTGGGTGGTGGCGATGCAAGAGGAGCTCAACAACTTCACTAGGAATGAGGTATGGCATTTAGTTCCACGTCCTAACCAAAATGTTGTAGGAACCAAGTGGGTCTTCCGCAACAAGCAAGACGAGCATGGTGTGGTGACAAGGAACAAAGCCCGACTTGTGGCCAAGGGATATTCACAAGTCGAAGGTTTGGATTTCGGTGAAACCTATGCACCTGTAGCTAGGCTTGAATCAATTCACATATTACTTGCCTATGCTATTTACCATGGCTTTAAGCTTTACCAAATGGACGTGAAAAGTGCCTTCCTCAATGGACCAATCAAGGAAGAGGTCTATGTTGAGCAACCTCCCGGCTTTGAAGATAGTGAGTACCCTAATCACGTATACAAACTCTCTAAGGCGCTTTATGGGCTCAAGCAAGCCCCAAGAGCATGGTATGAATGCCTAAGAGATTTCCTTATCACTAATGGCTTCAAAGTCGGAAAGGTCGATCCTACTCTATTCACTAAAACTCTTGACAATGATTTGTTTGTATGCCAAATTTATGTTGATGATATTATATTTGGGTCTACTAACGAATCTACATGTGAGGAATTTAGTAGGATCATGACAAAGAAATTCGAGATGTCGATGATGGGGGAGTTGAAGTACTTCTTAGGATTTCAAGTGAAGCAACTCCAAGAGGGCACCTTCATTAGCCAAACAAAGTATATTCAAGACATTCTAAACACGTTTGGAATGAAGGATGTCAAGCCCATCAAGGCACCCATGGGAACCAATGGGCATCTCGACTTCGACACGGGAGGTAAATCCATCGATCAAAAGGTATACCGGTCGATGATAGTCTCTTTACTCTATTTATGTGCATCTCGACCGGACATTATGCTTTCCGTATGCATGTGTGCAAGATTCCAAGCCGACCCTAAGGAAGCTCAACTTACGGCCATAAAACGAATCTTGAGATATTTGGTTTATACTCCTAAGTTTGGGCTTTGGTACCCTCGGGGATCCACATTTGATTTAATTGGTTATTCGGATGCCGATTGGGCGGGGTGTAAGGATTAATAGAAAGAGCACATCGGGGACTTGTCAGTTTTTGGGAAGATCCTTGGTGTCTTGGGCTTCAAAGAAGCAAAATTCCGTCGCTCTTTCTATCGCCGAAGCCGAGTATATTGCCGCAGGACATTGTTGCGCGCAATTGCTTTGGATGAGGCAAACCCTTAGGGACTATGGTTACAAATTAACCAAAGTTCCTCTTCTATGTGATAATGAGAGTGCAATCCGCATGGCGGATAATCCCGTTGAGCATAGCCGCACTAAACACATAGCCATTCGGTATCATTTCTTAAGGGATCACCAACAAAAGGGAGATATCGAGATTGCATATATTAACACTAAAGATCAATTAGCCGATATCTTTACCAAGCCACTTGATGAACAAACCTTTAACAAACTTAGGCATGAGCTAAATATTCTTGATTCTAGGAATTTCTTTTGATGTCTTGCACACTTACCTCATAGGTATACCTTTGATCATGTCTCTTTTATATATGCTATGACTAATGTGTTTTCAAGTGGATTTCAAACCAAGTCATAGGTGTATTGAAAGGGAATTGGAGTCTTCAGCAAAGACAAAGGCTTCCACTCCACTCCATCAACTCATCCTTCGTCGTCGCTCCGAGCAACTCTTCGTCTTTGGTGTAATCTTCACTCATATTTTATTTGCCAAAGGGGAGAAAGTAATTTCCAAGGGCTTATATTTCACTCAAGTATCCGTTTTTGGCGATTCATGCCAAAGGGGGAGAAAGTATTAGCCCAAAGCAAAAGGACCGCACCACCACCCTTATTTTAAAAAGAGTTTTTCAAATTGGTATCTTATTATGTTCAAATGGGGGAGAAAGTAGCACCTTCAAAAATTGATATCTTAAAACCCTCTTGAACACTAAGAGGAGGAATTTATTGAGGGGGAGTTTTGTTTAAGTCAAAGGAAAAGCATTTGAAACAGGGAGAGAAAATTTCAAATCTTGAAAATGCTTCTCAAAATCTCATTCATTTACCTTTGACTATTTGCAAAAGAACTTTGAACAGAATTTACAAAAGAATTCGCAAAAACAAAACATGTGGTGCAAGCGTGGTCCAAAATGTTAAAAATAAAGAAACAATCCATGCACATCTTATGAGTATTTATATTGGCTCAATTCTAAGTAACCTTTGCACTTACATTATGCAAACTAGTTCAATTATGCACATCTATACTTGCTTTGGTTTGTGTTGGCATCAATCACCAAAAAGGGGGAGATTGAAAGGGAATTAGGCTTACACCTATTTCCTAATTGTTTTTGGTGGTTGAATTGCCCAACACAAATAATTGGACTAACTAGTTTGCTCTAGTCTATAAGTTCTACAGGTGCCAAAGGTTCACAATAAGCCAATAAAAAGACCAAGAAAAGGGTTCAAACAAGAGAGCAAAAGGCAACCCGGAAGGCACCCTGTTCTGGCGCACCGGACTGTCCGGTGTGCCATCGGACATTGTCCGGTGCACCACCGGACAGTGTCCGGTGCACCAGGGATCTCGACGCCCAACTCTTCACCTTCGGGAATTTTCAGACGAGCTCCGCTATAATTCACCGGACTGTCCGGTGAGTCACCGAACAGTGTCCGGTGCACATCGGTCTGTCCGGTGTGCCAGCGGAGCAACGGCTACTACGGCGCCAACGGTCACCTGCAGAGGCATTTAATGCGCGCCAGAGCGCGCAGAAGTCAGGCACGCGCGAGGCGACGCACCAGACAATCTACAGTACCTGTCCGGTGCACCACCGGACAGCCAGGAGACCCCACCAGTCAGAGCTCCAACGGTCGAACCCTAACGGCCGGGTGACGTGGCTGGCGCACCGGACACTGTCCGGTGGCGCACCAGACTGTCCGGTGCGCCCGTCGACAGCAGCCTCCACCAACGGTCAAGTTTGGTGGTTGGGGCTATAAATACCCCAACCACCCCACATTCAAGTCATCCAAGTTTTCCACTCTTCTACACCTTACAAGAGCTAGCATTCAATACAAGACACACAAAAGAGATCAAATCCTCTCCCAACTCCACACAAAGCTTTAGTAATTAGAGAGAGTGATTTGTTGTGTTCATTTGAGCTCTTGCGCTTGGATCGCTTCTTTTCTTTCTCATTCTTCTTGTGATCAAACTCATTTGTAATCGAGGCAAGGGACACCAATTGTGTGGTGGTCCTTGCGGGGACTTTGTGTCCCGTGTGATTGAGAAGAGAAGCTCACTCGGTCTAAGTGACCGTTTGAGAGAAGGAAAGGGTTGAAAGAGACCCGGTCTTTTGTGACCACCTCAACGGGGAGTAGGTTTGCAAGAACCGAACCTCGGTAAAACAAATCCTTATGTCTCACTCTTTATTTGCTTGCGATTTGTTTTACGCCCTCTCTCTCGGACTCGTTCTTATTTCTAACGCTAACCCGGCTTGTAGTTGTGTTTAAGTTTGTAAATTTCAGATTCGCCCTATTCACCCCCCTCTAGGCGACTTTCACCTATTTGACCATCTATACCTGCTGCGGGTACGCAAGCGTGATGAGGCATGTCACTGCATGCACTGACATGCAAATTGAGAATGTTTTAGGTCGTTTTTTCATTAATTTTTATAATTAGAAGATTTAATCATTGAACCAATTTCATATTTATGTTCATGATCTTTTTTGAATAAATTAGACCGTTCATGCTATATATATTTGAAAAAAAATCACATATTTATCTATTGCTAAACAAACGTTGTCTGCATCAATCCTGTATGAGTACAAACAATCAAACAAATATGGGTTGCGTGAGTGGCAACACATATTTAAAGGACTCATCTCTTGTTGCAGCCCATTTCCTCCCTTTTCCATAGGAAAATCATGTCGAACTGCATAGCAGTTAGATTATTTCTTCATTTTTGTTCATCAGTGGTCTTACGTCGAATACCATGACTGTGACTGACGATAGCCTATCCAAGGCAACGAAGAAGACTGGCGTGGAGCAGTATCGTCTGGCCTTTCTTGCTCCACACAACATTGCCGTCGTTGAAGCCGAGACCAAAAAGGAGGTGATGCGCGAGACAGGAAGCTTCTGAGCCAGCGCAAGAAGGAAACGAGAGGCGTCAGCGTGGGAGGGAACAGTCGATAGTGAGCGGTCACGTGTGCGCCACATTTTGCGGATGACAAAGGCACTCTATAGTTTAGAGGCGATACCGAGTCTTTGTTGGAGGCGTGGCGAACGTCTTCATGCGTTATATTTATGGTACATAGCGTTTTAGCAGCACTTGTTGGAGACAACCTAAGCCCATCTATGTTCCTAACTAGGGAGGGATGGAAGTCGCACCAACATACGTGGATGTCCCACGGATTTAACATTCATTGGATATGGGTTTGAATGTTAAATTTCATCAATGGGTCTATATCTGATCCGATCTATAAAATAATTAATTGGGCTAAAGTGTGACTTTTCACCCATGAGTGCCTAATGACCCCAAAATACTAACTTTGAGTCCTTGTTCACACATAATTTTAGCCAAGGCTAACAAAATCCTAGGTCATCTACTCACCTTTACTTCATTAAAATGTGAATTGATAATGCATTATATACTATGTTCTTCTAAATAATTATATTAGTGGGTTTCTATATAATTATATGTGTTTTTCTTGCTATTTGTGAAGCTTTTGATCATCCCATGGGCGCAGGAGTAAAAATCCACTCGTTAGGTATTATATGTGCGGGTGTGGCTTTGATATTCGGGTGTCAATATGGATGGATGTTTGTTTCTCCTGTACTGCACCCACCAATTGCCATCCCTATTCTTAACATCTTTTGTCTAGAAACAAAGTAACGAAAGATTATATACATAGTTATATATATATATGATTTAACATAACTTTATAAAAAATAGCACAATGACTAATGCAATACAAACGGAAATTTAAAAAGTGGATTGGCATAATCTATCAAATGTTGATTAGATAAGGTTGTGCATTTCTCTACCTCTATTATATTAAAGCATCAGTTTCATGCACACACCAGTTTCCCCGCTTCTCAACTAACAAATGGGTCGTTACGTCATAGATGAGTCTTGAAAAATCACTCAAGTCTAACACAAAAAGAAGTCACATATAGCACAGCGATCCCATATAGTACCATCTCGCTAGCTAAAGGAGGACGAGCGACTGAACGACCTATAAGGGTCAAACTACTTTTCTCGGTCTTTTAGCTAAGACAAGATATAATATTTCTTCTTATCAATTTAATATACGTGGATCATATGTTCACTTTCATTTAAATTTATTTTTTATTGGTAAAAAATATGATTGCGTCTTGTTCCTATAAAAAAGGATTGAGCTCCTTTTGAACTCATACATTTCTTAGTCTTTTGGCTAAAATAAAGTATAATATTTGTTTTTAATATCAGTTTAATATGTGGTATATGGACCATATGTTCACTCTAATATTAAATTTATTTTTTATAGATAACAAATACGATTACACATGAGCATTGTACTAATAGAAGTTCAAAAAGTTAGTTTTTTTTCTTATCTGTTAGCGATACACCTAAGAGCAGTCCCAACTCAAGACACTATTTATAGGTAGTCCCAGCCCAAGACACTATTTATAGTTTCTGTAGCCTCCACGTCATCTAGAAACTACTACTAGACACTACGTCTCCAATGCAAACATCAATATTACTTAACTGGATTTAATACTCCTCTTCTCTCATTGTGTCTTGGACATCGCGTTGAAACTAAGTCTTATATAAGACCTATATTCTTACTCTTTCTTCATTTAATTGTTTGCCACATCATCGTTTAGCCTATATGGCAGCTAAATTAATACTATAGAAACTGTCTGACATAGAGGATTAAGACTGCTATAAAATCTTACCTTCAAGATAGAACTTCAACACGTCTAGCGTGGTTGGTTCAAGGGGGTCTTCGATCTTCCTCTCAGTTTCTGCATCGATTGTCACGCTGGTTTGACCTGCACATAAACAATTATTAGTGGATTGCCCTATGGTTTCTATATTTAAAATATTTGCAATATCTATTCTTCGTTGAACATAAATGATTGTGAGTTCTAGTAGTTAGAACTTAGACATCGGAGGAAGGAAGGATGGCGACGGTTCGAACCCTAGCACTAGGCTCATTTTTGGTGAGTTATAGTGGTTAGAATATAGGCATGGGATGGAGGAGGTCGACGGTTCGAACTCTAGTACTAGGCTCATTTTTTGACATTTATTTTGAGAGCTTGTATGTCGAGAAGATGGGAGGATTGTATGTTGATTGAAGCAAAATTGAGGGGGGTTTCCAAAAGTTTACGACCATGGAAACGTTGAACCATGAAAACTGGTGCTTTTACAATAGTAGAGAATGGCTCAACTGTGCTAGTAGACCATAAAATATGTGTGACTAAATATAAAAGAGAAATAATAATAATAATAATAATAATAATAATAATAATAATAATCATCATCATCATCTTAATCCAAAGATCTTTGACTTAGAACCAAACAAGCAAAGTGATGTCATGTCATCACCTTGAACTGCTCCTCTTATAATATCTGCTGTCCTCCTTTGACCATGCATTGTATTGTATTGTACTCCCTCCCTCCATCCATAAATATAAGACATGTTGATTTTTTTAAAAAGTTTAATCACTTGTTTTATTTAAAATATTTATTCGAAAATGTAAAGTTTTAAGTCACGCTTAAACAACTGATAAAATAAATCACAATAAAAAAATGATAACTCATGATTTTTTAATAAGACAAATAAATATATAATTAAAGTTGTCGAAAAAAATCAACAACTTCATATATTTATGAACAGATGTAGTACCAGCCACCTTGAACAAATTTGTATCATCCATTATGTTCATAGCACGTTTTCACTATTTGCTATAAAAAATATCATAAGGCCTTGTATAAAAACTAAATTAATTTATATTTCTAACAATGCCAATTGGCTTAGAGCATGAGAAGAATTCTAAATTTAGATTCGTTTGACCCGAGAAAGAGTCATGCATGAGATGAAATAGATTAGAGCAAAACAAGCATAAAAAGTAGTACTCTCTTTGTTCCAATTTATAATTTATTTGACTTTTTAGCTCACGTTTAACTAGCTCGTCATATTAAAAAACATCATTATTATTAATTTTTACTGTGATATCGTTTAGTATATAATATCTTTAAGTATAGCTTTGAATTTTTATTTTTTTTCAAAAAAGAATAGGATGAGTCGGTCAAAATTTATGTAAAAAGTAAAACGAACTATAAATTGAGATGGAGGTGTTTAGTTTCTGTGGACTAATTTTTAGTCTCTTCATTTTATTTCATTTTTGTTCCTAAATTATCACATACGAAAACTTAAACTTGTATTTTAATTTCCGTATTTAACAATTTAGGTACTAAAATAGAATACAATAGATGGACTAAAAATTAGTTTCTAGGGACCAAACACCTCTAACTTTGATGAGAACTCGATGTAAAAACATAAATGGTTATCTCATCAGTAGAAAAAAAGATGTAGTGAATGAGGTGACCACCTCGCAGGCTCGCATCGTCGAGAACCCGTGCATAACTCTAAAGGCCATATCCTATTCCGGCTAACTCTGAAGCTCTACAGGATGAGAACCAAATCCATGGAGTCTCCAGGCCTTCGAGGTTCTCTAAGACGAGGATCAATCCCTAGCTCGGCCATGTCTAAAGGCCTCTAGAGACTGAGGGTATGTTTGGTTTGTCTTTGATTTTTGTCCTTTAAAAACCAAAAGCTAAATCAAAGGGTTAGATTTAAGAAGCAATTTTTTTCTAAAGGTCCACTTTCTCACCGTGCAAAACTGAAAGCATATCTAGACCTACTTTTACTAACATTCAAATGGAACTGTGAAAATATATATGGAATAATTTTTAGCGGCTTTTAGTGGTTTCTACCAATAGATTTTTACCTTTTTAACAGCTCACATCGCATATCAGCTTTTTTTTACAGCTCATAACTAAAAACAGTTTTTTTTCACAGTCACAATCCAATCAAATAGACCATAAAACCAATGAAGCCATAACCAAAAATCTTACAAGCATTCCTCATAATGCCTCTAAGACTGACTCCAACAGAGGCCAGCCAAATCGAGCTGTACATCCACTTTTGCTACTTTGGCCACAAGTTTTTGCCACTTTGGCTAGCGCATGGACTTGAGCTGTCCAGTCATATAAAGAGTACATCCAACAGATAAATCAAATTATCCAGTCATTTATTTTTTTTTACAAATTTTATAAGGATCTAACACAAGTTTTTAATGCATTGTATCCTCTCGCGTGGGCTCCAAAAGCAAATGGCTGGTGCGTTTTTGATAGCTACTAGTTTACCTCCCTCTCTTCCCATCCTTTTTATCTGGCCTAAATGGCTTTGCTGTTGGAGACTACAGTCATGTACTATAGTGGTACTAGGCCAGCTATATTGGCTTTGGCTAGCACGTTGGAGGTAGCCAGGCGGCACAACCTTGGGTAGCCAGGCGGCACAACCTTGGGTAGTTACGGCCCCGATGCCACATATGCCTTCAATATTTATATTTAGGTTAGACAAGTTATTGGACAAAATACATTCAAGTTGATATTAATCATATCTGAAAGAAATGCATGTTACTACAGATTCATAAACTTGGTTTGATATCGTTATTGACATTAGAAATAGTGATTATGTATGATATTTTCCCACTTCCTAGAGTCTAGAGACATTAGTTAGGTAGGAGATTTACACTAGATGTTTGGGAATTAGATGCATCAACAAAGGCTTTAGTTCTAATGTATTTTCGGGTTTCCTTAGATCAAATTGATCCAAGTAAAGCATAACAAACAGGAAAATAGTAGCAATGTCTTGAATACTAGCATGTTGTTTGTAGTAAATTTATTTCAGAGACATGGAAAAAGAAGAAAACTCATCTTGACACCTTTTAAAGTTGGAACATATACGTACAGTTGGAAAGGTCGTTTTCTAATTGTCTAAGGAAAAAACATATTTAGGCCAAACTACAAACCTATTACTTGTAGTAGAAGATTTAGTGAAGAATTGTTTTTGTTGTGTGAATGTTTATTCAGTATTTTCATATCGTCCGATTAATCATGATTTGTTAAGAAATCAGTGATTGGAAATTGACTAGGTGCATCGAGTTGATTAGTTTGGTTGGTTTACCAATCAATCAATTAATCATCTATTAGCAAGTTTCTCGTACTTTGCTACGGTTGTTATATATCATATAATTGAGATATTTATTCAAATATAATTATTGTTTATTTCTAAACATTAAGTTATATGTGGTTAGCCTTAAATTTTTGGAGCAGAGGACATGGATTCGAGTGCTCACTCTCTACTATTTTTTTGCAAGCGAATTCAGAGTATCAGCACGGTAGGTGAGGCCGAGTAGTATAGATTAGTTCCAGCCACCAGCCACCAGCCACCTATGTATACACAAAAAAAAACATCTTTGTTTTTGTCTATTCCGTGCTTTGGAAGATTAATGCCCTGATGCCCTCAATAATCAGAAACAACTTAGCAGGTCAGGTTGCTAGACGAGATGACTTGGGGGCCCGTGGACAATCGAGTAAACAAGGGACACGACACCAGCTGGGAACATCTTCCCGGACTTCTTGAAGTGCGACCCCATCACCGACAGAAGCGCGACCGATGTACCTGCAACGCGGAATCGACGACGACGTCATGCGAAAGAATTCAGGTCGGTCGGGTCGAACTTCCAAGCAAAGAAAATTGCCAAAGGATCATAAAGAAAAAAAAAAGGAATCTTCATACCTAAACCAATCGACCATGCAAAGACAGGTCTATCAGGGAGTTGAGTGTGGACGTAGTACAGGACCAGGGCTGAAGTGCCTCCTGCAGCCAAGGATTTCTGGCTTCCACTCTTCATATATTCCACTAGATCATTTTGCGCGCTTAAACTACTTGAACAAAACAATAATCATCCCATCAATTTGGCACACAAGTAAAAAAGGAACACATATAATAAATGGCAAACTAATCTAAAGTTGTTGTGGCAGTCAACAAGCATGCAAACATAGTGGTTATGTCTAGATCTTACATTACATAGCGCGGCAACAGTTCGCGACCAAGCAACATTACAAGCATTAGGTAGTGTCACCGTAAAAGCAAACATAGTGCTAACAACATTATTCACAAGTCTAGAAATGAGTGAGTTACAACTTTTTTGGGTAGCGACCATTGTAAACAAAAGCTAACAATAGCTGAGAGCATCTAGAGGGGGTGAATAGGTGATCTTGTAAAAACTTAAACTTATAGCCACAAAACTTGGTTAAGTGTTAGCACAATAGAATTAAGTGGCTAAGGACCGAGCTCTTGTGAAACACAATGGTCACAAATAAAACAAGCACAAGAGACACGATGATTTATCCCGTGGTTCGGCCAAGTATAAGACTTGCCTACTCCACGTTGTGGCGTCTCAATGGACGAGGGTTGCACTCAACCCCTTTCAAGTGATCCAATGATCGACTTGAATACCATGGTGTTTTTCTTTCTTTAACTCTTTCCCGTTTGCGAGGAATCTCCACAACTTGGAGTCTCTCGCCCTTACAACAAAGATCAAAGTGAAAGCACTAGAGTAAGGGAGGGAAGCACACACACAAATCCGCAGCAATACGCACACACATAGCCAAGACTTGAGCTCGAATGAATCGCAACAAGTTCACCACTAGAACGGAGCTCAAATCACTAAGAAAGTCAATCAAGTGCGCGAAGACGGAGTGTGGAAGATTTAGAATGCTCAAAGTATGCTTTTGTATCTCCTCCATGCACCTAGGGGTCCCTTTTATAGCCCCAAGGCAGCTAGGAGCCGTTGGAAGCATTCTTGGAAGGCAATTCTTGCCTTCTGTCGGGTGGCGCACCGGACAGTCCGATGCACCACCGGACATCCACTGTTCATTGTCCAGTGCGGATCTCCTTCCATTCCTGGCGCAGCCGACCATTGGATCTTCGGGCTGGTTGGCGCACCGGACACTGTCCGGTGTACACCGGACAGTCCGGTGCCCCCAGCCGACCGTTGGCGTGGGCCACGCGTCGCGCGCGGATTGCGCGGTCGACCGTTGCTCTGGCGGCCGTTGGCTCACCGGACAGTCCGGTGCACCACCAGATAGTCCGGTGAATTATAGTCGTACGCCGCCGACGAATTCCCGAGAGTGGCCAGTTCGCCAGAGCTCAGCATGGCCAGCATGGCGCACCGGACAGTCCGGTGCACCCAGACTGAGCAGCAGTTGGCTGTACACAGCCAATTCTTTTCCATTCCTTTTCTTTTCCTGATTCTAGCACTTAGACAAATATATTAGTACACAAAAACCAATGTACTAAGTCTAGAACCATACCTTCTTGTCGATTTGCACTTCATCCATATTGGCATATAATTACTCACTCAATATGTGTTGGGCACTTAATCACCAAAATATACTAGAAATGGCCCAAGGGCACATTTCCTTTTCAATCTCCCCCTTTTTGGTGATTTATGCCAACACATCAAAAAACAACAAATAGAAGTGCAACACCAATGCAATTGAAAACAAAGATAGTCTTTGACAAGATTTGACATATTTGGATCGTTCTTCGCCACCACTTGGTTTGTTTTTGCAAATCAAATTTATTTTCCTATCTCTAAGTTAAACACACATGTTTAGACACAAGGAGAGATAATCCAAGAGTAAAAATGATTAAGAGCCAAAAAACTCCCCCTTTTTTCCATGATCAAACATTCTCCCCACAAGAGACCAGATTTTGATAGTAAGAGTTATTTTGCCAAATCAAAAGTTCTACTCTACTCTTTTTCAAAAAAAATTCACAAGTGGTAGCTGATCCATTTGCTTTGGCCTTATTTTCTCCCCCTTTGGCATTAAGCACCAAAACGGGATCAATCTTGGCCCTTAAACCCCATTGCCTCACCAAAATCGTCGATTACGAGTAAAAAGGCAATGAGAGTATGGAGATGAACTTGGAATAAATTACCCTCTCATCGGAGTGCAGTGGAAGTCTTGCATGGTCCAAGTTCACCTTTCCCTTTCAATCCACCTTTGAGACTAGATTGAGTAAACTCAAGCACACGATTAGTTTCAAAGGGTCGAGTTGTAGCACATCTCCTCCTAAATATGTGCACCATTCACACATGGACTTATGATGTCCGGGGATCTCGTGCACAACTTGATCACCATAAGTAAGCAATAGTATGCATAAAGGAACATGATCAAAGACATAAAATACATGTATGCTATAGATCAATCCAAGTTATGCGAATCTAAGACATTTAGCTCACTACACAGCCTGCAAAAGGTCTTCTCATCTAAAAGCTTGGTAAAGATATCGGCTAGTTGATTCTCGGTGCTAACATAAAACACTTTGATATCCCCCTTTTGCTGGTGATCTCTCAAAAAGTGATGTCGGATGTCTATGTGCTTAGTGCGGCTGTGTTCAACAGGATTGTCCGCCATGCGGATTGCACTCTCATTATCACATAGGAGTGGAACTTTGCTCAGATTGTGGCCAAAGTCCCGGAGGGTTTGCCTCATCCAAAGTAGTTGCGCGCAACACTGTCCTGCGGCAACATACTCGGCCTCAGCGATGGATAGGGCAACAGAAGTTTGTTTCTTAGAACTCCAAGACACCAGGGACCTTCCTAGGAATTGGCACGTCCCTGATGTACTCTTCCTATCAACCTTGCATCCAGCATAATCAGAGTCTGAGTATCCAATCAAGTCAAAGGTTGACCCCTTTGGATACCAGATCCCAAAGCAAGGCGTAGCGACTAAATATCTAAGAATTCGCTTAACGGCCACAAGGTGACACTCCCTTGGGTCGGATTGAGATCTAGCACACATGCATACGCTTAGCATAATATCCGGTCTACTAGCACATAAATAAAGCAAAGAACCTATCATAGACCGGTATACCTTTTGATCAACAGACTTACCTCCTTTGTTGAGGTCAACATGTCCGTCGGTTCCCATTGGAGTCTTTGCGGGCTTGGCGTCCTTCATCCCGAACAGCTTGAGCAAGTCTTGCGTGTACTTTGTTTGAGAGATGAAGGTGCCATCCTTGAGTTGCTTCACTTGGAACCCAAGGAAGTAGTTTAACTCGCCCATCATCGACATCTCAAATTTCTGAGTCATCACCCTGCTAAACTCTTCACAAGACTTTTGGTTAGTAGAACCAAATATTATGTCATCGACATAAATTTGGCACACAAATAAGTCACCATCACAAGTCTTAGTGAATAGAGTTGGATCGGCTTTCCCAACCTTGAAAGCATTAGCAATTAGAAAATCTCTAAGGCATTCATACCATGCTCTTGAGGCTTGCTTAAGTCCATAGAGCTCCTTAGAGAGCTTACACACGTGGTCGGGGTACCATTCATCCTCAAAGCCAGGGGGTTGCTCTACGTACACCTCCTCCTTGATTGGCCCGTTGAGGAAAGTGCTCTTCACATCCATTTGGAACAACCTGAAGGAATGGTGAGTAGCATAGGCTAACAAAATGCGAATAGACTCTAGCCTAGCTACAGGAGCAAAAGTCTCCTCAAAGTCCAAACCTGCGACTTGGGCATAACCTTTTGCCACAAGTCGAGCCTTGTTCCTTGTCACCACTCCGTGCTCGTCTTGCTTGTTGTGGAACACCCACTTGGTTCCCACAATGTTTTGCTTTGGACGTGGCACCAGGGTCCAAACTTCATTCCGCTTGAAGTTATTTAGCTCTTCCTGCATGGCCAACACCCAGTCCGGATCTAGCAAGGCCTCTTCTACCCTGAAAGGCTCAATAGAAGAGACAAAAGAGTAATGCTCACAAAAATTAACTAATCTAGAGCGAGTAGTTACTCCCTTGCTTATATCACCCAAAATCTGGTCGACGGGATGATTCCTTTGAATCGTTGCTCGGATTAGAGTGGGAGGGGTCTGTGGTGCTTCTTCCTCCATAACTTGATCATTTTGTGCTCCCCCTTGATCACACGCCTCTTCTTGATGAACCTGTTCATCATCTTGAGTTGGGGGGGGGGGGGTGCACCATTGTTGAGGAAGAAGGTTGATCTTGCTCTTTTTGATCCTGTGGTCGCACATCTCCAATCACCATGGTGCGTATTGCGGCCGTTGGAACATCATCTTCATCTACATCATCAAGATCAACTTGCTCTCTTGGAGAGCCATTAGTCTCATCAAATACAACGTCGCTAGAGACTTCAACCAAACTCGATGATTTGTTGAAGACCCTATACGCCTTTGTATTTGAGTCATAACCTAACAAAAACCCTTCTACAGCTTTGGGAGCAAATTTGGAATTCCTACCTTTCTTCACTAGAATGTAACATTTACTCCCAAATACACGAAAATATGAAACGTTGGGTTTGTTACCAGTTAGAAGTTCGTACGACGTCTTCTTGAGGAGGCGATGAAGGTAGACCCGGTTTATGGCGTGGCAAGCTGTGTTCACAGCTTCTGACCAAAACCGTTCGGGCGTCTTGAATTCACCAAGCATCGTCCTCGCCATGTCTATAAGCGTCCTGTTCTTCCTCTCTACCACACCGTTTTGCTGTGGTGTGTAGGGAGCGGAGAACTCATGCTTGATTCCTTCCTCCTCAAGGTACTCCTCCACTTGAAGATTCTTGAACTCGGACCCGTTGTCGCTACTTATCTTTTTCACCTTGAGCTCAAATTCGTTTTGAGCTCTCCTTAGGAAGCGCTTTAGGGTCCCTTGGGTTTCTGTTTTATCCTGCAAAAAAAATACCCAAGTGAAGCGGGAAAAATCATCAACAATAACAAGACCATACTTACTTCCCCCGATGCTGAGGTAGGTGACAGGTCCGAAGAGGTCCATGTGAAGTAGCTCCAAAGGTCTTGATGTGGTCATCACATTCTTGCTATGATGAGAACTTCCCACATGTTTACCTGCTTGACAAGCTGCACAAGGTCTATCTTTTTCGAAAGTTACATTGGTTAGACCTAACACATGTTCTCCCTTTAGAAGTTTATGGAGGTTCTTCATCCCAACATGTGCTAGACGACGATGCCACAGCCAACCCATGCTAGTCTTAGCGATTAAGCATGCATCTAGAACAGCCTCCTCCTTCAAAAAATCAACTAAATAGAGTTTGCCATCTAGTACACCCTTAAAAGCTAATGAACCTTCACTCCTTCTAAAGACAGACACATCTACATTGGTAAATAAGCAATTGTAACCCATATTACATAGTTGACTAACGGACAACAAGTTATACCCGAGCGATTCAACTAAGAACACATTAGATATGGAATGCTCGGATGAAATAGCTATTTTTCCTAGTCCTTTAACCTTGCCTTGATTCCCGTCTCCAAAGATGATCGAATCTTGGGAATCTTTGTTCTTGACGTAGGAGGTGAACATCTTCTTCTCCCCTGTCATGTGGTTTGTGCATCCGCTGTCGATAATCCAGCTTGAGCCCCCGGATGCATAAACCTGCAAGACAAATTAGGCTTGGGTTTTAGGTACCCAACTCTTGTTGGGTCCTACAAGGTTAGTAACAATAGCCTTAGGGACCCAAATGCAAGTCTTGTCTCCCTTGCATTTGGCCCCCAATTTCCTAGCAACCACTTTCTTATTTTTACTTGAGAGTACAAAATCAGTGTTGCAGGCATGAAAAACAGTAGCAGATTCATTTTGCATTTTCCTAGGCACATGATGAACAACATTGTTTCTAGGCATATTTCTACTATGCACAAAGGAAGAACTTGAAACAATCATCGCATATGAATCATAAGCATTATAACTCCTATTATAATGAGCATTCCTAGTAAATTTTCTATCATAAATAAATGCATGATTCTTTTGACTGCTACTAGCCATAGGAGCCTTCCCTTTCTCCTTGTTGAGAATGGGAGCCTTTTGACTTGTTAAGTTCTTGGCTTCCCTTCGAAAGCCAAGCCCATCCTTAATTGAGGGATGTCTACCAATGGTGTAGGCATCCCTAGCAAATTTTAATTTGTCAAAGTCATCTTTGCAAGTCTTAAGTTGGGCATTAAGACTTGCCACTTCATCATTTAATTTTGCAATAGAAGTAAGGTGCTCAACACATGCATCAATATTGAAATCCTTACACCTATTACAGATCACAACGTGCTCTACACAAGGACTAGATTTATTAACTACTTTTAGCTTAGCATTTAAATCATCATTCAAAATCTTCAAGCTAGAAATAGATTCATTGCAAATAGATAACTCAGAAGATAGTAATTCATTCCTTTTAATCTCTAAGGCAAGAAACTTTTGAACACTAACAAATTTGTCATGTTCCTCATACAAAATGTCCTCTTGCCTCTCTAGCAGTCTATCTTTTCATTCAATGCATCAATCAACTCATTAAACTTTTCTACTTTAGCTCTATCTAATCCTTTAAACAAGCTAGTGTAGTCTACTTCATCATCACTAGAGTCCTCATCACTAGAAGTAGAGTACTTAGGAGTTTCTCGAGTGTTTACCTTCTTCTCCTTTGCCATTAGGAAAGTATGGCGCTCATTGGGGAAGAGCGATGATTTGTTGAAGGCCGAGGCGGCGAGTCCTTCGTCGTCGGAGTCGGACGAAGAACAATCCAAGTCCCACTCTTTGCCAAGGTGCGCCTCGCCCTTCGCCTTCTTGTAGGCCTTCTTTTTCTGCCTCTTCCCATGTCTTTCGTCTCCCTGGTCATTTTCATTATCGGGACATTTTGCAAAAAAATGACCTGTCTTACCGCACTTGAAGTAGGAACGCTTTCCTTTTGCCTTGTTCTTGTTTGAGTACTCCTTGTGTCCCTTCAATGTGGTCTTAAGCGCTTGATAATGAGGGCCATTTCATCCTCGTTTAGCCCGGCCGCTTCAACTTGCGCCACCTTGCTAGGTAGCGTCTCCCTGCTACTTGTTGCTTTGAGAGCAACAGTTTGAGGCTCGTAGATGGGCATTGAACCATGCAATGCCTCATCAACGTATCTTGCTTCCTTGATCATCATACGCCCTCTTACAAACTTTCTGAGTATTTCCTCGGGCGTCATCTTGGTGTACCTAGGATTCTCACGGATTGAGTTCATAAGATGATGATCAAGTACAGTGAAGGACCTGAGCATAAGTCGGACGACGTCGTGGTCTGTCCATCTCGTGCTTCCATAGCTCCTGATCTTGTTGACTAGGGTCTTGAGCCTGTTGTACGTTTGGGTTGGCTCCTCCCCCCTGATCATTGCGAACCTTCCCAGTTCACCTTCCACCATCTCCATCTTGGTGATCATGGTGGCATCATTCCCCTCATGAGAGATCTTGAGGGTATCCCAAATTTTCTTGGCGTTATCCAAGCCGCTCACCTTGTGGTACTCATCCCTGCACAAGGATGCTAGCAAAACAGTGGTAGCTTGTGCATTTTTGTGGATTTGCTCATTAATGAAAACGGGGTTATCAGTACTATCAAAAAGCATTCCGTTTTCAACAATCTCCCAAATACTTGGATGGAGAGAGAATAGGTGACTACGCATTTTGTGACTCCAAAATGAGTAGTCTTCTCCATCAAAGTGCGGAGGTTTCCCAAGTGGGATTGAAAGTAAATGAGCATTGGAGTTAACCGGAATACCAGAATAATCAAAAGAAAAGTTTGAATTAACCGGGTTTTTTTTCTCGTCGCCGTCGTCTTTTTGGGAAGAAGAGGACCCGTCACTGTCGTAGTAGACGATCTTCTTGATGCGCCTCTTCTTCTTCCCGTCTCTTTTCTTATGACTTGAGCCAGAGTCCGAGGGCTTATCATCTCTTGGCTCGTTGACGATGGACTCCTTTGTCTTGTCGTAGACCACCATACCCTTTCCCTTAGGATCCATCTCTTCGGGCGATTAGTCCCTTGCGTGAAGAGAACGGCTTTGATACCAATTGATAGCACCTAGAGGGGGGGGGGGTGAATAGGTGATCCTATAAAAACTTAAACTTATAGCCACAAAACTTGGTTAAGTGTTAGCACAATGGAATTAAGTGGCTAAGGACCGAGCTCTTGTGAAACACAATGGTCACAAATAAAACAAGCACAAGAGACACTATGATTTATCCCGTGGTTCGGCCAAGTATAACACTTGCCTACTCCATGTTGTGGCGTCCCAATGGACGAGGGTTGCACTCAACCCCTTTCAAGTGATCCAATGATCGACTTGAATACCACGGTGTTTTTCTTTCTTTAACTCTTTCTCGTTTGCGAGGAATCTCCACAACTTGGAGTATCTCGCCCTTACAACAAAGATCAAAGTGAAAGCACTAGAGTAAGGGAGGGAAGCACACACACAAATCCGCAGCAATACGCACACACACATCCAAGACTTGAGCTCGAATAAATCACAACAAGTTCACCACTAGAACAGAGCTCAAATCACTAAGAAAGTCAATCAAGTGCGCGGAGACGGAGTGTGGAAGATTCATAATGCTCAAAGTATGCTTTTGTATCTCTTCCATGCGCCTAGGGGTCCCTTTTATAGCCCCAAGGCAGCTAGGAGCCGTTGGAAGCATTCTTGGAAGGCAATTCTTGCCTTCTATCGGGTGGCGCACCGGACAGTCCGGTGCACCACCAGACATCCACTGTTCATTGTCCGGTGCAGATCTCCTTCCATTCCTGGCGCAGCCGACCGTTGGATCTTCGGGCTAGTTGGCGCACAGGACACTGTCCGGTGCACACCGGACAGTCCGGTGCCCCTAGCCGACCGTTGGCGTGGGCCTCGCGTCGCGCGCGGATTGCGCGGCCGACCATTGCTCTGGCGGCCGTTGGCTCACCGGACAGTCCGGTGAATTATAGTCGTACGCCGCCGACGAATTCCTGAGAGTGGCCAGTTCGCGAGAGCTCAGCCTGGCGCACCAGACACTGTCCGGTGCACCACCGGATAGTCCGGTGCACCCAGACTGAGCAGCAGTTGGCTGTACACAACCAACTCTTTTCCATTCCTTTTGTTTTCCTGATTCTAGCACTTAGACAAATATATTAGTACACAAAAACCAATGTACTAAGTCTAGAACCATACCTTCTTGTCGATTTGCACTTCATCCATATTGGCATATAATTACTCACTCAATATGTGTTGGGCACTTAATCACCAAAATATACTAGAAATGGCCCAAGGGCACATTTCTCTTTCAATAGCGATCACCTGGATCTACACATATATACATACAATATTTGCTTCTTTTCTGGATCCAAAATCGTTCGGCTTTAAAGTGCACAAAACTACTCTGGAATAAGGTTGGAATAATGGAATGCTCTGCAACGAAAAGGATAATAATAATATTACCACAATCCAATATATCTGAAGACACACTACATATATATGCAAATAGAAAAGTGGGTTGCTACATATATGCAAATAGAAAAGGAAAGAATGGTTACCTGTAGGTTGATAGAATTGGAATGCACTAAAAAATTTCTAATGTCTGTAAATTGAGCATGCGAGCCATCCAGTAGCGTCAAAGATACCGTGCATAAGAAAATATTGGAAAGTAAAATAAATGGTTACTGTTCTGTAACACATGTTAGTGACAAGAGAAAATAATTGTGTATCTGTACCTGGTATTATAACTGAAATGCTCTAGCCCTGCCATATATTTCTACACTAACTTTCTGTGCCATGAATGTTGGCAAGGGTGTGCTGAATGGTTGTAGATGATGAATTGATTTATGAAGTTTCAATGATGCATATGAAGCTAATTTTTAGCAGAAATAAACATGGGTATATCCTTAGCACTATCAAAGTTGCAGGTTCTTGACAAATGCAGCAGGTTTCATTCAGTACGCTTTGATACTTATACTAATTGTTTTGATAAAAGTAAATAAAGCTAGAAATTTCTTTCCTGAAACATACAAACAATCATTTTTGTATAGATGCAAATTATAGCGAAGCTATGCTGACAGGAGTCTATTCTGTAACAAGTAGGGGTGCTATTTTGCTCTAGTTCGATATAAAAGAGGGAAATATTATTAGGCCATAGAAAGATGACATCAGTAGCAGGCTAAGACAATTAAAATTGTTAATTCATCTTTAGTACTTAAACTTTATGTCCCAGAGTGGACCAATATTGAAAATCATTATGAAACATCAATCTTTATAATGAAGTCCCAACAAAAATAACATGATAGTTAGAAAGAACAACCTCAAATGCCGCCATGATTTGTCCCTTGGTGATATCTAATATCACACTTGAATCCAGTTAGACTTAATGGGAGAAATTTGGAACGGAAAAATAAAATAATTTGTCCAAAAACAACATGATCTAATGTCCTAGTGGTATGCTTCACATGTACATTCCCAATCCAATTAGACTCGATGGAACAACAAAATAGAAAAAATGGAATAACTTGTCCAAAAAACATACCCGCAGCCTGATGGTCCATTTGTATACTGCACATGTGCGTTCCATCAAAATGGAAAAACTGCATTGCTTCATCATGTAGCCACACTCTCATCCAAAAAAATCATTAATCAAACAGAGATCCAAAGAAACACAATATCCTAATTGAGTAAAGCATAATTCACTCCCAAAAAAGGCACATCCATGGACTAGATGTTGTTGGAGATCGAGTCCACGATCTAGGAGTCATTGTTTGGCACGTTAAGCATCTGCTCGTCCACCTCCCTGCTGCTCATCTTGTGGCAGAACATGGCGGACGCCGTCAGGCAGCAACCGTGGCGCGGGTCCACGACGCACATCATGTTCTTGGCGTCCCATATCTATTTTGGGAGTTTTGGCACAGCCAGGACGTGGTATTGCTAGGAGCCCCAGGAAGGTGAGCGACGCAAAGCCGACCATGAAGAACTGCAGGCGCGGGAACGTGATCAGGTTGACGGCTAGCCTACGAAGATCGGAGTTGAGCTGACCGGAGAAGCAAAGGCAGCAGGTGACACCGCTCATGGTGGCGGAGATGAGGTGGCTAAACGTCACCGAAGTTGGGCATGATGAGCTTGTACGCGCGGAAGCAGATGTCGTCTCGTAGAGCACCTTGTTGTCGAGCACCATGCAAGCACGATCGCCGCCACCTCCACAGGCACCACCTCGCGGCGAGCGGGGGCCAGCTAGTAGACAATCTAGGCGACGGTGTCGAGGGACTCGAGCGTATCAGCGAGCCTGCTGGCGCGGGCGACCGTGGCACCGACGAGGCAGAGCGCGCGCGACGGGAGGGCTGGAGGGGAGTGAATCGAGGCAGTGGCGGGCTGGCGACGGAGGTAGAGGAGAAGCAGTACGGGAGAGAGAGGCCGAGATGAAGCAGAATCGAACGCTCAGTTCATAGGGCATTTAGATGAAGGTTTGAGGTCTGGAGTGGCCATAGAGATTGGTCACATGTTCGCATCCGTGAGCGTCTCAGTACACCGGATGACCGAAAACGCGGAGGAGGCTAGAAACCCCAACGGGTTTTAATGAGAAAGAATGGGTTGGGCGTCGGATCGGATAACTTCCGCCGCGCTGGGTCCTAATTTGATCTAAATTCTCGATCGGAGATCGGACTCGAAAGTAGGGTGGGCACTTTTTTTACCATAAACCAAAAATCGAACTGAACCATACCGAATCGAACCGAAATTTCGGTAGTTCGGTTCGATTTTGATTTTTGTATCTAAGAATTTCGGTTTTTGTAATCAATGAGACCAAGACCAGAGAAGAAAAGATCGACAAGGAAGGATAAGCACCAACTCAGATCTTAAAAGACCAAGCTGGATCATCAGATGAATCGAGACCCTCTACGCATGATGGAGTCTTCCCTTGCCAAAATCTTTCTTTCTTGTACTTATCTTGTATTTCTTACCCCAACTTTCTTACCAATAGCTAAAACATGATTATAAGCTACCCATGCTATCCTAGTCACCTAAAAGCAATTGAAAACTACATACAAACCAATCCTTTTGTATCCCTTTTTTACAAATCTCGAGGACGAGATTTCTGTTAAGGGGGTAAGATTTGTAAGACCTAAATTTGGTAGAAGAAATATATATATATATATATATATATCATAAAATAATAAAATAATAAAATAAAGAAATAAAAATGATAGTGTTCCTAAGAATTGTTAAAACCTTTGACATTCCTTGTTCGTAATCAACTTAAGAAACTAAAATAATCATATAAAAAATGGGCATCTCATACTTATAGATTTAGGGTGGCACATTCTATTGAAATAAGGAGTCATAATTTAAACTTGACCTCAAAACTTTGAATGAAAACATAAAATAGAAATTGAGGAAAGAAATTTTAATGAAGTCACTTAAGACCTTTTCATAAATAAATAATGGAGAAAAGAATAAATAATAATATTGTAAGCAATAGATGTTATAATCATATTAGTATTAACTTTGGCACTTGGGAATTTAAAGTCGAAAATAGGAGTTTTGAATTTAAATTGAATTTTGAAATGAAAACAAAACGGGAAATTATAAAAGAAAGGAAAAAGATAAAACTCGCTTGGGCTGAAACTTACCCCGGCGGCCCACTCAGTTTTCTCTCTCTCGGCCCATTTCCAAATTCCCACCCGGGCAGCCCATATTCTCCCCCGCGCGTGGCTAGCTTTGGATGCCAGGTGGGCCCGCACTGTCATACTCTTTTGTATGCCCATGTTTCACTGCGGTGTGGGCCGACTCCGTCAGAAGTATCTCCTTCGTCGTTCCGCTGCGTTCGGTAACAGAACGCGCGCCTCGCAACAGAACGCCGCCAAACTTGCTGGGAATCTCGGCCTCCGTGTGCGCGGACTCCCTCCCCCTTGTGCTATAAATGCTGAGCGTCGTGCCCCCGTTCACCTTAACTCAGGTTGACGGCTCCACCCAGGCTGTTGGTTCGCCACCGTTGGGGAAACGAGATCCGCCGCGAACGAATCACGGGTACGCCATCGGTAGAGACTCGATAGTGGGTCTGGGAGCTTCGTCGGTCAACACGGGACACGTTTGTGGTGCGTCATACGAGAACGGTGATGGACGTTTCGGTGAAATTGCTCGCCGAACTCCAGTGGGGCCGCTGGTCCGCCCCTCACCGTGGGTAGTGGGCGCTGCGGCTTGAATCAAGGTAATGATCTACCAACTATCTTCTACTTCCTATCCTCTTCGCAAAAGCTCCGTCCAATTTGGTTTTGGTAATCTGGGGAGGTCTGTTGCTACCTCATCGGCGTGCTCCACCAGGTGGGAATGGCAGTGCCGCTGTGTTCTAGTGGGGTGTGGGTGGGGCACTCGACCGCCATTGGATCGCAATCGGACGGCGGTGATTAGATGGGGAAATAACTCTTCGATGCATTGAATCTGGGTCGTCGATGCGATCGCGGGCGGATCAGATGTGGTCGTACTGTGGGCCGTAGATCTCAAATCATGTGGTCCTCGTCGAATGCCCGTTCGGATTAATGAAGATCTAATCGTAGCCGCTGATAGAAGATCAGACGGTTCAGGATACTAGATACCCCTTCAGCCGCGCCAACTTACAAAAGAGACCTCTAGAATTTAGGAAATAAAACCCGCTATCCACCTGATATAATCCTGAGTCTTGGGAACTTTTGCTAAATAGCCTCTGATCTTTCTGGAATTTGACACGCAGTTCAGAGGGAAATAAAAATGGAGTACAAAAATAATTCCAGAAACTTGTATAATTCATATTTAATTCATTTTAGCTCCAAATTGAGTCATTCCAGTTGCAATAATTTTGTATAAATATTTTCTGTCAACTAGTAACACTATTTAGCCATGAAACTTGAATTAAAATTGTTCATTTGAATTAATCTATTCTAGGTGCTTAATAACTTCAGAAATTCAAAACTTGGTAACCACAACTCCGAATTTAGTAATTCTTGTTCCTACGATCTCGTTACGCAGCATAGAATATTATTACGCGGTTTATTCTTATGTTTGGTGTGATGTTAATGTTTCCTATACATGTTTGTCTGTATTGCTACGTTTAGCAATGAGGACACGTGTCATTCGAAGAGAAAGTTGGTACTTGGAATCTCAAGTCTTAGGCAAGTTGTGCCTTTGATCACTTCTTTTTACCCAGTCATGTTCTTATTAATCATAATGATCTGCATAGGTTAATTTTGATGGGACCCTTTAGGTTACCCTAGTTTGACTATCTTTATACCTTGATTCCACTTAACTTTTTTGGGTAGTACTTGCTATTGCTTTACGTAGTTTTGGGTATGGAGATACATTAATCATGATTACACTTTTATTATCAGTTTATTATTACGGTTCATGTTAAGATCATTATGTTAATTGGAACATGGAGCGACTGAAAGTCGCCTAGAGGGGGTGGATAGGCGGAATCTGAAATTTACAAACTTAAGCACACACTACAAGCCGGGGTTAGCGTTAGAATTAAATCCGAGTCCGAAAGAGAGGGAAAACAAATCAACCAAGAAACAAAGCGGATGAACACGGTGATTTGTTTTACCGAGGTTTGGTTCCAAAGAACCTAGTCCCCGTTGAGGTGGTCACAAAGACCGGGTCTCTTTCAACCCTTTCCCTCTCTCAAACGGTCACTTAGACCGAGTGAGCTTTCTCCTTAATCAAATGGGTCACTTAGACCCCTACAAGGACCACCACAGCTTGGTGTCTCTTGCTTTGATTACAAGTGTCTTGAGAATAAGAATGGGGAAAGAAGAAAGCACGATTGCAAAAGCCAAGCGACAAGAGCGACAAATAATACACGGATCACTCTCTCTCTCAAGTCACTAATCACTAATGATCACTTGTCTCAATTGTGGAACTTGGAGAGATTAGAAGGTTTTATTGTGTCTTGGAATGGATTGCTAGCTCTTGTATTGAATATGGAAGATTGGAATGCTTGGATGTGTTGAATGGAGGTGGTTGCGGTTGTATTTATAGCCCTCAACCACTTCCTAACCGTTGCTCCTTTTCTGCCGACCGCGGACGGTTCGCGCCCCTGGTCCGGACGGTCCACCCCTGCACATCAACGGCTACAATCGCAACGGTCAGCAGTAATGGCTATATCAACGACCATAATGCATTAACTGCGTCGTCAGATATTAGATAAAGGCAGTTGCAGACAGTCCGGTCGTGCACCCCGGACGATCCGCGGGGATGCTATAATTCATTTTACCGAACCTGTCACCTTCGGGTTTTTCGATTCTGTGCTGACCGGACGGTCCGCACTTGGTCTTGGATAGTGCTTGCTTTTCCATCGGACGGTCCATAGTGTAGACTTGTGTTAATGCGGTGTTCCTGTCCGAGTCTCACTTTGGTGTCGCGGACGGTCCGCCGCAAGGGCATGGACGGTCCGCGCTTAATCTATTTTTCCAAAAAGCTTCTCCTGTCCGGAATAATCTACGGTATTCCAAACAGTCGATTTAGAATAGTTGTAGATGAACTTATGCACCTGTGAAATGATCAACTGGGCAAACTGGTTAGTCCACATGGTTTGTGATGGTCGTCAAACACCAAAATCGATTATAGGAAATGTTGAGACTATTTCCCTTTCAATCTCCCCCTTTTTGGTGATTGATGCCAACACAAACCAAAGCAAATGTGAAGCGTAGAAATGTAACTAGTTTGCATTTTGACAGATGTGCATAAGTTATTTTGAAATGAAAGTATTTCTAAGTATATAAGTTTGATTTGATATTTAACATTTTGGACCACAATTGCACCACTTGTTTGTTTTTTGCAAATTCTTTTGGGAAAATCTTTTCAAAGTCTTTTGCAAATAGTCAAAGGTATATGAATAAGATTTGCAAGAAGCATTTTCAAGATTTGAAATTTCTCCCCCTGTTTCAAATGCTTTTCCTTTGACTTAACCAAAACTCCCCCTGAATGAAATTCTCCTCTTAGTTTTCAAGAGGGTTTTAATAGATACCAATTGGAAATATATTGAGATGCTAGTTTTGAAAAACTTATAGAAATTGAAAATATCATACCAATTTGAAGTATAACACTTAACAAGATACTAATTGAAAACGTTCTTTTGAAAATTTTGAAATTATTTTTAGGTGTGGTGGTGCGGTGCTTTTGCTTTGGGCTAATACTTTCTCCCCCTTTGGCATGAATCGCCAAAAACGGATATTGTGTGAGTGAAATATGAGCCCTTTTACTTTCTCCCCTAATGGTACAAATAAAATATGAGTGAAGATTATACTGATAGTGGAGAGAGATGCAGAGTGACGACGAAGGGTAAATGATATCGATAGAGTGGAGTGGAAGCCTTGTCTTCGCCGAAGACTCCATTTCCTTTCAATCTATGACTTATCATGAAAATACACTTGAAAACATATGAGTCATAGCAAAATGAAAGAGATAATCAAAGGTATATATAAATGAGCTATGTGTGCCAAGTGTCAATCAAAGTTCTGAGAATCAAGAACGTTTAGCTCATTCCTAAGTTTGGTAAAGGTTTTTTCATCTAATGGCTTGGTGAAGATATCGGCTAATTGTTCTTTGGTGCTAACATAGGCTATCTCGATATCCCCCTTTGTTGGTGATCCCTCAAAAAGTGATATCGAATGGCTATGTGCTTAGTGCAACTGTGTTCAACGGGATTATCCGCCATGCGGATTACACTCGCATTATCACATAGAAGAGGGTCTTTGCTCAATTTGTAGCCATAGTCCCTAAGGGTTTGCCTCATCCAAAGCAATTGCACGCAACAATGACCTGCGGCAATATACTCAGCTTTGGCGGTAGAAAGAGCTACTGAGTTTTGTTTCTTTGAAGCCCAAGACACCAGGGATCTCCCCAGAAATTGACAAGTCCCTGATGTGCTCTTCCTATCAATTTTACACCCTGCCCAATCAGCATCTAAGTAACCTATTAAATCAAAAGTGGATCCCTTGGGGTACCAAAGACCAAACTTAGGTGTATAAACTAAATATATCATGATTCTTTTCATGGCCCTAAGGTGAAATTCCTTAGGATCGGCTTGGAACCTTGCACACATGCATACGAAAAGCATAATATCTGGTCGAGATGCACATAAATAGAGTAGAGATCCTATCATTGACCGGTATACCTTTTGATCTACGGATTTACCTCCCGTGTCGAGGTCGAGATGCCCATTGGTTCCCATGGGTGTCTTGATGGGCTTGGCATCCTTCATTCCAAACTTGGTAAGTATATCTTGAATGTACTTGGTTTGGCTGATGAAGGTGCCCTCTTGGAGTTGCTTCACTTGAAATCCTAGGAAGTACTTCAACTCCCCCAACATAGACATCTCGAATTTTTGAATCATAATCCTACTAAACTCTTCACAAGTAGATTTGTTAGTAGACCCAAATATGATATCATCAACATAAATTTGGCATACAAACAAATCATTTGCAATAGTTTTAGTAAATAGAGTAGGATCGGCTTTGCCGACTTTGAAGCCATTAGTGATAAGGAAATCTATTAGGCATTCATACCATGCTCTTGGGGCTTGCTTGAGCCCATTAAGCGCCTTAGAGAGTTTATAAACGTGATTAGGGTACTCACTATCTTCAAAGCCGAGAGGTTGCTCAACATAGACCTCTTTCTTGATTGGTCCATTGAGGAAGGCACTTTTCACGTCCATTTGGTAAAACTTTAAGCCATGGTAAGTAGCATAGGCAAGTAATATGCGAATTGACTCAAGCCTAGCTACGGGTGCATAGGTTTCACCGAAATCCAAACCTTCGACTTGTGAATATCCCTTGGCCACAAGTCGGGTTTGTTCCTTGTCACCACACCATGCTCATCTTGCTTGTTGCGGAAGACCCACTTGGTTCCTACAACATTTTGGTTAGGACGTGGAACTAAATGCCATACCTCATTCCTTGTGAAGTTGTTGAGCTCCTCTTGCATTGCCAATACCCAATCTGAATATTTTAATGCATCTTCCACCCTGTATGGCTCAATAGAAGACACAAAAGAGTAATGTTCACAAAAATGAGCGACACGAGATCGAGTTGTTACCCCCTTATGAATATCGTCGAGGATGGAGTTCACGGGGTGATCTCTTTGAATCGCTTGATGGACTCTTGGGTGTGGCGATCTTGGACCCTGTATCTCTTGATCATCTTCCTTGTCTTGATCAACTTCATCTCCCCCTTGATCATTGTCCTCCTCTTGAGGCGGCTCATCCTCTTGATCTTCATCTTCATTGTCTTGAGCCTGATCCTCATCTTAAGTTGGTGGAGATGCTTGATTGGAAGATGATGGTTGATCATGTGCTTGTGAAGGCTTGTCGGATTCCTTAGGACACACATCCCCAATGGACATGTTCCTTAGCGCGACGCACGGAGCATCTTCATCATCTAGCTCATCAAGATCAACTTACTCTACTTGAGAGCCATTAGTCTCATCAAACACAATGTCACAAGAAACCTCAACTAATCCAGTGGATTTGTTGAAGACTCTATATGCCCTTATGTTTGAGTCATAACCAAGTAAAAAGCCTTCTACAGCCTTAGGAGCAAATTTAGATTTTCTACCTCTTTTAACAAGAACAAAACATTTGCTACCAAAGACTCTAAAATATGAAACATTGGGCTTTTTACCAGTGAGGAGTTCATATGATGTCTTCTTGAGGATTCGGTGAAGGTAGAGCCGATTGATGGAGTAGCAGACGGTGTTAATCGCCTCAGCCCAAAACCGGTTCGGAGTCTTGTACTCAATAAGCATGGTCCTTGCCATGTCCAGTAGAGTTCTATTCTTCCTCTCCACTACACCATTTTGTTGAGGTGTGTAGGGAGAAGAGAACTCATGCTTGATGCCCTCCTCCTCAAAGAAGCCTTCAATTTGAGAATTCTTGAACTCCGTCCCATTATTCCTTCTTATTTTCTTGATCCTTAATCCGAACTCATTTTGAGCCTATCTCAAGAATCCCTTTAAGGTGTCTTGGGTTTGTGATTTTTCCTTCAAAAAGAATACCCAAGTGAAGCGAGAATAATCATCCATAATTACTAGACAGTACTTACTCCCGTCGATGCTTATGTAAGCTATCGGGCCAAATAAATCCATGTGGAGTAGCTCCAGTGGCCTGTCCGTTGTCATTATGTTCTTGTGTGGATGGTGGGTACCAACTTGCTTCCCTGCTTGACATGCGCTACAAATCCTATCTTTCTCAAAATGAACATTGGTTAGTCCCAAAATGTGTTCTCCCTTTAGAAGCTTGTGAAGATTCTTTATCCCAACATGGGCTAGTCGGTGATGCCAGAGCCAACCCATATTAGTCTTAGCAATTAAGCAAGTATCGAATTCAACTCTATTAAAATCAACTAAGTATAGCTGACCCTCTAATACTCCCTTAAATGCTACTGAATCATCACTTCTTCTAAAGACAGTAACACACTATCCGTAAAAAGACAGTTGTAACCCATTTTGCATAATTGAGAAACTGAAAGCAAATTGTAATCTTAAGAATCTACAAGAAAAACATTGGAAATGGAATGGTCAGGTGATATAGCAATTTTACCAAGTCCTTTGACCAAACCTTGATTTCCATCCCCGAATGTGATAGCTCTTTGGAATCATCATTTTTCTTGTAGGAGGAGAACATATGTGATACCCCAATTTTCTGAAAAGAAGTTAAACTTCTTTTTCTCTTTTCTTTCTTGTTCTGTGGCATTGGGGTTTGGAGTTTCAGGAGGTATTCCTTAGGAAACAGTAGATCTTTAGGCATTTTTTCCGCTGGGGTCGGGAGCTCAAATGGGAGAGCGAGTTTGGGGCATTGATCGATCCGGTGGATGGGAGCCCCCCTCTTCTCCCCAACCCTAGCCGACCCCCTCTCCCTCTCCCCAATTTGTTGCAGCCCCCCTCCCTCTCTTCCTCTCCTCCCCATTGGCAGCCGCCCCCTACCCTCTCCATGGCTTCCTCCTCCCTCTAGATCTCCCCCACGCAGCAAGGATCGAGAAGAGGAGGAGCACATTGAATTGAAGAGGAAGAGAGGATCAAGGAGATGTTTTACCCCATCTCTTCTTGCAGATTTTCTTGGGGAAACCCTAGGTAAGGATGGAATCCTTGTTCCTCCCTGTAATTATGTGCTTTTGGAGGTTGTGGATCATGGGAATTAAAGGATTAGAGATTGGATTAGATGGGGGGGTTAGGTTTTGATCTCGAATTTAGTTTCTGCAGAATGGCAGATTCGACAATTTCTGTTCATGGCAGTTTTCTGTGGTCTTAGTGGCCTCAAAAAAATAAAAAGTTTGTCTATAAGTTGTAGATAATTTGTAGATCTTTCCGTGGCCGTAAAGAACACCTCAATCGGATATCAAATCAGAAAGTTATTGCAGTTTGATTATAGCAGTTTTTCAGTCTCATAATTCTGTGCAGAATCTGTTCTCTTAAGTTTTAGGCAAATTTATCAACCAAATTGAACTTTAGGTTGATAAAAGAAGTTGTAGATAATTTCATAAGCTTTCCATATTGTTAAATAGTGCATTCATATGAATTATGAAACTCCAGTTATGTTTGTTTCACTGTGGCTATTCCTTTTTGCCTGTCAAAAATGAGCGGATCTTTTCACTGGTGGGTTTCATCTAGTAAATGGCCGAATTGGCTCTTCCAACTATGGAGACTTTTATAGAGGGATAAATGTTTTTACTGCCAGCAGAATTTCATAATTTGTGGTTGAGTATTTTGGGAGATATCGAATTTTGAAGTTAACTATGCTGCTGTGTGAAACAGATTCAGTCAGTTATATTGTCAGATGTTTTAGAACTTATAGATGACAAAATTTAATTATCCATTGAATACCAAAGTTGTAGAGTACTTTGTGTAGATACTCCTAGATTATTTGTTTGATATCATCACTGTTATAATTTTAAATATACAAAATTAACAAACAACGCTGCTGTTGTTTGGCATGTGGTTCAGGGTGAGAGACTTCCCACCGGGTCTTGGTTTCAAGTGTAGGAGCGATTTGTTGATTGTTGACAAATGTTTGTGAAATATTTGTACTAAGTTTTATATCCGCTAGCAGGTGGCTACACTCCGAACCATTCCTAGTACACTTTTCTTCTTCGATGAAGGCAAGTGAATGTAGCGGTGGTTGCTACCGTTTTGACTTGTTGTTTTTTTATCGCCTACACTCTAATATTCAGAATTATGAAATTCTTTCATAATTGAACTCTATGGTGATGTTTTACTTGCTTGTATTATACTGATGCTCAACCATATATTGATGATGATTATGATTCGAGTATGACCCATGAGATTAATTCACACCTCTGAAGGTAAACGAAGTATTATTTAAGGTTTGTATTGTATGTGAAGGAAGTGAAGTATATTGATAAATGCAGCATGCCATATACATTGCATGATTCACTTGCATCTGAAGTTTTGTCGTGACCTATGGTCTGACCGTACCGGTACAACTTAGCATCGTACGTTGCCCGAGGAGGGGTACGATGCGACTTCATACCTTAGAGGTATGAAGGCAGAGGACATATGCATTGCATTCATATGCATTCATTGAAGTGATATTTGCAGATGATGTGGTTTTATACCCTCAGAGGTATGAAGACAGAGGACCTACACATTGCATTCCTATGCATACATTGAAGTGATATTTGCAGGTATTGTTAACGCAGGGAAGTGTTATACAACATATTGTGGTTGTTCGAGGAAATGAGATGGTATTGGTTATATTGGGACTACTGAGTTCTATATCTACAAGTATTTATTATCTTAATTGTGATTCTTTTAAAAATGTTGATGAATTCAATTTGTGGTTTAAATATCTCGTCAAAATAATTTGCTTGCTAAGATGTTTCATCTCACTCTTGCATTACTCAATGCAGGTGCTTGTTGCTCATCAAGGGGAGTGGGAAGTAGCAGCACATCCACCTTCACTCATAATAACGCTGCCTAGGCGCAGTCATGATTTAATTAGAAACTTCTTGTCAAAGGATATTTGTTTTTAACTAGTTGTGCGCACTGGTTAATTCAGTTCATGTCGTTATGGTTGTTTTCGCATTGCTAGCAGATTATTAATGTCTATTATGTTTTCTTATCATGATATCTATTTATACTTTGTTGCTTCCCCGTTTATGCAATTTTCAAAGGAGATGCTATCGAAATTTTATATATGAATGTTAGATGTGTAGTTTAGTAGCATTCTGGGGTGTTTGTGGATCCCGGGGTGTTACAGTTGGTATCAAAGCATATGCTTTAGATTCTTGGCAATTTGAAGATAAATTTGACACACTTGCACATATAGGAAGGGTACGGGTTCAAATATCTTTGATATATGTTAATGTCTTTGAAGTACAGAATGAAATAATTTCACCCTCCCTATTCCTTTACGGTGATGTGGTAAGTTGTTTATGACTTAATGCCTGATATAATTCATTTCTAAATTTTGATATTGTTTTATTAATGCAATTGATATCGCTGGTCTTTTGTGAGATTGAAGTTGCTATTATGCTTGTGATATACATGTATGCCTATGTTGTTTTCAACATGTTTTTCATGGTTGAGTTTTATTACAATAATATTGTTATATATGCTTGATTGAGGATGTTTCTAAGAGGAGTGTGAATTGCGTGTTTTGGGTTACAAGGTAACCATCAATTTGAATTTAAGTTGTTGGGTGGTTGGTGGATAGCTCCAACTATCTTTGCAAAGAATGATTGTTTATGTCAAGAAACCAGTTCTGAAAGAAATGAATATTGGTACTTTTATATGGATTTTGGGGGAAGTCTTTACATAGCTAGCCAGAGTGGCTTACATGTCTCTCTTCTATCTTGTGTTTTAGTAGCCACAAAGCCTAGATGTGGTTTAAAGTGATTGCATGTTAGTCATGCTAATTGTAGAATAAATCTTTGATTTTCTTGATCCATTGATTATGTATTAATACGTTGAGGATCTGATAGTTCTCTCTCCGATGCATGCTTGTGGAGCCATTGTTGGACCACTTATCTATTGGTTTGAATGAAGTCATTTCCTAGCCTAGAGTTGGTTGTGTGTGGTTAGTCACCTATTCCTAAATGATGTGATTTTTACATCAGCTTGAGATGTTTATCAAATGTGTGAAGGATTATGGGGTTATTATTGACCCTGTATGTCTGGTACTTTGAGTGCATCGTATGATAGAATGAAATGTAAGTTTCTGAACTATAGTAGATGAAGACTTATATTATGTGTAGGTTAACCTTACTAGTTTGGATATTTTTCTTAGTTGAGTTGTTGGATGAAGTATAGTGACATTGGTTAAGCAAGTATTGTGTTGTTGTTGTGCTGTCAGTGCTCTTTGTGGAGTTTTTGGCATTTCTTCGATGAACTGTGCCGCGCAGAATGTTATTGGCTTCTTGTCAGCTTTATTGCTCCATTAGTTCTGTAGGATTTCTCCCTTTTTGTGGGGTGCAAAGAATGTGAGATTAAATGATTATCTTTTCATGATGGCAAGAACAAGGTTTAGGAAGATTAGGAGTTTTGTTTCAATAGAACTACTTGTTTTGTGGTGCTTTGAGGTGAGGTGTTTGATCTTCTTATACATTCATCTGGTGTGGATGTTTCCCCATTGAATTAAAATGAATTGTTGAAGCTAGTAAGGGTTGTGCTTAGTTGAGAGCACCTAGAGGGGGGGGGGGTGAATAGGTGATCCTGTAAAAACTTAAAACTTAAAGCCACAAAACTTAATTAAGAGTTAGCACAATGAAATCAAGTGGCTAAAGGAGAGCTCTTGTGAAACACAATAGACACAGTGAGAATAAGCACAAGAGACACGAGGATTTATCCCGTGGTTTGGCCAAGTATAACACTTGCCTATTCCACGTTGTGGCGTCCCAATGGACGAGAGTTGCACTCAACTCCTCTCAAGTGATCCAATGATCAACTTGAATACCACGGTGTTCTTCTTTCTTTCACTATATCCCGTTTGCGAGGAATCTCCACAACTTGGAGCCTCTCGCCCTTACAAATGATGATCACAAAGAAGCACGGATGTAAGGGAGGGAAAAGCAACACACACAAGTCTCAAAAGCAACAGCTCAAACACGCACACTAGTCACAACTTGAGCTCTAAGTTGACACACAGAGTTCTCAACTAAAAAGGAGCTCAAATTGCTATCACAAAGAATCAAACGCGCTAGAATGAAGACTTGGTGCTTAGAGATGATCAAAGAATGCTTGGTGTACTCCTCCATGCGCCTAGGGGTCCCTTTTATAGCCCCAAGGCAGCTAGGAGCCGTTGAGAGCAAACTGAGAAGGCAATCCTTGCCTTCTGTCGGGTGGCGCACCGGACAGTCCGGTGCACCATCGGACAGGCACTGTTCACTGTGCAGTGCAGATCGCCTTCCAAAATAGGCGCAACCGACCATTGAAGATTCAGAGCCGTTGGCGCACTGGACACTGTCCGGTGCACACCGGACAGTCCGGTGCTCCCATCTGACCGTTGGCTCGGTCACACGTCACGCGCGGATTGTGCGGCCGACCATTGGCTTGGCCGACCGTTGGCTCACCGGACAGTCCGGTGAATTATAGCCGTACGCCGCCGACAAATTCCCGAGAGCAGCCTTTTCACCAGAGCCAGCCTGGCGCACCGGACAGTCCGGTGCACCCAGACTGAACAGCAGTTGGCTGTACACAGCCAACTCTTTTTTCCTTTTGTCTTTTCTCTGATTCTAGCACTTAGACAAATATGTTAGTACACAAAAACTAATGTACTAAGTCTAGAATCATACCTTTGTGTTGATTTGCACTTCTTCCACCATTTGGCATAGTTTCATACTTAAACCATTTGTGTTGGCACTTGATCACCAAAATACTTAGAAATGGCCCAAGGGCACATTTCCCTTTCATTAGTGCATATTACCCCTTCCTAAAAGAGTGTTGGTTTAGGACATTGATGTTGATGTATAGCTGCATCCAAATTCGATGGTGTGAAATCGTAGTGTTGATTGCATCTATGACTTGCTTTGAGCTTCATTGCATGTTGTTTCATGCTCGATATCAAGCTGTGTAGTTTCCTTAGACAATTAGTCTGAGGCAGAAGTTCTTGTGTTAATTAAAACCAATAATGGACCCATGTTTTGAATGGTGGTGCTATATGGGGTATCTTGGATGCTTTGCTTGGAGTGGACGAATTCGAGGACGAATTCTTTTTAAAGGGGGTAGAGTGTGATACCCCAATTTTCTGAAAAGAAGTTAAACTTCTTTTTCTCTTTTCTTTCTTGTTCTGTGGCATTGGGGTTTGGAGTTTCAGGAGGCATTCCTCAGGAAACAGTAGATCTTTTGGCATTTTTTTCGCTGGGGTCGGGAGCTCAAATGGGAGAGCGAGTTTGGGCCATTGATTTCGATCCGATGGATGGGAGCCTCCCCTCTTCTCCCCAACCCTAGCCGACCCACTCTCCCTCTCCCCAATTTGTTGCAGCCGCCCCCTCCCTCTCTTCCTCTCCTCCTCATTGGCAGCCGCCCCCTACCCTCTCCATGGCTTCCTCCTCCCTCTAGATCTCCCCGATGCATGCTTGTGGAGCCATTGTTGGACCACTTATCTATTGGTTTGAATGAAGTCATTTCCTAGCCTAGAGTTGGTTGTGTGTGATTAGTCACCTATTCCTAAATGATGGGGTTTTTACATCAGCTTGAGATGTTTATCAAATGTGTGAAGGATTATGGGGTTATTATTGACCCTGTATGTCTGGTACTTTGAGTGCATCGTATGATAGAATGAAATGTAAGTTTCTGAACTATAGTAGATGAATACTTATATTATGTGTAGGTTAACCTTACTAGTTTGGATATTTTTCTTAGTTGAGTTGTTGGATGAAGTATAGTGACATTGGTTAAGCAAGTATTGTGTTGTTGTTGTGCTGTCAGTGCTCTTTGTGGAGTTTTTGGCATTTCTTCGATGAACTGTGACGCGCAGAATGTTATTGGCTTCTTGTCAGCTTTATTGCTCCATTAGTTCTGTAGGATTTCTCCCTTTTTGTGGGGTGCAAAGAATGTGAGATTAAATGATTATCTTTTCATGATGGCAAGAACAAGGTTTAGGAAGATTAGGAGTTTTGTTTCAATAGAACTACTTGTTTTGTGGTGCTTTGAGGTGAGATGTTTGATCTTCTTATACATTCATCTGGTGTGGATGTTTCCCCATTGAATTAAAATGAATTGTTGAAGCTGGTAAGGGTTGTGCTTAGTTGAGAGCACCTAGAGGAGGGGGTGAATAGGTGATCCTGTAAAAACTTAAAACTTAAAGCCACAAAACTTAATTAAGAGTTAGCACAATGAAATCAAGTGGCTAAAGGAGAGCTCTTGTGAAACACAATAGACACAATGAGAATAAGCACAAGAGACACGAGGATTTATCCCGTGGTTCAGCCAAGTATAACACTTGCCTATTCCACGTTGTGGCGTCCCAATGGACAAGAGTTGCACTCAACTCCTCTCAAGTGATCCAATGATCAACTTGAATACCACGGTGTTCTTCTTTCTTTCACTAGATCCCATTTGCGAGGAATCTCCACAACTTGGAGCCTCTCGCCCTTACAAATGATGATCACAAAGAAGCACAGATGTAAGGGAGGAAAAAGCAACACACACAAGTCTCAAAAGCAACAGCTCAAACACGCACACTAGTCACAACTTGAGCTCTAAGTTGACACACGAATTTCTCAACTCAAAAAAGCTCAAATTGCTATCACAAAGAATCAAACGCGCTAGAATGAAGACTTGGTGCTTATAGATGATCAAAGAATGCTTGGTGTACTCCTCCATGCGCCTAGGGGTCCCTTTTATAGCCCCAAGGCAGCTAGGAGCCGTTGAGAGCAAACTGAGAAGGCAATCCTTGCCTTCTGTCGGGTGGCGCACCGGACAGTCCGGTGCACCACCGGACAGGCACTGTTCACTGTCCGGTGCAGATCGCCTTCCAAAATAGGCGCAACCGACCATTGAAGATTCAGAGCTGTTGGCGTACCGGACACTGTCCAGTGCACAACGGACAGTCCGGTGCTCCCATCTGACCGTTGGCTCGGCCACGCGTCACGCGCGGATTGTGCGGCTGACCGTTGGCTTGACCGACCGTTGGCTCACCGGACAGTCCGGTGAATTATAGCCGTACGCCGCCGACAAATTCCCGAGAGCAGCCTTTTCACCAGAGCCAGCCTAGCGCACCGGACAGTCCGGTGCACCCAGACTGAACAGCAGTTGGCTGTACACAGCCAACTCTTTTTCCTTTTGTCTTTTCTCTGATTCTAGCACTTAGACAAATATGTTAGTACACAAAAACTAATGTACTAAGTCTAGAATCATACCTTTGTGTTGATTTGGACTTCTTCCACCATTTGGCATAGTTTAATACTTAAACCATTTGTGTTGGCACTTGATCACCAAAATACTTAGAAATGGCCCAAGGGCACATTTCTCTTTCATTAGTGCATATTACCCCTTCCTAAAAGAGTGTTGGTTTAGGACATTGATGTTGATGTATAGCTGCATCCAAATTCGATGGTGTGAAATCAAAGTGTTGATTGCATCTATGACTTGCTTTGAGCTTCATTGCATGTTGTTTCATGCTGGATATCAAATTGTGTAGTTTCCTTAGACAATTAGTCCGAGGTAGAAGTTCTTGTGTTAATTAAAACCAATAATGGACCCATGTTTTGAATGGTGGTGCTATATGGGGTATCTTGGATGCTTTGCTTGGAGTGGTCGAATTCGAGGACAAATTCTTTTTAAAGGGGGTAGAGTGTGATACCCCAATTTTCTAAAAAGAAGTTAAACTTCTTTTTCTCTTTTCTTTTCTGTTCTATGGCATTGGGGTTTGGAGTTTCAGGAGGCATTCCTCAGGAAACAGTAGATCTTTTGGCATTTTTTTCGTTGGGGTCGGGAGCTCAAATGGGAGAGCGAGTTTGGGCCATTGATTTCGATCCGGTGGATGGGAGCCTCCCCTCTTCTCCCCAACCCTAGCCGACCCACTCTCCCTCTCCCCAATTTGTTGCAGCCGCCCCCCTCCCTCTCTTCCTCTCCTCCCCATTGGCAGCCGCCCCTACCCTCTCCATGGCTTCCTCCTCCCTCTAGTTTTCCGTGGTCTTAGTGGCCTCAAAAAAATAAAAAGCTTATCTATGAGTTGTAGATAATTTGTAGATCTTTCCGTGGTCGTAAAGAACACCTCAATTGGATATAAAATCAGAAAGTTATTGCAGTTTGATTATAGCAGTTTTTTAGTCTCATAATTCTGTGCAGAATCTGTTCTATTAAGTTTTAGGCAATTTTATCAACAGAATTAAACTTTAGGTTGGTAAAAGAAGTTGTAGATAATTTCATTAGATTTACAGATTGTTAAAGAGTGCATTCATATGAATTATGAAACTCCAGTTATGTTTGTTTCACTGTGGCTGTTCCTTTTTGCCTGTCAAAAATGAGCGGATCTTTTCACTGGTGGGTTTCATCTAGTAAATGGCCGAATTGGCTCTTCCCACTATGGAGACTTTTGTAGAGGGATAAAAGTTTTTACTGCCAGCAGAATTTCATAATTTGTGGTTGAGTATTTTGGGAGATATCGAATTTTGAAGTTAACTATACTGCTATGTGAAACAGATTTAGTCAGTTATATTGTCAGATGTTTTAGAACTTATAGATGGCAGAATTTAATTATCCATTGAATACCAAAGTTGTAGAGTACTTTGTGTAGATACTCCTAGATTATTTGTTTGATATCATCACTGTTATAATTTTAAAGATACAAAATTAACAAACAACGCTGCTGTTGTTTGGCATGTGGTTCAGGGTGGGAGACTTCCCACCGGGTCTTGGTTTCAAGTGTAGGAGCGATTTATTGATTGTTGTCAAATGTTTGTGAAATATTTGTACTAAGTTTTATGTCCGCTAGCAGGTGGCTACACTCCGGATCATTCCTAGTACACTTTTTTCTTCGATGAAGGCAAGTGAATGTAGCGGTGGTTGCTACCGTTTTGACTTGTTGTTTTTTTATCGCCTACACTCTAATATTCAGAATTATGAAATTCTTTCATAATTGAACTCTATGGTGATGTTTTACTTGCTTGTATTATACTGATGCTCAACCATATATTGATGATGATTATGATTCGAGTATGACCCATGAGATTAATTCACACCCTTGAAGGTAAACGAAGTATTATTTGAGGTTTGTATTGTATGTGAAGGAAGTGAAGTATATTGATAAATGTAGCATGCCATATACATTGCATGATTCACTTGCATCTAAAGTTTTGCCGTGATCTATGGTCCGACCATGCCGGTACAACTTAGCATCGTACGTTGCCCGAGGAGGGGTACGATGCGGCTTCATACCTTAGAGGTATGAAGGTAGAGGACATATGCATTGCATTCATTGAAGTGATATTTGCAGATGATGTGGTTTTATACCCTCAGAGGTATGAAGACAGAGGACCTACACATTGCATTCCTATGCATACATTGAAGTGATATTTGCAGGTATTGTTAACGCAGGGAAGTGTTATACACCATATTGTGGTTGTTCGAGGAAATGCGATGGTATTGGTTATATTGGGACTACTGAGTTCTATATCTACAAGTATTTCTTATCTTAATTGTGTTTCTTTTAAAAATGTTGATGAATTCAATTTGTAGTTTAAATATCTCGTCAAAACAATTTGCTTGCTGAGATGTTTCATCTCACTCTTGCATTACTCAATGCAGGTGCTTGTTGCTCATCAAGGGGAGTGGGAAGTAGCAGCACATCCACCTTCACTCATAATAACGCTGCCTAGGCGCAGCCATTATTTAATTAGAAATTTCTTGTCAGAGGATATTTGTTTTTAACTAGTTGTGCGAACTGGTTAATTCAGTTCATGTCGTTATGGTTGTTTTCCCATTGCTAGCAGATTATTAATGTTTATTATGTTTTCTTATCATGATATATATTTATACTTTGTTGCTTCCCCGTTTATGCAATTTTCAAAGGAGATGTTGTCGAAATTTTATATATGAATGTTAGATGTGTAGTTTAGTAGGATTCTAGGGTGTTTGTGGATCCCGGGGTGTTACAACATCCTTTTCTCCCCTGTCATGTGGTTTGTGCATCCGCTATCAATGATCCAACTTGAGCCCCCGGATGCATAAACCTACAAAACAAGTTTAGGCCTTGTTCTTAGGTACCCAAATGGTCTTGGGTCCTTTCACATTAGAAACAAGTACCTTGGGTACCCAAACACAAGTCTTGGAACCCTTATGTTTGCCCCCAACATATTTGGCAACTATTTTGCCTGATTGTTAGTTAAAACATAAGCAACTTCAAAAGTCTTGAATGAAATGTTATGATCATTTGATGCAACAGGAGATTTCTTTTTAGGCATTTTAACATGGGTAGAATGCCTAGAACTAGATGTCTCATTCTTATACATAAAAGCATGATGAGAACCAGAATGATACTTCCTAAAATGAATTCTCCTAATTTTATGCTCAGGATAACCAGCATGATATAAAATGTAACCCTCGTTATCCTGTGCCATGGGAGCCTTGCCCTTAGCAAAATTGGACAATCTCTTAGGGGCATTAAGATTGACATTATCTCCCTGTTGGAAGCCAATGCCATCCTTAATGCGAGGGCGTCTCCCATTATAGAGCATGCTTCTAGCAAATTTAAAATTTTCATTCTCTATCTCATGCTCATTAATTTTAGCAGTTAGTTGAGCTATGTGATCATTTTGTTCTTTAATTAAAGCTAGGTGATCATGAATAGCATCAACATTAATATCTCTACATCTAGTACAAATAGAAACATGATCAACACTAGATGTAGAAGGTTTGTAAGATTTTAATTCATCAATCTTAGATTTTAGCAAGGCATTTTCATTTCTAAGACAGGAAATAGAAACATTGCAAACATTCAAATCCTTAGCCGTAGCAATTAATTTATCATTCTCAATCTTAAGGCTAGAAATTGATTCATTCAATTTATCAATCTTAGCAATTAAACTAGCACTATCATCTTTAAGATTGACAAGAGAATCATCACAACCATTTAACTTCTCAACCTTAGCAAGTAATTTGGCATTCTTAGTTCTAAGGTTAGAGACAGTGTCATGGCAAATGCTAAGCTCTTTAGACAAGTTTTTGTTTTTCTCTACTTCCTGAGCATAGGCATTTTTAATTTTAACATGCCTTTTGTTTTCCTTAATAAGGAATTCCTCTTGGCTATCCAAGAGTTCATCCTTCTCATGAATGGCACCTATCAATTCATTCAATTTTTCTTTTTATTGCATGTTTAAGTTAGCAAAAAGGGCAAGCAAATCATCTTCATCATCACTAGAGCTACCCTCATCACTAGATGTCGTATATTTAGTGGAGGCTCTAGATTTTACCTTCTTCTTGTCGTCCTTTGCCATGAGGCACTTGTGGCCGACGTTGGGGAAGAGGAGGCCTTTGGTGACGGCGATGTTGGCGGCGTCCTCGTCGGAGGAGGAGTCGGTGGAGCTCTCATCGGAGTCCCATTCCCGGCATACATGGGCATCACCGCCCTTCTTCTTGTAGTATCTTTTCTTTTCCTTCCTCTTTCCCTTCTTGTCGTCGCCCCTGTCACTATCACTAGATAATGGACATTTAGCTATGAAATGACCGAGCTTACCATATTTGTAGCAAACTTTCTTGGAGCGGGGTTTGTAATCCTTCCCCCTCCTTTGCTTGAGGATTTGGCAGAAACTCTTGATGATGAGTGCCATTTCCTCATTGTCGAGCTTGGAGGCGTCGATGGGGAGCCTACTTGATGTAGACTCTTCCTTCTTTTCTTCCGTCGCTTTGAATGCGACGGGTTGCACCTCGGGTGTGGAGGTGCCGCCTTGCTCGACGATTTGTTTAGAGCCTTTGATCATCAACTCAAAGCTCATAAACTTTCCTATTACTTCCTCGGGAGACATTAGCTTATATCTAGGATCACCATGTATTAATTGAACTTGAGTAGGATTACGAAATACGAGTCATCTAAGAATAACCTTGACCATTTCATGGTCAACCCATTTGGTGCTCCCGAGGTTGCGCACTTGGTTGACCAAGGTCTTGAGCCGGTTGTACATTGCATGTGGCTCCTCTCCTTGGTTGAGGATGAATCGATCGAGCCCCCCCTCGATCATCTCCCGCTTGGTGATCTTGGTCACCTCATCCCCTTCATGCGCGGTTTTTAGCACGTCCCAAATATCTTTGGCAGTCTCTAACCCATGCACTTTGTTATACTCCTCTCGACTTAAAGAGGCGAGGAGTATAGTTGTTGCTTGGGAGTTAAAGTGTCGTATCTGGTCGGCCTCATCCGAATCATAGTCCTTATCCCCCACCTGTGGTACCTGCGCTCTATACTCAACAACATCTCATATGCTTTTGTGGAGTGAGGTTAGATGACCTTTCATTTTATAACTCCACATAGAATAATCTTCACCTTCAAAAACTGGTGGTTTGCCTAATGAGACGGAAAGTAAAGTAGTGTGTTTAGAAATGCGGGGATAGCGTAGGGGAATCTTACTAAACTTCTTGCGCTCGTGGCGCTTAGAAGTGACGGATGGTGCGTTGAAGCCAGAGGTGGATCGCGACGAAGAATCGGTCTCGTAGTAGACCACTTTCTTCATCTTTTTCTTCTTGTCGCCACTCCGGTGCGACTTGACGCGGGGAGGTGATTCCTCCCTTCCTTTGGCGCCGGACTCCCTTGATGGAGCCTTCCCGTGGCTTGTGGCCGTTTCCATCTCCCTCTTAGCGGATCCTCCCGACATCACTTTGAGTAGTTAGACTCTAATGAAGTATCGGGCTTTGATACCAATTGAAAGTCGCCTAGAGGGGGTGGATAGGAGGAATCTGAAATTTACAAACTTAAGCACACACTACAAGCTGGGGTTAGCGTTAGAATTAAATCTGAGTCCGAAAGAGAGGGAAAACAAATCAACCAAGAAATAAAGCGGATGAACACGGTGATTTGTTTTACCGAGGTTCGGTTCCAAAGAACCTAGTCCCCGTTGAGGTGGTCACAAAGATCGGGTCTCTTTCAACCCTTTCCCTCTCTCAAACGGTCACTTAGACCGAGTGAGCTTTCTCCTTAATCAAACGGGTCACTTAGACCCCTACAAGGACCACCACAACTTGGTGTCTCTTGCTTTGATTACAAGTGTCTTGAGAATAAGAATGGGGAAAGAAGAAAGCACGATTGCAAAAGCCAAGCGACAAGAGCGACAAATAATACACGGTCACTCTCTCTCTCAAGTCACTAATCACTAATGATCACGTGTCTTAGTTGTGGAACTTGGAGAGATTGGAAGCTTTGATTGTGTCTTGGAATGGATTGCTAGCTCTTGTATTGAATGTGGAAGATTGGAATGCTTGGATGTGTTGAATGGAGGTGGTTGGGGTTGTATTTATAGCCCTCAACCACTTCCTAATCGTTGCTCCTTTTCTGCCGACCACGGACGGTCCGCGCCCCTCGTCCATACGGTTCGCCCCTGCACATCAACGGCTACAATCGCAACGGTCAGCAGTAACGGCTATATCAACGACTATAATGCATTAAATGCGTCGTCAGATGTCAGATAAAGGCAGTCGTGGATGGTTCGGTCGTGCACCCCGGACAGTCCGCGAGGACACTATAATTCATTTTACCGAACCCGTCACCTTCGAGTTTTTCGGTTCTGTGCTGACCGGACGGTATACGCCTGAGGCCAGACGGTCCGCGCTTGATCTCGGACGGTGCATGCTTTTCCATCGGAGGGTCCATAGTGTAGACTTGTGTTTATGCAGTGTTCCTGTTTGAGGCTCACTTTGGTGTCGCGGACGGTCCGCCGCAAGGGCCCGGACGATCCGCGCTTAGTCTATTTTTCCAAAAAGCTTCTTGAAAGTTGCCTAGAGGGGGGTGGTGAATAGGCAAGTTAAAACTTTTTCAACAAAAACTAGAAGCAAACTGGGTAAAACTGAATTGATCTTGAAATTCACCCAGTTAACTTTGGAAATGAGATGTTCTAAATGACCCACAGGGTTCAAAGTAGTAGATCTGAGAAGGGCACTTCTCAAAATCCACACATCAAAAAGATATAAACAAATCTTCCACGCAATGGTGAGAGAACGAAGAACACAAACAAACACAATGAGCAAGAACACAAGAGACACAAGATTTATCCCGAGGTTCGGTCACACCACCAAGGTGCCCTACTTCCTTGTTGAGGCGCCCACAAAGAGTCGGGTCTCTTTCAACCCTAATCATCCCTTTGCCGACCACAAAGGTCAAGCCCACACAATAATCTTTGCTCAAACGAGCGGGTAATACAAACTTTCTTGTGGTCTTCCACAAGATTTGGAGACTCACAAGAGACACATAGTCGTCTAGGAGCTAGAAGCTCCAAGAGTAATGAATCCACAAAGAACTCGATGTAATACCAAAGCTCGAATCACGAAGATCAAGAAGGATTTAGAGATGAAGCACCAAAATCGCAGCTCTTCAATCTCACTCAAAGATTTCTCTCCAAAGATTTGAAATGGGAGAGGCAAGAGGTGTGTGAGAGAGAGTGGGAGGTGTTTCTCAGGTTGTAAATGGAGTTTTGTGCATGCTCTACTGTGGGGAAGAGTGTGGGATGTGTATATAATGGTGCCCCCAAAAGCTGGTGGCCGTTGGGGAAATCTGACTGAAATTCAGTTGAACCGGTTCTAAAACAGGTTGAACCGGATTCCACCAGTCGGTTTTTGGTTCACTAGCGGACTCAACCGGACACTGGACCGGTCCCAAATTCGGTTCAACCGGTTTCAAATTCGGTTGAACTGGATTCAAAATTCGGTTGAACCGGTTTTCCAAAAATCTGCACACGACTTTTTCTGACAGGACTGACTGGCAGACTGGCAGTGACAGAGGGGAACAGTGCAGAAACCGGTTGAACCAATTTTTGAAACTGAAGAACAAGTTTTGATAAAACTGAGCTGAACCAAGAAGAAACTTTAGTGGGGAGTAAAAGTGGTTTTTTCAAGAGCATTCATGATCTAGTAAAATATTTTCTTAGAGGATTTGAAAGGGTTTGTACTGAGCTTTAGTACCAACACCAACATTCTTTTTGGACCCCCCTTGATAGTACAACGATTCCTATACTCAAGTTAGATAAAATATAATTAAGTAAACTCCTTGAGTAATTGGTGTCTCATGTGATTTCTCCATGGCGTTGCTTCATAAGGATCACAAACATCCTTGTCTCACCTTTTGAAGCAAACACAAAGCAAACCTTGTGACTTGTACCATTTCACCAAATATGAGTTCAAATCATGGCTTCAAGTCACCTTACTGATGCATCAACATGTTGTAACTCTTTATAGCTGATTAGTTCATCGACTTAGTGCAAGTACTCTCTTCTTCACCTTAGCCATGGTACCTCAGTCTACAAGCCGTCGCTTGGCCTTCACCTTCGCTTAGTTCCTTGAAGCCCTTTCCTTGCTATCTTCACCCTATCAAGTCATTCTTGAGTCACATCCTATTGAGCATCCATTGAGAAAATCATTTCTTCAATATTGTGAACCTTTCTTGAATGTCATCTAGATATAACTGCTAAGATAAATCAAGCTCTAGTTTGATTCTCATATATTCATATGTGGACTAATAGTAATATGGTCAAGCCAATTCACGGTTCCTCATATCTTATTCACTTTGGCTTGACCAATCCTCTTAATCACTTCAACCTCTATTATGATCATATTTATGCATAGTGATTTCTCAGGTCTTGTCCATATATTCAAGCCAATATAGAGATCATATTGTATCCATTTGCATTGTCTCACTGGTTATTTAACCTTGTGTTGAACCTTTTTTTCACTGTCATTATACACTATTCAAGTATGTTCATCATACTGAATTTCCTGTTCAACACTTTAGCGAACTTGTTAGACCTTTAAATGTGTTGTTATCCAAATCACCAAAACTCACAAAAGGGATGAATGCTCTTTCAATCTCCCCCTTTTTGGTGATTGATGACAACACATTTAAAGCTTACATAAGATTTGATAAATAAGATTTTGAATCCTATGATATAGTTTCCTCCCCCTAAATATGTGCATTTCAGAAAATACCAATTTTGTACTCAAATGACAAAAGCACATATTTGGGTCAAAGAGTGAAGACAACTTATATCATACTATTCATAGGGTGCTTTGTGTCATAAATAAACATGATGCTCATGACATATTATGCACTCATCAATTTCCTTCATCTTATGTTTTACTTATGATTCAACCTTTTTGTTAATTATTTCTTCCCTTTTCAAAAGTCTTCTAACACTTAGTTACATAAGACTAAAGGTAAGCTTTAATGCAAAATTTCTCCCCCTTTGTCATAAATCTCCAAACAAAGGATACAAAGAATATAAAGGGTAGAAATTATGAGTAAGCATGATGTGAACACACTATCATGAAGAGGGTCCTTAGATGGCACAAAGTTAATGGAGGAGTGTCATAAGTGATGTACCTTTGCGTTTTACCTTTTCAAAGGGGTGTTCCACACTTGTGTTGTATTTAGAGTTCATTTTGCAATCTCTTGTTGGCATAATTGTGACATAGGTCCAAGATATCAAATGAATATTGTCATACTGATTGAAAGATAAATCTTGATACCTGGAGTCTAGATGTCACCTAGCATTTTCTTATCATAACAAGAGGCAGCATGAAAATTGCACAAGTATGGATTATACAACTAATGATCATGTATGAAAAATATCAATTGAAAAACACCAATTGATACAATTTGATAGATAAGCAGATCACTAATAGCATATTACACTAAGTTCTCCCCAAGTTTTAGTGCACACATATATATGAATTCAATTGATATCTGTTGAGAGTACTTATTTGCAACTTAAAGTACCATTGGCATAAAAGGAGTATCAATTGAACATAATCATGCAATATAAGAAACATGTGCGCTATTTAATCAATTAATTTCTAGACAGGAGAATTTATAAGCTATGCTACTTCAGATATTTGTAATCCAAAAAGATGTGATACATATTTACCAATTTTAGATGACGTTGGAGTAGCATATACAAGAGAAACTCATTCTCTTATGAATGTATAAAAGATACATTTATTGGAGCAAAGAATCTTTGATACCCATCAAAATTTGCAGTGGAAGCGATTGTCTTTGCCCGAAGGTTCCTTTCCAATTTGAGACTACACACATAATAGACTTGAAAATGAAGTTAGTCTCAAAGATTCAAATTATAGACCATTCTCCCCCTAAATGTATGCATACAAGTGATGAATACTTATTTAGCTTATGCATTTGGACTTGTGAGGTCAGGGGATTAAGTTCTACAATTTGAACCTTGGTACAAATAAATTATGAAAATATGAAATTGCACCAATTTAAGGAATTACTCATAATCAAATGGTATACTAATAGACATGATATGCAAAAGTTTAAACCAAGATTCTTGAGAAGTTAGTATGTTTGAGTCATAGCTCACTAAGATGACTAAAAACTAAATTATGACATCACCATAAGAGGTATTAATCACATATCTAGAGATTCTTTAATCGTCACCACAAGTGCAACCTTATGGTGTGACTTAAGACATTGCATATACATGCACACACTAGCATGTAAGAGCCTAGATACACAATTGTTATACAATAGTTCATGGAATGACACACCTTTGTTTTATGCCACTTGTTCTCCATTATAATCATGAATTTCCATCTTAGCTTTTGATAGGCTTGACATTTCAAAGAGAAACTTATCCTCTTCAAGCAATCAAGAGAAACTCATTTTCTTGATAGGTTCAAGATAAACTCATTTTCATTTCTATGGAACCATTCATCCTCATTTGATGTTCTCCAAGGTGTGAGACTACACAACATGAACTTGAAAGAAATCATTAGTCTCACAAGATATAGGCTAAACTCTCCATCAATTTGTGCATGCAAGAGTACACAAAGTACACTTATGCACATCAACAATACGAGGTTAAATGAGATATTTGCACTATATTTTGGTTTAACATAACATGCTTTTCATAGATGATGAAAATTAAACCAATTGAAAGTTTAAGAACTGAAAGTATATCAATTAAAATCCTGAAGGGTAAAGCATGCTAATATGAACCTCAAACCTCATAATGAATGATATTATATGATTATGTCACTACATCTTCATTATTTGGTTGAAAAAAATATAACTCCCTTCTTGAATCACTGTGATCTCTTTTCTCTTTACGATTTCATCCAACCAAGTGATCATGAACTTCTTTCATCTTTTCTTGATTCAATCATACTTGATATGAGATCAATTGAAACTCAATGATTGAAACAACCAAGACTCTTATATTTGTAGATTTTGAATTCATCTTCAAAGAACTTGGGAGGACCTTGTTGAAACACTTAGAAAAGAGAGCATTAGAAACACAAGAGAGGGTTTCACAAATGATGATCCTTATATGTGGATGGCAAATGAATCATCATTATTGAAACCCAAAAGGATAGACTAAATTTCTTTAAATTTGTGCACACATATAGTTGATGTCAAAGTTATATACACTATTGAACATTTTATATTGCAAGGAATTTAACCTATACTATGGTACATCCCACTAAGGATAGAATACTAAAACAACTGAAGGAGAGGAAGTTTTCATACCTTGGCCTCTTATCAACTTCTTCTTACTTTAGTTGAATAGTATCCTTTAAGCTTGTGATTTATCCAATTTAAAAATAAGCACCATCTCTCAACATAGATTTTCTATGGATAAACTCAAAACAAGAGATGGCATTAGTAGCACAAGCACTAGTTTCTTATTTAGCAACCCTTTATATGTGAAAGTCAAACGAGTTGCTAAAATAGAGAAAACTCATAATATGGACTAAATTTCCCTTGAACCCTCATGCACAATATATTTTGAATGACATGGATAATATGCATGGTTGTTCAATGAAGTTTAAAGGGCTGATTTAATCCATATTATGGTGAGTGTCTAATATAGAAGAATCAAATCCAAATTAACTAGATAGAGAATACGTCACATAATTTTGGATTGTTGACCATATGATAATATTCATTCATCTTCCAATTTGACCTTTATTTCATAATCAACAACTGATGTGTATCCTCAAGTGCTTCTTCTTCCTTAGTGGCTACACAAGTCACAAAAGATATAAGATTTGAAAATAATATGCACTTGAGATTCAGTTGTTACCACCCTTGCTACTATCTCCAAATATGATTTATGCATCCATTATCGAGCACCCAACTTGATCCATTGAAGGAGTGATCACAATCCTTATTGTGGCCTTTCTCTTTGTGTAGGCACCCACATATACTTGACAACCATCTTACATGGTTTTAAGTCAATATTTAATCACATAGATAAAAACTAGAGTTAAGAATAGGAGCCTTTTCTCCTTTTATTAATACATCGTTGTGTTGCCTTCTTGATGATGAACCTACCTTGACTTTGGGTGCACCTAGCTTATCAAGGTTAGTTTCACAAGCATTCATATCATAAAGACAAGTTATGCATGGAATTTACAACTTAGTGATCCAATTCAATGTGAAGCATATGGATATCGATTGAAGTAGATTTCTAAGATATCAAAATATGGGTTTCCAAAATTTAGAGAGTATGGATCACTAATTGTACCTTTTATAGTTTAAAAATCATATCCATGTTAGTGCATATGTATGTGATGAATATCAACAAAAAGATTCTTATGCACTTTTAGAATTAACGATAAGGGAATTTTAAACTGCATCAAGAGTAGCTATTTAGAAAACAAAGATTACAATCCATATGAATGAGATACAAATTTACCATTTTGGATTGTCTTAGTATAGCTTACTCAAGTGAAACTTATTCTCTATGACACAAGATATATAATGTTCTCCTACTAGATATGTGCATCAAGTATTTGAATGACTTGCCACATGCACTTTCAATTCAGTTAAGAGTCTCATGAGGAGTATATTACATATCATAGTCAAGGCATGACAAATTTGCAATGAATTAACTTATGCCTAAGAATACTTACCACCATATAGAATGTACCATTTGTTATACCAATTTGACAGATCTTACTATCTGTGGTGGTGTCACCTTAGTATTCTTCTTTTCATCATTTGTGGAGACTTCCTTCTTTGTTATCTCTTTTCCTTTTAAAACTAGTCGATAAAACACTTTGAAAAGAGGTATTAGTAGTACAAGGAAGTATTTAATGAATGATGATATCTATATATGAATGGCAAACAAATCATCATTTATGAGGCGTAAAGGCATAAATTAAATTCCTTTTAAGTTAATGCACATGAAGCAGTGAATTCACAATATGCACTAATTTACAAATTTAAGCCAAAAGGAAGTTAACCTTCATATTGACATTCCTTTCCATAGAATATATTATTACCAATTGAAAGAATGCCACTTGAAAGGAACTATTATTGATCACATGCCAAATGAAACAATTAGTTTCATACCTTTGCCTTGAGCATTCCTAATCTTTTTTAGGTGAAGATTAACCTTTAATGCTTGTGATTTTACCAATTGCAAGAGCACAATCTCTACTTATGACTTTCCATGAAATATCTCAAAAGAGATTGCATTTGAAATACAAGCAATAGTTTCCTATTTAGCAACTTCTAGTATATGAATGACAAGAAGGGTTACTAAAATAAGGAAACCTCATGATATGAACTAAATTACCCTTACAAGCATCATGCATAACATCAATTGTAAAAAAGATGAAAGTAGCATGATAATTTAATTAAGTTTACATGGCAAGTTTAATTCATAGCATGGTGAGTGATTAATGTAGAAGACTCAAAACCAATTTAAACAAGAATGAATACTTCACATGGTATTGGTTCGATCTTCTTTGAATGTTGAATGGCACACTCCATTTGGGAAACACATTCTCATGTTGTGAGACTACATAAACACTTGGATAGAAACATTAGTCTCACAACTCTAGTCATATAGAGAATTCCCTTTTGGTAAGTGCTTTAAGAATTTGAATTTCTTACTTAGCACTCTATTCATTTAAGAACATGGGATAATACTCTTTATGTCTAGGTCATGGCAATAATATGATGATTAACTTGAAATATATCACAAGATACATACAATCAATTTAAAGCATGTAGATTGTCACAATATAAAAATATGAACTTGCAATCTACCATATAATTAGATCCTTTCCAAAGCAAGGTAAAATCTTTTAAGTTCATTCTCAAGTGCTTCATTTTTCCTATGTGGCTACAAAAGACACAAAGTAATATACCAATTAAAAGCAATGTGCACTTAAGAATTAATTGTTACCATCCTTTGGATATCACTTGGTTGTAGGCCTTTTGCTTGATTCCCACAAAGGTTAATCCTTATTCCCTACAACACAATGTAACACCCTGAATTTGGGGGTATAAAATTTATTTTCTAATATCCACCAAATTCAGGTGTTACCATTTCTTTTCCATGCTTTTATTTTCTTTGGCCTAAAGAGTGAGGAATTATTCTGTTTTATATATAGGCATAAAACTAGTAGCGTGAAACCCTAGAGAAGCTTTGATTGTTCATTCATGTCGTTGCATAGTGTTTTTAAGTGCAAATGGTGTTTGAAACATGTTAATATAGCCTGTAGAAGTCTTCGGTAAATTGTCATATTTATTTTCTGAGTATTTTCTCCTTTTCTGAAAATTAAAATATATTTGTTTGAGACACCTAAAATACTTTATGTTGGGGGCCTTCGGCTTCCGAAGGTCCTCAAAAACGTAATTTGACTATGTTTTCCAAGAGAAATATGTGAACAGGTACCTTCGAAGACAGATTGCGAGTATACAAGAACATGGTTAAGACGAAGCTTAACTGGGACGGCGATCACGACGAAGGATAAGACAATCACGAAGCTGTGTGCAGAAGAGCTTCGGTATAACGGCAGGAAGAGGAAACCGACTTAAAGATGAAAAGCCAAATCAGACCTTGAAGAATTACTATAGAGTTATTGATAAATGTAAAGGGCATTAATGTAATTTTGCATGGGCTGCGACCCGTGCCTATAAATTGGTGAACAGTATTCCCGTACTGGGGGGGCTGACTGGGCATCTACTTTTGAGTCACACTTGTATTCTTATTCCTTCAAGCCGAAGGTACACTTGTAATCTATTACTGTTGACACAAGTAATATAAATGAAAATAGACTGATAATTATGTTTATCTAGATTATGTTATTCTTGGTACTTTGCATGAATATTGTTCATTTCTTTATCATGATTATGAAGGTACGTCCTTCATGACCTTCGTCCTAGGTTCATTATAGCCGAAAGAAAATAATGATCCAAAGGACGAAGGGCTTCGATATTTAACATTTTATGTTGCCTTGTTCTTGATTCATAGCATTTGAGAACAAGTCCCCAACATTGGCGCCCACCTCCGGTGAACTCACTTCCATTTTTTGAGTCTTGAACACTTTCGGCAAGCATCACCTTCGTCATGCCGCCGAAAAAAGCTTCAGCGACAGGGGCTGGTACTTTACAGCCGCTGGATCCCAATCAGGATGTCCTTTCTCTTAGAGAGGCCCGAAGCCAGAAGAGGAAGGCTGTCAGTCCAACACCTCCAGAGGATGACCTAGATCAGGAAATCCAAAACCTGGAGATCCTTCAGCAGCAGGTTCAACGCAAGAAGGAGAAGATGGCTCGTCTAGCTGATCTTCAGAGACAGATAGACGAAGCTTCTGAAGAGGTTCGTCATCTTGTTCAAGATGATCAAAGCCGAAGGCCTCCACGCAGAGAGCTTCATCAGGAAGGCTTCCACAATGAGGATGACTGGTATGAAGATTTCCATCATGGAAATTTTGCTTTTGATGATGCTTCTCCTCTTTCAACAGAATTGCAGGCTACACCATGGCCACAGTCTTACAAGCCACCCCAGCTCCCCATATATGACGGTCACACAGACCCGAAGCAATTCCTAATGAGCTATGAAGCGACAATATCTTCGTATGGTGGCAATACGGCAGTCATGGCAAAATCTTTTGTCATGGTCGTCAGGAGCGTTGCTCAGACTTGGTACTCATCCCTTCGGCCAGGGACAATCACTTCTTGGCAGAAATTGAAGGATATGCTGATAACTATCTTCCAAGGGTTTCAGACGAAGCCAGTCACCGCCCAGGCTCTCTTCCAATGTACCCAGGACCACGAAGAGTACCTTCAGGCGTATGTCCGGAGGTTTCTGCGTCTAAGGGCACAAGCGCCAACAGTGCCCAATGAAATTGTCATTGATGCCATGATTAAGGGGCTTCGGCCGGGGCCATCAGCGCAGTATTTTGCCAGGAAGCCACCACAAACGTTGGAGAAGCTGCTCCAGAAGATGGACGAATACATTCGAGCTGACAATGACTTCCGCCAAAGAAGGGAGGAAGCATTCAGGTTTTCTGAAATGACCAGGGGCTTCGGAGGAAGATTTCACCCGAGGCATGTTAGGTCAATCCATAACTCTACTCAAACTGATGATCGAGGAAGCCAGCAACAAAGACCACAACATTCTTCACAAGCTTCGGCCCAACAGCAGAGTTCTTTTCGGCCGCCAGCGCCAAGGGGCAGAGGCGCCAGGGGCTTCGGGGGAAAGTTTGGAGACCAGCCAAGAAAAATATATTGCCTATTCTGTGGTGAAGACAAGGGCCATACTACCAGGATGTGCCATGTTACCATCCAGAAGCAGAAGGAAATAGCGGAAGCAGCAGCACAACAGAGTCAGCCGAAGCAGGTCATGCATACTGCTTCGTATCACTCACCTTATATTCCAGAATATGTAGGCAACCACCCTGCAGCTTCTGTTGCTTCGGCAAGCCAATCCCAAGCATCCTGGCAGCAACCTCCACCGCCACCGCCGATTCAAAGAGGTCAGCAACCAGAAGGGAGTCAGCGCACTAACCTTCAGCGGGACTTCAGAGAGGAGTCCGAAGCTCGTGCAGTCAATAGCACTATGCCAGAGTCGAAGCACATTTACTGACGAATATCCTACCTCAACAACAGTTCTTTTGCGTTTTCTACATTCCTTATTGTTAGACTACCCGTCTAGGATTCTAGGGTTTGAGGTATTCCCCATGTAATTACCGTCTCACCCCTCACTGTAATGGGCCTGGCCCAGTTACTGAGTCTATTAATACTACTCCCCATCCCTGGTTAGGGGTATGGGTTCCTATTCTAACATGGTATCAGCTTTGGTTTAGGTTTAGGTCCTCTCCCTGCCCAGCCGCCAGGGGCTTCTCCCTGCCGCCGCCGGCCCCCTGCCCAGCCACCGTCGGGCCCCTGCCCCCAGCCCCGCCGCCGCCGCCCTCTCTCCTCCCTCTCTCTCTCGCTCGCGCTTGCAAGCCAGCAAGCGGCCGAGCCGCTCCCGCCCAGCGCGCCCTGCAACCACGTGCAGGCGAGCCGCCCTGACCCGACGGCGTGAGCCGCGCCACCCGACGCCGCTCAGACCCGACCGCGGTCGTGCCGCCAGGAACGCCGCCGAGCCAAGCACCGCGCCCGTCTGCGCCGTGCACCTGCGCCGCCCCGACGTCCGCGCCCTGTGCCGACCGCGCGACCTTGCCGTCAGGGACCCGTCTCCGGCCAGGAGACTGAGCAGCAGGGCTGCACCTCCCCTCCCTCCTCCGGCAAGGTTGAGGAAGAAGGCGAGCGACCGGCGGATCCCCGTCCAGCCGTCCCCTGCTTGTCTTCCTCGGTCCGTGCGCTCGTCATCCACTCTTCCTCCAGCCCTCCATCGGATCCCCGTCTGCCGCCCCTGCGACCCGCGCCGAGGACCCGACGCCCGCGCACCAGGAGGATCCGTGGACGCGAGCCCATCTCCCTGGACTGGCACACGTTCGGCCTGTACCTGCGCATCCACCGCCCGCCGCTGGAGCTGGCCCGGTGCAGCGGCACGCACGTGCTGGATTTCCTGCGCTACCCGGACCAGTTCGGCAACACCAAGGTGCCCGTGGCGCGGTGCCCCTTCTTCGGCCACCCGTCCCCGCCGGCACCCTGCCTGTCCTGCTCGCGCCCGTCGTCCCCGCGCCTGGACGCGCCGTCCAGGAGCACCAGCCCGGAGGACCCGCGCCCCTGCTGTTCCGCGCCCGGCTGTCTAGTCCGCGCCTCCTTGCGCCGGCCTGCACCGGTCGCCATGAGCTTTACCTCGCCCGCCGCTCTCGCGACTGTGCGCGTCCTCCTCCACGACGGCCAGCTCATCCGGGGCATGTTCGTGTCCTTCGATCCAGTCTGGAACCCTATTCTTCGGGACTGCGTCGAGGTCCACCCTCAGGCGGGCCGTCACGTGCCTGGACCGCTTGTCTTTCCACGTGCTGCGATCGCCTCCCTAGCGGTTGAGCCCGTGTCCTCTCCCTCCCTTCCTAGTGCTCCTGTCGGGGCACCTTCTCTGGCCCTCTCCGCTCACACCGTACCCTCGCCACTTCCACCTCCCTGAACCACCACCGATTGGGTGGTTGACTCCGGGGCCTCCTTCCACACTACCCCCACCACTAATTCGTTACTCCACTCCCATCCACCCCACCCCTCACATCCTACCTCCATCGTCGTCGGTAACGGTTCCACCCTCCCGGTTACCTCAGTAGGTACATCGGTTCTTCCAGGACCATTCTGCCTTAACGACGTCCTTGTTGCTCCCGGACTGACTCATCCCCTCCTCTCGGTTCGTCGCTTCACTAGTGACAACCAGTGCTCTATGGAGTTCGACCCCTGGGGCCTCACCATACGCCACCTCCCCACACATGATGTGCTCGCTCGCTGTGACAGCTCCGGCCCCCTCTATTCTCTTCATTTGCCCTCCACTCCCCACACCAAAGTAGCCTCATCTCATGCTCTTGCTACTACCACCACCTCCTCCGCCATTTGGCACCGCCGCCTCGGGCACCCTGGACCTGACGTCATGTCCCAGCTTTCCGGCCACTCCGACATATCATATACTCGGGGCTCTTCTGAGCGCCTCTGTCATGCTTGTCAGCTCGGCCGTCACTCCCGTCTTCCCTTTTCCACTTCCACATCCAGGGCTGTTCAGGCCTTTGATCTTGTCCACTGTGACCTCTGGACATCTCCTGTCCTTAGCCTCTCCGGCTACAAGTACTACCTAGTCATTCTGGATGACTACTCCCATTTCCTTTGGACTTTCCCCCTTCGGCTGAAGTCCGACACGTTTACCACCCTCACTCACTTCTTCACCTGGGTATCCACCCAGTTTCGGCGCCCGGTCCGTGCCCTGCAGTGCGACAATGGCCGCGAGTTCGACAACAACGCCTCCCGCTCTTTCTTCCTCACTCACGGCGTCCAGTTGCGTCTCTCGTGTCCCTACACCTCTGCTCAGAACGGCCGGGCCGAGCGTATGATTCGCACCACCACCAACATGATCCGCTGCCTTCTCTTTCAGGCATCTCTCGCTGCCACCTACTGGGCAGAGGCCCTTCATACTGCCACGCATCTCCTCAACCGTCTTCCCTCGAAGGCGGTGAGCCACCCTACTCCTCACTTTGCCCTGTACGGCACAGCCCCTTCCTACGACCACCTGCGCGTGTTCGGCTGTGCCTGCTACCCTAACACTTCCGCTACCGCCCCTAACAAGCTTTCTCCTCGCTCCACTCGATGCCTCTTCCTCGGCTACTCCCCTGACCACAAGGGGTATCGGTGCCTAGACCTCACCTCCCACCGCATCATCATCTCTCGTCACGTCGTCTTCGACGAAGATGTGTTTCCCCTTGCTGGCTCCACCCCACCCACCGACCTTGACTCCCTCCTCGAGTCCGATCCGATTCCTCCCCCACCTTCGGCTCCCCGTCTTGCGCCGTTACCTGCTCCTCGTGCGGCCCCCACGACCCCGCCTGCGCCACGCGCGGCCCCGTCGACCACGCCTGCGCCACGCGCGGCCCCGTCGGTTTCCGCGACACGCGCGACCCCGTCGACCCCGCCTGCGCCCCGCGCGGCCCCGTCGACCACGCCTGCGCCACGCGCGGCCCCGTCGGTCCTGCCTGCGCCACGCGCGGCCCCGTCGGTCCTGCCTGCGCCACGCGCGGCCCCGTCGACCCCGCCTGCGCCACGCGCGGCCCCGTCGACCCCGCCTGCACCACGCGCGGCCCCGTCGACCCCGCCTGCGCCACGCGCGGCCCCGTCGACTCCGGCTCGATTCGCCAACCCCGCCCTCGTCTACCATCACCGCGGCCACGCCACTACCTCGGCGCCCCCCGACTCGGGCCCGTCGACGAGCGCGGCCCGATTCGCCGACCCCGCCGTCGTCTATCACCGCCGTGAGCCGGCCCCACCAGCCGCTCCCGATGTTCCGGCGGCTCACTCCGAGCCGGCCGTATACCACCCGGTCGCCATCCATCGCGACCCCGGGCACGTCCACCCGATGGTGACTCGGCGCGCTGCTGGCGTTCTCCGCCCCGTCGACCGGCTGATCCTGGCAGCTGATACGTCCAGCACTCCACCCGGCGCTTCCCCGGTGCCCTCCTCCGTTCGCACTGCCCTCGCCGACCCACATTGGCGTCGTGCTATGGAGGAGGAGTACGCGGCCCTCTTGGCCAACCACACCTGGGACCTGGTGACGTGTCCACCAGGCACCAACGTGGTCACCGGCAAGTGGCTATTTCGCCACAAGCTGACCTCGGATGGCTCCCTCGACCGCTACAAGGCCCGTTGGGTCCTTTGGGGTTTCACACAGCGCCCTGGAGTGGACTACGACGAGACCTTCAGCCCCGTCGTCAAGTTCGCCACTGTTCGCGCCGTCCTCTCCCTCGCCCTCTCCCGCGACTGGGCGATCCATCAGCTCGATGTCAAGAATGCCTTCCTGCATGGCACTCTGACGGAGACTGTCTACTGCAGCCAGCCCACCGGCTTCGTCGATGCTGACCGTCCAGATCTGGTCTGCCGGCTGAACCGGTCCCTGTACGGCCTCAAGCAGGCGCCACGGGCATGGTACAGTCGCATCGCCTCCTACCTGGCCTCCATCGGCTTCGTCGAGGCCAAGTCGGACACGTCCCTGTTCATCTACCGGCGCGGCGACGACACCGTCTACCTCCTGCTCTACGTCGACGACATTGTGCTCACGGCATCCACCGCCGATCTTCTACACCGCACGATCGTCGCCCTTCAGCGGGAGTTCGCGATGAAGGACCTGGGGCCCCTACACCACTTCCTCGGCATCACCGCCGAGCGCCGGCCCCAGGGTCTCTTCCTCCACCAGCGCCAGTACGCCATCGACATCCTGGAGCGGGCTGGCATGTCTGACTGCAAGCCCTGCTCCACGCCTGTCGACACTCAGGCCAAGCTCTCTGAGGACGATGGGCCTCCGGTCGCCGACGCGACGTCCTACCGGAGCCTGACCGGTGCGCTCCAGTACCTCACCTTCTCCGGGCCCGACATCGCATACGCCGTCCAGCAGGTGTGCCTGCATATGCACACTCCACGGGAGCCCCATCTCACTGCGCTCAAGCAGATTCTGCGCTACCTCCGCGGCTCCCTCGACTACGGCCTCCTTCTCCGACCATCACCAACGTCAGAGCTCGTGGTCTACACCGACGCTGACTGGGCTGGCTGTCCCGACACGCGCCGGTCCACCTCCGGTTACGCCGTGTTCCTGGGCGCCAACCTCGTCTCTTGGGCCGCCAAGCGTCAGCCCGTCGTCTCTCGCTCCAGCGCTGAGGCCGAGTACCGTGCCGTGGCCAACGGCGTGGCAGAGGCCTCCTGGCTGCGCCAGCTCCTCCACGAGCTCCACAGTCCCCTCCAGCGCGCCACCCTCGTCTACTGCGACATCGTCAGCGCGGTCTACCTCTCCACCAACCCCGTGCAGCATCAGCGCACAAAGCATGTGGAGATCGACCTGCACTTCGTCCGCGAGCGTGTCGCTGCCGGTGACGTTCGGGTTCTCAGCGTCCCCACCACGCTGCAGTTCGCCGACATCTTCACCAAGGGACTACCGTCGAGTGTATTCTTAGACTTTCGTTCCAGTCTCAACATCTGTACAGGATAGAGTTGTGACTGCGGGGGGGTGTTAGACTACCCGTCTAGGATTCTAGGGTTTGAGGTATTCCCCATGTAATTACCGTCTCACCCCTCACTGTAATGGGCCTGGCCCAGTTACTGAGTCTATTAATACTACTCCCCATCCCTGGTTAGGGGTATGGGTTCCTATTCTAACACTTATTACCCTTTTGTTAATAAGGAACAATTATGAAGAGTTTTAATGTCTTTAATTGAATTTCAATTTCTTGTAATACTTCTGTCTTTTACCATAATAAAAATATGTTTTTTCCATAGGCTCGAGTTGCCGAAGCATATGAGCTTATACTGATTTGAAGGATCTTTGTATTATCAAAATTTTTGATCTAATGGACACAGTACAAATTGTTCGAAGCAGTAAAAAGTCGTTCCTAAGGGAGCGCAGTGTAAGTTTTCTAAACGTACAGCGAAAAATAAACGCTGATTCCGCTGAAAGTAAAAGGCGAAGAAGCTCCTAAGGGAGGCTTACAGCGAAAAATAAACGCTGATTCCGCTGAAAGTAAAAGGCGAGGAAGCTCCTAAGGGAGGCTTACAGCGAAAAATAAACGCTGATTCCGCTGAAAGTAAAAGGCGAAGAAGCTCCTAAGGGAGGCTTACAGCGAAAAGTCAGCGCTGATATAAAAAGTGTGTGTGCTTTATCACAAGGATATGTATCTACGGCACAAATATCATTTTGCATAACATAACATCATCACATCATTTTGCATAACATAAGCATCATACAGCATAATGCATCTGGAACAAGAAGGGGATACAGTATTGACCTTCGGAACATATTTTGGGAAAGAGAAAATCGCGTTAAGGCACAAGGCAAATTGGCATGAAGTGTAGCCTCTTCGGAAAAGCAACACAAAACTTTTTTACAGCTTCGAAGAATATTTCACGAAGCTGGGTCATTTTTTATCAGAAAAGTAAGCAAATTCTTATAGAGAAGATTTTCTTCACGAAGCATGAAAAGAAGGGAAGGTGTTTTTTTTCGCCGAAGGCTCAAAAAATGGTATGTATGCAAAGTTTCATGCATCGTAAAGAATCAAACTATAAATAGATTGTATATCACATTTAAAGTTACAATATATTACACATTTTTACATTTCAAATGTTTCTACAATGGCATTCAATCCTCTTTAAGCACTATTTCTGCAGCTTCGTTCAAAAGTTGGTTGACAACCTTATCCATAATAGCTTCGGCCATTTCTCTAATTTCATCGTCCCCCTTCGGGTGGGGGCCCGGAGATGCCTCAGCATGTTCTGAGGGGAGAAAAGATACGGCTATATTACTATTACAAACCGAGAACAGAGTTTGGAATTAAAAATTACAGCATGATAAAAACCACTAATTAATACCTATTTGCCCTTCGGGCTCTGTACTCCTCTCGGCAGCTTCCTCTACTTTTCTAGCATCATGGATGCCTTTTTCACTCTTTTGGATAATTTCTTGCGCCAATTCTCGGCCGCCGTTATCCCAGATATCGGTGAAGAATTTCCCACCGATCACGCTTGCTTCGGGCGAGGGGTCTTTTATGTCATCAGTGGACAAGGTAGCTTCGGTCTGCGCTAAGGATTTTACGTGCTCGCAGCCTTTCTTCTCCAAGACAGCAGCAATCCCTCTAGCACCCGAAAAAGCGCAGATGTCGCCGCGGCTATTCAGAATTTCCTCGAAGGCTTCTGCTTCGTGACTAATCCATTCCATTTGATCTTCAGGATTGCCTCTCGAAAAGTTCTCTTCACTAGAAAACGCGCCAACGCTGGCGAAGCTAGATTTTATCTTTTTGACGCACTCTATGGACTTAACATAGCATTTCCTCTGTGAGGCACGAAGCTCTTTGACACTTAACTCTAAATGATTGGCCAGTTGATCACTAAGCTCTCGTTTTGTTTCTTCAAGTATACGCTCTTCTTTAGCTCTAGCTAGCTATTTCTGAAGATCTTTAATTTCACGTCTTTGGGCTTCGGCCTGGGCCTTTGAGGTAGCTTCGTCCTTCTTTACCTTATCCACCAATGTAAGCAGAATTTTATCCTTTTTCAGAGCTTCATTTCTCAATTTAATAACTTCGGATCGTAGGTTGTTGAATGCAATTTCATAGCTCTCATCTTCGGCACTCTTTTGTGCTCTCAATGCGTTGCTTAAAATTAAGCCCTATATGTAAAAGAGTTCGTATAAGAATAAAAGAATGAGTTACAAATTGTAAAATTTTCAAACGAACAATCCCCATACCTTCAGGCTATTGTACGCAAGACTGTCCGCGAGATCCTCCTTCGTCATGACACTTAATCCAGCTTCGAGCTTCGGAAACCCCATGCTTCTAGACATCTCCCGGCAGACGGATAATTCTTTATTGTCTGGGAGGCAATATAGGAAATCCTCTTCATCCGTCCCATTGAATACTAATGCCCCCTTCGGATATTTCAATTCTTTGGCATAGTGATTGGCTTCAAAAACTTCTTCTTCTGATAACTTTTTCCCCGAAGCATGACGCATAATATAATCGTACATTTTGGAAGATGCTTCGGGGACAGTAGTATCAATTTCTTCGATCAAAATAGGCTCTGACATTTTTATTTCTTCAGTTGCCTTTTCAATTCTTGCTTCTTCTGCTTCCAAAGTTTTTACCTTGGTTGGTTCTGAGGGCTCAGTTTCAACTACGGTCTGTTGCTTCGGAGCTTTAGCAACGGATACTTCCGCGGGTGCCTCAGAAATTTCAGCAGTCTTCTTGGGAGTTGTGCTTGGAAGTTTAATTGTTTCCAAAACATCCAACACATTGACCATTCTTTTTCTTTTTGGGGTCACTGTTGGCCCCTTTTTAATTCTTGCTACTCCAATTTCTACTGAAGGACTTAAAATTTCTGATATTTTTGCTCCTTCAGTTGATCCTTTTGCTTCTTCCATCTTTTCTGTCGATGGCACTTCGGCCATCTCTTTGGTTTCTGGTAATAAAACCTTTGGTTCCTCCAATTCTTTTGTTGTTGGCGCTTCGGCCATTTCTGCGACTTCTGGCAGCAGGGTTGGCTCTTCAGCCTTGGTGGCCGAGGAGGTCTCCCCGGTGAACTCAGGCACCGAGGCTGGTTCAATATAGCGTGGCCGATGTGTGAGAACCTTTATCCTTTTTCTTTTCGGTCCTGGCTCACTAGGAGCAGCTGCAGCTTCTTCCTTCGCAGAAGCTGTGCCTTTTCTTTTCTGCCCTCGAATGGGATAACGATAGTCGGGGTAGACGAACCCGATTGCATCAAATACCCGCTTGAGTCTTTTCTTCTTTCGGCCTCCGAAGGCCGCTGACAAAGCAGTATCTTCGGCCGTCGAATATGCCCCAAGCAATTCATCACTTACAGTCTCAATGCTCTTTAACCAATCATCATCTGGTTCAACAAATTTATCTCCATACTTGAATGTGTACTTCAACCGGACTAGCCCACCTTCGTCAGTTTCTTTAATAGTTTCTTTCGGCATTTCCCAATTATCCGCAAGAGGCCACACTCTGAAGGCAATATGTTCTTGTGTTAAATCCCTCGTCCCAATAAAAGAGCAGACAACTTCGAAGGCTCTCTGGCATTCTTCGGCTGCTTCATTCATTTCCACCTTCGGCCTTCGCAGGTCGAAGCGTTGCCAGATGGGATACATAATGATCTTCTTTATATCCTCTCGAGATTTCAAGTCATTTTTTACGTAAAACCATTCCGTCGTCCAGTCGCCAGGCCATCTCTTTCGAAAGGTCGGCACTGGGCAACTTGACCCAGACCGAGAGCCGAAGCTGTAGCAGCCAAAGTTGTTGTGATATTGTTCCTTACCCCAGGGTTTTGTCTCGTATAACAATTCGTGCATGTTGCAGAAGCTTTTTGCATCAGGTTCCAAGCCTTGGCTCCTCACAGCCCACACAAAAATATTTATCCTTATGATCGCTTTGGGGATAAGCTGGTGAAGGTGGATTTCAAATATCTTCAGCACCTCCACAACAAAGTGGCTCAGGGGAAATCGTAGTCCAGCTTTCAAGAAGCTTCGAAATATTACGACTTCATCTTCTTCAGGAGTTGGGCAAGTCTTCTCTCCTTCGTCGGCCCTTACAACAGACAAATCCCAGAAATATCTTCCCCTCATGTTGACAAGATGATTTTCTTTAATACTTGATTTGCCGAAAACCGCATGGCTTGGCCGCCAAGGGCGATCTTCGGAGTCTTCACCACCACTATCTGCATCATAACTGTCGCTATCACCAGTGTCTTCAGATAAACCTTCCAAAATTTCTTTAGTGATCTTTTCTGTATTGGTCTTCGACATAGATCGAAGAAAACCCAGATGCATCTCTTCAGAAAGACTCAACTTCATTTCGGCAGCAACCTTCTTCTCCTCAGACATCTCTTCGGAATTCTTGCCTTTCGCTTCCGAAGCTTAAAACTAGGAAGGCAACAAAATATTTGTGGGCAGAAAGCTAATTGCGCAGGCAAAGCAGATGGCAAGGGAGCGTGCCGAATAAATTGTGGCGAGCCCGTATTTATAAACCCATTATGTCGGAGGCTGGAAGGCCCCATTTGCCATTGACTGTTGTTATTCTAGCAAAGGGAAGGTGTTTTTTCGGACCTTCGGCTCGAAGCCTTCGTCCATGTCGCAATAAAAATTTGTTATTCCAGCAAATTAATATTGCGAGGGGCTACTGTTGGGGGCCTTCGGCTTCCGAAGGTCATCAAAAACGTAATTTGACTATGTTTTCCAAGAGAAATATGTGAACAGGTACCTTCGAAGACAGATTGCGAGTATACAAGAACATGGTTAAGACGAAGCTTAACTGGGACGGCGATCACGACGAAGGATAAGACAATCACGAAGCTGTGTGCAGAAGAGCTTCGGTATAACGGCAGGAAGAGGAAACCGACTTAAAGATGAAAAGCCGAATCAGACCTTGAAGAATTACTATAGAGTTATTGATAAATGTAAAGGGCATTAATGTAATTTTGCATGGGCTGCGACCTGTGCCTATAAATAGGTGAACAGTATTCCCGTACTGGGGGGGCTGACTGGGCATCTACTTTTGAGTCACACTTGTATTCTTATTCCTTCAAGCCGAAGGTACACTTGTAATCTATTACTGTTGACACAAGTAATATAAATGAAAATAGACTGATAATTATGTTTATCTAGATTATGTTATTCTTGGTACTTTGCATGAATATTGTTCATTTCTTTATCATGATTATGAAGGTACGTCCTTCATGACCTTCGTCCTAGGTTCATTATAGCCGAAAGAAAATAATGATCCAAAGGACGAAGGGCTTCGATATTTAACATTTTATGTTGCCTTGTTTTTGATTCATAGCATTTGAGAACAAGTCCCCAACACTTTATAAACTCTAAATATTTTATTTGTGTTCTTTGAGTGCCTTAATTTCTAATTAATTCACGTTGGCCTTAACTCCTAACAAAAAATATAATAAATTCCTAAATTTGTTTTGCTTTGCTCACGTATGTTGCATGAAGGAAGAATTATATTTTCTTTTTCTTCGTTTTTTGTTTTGGTTTTATTTACATACAGTTCCTGCATGTAGCTGTGGTCAGAGATTGCATTTTTGTCGCTAGCAGTAAACCACCTCTTTGCGTGAAGCAGTGGACGCATTGCTTTCTCCACCAGTTCGCATGCAGCCCCACCACGTCCGTACGGACGAGCCCCATACCCATGTGCGCGTGCCCACCGGTGGCTAGCCCCATCGTGCACATGCTCTGGCCACAGGGACCCAGACGTCAGCCCATCTCTCTCGCTATCACAACCACCTCCCTCTGCTTGACCAGATTGTGCCCACGGCGCCGCCAACCGCTCCTTTTTCTTCTCCCCAACTCCCCTACGGTAGCACGTGCAGGGAGGCCCTCTCCCATGGAGATTGTCGACCTCCTCCGGCCTGTTTCCTCCACGGCTGCTCGTCTAACTCCCCTCCTCCTCCCTCTAGCTTTCCCTCGGCGTGCATGGCCCCTGCGCGCGGCCGGCGTGGCTCGCTTGCGCGGCAGCGCGACGGCTCGCCCGCAGTGGCGCGATGGCCTGGCGCAGTTCGCGGAGGGCAGCGCGCGTGGCGGCCTTCGCAGCTTGCCCGCGGCGGCCTCGGCTCGGCTTCTGCGCGGCCATGGCGTTCGAGCAGCCATGGCAGCCTGCTCGTCAGCTGCCTGCAGAGCGCCCGCGATAGCTGTCCGCATCCGTATCTTGCCGTGCATCGTCGACCCGCTTCGTCGTCCGCCATTGTCGCAAGGTGAGCTTCGTCTACCCCTTGCGCGCAGCCCCATCACACCCTTCGCTGTCGCATGATTCGTGCTGTGTGCAGCACGTCTGATTTGCACGGAATTCACGGGTTGTCGCACGTGTCATCATGCGTCGTTCGCATGCTGTCAGCGCACGTCGTCGTTCGCGTAAATTGCTAGTGGCACGATTAGTAAAATTATTTCGCTATATCGTTCACATTAAATAATTGATTACTTGTTTAGTTGTGTATTATTAAAATAACAATTCAATCGAATCTAATTAATGATTTTAATTATGTGTTTGTAGATACCTGTTAGTGTGTGTACGCCAACTTAAATGTCGTGTTTAATGTGTAGTGTTCAACTTGGGCTTTTATAATAAACATTGACATGACAAATATCAAGTTAACTACTTTTTATGTATTTAATATTTGTTTAGTACAAATGCGTCACCTGTTTAGTTTTTCGCCTGTCGCGCGTGCTGTTCCGCACGTGGTAACGTGCTGGTCCACGCGTCGTTCGCGCCGGTCGCCTGCACTGTCTCGTGCATCGTTCGCGTGCTATGTCGCGCGTGTCCGCGCATCGTCTGCATGTTGTCGTATTGTTTCGTGCGTCGTAAATTTGCCTCGCTTAGAATCCCTCGTGCTAATTATATTAGTTATTTGTTTGATAGCTACTAGTGTGGTAGATTTAATCAAAACTACATAGCGGTTATAAGTTATATTTTATAATGTCAAATTAAATGTCCTGACTACTACTTGCGTAGCGTAAACGTTATAACTTCTCGACCGTAGCTTCGACTATCGCGTTTTTTTTTTCTCGCGCGACCGTAATAACCCGCTATATTTCATTTTGCATATTTTATTATGTTTTTCTTTGAATGGTGTAATGTTCTTATGCATATATGTTTGTTTGCTTGTGCCTGTTTGTCTTCGCTTCGCGTTGCGATTAGATCGCGATTTGTTTCCAAGCTTCGAGGAATCGACGATCAAGCGTTGGCGACCAAGTGATCTGACTCTTCGAGTTCTACGAGGTTGAAGACCCTGAGCATCTGTTTAGTGAAGGCAAGTGTCCTCTGACCCAATATGTCCCATTTACTTTATAATTCACTGTCCCGCATACTGTGAACAACCTAAGGATTGACTAGCTTTCTATTTACCTTGTCCTTGATTACCTTTTGGGTTACTACGGTTAGATTCATGCTATTGCTTTACTCTAATCAATGAACATGATGTGAACACTTATGATACGATGTTGTCATTATGATTATGATGTTGGACTGGTGATACTTTAGGGGGCTCGAGCGGTTTCTCGAGTGCCTCTCCGTAAGGACCTGTTCGATTGGATGACCGCCCGGAAAAACAGTGCAACCATGAGGGTGGAATGGGATGCCCTTAGCTGAATAATTAGAGGAACCGGGGTGTAGTTCGCTTAGACGTCGTGCCGTTAATGGGGCTCGGTGTATGCGGCTCGCTCTGCCAAGTTTGGTTCGCCCCTTGGGGAGGAGTGCGGTGCATTTAGGAAACCTAACGAGCGGCTACAGCCCCGGGGAATCTTTGTAAAGGCTACGTAGTGAGACCCTACCTATTCACCTTGGTAGTGTTTAAGGGTTTGATCGGCCTGAGGCAAGAGGGAATCACGGCTTGTGGGTAAAGTGCGCAACCTCTGCAGAGTGTTATGAAACTGATATATCAGCCGTGCTCGTGGTTATGAGCGGCCAAGGGAGCTCCATTGATTAGAGATACTTGATCAGAGATGTTCGGATTACAGGTGGTGATGAGAATGGTGGGTTTTGATTATGATTATGGTAATGGTAAGTGGTATTCTTTACGTTTGGAAAGGGTACTTTGGGTTAATAACTTGGGTTAATGCTAAAACTTGGCTTTCTACTAGTAATAATAACCTGACCAACTAAAAGCAACTGCTTGACTTAACTCCACATAAAGCTAGTCCACCTCAGCCAAACAGGATATTTGCTGAGTACGTTGATGTGTACTCACCCTTGCTTTCACAAAACACCAGGTTGCCTTCGGTGCAATCTATGCTCAGGTAAAGAAGGCATTGAGGCGGATTTCCATGAGTTCCAGGACTTCGACGAGTTCGAGGATTAGTCTAGCGACCTCCCCCAGTCAGCTGCCTGTGGTGGGTTATTTATGTTGTCTACGTTTCGATTTTGTGTACTTTGATTTATATTATGTAAATGGCTCTAGTCTGTAATATTATTACTTACTCTTTATTGTAATTCGAAGCATTGTGCTATGATGAGTAATTTATGTAATCGCTGTGTACGTGAATTTCTGATCCTGGCACGTACATGGTTCACATTCGGTTTACCTTCTAAAACCGGGTGTGACATAAGTGGTATCAAAGCCGTGCTGACTGTTGGACCGCTGACCTAAAGTAGCATTGGCCGTTTTAAGGACTTCTTGACTGTTACTTCACTTCATCCTTGATTCTGCTTCAAAATTTTAGTCATCTCGACTAATTCTATGTTGTGCTCCTAAATGCTCCCTTGACAAAAAGTATTTTATTCTAGCATGGTCTATACTCCTCTCAGTCTATTAGAACTTATCTCACTCTTATGCTTGCGACATCTTTGTAGATGCCCCCTGACCATAGCCTTTAGTCTTTTGGGACTCTTTCCTCGTCCATTATTAAATGGCTACCATTTGACCTCTATTCCATTTTGTTATTGACATGCTTGTATCCTTGGAATCTTGCATACTCTTATATTCTTATGTATGCTTATTTTCATACCCCAATAATTGTTCAAGACATTTCAGTTAACATGTCCTTGACCACTCGTTTCTTAACGGTCCATGAGCGATCATTTTATGTTGCCCATCCTTGGTGATCTCGTTGTTTCCTTGTAACTCCACTCGGTAATGAATCTTTACTTCAACCCTTCTGTTGGAACCTTATCGATCTTACCCTTGATTGTTTTCTCCACTTTGTTGTTTCGCGAGTCTTGTCTTAACTATATCCTTTGTTATGATTTTTTAATTATTATCATATGCACCCTTGACACCTCTATATCCTGCATTGATGTTTGTCTCATACCTGCCCTTTAAAATCGCCCCTCTTCCGTCTCATACCTTCTTTCTCTTAGTCGTATCCCCTTCTTTGGCTCGCGAGTTTGTAACCTCATCCTTTTGTTGTGCTTTTGCTTCTTATTGCCTTTACCCTTCTCATCTCTCAATCTTGCCTTGGTGATTATGCTATGTTCGTTATCTAAAACCTCCAATCTCCCACCTTAGTTCAAGCGTGGTCTCTTACTTATCTCACTCGTGGTTATATCCTATACTTTACCTCTTGCAAGACTTATCTTATCTCTATTCTTGATTGTACCTAGATTCCTGGGTTTTTTATGCACATTTACCTCTTCCTTTATATCCTTGCTTATTATCACCTTTGACCCTTGACCTATCTCCATATTTACCATGATGTTTACCTATTTTTTTAGCCTCACTTATTCCATTTCAATCCAAGAGTGTTGTTTTCCCTATCCCGCTCTTGCTCGTTTCCTTTCCCTTTGTCGCTTTGCAAGTCTTGTCTTACCTTAACTTCATCCTTTGTTGAGCTTTTGTTTGATATCATCCTTACCTTTGTAATCTGTAGATCTTGCCTTGATACTCATCTTAGGTCTGCTTGTTGAAATCCCCTCTTTTCTATCTCAATTCGAGAGCTATGTTTTACTTATCTCACCCTTGACTATATCCTCTACTTTACCGCGTGTAGGCCTAGACTTAACTCCATTCGTTATTGTATTTGTACCACTGGCTCTTCAATGCCTTCATCTTTTCTCTCATACCCTTGTCCGTTATCATCTTTGACCCTTGCAATATTGAGGCCTTCTACCTAAATGCTTACTTTGAACTTATCCTTTAAAAGCCTCCCCTTTCCTTCAACCCAGTTTGAGGCTGTGAGTTACCTATCTCTCCCTTGATTTCTTTTCACTCCTTGTTTCCTTACAGGTGTTTTCTTAATTCCATCTTTTGTTGTGTGTTTTATTTGCCATCACCATCTTCTTGTCATCCATCGATCTTGCCTTGATACTCATCTTTATTTTGGATCTTTGAAAATCTTCTCTCTTCCACCTCAATTGGAGAGTGGCAATTTACTTATCTGGCCCTTGGACTTACCCTGTCCTTTTCCATTTACATGTCCTATCTTAACTCCATCCGTTATGGTACTCATATCCTTTGTCTTATGCCTATTTACCTCCTCTCCTACATCCTTGTCCGTTATTACCTTTAAAACCCTTGTAATATCTATTCCCTTACCTTCATGCTTCCTTTGAACCTACCCTTTAAAGCCTCCTCTTTTCCATCCATGATCGCTGGTAATGCCTCACCCACTTCCCCATTGATGGATCCCCCTTCTTTGACACCTTGCAAGATTCTACCTAAAATACATCCTTTGTTGTGTGTTTGCCCGTTACCACCCTCACCCTTGGCATCCCTTGATCTTTACCTTGATGCTTATCATGTACCCATATTTTAAAGCCGCCTCTCCCATTTTATTTCAAGAGTGATGTCTTACCCGTCCCGCTCTTGTTCGTTCCCTTTTCCTCTGTCGCGTTGCAGGTCTTGGCTTTTGCTCGATATCACCCTTACCATCCTAATATCTAGATTTTTCCATGATGCTTATCCTATGCCTACCTTTGGAGATATCATCTTTCCCATCTCGATTTTAGAAAGGTGTGTTACCTATCTTGACCTTGGTTGCATTCTCTCCCCTGTCGGTTACAATCCTTGCTTTAGCTGCATCCTTTATAGTGCCCATGCCCCTATTCTGTATGTCTTATTATTCCCCTTGCCTTTCGATGGCCTTAGAATAGTTTCCCCTTGGTGAGGAAAGACCACCATTTAATTAAAAGTTACGTGTAGTAACGAGATGTTTGTTGTTGTATGCTTGTGATGTTTGTCTTTGTATTATGACTGATTTGCTTCTTTGTGATGAGTGTTGATGTGTTGTGGCTATTGGTCCGCAATGGCATCAATTTACTAGCTGAGTGCAATAGAGTTAGGTAATTGGGTGATCTCCCTTTTCTCTTTTAATCCATATAGGCTTGCCTTTTCTATCTATACCTTTTCCTCTTGCACCTGTCCGGTTGGCAACCTCCAACCTCTATTAATAAGTCAAGATTAGAGGCGGCAGCATCTTCACTAAGTGTGTATCAATACTTCTGTTAAGGGGGTTAGCCGCTAACCCCAATGAAGACAATGCGATCAACATCAACCAACAAGATCCAAGTGGCGCAGCAAAAGCATGTGTGGGTCCTAACCCACAGGTGCAAGAGATCCTCAAGAATTGCATCAGTGGTCATGAACATCTGAAGGTCGAAGCAACCAGTCCACAAGTTAAGTTCGTAGAGTCAAAGTCAACTCAAGAAAGCCGTGAACGGCCTATGAACCAACCGTGTTTTCTTGCTAGCTTCTTCTTGAATCTCGGGGGCGAGATTCCTGTTAAGGGGGTTAGATTTGTAACACCCTGAATTTGGGGGTATAAAATTTCTTTTCTAATATCCACCAAATTCAGGTGTTACCCTTTCTTTTCCATGCTTTTATTTTCTTTGGCCTAAAGAGTGAGGAATTATTCTGTTTCATATATAGGCATAAAACTAGTAGCGTGAAACCCTAGAGAAGCTTTGATTGTTCATTCATGTCGTTGCATAGTGTTTCTAAGTGCAAATGGTGTTTGAAACATGTTAATATAACCTATAGAAGTCTTCGGTAAATTGTCATATTTATTTTCTAAGTATTTTCTCCTTTTCTGAAAATCAAAATATATTTGTTTGAGACACCTAAAATACTTTATAAACTCTAAATATTTTATTTGTGTTCTTTGAGTGCCTTAATTTCTAATTAATTCACGTTGGCCTTAACTGCTAACAAAAATATAATAAATTCCTAAATTTGTTTTGCTTTGCTCACGTATGTTGCATGAAGGAAGAATTATATTTTCTTTTTCTTCGTTTTTTGTTTTGGTTTTATTTACATGCAGTTCCTGCATGTAGCGGTGGTCAGAGATTGCATTTTTGTCGCTAGCAGTAAACCACCTCTTTGCATGCAGCAGTGGACGCATTGCTTTCTCCACCAGTTCGCATGCAGCCCCACCACGTCCGCACGGACGAGCCCCATGCCCATGCGCGCGTGCCCATCGGTGGCTAGCCCCATCGTGCGTGGCTAGCCCCATCGTGCACATGCTCTGGCCACAGGGACCCAGACGTCAGCCCATCTCTCTCCCTATCACAACCACCTCCCTCTGCTTGACCAGATTGTGCCCACGGCGCCGCCAACCGCTCCTTTTTCTTCTCCCCAACTCCCCTACGGTAGCAGGTGCAGGGAGGCCCTCTCCCATGGAGGTTGTCGACCTCCTCCGGCCTGTTTCCTCCACGGCTGCTCGTCTAACTCCCCTCCTCCTCCCTCTAGCTTTCCCTCGGCGTGCATGGCCCCTACGCGCGGCCGGCGTGGCTCGCCTGCACGGCAGCGCGACGGCTCGCCCGCAGCGGCGCGACGGCTTGGCGCAGTTCGCGGAGGGCAGCGCGCGTGGCGGCCTTCGCAGCTTGCCCGCGACGGCCCCGGCTCGGCTTCTGTGCGGCCATGGCGTTCGAGCAGCCATGGCAGCCTGCTCGTCAGCTGCCTGCAGAGCGCTCGCGATAGCTGTCCGCATCCGTATCTTGTTGTGCATCGTCGACCCGCTTCGTCGTCCGCCATTGTCGCAAGGTGAGCTTCGTCTACCCCTTGCGCGCAGCCCCGTCACACCCTTCGTTGTCGCATGATTCGTGTTGCGCGCAGCACGTCTGATTTGCGTGCAATTCACGGGTTGTCGCACGTGTCATCATGCGTCGTTCGCGTGCTGTCAGCGCGCATCGTCGTTCGTGTAAATCGATAGTGGCACGCTTAGTAAAATTATTTCGCTATATCGTTCACATTAAATAATTGATTACTTGTTTAGTTGTGTATTATTAAAATAACAATTCAATCGAATCTAATTAATGATTTTAATTATGTGTTTGTAGATACTTGTTAGTGTGTGTACGCCAACTTAAATGTCGTGTTTAATGTGTAGTGTTGAACTTGGGCTTTTATAATAAACATTGACATGACAAATATCAAGTTAACTACTTTTATGTATTTAATATTTGTTTAGTACAAATGTGTCACCTGTTTAGTTTTTCGCCTGTCGCGCGTGTTGTTCCGCACGTGGTAACGTGCTGGTCCACGCGTCGTTCGCGTCGGTCGCCTGCACTGTCTCGTGCGTCGTTCGCGTGCTATGTCGCGCGTGTCCGCGCATCGTCTGCACGCTGTCGTATTGTTTCGTGCGTCGTAAATTCGCCTCGCTTAGAATCCCTCGTGCTAATTATATTAGTTATTTGTTTGATAGCTACTAGTGTGGTAGATTTAATCAAAACTACGTAGCGGTTATAAGTTATATTTTATAATGTCAAATTAAATGTCCTGACTTCTACTTGCGTAGCGTAAACGTTATAACTTCTCGACCGTAGCTTCGACTATCGCGTTTCTTTTTTCTCGCGTGACCGTAATAACCCGCTCTATTTCATTTTGCATGTTTTATTATGTTTTTCTTTGAATGGTGTAATGTTCTTATGCATATATGTTTGTTTGCTTGTGCCTGTTTGTCTTCGCTTCGCGTTGCGATTAGATCGCGATTTGTTTCCAAGCTTCGAGGAATCGACGATCAAGCGTTGGCGACCAAGTGATCTGGCTCTTCGAGTTCTACGAGGTTGAAGACCCTGAGCATCTGTTTAGTGAAGGCAAGTGTCCTCTGACCCATTATGTCCCATTTACTTTATAATTCACTGTCCCGCATATTGTGAACAACCTAAGGATTGACTAGCTTTCTATTTACCTTGTCCTTGATTACCTTTTGGGTTACTACGGTTAGATTCATGCTATTGCTTTACTCTAATCAATGAACATGATGTGAACACTTATGATACAATGTTGTCATTATGATTATGATGTTGGACTGGTGATACTTTAGGGGGCTCGAGCGGTTTCTCGAGTGCCTCTCCGTAAGGACCTGTTCGATTGGATGACCGCCCGGGAAAACAGTGCAACCATGAGGGTGGAATGGGATGCCCTTAGCTGAATAATTAGAGGAACCGAGGTGTAGTTCGCTTAGCCGTCGTGCCGTTAATGGGGCTCAGTGTATGCGGCTCGCTCTGCCAAGTTCAGTTCGCCCCTTGGGGAGGAGTGCGGTGCATTTAGGAAACCTAACGGGCGTCTACAGCCCCGGGGAATCTTTGTAAAGGCTACGTAGTGAGACCCTGCCTATTAACCTTGGTAGTGTTTAAGGGTTTGATCGGCCCAAGGCAAGAGGGAATCACGGCTTGTGGGTAAAGTGCGCAACCTCTGCAGAGTGTTATGAAACTGATATATCAGCCGTGCTTGAGGTTATGAGCGGCCAAGGGAGCTCCATTGATTAGAGATACTTGATCAGAGATGTTTGGATTACAGGTGGTGATGAGAATGGTGGGTTTTGATTATGATTATGGTAATGGTAAGTGGTATTCTTTCCGTTTGGAAAGGGTACTTTGGGTTAATAACTTGGGTTAATGCTAAAACTTGGCTTTCTACTAGTAATAATAACCTGACCAACTAAAAGCAACTGCTTGACTTAACTCCACATAAAGCTAGTCCACCTCAGCCAAACAGGACATTTGCTGAGTACGTTGATGTGTACTCACCCTTGCTTTCACAAAACATCAGGTTGCCTTCGGTGCAATCTATGCTCAGGTAAAGAAAGCGTTGAGGCGGATTTCCATGAGTTCCAGGACTTCGACGAGTTCGAGGATTAGGCTAGCGACCTCCCCCAGTCAGCTGTCTGTGGTGGGTTATTTACGTTGTCTACGTTTCGATTTTGTGTACTTTGGTTTATATTATGTAAATGGCTCTAGTCTGTAATATTATTACTTACTCTTTATTGTAATTCGAAGCATTGTGCTATGATGAGTCATTTATGTAATCGCTGTGTACGTGAATTTCTGATCATGGCATGTACATGGTTCGCATTCAGTTTACCTTCTAAAACCGGGTGTGACACACAAGTTCTTGCTAGAGATGAATATGAAGTTAGTGATATAACAACTCAATTCGTCTTTGGGTCAATCTTAAAGGATAGACAATGTAAGATTGATAGCTTGAGATAAGAATTGAGTTAAACCGCTCAAGCACCCCCAAAGCTTCATATCATCTCTGGGTACCTGCAAAACTTATTAAGTACATTTTGGTACCCATTTTTGGATGGGTCCACCAAGGTTAGCTAATAAATACTTAGGCACCCAAATGGCCTTGTGCTAGTTTTAGGTGAACTAATTACCTTTCTAGCACAAGTGTCATTTTTGGGTCTCCTAAGTGAATATGAATAAATTGACATGGTAGGCTTAGGATACTCACTCATGGGACAATCCTTGCATAGGTGTCCCTTTCTTCGGCAAGTGTAGCAAATCTGATTTTTATTTTTGCAAGACTCCTTTTTGCCTTGCTTCTTGTTTGCTACATGGTTAGTGAGCCTCTTTCTTTCTAAAGTTAAGCCACTATCCTTTGTGTAGGGACATGACTTAATCTCATGTCCCTTCTCATGACATTGATAACACTTTCTAGCGCATCTTCTCTTATTTGGAAGAGTGACTTGTTTGTTACCTTGTGTGGAGCATGTGGAGGCGTGGTTGAGGCATTTGTCATGAGCTTTGGCTTTCTTCTCTTGATGTTTGCTCATGTCCTTCTTGGAAAGCTTGATATTCTTTTGAAGGGGTTTTGTGCATGCTACTATTGTCCCCTTCTCAAGCTTTTTCACCATATTATCACGGTTATCTTGAGAAGGTTGAGCATGACACTTTCCCTTCAATTGAATCAAGCTCCTTTTTAGCCTCTCATTTTCTTCCTTGAGCTCATTGTTTTCTTTTGCATAGGAAACATTACTTGTTCCTGAAAATTCTAGCTCAATGGAAGATTGGCTTTCTTGAGAGCAACATTTGTTAGCACATGATAATATAGTTTCTATTTGAGTACATGTGCATATGTGAGGTTGGTATGATTTCAAATTAGTTAACATAACCTCATGAGCCATTTCTAACATGATATGTGAATCCATAAATTTATTATGAGAGCACACAAGCATATCATGTTTTTCTTGCAAAGCTAGATTTTCAATATTTAGCTTTTCTATCGTGTTCTTGAGCATAGCATTTTTATTTTCTAATTGAGCAATATATGATGAATTATTAACAACTTTAATTTGCTCAATTGTAATGTCTTCATACCTTTGGACCAAATCGTCATGAGAGCACTTTAGCTTCTCATGCTCTTTGGTCAACTTCTCTAAGTCTTCGATTTTTCCGATGAGGAAGCCTTCTTGCTTATGAAGCTTTTCTTTTTGTTCTTCCGCTCTTTTCATGAGTTTGAGCAAGCTCATCCAATGTTTCTTGCTTAGCTGAGCGAAGAATTGTTGAAGATCATCCTCATCTTCAATATCACTTTCTTGCTCCTCCTCATCCTCACTTTCGCTTTCACTGTCACTCCCATTAGCAATAAAGCACATATGAGAAGTGGATTTGAAAGACGAACCTTGTGAAGAGGTGGATTCGTCGTTTGGTCTCCATCGATCATTTTCTTCTTCAATTTTGTTCTTCGCCTCATCTTCCTTCATTTTGAGGAACATCCTTTCGGCGATTCTCATGGCAAGATCTATTGCCCTAGGATCAACATCTGCACCAAAAGATGAAGTCGAGACAATCTCAACTTTTTCAAGCTTAGAAGCATTTTCATTTCTTAGACCCCCCGACATGATCTTTTCCTCACGCGGTTAAGCGTTAGAACGAGGATTAGGCTCTGATACCAATTGAAAGTTGCCTAGAGGGGGGTGAATAGGCAAGTTAACACTTTTTCAACAAAAACTAGAAGCAAACTGGGTAAAACTAAATTGATCTTGAAATTCACCCAGTTAACTTTGGAAATGAGATGTTCTAAATGACCCACATGGTTCAAAGTAGTAGATCTGAGAAGGGCACTTCTCAAAATCCACACATCAAAAAGATATAAACAAATCTTCCACGCAATGGTGAGAGAACGAAGAACACAAACAAACACAATGAGCAAGAACACAAGAGACACAAGATTTATCCCGAGGTTCGGTCACACCACCAAGGTGCCCTACTTCCTCGTTGAGGCGCCCACAAAGAGCCGGGTCTCTTTCAACCCTAATCCTTTCTTTGCCGACCACAAATGTCAAGCCCACACAATAATCTTTGCTCAAACGAGCGGGTAATATAAACTTTCTTGTGGTCTTCCACAAGATTTGGAGACTCACAAGAGACACCTAGTCGTCTAGGAGCTAGAAGCTCCAAGAGTAATGAATTCACAAAGAACTCGATGTAATACCAAAGCTCGAATCACGAAGAGCAAGAAGGATTTAGAGATGAAGCACCAAAATCGCAGCTCTTCAATCTCACTCAAAGATTTCTCCCCAAAGATTTGAAATGGGAGAGGCAAGAGGTGTGAGAGAGAGAGTGGGAGGTGTTTCTCAGGTTGGAAATGGAGTTTTGTGCGTGCTCTACTGTGGGGAAGAGTGTGGGAGGTGTATATAAAGGTGCCCCCAAAAGTTGGTGGCCGTTGGTGAAATCTGATTGAAATTCGGTTGAACCGGTTCTAAAACCGGTTGAACCAGATTCCACCAATCGATTTTTGGTTCACTAGCGGACTCAACCGGACACTGGACCGGTCCCAAATTCAGTTGAACCGGTTTCAAATTCGGTTCAACCGGTTTCAAATTTGGTTGAACCGGATTCAAAATTCGGTTGAACCGGTTTTCCAAAAATCTGCACACGACTTTTTCTGATAGGACTGACTGTCAGACTGGTAGTGACAGAGGGGAACAGTGTAGAAACCGGTTGAACCGGTTTTTGAAACTGAAAAACAAGTTTTGATAAAACTGAGTTGAACCAAGAAGAAACTTTAGTGGGGAGTAAAAGTGGTTTTTTCAAGAGCATTCATGATCTAGTAAAATATTTTCTTAGAGGATTTGAAAGGGTTTGGACTGAGCTTTAGTACTAACACCAACATTCTTTTTGGACCCCCCCTTGATAGTACGACGATTCCTATACTCAAGTTAGATAAAATATAATTAAGTAAACTCCTTGAGTAATTGGTGTCTCATGTGATTTCTCCATGGCGTTGCTTCATAAGGATCACAAACATCCTTGTCTCACCTTTTGAAGCAAACACAAAGCAAACCTTGTGACTTGTACCATTTCACCAAATATGAGTTCAAATCATGGCTTCAAGTCACCTTACTGATGCATCAACATGTTGTAACTCTTTATAGCTGATTAGTTCATCGACTTAGTGCAAGTACTCTCTTCTTCACCTTAGCCATGGTACCTCGATCTACAAGCCGTTGCTTGGCCTTCACCTTCGCTTAGTTCCTCGAAGCCCTTTCCTTGCTATCTTCACCCTATCAAGCCATTCTTGAGTCACATCCTATTGAGCATCCATTGAGAGAATCATTTCTTCAATATTGTGAACCTTGCTTGAATGCCATCTAGATATAACTGCTAAGATCAATCAAGCTCTAGTTTGATTCTCATATATTCATACATGGACTAATAGTAATATGGTCAAGCCAATTCACGGTTCCTCATATCTTATTCACTTTGGCTTGACCAATCCTCTTAATCACTTCAACCTCTATTAGGATCATATTTATGCATAGTGATTTCTCAGGTCTTGTCCATATATTCAAGCCAATATAGAGATCATATTGTATCCATTTGCATTGTCTCACTGGTTATTTAACCTTGTGTTGAACCTTTTTTCACTGTCATTATACACTATTCAAGTATGTTCATCATACTGAATTTCCTATTCAACACTTTAGCAAACTTGTTAGACCTTTAAATGTGTTGTTATCCAAATCACCAAAACTCACAAAAGGGATTAATGCACTTTCACTTCTCCTGTCCGGAATAATCTACAGTATTCCGGACAGTCGATTTAGAATAGTTGTAGATGAACTTATGCACCTGTGAAATGATCAACTGGGCAAACTGGTTAGTCCACAAGGTTTGTGATGGTCGTCAAACACCAAAATCGATTATAGGAAATGTTGAGACTATTTCCCTTTCAGCGACCACCCGGGAAAACAGTGCTATTACAAGGGTGGTATGGGACGCCCTTGGCTGATTAATTAGGAAAGCTAGTGGATGACTACCTTACCCGAAAGGGGCAAGGGCAGTAGGGGAGTGGTCAGTGTAGGGAGGTCTTTGGGTTGATTTTGCTGCAATGGCGGTCAGACGAGGGATCCCTACATTGGAGCTTCCGATAAACTGTAGCGGGTTTTCTGAAGCTAGTGGAACTTTGTAAAGGCCTCGTAGTGTTACCCTGCCTCGCCTCCTCAGTAGAGGTGTATGGGATTGGGCTTCTCTTGGCAGATGGGTAACATGACTTGTGGGTAAAGATGTGCAACCTCTGCAGAGTGTAAAAACTGGTATACTAGTCGTGCTCACGGTTATGAGGAGCTCGGACCCTCACATGATTAATTTATGGAACTAAATTCAATTTGTCATATGCATTGCATTAAGGGTGTTGTGATCACTTTTGTTCTACTACTTAATTTGGTTTGGTATTTACTTATACTTAGTAACTGCTAATAAAATTTTGACCAACTTTAAAAGCAATGCTCAGCTTCAACCATCCTCTTTGGTAAGCCTTACACTTCACATGAGCTCCCACCTTTGGTGAGTTCATACACATTATTCCCCACAACTTGTTGAGCGATGAACGTATGTGAGCTCACTCTTGCTGTCTCACACCCCCCACGGGTCAAGAACATGTACCGCAAGATGAGGCGCAGGGAGGATGTTGCGATGTGATCGTGAGAGGCCTAGCCTAGTCAATTTTGGGTTGCTGGATCGTTGTCTCCATATGATGTAATATTTATTTATTTTGTACAGAACTCCTATTATATAGTAAAGATGTGACATTTATTTCGGTACCACTATTCATCATATGTGTGAGGCTTGGTCCCAGCACACCTGGTGTTTATTTCACGCCCGGGTTTTGGACCCCTAAAACCTGGGTGTGACAAGAAGTAACTTGTAGCACATAGATGTTGTGCATCACTATTACCGCACACACCTGAAATCACAATTATCGCATATCTTCTAGCTTTAGAGACTTCTTCGCAGCATCATGTACCGTCATTGTAGCACCAACAGTTGTCTCTTCCTTGAACTTCAGTTCTAGCTCCACCATAACTTGTTTTGATTCGTCCAATTCCTTGTGAAGGGATGATAACTGTGCAACAAACAAATCAGCTCGACTAATTAGACATGAAAATGATTCTTCACCATCATAGACAAACCATCCATTCCCTTGCACAAGTTAATCTATATATGTTTGCTTGAACACAAGTTCCAAAAGCCATGGCATTGGACTAAGGATACAATGGCTCTATATAAAAACTCCATTGCATATCATTGTTAAGTTTCACACAATTCTCATCAATTCATCACACTACGCTAGTAATGGGGCACAACATCAGCTGCCCACCACTGACTGCACAAGGACTTCCTTACACTACAACACATCAAGAGGTAATATTTCTCTATATTGATGGGATAACTGCATAAGGCATCTAGCTTGTTTCAAACTACAATAATTTTTTTACATTAAGCTTACAGTAGCATATCTAAGAATGCACTTAGGAATACAAAACAATAATATCATCAAGTACAGAACTCCAGCTTGTAACAAGAATAGCAGAAACCTACCAAGCTAACAGAATTAACTTTTTAGATAGAAAATATAATTCTTTGACCACCATATCCAACATACCTAGAGGACATAAGCAGATATTGGAGCACCCATTTCCTGAGCAACCTCAGCTCAGGTGCAACAACCATAGTCTTATCTTGGGAAGGATGGGAGATTCCAGCATTTATTCCAAGAAGTAATTTCAAAAGCAAAGTACAAGACAACCACATGTTTCATGATTGACTGGTGATTTTTTATTTTTTTAAATTACAGGTGAACGAATAGTCTTACCATGCTGCTTTGCATTCTGTTGACCAGAAGAGAGGTTGCCTTGGGGCCAACATCAGACTTTAAACCGATAGAAAATAATTGTAATATCACTTTAGCAATCCCATCCGAACGGTACAAATTTGTATTCGAAACAAAAAATAGGTGAAGGGTGAAAAGGAATTAGATTTCCAAAAACAATTCATAGAATACACAACTCAAGCAGAGTTTGTAGTGTACCATTTGAAGTCTAAAACTCAAGTAAAACATAACATATCATATAGCAAACATGATGTGTGCAAAGCCCAATGCAGTAATTTGTTAGTGAAGGTTGTCGATTTTTATTGTATGCATGTGTTGTCCAAGAAAGGTCGTTACTATTAATATTATTCAATGTAGTTACTAATAATGATATCAACAGGTGGACCTAATTAAACGTTTTTAAGTGTACTTGATATTATCATATTGTCTAGTAGAGCCCTAAACAAATATGTGATGAAGCTACAAGCCAAGCCAAAAAGATTAAACTCCTTTGAAAATACGGAACCACTAAAAGGAAATCCCCATACTTCAGATCATAAGGACTTAATAGTCAATAGAAGTCCTGTTGTCAATCTTATACACTATGGTAAAATTAAGTATTTAACAATTGATCACTATTAATCTAGGATTTAGGAATAAAATGCAAAATCTCAACACCTCCTCCAGTCTAACGCATAAATCCATCCATTCAACTTATGTAGCATTATATAGTTACATACACATTGTAAATTGTCACATAATCATGTTCTTTTGTTACTGTAAAGGTAGTACCACGGGTGGTTCTAATTGTTTGAGCAGCAACAATAGGTAACACTGGGGGATATTGTGATCCATGATGCAAACAAACTCTTTCAATTTTGGTAATATATATAACACAAAGGACATTGGAATAATCATTGGGCCACAACCTAACCAAGTTATCGGGTTCACGTACACCAATCCTTGCCCTTAAGGCCTCAGATTGATATGTAAGTGTACCAGGTAACTTACTCAGGGTGTCAAGTTTCGATGAACTCGTTATCTCATTCTCAAAGATTGGCATTCACCCATGATTGAGAACATTACCACAATCATCCATTGGAAAACATAAACATCAACATAGGAGATTGAGAGGAAGTCTTTATAATAACATAATGTACATTAGCAAACTTAGGTTTACAATATAACAAAGTAGTCATTATTACAGCCCGGGTAGTATAAAAGTGCTAACTTATTACATTATATGGGAAGGTCACAACTTCCCAAATTAGCACACAAGAACTTAAAATATGGAGTAAGTGGAGCGACGGTTCGTGGAGAACGGATACCTTCTCTTGGTCTTCATGTAGATCTCGTGGCTTGTCGTGCCCTTGCCCCGTCTAATCGGAGCAGAGCGCAGATGTAGGTTGTGACGTAGGCTGATGAGCTACCACATGTAGGGGTGCTTAGGCGGTGTCGTCCTATCTTCTCCGCTTATTTTCCTTCGCCTTGGTAACATGCAAGCTGTAATGGGAGTCGTAATGATAGCAGCCCAAGCGGCGCAAGGAGTCAATGGTCTTGCCTCGGTAACGCGCGAGTTATGGTGCAACCTATGTACTGCGAACGCACTGCCTGCCACTGGGACGGATAGGTATATGTCTCGTCCACAGTTAATGCAGAGGCGCTTTACACTTAGAGGCTGACATCAGGCTTTCCCCCGATGGCTTACGTCACTCATCGTAGAACATGTGGCAGCACCAGGTCTCGCCTTATGTGGGGAGTAGTGACTGGGACCATCCTTCCTCGTGACAGCTTCGGACCGCCCTTGGCTGGGGTCCGAATGGTGTTCGGGGGAGGTCCCATCTCCTCCGGTGTTGGCTAGCACGTGACAACAACGAACCCCCTTAGGCTAGAGGTCTGGGTGGCTCGCCATGAGGGTCAGGGGCATTACCGAGGGTCTGGCCCCCCGAGTGCAGGTGTTGAGAGCCCTCGTCTTCAAGACATGTGGTAAACCTGGACCCCCTTTGTTGGGTTTCTAGAGCACTGATTATAGGTGCTGGCCTTCACCCAAGGACAATGGCCTTACTAGGTAGATCTAGCCACTGGGTTGGGATGGACCACCATTAGCTTAGTGACTAAGGGTAGTGTAATATCCCAAAAAAATGTTGACCAAAAGTTAATCTCTGGTGCGTGGATGAGGTAAAGGGTTGTGGGCCATTGGATGCAAAGATAGAAGTCATCTGAGGCGTCGTTTCTTTCTCCCACAAAAACCCTAGGTGGCCACCCTTTTTTTCCCTTCACCCCCCCCCCCCCTCTTGGCCGCCACCCCCTTTTCTCCCCCTTGGCTGGACGCCCCCTCCCCCTATGGCAGCCATCATCCATTGCTTCCTCCCCCAAGATCTCCCCCTACGCAGCAAGGATCGAGAAAAGGAGGGGCACGTTGAATTGAAGAGGAAGAGAGGATCAAGGAGATGTTCTTCCCCATCTCTTCTTGAAGATTTCTTGGGGAAACCCTAGGTATGGATGAGATCCTTGTTCCTCCCTGTAATTATTGGCTTTTGGAGGTTGTGGATCATGGGAATTAAAGGATTAGAGGTTGGATTTGATGTGGGGTTAGGTTTTGATCCCGAATTTAGTTTTCTGCAGAATGGCAGATTCGACAGTTTCTGTTCATGCCAGTTTTCCGTGGTCTTAGTGGCCTCAAAAAAATGAAAAGTCTATGTATGAGTCGTAGATGATTTGTAGATCTTTCCGTGGCCGCGAAGAACACCTCAATCGGACATCCGACCAGAAAGTTATTGCAGTTTTACTATAGCAGTTTTTCAGTCTCATAATTCTGTGCAGAATCTGTTCTCTTAAGATTTAGGAAATTTTATCAACAGAATTAAACTGTGGGTTGGTAAAATAAGTTGTAGATAATTTCATAAGCTTTCCAGATTGTTAAAGAGTGCATTCATATGATTTGTGAAACTCCAGTTATGTTTGTTTTACTGTGGCTGTTCCTGTTTACCTGACAAAAATGAGTGGGTCTGTTCACTGGTGGGTTTCATCTAGTAAATGGCCGAATTGGCTCTTCCAACTATGGAGACTTTTGTAGAGGGATAAAAGTTCTTACTTCCAGCAGAATTTCATAATTTTTGGTTCAGTAGTTTGGGAGATATCGAATTTTAAAGTTAACCATACTGCTGTCTAAAACAGATTCAGTCAGTTATCTTGTCAGATGTTTTAGAACTTGTAGATGACAGAATTTAATTATCTATTGAATACTGAAGTTGTAGAGTATTTTGTGTAGATACTCCTAGAGTATTTGTTTGATATCACCGCTGTTTTAATTTTAAAGATACAAAATTAACAAACAGCGTTGCTGCTGTATGGCATGTGGTTCAGGGTGGGAGTCTTTCCACTGGGTCTTGGTTTCAAGTGTAGGAGTGTTTTGTTGATTGATGGCAAATGTTTGTGAAATATTTGTACTAAGTTTTATGCCCACTAGCAGGTGGCTACACTCCAGATCATGTCTAGTACATTTCTTCTTCTTCGATAAAGGCAAGTGAATGTAGCGGTGGTTGCTTTCGTTCTGACCTGTTATTTCTATTGCCTACACTCTAATATTCAGAAGTATCAGATTCTTTCATAATTGGACTCTATGGTGATGCTTTACTTGCTTGCATTATACTGATGCTCAATCATATATTGATGATGATTATGATTTGAGTATGACTCACGAGATTAATTCACATATCTGAAGGTAAATGAAGTATTATTTGAGGTTGGTATTGTATCTGAAGGTAAATGAAGTATTATTTGAGGTTTGTGTTGTATCTGAAGGAAGTGAAGTTTATTGATAAATGTAGCATGCCATATACATTGCATGACTCATTTGCATATGAAGTTTTGTCGTGACCTATGGTCCGACCATACCGGTACAACTTAGCATCGTACGTTGCCCGAGAAGGGGTACGATGCGGCTTCATACCCTTAGAGGTATGAAGGCAGAGGACATATGCATTGCATTCATATGCATTCATTGAAGTGATATTTGCAGATGATGTGGTTTTATACCCCCAGAGGTATGAAGATAGAGTACCTACGCATTGCATTCATATGCATTCATTGAAGTGATATTTGCAGATGATGTGGTTTTATACCCCCAGAGGTATGAAGATAGAGTACCTACACATTGCATTCCTATGCATACATTGAAGTGATATTTGCAGGTATTGTTGACGCAGGGAAGTGTTATAGAACCTATTGTGGTTGTTCGAGGAAATGAGATGGTATTGGTTATAGTGGGACTACTGAGTTCTATATCTACAAGTATTTCTGATTTTTTATTGTGACTCTTTTAAAATGTTGATGAATTCAATTTGTGGTTTAAATATCTCGTCAGAACAATTAGCTTGCTGAGATGTTTCATCTCACTCTTGCATTACTCAATGCAGGTGCTTGTTACTCATCAAGGGGAGTGGGAAGTAGCAGCACATCCACCTTCACTCTCATAATAATGCTGCCCAGACACAACCATGATTTAATTAGAAACTTCTTGTCAAAGGATGTTTGTTTTTAACTAGTCGTGCGCACTGATTAATTCAGTTCATTGTTGTTATGGTTGTCTTCCCATTGCTAGCAGATTATTAATGTCTTATATGTTTTCTTATCATGATATCTATTTATACTTTGTTGCTTCCCCCGTTTATGCAATTTTCAAAGGAGATGCTGTCGAAATTTTATATATGAATGTTAGATGTGTAGTTTAGTAGCATTCTGGGGTGTTTGTGGATCCCGGGGTGTTACAGGTAGTCCTGGAGGGTCCGCCTTGATCCAGCAGTAGTGGGTACCCCAATTTTGAGGTACCAATAGTGGCCCCTGGGCCCACGTCGGCGTGAGGTGGCGAACCTGTAGGTAGGGTCATAACTGAGATTTGCTTCTAAAAGGTGTCATGCCTGTGGCCCCCATCCCTGGTGACCTGGATTGAAAAGGCGTCCCTGCACACGGCCTTGTTATGGTGCATAGTGGCATACCTACGGGGACCTCATCCTGATTGCATTCAATCCTCTGAATCTTGCCGAGCCGGATTTTATGAACCTATCCCTTGGTGAGGATAAGGTTTAAGCCTCTAGTGTCCAAGTCCTAGGTACTAGAATAGTTGTTCTAGGGTGGTGGAGGGCTTACGGTACGGAACCAGGCGGCTACTTGCTTCCGGACCACCCCGAGAATGTGGTCCTTTCCCATGGACCTAGCCCCCTGTGACCCAATCCTTAACCATTATAAGGGGAGGTTCTGAAACCGAGTGACAAGGTGGAAGCATAGTCCAAGTTTCATGAAGGTAACAAAAATTGGATCCTGCATAGGGTTTTAGGTGAGTGGTGCCCGGGCCTCACTTCCTGTTGTAAAGACAAGTTGTTCCCTCAGCTTCACCCCTAGAATATTGGTAACCTTGGAAGCTTGAGGCTACGATCAGACCAGGGGTCAATCCTATTATGGCCAAGGATCAGTGCTTAGTAGCGCACCCTTGGGATCCTTACCCTACCGTATTCAATGCTTCGAATAGTATAGCTAAGACTTGCTGATCCTAGTTTGGGACCATCCCTTGAGTTTCAGCGAGGTTAACATCCCTAAGTACTCATTCCAAGGTACCAGGTTAATTGTTCTGGGTGGTGGAAGGTTGTAGGCTTATGATACGAAACCAGGCTAAGCGACTACCTAGCTCCGGACCACCCTCACAAACGTGGACCATTCCCTAGACCAAGCTTTTAGTGATCAGATCCTCATTCATTATCAAGTGATGTTCTAAACTAGGTGCAAGAATAGGCACTAACTCGAGTTTCATGATTACAACAAAAGTTTAGATCCACAGAAGGGGTAGAGGGAAACAACATGCGTAAACTAAAAGTCGCCTAGAGGGGGGTGAATAGGCGAAATCTGAAAATTATATACTTAAGTACACACTACAAGCCGGGGTTAGCGTTAGAAATGAATTCGAGTCCTAAAGAGAGGGGAAAAATCAACCAAGAAATAAAGCGAATGAACACAGTGATTTGTTTTACCGAGGTTCGGTTCTAAAGAACCTAGTCCCCGTTGAGGTGGTCACAAAGACCGGGTCTCTTTCAACCCTTTTCCTCTCTCAAATGGTCACCAAGACCGAGTGAGCCTTTTCCTTAATCTCCCGGGTCACTTAGACCCCGCAAGGACCACCACACACTTAGGTGTCTCTTGCTTTGATTACAAATCACTTGAGAAAGGAAATGAGAAAGGAAGAAGACAATCCAAGAAGCAGGAGCTCAAAAGAACACAAAATCTCTCTCACACAAGTCACTAAGTGCTTGAGTTGAATTTGGGACTTGGAGAGGATTTGATCTTTTGAATTGTGTCTAGGAGTGAATGCTAGAGCCCTTGTATTGATTGTGATACTCAGAAATCTTGGATGCTTGGAGTGGTGGTGGTTGGGGGTATTTATAGCCCTCATCCACCAAACAACCGTTGGGGCACGCTGCTGTCGATGGGCGCACCGAACAGTCCGATGCGCCACCGGACACTATCTGTGTGCCAGCCACGTCACCCAACTGTTAGGGTTCTGGAGCTTTTGACCGTTGGAGGCTTTGTCCTCTAGTGGCACCGGACAGTCCGGTGCCGCACCGGACAGACACTGTTCAGTGTCCGGTGCGCCTCTGACCCACGGCTCTGACTCTGCGCGCACTGTTCTTCACTGTAGCTCTGATCACCGCGCTTTTGCAGTCGACTGTTGCGCGAAGTATCGTTGCTCTGCTGTCACACCAGACAGTCTGGTGAATTATAGCGGAGCGCGCCTGGAGAAACCCGAGAGTGGCTTGTTCAACCCTGTACGGACCTGGTGCATCGGACATTGTCCGGTGCGCCAGACCAGAGCACACTCGGTTTCTTTGCTCCTTTGTATTTGAACCCTAACTTCAATCTTTTATTGGTTTGTGTTCAACCTTTATGCACCTATAGAACATATAATATAGAGCAAACTAGTTAGTCCAATATTCGTGTTGGGCATTCAACCGCCAAAATTAATACTCGAAAAAGGTTAACCCTGTTTCCCTTTCAATCTCCTCCTTTTTGGTGATTGATGTCAACACAAACCAAAGCAAAAATATAAGTGCAGAATTGAACTAGTTTGTATAAGGTAAGTGCATAGGTTACTTGGAATTAAACCAATTTATAGTTTCACTAGATATGCATGGATTGCTTTCTTTTATTTAACATTTTGGACCACATTTGCACCACTTGTTTTGTTTTTGCAAATCTTTTTGGAAAATCTTTTCAAAGTCTTTTGCAAATAGTCAAAGGTATATGAATAAGATCGCAAGAAGCATTTTCAAGATTTGAAATTTCTCCCCTCGTTTCAAATGCTTTTTTACTAAACAAAACTCTCCGTGAATGAAATTCACTTCTTAGTTTTCAAGAGGGTTTTAATAGATACCAATTTTGAATATATGCTAATTGAAGAAATTGCTATCACAATATACCAATTGAAAAACAATCATTTGTGAAAACCAAATAAATCTTCATTTCAAATTTTTGAAATTGATGGTCGGTCCTTTTGCTTTGGGCTTAATATTTTCTCCCCCTTTAGCATTAATCGCCAAAAACGGAGACTTTGAGAGCCCTTTTTACTTTCTCCCCCATTGGTACAAGTAAATATGAGTGAAAGATTATACCAATTTGAGAGTGGCGTGAGTAACGACGAAGAATAAATGATACCGGTAGAGTGGAGTGGAAGCCTTGTCTTCGTCGCATACTCCATTTCCCTTTCAATCTACGACTTAGTATAGAAATATACATGGAAACGCATTAGTCGTAGTCATGGTACAAGAAAAAATAAGAAATATGCAGTTGTACAAAAATGAAAGAGATATGATCAAAGGTATATAAATGAGCTATGTGTGCAATGTTTCAATCGAAATTCCGAGAATCAAGAATATTTAGCTCATTCCTAAGTTTGCTAAAGGTTTTCTCATCTAAAGGCTTGGTAAAGACATCGGCTAATTGTTCTTTGGTGCTAACATAAACAATTTGGATATCCCCCCTTTGTTGGTGATCCCTCAGAAAGTGATACCGAATGTCTATGTGCTTAGTGCGGCTGTGTTCAACAGGATTATCCGCCATGCGGATTGCACTCTCATTATCACATAGGAGAGGGACTTTGCTCAATTTGTAGCCATAGTCCCTGAGGGTTTGCCTCATCCAAAGTAATTGCGCATAGCAATGGCCTGCGACAATGTACTCGGCTTCGGTGGTAGAAAGAGCTACTGAGTTTTGTTTCTTTGAATCCCATGACACCAGGGATCTCCCCAGAAACTGAAAAGTCCCTGATTGGCTCTTCCTATCAATTTTACACCCTGCCCAATCGGCATCGGAATATCCTATTAAGTCAAAAGTAGATCCCTTGGGGTACCAAAGTCCAAACTTAGGAGTGTAAACTAAATATCTCATGATTCTTTTCATGACCGTAAGGTGAACTTCCTTAGGATCGGCTTGGAACCTTGCACACATGCATACGGAAAGCATAATATCCGGTCAAGATGCACATAAATAGAGTAAAAATCCTATCATCGATCGGTATACCTTTTGATCTACGGATTTACCTCCCGTGTCGAGGTCGAGATGCCCATTTGTTCCCATGGGTGTCTTGATGGGCTTGGTATCCTTCATTCCAAACTTGTTAAGTATGTCTTGAATGTACTTTGTTTGGTTGATGAAGGTGCCGTCTTGGAGTTGCTTGACTTGAAATCCAAGGAAAAATACTTCAACTCCCCCATCATAGACATCTCGAATTTTTGTATCATGATCCTACTAAACTCTTCACAAGTAGATTTGTTAGTAGACCCAAATATGATATCATCAACATAAATTTGGCATACAAACAAATCTTTTGCAATAGTTTTAGTAAAGAGAGTAGGATTGGCTTTACCGACTTTGAAGCCATTAGTGATAAGAAAATCTTGCTGGCATTTATACCATGCTCTTGGAGCTTGCTTAAGCCCATAGAGCGCCTTTGAGAGTTTATAGGCATGGTTAGGGTACTCACTATCTTCAAAGCCGGGAGGTTGCTCAACATAGACCTCTTCCTTGATTGGTCCATTGAGGAAGGCACTTTTCACGTCCATTTGATAAAGCTTAAAACCATGGTAAGTAGCATAGGCAAGTAATATGCGAATTGACTCAAGCCTAGCTACGGGTGCATAAGTTTCTCCAAAGTCCAAACCTTCGACTTGTGAATAACCTTTGGCCACAAGTCGGGCTTTGTTCCTTGTCACCACACCATGCTCATCTTGCTTGTTGCGGAATAACCACTTGGTACCTACAACATTTTGGTTAGGACGTGGAACTAAATGTCATACCTCATTCCTCGTGAAGTTGTTGAGCTCATCTTGCATAGCCAGCACCCAATCCGAATTTCTTAGTGCATCCTCCACCCTATATGGCTCAATAGAGGACACAAAAGAGTAATGTTCACAAAAATGAGCAACTTGAGATCTAGTGGTTACCCCCTTATGAATATCACCAAGAATGGAGTTGACAGGGTGATCTCTTTGAATTGCTTGGTGGACTCTTGGGTGTAACGGTCTTTGACCCTAAACTTCTTGGTCATCTTCCTTGTCTTGATCAACTTCATCTCCCCCTTGATCCTTGTCCTCCTCTTGAGGTGGCTCATCCTCTTGATCTTCATCTTCATTGTTTTGAGCCTGATCCTCATCTTGAGTTGGTGGAGATGCTTGATTGGAAGACGACGATTGATCTTGTGCTTGAGTGGGCTCTTCGGATTCCTTAGGACACACATCCCCAATGGACATGTTCCTTAGTGCGATGCACGGAGCCTCTTCATCATCTAGTTCATCAAGATCAACTTGCTCCACTTGGGAGCCATTAATCTCATCAAACACAATGTCACAAGAAACTTCAACTAATCCAGTGGATTTGTTGAAGACTCTATATGCTCTTGTGTTTGAGTCATATCCTAGTAAAAGACCTTCTATAGCCTTAGGAGCAAATTTAGATTTTCTTCCTCTTTTAACAAGAATAAAACATTTGCTACCGAAGACTCTAAAATATGAAACATTAGGCTTTTTATCGGTTAGGAGTTCATATGATGTCTTCTTGAGGATTCGGTGAAGGTAGAGCCGGTTGATGGAGTAGCAGGCGGTGTTAATCGCCTCAGCCGAAAACTGGTCCGATGTCTTGTACTCATCCAGCATGGTTCTCGCCATGTCTAGTAGAGTTCTATTCTTCCTCTCCACTACACCATTTTGTTGAGGTGTGTAGGGAGAAGAGAACTCATGCTTGATGCCATCTTCCTCAAGAAATCCTTCTATTTGTGAATTCTTGAACTCTGTCCCATTATCGCTTCTTATCTTCTTGATTCTCAATCCGAACTCATTTTGAGCTCATCTCAAGAATCCTTTTAAGGTCTCTTGGGTTTGTGATTTTTCCTGCAAAAAGAATACCCAAGTGAAGCGAGAATAATCATCCACAATAACTAGACAGTACTTACTCCCGCTGATGCTTATGTAAGCTATCGGGTCGAATAAATCCATGTGGAGTAACTCGAGTGGCCTATCAGTAGTCATGATGTTCTTGTGTGGATGGTGGGTGCCAACTTGCTTTCCTGCTTGACAAGCGCTACAAACCCTGTCTTTCTCAAAATGAACATTTGTTAATCCTAAAATGTGCTCTCCCTTTAAAAGCTTGTGAAGATTCTTCATCCCAACATGGGCTAGTCGGCGATGCCAGAGCCAACCCATATTAGTCTTAGCAATTAAGCAAGTATCGAGTTCAGCTTTGTTAAAATCAACTAAGTATAGCTAACCCTCTAATACTCCCTCAAATGCTACTGAATCATCATTTTTTCTAAAGACAGTAACACCTATATCTGTAAACAGACAGTTGTAGCCCATTTTGCATAATTGAGATACAGAAAGCAAATTGTAATCTAAAGAATCTACAAGAAAAACATTAGAAATAGAATGGTCAGGCGATATGGCAATTTTACCAAGTCCTTTGACCAAACCTTGATTTCCATCCCTGAATGTGATAGCTCTTTGGAGATCTTCGTTTTTCTCGTAGGAGGAGAACATTCTTTTCTCCCCTGTCATGTGGTTTGTGCATCCGCTATCAATTATCCAATTTGAGCCCCCGGATGCATAAACCTGCAAAACAATTTAGGCCTTGTTCTTAGGTACCCAAACACAAGTCTTTAAACCCTTGTGTTTGCCCCCAACATATTTAGCAACTACTTTGCCTGATTTGATAGTTAAAACATAAGAAGCATCAAAAGTCTTAAATGAAATATTAGGCTCATTTGATGCAACATGAACTTTCTTTCTAGACATTTTAACATGTGTGGTATGCCTAGAGCTAGATGCCTCATTCTTATGCATAAAAGCATGGTGAGAAACAGAATGAGATTTTCTAGCATGAATTTTCCTAATTTTGTGCTCAGAATAATTAGCAGGATATAAAATATAGCCTTCATTATCCTGAACCATGGGAGCGTTGCCCTTAACAAAGTTAGACAATTTTTTAGGGGCATTAAGCTTGACATTGCTTCCATGTTGGAAACCAATGCCATCCTTAATGCCAGGGCGTCTCCCATTATAGAGCATGCTTCTAGCAAACTATATACAAAATATGTGTTATACTGTTATGAGAAAAAGTTTCATAATCCATATATTTGGTAACAAACATGGATTCATCCTTGGTGTTGGTTTATGAAAATGACTCACAAGTTAGATCCATAGAAAAAATATTATGCATGAAAATATAATATTTTACATGCTTGTAACTCGCTGGAAATGCAACAAGAACTCGGCTGATTGTCACAACTAATCACAAAAAAACTCTTGTACATGTTCATACAAATGAGGAAGAATGATGACATTAAAACATTTCAGCTGGATGGGAAACAAATAAAAATTGAGTGAACAAACATAAAGGATGTGAAACAAATTAACTACCAAAAATTTTGCTGTCACCAAAGCAATATAAACAATATAAGCGTTTCATGAGAAATGGTAGTCAGAAAATTTATGGCATACATTGTTATATAGATCCCCTTGGTATACCAAATTCTGTTTACTAGAAAATTGAGTGAACAAACATAAAGGGCCCATTAAGCCCAATAGCACTCTTAGCAACTGATAATAAGATGATCATATAGAAGTCTGAACATATTCCAACAAGCTCTCAAATGATGGCGTTTGCGGCGCTAGCAATCCTAGGCTAAAGATCAACACACTCCTTGTCGATAGGTCCAGTGATAGCAAAACCTGCAACACAAATTTGATAGTTTGTCATGCCATGCCAAACAGAATAGGCCCAATGCTGGAGAATTATAGTGGACAATTCATACCTTTCATATCACCCTTGGGATTCACAATCACTCCAGCATTATCTACAAATGAAAGGCAGCAACCCAGGTCAGTTCAACATTTAATATCAAAAAAGGTAGAGCCAAGTCAGTGACTTCAACAATTAATAACAAAAAAGGTAGAGCAGGTCAGTTCAACAGTTAATAACAAAAAAGGTAGAGCCAGGCCAGTTCAACAGTTAATAACAAGAGAAAAGGCAGAAGAGTAGACAGTAAAAATCAATAGAAGACTTAAACAATCAAGTATTCCAAAGCATCGGAACTTAGCATGGAATCATCATAAGTATTGAAAGAAGAAAATATATGTCTCATGGCCAGTCCCAAAGTTTCAATGCAGCGATGCCACTACCCAAGGCAATGGAATATGAGACCATTTCAAATGGAGGATGGCCTCAAGGATGAAAATCCTCGCCAGCAAACCTCTACAGATAAAACTTGATTTCTGACGTTTGCTTTGGAACATGCAAACATGTAACGTTCGCGCCAAAAAAAGCTAAAAGAACTAAAGAACCCTTCCGTCAGTAAGCAGTGTGTTGGTGTTCTCTCGAAGTTAACACAAACACCTCACAATAAAATCAAATAGAAGCAATTATAAAGACAAGCGTGATTGTAAAAGTGACATAAATAAATGAAAAACAAGGACTTTGATAAAATATAAATACACTAAACCTAGCTTGTTCTATTAACATGGGGTAGAACTGTCTGTAGCGAATATATGCAAAGACATATATTTTTGCTTTAGTGAGAATATAGAAACCAAGGAATTCTGTTAGGTCGAATGAGGGGGGATAGGAAACTATACCTTCCCGTTCCATGCTTTTTGACTGCGAGCACATGTGCTTCTACTTCAGCAACATAGAATGGGCGCCTGATTCTGCGTTGCCCCTGCTCTGGTGACCATTTAGACTTATTTGCTAGAACTATAGGTCCTATTGTGGGATCTGCAGCTAGAACCAGAAAAAGGCTCACAAGTTTGTGGACACTTTATTAGGCAATGCGACACCAAAGGTGTGTACAAAATCATGATCATTGCCCTGATAGTTCATTGCTAATGTGGTTTATGCAAGCTCATGTGATACGTCAACTTCACCATGCTTAGAAGACGAGTCAGCAGCAATCCTATATCCACTGCTAGGTATACCTTTAATTGTAGGTTCATCTAAGATTCTAACTATAATTACAGAAAAACAACCTAAAATATTATGCATAGTACAATTACAGAAAAACAACCAAAAACTATAATACGAACAAAACACTGATGCAATATTGCAAGTAGAGGATGTGAATACGGCATATACTTCCTGGCTAACTTTTAATGGTACCCCTTAGCTGCAAGTTTGCTATGTGGTAGAACCCTGAGAACAGCCATACAAGGTTAATGAATCAAATAGCTATTTGGTGTTTCAATCACTAAGCAATGATTGCAACAATATGCTTGGATTAACATCAAAGCAAACTAAAGGAACAACCCTATGTTCTAGGTTATGAATTATAAGTTAGACTCAACCAAAATTGGCATGAGTTAAGAATAGTCAAAAAATCATTATCACTGACGCAGGAAGCCTCCCCTTTGGCGGGCATTGTCAAGGGCAATAACGTCAACCCTTCCATAGATCATAGGGATTTTGGGGACACCTGCTTCCTAAAATGAAAGAACCAGAGGAACCAGTCAGACAATCATCATTAACATGAAGCAATTTATGAATGACCATCACTTGATGAGTAAGCTGGAGCGTTTTAGAGGACCTCAATAGCTATGGCGCTGGCAAGCTGAAACAGATCTGCATAGGTAACACTGGAAAACTTGTCCTTGATAGGTTGGATCAGCTTCATAGCATTCACAAGATCTGTCATGAAACAAAATGTTGAGTAACCCATCATCATGAAAAGTTACAGGTGATAATAAGCTAAGAAGAGTGTTACCAGCATTGGCCCCATGCTTCAACTCGACTTTGAATCTCAAGCTACCATTAGCGCCACTGCACTTGGGCCACTCGATAATGTTCTTGTCATATGTACCAGCATCATGCCAATCTAATCGAACATGAACGAAAATATAATATCTAAGCAACCCCGAGGCTGAACCAGATCAAATACTAAGCTACACTAAACCACTAATGGTTAAAAGATTGATAGAAAATAGCATAAATGAGGAAAAAATGGAAAAATCTATTAATTACTATCTGATAAGAGTAATAAATATAGGTTACTAAGGCCACAAACGCCAAAAAACAATTGAGAACAAATAGCCAAACTATAACTCAGATATTTAGTAGAACAACACTATGTCATCATGCTAAAAACAACTGAGAACAAATGGCCAAACACTGTCATCAATTGTCATCATGCTAGGTCCATCCTCACCGTTGGATTCAGCAGCTATAGTCAGGATATCGATAATAAATGACCAGATTTCTATTTATGTATCTGAAAGCACCTAGAGGGGGGTGAATAGGTGATCATGTAAAAACTTGAAACTTAATGCCACAAAACTTGATTAGGAGTTAGCACAATAAAGCTAAGTGGCTAGAAAGGAGTTCTTGCAAAACACAATAATCACAAAGATATCAACACAGAGAGGCACAGTGGTTTATCTCGTGGTTCGGCCAAGTCAACACTTGCCTACTCCACGTTGTGGCGTCCCAACGGACGAGGGTTGTAATCAACCCCTCTCAAGTGATCCAACGATCCACTTGAATACCATGGTGTTTCTTTTCCTTTCACTATATCCCATTTGCGAGGAATCTCCACAACTTGGAGTATCTCGCCCTTACAAAAGATGATCACAAATGAACACGGAAGTAAGGATGGGATGAGCAACACACACAAGTCCACAGCAAATACGCACACACACGGTCAAGACTTGAGCTCTAATGAATATCACAAAGTTCTTACTAGAACGGAGCTCAAATCACTAAGTCAAACGAGTGCACAAAGACGAAGTGTGAGTGATCAAGAATGCTCAAAGTGTGCTTGGTGTTGTCCTCCATGCGCCTAGGGGTCCCTTTTATAGCCCCAAGGCAGCTAGGAGCCGTTGAGAGCAATCCAGGAAGGCAATTCTTGCCTTCTGTCGACTGGCGCACCGGACAGTCCGGTGCACCACCGGACACTGTCCGGTGCGGATTTCTTTCCTATTCTGGCGCAGCCGACCGTTGAAGGTTTGGAGCCGTTGGCGCACCGGACACTGTCTGGTGCGCACTGGACAGTCCGGTGCCCCCTTCAGACCGTTGGCCCGGCCACGCGTCAAGCGCGGATTGCGCAGCTGACCGTTGGCTCGGCCGAACGTTGGCTCACCGGACAGTCCGGTGAATTTTAGCCGTACGCCGCCGACGAATTCCTGAGAGCGGCCTTTTCACCAGAGTCAGCCTGGCGCACCGGACACTGTCCGGTGCTCCACCGGACAGAGCAGAGACTTGGCTGCTCGAGCCAAGTCTTCTCCAATTGTATTTTCTCTGATTCTAGCACTTAGACAAATATGTTAGTACTCAAAAACAAATGTACTAAGTCTAGAATCATACCTTTGTATTGATTTGCACTTTGTCCATCCTTTGGCATATACTCATTCCCTTAATGTGTGTTGGGCACTTAATCACCAAAATCTTATAGAAATGGCCCAAGGGCACATTCCCTTTCAATCTCCCCCTTTTTGGTGATTTATGCCAACACAACAAAAAACAACTAAAAGAAGTGCAACATCAATGCAAATAAGAACACAAATTTGTTTTCATTCAAATTTGGCATATTTGGATCATTCTTTTCCACCACTTGGTTTGTTTTTGCAAATCAAACTCAATTTCTTATCTCTAAGTCAAATTCACTTGTTGAGCCATAGAGAAAGGTATTCCAAGAGAAATTGATCATTAATTCAAAAACTCCCCCTATTCCCCATAATCAAACATTCTCCCCACAAGAGACCAACTTTTGACAAAAAGAGACATTTAGAATTTTGGAAAAACAAAAGTCCTAACTCTATTATTTTCAAAATTCTCAAGTGGTAGTTGATCCATTTGTTGCTTTGGCCCTTAATTTCTCCCCCTTTAGCATCAAGCACCAAAACGGGATCATTTTTGGCCCTTAAACCCCATTGCCTCACCAAAATTGTCAATTAAGAGCAAAAAGGCAATAAGAGACACGGAGATGAACTTGGAGTAAGTTACCCTCTCATCGGAGTGCAGTGGAAGTGTTTCATGGTCCAAGTCCACCTTTCCCTTTCAATCTACCTTTGAGACTAAATCAAGCAAGCTCAACCACATGGTTAGTCTCAAAGGGTCAAGTTGTAGCACATCTCCCCCTAAGTATGTGCATCACTTGCAAATGGACTTATGAGGTCCGAGGAGTGTTTGTACAACTTGAACACCATAAATAAACAACAATATGCATAAAATAACATGATCAAAGCATAAGACACATGTATGCTCTATATCAATCCAAGTTACGCGAATCTAAGACATTTAGCTCACTACGCAGCCTGCAAAAGGTCTTCTCATCTAAAGGCTTGGTGTTGGGGACTTGTTCTCAAATGCTAAGAGTTAAGAACAAGGCAACATAAAAAGTGTTAAGTGTTAAAGTCCTTCGTCCTCCAAAATATTATGTCCCTTCGGGAAATAATGAATCTCGGACGAAGGTTACGAAAGACATACCTTCGTAAACATGACAATAAATGACGAAGGTTTCGTATAAAACATAAAATATAAAACAAACATTTAAATATTATGACAGAATCATTTCTATTTCATTATCATGGAAAAATAGAAATGATTTCAAATTACAAATGTACCTTCGGTCTTGAAGGAAGAGAAAAGTACAAGCGTGACGCAATAGCAAATGCCAAGTCAGCATGAACAGTACGGGAGTACTGTTCATCTATTTATAGACGCGGGACACAGCCCACGTAAAATTACATTCATGTCCATTATATTTGCTAATGCCTTATGGAAATCTGTCAAGGCCCAAATAGTCTTTTCATCTTTAAGTCGGTTCCCCTCTCTGCTATCGCGACGAAGCTTCCCTACGTACAGCTTCGGCTGTGGACCATCCTTCGTGGAGCTTGGTAATCAGCCCGTCCTCCATTTTAATCCCCCTTCGTCTGGTTCAGGCTTCGTCCTGACCGTACTTCATGTTCATAATTCTGAGTTCGAAGATACCTGCTCACATAATCCACTTGGAAAACATTGTCAAATCATGTTTTTGAGGACCTTCGGAGGACGAAGGCCCCCAACAATAGCCCCTCACAATATTAATTTGTTAATGATAAATTCAAATTGCGATATGGACGAAGGCCTTGAGCCGAAGGTCCGAAAAAACACCTTCCCTTTGCTAGAATAGCAACATTCACTGACAAGCGGGGTCTTTTAATTTTCAACGCCCTGGGGGTATAAATAAGATCATACCGCACACTTATTTGGTACGCACACTTGCCATCTGCTTCGGCCCACTAAATTTTTAGCTCTTGCGCATTAAGATTTGGTGATCTTTTTGATTTTGAAGCTTCGGACTTGAAAACAGTTTTTAGCGTTTCCGAAGATGTCTGAAGATAAGAAGGCTGGTCCCGAGATGAAACTGAGTCTCTCTGAAGAGAAGAACCTGGGGTTTCTTATGGCAATGTCAAAGACTAATACAGAGAAGATTACTAAGGAGATTTTAGAAGGTTTATCTGAAGATACTGACGACAGCGACAGTTACGACGTAGAAAGCGGCGAGGAGTCCGAAGATCGACCATGGCGGCCAAGTCACTCAGTTTTCGGAAAAACCACTATTAAGCAGAGTCATATTGACAATATGAGGGGGAGATATTTTCGTGATGTATCTATTGTGAGAGCTGATGCTGGAGAGAAAACTTCTCCTACCCCTGAAGAAAATGAGGTCGTGATCTTCCGAAGCTTCCTCAAGGCTGGGCTTCGGTTCCCTCTAAGCAACTTTGTTGTCGAAGTCCTGAAGACATTTCAAATCTACCTTCATCAAATTACTCCCGAAGCTATCATAAGGATGGGAATCTTTGTCTGGGCTGTGAGAAGCCAAGGTTTAGAACCAAATGCTAAGAGCTTTTGCAATATTCATGAGTTGATATACGAGACGAAGCCCTGGGGGAAAGAACAATATCATAACAACTTTGGTTGCTACAGCTTCGGTGCCCGCTCCGGATCAAGCTGCCCTGTGCCAACCTTTCGGAAGAGGTGGCCCGGCGCCTGGATGACAGAATGGTTCTATGTAAAGAATGACTTGACAGCGCAAGAAGGCGTTAAGAGTATCATTTTGTGCCCCATTTGGCAACGCTTCGGACTACGAAAGCCGAAGGTTGAAATGGATGAAGCGGCCGAAGAATGCCAAAGAGCCTTCGGCGTAGTCTGCTCTTTTATTGGGACAAGGGATCTGGTCCAAGAGCACATTGCCTTCAGGGTGTGGCCACTTGCAGGAGAGTGGAAAATGCCGAAGGAGACCATCAAAGAGTCCGACGAAGGCGGACTAGCCAGACTGAAATACACATTCAAATACGGGGATAAGTTTATTGAACCTGATGACGACTGGTTGAAAAGCATTGAAACATTAAGTGACGAACTGTTTGGGGCATATTCGAAGGCCGAGAACACTGCATTGTCAGCAGCCTTCGGAGGCCGAAAGAAGAAAAGGCTCAACCGGGTATTTGACGCAGTCGGGTTTGTTTACCCTGACTATCACTATCCGGTATTGGGTCGCAAAAGAAAAAATACTTCTCCTGCGATAGAAGCTACCACGAGTGCCACTAGCGAGCCAGCGCCGCAAAGGAAAAAGATGAAGGTGCTCACCCACCGAGCGCGTTTTATTGAGCCGGCCACAGTGCCAAAATTTATTGGTGGAGTCTCTTTGGCCTCTGAAGCTACAGAACCAGCTCCAGTGCCGAAGATAGAAGAGAAAACTGAAGCGCCTTCAGCCGAAGAAGCAGAAAAACCGAAGATTGAAGAGCCAAAAATATCGGAAATCTTAAGTCCTTCAGCAAATGTCGAGACAATAAAAAATCAAAAGGTCCCGTTGGCGACTCCGAAAAGAAAAAGAATGGTGAACGTGTTAGACGTTTTGGAGACAATTAAGTCTTCAAGCACAACTCCGAAGGAGACTATTGAAGTTGCTGAAGTGTCTACCGAAGCTGTAGCTGCTGAAACTTCGAAGCAACAACCTGAAGCCGAAGCTGGGCCTTCAGAGTCCACCAAGGAACAATCCTTGGAAACCGAGAAAATATCAGAACCAGTTTTGGTTGAAGTTGACACTGCCGCCCCCGAAGCTCCTTCCAGCGTATGCGATTACATCGTACGACATGCTTCGGGGAAGAAATTATCTGAAGAAGAAACTTACGAAGCCAACTACTATGCCAGAGAGCTAAAATATCCGAAGGGGGCAGTAGTGTTTAATGGGACAAATGAAGATGACTTCCTGTACTGCCTTCCTGATAATAAAGAACTATCTGTCTGCCGAGAGATGGCTAGAAGTATGGGGTTCCCGAAGCTCGAAGTTGGATTATGTGCTATGACAAAGGAAGATCTCGCGGACAGTCTTGCGTACAATAGCCTAAAGGTATGGGAATTAGACGCTTGAAAAATCTTCTTTAATACGTAATTCATTCTTTTATTCTTATATGGATTCTTTTTCGTATAGGGTTTAATCCTAAGCAACGCATTAAGAGCACAAAAGAATGCCGAGGATGAAAGCTACGAAATTGCATTCAACAATTTACGTTCGGAAGTTATTAAACTGAGAAACGAAGCTCTAGAAAAAGATAAACTTCTGCTTACATTAGTAGACAAGATAAAAAAGGACGAAGCTGCTGCAAAGGTTCAGGCCGAAGCTCACAGACGCGAAATTAAAGATCTTCAGAAGCAATTGGCCCGGGCGAAAGAAGAACGTATACTTGAAGAAACAAGACGAGAATGCAGCGACCAATGGGCTGATCATTTGGAAGCAACCGTGGAAGAGCTTCGGTCTTCTAAGAAAAAATGCTACGAAAAATCCATGGTATGCATAAAGAAAATTAAAACCAGCTTCGCCAGCGTGGGCGCATTTTCCAGTGAAGAGAATTTCTCAAGAGGCAATCCCGAAGGTCCAATAGAATGGATTAGCCACGAAGCAGAGGCCTTCGAGGAAATCCTGAGTAGCCGCGGTGACATCTGCGCTTTTTCGGGCGCCAGGGGAGTTGCTACTGTCTTGGAGAAGAAAGGTTGTGAACATGTAAAATTTTTAGCTCAGTCTGAAGCTGCCTTATCCTCCGAAGACATCAAAGACCCCTCGGCCGAAGCAAGCATGGTTGGTGGCAAATTCTTTACTGATGTCTGGGACAACGGCGGCCGAGAAATGGCGCAAGAAATTATTCAAAGGAGTGAAAAAGGCATCCATGATGCTAGGAAAGTGGCAGAAGCCGGCGAAGGGCAAATAGGTATTAATTAGTCGATCTTATTGTGTTGTAATTTTTATTTCAAACTTTGCTCGCGGTTTGTAATAGTAATGCAAAAATATTCTGTTTCCTCAGAACCTGCTGGATCGTCTATTGACCCTCACACAAAAGAGGATGACGAAGTCAAACAAATGGCCGAAGCTATCATGGATAAAGTTGTTGAACAAGTTTTAAATGAGGCTGCCGAAGTAGTATTAAGAGAAGACTAGGTATTATTAGAAAAAACATTTGAAGTGTGAGCTATGTAATATTTTGTACATTTGAATGTAATATACAAGTCTCTTTTCATTATTCAATTCTTTACGATGCATGAAATTCTACATACGTACCATTTTTGAGCCTTCGGCGAAAAAACACCTTCCCTTCTTTTCATGCTTCGTGAAGAATACATTCTCCGAAGCTGTGCAATTTCGATATTACTCTGATGAAGCACGTCCATGCTTTGTGAAAACATTCTCCGAAGCTGTATTCCAAAGATTATCATTGTATTCCCTCGTGATTTTACACAATTTTCACTTTCTCAAAGCATCTTTTCGAAGGTTGATACTGTGTCCCCTTCTTTTGCCATATGCAACATGATGTATGATGCTTATGCTATGCAAAATGATGTGATGATGTTATGTTATGCAAATGTCGTTTGTTCCGAAGATACACACAAAATATATTTGTAAGCTCTGCATTCCCTTAGGAACGTCTTTGGAGCTTCTTCGCCTTTTACTTAGGCGGTATCAGCGTTGACTTTTCGCTGTAAGCTCTGCATTCCCTTAGGAACGTCTTTGGAGCTTCTTCGCCTTTTACTTTAGGCGGTATCAGCGTTGACTTTTCGCTGTAAGCTCTGCATTCCCTTAGGAACGTCTTTGGAGCAAAAAACTTACACTGCGTTCCCTTTGGAACAGCTTTTTGTAACTTCAACAACTTACTCTGCGTTCCTTAGAACGACTTTTTGTTGCTTCAAAGAATTTTTAATAATTCAAAGGTCCTCCTTGTTACCGCAAATTTTTGAGTTTCAGCAACTTGAGCCTGTGGAGAAGATAGGTTTTCCTGATAACCAAGCACGAAACTATTACATGAAAACTGAAATGTTCTTTTATTACACAGAAAATAGAACTAAACGGAAAATACTGCTATCAAAGTAGGATATTTGTCAATAGATGTGCTTCGACTCTGGCACAGTACTATTGACTGTGCGAGCTTCAGATTGCTCTCTGAGATCCCTTTGGTGCAGAACATATTGGCTCCCTTCTGGCTGTTGACCCTGTTGCAGCGGTGGTGGAGGCGGAGGCTGTTGCCAGGAAGCTTGGGGTTGACTCGCCGAAGCAACAGAAACTGCAGGGTGATTGCCTACGTATTCTGGGATGTAAGGCGAATGGTACGAAGCAGTATGCATGACCTGCTTCGGCTGAGCTTGTTGTGCTGCAGCTTCGGCTATCTCTTTTTGCTTCTGGATGGTAACATGGCACGTCCTGGTGGTATGGCCCTTGTTTTCACCACAGAACAGGCAAAATATTCTCCTTGGTTGATCTCCAAATCTTCCGCCGAAGCCCCTGGCGCCTCTGCCTCTTGGAGCTGGTGGCCGGAAGAAGCTTTGCTGTTGACCCGAAGCCTGTGAGGAGCACTGCGGTCTGTTCTGCTGACTCCCCTTATCATCATTCTGAGTGGAGTTGTGGATGGACCTAACATGTCTCGGATAAAATCTTCCTCCGAAGCCCCTGGTCATTTCAGAAAATCTGAAGGCCTCCTCCCTTCTTTGGCGAAAGTCATTATCGGCACGAATGTACTCGTCCATCTTTTGGAGCAGCTTCTCCAGAGTCTGAGGAGGCTTCCTAGCAAAGTATTGAGCTGCAGGTCCAGGACGAAGCCCCTTGATCATGGCTTCGATAACAATTTCATTGGGCACCGTTGGTGCCTGCGCCCTCAAACGCAAGAATCTTCTGACATACGCCTGAAGGTATTCTTCATGATCCTGAGTGCACTGGAATAAGGCTTGAGCAGTGACCGGCTTCGTCTGAAATCCTTGAAAGCTGGTTAACAACATATCTTTCAGCTTCTGCCATGAAGTGATCGTTCCTGGTCGAAGGGAGGAATACCAAGTCTGAGCGACATTCCTAACAGCCATAACAAAAGACTTTGCCATGACTGCAGCGTTGCCACCATACGAAGACACTGTTGCTTCGTAACTCATCAAAAACTGCTTCGGGTCTGAATGGCCATCGAACATGGGAAGCTGGGGTGGCTTGTAGGACGGAGGCCAGGGTGTAGCCTGCAGCTCAGCGGACAGAGGAGAAGCATCATCAAAAACAAAATTTCCATGATGGAAATTGTCATACCAGTCGTCTTTGTTGAAGAAGCCCTCCTGATGAAGGTCTTTTTGTTGAGGCCTTCGGTTCTGCTCATCGTGGGTAAAATGACGGACTTCTTCAGAAGCTTCGTCTATCTGCCTTTGCAGCTCAGCTAGCCTGGCCATCTTTTCCTTTTTCCTCTGCACCTGCTGATGAAGCATCTCCATATCCCTGATTTCCTGGTCTAGTTCATCCTCCTGAAGCGTCGGGCTGACGGCCTTCCTTTTCTGGCTTCGGGCCTCCCGAAGAGAAACGGTCTCCTGGTTGGGATCCAGTGGTTGCAGGGTTGCAGCCCCAGTCGCTGAAGCTTTCTTCGGCGCCATAGCGAAGGTCTATAGCTTCCGAAGGTGTTCAAAAATCTCGAAGTGGAAGTGAGTTCACCGGAGGTGGGCGCCAATGTTGGGGACTTGTTCTCAAATGCTAAGAGTTAAGAACAAGGCAACATAAAAAGTGTTAAGTGTTAAAGTCCTTCGTCCTCCGAAATATTATGTCCCTTCGGGAAATAATGAATCTCGGACGAAGGTTACGAAAGACATACCTTCGTAAACATGACAATAAATGACGAAGGTTTCGTATAAAACATAAAATATAAAACAAACATTTAAATATTATGACAGAATCATTTCTATTTCATTATCATGGAAAAATAGAAATGATTTCAAATTACAAATGTACCTTCGGTCTTGAAGGAAGAGAAAAGTACAAGCGTGACGCAATAGCAAATGCCAAGTCAGCGTGAACAGTACGGGAGTACTGTTCATCTATTTATAGACGCGGGACACAGCCCACGTAAAATTACATTCATGTCCATTATATTTGCTAATGCCTTATGGAAATCTGTCAAGGCCCAAGTAGTCTTTTCATCTTTAAGTCGGTTCCCCTCTCTGCTATCGCGACGAAGCTTCCCTACGTACAGCTTCGGCTGTGGACCATCCTTCGTGGAGCTTGGTAATCAGCCCGTCCTCCATTTTAATCCCCCTTCGTCTGGTTCAGGCTTCGTCCTGACCGTACTTCATGTTCATAATTCTGAGTTCGAAGATACCTGCTCACATAATCCACTTGGAAAACATTGTCAAATCATGTTTTTGAGGACCTTCGGAGGACGAAGGCCCCCAACACTTGGTAAAGATATTGGCTAGCTGGTTCTCGGTGCTAACATGAAACACTTCGATATCTCCCTTTTGCTGGTGGTCTCTCAAAAAGTGATGCTGGATGTCTATGTGCTTTGTGCGGCTGTGTTCAACAGGATTGTCCACCATGCGGATAGCACTCTCATTATCACATAGGAGTGGGACTTTGCTTAGATTGTAGCCAAAGTCCCGGAGGGTTTGCCTCATCCAAAGTAGTTGCGCGCAACACTGTCCTGCGGCAACATACTCGGCCTCAGCGGTGGATAGGGCAACAGAAGTTTGTTTCTTAGAGCTCCACGACACTAGGGACCTTCCTAAGAATTGGCACGTCCCTGATGTACTCTTCCTATCGACCTTACATCCAGCATAGTCGGAGTCCGAATATCCAATCAAGTCAAAGGTAGACCCCTTTGGATACCAGATCCCAAAGAAAGGCGTAGCGACTAAATATCTAAGAATTCGCTTCACGACCACTAAGTGACACTCCCTTGGATCGGATTGAAATCTAGCACACATGCATACGCTAAGCATAATATCCGGTCTACTAGCACATAAATAAAGTAAAGACCCTATCATAGACTGGTATGCTTTTTGATCAACAGACTTACCTCCTTTGTTGAGGTCGACGTGTCCGTCAGTTCCCATTGGAGTCTTTGCGGGCTTGGCGTCCTTCATCCCAAACCGCCTTAGCAAGTCTTGCGTGTACTTCGTTTGGGAGATGAAGGTGCCGTCCTTGAGTTGCTTCACTTGGAACCCAAGGAAATAGTTCAACTCGCCCATCATCGACATCTCGAATTTCTGCGTCATCACCCTGCTAAACTCTTCACAAGACTTTTGGTTAGTAGAACCAAATATTATGTCATCGACATAAATTTGGCACACAAATAAGTCACCATCACAAGTCTTAGTGAATAAAGTTGGATCGGCTTTCCCAACCTTGAAAGCATTAGCAATTAAAAAGTCTCTAAGGCATTCATACCATGCTCTTGGGGCTTGCTTAAGTCCATAGAGCGCCTTAGAGAGCTTACACACGTGGTCGGGGTACCGTTCATCCTCAAAGCCAGGGGGTTGCTCCACGTACACCTCCTCCTTGATTGGCCCGTTGAGGAAAGCGCTCTTCACATCCATTTGGAACAACCTGAAAGAATGGTGAGCGGCATAGGCTAACAAAATGCGAATGGACTCTAGCCTAGCCACAGGAGCAAAAGTCTCCTCAAAGTCCAAACCTGTGATTTGGGCATAACCTTTTGCCACAAGTCGTGCCTTGTTCCTTATCACCACCCTGTGCTCGTCTTGTTTGTTGCGGAACACCCACTTGGTTCCCACAACGTTTTGCTTGGGACGAGGCACCAGTGTCCAAACTTTATTTCGCTTGAAGTTGTTGAGCTCTTCCTGCATGGCCAACACCCAGTCTGGATCTAGCAAGGCTTCTTCTACCCTGAAAGGCTCAATAGAAGAGACAAAAGAGTAATGCTCACAAAAATTAACTAATCTGGAGCGAGTAATTACTCCCTTGCTAATGTCACCCAAAATTTGGTCGACAGGATGATTCCTTTGAATTGTTGTTGGAACTTGAGTTGGAGGTGCCGGTTGTGCTTCTTCCTCCATAACATGATCATCTTGTGCTCCCCCTTGATCACACACCTCTTCTTGATGAACCTATTCATCATCTTGAGTTGGGGGATGCACCATTGTTGAGGAAGAAGGTTGATCTTGCTCCTTTTGTTCCTGTGGTCGCACATCGCCAATCGCCATGGTACGTATTGCGGCCGTTGGAACGTCTTCTTCATCTACATCATCAAGATCAACAACTTGCTCTCTTGGAGAGCCGTTAGTCTCATCAAATACAACATCACTAGAGATTTCAACCAAACCCGATGATTTGTTGAAGACCCTATACGCCTTTGTATTTGAGTCATAACCTAACAAAAAACCTTCTACAGCTTTGGGAGCAAACTTAGAATTTCTACCTTTCTTCACTAGAATATAACATTTGCTCCCAAATACACGAAAGTATGACACATTGGGTTTGTTACCGGTTAGGAGTTCGTACGACGTCTTCTTGAGGAGGCGATGAAGGTAGACCCGATTTATGGCGTGGCAAGCTGTGTTCACAGCTTCCGACCAAAACCGCTCGGGCGTCTTGAATTCTCCAAGCATCGTCCTTGCCATGTCTATGAGTGACCTGTTCTTCCTCTCTACCACACCATTTTGTTATGGTGTGTAGGGAGCGGAGAACTCGTGCTTGATTCCTTCCTCCTCAAGGTACTCCTCCACTTGAAGGTTCTTGAACTCGGACCCGTTGTCGCTCCTTATCTTCTTCACCTTGAGCTCAAACTCATTTTGAGCTCTCCTTAGGAAGCGCTTGAGGTTCCCTTGGGTTTCAGATTTATCCTGCAAAAAGAATACCCAAGTGAAGCGGGAAAAATCATCAACTATAACAAGACCATACTTATTTCCTCCTATGCTTAGATAGGCGACGGGTCCGAAGAGGTCCATATGAAGTAACTCCAAGGGTCTTGATGTGGTCATCACATTTTTGGAATGATGAGAGCTTCCCACCTGTTTACCTGCTTGACAAGCTGCACAAGGTCTATCTTTTTTGAAGGTTACATTTGTTAGACCTATCACATGTTCTCCCTTTAGAAGTTTGTGAAGGTTCTTCATCCCCACATGTGCTAAACGGCGATGCCACAGCCAGCCCATGCTAGTCTTAGCAATTAAGCATGCATCTAGACCGGCCTCCTCTTTTGCAAAATCAACTAAATAGAGTTTGTCGTCTAATACACCCTTAAAAGCTAATGAACCATCACTCCTTCTAAAGACAGACACATCTACATTTGTGAATAAGCAATTATATCCCATATTACATAATTGACTAACGGACAACAAATTATACCCGAGCGATTCAACTAAAAACACATTAGAGATAGAATGCTCGGAAGAAATAGCTATTTTTCCTAGTCCTTTAACCTTGCCTTGATTCCCGTCACCGAATATGATTGAGTCTTGGGAATCTTTGTTCTTGACGTAGGAGGTGAACATCTTCTTCTCCCCCGTCATGTGGTTTGTGCATCCGCTGTCGATAATCCAGCTTGATCCCCAGGATGCATAAACCTGCAAGGCAAATTAGGCTTGGGTCTTAGGTACCCAACTCTTGTTGGGTCCTACAAGGTTAGTAACAATTGTCCTTTCTACAAATAGCAAAGGAAGCATTGCAAGCATGATAAATTGTAGAAAGTTCATTACTTGTTTTCCTAGGTACATGTACATTCCTCCTAGGCATATGATGAGTGACATTTTTTCTAGCCAAACTTCTATCATGCATAATAGAAAAACTTGAAGCAATCATGGCATGTGAAACAACATCATTGTAACTTTTATCATAATGAACATTCCTAGAATATCTCCTATCATGGTACATGAAAGCATGGTTCTTTTGAGTACTATTAGCCATAGGGGCCTTCCCTTTCTCCTTGGCGGAGATGGGAGCCTTATGACTTGTTAAGTTCTTGGCTTCCCTCTTGAAGCCAAGCCCATCCTTAATTGAGGGGTGTCTACCAATCGTGTGGGCATCCCTTGCAAATTTCAGTTTATCAAATTCATTTTTGCTAGTCTTAAGTTGAGCATTAAGACTAGCCACTTCATCATTTAATTTAGAAATTGAAACTAGGTGTTCACTACAAGCATCAATATTGAAATCTTTACACCTATTGCAAATCATAACATGTTCTATACAAGAGGTTGATTTACTAGCTATTTCTAACTTAGCATTCAAGTCATCATTGATACTCTTTAAGCTATAAATAGATTATGGCATGTATACAATTCATATGAAAGCATTTCATTTCTTTTAACTTCTAAAGCAAGAGAATTTTGTGCACTTACAAATTTATCATGCTCTTCATATAAGAGATCTTCTTGCTTTTCTAAAAGTCTATTTTTCTCATTCAAAGCATCAATTAATTCATTGATCTTATCAATTTTAGTTCTATCTAATCCTTTGAATAAACTAGCATAGTCTACTTCATCATCGCTAGATTCGTCATCACTTGAAGAGGCATATGTAGTAGTATTTCGAGTACTTACCTTCTTCTCCTTTGCCATGAGGCAGGTGTGATGCTCGTTGGGGAAGAGAGACGATTTGTTGAAGGCGGTGGCGGCGAGCCCTTCATCTTCGGAGTCGGACGAAGAGCAATCTGAATCCCACTCCTTTCCAAGGTATGCCTCGCCTTTAGCCTTCTTGTAAACCTTCTTGTTCTCTCTTTTCCCATTCTTTCCTTGATCCTGGTCACTATCATTATCGGGACAGTTAGCAATAAAGTGACCAACCTTACCACACTTGAAGCAGGAGCGCTTCCCCTTCGTCTTGTTCTTTTGGGGATGCTCCTTGCGACCCTTAAGCGCTGTCTTGAAGCGCTTGATGATGAGGGCCATTTCTTCCTCGTTAAGCCCGACCGCCTCAACTTGCGCCACCTTGCTAGGTAGCGCCTCCCTGCTACTTGTTGCTTTGAGAGCAATGGTTTGAGGCTCGTGGATTGGGCCATTCAACGCATCATCAACGTATCTCGCCTCCTTGATCGTCATTCGCCCGCTTACGAACTTTCCAAGTATCTCCTCGGGCGTCATCTTGGTGTACCTAGGATTCTCACGAATAGAGTTAACAAGATGAGGATCAAGGACAGTGAAGGATCTTAGCATAAGTCGGATGACGTCGTGGTCCGTCCATCGCGTGCTTCCATAGCTCCTTATTTTGTTGATGTGGGTCTTGAGCCTGTTGTACGTTTGGGTTGGCTCCTCTCCCCTGATCATCGCGAACCTTCCTAGTTCGCCTTCCACCAATTCCATCTTGGTGAGCATGGTGACGTCATTCCCCTCATGTGAGATCTTGAGGGTGTCCCAAATCTTCTTGGCGTTATCCAAGCCGCTCACCTTATGGTATTCATCCCTTCACAATGATGCTAAAAGAACAGTAGTAGCTTGTGCATTTTTGTGAATTTGCTCATTGATAAATATGGGACTCTCTGTACTATCAAATTGCATTCCATTCTCTACTATCTCCCATATACTTGGATGGAGAGAGAACAAGTGACTACGCATTTTGTGACTCCAAAATCCGTAGTCCTCTCCATCAAAGTGAGGAGGTTTTCCAAGGGGAATGGAAAGTAAATGAGCATTTGTATTTTGCGGAATACGAGAATAATCAAAAGAAAAGTTTGAATTGACCGTTTTCTTTTTCTCATAGACGTCGTCGTCCTTTTGGGAAGAGGAAGATTCGTCGCTGTCGTAGTAGACTATCTTCTTGATGCACCTCTTCTTCTTCCCGTCTTTCTTCTTGTGACTCGAGCCCGAGTCAGTGGGCTTGTCATCTTTTGGCTCATTGAAGAAAGACTCCTTCTCCTTATCATTGACCACCATCCCCTTGCCCTTAGGATCCATCTCTTTGGGCGATTATTCCCTCACGTGAAGAGAACGGCTCTGATACCAATTGAAAGCACCTAGAGGGGGGTGAATAGGTGATCCTGTAAAAACTTGAAACTTAATGCCACAAAACTTGATTAGGAGTTAGCACAATAAAGCTAAGTGGCTAGAAAGGAGTTCTTGCAAAACACAATAACCACAAAGATATCAACACAGAGAGGCACAGTGGTTTATTCCGTGGTTCGGCCAAGTAAACACTTGCCTACTCCACGTTGTGGCGTCCCAACGGACGAGGGTTGCAATCAACCCCTCTCAAGTGATCCAACGATCCACTTGAATACCACGATGTTTCTTTTCCTTTCACAATATCCCGTTTGCGAGGAATCTCCACAACTTGGAGTCTCTCGCCCTTACAAAAGATGATCACAAATGAACACGGAAGTAAGGATGGGATGAGCAACACACACAAGTCCACAGCAAATACGCACACACACGGTCAAGACTTGAGCTCTAATGAATATCACAAAGTTCTTACTAGAACGGAGCTCAAATCACTAAGAAAGTCAAACGAGTGCGCAAAGACGAAGTGTGAGTGATCAAGAATGCTCAAAGTGTGCTAGGTGTTGTCCTCCATGCGCCTAGGGGTCGCTTTTATAGCCCCAAGGCAGCTAGGAGCCATTGAGAGCAATCCAGGAAGGCAATTCTTGCCTTCTGTCGACTGGCGCACCGGACAGTCCGGTGCACCACCGGACACTGTCCGGTGCGGATTTCTTTCCTATTCTGGCGCAGCCGACTGTTGAAGGTTTGGAGTCGTTGGCGCACCGGACAGTCCGGTGCCCCCTTCAGACCGTTGGCCCGGCCACGCGTCACGCGCGGATTGCGCGGCTGACCGTTGGCTCACCGGACAGTCCGGTGCACACCGGACAGTCCGGTGAATTTTAGCCGTACACCGCTGACGAATTCCCGAGAGCGGCCTTTTCACTAGAGCCAGCCTGGCGCACCGGACACTGTCCGGTGCTCCACCGGACACTGTCCGATGCACCACCGGACAGAGCAGAGACTTGGCTGCTCGAGCCAAGTCTTTTCCAATTGTATTTTCTCTGATTCTAGCACTTAGACAAATATGTTAGTACTCAAAAACAAATGTAGTAAGTCTAGAATCATGCCTTTGTATTGATTTGCACTTTGTCCATCCTTTGGCATATACTCATTCCCTTAATGTGTGTTGGGCACTTAATCACCAAAATCTTATAGAAATGGCCCAAGGGCACATTCCCTTTCAGTATCTAGGGATCTAGGGAACAAAATCTCTATGCAACCTTACCCTTGTTTATTTGAGGCTAATTCAAACCCTGGACCTCAAAAAACTTGATAACAAACCTACTACTCTACAGAAATAGCATATTATGATTAATTTAGACATAACAGGCATGATGATATCTCGCAAACTAATTTGCGATTTTTTTGTCTAAACAACAAGCTGAACTCCACCTGCAGTGATATGGTCTCGATTTTTATCTCCAGGTGGTCACACCATTTAATTAATAAAGCACATGCATATCTGGACAGAAAGGTTGCTAATATGGAATTATGTATTCTCTCACTGCTCTAGTTAACCTATTGCACAGGTGGCCACACCATTTAATCAACAAAGTACATGCATATCTTGATAGAAAGGTTGCTAATCTAGAATTATGTATTCCCTCTCTGCTCTAGTTCACCTATTGGCTGTTGTAGCACTGTGGCATTTCTAGGGACACCTAAACATTCATATTCACATATCCATAAGAAAAAGGTGTTGATGATATGAATAACAACTCACAAGGTACAGATGACCCAGAAAATTGTTATGTGTTCCCTTGTGCTAGTTGCGGCTGCAATGCAGCTAGTCACAAGGTACATATGACCCATAAATTGTTGTGGCAGTGACTGGCTGCTACCACAGTCAGTGGTAAATATTAGGCTAGTTAGTAAATGGCATCATGTATTGATACAGTACATCTGAAAAACATGGTTAACGCATGATGTCAAGTAAATCTGAAAAAGAAACACCTTTATACATACATAATAAATTAAAGTAGAGAAGAACGAGGAAGGAAGGGCATAACCTTAGGAAGCTCAACTGCTTCAACCCTTGCAGAGAAGTGTAGCAATTATACAAATTGTTGCTTTAGTAAAAATGTCGCCGTCGTGACATTTGCTTTGCACTCATCTATATATAGTCTGTTCAGAGACCTTTTCAAATTCGAGTCTTGTGGCATACTCATGTACGACATCTATATCTGCTTATGTCAGTAGAAAGAGGTCACACATTTGATAAACATATGACCTTGTTTTTTCAAATAACAAAATGATGTGGTTTGAAAGATCGCTTCTTTTCAAGTACATGTAGCATATTATCAGCTCCAGCAGTCTCATGCCAACATTATGAGCAAAAATCACAAAGAAAAAATGCATGGTTTATGTGCCAAAAAAATCAATCACAAGACCTAGAACAGTACACAAAAGGAAACCCCACCATAGACTAACCATCATTTTCATTCCAAACCAACTATGCAGTTCGAAGTGATTCAACACATTGCGTCCATTTGCTTCAGCAATCGCAAGTAAAATAGCACACTTACACAACCATTTCCGCGTTGATAGGTTGAAACAGAAGCAGTTCTATTCTCCATAGGGCACTGGCGCACGGCTCTGCTCGGGGCGACGGCGACCAGCAATGTACAAGTTTCCCTAGCAATGTACAAGTTTCCCTGGCAATGTTTCAAATCATATATATATTACTGCTACATTGCATTGTATTTTATATAGGCATGAATTGATGAACATTTTACGTGTATGTGCACGTGGCTTATGGGTTAAACTTATGGTACCTTCCAGGACTCTTGGCACCCTGACAAAATGATCAATCCAAAACGACTTGTTTTTTGGTTCAGATCATGGTTTCGTATCCAACTTGCTTTTATAGGTAAATATTTGACGAACTCTGATTGCGTTAAGCATCAAGATCAGGCTCCATGAAATTTAATTTAGTGGTAGAAGTTGGCAGACGTCATATTAACAAGGCCATCAGCAAGCGAACAAGCAAATTGGTCGTGTCACTGAAAATACTACAGCCGAACAAACAGTATGAAAGCTGCATTGAATCATCGGAAATCATGTGCAAAATAAAAGGATTTTTTCCAAAGAAAATAAAGATATTGTTGCATAAGACAATGATCAAAACTACACCAGTGCAGAAATAGCATTACATATATTAACTTAGCATGGCACAACAGAAAAGTGACCGACATGTTGGATATGTATGCTTGGAACATGAGCAATATAACACGAGCCAACTTAAACAGCACCAAGCATTCTGCTCCTCCCACAGAGGTTTCTTCAAGTGAACAATGAAATATCAGTACAAAACACCACCTTATAACCAGACTCAAAAACACCTAAATGAAGCTTGAGTATTAAAGAAAGATAAAAAATAAGCATCCACAAACTTGCAGAATGATGGATTGCTTTTCTATTTTATGGAGTATTTACATTTTAACTCTGTATAGAAGCTAGCCAAAATATAAGCTAACGACGAGACATGAATTAGGTTCTAAGTTACCTTGTTCTCAAACTCTGAACATATGTTTATATTTTTGTGGGAATTGTCCATACTTGATTCCAAGGATGCTTTGCTTTGACTTGCCAAGTTTATTTTACCTTACTGGTCACTATTGTTTTCAGATGGTACAACTTCTTCTTAGCTACGAATCACTTGAAATTAATGCTATCAATATTCAAAATGAAACAGCTATGGATTTGGCTGACAAAGTTCCTTATGGTGAGTCTAAAACGAAAATAATAGAGTGGTTGACAGAGGCTGGTGCAAAGAATGCCAGAAATGTGGAGAAAATTGATGAGGCATCAGAACTGAGGAGAACTGTGAGTGATATCAAGCACAATGTTCAGGCACAACTTAGCGAGAATGCTAAGACCAATAAACGAGTGACTGGGATTTGCAAAGAATTGCAAAAACTGCATAGAGAAGCTATTCAGAACATAATCAATTCAGTCACCATGGTAGCAACCCTGATTGCCTCCATTGCCTTCGTTGCCTTATTCAATTTTCCAGGTCAATACTTCCAAGATGTGAATAGTGGGGGAGACATTGGTGAGGCTCAAATAGCCAAGCTTAATGGTTTTCGTGTTTTCTGCCTTCTGAATGCAACTGCTCTCTTCATTTCCCTTGCGGTGGTCGTCATGCAGATCACTTTGGTTGCCTGGGAAACTGGTGCCCAGAAGCAAGTTATCAAGATCATAAATAAGCTCATGCGGACCGCATGCCTTAGCACAGGTGCGGCTTTTACCTCACTGGCATATGTTGTAGTTGGCCCGCAGCATACCTGGATGGCCTTCACAGTATCATCCATCGGAGGGCCAATCATGATTGGAACCCTCCTGTTCCTAGCCTATCCGTTGTTGTGCCCACAGTTCAAGTTTGGCGAAGACAGACAGCGCCGCATCAAGAGGGCAAGTGGCAGCAAGTCCTTCTCCTGGTCACTCCATGATGGTTTTTCAGATCTGGAAGCCTTCTCTGGTCATGAGAAGATGATTTATGCCATGTAGGAAGGTGTAACAGTAATTACTCTGGCATGAGAAGAGGCAATTGGGAGAGTACAAATGGTTCGTGCATATATTTGGTTTAGTTGTTTTAACCTTTTAGGTCTGTGGTGAGCCGCAGTTGGACCTTCTCGTGTATAATATCTAAGAATGAAGAGTTGTACCTATTATAAAATGCAAGTATATGACCAAAAGTTACTCGTGTACTGAGTATGCTTGAAACTGTTGCCGCTTGTGAATTGGCTACATGTTGTATCGTATCATTATTCCCCTTCTAAACCAAAAAAAGTGGAATGTAAAAGAGCATGTTTAAGAAAACAAAATTATTCAGGGTATGTAAAACAGAAGAGTTTACCGAGCGTACAGGGCATGCTAACTAATGTTTCTAACAAAAGAATAGATATATACAACTGTAATACAACGTCTGCTCAACAATGTAAGCATGCTTTGTCTACATTTAGGACAAGCTATTTGGTTCATAAATTATCTCTGAAAAATATGTACTCTCTCAAATTACTTGATGTTTAGGACAAGATTCATTTGCCTGTGGTAAACTGGAACTAACGTTGACTCTTTACTGGAGGTAGTAGTTTATAGCTTAGAAATCTAATAAAGCAGTTTGAAATATAAATGTAGTTGTCACTCCTATATGCACACATACCCTTAATTTGACCAGGGAATAGTTATTGGAGTGCATTCACTTTATCCTCTAGTTGCAGGCATTCACTTTGAGAATGTTATACTTGCAGAGTGGACACATCGCATTCATGCGCAGCCATTTGGTAATACAAGGCCAGTGGAAGTGATGATTGCAGGGGAGAGCAGATAACTCAGCTCCATCTTCATATGATGGTAGACGGATACAACATTCCTGAAGGAAGAAAGGATCTATCAGGAAAGCAAAAGAGAAACATCTGAAATGAAAAGAAAAAACTCATTGGAACAGAAGCAAAATTTACAGCACATTGATGCCTTACAAAATGCCAATGTAAGCATTATGCTCCTTTTTGGAATTTTTTGGGGACGTGTTAATAGACATAGAAAGACCATAGCATAGTGCAAAGGAAGACATTAAAAGAAGTAAGAACACAGATATAGCATGGAACATAAGTTCTTACAGCATCCTCGCGAAGGAGAATACGCTCACTTGTTGACATTCCACTATTATTCAAGAATCAGGATAGGGATCATCAGTCCTTCATCGACCCCCTTCTCACCATATTCGCTTGGATCAGAGGATGGGGGAGCATTCACAGCAGAACACCCCAAACCCGAGCGGATCTCGACGACTGTTGCTGCCGCTGCGCCAGAGAGGGGAGGAGAGGCTTCACACCTCCAAGGTAGCAGTGTGGCACGAGGGAGGAGGGAGGGGACGAGCCAGGATGTCACAGAGGTACCTTGGAGGCGTGAAGCCACTTGTGCACCTCCATGGCGGTGAGGTGTTGGCCAATGGAGTGTGCTCTAGAACTCGTTCTCCCACAACTTGGCCTCCGTGATGGCGTCCATGTCGATGGTGGGTTAGACGGGAAGATCCCGTTCGGATTAAGGGGGCAGTGAGGTCGGAGGCGGCTGGGGAGGTGGATTAGAGGTGGAGCTGGTGAGGGCGCCAAGCGCATCGCAGAGATGGAGGACAGGAATGGGCACAGGATGGGAGAGGGTCCGGACGACGCTGGAACTCAGGGGGCGGGGGCATATGGAGGTGTGGACGCGAGCGAAGCGGAGGCGGACCTTCAATCGACTGCGCGGAGGCTGCCTTTCCATCGACCCAGCGCCATTATAGTTGGGTGAGGAGGCGAGAAGGCGGGGTGAGGGCGAGGGTGGAGGGCAGCGCTGATGGCGTGGGCGGAGGAGGTGAGATTTCCGGGGGGATGAGGGCGAGGGAGCGCGACTGCCATGGAAGGGACCGCTCGGCGCGGTGAAAGAGGTGCGATTTGTGGGGGCAGGCGTCCGTGCACGGAGTGAGCGCGGTGGGAAACGACATAGGCACGATGGCAGAACTGGCGCACAGGTGTGGACGCCTAGAATAAACTCTTATAGAGTAGTTGGGATTTAAACTTTTCATTTTCAATTTCATGCTCATTGATTTTAGTAGTTAATTGAGTTATATGATCATTTTGTTGTTTAATTAAAGCAAGGTGATTATTTATAGCATCAACATTAACATTTCTACATCTAGTACAAATAGAAACATGTTCGACAGTAGATGTAGATGGTTTGCAAGATTTTAGTTCCTCTATCTTAGTATTTAAAATTGCATTCTCATCTCTAAGACAGGAAATAGAATCATTGCAAACATTTAATTTTTTAACCTTAGAAATTAAACTAGCATTTTCAGTTCTAAGGCTAGAAATTGATTCATTCAATTTATCAATCTTAGCATTTAAACTAGCATTTTAATTTCTAAGATTGGTAATTGAATCATGGCAAATGCTAAGCTCCTTAGTCAAGTTTTCATTTTTCTCTACTTCCTGAGCATAAACATTTTTACTTTAACATGCTTTTGTTTTCTTTAATAAGGAATTCCTCTTGGCTATTCAAAAGTTCATCCTTCTCATGAATGGCTCCTATCAATTCATTTAATTTTTCCTTTTGTTGCATGTTAAGGTTGGCAAAAAGAGTAAGCAAGTCATCTTCATCTTCACTAGAACTACCCTCATCACTAGTTGTAGTATACTTGGAGGTGGTTCTAGTTTGTACCTTCTTCTTTTTTTCGTCCTTTGCCATGAAGCACTTGTGGCCGACGTTGGGGAAGAGGAGGCCCTTGTTGACGGTGATGTTGGCGGCATCCTCGTCGGAGGAGGAGTCGGTGCAGCTCTCGTTGGAGTCCCATTCCCGACACACGTGGGCATCGCCGCCCTTCCTCTTGTAGTACCTCTTCTTTTCCTTCTTCTTCCCCTTCTTGTCCTCGCCCCTATCACTATCACTAGACATTGGACATTTAGCAATAAAATGACCGGGCTTACCACATTTGTAGCACCCCTCTTGGAGCGGGGTTTGTAGTCTTCCCCCTCCTTTGCTTGAGGATTTGGCAGAAGCTCTTGATGATGAGTGACATTTCCTCGTTGTCGAGCTTGGAGGCATCGATGGGAAGCCTACTTGATGTAGATTCCTCTTGCTTCTCTTCCGTCGCTTTGAATGCGACGGGTTGCACCTCGGGTGTGGAGATGGCGCCTTGCTCCAAGTTGACGATGTGTTTGGAGTCTTTGATCATTAGCTCAAAGCTCACAAACTTTCTATTACTTCCTCGGGAGACATTAATTTGTATCTAGGATCCCCACGAATTAATTGAATTTGAGTAGGGTTACAAAATACAAGGGATCTTAGAATAACCTTGACCATTTCATGGTCATCCCATTTGGTGCTCCCGAGGTTGCGCACTTGGTTGACTAAGGTCTTGAGCCGGTTGTACATGGCTTGTGGCTCCTCTCCTTGGTTGAGGACGAATCGACCGAGCTCCCCCTTGATCGTCTCTCGCTTGGTGATCTTGGTCACCTCATCTCCTTCGTGCGTGGTCTTTAGGACGTCCCAAATCTCCTTGGCACTTTTTAACCCTTGCACCTTATTATACTCCTCTCGGCATAAGGAGGCGAGGAGTATAGTAGTTGCTTGGGAGTTAAAATGTCGTATTTGGGCGACCTCGTCCGAGTCGTAGCCCTCGTCCCCCACCGTAGGTACCTGCGCTCCAAATTCAACAATGTCCCAAATGCTTGCCTAATGGAATATGGTGGTTTGCCTAATGGAATGGAGAGTAGAGGAGCGCGCTTAGAAATACGGGGATAGCGAAGTGGCATCTTACTATACTTCTTGCGCTCATGGCGCTTAGAAGTGACGGACGCCGCGTCGGAGCCGGATGTGGAGGGCGACGAAGAGTCGGTCTCGTAGTAGACCACTTTCTTCATCTTCTTCTTCTTATCGCCACTCCGATGCGACTTTATGCGGGGAGGGGATCCCTCCTTGGCTTTGGTGTCGGACTCCCTTAATGGAGCCTTCCCGTGGCTTGTCCTCTAGTGGCACCGAACAGACACTGTTCAGTGTCTGGTGCACCTCTGACCCGCGGCTCTGACTCTACGCACACTATTCTTCACTATAGCTCTGACCACCATGCTTTTGCAGTCGACCATTGCGCGAAGTATCCGTTGCTCCGCTGTCACACCGGACACTCCGGTGAATTATAGTGGAGCGCGCCTGGAGAAACCCGAGAGTGGCTTATTCAACCCTGTATGGACCTAGGGCACCGGACACTGTCCGGTGGCACACTAGACAGTCCGGTGCGCCAGACCAGAGCACACTCGGTTTCTTTGCTTCTTTGTATTTGAACCCTAACTTCAATCTTTTATTGGTTTGTGTTGAACCTTTATGCACCTGTAGAACATATAATCTAGAGCAAACTAGTTAGTCCAATATTTGTGTTGGGCATTCAACCACCAAAATTAATACTGGGAAAAGCTTAACCCTATTTGCCTTTCATAAACAGAAAAAGAAAATGATGGATGAGAACCAATTCTTCCTTCACAATTGGATACATGTGATCCATGTAGATGACACCCCGAGACTGGGTTTATAATGGCGGCTCTCACTAGGCTGGGCCATAGATGGCGCTAGAGACCGGGCTTATGAGGGCGAACCTTACCGGACTGGACCACAGATAATGGTAATCCTATTACAAAGGAAGAGTTTGTTCTCATGCTACCGTTTGAGTGTAAGGCTCGAGGCTGACCTAACTTGCCGAAGTGTGGTTATCCTTCAGACTCAAAGGGCAAGCATCGACTCGTTCTGCCTTGGGGATAGCAGACAACGACGTGTGTTGGTGGCTGATGGTGGCTGCACCGAACGTCATGGAGCTTGGAGGTAGTCGACGTAGGGGAAGTGCAGATCTTGGAGCTGCCTTCGAAGGCCCAACAGTGTGTGTGGAGAGCTACCATGGACCTCCATAGCTTGCTAGTCACCTCATGCATGATGAGGCTGTCGAAGGCGCAACCCATTACTAGCTTGCTTGCTAGGCTCCACCAGCACGCCGAGAGAGTCAGGACTTAACCCCCTCCAAGTGTGGGTGACGGTGGAGACTGAGCACTTCATGAGCTTGTGCGGTGGCCGACTGTTGGGGCGAAGGCAAAGACGCTACCCTTCGCGCGAAGCCTTCGTCACGTCGCTACATCAACGAACGCGTGACGACTGGTGCGGTTGCCCTTCGTCCTCTCTATTGCAATACGAAGGCCAGACCACGACGAAGTCTGCTGGTCCCACGTCCTCCGTCTCGCCCGGAGGCCCACGTGGAATTCGGCCCACTGCAACGGGCCCTGCGTGGATAGGCAGGTTACGGGCCTCATCTGTAATAGCTTTTCTGTAATGGCGGTCTGTAACCCTCCTTTATGGCAATATTCTGGGGATAATCCGGGTACCCGAGGACATAATCGTCCTTGTCTTGGGACGTTCGACACTCAGGTACCTATAAATACCCCCGTACAGTGCCCTCGAGAGGCTAGATCAACAGAGCAATTGCAATCCCACACTAAACTTTGTTTGTACTCTTTCCACTCCCCCGTTGGATCAACTTGCTCTGGAGAGCGAGCTCCAACATTTGGCGCCCACCGGTTGTGCTACGAACAAACCACCCGCGATGGCACCCAAGAGAGCTAGTTCAAAGGCAGCCCCATCCGTCGATGAAGCAGCGAAGGCAGCGCTACTAGCTAAGAAAAAAGGCAAGGCCCTCGCGGACAACACCCCCCAATAAGCCTGCGAAGACAAAGCTCTCAGCACAAGACAGCGCCACGAACACCCCGCTCCCAAAGGCACCCAACGCACCTGCAGCTCCGGAGGACTACCACAAGTGCCACCCCCAGGCTTCGCTCCACCAGAGGGCGAAGACGCAACAGAGGACGGCGAGGTCATCGGAGTCTTAGCCGAAGAACAGCTACAACTGCGGGCCCTACGCATCAAGAACCGCAACCTCCAAAAACAGAAAGATATCCTCGAAGCCAAGCGCTGACGTGTCACCGTGCAAGCCAAGGTGCGCCAGATGATACAAGACGAGTAGCAGAAAGCCCGGGAACTCGAGCAAGAGATCGCTCTCATGCAGTGCGAAGGCCAGCATGATCTGCAGCACGGCCCGCCCCTCCAACAGCGCACGCCAATCGGAGACTTATTCGTACCCCAGCGCGGACCCTTCATCCCGCACGTCGCAGCTTTCCAAGGCATCAACTACCTTGATGAGCGAAGCCCCCTGGCTCCGTAACTCCAAGTGTCACCATGGCCCGCCAACTTCAGGGCAGGGGCCTACCCCAAGTACAACGGCAGCACGGACCCAGCACAATACATCATGAGCTATCAAGTCGTTGACGCATCATCTGGAGGGGACGACGCCACAATGGCCAAGTCTATCATCATCACCCTCGAGGGTTCGGCCCTGACCTAGTACACCAGGTTGCCCCCATTGTCCATCGATTCTTGGAAAAGTCTCCGAGATAAGTTTCTGCTCAACTTCCAAGGGTACCGACCCGACACCGATGCATTGGCCGAGCTATCACTCTGCAAACAGCAAGAGAAAGAAACCCTACGGAGTACTACCGCAAGTTCCTGACTCTCAAGTCACAACTGCCTTCAGTCAATGACCACATCGCCATACACTACTCCATAAGTGGCCTTCGGGCTGGCGTCCTATACAGTCACTGCATCAAGGATCCACCCAAAAATCTCCAAGAGCTCTATCAGCTGTTCGAGAAATATGCCAGATCTGAAGAGCTCCATCAGCGCAAGGTCGAGTCTCAAAGAAAGCCCAAGGACCCTCTGTAGTCCAGTCGAACCTGGACAAGGCCTTTGCAGTCAGACTTCGGATGGGACAGCCGCAGTCAGCAGCAGGTGCACAACATAGCCAACCAGTACCACGCCGGTGAGGCCGTTCGCCGTCAAGAATATCCCCCCAGGGCCACAGAAATGGCACGCGAGGCCGGGGCCGGGAGCGGGCGCAGCAACCACGCAGATATTACTGCATGTTTCACGATGAAGACTGTGCGCATTCAACAAGGGACTGCCTAGAAACAAAGGCCACCAGAGACAGAATGTCTCGGGCACAACCAGCCGACAATCAGAGAGTTGTCGTGCACACATATCACCACCACCACCCACAACCATACAACAACGGCCACGCCCAGCATCCGCCCAACCACGCATACCAGCACCACCAGGAGGTACAAGTTGTACCACCCCCGCTCCCGCCTCCGCATCAACCAAATCCACACCACCAAAATCACCCCCAAGCACCAAAACAAGAAGACTTCGCCGATCACCCATATCGTGGAGTCATCCACATGATCACCGGCGGGTCTAGCGTCGACTTCGAGACAAAGCGGCAAAAGACAGATCATTACCGAAGCGTCAACCACGTCGCCCTCACCGGCCCAGTCGTGCAAACGAAGTAGTCACATGTGCCACTAACCTTCAACGCTAGAGATGTCGATCTATGCAGCGCACCCCATGTCGACGCTATGGTGATCAATTGCAGCGTAGCGGGCTGGGACCTGCACAAAGTCCTAGTCGACAACGGCAGCCAAGTGGACATCATCTTCCTGCACACCTTTGATCGCATGGGCATCAGCCACAGTTTACTCAAGCCTTCGGACAACCCCTTATATGGCTTCGATGGCAAAGGCACTTTCCCTGTGGGCAAGATAGAACTACCCCTGTCATTCAGCGTAGCACCTAATGCGTGAAGCGAACAGGTCACTTTCGACATCGTCGACATGGTCTATCCCTACAACGCTATAATGGGTCGGGGCTCCATCAATAAATTCGAAGCGGCCATTCACGGATTGTACCTCTGCATGAAAATTCTGGGCCCGCAAGGTGTGATAACGGTTTACAGTAACCAGCAGACTGCGTGCAATATCGAGAGAGACTTCGTTCCAGGTCAACGGAACGTACACTGCCTTACAACACAGCGCGAAGTCTCCAAGGCGACCCGCCCAACCACCGACGAAACAGTAAAAGCACAGCTGCAGAGCAACGACGGAACGAAGATAGTTCCCCTCGACCCGGCGACACCCAAGCAAACGGTCGTAATAAGCGAAGACCTGACTTCGCAAGATAAGGAGAACCTCATCTCCTGTCTCTTCAGAAACAAGGACGTCTTCGCCTGGTCCGCCCTCGACCTGATCGGAGTCAACCGCACCGTCATCGAGCACAGTCTGGGCATCGACCCTCTGGTGCGCCCAAAAAAGGAGCGGCTGCGCAAAATGTCCGATGAAAAAACGAAAGCCGCCAAAGTCGAAGTGCACCGCCTGCTGGAGGCCAATTTCATTGAACCAATCGCCTACCCTACGTGGCTCACCAACGTAGTCATGGTACAAAAGAAAAGCGGCAAGTGGCGCATGTGCATTGATTTCACCAGCCTCAACAAGGCCTGTCCTAAGGACAATTTCCCGCTACCACGGATCGACAAGATAGTCGATAGTGCAGTCGGATGCGAAGTCATATCACTTCTCAACTGTTTCTCCGGCTACCACTAGATCTACATGAAGGAGGAGGACAAGGCCAGGACCAGTTTCATCACACCCTTCGGCACGTACTGCTTCATCAGAATGCCGGAGGGACTCAAGAACGCTGGGTCAACCTTCTCTCGCCTCACCAAAACGGTGCTCGAGAGCCAAGTGGGCCACAACATTTTCACATACGTGTACGACATTGTTGTCGCAAGCAAAAATAAAGAAGACCACCTGGCCGACCTTGCAGAGATGTTCGCGAACATGCGGGACGCACGACTTCGCCTCAACCACGAGAAGTGCGTCTTCGGAGTTCGCCAGGGAAAGATACTAGGCTACCTGGTGTCGCACCGCGGGATCGAGGCCAACCCGACCAAGATTCAAGCAATCATCAACATGACACCTCTGCAGTCAACCAGGGATGTCCAGCGTCTGACAGGCAGATTAGCCGCCCTTAACAGATTCATTTCCAAATCCGCAGAGCGGAGTCTACCTTTCCTCAAGACACTGTGTGGTGCAAAAGACTTCGCATGGGGACCAGAGCAAGCGGAAGCCTTCGCATCACTCAAGAAACACCTGTCAGACTTGGCAATTCTCACCAGTCCAGACCCCATGCTGCCTCTGCTGCTCTACATCGCAGCCTCGCCAAATGCAGTCAGCGCAGCGCTAGTCCAAGAGCAAGACAGAGAGGGCACGATCAGGAAGTGTCAAATCTACTACGTCTCCGAGGTCCTCACGACCTCCAAGTGCAACCTGACTGAATTGGAAAAAATCTCTTACGCAGTTGTCATGGCATCGCGCAAGTTGCGTCACTACTTCGAGGCCTTCAAGGTGCGGGTCACCTCGGACAGGGGACTGGGAGAACTGTTCAGAAATCCGGAGGCGTCCGTCCGAATTGCCAAATGGGCAGCCGAACTCTCCGGGTACCACATCACCTTCTAACCCAGGACAGCAATCAAGTCGTAGGTCCTGGCAGACTTCATTGTCGACTGGACTGGGCCGACACGGCAGCAAGAAGAACCTCCAAAAAAAGGTGTGCATCATCCACTGTGACGGCGCATGGTGCCATGCGGGGGCAGGCGCAGCTGCAATTATCACGTCACCCACAGGCGTCAAACACAGATACGCAGCACACCATAGCTTTGCTTTGGAGTCTGACAGATGCACAAACAACATAGCAGAATACGAATCCATCATCCTGGGCCTTCGCAAGCTGAGAGCGCTAGGTGTCACCACCTGCATAGTCAAGACGGATTCCAAAGTAGTTGTCGGTCAGGTCGAAAAAGAATATTCAGCAAAAGACCCCACACTCATGCAGTATCTCGCGGCTGTTCGCAGTCTCGAGAGACAGTTCAAGGGCTTCACCTTACAGCATGTGGACCGCGCCAGGAACGAAGAGGCCGACACGTTGGCTAAGGCAGCAGCCAGAGGTGAAACCTTGCCCTCCGACATGTTCTATCACGTCATTGGCACACCAACCGTCCACAACCCAGAGGGCTTGCAAGTAACCAACAACCCCAAAGGCCATCGCATCGTTAACCTCATTATGACTGAAGATTGGCGGGCCCCAATAACCCTGTTTCTGCAAGGATATTACCACCCAAGTGACGTCAATGAGGCCAAGCGCCTCAAGCACCGAAGCCGGGACTTCGTACTAGTCGGGGGCCAACTATACAAGAAGGGGATCAGTCAACCCATGCTTAAATGCGTCACCGAAACCGAAGGCATTCAAATCCCTCGCGAAGTCCACAGCGGAACTTGCGGCTCCCACTTAGGGTCCAAGGCCCTCGCTGCCAAGGTGATCCGTCAAGGATTTTACTGGCCTGCCATAATCTGTGCAGTGAATCGAGTCACGAGGTTGTGCGAAGCTTACCAGAAGTTTTCTCCCCGCTCGGGCAACCCTTCACAGTTCACCAAGCTGATCACCCACACATGGCCACTTCAACGTTGGGGGCTGGATATTGTCGGGCCACTACCTACGGCTCAAGGGAACCTCAAGTTCACCTTCGTCGCCATCGAATACTTCACCAAGTGGATTGAGGCCAGGGCAGTATCCACAATAACGTCGAAGACTGCCTAGAAGTCCTTCTGGCAAAACATTGTTTGTCGATTCGGAGTTTCGTCTGAGCTCACAGTCAACAACGGCAAACAGTTTGACAGCCAGGACTTCAGGGACTTCTGCCTCTCTATCGGGACCAAGCTTGCCTTCGCCTCGGTATACCACCCGCAATCCAACGGCGTCGTCGAGCGCGCCAACGGCAAGATTTTCGCTGCCATCAAGAAAAGACTTCTCGATGACAAGAAGGGTAAATGGGCTGACCAACTACCTGAAGTACTCTGGGCCCTAAACACGACCGAATGCTGGGCAACCGGATTCACACCTTTTCGTCTATTATATGGATCGGAGGCCATGACGCCGTAGGAGATAAAGCATGGGTCGCCCCGAACAAGCACATCAGCAGTCCCCGACGTCGACGAACCAACGTCTAAAGACCTCATCGACGGAGACCGCGTCCTCGCCCTGCAGGCCCTCAACAAATACCAAGCTCAAACCAAGGCCTGGCGCGACAACGCGGTCATCCCAAGAGAGTTCAACAAAGGAGACCTTGTACTCGTCCAGACAACCCGGACAGAGTCATAGGGCAAGCTGGAGCCGAAATGGGAGGGTCCATTCATCATCAAGACGAAGGCATCCCCCAGTGCGTACAGGCTATCAACGCCCTCCGGCGAAGACTTAGAGCACTCCTGGAACATTGATAATCTCTGCAAATTTTTTGTTTAAACCTCAGGCCCCACGCGCCCTTGTAACCCACCAAACAATATTATTCCGGCCCGCACTCTTTTCCTCCCCGGGGGTGAGGTTTTTAATGAGGCGGAGCCATGTAATATACGTGCAAAAGCCCCCGCAAAAACAAAACCTCAGATGCAACATGTCGAAAAAGACCGCATCGATGGTCTTCGGCATTCGACCACTCCGAAGTCACTGCGAGAGGCAGCGTAGACTACCCTCGCGTGCGACACTCCGCGCAAAAGTCGCCTAAGGGTGCAGCTGGAATAGCACAACAAGTGCGTTAATCGAAGTCTTTTATTTAAGAGACACTCCGCGCAAAAGTCGCCTAAGGGTGCAGCCGGAATAGCACAACAAGTGCGTTAATCGAAGTCTTTTATTTAAGAGACACCCTGCGCAAAAGTCGCCTAAGGGTGCAGCCAGAATAGCACAAGTGCGTTAATCAAAGTCTCTCACTAAAAGACACCCTGCGCAAAAGTCGCCCACGGGTGCAGCCTGATCAAGCACAGACGTGCGAATATGGCCAACAGGCCACATTACCATACAAATTACAGGTACATACACACGGCGAGGGCATCATATATTACATCGGCTCAACCTTTGGGATGATACACATCTCCCTGTAATTGAACAGCATTATCCTCAATTCCTCACCCTCAAAAAGATTTCGCATATCCCCCTCACCTATGCTCGCCCCAATCGGCGAGGACAACAATTCTCGTTTACCAACACGGTCTACCCGAAGACGGCCATGCTCCATCCCCATACGACAGTGCCTACCACTTCACGAAAACTCACCCACACTTTGTTTCGGCACCACCCTTTGCCGCCTATACCTAGTACTCGCACTAGGAAGATCCCCAGCACCCTCCACACGCGGCGGAGACTCCGCCGCAGCCACATCTAATGCAGCAAAATAATCCAAGCCTTCATCGAAGGACTCCTCTGTCCAGGAAAACGAACTCCTAGATTCACCATCAGACTCAAAACACTCAGAAACAAAGCCAATTAAATTATCCTCGGCAGGCACTACGGTTAAGGCCACCACAAAATTAGTATCGCCAGCAGCGGTTGCTTGCGCAGGCCTAAACGTCGGAACCTGCACAGCAACCGAGGTTCAGTATCACAAAAAGCAAATGTTTACACTTAAATCCCTAGCCCTATTCTGCCACCTGCGACGGCCCGGCCGACGCCGCTGGGGCTTCGGCAGCTGGTTCGCCCACCACCTTCGAGGCGTCCTCACCCGTTAGCGCAGTGGCTGGCGTGGGGTCTCCACCAGCTCCAGTCGGCGCGGGGGTCGCCGAGGGGCCTTCGCCAGCATCGGACGGAGGCGCCGGCTCCACCCCCGATGCCTCGGGCAGCGTGCTATCCAGATCATCAAGGTCCTCAACCTCTTCATCATGCGCCATCTATAGCAATAGCACATTTATTTAGCAAACCACACACACCCATACATTTAATCACACAAATGCACCATTACCTGATCCATCGCCCGGTCGGACCTCTCCCGGACAGTCTCCCGGCCATGAGGGCCCCACATCCTGTCAAAAAGCGCCCTAGTCGATTGCTTTAGCACCGGGTCCTCGACCTGGAAGATTTCACGCTCGAAGCCTTCGTCAGACTGGTCGAAGGCCTCGAAGTGCCCGCACCCCTCACGGGACAAGGCATTCACGGCCCCCTCGTAGGTGACGAGGGAGGCGAAGGACATGAGGCCCGTCACAATGGTCAGGAGCACCTCCAGCTCCTCTTGTAGCCACCCAAGGAAGTGGAGGCCCACCTCCTAGCTGGGCACTTCAAAGGGCACGGTCCGCACACCCAGCTCCCGGTATGCGTCCAAAAGCTGCGCATGCATCCGCTCGACCTCCGCGCGCGTCGAGGCCTCTGTCTTGTCCAGGCGGTCGCGCAAGATGTCGTGCCTCGTCTCCATTTCCTCAGCGCGTTGGCAGGCGAGACTGGCCTCCGCCCACGCAAGCCTGGCCTCGGCTTGCACAGACTGCACCTCTGCACAAGCTTTGTTCGCGTCCCTCCTCTCCTCCGCCAACTGACGCCTAAGATCCGCCTTCTTGGCCTCCGCAGCCGCCAACCTCTCCGACAGCCTACGGCTCTTGTTTTCTGCAGCTGACTTGTCCCGAACAGCATCCACATGCTGCGCTCGGAGGCGCTCGATCTCGGCAGCGAACTTCGAAGTCAAGGCACCCGACGCAACATGGTCGGTGAAGGCGACCGCCTACCACGAAAAATCATCAGATTCGCAACCACATCAAAACAACGAACCAACAAAGTCTAAGACGACTTACATGCTTCAGCTGCTGGGACACAAATATTGCCACGTCCTTAGCGGCGGCGACCGATGAAATCTCGCCGCTGGCACAGAATTTGGACCATGGGTCCTGCGAAGTACCCTTCGCCTCACCCGCCGCAGTAGGCGAAGTGGCCGCCACCGAACCCGGGACAACAGCCAGTTGCCCCGCACCCGACCCTGCACCATAACCTTGTCCATCATTGTTATCCCGAAAAAACTCACTAATGAGGTAATCATCCACGAGATGTTCGTGTCAAAATCGGCACAACCTGCCACCACGTCGTCGGTGCGCACCGGCGACGGCGGCCTTCGCTCCTTCATAGGCCCAGCCGAGGGTGGCTGGCTCGGGCCGGAAGCGGCAGCCCTCGGACCCGCCAAAGACTTGTTGGGCCCGGGGATGGCAGGCTTCGCCGCCGGCGGTTACTTGCTACTGCTAGGCGCGGTGGACTTCGCGCCTCCCCGTGCCCGCTTCACCTCGCGCATAGGGTCCCTGACCCTAGTGACCGCACGGCGCTTCCGCGCCGCATCTTGACGATCCTTGTCCATCACTGCCGATACAACAGCAGATATATTTCGCCCATAAGGAAAAACTTCAACTCACGGGCCATACGAGACGTAAATATGTCCTCGCCGGCCGCACGGGAATCGAAACGTTCCTTGGCCATCAACCCCCGGTAACCTTTAGCATTCATGTTGAAGACTCCCGGAGCTCGGGCGAAGACATCCTTCACGAGGGCCGCGCAAGTCCCCATCAACTCCACATCAAATCGTTCAGAGACCCCCAACCCTCCCACTGCAGTACCTATTTTTCTCTTCTTAGTGGCTGGGGAAGCCTCCCGCGAAGGGCCTTCCTCAGCCATGGCCACTGGTTTTTTCCCGCGGCGATCAGCAGCCGCAGCAGCGTCATCTCCAGGGTAACCATCGTATGGCAAACGGTTTAATTCGAAGACCCGATTCAGGCGAACATTGGACCCTCGGATATCCCAACTCCGCAGGCTCTCCGTCCTCGGCGCATATCGCCCCACAATCCTCACTGCCCCGTCCTCCACTTCACGAACGAACGCGGCAGGGTCTCGGTCGCGCAGATCCAAAGAGAAGGCAGGACTGCGCACCAGCTGCTGGCCCAGAGTGGGCATCTGGCGAGGGCATACTTCGCCCAGCACCCAGCCATGCGCCAGGGGCCACACTCCATAACCAATGAACTCAACCAAATCACGTCCGCTGCTCATGTGGGCAGCGCACCAAAGGGCCCCTTCGTCCTCATCATCCTCTGCCACCTCAAATTGTGGGAATGCCACATAACAATGGGAGCACATCACGGCCTCGAGGAGCCCTGGGAGGTCTTCGACTTCGCTTCCCGAGACATAAAACCAATAATCCCACCAGTTGCCCCACTTACTGTGAGCACAGGGAACTAACTCCATGACTTCCGCCAAAGTCTTTCTGGTCCTCGGCGTGAAGGTGCACGATCCAAACTGTGCAATCTTGTTTCCAATCTTTCTCTTTTGCCAATGCATACAGTAATTCTTGGCGAAGACCTCTACGGAAGGCTGACTGTCGTACGAAGTCGCCGCCCAGACATACTTCGCCAGGGCCACCACGAAACGATGTGCTGGTAGGCGAAGGCCGACGGTGAAGAACGCCTCAAACACGACCAACTCGCCCTTGGGCTCGAGAACCTCTTCCGCCCCTGGGACACGCCCAACGCCGTTCCCAAAATACCCCAACTGCTGCATATCCTGCACGCGAACTGAGGAAATCCTCGAAACGCTGAACTGCACCATGTGGCCCGGCTGTAACTCCGCCGCCGCCAAACCGCTCAAGGTATCTTCGGATGACGAATCGGCCGGCAGCGTGTTTGCAGCAGATGAGGAAGAAGACAACATCGCTACGTACCATCGGCGACGGCGTGCAGTTTGCTTGACGCGGGCCAGATCTCTAATGCAGAAGGAACCAGGAGGGCAGGCGAACGAGCGGTTTCAAAAAATTAGGGTTTTTCGGCGCTCGCAAGGGTGAGAGTAGGCCCGCGCCGCGCAGCCCCTTTTATACACACGGCGCGATGCTTCGGGAAACCCACAGTCCAACAGTGCCACGTCCCATCAACGGTCACCTCAAAAACCCCCGCGGGACCACTTCGAGCGAGGGCAGCGTCTCCACCATCTAGCGACGTCTTCGGCACCAGATGACTCAGTCGAACTGGTCCCTCGGAGGACAAATGTTGGGGCGAAGGCGAAGACGCTACCCTTCGCGCAAAGCCTTCGTCGCGTCGCTACATCAACGAACGTGTGACGGCTGGCGCGATTGCCCTTCGTCCTCTCCATTGCAAGATGAAGGTCAGACCACGATGAAGTTTGCTGGTCCCGCGTCCTCCGTCTCGCCCGGAGGCCCACGTGGAATTCGGCCCACTGCATTGGGCCCCGCGTGGACATGCAGGTTACAGGCCTCATCTGTAATAGCTTTTCTGTAATGACGGTCTGTAACCCTCCTTTATGGGAATATTCTGGGATAATCCGGGTACCCGAGGACATAATCATCCTTGTCTTGGGACGTTCGACACTCGGGTACCTATAAATACCCCCGTACAGTGCCCTCGAGAGGCCAGATCAACAGAGCAATTGCAATCCCACACTAAACTTTGTTTGTACTCTTTCCACTCCCCCGTTGGATCAACTTGCCCTGGAGAGCGAGCTCCAACACCGACGATGATCACCATGTGCGTCATGGAACCATGACATTTGTCTGATTAGTTGGATGAACTCAAGAACATAAGGGTTAGAGTGCTTCGGGTCGCCGGAGCGTAATACCCTACATCCACTGTGAGTTGTATTTCATGGGAGTATCTGTGTGTGTTCGAGGGTCTCCGAGAGAGTCTGTCCGTGTGAGTCCGTCTCTACCGTGTGTGTACCCTCCCTTTTAAAGCCTGAAAGGGAAATGTGCCCTTGGGAAATTTCTATAATGTTTTGGTGATTAAGTGTCCAACACATAGTGAGTGAGTTGCTATGTGTTAAACAAGCAAGAAGTGCAAATCATATAACAAGGTATGTTTCTAGACTTAGTAATTAGTTTTTGTATACTAATGTATTTGTCTAAGTGTTAGAAATAGAGCAGAGAAGAAAAGAAACAAAGTGGAAAAGCTTGGTTGTGTGCAGCCAAACAACAACTCTGGTCAGGTGCACCGGACAGTGTCCGGTGCGCCACACTGGCTGGCGGTGAACTGGTCGCTCTCGGGAAAAAGCAGAGGTGTACGGCTATAATTCACCGGACTGTCCGGTGGTACACCGGACTGTCCGGTGAGCCGGTCGCCAACATCAACGATCGGCCGTGTGATCTGCGGGCGACGCGTGGCCCGCAGCAACGGTCGGTTGGGCACACCAGACTGTCCGGTGTGCACCGGACAGTGTCCGGTGCGCCATCTGACCCAGAGGACCAACGGTCGGATACGCCAAAATTGGAAATAAATCGCGCACCGGACAGCTACAGTGACTGTCCGGTGGTGCACCGGACTGTCCGGTGCACCACCCGACAGAAGGCAAGTTTGGCCTTCCAAGTTGGCCTCCAATGGCTCCTAGCTGCCTTGGGGCTATAAAAGGGACCCCTAGGCGCATGGAGGAGTTATCTAAGCATTCACTAAGCATTCTAAGACTCCCACACTCTGTCTTCGCGTATTTGATCGATTGTGTTAGTGATTTGAGCTCTGTTCTAGTTGTGAACTCTTTGTGCTACGTTTCGAGCTCAAGTCTTGGCTTGTGTGCGTGTGTGTGCTGCGGATTTGTGTGTTGCTCTCCAACCTTACTATTGTGTATTCTTTGAGATCTTTATTGTAAGGGCGAGAGGCTCCAACTTGTGGAGATTCCTCGCAAATGGGAGAAAGACTATAAGGAAGAAAGTCGTGGTATTCAAGTTGATCATTGGATCACTTGAAAGGGGTTGAGTGCAACCCTCGTCCATTGGGACGCCACAACGTGGAAATAGGCAAGTATTACTTGGCCGAACCACGGGATAAAAATTGCGTGTCACTTGTGTTGCTTTCTCTGTGGTTGTTGTGTTCACAAGAACTCGCTTCAAAGCTACTTAGCCATACTAACACTTTAAATTAAGTTTTGTGGCTATTAGTCTTTGATTTTACAGGATCACCTATTCACCCCCCCTCTAGGTGCTCTCAATTGGTATCAGAGTCGTACTCTTCATCTAAGGGACTAACCGCCCGAAGAGATGGATCCTAAGGGAAAGGGGATGGTGGTCAACGACAAGGAAAAGGAGTCTGTCCTCAACGAGCCAAGAGACGACAAGCCTACTGACTCAGGCTCGAGTCAAAAGAAGAGAGAAGGGAAGAAGAAGAGGCGCATTAAGAAGATCATCTACTACGACAGTGATGCCTCGTCTTCTTCACCACACGATGATGACGACGACTCTTCAAAAAGAAAAACAGTCAATCAAAACTATTCATTTGATTACTCTCGTATTCCATTTAATTCGAATGCTCATTTGCTATCAATTCCACTTGGGAAACCTCCACACTTTGATGGAGAAGACTACTCTTTCTAAAGTCATAAAATGCGTAGTCATTTATTTTCTCTCCATCCTAGTATCTGGGAGATTGTTGAAAACGGAATGCATTTTGATAGTACTGACAATCCCATTTTCATAAATGAGCAAATTCATAAAAATGCACAAGCTACTACTGTCTTGCTAGCTTCGCTTTGTATGGATGAATATAATAAGGTGAGCGGCTTGGACAACGCCAAGCAAATCTAGGACACCCTCAAGATATCTCATGAGGGAAATGACGCCACCATGATTACCAAAATGGAGCTGGTAGAAGGCGAGCTAGGGAGATTTGCGATGATCAGGGGAGAGGAGCCAACTCAGACTTACAACAGGCTCAAGACCCTCATCAACAAGATCTAAAGCTATGGAAGCACAAGATGGACGGATCATGATGTCGTTTGACTCATGCTAAGGTCATTCACGGTAATTGACCCCCCATCTTGTCAATCTTATTGGTGAAAACCCCAGGTACACCAAGATGACATCCGAGGAGATACTCAGAAAATTTGTGAGCGGGCGCATGATGGTAAAGGAGGCATGATACGTGGATGACGCCTTGAACGGTCCACTACCCATCTACGAGTCGCAGCCCGTTGCTCTCAAAGCAACAAGCAGCAAGGAGGCGCTACCAAGCAAGGTAGCTCAAGTGGAGGCTGCCGGACTCAATGAAGATGAGATGGCGCTTATCATCAAGCGCTTCAAGATCGCGTTCAAAGGACGCAAATAATACCTCTCTAAGAATAAAACAAGGGGAAAGCGCCCCTGCTTCAAATGCGGTAAGACTGGTCATTTTATAGCTCAATGCCCCGATAATGATAATGACCAGGAACAAGAAAAGTATGGGAAGAGGGAGAAGAAGAAGGTTAACAAGAAGGAGAAGGGTGATGCGCACCTTGGAAAAGAATGGGATTTGGACTGCTCTTCATCTGACTCTGACAATGAAGGACTAGCAGCCTCGGCCTTCAATAAGTCTTCGCTCTTCCCCAACGAACGTCACACTTGCCTAATGGCTAAGGAGAAGAAGGTACGTATTCGAGATTCCCCGAAGTACTCTTCTTCTAGTGATGAGGAATCTGATGATGAAGTAGATTACTCTAGTTTATTTAAAGGTTTAGATAGAGCCAAAGTAGAGAAAATTAATGAATTAATTGATGCTCTAAATGAAAAAGATAGACTGCTAGAAAAACAAGAGGACATTTTGTATGAGGAACATGACAAATTTGTTAGTGTACAAAAGTCTCTTGCTTTAGAAACTAAGAGAAATGAAATGCTATCTTCTGAGTTATCTGCTTGCTATGAATCTATATCTAGTTTAAAGAATTTAAATGATGATTTAAATGCTAAGCTAGAGGAAGTTAGTAAAATAAATTCATGTGTAGAGCATGTTAGTATTTGTAATAGATGTAAGGACTTTGATGTTGATGCATGTAATGAACATCTTATTTCTATTACTAAGTTGAATGATGAATGGCAAGTCTTAATGCTCAACTTAAGACTTGCAAAAGTGATTTTGATAAATTAAAGTTTCCTAGGGATGCCTACACTGTTGGTAGACACCCCTCAATTAAGGATGGACTTGGTTTTCGAAGGGAAACCAAGAACTTAACAAGCCAAAAGGCTCCCATTCTCACCAAGGAGAAAGGGAAGGCCCCTATGGCTAGTAGACCTCAAAGAAACCATGCTTTTATTTATGATAGGAAAATTGCTAGTCATCCTCATCATAATAAGAGTCATATTCATGTTGCTTATAATGATTCACATGCTATGTTTGCCTCTAGCTCTACTTTTGTGCATGGTAGAAGTAGGCCTAGGAAAAATCATGTTGTGCATCATGTGCCTAGGAAAATGTGTAATAAACCTACTACCGTTTTTTATGCTTGCAACACTTCTTTTGTTCTTTCATGTAAGAATGCAAAGGTAGTTGCTAGGAAGTTGGGATCTAAATGCAAGGGAGACAAAACTTGCATTTGGGTTCCAAAAGTTATTGTGACTAACCTTGTAGGACCCAACAAGAGTTGGGTACCTAAAACCCAAGCATAAATTGCCTTGCAGGTTTATGCATCCGGGGGCTCAAGCTGGATTATCGACAGCGGATGCACAAACCACATGACGGGGGAGAAGAAGATGTTCACCTCCTACGTCAAGAACAAGGATTCCCAGGATACGATCATCTTTGGAGATGGGAACCAAGACAAGGTCAAAGGCTTGGGTAAGATAGCCATCACCAACGAGCACTCCATATCGAATGTATTTCTAGTAGAGTCGCTTGGTTACAACCTTCTATCTGTAAGTCAAATGTGTCACATGGGTTACAATTGTCTTTTTACAAATGTTGATGTATCTGTCTTTGGAAGGAGTGATGGTTCATTAACTTTTAAGGGTGTATTAGACGGCAAACTCTACTTAGTTGATTTTTCAAAATAGGAGGCCGATCTAGATGCATGCTTAATAGCTAAGACTAGTATGGGCTGGTTGTGGCATCACCGTCTAGCACATGTTGGGATGAAGAACCTTCATAAACTTCTAAAGGGAGAACATGTGTTAGGACTAACCAATGTTTGTTTCGAGAAAGATAGGCCTTGTGCAGCATGTCAGGCAGGGAAACATGTGGGAAGCACTCATCATAGCAAGAATGTGATGACAACATCAAGACCACTGGAGCTTCTTCACATGGACCTCTTCGGACCCGTTGCCTACCTTAGCATCGAGGGGAGTAAGTATGGTCTTGTAATTGTTGATGATTTTTCCTGTTTCACTTGGGTGTTCTTTTTGCAGGATAAATCAGAAACCCAGGGGACCCTAAAGCGCTTTCTAAGGAGGGCTCAAAACGAATTTGAGCTAAAAGTGAAAAAGATAAGGAGCGACAACGGGTCTGAGTTCAAGAATCTGCAAGTTGAGGAGTATCTTGAGGAGGAAGGCGTCAAGCACGAGTTCTCCGCTCCCTACACACCACAGCAAAATAGTGTGGTAGAGAGGAAGAACAGGACACTTATCGACATGGCGAGAATGATGCTTGGAGAGTTCAAGACGCCCGAGCAGTTTTGGTCGGAAGCTGTGAACACAGCCTGCCACGCCATAAACCGGCCCTATCTACATCGCCTTCTCAAAAAGACCTTCTACGTACTCCTTACTGGTAACAAACCCAACGTCTCCTACTTTCGTGTATTTGGGAGCAAATGTTACATTCTGGCGAAGAAAGGTAGACATTCTAAATTTGCTCCCAAGGCAGTAGAAGGGTTTTTACTAGGGTATGACTCAAATACAAAGGCGTATAGAGTCTTCAACAAATCATCGGGTTTGGTTGAAGTCTCTATCGACGTTGTATTTGATGAGACTAATGGCTCTCCGAGAGAGCAAGTTGATCTTGATGACATAGATGAAGATGATGTTCCTACGGCCGCAATGCGCACGATGGTGATAGGTGATGTGCGACCACAGGAACAACAAGAGCAAGATCAGCCATCTTCCTCCACAATGGTGCATCCTCCAACTCAAGACGGTGAACAGGTACCTCAAGAAGAGGGACATGATCAAGGGGGAGCACAGGAAGAACAAGTGATGGAGGAAGAAACACCACGGGTCCCTCCAACTCAAGTTCGATCGACGATCCAAAGAAATCACCTCGTCGATCAGATTCTGGGTGACATAAGCAAGGGAGTAACAACTCGCTCACATTTAGCTATTTTTTGTGAGCATTACTCGTTTGTCTCTTCTATTGAGCCTTTCAGGGTAGAAGAGGCCTTGCAGGATCCGGACTGGGTGTTGGCCATGCAGGAAGAGCTCAACAACTTCAAGAGGAATGAAGTTTGGAGCCTGGTGCCACGTCCAAAGCAAAATGTTGTGGGAACTAAGTGGGTGTTCCGCAACAAGCAAGACGAGCACGGGGTGGTGACAAGAAACAAGGCTCGACTTGTGGCAAAAGGTTATGCCCAAGTCACAGGTTTGGATTTTGAGGAGACTTTTGCTCCTGTGGCTAGGCTAGAGTCTATTCAAATTTTATTAGCCAATGCCGCTCACCACTCTTTCAGGTTGTTTCAAATGGATGTAAAGAGCGCTTTCCTCAACGGGCCAATCAAGGAGGAGGTATACGTGGAACAACCCCCTATCTTTGAGGATGACTGGTACCCCGACCATGTGTTCAAGCTCTCGAAGGCACTCTATGGACTTAAGCAAGCCCCAAGAGCATGGTATGAATGCCTTAGAGATTTCTTAATTGCTAATGCTTTCAAGGTTGGGAAAGTCGATCCCACTCTTTTTACTAAGACTTGTAATGGTAATCTTTTTGTGTGCCAAATTTATGTCGATGACATAATATTTGGTTCTACTAATCAAAAGTCTTGTGAGGAGTTTAGCAGGGTGATGACACAAAAGTTCGAGATGTCGATGATGGGTGAGTTGACCTACTTCCTTGGGTTCCAAGTGAAGCAACTCAAGGACGACACCTTCCTCTCCCAAACGAAGTACACTCAAGATCTTCTCAAGAGGTTTGGGATGAAGGACGCCAAGCCCGCGAAGACACCGATGGGAATCGACGGGCATGTCGACCTCAACAAAGGAGGTAAGTCCATTGATCAAAAGGCAAACCGATCTATGATAGGGTCATTGCTTTATTTATGTGCTAGTAGACCGGACATTATGTTAAGTGTATGCATGTGTGCTAGATATCAATCTGACCCTAAGGAATGTCACATTGTGCCCGTTAAGCGAATTCTTAGATATTTAGTTTCTACGCCTTGCTTCAGGATCTGGTATCCAAAGGGGTCTACCTTTGACTTGATTGGATACTCAGACTCCGATATGCCGGGTGCAAGGTTGATAGGAAGAGCACATCAAGGACGTGCCAATTTCTAGGAAGGTCCCTGGTGTCCTGGAGTTCCAAGAAACAAACATCAGTTGCCCTATCCACCGCTGAGGCCGAGTATGTTGCCGCAGGACAGTGTTGCGCGCAACTACTTTGGATGAGGCAAACCCTCTGGGACTTTGGCTACAATCTAAGCAAAGTCCCACTCCTATGTGACAATGAGAGTGCAATCCGCATGGCGGATAATCCTGTTGAACACAGCCGCACTAAGCACATAGACATCCAACATCACTTTCTGAGGGACCACCAGCAAAAGGGAGATATCGAGGTGTACCACATTAGCACCGAGAACCAGCTAGCCGATATCTTTACCAAGCCGTTAGATGAGAAAACCTTTTGCAGGTTGTGTAGTGAGCTAAATGTCTTAGATTCGCGTAACTTGGATTGATCTATAGCATACATGTAGTCTATGCCTTTGATCATGTTACTTTGAGCATTTACATGATTTGTAGCTTATTTATTGCTCAAGTTGTGCAAGGGATCCCCGGACCTCACAAGTCCATGTGTGAATGATGCACATATTTAGGGGGAGATGTGCTACAACTGGACCCTTTGAGACTAATCTGTTTGTTTGAGTATACTTGATGTAGTCTCAAAGGTGCATTGTAAGGGAAATGTGGACTTGGACCATGCAAAGACTTCCACTGCACTCTGGTATTAGTGTAATTAACTCCAAGTTCATACTTATGATCTCCTTTGCCTTTTGCTCTTAATTGACATTTTTGGTGAGGCAATGGGGTTAAAGGGCCAAAAATGATCCCGTTTTGGTGCTTAATGCCGAAGGGGGAGAAATTAAAGCCAAAGCAACTGGATCAGCCAACCACTTGTGAATTTTGAAAATAATATAGTTAGAATTTTTGACTTGTCCAAAATACTCTTATTGCACAATTTGGTCTCTTGTGGGGGAGAATTTTGATTATGGGAAAAAGGGGGAGTTTTTGGCACTTGATCAATTTTACTCTTGAATATCTCTCTATTTGTCCAAACAAGTGTGTTTGACTTAGAGAAAGGAAAAATAATTTGATTTACAAAAACAAACCAAGTGGTGGCAAAGAGTGATCCAAATATGCCAAATCATTAGCGAAAACAATTTGGTCTTCAATTGCATTGATGTTGCACTTCTTTTGTTGCTTTTTTATGTGTTGGCATAAATCACCAAAAAGGGGGAGATTGAAAGGGAAATGTGCCCTTGGGCAATTTCTATAATGTTTTGGTGATTAAGTGTCCAACACATAGTGAGTGAGTTGCTATGTGTTAAACAAGCAAGAAGTGAAAATCATATAACAAGGTATGTTTCTAGACATAGTAATTGGTTTTTGTATACTAATGTATTTGTCTAAGTGTTAGAAACAGAGTAGAGAAGAAAAGAAACAAAGTGGAAAGCTTGGCTGTGTGCAGCCAAACATCAACTCTGGTCAGGTGCACCGGACTGTCCGGTGGTGCACCGGGCAGTGTCCGGTGCGCCAGACTGGCCGGCGATGAACTGGCCGCTCTCGGGAAAAAGCAGAGGCGTACAGCTATAATTCACCGGACTGTCCGGTGAGCCAACGGTCGCCAACGTCAACGGTCGGCCGCGTGATCTGCGAGCGACGCGTGGCCCACAACAACGGTCGGTTGGGCACACCGAACTGTCCGATGCGCCAACCGACCCAGAGGACCAACGGTCGGATGCGCCAAAATTGGAAAGAAATCACGCACCGGACAGCTACAGTGACTATCAGGTGGTGCACCGGTGAAAGCTCTCTTGTGAGTTTTGGTGTTTGGATGACAACTCAATTAAAGGACTAACAAGTGTACTAAGTGTTGAACAGGTGCTTAAGGTAAAGCTTACAAGGTTCAACACAAGTGAACAAATGTGATTGTTCAAGAACTGGATTATGGATACATAATGGACATCACAAGTAAGATGGACATTGCATAAAGTGAGACTCGGGTGCGAAGCTCGGAGACAACTGATCAAGCCAAGGACGGAGGCAAGAGAAGCTTCGAGGTACCAAGTGCACGGGAGAAGGTCAAGGAGGCTGAGGAACCCAAAGCCAAGGGTGAAGAAGAAGGCTTGCAAAGTCAAGGGTGATCGAGTTGAGAAGAGCTATAGCACATCAAGGATCACTACATAAGGACGTGACTTACAACCAATGAGGTAACAGCTACTGTTATGTGGTGTAAGTCATAAGGCTCAAGACCAAGCTCTAAGAAAGAGATTAAAGTCACTAGAAGGAGAACAAGTGTCAAAACAAGAACTGGAAGCAGCCCAAAAGAGCTAAGTTCACCTTAATCTTTAGTTTGGGTTGTTCCTATGTTTGGAGATGTTCTATGTGACCTTTGCAGGATGTTGGAACTAAGAAATGTCAATCTAGATCAAGTCAAGCCGACTTGATGATTTATGAGTCCAACATCAAAGCTCAAGCATGAGAAGTACTGTGGATGTAATAATTAAGAGAAGGTATGTTTCTAGACTTAGTACATTGGTTTTAGTGTACTAATATACTTGTCTAAGTGTTGGAAACAGAAAGAAGAAGAAGAGAGAAGAGGAGAAAGTGACTTGGCTGTGTGCAGCCAAGACTCTGTTCAGTCTGGAGCACCGGACTGTCCGGTGTGCACCGGACAGTGTCCGGTGCGCCAGGCTGGCTCGGCTCGAACTGGCCGCTCTCGGGAATTCGCCGACGGCGTACGGCTAAAATTCACCGGACTGTCCGGTGTGCACCGGACTGTCCGGTGAGCCAACGGTCGGCCAGGGCCAACGGTCGGCCGCGCAATCCGCGCGAGACACGTGGCCGAGCCAACGGTCGGAAGACGGCACCGGACTGTCCGGTGTGCACCGGACTGTCCGGTGCGCCAACGGCTCCCAGATCTCCAGCGGTCTGCAACGGTCGGAAGTGTCAGATATGGAAACAAATCGGGCACCGGACACTGTCCGGTGTGCACCGGACTGTCCGGTGCCCCCGACGACAGAAGGCAAGGATAGCCTTCCGGATTTGCTCTCAACGGCTCCTAGCTGCCTTGGGGCTATAAAAGGAGCCCCTAGGCGCATGGAGGAGTGAGATAAGGACAGCCAACAAGTGTAGACTTCATTGGAATCAATTCTCGCTCTCCCTCTTGTGTGTAACTCTATAGTTTGTGTAGAAGGCACAGCTATAAGCCTTTAGAGAGAGGAGCAGTGCTGCTAAGAGCTAGAGCAAGATCTTGAGCATATCGTTACTCTGCCGGAGTGCTGCCAAGAAGTTTGTAAGCAGCCGCGGTTCTGTTGTAACCCCACTCAATAGTGAAAGGCTCTATCTGTCATACTGACAGATCTGAGCAAACGGAGGAAGGAGTTGAAATAGACTCCAAGCCCAGGTGTGGCTAACTCCAACGAGGACTAGGCAAGCATTTCAGGCTTGGCCGAACCTCGGGATAAATCCTTGCGTCGGTGTGCTCTGTTCTGTATTGTACTTTGCTCTCTGTCTTGCTCGCTTATATATCTGCACTTCACTACTTACTTGTGGTACTAGCTTTCCTTGAAGTGCAGGATATTCGTAAGACAGGAACTTCAATTCCACTGCAACCTACTCGAAGGGTTCTTCACTCCACTGCGATCTTATCTTCGAGTAGAGTAAGAATTAAGTTTTAAAGTGATAATTTTTATTCGCCTATTCACCCCCCCCCTCTAGGCGACATCCAAATCCTGTTCCCGGGCCAAAGGGAACTTTCAATTGGTATCAGAGCTAGGCCTCTCCAGTGTGGGCTTAGCCGTCCGGAGATAACGATGTCGTCACAAGAGGTAACTGTAGAACTTCTTTTAGGCGATGGCTCTAATTATAAATCTTGGTCTGTCTCTATTTATAATGCTTTCATGAGTGTTGATCCTAATTTAAGACAGATCCTTAGGAGAAGTATTTTCCCATCTGATATTAGTAAAAATCCCTCTAATGATGAACTAAGATGTTTTTCTCTCAATCACCGTGCTTACAGCATCTTAGTTGATTCTCTTTCTAGAGGTGCTTATTTTGCCATCATGAGTAGTGGTAATGATTTAATTGTTGATGCTCATGATTTATGGAATAGAATTAAAGTAAAATATTTTGTGGCAAATTGTACTACTTCTACTCCCTATATTGCTTGTAATACTAACCATTCAAAGGGAGAAGAACAAGAACGATGGCATCCAAACGATGAATCCACCTCACCGACAGGTTTGTCTTCCACTAGTTATAAATGTCTTATTGCTAACAATGATAGTGGAGACGAAAGCGATGATGAGGAGGAATATGAGGATGATAGCGAGGATGAGTCTTCATCACCACTAGGTACATTTTCCTGTATTGCTTCCACTAATAATAATGACAGGGAAAATGATACCAATAATGTGGAAGAAGAGGAGATTCGCCGTTTCTACATCCATCTCAACAAAGAGGACAAAGCTCTTTTGGTTAAGTTGTTGAGAAGGAACAAGGAACAAGGCGAGACGCTTCTCAGGCTAGAGGAGACCCTCATCAAAACCAACAACAGCCTGGAGAAGATGACCAAAGAACATGAGGAGCTAAAGTGCTCTCATGACGATTTGGTCCAACGGTATGAATCTATTTTATTTGAGCAAAGAAATAATGATGATGTTTTATCCTGTGTTGCTCAACTTAAAATGGAAAACGCCATGCTTAAGAGTCAAGTAGAAATTCTAAATTTAGAAAAACTTGCTCTAGGTGAAGAGTATGATATGTTGTCATATTCTCATAATGAATTAGTTGATGACCATATCATGCTTAATGTTGCTCATGAGGTTGTAATTGCGAACTTAAAGTCATGTGAACCTCATTCCCGCACGTGTGCGCATTTGAATTGTATATCACCATGTGCTAACTCCTGTTGCTCAAAAGAAAGCAAATTTTTGAATGAGCATCAAGCTGCAGGATCAAAAGAAAGGAACAAGAAAGCAAAGCAACTAAGGAGAAGACGCATTGCTCAACCTCCTCAAGATATCCACGGACGCGTGGTGAAGAAGCTTGAGACGGGAGAAACCGCAGCAAGTGTTAAACTCCATAAGAAGGATGTTCCTAAAGCAATAAATGAAGAAATCAACATGAACAAGGAAAAAGGTAAAAATTCAATTAGTCATGTTGTTTGCACTGATCATCTCTCTATGTCATCCAAGAGCAAAAAGGGAAGAGGAAAAAGGAGGTGCTTCAAGTGCAAGGAATTAGGTCACTTCATTGCGTCTTGTCCACACAAAGACAAGGATGAAGGAATGAGGAGATGCTTTGGATGCAACGATAAGGACCATATGATCACTTCATGTCCGCTCATGAAGAATCAAAGACGTGCACCCTCCAAGATGACCCTCACTAAGCAAAAAGACAAACAACAAGTGTCAAGTCAGGTTGAGCGACGCTTCTGCTACAAGTGTGGTGAGCAGGGTCATCTATCCAAGGTATGTTATAAAGGTAAGATTCCTAAGCAAGTGAATTTGTGTCAATCTTATTCGAGTAGGAGACCCATATCATACACTTGTGCTAGATCTATAACGAGATCACCTAGAACTAGCACAAAGGCAATTTGGGTACCAAAGGCACATTTAGATGATCATTATGGACCCATCCCAAGGTGGGTACCAAACTGTGCTAACTAGACCATGCAGGTGCCTTGAGATGGACTGGAGACCATGGGAGAGCTTAAGACGGTTATCTAAAACTCTATGCTTAAGCTATTAAGTGTTTTGGTGTTTATTGACCCAAGGTTGAACTATTGTGAAACACTAATCCCATGTTCATCTCAAGTGAAATAAGGTGTGTAGGTCCTGAATCATTATTGGTGAATCAAGTAAAGGACCTTGATGAGAATCTAAAACCTGCTCTCCAAAGGACGGTACCCGTGTATTTTAAGTACATCATTACAATTTAGTATTGCTCTTAAGTTGGCTTGATGTGCTACCTGTCCTTAGAGTAGTTATGCTTTATGATTACCTGTGTTAAATGAATCATAATGATGTTTGCTTAATCATGACTGGTGTTATATAGGGTATATCTTTTGAATCATTCATGGGTAGCTCTTTCATTTGTTATATCCACATGATTAACTCTCTTGGTGTATATGGATAAACCTGCAACTTTTGTAAATCATGCTATGTGCAATTATAACATTTCGTTTAGTCCATGCTCACATAATTACCCTAGTCTGGTACTGTGTGAATATCAAATCCATGTCGTGCCCTGTTGAGCTATGAGGTGCGTAAGCAAAAGGAGTCCTGAATAGGTGATAACAAGGGCTCTCATAAAGGCAACGGTATGGAAAATGGAGCTATGAAATTTCATTTAAGATTCTTGAAATTCCATTCAGTGTGATCATAGCTATGTTCTTGTCTTTCAATTAGTAATATCTTAGCTTAGGTAATTTATGCCTTTAAAATGTTGTTTCTTTTGTGCACCTAAGAAACCTTCTTAATTATGGCATGCTTAGACATTACGCTTTATATACATGATAGTGTTGATCTTCAATTGGTATATGCAATGATAGTTGAGTATGAAGCATGTCCAAATTGCGGAAATGTTAGACTTTCTGTTAGTATTCAAATGGCTTAGGTGCTCCTAAGGCATGCAGTGTTGAATTTAGTCAACCTTTCATTTAGCCTTCAATTGGTGTTAAGTGGTTTTTCAATTGATATTCAAACTGGCATTCTTGTGTGATGAAAATGATAGAGTATGCCTTGTCCAAAGTATGTTGTGATCCCCTCTAGTTCTGAGGAAGCTAGAATGTGCAAAGTGCAAGTCATTCAAATACTTGATGCACAACTTGAGGGGGAGCACACATAACTTGTATCTTTTGAGACTAACTGTTTCTTGAGCCATCTTGTACAGTCTCAAGGTGGAAAAGAGAAGATGAGCATGAAATGGAACAATCAGGACTTGGGTACCTCTGTAAGTCAAGTAATTGGTATCTTAAGTCATGAGTAATTGTATATTTTTAGATTGCTCATGCTCTATAATATCTGGTGATAATAGATGTTTTTTCTTAAATATCATGGAGCCATGATGAACTTGCAATTGGTATCTTTCAATTGGTAGCTGTAATAGTTTGCTTCATTTTGATAATCATTAGAATAGAAGTTTCTTCTTGTGCCCAATACTATAACTTGTTCTAAGTTTGGTGTCTTAGCAACAAGGAAAGTTAGGATAAAGAATCAGGCACAAGTGTGGAGATGCTCTCGAGAGATTAACTACTTTCAAGATGGGAAGTACACTGCAACATGGTAAAGGTACAAAGGGAGTAAATCTTTTTGCATATATGTATCTTACCTAAATGTTGATAGTGCATATGTTCAATAAGTAAGGGAGAGTTTTTAGATCGTTTTTCCCCTTAACACCCTGCTGTCCCTTGACTTCATCCTATGTTCTTGCTTGAGTATGGTTTTTGGTGTTTGATGTCAAAGGGGGAGAATTTGTGTATTAAAGCTTATCTCAACCTGAGAGGAAAGCTTATCCTAAGGGGTGATGTGTCAGTTTAAGCTTTGCTAGTGTGTTATTCATATGCTTCCTGCAGTATTATATGTGTTGCATCATATGGACTAGTGCTTCCGTTGCTATGAATTAATTGGCATCTATTGTGTTCATTCTGAAATAGACAGTCATGTGGATAATGATGCATGTGGTTAATGGTGCTTTAAGATTGCTTTAAATTGGTATCTTAGTTTAAATCAGTATCTTAATGGTGAATAGTGGGAGGTTGATATTCCTGTGATATATCCACTAATTTGAACGGTGTTTAACTCTGATTATGTGCATTTGTGTGTTTGATTATGTGCATTTGTGTGTTATAGTATCATGGTTTGATTCTTGCCAATGCATACTAAAAAGTGCTAAGGTGTAGAAATGTTTCGATTTGCCTAAGTATGTGCAAATTGGCGTCTGAGGCCAAAATTATGTTTTTGAAGTAAGCACTTATTTAGGGGGAGCATTCTATAAACTTAGAATTCAAAATTTGTGCTTCAAATCTTATTCTCATGTAAGCTTTAATTGTGTTGCCATCAATCACCAAAAAGGGGGAGATTGAAAGCTCTCTTGTGAGTTTTGGTGTTTGGATGACAACTCAATTAAAGGACTAACAAGTGTACTAAGTGTTGAACAGGTGCTTAAGGTAAAGCTTACAAGGTTCAACACAAGTGAACAAATGTGATTGTCCAAGAACTGGATTATGGATACATAATGGACATCACAAGTAAGATGGACATTGCATAAAGTGAGACTCGGGTGCGAAGCTCGGAGACAACTGATCAAGCCAAGGACGGAGGCAAGAGAAGCTTCGAGGTACCAAGTGCACGGGAGAAGGTCAAGGAGGCTGAGGAACCCAAAGCCAAGGGTGAAGAAGAAGGCTTGCAAAGTCAAGGGTGATCGAGTTGAGAAGAGCTATAGCACATCAAGGATCACTACATAAGGACGTGACTTACAACCAATGAGGTAACAGCTACTGTTATGTGGTGTAAGTCATAAGGCTCAAGACCAAGCTCTAAGAAAGAGATTAAAGTCACTAGAAGGAGAACAAGTGTCAAAACAAGAACTGGAAGCAGCCCAAAAGAGCTAAGTTCACCTTAATCTTTAGTTTGGGTTGTTCCTATGTTTGGAGATGTTCTATGTGACCTTTGCAGGATGTTGGAACTAAGAAATGTCAATCTAGATCAAGTCAAGCCGACTTGATGATTTATGAGTCCAACATCAAAGCTCAAGCATGAGAAGTACTGTGGATGTAATAATTAAGAGAAGGTATGTTTCTAGACTTAGTACATTGGTTTTAGTGTACTAATATACTTGTCTAAGTGTTGGAAACAGAAAGAAGAAGAAGAGAGAAGAGGAGAAAGTGACTTGGCTGTGTGCAGCCAAGACTCTGTTCAGTCTGGAGCACCGGACTGTCCGGTGTGCACCGGACAGTGTCCGGTGCGCCAGGCTGGCTCGGCTCGAACTGGCCGCTCTCGGGAATTCGCCGACGGCGTACGGCTAAAATTCACCGGACTGTCCGGTGTGCACCGGACTGTCCGGTGAGCCAACGGTCGGCCAGGGCCAACGGTCGGCCGCGCAATCCGCGCGAGACACGTGGCCGAGCCAACGGTCGGAAGACGGCACCGGACTGTCCGGTGTGCACCGGACTGTCCGGTGCGCCAACGGCTCCCAGATCTCCAGCGGTCTGCAACGGTCGGAAGTGTCAGATATGGAAACAAATCGGGCACCGGACACTGTCCGGTGTGCACCGGACTGTCCGGTGCCCCCGACGATAGAAGGCAAGGATAGCCTTCCGGATTTGCTCTCAACGGCTCCTAGCTGCCTTGGGGCTATAAAAGGAGCCCCTAGGCGCATGGAGGAGTGAGATAAGGACAGCCAACAAGTGTAGACTTCATTGGAATCAATTCTCGCTCTCCCTCTTGTGTGTAACTCTATAGTTTGTGTAGAAGGCACAGCTATAAGCCTTTAGAGAGAGGAGCAGTGCTGCTAAGAGCTAGAGCAAGATCTTGAGCATATCGTTACTCTGCCGGAGTGCTGCCAAGAAGTTTGTAAGCAGCCGCGGTTCTGTTGTAACCCCACTCAATAGTGAAAGGCTCTATCTGTCATACTGACAGATCTGAGCAAACGGAGGAAGGAGTTGAAATAGACTCCAAGCCCAGGTGTGGCTAACTCCAACGAGGACTAGGCAAGCATTTCAGGCTTGGCCGAACCTCGGGATAAATCCTTGCGTCGGTGTGCTCTGTTCTGTATTGTACTTTGCTCTCTGTCTTGCTCGCTTATATATCTGCACTTCACTACTTACTTGTGGTACTAGCTTTCCTTGAAGTGCAGGATATTCGTAAGACAGGAACTTCAATTCCACTGCAACCTACTCGAAGGGTTCTTCACTCCACTGCGATCTTATCTTCGAGTAGAGTAAGAATTAAGTTTTAAAGTGATAATTTTTATTCGCCTATTCACCCCCCCCCCCTCTAGGCGACATCCAGATCCTGTTCCCGGGCCAAAGGGAACTTTCAACCGGACTGTCTGGTGCACCACCCGATAGAAGGCAAGTTTGGCCTTCCAAGTTGGCCTCCAATAGCTCCTAGCTGCCTTGGGGCTATAAAAGGGACCCCTAGGCGCATGGAGGAGTTATCTAAGCATTCACTAAGCATTCTAAGACTCCCACACTCCGTCTCCGCGTATTTGATCGATTGTGTTAGTGATTTGAGCTCCGTTCTAGTTGTGAACTCTTTGTGCTACGTTTCGAGCTCAAGTCTTGGCTTGTGTGCGTGTGTGTGCTGCGGATTTGTGTGTTGCTCTCCAACCTTACTCTTGTGTATTCTTTGAGATCTTTATTGTAAGGGCGAGAGGCTCCAACTTGTGCAGATTCCTCGCAAACGGGAGAAAGACTATAAGGAAGAAAGTCGTGGTATTCAAGTTGATCATTGGATCACTTGAAAGGGGTTGAGTGCAACCCTCGTCCATTGGGACGCCACAACGTGGAAGTAGGCAAGTATTACTTGGCCGAACCACGGGATAAAAATTGTGTGTCACTTGTGTTGCTTTCTCTGTGATTTTTGTGTTCACAAGAACTCGCTTCAAAGCTACTTAGCCATACTAACACTTTAAATTAAGTTTTGTGGCTATTAGTCTTTGATTTTATAGGATCACCTATTCACCCTCCCCCTCTAGGTGCTCTCATAGCCCAAGGAAGGTACATACATGGTAACCGAGCCTCGACAAGTGGGCCCAAAATCTATTGCTAGATATGGAGTAAGTGGAGCGGCGGTTCGTGGAGAACGTGCATATTCTCTTGGTCTTCGTGTAGATCTCCTGGCCTGCCGTGGCCTTGCCCCATCTAATTGGACCAGGGCGCAGGTGTAGGTTGCGGCGTAGGCTGATGCGCTACTACATGTAGTGGTGCTCGGGCGGCATCGTCCTATCTTCTCCGCTTGTTTTCCTTTGCCTCGGTAACGCGCGGGCTATAGTGGGAGTCGTAATGATAGCAGCCCAAGCGGCGCCGGGAGTCAATGGTATTGCCTCGTTAACGTGTGAGTTACTGTGCGACCTATGTATTGCAGACACATCGCCTGCCATTGGGGCGGGCAGGTATACGTCTCGTCCACAGTTAATGTAGAGGTGCTTTACACTTAGAGGTCGTCGTCAGGCTTTCCCCGATGGCTTATGTCACATGTCGTAGAACACGTGGCAGCATCGGGCCTTGCCTTGTGTGGGGAGTAGTGACTGGGACCACCCTTTCTAGTGTTCTAGGGAGGTCCTGTCTCCTTCGGTGTCGACCCCCCTTAGGCCAGAGGTCTAAGTGGCCCGCCATGAGGGTAGGGGCCGTTCTCGGGGGTCCAGCCCTCGGGCGCAGGTGCTGAGAGCCCTAAAACGGAAATGTGCCCATGGGCCATTTCTAGTTGTTTTGCTGATCAGATGATCAACACATTATTATGTACTAACAACTCCACATATGAGTATGAACACATGTGTTTGTAAATTAAATTGAGGATTACAAGAAAAAGCATCCTTTGGGCTTAGAAATGGACAGACTGAAACATCTATGGATCAAAGTGAAAAAGGTATGCTTCTAGCACTTAGTCAATTGTTTTAGGTACTAATCATGTTTGTCCAAGTGCTAGGGACCATATGAAGTCAAGCCAAAAGGAGCAAAAGAAAGTTGGAACAAAAAGGAACAAGCTGGGATGGACTGGCAGCACCGGACAGTCTCGTGCCACCCACCTGACAGTCCGGTGACCATCCGGTCGTACTGGCCACTCTCGAGCTCGGTCAGGCTTCCTCGGCTAAAAATCACCGGATAGTCCACGCGGAGCGCTGGACAGTTCGGTGTGAAGACAACCAACGACTATCTGCCACGTAGAGGATTCCCAGTACGAATACACTATACAAGACCAAGATCACGACACACCTAAGGAGCGTAGGACCATGTTCACGGGGATGGGACACTAGGGCCTACAACAAGCGTATTGGACCTCAATTCTGGCAGTGAAAGACAAGGTTCGTCTTCACCCCTTCTCCCTATATGAATTATCCGATCGATGAAGTGATTCAGCAACCCATGAGGTGGGTGTATCAATGGGAGGAGTCTGAGTACTACCAAATGTTAATGGACTCGTGTAGTATGACTTCTGCATGGACTAAACATACTTGTGTGGAGTATAAGACACAATTGATGCGTGTTGGTGCCTTTTTAGGGGCGCCAATCACTCAATACGAACCGTGGCGGTGCTCTCTGCACAGGGGCAGACGGTCCACGGCCTGGTGCAGGGCTTAGGTTTTCCTGCCTGACGGCCGGACGGTCCACGCCGTGGGGCTGGACGGTCCACACGTGCGCAGGGGGCGGCGAAGGTCGCCGGCGGCGCCTGAATCTCGCTCCCAGGAGGGACCCCGTCGGGGAGAAGAGATCCTAGGTGATGTCTAGGCTCGGCAAGTCGACCTAGACTCCCCTAATCGACATAGAGCCGAAGAGAAGTGGAGAATTTGGGGATTGAAATACTAAACTAGAGCTACTCCTAAACTAGACTTGATTTGATCGATTGTTGGAGGTTTAATCGGTCGTAGCCCTTCATCTATATAAAGGGGGAGGTCTGGATCCGTTTCAAACTGTTTCCCGAGCTAATCCCGCGGTTTTAGTAACAAACCCCACGAGAAACTAGAAACCCTAACTGACTCTGCGCAAGCGCGGACCGTCCGCCCCACCACCGCGGACTGTCTGGACCGCGGACCGTCCGACCTCTGGGCCGGACCGTCCGCGTGGCTCTTTTTAGTTTTGAACAATGCGTGAGCAAGATATTATGTTTCTCTCATTGGAGGGGTATAATACGCCACACAATCAGTAGAATGCACACCCATGGGAATGATCTTCACTGGAGGGTGCATTGTATCTTCGATGTTATTTGTGAACTAGTATAAAACTGTGACATATAATGTATTTGAACTACTAAATATTGTTATTGGACTTATGATAACATTTGGACCATTTTTTATTCAATTAATGTGACCTAAACATGCTTTTATTTGCCAAAAAACAAGAAGTTCGGTTTCACCTGATCTGTTGTTGGTTTATCGGTTTTGGAACCGATTAATCGTCATATCGACCAATAAACCGATGATGAGTCGTTTCAATTCAAAAATTGGTTTATATACCAATTTCTACTGCTTTACACCAATCTATCGTGATTAATCAAATATGGGTTCCAGCCGGTTTTTAGGTAGCAACCCGATTTGGTGAACTTTGCCCTTACCTGTTACCCTAGAACTAGAAAGATCATAGAAAGATGAAAGAGTTGGGTTGGTACTAGGGGTGTAATTGGATTGGATACGGACGGATATCAATGAAATCATATTTGTTTTCATATTTTTAGTCGGATTCGAATTCGAATACGGATAGCTTCGAATACCAATACAAATACGGATGTTCTCGAATACAAATACGGATAGTCGTGGATCGAATACGGAGCTAATCGGACACGGATAGCGTCGGTAACGAATATTTTTGTTGGATATCGTGTAAGACACCATTCCACACATATCATAGTTGTAATCATTTAGCCCCTCCTTTAGTCCAAACATTTTTGAGGATTATATGTGCACATATGCTACTCCTCCATAAAAATCCATGAATTTCTAAGGCTATTTTGAGTATTATTAATTTCTTTATGTAGAAAATCATTAAAATGCAATTAAATTCATAAAATATTGAAAACTATGATATGTGGTTTCACGTGTTATTATGATATGTGGTTTCACTTATTATTATGGTGGTTTCACATGTAATCATTACGAGTTTCACAAATAAGTGGAAATGAAATGAAATAATTGATGACATCTTGTGGTTTTTATGGTTCAAACATTTTTGAGGATGCTATATGGACATATGTTACTCATATGCCAAATTTCGTGAATTTCTGAGACTATTTGTATATTATTAATTTCTTTTTGCAGAAAATCATCAAAATGCATTTAAATCCATAAAATATTATAGTATCGACCAAAAATTGCAAATAAGTTATCAAGACTAATAAACATTCTATAAAAGATAATATGAAGTCCCTATGTGAAAATGGTAAAGTGAAGTATTGATTATGTTAAAATTTGGATAGTTAAGGTGATATCACATGTAACTCACGTAACAAGTGAAAGTGAATTGAAAGAAATGTTGGAAATCTTTAGATTTTATGGCCCAAACATTTTTGAGGATGCTATATGGGCATCCATTGCTCATCCGTCAAATTTCATGATTTTTGAGACTATTTGTGTATTATTATAATTTTTTCTAAAGAAAATTATCAAAATGCATTTAAATTCATAAAATATTCCACTATCGACCGAAAATTGCAAATATGTTACCAGAAACAATAAACATTATATAAGAACATAACCTCAAATCCCCTTATGAAAATGATAAAGTGAAGTATTGATTACGTTGAAACTTGGATATTTAGGGCGATTCCACATGTAACTATCCGAATATCTGAAATCTGGTAAGATATCTGGGTAGATGTCCGGATATCCGAAATATGAAATACAGAAAGTTATCCGAGAAGATATCCGGATATCCGAAATCCGACGGATATCAGTCATATCATATTCGTATCCGATATCCGAACTGTACTATCCGAATTCGAATCCGAAATCCGAAAATTCTGCGGATATCCGAAAAAACTATCCAACCGAATAATTAGCCTCTTCGGACGGTCGGATGGTCGGATAATATCCGTACCGTTTACACCCCTAGTTGGTACCAACAATGAAGATTGTACAAAATCAAGGGTCCAAATGGGTATAGTAGATAATAATTGTGGTCCAGCTGGCTCCCACGTCATGAGACCAGCCAGATCAGCCAGCAACGGTCACTTCTACGGTGCGCCGGCGGCACAATCACGACAACCACTCACTCCTCTCCACGTGGCCACCTGCCTCTTACCCAACGGCTATTTCACCATGTCCCCATCCCCAGCCGCAGCCGGCCTCCCGCGTCCCCGCCTGTCGCTAGTTCTCTCGCCTTGACCGCAGAAATAAAACGAAAAAAAAACAGCGCGCCACCGCCACCAACCAAACAGAGGAAAAGGAGGGGAGGAAGAAGCGGAGGAGAGAGAAACCCTAATCGAGATGGGCAAGCTTCTCTGCGACCCCTCCGCCGCCGCCGTCGCCGAGGCCCTGCCGCCGTCCCCAGCCCCCGCTCCGCCTCCGCCGCTCCTCGCTTGGTCCTCCCCGGCCCCGGCCTCCTCCCCCGAGGCCTCCATCTCGCCCACAGGCTGGGACGCGGTCTGGGCGCTCGAGGACCAGCAGCGCCGCCGCCTCCACCGGATCTGGGAGCGGGGCGTCGCGTGGAAACCCTCCTCGCCGGGCGCCGGCGAGGCCGCGCTGCCGCCCGTGGTCTTCCGCCTCGACCACGGCGGGGAGGTCGACGCCGATGGCAACTGCCTCTTCACCGCCGCGCGGACGGCAGCCGCTGCCAAGGCCGACGCGCGCGAGCTGAGGCACCGCGCAGTGCGCCGATTCGCCGAGGTCTACGCCGCCGCTGGGGAGGACGACAAGAACGCCGTCGACGCCGCCGTGAGGCACCTCTACGCGCCGGATCTCAAGGCCGGGTGGGGCGTCCATGTCGTGCAGGAGATCAAGGTGCTCGTGCCCAAGGCCCAGCGCCACGCGCTCGACTCCGCCATCCAGGAGCTCGTCGATCTCGGTATCCAAAGGTACCGTGCTCGCGGATCTGCCCTTGCTCGCTGGTCTAGCTCAAATCTTTTGATTTTCTCGCCACTTCAAGATCTAAAAGCCTTGTCATTCTTTTTCCGTATGCCTTTTTGATGATTTCGCCATTCTTGCTCTTGGCCTAATCAGACGCTCGTGCAATGTCGTTTTCTCGCCACCTTCGAAATAAAATATTCTCCGTTTCCCAGCCCAAAATATATTTGTTCTCTTGAGATTATCAAAGTTTATTTGGTTCAGCTAATTTACATATAGCAGTTCGTGTCTCTTTAGCCCTTCCTGAATTTCATAACATATCCACAAGCACGGATTGACGAAATCTTGTGGGCTTTGGCATCGTGGAGATGCAGGACACATCGCTTCACAAGGTGTCTGCGTTGTATCCTTGAAATAAAAAGGTCAATGAAATGAAGGATGGAATCGTCCTTTTAAGTATTGCGACGCAAGTGTTGATGTAATGGGAGCCAACGCTTGTCCACCCTGTTATTTCCAATACATCACTTAATACTCCCATGTTGACCCTGGTACAGCTGTATTCCTACATCTTAATTAATCAAAGAATCTGAAGTTGTTTAGTATACTAATCAGCTTAGGTTTCCTGTACCTGCTCATTTGTGACACCCACAGAGGATGCCTCCGAAATCCAGTTGCGTGCTCATATATCATGTCTTCGGTGTTGACTGCCTTTCAGGGAAATAGCAGCTGAAACTATCTACAAGGAAAGATGCATCACTGTAGACAATGGGGATAGTTGGACCAAGTACATGTCCATTTCTGGTTCTTCAGAGGACGAGCATGACATTATCACCCTGCAGTACACAGAGGAGGGGTTACTGACAATAGATGAGAACCGAGATGGCCGTGCAGCTGCATTTGGCGATGATATTGCCATTGAATGCCTAGCAACTGAGTTCAAGAGAGAAGTTTACGTGGTAAGTATTTGAACATATATGATATGTTGCTACTAGTTTATCTCTATTTGATATAGCTGAAGTAGCATTTGTAATATGATCTTGGGCCGTTTTCTTTGTGCATTGATAGGTTCAAGCCCATGGAGCGGATGCAATGGTTGACGAGGATAACTGTGTGTTCTTCCTCCCACACAGTCCTCGAGGAGAAGTTTGCGAGCCACCGATTTTTCTTTTCATGAAAGGAACAGGTGTGTTTTCAGATGCAAACATGGCCGTGCTCCCCCATCAGCAAATGCATATAATCTGTAGAATGCAAATCAGTCTCTATTCCTGTATTTTTATTTAGTGACACGGTCATGCTTAAGTAGACTGTACAATTTTTTTTTTCACTTGCAGCATGGTGTGGTGCTGGTGCTGACCATTACGAGCCTTTGATCGCCACTGTCCTCCAGCATGTTACTCCAGACAAGGCAGCTGTCATCCTTTGAGAATGACTGCAGTTTTTTCTACCTCCCTTAGCTTTTAGTCAGCGGTGGAGTTGAGACAATTTTGTTATTGGAGCTAGAGTGCTGAATTGAGGAGCGACATCAATATGCCCAAGAGATTAGAGAGACGGCCAACCTGAGTATCTTGCTCTGTTGCGGGGTTTTGCCTGCTTATGAAGCTGTGTATGGTGATTTTGTTGTTGTATGTTTATGAGTAGGCTCTGACTAGCGAGGATATTCTGAGTGTAGAACGTCGAATCTAGATTTTTTGAGGGTCTGATGTTGTTTGCCATTGTCGGCCGGCATTTTTGTATTGCTTATTGTGAGGATTTTCGTTTCTTGACGCCTGTTTCTAGGGACATCATGATTGGACATTTGGAATGCAAACAATTCCTTTGTGGTGTTGGGTTAACTCTTATCTCTCAATATTTTTTATTGCTGAACGTAGAGTAATGATTGAAATTGCGGGTGTAAATTACATAGTTAAGGGTGCCCTTGTTTTGACAAAACGTTATAATCTACTTGTGCAAAATGTGAGTTTATAGGATGTATGCAGATCAGATCTACATATGTAATTACATCCTCTGAGCCTCCAGGCTTTAGATAGGAAACGAGCAATTACTCGCGGGTCTGTAAATTACAAAAAGTGATGGCTGGTGCCTAGAGAGGAGTGGGGTTTCTTCTTGGCTATTTGGTTCGGATTTAAAACCATCTGTTTGAACTGTTGCAGTTACAATCCATATAGATAAATACAGTTACAATCCATATAGATAAATATATAGATAAAAAACATTGTAGAAAAAATAGAAGCCAAACGAACATGTCAACTCTGGTAGTACTTTTGCATTATTTGGGTACTTTTGCATTATTTGGTCACTTTTCTCATTTCTTATCAGAGCTATGTTTTGAAACTTGTCATCATTCAGCAATTATCAGCTGCAATTTGGTTGACATCCAAATTACAAGCACATTTTAAGCCATCCCAACATGTGGTAATCCTTAATTGGTTTTTGTTTTTTCAACGTGTTACATCTGACTGTAGTTAAAATGACCCTCGTCCAGGCATCCAACAATAATCAGGACAGACGTTTCTATGATCATGTTTAGATCCATAGGGCTAATAGCTAGCTGCTAATAATTAGGACAACGACTGTTCAAACAAGTATTTTTGGGTCTATAAATCGTGATTCAACTACAGTTGCACATTTACCTTCCACTGGAAACTGTTTTTTTTTGGTTAACCTGCGCGAGCTGGAGGGGTTTTTTAAATCCAAAATATGCAACTACAATTAGATCACGACATAAAAGCCCGAAAGACTCGCTTGCACATTTATATCTAAGGCTTTTATGTAACATTGTTGCCGCTAATATATAGATGAGAACATATCTAGTGCACATGGAATTTTAGTGCACATGATGCACATATTAAATCATCACCACACATCTTAGATCTAACGTCTGTAGTTGTTTGATATATTTGCTAAGGACACCCTCTGACGTGGTGGGCTGTAATGGTGGAAGGTGTTATTTATAAATTATAATGATCAACCAGAGATGTTAGATTTGAGATGGATAGTGATGATTTAATATGTGCACCATGTGCATAAAGCTTTCATGTGCATCGGATATGTCCTCTATATAGATATATCGATATTACCATTTTATGTCATTTAGCAGAAAAAATGTTATACGACATCCTAAATACTTGCAGAACTGTTTGGCATAGCTCTAGAGCAGAACTACAAGCTGCAATAATAATTTTCTATCCAAATATCTTAACTCTAGAGCAAAAAGAAACTCTATGAAGTTTTTGGAGTTGTAGTACAAAAAAACGGAGTACCTACTTCCCTACTCCAAAAAACAGCCAAAACGAACATAAAAGTTGAGTTTACAAATATTTACCCACCATTGCCAACTCATTACACACAAAACAGTATGTCCTTTAAATGTACCATAGCCTTTCTACCAGATCGTTCTTTCTAGCCCATAGTCTTTCTTTTCCCTCTCTGCACCTCTCGGTGTGACTGCTCGGTTCCTCCGACGTGCCTCTTCCTCCCGATGTGCCTCCTCCTCCCTCCACCGCCCGTCGTGCTCCTCCTCCCTTTGCCCGCTGCGCTTCCCCTGTGTCGTTCGCCACGCCTGAAGTAGGGTGGAGGGCGATGTCAACAATGTCGTTGGCTCAGGCGTGGAGGGCGCCATTCCCCATCTCGAGCCAAAAGGCACAGAGGTGAGCTTTCATATGCGTTCTCTACTCGTCCATGGAGGTGGTGGTGAGCTAAGGAACGCAGGGCAGGGCTTCCCGTCGGGTTTCGATGTAGCAAACTGGTGTCTGCTTCAAACATGTGATTTTTGCATGTTCTGTATTGGTATGTGGTAGGATATGTACTATTGTTTAGCAGTATATCCTTAGGGTTTGTAGTTGTCTGACACCTAATGTTGATGTTATATATGACCTCATTAAATGAAAAAATTGTTGTTAAACATGGCTTGTTCATGTTTCATATCTGCACAACACTTATTTTTGTGCACTAGTACATGAATTTGTATAGTTTATAGTTTTGATGCATATGATCTGAAAATAGTACTCCCTCCGTCCCAATTTATAATTCGTTTGACTTTTTTGGATCAAGTTTGACCAGCTCATCTTATTCAAAATTTTCGCGAAAAACTAAAAAATTCAAAGCCAAGATTAAATTATATTACTCCATCCGTTCCAAAAAAATTCGTTTTACCTTTTTTTTATTCATCAATAACTAATGTATGTGTTCCATATATGTCTATATTCATCATCATTCATTTGAACATAGACGTAAAAATCAACAGTTAAAAGGACTAATGTTTTGGGACGGATGGAGTATATGCTAAACAACACCACAATAAAAAAATAATAATTGTGAAAGTTTTTGAATGAGACGAGACGGCCAAACTTAAGATAAAAAAGTCAAACGAATTATAAATTGGAACGGAGGGAGTACTATGTTGTAGATGCGGAATTCCTCAACCGTCATAGATATCTAGCTCTATAGGCATGGAACCTAATCCGGTTCAATCGTGTTCACTCATCTACTCTACTGGAAATGATATAGAGTGATGATTTAAGCTATGGAAAAATAAAATGATAAATTCTTTATATATGACTTTCATCGATAGTAAACATATAAACACCCAAACTAAGGGTAACGCATGTATTCTCATATAAAAAATATTCATTTCTAGAGCTGATTGTAATCTTCTTTCCAAAAGTCTAAACAATTCTAGAGTGGAGGTGCTCGTTTTTGAAGTGTTGCAGCACAGGGTGGAGTGGATCCAATTCAAATATGCCCTATACATTTCACTACACTGACCGAACCATGAACAAGTCTGCTCTAGCTGATGTTTAATGTGACTCCGGAGAAGACTTGCTCATGACTATGGAGACAACAGGTCGAACAGCCTAAAAAATTGAGTGTCGATTGGCTTACGAAAATCGATCATATTAAAAAAAGCATCAAATTACTACAGGAATCCGGCTCTTTGTCGAGTGATCGGCGCTTTGCCAAGTGCTTTTTGTCGGACACTCGGTAAAGTCCTGCTCTCGGTAACGACCGCGTTTACCGAGAGCAGGGCTCTCGGCACAGAAATACACTCGGCAAATAACAGCCCTCGGCAAAGGGCCGTCAGCAGCCGTCTAAAACTGACGACCGTTATCTTTGCCGAGAGCCGAGCTTCGGCACTCGTCAAAGAAGCCGCTTTGCCGAGTGCCTGGCGTCTGACACTCGACGCAGCTTGTTGTGCCGAGTGCCAAAAATGGCAGTCGGCAAAGTACATTTTTTTTTCTCAACCAAACTTTTTGTGGTATGTTTGTACACTATGTAGATCTACATGTACCATTTTGGCACAATTATATAAGTGTTTTCTATAACTATTAGATTTAGTTCGTTTATGTTAATTTTTTTAGAAAATTCACATTTGAACTATAAGTCACTCGAAACATGGAAAACCGTGCATGCAAAAATGATATGCATGTTATTTAGCACAAGTTACGACCGATTTTAGGAGCAGACCAAAATCTTCGAGCACCATGCTCACTAAACATGACTATGAAATTGTCATCCAGTTGTTTAAAAATTGAATAAAACACAAAAAAGTCAGAAAATCATGAAACTTGTCCACATGTCATGATATCATATATAGAGGCTGTGATCAAATTTTGAGAATGTTTCGGGAAAGTTGTGATGCATTATGTGTATAAACCTAAGTGAGCTACACATGAAATCATAGAGTTTCAATGTAGACCGGCTAGGTTTCTACATATACTGCCTCACAACTTTCTCAAAACATTCTCAAATTTATATCACAACCTCTACATATGATATCATGACATGTGGTCAAGTTTCATGATTTTCTGACTTTGTTTGTGTTTTATACAATTTTTAAACAACTTGATGGCAAGTTTACGGTCATTTTTAGTGAGCATGATGCTCCAAGATTCCGGTCTGCTCCTGAAATCGGTCGTAACTTGTGTTAACTAACATGAATATCATTTTTGCATGCATGTTTTCCATGTTTCGAGTGACTTGCAGTTCAAATGTGAATTATCCAAAAAATTCAATTAAAAAATAAATCTAATAGTTATAGCAAACAATTTTATAATTATGCCAAAATGGTACATTTAGGTCTACATAGTGTAGCAACATACCACAAAAAGTTTGGTTGGGAAAAGAATAAAAATAAAAATGTATGGATGACGAGCCAGAGCCGACTACAAAGGCGTTCTACGACATGTTTGACGCGGCACAGAAGCCTCTTTACGGCCACACAAAGGTTTCTCAACTGGAAGCCATTGGGCGTGTAATGGCGTTCAAGTCGCAGAATATGCGGAGGCAAAGTACTGTCCGAAGTGTAAATCGTCTAGGTTCATGGAGGTAGACTCTGGTGATGGACAGAAGAGGCAGCTCGACATCCCCTTGACAATCCTACGACACATTCCATTCATACCGAGGATCCAGCGTCTATACATGACCGAGGAATCCGCGAAACAGATGACATGACACAAAATGGAAAACGATACAATCCTGACAAGATAGTGCACGCATCCGATGGTGAAGCATGGAAACACTTTAATGTCATTCACCGTGAGAAAGTCGAAGAGGCTCGTAATATACGTGTTGCACTGGCTACAAATGGGTTCAATCCCTATATAATGAGTGCTGCCCTGTACACATGTTGCCCCGTGTTTGTTATCCCAATCAATCTCCCCCGGTGTGTGCTTTCAAAGGCAGAATATATTCGTGTCGTTGATAATTCCCGGACACCCGGGGAATAAAATGGGCGTGTACATGGAGCCTTTGATCGATGAATTGGTACGTGCTTGAGAGGAAGGGGTATGGACGTATGACCGAGCTACGAAGACAAACTTCAAAATGCATGTTTGGTACCGGTACTTCATGCATGACTTACCAGCGTATGGTCTATTCTGCGTCTGGTGTGTTCACGGTAAGTTCTCATGCCCAGTTTGCAAGGAAGCTCTTAGGTTCATTTGGTTGAAAAAAGATAGCAAATATTCGTCCTTCGATAATCATCAACAATTTCTCCCTCTTGACCATCCATTCTGCCTAGACATCAAAAACTTTACGAAAGGTGTCGTAGTGATAGGCCGCCCACCTGAAACGATGACTGGTGCCGAAATTCGTCAACAGATAAATGGGCTCGTGGCCAATACAGAAGGTGGTTTTGTGGGATATGGTGAGTAGCATATGTGGATACATAAGTCGGGCTTGACTCGACTCCCCTATTATGACGACCTGCTCCTTCCACGCAACATTAACGTGATGCACACTGAAAAGAATGTTGTCGAGGCACTTTGGGCAACAATTATGAGTAACCTCTTTGTCGAGTGTTTAGGTGACACTCGGCAAAGGCGCCGTCTCCGTTACCAGTCGTCGTGACAGCGACTTTTTTTTGCTGAGTATCGAGTGGCACTTGGCAAAGACTTTGCCGAGTACCCGATAAAAATTACTCGGCTAAAAAATCGTTGCCGATGTACTGTTCGTCGAAATCTCTTTGTCGATTATTTTTCAGACTTTGTTGAGTGCTTCAGCTAGTCAGCAAAGCGCTGGATTGCTGCAGTGAATGTTCATCGACTGCTAGAATGATCTTGGGTGGAGCGACTTGCTGTGCCGACACACAAACATGTGCATGACCACACGCACGAGGACAAGACACGACACGGCGCCTGTGTGCAGTGTGCGACATCGGCTCATCGCCACCCAGGGCCACTACTCCAGTCACAAGCGCTTGGATGCATCCATGGCCGACGATACAGAGAACGGTGACCGGGCGAATGCTGCCAAAGGCCGCCAGCCCATGCCCACCTTCCGTGCCGGCTCCATCTTCTTCGACCCGCACGAGCACGGCTGCCATTTCATCGAACAAGCGCCATACCGGACATGGCAACTGGATCCCCTCGCCGCCGTCCTCTGCCGCTCCTCCTCCTGTTCCTGCTCCTCTTCGCCGCCAACGGCAGGGCCAATGCCGCCCGCCCCGGCGGCCCCAGCCCCATAAAGAACGTGGTGGTGCTGGCGCTGGAGAACCGGTCGTTCGACCACATGCTGGGCTGGATGCGCCGCCTGTTGGGCCTCCCCGTCGACGGGCTCAACGGCACGGAGTGCAACCCCAATTCCAACTCCACATCCTCCATCTGCGTGTCCGCCGACGCCGACCTCGTCGTCCCCGACGACCCGGGCCACTCCTTCGAGGACGTCCTGGAGCAGGTGTTCGGCAACGTCTCCGCCGCCGCTGCGCAGCCGCAGCCCTCCATGTCGGGCTTCGTCCGCAGCGCGCTCTCCGTCAACGCGGTCCTCTCCTCCGCCGTGATGCGCGCCTTCCGCCCCTCCCTCCTCCCGGCCTTCTCCGCGCTCGCGCCCCAATTCGCCGTCTTCGACCGCTGGTTCTCCTCCATCCCGGGGCCCACGCAGCCCAACCGGCTGTTCCTCTACTCCGCCACCTCCCGCGGGGCCGTCGCGCACGACAAGCTCGACCTCCTCCTCGGCTACCCGCAGCGCACCATCTTCGAGTCCCTCGCCGCCGACGGCCACGACTTCGCCGTCTACTTCAAGACCATTCCCACCGTGCTCTTCTACCGCCGCCTCCGCGCGCTCCGCTACGCCGCCCGCGCCTTCCACCGCTACGACTCCACCTTCAAGGAACACGCCCGCCGCGGCGTCCTCCCGGCGCTCTCCGTCATCGAGCCCAGGTACTTCGACCTCACGGGGACCCCCGCCGACGACGACCACCCGGCGCACGACGTCGCCAACGGGCAGCGCCTCGTCAAGGACGTGTACGAGGCGCTCCGGGCCAGCCCGCAGTGGAACCAGACGCTGCTCATCGTCACCTACGACGAGCACGGCGGCTTCTACGACCACGTCGCCACGCCCACCGCCGGCGTGCCCAGCCCCGACGGCATCCGTGGCCCGCCGCCCTTCTTCTTCAAGTTCGACCGCCTCGGCGTCAGGGTGCCCACCATCATGGTCTCGCCGTGGATCAAGAAGGGCACCGTCGTCGGCCGCGCCGTCGGGCCCACGGACACCTCCGAGTTCGAGCACTCCTCCATCCCGGCCACCATCAAGAAGATCTTCAACCTCTCGTCCGATTTCCTCACCAAGAGAGACGCGTGGGCCGGTACCTTCGACCACATCTTCACCGAGCTCGACCAACCAAGAACAGATTGCCCAGGTATACATACCAGGGAGGAACTCATCCTCCATCCGAATTCTGTTCACCAACAACAACTCAACATCGTGCTCGATCTGGCACTAAATTTGATTCAAGACATGAAAACAATCCACGGTTTTTAGTTATAAAATGATGAACTTTTCATCGAATAAATCGTACGATGCAATTCGAGGCTCGATCAACTTCTCAGGTTACCCTTTGTTACTTTCAGAGACATTACCAGAGGTGCCATTTGAGAGACCAACTCCACCCAAAGAACACGGCTGGCTCTCAGATTTCCAGCGGGAGCTCGTCGAGCTCGCGAGCTTCCTAAACGGCGACTACATGCTGACGAGCCTTGCGCAGGAGAACCGGAAGAAGAAGATGACAGTAAAGCAGGCCGATGCGTACGTGCGGCGAGCCATCACGAGCTTTCTGCAGGCGAGCAAGCAGGCGGTGCGGTTGGGCGCAAACGAATCTGCCATTGTGACAATGAGGTCGTCTCTAACAAGCAAGAGCACACGCTCATCAAGCCCTTGAGTCGATTCAGTCTGCTAATACATATAACTAGTGAACAGATGGATTTGAGTCCACGGTCTAATGTATATTGCCTCTGAAATGTTTATAGCTGAATAGGGAGCTAGCAGAGCCTTTTTAAATATAACTTTTGTTTCTCTTGTCCCATATTACCAATGTAGTATAAGAGCATATCCAAGAGACTAGCTAAATAGCTTGTTAAGGTAAATTTTAGCTATTTAATAGCATAATAGATTTCCAACAGACTAGTCATTTAACTTTCTAATCTATTTGGCTCTCTAAATTAACTCCCTCACTAGCTAAATTTGGCTAGCAACTATCGTTAGCCAAACTAACTTGCATGTTGGAGAGTCTGTTGGAATGAGATATTATATATAGAGTTTGATATTTATGGAGATACAAATAAAAAGTTAAATAGAGAGTCAAAAATAAAGAGTCTCTTGAAGATGCTCTAAGAGTTTTCTGTTGACCTCAAATGTAGATCTGCAACCTCATTTTGATCTTGGATTCACGTTTTGGAGGGACACACGGAAGTGTTACATATATGGTTTTTAGATAATGAAATGCAACATGGAGTGTTATATATCACAAATTGAATACTTTTGGTGATTTACTTGTTAGTTTTTTTTTGATGAGTTTCTTGTATGTTGTGTCAACAATGCTGGTTCAATATGAACAGGTAATTAAGCCGTTAGTTGAGTTGTTAGTTGGATCGATTTTAATCAAATGTGAGCAAGTAGTGCGCCAAGTTGTGTTATAGACTCATGGGCTGTTTGGTGCATGGCCTAAGCCACCACGGCGCGCCACAGTTTTGCCGCCGCAGGTGAGGCGGCCGAATTTCGGCCGCCGCGGCTTAGCGCTGGACGCCACGCACCAAACTACAGAATGTGTGAGATACCTTTTTAGTTGTATAGATTTAGGACTGGTTTTCCTTTAAAAAGCTAACCTGACATTTGGCCTTTTTTCTTTCCTGGACTAATAAAATCACACACACACAACTTTTACCATCCTTTCTAACAAAAGGAAAGTTTCTTGTTTGTCTTTTACAAGCAGGACAGGGCGTTTGGTAACGCAGTTCCATGTGCATCTCTCACACAGATAGATCTGAAATGATGCGGAGAGACGCGCATGATGGGATCACGTTTTAGCGTTCTTTCTCCATGAGATGGGAGTGCCAATGTGTCATGGTCTATACGGACCAAATAGCCTGTTGGGCTTTTTGAAATCCCAAGAGACCTTTGGTAAAGCATGGTTAGTTAAGGCCCTCTGTGAAACGTAGGGATTTCAGAGAAACCATATATAATTTTCACATGAATTAGTTTATTTAAAAAAACACAGAAAACGGGAAAAATCTCGTATTCTAAAGGGGTAGGGTCTGTCTGCGCCGATTGTCATGTGGGATCTCGTTATTTAGAAGAGCATTATTTGCTAAACCTAATGAAATTGTCTAAGAAAAGATATAGTTTCTACTAATAACGACACCAAAGTTATAACCAAATTAGTGTGTGGTCCAATTCAATAAGAAAGCCAAGATGGTGGCCGTTCCTGACTTTTCAGGGGCCCAGTGCGAAATCCGATATGTAGGACCCATCCACAGACAAATATATATAATATATAATTATACATATAATATCAAATATTTGACGTACAAAAATTATTATGTATTGTTTTGATGTTTATAAGATAACAAATGTAAAATATAGCAAAAAACACGTGCTTGTTATCTGATATCATTAAAAATATCTTATAACATTTTGTGATACAAAGTCATCGCTTATATCATTGAGATCAATCTCATCCAACTACTTTTTTCGATATATAGAATGCCAAGCCATTTAACATCTCTTGAGTTATTGTTGATCATAAATAGAATAGATAGGTTTAATAGGAAAAAGTGCTAGCGTCCAATGGCTAGGGGCCCTCTGTTTTTGGGGGCCCGGTGCGGTCGCACCCTCCGCACCCCCTCAGGGCCGACCCCGTGTGTAGAGATGTTATGAGACTTTAGTCCCATATCGTCCATCTAGATAGCAGTACGTGTGAGTGTTCCCTACTTTTCACATTAGACAAATAAAGGGCTATGTAGACAGCCACACGCGTGCGCTCGCTCGCATTTTATTTATTGTGTGACTTGTGACGATGCGCGACCGCGTCGTGACGTGACGTGTTCTAAACTGGTTTAATATTTGTCTTTTATTTATTTGGTTATCAAATATCACACCTAGACTGTCACGTCAACCAGGAATAACGAGCACACACACTACGTGCGAGATCTCTAGGCGATTGCACGTAGCGATATTCCAGTGGGCGTTCCTGGAATTTAGCAGATCAAATCAAGGGGTTGCGGCGGCCCATCTATAAAGGGTAGATGTCCTTCAGTCGGAGGACATATGCGAATAGCAACCGACTCGTCCTCTTCTTCTCAATTCTCTGCGCCGTCGCTTCACTGCCCTGTCGTCCCTTCGTCTGTCGTGCAGCAGATCAAGGGAGAGCGATGGCTCCGAACCACCGCCGGCGTTTCCACGACCTGCACGAGTGCGGCGAATCAGGTATCTGGGAAGTGCTTCGTGCACGTCCGCTCAAGTTCCTCTACAAAACTCGTGGAAATCATAGTGAGTAAATCTGCAGTTTCAGTTTGTTGCAATGACGGTAGATCTGAATTTTCGTTTTATGCTGCATTATCAAATTAATCTTAAACCTGTTAATTTTCCAACATGGGATGGGAGCGGGGACGCGAAACAGATAGCGAGGAAAGCTGGGTTGTTGAGACTCTGTCGCAGGCCAGGCCAGGCCAGCAACGCTGATTTGAGTGTTTTGGATAAACATGTAGCCACTATCCCGCCAAACTCGAACAACCTTTTTCTTCCATATAACTTCACACCAATTTAACCGTGGTGCCCTTTCTTCGAAAACCACAAACTCCAGATAGCAGATTGATCGCAACGCTTCGCTTCGCTGAAGGTGGATAGCCGCCAAAGCGCACGCACAAGGGAGGACGGCGCAAGGCTCGACGCAGCGACGCAGGAGGTGCACTTCCTTCCGTTCAACTTCAACCCCGTCGACAAGTGCATGGCGCTCACCGCCTACATCGACGTCGGCAGGTGTCACCGCGTCAGCAACAAGGGCGCTCCAGAGCAGATCATGACCCTGCGCAAGTGCCAAGAGGATGTCACGAACAAGGTGGACGCCACCATCGACAAGCATGCTGAGTGAGGCCTCGCCGTCGCCAGACAGGTAGGTGTTCAGATCGATCTTGAACACGCATGCATGCATGACACTTGTCACGGTACATTAATTATAGGAAGTGACGGAGAAGCACAGCAAGGACGACTGTCACACCCGGGTTTTGGGGCACCAAGACCCGGGCGCGAACAATCACCAGGTGCTGGGACCAAGTCTCACACATGATGAATCATGGCACAGGATCGAATGTCACAACTTTACTATATAATAGGAGTTCTATATAGAATAAATAATTACATTATAAAGAGACAACGGTCCAGCAACCCAAAGTTGACTGGGAGACGACGGCCTAGACCTCTCACGTACTCGTCATAGCATCCTCCACGCGCCTCATCCTGTGGTACCTGTTCTTGACCTGTGGGGGGTGTGAGACAGCAAGAGTGAGCTCACATACGTTCATAGCTCAACAAGTTGTGGGGAATACTGTGTATGAACTCGCCAAAGGTGGGAGCTGAGAGCACCTAGAGGGGGGTGAATAGGTGATCCTGTAAAAACTTAAACTTAAAGCCACAAAAACTTGATTAAGCGTTAGCACAATAAGGCCAAGTGGCTAGAGAGGAGTTCTTGCAAAACACAACAACCACAAGAGGATCAACACAGATAGACACAGTGGTTTATCCCGTGGTTCGGCCAAGTACAAAACTTGCCTACTCCACGTTGTGGCGTCCCAACGGACGAGGGTTGCAATCAACCCTTCTCAAGCGGTCCAAAGACCCACTTGAATACCACGGTGTTTTGCTTTGTTTACTTTATCCCGCTGACGAGGAATCTCCACAACTTGGAGTCTCTCGCCCTTACACTTTGATGATCACAAAGAAGCACGGAGTAAGGGAGGGATGAGCAACGCACACAAGACACAAAATCAGAGCGACAACACGCACACAAGTCGCAACAAGAGCTCACAACACAACCCGACGAGTTCACAACTCAAATAGAGCTCTAGTTGCTATCACAAAGAATCAAATGCGCGGAATCGAGGTCTTGGTGCTTAGGAATGCTTTTAGAATGCTTGGTGTCCTCCTCCATGCGCCTAAGGGTCCCTTTTATAGTCCCAAGGTAGCTAGGAGCCGTTGAGAGCATTCTAGGAAGGCAATTCTTGCCTTTAGTCGCCTGGCGCACCGGAAAGTCCGGTGCACCACCGGACACTGTCCGGTGCGGATTTCTTTCCTTCTTTGGCGAAGCTGACCGTTGGAGATTCAGAGCCGTTGGCGCACTGGACACTGTCCGGTGCCCCCTTATGACCGTTGGCTCGGCCACGCGTCACGCACGGAATTCTCGGCCGACCGTTGGCCCGGCTGACTGTTGGCTCACCGGATAGTCCGGTGCACCACCGGACAGTCCGGTGAATTATAGTCGTACGCCGTTAATCATCTCCCGAGAGCGACGAGTTCGCCTATGAATGGCTCACCGGACAGTCCGGTGCACCACCGGACAGTCCGGTGATTTATAGCCGTACACCGCCGTCGAAGTCCCGAGAGCAGCAAGTTCGCCAGAGCCAGCCTGGCGCACCGGACACTGTCTGGTGCACCACCGGACACTGTCCGGTGCACCCAGACTGAGCAGACTTTAGCTGAACGAGCTAAGTCATCTCAAAATTGATTTCTCCTATTTCCAGCACTTAGACACAACACATTAGCTTTCAAAACAATGTACTAAGTGTAGAAACATACCTTTAATCTTGATTTGCACTTAGTCCATCACTTGTCATAGATTAACACCTAAGCACTTGTGTTGGACACTAAATCACCAAAATAATTAGAAATGGCCCAAGGGCACATTTCCCTTTCAATCTCCCCCTTTTTGGTGATTTATGCCAACACAACACAAAGCAACTAGAACAAGTGCAACATCAATGCAAATAAGAACACAAATTGTTTTGATTCAACTTTGGCATATTTGGATCATACTTTGCCACCACTTGGTTTGTTTTTGCAAATCAAACTCAATTTCCTATCTCTAAATCAAACACACTTGTAGAGCCATAAAGAGAGGTATTCCAAGAGAAATTGATCAAAGATTTCAAAAACTCCCCCTTTTTCCCATAATCAACCATTCTCCCCACAAGAGGCCAACTTTTAACAAGAGAGACAATAAGAGAGTTTTGACAAACCAAAAGCTCTATTCTACTATTTTCAAAATTTCTCAAGTGGTAGCTGATCCATTTATTGCTTTGGCCTTATTTTCTCCCCTTTGGCATCAAGCACCAAAACAGGATCAATTTTGGCCTTAGAACCCCATTGCCTCACCAAAATCTTCAAATAAGTATATAAAGGCAATAAGAGTACATGAGATGAACTTGGAATTAGTTACCCTCTCATCGGAGTGCAGTGGAAGTCTTTCATGGTCCAAGTCCACCTTTTCCCTTTCAAACCTCCTTTGAGACTAAATCAAGCAAACTCAAGCACACGATTAGTCTCAAAGGGTCAAGTTGTAGCACATCTCCCCCGAAATATGTGCATCACTCACACATGGACTTTTGAGGTCCGGGGAGTGTATGTACAACTTGAGCACCATAAATAAACAACAAAATGCATCAGGAACATGATCAAAGCATAATACACATGTATGCTACAAATCAATCCAAGTTCTGCGAATCTAAGACATTTAGCTCACTACGCAGCCTGCAAAAGGTCTTCTCATCTAAAGGCTTGGTAAAGATATCGGCTAGCTGGTTCTCGGTGCTAATATAAAACACTTCGATATCTCCCTTTTGCTGGTGGTCTCTCAAAAAGTGATGCCGGATGTCAATGTGCTTTGTGCGGCTGTGCTCAACAGGATTTTTCGCTATGCGGATAACACTCTCATTGTCACATAGGAGTGGGACTTTGCTCAGATTGTAGCCAAAGTCCCGGAGGGTTTGCCTCATCAAAAGTAGTTGCGCGCAACACTGTCCTGCGGCAACATACTCGGCCTCAGCGGTGGATAGGGCAACGGAGGTTTGTTTCTTAGAATTCCATGACACCAAGGACCTTCCTAAGACTTGGCACGTCCCCGATGTACTCTTCCTATCGACCTTACATCCAGCATAGTCGGAGTCTGAATATCCAATCAAGTCAAAGTTAGACCCCTTTGGATACCAGATTCCGAAGCAAGGCGTAGCGACTAAATATCTAAGAATTCGCTTCACGGCCACTAAGTGACACTCCCTTGGATCGGATTGAAATCTAGCACACATGCATACGCTAAGCATAATATCCGGTCTACTAGCACATAAATAAAGTAAAGACCCTATCATTGACCGATATGCCTTTTGATCAACGGAATTACCTCCTTTGTTGAGGTCGGTGTGTCCGTCAGTTCCCATCGGAGTCTTTGCGGGCTTGGCGTCCTTCATCCCAAACCGCTTTAGCAAGTCTTGCGTGTACTTCGTTTGGGAGATGAAGGTGCCATCCTTGAGTTGCTTCACTTGGAACCCAAGGAAGTAGTTCAACTCGCCCATCATCGACATCTCGAATTTCTGCGTCATCACCCTGCTAAACTCTTCACAAGACTTTTGATTAGTAGAACCAAATATTATGTCATCGACATAAATTTGGCACACAAAAAGATCACCATCGCAAGTCTTAGTGAAGAGAGTTGGATCGGCTTTCCCAACTTTGAAAGCATTAGCAATTAAAAAGTCTCTAAGGCATTCATACCATGCTCTTGGGGCTTGCTTAAGTCCATAGAGCGCCTTAGAGAGCTTACATACGTGGTCGGGGTACCGTTCATCCTCAAAGCCAGGGGGTTCCTCCACGTACACCTCCTCCTTGATTGGCCCGTGAGGAAAGCGCTCTTTACATCCATTTGGAACAACCTGAAAGAATGGTGAGCGGCATATGCTAGCAATATACGAATAGACTCTAGCCTAGCCACAGGAGTAAAAGTCTCCTCAAAGTCCAAACCTGCGACTTGGGCATAACCTTTTGCCACAAGTCGAGCCTTGTTCCTCGTCACCACCCCATGCTCGTCCTGTTTGTTGCGGAACACCCACTTGGTTCCCACAACATTTTGCTTAGGACGAGGCACCAGTGTCCAAACTTCATTACGCTTGAAGTTGTTGAGCTCCTCCTGCATGGCCAACACCTAGTCCGGATCTAGCAAGGCCTCTTCTACCCTGAAAGGCTCAATAGAAGAGACAAAGGAGTAATGCTCACAAAAATTAACTAATCTAGAACGAGTAGTTACTCCCTTGCTAATGTCACCCAAAATTTGGTCAACGGGATGATTCCTTTGAATCGTCGCTCGAACTTGGGTTGGAGGTGCCGGTTGTGCTTCTTCCTCCATCACATGATCATCTTGTGCTCCCCCTTGATCACACGCCTCTTCTTGATGAACCTGTTCATCGTCTTGAGTTGGGGGATGCACCATTGTTGAGGAAGAAGGTTGATCTTGCTCCGATTGTTCCTGTGGTCGCACATCGCCAATTGCCATGGTGCGTATTGCGGCCGTTGGAACGTCTTCTTCATCTACATCATCAAGATCAACAACTTGCTCTCTTGGAGAGCCATTAGTCTCATCAAATACAACGTTGCTAGAGACTTCAACCAAACCCGATGATTTGTTGAAGACTCTATACGCCTTTGTATTTGAGTCATAACCTAACAAAAACCCTTCTATAGCTTTGGGAGCAAACTTAGAATTTCTACCTTTCTTCACTAGAATATAGCATTTGCTCCCAAATACACGAAAGTAAGACACATTGGGTTTGTTACTGGTTAGAAGCTCATATGAAGTCTTCTTGAGGAGGCGATGAAGATACACCCGGTTGATGGCGTGACAAGCCGTGTTCGATGAGCGTCCTGTTCTTCCTCTCTACCGCACCATTTTGCTGTGGTGTGTAGGGAGCGGAGAACTCATGCTTGATCCCTTACTCCTCAAGGTACTTCTCCACTTGAAGGTTCTTGAACTCGGACCCGTTGTTGCTCCTTATCTTCTTCACCTTGAGCTCAAACTCATTTTGAGCTCTCCTGAGGAAGCGCTTGAGGGTCCCTTGGGTTTCAGATTTATCCTGCAAAAAGAATACCCAAGTGAAGCGGGAAAAATCATCAACTATAACAAGACCATACTTACTTCCTCCTATGCTTAGATAGGCGACGGGTCCGAAGAGGTCCATATGAAGCATCTCCAAAGGTCTTGATCTGATCATCACATTTTTTGGATGATGAGAGCTTCCCACCTGTTTACCTGCTTGACAAGCTGCACAAGGTCTATCTTTTTCGAAATGCACGTTAGTTAGACCTATCACGTGTTCTCCCTTTAGAAGCTTGTGAAGGTTCTTCATCCCCACATGTGCTAAACGGCGATGCCACAGCCAACCCATGCAAGTCTTAGCAATTAAGCATGCATCTAGACCGGCCTCCTCTTTTCCAAAATCAACTAAATAAAGTTTATCGTCTAGTACACCCTTAAAAGCTAGTGAACCATCACACCTTCTAAAGACAGACACATCTACATTTGTGAATAAACAATTATATCCCATATTGCATAATTGACTAACAGATAACAAATTATATCCAAGCGACTCAACTAAGAACATATTAGAAATAGAGTGCTCGGATGAAATAGCAATCTTCCCTAACCCTTTCACCTTGCCTTGGTTCCCATCACCGAATATGATTGAATCTTGGGAATCCTTGTTCTTGACGTAGGAGGTGAACATCTTCTTCTCCCCCGTCATGTGGTTTGTGCATCCGCTGTCGATAATCTAGCTTGAACCCCCGGATGCATAAACCTGCAAGGCAAATTTAGGCTTGGGTTTTAGGTACCCAACTCTTGTTGGATCCTACAAGGTTAGTCACAATAGTCTTAGGGACCCAAATGCAAGTTTTATCTCCCTTGCATCTTGCCCCTAATTTCCTAGCAATTACCTTCTTATCCTTTCTACAGATAGCAAAGGAAGCATTGCAAGTATGAAAAATTGTAGAAGGTTCATTAATTACTTTCCTAGGAACATGAACAATATTCTTTCTAGGCACATGATGAATATTTTTTCTAGACATATCTCTACCATGCACAACATGGGAACTAGAAGCAGTCATAGCATATGAATCATAAGCACAGGTCCTATATGCATTTCTAGAATATTTTCTATCACCGTAAATGAAAGCATGGTTCTTTTGAACACTATTAGTCATAGAGGGCTTCCCTTTCTCCTTGGCGGGAATGGAAGCCTTATGACTAGTTAAGTTCTTGGCTTCTCTCTTGAAGCCAAGCCCATCCTTAATTGAGGGGTGTCTACCAATCGTGTAGGCATCCCTCGCAAATTTTAGTTTATCAAATTCATTTTTGCTAGTCTTAAGTTGGGCATTAAGACTAGCCACTTCATCATTTAACTTTGCAATAGAAAATAGGTGTTCACTACAAGCATCAACATTAAAATCTTTACACCTAGTGCAAATCACAACATGTTCTACACAAGAGTTAGATCTATTTGCTACTTCTAGTTTAGCATTTAAATCATTGTTAACATCTTTTAAACTAGAAATTGTCTCATGGCAAGTAGATAGTTCACAAGAAAGCATTTCATTCCTTTTAACTTCTAAAGCATGAGATTTTTGTGCCTCTACAAATTTATCATGTTCTTCATACAAAAGATCCTCTTGTTTTTCTAAAAGTCTATCCTTTTCATTCAAGGCATCAATCAATTCATTAATCTTATCTATTTTAGTTCTATCCAATCCCTTGAACAAACTAGAGTAATCTATTTCATCATCATCACTAGACTCATCATCACTTGAAGAAGCATAAGTGGTATTGTTTCGAGTACATACCTTCTTCTCCTTCGCGATGAGGCATGTGTGACGCTCGTTGGGGAAGAGGGATGATTTGTCGAAGGCTGAGGCGGCAAGTCCTTCGTCGTCGAATGAAGAGCAATCCGAGTCCCAGTCCTTGCCAAGATGTGCCTCACCCTTAGCCTTCTTGTACTTCTTCTTCTTTTCCCCTTTCTTCTCTTGTTCCTGGTCACTATCATTATCGGGACAATTAGCGATAAAATGACCAATCTTACCGCACTTGAAGCAGGAGCGTTTTCCCTTCGTCTTGTTCTTCTTAGGATGCTCCTTGCGGCCCTTTAGCGCCGTCTTGAAGCGCTTGATGATGAGGGCCATCTCTTCCTCATTTAGTCCCGCCGCCTCAACTTGCGCCACCTTGTTAGGTAGCGTCTCCTTGCTTCTCGTTGCTTTGAGGGCGATGGTTTGAGGCTCATGGATTGGGCCATTTAGTGCATCATCCACGTATCTTGCCTCCTTGATCATCATTCGCCCGCTTACGAACTTCCCAAGAACTTCTTCGGGCGACATCTTGGTGTACCTAGGATTTTCACGAATATTGTTCACAAGATGTGGATCAAGGACAGTAAAAGACCTTAGCATTAGGCGAACGACGTCGTGGTCCGTCCATCGCGTGCTTCCGTAGCTCCTTATTTTGTTGATGAGGGTCTTGAGCCGGTTGTATGTTTGGGTTGGCTCCTCTCCCCTTATCATTGCGAATCTTCCAAGCTCGCCCTCCACCAACTCCATCTTGGTGAGCATGGTGACATCGTTCCCCTCATGTGAGATCCTGAGGGTGTCCCAGATCTGCTTGGCATTGTCCAAGCCGCTCACCTTATTGTACTCTTCCCTGCACAAAGATGCTAAAAGGACAGTAGTAGCTTGTGCATTTTTATGGATTTGTTCATTTATAAACATGGGGCTATCCGAGCTATCAAATTTCATTCCACTCTCTACAATCTCCCATATGCTTGGATGGAGAGAGAACAAGTGACTACGCATTTTGTGACTCCAAAATCCGTAGTCCTCCCCATCAAAGTGTGGAGGTTTGCCGAGAGGAATGGAAAGCAAATGTGTATTTGAACTATGCGGAATACGAGAATAATCGAAAGAGAAGTTTGAATTGACCGTCTTTCTTTTCTCGTAGTCGTTGTCGTCGTCCTTTTGGGAAGAGGAAGATTCGTCGCTGTCGTAGTAGATTATCTCCTTGATGCGCCTCGTCTTCTTCTTCTTCCCATCTTTTCGTTTGTAGCATGAGCCCAAGTCGGTAGGCTTGTCGTCTTTCGGCTCGTTGACGAAGGACTCCTTCTCCTTATCATTGATCACAATCCCCTTGCCCTTAGGATCCATCTCTTCGGGCGATTAGTCCCTTTGTGAAGAGAATGGCTTTGATACCAATTGAGAGCACCTAGAGGGGGGGTGAATAGGTGATCCTGTAAAAACTTAAACTTAAAGCCACAAAAACTTGATTAAGCGTTAGCACAATAAGGCCAAGTGGCTAGAGAGGAGTTCTTGCAAAACACAACAACCACAAGAGGATCAACACAGATAGACACAGTGGTTTATCCCGTGGTTCGGCCAAGTACAAAACTTGCCTACTCCATGTTATGGCGTCCCAACGGACGAGGGTTGCAATCAACCCTTCTCAAGCGGTCCAAAGACCCACTTGAATACCACGGTGTTTTGCTTTGTTTACTTTATCCCGCTCGCGAGGAATCTCCACAACTTGGAGTCTCTCGCCCTTACACTTTGATGATCACAAAGAAGCATGGAGTAAGGGAGGGATGAGCAACGCACACAAGACACAAAATCAGAGCGACAACACGCACACAAGTCGCAACAAGAGCTCACAACACAACCCGACGAGTTCACAACTCAAATAGAGCTCTAGTTGCTATCACAAAGAATCAAATGCGCGGAATCGAGGTCTTGGTGCTTAGGAATGCTTTTAGAATGCTTGGTGTCCTCCTCCATGCGCCTATGGGTCCCTTTTATAGCCCCAAGGTAGCTAGGAGCCGTTGAGAGCATTCCAGGAAGGCAATTCTTGCCTTCAGTCGCCTGGCGCACCGGACAGTCCGGTGCACCACCGGACACTGTCCGGTGCGGATTTCTTTCCTTCTTTGGCGAAGCCGACCGTTGGAGATTCAGAGCCGTTGGCGCACCAGACACTGTCCGGTGCACACCGGACAGTCCGGTGCCCCCTTGTGACCGTTGGCTCGGCCACGCGTCACGCACGGAATCCTCGGCCGACCGTTGGCCCGGCTGACTGTTGGCTCACCGGACAGTCCGGTGCACCACCGGACAGTCCGGTGAATTATAGCCGTACGCCGTTAATCATCTCCCGAGAGCGACGAGTTCGCCTGTGAATGGCTCACCGGACAGTCCGGTGCACCACCGGACAGTCCGGTGATTTATAGCCGTACACCGCCGTCGAAGTCCCGAGAGCAGCAAGTTCGCCAGAGCCAGCCTGGCGCACAGGACACAGTCCGGTGCACCACCGGACAGTCCGGTGCACCCAGACTGAGCAGACTTTGGCTGAACGAGCTAAGTCATCTCAAAATTGATTTCTCCTGTTTCCAGCACTTAGACACAACACATTAGCTTTCAAAATAATGTACTAAGTGTAGAAACATACCTTTAATCTTGATTTGCACTTAGTCCATCACTTGTCATAGATTAACACCTAAGCACTTGTGTTGGACACTAAATCACCAAAATACTTAGAAATGGCCCAAGGGCACATTTCCCTTTCAGGAGCTCACGTGAAGTGTAAGGCTTACCAAAGAGGATGGTTGAAGCTGAGCATTGCTTTTAAAGTTGGTCAAAATTTTATTAGTAATAACTAAGTTTAAGTAAATACCAACCCAATTAAGTAGTAGAACAAAAGTAATAACAACATCTGCAATGCAATGCATATGACAAATTGAATTTAGTTCCATAAATTAATCATGTGAGTGTCCGAGCTGCTCATGACCGTGAGCACGGCTAGTATACCAGTTTTACACTCTGCAGAGGTTGCGCATCTTTACCCACAAGTCATGTTACCCATCTGCCAAGAGACGGCCAATCCCATACACCTCTACCGAGGAGGCGAGGCAGGGTAACACTACGAGGCCTTTACAAAGTTCCACTAGCTTCAGAAAACCCGCTATAGTTTATAGGAAGCTCCAATGCAGGAATCCCTCGCCTGACCGCCATCGCAGCAAAATCAACCCGAGGACCTCCCTACACTGACCACTCCCATACTGCCCTTGCCCCTTTCGGGTAAGGTAGTCATCCACTAGCTTTCCTAGTTAATCAGCCAAGGGCGTCCCATTAAACCCTTGTGGTAGCACTGTTATCCCGGGTGGTTCTTCATGTTCCAATTAACATAATGATCTTGACATGAACAGTGAATAATAACTGATAATAAAAGATAATCATGAATAATGTGTATCTCTATACCCAAAACCATATAAAGCAATAGCATGTACTACCCAAAATTCAGTGGTGAACAAGGTATAAAGATAGTCAAACTACGGTAACCTATTAGGTCCCATCAAAATTAACCTATACGGATCATTATGATTAATTAGAACATGATTGGGTAAAAAGAAGTGATCAAGGGCACAACTTGCCTGGGACTTGAGATTCCAGGTACCAACTTGCTTTTCTGTGACACGTGACCTCACTGCTAGTCGTAGCAATACAAACAGACATGGTATAGGCAAAATTAACATCACACCAAACATAGGAATAAACTGCGTAATAATAATCTACGGGTTGCTACGAGAACGTAGAAACAAGAACCACTAAATTTTGAGCTACGGTTAGGAAGTTATGATTTTCCGAAGATCTACTATATTATAAATTGATTAATATATAGTATATGACAAAATATATTTCTAAATAATTAATCCAACTTTAACCTATATCATAACTTGATTAGGGATTACCTTTTACTCAGATTATATTTATAAAGAGATTAATCCTAGGTTAGTAGAGTTAATCTACTGAATAAAGATTGAACACCTTCCTAATTATAATTATATGGAATATGGTACAAATGATGTTGCTACTGCGTAGAGAGTATTTTTATGAAGCTAACGCAATTCGAATGGATCAAATCAGATTTAAAACATGTAATTTATGATTTTTCTAAGATTTGGGAATCACTTTATCAATTTCAATATTTTCTTTTATTATTTTCTGAACCATATGTATTGCAGATATTATTTCTTAAGTTTTCAGGGTCTATTCCGTAAAAATATCGACCTAACCGTAATAATCTTACGCCATAAGTGGACGGCGGGTTGATTAAACCAAAACATAGGGTCTCTTTTGAAAGAAGTGCACAACGAAGGGGTATGGTTAAATCCCGGCCATTGGATCGGGTTTCAGCAGCATAGATTAGAAGCTATCCAAACCGAACCGTTATGTAATCTGAGCTGCCCAACAAGCGATCGACGACCCAGATTTAAAATAGCAGATCGAATCCCACGCGCTCGGCACAAATCAGACGGTCCTGCACGCCCGAGCCCAACCGGTACCATAATTCTAATCGTGACCATTGGTTGGGATCCGACGGTTGGCACAAATCGTCTTCCCCGAGCCGGACCGACGCGACGGCACCCCCAGCACCCGCGGCAGCGCCATGGCCGCACACCATGATCTGGCGACACGAGGCACAAGACTTCGATTCAACCAAGGCCCTATGTAGAGGAGAAGGAATCGATCTTCGGAGAGGAAGCTCACCAGAAATCATCGCATGGAGCCCCCTGGCCACGGCGGATGGCGACCCTACAACGACGGCGAGAAATTCCCTTTCCCCCGCTCGCTGATTCGGCCAGGTGAGACCCCGGATATCAACTCCGCGGCCTGGTGAAGCACCCTGGGCGACCGTTGTGACTCGTGCGCCTGTGCAGACAGAGAACCCCAGCAGCGGCACCGGTGGCTCCCAATCTGGTGAAGTCCTCCCCGGCGCACAAAGAGACCGGAACTCCCAATGCCCATGGGTGCGGCTGGATGAGGGTGCGGTTATATACAGCTTGGAGTAGAACTCCGAAGACTCGATCCACCATAGAGTTCGGATGTTGTTGCGGTGTCCTCGCGAGCACTGCGGACAGTTTTCAGGTCCGTGCGAAGTCCAGGATGGAAGATAAGTCTGACCAACCGGCCCTACACAACAGAGACACAGTGAGGCGACAAGGGCGCAGGTCCACATGGCGGCGAGTGCCCACGGCGCGGCATAAGTGTGAAGCCGGTGTGGGATCCACGCGCCAGGGAACCACCCGTGGGCGGTGCGTGCGCGATTGGGTCATTCAGGTGGAGATGGGCCACGATAGATTCGGCCCAAACAAGTCTTGTTCCCCTTTTCTTTTATTATTTTGTGTTTTCTTTCCTATTTTGTTTCCTAGTTTTCAAATTTGGATTTCAAGTTCAAGTTTTGGTCTTGAATTTGCACTCAAATTTTAATGAACAAACAGAAGAACTCAGCATGAATGCAAATTCATAATTTTATTTATTTATTTTACCATATCTATGAAAAATGATTTTAAATACACCAATTATGCTCACACATTGTATATTAAGAAACTAATCTTTAATATTTATTATTTTGTTAGAAGATACCTTAGCTTAAATATTTTTAGAAGATATTTATAAATGTTTTATTCAATAAATTAACTCATATAAGGATTTTATATATATTCACCTATTTGAAAACATATTTATTCAAGTTACAGACTAAACTTTCTTAAATTACCCAAAATATGATTTTAGGGTGTTACAAATCCTACCCCCCTTAAAAATAATCTCGTCCCCGATATTTGTAAGAAAAGGGATACAATAGGTTTGGTTTAGAATTTAGTTTCTCATTGGGGTTTTGGAAATCAAAGTTTTGTTCAAGTTTTTTTTACATAACAGTTAGTAGACAATTTGGAACAATTGGATATTGTATGTCTAGCCATCTATTAGGTCAGATGAGGTACAGTTATGGCAAGTAGGGGTTGTGGCAAGGGTATAATAAGGAAAGACTTCATCCCGAACTCTGGATCTTGATTCTTCTAGCGATCCAACTTGATCTTTGAATACTTGAGTTGATGCTTATCCTCCTTTGACTTGGTTGGTCTTCTTTGGCCTTTATTCTTGAAGTTGTCATCCGAGTTTAAGGACATATGGCTAAGGATATATGGTTAGGATAGCCGAGGTACACGAGGTAGGTAGATTTGAATAGAGTTTTACTTTGCTTTTGGAATAGATGGGTTGGGCAACCTATAACATAGGCTAGGTTGTGGTGGTTTCACAGGCGAGTTGGTCTAAGACACCAATTTAGGTTTAGCACCCATTTATAGGAATATGATCTAATCTATGTTACCAGTATTAACTAACTTGTTTAAGTAACTTTCATTAGATTAGCTCAACTTAAGGTTAGACTTTGTTAGGTTAGATTAACCTGTCACATTAGATCAAATCTAGGTATGACTAGCTTCGACTAGATAAGACCTCATTATTTTGGATTAGATCCTGATCGTTGCACTATAATGAGATAAGCAAAGTGGTTGGGATAGGTATGCTTATTAGGACAAGATGAATAGAATCTTTTGAGATTAGTTAGATCTATTAAGATGAGATAAAATCTTTTTAAGATAAGATGAATCTATTAACATAAGAGAGAATCTTCTAAGATAAGATGGATCTATTAAGACAAGAGAGAATCCTTCAAGATAAGATGGATCTATTAAAATGAATACACTTTAATGGAGGATAATCTAGTTTTTTTTATCTTATGAATTTTTATTTATATTTATGCCTATATGTATATGCAGATGTAATTGTGGATATTACTCCACAACTCATCACACTCAATCAAATATCTGAATCAGACAAGTATCACAAGAACAAACACTCAAACATACAAATATAAAAAAACAAATAGTTTTGATTTTGTTTCTAAGAGTGGGTCTCTTATTCCTAAAGGTCACTTTAGGCACAGGATTTCAAAGTGTGAAATCCACGTTGTCTTTAGAAGGAAAAGGTAAGAGTAATAAGAGTAAAACAACAATGGATGAGAAAAGATTAAGAAAAGTTTAGAAAAGATCAGAGTAGCAAAGGTAAGTAGACGATGGTTGTCCAGTTCTATCTAGGTTTCGTCCTACAGTCAACATTCCTCTGATACCACTTCTGTCACACCTGGGTTTCGGGGCACCAAGACTCGGGCGCGAACAATCACCAGGTGCTGGGACCAAGTCTCACACATGATGAATCATGGCACAGGATCGAATGTCACAACTTTACTATATAATAGGAGTTCTATATAGAATAAATAATTACATTATAAAGAGACAACGGTCCAGCAACCCAAAGTTGACTGGGAGACGATGGCCTAAACCTCTCACGTACTTGTCATAGCATCCTCCATGCGCCTCATCCTGTGGTACCTATTCTTGACCTATGGGGGGGTGTGAGACAGCAAGAGTGAGCTCACATACATTCATAGCTCAACAAGTTGTGGGGAATAATGTGTATGAACTCGCGTGAAGTGTAAGGCTTACCAAAGAGGATGGTTGAAGCTGAGCATTGCTTTTAAAGTTGGTCAAAATTTCATTAGCAATAACTAAGTTTAAGTAAATACCAACCCAATTAAGTAGTAGAACAAAAGTAATAACAACACCTGCAATGCAATGCATATGACAAATTGAATTTAGTTCTATAAATTAATCATGTGAGTGTCCGAGCTGCTCATGACCGTGAGCACGGCTAGTATACCAGTTTTACACTCTGCAGAGGTTGCGCATCTTTACCCACAAGTCATGTTACCCATCTGCCAAGAGACGGCCAATCCCATACACCTCTACCGAGGAGGCGAGGCAGGGTAACACTACGAGGCCTTTACAAAGTTCCACTAGCTTCAGAAAACCCGCTATAGTTTATAGGAAGCTCCAATGCAGGAATCCCTCGCCTGACCGCCATCGCAGCAAAATCAACCCAAGGACCTCCCTACACTGACCACTCCCCTACTGCCCTTGCCCCTTTCGGGTAAGGTAGTCATCCACTAGCTTTCCTAGTTAATCAGCCAAGGGCATCCCATTAAACCCTTGTGGTAGCACTGTTTTCCCGGGTGGTTCTCCATGTTCCAATTAACATAATGATCTTGACATGAACAGTAAATAATAACTGATAATAAAAGATAATCATGAATAATGTGTATCTCTATACCCAAAACCATATAAAGCAATAGCATGTACTACCCAAAATTCAGTGGTGAACAAGGTATAAAGATAGTCAAACTAGGGTAACCTATTAGGTCCCATCAAAATTAACCTATGCAGATCATTATGATTAATTAGAACATGATTGGGTAAAAAAAGTGATCAAGGGCACAACTTGCCTGGGACTTGAGATTCCAGGTACCAACTTGCTTTTCTGTGACACGTGACCTCACTGCTAGTCGTAGCAATACAAACAGACATGGTATAGGCAAAATTAACATCACACCAAACATAGGAATAAACTGCGTAATAATAATCTACGGGTTGCTACGAGAACGTAGAAACAAGAACAACTAAATTTTGAGCTACGGTTAGGAAGTTATGATTTTCCGAAGATCTACTATATTATAAATTGATTAATATATAGTATATGACAAAATATATTTCTAAATAATTAATCCAACTTTAACCTATATCATAACTTGATTAGGGATTACCTTTTACTCAGATTATGTTTATAAAGAGATTAATCCTAGGTTAGTAGAGTTAATCTACTGAATAAAGATTGAACACCTTCCTAATTATAATTATATGGAATATGGTACAAATGATGTTGCTACTGCGTAGAGAGTATTTTTATGAAGCTAACGCAAATCGAATGGATCAAATCAGATTTAAAACATGTAATTTATGATTTTTCTAAGATTTGGGAATCACTTTATCAATTTCAATATTTTCTTTTATTATTTTCTGAACCATATGTATTGCAGATATTATTTCTTAAGTTTTCAGGGTCTATTCCGTAAAAATATCGACCTAACCGTAATAATCTTACGCCATAAGTGGACGGCGGGTTGATTAAACCAAAACATAGGGTCTCTTTTGAAAGAAGTGCACAACGAAGGGGTATGGTTAAATCCCGGCCATTGGATCGGGTTTCAGCAGCATAGATTAGAAGCTATCCAAACCGAACCGTTATGTAATCTGAGCTGCCCAACAAGCGATCGACGACCCAGATTTAAAATAGCAGATCGAATCCCACGCGCTCGGCACAAATCAGACGGTCCTGCACGCCCGAGCCCAACCGGTACCATAATTCTAATCATGACCATTGGTTGGGATCCGACGGTAGGCACCAATCGTCTTCCTCGAGCCGGACCGACGCGACGGCACCCCCAGCCCCCGCGGTGGCGCCATGGCCGCACACCATGATCTGGCGACACGAGGCACAAGACTTCGATTCAATCAAGGCCTATGTAGAGGAGAAGGAATCAATCTTCGGAGAGGAAGCTCACCAGAAATCATCGCATGGAGCCCCCTGGCCACGGCGGATGGCGACCCTACAGCGACGGTGAGAAATTCCCTTTCCCCCGCTCGCTAATTCGGCCAGGTGAGACCCCAGATATCAACTCCGCGGCCTGGTGAAGCACCCTGGGCGACCGTTGTGACTCGTGCGCCTGTGCAGACAGAGAACCACAGCAGCGGCACCGGTGGCTCCCAATCTAGTGAAGTCCTCCCCGGCGCACAAAGACACCAAAACTCCCAATGCCCATGGGTGCGGCTGGATGAGGGTGCGGTTATATACAGCTTGGAGTCGGACTCCGAAGACTCGATCCATCGTAGAGTTCGGATGTTGTTGCGGTGTCCTCACGAGCACTGCGGACAGTTTTCAGGTCCGTGCGAAGTCCAGGATGGAAGATAAGTCTGACCAACCGGGCCTACACAACAGAGACACAGTGAGGCGATAAGGACGCAGGTCCACATGGCGGCGAGTGCCCACGGCGCGGCGTAAGTGTGAAGCCGGTGTGGGACCCACGCGCCAGGGAACCACCCGTGGGCGGTGCGTGCGCGATTGGGTCATTCAGGTGGAGATGGGCCACGATAGATTCGGCCCAAACAAGTCTTGTTCCCCTTTTCTTTTATTATTTTGTGTTTTCTTTCCTATTTTGTTTCCTAGTTTTCAAATTTGGATTTCAAGTTCAAGTTTTGGTCTTGAATTTGCACTCAAATTTTAATGAACAAACAGAAGAACTCAGCATGAATGCAAATCCATAATTTTATTTATTTATTTTACCATATCTATGAAAAATGATTTTAAATACACCAATTATGCTCACACATTGTATATTAAGAAACTAATCTTTAATATTTATTATTTTGTTAAAAGATACCTTAGCTTAAATATTTTTAGAAGATATTTATAAATGTTTTATTCAATAAATTAACTCATATAAGGATTTTATATATATTCACCTATTTGAAAACATATTTATTCAAGTTACAGACTAAACTTTCTTAAATTACCCAAAATATGATTTTAGGGTGTTACAATGACGGCACCGGCTGTCCGTGGTAGTTCGTCGCCTTGCCCCTGCTGCCCCTTCTCGACCCGCCGCCTATGGAGGACAACGATGGAAGCGCACAGGCGTGGCCTGATGTGGCGACTTCTAGCAAGAAGAAGAAGAAGGAAGAGAGACGAAATAGCGGTGACGCCAATAGGTCACGGAATTGGGTCCCTGGCAGCATCACCGACGTGCAACATGAGCGCCTTGAGGCACTTGGTGCAACAAAGCCATCGTGATTCATGATCGGGAAGTCGCTCATGGCGAGCGATGTGGACCCAAAGCAGGCACACTTGCTCTTCTCGTTGAAGCGCGAGTCGCTGTCGTAGGTGACCCACATCCTCACCCGGACGGAGATGGGACTCGTCAGGGATAGGGCCGGACTGCTCGTCACCGCGTTCGACCGTGACGGCAGGAGCTACCACCTCACGTGCAAGTACCTCGAGTCTAACTCCGGGTACCACTTCATCACCGGATGGAAGGCGTACGTCCAGGACAACGACCTTGGAGCGACCATGCGCGTGGACCTGTGGTGGTTCCAGTCCGGAAGCTACACAACCGGTACGAACTGCGTGACAAGACGGAGAAGGTCCCCCTCACCATGGACAGCGGTCACCCCGATCGCGCCGTGATGTGTTCTACACGACAGTTTAATTTAGGCCTTTTGTTTATTTGGTTATAAAATATCACACCTAGACTGCCACGTCAACCAGGAGTAACGGGCACGCATGCTACGTGCGATATCTCCAGGAGGTTGCACGTAGAGCTATTTTAGGGGGCGGTTCCTGGAATTTAGCAGATCAAATCAAGGGGTTGCGGCGGCGTGTCTATAAAGGGCAGACATCCTTCAGTCGGAGGACATATGCGAATAGCAACCGACTCGTCCTCTTCTTCTCAATTCTCTGTGCCGTCGCTTCACTGTCCTGCCGTCCCTTCGTCTACCGTGCAGCAGATCAAGGGAGAGCGGTGTCTCCGAACCACCGCCAGTGTTTTGACGACTTGCATGGGTGTCGGCGAATCAAGTTTCTAGGAAGTGCTTCGTGCACGTCCGCTCGAGTTCCTCTACAAAATTCGTGGAAATCACTGTGAGTAAATCTGCAGTTTTAGTTTGTTGCAATGACGGTAGATCTTGGTTTTTCGTTTTATGCTACATTATCAAATTAATCTTAAACCTGTTAATTTTCCAACATGGGATGGGAGCGGGGACGTGAAACAGATAGCGAGGGAAAGCTAGGTTGTCGAGACTCTGTCGTAGGCCAGGCCATGCCAGCAATGCCGATTTGAATGTTTTGGATAAACACGTAGCCACTATCCCGCCGAACTCGAACAACCTTTTTCCTCCCTATATCTTCACACCAATTTAACCGTGGTGCCCTTTCTTCGAAAACCACAAACTCCAGATAGCAGATTGATCGCATCGCTTCACTTCGCTGATGTTGGATAGCCGCCGAAGCGCACGCGCAAGGGATGACGGCGCAAGGCTCCACGCAGCGACGCAGGAGGTGCACTTCCTTCCGTTTAACTTCAACCCTGTCGACAAGTGCACGACGCTCACCGCCTGCATCGACGATGGCAGGTGTCACCATTTGAGCAACAAGGGTGCTCTAGAGTAGATCATGAGTCATGACCCTGCGCAAGTGCCAAGAGGATGTCACAAACAAGGTGCACGCCACCATCGACAAGCATGCTGAGCGAGGCCTCACCGTCGCCAGACAGGTAGGTGTTTAGATTGATCTTAAAAATGCATGCATGGTGACACTTGTCACGGTACATTAATTACAGGAAGTGCTGGAGAAGCGCAACAAGGATGACGACACCGGCGGTCCGTCGCAGTTCGTCACCCCGCCCCTGCTGCCCCTTCTCGACCCGCCGCCTAAGGAGGACAATGGCGGAAGCGCACGGGTGAGGCCCGACGTGGCGACTTCTAGCAAGAAGAAGAAGAAGGAAGAGAGAAGAAATAGCGGTGGCGCTAACAGGTCACGGAATCGGGTCCCTGGCAGCATCACCGACGTGCAGCACGAGCGCCTCGAGGCACTTGGTGCTACAAAGCCACCGCGATTCATGATCGAGAAGTCGCTCATGGCGAGCGACGTGGACCCAAAGCAGGCGCGCTTGCTCTTCTCGTTGAAGTTCGAGTCGCTGTCGCAGGTGATCCGCGTCCTCACCCGGACGGAGATGGGACTCGTCAGAGATAGGGCCGGGTTGCTCGTCATCGCGTTCGACCGCGATGGCAGGAGCTACCACCTCACGTGCAAGTACCTCGAGTCTAACTTCGGGTTCCGTTTCATCGCTGGATGGAAGGCGTACATCCAGGACAACGGCCTTGGAGCGGCCATGCGTGTGGACCTATGGTGTTTCCGGTCCCTAAAGCTACACGACCGGTACGAGCTGTGCGACGGGACGGAGAAGGTCCCCCTCACTGTGGACAGCGGTCACCCCGATCGCGTCGAGACGTGTTCTAAACAATAGTTTAATTTTTGCCTTTTGTTTATCTAGTTATCAAATATCACACCTAGACTGCCACGTCAACTAGGAGTAACGAGCACGCACGCTACATGCGAGATCTCTAGGCGATTGCACGTAGAGATATTCCAGGGGGCGGTTCCTAGAATTTAGCAGATCAAATCAAGGGGTTGCGACGGCCCATTTAAAAAGGGCAGACGTCTGTCAGACGGAGGACATATGCGAATAGCAACCGACTTGTCCTCTTCTTATCAATTCTCTGCGTCGTCGCTTCACTGCCCTGTTGTCCCTTCGTCTGCCGTGCAGCAGATCAAGGGAGAGCGGTGTCTCCGAACCACCGTCGACGTTTCGACGACCTACACGGGTGCCGACGAGTTAGGTTTCTGGGAAGTGCTTCATGCACGTCCGCTCGAGTTCCTCTACAAAACTCATGGAAATCACTGTGAGTAAATCTGCAGTTTCAGTTTGTTGCAATGATGGTAGATCTGGGTTTTTCGTTTTATGTTGCATTATCAAATTAATCTTAAACCTGTTAATTTTCCAACATGTGATGGGAGCGGGGACGCAAAATAGATAGCAAGGGAAAGCTGGGTTGTTGAGACTTTGTCGCAAACCAGGCCAGGCCAGCAACGCCGATTTGAATGTTTTGGATAAACACACCACTATCCCACCGAACTCGAACAACCTTTTTCCTCCCTATATCTTCACAGCAATTTAACTATGGTGCCCTTTTCTCGAAAGCCACAAACTCCAGATAGCAGATTGATCGCAATGCTTCGCTTCACTGATGGTGGATTGCCGCCGAAGCGCACGCGCAAGGGACAACGACGCAAGGTGTGGCTCCACGCAGCGACGCATGGAGGTGCACTTCCTTCCGTTCAACTTCAACCCCGTCGACAAGTGCACGGTGCTCACCGCCTGCATCAACGATGTCAGGTGTCACCGCGTCAGCAACATGGGCGCTCCGGAGCAGATCATGACCCTGCGCAAGTGCAAAGAGGATGTCACGAACAAGGTGCACACCACCATCGACAAGCATGCTGAGCGAGGCCTCGTCGTCGCCAGACAGGTAGGTGTTCAGATCGATCTTGAACACGCATGCATGCATGACACTTGTCACGGTAAATTAATTACATGAAGTGTCGGAGAAGCGCAGCAAGGACGACGGCACCGACGGTCCGTGGTAGTTCGTCGCCCTGCCCCTACTGCCCCTTCTTGACCCGCCGCCTATGGAAGACAATGACGTAAGCGCATAGGCGTGGCCCGACGTGGCGACTTCTAGCAAGAAGAAGAAGAAGGAAGAGAGACAAAATAGCGGTGGCACCAACAGGTTACGGAATCGGGTCCCAGGCACCATCACCGACGTGCAGCACGAGCACCTCGAGCCACTTGGTGCAACAAAGCCGCCACGATTCATGATTGGGAAGTCGCTCATGGCGAGCAATGTGGACCCAAAGCAGGTGCGTCTGCTCTTCTCGTTGAAGCGTGAGTCGCTGTCGCAGGTGACCCGCGTCCTCACCCGGACGGAGATGGGACTCGTTAGGGACAGGGTAGGGCTGCTCGTCACCGCATTCGACCACGATGGTAGGAGCTACCACCTGACGTGCAAGTACCTCGAGTCTAACTTCGGGTACTACTTCATCGCTGGATGGAAGGCGTACATCCAGGACAACGGCCTTGGAGCGGCCATGCGCGTGGACCTGTGGTGGTTCCGGTCCCGGAAGCTACACAACTGGTATGAGCTGCGCGATGGGACGGAGAAGGTCCCCCTCACAGTGGACAGCGGTCACCATGATCACGTCGTGACGTGTTCTAAACGGCAGTTTAATGTTTGCCTTTTGTTTATTTCGTTATCAAATATCACACCTAGACTGCCACGTCAACCAGGAGTAATGGGCACGCACGCTACGTGTAAGATCTCCAGGCGGTTGCACGTAGATATATTCCAGGGGGCAGTTCCTAGAATTTAGCAGATTAAATCTAGGGGTTGCGGCTGCCCGTCTATAAAGGGCAGACGTCCTTCAGTCGGAGGACATATGCGAATAGCAACCGACTCGTCCTCTTCTTCTCAATTCTCTACATCGTCAATTCACTGCCGTGCCGTCGCTTCGTCTGCCATGCAGCAGATCAAGGGAGAGCTTTGTCTCCGAACCACCGCCGACATTTCGACGACCTACACGGGTGCTGGCGAATCAGGTTTCTAGGAAGTGCTTCGCACATTTCCACTCGATCCTCTACAAAACTTGTGGAAATCACTGTGAGTAAATCTGCAGTTTTAGTTTGTTGCAATGACGGTAGATCTAGATTTTTCGTTTTATGCTGCATTATCAAATTAATCTTAAACCTGTTAATTTTCCAACATGGGATGGGAGCAGGGACGCGAAACAGATAGCGAGGGAAAGCTGGGTTGTTGAGACTCTGTCACAGGATAGGCCAGGCTGGCAAAGCTGATTTGAATGTTTTGGATAAACGCGTAGCCACTATCCCGCCGCACTCGAACAAACTTTTTTCCTCCCTATATCTTCACACCAATTTAACTGTGGTGCCCTTTCTTCGTAAACCACAAACTCCAGATAGCAGATTGATTGCAATGCTTCACTTCGCTGATGGTGGATAGCCGCCGAAGCGCACATGCAAGGGACGATGACGCAAGGCTCCACGCAGCGAGGCAGGAGGTGCACTTCCTTCCGTTCAACTTCAACCCCGTCGACAAGTGCACGGTGCTCACCGCCTGCATCGATGATGGTAGGTGTTACCACGTAGCAACAAGGGCGCTCCGGAGCAGATCATGACACTACGCAAGTGCCAAGAGGATGTCACGAACAAGGTGCACTCCACCATCGACAAGCATGCTGAGCGAGGCCTCGTCGTCGCTAGACAGGTAGGTGCTCAGATCGATCTTGAACACGCATGCATGACACTTGTCACAGTACATTAGTTACAAGAAGTGTCGAAGAAGCGTAGCAAGGACGACGGCACCGGCGGTCTGTGGCGGTTCGTCGCCCTGCCCTTGCTGCCCCCTTCTCGACTTACCGCCTACGGAGGACAACGGTGGAAGCGCACAGGCGAGGCCCGACGTGGTGACTTCTAGCAAGAAGAAGGAAGAGAGAGGAAATAGCGGTGGCACCAACAGGTCATGGAATCGGGTCCCTGGTAGCATCACCGATGTGCGACACGAGCGCCTCGAGGCACTTGGTGCAACAAAGCCGCCACGATTCATGATCGGGAAGTCTCTCATGGTGAGCAACATGGACCCAAAGCAGGCGCGCCTGCTCTTCTCGTCGAAGTGCGAGTCGCTGTCACATGTGACCCACGTCCTCACCCGGACGGAGATGGGACTCATCAGGGACAGGGCCGGGCTGCTTGTCACCGCGTTGAATGGTGAAGATCAACATAAGTGAACACAACGATTTGTTTCCCAAGGGTCGGTTCCAAAAAACTTAATCCCCATTGAGGAGGCCACAAAGGCTGGGTCTATTTCAACCCTTTCCCTCTCTCAATAGGTCACTTAGACCGATCGAGTGCTTCTTCTTAATCACACAGGTCACTAAGACCCCGCAAGGATCACCACAAACAATTAGGTGTCTCTTGCTAGTTTTACAAAGCACTTGGGAAGATTAGAGTGAGAAGAAGAAAGCAACCAAGCAACAAGAGCAACAAAAGAGACACAAATCACCCTCTCTCAAGTCACTAAGCACTTGATTTGATTTTGGAGCTTGGAGAGGATTTGATGCTTTGATTGTATCTTTGGAGTCTATTCTTTTGCTCTAGTATTGAATGGAAAGGTTGGAATGCTTGGATGGCTTGAATGGAGGTGGTTGGGGGGTATTTATAGCCCCAACCACTATTCCAGTCGTTGTTGTCGATGGGCACACCGGACAGTCCTGTGGTGCACCAGAAATACTACTGTTCACTGTCCGGTGAGTGCCACGTCAGCCGACCGTTAGGGTTTGGAGCTGTTGACCGTTGAAGTCTTCTGTGTTCTTGTGGCTCCAGATAATCCGGTGGCACACTGGATAGTCCGGTGCGATATGACATCGCAGATTGTCTTCTGACTTCTAACGGTCAGACTGTTCCTTAGTCGTCCATTGGCGAAGTTGACTGTTGCTCTGTTGTCTCACCGGACAGTCCCATGAATTATAGCGGACGAGCGCTGAAAAAAACCGAGAGCGGCCAGTTCATGAGGTGCTCAGCCCGGGCACCGGACAGTTTCTGGTGCGCCGCTGGCTGCACCAAATCTTGTTTGCTCCAAACTTTGTAGAATTCCCTGAAGTCATGTTCTTTGTATGTTTATGTGAACTTTATGCACCTGATGAAAACATTCACTAGGCAAATTAGTTAGTCCATATGGTTTGTGATGGATGTCAAACACCAAAATCGATTATAGGAAATGTTGAGGCCATTTACCTTTCAAGATATATGCCACAAGTGGATATGTGTTTTCACTTGGAGGTGGCGCTGTTTCATGGAAGTCTTGCAAGCAGACCACCTTAACGAGGTCGACTATGGAAGCAGAACTCACAGCATTAGATACCGATTCAGTTGAGACTGAGTGGCTTCGTGAACTCCTTATGGATTTATTGGTGGTTGAAAACATGTGCCAGCTATTTCTATGAACTATGATAATCAGACTGTGATAATCAAGATAAACAGTTCTAAAGATAATATGAAGTCGACAAGGCACATAAAGAGGCGTTTAAAATCTTTGAGGAAATTGAGAAACTCCAGAGTAATAGCATTGGACTATGTCCATACGTCTAAAATTCTGGTAGATCAATTTACTAAGGGGCTATCACGTAGTGTGATAGATAGTGCATCGAGTGAAATTGGGCGTGAGACCCACCTAAAGTTTATCATAGTTGTCGGTGTTTCGGACCCGGGGGACCCTCAACCGAACCGACTAGTGAATTTTGTGCCACGTGTCCGTGCCCAGATGGATTGATGCAAGATGAAACACAAGAGGAGGGATGAGGCTTATATTATCTTGCACCGGGGTGCTTGCAGTAGGGGTTACAAGCTTCGTGAGAGAGGGAACGGGTCCTAGGTCTCCGGAGAAGTCTAGTGATGTGAAGAGGAGTTCGATGTTTGAGCGAGTCCGTCTCCGTCGTCCTCCCTGCGTGTCGTGGGAAGGCCCTAGGCATCTCCTTTTATAGATACAAGGAGGTGATCCAGCTGTACATATGGGGGTGTAGCTGTGTGCTAACGTGGCCGGCAGAGGAGTGCTTGAGCCCTGTAGAAGCGTAGCTGGCGGTGCGGCCCTGGGTCCTGCTGACGTTTCTTTGCCTTCGTAGAGAGCTAAGAACAATCAACATCATGGACGCGTGCAGGGAACCATCATTACCTGTTATCGGAGTAATCTAGATGTGACACCGGTCTTGTTCCTTCGTAGCCTGAGGCGGCTAGCTAGAGGAAGGGTAATGATGTATCCCCTATAGCGTAGTCGGTCCGAGGCCAAGGTCAGGTGAGGTTGTGACTCCTCCCGAGGCCGAGGCTGAGGTCGGGCGAGGTTGTGACTCTTCCCGAGGCCGAGGTTGAGGTCGAGCGAGGCGGGGACCTTCTCCCGAGGTCGAGGCCTAGGGTCGGGCGAGGCGGAGACCTTCTCCCGAGGCCGAGGCTGAGGCCTGGAATCGGGCGAGGCGGAGCTCCCTATTGCGCCTGAGGCTGAACTCTGGAGAGACCGTGACTTACTGTTGTTAGTCTTACCCTGGTGGTTGGCACAGTAGTCGGAATAGGGTGAATAGTGTTGTTTTCCTGTCAGAACGATCAGTAAAGGGGCGAAGTGACTGCATTAAATTACGGTCGGCGGTAAGGCGATTTGGCCGAGGTTGCTATATGACAAAGTTTGCCCGAGCTTAGCCTCAGGCGAGCCGAGGGTGCGCCCGCTGCCTGAGAGGGCCCTCGGGCGAGGCGTGAATCTGTCCGGGACTACTGTTCTTGCCCGAGGCCGGGCTCGGGCGAAACGAGATTGCGTCCCTTAGTAGATGAGGCTTTAACTTTGAGCTATGCTTACCAGTCTTTACGATCTGTTTTGAAGATGTTTTCAGCCATGCTTAGGAGTATTGGGGGTACCCCTAATTACGGTATCCGACAGTAGTCCCCGAGCCTCAAAGGGAGTGTAGGCACTCGCTTGGAGGTTCTGCCGGATTTTTTGCAAGGGGACTAGCCTTTCTCGGTTATATTTTGTTCCGAGGGGTGCGCGCGAGCGCACCCATTGGGTGTAGCCCCCGAGGCCTCGGAGGAGTGGTTTGACTCCTCTGAGGTCTTAATTCTTCTTGTGATTCCTCGGTCGTCCTTGTTGTTCCCTCATGCGGCCTGGCCGCAGCCCGGGTGCATGGTCAGGCTCCGAGTTTTTAAGCTGGTTTGTCGACGTGGTCAACAATTTGGCCGTAGCCTAGTGTGAGAGCAGCCCCCGAGCCTCTGCACGGAGCGAGAGGACGATCAAGGACCATCTCGCCTTTTTATAGTACGCCCCTTCGTCGCCTTTCCGCAAGGAGGAAGGGGGGGGGGGAACGCGCCATGTTACCCTCGGTGGGCGCTGAACATGGTGTTTCCGGTGAGTTGCTATTGGGTAATCCGAGCGGACGCCCGAGACCTGTTCGATAAGGGTTAGCTAGTGGCCCAGAGGCGCGCTCCAAAAGTACTTGTAGGTGATTTGCTAGACCCGAACCCATTCGATAGGGTCCGAGGGCTCGGTGCCTCCCTTCGGTGGGATTCCATTACAAACCGTTCCCACTGGTCTCGGAAATGTCTTAGGGTACCTCGGGAGCGTAGTCCGAGCCTTGGCCATGTAACAGACGTACCCAGGGTCATCCCTGACTCTGCATGTTCTGGGGCGGCTGTCGAATCCCTTCGAGGGGCCAGCCTTCGAACACTGATCAGTAAAGGGCTCGGAGCCTGAGTGCTCTGGGGCGGTTGTCGAACCCCGTAGGGCGCAACCTTTGAACCCCTGATCAGTAGGAGGGCTCGGGGCCTGTTTCTTTTGCTGCGAAGGGCTCCTTCGAAATGTCCCTTTTCCCGATCCCTGCGGAGAGAAAGAGAGAGGAAAGGAAGAAAGGAGATATTTCAAAACAGTGTGGCACACCTTTTTTGAGGCAGTCATCATGACGGAGGCGAAACGGCGCCCGCCCGCCTGCCAGAGGAGACGTGTGTGAAAGGGAATTAGGCTTACACCTATATTCCTAAAGTAATTTTGGTGGTTGAATTGCCCAACACAAATAATTGGACTAACGAGTTTGCCCAAGTTTATAAGTTCTACAGGTACCAAAGGTTCACAATACGCCAATAAAAAGACCAAGAGAAAAGGTTGAAACAAAGGAGCAAAGGGACAACCGAAGGCACCCTGGTCGGGCGCACCGGACTGTCCGGTGTGCCACCGGACAGTGTCCGGTGCACCACAGTACAATGTCCGGTGCACCAGGGGACTCCAAGATAAACTTCGCACCTTCAGGAATTCTCAGAGCCGCCGCGCTATAATTCACCGGACTGTTCGGTGTACATCGGACAGTGTCCGGTGCTCCAAGGAGACACGGCTCTGAACTCGCCAGCTTCGGGAATTCGCAACGGCTAGTCCGCTATAATTCACCGGACATGTCCGGTGCACACCGGACTGTCCGGTGTGACAACGAAGCAATGGCTACTTTAGGCGCTAACGGCTACCTGCAGCGCATTAAATGCGCGCCAGCGCGCGCAGAAGTCAGGCACGCCCATGCTGGCGCACCGGACACTCTACAGTACATGTCCGGTGCGCCACCGGACATCCAGGCGGGCCCAGCAGTCAGAGCTCCAACGGTCGGAACCCTAACATTCGGGTGACGTGGTTGGCGCACCGGACATGTCCGGTGTGCACCGGACTGTCCGGTGCACCATGCGACAGACAGCCTTCACCCAAACAGCTAGTTTGGTGGTTGGGGCTATAAATACCCCCAACCACCCCACATTCAAGGCATCCAAGTTTTCCACCTCTCAACCACTTACAAGAGCTAGGCATTCAATACAAGACACACCCAAGTGATCAAATCCTCTCTAATTCCACACAAGGCTTTAGTGATTAGCGAGAGAGATTTGTTGTGTTCTTTTGAGCTCTTGCGCTTGGATTGCTTCTTTCTTTCTCATTTGTTCTTGTGATCAAAACTCAATTATAACCGAGGCAAGAGATACCAATTGTGTGGTGGTCCTTGCGGGGAAGTTTTGTTCCCGGTTTGATTTGAGAAGAGAAGCTCACTCGGTCCGAGGGACCATTTGAGAGAGGGAAAGGGTTGAAAAAGACCCGACCTTTGTGGCCTCCTCAACGGGGAGTAGGTTTGCGAGAACCGAACCTCGGTAAAACAAATCCGCGTGTCACACTCTTCATTCGCTTACGATTTGTTTTGTGCCCTCTCTCTCTGACTCATTATTATTACTAACGCTAACTCGGCTTGTAGTTGTGATTAATTTTGTAAATTTCAGTTTCGCCCTATTCACCCCCCCTCTAGGCGACTTTCAATTGGTATCGGAGCCCGGTGCTTCATTAGAGCCTAACCGCTCGAAGTGATGTCGGGAGATCACACCAAGAGGGAGATGGAGATCGGTGACAAGCCCACTACAAGCCACAGGAGCACTTCATCGGAAGAGTCCCGTACCAAGAGGAAGGAGAAGAAGAAGGACTCCTCCAACAAAGGGAAGGGGAAGGAGAAAAAATCTTCTTCCCACAAGTCGCATCGGAGAGGCGACAAGCACAAGAGGATGAGGAAAGTGGTCTACTACGAGACCGACTCTTCATCACCATCGACCTCCGACTCCGATGCGCCGTCCGTAACTTCTAAGCGCCAAGAGCACAAGAAGTATAGTAAGATCCCCCTACGCTACCCCCACATTTCAAAGCGTACTCCTTTACTCTCCGTTCCATTAGGCAAACCACCGGTTTTTTACGGTGAAGATTATAATATGTGGAGTGACAAAATGAGGCATCATCTAACCTCACTCCACACAAGCATATGGAATGTTGTTGAGTTTGGTGTACAGGTACCATCCGTAGGGGATGAAGACTACGACTCGGACGAGGTGGCCCAAATCCACCACTTTAACTCCCAAGCAACCACTATACTCCTCGCCTCTCTAAGTCGAGAGGAGTATAACAAGTGCAAGGGTTAAAAAGTGCGAAGGAAATTTGGGACGTACTCAAGACCGCGCACGAAGGAGACGAGGTGACAAAAATCACCAAGCGGGAGACGATCGAGGGGGAGCTCGGTCGCTTCATGCTTCACCAAGGGGAGGATCCACAAGCTATGTACAACCGCTTGAAGACCTTGGTGAACCAAGTGCGCAACCTCGGGAGCGAAAAATGGGATGACCATGAGATGGTCAAGGTTATTCTTAGATCCCTCGTATTTCTTAACCCCACACAAGTACAATTAATTCGAGGTGATCCTAGATATAAGCTAATGTCTCCCGAGGAAGTTATAGGAAAATTTGTGAGCTTTGAGCTAATGATTAAAGGCTCAAAGAAAATCATCGAGCAAGGCGCTTCCTCCACACCCGAGGCACAACCGGTCGCATTCAAGGCGACAGAGGAGAAGAAGGAGGAGTCTACACCAAGTAGACAACCCATCGACGCCTCCAAGCTCGACAATGAGGAAATGGCGCTCATCATCAAGAGTTTCCGCCAAATCCTCAAGCAAAGGAGGGGGAAGGATTACAAGCCCCGCTCCAAGAAGGTGTGCTACAAATGTGGTAAGCCCGGTCATTTTATAGCAAAATGTCCACTATCTAGTGACAGTGACAGGGGCGACGACAAGAAGGGCAAGAGAAGAGAAAAGAAGAGGTACCACAAGAAGAGGGGCGGCGATGCCCATGTATGCCGCGAGTGGGATTCCGAGGAAAGCTCCTCCGACTCCTTCGACGAGGACGCCGCCAACATCGCCGTCACCAAGGGACTTCTCTTCCCCAACGTCGGTCACAAGTGCCTCATGGCCAAGGACGGCAAACGGAAGAAGGTTAAATCCAAATCCTCCACTAAATATGAGTCCTCTAGTGATGATAATGCTAGTGATGAGGAGGATAACTTGCGCATTCTTTTTGCCGACCTAAACATGCAACAAAAGGAAAAATTAAATGAATTGATTAGTGTTATTCATGAGAAGGATGATCTCTTGGACTCTCAAGAGGACTTCCTTATTAAGGAGAACAAAAAGCATGTTAAGGTAAAAAATGCTTATGCTCTACAAGTTGAAAAATGTGAAAAATTGTCTAGTGAGCTAAGCACTTGCCATGAGACTATTGACAACCTTAGAAATGAAAATGCTAGATTAATTGCTAAGGTTGATTCACATGTTTGTGATGTTTCAATTCCCAATCTTAGAAATGATAATGTTGATTTGCATGATAAGATTAAGGAATTGAATGATTCTCTCGCTAGCCTTAGGATTGAAAATGAAAAATTAATTGCTAAGGCTAAAGATTTTGATGTTTGCAATGTTACTATTTCTAACCTTAGAAATGAGAATGATATACTGCATGCTAAGGTTGTAGAATTAAAATCTTGCAAACTCTCTACATCTACCGTTGAGCATGTTTCCATTTGCACTAGATGTAGAGATGTTGATATTGATGCTATTCATGATCACATGGTCTTAATTAAACAACAAAATGATCGTATAGCAAAATTAAATGCTAAAATTGCCGAGCATAACTTAGAAAATGAAAAGTTTAAATTTGCTAGAAGTATGCTTTATAATGGGAGACGCCCCGGCATCAAGGATGGCCTTGGATTCCAAAGGGGAGACAATGTCAAACTTAATGCCCCTCCTAAAAGATTGTCTAACTTTGTTAAGGGCAAGGCTCCCATGCCTCAGGATAACGAGGGTTACATTTTGTACCCTGCCGGTTATCCTGAGAGCAAGATTAGGAGAATTCATTCTAGGAAGTCTCACTCTGGCCCTAACCATGCTTTTATATATAAGGGTGAGACATCTAGTTCTAGGCAACCAACCCGTGCTAAGTTGCCTAAGAAGAAAACTCCTAATGCATCAAATGATCATGACATTTCATTCAAAACTTTTGATGCATCATATGTGCTTACTAACAAATCCGGCAAGGTAGTTGCCAAGTTTGTCGGGGGCAAACACAAGGGCTCTAAGACTTGTGTTTGGGTACCCAAAGTTCTTGTTTCTAATGCCAAAGGACCCAAAACCGTTTGGGTACCTAAAGTCAAGAACTAAACTTGTTTTGTAGGTTTATGCATCCAGGGGCTCAAGTTGGATCATCGATAGCGGGTGCACAAACCACATGACGGGGGAGAAGAAGATGTTCTCCTCCTACGAGAAAACCAAGATCCCCAACGAGCTATCACATTCGGGGATGGAAACCAAGGTTTGGTCAAAGGTTTGGGTAAAATAGCTATATCTCCTGACCATTCCATTTCCAATGTTTTTCTTGTTGATTCATTAGATTACAATTTGCTTTCCGTATCCCAATTATGTCAAATGGGCTACAACTGTATATTCACTGATGCAGGTGTCACTGTCTTTAGAAGAAGTGATGATTCAATAGCATTTAAGGGAGTGTTAGAGGGTCAGCTATACTTGGTAGATTTTGATAGAGCTGAACTCGACACTTGCTTAATTGCTAAGACTAACATGGGTTGGCTCTGGCACCGCCGACTAGCTCATGTTGGAATGAAGAATCTTCATAAGCTTCTAAAGGGAGATCACATTTTAGGACTAACAAATGTTCATTTTGAGAAAGACAAGATTTGTAGCGCATGCCAAGCCGGGAAGCAAGTTGGCACTCATCATCCACACAAGAACATCTTGACGACTGACAGGCCACTAGAGCTCCTACACATGGATCTATTCGGCCCGATAGCTTACACAAGCATCGGCGGGAGTAAGTACTGTCTAGTTATTGTGGATGATTATTATCGCTTCACTTGGGTATTCTTTTTGCAGGAAAAATCTCAGACCCAAGAGACCTTAAAGGGATTCTTGAGACGGGCTCAAAATGAGTTCGGCTTAAGTATCAAGAAAATTAGGAGCGACAACGGTACGGAGTTCAAGAATTCACAAATTGAAGGCTTCCTTGAGGAGGAGGGCATCAAGCATGAGTTCTCTTCTCCCTACACGCCACAACAAAATGGTGTAGTGGAGAGGAAGAATAGAACTCTATTGGACATGGCAAGGAGCATGCTTGATGAGTACAAGACGCCGGATCAGTTTTGGGCCGAGGCGGTTAACACCGCTTGCTACGCCATCAACCGGTTATATCTACACCGAATCCTCAAGAAGACATCATATGAACTCCTAATCGGTAAAAAGCCCAACATTTCATATTTTAGAGTTTTTGGTAGCAAATGCTTTATTCTTATTAAAAGAGGTAGAAAATCCAAATGTCTCTTTTATATATGCTATGACTAATGTGTTTTCAAGTGTATTTCAAACCAAGTCATAGATATATTGAAAGGGAATTGGAGTCTTCGGTAAAGACAAGGCTTCCACTCTACTCTACTACTCATTCTTCGCCGTCGCTCCGCATCTTTGGTATAATCTTCACTCGTATGTTTTATTTGCCAAAGGGGAGAAAGTAGTTAGGGAAGGGCTTATATCTCACTCAAAGTATCCGTTTTTGGCGATTCATGCCAAAGGGGGAGAAAATATGAGCCCAAAGCAAAAGGACCGCACCACCACCCTAATTTTTAAAACTAATGATTTTCAATTGGTGAATTTTAAGTTGGTATCTTATTGTGTTCAAAAGGAGGAGCAAGTAGTATTTTCAAAATTGATATCTTAAAACCCTCTTGAACACTAAGAGGAGAATTTATTGAGGGGGAGTTTTGTTTAGTCAAAGGAAAAGCATTTCAAACAAGGAGAGAAAATTTCAAAACTTGAAAATGCTTCGCAAAATCTTACTCATTTACCTTTGACTATTTTGCAAAGAGACTTTTGAAAGGATTTACAAAAAGAATTTGCAAAAACAAAACGTGTGGTGCAAGCGTGGTCCGAAATGTTAAAAATAAAGAAACAATCCATGCATATCTAGTAAGTAATATTTATTGGCTCAAACTCTAAGTAACCTTTGCACTTGCATATGCAAACTAGTTCAAATTCTGCACTCCTATATTTGCTTTGGTTTGTGTTGGCATCAATCACCAAAAAGAGGGAGATTGAAAGGGAATTAGGCTTACACCTATATTCCTAAAGTAATTTTGGTGGTTGAATTGCCCAACACAAATAATTGGACTAACGAGTTTGCCCAAGTTTATAAGTTCTACAGGTACAAAAGGTTCACAATAAGCCAATAAAAAGACCAAGAGAAAGGGTTCAAACAAAGGAGCAAAGGGACAACCGAAGGCACCCTGGTCGGGCGCACCGGACAGTGTCCGGTGCACCACCGTACAATGTCTGGTGCACCAGGGGACTCCAAGATAAACTTCGCACCTTCGAGAATTCTCAGAGCCGCCGCGCTATAATTCACCGGTCTGTCTGGTGTACACCGGACAGTGTCCGGTGCTCCAAGGAGACGTGGCTCTGAACTCGCCAGCTTCGGGAATTCGCAACGGCTAGTCCGCTATAATTCACCGGACATGTCCGGTGCACACCGGACTGTCCGGTGTGACAACGAAGCAACGGCTACTTCAGGCGCCAACGGATACCTGCAGCGCATTAAATGCGCGCCAGCGCACGCAGAAGTCAAGCACGCCCATGCTGGCGCACCGGACACTCTACAGTACATGTTCGGTGCGCCACCGGACATCCAGGCGGGCCCAGCAGTCAGAGCTCCAACGGTCGGAACCCTAACGTTCGGGTGACATGGCTGGCGCACCAGACATGTCCGGTGTGCACCGGACTGTCCGGTGCACCATGCGACAGACAGCCTTCACCCAAACAGCTAGTTTGGTGGTTGGGGCTATAAATACCCCCAACCACCCCACATTCAAGGCATCCAAGTTTTCCACCTCTCAACCACTTGCAAGAGCTAGGCATTCAATACAAGACACACCCAAGTGATCAAATCCTCTCCAATTCCACACAAGGCTTTAGTGATTAGCGAGAGAGATTTGTTGTGTTCTTTTGAGCTCTTGCGCTTGGATTGCTTCTTTCTTTCTCATTTGTTCTTGTGATCAAAACTCAATTGTAACCGAGGCAAGAGACACCAATTGTGTGGTGGTCCTTGCGGGGAAGTTTTGTTCCCGGTTTGATTTGAGAAGAGAAGCTCACTCGGTCCGAGGGACCGTTTGAGAGAGGGAAAGGGTTGAAAAAGACCTGGCCTTTGTGGCCTCCTCAACGGGGAGTAGGTTTGCGAGAATCGAACCTCGGTAAAACAAATCCGCGTGTCACACTCTTCATTCGCTTATGATTTGTTTTGCGCCCTCTCTCTCCGACTCATTATTATTACGAACGCTAACTTGGCTTGTAGTTGTAATTAATTTTGTAAATTTCAGTTTCGCCCTATTCACCCCCCCTCTAGGCGACTTTCAGTGTGTCCTGCCAGGGAGTTAATACGATGGGACGGGCGACTCGCGGGGTATCTATTGCGCGTGCGCGAGTCGTTCGAGGAACGGGAAAACCGTTTTGCCATTGAGTTTGAAATTCACGAAGGGTTCGGGCGAAGTTTTGGGTGGATTTCGCCCGGGCCTTTATATACCCAGAAGAGGGGTCGGCAGTGGTTCTTTACACTGCCATTTGCGCTTGTCTTCTGCTTTTGTCTTCGCAACCTAAGAGAGTAGACAGAGAAGAGAAAACCGCGCACCTCATCCCCTCCGCTTCCACCGCTTTAGCTCGGCGATGGCTGACAAGGCGACCGTCATTCCGCCGCGCGACCCGTGGCCTTTCTCCACCGTCACTATGGAGGATCTGTAGGCCCTTGTTACCGAGGGTTTGCTCCATCCTATCTCCGGCGGGCCGCAGCCTGAGTGGTTGGCCCCCGGGAGCGAGGCCGAACCGACTTCGCCGCCGGGGTACGTGGTCAGTTTCACCCCCTTCCATGAGCGGGGGTTTGGGATGCCGGCGAGCCGCTTCATGCGGGCGCTCCCGCATTACTACGGGGTGGAGCTTCACAACTTCAACCCCAACTCCATCGCGCAGGCGGCTATTTTCGTGGTGGTTTGCGAGGGGTTTCTTGGGATTGACCCCCACTGGGACCTGTGGACCCATCTCTTCTCTGCGGAGTTCTTCGCTGCGTCGACGGACGTGAAGAAGGTTCGTATGGCGGTGCGGGCTGGCGGCTGCACCCTCCAGCTGAGGTCGGGGCGTGCACAGCAGTACATCCCCGCCTCCCTTGTATCTTCGAACAAGGGGTGGCAGAACCGGTGGTTTTATCTCTGGAACGATGATGGGATGCTTCCGTTGTTTTCTCAACGAGTGGTGATCGCCGCCGATGATAACTGGCGCTGGGGGGCCACACGCGAGAACCAGGAGAAGCTCTAGCCCATTCTCCGTGCCCTGCAGAAGTTACAAGCCGAGGGCCTTACCGCTACGGGGGTCGTCGCCACTATCCACCGCTGGAGGGTGCTCCCATTGGCAGAGCGGTGGTTGCGGCTTTCGTAGATGAAGCCGGGGGTTGATTTGGAGGGTTCACGGATGTCCTCGACCCCCCTCTCCACCGACGACCTCCTCAGACGGGTAGCGGGCACGGTAGGGAGGCTGGACGCTGGCGTCCTTAGCCAGCCCTCGATGCGTCCCGACCATGGGTATGTGTCCCTGGTAAGTGTCCAACGCTCCTTCTGTTTTGCGCCGTGTTCCTTACGTCTTTAGTTCTTACTGTTGGGATTTTCGTTCGTCCCCAGGGGTTGGGGAATTTTAAACTCTCCCGGCCACCGGTCCCGGAGGACGCGGCGGGCCGAACCGCGCGTAGGCTCACCGCGGAGAAGGATAAGGAGAGGAAGGACACGGAAAAGGCCCGAGCTCGCGAGAGGATGCGAGCTCGGGAAGCCTTGGAGAAGCATCGTCGGAGGCAAGCAAGGGATGGGCTCCCGTTGGAGCCGTCGCCGGACACGCCTGACAATGATGATGATGATGATGATGATGATGATGATGATGATGATGATGATGATGATGATGATGATGACGAAGACGATGACATGGCGGCCCGACTTGGCCTCAGTCCGGATCTGAGGCTAGACCAGAGGTCGTCAAGCCAGTTTCCAGGAGGGCTGGCGCCACCAGCGTTCGGGGCCGGGACGCCGGGGTCCCGGTCCGAGGAGCGGAGGCGGGTCGAGGGGGTACTTGACCCCTTGGCCGAGATAATTGGGGTGACTCCGGGGGGTCAGGCCGAACCTCATGTCCCCCAAGAGCAGGTGCCCGTGCCAGCCGTACGGGAAGTTGGTCCCTCGGCTGTCGTGACGTCGCCTGGGCAGGCCGCCCCCTCGGTGCCTTGGGCATCCGAGGCGGAAGCGGCGTCGAAGCCGGCTGTGGGACAACCCTCGGCAGCGCCTGCGGAGATCGGGGCCCGAGGGGTCTCCCCGCAGGCACGATTGGCTTTGCCCCGGAGCGGGTAAGTATCTGAGGGTACCCCTGTTTCAGTTATTTCGCTGTGTATCTTGAATTTGCCCCTTCTCCCTTTCAGCAAGCAGAGGCAGGGCTCGGCTGGACTGGACCCCACGAAGGCGCTTAAGACGGGGTTGGCCTCTGCAGCCAGAGTTGTGGCGCGCCACGTTGGTTGGTTGGCCTCCGCGCAAGGCACCCTCCGGTGGGGGGCCCAGGCAGCACGGGCTGTCATGGGGCAAGCCTCCCAGGTCGAGCCCCCTGTTGGAGCGGCCATCATGCCGGGAGAGGCCGTTGACGCAGTCGCGGCCCCGAGTCCGCCTGTCTTGTTGCCGGCGCCAGCATCGATTCCTGTCGGGGCCATTGCTGATTCGCCCGTGGAGCCACCCGTCACCGCCGATGTTGAGATAGCTGAGGCGCCTCTGCCCTTGGTCATCCCTGATCTCCCCATTTTCGACAATGAGGAGGGGGCGGCCGTTGTTGCCGAGGCCGGTGAGCGGAGGCTTGTCACCTTGGCCAAGGAGAGGCCCGATACGTCGACTGCGGTGGCACCTAATGCATCGACTGCAGGGGCCCGGCGCCTCGGTCGCGGGGCACGCAGAACCGTGGCCCATCTTGGGGAGCAGTGGCCTTATCCCCACGTAGCTCAATCCCAATGAGTGGTGTGGGCAGCCGCTCCTGTTCTAGAGCTGCGACACCTCGAAGCCCCTCCTTTCCCTTAACGATGAGATGGAGGAGTAGTTCCGGGATAATTTCTGTGAATATACCGAGGCGGCGATGAGGTCGCTTCGGACGACCATGGAAATCCTTTCTAGGGACGTTCCTAGGGTCTTCCAGGTAAGGATTTAGACGTACGCCTCGCGTGATCAGGGCATTCTTTGTGATATCCTATTTTTCTCCCTCAGGAGCTCGTGGACATGAGCACCGCTAAGTCGTTGTTCATCCATCGCGAGAGCGACGTTTGGGAGTCACTGCGGTCCTAGTGGGCCGCGCTTACTGAGGCCAATGAGCGCCTCGCCCAACAGAGCGTCGAGGTGGCGGACCTTCGGCTACTCTGTGATGATCTGAAGTCGGAGGCAGCGGCAGCGCGGACAGAGGTGGCGTCGGCATGAACGGAGGCTTCGTCGACACAGGAGCAAGTGGCCTCCCAAGCCGACGAGATGCAGCAGCGGCAGCTAGAGCTCGGCCAGGTCACCAGCGAGCGGGACCAATTCCGGAGCCAAGCTGCCGAGGCCGTGAGCTGGGCTGAGGCTCTTAGGGGACAGCTGGCTGAGGTTACAGAGCGGCTAGCCGAGGCGACCGCTCGGGCCGGGACCCTTGTGGAGGGCCTGACCGTGGCCGTCGGGTCTACCTGGTCCGCCCAAGCCATGGCCTCGCAGCAGCGTGCCCGGGCCGAAGGTATGTTTTGCCTACTTTGTGACTTTGTTTTAGCTTCATTATTTTCCTCGTGTCTGAAGAATATTGTCCGGCTGTCTTCAGGGTTCGAGATGGCTCTTAACGAGTCCGTCAAGAACTGCAAGGCGCTTGCCCAGGCGGCTGAGCAGAAAGAGGCCGAACGCATGGCCATGTCTGAGGCCATCTCGGCCTTCTGCTGGACCTTTGGCCTCGACGACGTCCCCTCGGGCAGCTCCCCCTAGAGTCGCCTGTGGGCCTTGGGCGGCCATGTGCACAGCAGACTCCGCGGGGTGCTGCACCACGGCGTTAGGCGGGCCTTCGCTGTCCTCGCTTCCAACTACGACGTGGATTTGGAGCCGGTCAGCGAGGGCTACTGCTTACCCGACGAAGAGGAGGCCGCCCTAGCGGAGGTCCAAAGGCTTGATGCGGCTGCCGAGGGCCCAGACGTGGTGTTGGCTTTTTTTTGAGGTGGAGATCCTTCCGCCTGTGTCACCGTCCGAGGTCAGACCAGATTCCGCCACGGGTAGGAACGACGCCGAGGGTGCTGCTCCTCCCCCTGCCGACACCTGAGCCTGTGGGGAACAGTTTATTTTAAGTATGTGTATGTTTCTTGCGGCCGCTGAGGCCTAAACATTTTTAGTGTCAGAGTATAAAGCTGCGTTTTCTTTCCTCTCGTTTCGAGCATTAGGACTTGTTTGGTAGCAAAATCACTTATCCGGGCACGAGTTACTTTTCGCGGAAGGTGATGAGTGAGGTATCCGTATCCCGGAGGCGTAGGAGTCCCTCGGCTTGGTCGGCCTTGCCGTTCAAGGTCTCTCTCGCTCGTTTTTAGGATTCCATTATCGATATAGTCGAAAGGCACGAAAGTCGTTTGGGTAGAAAAATTTTCCGAGGAAAATTTTGACGCAGAGGGGGTTCCCCCCTTATAGCCCCCGAGGGAGGGTCGGTTTTTGCTGAGGCAAGGCCGATCCTCCCTTGACAGTTAGACTTTTCATTTATACATGCAAAGGGACCGAGATACATGAACGACTTGAAACATTTTAAGGGTAAAAGAGACGTAGTTGTTCGATGTTCCAAGCGTTGCTGTAGACCTTGCCTTGATCATTGGCCAGCTTGTATGTCCCGGGCTTCAAAATTTTGGCGATGATGAACGGCCCTTCCTAGGGAGGAGTAAGCTTGTGGCGCCCTCGGGCGTCTTGTCATAGCCGAAGCACCAAATCTCCCACCTGGAAGCCTCAGGGCCGAATCCTTCGGGCGTGGTAGCGTCGCAGAGACTGCTGATACCGCGCAGAGTGTAGTAAGGCTACGTCCCGAGCTTCTTCCAGCTGGTCCAATGAATCCTCTCGACTGGTTTGGTTGTTTCGTTCGTCGTATGCCTTTGCCCTCGGGGAACCGTATCCTAAGTCTGTGGGCAGGATGGCCTCGGCCCCATAGACTAGAAAAAATGGCGAGAAGCTCGTGGCTCGGCTCGGCGTTGTCCTCAGACTCCAAACCACCGAGGGTAGCTCTTTTATCCATCGCTTGCCAAACTTGTTGAGGTCGTTGTAGATCCTTGGTTTTAGCCCCTGCAAAATCATGCTACGGCGGCCCAGTCCACACGGATGTGGTGGCCTTCGCAGAAGTCAAGGAACTTTTTCTCAGTGAATTGCATGCCATTGTTAGTGATGATGGAGTTTGGGATCCCAAAGCGGTGGATGATATTTGTAAAGAACGCCACCGCCTGCTCGGACCCGATGCTGGTTAAGGGTCAGACTTCGATCCACTTGGAGAACTTGTCGATGGTGACCAGCAGGTGCGTGAAGTCCCCGGGTGCCTTCTGCAAGGGACCGACGAGGTCCAGACCCCACACGGCAAACGGCCAAGTGATAGGTATTATCTGTAGGGCCTAAGCGGGTAGGTGCGTCCGTCTCGCGTAGAATTGACACCCTCGGCAGGAGCGTACAATCCTAGTGGCGTCGGCCACTGCGGTCGGCCAGTAGAAACCTTGTCAAAAAGCGTTTCCTACGAGGGCTCGAGGTGCTGCATGGTGACCGCAAGCCCCCGAGTGTATTTCTTGTAATAGCTCTTGTCCTTGGGCTACGGATATGCATTGTTGGAGAATGCCTGAGGGGCTGCGGTGGTACAACTCTTTTTCTTCACCCAGTAAAACAAACGACTTGGCGCGCCAAGCCAGTCGCCGAGCTTTGGCCTTGTCGAGGGGCAGCTCTCCTCAGAGGAGATATTCCAGGTAAGGGGTCTACCAGTTTAGGACTGGTGTGACCTCATTCTGCTCCACCTTGACGTGCAGGGCCTCTCCCTCGGCTGCCGAAGGTACCTCGAGCTGGGCTAAGGTCCCTTCGGGTTCGGGTGCGTCGTTGAGTTTTACGGATGGTTGATATATGTCTCTGGAGAAGACATTCGACAGAACTATTGTTCGTCTCGAGGCTATCTTAGCCAGCTCATCTGCATTCTCGTTGTACCGTCGAGCAACATGGTTGAGTTCTAGTCCGTAGAACTTGTCTTCCAACCGCCGAACTTTGTCACAGTAGGCCTCCATTTTTTGGTCGCGGCTGTGAGAGTTCTTCATGACTTGGTCAATAACGAGCTGCGAGTCACCACGAGCGTCAAGGCGCCGAACCCCTAGCTCAATGGCGATGCGCAACCCATTCACCAAGGCCTCGTATTCGGCTACGTTGTTTGACGTCGGAAAATGGAGGCGTATTACATAACGCACATGTTCTCCGAGGGGTGAGATGAAGAGCAAGCCCGTGCCTGCTCCGGTTTTCATCAACGACCCATCGAAGTACATGGTCCAAAGTTCGGCCTAGATTGGGGTGTCGGCAATTGGGTGTCGACCCATTCAGCCAGGAAGTCTGCCAAGACTTATGATTTTATGGCCTTACGAGGAGCGAATGAAAGTGTTTCCCCCATGAGTTCCACTGCCCATTTTGCTATCCTACCCGAGGCCTCTCGGCACTGGATGATCTCCCCCAGGGGGAAAGATGACACCACAGTCACCGGATGAGACTCGAAGTAGTGTCGCAGCTTCCGCCGTGTCAGAATCACTGCATATAGTAGCTTCTAGATTTGTGGGTAGCGGATTTTGGTCTCAGATAGCACTTCGCTGATGAAGTAGACTGGCCTCTGGGTGGCAGCGTATGCCCCTCTTCTCGTCTCTCGACTACGACTGCAGCGCTGACCACCTGAGTGGTTGCGGCTACGTAGATCAAGAGGGCTTCTCCTGCGGCAGGGGGCACCAAGATGGGCGCATTAGTAAGGAGTGCCTTCAAGTTTCCGAGGGCTTCTTCAGCCTCGGGAGTCCAAGTGAAGCGCTCGGCCTTCCTTAAGAGGCAGTATAAGGGCAATCCTTTCTCGCCAAGGCGCGAGATGAAGCGGCTTGGAGCCGCAAGGCATCCCATGACCCTTTGTACTCCTTTTAAATCTTTGATGGGTCCCATGTTGGTGATGGCCGCGATTTTCTCCGGGTTGGCCTCGATGCCTCGTTCAGAGATGATGAACCCTAGGAGCATGCCTCGGGGGACTCCAAAGACACACTTCTCGGGATTGAGTTTTACGCTCTTTGCTTTTAGGCACCTGAATGTCACCTCAAGGTCAGAGAGGAGGTCGGAGGCTTTCCTTGTTTTGACAACGATGTCATCAACATAAGCCTCGACTGTTCTGTCGATGTGCTCTCCGAACACGTGGTTCATGAACCTTTGGTATGTAGCACCTGCATTCCTCAAACCAAATGGCATAGTAGTATAACAATACATGCCGGAAGGTGTGATGAAAGAATTCACGAGCTGGTCAGATTCTTTCATCTTGATTTGGTGATAGCCTGAATAGGCATCGAGGAAAGACAGGATTTCACACCCAGCAGTGGAGTCCACAATTTGATCGATGCGAGGCAGAGGGTAGGGAACTTTTGGACATGCTTTATTCAGCCCAGTGTAATCTACACACATCCTCCATTTCCCCCCTTTTTTCTTTACAAGTACAGGGTTAGCTAACCATTCTGGATGGAATACCTCTTTGATGAACCCTGCTGCCATTAGCTTGTGGACCTCCTCGCCTATGACCCTGCGTTTTTCTTCATCAAAACGGTGCAGGTGCTGTTTCACGGGTCGGGCACCAGCTCAGATGTCTAGTGAGTGCTCGACGACATCCCTCGGTATGCCTGGCATGTCCGAGGGACTCCACGCAAAAATCTCGGCATTTGCACGGATAAAGTCGACGAGCACTGCTTCCTATTCGGGGTCAAGCTTGAAGCTGACCCTAACTTTCTTGTCGGCGTCGTCGCTGGGGTCGAGAGAGACAGACTTGACTGCCTCGGCTGGCTCGAAGTTGCTGGCATGCCGCTTTGGGTCGGGCGCCTCTTTGGAGAGGCTACCCAGGTCGGCGATGAGGGCCTTGGACTCGACGAGGGCTTCGGCGTACTCGACGCACTCCACGTCACACTCGTAAGCGTGGCGGTACGTGGGTCCGACGGTGATGACTCCCTTGGGGCTAGGCATCTTGAGCTTGAGATAAGTGTAGTTGGGGACGACCATGAACTTGGCGTAGCATGGTCTTCCCAACACCGCGTGATAGGTCCCTTGGAACCCGACTACCTCGAAAGTGAGGGTTTCCTTTCGGAAGTTGGAGGGAGTTCCCAAGCAGACGGGCAAGTCAATCTATCCAAGGGGTAGGATACGCTTTCCGGGTGCAATCCCGTGAAAAGGTGCTGCACCGGCCTAGATCTCGGACTGATCGACCCCCAAGAGCCCTAGGGTCTCAGCATAGATGATGTTGAGGCTGCTGCCTCCGTCCATGAGGACCTTGGAGAGCCTAACGTTGCCGATGATAGGGTCGACGACGAGCGGGTACCTTCCTAGGTTTGGTACGTAGTCGGGGTGGTCGTCTTGGTTGAAGGTGATGGGCTTGTCAGACCAGTCTAGGTAGACTGGCGTTGCTACCTTCACCGAGCAGACGTCCCGGCGCTCCTGCTTACGGCGTCGAGCCGAGGTATTCGCCACTTGCCCACTGTAGATCATGAAGCAGTTGTGGACCTCTGAGAACTCTTCTTCCTTGTCGCCTCCTTCCTTGTTGTTGCCTTGGTCCTTGCCATCTTCCACCGAGGGCCCAGCCTTGTTGAAGTAACGCCGGAGCATGTCGCATTCTTCAAGGGTGTGCTTGACGAGACCCCTGTGATAGGGGCATGACTCCTTGAGCATCTTGTCGAACACGTTGGCCCCTCCGGGAGGTCTCCAAGGGTTCCTACGCTCGGCAGTAGTGATGAGATCTGCTTCAATGGCGTTGCGTTTTGCTTGTGCCTTTTTCTTGCTTTTCTTATTTGCGCCGCTGGACGGATGCCTCGGGGACGTCTTCCTTCTGCCTTCCCTGAGGCTGCTTGTCTTTCTGAAAGATGGCCTCGACCGCCTCCTGACTAGAGGCGAACTTGGTGGCTATGTCCATCAATTCGCTTGCCTTGGTGGGAGTTTTGCGCCCCAGTTTGCTTACCAGATCCCGGCAAGTGGTGCCGGCAAGGAATGCTTCGATGACTTCCGAGTCGGTGATGTTAGGAAACTCGGTGCGCTGCTTTGAGAACCGTCGGATGTACTCTCGCAGGGATTCCCCTGGTTGCTGGCGGTAGCTCTGGAGATCCCACGAGTTCCTAGGGCACACGTACGTACCTTGGAAATTTCCAGCGAAGGCCTTGACTAGGTCGTCCCAGTCGAAGATCTGCGCAGGAGGCAGATGCTCCAGCTAGGCCTGGGCAGCGTCGGAGAGGAAAAGAGGGAGGTTGCGGATGATGAGGTTGTCGTCGTCCGTCCCTCCCAACTGGCACGCTAGCGGGTAATCCGCGAGCCACAACTTCGGCCTCGTCTTCCCTGAGTACTTGGTAATGGTAGTCGGGGCTTGGAACCGGGCCGGGAACAGCGCCCGTCGTATGGCCCGGCTGAAGACCCACGGACCTGGTGGTTCGGGCGAGGGGCTCCGATCCTCCACACTGTCGTAGTGTCCCCCGCGTCTGGGGTGGTAGCCTCGGTGCACCTTTTCCTCGAGGCAGGCTCGACGGTCGCGGCAATGTTGCTCGTCGCCGAGGCGATCCCGGGTTGCAAGTGTCTCGTCTCCTATGTGCTCGGTGTGGACCGAGGCTTCGCGCATGTGTCGGGAGGGCGCTACGCGATGCTCCGAGGGGCATCCTCGCCTTCGGGAGGCAGAACTCTTGGCTCATCCGGCTGCGGCATTTTCTAGGAGGTCCTTGAGTTCGCCCTGGATACGTCGCCCCTCGGTGGTGGATGGCACCGGCATTGTTCGAAGTAACATCGCCGCTGCAGCTAGGTTCTGGCCGGCCCCATTGAAGGCCGGGGGCAGCCTTGCCCTGGCGTCGTCAATAATACGGTGCTGGACGTCCCGAGCCCAATGACGCGCTCCTCCGGCGAGTGCTCGACCTGCCCACTCTTGCTCGAAGTTTTGTCGGAGCTGCACAAGTCGCCCCGTTTCTTCGTCGAGCTTGGCCTGCATCTCGCGGAGTTGCTCGAGCTGTGTGCCCTGACCCCCCGCAGGGACCCGGGCCATAGCTAGCTCCCGCGGGATCTCAACGCGAGACGCAGGCATAGGGGCATCATCGTTTCCTGGCATGCCGAGGTGGTTGTCTTCGTCGTGATCCCCCTGATCGATGTGGAAACACTCACGAGTTGGGTCGTAACCCTCGTCGTCAAGGTTGTGGCCATCGTCAGAGCAGCCAGAGAGGCAGTGGTCACATGCGGATATGAAGTCTCGCATGGCACTGGGATCACGGAGTCTGGAGAAATCCCAACTGAAGTCGGGGTCGTCCTCTTCCTCGGAACCCGCGGGTCCGGAGGTTGAGACGGTCGTCAGTAGGTCCCAAGTTGACCACATATGGTATCCCGGAAGGTCAGGATATGTCGTTGCGAAAGCGCTTACCGAAGTGGGGTCGCTTGGTTGGTCGAAGCTGAATCTAAAGGGAACAGGATGGAAAACTGATGGTACCTCCTGGTTGGTGGACAACGGTGAAGTTGCATCAGAGATGGAATGTGTCGTTATCTCAGGTGCGAGACTAATGCCCGACAAGTCCCTCGCAAGGGTGCCGGCGTCATCAGTCCGCCTGGGGTTGGCATGTTGCTGGGAAGCGACACCCGTCGTTGTCCCAGGTGCGAGGATAACACCCGACATGTCCCCCTCAGGGGTGTCGGCGTCGTCGACTCGCTCTGGTCCGTCAGCCGACGAGGTGCTACCTCCTGCCTGGCCATGGTCGCTCTGTCTCCTCCTCCTCCGGTGAGGAGGGTGGCAGGGCAAACCCGGGTGTTCCTCTTCCGCCACGGGGAGATGTCGTCGTCGAGTTCGCCTCCGCCGGGCGAGCCGACGACCGTCGTTGTTGTCGTGTTGCGGGGGGAGGAGTACCATGTCGTAGCTACCGTCGGGGGACATGGACTCGAGACTCCCAAAGCGAAGCACCGTCCCGGGCTGAAGAGGCTGCTGAAGATTGTCCATCTGGATCTCAACGGGAAAGTATTGCCAACACGCAGCTGGACCCCTACCTGGCGCGCCAACTGTCGATGTTTCGAACCCGGGGGACCCTCAACCGAACCGACTAGTGAATTTTGTGCTGCGTGTCCCTGCCCAGATGGATTGATGCAAGATGAAACACAAGAGGAGGGATGAGGCTTATATTATCTTGCACCGGGGTGCTTGCAGTAGGGGTTACAAGCTTCGTGAGAGAGGGAACGGGTCCCAGGTCTCCTGAGAAGTCTAGTGATGTGAAGAGGAGTTCGATGTTTGAGCGAGTTCGTCTCCGTCGTCCTCCCCGCGTGTCGTGGGAAGGCTGAGAGCACCTAGAGGGGGGAGGGTGAATAGGTGATCCTGTAAAACTTGAAACTTAATGCCACAAAACTTGATTAGGAGTTAGCACAATAATGCCAAGTGGCTAGAGTGGAGTCTTAGCAAAAACACAATAACCACAAAGAGATCAACACAGAGATAGACACAGTGGTTTATCCCGTGGTTCGGCCAAGTACAAAACTTGCCTACTTCCACGTTGTGGCGTCCCAACGGACGAGGGTTGCAATCAACCCCTCTCAAGCGGTCCAAAGACCCACTTGAATACCATGGTGTTTTGCTTAGCTTTACTATATCCCGCTTGCGAGGAATCTCCACAACTTGGAGTCTCTCGCCCTTACAAAGATGTTCACAAAGAAGCACGGAGTAAGGGAGGGATGAGCAACTCACACAAGACACAAAAATCATAGCAAATACGCACACACAAGACCCAGACTTGAGCTCAAAAGACTATCACGAGGTTCTCACTGGAACGGAGCTCAAATCACTAAGAATGTCGAACAAGTGCGCAAGAATGAAGTGTGAGTGATCAACAATGCTCTAAGGATGCTTGGTGTACTTCTCCATGCGCCTAGGGGTCCTTTTTATAGCCCCAAGGCAGCTAGGAGCCGTTGAGAGCATTCCAGGAAAGCAATTCTTGCCTTCTGTCGCCTGGCGCACCAGACAGTCCGGTGCACCACCGGACACTGTCCGGTGCACCACCGGACACTGTCCGGTGCGGATTTCTTTCCTTATTTGGCGAAGCCGACCGTTGAAGATTCAGAGCCGTTGGCGCACCGGACACTGTCCGGTGCACACCGGACAGTCCGATGCTCCAATGTGACCGTTGGCTCGGCCACGCGTCACGCGCGGAATCCTCGGCCGACCGTTGGCCCGGCTGACCGTTGGCTCACCGGACAGTCCGGTGCACCACCGGACAGACCGGTGATTTTTAGCCGTACGCCGTTAATCACTTCCCGAGAGCGACGACTTCGCCTGTGAACGGCTTACCGGACAGTCTGGTGCACCACCGGACAGTCTGGTGATTTATAGTCGTACACCGCCGTCGAAGTCCCGAGAGCAGCAAGTTCGCCAGAGCCAGCCTGGTGCACCGGACACTGTCCGGTGCACCACCGGACAGTCCGGTGCACCTAGACAGAGCAGACTTTGGCTGAACAAAGCCATCTCTTTTCCAACTTGATTTTTCCTGTTTCCAGCACTTAGACATAATACATCAGTCCATAAAACAATGTACTAAGTCTAGAAACATACCTTTACTTTTGATTTGCACTTTGTCCATCACTTGGGATACTTTAACACTTAAGCACTTGTGTTGGCACTCATCACCAAAATACTTAGAAATGGCCCAAGGGCACATTTCCCTTTCAATCTCCCCCTTTTTGGTGATTTATGCCAACACAACATAAAGCAACTAGAACAAGTGCAATATCAATGCAAATGAAAACTCAAAATTGTTTTGATTCAAATTTGGCATATATGGATCACTCTTTGCCACCACTTGGTTTGTTTTTGCAAATCAAACTCAATTTCCTATCTCTAAGTCAACTTCACTTGTAGAGACATAAAGAGAGGTATTCCAAGAGAAATTGATCAAAGATTCAAAAACTCCCCCTTTTTCCCATAATCAAACATTCTCCCCACAGGAGACCAACTTTTGACAAAGAGAAACAACAAGAGAGTTTTGACAAACCAAAAGCTCTATTCTACTATTTTCAAAATTTCTCAAGTGGTAGCTGATCCATTTATTGCTTTGGCCTTATTTTCTCCCCCTTTGGCATCAAGCACCAAAACGGGATCAATCTTGGCCCTTAAACCTCATTGCCTCACCAAAATCTTCACATAAGAGTACAAAGGCAATAAGGACATGAAGATGAACTTGGAATTAGTTACCCTCTCATCGGAGTGCAGTGGAAGTCTTGCATGGTCCAAGTCCACCTTTTCCCTTTCAATCTACCTTTGAGACTAAATCAAGCAAACTCAAGCACACGGTTAGTCTCAAAGGGTCAAGTTATAGCACATCTCCCCCTAAATATGTGCATCACTTGCAGAAGGACTTGTGAGGTCCAAGGAGTGCTTGTACAACTTGAGCACCATAAATAAACAACAAAATGCATAAGGAACATGATCAAAGGCATAAACACATGTATGCTATAAATCAATCCAAGTTCCGCGAATCTAAGACATTTAGCTCACTACGCAGCCTGCAAAAGGTCTTCTCATCTAAAGGCTTGGTAAAGATATCGGCTAGTTGGTTCTCGGTGCTAATATAGAACACTTCGATATCTCCCTTTTGCTGGTGGTCTCTCAAAAAGTGATGCCGGATGTCAATGTGCTTTGTGCGGCTATGCTCAACAGGATTTTCCGCTAAGCGGATAGCACTCTCATTGTCACATAGGAGTGGGACTTTGCTTAGATTATAGCCAAAGTCCCAGAGGGTTTGCCTCATCCAAACTAGTTGCACACAACATTGTCCTGCGGCAACGTACTCGGCCTCAGCGGTGGATAGGGCAACGGAAGTTTGTTTCTTAGAATTCCATGACACCAGGGACCTTCCTAAGAATTGGCACGTCCCCGATGTACTCTTCCTATCGACCTTACATCCAGCATAGTCGGAATCTGAATATCCAATTAAGTCAAAGGTAGACCCCTTTGGATACCAGATCCCGAAGCAAGGCGTAGCGACTAAGTATCTAAGAATTCGCTTCACGGCCACTAAGTGACACTCCCTTGGATCGGATTGAAATCTAGCACACATGCATACGCTAAGCATAATATCCGGTCTACTAGCACATAAATAAAGTAAAGACCCTATCATTGACCGGTATGCCTTTTGATCAACGGACTTACCTCCTTTGTTGAGGTCGATGTGTCCGTCGGTTCCCATCGAAGTTTTTGCGGGCTTGGCGTCCTTCATCCCAAACCGCTTTAGCAAGTCTTGCGTGTACTTCGTTTGGGAGATGAAGGTGCCATCCTTGAGTTGCTTCACTTGGAACCCAAGGAAGTAGTTCAACTCGCCCATCATCGACATCTCGAATTTCTGCGTCATCACCCTGCTAAACTCTTCACAAGACTTTTGATTAGTAGAACCAAATATTATGTCATCGACATAAATTTGGCACACAAAAAGATCACCATCGCAAGTCTTAGTGAAAAGAGTTGGATCGGCTTTCCCAACCTTGAAAGCATTAGCAATTAAAAAGTCTCTAAGGCATTCATACCATGCTCTTGGGGCTTGCTTAAGTCCATAGAGCGCCTTAGAGAGCTTACACACGTGGTCGGGGTACCGTTCATCCTCGAAGCCAGGGGGTTGCTCCACGTACACCTCCTCCTTGATCGGCCCGTTGAGGAAAGCGCTCTTCACATCCATTTGGAACAACCTGAAAGAATGGTGAGCGGCATATGCTAGCAAAATACGAATTGATTCTAGCCTAGCCACAGGAGCAAAAGTCTCCTCAAAGTCCAAACCTGCGACTTGGGCATAACCTTTTGCCACAAGTCGAGCCTTGTTCCTCGTCACCACCCCGTGCTCGTCCTGTTTGTTGCGGAACACCCACTTGGTTCCCACAACGTTTTGCTTGGGACGAGGCACCAGTGTCCAAACTTCATTACGCTTGAAGTTGTTGAGCTCTTCCTGCATGGCCAACACCCAGTCCGGATCTAGCAAGGCCTCTTCTACCCTTAAAGGCTCAATAGAAGAGACAAAGGAGTAATGCTCACAAAAATTAACTAATCTAGAACGAGTAGTTACTCCCTTGCTAATGTCACCCAAAATTTGGTCGACGGGATGATTCCTTTGAATCGTCGCTCGAACTTGGGTTGGAGGTGCCGTTTGTGCTTCTTCCTCTATCACATGATCATCTTGTGCTCCGCCTTGATCACACGCCTCCTCTTGATGAACCTGTTCATCGACTTGAGTTGGGGGATGCACCATTGTTGAGGAAGAAGGTTGATCTTGCTCCAATTGTTCCTGTGGTCGCACATTGTCAATCGCCATGGTGCGTATTGCGGCCGTTGGAACGTCTTCTTCATCTACATCATCAAGATCAACAACTTGCTCTCTTGGAGAGCCATTAGTCTCATCAAATACAACGTCGCTAGAGACTTCAACCAAACCCGATGATTTGTTGAAGACTCTATACGCCTTTGTATTTGAGTTATATCCTAACAAAAACCCTTCTACAGCTTTGGGAGCAAACTTAGAATTTCTACCTTTCTTCACTAGAATGTAACGTTTGCTCCCAAATACACGAAAGTAAGATACATTGGGTTTGTTACCGGTAAGAAGCTCATACGAAGTCTTCTTGAGGAGGCGATGAAGATACACCCGGTTGATGGTGTGGCAAGCCGTGTTCACGGCTTCCGACCAAAAGCACTCGGGAGTTTTGAACTCTCCAAGCATCGTCCTCGCCATATCAATGAGCGTCATGTTCTTCCTCTCTACCACACCATTTTGCTGTGGTGTGTAGGGAGCGGAGAACTCGTGCTTGATCCCTTCCTCCTCAAGGTACTCCTCCACTTGAAGGTTCTTGAATTCAGACCCGTTGTCGCTCCTTATCTTCTTCACCTTGAGCTCAAACTCATTTTGAGCTCTCCTTAGGAAGCGCTTGAGGGTCCCTTGGGTTTCAGATTTATCCTGCAAAAAGAATACCCAAGTGAAGCGGGAAAAATCATCAACTATAACAAGACCATGCTTACTTCCTCCTATGCTTAGATAGGCGACGGGTCCGAAGAGGTCCATATGAAGCATCTCCAACGGTCTTGATGTGGTCATCACATTTTTGGTATGATGAGAACTTCCCACCTGTTTACCTGCTTGACAAGCTGCACAAGATCTATCTTTTTCGAAATGCACGTTAGTTAGACCTATCACGTGTTCTCCCTTTAGAAGCTTGTGAAGATTCTTCATTCCCACATGTGCTAAACGGCGATGCCACAGCCAGCCCATGCAAGTCTTAGCAATTAAGCATGCATCTAGACCGGCCTCCTCTTTTGCAAAATCAACTAAATAAAGTTTGTCGTCTAGTACACCCTTAAAAGCTAGTGAACCATCACACCTTCTAAAGACAGACACATCTACATTTGTGAATAAACAATTATATCCCATATTGCATAATTGACTAACGGATAACAAATTATATCCAAGTGACTCAACTAAAAACACATTAGAAATAGAGTGCTCGGATGAAATAGCAATTTTTCCTAACCCTTTCACCTTACCTTGGTTCCCATCACCGAATATTATTGAATCTTGGGGATCCTTGTTCTTGACGTAGGAAGAGAACATCCTCTTTTCCCCCGTCATGTGGTTTGTGCATCCGCTGTCGATAATCCAGCTTGAGCCCCCAGATGCATAAATCTGCAAGGCAAATTTAGGCTTGGGTTTTAGGTACCCAACTCTTGTTGGGTCCTACAAGGTTAGTCACAATTGTCTTAGGGACCCAAATGCAAGTTTTATCTCCCTTGCATCTTGCCCCTAACTTCCTAGCAATAACCTTCTTATCCTTTCTACAAATAGCAAAGGACGTATTGCAAGCATAATAAATTGTAGAAGGTTCATGTATTACTTTCCTAGGAACATGAGCAACATCTCTCCTAGGCATATGGTGAATGACATTTCTCCTAGGCATATCTCTATCATGCATATAGGAAGAACTTGAAGCAACCATTGCATTTGAATCATAAGCATTTCTAGAATGTCTCCTATCATGGTATATGAAAGCATGGTTCCTTTTAGCACTACTAGCCATAGGGGTCTTCCGTTTCTCCTTGGCGGAGATGGAAGCTTTATGGCTTGTTAAGTTCTTGACTTCCCTCTTGAAGCCAAGACCATCCTTAATTGAGGGGTGTCTACCACTCGTGTAGGCATCTCTTGCAAATTTTATTTTATCAAATTCACTCTTGCTAGTCTTAAGTTGGGCATTAAGACTAGCCAGTTCATCATTCAATTTGGAAATTGAAACTAGGTGTTCACTACAAGCATCAACGTCAAAATCTTTACACCTATTGCAAATTGTAACATGTTCTACACAAGATGTTGATTTATTTGCTATTTCTAACTTAGCATTTAAATCATCATTTATGCTCTTTAAGCTAGAAATAGAGTCATGGCATGCAGACAATTCACAAGAAAGCATTTCATTCCTTTTAATTTCTAAAGCAAGGGATTCTTGAGCCTCTACAAACTTATCATGTTCTTCATACAAAAGATCCTCTTTCTTTTCTAATAACCTATTCTTATCATTCAAGGCATCAATTAATTCATTAATTTTATCAACCTTGGTTCTATCTAGGCCCTTGAATAAACATGAATAATCTATTTCATCATCATCACTAGACTCATCCTCACTTGAAGAAGCATAAGTAGTATTCCGAGTACATACCTTCGTCTCCTTCGCCATGAGGCATGTGTGACGCTCGTTTGGGAAGAGGGCCAATTTGTTGAAGGTGGTGGCGGCGAGTCCTTCGTTGTCGGAGTCGGACGACGAACAATCCGAGTCCCACTCCTTGCCAAGGTGTGCCTCGCCCTTAGCCTTCTTGTAAGCTTTCTTCTTCTCCCTTTTGTTCCCTTGTTCCTGGTCACTATCATTATCGGGACAATTAGCGATAAAATGACCAATCTTACCACATTTGAAGCATGAGCGCTTCCCCTTTGTCTTGGTCTTGCTTGGCTGCCCCTTGCGACCCTTTAGCGCCGTCTTGAAGCGCTTGATGATGAGGGCCATCTCTTCATCATTAAGCCCCGCCGCCTCAACTTGCGCCACCTTGCTAGGTAGCGCCTCCTTGCTCCTCATTGCCTTGAGAGCAATAGTTTGAGGCTCTTGGATTGGTCCATTTAGTGCATCGTCGACGTATCTTGCCTCCTTGATCATCATCCGCCCGCTTACAAATTTCCCAAGAATTTCTTCAAGCGACATCTTGGTGTACCTAGGATTCTCACGAATATTGTTCACAAGATGTGGATCAAGAACGGTAAAGGACCTTAGCATTAGTGGACAACGTCGTGGTCCGTCCATTGTGTGCTTCCGTAGCTCCTTATTTTGTTGACGAGGGTCTTGAGCCGGTTGTACGTTTGGGTTGGCTCCTCGCCCCTTATCATCGCGAATCTCCCGAGTTCGCCCTCCACCAACTCCATCTTGGTGAGCATGGTGACGTCGTTCCCTTCATGAGAGATCTTGAGGGTGTCCCAGATCTGCTTGGCATTGTCCAAGCCGCTCACCTTATGATACTCGTCCCTACACAAAGAGGCTAACAACACAGTAGTAGCTTGTGCATTTTTATGAATCTGTTCATTGATAAACATAGGACTATCCGAGCTATCAAATTTCATTCCACTCTCTACTATCTCCCATATGCTAGGATGGAGAGAGAACAAGTGACTACGCATTTTGTGGCTCCAAAATCCATAGTCCTCTCCATCAAAGTGAGGAGGTTTACCAAGTGGAATGGAGAGCAAATGAGCATTTGTACTTTGCGGAATACGAGAGTAATCAAAAGAAAAGTTTGAATTGACCGTTTTCTTTTTCTCGTAGTCGTAGTCGTCCTTTTGGGAAGAAGAGGACTCGTCGTTGTCGTCGTAGTAGACGATCTCCTTGATGCGCCTCGTCTTCTTCTTCTTCCCATCTTTTCGTTTGTGGCCCGAGCCCGAGTCGGTAGGCTTGTCGTCTTTCGGCTCGTTGACGAAGGACTCCTTCTCTTTATCATTGATCACAATTCCCTTCCCCTTAGGATCCATCTCTTCGGGCGATTAGTCCCTTTCTTGAAGAGAACGGGTCTGATACCAATTGAGAGCACCTAGAGGGGGGGTGAATAGGTGATCCTGTAAAACTTGAAACTTAATGCCACAAAACTTGATTAGGAGTTAGCACAATAATGCCAAGTGGCTAGAGTGGAGTCTTAGCAAAAACACAATAACCACAAAGAGATCAACACAGAGATAGACACAGTGGTTTATCCCGTGGTTCGGCCAAGTACAAAACTTGCCTACTTCCACATTGTGGCGTCCCAACGGACGAGGGTTGCAATCAACCCCTCTCAAGCGGTCCAAAGACCCACTTGAATACCACGGTGTTTTGCTTAGCTTTACTATATCCCGCTTGCGAGGAATCTCCACAACTTGGAGTCTCTCGCCCTTACAAAGATGTTCACAAAGAAGCACGGAGTAAGGGAGGGATGAGCAACTCACACAATACACAAAAATCACAGCAAATACGCACACACAAGACCCAGACTTGAGCTCAAAAGACTATCACGAGGTTCTCACTGGAACGGAGCTCAAATCACTAAGAATGTCGAACAAGTGCGCAAGAATGAAGTGTGAGTGATCAACAATGCTCTAAGGATGCTTGGTGTACTCCTCCATGTGCCTAGGGGTCCTTTTTATAGCCCCAAGGCAGCTAGGAGCTGTTGAGAGCATTCCAGGAAGGCAATTCTTGCCTTCTGTCGCCTGGCGCACCGGACAGTCCGGTGCACCACCGGACACTGTCCGGTGCGGATTTCTTTCCTTATTTGGCGAAGCCGACCATTGAAGATTCAGAGCCATTGGCGCACCGGACACTGTGCGATGCACACCGGACAGTCCGGTGCTTCAATGTGACCGTTGGCTCGGCCACGCGTCACGCGCGGAATCCTCGGCCGACCGTTGGCCCGGCTGACTGTTGGCTCACCGGACAGTCCGGTGCACCACCGAACAGACCGATGATTTTTAGGCGTATGCCGTTAATCACTTCCCGAGAGCGACGACTTCGCCTGTGAACGGCTTACCGGACAGTCCGGTGCACCACCGGACAGTCCGGTAATTTATAGCCGTACACCACCGTCGAAGTCCCGAGAGCAGCAAGTTCGTCAGAGCCAGCCTGGTGCACCAGACACTGTCCGGTGCACCCAGACTGAGCAGACTTTGGCTGAACAAAGCCATCTCTTTTCCAACTTGATTTTTCCTGTTTCCAGCACTTAAACACAATACATTAGTCCATAAAACAATGTACTAAGTCTAGAAACATACCTTTACTTTTGATTTGCACTTTGTCCATCACTTGGGATACTTTAACACTTAAGCACTTGTGTTGGCACTCAATCACCAAAATACTTAGAAATGGCCCAAGGGCACATTTCCCTTTCAAAGGCCCTGGGCATCTCCTTTTACAGATACAAGGTGGTGATCCAGTTGTACATATGGGGGTGTAGCTGTGTGCTAACGTGGCCGACGGAGGAGTGCTTGAGCCCTGTAGAAGCGTAGCTGGCAGTGCGGCCCTGGGTCCTGCTGACGTTTCTTTGCCTTCGTAGAGAGCTGAGAACAATCGACGTCATGGACGCGTGCAGGGAACCATCATTACCTGTTATCGGAGTAATCTAGATGTGACACTGGTCTTGTTCCTTCGTAGCCTGAGGCGGCTAGCTAGAGGTAGGATAATGATGTATCCCCTATAGCATAGTCGGTCCGAGGCCGAGGTCGGGCGAGGTTGTGACTCCTCCCGAGGCGAGGCTGAGGTTGGGCGAGGTTGTGACTCCTCCCGAGGCCGAGGCTGAGGTCGGGCGATACGGGGACCTTCTCCCAAGGCCAAGGCTGAGGCTAAGGCCTGGGGTCGGGCGAGGCGGAGACCTTCTCCCGAGGCCGAGGCTGAGGCCGAGGCCTGGGGTCGGGTGAGGCGGAGCTCCCTGTTGCGCCCGAGGCTGAACTCGGGAGAGGCCGTGACTTACTGTTGTTAGTCTTACCCTAGTGGTTGGCACAGTAGTCGGAACGGGGTGAATAGTGTTGTTTTCCTGTCAGAACGATCAGTAAAGGGGCGAAGTGACTGCGGTCATTTCGACCTTGCCAACTGAGGCACGCGTGTCAGGATAAGGTGTCAGACGATCCCTGCATTAAATGTGCATGCGATACGGTCGGCGGTAAGGCGATTTGGCCGAGGTTGCTATACGACAAAGTTTGCCCGAGCTTAGCCTCGGGTGAGCCGGGGGTGCGCCCGCTGACTGAGGGGGCCCTCGGGCGAGGCGTGAATCCGTCCGGGACTACTGTTTTTGCCCGAGGCCGGGCTCGGGCGAGACGAGATCGCGTCCCTTGGTAGATGAGGCTTTAACTTTGAGCTGTGCTTACCATTCTTTACAGTCTGTTTTGAAGATGTTTTTCAGCCATGCTTAGGAGTATTGGGGGTACCCCTAATTACGGTATCCGACAATAGTGGTAACCTATTCTATGTGATTGGAGATCCCGTGAATTAGAATGGTGAAACAAGCTAGTGGTAGACTGAGAGGAAAGACCCTTAATAGGTTCATTTCAGATGCACATCTTTCCTTGCTATAAGGTAGGTTGGTGTTTATACCTTAATATGTTCCAAGTGGCTTTGTGAAGCAAAGATGTTGTTCTATAGAACATCTTTAGATGAACATACCTATATGTGTTAACTGCTAGTCACAGTTTATAAGATCTGGATGGTCTCTAGATACCCATGAAAGGCTATGGAGTTTGACTTATATGCTCCAACCAGAGGGGATGCGCTCGACAATCTAGTACTGGTAAAGAGTTTAGATGAAACTTATTCCATGCAGAACTGCCAATTCAAGGCATAGTCCATTGTGCAGTTGTGGTCAAGTGTAGTCTAGATTCTAGGTGGATGTTCAACTTAACAGTCTCCATCGAAACACCAGTATATCAAACGTTTGAGATGATGAGAGCATTTTAGTGTGACTTAGCATTTGGTGGGGATTGTTGAGTTAATGTAGGTCTGGCACATATTAATATTCAATAATAGTCAATGCTAAAGGCCCACTTTAATGCTACGATGTACTAGTACTTTAGTACCACACTGGAAGTTCAAGGGACAATTCAATCAACTTAAATAGGTGGACCATTGGTGCATCTATTAAGAAGCTAAGAAAAGGATGAAGGACTGTCACACGTGCGCGTGCCGACGGCGAGGTCGGGCCGAGGCCATGGCCGTGGTAGATCGGACCTTGGTCCGAATATTCCTTCCTAACGGTTGCACATTTTGCCTAGAGTGATGACCGTCCATTACTGTTGTACATTACTGATCGTTTTCTATGTTATGGCTAGTAATGGACGAGTTGTAAAGGCTGTCAGCTAGTAACAGACGCCACTGATGGCTGATGGCGTCAGTTTTTGGCTGGCTGTAACGGTAGCTCTGATGGTGACCGTTATTGTCTGTTGGCCTCCCTCTGCGCGTGTATATATACGGAGGAGGTGAGGCTGCTTCTGGATCGATAGCACGTACGAACACCTAACAGTCTCAGACGCGTTGCACACAGCCATTCACGTCCCACCTTCTGCGAGCACAGAGAGTGTGGCAGAGCAGGCCTCCAAAATCGCCGTCCGCAGAGCGACACTTGCACGGGTGTGCGGGCAATCAGATTTTTTGGGAGCGTACTCGCGACTGCTCGCTTCGTCAGCTCGACCAGCGCAGATCAGGTTCCTCGTCGTCGGTGCCGTTGGGCCGTTTGGGGGACTATATTGCGTACATATGCCTGTATCGATTCCGTACGACTACGTCGAACGTACACACAAGATGTCTCGTTTGAATAGAGTCACTGATGCCTTGAGCATCGATCCTTCCGCAGGGTATATTCTGTTCTTAGTAATTGTGCATGTTTTACTATTGCTTACTGCTTATGTGAGTAGTGATATACACATGCACATACATGTCGTCACATACATCACTGTAATTTTCTGGATTAAATTAAAACTGAAAATAACTATTTCTCTAACAGCTCGAACCTAATATTGATCTGGTTTTCTTAAAGTTTATAATGTAAATGTTAGAGCCAGTTATCACCCTTAGCTAAGCACAGTCTAAGACTTGAGACACTTTACCACATCTATCCTCGCATGTAAATGTTAGAGTACGTAAAAGTTCACATCTAATCATGATCTGTTTACGAAGAAAAAAATATATATATACTTACACGAAGGTCCAACTATAGCCACTTATCCATCGTCAGTTTTCCATCGTATGTTTATCAGTGCATGGCATAGCACAGAGGAACCGAGCTATCGGTCGTGTGGCTGCCCGCCCGGCGCCCGGTGCCCACTGCCGCCAGCAGCCGATCAGACGCTGCTGCTCAGGCTGTCCACGCTGGTTCTGTCACTCATCTGACATCTCGGGGATCGTCATGGCCACCGCCACCAGCGAGTGCACATATTTAAAATTACACTCATGCACTTTATATTTGCTAATAACTCTATAGTAATCTATCAGGATCTAAATAGCATTTTCATCTTTAAGTCGGTTTTTCTTTTCTGCTATCACGCCGAAGCTCTCCTGCGCACAGCTTCGGCTTCTCACTATCCTTCGTACTCCTTCTTGTGCTTCTTCACGCTGTGGTTTCAACTCAAGTCCGAAGGTACCTGTTCATGCATTATACTTCCAGAAACATCGTTAAATCATGTTTTTGAGGACCTTCGGAAGCCGAAGGCCCCCAACAGTAGCCCCTCGCAATATTAATTTGTTAGAATGATAAATTCAGATTGCGACAAGGACGAAGGCCCTGAGCCGAAGGTCCGAAAAAACACCTTTCCTTTGCTAGAATAGCAACAGCCACTGACAAGCGTGCCCTCCAGCATGCAACGTACCAGGCGTATAAATAAGAGCACACCACGAGCTTATTTGGCACGTTTTCTTGCCATCTGCTCTTGCTTACTCAATTTTTAGCTCTTGCGCACCAACACTTGCATGGCTTTTTTAAATTCTTAAGCTTCGGCTTTGAAAGCACTTTCTCAGCATTTTCGAAGATGTCTGAAGATAAAAAAGCTGTCGCTGAATCGAAGCTGAGCTTTTCTGAGGAGATGAATCTTGGCTTTATTGAATCAATAGTAAAGACAAATGCAGAGAAGATTACTAGGGAGATTTTGGAGGGCTTATCTGAAGACACTAGTGATAGCGACAGCTATGATGTGGAAAGCAGCGGGGAAGACTCCGAAGATCGACCTGGCGTCCGAGCCATGCAGTTTTTGGAAAATCAACTATTAAACAAAGCCATCTTGACAACATGAGGGGAAGATACTTTCGGGATATGTCTATTGTGAGGGCTGACGACGGAGAGAAGACTTGTCCTACTCCAGAGGAAAATGAAGTCATGATCTTCTGAAGCTTTTTCAAGGCTGGGCTTCGGCTCCCTCTGAGCGGCTTCGTAGTCGAGGTTTTGAAGATATTCCAGATTTACCTTCACCAGATTACCCCCGAAGCCATTATAAGAATGGGAATCTTTGTATGGGCTGTAAGGAGTCAGGGCTTGGAGACAAATGTAAAAAGTTTCTGCAGTATGCATGAACTGTTATATGAGACGAAGCCCTGGGGTAAAGAATAGTATCATAGCAGTTTCGGCTGCTATAGCTTCGTTGCCCGTTCTGGCTCAAGCTCCCCAGTACCGACTTTTCAGAAGAGATGGCCCGGAGACTGGACGAAAGAATGGTTCTATGTAAAAAATGATTTAAAGGCACGAGAAGACATTAAAGAGATAATCATGCGCCCTATGTGGCAACGCTTCAGTCTCCGGAAACCGAAGGTAGAAATCGACGAAGCGGCCGAAGAATGTCGCAAGGCCTTCCGCTTAGTCTGCTCTTTCATCAGGACAAGGGACTTAGTTCAATAGCACGTGGCCTACAGGATATGGCCATTGGTAGCCGACTGGGAGATGCCAAAAGAATCCATCAGCAATCCCCATGAAGGTGGTTTGGTTCGACTAAAATATACCTTTAGGTTTAGAGACCAGTTTATCGAGCCAGACGACGACTGGCTGAAAAGCGTCGAAGCTACAAGCGATGAGCTGCTTGGGCTGTACTCCAGAGCAGAAGATAACGCATTATCTGCGACCTTCGGGAACCAGAAAAAGAAGAGACTAAACAGAGTTTTTGATGCTCTTGGGTTCATTTATCCTGACTACCGTTACCCGCCCCGAGGGCAAAAAAGAAAAAGTGGAGGTTCCGGGAGAGATGATGTTTCAGCCGCTCCGAGCGAGCCTGTGCCGAAGAGGAAAAAGGTGAAGGTCCTTAATCATCGACCGCGCTATATTGAACCGGCCACAGTGTCCGAATTTGGCGGTGAGGCCCCTTCGGTGACCGAAGGCAAGAAACCTGCGATTACGCAGAAAATTGAAGAATCGTCTGTATCGCCGAAGGCATCATCAGCCAAATCAGATGAGCCGAAGGCCATTAACATTGAAGAGATGAAGGTTGAGAAAACGAGGATATTAGAAGTAATAAGTCCTTCGACAGAGGTGACAATGCCGAAGGCACAAAAGGATCTTTCAACGACTCCCAAGAGGAAGAGAATGGTCAACATATTAGATGTGCTAGAAACAATAAAAACTTCAAGCTCTACTCCGAAGAAAGCTGCCGAAGCTTCGGAAACACAAATTGAGGCCGAAGCTGCCAAGATCCAAGTCGAGACCGAAGCTGGGCCTTCAGAGCCCGCCAAGGAGAAATCCTTGGAAATCGGGGAAAAGACGGAGAAAGAAGCTGCAGAAGTAATTTTAATTGGAAAAACCGCCATTCCTATTCCCGAAGCATCATCTGAAGCTCCTGATTATATTATACGACATGCTTCGGGAAAAAGATTATCTGAGAAAGAAAAGCGAGAGGCTCAATTCTATGCTCAAAGATTAAAATATCCAAAGGGGGCACTGGTATTCAACGGCAGCGGGGAAGAAGACTTCTTGTACTGTCTCCTAGACAGCAAAGAGATTTCTGTCTGCCGAGAGATGGGCAAGAGCTTCGGGTTCCCAACACTAGAAGATGGGCTCTCAGTGTTATCAAAAGATGAGTTAGCCGACAGCTTGTCATACAATAGTTTAAAGGTGAGAAAATGAGATTTTTGTATTTAAAAACAAAATTTTCCATTTGCTTACACTCAATACCGCATTTTTTGTAGGGCCTCATCCTTAGCAACGCCCTCAGGGCGCAAAAAAGTGCTGAAGATGAAGGGTATACCATAGCCTTAAACAACCTTCATTCTGAAGTAATTGAACTAAGGAACGAAGGTCTTGAAAAAGATAAAATATTAAACTCATTATTGAACAAAATAAAAGAAGACGAAGTTGCTTCCAAAGCCCAAGCTGAAGCTCAGAAATACGAAATCGAAGATCTTCGAAAATAACTATTCGAAGCTAAAGAAAAATGTGGTCTTGCAGAGGCTGAACGAGATATTAGTGTATATTGGAGGAACCACTTACAAAAAACAGTTGATGAACTTCGTGCATCTAAGGAGAGGTGCTATGAAAAGTCTATAGAGTGTGTTAAGAAGATAAAAATTAGTTTCGCCAACGTTGGCGCATTCTCTAACGAAGACGACTTCGTAAGGGGTGATCCTGAAGGCCCAATTGATTGGATCAGTAACGAAGCTGAAGCTTTTGAGGAAGTTTTGAGTGGTCGCGGGGATATCTGCGCTTTCTCGGGTGCCAGGGGAATCGCAGCTATTTTAGAAAAGTCAGACTGCGACCATGTGAAAGCTTTGGCTCAAGCCGAAGCTACTTTATCTATTGAAGATACAAAAGATCCCTCGGCCGAAGCAAGCTTAATTGGTGGAAAATTCTTTACTGACATCTAGGAGAATGGCGGCCGAGGGATAGCGCACGAGATGATAAAAAAGAGCAAAAAAGATTCTCATGATTCAAAAGAAGCGACGAAGGCAGCTAAGAAAGCGGCGGAACTTGAGAGGCGGATAGGTATTGCTTAATAACTTTTTAACTTTATTTACTAATTTTGCGACTTCGAACTTATTTATGTTTTATATCGCAGCTGAACTATCTCCTCCTCCAGAGCCCTTCGAGTCGATGGCCAACCCAGAAGTAGAGAAAGAAGACGAAGTCACTAAAGTGGCCGAAGTTATTTTGGACGAAGCTGTTAATCGACTGCTGAACGAAGCTGCGGAAGCAGTTTTAAAAGAAGAATAGCTTTTATTGTAAAAACATTTGGAATGTAACATTTGCTGAACAAAGTGCATAATATTTTTATAATTTTGAATGTAATATTTAAGCTGCTTGTAATTGAATTCTTTACGATGCATGAAACTTTACGTACATACCGTTTTTGAGCCTTCGGTGAAAAAACATCTTCCCTTCTTTTCATGCATTGTGAAGAATATCCATATTTCGTAAAAATATCCAATCTTCATAAAATCATTATGCTTCGTAAGCAATAGATCTCCTTTTCATTTTAGAGTTTGTCAAAGCTATACTTCTTCAATACTTATTTTGTGCCTTGGCACTGCTTCTTCGAAACAATCTCCGAAGATCAACATTGAATCCCCTTCTTGCGCCATTGATGCAATATGATGTATGATGTTATGCTATGCAAAATGGTGTAATGATGTTATGTTATGCAAAATGGTATTTGTGCCGAAGATACACACATATTCCCTCAGTAAAGCACACAATCTTTTTGCCGTTTATTTTTCTGCTTCACCGCTTATTTTTCGGTGTATCAGCGCTGACTTTTCGCTGTACGCCTCCCTTAGGAGCTTCTTCGCCTTTTACTTCAGCGGTATTCGCGTTGACTTTTCGCGCTTCGCCTTTTACTTCGGCGGAATCAGCATTTATTTTTCGCTGTAAGCTCTGCATTCCCTTTGGAACGACTTTTGAGCAGAAAACTTACACTGCGCTCTCTTAGGAACGACTTTTTGTTGCTTTGGGAAACTTACACTGCGTTCCTTAGAACGACTTTCTATTGCTTCGGCAAAACTTGTAATGTGATTGTGAACCCCGCGCTCTCTTGAGAGCAACTTTCGTGCTTCACCAACTTTTTGGACTTCGTGAGTCTGTAAAAGAGATACATTTCCACTATGGCCAAAACGAAGCTATTACAAGGAATTGAAAACGACAGGAAAAACTTAGGCTTTTAACGATTGTTCTCTATTAAAAAAGAAAAATGATAACGAATGCCAGAACTATTTCAGAAGTAGGATATCTTCTAGTAGATGTGCTTCAATTCTGGCACAGTACTGTTGATTGTGCGAGCTTCGGACTCCTCTCTGACGTCTCGTTGCTGATGAGTGTGCTGGCTCCCTTCTGGCTGCTGGCCTCGTTGCAATGGTGGTGGAGGTGGAGGCTGTTGCCAAGATGCCTGAAGTTGGCTTGCCGAAGCAACAGAGGCTGCAGGATGGTTACCCACATACTCTGCAATGTACGGTAAGTGGTACGAAGCAGTATGCATGACTTGCTTCGGCTGGCTCTGTTGGGCTGCAGCTTCTGCTATCTCTTTCTGTTCCTGGATGGTGACGTGGCACATCCTGGTAGTGTGGCCCTTGTCCTCACCGCAGAATAGACAATAAATTTTCCTGGGCTGATCCCCAAACCTTCCTCCGAAGCCCCTGGCGCCTCTGCCCCTTGGAGCTGGGGGCCGAGGATAGCTCTGTTGCTGCCCCGAAGCCTGGGAAGAATATTGCGGCCTCTGTTGTTGACTTCCCCTGTCGTCATTCTGAGTGGAATGAATTGATCTGACATGCCTAGGGTGGATTCTCCCTCCGAAGCCCCTGGCCATTTCGGAGAACCTGTAAGCTTCCTCCCTTCTCTGTCGAAAATCATTGTCAGCGCGGATGTATTCATCCATCTTCTAAAGCAGTTTCTCCAGGGTTTGAGGGGGTTTCCTGGTGAAGTATTGGGCTGAAGGTCCTGGTCGAAGCCCCTTAATCATGGCCTCAATGACAATTTCATTGGGCACTGTTGGCGCTTGTGCCCTAGACGCAAGAACCTTCGGACATACGCCTGGAGATATTCCTCTTGATCTTGCGTGCACTGGAACAAGGCTTGAGCGGTAACTGGCTTCGTCTGAAACCCTTGAAAACTAGTGACCAGCATGTCCTTCAGCTTCTGCCATGATGTGATTGTTCCTGGCCGAAGAGAGGAGTACCAAGTTTGTGCAACATTTTTGACTGCCATGACGAAGGATTTCGCCATGACTGCAGTGTTGCCACCATCCGAAGATATAGTTGCTTCGTAGCTCATCAGAAACTGCTTCGGATCTGAGTGTCTGTCATACATGGGGAGCTGGGGTGGCTTGTAAGACGGGGGCCAGGGCGTAGCCTGCAGTTCTGCTGACAGAGGAGAAGCATCATCAAAAGCAAAATTTCCATGATGGAAATCCTCATACTAGTCATCCTCGTTGAAGAAGCCCTCTTGGTGCAGCTCTCTATGGTGGGGCCTTCGATTCTGCTCATCTTGAGTAAGATGACGCACTTCTTCGGTAGCTTCGTCAATCTGCCTTTGCAGGTCAGCTAACCGAGTCATCTTCTCCTTCTTCTTCTGTACCTGCTGATGAAGCATCTCCATATTCCTGATTTCTTGGTCCAACTCATCCTCTTGTGGTGTTGGACTAGTGACCTTCCTCTTCTGGCTTCGGGCCTCCCGAAGAGAAAGGTTGTCCTGGTTTGGGTCCAGCGGCTGCAGAACGGCAGCCCCTGTTGCCGAAGCTTTCTTTGGTGGCATGACGAAGGTCGATGCTTGTTGAATGTGGTCGAAGAAGGGTTCACCGGAGGTGGCGCCAATGTTGGGGACTTGTTCTTAAGTGCTATGAGTTAAGAACAAGGCAACACAGAAAACGTTAAACGTTAAAGCCCTTCGTCCTTCGAAGCATTATTTCCCTTAGGATATAATGACTTTCGGACGAAGGTAATGAATGACATACTTTCATCAACATAACATATAGAGATGAAGAAAGAATCACATAAAACACAAAAGATAGTATAAACAGTCATATATTATTATTATCTCATTCTTATTTTATTACTATGGAAAAATAGAAATGATATCAAATTACAAGTGTACCTTCGACTTGAAAGAAGGTAAAGGTACCAGCGTGACGCAAGGATCAATGCCTAGTCAGCGTGAACAGTACGGAGTTACTGTTCATCTATTTATAGGCACGGGACGCAGCCCATGTAAAATTACACTCATGCCCTTTACATTTGCTAATAACTCTATAGTAATCTATCAGGGTCTAAATAGCATTTTCATCTTTAAGTCGGTTTTCCTTTTCTGCTATCACGCCGAAGCTCTCCTGCGCACAGCTTCGGCTTCTCACTATCCTTCGTACTCCTTCTTGTGCTTCTTCACGCTGTGGTTTCAACTCAAGTCCGAAGGTACCTGTTCATGCATTATACTTCCAGAAACATCGTTAAATCATGTTTTTGAGGACCTTCGGAAGCCGACGGCCCCCAACACTAATCAACTTGTCAGCTGCGATGAAAGTTTACTCACTTACAAGCGTGTCAGGTACGTACGTATCAATGATTTCCTCAATATTTCTGTCATGAAACACCCTGTAATGCAACAGAGATTAAATGCAGGCAGCAGCAATATGCAGCTAATAAAACTAAGGCGGGTGCTGCTATCATGTATATATATTTTTAAAACTTGTAAATAAAATCAGGTTGATTAGTTAGGTGGCCAAGTGTGGCCTGAGCGGTGTGAGCGTGGCTCGCTCGAAACGTAACAATCATGCGCACCTGCACATACAGGCTGGAGAGCTGATTTTGGCAAACGCTGCAGCTGCGGATGCAGGCTTAACATCACATGCGCAGGCAAACAAACATGAGTTGTCCCTTGGTCAATGTATCTAGAGAGTCTGGATGAATGTGTGCCGCCAACCAATCACACTGAATGAGATTGTGCTACTTACTGCCCTGGCGTTTATCGTGGATCCATAAGGATTTAAGGGGAGGGCCACGTGGGCCTTGTGTTGGATGGATGCTGTTTTTTTCTTTTTTAAAAAAAAATTAACCTATCGTTATGTCTCCTCATCTTCTAATACGAGAAACCGCCGGTGATCTCTAGAATCGGATGTAGAAAAAAAAAAGTTTGACCGAAAGCATCCAACAGCGATAAGATTTTAACCGCCGCAGCTTTGCTCCCCTTCTCAGCTTCCGTAGCGTGGCGCTTGCTGAGGCTATCCGCAACCGTTATCTCTAAATTTTTCCCCTTATATTACTTTTTCCCCCTATTTTTCGTCTCCCGCAGCGGTTTCCCCTAAATACTCCCTCTATACTCCACTACCACTATAAAATATCATTTTTTATATCAACTATCAATTTTTTATCTACTAACAATTACTCGTGGACCTACAGCATAGTGTTTAGGGTGATGAACAGTGACACGCTAGATCTGGAGGGAGAGAAGGGGACCGATACGTAGGGGGCGCTGTAGGGGCACCGCTACGGCCATAGGGTGCCCCCTACAGCCGACATACAAGGGGAGGGGGGCGGTAGCGTCGACCGCTGCAGTCAGTCTGAGGAACAGGTGACAATTATTTCGAAACTCCATAGCGTGCGCGTGCTCATAGGAGTGGGATGTGTACAAAGTCTTTTTTATTTTGTAGATTTCATACATTTAGCTGTTGATAGGACTCCTCCATATAAGCCAGCTGTAATTTTTAAATACACGCTCCCATATTGGTTTACATTTACCGTCCAAATGTTGTTAACAAAAATAAAAAATTTAGTTAACACGCGGGTGCTCATACATTTACTGCGTGATTGGTGTCCTGTATGGCCACGGCCATACTCGCTGCGTGCGTTGACCATAGGAGAGCGCATGATTGGTTTCCTGCGCGCGTAGAAGCTGGGCTGCACGCGCGGGTGCGATGTAGGACATTTTTTCATCCATTTGCTGCATCCACGGAGAAGCCAGGGAGGGACGTTTCCCACGGGCCAGGATGGCGCGCGCCTGGCGACGGTGAGCGCGAGAACCAATCACGCCATTAATATCTCTCTTGACATCAAGGATTTAAGTATATTTTATATTAACTTATATACAACATTTAGTATAGAATTTAAGAACCTAAATCGAATTTGACATCACGCGCGGGCCGCATGACATTCAAGAATATATGGAAACCCAAGTGACGCACGGAAACGTAAGTAGTATTGATTAAAATGAGGGCTACTAGAAGGATATAATAAGTTCAAGCATGCTTTAAGACTTGGTTCCTCGAATTTATTTAGAACTGTGTATATCACAGTTTCTGAAAGAGAAAAAAAGATGAAAAAAAATAAAATAGTAGCAAAGTAAAAAAAAAAGTCAGATTCATTTACTTCAAAGAACTACTGCGTACTCCTATGTCTCATATCTTAAGGTCACCAAGGTTATCTTAAATTAATGTTTCGAGAGTTTGACCAACAAAATGAATCTAATAGTTTTATTTAGATAATACATATGATTATTTTTCTTATTAAGAGTCAATTGAAAACATCTTTTACTTAAAAGACATGCAGCAAAGTAAAAAAATGAGGGGGTGCTGGAAGGAATCATCCATGCAAGGCATCGGTGCTTTTGTTATGAAGGCCAAAGCACCGGGAGAACAAGCCTTAATTAGTTAATAAGAACCAACTAGAACCAATTGAACTCACCCAAGAGGAGGGGAGTCCAAATAGGGTTTAGGGTTACACTGCACATGCAGATGGTACACGGAAACCACTCCAATGGCACTTCGCCCTCTGGTCGTTAAATTCTTCGTCTCAGCTCAGCAATATAACCAGTGAATATGGCTACTTGCCAGCGGTATGGCACTACAAAAGATTTTCACTGCGCCAGCACCACTGCACTGCACTGCGGGTGGGAGTAGAAATGGGCCTGCACGTTGGGCCACCTGCATTGCCTACATCTGCAGAACACGTGATTCACGCTCGAGCACAGCACACACCGAAAACTCTTGACCTCGTATCTGGGCTACTTGCGCACACCGAGCACAGCGGGTTTATTTCTCTACTGATAATGTTTCGTCGTTTTCACCGTCATCGTCCTCCCCACGTTCGATATGCTAATATATTAAAACACTAGTTTTCTCTATTTTATAGTTTCCACCGTCGTCGTGTCCCCATACATTTAAATAGTAAAAATACTAAAATTATACATAAATAGATATGATTGATTGAGAACACATACAATCTAATTGAACCAATCTATCAACACTATTTATATTCATTCCTTAGATTTAGATGTGGTGCAACTGTAGTTGTAGTTTCCCAATCTTAATATTCACACCCCTTTGGCTCTACGTCGTCTAGAGACGCTTTGAATGATCTGTTGATGCCAAAGCAACCTCCAAGACCTCTTCCTCCCTAACGAGGTCCCTCCCAAGAGATAAGATCTTAGTTCTATGGGAGTTTTTTGAATTCTGTCGCCTACACGTGTACGGTTCGCGCTCCCGTAGAGAGGAGCCCAAGGTCGTGTACGCCACACGCAGGTCTAGGGCTCGTTTAGTGTTTGGACAAAAAGGCGTCAACACCTACTTTATTAAGTAAGTTCTAATTTCCTTCAAAATGAACTGATTCAAACAACCCACAAACTTAGGGTGAGTTTGTTCCAGCTGTGAGCTATGAAAAAAGTTGTTGTGAGTTGTCAGCTGCGAAAAATCTAGTATGAAAAAAAAATTAAAAACTGTTTGGTTCAAAATGATGCAAGTTGTCCACTGTTAACAAACTTCATATTTTTTATATGTACTTTGTTTAACTATATCTCTTAATCAATATATCTAATTCAAAAAAATGATTTTATATTTGTGTTCCTAATACTTATTTATATAAATCAATTTTACAATTACATGTTAATATCTTTTTATTAGAATACTTTAATTTCATTTTTTATAACACTTAATTATTTTCTAATCCTATTATAGTTTACATTTGCCGTATTTGTTTATTAATATAACAAATTTAGATAAACAGCAAAAGCAGGGTTCAAGCTACTTTCAACTTTATACTATAGAAAAACTGTTTTTTTTAAAGAGCTGCAGTGAACTCCTTTGGTTCAGCTTCTACTTTTTTTAAAGCCAAAACAGGTTTGAAAAGCTGAACCAAATACATAACAAACTTGCGTTGAGCCCACCGAAGATATGCTGCTGCAAAACTATAGTGTTGCCGAGATAAAGGCACAAAGCACTGCTGTGCCCCCACAAATTTTGTAGAGGAAATCTGCCTTTCCGACGCAAGTGGAAGAAGATTTTCCCTAACACGTGCAACTGCATTATCTCGTCACTTTAGAGGGTAGCAGAGAGAGGTCGCGCACACTAGATCCTACTACCATCTTGCTGTATGCAGGTGTAGAAGGAGCTAGTGGTAGCGAGTCGCTGATGAGAGAGCAAGAAGAGACCTGAGGAGGCCCTGCGGCGAGCGAGAGCGATCAACATCGGTCAGGTCAAATCTGAATTCCTTTAGCTTTTAGATTTCGACTTGTTGGGAAACAATCAAACCGTCCCCCTCGCCGCTCCTTCTCCCTTTCGGCTTTGACTTGGACATCTCACTTGCACTGTCCGGACGAACAACATGTGGTAGCCCTTAGCTAGTCATGGTTTGAAGAACGCACAGAAAAAGCTTCTTCTTTTCCGCGTGTTCATTTGGAAGAAGGAGAAGAAGATTAAATTAGAAAGGACGGAATCACAGTCACGCCGGAAAGTGCAAATAAAGCGCGCGGAGGCAGCATCGTCTCCGATATGATCGTTTCATCACCAAGATGAGACCCAATCATACCGGCCGGTGGTGCATGCATGTCTCTTGGTCCAAGAGTAGAGACAGCCTTGGCGACCAAAGAGGCTGGGGCTGGGGCTTGCCTTGCGGTGGTTAGGAAGCAGCAGTAGGTGAAACGAAACCATCCTGTTAGAGAGCTGCCGTTTTGGCTTTGTGCGAGTGGCTTTGTGGTAGTGGCGCGTACTGTTGAGGTGTCCTGCTCCTTCCTTCTCTTCCTAGGGGCTATCTCACTCATCCTCATCTTACATTTCAAACTCTAATGTATATGTTTACGGTACAAAACAGTTTTTGTATGGCCACGACATGCACAATCTGCTATTCATAGCCTAATTCATGTTCCCTCCCCAGTCCCATGCACGCCCCAGCTATATGTTAGTTTGAGGTCAAAGTAGGATAAGGCGGAGGCGACACCGTTCCGTCGATTTTTTTGAGATCACGCCACCACCAAAAATTACTCCGGTGTTCACCTCGCCCCCACGTGACTCTCATCCAAACACTATAAAAATTATGGTCGTCCACTTCCATCCCTCTTTGTACATTCAATCAAACACATCATACGTACTCCTAGCGAATTTTTTGTATTTCAGCCCAATTTATGGAAAATATTCACATTTAGACCCCTAGACGACTTAATGGCAGTTTTAGACCCTTTGCTCGGCGTCATGTCTCATGGCGTCGAGCTAACACAGCTCGACGCCATAGATCTTAGCGTCGAGGTGTGTGCCGCGCTAGCCACCGGGCGATGACGTGTTGCCGACGTGGAACCGAGCTCGGCGCCATAGATCTTGGCGTCGAGCTCGGAAGTAAAATATCAGCCATCCTTTCTCTATCCCGCTGCTCTCTCCCATCCATCCTTTCTCCCACAACCGACTCCGTCGCCGTCCCCAAGCTCCCATGCGCTGCCGGCCCTAAGCGCCGCCGTCCGACCAAGCTCCCACGCCCCAGCCGTGCCCAACCGCCGTCGTCCGACCACACCGCCGCACCCATGCACCACAGATGGTGCACTCGACATCTAGCAGAAAATCTTCTTCGAAAGGATCGTACCAAGGATAATTTCCCCCTTTTTGAGGAGGTCTATCGACAGTTGGAGGTTTCATTCTTCGAGGACAAGTTGAGGGAACTAAAAGATGCAACAAATGCTGAAGGTAAAAATTGGATTGCTGGATTGCTGAGAGAACCCTGGAAGTGTACAAGGGCCTACGACGAAGGTGGTTGGAGGTTCGAATTCCAGACTAGCAACATGGCATGCCAGTCAATGCTATAGTAACATTGGAAACAACGAAACACCGAAAAAGGAACACCTCAGATGCTCCTACAAAAATAGAACAAAGCATTAGTACACATCTAGTAAACAATAATAACATACAAGTCATTAGCTACGTACGTTGAAACCACCACAAAAAGGTAGAAGCAGCGAGTAGCCGTGTCTGGATGTTTGGATTGACATACCCAAGCCGGTCTGCCACAGTCACAGTTAGACACAAGAACACTAGGAGGAACATGAGCATCCTTACTAGCTAGATACATCCAGATATAACTCACAAGGACGACCTCTCTTCTGCCACAACACGACGATTATATATTAACACAACTATATGCAAATAGCAGAAATGATTTTATAAACGTCACAGATCTTCGTATAAACGTATTTCACAAACTATCTAATAAACTGTAGCCATCATATGAACTATATATCCTAGGAGCAACAATCAAAACTAATAATAAAAAAATACAACCCAATATACAAAACAAACGAATCAGTGACACACCATACCTTAGTATACAAAGTTTTCCAACTTGAATCTGGTCGTTTTTGAACAAGATTAGAATGGAGAGAAAGTTGAGAAAAGATGTGGGCGCAGCTCTCGGCCGAGAGAACGGCCGGTTTATAGGACTTCTTAGCTCGGCGCCAAGATCTATGACGCCGAGCTAGGAGGCCACGTCAGTGCCACGACAGCCCTAGCCGTCGATGCCACGTCAAAGCTCGGTGTCATAGGTTATAGCGCTGAGATATGTTAGTTCGGTGTCATAGACTAAGACGCCGAACTAATGGTACAAAACCTGAAATAAGTCATCGATAGGAGGTCTAAATGTACTTTTTTTTGTCGAAAAAATGTAAAAAAAACAAAAAAATTCGGTACTCGTGGCGCTGCGCCGCCGACGTCGTCGTCCTTGCAATTCCATACGCAGCAGCGCCGGGGACGAACAGGAACATCACGGACCGGCGGGCTGGTTGATTATTTCGATGGCGGCATGGATGTCCGTCTTGTCCTGTACGCCACTGCCATCGTCTCTCAGCTTCTAGTTCCAGCAGTCAGTGCTGCGCTGCGCTGGACTTTTCGGTGCATCTTAAATAAATGGCCCAGGCAAAGCTTCATTCCTGTACCAAACTACTACTATATAGTACTACTCCAGTACAGTGATAAATCCTCCTTGCGTTTCGCTCTTAATTCAAGCAGAGCTTGTTGTTTGATATATATATATATATATATATATATATATATATATATGTTTAATTGCAATTAACATCGATGATCTGGGATATTCTGAACCGTGATTCGTGTCTACGTACCTGGTGATCCTCATCATCAGCAGTCCAGAATCCAAAGGCTACAGACCAGGAGTCAGGTGCAAGTCCTAACTGAAAGTCATTGTCATTATATTTTGCATTGGTGTGGCGCACTTTGGTGGTCATTATATTGCTACGGTCCGGTTAATTTGCTCTGGCGTGGCATGCGGGCATGTGCATGACAGCTCCGTCGCAACCTCTCTATCTTGGTCCCTCCCTCTTGGGCGCCGTAGGGCACCTTCTGTGCACCCTGCATATATGTGGAGAGCTCATCCCAGCTGCATCTCCTGCTGGGACGAAGATAATAATCAAGCAGCGAGCGAAGATGCAAGACTGGGCGCCGGTGTTCGTCTCGCTGGTGCTCTTCATCCTGCTGTCGCCGGGCCTGCTGTTCCAGATGCCGGGCAAGTGCCGGATCATCGAGTTCGGCAACTTCCAGACCAGCGCCATCTCCATCCTCGTCCACGCCATCCTCTTCTTCGCCCTCGCCGCCATCTTCCTCGTCGCCGTCGGGGTGCACATGTACCTCGGCTCCTAGGCGGCGCCGGCGCGCCGTACCTTCTCTCTCTCTATCTCTCGATCGCCGCGCGCGCCATCGTTCTCTTCTTTTATGTTCTCTCTCTATATACATAGTCTGTATGAATGAATGATATCATATAATAATGTACGTACCGTCCATGAATGCGCCCTTATATCTGTCTGCCTTCTGATCCGTAAACGAATTCAGTTCTTCAGTTTTTTTCCTCCTCTACTCTACCGTTTGTTCACAAAGCTAGCTCAGCTGTAGCGTGCTGCGTGCATGCATGAACCATGATGGCGTAGTATCAGATCGACGACGAAAGGATCGGAGAGCAGGTTTCGCTTTTGTGCCTCTAATTAATCCAATGCAGCTAGCGTCGCAGTACGTACATACTGTAGGAGTGTAGCCGTATACGTACGTACGTACGTACGTAGAGGTCTCTCGCTTGGTGCCGGGTCGCGGCGTGGGCGATGTGATGGGCGTAGCAAAGGAACAAAAGCAATTGATACGCTACAATAATCGTGCTAGCTAGCTACCTCTCTCGTAAGCAACATGGACATCGTCTTGTGTGGTTCACTGCTGATACGGGACGGCTGGGTCGCTGCAGATCTCATCCGGCCGGCATCCATGAGAGATATATGCTTGGCTATGGCGGTATGGCCTATATCTATACGGGATATGAAGCGTGTGGATCAGGTAGCTCCGGCCTGCTCGCGCCACACGAAGACGACGCACGAACGGCGGCCAATTGAAACCAACGACTGCGTGCGAGAGAGCCTGATGATGTGACGTGGCGCTGGGAACGCATGCGTATGGTTAATATGTATCTCTGTATCGTTCGCAGATGTAGAGTATAGATACGGTAGTTAACGAGGAAGGTGAAGGATAAGCGAGTTCGTGCCAATAGACTGTGATCGATCGGTGAAGGACGGTCGCGCAGGGGCAAGATAAACCAGATGACAAACCGTGAGTGGCCTACTAAGGTCATTGATAAGTGCAAGTGTATTCGGAGGAGTACACTGTTTTGACCAAGTCAAAAAAAATCAAATAGAGACACTAGAGAGATTAGTGATCGGGCGGTCGAGGACTATAGCTGACACCTATCAAGATGCACAGAGGAACTATAGATGATATGCTACTTCAGAGTTCAGAGTGGTTTGGGTCTCAAAATCACTCGCAGATGGTTTATCAGCTTACGTATTTTACAAAAAAAAACACCTTCCGCACTCTCATTTCCCACGCGTAGCACCATATTTGTAACAAAAAAAAAAACTCATGTGTTTAGCGAAGGTTATTAGACGAAGGGTCCAAATTGATTTTGTGCACGGGTACACGAAGGATGTCTTCTGTTCGGAATACGTTCCCGCCTAAGTAACTAACATATGTAGTGGAGTAAGGGTATGTTATGTAGGATTAAACTTTAGTCCATCTCGTTTTGTTTTATTTTAGAGACTAAACACTGTCAAACACAGAGAACTAAATAAAGGACTAAACACTTTTAGTCTCTAGTCCTTTTAGGGGTGACTAAAAGCGACTAAAAGCTTATTTTGGACAGTATTTACCGTTCATTATTGACCGCGCCCCTCATTAATTACTTGTAGCAAGGGATATTTTGGTCTTTGTTCACCTGTTTTAATTGTCTTTAATCCCAGCTCCTTTAGTTCGTAGAACCAAGCAGGATAAAGTTTAGTCCTCTAGGTCCTGTGTTTGGAACCTCTACAACGAATAGTTAGCTATTAAAATTTATGTCAGGTACCGTAATTAGGGGTACCTCCAATACTCCTAAGCATGGCTGAAAAACATCTTCAAAATAGACTGTAAAGACTAGTAAGCACAGCTCAAAGTTAAAGCCTCATCTACGAAGGGACGCGATTTCGTCTCGCCCGAGCCCGGCCTCGGGCAAGAACAGTAGTCCCGGACGGATTCACGCCTCGCCCGAGGGCCTCCTCAGGCAGCGGGCGCACCCCCGGCTCGCCCAAGGCTAAGCTCGGGCAAACTTTGTCGTATAGCAACATCGGCCAAACCACCTTGCCGCCGACCGTATCACGTGCGCATTTAATGCGAGGATCGCCTGACACCTTATCCTGACACACGCGCCTCAGTCGGCAAGGTCGAAATGACCGCAGTCACTTCGCCCCTTTACTGATCGCTCTGACAGGAAAACAATACTATTCACCCCGTTTCGGCTATTGTGCCAACCACCAGGGTAAGACTAACAACAGCAAGTCACGGCCTCTCCCGAGTTCAGCCTCGGGCGCAACAGGGAGCTCCGCCTCGCCCGACCCCAGGCCTCGGCCTCGGGAGAAGGTCTCCGCCTCGCCCGACCCCAGGCCTCGGCCTCAGCCTTGGCCTCGGGAGAAGGTCCCCGCCTCGCCCGACCTCAGCCTCGGCCTCGGGAGGAGTCACAACCTCACCCAACCTCAGCCTTGGCCTCAGGAGAAGTCACCGCATCGCCCGACCTCGGCCTCGGACCGACTACGCTATAGGGGATACATCATTACCCTACCCCTAGCTAGCTATCTCAGGCTACGAAGGAACAAGACCGGTGTCGCATCAAATTACTCCAGTAACAGGTAATGATGATCCCCGGCATGCGCTCATGACATCGACTATCCTCAAGCTCTCTACGAAATCAAAGGAACGTCAGTAGGTCCTAGGGCTGTACCGCCAGCCACGATTCTACAGGGCTCAAGCACTTCTCCGCCGGCCACGATAGCACACAGCTACACCCCCATATGTACATCTGGATCACCTCCTTGTATCTATAAAAGGAGATGCCCAGGGCCTTCCCACAGCACGCGGCAAGAACGACGGAGACGGACTCGCTCAAACATCGAACTCCTCTCCGCAACACTAGGCCTCTCAAGAGACCTGGGACCCATACCCCCTCTCGCGAAGCTTGTAACCCCTACTGCAAGCACCCTGGTGCAAGATAATATAAGCCTCATCCCTCCTCTTGTGTTTCATCTTGCATCAATCCATCTAGGCAAGGACACGCGGCACAAAATTCACTTGTCGGTTCGGTTGAGGGTCCCCCGGGTCCGAAACACCGACAGTTGGCGCTCCAGGTAGGGGTTCCAGCTGCGTGTTGGCAATACTTTCCCGTTGAGATCCAGATGGACAATCTTCAGCAGCCTCTTCAGCCCGGGACGGTGCTCCGCTTTGGGAGTCTCGAGTTCATGTCCCCCGACGGCAGCTACGACATGGTACTCCTCCCCCCACAGCACGACAACAACGACGGTAGTCGGCTTGCCCGGCGGAGGCGAACTCGACGGCGACATCTCCCTGTGGCGGGAGAGGAGCACCCGGGTTTGCCCCGCCACCCTCCTCGCCGGAGGAGGAGGAGACGGAGCGACCATGGCCAGGCAGGAGGCAGCACCTCGTCGGCTGTCGGACTAGAGCGAGTCGACGACGCCGACACCCCTGCGGGGGACATGTCGGGTGTTATCCTCGCACCTGGGACAACGACGGGTGTCGCTTCCCAGCAACGTGCCAACCCCAGGCGGACTGATGACGCCGGCACCCTTGCGAGGGACTTGTCGGGCATTAGTCTCACACCTGAGATAACGACACATTCCATCTCCGACGCAACTTCACCGCCGTCCACCAACCAGGAGGTACCATCAGTTTTCCATCCTGTTCCCTTTAGATTCAGCTTCGACCCACCAAGCGACCCCGCTTCGGCAAGCGCTTTCGCAAGGGCATATCCTGACCTTCCGGGGTACCATATGTGGTCAACTTGGGACCTACTGACGGCCGTCTCAACCTCCGGACCCGCAGGTTCCGAGGAAGAGGACGACCCCGACTTCAGTTGGGATTTCTCCGGACTCCGTGATCCCAGTGCCATGCGAGACTTCATATCCGCATGTGACCACAGCCTCTCCGGCTGCTCTGACGATGGCCACAGCCTTGACGACGAGGGTTACGACCCAACTCGCGAGTGTTTCCACATCAATCAGGGGGATCACGACGAAGACAACCACCTCGGCATGCCAGGAAACGACAACGCCCCTGTGCCAACATCTCGCGTTGAGATCTCGCGGGAGCTAGCTGTGGCTCGGGTCCCTGTGGGGGGTCAGGGCACACAGCTCGAGCAACTTCGCGAGATGCAGGCCAAACTCGACGAAGAAACAGGGTGACTTGTGCAGCTTCGACAAAACCTCGAGCAAGAGTGGGCAGGCCGAGCACTCGCCGGAGGAGCGCGTCATCGGGCCCGGGACGTCTAGCGTCGTATTATCGACGATGCTAGGGCAAGGCTGCCTCCGGCCTTCAACGGGGCCGGCCAGAACCTAGCTGCAGCGGCGATGTTACTTCGAACAATGCCGGAGCCATCCACCACCGAGGGGCGACGTATCCAGGGCGAACTCAAGGACCTCCTGGAAAATGTCGCAGCCCGACGAGCCGAGAGCTCTGCCTCCCAAAGGCGGGGAGGCCCTTCGAAACATCACGATGAGCCCTCCCGACACGTGCGAGAAGCCTCGGTCCATACCGAACCCACGAGGGACAGGACCCCTGCGATCCTGTACCGCCTCGACAGCGAGCAACACCGCCGCGAACGATGAGCCTGCCTCGAGGAAAGGGTGCGCCAAGGCTACCATCCCAGATGCGGGGGACGCTACGACAGTGAGGAGGATCGGAGCCCCTCGCTCGAACCACCAGGTCCGCGGGTCTTCAGCCGTGCCATACGATGGGCGCCGTTCCTGACCCAGTTTCGAGCCCCGACTACCATTACCAAGTACTCAGGGGAGACGAGGCCGGAGTTGTGGCTCGTGGATTACTGGCTGGCGTGCTAGTTGGGAGGGATGGACGACGACAACCTCATCATCCGTAACCTCCCCCTTTTCCTCTCCGACGCTGCCCGAGCCTGGCTGGAGCATCTGCCTCCCGCACAGATCTTCAACTGGGACGACCTAGTTAGGGCCTTCGCCGGTAATTTCCAAGGCACATACGTGCGCCCTGGGAACTCATGGGATCTCCGGAGCAGCCGGCAGCAGCTAGGGGAATCCCTGCGAGAATACATCCGACGATTTTCAAAACAGTGCACCAAGTTGCCTAACATCACCGACTCGGACGTCATCAGAGCATTCCTCGCCGGCACCACTTGCCGGGACCTGGTAAGCAAACTAGGACGCAAGACACCCACCAAGGCGAGCGAATTGATGGACATAGCCACCAAGTTCGCCTTTGGTCAGGAGGCGGTCGAAGCCATCTTCTGGAAGGACAAGCAGCCTCAGGGAAGGCAGAAGGAAGACGTCCCCGAGGCGTCCATCCAGCGTGGCACGAAGAAGAAGACCAGGAAGAAGGCGCAAGCAAAACGCAACGCCGTTGACGCGAATCTCGTCGCTGCTGCCGAGCACAGGAATCCTCGGAAGCCTCCCGGAGGGGCCAACGTGTTCGACAAGATGCTCAAGGAGTCGTGCCCCTATCTCAGGGGTCTCGTCAAGCACACCCTTGAACAGTGCGACATGCTCCGGCGTTACTTCAATAAGGCTGGACCCTTGGTGGAGGGTGGCAAGGACCAAGGCAACAACAAGAAAGGAGGCAACAGGGAAGAAGAGTTCCTAGAGGTCCACAACTGCTTCATGATCTACGGTGGGCAAGTGGCGAATGCCTCGGCTCGACACCGCAAGCAAGAACGCCGGGAGGTCTGCTCGGTGAAGGTAGCGACGCCAGTTTACCTAGACTGGTCCAACAAACCCATTACCTTTGACCAAGGCGACCACCCCGACTATGTATCGAGCCCAGGAAGGTACCCGCTTGTCGTCGACCCTGTCATCGGCAATGCTAGGCTCTCTAAGGTCCTCATGGACGGAGGCAGCAGCCTCAACATCATTTACGCCGAGACCCTAGAGCTCTTGGGGGTTGATCGGTCCACGATCCGGGCCGGTGCAGCACCCTTTCACGGGATTGTCCCCGGCAAGCGTGTCCTGCCCCTTGGGCAACTTGATTTGCTCGTATGCTTTGGAACTCCCTCCAACTTCCGAAAGGAAACCCTCACTTTCGAGGTAGTCGGGTTTCGAGGGACCTATCACGCGGTGTTGGGAAGACCGTGCTACGCCAAGTTCATGGCCGTCCCCAACTACACGTACCTCAAGCTCAAGATGTCAGGCCCCAAGGGAACCATCACCGTCGGATCCACATACCGCCACGCTTAGCCATCGCTGAATCCGAAGCCCTCATCGCCGACCTGGATTGCCTCTCCAAAGAGGCGCCCGACGCGAAGCGGCATGCCGGCAACTTCGAACCAGCCGAGGCGGTTAAGTCCGTCTCTCTCGACCCCAGCAACGACACCGGCAAGAAAGTCAGGATCGGCACCGAGCTCGACCCCAAATAGGAAGCAGTGCTCGTCGACTTTCTCCACGCAAATGCTGAAATTTTTGCATGGAGTCCCTCGGACATGCCAGGCATACCGAGGGATGTCGCCGAGCACTCACTGGACATCCGAGCCAGAGCCTGACCCGTGAAACAGCACCTGCGTCGTTTTGATGAAGAAAAGCGCAGAGCCATAGGCGAGGAGGTCCACAAGCTAATGGTTGTAGGGTTCATCAAAGAAGTATTCCATCTAGAATGGTTAGCTAACCCTGTACTGGTAAAGAAAAAAGGTGGGAAATGGAGGATGTGTGTAGACTACACTGGGTTAAATAAAGCATGTCCAAAGGTTCCCTACCCTCTGCCTCGCATCGATCAAATTGTGGACTCCACCGCTGGGTGCGAAACCCTGTCTTTCCTCGATGCCTATTCAGGCTATCACCAAATCAAGATGAAAGAATTCGACCAGCTCGCAACTTCTTTTATCACACCTTTTGGCATGTATTGTTATACTACTATGCCATTTGGCTTGAGGAATGCTGGTGCAACATACCAAAGGTGCATGAACCATGTGTTCGGAGAGCACATCGGCAGAACGGTCGAGGCTTACGTCGATGACATCATTGTCAAAACAAGGAAAGCCTCCGACCTCCTCTCTGACCTTGAGGTGACATTCAGGTGCCTAAAAGCGAAGAGCGTAAAACTCAATCCCGAGAAGTGTGTCTTTGGAGTCCCCCAAGGCATGCTCCTAGGGTTCATCGTCTCCGAACAAGGCATCGAGGCCAACCCGGAGAAAATCACGGCCATCACCAACATGGGACCCATCAAAGATTTAAAAGGAGTACAAAGGGTCATGGGATGCCTTGCGGCTCTTAGCCGCTTCATCTCGCGCCTTGGCGAGAAAGGATTGCCCTTGTACCGCCTCTTAAGGAAGGCCGAGCGCTTCACTTGGACTCCTGAGGCCGAAGAAGCCCTCGAAAACTTAAAGGCACTCCTTACTAATGCGCCCATCTTGGTGCCCCCCGCTGCGGGAGAAGCCCTCTTGATTTACGTAGCCGCAACCACTCAGGTGGTCAGCGCTGCGGTCGTAGTCGAGAGACGAGAAGAGGGGCATGCACTGCTCATCCGGAGGCCAGTCTACTTCATCAGCGAGGTGCTATCCAAGACCAAAATCTGCTACCCGCAAATCTAGAAGCTACTGTACGCAGTGATTCTAACACGGCGAAAGCTGCGACACTACTTCGAGTCTCATCCGGTGACTGTGGTGTCATCCTTCCCCCTGGGAGAGATCATCCAGTGCCGAGAGGCCTCGGGTAGGATAGTAAAATGGGCGATGGAACTCATAGGGGAAACACTTCCATTCGCTCCTCGTAAGGCCATAAAATCCCAAGTCTTGGCAGACTTCCTGGCTGAATGGGTCGACACCCAATTGCCGATAGCCCCAATCCAGGCCGAACTTTGGACCATGTACTTCGATGGGTCGCTTATGAAAACTGGAGCAGGTGCCGGCTTGCTCTTCATATCACCCCTCGGGAAACATGTGCGCTACGTGATATGCCTCCATTTTCTGGCGTCAAACAACGTGGCCGAATATAAGGCCTTGGTTAATGGGTTGTGCATCGCCGTCGAGCTAGGCGTTCGGTGCCTCGACACTCGTGGCGACTCGCAGCTCGTTATTGACCAAGTCATGAAGAAATCTCACTACCGCGATCGAAAAATGGAGGCCTACTGCGACGAAGTTCGGCGCTTGGAAGATAAGTTCTATGGGCTGGAACTCAACTATGTTGCTTGACGGTACAACGAGACTATGGATGAGCTAGCTAAAATAGCCTCAGGATGGACGACGGTTCCCCCGAATGTCTTCTCCAGGGACATATATCAACCATCCGTCAAACTCAACGACGCACCCGAACCCGAGGAGACCTCGGCCCAGCCCGAGGTACCCTCGGCCGTCGAGGGTGAGGCCCTGCGCGTCGAGATAGAGCAGAATGGGGTCACACCAAACCTAAACTGGCAGACCCCTTACCTGGAATATCTCCTCCGAGGAGAGCTGCCCCTCGACAAGGCCGAAGCTCGACGACTAGCTCGGCGCGCCAAGTCATTCGTTTTACTGGGTGATGAAAAAGAGTTGTACCACCGCAGCCCCTCAAGCATTCTCCAACGATGCATATCTGTCGCCCAAGTCAAGAGCTGTTACAAGAAATACACTCGAGGGCTTGCGGTCACCATGCAGCACCTCGAGCCCTCGTAGGAAACGCTTTCCGACAAGGTTTCTATTGGCCAACCGCAGTGGCCGACGCCACTAGGATTGTACGCTCCTACCGAGGGTGTCAATTCTACGCGAGACGGATGCACTTGCCCGCTCAGGCCCTACAGACAATACCTATCACTTGGTCGTTTGCTGTGTGGGGTCAGGACCTCATTGGTCCCTTGCAGAAGGCACCCGGGGGCTTCACGCACCTGCTGGTCGCCATCGACAAATTCTCCAAGTGGATCGAAGTCCGACCCTTAACCAACATTAGGTCCGAGTAGGCAGTGGCGTTCTTTACAAATATCATGCACCGCTTTGGGATCCCAAACTCCATCATCACTGACAATGGCACGCAATTCACTAGAAAAAGTTCCTAGACTTCTGCGAAGGCCACCACATCCGTGTGGACTGGGCCGCCGTAGCTCACCCAATGACGAATGGGCAGGTGGAGCGCGCCAATGGCATGATTTTGCAGGGGCTAAAACCAAGGATCTACAACGACCTCAACAAGTTTGGCAAGCGGTGGATAAAAGAGCTACCCTCGGTGGTTTGGAGTCTGAGGACGACGCCGAGCCGGGCCATGGGTTTCTCGCCGCTTTTCCTAGTCTATGGGGCCGAGGCCATCCTACCCACGGACTTAGAATACGGCTCCCCGAGGACAAAGGCATACGATGACCAAAACAACCAGACCAGCCGAGAGGATTCATTGGACCAGCTGGAAGAGGCTCGGGACGTGGCCTTACTACACTCAGCGCGGTATCAGCAGTCTCTGCGACGCTACCACGCCCGAAGGATTCGGCCCTGAGGCTTCCAGGTGGGAGATTTGGTGCTTCGGCTACGACAAGATGCCCGAGGGCGCCACAAGCTTACTCCTCCCTGGGAAGGACCGTTCATCATCGCCAAAATTTTGAAGCCCGGGACATACAAGCTGGCCAACGATCAAGGCAAGGTCTACAGCAACGCTTGGAACATCGAACAGCTACGTCTCTTTTACCCTTAAAGTGTTTCAAGTCGTTCATGTATCTCGGTCCCTTTACATGTATAAATAAAAAGTCTAACTGTCAAGGGAGGATCGGCCTTGCCTCAGCAAAAACCGACCCTCCCTCAGGGGCTAGAAGGGGGGAACCCCCTCTGCGTCAAAATTTTCCTCAGAAAAGTGAAAGGGAATTAGGCTTACACCTAGTTCCTAAATAATTTTGGTGGTTGAATTGCCCAACACAAATAATTGGACTAACTAGTTTGCTCTAGTGTATAAGTTATACAGGTGCCAAAGGTTCACACTCAGCCAATAAAAAGACCAAGTATTGGGTTCGACAAAAGAGCAAAGGGACAACCGAAGGCACCTCTGGTCTGGCGCACCGGACTGTCCGGTGTGCCACCGGACATGTCCGGTGCACCAGAGGACTCCAACTCCAAACTCGCCACCTTCGGGAAATTCCAGAGGCGACTCCGCTATAATTCACAGGACATGTCCGGTGCTCCAAGGAAGAGCGTCCTCCGGAACTCGCCAGCCTCGGGAATTCACTTCGGCTGCTCCGCTATAATTCACCGGACTGTCCGGTGTACACCGGACTGTCCGGTGTAACAGCGGGGCAACAGCTATTTCGGCGCCAACGGCTACCTGCGACGCATTAAATGCGCGCGCTGCGCGCGCAGAGGTCAGGCACGCCCATGCTGGCGCACCGGACACTCTACAGTTCATGTCCGGTGCGCCACCGGACATCAAGGCGGGCCCAGAAGATAGAGCTCCAACGGTCGGAACCCAACGGCTTTGGTGACGTGGCTGTCGCACCGGACAGTCCGGTGTGTGCACCGGACTGTCCGGTGCGCCATCGAACAGACAGCTCCACCAAACGGCTAGTTTGGTGGTTGGGGCTATAAATACCCCCAACCACCCACCATTCATTGTATCCAAGTTTTCCACTTCCAACCCTTTACAAGAGCTCTAGCATTCAATTCTAGACACACCAAAGAGATCAAATCCTCTCCAAAGTCCACACAACGCCCTAGTGATTAGAGAGAGAGATTTGCTTGTGTTCTTTCGAGCTCTTGCGCTTGGATTGCCTTCTTCTTTCTTGATTCTTTCATTGCGATCAAACTCACTTGTAATTGAGGCAAGAGACACCAATTGTGTGGTGGTCCTTGCGGGAAGTTTGATTCCCAAGTGATTTGAGAAGAGAAGCTCACTCGGTCCGAGGGACCGTTTGAGAGAGGGAAGGGTTGAAAGAGACCCGGCCTTTGTGGCCTCCTCAACGGGGAGTAGGTTCGAGAGAACCGAACATCGATAAAACAAATCCACGTGTCTCACTTTATTATTCGCTTGCGATTTGTTTTGTGCCCTCTCTCGCGGACCCTATTATATTTCTAACGCTAACCCGGCTTGTAGTTGTGATTATTTTTGAGAATTTCAGTTTCGCCCTATTCACCCCCCCCTCTAGGCGACTTTCAATTGGTATCAGAGCCCGGTGCTTCATTAGAGCCTAACCGCTCGAAGTGATGTCGGGAGATCACACCAAGAGGGAGATGGAGACCGGCGACAAGCCCACTACAAGCCAAGGGAGCACTTCATCGGAAGAGTCCCGCACCAAGAGGAAGGAGAAGAAGAAGGACTCCTCCAAACGGAAGGAGAAAAGATCTTCCTCTTCTCACCATAAAGAGAAGAAGGAAAAATCTTCTTCTCACAAGTCGCATCGGAAAGGCGACAAGCACAAGAGGATGAGGAAAGTGGTCTACTATGAGACCGACACTTCATTAACATCGACCTCCGACTCCGATGCGCCGTCCGTAACTTCTAAGCGCCAAGAGCGCAAGAAGTTTAGTAAGATCCCCCTACACTATCCTCGTACATCTAGATCTACTCCATTACTTTCCGTTCCATTAGGCAAACCGCCAACCTTTGATGGCGAAGACTATGCTAGGTGGAGTGATTTAATGAAATTTCATCTAACCTCACTCCACAAAAGTATATGGAATGTTGTTGAGTTTGGAGCACAGGTACCATCCGTAGGGGATGAAGACTATGATACGGACGAAGTGGCCCAAATCGAGCACTTCAACTCCCAAGCCACAACCATACTCCTTGCCTCTCTAAGCAAGGAGGAATACAACAAGGTGCAAGGGTTGAAGAATGCAAAGGAGATTTGGGACCTACTCAAGACCGCGCACGAGGGTGATGAACTCACCAAGATCACAAAGCGGGAAACGATCAAGGGGGAGCTCGGTCGTTTTCGTCTTCGCCAAGGGGAGGATCCACAAGATATGTACAACCGGCTCAAAACCTTGGTGAACCAAGTGCGCAACCTCGGGAGCAAAAAGTGGGACGACCACGAGGTGGTTAAGGTTATTCTAAGATCTCTCATTTTCCTTAACCCCACTCAAGTTCAATTAATTCGTGGTAATCCTAGATACACACTAATGACCCCCGAGGAAGTTATCGGGAATTTTGTGAGCTTTGAATGCATGATTAAAGGCTCAAAGAAGATCAACGAGCTTGAGGAGCCCTCCACGTCCGAAGCACAACCGGTGGCATTTAAGGCGACGGAGGAGAAGAAGGAGGAGTCTACACCGAGTAGACAACCAATTGACGCCTCCAAGCTCGACAATGAGGAAATGGCTTTAATCATCAAAAGCTTTCGCCAAATCCTCAAGCAACGGAAGGGGAAGGATTACAAATCCCGTTCCAAGAAGGTTTGCTACAAGTGTGGTAAGCCCGGTCACTTTATTGCTAAATGTCCATTATCAAGTGACAGTGACAGGGATAACGACAAGAAGGGCAAGAGGAGAGAAAAGAAGAGGTACCACAAGAAGAGGGGCGGCGATGCCCACGTGTGCCGCGAGTGGAACTCCGACGAGAGCTCCACCGACTCCTCCTCCGACGACGAGGACGCCGCCAACATCGCCGTCACCAAGGGACTCCTCTTCCCCAACACCGGCCACAAGTGCCTCATGGCAAAGGACGGCAAAAGGAAGAAGGTTAAATCTAAATCCTCCACTAAATATGAATCCTCTAGTGATGATAATGCTAGTGATGAGGAAAATAATTTGCGCACCCTTTTTGCCGATCTTAACATGCAACAAAAGGAAAAATTAAATGAATTGATTAGTGCTATTCATGAGAAGGATGATCTCTTGGACTCTCAAGAGGACTTCCTTATTAAGGAAAACAAAAAACATGTTAAGGTTAAAAATGCTTATGCTCTAGAAGTTGAAAAATGTGAAAAATTATCTAGTGAGCTAAGCGCTTGCCATGAGACTATAGAGAACCTTAGAAATGAAAATGCTAGATTAATTGCTAAGGTTGATTCTCATGTTTGTGATGCTTCAATTCCCAATCTTAGAAATGATAATGATGATTTGCTTGCTAAGATTAAGGAATTGAATGATTCTCTTGGTAGCCTTAGAGTAGAAAATGAAAATTTGATTGTTAAGGCTAAAGATTTTGATGTTTGCAATACTATTATTTCCGACCTTAGAACTAAGAATGATATGTTGCATGCTAAGGTTGTAGAATTAAAATCTTGCAAACCCTCTACATCTACCGTTGAGCACACTTCTATTTGTACTAGATGTAGAGATGTTGATATCAATGCTATTCATGATCACATGGCTTTAATTAAACAACAAAATGATCATATAGCATTATTAGATGCCAAAATTGTCGAGCATAACTTAGAGAATGAAAAGTTTAAATTTGCTAGAAGTATGCTCTACAATGGGAGACGCCCTGGCATCAAGGATGGCATTGGCTTCCAAAGGGGAGACAATGTCAAAATTAATGCCCCTCCTAAAAATTTGTCTAACTTTGTAAAGGGCAAGGCTCCCATGCCTCAGGATAACGAGGGTTACATTTTGTACCCTGTCGGTTATCCCGAGAGCAAAATTAGGAGAACTCATTCTAGGAAGTCTCACTCTGGCCCTAACCATGCTTTTATGTATAAGGGTGAGACATCTAGCTCTAGGCAACCAACCCATGCCAAGTTGCGTAGAAAGAAAACTCCTAGTGCATCAAATGATCATGCTATTTCATTCAAAACTTTTGATGCATCATATGTGCTTACTAACAAATCCGGCAAGGTAGTTGCCAAGTTTGTTGGGGGCAAACACAAGGGCTCAAAGACTTGTGTTTGGGTACCCAAAGTTCTTGTTTCTAATGCCAAAGGACCCAAAACCGTTTGGGTACCTAAAGTCAAGAACTAAAATTGTTTTGTAGGTTTATGCATCCGGGGGCTCAAGTTGGATACTCGACAGCGGGTGCACAAACCACATGACAGGGGAGAAGATGTTCTCCTCATATGAGAAAAACCAAGATCCCCAACGAGCTATCACATTCGGGGATGGAAATCAAGGTTTGGTCAAAGGATTGGGTAAAATTGCTATATCGCCTGACCATACTATTTCCAATGTTTTTCTTGTAGATTCTTTAGATTACAATTTGCTTTCCGTATCTCAATTATGTCAAATGGGCTACAACTGTCTATTTACTGATGTAGGTGTCACTATCTTTAGAAGAAGTGATGATTCAATAGCATTTAAGGGAGTGTTAGAGGATCAGCTATACTTGGTAGATTTTGATAGAGCTGAACTCGACACTTGCTTAGTTGCTAAGACTAACTTGGGTTGGCTCTGGCATCGCCGACTAGCCCATGTTGGAATGAAGAATCTTCATAAGCTTCTAAAGGGAGAACACATTTTAGGACTAACAAATGTTCATTTTGAGAAAGACAGGATTTGTAGCGCATGCCAAGCCGGAAAGCAAGTTGGGACTCATCATCCACACAAGAACATCATGACTAGTGACAGGCCACTGGAGCTCCTACACATGGACCTATTCGGCCCGATCGCTTACATAAGCATCGGCGGGAGTAAGTACTGTCTAGTTATTGTGGATGATTATTCTCGCTTCACTTGGGTGTTCTTTTTGCAGGAAAAATCCCATACCCAAGAGACCTTAAAGGGATTCTTGAGACGAGCTCAAAATGAGTTCGGCTTAAGGATCAAGAAAATTAGAAGCGACAATGGGACGGAGTTCAAGAACTCACAAATAGAAGGCTTCCTTGAGGAGGAGGGCATCAAGCATGAGTTCTCTTCTCCCTACACCCCACAACAAAATGGTGTAGTGGAGAGGAAGAATCGAACTCTATTGGACATGGCAAGAACCATGCTTGATGAGTACAAGACACCAGATCGGTTTTGGGCCGAGGCGGTCAACACCGCCTGCTACGCCATCAACCGGTTATATCTACACCGAATCCTCAAGAAGACATCATATGAACTCCTAACCGGTAAAAAGCCCAATATTTCATATTTTAGAGTTTTTGGTAGCAAATGCTTTATTCTTGTTAAGAGAGGTAGAAAATCTAAATTTGCTCCTAAAACTGTAGAAGGCTTTTTACTAGGATATGACTCAAACACAAGGGCATATAGAGTCTTTAACAAGTCCTCAGGACTTGTTGAAGTTTCTTGTGACGTTGTGTTTGATGAGACTAACGGCTCTCAAGTAGAGCAAGTTGATCTTGATGAGATAGGTGAAGAACAGGCTCCGTGCATCGCGCTAAGGAACATGTCCATTGGGGATGTGTGTCCTAAGGAATCCGAAGAGCCTTCAAATGCACAAGATCAACCATCCTCCTCTACACAAGCATCTCCACCAACCCAAAATGAGGACGAGGCTCAAGTTGATGAAGGAGAAGATCAAAGAGATGAGCCACCTCAAGATGACGGCAATGATCAAGGGGGAGATGCAAATGATCAAGACAAGGAGGATGAACAACCAAGGCCGCCACACCCAAGAGTCCACCAAGCAATTCAACGAGATCACCCCGTCGACACCATCCTCAGTGACATTCATAAGGGGGTAACCACTAGATCTCGTGTTGCACATTTTTGTGAACATTACTCTTTTGTTTCCTCTATTGAGCCACACAGGGTAGAGGAAGCACTCCAAGATTCGGATTGGGTGATGGCGATGCAAGAGGAGCTCAACAACTTCACGAGGAACGAGGTATGGCATTTAGTTCCACGTCCTAACCAAAATGTTGTAGGAACCAAGTGGGTCTTCCGCAACAAGCAAGATGAGCATGGTGTGGTGGCTAGGAACAAAGCTCGACTCGTGGCCAAGGGGTATTCACAAGTCGAAGGTTTGGATTTTGGTGAAACCTATGCACCCGTAGCTAGGCTTGAGTCAATTTGTATATTATTGTCCTATGCTACTTACCATGGCTTCAAGCTTTATCAAATGGACGTGAAGAGTGCCTTCCTCAACGGACCAATCAAGGAGGAGGTCTATGTTGAGCAACCTCCCGACTTTGAAGATAGTGAGTATCCTAACCATGTCTATAGGCTCTCTAAGGCGCTTTATGGGCTCAAGCAAGCCCCAAGAGCATGGTATGAATGCCTTAGAGATTTCCTTATTGCAAATGGCTTCAAAGTCGGCAAGGCCGATCCTACTTTGTTCACTAAAACTCTTGACAATGATTTGTTTGTATGCCAAATTTATGTTGATGATATTATATTTGGGTCTACTAACGAATCTACATGTGAAGAATTTAGTAGGATCATGACACAGAAATTCGAGATGTTTATGATGGGGGAGTTGAAGTATTTTCTAGGATTCCAAGTCAAGCAACTCCAAGAGGGCACCTTCATTTGCCAAACGAAGTACACTCAAGACATTCTAACCAAGTTTGGAATGAAGGATGCCAAGCCCATCAAGACACCCATGGGAACCAATGGGCATCTCGACCTCGACACGGGAGGTAAATCCGTCGATCAAAAGGTATACCGGTCGATGATTGGTTCATTGCTTTATTTATGTGCATCTCGACCGGACATTATGCTTTCCGTATGCATGTGTGCAAGATTCCAAGCCGACCCTAAGGAATCACACCTTACGGCCGTAAAACGAATCTTGAGATATTTGGCTTACACTCCTAAGTTTGGGCTTTGGTATCCTCGGGGATCCACATTTGATTTGATTGGTTATTCGGATGCCGATTGGGCAGGGTGCAAGATTAATATAAAGAGCACATCGGGGACTTGCCAGTTCTTGGGAAGATCCTTGGTGTCTTGGGCTTCAAAGAAGCAAAATTCGGTCGCTCTTTCCACCGCCGAAGCCGAGTATATTGCCGCAGGCCACTGTTGCGCGCAATTGCTTTGGATGAGGCAAACCCTGTGGGACTATGGTTACAAATTAACCAAAGTTCCCCTTCTATGTGATAATGAGAGTGCAATCCGCATGGCGGATAATCCCGTTGAGCATAGCCGCACTAAACACATAGCCATTCGGTATCATTTTCTTAGGGATCACCAACAAAAGGGGGATATCGAGATTACATACATTAACACTAAAGATCAATTAGCCGATATCTTTACCAAGCCTCTTGATGAACAAACTTTTAGCAAACTTAGGCATGTGCTCAATATTCCTGATTCTAGGAATTTCTTTTGCTAACTTGCACACATAGCTCTTAAGTATACCTTTGATCATGTCTCTTTGATATATGCTATGACTAATGTGTTTTCAAGTGTATTTCAAACCATGTCATAGGTATATTGAAAGGGAATTGGAGTCTTCGGCGAAGACAAAGGCTTCCACTCCACTCTACTACTCATCCTTCGCCGTCGCTCTGCCTCACTCTCCGTCTTTGGTATAATCTTCACTCATATGTTTTATTTGCCAAAGGGGAGAAAATAGTTAGGAAAGGGCTTATATCTCACTCAAAGTATCAGTTTTTGGTGATTCATGCCAAAGGGGGAGAAAGTATGAGCCCAAAGCAAAAGGACCACACCACCACCCTAATTTTAAAAATTAATGATTTTCGATTGGTAAATTTCAAATTGGTAACTCTTTGTGTTCAAAAGGGGGAGCAAGTAGTATTTTCAAAACTTGATGTCTTAAACCCCTCTTGAACACTAAGAGGAGAATTTATTTGAGGGGGAGTTTTGTTTAGTCAAAGGAAAAGCATTTCAAACAAAAGGAGAAAATTTCAAATCTTGAAAATGCTTCTCAAAATCCTATTCATTTACCTTTGACTATCTTGCAAAAGGACTTTGAAAAGAATTTACAAAAGGATTTGCAAAAACAAAACATATGGTGCAAATGTGGTCCAATATGTTAAAAATAAAAGAAACAATCCATGCATATCTTGTAAGTATTTATATTGGCTCAATTCCAAGCAACCTTTGCACTTACATTATGCAAACTAGTTCAATTATGCACTTTTACATTTGCTTTGGTGGTTGAAAGGGAATTAGGCTTACACCTAGTTCCTAAATAATTTTGGTGGTTGAATTGCCCAACACAAATAATTGGACTAACTAGTTTGCTCTAGTGTATAAGTTATACAGGTGCCAAAGGTTCACACTCAGCCAATAAAAAGACCAAGTATTGGGTTCGACAAAAGAGCAAAGGGACAACCGAAGGCACCTCTGGTCTGGCGCACCGGACATGTCCGGTGCACCAGAGGACTCCAACTCCAAACTCGCCACCTTCGGGAAATTCCAGAGGCGACTCCGCTATAATTCACCGGACTGTCCGGTGTACACCGGACATGTCCGGTGCTCCAAGGAAGAGCGTCCTCCGAAACTCGCCAGCCTCGGGAATTCACTTCGGCTGCTCCGCTATAATTCACCGGACTGTCCGGTGTACACCGGACTGTCCGGTGTAACAGTGGGGCAACGGCTATTTCGGCGCCAACGGCTACCTGCGACGCATTAAATGCGCGCGCTGCGCGCGCAGAGGTCAGGCACACCCATGCTGGCGCACCAGACACTCTACAGTTCATGTCTGGTGCGCCACCGGACATCAAGGCGGGCCCAGAAGACAGAGCTCCAACAGTCGGAACCCAACGGCTTTGGTGACGTGGCTGTCGCACCGGACATGTCCGGTGTGCACCGGACTGTCCGGTGCGCCATCGAACAGACAGCTCCACCAAACGGCTAGTTTGGTGGTTGGGGCTATAAATACCCCCAACCACCCACCATTCATTGTATCCAAGTTTTCCACTTCCAACCCTTTACAAGAGCTCTAGCATTCAATTCTAGACACACCAAAGAGATCAAATCCTCTCCAAATTCCACACAACGCCCTAGTGATTAGAGAGAGAGATTTGCTTGTGTTCTTTCGAGCTCTTGCGATTGGATTGCCTTCTTCTTTCTTGATTCTTTCATTGCGATCAAACTCACTTGTAATTGAGGTAAGAGACACCAATTGTGTGGTGGTCCTTGCGGGAAGTTTGATTCCCAAGTGATTTGAGAAGAGAAGCTCACTCGGTCCGAGGGACCGTTTGAGAGAGGGAAGGGTTGAAAGAGACCCGGCCTTTGTGGCCTCCTCAACGGGGAGTAGGTTTGAGAGAACCGAACCTCGGTAAAACAAATCTGCGTGTCTCACTTCATTATTCGCTTGCGATTTGTTTTGCGCCCTCTCTCGCGGACCCTATTATATTTCTAACGCTAACCCGGCTTGTAGTTGTGATTATTTTTGAGAATTTTAGTTTCGCCCTATTCACCCCCCCTCTAGGCGACTTTCAAAAAGTTTTCTACCAAAATGACTTTCGTGCCTTCCGACTATATCGGTAACGGAATCCTAAAAACGAACGAGAGAGAACTCGAGCGGCAAGGCTGACCGAGCCGAGGGACTCCTAAGCCTCCAGGATACGGATACCTCACTCATCACCTTCCGCGAAGGGTAACTCGTGCTCGGATAAGTGATTCTGCTACCGAACAAGTCCTAATGCTCGAAACGAGAGGAAAGAAACGCAGCTTTATACTCAGACACCCAAAATGTTTAGGCCTCAGCAGCCACAGAAAACATACACATACTTAAAATAACTATTCCACACAGGTTCAGGCGTTAGCAGGGGGAGGAGCGGCGCCCTCGGTGTCATTTCCACCTGCGGCAGAGTGTGGCCCAGCCTCGGACGGCGACACGGGCGGAAGGATCTCCACCTCAAAAAAGGAAGCCAGCGTCGTGCCTAGACCCTTGGCAACCGCATTAAGCCTTTTGGCCTCGGCTAGGGCAGCATCCTCGTCATCAGGTAGACAGTAGCCCTCGCTGACCCGCTCCAAATCCACGTCGTAGTGGGAAGCGAGGACGGTGAAGGCCCGTCTAACACCGTGATGCAGCGCCCCGCGGAGTCTGCTGCACACATGGCCGCCCAAGGCCCACAGGCGACTCTGGGGGGAGCTGCCCGAGGGGACGTCGTCAAGGCTAAAGGTCCGACAAAAGGCCGAGATGGCCTCGGACATGACCATGCGGTTAGCCTCCTTCTGCTCGGCCGCCTGGGCAAGCGCCTTGCAGTTCTTAGTGGACTCGTTAAGAACTGTTTCGAACCCTGAAGACAACTAGACAATATTTAGACACGGGGAGAAGAGTTAAGCTAAGGCGAAATCACAAAGCGGGCAAAACATACCTTTGGCCCGGGCTCGCTGCTGTGAAGCCATAGCTTGGGCGGACCAGGCTGACCCGACGGCTATGGCCAGACCCTTCAAAAGGGTCCCGGCCCGAGCAGCCGCCTCGGCTAGCCGCTCTGTGCCCTCCGCTAGCTGTCCCTTAAGGGTTTTAGCCCAGCTCGCGGCCTCGGCAGCTTGGCCCCGGAGTTGGTCCCGCTCGCTGGTGACCTGGCCAAGCTCCAGCTGTCGCCGCTGCATCTCCTCGGCCTGGGAAGCCACCTGCTCCGGAGCCGACAAAGCCTCCATCTGCGCCGACGCCGCCTCTGCCCGCACCGTCGCTGCCTCCGACTTCAGCTCCTCACAGAGCAGCCGAAGGTCTGCCGCCTCGGCGCTCTGTTGGGCGAGGCGCTCATTGGCCTCGCTAAGCACAACCCCCTGCTGCCGCAGCGATTCCCAAACGCTGCTCTCACGATGGAGAAACAGTGACTTGGCAGTGCTCATGTCCGCGAGCTCCTGAAGAGAAAAATAGAATATCACAAAGAATGCTCTGACCACACGAGGTGTGCGCCTAAATCCTTACCTGGAAGACCCTGGGAACGTCTTTAGAAAGGATTTCCGTGGCCATCCGAAGCGACATCATCGCCGCCTCGCTATACTCACAGAAAGTACTCCGTAGCTTTTCCTCCAACTCATCATTAAGGGCAAGGAGAGGTTCTGAGGTATCGCGGCCCCAGAACACGAGCGGCTGCCCTCCCCACTCATTGGGATTAAGCTGCGTGGGGATGAGGCCGCTGCTCCCCACGACGGGCCACGGATCTGCGCGCCCCACGACTGAGGCATTGGATCCCTCTGCAGCCGACACATCAGGCCGCTCCTCGGTTAAGACGACAAGCCTCCGCTCATCAACCTCGGCAGCGACGGCCGCCCCCTCCTCATAGTCAAAAATGGGGGAGTCGGGAACGACCAGGACCGAAGGAGCCGATGGCGGAGGCACGTCAGCCATCTCAACATCGGCGGCGGCGGGCGGCACCGTGGGCACACTAGCGGCAGCCCCGACAGGAATCGACGTTGGCACCGGCGACGCAGCAGGCGGGCTCGAGGCCACGGCCGCGTCAACCGCCTCCCCTGGCACGATGGCCGCTCCAACAGGGGGGCAACCTGGGAGACTTGCCCCATGGCAGCCCATGCCTCCTGGGCTCCCCACCGGAGGGCGCCTTGCGCGGAGGCCAACCAACCGACATGGCGCGCCGTAGCTCCAGATGAAGAGGCTGGCCCCGTCTTAAGGGCCTTCGTGGGGGCCAGACCGGCCAAGCCCTGCCTCCGCTTGCTGAAAGGAAGAAAAGGCAAAATCAAGACACAGAAAAATGACTGAATCAAAGACACCCTTAGATTCTTACCCGCTCCGGGGCAAGACCAATCGTGCCTGCGGGGAGATCTCTTGGACCTCGGTCTCCGCAGATGCTGCTGAGGGTTGGCCAGCGGCCGGCTTCGACGCCGCCTCCGCCTCAGACGCCCGAGGCACCAGGGGGGCGACCTGCCCGGGCGATGTCACAACAGCCGAGGGAACAACTTCCCGCACGGCTGCCACGGGCACTTGCTCTTGGGGGACCCCGGTGTCCCGGCTCCAAACACTGGTGGCGCCTAGCCCACCTGGAGGCTGGCTTGACGACCCCTGGCCCAGCCTCGGATCTGGACTGAGGCCAAGTCGGGCCGCCATGTCATCGTCTTCGTCATCATCATCATCATCATCGTCGTCAAGCGTGTCCGGCGACGACTCCAACGGGAGTCCATCCCTTGCTTGCCTCCGACGACGCTTCTCCAAGGCGTCCCGAGCCCGCATCCTCTCACGAGCCCGGGCCTTTTCCGCGTCTTTTTTCTGCTTCTCCTTCTCCGCGGCGAGCCTACGCGCGGTTCGGCCCGCCGTGTCCTCCAGGACCGGTGGTCGGGAGGTTTTAAAGTTCCTCAGCCCCTAGGGACAAACAAAAACCCTAAGGGTAAGGACTAAAGACGTAGGAAACACGGCGCAAAATAGAATAAGGGTCGGACACTTACCAGGGACACGTACCCATGGTTGGGATGCATCGGGGGCTGGTTAAGGACGCCAGCGTCTAGCCTCCCTACCGTGCCCGCTACCCGTCTGAGGAGGTCGTCGGTGGAGAGGGGGGTCGAGGACATCCGTGAGCCCTCCAAATCGACCCTCGGCTTCATCTCCGAAAGCCGCAACCGCCGCTCGGCCAATGGGAGCACCCTCCGGCGGTGGATAGCGGCAACGACCCCTGCGGCACTAAGGCCTTTGGCTTGGAGCTTCTGCAGGGCACGGAGAATGGGTTGGAGCTTCTCCTGGTTCTCGTGTGTGGCCCCCCAGCGCCAGTTATCGCCGGTGGAGGTCACCACTCGTTGAGAAAATGGCGGTAGCAACCCGTCATCATTCCGGAGATAGAACCACCAGTTCTGCCACCCCTTGTTCGAAGACACAAGGGAGGCCAGGATGTACTGCTGTGCGCGCCCAGACCTCAGCTGAAGGGTGCAGCCACCAGCCCGCACTGCCATACGGACCTTCTTCACGTCCATCGACGCGGCGAAGAACTCCGCGCAGAAGAGATGAGTCCACAGGTCCCAGTGGGGGTCAATCCCCAAAAACCCCTCGCAAACTGCCACGAAGATGGCCGCCTGCGCGATGGAGTTGGGGTTGAAGTTATGCAGCTCCACCCCATAGTAGTGCAGGAGCGCCCGCATGAAACAGCTCACCGACATCCCAAACCCTCGCTCATGAAAGGGGGTGAAGCTGACCACGTATCCCGGCGGCGGAGTCGGGTCGGCCTCGCTCCCAGGGGCCAACCACTTAGGCTGTGGCCCGCCGGAGAGAGGACGGAGCAAACCCTCGGCAACGAGGGCCTGCAGATCCTCCACAGTGACGGTGGAGAAGAGCCATGGGTCGCGTGGCAGAATGACGGTCGGCTTGTCAGCCATGACCAAGCGGAGGCGGTGGAGGCGGAGGGGAAGAGGTGCGCGGTTTTTCCTTCTCTTTGTATACTCTCTCAGGTTGCGAAAGAAAAGGCAGAAGGCAAGAGCGGAGGCACGAATGGTAGGGCAAAGAACCATTGCCGGTCCCCCTCCCAGGTATATAAAGGCCCGGACAGAATCCGCCCAAAACTTTGACCCGAGCCCCTCGAGAGTTTTTAAAATTCAAAATCAAAGCATTTTTTCCGTTCCTCGAACGACTCGCGCACGTGCAACGGATACTCCGCGAGTCGCCTGTCCCGTCGCATTAACTCTCTAGCAGGGCACACGTCACCTCTAGCAGGTGAGCGGGCGTCGTTTCGCCTCCGCCATCACGACCGCCTCAAAAAAGGTACGCCACACTGTCTTAGCTTATATCCTTTTTCCTTTCCCCCCCTCTCTCTCTTTGCAGGGATCGGGAAAGGAGGGTTTTCAAAAGAATCCTTCTCAGCAAAGGAAACGGGCCCCGAGCCCTCCTACTGATCAGGGGTTCGAAGGTTGCACCTTGCGGGGTTCGGCAACCGCCCCAGAGCACTCGGGCTCCGAGCCCTTTACTGATCAGGGGTTCGAAGGCTGGCCCCTCGGAGGGATTCGACAGCCGCCCCAGAGCATGCAGAGTCAGGGACAACCCTGGGTACGTCCGTTACATGGCCAAGGCTCGGGCTACGCTCCCTAGGTACCCTAAGACATTTCCGAGACCAGCGGGAACGGTTTGTAATGGAATCCCACCGAAGGGAGGCACCGAGCCCTTGGACCCTATCGAATGGGTCCGGGTCCAGCAAATCACCTGCAGGTACTTTTGGAGCGTGCCTCTGGGCCACTAGCCGACCCTTATCGAACAGGGCTCGGGCGTCCGCTCGGAATACCCATTAGCAACTCACTGGAAACACCGTGTTTGGTGCCCACCGAGGGTAACATGGCGTGTTCCCCCCCTTACTCCTTGCGGAAAGGCAACGAAGGGGCATACTACAAAAAGCCAAGACAGTCCTTGATCATCCTCTCGCTCCGTGCAGAGGCTCGGGGGCTACTCTCGCACCAGGCTACGGCCAAATTGTTGACCACGTCGACAAACCAGCTTAAAAACTCAGAGCCTGACCATGCACCCGGGCTGCGGCCAGGCCACATGAGGGAACAACAAGGCCGACCGAGGAATCACAAGAGGAATTAAGACCTCAGAGGAGTCAAACCACTCCTCCGAGGCCTCGGGGGCTACACCCGACGGGTGCGCTCGCGCGCACCCATCGGAACAAAATATAACCGAGAAAGGCTAGTCCCCTTGCAAAAAATCTGGCAGAACCTCCAAGCGAGTGCCTACACTCCCTTTGAGGCTCGGGGGCTACTGTCGGGTACCGTAATTAGGGGTACCCCCAATACTCCTAAGCATGGTTGAAAACATCTTCAAAATAGACCGTAAAGACTGGTAAGCACAGCTCAAAGTTAAAGCCTCATCTACCAAGAGACGCGATCTCGTCTCGCCTGAGCCCGGCCTCGGGCAAGAACAGTAGTCCCGGACGGATTCACGCCTCGCCCGATGGCCTCCTCAGGCAGCGGGCGCACCCCCGGCTCGCCCGAGGCTAAGCTCGGGCAAACTTTGTCGTATAGCAACCTTGGCCAAACCACCTTGCCGCCGACCGTATCACGTGCGCATTTAATGCGAGGATCGCCTGACACCTTATCCTGACACGCGCGCCTCAGTCGGCAAGGTCGAAATGACCGCAGTCACTTCGCCCCTTTACTGATCGCTCTGACAGGAAAACAATAATATTCACCCCGTTCCGAGTAATGTGCCAACCACCAGGGTAAGACTAACAACGGCAAGTCACGGCCTCTCCCGAGTTCAGCCTCGGGCGCAACAGGGAGCTCCGCCTCGCCCGACCCCAGGCCTTGGCCTCAGCCTCGGCCTCGGGAGAAGGTCTCCGCCTCGCCTGACCCCAGGCCTCGGCCTCGGGAGGAGTCACAACCTCGCCCGACCTTAGCCTCGGCCTCAGGAGAAGTCACCGTCTTGCCCGACCTCGGTCTCGGACTGACTACGCTTTAGGGGACACATCATTACCCTACCCCTAGCTAGCCACCTCAGGCTACGAAGGAACAAGACCGGTGTCGCATCAAATTACTCCAGTAACAGGTAATGATGATCCCCGGCATGCGCTTATGACGTCGACTATCCTCAAGCTCTCTACTAAATCAAAGGAACGTCAGCAGGTCCTAGGGCTGTACCGCCAGCCACGATTGTACAGGGCTCAAGCACTTCTCCGCCGGCCACGATAGCACACAACTACACCCCCATATGTACAGCTGGATCACCTCGTTGTATCTATAACAGGAGATGCCCAGGGCCTTCCCACGGCACGCGGCAAGAACGACGGAGACGGACTCGCTCAAACATCGAACTCCTCTCCGCAACACTAGGCCTCTCAAGAGACCTGGGACCCGTAACCCCTCTCGCGAAGCTTGTAACCCCTACTGCAAGCACCCCGGTGCAAGATAATATAAGCATCATCCCTCCTCTTGTTTCATCTTGCATCAATCCATCTGGGCAGGGACACTCGGCACAAAATTCACTTGTCGGTTCGGTTGAGGGTCCCCCGGGTCCGAAACACCGACAATTTAGTTGTTGGGTTCTAAATATCCTAAGTTAATACCGTAGCTAATTGTTAGCTACCTCACAACTAACAATTAGCTTATTAGCTGGCTCAACCTATTTAATTAATAATTTATTAGCTGGCTAACTAATAGCTCTAGTGATTTTAAACAGGGCTTTAGTTCACAGACTAATGGAACCAAACAAGTCCTAAATTATTTTGCATGTCTCATGTGGTTGGATGGTTCTAAGAAGTGGAGAAGATGAAATGTGGTGCATCTGCCATGTGTGTCGTGTACTCCTAGCTAGGAGCGAGCTTTCTGCAGTTCAGCTAGGCCTAACTGGTTGCTGCTATATGAAACTGATGAGTTTCCGGTAGTGGATGCAAACTAAATAAAGGTGCTTTGTTTAGTTACCCATCTGGCCATCTCGGTTTCTGAATAATCTGGGCGCTCTTCATTCTGCTCTTCAATTTAATATATGTCAGCTTTCTCTCAAAAAAAAAATTAATATATGTCAGCTAGCTTTTGCCCCCGTTTGTTTCAGCTTTTTGGAGCTTCTGGCCACCAAAAGCTGTTGCGGACTGCCAAACGCTCAACTTTTCAAACAGCTTCTATAAAATTTGTTTGGGTAAAAACTATTCAAAATCAATATAAACACATAATCAGTTGAGTCGTTGCAATAGTAGGAATCCGTCACTTTCTAGATCCTAAGTCCTATGGACACCTTTATCTTCCTCCGCACGTAATCCTAATGATACTCAGATTCTCTACACAGCCAGATTCTCCTCACCGCCAGATTCTCAGAAAAGCTGGTCAGAAAAAAGCTGAACCAAACAAGCCCTTTTATTAGGTCGCCGCTTCGCATGTGGCCACCGCCGCCTCGCTCGGTGAACAGCTGCTGCATCAATAGCAGTTGTTGCTGGCACGGACCTACAGTACTTTGTGGTCCATCCAATTCAAGTGAAGTGACAAGTGAGCGTGCCTTTTGCCAAAGCTCTACCTGCTCTTCTTGCCTGCAGAGGGCGGCACAGCGCCACAGCATGTACTAGCATGGAGTGCAAGCCGAAGAAGCACGCAACGTAAGACATCATCACATCATCATCCATGTGTCTGTAATGTGTAACAAATCTTCTTCCCCTGAGAACACTTTGCGTTCGTTTTCTCCCTCAAACAAACCAAGCCTGATGTGACGAGCGCGCGCCTTGGAGTCTCAGAACAAGTGATGGAGGCACCTCCGTCTTCTCTGCAGTCTGCACACACGACACAGCCTTCTCCGGCGGTCACTTCTCTTCAGATCAGCAGGTCGAGCAAACACGTCGTTGCCTCGGTACTGACAAGGAGGAGCTTCCAAATTGCCGTCCATGCACGGGCGCACACTGCACCACCAGTTGCCACGTAGCCGGACTTGCTTTGCTTTGACATAGTAGCCGCGGCGGACGGCCAGCAGCCGCCGGCGGGACGACAGATACATATACTATTTATATATACTATCAGTCTATCACGGTGCACTTATATATATACATACACGCCACTGTACTGGTGTCTCAGACATTTAACCGCAGAAGCAGCAGAAGTGTTTGAAGACGAAGGGGGCCGAGAAGATAGATGGCTGACTGGGGGCCCGTGCTCATCGCGGTGCTCTTCTTCGTGCTTCTCACGCCGGGGCTGCTCTGCCAGATCCCCGGCAGCGGCCGGGGCATCCCGGAGTTCCACAGCATGCGCACCAGCGGCGTCGCCATCTTCGTCCACACCCTCCTCTTCTTCGGCTTCTGCGCCATCTTTATGGTCGCCATCGGGGTCCACCTCTACGCCGGATAGCTAGTAGATACATGTTGATCGACGATCGGTCGATCCAGTGGACTCTGCATTTTTTTTTTTGCATGCCGAGATTTCTAGCTAGTACCACTAGTCAGCAGCAATAATACCGATACGCATGCATTTGTTATACTGTGCTAGTCTACCAACTCGCGTGTACTCTTTGCACGGGCTATACATCTTAGAATATATACGTACACTGTACTCCTACACGAGTATCAAACTACTTTGCAGCCCGCTGCTGCTGCTTCTCGAAAAGTAAAAATGTTAGAGGATTGTATCTGCTGAAGTTCTTCTTTCAAGAGCAGCCCAACAGCTGTCTCTATATGTATACTAAGCTTGTTTGGTAACAATATTTCTCACAACCATGGTTTTACACAGAGATGAAGCTAGGTAGAACTTAGGGGTGCACATGCACCCACAAAAATGTGCAAAACTAGTAATTTACAACGAAAAGAATTACGAATGCCACTTGAGTTGGTAGAGATCTTATGGTTCTTCATGGGTCGTCATCTCTCTTCCCAGATCCAAAAAGTATAATACTTACGTCCACAATCTCTCAAAGATGAGGGCTAAGAGACATAAGGCGCCTCTTTCATTTGATACGTCTAATTAATATACCTCATGTTTGTGTTTGGTTGCTAGCAGTCTCAGCGCCTGACTCGCGCGACCTGCATCAGTTGAAACAGACGATTCCTACTTACCCACGCATGCAAGACAACGAGGATAGAAAATCCTAGCTTGCACCTACACGCGCAGGCGCGGTTGCTACCGTGCAGCCAACCAACCACGCGCTCAGGCGCGGTCAACACATGCACGGGGCCTGGGCGCGGGTGGCCAGCCAACCAATCATGCAGATAGTGAATCCCATCAAATCAGGGTGCTTTATTGACATTGAGTGAGTTGAAGTGCATATTTGGAAATACAGGAATCTGGTTGAAATCATAAGAGTATGCATGAAATCATGTTTTGGTGGAGTTGACATATTGATGGTTGTCATTATCCTTGTTGGAGGAGCCTCCATGTCAGGTTTCTTGGCTTGCACCTATGAGCTCACTCATCTTATTTTGAACTCCTTATCTTGTTCTTCTCTCATATTCTTGAACTCCTCCATTTACTTGACTCTTTCTTCAATCATTCTTTGCACTAAGGCTTCGATCATTTGCCTAACCCCCTTTGTCACCTCAACATTGATTGTTACTCGACATTGTTCTTTCCTCGTGTGGCTAAGTGTTAATCATGAAGGATATGCTCTAATACGAATTTAAAGGATCAAAATACCTAGAGGGAGGGTGAATAGACATGATCTATCACAAACTTTTGTAGGAGGTCACGGTATTAATTTTTTGGTCTTAAATGAAATTTATGGATTTGTCCAAAATTTCGGTGAGGACCTAATTTTTAAATCTCGAAGAGAGATAAATTAACTAATTATGAAGTAAAGTTTTCAAATACTTATTGTTGTGATGAGTCAATTATACCTTTTACTTGTTCCACCACCTACATACAATAAAGATTGTGCCAACACAACAAGTAATATGATTACAAGTTAAAAGCACATGGAGACACAACGATTTATCACAAGGTTCGACCACACCGTAAAGTTGTGCTTGCAAGCCAATTGTTGAGGAGACCATAAAGGTCATTAAAGTATCTTTTAACTCCCATCTTTTCCAAGAGACCACAAAGAGCAAGTTAGGACCTCCACTAGAAGAAATGGGTAATACAAACTTTTTCGAACACCCTTTACAATCACAAATCAAGGGTGACACTAGGCAACACCTAATCGTCTTGAGTTCAAAGAACCCAAGAGTAACAGAATAAGAAACAAATAACTGGAGGCTAGCATAAGTGCTCAAGAGATGGATCTTACTCTTTGAAGTTAAGATCAAATGAAGAGCTCGCTCCGCACCACTCATAAGATGGAGATCAATGCAAGAGTGAGATGGAGTGAAAGAAAGTGTTTGCCTTTGTCTCTCAAAGTAGTTGAGTGAATTGAAATGGCCAAGAGAGAGTGAAAAGCAAGAGAGCTAACAAAATAAATACATCAGGTTAGCTTGAGAGTTGTTTTTGCGTAGAACTCCCCCTTAAAAATTCTAACTAGGTGGCTCAGAATTTCTGAGGTGAAGAGAATGGAGCAAGCACAACAAGCTGACAACAAGGATGATCAGGAAGGCACCCCTTGAAATTTCTAAGAGCGGTAGTAAAAAAATTCTAGGAGAAGGAAAGAAGCTCATAGAGGAGCGGCGTTCAGAATTTTGAGAGCATGCCCAAAATTGAAGGGGAGGGAGAATTTTTAGGGGGAGAAACTTGAACAAGGGCCATGGTTTAGAATTTGAGAGCCTGCTCAAAAATTCCAAAGAGTTTGATCCAGAACTTTCAAAGGGGATGGAGAATTTTTTAGAGTTAGATTGGGAACCCTATTTTCCCAAGGGATTTCTATTTTCCCATGGGAAATTAATTCATTTTCCCTTGGGAAATGAAAATTCCTTGGAAAAATATGGTTCCTGTAACACCCGGGCTTTAAGGGACAAAGCCGGGTGCATCTCATACATGCGCCAAAGAAGACAACATATATAATAACAGAGTGTATAGAGATAAATGTCACAATATAATCAGAGTACTTATTACATAGCGAAAGACTTACAAAATAAAATATAAATATAACAGGATCTAAAATCCATCCTTGGCGCCAGAAAGTCAACTCGGAGACGACGACCTAGACCTCTCACGAACACAGCGCAACATCCACCTTACGCCTCATCCAGTGGTACCTGTTCTTGACCTGTGGGGGTGTGAGACAGCAAGGGTGAGCTCACACATGTTCATCGCTCAACAAGTTGTGGGGAATAATGTGACATGAACTCACCAAAGGTGGGAGCTCATGAAGTGTAAGGCTTACCAAAGAGAATGGTTAAAGCTGAGCATTGCTTTTAAATAGTTGGTCAAAATTTTATTAGCAGTTACTAAATGTAAGTAAATACCAAACCTTAAATAAAGTAATAGAAAAAAATTAATAATAATCCCATGTAAATGCAAATGATAAATTGAATTTAAGTTCCATAAATTAATCATCGGAGAGTCCTGAGCTGCTCATGACCGCGAGCTCGACTACTATACCAGTTTTACACTCTGCAAATGTTGTACCCTTTACCCACAAGTCGTGTTTCCTATGTCGTCAGGGTTAGCTAGGCCCTTAGACACTACCGAGGTGAATGACTAGGAATCCACTACGAGGCCTTTACAAAGTTCCACTAGCTTCCGAAAACCCGCTACAGTTTATGGGAAGAGCACTTGCAAGAATCCCTCGTCTGACCGCCATCGCAGCAAAATCAACCCGAGAACCTCCTTGCATGCAACTCCCCTACTGCCCTTGCCCCTTTCAGGTAAGGTTGTCTTCCACTAGCTTTCCTAATTAGTTAGCCAAGGGGTCCCATTTCTCCCTTGTGGTGGCACGTGTTTCTCAAGTTAAGCTCCATGTTCCAATTAACAATAATATAATAATCTTGACATGAACATAAATAGCATAACAAAATAACTGGAACATGGATATAATGAAATAATTATCCCAAAACCATATAAAGCAATAGCAAAAACTACCCATATGATTTAGGGGTAAACAAGGTAATGAGATAAACAATCTAGGGTGACCTATTGGGTCCCATCAAAATTAAACCTATGCATTGAATAATTATAATAAAGAATATTATTGGGTAACAAAAGTGGATCAAGGGCACAACTTGCTTGGCACTTGAGATTCAAGGTACCAACTTGCTTTTCAGATGACACGTGTCCTCGCGCTGTCGTAGCAATACAAACAGACATGGTATAGACAAAATTAACATCACACCAAACATAAGTACAAACTGAATAATAATGATCTATGCGTTGCTACGAGACTAACGCAACTTGAACGGATCAAATCGGAGTTATAGATTTTAAGTTCTGAATTTCTAAAGATTTTATGTGTTTTGTACAAGATTAAATAGGATATAAATTTTAATGTGATATTCGTGTCAAAACAGTGGTACTAAATGATAAACAATAATATTATAAATTATAGGAACTGGAATGGACTAATTTGGGCTTAGTATGAATTTTCTAGGGATTAAACATGTTTTAATAATTATTTTCACATTAAAATCATTTCTGAAATTAATTCATCTGCCTCTGGTCAGCGCGCATGAAATATAGAAAGCACAGGGGCTAACATGAAAAATATCCTAGACTCAGAGCTATCCGCGCTGGACCGCGGGTTTATTTCGGTAAATTCTAAGGGCTCTTTAGCAAAAAGGTTGGCCGAAGGGGTATGGAGAAATTAGGGCCGCACGATCTAAAACAGAGCGCTTGGATTAAATCTTCATTCGACGCGAATTGGTACGCAGCTGTGATCGTCAGATCGACGATGGGCGGCCCACGATGAAACATACCTATGATGTCCCCAGGTCCCTAGGATCGCGCACGGACGCACCGGATACACCCTGGCCGAACCGGTATCCCAGATACGATCTCCACCATTGCCCTTCCGATCAACGGTGTCGGGGTTTCTTCTCTTCCTACGGCAAGATGCGACAGCGGGGTACTCATCCATGGTGGAGGCCACGACGACGACTAGCACTCCACCATTCCCGGGCCTTAAACCTGACTTCACTACGCGGTTTAACGGAGTGGTCAACTTGGTGAGACAATTGTCAAGAGTATTTCCTGTAGCCAAAGTCGAGAGGTGTCCAGCCACGACAAGGGGTGTGGCTGGCGATGGAAGTCGCGTCGACAAGCGATTCCACATGGCCCCAGTCGTAATCCGGGACGGCGAAGGCATGGTTCCCATCCTTGATCACTGGCGAACGTCCTGTGGGTGTCCCCGTTGGTGAACGCGCAGTGAAATCACCGGTCCACGACACCATGTGACACCGCGGTGGTGGACAATCGATGACGCGCAATCCTGGCGCTGCAGAAGCTCCCCAATTTGCCTCTCCCTGATGCGCGCTTGCCACCGGAGGTAGTCGTAAGGGTGACGCGCACGCACCCACGGCGCGAATCCGGCACCCGATCGACGACGTGGCAGAGCAACCCAGGCGGCGATGGCTTTGGGCAGTGACGGCGGATCATGGCACCTCCAGCACACGCTCGGCAATGGTGTCAACTACTCTGCCGTTTATGTGATCCGCGAAGTGGGTATGGCAGCTGAATTTGTAACCCGAGCGCACATCGGCCCGACGAACTTCCCCCGCTAGGCGCACCCCTCTCTCTGGATCTCTCCCATGGCGGCGGCTTGGTAAGAATGGGTCACGACGGAAAGGGGAAAGACTAGCCCTCTCGAGCGTTCATATAGGCGAGCGCGACCTTCGGTGCCCACGACCACCAGAACGGCGAAGGATTCGCCAAGTCTGGTATGGTCTAGAAGCTAAGTCTGACATCTGGGCCTGCGGTGTCAGCGCCCTGAGGCACCCACGTGCACGCAGATGGAGAGACTGGGCAGTGGCTGTTGAAGATCGGGTGTCCAGCTTCCGTATCCATCGCGAGCTTGCGTTGACCTAGGCGACGATGATGGGAACGATGTGCGGTGCAGGCGAGTTGATCCATCCGACTGGTGGGGACCACAACTCAGCGAACCAAGCGAGAGCACCTGCGCTCATTCGCGACCAAGGCTGAGGAGTGGGCCCAGGTAGTTTGCGCCGCAATCTGGAACTTGGGTCATGCGGCAATGAAGTCTAAATGGGCCAAAAAAATAGAAAACCAGGCCTGGTATGACCCCCTTCTTATTTTTCTCTTTTTTTATTCCTGTTTTGTTTTTCCCACTCAAATTCATATTTTGAATTCAAATTTGTTTATGGTTTTCACACAGGGATCAAGTGCACAAATAAAATTACTAGCCTAAAGTGATATATTTATTTATATATGTATTTCTTTAGTGCATATTGTTTCCCATTTTAAATTTCAATTCCAAATTAGATTCAAATCTTGACAAATTTTGTCTTCAGTCTACATTGCACAAGTGTGGTACAAATTGCAAAAATATGATTTTATATATACTTCATATGAGTTTTATATTCCTTAACTCTTTCTTTTCTCCTTTCTTTCTCATCATCCATTTTATTTCCAAATTCTTACTTTGGGTTTTAATTTAAATCATCCACTCATTATTATATTTTTATTGGTATTATTGTTATCATTGTTAGATGCACAAACAAATAAAACCCCACTTGATGCAACTTTCCTTTATTTAGTATTCTTATTGGTAGTCAGGGTTAATCCCAAGATTTGTTGTATGCAAAAATGAGAATAACAGCACAAGTGCTCAAATGGTCTTTTTATATCCCTCATCTCATTATTTGGGTATTACAAATCCTACCCCCCTTAAAAAGAATCTCGTCCTCGAGATTTAAGAAGATCTAGGGAAAAGATGAGGAAAATCTATGCAAAGCTCTTCTCTTTCCCATGTTGCTTCATCTTCTCCATGGTGACTCCACTATACTTTACACATCTTTATCACCTTATTCCTTGTAACTCTAGTCAAAGTGTCAAGAATCTTGATCGGATACTCCGTGTAAGTCAAATCACCCTGAACACTGAGCTCTTCCATTGGTAACTGTTCCTCAGGGACACGGAGACACTTCTTAAGTTGAGATACATGAAATACATTATGCACATCAGATAGATTATTAGGTAATTCGAGTTGATAGGCCATCTCTCCAACTTGCCTAAAAAAACTCTAAAGGGTCCAATAAAGCGAGGGGACAATTTGCCCTTAACTTTGAATCTCTTCATTCCACGAAGTGGTGACACCTTGAGGTACACATGATCAGCTTCCTCAAATTCTAGTGGTCTTCTTCTATTATCAGCGTAGCTCTTTTGCCTGGTCTGAGCTACCCTCAAATTCTCCCGAATTATACAGACTTGTTCTTCCGCCTCTTGTATAAGTTCAGGTCCAAAGAACTGTCTTTCTCCAATCTGGCCCCAATATAGAGGAGTTCTGCACTTCCTGCCATATAGAGTCTTGAACGGTGACATCTTCAGACTGGCCTGGTAACTATTATTATATGAGAACTCAGCATAAGTTAGACTCTTGTCCCAACTACTACCATGCTGAAGGGCACAAGCTCTCAACATGTCCTCCAATACTTGATTAGTCCTTTCAGTCTGTCCATCGGTCTGAGGATGGTAGGCCGAACTAAAATTCAATTTCGATCCATACTCTCATGAAAACTTTTCCAAAATCTGGAGGTAAACTGTGATCCTCTATCCAAAATGATCTTCTTCGATACACCGTGTAGAGATACAATCTGTGCCATATATAACTCTGCCAATTGAGATACCTTATAAGTAGTCTTGACCGAAATGAAATGAGCCACTTTAGTCAATCTATCCACAATCACCCATATAGACTCATATCCTTTCGAGGTGCGAGACAATCCAGTAATAAAATCCATACCAATCTCTTCTCACTTCCATTTGGGTATCTTTAGTGGGTGCAGTAGTCCAACTAGTCTCTGGTGTTCAGCCTTAACTCTTTGACACACATCGACATAGCCACATGTGCAGCCACATCTCTCTTCAGTCCATACTACCAGTTCTTCTGCTTCAAATCCTGATACATCTTGTACTACCAGGATGAATAGAATAATCTGAGTCATGGGCCTCCTTTAAAATAGTCTCACGAAGGCTATCAATCTCAGAAATACATATCCTGTCTTTGAACTATACCGTGCCTTGCTCATCTTTTGTGCATTCTGGACCTCGACCTTCAGTAATCAGATCCCTAATCTCTTGTATCTTAGCATCACCAATTTGTCCTTTGCGGATTTCTTGCTCCAAAGTAGGTTCCACATCAATAGTAACTCCTTCCGTGTGAGCAACTATCCCCAGGTTAAGTCTCCTGAAATCCTCAACAATCTCATCGGGTAGCTGGGCAACAACAGCTGAATGAACATGCTCCTTTCGACTCAAGGCATCTGCAACCAAATTTGCCTTACCTGGGTGATAGTGAATCTCCAAATCATAATCCTTAATAAGCTCCAACCAATGGCATTGCCTAAGGTTGAGATCCTTCTGAGTGAATATATACTTCAAACTCTCATGATCCGTGTACACTTGGCACTTGGTTCCCATAATATAATGTCTCCAAATCATAAGCGCATGCACAACGGCTGCTAGTTCTAAGTCATGAGTAGGGTAGTTCAACTCATATTTCCGTAACTGACGAGAAGCATAGGCAATCACATGTCTTTCCTGCATAAGTACACATACCAAGCCTTGGCCACATGCATCACAATAAATATCAAATCCCTTATGTAGATCTGGCATAACCAACACTGGTGGTGACATCAATCTCTTCTTTAATTGGTCAAAGCTATCTTGGCACTTATCGTCCCACTTAAATCCTCTTCCCTTCTCTAGAAGTGAGGTCATAGGCTTAGAAATCTTAGAGAATCCTTCGATAAATCTTCGATAATATCCTGCAAGTCCCAAGAAACACTGAACCTCCGTAACTGTAGTGGGTATGCTTCATGCCACTATCTCCTTGACTTTAGCAGGATCCACTGATATTCCTTCGTTAGAAATGATATGTCCATGAAATGGCACCTCGCCAATCCAAAACTCGCATTTGCTGTACTTAGCGTAGAGTTGATTATCTCGTCACTTCTGTAGCACCAATCTCAGATATTTCTCATGATCACTATCACTCTTGGAACAAATAAGAGTATTGTCGATGAAAACCACGATGAATCTGCCCCGATCATGAACACCTTATTCTTCAGATCCATAAAATAGGCTGGTGCATTAGTTAGTCCAAATGACGTAACGGTGAACTCATATAAACCATATCGGGTCGAGAAATCCATCTTGGGAATATCATATGGCCTAATCTTCATTTGATGGTAACCCGATCAGAGATCGATCTTCGAGAATACCCTTGCACCTCTCATCCGATTAAATAAATCTTCAATGCGGGGTAATGGATACTTGTTCTTCACAGTGACATCATTAAGGGTCCTATAATCCACGCACATCCCTTGCGCTCCTTATTTCTTATGTACAAATAGAACCGGCGCTCCACAAAGTGAAGAATCTGAACGAATGTACCCAACCTCTTGTAACTCTGTTAACTGCTTCTTAAGTTCTTTTAATTCTTCTACAGACATCCTGTATGACCGCTTGGGAGTAGGAGTAGTCTCAGGTAAGAGATCAATGGCAAACTCAACTTCCTTTTTTGGTGGCATCCCTAATAACTCTTCTAGGAAGACATCCGGAAAATCTCTAACCGCACGGATGTTGACACCAACAAACTTCCCATCTACTAAGAATGCCGCTAGTCTGGTGGTGGTAGTTACTGCAACTTCAAATTCGAATCTTTCTCCTTTGGAACTGGTGAATTCTAAGGTTCCCTTAGCCCAGTGTATAAATTGTCCTTGCCTTTCTTAACCATGACATACCAAGGATCAAGTCTATACTGCTCTCTTCTAACAGTATAGGGGTATCCCATCTAGGTTAGAAACACAGGGTAAGAAAGGAAGAATTGTAGACAAGGCGAGAAATTACGAGAAATATAACTGCGGGGGATTTATTAGCTAAGTAGATTAGTGTGTCACCTACTAAAGTTAATTCATTACCTTATGGTGGTACATGCTAAGATGCCTGTCTATACTATTTCAATCAATCAAAGAAGCAAATCAGGCATTGATCATCAGAACAATCAACCAACATTTTTTTAATAGAGAAAATAGTTTTAATTTTGTCTCGGGTTTCCTATCTTAAAAAAACTCATAAATGTAGGATTCCAAGGTGTGAAATCCATCTTGTCTTAGAGCAGAAAAGATAAGAGTAATTAGAGTATGATAGCAAAAGGTGAGACAAGATCAAGACAAGATGAGAATAGAAAGAATCAGAGTAAGGTAAGTATAGAATGAATTAGAATAAGATAAGTAGGTAAGGGTTTTATCCATTTCTATCTAGGTTTCGTCCTACAGTCAACATTTCCTCTGATACCACTTCTGTAACACCCGGGCTTTAAGGGACAAAGTCAGGTGCATCTCATACATGCGCCAAAGAAGACAACATATATAATAACAGAGTGTATAGAGATAAATGTTACAATATAATCAGAGTACTTATTACATAGCGGAAGACTTACAAAATAAAATATAAATATAACAGGATCTAAAATCCATCCTTGGCGCCAAAAAGTCAACTGGGAGACGACGACCTAGACCTCTCACGAACACATCGCAACATCCACCTTGCGCCTCATCCAGTGGTACCTGTTCTTGACCTCTGGGGGGTGTGAGACAGCAAGGGTGAGCTCACACATGTTCATCGCTCAACAAGTTGTGGGGAATAATGTGACATGAACTCACCAAAGGTGGGAGCTCATGAAGTGTAAGGCTTACCAAAGAGAATGGTTAAAGCTGAGCATTGCTTTTAAATAGTTGGTCAAAATTTTATTAGCAGTTACTAAATGTAAGTAAATACCAAACCTTAAATAAAGTAATAGAACAAAATTAATAATAATCCCATGCAAATGCAAATGACAAATTAAATTTAAGTTCCATAAATTAATCATCGGAGAGTCCTGAGCTGCTCATGACCACGAGCTCGGCTAGTATACCAGTTTTATACTCTGCAGAGGTTGTACCCTTTACCCACAAGTTGTGCATGTCGCCAGGGTCAGCTAGGCCCTTAGACACTACCGAGGTGAATGGCTAGGGATCCACTACGAGGCCTTTACAAAGTTCCACTAGCTTCCGAAAACCCGCTAAAGTTTATGGGAAGAGCACTTGCAAAAATCCCTCGTCTGACCGCAATCGCAGCAAAATCAACCCGAGAACCTCCTTGCATGCAACTCCCCTACTGCCCTTGCCCCTTTCGGGTAAGGTAGTCTTCCACTAGCTTTCCTAATTAGTTAGCCAAGGGGTCCCATTCCTCCCTTGTGGTGGCACGTGTTTCTCAAGTTAAGCTCCATGTTCCAATTAACAATAATATAATGATCTTGACATAAACATAAATAGAATAACAAAATAACTGGAACATGGATATAATGAAATAATTATCCCAAAACCATATAAAGCAATAGCAAAAACTACCCATGTGATTCAGGGGTAAACAAGGTAATGAGATAAACAATCTAGGGTGACCTATTGGGTCACATCAAAATTAAACCTATGCATTGAATAATTATAATAAAGAATATTATTGGGTAACAAAAGTGGATCAAGGGCACAACTTGCCTGGCACTTGAGATTCCATGTACCAACTTGCTTTTCAGATGACACGTGTCCTCGCGCTAATCGTAGCAATACAAAATAACATGGTATAGACAAAATTAACATCACACCAAACATAAGTACAAACTAAATAATAATGATATATGAGTTGCTACGAGACTAACGCAACTTGAACGGATCAAATCGGAGTTATAGATTTTAAGTTATGAATTTCTAAAGATTTTATGTGTTTTGTACAAGATTAAATAGGATATAAATTTTAATGTGACATTCATGTCAAAACAGTGGTACTAAATGATAAACAATAATATTATAAAATTATAGGAACTGGAATGGACTAATTTGGGCTTAGTATGAATTTTCTAGGGATTAAACATGTTTTAATAATTATTTTCACATTAAAATCATTTCTGAAATTAATTCATCTGCCTCTGGTCTGCGCGCAGGAAATATAGAAAGCACAGGGGCTAACATGAAAATATCCTAGACTCAGAGCTATCCGCGCTGGACCGCGGGTTTATTTCGGTAAATTCCAAGGGCTCTTTAGCAAAACGGTTGGCCGAACGGGTATGGAGAAATTAGGGCCGCACGATCTAAAATAGAGTGCTTGGATTAAATCTTCATTCGACGCGAATTGGTACGCAGCTGTGACCGTCAGATCGACGATGGGCGGCCCACGATGAAACATACCTATGATTTCCCCAAGTCCCTACGATCACGCACGGACGCACCGCATACACCCTGGCCAAACCAGTATCCTAGATACGATCTCCACCATTGCCCTTCCGATCAACGGTGCCGGGGTTTCTTCTCTTCCTACAACAAGATGTGATAGCGGGGTACTCATCCATGGCGGGGGCCATGACAACGACCAGCACTCCACCATTCCCGGGCCTTAAACCTGACTTCACTATGTGGTTTAACGGAGTGGTCAACTTGGCGAGACAAGGGTCAGGAGTATTACCTGTAGCCAAAGTCGAGAGGTGTCCAGCCACGACAAGGGGTGTGGCTGGCGGCGGAAGTCGCGTTGACAAGCGATTCCACATGGCCCCAGTCGTAATCCGGGACGGCGAAGGCATGGTTCCCATCGTTGATCACCGGCGAACGTCCCGTGGGTGTCCCCGTTGGTGAACGCGCAGCGAAATCACCGGTCCACGATACCATGTGACACCGCGGCGGTGGACAATCGATGATGCGCAATCCTGGCGCTGCAGAAGCTCCCCAATTTGCCGCTCCCTGATGCGCGCTTGCCACCGGAGGTCGTCGTAAGGGTGACACGCACGCACCCACGGCGTGAATCCGGCACCCGATCGATGACGTGGCAGAGCAACCCAGGTGGCGATGGCTTTGCGCAGCGACGGCGGATCATGGCACCTCCAGCACACGCTCGGCAATGGTGTCAACTACTCTGTCGTTTATGTGATCCGTGAAGTGGGTATGGCAGCTGAATTTGTAACCCGAGCGCACATCGGCCCGACGAACTTCCCCCGCTAGGCGCACCCCTCTCTCTGGATCTCTCCCATGGCGGCGGCTTGGTAAGAGTGGGTCACGACGGAAAGGGGAAAGACTAGCCCTCTTGAGCGTTCATATAGGCGAGCGCGACCTTCGGTGCCCACGACCACTAGAACGGCGAAGGATTCGCCAAGTCTGGTATGGTGTAGGAGCTAAGTCTGACATCTGGGCCTGCGGTGTCAGCGCCTTGAGGCACCCACGTGCATGCAGATGGAGAGACTAGGCAGCGGCTGTTGAAGATCGGGTGTCCAGCTTCCGTATCCATCGCGAGCTTGCATTGACCTAGGCGATGGCGATGGGAACGATGTGCGGTGCAGGCGAGTTGATCCATCCGACTGGTGGGACCACAACTCAGCGAACCAAGCGAGAGCACCTGCGCTCAGACGTGACCAAGGCTAAGGAGTGGGCCCAGGTAGTCAGCGCCGCAATCTGGAACTTGGGTCATGCGGCAATGAAGTCTAAATGGGCCAAAAAAACAGAAAACCAGGCCTGGTATGACCCCCTTCTTATTTTTCTCTTTTTTTATTCCTGTTTTGTTTTTCCCACTCAAATTCATATTTTGAATTCAAATTTGTTTATGGTTTTCACACAGGGATCAAGTGCACAAATAAAATTACTAGCCTAAAGTGATATATTTATTTATATATGTATTTCTTTAGTGCATATTGTTTCCCATTTTAAATTTCAATTCCAAATTAGATTCAAATCTTGACAAATTTTGTCTTCAGTCTACATTACACAAGTGTGGTACAAATTGCGAAAATATGATTTTATATATACTTTATATGAGTTTTATATTCCTTAACTCGTTCTTTTCTCCTTTCTTTCTCATCATCCATTTTATTTCCAAATTCTTACTCTGGGTTTTAATTTAAATCATCCACTCATTATTATATTTTTATTGGTATTATTGTTATCATTGTTAGATGCACAAACAAATAAAACCCCACTTGATGCAACTTTCCTTTATTTAGTATTCTTATTGGTAGTCAGGGTTAATCCCAGGATTTGTTGTATGCAAAAATGAGAATAACAGCACAAGTGCTCAAATGGTCTTTTTATATCCCTCATCTCATTATTTGGGTATTACAAATCCTACCCCCTTAAAAAGAATCTCGTCCTCGAGATTTAAGAAGATCTAGGGAAAAGATGAGGAAAATCTATGCAAAGCTCTTCTCTTTCCCATGTTGCTTCATCTTCTTCGTGGTGACTCCACTGTACTTTGCACATCTTTATCACCTTATTCCTTGTAACTCTAGTCAAAGTGTCAAGAATCTTGATCGGATACTCCGTGTAAGTCAAATCACCCTGAACACTGAGCTCTTCCATTGGTAACTGTTCCTCAGGGACACGGAGACACTTCTTAAGTTGAGATACATGAAATACATTATGCACATCAGATAGATTATTAGGTAATTCGAGTTGATAGGCCATCTCTCCAACTTGCCTAAAAAAACTCTAAAGAGTCCAATAAAGTGAGGGGACAATTTGCCATTAACTTTGAATCTCCTCGTTCCACGAAGTGGTGACACCTTGAGGTACACATGATCAGCTTCCTCAAATTCTAGTGGTCTTCTTCTATTATCAGCGTAGCTCTTTTGCCTGGTCTGAGCTACCCTCAAATTCTCCCGAATTATACGGACTTGTTCTTCCGCCTCTTGTATAAGTTCAGGTCCAAAGAACTGTCTTTCTCCAGTCTGGTCCCAATATAGAAGAGTCCTGCACTTCCTGCCATATAGAGTCTCAAACGGTGACATCTTCAGACTGGCCTGGTAACTATTATTATATGAGAACTCAGCATAAGGTAGACTCTTGTCCCAACTACTACCATGCTGAAGGGCACAAGCTCTCAACATGTCCTCTAATACTTGATTAGTCCTTTCAGTCTGTCCATCGGTCTGAGGATGGTAGGCCGAACTAAAATTCAACTTCGATCCATACTCTCATGAAAACTTTTCCAAAATCTAGAGGTAAACTGTGATCCTCTATCCAAAATGATCTTCTTCGGTACACCGTGTAGAGATACAACCGTGCCATATATAACTCTGCCAATTGAGATACCTTATAAGTAGTCTTGACTGAAATGAAATGAGCCACTTTAGTCAATCTATCCACAATCACCCATATAGACTCGTATCCTTTCGAGGTGCGAGACAATCCAGTAATAAAATCCATACCAATCTCTTCTCACTTCCATTCGGGTATCTTTAGTGGGTGCAGTAGTCCAACTAGTCTCTGGTGTTCAGCCTTAACTCTTTGACACACATCGACATAGCCACATGTGCAACCACATCTCTCTTCAGTCCATACTACCAGTTCTTCTGCTTCAAATCCTGATACATCTTGTACTACCAGGATGAATAGAATAATCTGAGTCATGGGCCTCCTTTAAAATAGTCTCACGAAGGCTATCAATCTCAGAAATACATATCCTGTCTTTGAACCATATCGTGCCTTGCTCATCTTTTGTGCATTCCGGACCTCGACCTTCAGTAATCAGATCCCTAATCTCTTGTATCTTAGCATCACCAATTTGTCCTTTGCGGATTTCTTGCTCCAAAGTAGGTTCCACATCAATAGTAACTCCTTCCGTGTGAGCAACTATCCCTAGGTTAAGTCTCCTGAAATCCTCAACAATCTCATCGGGTAGCTGGGCAACAACAGCTGAATGAACATGCTCCTTTCGACTCAAGGCATCTACAACCAAATTTTCCTTGCCTGGGTGATAGTGAATCTCCAAATCATAATCCTTAATAAGCTCCAACCAATGGTGTTGCCTAAGGTTGATATCCTTCTGAGTGAATATATACTTCAAACTCTTATGATCTGTGTACACTTGGCACTTGGTTCCCATAATATAATGTCTCAAAATCATAAGTGCATGCACAACGGTTGCTAGTTCTAAGTCATGAGTAGGGTAGTTCAACTCATATTTTCGTAACTGACAAGAAGCATAGGCAATCACATGTCCTTCCTGCATAAGTACACATCCCAAGCCTTGGCCACATGCATCATAATAAATACAAATCCCTTCTATAGATCTGGCATAACCAACACTGGTGGTGACATCAATCTCTTCTTTAATTGGTCAAAGCTATCTTGGCACTTATCGTCCCACTTAAATCCTCTTCCCTTCTCTAGAAGTGAGGTCATAGGCTTAGAAATCTTAGAGAATCCTTCAATAAATCTCCGATAATATCCTGCAAGTCCCAAGAAACTTTGAACCTCCGTAACTGTAGTGGGTATGCTCCATGCCACTATCTCCTTGACTTTAGCAGGATCCACTGATATTCCTTCGTTAGAAATGATATGTCCATGAAATGGCACCTCGCCAATCCAAAACTCACATTTGCTATACTTAGCGTAGAGTTGATTATCTTGTCGCTTCTGTAGCACCAATCTCAGATATTTCTCATGATCACTATCACTCTTGGAACAAATAAGAGTATAGTCGATGAAAACCACGATGAATCTGTCCTGATCATGAACACCTTATTCTTCAGATCCATAAAATAGGCTAGTGCATTAGTTAGTCCAAATGACATAACGATGAACACATAAAACCATATTGGGTCGAGAAATCCGTCTTGGGAATATCTGATGGCCTAATCTTCATTTGATAGTAACCCGATCAGAGATCGATCTTCGAGAATACCCTTGCACCTCTCATCCGATTAAATAAATCTTCAATGTGGGGTAATGGATACTTGTTCTTCACAGTGACATCATTAAGGGTCCTATAATCCACGCACATCCCTTGCGCTCCTTATTTCTTCTGTACAAATAGAACCGGCGCTCCACAAAGTGAAGAATCCGAACGAATGTACCCAACCTCTTGTAACTCTGTTAACTGCTTCTTAAGTTCTTTTAATTCTTCTACAGACATCCTGTATGACCGCTTGGGAGTAGGAGTAGTCTCAGGTAAGAGATCAATGGCAAACTCAACTTCCCTATTTGGTGGCATCCCTAATAACTCTTCTGGGAAGACATCCGGAAAATCTCTAACCGCACGAATGTTGACAGCAACAAACTTCCCATCTACTAAGAATGCCGCTAGTCTGGTGGTGGTAGTTACTGCAACTTCAACTTCGAATCTTTCTCCTTTGGAACTGGTGAGTTATAAGGTTCCCTTAGCCCAGTGTATAAATTGTCCTTGCCTTTCTTAACCATGACATACCAAGGATCAAGTCTATACTGCTCTCTTCTAACAGTATAGGGGTAGCCCATCTGGGTAGAAACACAGGGTAAGAAAGGAAGAATTGTAGACAAGGCGAGTAATTACGAGAAATGTAACTGCGAGGGATTTATTAGCTAAGTAGATTAGTGTGTCACCTACTAAAGTTAATTCATTACCTTATGGTGGTACATGCTAAGATGCCCGTCTATACTATTTCAATCAATCAAAGAAGCAAATCAGGCATTGATCATCAGAACAATCAACCAACATTTTTTTAATAGAGAAAATAGTTTTAATTTTGTCTTGGGTTTCCTATCTCAAAAAACTCATAAATGTAGGATTCCAAGGTGTGAAATCCATCTTGTCTTAGAGCAGAAAAGATAAGAGTAATCAGAGTATGATAGCAAAATGTGAGACAGGATCAAGACAAGATGAGTATAGAAAGAATCAGAGTAAGGTAAGTATAGAATGAATCAGAATAAGATAAGTAGGTAAGGGTTTTATCCATTTCTATCTAGGTTTTGTCCTACAGTCTGACATTTCCTCAGATACCACTTCTGTAACACTCGGCTTTAAGGGACAAAGTCGGGTGCATCTCATACATGCGCCAAAGAAGACAACATATATAATAACAGAGTGTATAGAGATAAATGTCACAATATAATCAGAGTACTTATTACATAGCGGAAGACTTACAAAATAAAATATAAATATAACAGGATCTAAAATCCATCCTTGGCACCACAAAGTCAACTGGGAGACGATGACCTAGACCTCTCACGAACACAGCGCAACATCCACCTTGCGCCTCATCCAGTGGTACCTGTTCTTGACCTGTGGGGGGTGTGAGACAGCAAGGGTGAGCTCACACATGTTCATCGCTCAACAAGTTGTGGGGAATAATGTGACATGAACTCACCAAAGATGGGAGCTCATGAAGTGTAAGGCTTACCAAAGAGAATGGTTAAAGCTAAGCATTGCTTTTAAATAGTTGGTAAAAATTTTATTAGCAGTTACTAAATGTAAGTAAATACCAAACCTTAAATAAAGTAATAGAACAAAATTAATAATAATCCCATGCAAATGCAAATGACAATTGAATTTAAGTTCCATAAATTAATCAAGGGCACAACTTGCCTGGCACTTGAGATTCCAGGTACCAACTTGCTTTTCAGATGACACATGTCCTCGCGCTAGTCGTAGCAATACAAACAGACATGGTATAGACAAAATTAACATTACACCAAACATAAGTACAAACTGAATAATAATGATCTATGCGTTGCTATGAGACTACCGCAACTTGAACGGATCAAATCGGAGTTATAGATTTGAAGTTATGAATTTCTAAAGATTTTATGTGTTTTGTACAAGATTAAATAGGATATAAATTTTAATGTGACATTCATGTCAAAACAGTGGTACTAAATGATAAACAATAATATTATAAAATTATAGGAACTAGAATGGACTAATTTGGGCTTAGTATGAATTTTCTAGGGATTAAACATGTTTTAATAATTATTTTCACATTAAAATCATTTCTGAAATTAATTCATCTGCCTCTCGTCTGCGCGCATGAAATATAGACAGCGCAGGGGCTAACATGAAAAATATCCTAGACTCAGAGCTATCCGCGCTGGACCGCAGGTTTATTTCGGTAAATTCCAAGGGCTCTTTAGCAAAACGGTTGGCCGAAGGGGTATGGAGAAATTAGGGCCGCACGATCTAAAACAGAGCGCTTGGATTAAATCTTCATTCGACGCGAATTGGTACGCAGCTGTGACCGTCAGATCGATGATGGGCGGCCCACGATGAAACATACCTATGATTTCCCCATGTCCCTACGATCGCGCATGGACGCACCGGATACACCCTGGCCGAACCGGTATCCCAGATACGATCTCCACCATTGCCCTTCCGATCAACGGTGCCGGGGTTTCTTCTCTTCCTACGGCAAGATGCGACAGCGGGGTACTCATCCATGGCGGAGGCCACGACGACGACCAGCACTCCACCATTCCCGGGCCTTAAACCTGACTTCACTACGCGGTTTAACAGAGCGGTTAACTTGGCGAGACAAGGGTCAGGAGTATTACATGTAGCCAAAGTCGAGAGGTGTCCAGCCACGATAAGGGGTGTGGCTGGCGGCGGAAGTCGCGTCGACAAGCGATTCCACATGGCCCTAGTCGTAATCCGGGACGGCGAAGGCATGGTTCCCATCCTTGATCACTGGCGAACGTCCCGTGGGTGTCCTCGTTGGTGAATGTGTAGTGAAATCAACGGTCCACGACACCATGTGACACCGCGGCGATGGACAATCGATGACCCGCAATCCTGGCGCTGCAGAAGCTCCCCAATTTGCCGCTCCGTGATGCGCGCTTGCCACCGGAGGTCGTCGTAAGGGTGACGCGCACGCACCCACGGCGTGAATCCAGCACCCGATTGGCGACGTGGCAGAGCAACCCAGGCGGTGATGGCTTTGCGCAGCGACGGCGGATCATGGCACCTCCAGCACATGCTCGACAATGGTGTCAACTACTCTGCCGTTTATGTGATCCGTGAAGTGGGTATGGCAGCTGAATTTGTAACCCGAGCGCACATCGGCCCGACGAACTTCCCCCGCTAGGCGCACCCCTCTCTCTGGATCTCTCCCATGGCGGCGGCTTGGTAAGCGTGGGTCACGACGGAAAGGGGAAAGACTAGCCCTCTCGAGCGTTCATATATGCGAGCGCGACCTTCGGTGCCCACGACCACCAGAACGGCGAAGGATTCGCCAAGTCTGGTATGGTGTAGGAGCTAAGTCTGACATCTGGGCCTGCGGTGTCAGCACCCTGAGGCACCCACGTGCACGCAGATGGAGAGACTGGGCAGCGGCTGTTGAAGATCGGGTGTCCAGCTTCCGTATCCATCGCGAGCTTGCGTTGACCCAGGCGACGGCGATGGGAACGATGTGCGGTGCAGGCGAGTTGATCCATCCGACTGGTGGGGACCACAACTCAGCGAACCAAGCGAGAGCACCTACGCTCAGACGCGACCAAGGCTGAGGAGTGGGCCCAAGTAGTTAGCGCCGCAATCTGGAACTTGGGTCATGCGGCAATGAAGTCTAAATGGGCCAAAAAAACAGAAAACCAGGCCTGATATGACCCCCTTCTTATTTTTCTCTTTTTTTATTCCTGTTTTGTTTTTTCCCACTCAAATTCATATTTTGAATTCAAATTTGTTTATGGTTTTCACATAGGGATCAAGTGCACAAATAAAATTACTACCCTAAAGTGATATATTTATTTATATATGTATTTCTTTAGTGCATATTGTTTCCCATTTTAAATTTCAATTCCAAATTAGATTCAAATCTTGACAAATTTTGTCTTCAGTCTACATTGCACAAGTGTGGTACAAATTGCGAAAATATGATTTTATATATACTTTATATGAGTTTTATATTCCTTAACTCTTTCTTTTCTCCTTTCTTTCTCATCATCTATTTTATTTCCAAATTCTTACTTTGGGTTTTAATTTAAATCATCCACTCATTATTATATTTTTATTGGTATTATTGTTATCATTGTTAGATGCACAAACAAATAAAACCCCACTTGATGCAACTTTCCTTTATTTAGTATTCTTATTGGTAGTCAGAGTTAATCCCAGGATTTGTTATATGCAAAAATGAGAATAACAGCACAAGTGCTCAAATGGTCTTTTTATATCCCTCGTCTCATTATTTGGGTATTACAGTTCCCAAACTAGTCATTAGGGGGAGAAGAAATTGATGAAAAAAGTAACAAAGAAACTTTCTCCGAATAGAGGATTTCCAGGGAATCATACTGGAGTAGTTTTTGAAGTGTTAGGAGTTGACGAGACACGAGAGAAACCTATTGAGCATATTTTGGCACCAAGAACTGTAGTAATATTTTTTATCTCTCTTGATAGTATGTTATCTTATACTTAAGAGACTATTAAACAAATATGAGCTTGAATTAAACTCTCTTTCAAGTTGAATTATGGTGTTATGTCTATTATAAAGTTAGAAGAGGAAAATACACTACCGGTCCCTAAACTTGTAAAGTGCACTTCTAGGTCACTAAACTTGTAAAGTTATATCGTCCCGGTTCCTAAACTCTCAACATGCACATTATGATCTTTATACTTTTATGGCTGTGTCATCTGGGTCCGTAAACTTGTTTTTGGTGTCATCACAGATCCAAATAGTTTGAGACTCATTTGGATCTTTGTTGACACCAAAAACAAGTTTAGAGACCTAGATAACATAATCATATTTTTGACGCCTTTTTGGAGGCGCCAATTACTCAAGAGAACCAGCGGCGGTGCTCTCTGGTCAGGCGCGGACGATCCGCGGCACAGGGCCGGACGGTCCGCGACCTGGCGTGAGGCGGCGGTGCTCTCTGGTCAGGCGCGGACGGTCCGCGGCACAGGGCCGGATGGTCCGCGACCTGGTACAGGAGCTTGGGTTCCCTGCCTGACGGCCGGACGGTCCGCGCCCTAGGGCCGGACGGTCCGCGCGTACGCAGGGGCGGCGGAAGATCGCCGGTGGCGCCTGGATCTCGCTCCCGGGAGGAACCCCGTCGGGGAGGAGAGATCCTAGGAGTTGTCTAGGCTCGGGCAGGCCGACCTAGACTCCTCTAATCAACGTAGAGTCGAGGAGAGGCGGAGAATTTGAGGATCGAGAGGCTAAACTAGGACTAGACTAGAACTACTCCTAATTATATAGGAAATAAATATGAAATATAAGTTGTATTGATTTGATTGATAATTACAAATCGGCCGTAGACCTCTCTATTTATAGAGGAGGGGGGCTGGACCCTTTACACAACTGATTCCGAGCTAATTCCGCGAATATAGCTAACAACCGTAGCACAAAACTCGGAACCCTAATCTGATCTGTGCACGCGCGGACCGTCCGGCCCATAGGCGCGGACCGTCCGGACCGCGGACCGTCCGGCCTTAGGACCGTCCGCTTGCTCATTTCTGGTTCAAACATATGCCCCCCTGCCTTTTGGTGGAGCTGGGCGAACCAAAAGTAACTAACTCGATGTGATCACATCGGTTCTCTTAGGCATCTTGCCACATACTAGGATGGTACTGTTTGAGGAAACGCCCATTCAAAGCCTTAGGTAAATCCTTGCCTTGTAATGTTTGTAGTAAATAAGCGTTACCAGACACCACCTGTTTTACTTTATAAGGACCCTCCCAGCTTGGTGATCATTTTTCGAACTTCCGGTCTTTATTCCTTAGAGGCAGGATGGTCTTCCACACCAGGTCCCCTACTTGAAATGATTTTGTTTTAACCTTCTTGTTGTAGGCCCTGGCTACCATAATCTTGTCCTTTTCTATTGCTCCCAAAGCTATCACCCTCTTGTCGGTCACCTCATCAATATTATCCATCATTGAATTATAATAATCAGTGACGGTTAGATCATTTTGACTGGCAAACCTGACAGCATTCAAACTTATTTCCACAGGCAACACTGCTTCCTGTCCATAGACAAGCTCAAAAGGAGATACTTTAGTAGCACTATATTTAGATATTCTATGAGCCCATAAAGCTTCGGACAAAATCTTATGCCAATGCTTAGGGTTATCAGATATCTTCTTTTTTATTAAATTAATCAATGTCCTATTACTAGACTCGGCCTATCCATTGGCCTGAGCATAATATGGAGATGAATTAAGCAGCTTAATTCTATATAATTTAGCAAATTCGCATACCTCCTTTGACATAAAAGAAGTCCCTTGATCTGTAGTCAAGGTCTGGGGAATGCCGAATCTATGAATGATATGTTCAGTTATGAACTCAATTATCTCCTTGTGTGTCATGTTCTTTAGAGCAACGACTTCAGTCCATTTGGTAAAGTAGTCAGTGGCAACTAACACGAACCGATGCCCCTTTGATGATGAAGGATGAATTTCTCCAATAAAGTCTAATCCCCATCCTCTGAAAGGCCAAGGCTTGATGATAGGATGTAATTCGGCTGCAGGGACCAACTGTAGGTCGCCGAATTTTTGACACACTTGGCAACCCTTGTAGTACTTGAAACAATCAGCTATCATGTTAGGCCAATAAAAACCAGACCTTCGCAACAACCATTTCATCTTTGGAGTCGATTGATGAGTACCATAAATTCCTTCATGCACTTCGGCCATGGCTAATATAGCATCATCTGGGCCCAAGCACTTAAGTAGGACGTCGTTGACTGTTCGGCGGTAGAGTTCGTCACTCATCAAGACATACTTGAAAGCTGTTCGCCGAATGTTCTTATCTATCCTGATATTGGGATTTCGTAAATAATTAAGTATAGGTGTCCTCCAATCACTTGCATCGGCTTCATTATCAGCCGAATCAATTAAGAGAACATTTCTGGTAACCTCGGACGGTCCGGCGTCTTGACGCGGACGGTCCGCGACCTAGGAATTTGGCCCTGCACCGGTTATCAGATTTTCAGTGTTGTGAAATCTCCCTTGCTTTATCCGATAACCTGATGCGTCTTGTGCCAAATTGTTAGCTCTATGATTCTCAATTCTAGAGATATGCCGAATACTGAATTCGTCAAAAGAATGAATTATACCCCAACATTTTTCAAGGTAACTATTTAGAGTACCATCAAAACATTGATATTCTTCTAACACTTGTTGGACAACCAGCTGAGAATCACCAAATACCTTCACATGTTTTACTCCCATACCATTTAAAAGTTCCAAGCCGAATAGGAAGGCCTCATATTTAGCTTGATTATTAGTGCAATAAGTTTTCAATCGGCTAGAGAAGTCGAAGGAGACATTACTTGGTGAAACAAGTACGATGCCAATTCCTTGCCCTTCATTGCAAACCGATCCATCAAAATATAAAGTCCACGGAGTAATAGTGAGGTATGACATGTCTAGTTTATGAATATCATTCATCCGGTGTTCTACAATGAAATCCACTACGACTTGGCCTTTCATAGAATTCAATGGTTCATAGGCCAAGTCATATTCTATGAGTGCATAAGCCCACTTACCAATTCTACCACTCATGATTGGGTTATGCAACATGTATTTGATCACATCGGCTTGACCAGAAACAGTGCAATGACTAGACAGTAAATAACATCTACATTTGGTGCATGCATAAAACAAGCATAAGCATAACTTCTCAATAAAAGTGTACCTTGTTTCAGCATCCACCAACCTTCGGCTTAGATATGCCACCACATGCTCCTTCCCCTCAGTTTCTTGTGTCAGAACAGCCCCAATGACCTTATCTTCAGCTGCAATGTATAATCGGAATGGTACTCCTGCTCGTGGTGCTTTTAATACGGGAGCCGAAGATAAGTATTTTTTGATGAGATCAAATGCTTCTTGTTGTTCTGCCCCCAAGTGAATTCGGCATCATTCTTAAGCCGAAGAATAGGGGTGAACGCATCAATCTTCCCGGCTAGGTTAGAAATAAACCTTCGTAAATAATTCACCTTGCCGAGAAACTTCTGTACTTCGACCTTACAAGCCGAAGGTCCCACATTCCGAATAGACTTGATTCGGTCAGGGTCTATTTCTATACCATGTTCATGGATGACAAATCCTAAAAACTTACCAGCCGACACTCCAAAAGCACATTTGCGTGGGTTCATTTTCAAACCATACCGACGCATTTTATCCAAGGCTTTGCGCAAATCAGCTATATGAGGACCAAACTCAGCTGATTTGACTACAATATCATCAATGTAGACTTCCACAGTGTTTCCTAACAACTCATGAAAGATCAGATTCATAGCCCTCTGATAAGTAGCACCAGCATTTTTAAGACCGAATGTCATGACAACCCATTCAAATAAACCAATGAAGCCTAGACATATAAAGGCCGTTTTAGACGCATCCTCTTCGGCCATGAAAATCTGGTTATATCCGGCATTACCATCAAGAAAGATAATAATTCTATTTCCTGATGCATTATTGATTAATGTGTCGGCTATGGGCATAGGATATTCATCTTTAGGAGTTGCTCTATTTAAATTGCGAAAATCAATGCATACCCTAAGCTTACCTGACTCCTTCTTCTCTACCGGCACAATATTGGAGACCCACTCTGCGTATCTGCAAGGTCTAATAAAATTAGCTTCTAGCAGCCGGTGGATTTCGTCCTTGATTCGTGGGAGAAGATCTGGACGGAAGGTTCTAGCTTTATGCTTGAAAGGTCTGAAACCGGACTTAATAGGTAGCCGATGTTCGACGATCTCTCGGCTTAGTCCAGGCATCTCAGTGTAATTCCAAGCAAAACAATCTGAATATTCTTTCAATAGACCGATCATCTCATTTCTAGGATCTGTCTCTAGGGTCTTGTTTACAAAAGTCGGCCTTGGAGTGTCACCATCTCCTATGTCAATCTCCTCCAACGGATCAGCCGATGTAAATCCCTGTCCTAGTTTATCAAGATTTCTGAATTCCTCTATCATGTCCCCCACAGAGGAATCAAATGATCTTTATGTGATGGCGGACTTTCCGGTCTCGAGGACCGGATCATCCGTAATACTGTCTTTTCGCTGCGGTAGATGTTTGGTCTTAAAGTCCGACTGTTTTGTGAAAGACCAGACCATCCGGCTTTGAGAGCCGAACTGTCCATGATCAAAGACTCATGAACTTTGTGTGTATTCATCATTTAAACTTTATTTAGGATTTAGCCGATTCTCCATCGGCTCTAGCATTACAGGAATGAAACCTTTCTTATCTATACTTATGAACTGATAGTCAGAAAAATCTACTCCTGTGAGACATGTAGCAGTCTCATAAGTCCAGAGTACAGGGGCATCGGCCACAGCGATGCAGGCCGATACATCAGCATGTACTTGTTCTACATCATCGCCTACCCATTGTATTAGCATTTGATGTAATGTAGAAGGTATACATTGATTGGCATGAATCCAATCTCTGCCTAGAATTAAACTATAATTTCCTTCTACATCAGCGACGAAGAATGCAGCAGCAAGGGTCTTAGTCCCGATGGTTAATTCAACGGACGTGACTCGCCTGGCTTTAATCGAATTATCCCCAACACCGCTGAGGGTCATGTTGGTCTTGACAAGTTCGTCATCTTGTTTACCTAATTTTCTATATAATGAATAAGGCATTAGATTTACAGCCGCCCCTCCATCTACCAACATCTTAGCAATCGGTATTCCATCAATGTGACCGCGCACGAAGAGCGGCTTTAAATGATTTACCGATTCCTTTGGTTTAGTAAAGGCAGCTACTTTAGGACCAAACTCAAACTGGGCAACAACAGGTTCATCATCACCGATAATAGTACAATCAGCAGAAAATGTAATAACATTTACATCCATACCTGGGCGTTCTGGAGAAGCCTCGTAGTCGACCAAGTCCTCTCCCAGCAGGTCGTCTTCTTCCATTGATGTTGGCGTGTCGTTGGAGGCTTCCTGGTGTGGTCCAGACGGTCCGGACTCCGAGGGCGGACAGTCCGCGCTTGGTGCAGATTGCCCAGTCTTACTGGCCAGGCTACCTGCCATACCTGCAGGGTGTTGTACAAGTGTTGTTTCATTTTCTATTTTTGTGGCCGTTTGTTTTTCCTCAACGGCCTTTGGTCTCCATTTCTTTTGCGGTGGCGGGTACTGTGGATGTGTGTCATTGAATATCTTTTCCGCCTCCTTTTCCTGGCTCTCCTTCGCTCTTAGGCGCTGTAATTTCCGCTTTTGGGACCGTGTCAATCCCGCTGGGCACCATCGAGGCATGGAGTATTTTGGATCGGCTGTTTTGATGGTGGCCATATCTTCTTTTTTGGTTGTGTTGGCCGATTCACCAAAAATCATCGGCCCTTTATTATCTTCCTGTATGATAACGTCCGCGGTACCTATTTTGACAACGTCCTTCTTTGTTGTCCTTTCGGTTGCTGTAGGCATATGCCCCCCTGCCGGATTGGTCGGCCTTGGAGGTCGAGTAGTCCGGCAATCCTGTTGGGTCTGTGCCTGGTGACCGGATTGAGCGTTGCTTAATCGGTCTTGTACTGGTGGCGTCAACCTGTCAAAAACAGATGTTTGGGGTGTGTAACACCCAGATTTTAGGGGTCTAAAACCCGGGCATAAACATAATCACCAGGTGTGCTGGGACCAAGTCTCACACATATGATGAATCATGGCACAGGATCGAATGTCACATCTTTATATATAACAGGAGTTCTATACAAAATAAATAATTACATTATAAGGAGACAACGGTCCAGCAACCCAAAGTTGACTGGGAGACGACGACCTAGACCTCTCACGAACTCATCACAGCATCCTCCAAGCGCCTCATCCTGTGGTACCTGTTCTTGACCTGTGGGGTGTGTGAGACAGCAAGAGTGAGCTCACATACGTTCATCGCTCAATAAGTTGTGGGGAATAATGTGCATGAACTCGCCAAAGGTGGGAGCTCACGTGAAGTGTAAGGCTTACCAAAGAAGATGGTTAGAGCTGAGCATTGCTTTTAAAGTTGGTCAAAATTTTATTAGCAGTTACTAAGTATAAGTAAATACCAACCCGGTTAAATAGTAGAACAAAAGTAACAACTTCACCTGCGATGCAATGCATATGACAGATTGAGTTTAAGTTCCATAATTTAATCATGTGAGGGTCCGAGCTGCTCTTGACCGTGAGCACGGCTAGTATACTAGTTTTACACTCTGCAGAGGTTGCGCATCTTTACCCACAAGTCGTGTATCCCATGTCGCCAGGGTTTGCAAGGCCCTTAGACACTTCCGAGGTGAATGGCTAGGGATCCACTACGAGGCCTTTACAAAGTTCCACTAGCTTCCGAAAACCCGCTACAGTTTATAGGAAGATCCAGTGCAGGAATCCCTTGCAGGACCGCCATCGCAGCAAAATCCTCCCGAGGGCCTCCCTACACTGACCTCTCCCCTACTGCCCTTGCCCCTTTCGGGTAAGGTAGTCTTCCACTAGCTTTCCTAATTAATCAGCCAAGGGGTCCCATTCCTCCCTTGTGGTAGCACTGTTTTCCCGGGTGGTCGCTCCATGTTCCAATTAACATAATGATCTTAACATGAACCATAAATAACAACTGATAACAAAAGTATAATCATGAATGGTGTATCTCCATACCCAAAACCACATATAGCACTAGCAAGTACTACCCAGAAAGTTCAGTGGTAAACAAGGTATAAAGATAGACAAACTAGGGTAACCTATTGGGTCCCATCAAAATTAACCTATGCAGATCATTATGATTAATTAGAACATGAGTAGGTGAAAAGAAGTGATCAAGGACACAACTTGCCTGGGCCTTGAGAATCCAGGTACCAGGATGATTCTTCAGGTTCTCGTGACCTCACTGCTAGTCGTAGTAATACAAACAAACAGTGTATAGGCAAAATTAACATTACACCAAACATGTATGCCAAAATACATATTAATAATCTACATATTAAAATAAGATCACAGGAAAAAGAATTATTAATTTTTGAGTTATAGAATTCAAGTTATGAATTTCCTAAGATTTAAGGTGATTATAATAGGATTAGATGATAAATTAATTTCCTAACAGAGTTCATGTCAAAACAGTGATTCTAAATGATAGAGAATATTATTACAAAATTTTAGAAACTGGAATGGTTCAATTTGGAGCTAAAATAAATTTTCTATGAATTATCTAAGTTCTAGCAATTATTTTTGTATTAAAAATCTAATTTCTAATTCATTTAATCACTTTAATACTGCACTGGACTGGGCCTCAATTAATGGGAAACGCAGGGGCTGTTTAACAAATAACCCGAGACTCAGTCAACAGTGCCCGTGGGACGGCGGGTTGATTCACTGAAACCCGAGGGGCTCTTTAGCAAAAATGCTGGGCCGAAGGGGTACGCGCTAATCTGCACCATCCGATCAAGAGTGGACGGCCCAGATTAGATCTCCATATCAGTGAATCGGTACGCGACACAGACCGTTGGATCAAAAGGCTACGGTCACGATTTAAAACACCAGCGATAGAATCTCATACGCCTGATCCAAATCCAACGGCACAGATAACATCCCGAAAGGGTATCGCCCGATCTAATCACAGCCGTTCCCCTCCGATCCAACGGCTGCAATATTTCTTCCCCAACCCGACAGACGACGCCGACGCCGCCCCCCCCCAACGGCGGAGCACCACCGGCGGTCTCGCAATCTGACGACCGAATGCCGCAAACCCAAAATTGACCGGTGCTAAACCTAGAGGGAAGGATGGCGAACATGATTAGGGCACGTACCGCGGATGGAGGGCAATGGAGGGAGCTGGCCACAGAGAAGAGCGGACCCGCGGCGGAGATCGAACCACGGCGAGCAATTCGAGTCGCCCCAAGGTCACGCTGTTCAAATTGAAGGTGCGGACAGCTTCCCGGGTTCCCGGCGAACGCCCCCACCCACACGCGCGATCCCGAGCGCGAGCACAGAGGAGAAACACCGGCGGCGGTCTTCTTCTCTTCTCCCTTTCGCTGCGCTCGGTAATGGCGGATGACACGTCGCAAAGGAACGGCTCGGTTTTATACAGCTACGGGGTTCCGAGTCCAAGGGGAGACCGGCCCAGTCGGACACCACTGGACGCCGAGGTCACCGGCGGGGAAGTCGCGGGGTGAGCGCGGTCCGCGCGGTGCGGTTCGTTGAGCCCTGACAGCTAAGGCCCACCGAGACAGTGAGACAACAGGTGAGCGAGGCGCGTGAAGAACGGACCGGATAGTGGGTCCCGCGGGACAGCGGAAGTTGCGTGCGTGAGTGCTGACAAGTGGGCCCGGTATGTCGGCGCGTGAGCTGAGAGGCTGAAGTGGGGGCCCCGCGACGTCAGCGAGAGAGGGAACACGCAGGCGCGGGGGAGAGACTGACGGAAGTGGCCCACATGTCGGCACCAAAATTCAGCTGGGCCAGCGCGGTATACATTCCTGGTGGGCCGAAATGGGTAGAGGTCGGCCCATGTGGCTTTTATTCTTTTTCTTTTTATTTTGTGTTTTATTTCCAAATCAAAAACTTCAAACTAAATTCAAATTATGGTTTTTAATTTCCAGATTTCAAACATCAAATCAAATTCTAATTATTCTATTGCCTGCACTGAAATTATTTATTTATTATTCTCTATATTGTGTAAGTATGGAAGAAAAGAATAACTTTATCAAAATTTCCTTTCTCCCCTCTTTCACAAATTCAAGTTTTTAATATTAATTTGAATTCCAACTTGTTTGTGAGCTTCTTATCTGAGTTAAGTTCTTAAATTAAAATATTAGTGGGGACAAAATATATTCTTTCATACATTTATTCTCCTCTACTTTGTATAATCCACCTCCTTCTCCAAATTCTGATTTGCAAATTAGGGCTTAAATCCAAATGTGAACATCAATGTATTTCTATTAATATTATTATTGTTTTAAATGCACAAACCAAAAGCCCAATATGAGGCAATGGTTTATTTGTGTTTTAGTAAAGAACTCCTCTTCATCATTTTTTTTTCTCTACCAATTTTGGGCTTTACAAATCCTACCCCCCTTAAAAATAATCTCGTCCTCGAGATTTGTAAGAAAAGGGATGTATACTCATATTGTTCTCGGAACATATGCACAAACAAAGAAATCTCAGCATGAGGTATAATTCTTCAACAAAACATAGGGTCAATAGACCTTATTGTTCCTTCTAATATCATATCATCTACTAACTAAAGTAACATCTAGATCTTACAAATCATCATAATTTATATCTATGTAGCTTGGTGGAGCTGGTGGTGGTGGTGGAGGTTGTTGTTGTTGTTGTCTCTCCAACCGTGCTTGCCTTATTTCTTGACGGACCTGACGTATTTCCTCACGTTGTTGTCTTATCTGGTTTTGCATCTCGGTCACCAGGTCTGTTAATTGTTGTATTACCAGTCTTTGGGCAGCAACCACTTGTTCGGTTTCAATAGGTGGAGGATTTGGAGAATTCATTTCTGTTTGCTGTTGCGTGATAATCTTTCCTTTCCTGGTATTGACCATGAAAGTTAGAAGCATGTGGCAATAGTTTTTGCAAATGACCATATTCAATAAGCAGAATGAATAGGCTAGTAGCTGGTTATAATCTGAAGATTTCTTTAGTAGGGCTTAATTTTTGTTTTATGTCCAATTTGGGGTAACCAGTTGTATAAGGTGAATATCCAAGGGTAAGATGGAATCTGTCAAGATGAGAGATATATATGGGTGAGATAGACTACCAGATGTAGGTTACAAGTTTGTTTTAGGTGGGGGTTGATAGACTATGTAATCCATTATTACTCTATTGGTTGGGTTGCTATGTAACTTGTTATATAGGTCAGGTTGTTGGGTATGGCTGAGTTGATCTAGGTCACCAATTTAGGCTTAAGTGAATTTTGGAGTATAGCCTTATCCTTTGTTTCAGCATTAAGTAACTCAATCTAGGTTAGATCATATTGGATCATATTGGATTAGATAGAATCCAGATTAGGTTGGTATGACTAGATTAAACTAGTTAAGATTAGCTAGATCTACCAGGGTAGGATAAATATTATTAGGATATGATAGAATCTTTTAAGATAGGATGGATTATATGATATAGGTAGGCCATTGTTCAAGGATGAGTTGGTATAAGATATTAATTTAGGTTAAGATATATTTGTAGAGACAGTGTCGAACCTATATCACCAACTTAACTAACTTGTTAATAACTCACTTTAGATTGGGTCATATTTAGATTAGATAGAATCTGAATTAGGTTGGATATAACTAGATTAGACTAGATAATATCTAATTTCTTTGGATTAGATCTTGGTTGATATTTTAGACTAGGATAAATATGCTAATTAGGGTAAGATGAATCCATGAGGATAAGGTAGAATCTTGTGAGGTCAGTTAGATTTATTAGGGTAAGGATAAAAAATCTTTTCAAGATGAGTATCTTTTAAGATGAGATGGATCTTATTAAGATAGGGGAGAATCTTTTAAGATAAGATGAATTGGTTAGAATGAGATCTTTTAGGATAAGATAAATCTCTTATGCTAGATATGTTCCAATGGGGATAATCTAGGTTGTCTAGTTATTTTATAAATATATTTTAATACCTATGTGGATATGCAGATGCAATTGTGGACATTACTCCACAACCCATCACACTCAAACAAGGATCCAAATCAGACAGATATCATAAGAACAAACATTCAAATACATAGACACTCATAAAAATAGTTTTGTTTTTGTTCCTAGGATTAGGTCTCCTTATTCCTAAAAGTCACTTTAGGTACGGGATTTCAAAGTGTGAAATCCAAGTTTGTCTTTAGAAGGAAAAGGTAAGAATAATCAGAGTAAAGCGGAAATAGATAAGAAAAGATTAAGATAAGTTTAGAAAAGAATCAGAGTAAGGTAAGTAGATAAGGGTTATCCAGTTCTATCTAGGTTTCGTCCTACAGTCAACATTCCTCTGATACCACTTCTGTAACACCCAGATTTTAGGGGTCTAAAACCCGGGCATAAACATAATCACCAGGTGTGCTGGGACCAAGTCTCACACATATGATGAATCATGGCACAGGATCGAATGTCACATCTTTATATATAACAGGAGTTCTATACAAAATAAATAATTACATTATAAGGAGACAACGGTCCAGCAACCCAAAGTTGACTGGGAGACGACGACCTAGACCTCTCACGAACTCATCGCAGCATCCTCCAAGCGCCTCATCCTGTGGTACCTGTTCTTGACCTGTGGGGTGTGTGAGACAGCAAGAGTGAGCTCACATACGTTCATCGCTCAACAAGTTGTGGGGAATAATGTGCATGAACTCGCCAAAGGTGGGAGCTCACGTGAAGTGTAAGGCTTACCAAAGAAGATGGTTAGAGCTGAGCATTGCTTTTAAAGTTGGTCAAAATTTTATTAGCAGTTACTAAGTATAAGTAAATACCAACCCGGTTAAATAGTAGAACAAAAGTAACAACTTCACCTGCGATGCAATGCATATGACAGATTGAGTTTAAGTTCCATAATTTAATCATGTGAGGGTCCGAGCTGCTCTTGACCGTGAGCACGGCTAGTATACTAGTTTTACACTCTGCAGAGGTTGCGCATCTTTACCCACAAGTCGTGTATCCCATGTCGCCAGGGTTTGCAAGGCCCTTAGACACTTCCGAGGTGAATGGCTAGGGATCCACTACGAGGCCTTTACAAAGTTCCACTAGCTTCCGAAAACCCGCTACAGTTTATAGGAAGATCCAGTGCAGGAATCCCTTGCAGGACCGCCATCGCAGCAAAATCCTCTCGAGGGCCTCCCTACACTGACCTCTCCCCTACTGCCCTTGCCCCTTTCGGGTAAGGTAGTCTTCCACTAGCTTTCCTAATTAATCAGCCAAGGGGTCCCATTCCTCCCTTGTGGTAGCACTGTTTTCCCGGGTGGTCGCTCCATGTTCCAATTAACATAATGATCTTAACATGAACCATAAATAACAACTGATAACAAAAGTATAATCATGAATGGTGTATCTCCATACCCAAAACCACATATAGCACTAGCAAGTACTACCCAGAAAGTTCAGTGGTAAACAAGGTATAAAGATAGACAAACTAGGGTAACCTATTGGGTCCCATCAAAATTAACCTATGCAGATCATTATGATTAATTAGAACATGAGTAGGTGAAAAGAAGTGATCAAGGGCACAACTTGCCTGGGCCTTGAGAATCCAGGTACCAGGATGATTCTTCAGGTTCTCGTGACCTCACTGCTAGTCGTAGTAATACAAACAAACAGTGTATAGGCAAAATTAACATTACACCAAACATGTATGCCAAAATACATATTAATAATCTACATATTAAAATAAGATCACAGGAAAAAGAATTATTAATTTTTGAGTTATAGAATTCAAGTTATGAATTTCCTAAGATTTAAGGTGATTATAATAGGATTAGATGATAAATTAATTTCCTAACAGAGTTCATGTCAAAACAGTGATTCTAAATGATAGAGAATATTATTACAAAATTTTAGAAACTGGAATGGTTCAATTTGGAGCTAAAATAAATTTTCTATGAATTATCTAAGTTCTAGCAATTATTTTTGTATTAAAAATCTAATTTCTAATTCATTTAATCACTTTAATACTGCACTGGACTGGGCCTCAATTAATGGGAAACGCAGGGGCTGTTTAACAAATAACCCGAGACTCAGTCAACAGTGCCCGTGGGACGGCGGGTTGATTCACTGAAACCCGAGGGGCTCTTTAGCAAAAATGCTGGGCCGAAGGGGTACGCGCTAATCTGCACCATCCGATCAAGAGTGGACGGCCCAGATTAGATCTCCATATCAGTGAATCGGTACGCGACACAGACCGTTGGATCAAAAGGCTACGGTCACGATTTAAAACACCAGCGATAGAATCTCATACGCCCGATCCAAATCCAACGGCACAGATGACATCCCGAAAGGGTATCGCCCGATCTAATCACAGCCGTTCCCCTCCGATCCAACGGCTGCAATATTTCTTCCCCAACCCGACAGACGACGCCGACGCCGCCCCCCCCCCCCCCAACGGCGGAGCACCACCGGCGGTCTCGCAATCCGACGACCGAATGCCGCAAACCCAAAATTGACCGGTGCTAAACCTAGAGGGAAGGATGGCGAACATGATTAGGGCACGTACCGCGGATGGAGGGCAATGGAGGGAGCTGGCCACGGAGAAGAGCGGACCCGCGGCGGAGATCGAACCACGGCGAGCAATTCGAGTCGCCCCAAGGTCACGCTGTTCAAATTGAAGGTGCGGACAGCTTCCCGGGTTCCCGGCGAACGCCCCCACCCACACGCGCGATCCCGAGCGCGAGCACAGAGGAGAAACACCGGCGGCGGTCTTCTTCTCTTCTCCCTTCCGCTGCGCTCGGTAATGGCGGATGACACGTCGCAAAGGAACGGCTCGGTTTTATACAGCTACGGGGTTCCGAGTCCAAGGGGAGACCGGCCCGGTCGGACACCACTGGACGCCGAGGTCACCGGCGGGGAAGTCGCGGGGTGAGCGCGGTCCGCGCGGTGCGGTTCGTTGAGCCCTGACAGCTAAGGCCCACCGAGACAGTGAGACAACAGGTGAGCGAGGCGCGTGAAGAACGGACCGGATAGTGGGTCCCGCGGGACAGCGGAAGTTGCGTGCGTGAGTGCTGACAAGTGGGCCCGGTATGTCGGCGCGTGAGCTGAGAGGCTGAAGTGGGGGCCCCGCGACGTCAGCGAGAGAGGGAACACGCAGGCGCGGGGGAGAGACTGACGGAAGTGGCCCACATGTCGGCACCAAAATTCAGCTGGGCCAGCGCGGTATACATTCCTGGTGGGCCGAAATGGGTAGAGGTCGGCCCATGTGGCTTTTATTCTTTTTCTTTTTATTTTGTGTTTTATTTCCAAATCAAAAACTTCAAACTAAATTCAAATTATGGTTTTTAATTTCCAGATTTCAAACATCAAATCAAATTCTAATTATTCTATTGCCTGCACTGAAATTATTTATTTATTATTCTCTATATTGTGTAAGTATGGAAGAAAAGAATAACTTTATCAAAATTTCCTTTCTCCCCTCTTTCACAAATTCAAGTTTTTAATATTAATTTGAATTCCAACTTGTTTGTGAGCTTCTTATCTGAGTTAAGTTCTTAAATTAAAATATTAGTGGGGACAAAATATATTCTTTCATACATTTATTCTCCTCTACTTTGTATAATCCACCTCCTTCTCCAAATTCTGATTTGCAAATTAGGGCTTAAATCCAAATGTGAACATCAATGTATTTCTATTAATATTATTATTGTTTTAAATGCACAAACCAAAAGCCCAATATGAGGCAATGGTTTATTTGTGTTTTAGTAAAGAACTCCTCTTCATCATTTTTTTTCTCTACCAATTTTGGGCTTTACAGGGTGCCCCCCAGGCGGGGTACCGTGGCATCCCAAATGGATATGGTGGCATGCCCCACATTTGATTTGGGACATATGGTGGAGGTAAATATGGATATGGATATGGCATAGGCGGATAAGGTGGAGGTGTCCATGCAGGTATGTTAGGTCTCAGTTGCACAGTATGACCTTTTATTTCTTCCGATTGGTGAGGTGATCCAATCGGTCTTACCTGACGCTGCTCATGAATGGGTGAGCGGGGTCGCTTTGCTGGTCGGTCACTGGGGCCAGCCTTCTTTTTTACGTATTTAGACAATAATTGATCAAAAGTTGGGTCGGCTTTGACCAACCGACCAGCTGTCTTGAATGTATTTGTTTTCCACGTACCTATCTCTGGTCGTCGTGGTTTGAAAGTACGTGGCCGTTGTGAGTCTTGAACACGGCCGGACCGTCCGCTGGAGTTCTCCGGACCGTCCGGCGGAGTACCGGACCGTCCGCGCCTATGTGCCGGACCATCCGGGATGCGCAGCACGGGTTCCTGCATCTGTCTCCCTGTCTGCGCTTGCCCCCCAGTGCTAGAGGCTGTGATGGTCACCTTCAGGGTCTCCCCTCCATCAGGAGTCTTCTCGGCCACCACTTTCCTGCAAGAAATTTTAATATTCCCACCGGCCTCTCCTGCATTGCCGATTACTATCTTTTTGCCTTTGCCTTCATCGGCTACGTTTGGCCGAGTCAGGACTTTCTTGCCCTCAAAGTCGATCATGTTCATCGGAAAGGGCTCCGTGTCCACCTGCATTTCCTGAAATTTCAATCGTCCTTCGTTAATGGCCAATTGAATCTGTCGACGGAATACATTACAATCATTAGTGGCATGAGAAAATGAGTTATGCCACTTGTAGTATGCCCGATGTTTTAACTCATCGGCGGATGGAACAATGTGATTTATTTTAATGTTGCCATTTTTGAGTAATTCATCAAATATTTTATCACACTTACCAACATTAAACGTAAACTTAACCTCCTCTTGCCGTTTCTTTTGAACCGGCTGTAAGGAGGAACAAGCTGAAGATTTGGCCTGTTTTGGCCAAACCATTTCAACAGCATATACTTCTGCTGATTCGTCATCTGAGCTACTTTGGTCGCATTCTACTATATGTACGTTGTGACAAATTGTTTTAGCAGTTTCTTTGCTTAGGCTTTCACAAGCCGAAGCTCTCTGGTGTAACTGTGCTAGTGTAAAAAATTGGATGCCTTCTAATCTTTCTTTTAAATAATATCGAAGACCATTAAAGGCTAATCCTGCTAGCTGTTTTTCTGCTAAATGAATTTGGAAGCATCGGTTTCTTGTATCTCGGAATCTCCGGATGTAATCATTAACCGATTCATCCTTTGCTTGTCGTAATGACACTAAATCTACTAAATCCAACTCATAGTCACCGGAGAAAAAATGATCATGAAATTTTTGTTCTAGATCCCCCCATGATGAAATGGAATTAGGAGGTAAAGTAGCGTACCATGCAAACGCAGTTCCTGTTAAAGATAATGAAAATAAACGTACGCGAAATGCCTCTGTGTCGGCCAACTCTTCTAATTGTGCTAAAAATTGGCCTATGTGTTCACGTGTGTTCTTTCCTTGATCACCCGAAAATTTTGTGAATTCGGGTATCCTGGTTCCCTGTGGGTATGGGTGGTGATCAAATCGGTTGTCATAAGGTTTCCGATATGATTGCCCCCAGGGACCATGCTTACTCCGAGCTTATCTCGGAACGCCCCGGCTATTTCTTCCCTCACTATATCAATGGCAGCCGGTACGAGACCACCGGCTCTCTGGTCAAACATAGGTGGGGTTGGCTGGATATTAGCATGTTGTCTTTCCCCCCATTGGTTTGAGCTACGTGGTGCATTGCCACTTGCCCTATATGGTTCATCTGTTTGATCGTTCCTTTCCGACCTTCTAGGTGGGGCCGAAAAGTTTTTCTGGGCTCTAGATCTCGAATTAATGGGTTGATGCATTGCATAGCGCGACGGGATGCGTTGCTGGGACGGGTGAGGATTCAGGTAACAATCTTCCTCAAAAAGGTCATGCGTGGACTGCCCGGACATTGACCCGGACCGTCCATGATTATATGCGGACCGTCCGTCATTATATGCGGACCGTCCGACTGGGTAGTTTAGATTTTGTGCCATATGTGGTGGCTCGGGCGCATATCTAGGTAACTCATTAAAAATAGGCCCGACTATTGTTGGCCCGGACGGTCCGCGCTCACGTGCGGACGGTCCGGGCATGTGCAGATCGGCTGATTTGCTGCCGATTTGCGGTTGCTCAGGGTATGTGTCCATCGGCATCCCACAAAGGGGTTGTGACTGGTCGTGACAACCTGTAGCCGATGTATTACGCGTGTTACCCCGTAACTCAACCTCGTGCGAAGGAAAATTTGCGATATTAGATTTATCAAATGTACATACTAGTCTCTTAAAATCGCTTTGCATACCCCCTATGATGTTCTGCATTTGTTCACGTTGCTCTTCTACATAATTTCTAAGAGATTGTAGTTCGTTGGTATTACTTACATTGGGGATATCTGGTGTGAGTTGGAGCGACGCCGGATCCGTCGCCCGATGTCGGACGACCTTGTTGTTCCTGTCCACTTTGAAGTTGGCCAAGAATTTTGCTTTTGCCTCCTAGATCATACGCTCCTTGTGCTCCTCAAACTGGAGCTGTTCGTCAGCCGGCAAGGTTTCCCAAGTCGACTCTATGATGTTGGTTGGGAAAATATCAGAGCTATCCCTTGAACCGGCCATTGAGGGCCGATTTGATGCGTCTATATTTGTTGTCCCCAGCGGAGTCGCCAAAAAGTATGTTGACGCCTTTTTGGAGGCGCCAATTACTTAAGAGAACCAGCGGCGGTGCTCTCTGGTCAGGCGCGGACGGTCCGCGGCATAGGGCCGGACGGTCCGCGACCTGGCGTGAGGCGGCGGTGCTCTCTGGTCAGGCGCGGACGGTGCGCGGCACAGGGCCGGACGGTCCGCGACCTGGTACAGGAGCTCGGGTTCCCTGCCTGACGGCCGGACGGTCCGCGCCCTAGGGCCGGACGGTCCGCGCGTACGCAGGGGCGGCGGAAGATCGCCGGCGGCGCTTGGATCTCGCTCCCGGGAGGGACCCCGTCGGGGAGGAGAGATCCTAGGAGTTGTCTAGGCTCGGGCAGGCCGACCTAGACTCCTCTAATCGACGTAGAGTCGAGGAGAGGCGGAGAATTTGAGGATCGAGAGGCTAAACTAGGACTAGACTAGAACTACTCCTAATTATACAGGAAATAAATGCGAAATAGAAGTTGTATTGATTTGATTGATAATTACAAATCGGTCGTAGACCTCTCTATTTATAGAGGAGGGGGGGCTGGACCCTTTACACAACTGATTCCGAGCTAATTCCGCGAATATAGCTAACAACCGTAGCACAAAACTCGGAACCCTAATCTGATCTGCGCGCGCGCGGACCGTCCGGACCGCGGACCGTCCGGTCTCAGGGCCGGACCGTCCGCTTGCTCATTTCTGGTTCAAACACATATACATATAAGGACTGAAATGTGCACGTTGAAAATTTAGAGACAGTGATGATACAATTTTACAAGTTTAGGAACTTGGATGTATTTTACTAAGTTAGAATAGAAGGTCCCATATTTCATTCACGGTTTACATGTATTTAAATGTAAATATTATAAAATGCAGTTAGATGTTTTCGAATGTACCTTTATCTATGGGCAAAAACCTACGAACCTACAAATAGGATTATGTACTTAGGCCCTTTTTGACATAGCTTCATCTAAAAAACAGCTCATCTGATAAACTGGTGATAAACAACTCTAGCTTATTATCTGTTTTTAGTTTATTATAAGAAACAACTGAACTAATAAGCTACTGGAGAAGCTTACTGTTAAACACAGCTTTTATTTAAATCTGTGAATAAGCTGAAAATAAGGTGCGCTAAACAGTGCCTTATATAGGGACCGTGGCGCTCGGTTCTAGTGACATGACATCGGAGCACGGTGGCTAGTGGAGCAGCTGTGCCCGTCAGTGCGCAAGAGATGGAAAACGGATGTTTACGACACAACACAAAACGTCTCGCAAAGTCACCGTCCAGTCACGTCACGACACGACCCAAGGCGCGCTCTGGTGAATGACGGGGCGGAGCGGGCAGGTGGTGGTGGAGCGAGTGGGTGGGTGCACGGACGGAGCCACGGACAAGATGGGACGAGGACGTGAGGCGGGATGAGATGGCAACGTCCCAACTTCTCCCGGCCCGCGCCGCGCAGAAAGGTCGTGCAGCATGATTGTGGTGGCCCAGAAAGCTAGCGTGCCCACACCACACAAGTTCAGTTCATGTCCGTGGCAGCAAGTAGGAGTATATACATGTAGCGTTGCACTGCCCTCCCAGCTGGTTTGGTTTCGTTTCGTTTTGGTTGGGTTTTCACAGGCACCGCGCGCCGGCGACCGAGATGGCCGACTGGGGCCCCGTGGTGGTGGCGGTGGTGCTGTTCGTGCTGCTGTCGCCGGGCCTGCTGCTGCAGCTGCCGGCCAAGGGCGGGCGCTTCGTGGAGTTCGGCAACTTCCAGACCAGCGGCGCCTCCGTCTTCGTCCACGCCATCATCTTCTTCGCCCTCGCCGCCGTCTTCCTCATCGCCATCGGGGTGCACATCACCACGGACTAGCCGTCTAGCCTTAGCCGGGCCCGGGACCGGGATCTTTCTTCGTTGCAGTCTGCCTGTATATACATACATGCATGTATGCTCAGTACGTACGCTTTACCACTGTGTCAGTGACTCTCTCTTTGTATCAGCACCCCTGCTGTGTGCATACCTAGCAAGTGTCTATATGGGCTCTGGGCTGTTATCATTCAGTGGCGCAGCAAGAAACCCGATCGCTTGCTTCCAGTTCCAGACTTGCGGTGTGGCGTGTGGCCATCCATCATCGATCCATCTACACAGCTCCACAGCTCACCTCCAGATCCTTCGATTTCGTCTCTACGAATATAACTGTGGATTAAACTGACGAACATGTGTGTGAATTGTAAATTAACGAGAGATGAGGTGTATTAATTTGGTGTTATATTGATATGGTCTGTGAAACTATGAGTACAATTACTATTTTCTATTGTTAAATTAGTTTGGAATTAACTAGAAATTAATTATTATATACATATTGGTTTTTTTTTTATCTGGCTCGTGATCTAAACAAGTTAGCTCGAGCTCGTAAACAAGCCAAGCTTACTTCGTGGTTTGTTAGTTTAACGAGATATCCTACCCTAACCGAGGACAAGGTCACTTGGAAATATACCCTTGACGGGCAATGCAACACCAAAGTCCTCACAGCCGGCAATCTCGCGCATCACTCTAGCATATGGAGCTCAATATAACTGTTTATAAAGTAAAGTTTAAATATAGAGTAGTCTGCTGGAGATAAGCCTTAGCTATACTTGGAGTAGTTTGTTTCTCTTAGTGCCTGGAGATAAGCCTTAGCTATACTTGGAGTAGTTTGTTTCTCTTAGTGCGGAGTTTGTTTATTTTGTGTGTCCTCTTGTCCAGAGTATTTTGTTCGTGCTACAGCTAGTCAGAGCTCCTGCCGCCATTAACGTTCAAAAAGAAGACCTGAAACAAACCAGAACTCATGCTGGCCAACTCAACGAATCTGAAGCTATTGTCTATGAATATATCAATTGTATTCCCTCCTCTTCAAATTACAAGCCACTCCGACTTTTCTAGGTATGTAATAATTTTTGCTATGTAACTAGGCATATACCTAAAAAGTCAAATCGACTTACAATTTGCTGGAATGTAAGGAACACATAGTATACAGTACAAAACTCAAAGCTCAAAGCATGGCAAACCAACACAAACCAGTGACAAGGGTGATGGTTCGCCAAGCAGCACAACTTAGTTATGTACCGAACAATTCAGCAACACGGTCGGGCAGGCCAGTTCACCTGCCGCCTCCTGAAATCCAGTCACCTCCGGCTGCTCCTGCGTGGGGACGACGCGGCCTTCTCCTCGACGTATTCGGCGAACCTAACCCTTGGTCCCTGAGTTCAAACGACAGGTTAGCTTCCATGGACCAGCTAGGTCATTCAGAGGCCTCGGGGCATAGCAACTACTCACGGGGATTCTGCAGTGGGCGTTTAGATCCGCAAACATCTGCTGGCAGCGGTTCCTGGCCACCTCCTGCACCCGGCAGGCCTGTCTGCGGGCTGCCTGTGTTGATTCCGGCTGCAATTTTCAGACGACGGTAAGAAGAATCGAGGGTTCTGTATACTTTGGTGAGTACTGAGTACAGAACTGCCCGTGCGGTTTAGCAAGGCATATTCAACGCGAATTTCAGACACTGGAACAGCCAGCCAAATAATGTAAAGGAGATGGGAAGCTCAGGACAAAGTAAGTATTCAGGTCAAATGATCACCACATGTCAATATGTAGAACTCGTCATACTAGTGAAGAGTGGATATTAGCATTCCTAATTGCACAAAAACTTCATGATGATGAGGAGAAGAAGAAAAAAAAAAGAAACAAAAACTGAAATGCACGGATTTATACTTACTTGGCCAGCATGCTTCTCCAGCAGGCTCCTAAGACTGTCCACCTCCTTCAGTAAGTTACTTATGATGTCATCGGCTTCTCTCATCTGCTTCCTAGAGAACTCGAAAGCTCGGTCTGCGTGTAGGCGAAACGTACAGCAGTCCAGGCACATGCAGATACCCTTGCACCCCCGTGTACTCCTCTTGAGTATCCCTTTCTTTGGGGAAAGCTCCTTAGGAGACCGAGCTCTTTTTTCCATTGAATGGGCACCACTTGGCCATGATATGGCTGCTTTGCTCGATGCTGATTCGGTGAACGGAATGCGGCCAGACATTTCCTCCATTGATGAGGATCTGTCAGCGGCACAGGGATCAGAAGGTCTGCCGACCATTTGTATGTCATCGTCAATAAACTGATCATCATGAGAAACCACAGAGTCCTGAGGTTGTTGTGCGCAATGCCGATGCAACGATGGTACGACTCTCTTGGTAGGACTACCGAAACCAATGTTGTGACATCCTGAGTCCAAGTCTTGGCACGGCAGTACTTCAGCGAATTCAGCATTGTCTTGCAGCTGCGCAGACAAGGATTCACTTGTGACACAGAGCTGAGCCTGCTCTGTGGAAACATAGTCGCCCTTGTCTGTATTTTCCTGAACTCGATCTAAAGGTAATGGTTCTTCTTGTGCAGCCCCTTGCACTACAGCCATGCTGTTTTCTGAACAAGAGACTTCTGATGCAGCAGGCTGAAATTCTCTGCTATCCAGAGCATAGCCCCCATCTGATTGTACTGCTTCATCGTGAATGCTTCTGTTGACTTCATCTCTTTTGCATTCCTCTTGAGACTCTTCTGATACAACAAGCTGATGTTGTCCAATGGACTGGACATTGTCCCCGTCTGATGTTAATTCACCATCAAAAGAAGTTAGGGGGCCTTGACTTGAAGCTAAAGCTTCTTGCTGCATGACATTTTGCACTTCAGTTGCACTGCAATCAGGAGACGCTTCTATAACAGGAGGCTTAAGCTGTCTGTCATCAAGAACATGATTCACATCTGCTTTTAGTGGCTTTTCTTCTTCCACTATTTTAGCTTGAGCTCTATTGCCTTCCTGAGAAGAGTCATCAGAGGCAGCAAGACACTGCTGCCCACTGGCTGAGGCATCATGCCCGTTTGCCGCGGGCTGCCTTTCCTCTGCAACTTTTCGAATTTTGACCCTGCCACTTTCTTGAGCATATATTTCTGAAACAGCAAGGCAACAGCACACAATGAGGCAAAAAAATATCTAAACGAGGAACCACTTAATCAACATCAATTAAACCCCGAACAGGTACTCTTACTGACTTACCGTCTTCCATTAGAAATGGCAGCATCCTCTTGTAGCTGAACGACCATGGATGATGGACAAACCTCGACCTTGTGCATCGGGCAAGCAACTGAAACACAAGGACATATATTTATTCTCCATTAATTTCATAAAGAAAACTGGAGCGATCTGAGATCATGGAAATGCCTTTTTCCACTGCAGACAAACCCCAATTTCATATCAGAAGAAACAGAATTACAAGGTTTTGGTTTCTCGTCATCCCCAAGGTTTTAATCATCATATACAGTTCACGAACTGATAAGTGATAATGAAACTAGCTGAGTAGCAGCAACATAGTAGAAACCCACGCGCAAAACCATATCCTGCTGCCAAAAACAGCTATAGTAGAAAATATGGGGTATGCAGATGCTCCAACATCATACTCACCGGCTTGTTAGTTAGGTCATGAGGGGCAGTCTTAGTCTCTTCCATGACATTGCCGCAGGTATCCTTCCCATCGGTGTCTCCTCCAGTGCTCACCACCGCCGGCTCGACAGGATCCATGGCATCAGGTTCGCTGTGACTAACGCCTATAGATTCATCAGCCAGCCGAGAATCAGATCGGCTGAGCTCATCCGTTGGGTGTGCAGCCGTGTCTTGCAGGAACACTTCCTTGCCGATTGAGCTATCTGAACCACCAGGACACGGGCGTGCAGGGAGACAGCGTAAGCACAGGGGGAATGCGATGCGGACCAAACGAAGACGAATCTAGGGGGGAGTCGGAGAGGATGTTACTGTTTTTCGTCATCTCGTTCAGGAAAGGCAGCAGGCGCCGGTACCCAAACGAGCGCGGATCGCGGACGAGCTTAGACCGCGGGGGCGCCTGATCCAGCAGGGAACCAAGCCAGATATCAGATGCTGAAATGACAAAAAGGCAATGCAAGCAGGAACCTGACAAATCGACGTCCGACTTACCAACTTCCGGTCAAGGTCTCCGGCCGCCGCCGCCGCCGCTGACGACACAGCCTCCGGAGGCGTGCTGTCGACAGATCCGGGCTTCACGGGTGAGACGCACTTGGGGGAGGTGTCAAGGGAGCCGGCGGCGGGTGGGACGATGCGGCGGAGGCGGAGGTCCTTGACAGAAACGACGTCGACGCCGCTGTGGAGAAGCAGCTCCGCGTGGCGGCGGGATGTGACACCGCTGAGGCGCGCGGCGGCAGGGGTTGGATGGGCCGGCATGGTGGCTGCGTCCGCGCGTGCTAGGGTAGGGGCGGCCGCGTCTGAATGGGATTGTGAGACGGAGAGGAGGGAGGGGGAGAAGGAGCGAGTTTTGGCGGTAACAGATGGGATCCTTTCGCGCCAAAATAGTGAGGGCGCGTGGGGAGGGCGGGCTGTAACAATTGGGAAGCCCTCTCCTGAGAATAGGCCCAGGCCCCAGGGTGAAATGTGGGTCCCATGATGCAGGTGAGGTAATTATTCTGTTCACGCATACGGTCACGATTCACGAATGCGCAAATTAGGCAGCAAAATAACACTATTCATATGTCCAATAGATCGCATACAGTTGCGTAAAATACAGGGGCTAATTCTGCATCACCTTACCTATTTCTATCACTCATTTCAAACTATACTTTGTAAATAATATGTTGACTCTTTTTTTTGACTAAATACCAACAATCTCTAGACCTTACTTGTGAAAAACGAAACCATCAGAAATATCTCTACGAGAATGCAGACCGTCCGCAATAGCATTGCCTGACCATCCGTGACAACGCGCAACCTCTCTTCTTTATGGACGCGCGGACCGTCCATGCTGAGACGACGGGTCATCCGTGAGAGTAGAGGGATTCGTGAATCTCCTGCAGAACCTGGATCTCACCTTCCGGGAGAGACCCTGTCGAGGAGGAAAGATCTTAGAGTTGTCTTGCAGTCGATAGACCACGTAAGACACATCTAGACGACGTCGAACCAAAGAGAGGTCAAGATGGAGGTTGAAAAACTATAATTAAGACTAAATTACTCTTACTCCTAGTGCATATGGTAGATTTGGATTGATAGATTGATTGTTGTGTTTCAATCGGTCATACCCCTTCATATGTATAGGGGAGGAGGTTTAGACCCACCCGTTCCTAGTTGGTTTTGCAACAGTTTTCTGTGAGATTTGTTAGTATAATCACACAAGGGATAACGATTCTAGCCTAAACTAATAAAATTGAATGTTCGAACTATCTCACGGTCTGTCTGGGGTGCGGACTATCCGGGCCACGCGGTCAGACTGTCTGGTCATTCAGGTGCCGAATCTGGTGCTCAACACATGCACCCAACTTTTTGGTGGAGCTAGACGAGCCAAAAGAACCTAGTATAATACAACTAGACGTGGGAACATCAATCCTCTAATCATATTGTCATACAGTAGGACTAGGATGGAAAACGACCAATTAATGTCTTAGGTAACTTCTCGCGTTGCAATGTTTTTAATGTGTATGCATTACCAGAAATTACTTATGTAACTCTGTAAGCCCCTTCCCATCCTGGGGACCATTTGCCAAACTTTTGGTCCCTCCTACTTAATGGCAAGATTGTCTTCTAGACCAGATCTTCAACGTGGAATGACTTAGCCTTTAACTTCTTATTGTAGGTTTTGGCAACTTAAGCTTGTCTTTCTCAATCTCCCTTAGACCCATCATCCTCTTGTCAGTCACCTAATCAATATTATCCATTATTAAATCATGATAATCACTAGCAGATAAATCATTCTGCCTAGCAAACCTGATAGCATTCAGGCTTATTGTTGGAACTTGCGCTCCTGAGCAAGTTGATCCAATGGGGGAGTGAAAAGGATGCAAACAAGGTTTAACTCGAGATGGCAATTGCTCCGTTCATCCGGCCTCTCAAGGGCACTGTACGGGGGTATTTATAGGTGCCCGAGCGTCCAATGTCCCGAAGTAAGGATGCTTATGCCCTCAGACACCTGGATTATCCCTAGAATATTCTCATAAAGGAGGGTTACAAACTGTCATTACAGAAAAGCTATTACAAATTAGGTTCGTAACACGCCTATCCGTGCGGGGCCTGTTACGATGGGTTGAATCCCACGTGGGCCTCCTGGTAGGACCGAGGTCGCGGGATGAAAAGACTTCGTCGTAGGCCTTTGTCTTGCGGTGAAGAGGGTGAAGGGTGGGCCGCGCCGGTCATCTTGCCTCCATTGGTGCAGTGAGTTGACAAAGGCCTGGAGCGAAGGGTAGCGTCTTCGCCTTCGCCCCAACATTTGCCCTCCGAGGGACCAGTTCGACTGAGTCATCTGGTGCCGAAGACGTCGCTAGATGGTGGTGACGCTGCCCTCGCTCGAAGTGGTTCCGCGGGGGGTTTTGATGTGACCGTTGACGGACACGGTACTGTTGGACTGCGGGCTTCCCGAAGCGTTGCGCCCTGTGTGTAAAAAGGGGGCAGCGCGGCTCAGGCTCTGTTACCTTTCTGTGCGCCGCAAAACCCTAGCATTTTGAAACCGGCCGCCCGCTCGCCTGCCCTCCTTGCTCCTGTTCGCCGGAGAACTGGCCCGCGTCAAGCAGACCGCGCGCCGCCGCCGACGGTATGTAGCCATGTCGTCCTCTTCTTCATCCGCTGCGAATACGCCATTGGGCGAATCGTCGTCCGAGGGTACCTTCAGTGATTTAGCGGCGGTGGAGCTGCACCCGGGCCACACGGTGGAATTCGGCGTTTCGAGGATCTCCTTGGTTCGTGTGCAAGACATGCAGCGGTTGGGTTATTTTGGGAATGGAGTTAGACGTGTGCCGGGGGCGGAAGAGATTCCTGAGCCAGAGGGTGAGATGGTTGTGTTTGAGGCGTTTTTCAGCGCTGGCCTTCGTCTGCCTGCACATCGTTTTGTGGCGGAGGTCTTGCAGAGATTTGAGGTCCAGGTCCACCAACTGACACCTAACGCCGTGGTGGCCCTGGCGAAGTATGTCTGGGCAACGACTTCTTATGGCGGTCAGCCTTCCGTAGAGGTCTTCGCCAAAAATTACTGTCTGCATTGGCAGAAAAGAAAGATTGGAGATAAGATTGCACAGTTTGGATCGTGCACGTTTACGCCGAGGACTGGAAAGACTTCGATGGAAGTCGTAGAGTTGGTTCCCTGTGCTCGTAATAAATGGGGCAACTGGTGGGATTTCTGGTTTTATGTTTCCAGGGGTGAAGTCGAAGACCTCTCAGGGCTTCCTGTGGCCGTGATGTGCTCTCACTATTATGTGGCGTACCCACAATTCGAGGTGGCAGAGGATGATGAGGACGAGGGGGCCTTCGATACGCTGCCCGTATGAGCAGTGGGCGTGATTTGGTTGAAGAGTTCATTGGTTATGGAGTGTGGCCACTGGCGCATGGCTGGGCATTGGGCGAAGTATGCCCTCGCAAGATGCTTTCTTTGGGTCAGCAGGTGGTACGGAGTCCAGCCTTCTCCTTGGATTTGCGCGGCCGAGACCCGGTCGCGTTCGTGCGTGAAGTGGAGGACGGTGCGGCGAGGATTGTGGGGCGCTATGTGCCGAGGACAGAGGGTCTGCGGAGTTGGGATATCTAGGGGTCCAATGTTCGATTGAATCGGGTCTTCGAATTAAACGGCTTGCCAAATGGTGGCTACCCCGGGGATGACGCTGCCGCGAACGTCGACCGCGGGAAGAAGCCAGTGGTCGTGACTAAGGAAGGGCCTTCGCAGGAGGCTGCCCCAGCCACTAAGAAGAGAAAAATAGGTACTGCAGTGGGGGAGTGGGGGTCTCTAAACGTTTTGTCGTGGATTTGATGGGGACTTGCGTGGCCCTCGGGGGAAGGATGTCTTCGCCCGAGCTTCGGGAGTCTTCGGCGCGAATGCTGAAGGTTACTAGGGGTCGATGGCCAAAGAATGTTCCGATCCCCCACGCGACTGGCGAAGACATGTTTACGTCTCATATGGCTCATGACTTGAAGATTTTTCCTTATGGACGAAATATTGCTGTTGTTGTATCAGCAGTGATGGAGAAGGATCGATAAGATGCTGTGCAGAAACACCGGGCGGTCGTTAGGATCGGTGATCCTTTCCGCGAAGCGAAGAGGGCACGGGGGGCGCGAAGTCCGCCGCCCTCGGCAGCAGCAAGCTAGCACCGGCTACGAAGCCGGCTGCCCCTGGGCCCAGGAAGTCTTCGGCGGGTGCGAAGGCTGGCGCATCTGGTGCGGGCAAGCCGCCCTCGGGCGAGCCCACCAAGGGGCGAAAGGTGCCCTCCCCTGCGCGTGCTGGCAAGGAGGGGGCGCGTGTGGCTGACTTCGACACAGACATCAGTGTGTCAGATTATCTTGGTGGTAAGTTTTTTTAACCAATATGATGGTGCAGGGTATGATGTGGGGCAACTGCCTCTTGTCCCGGCTCCGGTGGCGGCCCCTTCGCCGATGGCGGCGGAAGGGACGAAGGGTGTTCTGTGGGACCCATGGTCCACCTTCTGCGCGAGCGGCAAGATATACTCGGCCGCCGTTGCTAAGGATGTGGCGGGCTCCGTGTCCCAGCAGCTGAGGCGAGCATCGCAGCAGCTGCAACATGTAAGTCGTGTTGGACCTCGCTAGTTCGTTGTTGTAAGGAAAATGGACCCCGGGCCATTTGGCTAATTGAGTTTTGGTGTTTGATGAACAACACAATCCGTGAACTAATAAAGTTTTCTAGTGTTTGTGTTTGTAGTTCACAGGATGCGAAGAGAATTGGACCAAGGCAACGAGGATGCAACACCTCAAAAGAAGACATAAAAAGATGCATAGGAGTCCAATACTCAAGAACAAAGAAGCCCGAAGAAATCAGCGAAGAAATCCAAAGATAAGGGCTGTCAGCCAGCGCCTGGTGGCGCACCGGACATTGGTGTCCGGTGTGCACCGGACTGTCCGGTGAGGCACCGGACAGTCTGCGCAGAGAGGCCACGGACAGGCGCTCTCTGGCTGTAGCACCGGACTGTCCGGTGTGCACCGGACTGTCCGGTGTGCACCGGACTGTCCGGTGTGCCAACGGGCAGAAGGCAACGGTCGGATCCAACGGTCGACTGCTACAGGCGCCAACGGTCGGCTGACGTGGCGTGCACCGGACATCTACTGTGCAGTGTCCGGTGGTGCACCGGACTGTCCGGTGCACCCGACGACAGAAAGCTGCTGCTTTCTGACCAACGGCTAGTTGGGGGTGTGGAGGCTATAAATACCACCCCAACCGGCCATTCTCAAGTGTGTGAGCCCAAGCAACATACCAATACACATAGTGCATATTTCCAAGAGCTCAAACACCCAAGTGCTTAATAGAATCACTCGGTGATTAGCGTAGGTGCTTTGCGAAGTGCTTAGGTTAGTGAAAGGGAAATGTGCCCTTGGGCCATTTCTAAGTATTTTGGTGATTGAGTGCCAACACATGTGTTTAATTGTGAAGTTATATTCATGGATGAACAAGGTGCAAATCATGAAGTAAAGGTATGTTTCTAAGCCTTAGTACATTGGTTTTATGGACTAACATATTTGTCTAAGTGTTAGAAACAGAAAGAAGAAAAAGAGAAAAGGGGAGAGAATGACTTGGCTGTGTGCAGCCAAGTCTCAGTTCGGTCTGGAGCACCGGACTGTCCGGTGTGCACCGGACAGTGTCCGGTGCGCCAGGCTGCCTCGACTCGAACTGGCTGCTCTCGGGAATTCGCCGACGGCGTACGGCTAAAATTCACCGGACTGTCCGGTGTGCACCGGACTGTCCGGTGAGCCAACGGTCGGCCAGGGCCAACGGTCGGCCGCGCAATCCGCGCAGGACACGTGGCCGGGCCAACGGTCGGAAGACGGCACCGGACTGTCCGGTGTGCACCGGACATGTCCGGTGCGCCAACGGCGCCAGATCTGCCAACGGTCTGCAACGGTCGTCTTCGCCGTTTAAGGAAACAAATCGGGCACCGGACAGTGTCCGGTGTGCACCGGACTGTCCGGTGCCCCCGACGACAGAAGGCAAGGATGGCCTTCCAGATTTGTTCTCAACGGCTCCTAGCTGCCTTGGGGCTATAAAAGGGACCCCTAGGCGCATGGAGGAGGACACCAAGCATTCCTACAACACTTCTAAGCACCAAGACATTGATCTCACGCATTCGTTTCGTTGTGGTAGCATATAGAGCTCTTTTGGAGTTGTGAACTCTTTGTGTTGCGTTGCGAGCTCTTATTGCGACTTGTGTGCGTGTTGTTGCTCTGATTTCCGAGTCTTGTGTGCGTTGCTCATTCCCACCTTACTCCGTACTTCTTTGTGAATCTTAAGTGTAAGGGCGAGAGGCTCCAAGTTGTGGAGATTCCTCGCAAACGGGATATTGAGGAGAAAAGCATAACACTGTGGTATTCAAGTTGATCATTGGATCACTTGAGAGGAGTTGAGTGCAACTCTCGTCCGTTGGGACGCCACAACGTGGAGTAGGCAAGTTTTGTACTTGGCCGAACCACGGGATAAATCACCGTGTCATCTCTGTGTTGAACTTCTTGTGATTACCATCTTCGCTCTAGCCACTTGGCATTAACTGTGCTAACACTTAATCAAAGTTTTGTGGCTTAAGTTTTTGAAGTTTACAGGATCACCTATTCACCCCCCCTCTAGGTGCTCTCAATTGGTATCGGAGCCGTTCTATTCACAAAGGGACTAACCGCCCGAATAGATGGATCCTAAGGGGAAGGGTATAGTGATCAACGACAAAGAAAAGGAGACCTTCGTCAACGAGCCGAAGGACGACAAGCCTACCGACTCCGGCTCGGGCCATAGACGGAAGGAAGGGAGGAAGAAGAAGACAAGGCGCATCAAGGAGATCGTCTACTACGACAGCGATGAGTCTACTTCCTCCCAAAAGGACGACCACAGCGACTACGAGAGGAAGAAATCGGTTAATTCGAACTTTTCTTTTGACTACTCTCGTATTCCGCAAAGTTCACATTCACATTTGCTCTCCATTCCACTCGGCAAGCCCCCACACTTTGATGGAGAGGACTACGGATTTTGGAGCCACAAAATGCGTAGTCACCTATTCTCTCTCCATCCTAGTATTTGGGAGATTGTAGAGAGTGGAATGCATTTTGATAGTTCGGATAGTCCCATGTTCATTAATGAACAAATTCATAAGAATGCACAAGCTACTACTGTTCTTCTAGCTTCCTTGTGCAGGGATGAATACCATAAAGTGAGCGGCTTGGATAACGCCAAGCAAATCTGGGACACCCTCAAGATTTCTCATGAGGGGAACGACGTCACCTTACTCACCAAGATGGAGTTGGTGGAGGGAGAGCTTGGACGGTTCGCGATGATAAGGGGCGAGGAGCCGACGCAAACATACAACCGGCTCAAGACCCTTATCAACAAGATAAGAAGCTACGGGAGCACGCGATGGACGGACCACGACGTCGTCCGCCTAATGCTCAGGTCATTTACCGTTCTTGATCCTCACTTGGTGAACAATATCCGTGAAAATCCCAGGTACACCAAGATGTCGCCCGAAGAAGTTCTTGGGAAATTCGTTAGCGGGCGAATGATGATCAAGGAGGCGAGGTATGTGGACGACGCCTTGAATGGTCCGATCAACGAGCCGCAACCCCTTGCTCTCAAGGCAACACGAAGCAAGGAGGCGCTACCTAGCAAGGTGGCACAGATTGAGGCGGCTGGCCTTAATGATGAAGAGATGGCTCTCATCATCAAAAGATTCAAGACGGTGCTTAAAGGTCACAAGGGACAACCAAGCAAGACCAAAGCCAAGGGGAAGCGCTCATGCTTCAAATGCGGTAAGCTTGGTCATTTCATTGCTAACTGTCCCGATAATGAAAGTGACCAGGAAAAGGGGAACAAAAGAGAGAAGAAGAAGCAATACAAGAAGGCAAAGGGCGAGGCGCATCTAGGAAAGGAGTGGGACTCGGATTGCTCCTCCTCTGACTCCGACAACGAAGGACTCGCCGCCACTGCCTTCAACAAATCGGCTCTCTTCCCCAACGAGCGTCTCACTTGCCTTATGGCAAGGGAGAAGAAGGTGAGTACTCAAGACTCCACTTATGCTTCTTCCAGTGATAGTGAGTCTAGTGATGATGATATAGATTATTCTTGCTTGTTCAAGGGCTTAGATAGATCTAAGATAGATAAAATCAATGAATTGATTGATGCTTTGAATGAAAAGGATAGGCTTTTAGAAAAGCAAGAGGATTTATTGTATGATGAACATGATAAGTTTGTAGAGGCACAAAAATCATATGCTTTAGAAGTGAAAAGAAATGAAGTGCTTTCTAGTGAAATATCTTCTTGTCATGAAACCATTGCTACTTTACAAAGTGTTAACCATGATTTAAATGCTAAATTAGAAGTAACAAATAAATCTAAGTCTTGTGTTGAAAATGTTACAATTTGCACTAGGTGTAAGGATTTTGATGTTAACACTTGTAGCAAACACTTAGTTTCAATTTCAAAACTAAAAGATGAAGTGGCTAGTCTTAATGCTCAACTTAAGACTAGCAAGAGTGAAGTTGAAAAGATAAAATTTGCAAGGGATGCCTATACAATTGGAAGACATCCCTCAATTAAGGATGGGCTTGGCTTCAAGAGGGAAGCCAAGAACTTAACAAGCCATAAGGCCCCCATCTTCGTCAAGGAGAAGGGGAAGGCTCCTATGGCTAGTAATGCTAAAAAGAATCATGCTTTTATGTATTATGATAGGAGACATGCTAGAAATGCTTATAATCATTTTGATTCACATGTTTATGATTCTCATGCCATGTTTGCTTCTAGTTCTTCTTATAAGCATGGTAGAGATATGTGTAGGAGAAATGTTGTACATATGCCTAGGAGAGATATTGCTCATGTACCTAGAAAGAATGTTATTCATGCTCCTAGGAAAGTAGTGAATGAACCTTCTACCATTTATTATGCTTGTAATGCTCCCTTTGCTATTTGTAGAAAGGGTAAGAAGGTAGTTGCTAGGAAATTAGGGGCTAGATGCAAGGGAGATAAATCTTGCATTTGGGTCCCTAAAGATATTTGTGCTAACCTTGCAGGACCCAACATGAGTTGGGTACCTAAGACCCAAGCCTAAATTTGCCTTGCAGGTTTATGCATCCGGGGGTTCAAGCTGGATTATCGACAGCGGATGCACAAACCATATGACGGGGGAGAAGAAGATGTTCACCTCCTACGTCAAGAATAAGGATTCCCAAGATTCAATTATATTCGGTGATGGGAATCAAGGCAAGGTAAAAGGGTTAGGTAAAATTGCAATTTCTAATGAGCATTCTATATCAAATGTATTCCTAGTGGAGAGTCTTGGATATAATTTGCTATCTGTTAGTCAACTATGTCAAATGGGATATAATTGCCTTTTTACTAATGTAGATGTGTCTGTCTTTAGAAGATGTGATGGTTCACTAGCTTTTAAGGGTGTACTAGACGGCAAGCTTTACTTAGTAGATTTTGCAAAAGAAGAGGCCGGTCTAGATGCATGCTTAATGGCTAAGACTTGCATGGGCTGGCTGTGGCATCGCCGCTTAGCACATGTGGGGATGAAGAACCTCCACAAGCTTCTAAAGGGAGAACACGTGATAGGTCTAACAAATGTTTATTTCGAAAAAGATAGACCTTGTGCAGCTTGTCAGGCAGGAAAACAAGTGGGAGGAGCACATCACAGCAAGAATGTGATGACCACGTCAAGACCTCTGGAGCTGCTGCATATGGACCTCTTCGGACCCGTCGCCTATCTAAGCATAGGAGGAAGTAAGTATGGTTTAGTTATTGTTGATGACTTTTCCCGCTTCACTTGGGTGTTCTTTTTGCAGGATAAGTCTGAAACCCAAGGGACCATCAAGCGCTTCCTCAGGAGAGCTCAAAATGAGTTTGAGCTCAAGGTGAAGAAGATAAGGAGCGACAACGGGTCCGAGTTCAAGAACCTTCAAGTGGAGGAGTTTCTTGAGGAGGAAGGGATCAAGCACGAGTTCTCCGCTCCCTACACACCACAACAAAATGGTGTGGTAGAGAGGAAGAACAGGACGCTAATCGATATGGCAAGGACGATGCTTGGAGAGTTCAAGACCCCCGAGTGCTTTTGGTCGGAAGCCGTGAACACGGCTTGCCACGCCATCAACAGGGTCTACCTTCACCGCCTCCTCAAGAAGACGTCATATGAGCTACTAACCGGTAACAAACCCAATGTATCTTACTTTCGTGTTTTTGGGAGCAAGTGCTACATTCTAGTGAAGAAGGGTAGAAATTCTAAGTTTGCTCCCAAAGCTGTAGAAGGGTTTTTATTAGGTTATGATTCAAATACAAAGGCGTATAGGGTCTTCAACAAATCATCGGGTTTGGTTGAAGTCTCTAGCGACGTTGTATTTGATGAGACTAATGGCTCTCCAAGAGAGCAAGTTGTTGATTGTGATGATGTAGATGAAGAAGATGTTCCAACGACCGCTATACGAACCATGGCGATTGGAGACGTTCGGCCACAGGAACAAGATGAACGAGATCAACCTTCTTCCTCAACGACGGTGCATCCCCCAACTCAAAATGATGAACAGGTTCATCAAAAGGAGGCGTGTGATCAAGGGGGAGCACAAGATGATCATGTGATGGAGGAAGAAGCGCAACCGGCACCTCCAACCCAAGTTCGAGCGATGATCCAAAGGGATCATCCCGTCGACCAAATTCTGGGTGACATTAGCAAGGGAGTAACTACTCGGTCTCGATTAGTTAATTTTTGTGAACATTACTCTTTTGTCTCCTCTATTGAGCCTTTCAGGGTAGAGGAGGCCTTGCTAGATCCGGACTGGGTGTTGGCCATGCAGGAGGAACTTAACAACTTCAAGCGCAATGAAGTTTGGACGCTGGTGCCTCGTCCCAAGCAAAATGTTGTGGGAACCAAGTGGGTGTTCCGCAACAAACAAGACGAGCACGGAGTGGTGACAAGGAACAAGGCTCGACTTGTGGCAAAAGGTTATGCCCAAGTCGCAGGTTTGGACTTTGAGGAGACTTTTGCTCCTGTGGCTAGGCTAGAGTCCATTCGTATCTTGCTAGCATATGCCGCTCACCATTCTTTCAGGTTGTACCAAATGGATGTGAAGAGCGCTTTCCTCAACGGGCCAATAAAGGAGGAGGTGTACGTGGAGCAACCCCCTGGCTTCGAGGATGAGCGGTACCCCGACCATGTGTGTAAGCTCTCTAAGGCGCTCTATGGACTTAAACAAGCCCCAAGAGCATGGTATGAATGCCTTAGAGATTTCTTACTTGCTAATGCTTTCAAGGTTGGGAAAGCCGATCCAACTCTTTTTACAAAGACATGTGATGGTGATTTGTTTGTATGCCAAATTTATGTCGATGACATAATATTTGGTTCTACTAATCAAAAGTCTTGTGAAGAGTTTAGCAGGGTGATGACGCAGAAATTCGAGATGTCGATGATGGGCGAGTTGAACTACTTCCTTGGGTTCCAAGTGAAGCAACTCAAGGACGGCACCTTCATCTCCCAAACGAAGTACACGCAAGATCTGCTAAAGCGGTTTGGGATGAAGGACGCAAAGCCCGCAAAGACGCCGATGGGAACCGACGGACACACCGACCTCAACAAAGGAGGTAAGTCCGTTGATCAAAAAGCATACCGGTCAATGATAGGGTCTTTACTTTATTTATGTGCTAGTAGACCGGATATTATGCTTAGCGTATGCATGTGTGCTAGATTTCAATCCGATCCTAAGGAGTGTCACTTGGTGGCGGTGAAGCGAATTCTTAGATATTTAGTCGCTACGCCTTGCTTCGGGATCTGGTATCCAAAGGGGTCTAACTTTGACTTGATTGGGTACTCAGATTCCGACTATGCTGGATGTAAGGTCGATAGGAAGAGTACATCGGGGACGTGCCAATTCTTAGGAAGGTCCCTGGTGTCATGGAACTCTAAGAAACAAACCTTCGTTGCCCTATCCACCGCTGAGGCCGAGTATGTTGCCGCAGGACAGTGTTGCGCGCAACTACTTTGGATGAGGCAAACCCTCCGGGACTTTGGCTACAATCTGAGCAAAGTCCCACTCCTATGTGACAATGAGAGTGCTATCCGAATAGCGGAAAATCCTGTTGAGCACAGCCGCACAAAGCACATTGACATCCGGCATCACTTTTTGAGAGACCACCAGCAAAAGGGAGATATCAAAGTGTTTTATGTTAGCACCGAGAACCAGCTAGCCGATATCTTTACCAAGCCTTTAGATGAGAAGACCTTTTGCAGGCTGCGTAGTGAGCTAAATGTCTTAGATTCGTGGAACTTGGATTGAATTGTAGCATACATGTATTTATGCCTTTGATCATGTTCATTCTGAAATTTCGTTGCTTATTATGGTGCTCAAGTTGTACAAACACTCCCTGGACCTCACAAGTCCGTTGCAAAGTGATGCACATGTTTAGGGGGAGACATGTTACAACTTGACCCTTTGAGACTAACCATATGCTTGAGTTTGTTTGATTTAGTCTCAAAGGAGAATTGAAAGGGAACAGGTGGACTTGGACCATGAAAGACTTCCACTGCACTCCGATGAGAGGGTAACTTATTCCAAGTCCATCTCATGAACTCTTATTGCCTATTTGCTCTTAATTGAAGATTTTGGTGAGGCAATGGGGTTAAAGGGCCAAGATTGATCCCGTTTTGGTGCTTGATGCCAAAGGGGGAGAAAATAAAGGCCAAAGCAATAAATGGATCAGCTACCACTTGAGAGATTTTGAAAATAATAGAATAGAGTTTTTGGTTTGTCAAAATTCTTATGTTGTCTCTCTTGTCAAAAGTTGGCTTCTTGTGGGGAGAAGTATTGTTTATGGGAAAAAGGGGGAGTTTTTGAAATCTTTGATCAATCTCTTTTGGAATGACTCTCTTTTTGCTTAAACATGTGTGTTTAACTTAGAGATAGAGATTTGAGTTTGATTTGCAAAAACAAACCAAGTGGTGGCAAAGGATGATCCATATATGCCAAAATTGAATAAAACTTAAATTTATTTGAAGTGAGTTTGCACTTGTTCTAGTTGCTTTATGTTGTGTTGGCATAAATCACCAAAAAGGGGGAGATTGAAAGGGAAATGTGCCCTTGGGCCATTTCTAAGTATTTTGGTGATTGAGTGCCAACACATGTGTTTAATTGTGAAGTTATATTCATGGATGAACAAGGTGCAAATCATGAAGTAAAGGTATGTTTCTAAGCCTTAGTACATTGGTTTTATGGACTAACATATTTGTCTAAGTGTTAGAAACAGAAAGAAGAAAAAGAGAAAAGGGGAGAGAATGACTTGGCTGTGTGCAGCCAAGTCTCAGTTCGGTCTGGAGCACCGGACTGTCCGGTGTGCACCGGACAGTGTCCGGTGCGCCAGGCTGCCTCGACTCGAACTGGCTGCTCTCGGGAATTCGCCGACGGCGTACGGCTAAAATTCACCGGACTGTCCGGTGTGCACCGGACTGTCCGGTGAGCCAACGGTCGGCCGCGCAATCCGCGTAGGACACGTGGCCGGGCCAACGGTCGGAAGACGGCACCGGACTGTCCGGTGTGCACCGGACATGTCCGGTGCGCCAACGGCGCCAGATCTGCCAACGGTCTGCAACGGTCGTCTTCGCCGTTTAAGGAAACAAATCGGGCACCGGACAGTGTCCGGTGTGCACCGGACTGTCCGGTGCCCCCGACGACAGAAGGCAAGGATGGCCTTCCAGATTTGTTCTCAACGGCTCCTAGCTGCCTTGGGGCTATAAAAGGGACCCCTAGGCGCATGGAGGAGGACACCAAGCATTCCTACAACACTTCTAAGCACCAAGACATTGATCTCACGCATTCGTTTCGTTGTGATAGCATATAGAGCTCTTTTGGAGTTGTGAACTCTTTGTGTTGCGTTGCGAGCTCTTATTGCGACTTGTGTGCGTGTTGTTGCTCTGATTTCCGAGTCTTGTGTGCGTTGCTCATTCCCACCTTACTCCGTACTTCTTTGTGAATCTTAAGTGTAAGGGCGAGAGGCTCCAAGTTGTGGAGATTCCTCGCAAACGGGATATTGAGGAGAAAAGCATAACACTGTGGTATTCAAGTTGATCATTGGATCACTTGAGAGGAGTTGAGTGCAACTCTCGTCCGTTGGGACGCCACAACGTGGAGTAGGCAAGTTTTGTACTTGGCCGAACCACGGGATAAATCACCGTGTCATCTCTGTGTTGAACTTCTTGTGATTACCATCTTCGCTCTAGCCACTTGGCATTAACTGTGCTAACACTTAATCAAAGTTTTGTGGCTTAAGTTTTTGAAGTTTACAGGATCACCTATTCACCCCCCTCTAGGTGCTCTCAGTTAGTTAGACCGCTTTAGCGCTTGCTCTAGGTGAACCCTAGATTGTTGAGTGAGTTTAGATAAACCTCAACCCCTCGGCTCTTGCGCGAGCCGTTGTAATTGTACCGAGTGGGGCGAGAGTCTTGCGAGACCGTGACAACCGCGTTTGTGTCACGGCCGCCACCGTGTACCGGAGGGAACGAGGCCCGCGGCGTTTCAGCCGGAAGCTCGATAGTGGAGACGGCGGGGAGCGTCCGAGAGGAGCCGGAAGCGGAGCACCACTTGCGCGTGGAGAAGGCCCGCGGCCCTCTACGGAGTTACTCGACCGTGGTGCTTGGCCCTCGCGTGGGCTTCCCTTTGCGTAGGGGCACCAACGAGGATTAGTCGGGACCTTGCGTGGTTCCGGATACCTCGGTAAAAATACCGGCGTCATCCACGAGGGTTTGCTTCTCTACTTAGTTCTTTACATTCCGCATTTATATTAAGCATTTAAGTTTCAATCTTGTAGTCATACTTATTTAGTGTAGATTGAAACTTAGCCTTTGCGGTAGAGATAGCAACACTTAGACAAAACCTAGTTTGCACATTCTAGTTTTGATTATTTGCATAGGTTTTGCTCTAGGGATTTAATTGTGGCCTAGTTTAGTAAAAGTTTTAGAAGTCCTAATTCACCCCCCCCCTCTTAGGCGTCACCCGTTTCCTACAAGTGGTATCAAAGCCCGGTTTGGCTCATTTAAAACGCTTTAGCTTCTCCGCTAAAAAGAGCCGACGCTTTTTAGAGGAAGGGATGGATACCCATAGGCCACCACACTTTGACGGCACTAACTTCCCATATTATAGTGCTAGAATGGCTTGTTACCTAGAGGCCGTTGATCTAGGTGTTTGGAGAGTCACTCGTGACGGGATGAAACCCCTCAAGAATCCCGAGAAACCCACCACGAGTGAGGAAAAAGAAATCCATTTAAATGCTAGAGCCAAAAATTGCTTGTATGAATCTCTTAGCATGGATATTTTCAATCAAGTATTTACCCTGAAAACTGCTAATGAGATTTGGCTAAAATTGCATGAGCTCCATGACGGCACATCCAATGTCCGTGAGCAAAAACATTGCCTAGTCTTAAATGAGTATAATTCTTTTGCTATGAAAGATGATGAGCTTGTTAGAGACATGTATTCTCGTTTGAATCTAATTATCAATGAGCTCAATTCTATTGGCATTAATAAGCTAGGTGATGCGGACATTGTGAGGAAGATTATCTCCCTGCTACCACAACAAAGATATGGGAGCATCATCACCATCCTTCACAATATGGAGGATTTGAGCAACATGACCCCGACCATTGTGATTGGGAAAATCACGGCCTTTGAGATGTCGCGAAAAATGAGTCGGGGAGAGGAGCCGACTTCCTCAAGACCATATGCTTTTGCATGTGATGAAAGGAAGGGCAAAAAGAAGGCTCCAACTCCAAGTTCCTCAAGCGAAGAAGAGGAAGAAGAAGAAGAAAGTGATGATGATGAAGATAATCAACCATGCACATCATCCTCCGAGGACGAAGAAACAATCCGACGCGTCGGAAAGGTAATGAGGATGATCCGCAAGATTAATCTAATGGGTGTGCCCCTGCAGGTCGAGGATCTTCTCTTTAACATTGACAGGAAAAAGCAAAGGAAGAGAGGATGCTTTGCATGTGGGGAGAAGGGCCACTTCAGGGACAACTGTCCGAATATGGTCAAACCCAAAAAGGAGAGGAGCAAAGGCAAGGCGCTCACAAGTGTTAGAACTTGGGATGATTCTTCAAGTGAAGATGAACCTCCAAGGACACGCAGCCACCGGTCCTCGTCACGATCATCACGGTCATCACACAAATGCCTTATGGCAAGAGGTAACAAAAGCATTCCATCCTCTAGTGATGAAAGTAGTAGTGATGATGAAGGTGAGGGAAAGGCCTCTCTAGAAGAGCTTGCGGAAGCCGTAAAATTTTTCCAGGATGTTTGCACTAAGCAAAAAAGCTCAACTTAAAACTTTGAAAAATAAGCTGGTTAGCTCTCAAAATGATTACAAAGGTTTGCTAGAAAAATTTGAAACTTTTGCAAACTTAAATAGTGAGCTATCAACTAAAATTGAGCTATTAGAATCTAGTGCTCCATCCACTGCTACCGATGATAGCCTTATTAAAAAGAATGAAAAACTTAAGGCTAAGTTAGCTAGCTCCCAAGAAGCTATTGAAAATTTGCTAGAGAAAATGGAAATTCTTAGCATACACAATAATGAGCTAACTACTAAGCTAGAAAACATTGGTAGCACCCCAGCAGCATCTTTAGTTGAAATACCTGAAATAATTAAGAAAGATGCTTCTACTTCCTGCTTTGATTTAATTGATGATCCTAACCCCTGCAACCAAGTCGTTGTTGAGAATATTGTTGTAGAGACATGTACGGATGATGTTGCAAAGGAAAATGAACAATTAAAGCAAGAAGTGGCTCGCCTTGGCAAGGCTTTGTATGACAAGAAAGGCAAAGCCAAACAAATCCGACCTCCACAGGATAACACCACTGCGGGAGTGAACAAGCCTGTAGAGGGAGAAACTGTGATTTGTAGGCTATGCCACAAGGAAGGCCACAAGTCTTTCCAATGCAAGGCGATGACCGGGGATAAACAAAGGCAAAAGCTCAAGCAAAAGCCATCAAGCAAAATCTCCAACACCTACATCAAAAAGGTGAACAAAAAGGATGCTACACCATATTTGATCAAGAAGAAAAAGAACGGAAAGGTGATAGCAATCAAGGCCAACAAGCAAGCCAATAAAGGAAAGGGGGCCAAACGCATTTGGGTGCCAAAGGAAATAATTTCAACCATGAAAAGCACCAAAAAGGTTTGGATCCCGAAAGGGAAGTAAGTGGACCGAAGGTCTTCGGGAAATTTGGAGACTTGGCAAAATTGGGATGTATATCATGGGATACATCATATTGGATCAAGTTTATTGCCAAGTGTGTTAGTAAAAATTTTGGACCCAAATTTCCCACCCATGACTAAGGTAACTAGTTTTATTGTATTTTTCGTTTTTAGATATGCGTATCTATTTATCTTTTATCTAGTTTACCTTTCTTGCCTAGTATTACATTTGTTATGTACTTTTGTTCAAAATCATACTAGGTAAATCATATGGTAGGATTGCTTGCTTTTAATTCATATACCTAAGCAAACCTACATGGCTTAAAATGTTTATTTAAGCACGGCACATAGCTTTAATATCACTCCATAGTAAATGATGCATAAATTGAAAATTTTGATTTCTACAAAGTGTATCATTTAACTTATATGTGCCAAAGTTTGGATTATGGATAATTTGCCCCTCTTGATATCAAATCAAAGTGCATGTCTCCTACAAGTATTCAAAACTTGTATGCACACCTTTAGGGGGAGGTTACTCTATAATCTAACACTTTGAGACTAACACCTTTTCAAGTCTATTTCATGTGATAGTCTCATTGTAAGGAAAATGAAGTCCCCGGAGAAATACAACAATCTTCCACTGCAAAATCTCCAAGAACTCTCATGTCTCTCAAGCTCGCCATTGATCTTCAATTGGTATCTTTTGAGACTACATTCAGTATCATTTACATGTCTTCTCCAATATTTGATTAGACTATATTTCATATCATATGCTTCCATGTTGCTAAAAATGCATAAGTAGTTAACTCATATTATGTTACCTATGCATAAGGGAAGTTAGTCTTTTTAAATCATGTCTTGCACCTCTAATTTTCACATGCTTTTTTCCTAAGTAGAGGATCTCTGTCAGGGGGAGTATTTCTTCATCTCTCAAGGGGGAGAAAAACTCTTTCTAAAGGAGAATACTCATTTAGGGGGAGTAATCTTTTGAGGACTCCTTCAAGTGGTATCATTCACATAATTTAATTTAATATCCTTCTAGTGATATCATTTGATACAATTCTTGATGAGGGCAAGCTTTTATTTACTTCCTACAAGCTTTTAATGTCTTCCTTTTCGGTGGTTGATGCCAAAGGGGGAGAAGTTTAGGGACCAAAGCAATGAAAACTATATCAAACACCAAACACCACCAATTTAAAATTTTATATCTACAAATGGCTTTTCAAGTGGTTTTGGTTATTTGGTCCAAAAATAGGAAGTAAGTGAATTATGGAGTTAGGGGAGGCTTAAGTCCATAATATCACATTGTGGGGACAATCATGCATCTTAGCAAGTAGACTGCATATTTTCACTCAAATACTTGTATTATTTGCTTGCTTTGGTTGTGTTGTCATCAATCACCAAAAAGGGGGAGATTGTAAGGAAAATGGACCCCGGGCCATTTGGCTAATTGAGTTTTGGTGTTTGATGAACAACACAATCCGTGAACTAATAAAGTTTTCTAGTGTTTGTGTTTGTAGTTCACAGGATGCGAAGAGAATTGGACCAAGGCAATGAGGATGCAACACCTCAAAAGAAGACATAAAAAGATGCATAGGAGTCCAATACTCAAGAACAAAGAAGCCCGAAGAAATCAGCGAAGAAATCCAAAGGCAAGGGCTGTCAGCCAGCGCCTGGTGGCGCACCGGACATTGGTGTTCGGTGTGCACCGGACTGTCCGGTGAGGCACCGGACAGTCTGCGCAGAGAGGCCACGGACAGGCGCTCTCTGGCTGTAGCACCGGACTGTCCGGTGTGCACCGGACTGTCCGGTGTGCACCGGACTGTCCGGTGTGCCAACGGGCAGAAGGCAACGGTCGGATCCAACGGTCGACTGCTACAGGCGCCAACGGTCGGCTGACGTGGCTTGCACCGGACATCTACTGTGCAGTGTCCGGTGGTGCACCGGACTGTCCGGTGCACCCGACGACAGAAAGCTGCTGCTTTCTGACCAACGGCTAGTTGGGGGTGTGGAGGCTATAAATACCACCCCAACCGGCCATTCTCAAGTGTGTGAGCCCAAGCAACATACCAATACACATAGTGCATATTTCCAAGAGCTCAAACACCCAAGTGCTTAATAGAATCACTCGGTGATTAGCGTAGGTGCTTTGCGAAGTGCTTATGTTAGTTAGACCGCTTTAGCGCTTGCTCTAGGTGAACCCTAGATTGTTGAGTGAGTTTAGATAAACCTCAACCCCTCGGCTCTTGCGCGAGCCGTTGTAATTGTACCGAGTGGGGCGAGAGTCTTGCGAGACCGTGACAACCGCGTTTGTGTCACGGCCGCCACCGTGTACCGGAGGGAACGAGGCCCGCGGCGTTTCAGCCGGAAGCTCGATAGTGGAGACGGCGGGGAGCGTCCGAGAGGAGCCAGAAGCGGAGCACCACTTGCGCGTGGAGAAGGCCCGCGGCCCTCTACGGAGTTACTCGACCGTGGTGCTTGGCCCTCGCGTGGGCTTCCCTTTGCGTAGGGGCACCAACGAGGATTAGTCGGGACCTTGCGTGGTTCCGGATACCTCGGTAAAAATACCGGCGTCATCCACGAGGGTTTGCTTCTCTACTTAGTTCTTTACATTCCGCATTTATATTAAGCATTTAAGTTTCAATCTTGTAGTCATACTTATTTAGTGTAGATTGAAACTTAGCCTTTGCGGTAGAGATAGCAACACTTAGACAAAACCTAGTTTGCACATTCTAGTTTTTATTATTTGCATAGGTTTTGCTCTAGGGATTTAATTGTGGCCTAGTTTAGTAAAAGTTTTAGAAGTCCTAATTCACCCCCCCCTCTTAGGCGTCACCCGTTTCCTACAGTTGTTTTTATGAAGTTGCGAGTCTCATGGCTTTTTGTGTCAGGCGGCTGACTTCACCGATCGTGTTGCATCGGGTGTCTTGACTGCGGAGTTTGCTGCCGAAGTTGAACGTCTCTGGGCACAGCACGCGGACGCTGTTCGGGAGAAGTCGGCTGCCGAAAGCAAAAGCCGAAGGCTGACAGAGAAGTTAGCCACTATGGAGGCCGAGAGGGGGATCTCCGGTGCCAGCTGGTGGAGGAGAGGAGGGAGGCGAACAAGGCCATTGCTGATGCGCAGGCTATGCAGGTCGATGCCAAGCTTGCACGGGTAGAAAACAGTCTCGCCTGCCAACGCGCCGAGGACTTGGAGGCGAGGCTCAACTGCCTGCACAACCGCGTGGATAAAGCCGAGGCCTCGACGCGCGCGGAGGTCGAGCGGACGCACGCGCAGTTCGTGGATGCGTACCGGGAGCTGGGTGCGCGGACCGCCGCCTTCGACGCGCCCGACCAAGAGGTGGGCCTCCGCTTCCTGGAGTGGTTACAGGAGGAGTTGGCGGTGCTCGTGACCATCGCGACGGGCCTCATGTCCTTTGCCTCCCTCGTCACCTGCGAAGGGGCCGTGAATGCTTTGTCCCGCGAGGGGTGCGAGCATTTCGAGGTCTTCGACCAATCAGACGAGAACTTTGAACGCGCAATCTTCGAGGTCGAAGACCCAGTGCTTAAGTAGTCGGCGGGGGCGCTCTTCGACAGGATGTGGGGTCCGCACGGTCGTGATGTGGTCCGGGAGAGGTCCGACCGAGCGATTGATCAGGTAAGATCTTATTTGCGCGGTTATATGTGTATGGGTGGTTTTACTGAATGTGCTATTGCTGTAGATGGCACATGCCGAGGAGGTCGAAGACCTCGGTGATCTGGACAGTGCGTTGCCCATGACATCGGGGGTGGAGGTGCCGCCGCCATCTGATGCCGGCGAGGGCACCTCGACGGTCCCTGCATCGACTGCGCCAACTAGAGCCAGCGAAGACCCCTTGCCATCCCCCGCGCTAATGGATGAGGACGTCTTGAAGGCGGTGGTCGAGCCGGCTGCCGAAGACCCTGCGGCCGTGGCCGGGCCTTCGCAGGTGGCTGAATAACTGAATAGGTGTTGGGGAGGTTGTAAATTTTGTCTGTGTGATACTGAACCTTGGTTGCTGCGCAGGTTCCGACGTTTGGGCCTGCGCACACAACCGCTACTAACAATACTATTTTTGTGGCGGCCTCGACCGTGGAGCCTGCCAGTGATGATTCATGTGGTTCTGTGTCTCTGTGTTTTGAGTTTGATGATTCTAGGAGTTCGGTGTCGTGGACGGAGGAGTCTTCGGATGAAGGCTTGGATTATTTTGCAGCGTTGGATGTGGCTGCAGCGGAGCCTTTGAAAGCTCTCTTGTGGGTTTTGGTGTTTGGATGACAACCCAATTAAAGGACTAACAAGTGTGTTAAGTGTTGAACAGGTGTTGAATGCAAAGCTAACAGGGTTCAACACAAGTAAACAGGTGTGATGGTCCAAAGACTGGATTATCTATAGATAATGGACATCACAAGTAAGATGGACAATGCTTAAGTGAGACTTGATGTGCATAACTTGGAGACAACTGATCAAACCAAGGATGGAAGCAAGAAGAGCTTCGAGGTACCGAGTGCACGGGAGAAAGTCAAGGAGACCAGGAACCCAATGCCAGGGGTGAAGAAGGAGACTTGCGGAATCAGGGTTGATCGAGTTAAGAAGAGTTATGGTGCATCAAGGAACACTACATAAGGATATGACTTACAACCAATGAGGTAACATCTACAGTTATGTGGTGTAAGTCATAAGGCTCAAGACCAAGCTCAAGAGGGAACAAGGTCACTAGAAGAAGAACAAATGTCAAAATCAGAACCGGAAGCAGCCCAAAAGAGCTAAGTGCACCTTAACCTTTAGTTTGGGTTGTTCCTATGTTTGGAAATATTCTATGTGACCTTTGCAGGATGTTGGAGCTTAGAAATGACAATCTAGATCAAGTCAAGCTGACTTAATGATTTATGAGTCCAACATCAATCTCAGTTATGCCAAATACTAAAGAAGCAAAAATCAAAGAGAAGGTTTGTTTCTAGACTTAGTACATTGGTTTTTGTGTACTAACATATTTGTCCAAGTGTTAGAAACAGGAAAGAAGAAGAAAAGAAGAGAAAATACAAAGGAAAAAGACTTGGCTGGAGCAGCCAAGACTCTGCGCAGTCTGGGTACACCGGACTGTCCAGTGGTGCACCGGACAGTGTCCGGTGCGCCAGGCTGGCGTCTGTCAGCTGGCTGCTCTCGGGAATTCATCGGCGGCGTATGGCTAAAATTCACCGGACTGTCCGGTGGAGCACCGGACTGTCCGGGGAGCCAACGGTCGGCCGAACCAACGGTCGGCCGCGCAATCCGCGCGTGACGCGTGGTCGAGCCAACGGTCTGATGGGGGCACCGGACTGTCCGGTGTGCACCGGACAGTGTGCGGTGCGCCAACGGCTCTAAGTCTGCAACGGTCGACTGCGCCAATTTTGGAAGGAGATCCGCACCGGACATTGAACAGTTGATGTCCGGTGGTGCACCGGACTGTCCGGTGCGCCACCCGACAGAAAGCAAGTATCGCCTTCCAAATGGGATTCCAACGGCTCCTAGGCCCCTTGGGTCTATAAAAGGGACTCCTAGGCGCCTCCAACATAAATACAAGTGCAGCGAATGATAGTATACATCACTCTGATCAATTCTCACTCTCCCTCTTGTGTGTATCTCTCTAGTTTGTGTAGAAGGCAAAGCTATAAGCCTTTAGAGAGTGGAGAAGTGCTGCTAAGAGCAAGGTCTTGAGCATATCGTTACTCTGCCGGAGTGCTGCCAAGAAGATTGTAAGCAGTCGCAGTTTCGTTGTAACCAACTCAACATAGTGGAAGGCTCTATCTGTCATACTGACAGATCTGAGCAAACATAGGAAGGAGTTGAAATAGACTCCAAGCCCAGGTGTGGCTAACTCCAACGAGGACTAGACAAGCATTTCAGGCTTGGTCGAACCTCAGGATAAATCCCTGTGTCTGTGTGCTCTACTCTGTGCTGTGTGATGATTCTCTGTCTCAATCTTTATATCTGCACTTCAATACTTATCTGTGGTACAAGTTATATTTGAAGTGTAGGACATTTTGAGACAGGATCTTCTATTCCGCTGCAACCTACTCGAAGGATCTTTTCATTCCACTGCGATCTAGTCTTCGAGTAGAGTAAGAATTTAAGTTTTAAAGTAATTATTTTTATTCGCCTATTCACCCCCCTCTAGGCGACATCCAGATCCTGTTCCCAGACAAAGGGAACTTTCAATTGGTATCAGAGCTAGGCCTCTCCAGTGTGGGCCTAGCCGTCCGGAGATGACGATGTCGTCACAAGAGGTAACTGTAGAACTTCTTCTAGGCGATGACTCTAATTATAAATCTTGGTCTGTCTCTATTTATAATGCTTTCATGCGTGTTAATCCTGATTTGAGACAGATCTTTAGTAGAAGTATTTTTCCCTCCAATTTGAGTCAAAATCCTTCTAATGATGAACTAAGATGTCTGTCTCTTAATCACCATGCTTGCAACATCTTAGTTGACTCACTGTCTAGAAGTGCCTATTTTGCCATCATGAGTAGTGATAGTGATTTATTTGTTAATGCTCATGATCTATGGACTAAAATTAAGTTGAAATTTTTTAAGTCCATATGCACTGCTTCTACACCCTCTATTGCGTGTGATACTAACCTGTCCAAGAGAGAAGAACAAAAACGATGGCAACCAAACGATGAATCTACCTCACCGAAGGGTTCATCTTCCACTAGTTATAAATGTCTTATTGCTAACAATGATAGTGGAGACAAAAGCAATTATGAGGAGGAGTATGAGGATGATAGCAAGGATGAATCTTCATCACCACAAGGTACATTTTCTTGTATTGCTTCCACTGACATTAATGACAGGGAAAATGAGACCGACGATGTGGAAGAAGAGGAGATTCGCCGTTTCTACATCCATCTCAACAAAGAGGACAAAGCACTCTTGGTTAAGCTGTTGAGAAGGAACAAGGAACAAGGCGAGACGCTTCTCAGGCTAGAGGAGACACTCATCAAAACAAACAACAGCCTGGAGAAGATGACCAAAGAACATGAGGAGCTAAAGTGCTCTCATAATGATTTGGTCCAACGGTATGATTCAATTTTAATTGAGCAAAGAAATAATGATGATACTTTATCTTGTGTTGCTCAACTTAGAACTGAAAATTCTATGCTTAGGAGTCAAGTAGAGATGATAAATCTAGAAAAACTTGCTCTAAATGAAAAGTATGATATGTTGTCAAATTCTCATAGTGAATTGGTTGATGACCATATCATGCTCAATATTGCTCATGAGGTTGTCTTTGTGAACTTAAATTCATGTGAACCTTATTCTTGCAAGTGTGCGCATTCAAATTGTATATCACCATGTTCTAACCCTAGCTCCTCAAAAGAAAGCCAATCCTTGTTTGAGCAACAAGTTGTAGGGTCTAAAAGAAAATTGCTTGGGAACAAGAAACAAAGACAACTAAGGAGAAGACGCTATGCTCGACTTCCTCAAGATATCTACGAACACGTGGTGAAGAAACATGAGGAAGGAGAAACCACAGCAAGGGTCAACCTCCTTGAGAAAGATGTTCCTAAAGCAATAAGTGAAGAAATCAACATGAGACAAGAGAAAGGTAACGAGTTAATTAGTCATGTTGTTTACACTAATAATCTCTCTATGTCATCCAAAAGTAAAAGGAGAAGAGGAAAAAGGAGATGCTTCAAGTGCAAAGCATTAGGCCACCTCATCGCGTCTTGTCCGTACAACGACAAAGATGAAGGGGCAATGAGATGTTTTGGATGCAACAACAAGGACCACATGATCACTTCATGTCCGGTCATGAAGAATCAAAGATGTGCATTCTCCAAGATGACTCTCACCAAGAAAAAAGACAAACAGCAAGCGTCATGTCAGGTTGAGCGACGTTTCTGCTACAAGTGTGGTGAGCAGGGTCATCTATCCAAGGTATGTAATAAAGGTAAGGTTCCTAAGCAAGTAAATTTGTCTCAATCTCATTTGCTTAGGAGACCCAAATCATACACTTGTGCTAGATCTATAATGAGATCACCTAGAACTAGCACAAAGGCTATTTGGGTACCAAAGGCACTTTTAGTTGAACGTCATGGACCCATCCCGAGATGGGTACCAAACTTTGTCAACTAGACCATGCGGGTGCCTCGAGATGGAATGGAGACTCTGGGAGAGCTTAAGATGGTTATTTCAAACTCTATGCTTAAGTTGTTAATCTTTATTGTCTATTCATTAACTCAAGGCTGGATTATTGTGCAATATTAATCCCATGTTCATCTCGAGTTAAATAAGTTGTAGAAGTCCTTAATCATTACTGGTGAATCAAGCAAAGGACTTTGATGAGAATCTGCATCTGTCTCTCCAAAGGACGGTACCTGTGTTTCTTAAGTGCATTATCAGCATTGCTCTTAAGTTGGATTGTCGTGCTATCTATCCTTGGAGGAGTTGTGCTTTTTAGATTACTTGTGTTGAATTTCTGTCAAATAATGATCCATGATTTCCAAGAGCATAATCATGTTTGCTTAATCATGTCTGGGTGCTTTATAGGATATATCTTTTGAATCATTCAATGGGTAGCTTTTCATTTGATATATCCACCATGATTAACTCTCTTGGTGTATATGGATAAACATGTATCTTTTTGTAAGTCATGCTATGTGATGTTTAATGATTAACCTAAGTGCAAGCATGATAGCTGTTGTTTAGTCCATGTTCACATAAGTACTTGGTATTGGCACTCTATGTATAACAATGGTATGCGCCTTCAATGCACCCTCTTGAGCTATGAGGTGCATGAGCAAAAGAAGTCCTCATTTGGTGACAACTGGTACTCTCATGGCCATCCAAGTAAAAGGCAAAGGTATGGAGAATGGAACTATGCAATTTCATTAAATATCTTGGAGTTCCATTGATTATGATCACAGCTATGTTCTTGCAATTACCTTTGAATTGATAGTTTCTTGGCATATGTGCTCTCTACTTTAAAATATTGTTTTCCTTGATGTACCTAAGAAATTTTTTTATTATTCTTGATGTGAGTAGACATTGTGATTTATATGCATGATCTTGTCATTTCAATTGGTATATGTGGTGCAATGATTATCATGTATGAAGCTGCCTAGGTTGCTTGTAAAATGTTATACTCCTTGAGGCACGCATTGTTGTATTAAGTCAACTATTCAATTGGTATCTCTTTGTGATAAAATTGATAAAGTATGCCTTGACCAAGATATGTTGTGATCCCCTCTAGTTCTGAGGAAGCTAGAATGTGCAAAGTGCAAGTCATTCAAATACTTGATGCACAACTTTGGGGGGAGCACACATAACTTGTGTCTTTTGAGACTAATTGTTTCTTGAGTGATCTTGTATAGTCTCAAGGTGGAAAAGGGGAGATGAGTAGGAAATGAAGTAATCAGGACTTGGGTATCTCCATAAGTCAAGTATTTGGTATCTTAAGTTGTGAGTACTTGCATATTTATAGATTGCTCATGCTCTATAATTTTTGGTGATACTAGATGCTCATTTTTAAATATCATGGAACTATGATAGTAATGATCTTTCAATTGATAACCTTGGAAGTATGCTTAGATTGATATCTCTTGGTAATCACTAGAATAGAAGCTTCATCTTGTGCCACAATACTATAACTTGCTCTAAGCTCGGTGTCTTAGCAACTAGAAAAGGTTAGGATAAAGGATCAGGCACAAGTGTGGATGAGCTCCATAGAAATTAATCTTTCAAGTGGAAAGTACACCACAACATGGTAAAGGTACAAAAGGAAGTATTGATCTTCTACGTGTATGTATCTTAATTTTCCTCCAATACTTGTGGTGCATATGTTTAATGAGTAAGGGGGAGTATTGTTAGTGTGTTTTACCTACTTAATACCCTGTTGTCCCTTGACATCATCCTATGTTGTTGCTCAAATATGGTTTTGGTGTTTGATGTCAAAGGGGGAGAATTTTATGCATTAAAGCTTAGGTTTTCTTGAGTTCCTTTTGATCTTAAGGTTTTCTTGAGTTCCCTTTGATCTTAAGGAAGGATGTGTTAGTTTGTGCTGTTGATAATTCTTATCATATGATTCTGTGTGTTGCATTATATGGTGATGATGCAAAACTAGTGCTTCCGTTGACATGAATCAATTGGCATCTATTCTGTAATTGATATTCATGTAGTTCTGGTGCTTAAAAATTGTTTTAATTTGGTATCTTAATGCGAAAAGTGGTAGGTTGATATTTCTATGGTATAAATATTCAATTGGTGTTTAACTCTGATTATGTGCATCTATGTGTCATACGCATCACGGGTTAATTAGTGACACAAAATGCATCCCACATGTGCTAAGGTGTAGTAATGCTTCGAATTAGCCTAAGTATGTGCAATTTGGCATATAAGGCCAAATTTAAGATTTTGGTGTAAGCACATATTTAGGGGGAGCATTCTATAAACTTAGAATTCAAAATTGTGCTTTAAATCTTATTCTTATGTAAGCTTTAATTGTATTGCCATCAATCACCAAAAAGGGGGAGATTGAAAGCTCTCTTGTGGGTTTTGGTGTTTGGATGACAACCTAATTAAAGGACTAACAAGTGTGTTAAGTGTTGAACAGGTGCTGAATGCAAAGCTAACAGGGTTCAACACAAGTAAACAGGTGTGATGGTCCAAAGACTGATTATCTATAGATAATGGACATCACAAGTAAGATGGACAATGCTTAAGTGAGACTTGATGTGCATAACTTGGAGACAACTGATCAAACCAAGGATGGAAGCAAGAAGAGCTTCGAGGTACCGAGTGCATGGGAGAAAGTCAAGGAGACCAGGAACCCAATGCCAGGGGTGAAGGAGACTTGCAGAATCAGGGTTGATCGAGTTAAGAAGAGTTATGGTGCATCAAGGAACACTACATAAGGATATGACTTACAACCAATGAGGTAACATCTACAGTTATGTGGTGTAAGTCATAATGTTCAAGACCAAGCTCAAGAGGGAACAAGGTCACTAGATGTAATACCCGGTTTGCAAAGAAGAGAAGTTGGGGGTTGTTCCTTTTGTTTTTTTTTCCTTCACCCGGTTGTTGTTTTGGGGATTTGGGATTTTGTGGGAAACATTCACAACTAGGGCAGTAAAATTTATTTGGTTTGGCGCTTGCGTTGCGGTCGGGAGCTGTCGCGTGTGTTAGTTGGGCCGCATTTGGTGTTTCGGCCCATTAACCCTCCCAAACCCTAGCCGCCTCCCTCTTAACCCCTCCCCCCATGTGCAGCCGCCCCCCCCCCCCACTTCTCTCCCTCCCTTGGCCGCCGCCCCCCCTGCCCATCTCCTTCTCTCTCAAATTTTGCAGCCACCTAAACCCTAGCCGCCCCCCCCAATCCCCTCCTCCCAAGGTGCCAATCCTCGCCGCTCGGATCTTTGTCGTCGTGGTGCGAGGCTTCAATCGATTTGGTGGAGGGAAGAAAGGGGGAGAATCCAAGGTGATTTTTGGTGTTCATCTCTTGTTCATTTGCGCTGCAATTTAATTGATTAGAAGTTGCGTTTGCAATTGGGTAGAGGGGGCTGTCCAGAAATTTTAGGTGGTGGAATGAACAGCAGTAGTTCTAGCAGTTTTTATGTTTTTTTCGTGAGTAATCAGGGGGAATCAGTTTGGGGGATCATGTAGAGCTTTACCTAACCTTTCCAACATGTATTTATGCGCTCAATTTGGAGTTATAAATTGAAAGTTATCACCGTTTGAATCCGGGTATGTGGCTGTCCAGAAATTTTAGGTGGTGGAATGAACAGCAGTAGTTCTAGCAGTTTTTATGTTTTTTTCGTGAGGAATTAGGGGGAATCAGTTTGGGGATCATGTAGAGCTTTACCTGACCTTTTCAACGTGTATTTATGCGCTCAATTTGGAGTTATAAATTGAAAGTTATCACCATTTGAATCCGGGTATGTGGCTGTCCAAAAAAAAACAGATTTTTAGGTGGGATGAACAGCAGCAGTATTAGCAGTTTCTGGGGATTTTTCGGGAGTAATTAGGGTTAATCAGTATAAGAATCATGAAGGGGCCTTTCTTATCTTTCCAACAAGTACTTATGCGCTTGATTCGGAATTATATTTTAAAAGTTATCGCTGTTTGAATCCGAGTGTGTCGCTGCCCAAAACAGAAAAAAACAGATTGCAGGGGTTATGTTGTGGACTGTTTAGGAGTAATTAGATGTTAGAATTTAACCGTAAATTGTATACAAAACTTGTGGGGAATTTTATGTAGTTGCCTCTGGAGTTTTGTTTGACACCATGGCTGTCTTAATTTTAAAAGTTATGGAATTGCTAAGCAGCGCCGCTGCAGTTTGGTTGGTGTGGAGAAAATTGTTATCCACGGCGGGGGGGTTGAGATTGCGCGTAGGTGCGGTGTTGTCTTTGAGTTTTTTTTATATATGAATTTGGTGCACTAAGTTGGGTGTCAAAAACAGGTGGTGGACTTCCGGATCGTTCTTAGAGATTTTTGCCCAAACTCCGGTGAAGGCAAGTAAACTTGTGATGGTTATTCCGTCTGGCTAATGAGGAGTCTTGTTCTTGAATATGTTGTGCTATTATGTTCATATTCATATGTTGTTTGTTATTTGAGTACTATCATTTGAGAATGTTCATGTTTCATGGATTTCATATGTTAAGTTTGAGGGTTTGATCATGTTACTCAAGTGGTTATTTTGTGGAATGAGTGGAAGTATATGACTAGCACATTTTCTTACTTGGGAAGAACTTATGATGTTGTCATGCATATTGCACTCATCATCCATTGCATTGAAGTTTCGTCGCGATCTTATGGTCCGACCGTACCGGTACATTGAGCATCATATGTTGCCCGAGAAGGGGTATGGTGCAGCTTCATATCCTTAGAGATATGGAGGCAGAAGTCATAATTGCATTTGTAGCCATGTGCATTCATGGAAGAGGTGTTGAATCTATTATGTGGATGTGGATACTTTGGACTTGTGCATGGTGATCCTACTTGGCGATGAGTTTGTAGCTACTTATTTTCTTGCTGCAATTTATTGTTCAAAAGAAGAGAAATAAGTCCGGAATACGTGGTTGTGTAAGCAGTTGATTTACAATACCCTATTTGTTGTAGTTATGTTTACTTGCTGAGATGTGTTATCTCACATCTTGCATTGTTTGATGCAGGCACCTAAGTTCTGCTTGGGGAAATAGAGGGATGTAGCAGCACGGCCACTTCACCTTTAATTAAAGGAATTCTCACTTAATAATGTTGTTATTCTGAGTTGGTCAAGACTAGTGAAATACCTTGTTCTTGGTTGAGTGTTTGATTTGGGTGGGCTGAGTACCTTATTTCATCTATTTTACTTCAGTTGGGTCATAATTAAGTTTTACCACTTTTGCATTTTAGTTTCTACTACATGGTTTATATGTCTTTATACCTTGTATACACTTCATGTTTCCCCCTCCTCGTTATGCCAGTTTTCAAATGAGGTGCTGCCGGATTTTCTTGCTTCATATCATTTCTTTATTTCATCTCTTATGTTGAGTAAGCCTGGAGGGTGGGGTTTGTGGTATTATTCATTCTGTGCGACCAGTGGGGTGTTATAGTTGGTATCAAAGGATAGGCTGTAGGTCCTAGCAAGTGGAGTAGTAATAAATTGACACACTGCACATGTAGGATGGGTTTTCTGTCTTGCTATTGATATGATTATGTTATTGTCTGTGCTAGTTTTGACATTATCTAGAGAGATGCTATGCTTATCTCATTACTTATTATTCTCGTCTCTGTGGCTGCAGCTATGCCGCCTCGTAGAGCTCGGGGTAGTCCGCAAGCTCCTAGTGGGGACTCGATGAGTCCAGCGGCAATGTTAGCCGCAATGCAGGCCATGCAGCAGGAGTTGGCCCTTCTGAGGCAAGCCATTCCTGTCGCCCCTGCGGGTGGTGCTCAGGGTGCTGGAGGTGGAGAAGTGCCCGGGGGCGCTGTCCCTGCGGGTGCTGTTCCAGGTGGCGGGGCCGAGGTGCCCCTTCCAGTCAGTGGTCTTACTCTGATGCAGTGGATGGGCATGAAGTTGGATTCTTTTGATGGCAGTGGTACTCCGGTCGAGGCGGCAGATTGGTTGACTTATGTGGAGGATAAGATGAATGTCTTCGAGATTGCGTATGGAGATCGGGTTCGCTTTGGCACTCAGTTGCTGAAGGGAGAGGCACAAATTTGGTGGAGAGGCGTGCAGGCAGTGCACTCCTCCTCACCAGGAGTCCTATCATGGGATGTTTTTATCAGGCAGTTCGAAAGGAGATTCTACCCGGTCACCTTTCTGGAGAAGATGAAGATTGACTTGCAGTCCTACAAGCAGGAGAAGAAGTCTGTCACGGAGTATGAGGTGGGCTTCAACAAGATGGTCCGCTTTGTCCCTCATGTGGCTTATAATGAGATGGAGAAGGCGAGCCAGTTCCGTCAGGGTCTGAAGCCTTCTATCAGGCATGCACTGGGGGCCTTTCCGTTGGTGGACTTCCGTACCACGGTGGAGCAGGCGCTGGGTGTGGAAATGCAACACCAGTACACCATGGAGTCGCAGAAGTCTGCGGCTGTTGATCAGCCTCGTAGCCAGGACACGAGGAGGGGCAGCATTGGAGGTCCAGCTCACAAGAGGGGCAAGTCTCAGCATCAGCGCCACCATCCTTATCGTGGCAAATCTTCTGACTCGGGTACTTCGGGAGGAAGTACTCAGAGGTTTCGGGCCGTTCCTAAGCCCGGGTTGGGGCTGGTGTGCTTCCGCTGTGGAGATGCGCATCGCCGTGCAGAGTGCCAGTGGAGTGGCAGGTGTTCGATCTGCAGTCAGGACCACAAGGATGTGGTGTGTAGGAGGAATCCCAATGGGAAGCTCAGATGGGAGCCGGTGACTTCCTCCTCTTCTCAGGGCACTATCAACATGATGTCAAGTGCTGAGCAGCAGTTTTCAGTTCCTCTTCCTCCACAGCAGCTTTATGTGCCTGGGACTTCTCAGTTTGTGCCGATGCAGGGTTTTCCCCAGTATCAGGTCGCGCCTACTCCTGCACCGTCTGCCCCTATGCTGACTCAGATTGGAGCTCCGCGCCAGCCTCCTCCGGTGGCTCAGTGGGGTTCTTCTGTTAATTTTACTCCGGGAGCTTCCTCTTCTGCGGGTATTTCTGGAGCTTATGTGCTACCCGCTGCGGATGGCAGGGAGCAAGGAGACGTGGTGACAGGTACGATTTCAGTTGATTCATTTGCAGCCCATGCTCTTTTTGACTCTGGCGCTAGCTATTCGTTTGTTTCAGAGGATTTTGTGTCGTGGGCTGGTCTTTCGGTGCAGAGGTTGGGTCACCCAATTTTGGTTAGTTCTGCTAATGGCTCCATTAGTAGCTGTTCAGTTTGTCAGGGGTGTTCCATCATTCTTGCTGATGAGGTTTTTTCGGCCAATTTGGTGGTGATTTCCTTGGGGGCATTTGATGTTATCTTGGGTATGGATTGGTTATCCCAGTATCGCGCGGTTATATCCTGCTTCTGGAAGACAGTATTATTGCAGGCGCCGTCGGGTAAGGAGGTGGTATTCTTGGGAAGTTCCCCGAAGTTCACATTATCCTTGTTGGCGCAATTGATTCCTGATCGCCGGTCAAGGAAGTCGGGGATCTTTTTCTCTATGGTGGTGGAGGGTGAGGCTGCCTTGCGGGTGCAGGACATCCGGGTGGTGTGTGACTTTGCTGACGTGTTTCCGGCTGAGCTTCCAGGCATTCCTCCGGAGCGCGATGTAGCTTTTGAGATTAAGCTGATCCCGGGTACGCAGCCTATTCATAAGGCCCCGTATCGAATGGCTCCAAAGGAGCAGATTGAATTAAAGCGGCAATTAGATGACCTGCTGGCTAAAGGCTTCATTAGGCCTAGCAGGTCTCCATGGGCTTCCCCAGTATTGTTTGTTGAGAAGAAAGATAAAAGCAAGCGGCTGTGTGTGGATTATCGCGCTTTGAATCAAGTGACAATCAAGAATAAATATCCGCTTCCCCGAATTGAGGTCCTCTTTGAGCAGTTGAGGGGTGCCCAGGTGTTCTCCAAAATTGATTTGAACTCTGGTTATCATCAATTGAGGATTCGTGAGGAGGATATTGAGAAGACTGCCTTCTGTACCAGGTATGGGCATTATGAGTTCATAGTCATGTCTTTTGGCTTAACTAATGCCCCTGCTGCCTTTATGGAAGCAATGAATAGGATGCTGCATGAATTCCTGGACGACTTTGTGGTCGTGTTCCTAGATGATATTCTGATTTATTCAAAGACCGAGGCCGAGCATGAGCAGCATCTTCGTCTCGTTCTGGGTGCCCTAAGGAAGAATCAATTCTATGGCAAGCTGAAGAAGTGCGCCTTTTGGCTGTCCGAAGTGGCTTTCCTGGGGCACGTGATTAATCAGCAGGGTATTGCGGTTGATCCCAAAAATGTTGCGGCTGTGGTGGAGTGGAAGAGACCCTCTAGTGTCTCTGAAATTCGAAGTTTTTTGGGGCTTGCTGGGTATTATCGGCGCTTCGTACCAAATTTCTCCAGCATTGCTAAGCCTTTGACTAGGCTCTTGGAGAAGGGTGTTCCCTTCGTCTGGTCCAGCGATTGTGAGGTCAGTTATCAGTCATTGAAGAGCAAGTTGGTGGACGCCCCTATCCTAGCTTTGCCTGAGAGTGGTAAGCGTTTCACAGTTTATACGGATGCTTCGCGTATTGGTCTTGGCTGTGTGCTGATGCAGGAAGGCAAAGTGATTGCTTACGGCTCAAGGCAGTTGAGGAAGCATGAGGGGAATTATCCGACTCATGATCTGGAATTGGCCGCCGTGGTTTTTGCTCTAAAGTCGTGGAGGCATTATCTTTATGGCGAGGCTTGTGACATTTTCACTGATCACAAAAGTCTCAAATATATTTTCACTCAGAAGGAGCTGAATTTGAGGCAGCGGCGGTGGCTGGAATTGATTAAAGATTATGATTTGTCCATTCATTATCACCCGGGGAAGGCTAATGTGGTGGCGGATGCCCTTAGCAGGTCCGGGTTTCCAAAGGTGGCCTTGCCATTGATCGCTGATCTGGACCGTTTGGGGATCGCTTTGTGTTATGTTGGCACCGCTAGCGAGGAGACTCAGATGCTTATTCAATCCTCTCTTATGGAGAGAGTGCGTGTGGCTCAGCAGCAGGATCGTCTTTTGCAGGAAGCTCGAAAGAGGGTTGGTGATGTTAAACCGCGGGAGTTTACCATTGATGAGAATGATTTGGTTCGTTTCAGGGGCCGTCTTTGTGTGCCTCAGAAATCAGAGGTGAAGCTGGATATCCTGCGAGAAGCTCATAAAACGCCGTACACCGTCCATCCTGGCGAAACCAAAATGTACCGGGATTTGAAACAAAATTTCTGGTGGAAGCGGATGAAGGTTGACATTTCTAAATATGTGGCCGCCTGTGAAGTATGTCAGCGCGTGAAGGCCGAACATAAGCGGCCTGTAGGTTTGCTGAAGCCATTAGAAATTCCAGAGTGGAAATGGGAGCATATCACCATGGATTTTGTGGTGGGTCTACCTCGTTCCCCTCGTGGCAGGGATGCTATTTGGGTGGTAGTGGATCGCTTGACTAAGTCTGCGCATTTTATTCCCATGAAGACCACAAATTCAGCTTCAGATTTGGTTCCCTTATATATGAAGGAGGTAGTCAGGCTTCATGGGGTACCTAAGTCTATTGTTTCTGATCGAGACTCCAAATTTGTATCCAAATTCTGGGAGAGTCTCCATAGTGCTTTGGGCACCAAGCTTTCGCTTAGTGTCGCTTTTCACCCTCAGACGGATGGTCAGTCCGAGCGAACAATCCAAACCTTGGAAGACATGTTGCGTGCTTGTGTTCTGTCTTGGAAGGGTAGCTGGGAAGATCATCTTGCTCTGGCAGAATTTGCTTATAACAACAGCTACCAGGCTAGCATCAAGATGGCGCCATTTGAGGCTTTGTATGGCAGGCGGTGTATCTCTCCTCTGTGCTGGGAGACTTTGGGAGAGAGATCCCTGGTTGGTCCTGATTGGGTTCAGCAAACTTCTGAAAAGGTTCGGGAAATTCGTCAGAATATTTTGGCAGCTCAGAGTCGTCAGAAGAGTTATGCTGATGTGAGGAGGCGGGATCTGGAATTTGCTGTGGGTGACCAAGTCCTTCTCAGGGTATCACCCACTAAGGGAGTGGTTCGATTCGGTGTCTCTGGGAAGCTCAGCCCGAGATACATTGGACCGTTCACTATCTTGGCTCGAGTGGGCAGCCTGGCTTATCGCTTGCTGTTGCCGGATTCCATGGCAGGGTACACCCGGTTTTTCATGTCTCTATGTTGAGGAAGTTCTTGCGGGATCCGGACCATCAGATTGAGATGGAACCAATTGCGGTGCAGCAGGATCTGACACTGGAGTGTTGTCCGGTGCGTATATTGGAATTCTCGGAGCGTGTGTTGAGGAAGAGATCAATTAAGTATGTCAAGGTCTTATGGTCTAATCAGTCGGAGCGCGAGGCTACGTGGGAACTAGAGGAGCTGATGCGGCAGAAGTACCCGGAACTTTTCGTTGTGGGTAAGTGTAGTTGATTCATTAATCTTTTCTTTTGTCATTCCGATAGAAACGTCAGAATTCGAGGTCGAATTCTTTTTAAGAGGGGTAGAGTGTAATACCCGGTTTGCAAAGAAGAGAAGTTGGGGGTTGTTCCTTTTGTTTTTTTTCCTTCACCCGGTTGTTGTTTTGGGGATTTGGGATTTTGTGGGAAACATTCACAACTAGGGCAGTAAAATTTATTTGGTTTGGCGCTTGCGTTGCGGTCGGGAGCTGTCGCGTGTGTTAGTTGGGCCGCATTTGGTGTTTCGGCCCATTAACCCTCCCAAACCCTAGCCGCCTCCCTCTTAACCCCTCCCCCCATGTGCAGCCCCCCCCCCACTTCTCTCCCTCCCTTGGCCGCCGCCCCCCCTGCCCATCTCCTTCTCTCTCAAATTTTGCAGCCACCTAAACCCTAGCCGGCCCCCCCCCAATCCCCTCCTCCCAAGGTGCCAATCCTCGCCGCTCGGATCTTTGTCGTCGTGGTGCGAGGCTTCAATCGATTTGGTGGAGGGAAGAAAGGGGGAGAATCCAAGGTGATTTTTGGTGTTCATCTCTTGTTCATTTGCGCTGCAATTTAATTGATTAGAAGTTGCGTTTGCAATTGGGTAGAGGGGGCTGTCCAGAAATTTTAGGTGGTGGAATGAACAGCAGTAGTTCTAGCAGTTTTTATGTTTTTTTCGTGAGTAATCAGGGGGAATCAGTTTGGGGGATCATGTAGAGCTTTACCTAACCTTTCCAACGTGTATTTATGCGCTCAATTTGGAGTTATAAATTGAAAGTTATCACCGTTTGAATCCGGGTATGTGGCTGTCCAGAAATTTTAGGTGGTGGAATGAACAGCAGTAGTTCTAGCAGTTTTTATGTTTTTTTCGTGAGGAATTAGGGGGAATCAGTTTGGGGATCATGTAGAGCTTTACCTGACCTTTCCAACGTGTATTTATGCGCTCAATTTGGAGTTATAAATTGAAAGTTATCACCATTTGAATCCGGTTATGTGGCTGTCCAAAAAAAAAAACAGATTTTTAGGTGGGATGAACAGCAGCAGTATTAGCAGTTTCTGGGGATTTTTCGGGAGTAATTAGGGTTAATCAGTATAAGAATCATGAAGGGGCCTTTCTTATCTTTCCAACAAGTACTTATGCGCTTGATTCGGAATTATATTTTAAAAGTTATCGCTGTTTGAATCCGAGTGTGTCGCTGCCCAAAACAGAAAAAAACAGATTGCAGGGGTTATGTTGTGGACTGTTTAGGAGTAATTAGATGTTAGAATTTAACCGTAAATTGTATACAAAACTTGTGGGGAATTTTATGTAGTTGCCTCTGGAGTTTTGTTTGACACCATGGCTGTCTTAATTTTAAAAGTTATGGAATTGCTAAGCAGCGCCGCTGCAGTTTGGTTGGTGTGGAGAAAATTGTTATCCACGGCGGGGGGGTTGAGATTGCGCGTAGGTGCGGTGTTGTCTTTGAGTTTTTTTTATATATGAATTTGGTGCACTAAGTTGGGTGTCAAAAACAGGTGGTGGACTTCCGGATCGTTCTTAGAGATTTTTGCCCAAACTCCGGTGAAGGCAAGTAAACTTGTGATGGTTATTCCGTCTGGCTAATGAGGAGTCTTGTTCTTGAATATGTTGTGCTATTATGTTCATATTCATATGTTGTTTGTTATTTGAGTACTATCATTTGAGAATGTTCATGTTTCATGGATTTCATATGTTAAGTTTGAGGGTTTGATCATGTTACTCAAGTGGTTATTTTGTGGAATGAGTGGAAGTATATGACTAGCACATTTTCTTACTTGGGAAGAACTTATGATGTTGTCATGCATATTGCACTCATCATCCATTGCATTGAAGTTTCGTCGCGATCTTATGGTCCGACCGTACCGGTACATTGAGCATCATATGTTGCCCGAGAAGGGGTATGGTGCAGCTTCATATCCTTAGAGATATGGAGGCAGAAGTCATAATTGCATTTGTAGCCATGTGCATTCATGGAAGAGGTGTTGAATCTATTATGTGGATGTGGATACTTTGGACTTGTGCATGGTGATCCTACTTGGCGATGAGTTTGTAGCTACTTATTTTCTTGCTGCAATTTATTGTTCAAAAGAAGAGAAATAAGTCCGGAATACGTGGTTGTGTAAGCAGTTGATTTACAATACCCTATTTGTTGTAGTTATGTTTACTTGCTGAGATGTGTTATCTCACATCTTGCATTGTTTGATGCAGGCACCTAAGTTCTGCTTGGGGAAATAGAGGGATGTAGCAGCACGGCCACTTCACCTTTAATTAAAGGAATTCTCACTTAATAATGTTGTTATTCTGAGTTGGTCAAGACTAGTGAAATACCTTGTTCTTGGTTGAGTGTTTGATTTGGGTGGGCTGAGTACCTTATTTCATCTATTTTACTTCAGTTGGGTCATAATTAAGTTTTACCACTTTTGCATTTTAGTTTCTACTACATGGTTTATATGTCTTTATACCTTGTATACACTTCATGTTTCCCCCTCCTCGTTATGCCAGTTTTCAAATGAGGTGCTGCCGGATTTTCTTGCTTCATATCATTTCTTTATTTCATCTCTTATGTTGAGTAAGCCTGGAGGGTGGGGTTTGTGGTATTATTCATTCTGTGCGACCAGTGGGGTGTTATAGTTGGTATCAAAGGATAGGCTGTAGGTCCTAGCAAGTGGAGTAGTAATAAATTGACACACTGCACATGTAGGATGGGTTTTCTGTCTTGCTATTGATATGATTATGTTATTGTCTGTGCTAGTTTTGACATTATCTAGAGAGATGCTATGCTTATCTCATTACTTATTATTCTCGTCTCTGTGGCTGCAGCTATGCCGCCTCGTAGAGCTCGGGGTAGTCCGCAAGCTCCTAGTGGGGACTCGATGAGTCCAGCGGCAATGTTAGCCGCAATGCAGGCCATGCAGCAGGAGTTGGCCCTTCTGAGGCAAGCCATTCCTGTCGCCCCTGCGGGTGGTGCTCAGGGTGCTGGAGGTGGAGAAGTGCCCGGGGGCGCTGTCCCTGCGGGTGCTGTTCCAGGTGGCGGGGCCGAGGTGCCCCTTCCAGTCAGTGGTCTTACTCTGATGCAGTGGATGGGCATGAAGTTGGATTCTTTTGATGGCAGTGGTACTCCGGTCGAGGCGGCAGATTGGTTGACTTATGTGGAGGATAAGATGAATGTCTTCGAGATTGCGTATGGAGATCGGGTTCGCTTTGGCACTCAGTTGCTGAAGGGAGAGGCACAAATTTGGTGGAGAGGCGTGCAGGCAGTGCACTCCTCCTCACCAGGAGTCCTATCATGGGATGTTTTTATCAGGCAGTTCGAAAGGAGATTCTACCCGGTCACCTTTCTGGAGAAGATGAAGATTGACTTGCAGTCCTACAAGCAGGAGAAGAAGTCTGTCACGGAGTATGAGGTGGGCTTCAACAAGATGGTCCGCTTTGTCCCTCATGTGGCTTATAATGAGATGGAGAAGGCGAGCCAGTTCCGTCAGGGTCTGAAGCCTTCTATCAGGCATGCACTGGGGGCCTTTCCGTTGGTGGACTTCCGTACCACGGTGGAGCAGGCGCTGGGTGTGGAAATGCAACACCAGTACACCATGGAGTCGCAGAAGTCTGCGGCTATTGATCAGCCTCGTAGCCAGGACACGAGGAGGGGCAGCACTGGAGGTCCAGCTCACAAGAGGGGCAAGTCTCAGCATCAGCGCCACCATCCTTATCGTGGCAAATCTTCTGACTCGGGTACTTCGGGAGGAAGTACTCAGAGGTTTCGGGCCGTTCCTAAGCCCGGGTTGGGGCTGGTGTGCTTCCGCTGTGGAGATGCGCATCGCCGTGCAGAGTGCCAGTGGAGTGGCAGGTGTTCGATCTGTAGTCAGGACCACAAGGATGTGGTGTGTAGGAGGAATCCCAATGGGAAGCTCAGATGGGAGCCGGTGACTTCCTCCTCTTCTCAGGGCACTATCAACATGATGTCAAGTGCTGAGCAGCAGTTTTCAGTTCCTCTTCCTCCACAGCAGCTTTATGTGCCTGGGACTTCTCAGTTTGTGCCGATGCAGGGTTTTCCCCAGTATCAGGTCGCGCCTACTCCTGCACCGTCTGCCCCTATGCTGACTTAGATTGGAGCTCCGCGCCAGCCTCCTCCGGTGGCTCAGTGGGGTTCTTCTGTTAATTTTACTCCGGGAGCTTCCTCTTCTGCGGGTATTTCTGGAGCTTATGTGCTACCCGCTGCGGATGGCAGGGAGCAAGGAGACGTGGTGACAGGTACGATTTCAGTTGATTCATTTGCAGCCCATGCTCTTTTTGACTCTGGCGCTAGCTATTCGTTTGTTTCGGAGGATTTTGTGTCGCGGGCTGGTCTTTCGGTGCAGAGGTTGGGTCACCCAATTTTGGTTAGTTCTGCTAATGGCTCCATTAGTAGCTGTTCAGTTTGTCAGGGGTGTTCCATCATTCTTGCTGATGAGGTTTTTTCGGCCAATTTGGTGGTGATTTCCTTGGGGGCATTTGATGTTATCTTGGGTATGGATTGGTTATCCCAGTATCGCGCGGTTATATCCTGCTTCTGGAAGACAGTATTATTGCAGGCGCCGTCGGGTAAGGAGGTGGTATTCTTGGGAAGTTCCCCGAAGTTCACATTATCCTTGTTGGCGCAATTGATTCCTGATCGCCGGTCAAGGAAGTCGGGGATCTTTTTCTCTATGGTGGTGGAGGGTGAGGCTGCCTTGCGGGTGCAGGACATCCGGGTGGTGTGTGACTTTGCTGACGTGTTTCCGGCTGAGCTTCCAGGCATTCCTCCGGAGCGCGATGTAGCTTTTGAGATTAAGCTGATCCCGGGTACGCAGCCTATTCATAAGGCCCCGTATCGAATGGCTCCAAAGGAGCAGATTGAATTAAAGCGGCAATTAGATGACCTGCTGGCTAAAGGCTTCATTAGGCCTAGCAGGTCTCCATGGGCTTCCCCAGTATTGTTTGTTGAGAAGAAAGATAAAAGCAAGCGGCTGTGTGTGGATTATCGCGCTTTGAATCAAGTGACAATCAAGAATAAATATCCGCTTCCCCGAATTGAGGTCCTCTTTGAGCAGTTGAGGGGTGCCCAGGTGTTCTCCAAAATTGATTTGAACTCTGGTTATCATCAATTGAGGATTCGTGAGGAGGATATTGAGAAGACTGCCTTCTGTACCAGGTATGGGCATTATGAGTTCATAGTCATGTCTTTTGGCTTAACTAATGCCCCTGCTGCCTTTATGGAAGCAATGAATAGGATGCTGCATGAATTCCTGGACGACTTTGTGGTCGTGTTCCTAGATGATATTCTGATTTATTCAAAGACCGAGGCCGAGCATGAGCAGCATCTTCGTCTCGTTCTGGGTGCCCTAAGGAAGAATCAATTCTATGGCAAGCTGAAGAAGTGCGCCTTTTGGCTGTCCGAAGTGGCTTTCCTGGGGCACGTGATTAATCAGCAGGGTATTGCGGTTGATCCCAAAAATGTTGCGGCTGTGGTGGAGTGGAAGAGACCCTCTAGTGTCTCTGAAATTCGAAGTTTTTTGGGGCTTGCTGGGTATTATCGGCGCTTCGTACCAAATTTCTCCAGCATTGCTAAGCCTTTGACTAGGCTCTTGGAGAAGGGTGTTCCCTTCGTCTGGTCCAGCGATTGTGAGGTCAGTTATCAGTCATTGAAGAGCAAGTTGGTGGACGCCCCTATCCTAGCTTTGCCTGAGAGTGGTAAGCGTTTCACAGTTTATACGGATGCTTCGCGTATTGGTCTTGGCTGTGTGCTGATGCAGGAAGGCAAAGTGATTGCTTACGGCTCAAGGCAGTTGAGGAAGCATGAGGGGAATTATCCGACTCATGATCTGGAATTGGCCGCCGTGGTTTTTGCTCTAAAGTCGTGGAGGCATTATCTTTATGGCGAGGCTTGTGACATTTTCACTGATCACAAAAGTCTCAAATATATTTTCACTCAGAAGGAGCTGAATTTGAGGCAGCGGCGGTGGCTGGAATTGATTAAAGATTATGATTTGTCCATTCATTATCACCCGGGGAAGGCTAATGTGGTGGCGGATGCACTTAGCAGGTCCGGGTTTCCAAAGGTGGCCTTGCCATTGATCGCTGATCTGGACCGTTTGGGGATCGCTTTGTGTTATGTTGGCACCGCTAGCGAGGAGACTCAGATGCTTATTCAATCCTCTCTTATGGAGAGAGTGCGTGTGGCTCAGCAGCAGGATCGTCTTTTGCAGGAAGCTCGAAAGAGGGTTGGTGATGTTAAACCGCGGGAGTTTACCATTGATGAGAATGATTTGGTTCGTTTCAGGGGCCGTCTTTGTGTGCCTCAGAAATCAGAGGTGAAGCTGGATATCCTGCGAGAAGCTCATAAAACGCCGTACACCGTCCATCCTGGCGAAACCAAAATGTACCGGGATTTGAAACAAAATTTCTGGTGGAAGCGGATGAAGGTTGACATTTCTAAATATGTGGCCGCCTGTGAAGTATGTCAGCGCGTGAAGGCCGAACATAAGCGGCCTGCAGGTTTGCTGAAGCCATTAGAAATTCCAGAGTGGAAATGGGAGCATATCACCATGGATTTTGTGGTGGGTCTACCTCGTTCCCCTCGTGGCAGGGATGCTATTTGGGTGGTAGTGGATCGCTTGACTAAGTCTGCGCATTTTATTCCCATGAAGACCACAAATTCAGCTTCAGATTTGGTTCCCTTATATATGAAGGAGGTAGTCAGGCTTCATGGGGTACCTAAGTCTATTGTTTCTGATCGAGACTCCAAATTTGTATCCAAATTCTGGGAGAGTCTCCATAGTGCTTTGGGCACCAAGCTTTCGCTTAGTGTCGCTTTTCACCCTCAGACGGATGGTCAGTCCGAGCGAACAATCCAAACCTTGGAAGACATGTTGCGTGCTTGTGTTCTGTCTTGGAAGGGTAGCTGGGAAGATCATCTTGCTCTGGCAGAATTTGCTTATAACAACAGCTACCAGGCTAGCATCAAGATGGCGCCATTTGAGGCTTTGTATGGCAGGCGGTGTATCTCTCCTCTGTGCTGGGAGACTTTGGGAGAGAGATCCCTGGTTGGTCCTGATTGGGTTCAGCAAACTTCTGAAAAGGTTCGGGAAATTCGTCAGAATATTTTGGCAGCTCAGAGTCGTCAGAAGAGTTATGCTGATGTGAGGAGGCGGGATCTGGAATTTGCTGTGGGTGACCAAGTCCTTCTCAGGGTATCACCCACTAAGGGAGTGGTTCGATTCGGTGTCTCTGGGAAGCTCAGCCCGAGATACATTGGACCGTTCACTATCTTGGCTCGAGTGGGCAGCCTGGCTTATCGCTTGCTGTTGCCGGATTCCATGGCAGGGGTACACCCGGTTTTTCATGTCTCTATGTTGAGGAAGTTCTTGCGGGATCCGGACCATCAGATTGAGATGGAACCAATTGCGGTGCAGCAGGATCTGACACTGGAGTGTTGTCCGGTGCGTATATTGGAATTCTCGGAGCGTGTGTTGAGGAAGAGATCAATTAAGTATGTCAAGGTCTTATGGTCTAATCAGTCGGAGCGCGAGGCTACGTGGGAACTAGAGGAGCTGATGCGGCAGAAGTACCCGGAACTTTTCGTTGTGGGTAAGTGTGGTTGATTCATTAATCTTTTCTTTTGTCATTCCGATAGAAACGTCAGAATTCGAGGTCGAATTCTTTTTAAGAGGGGTAGAGTGTAATACCCGGTTTGCAAAGAAGAGAAGTTGGGGGTTGTTCCTTTTGTTTTTTTTCCTTCACCCGGTTGTTGTTTTGGGGATTTGGGATTTTGTGGGAAACATTCACAACTAGGGCAGTAAAATTTATTTGGTTTGGCGCTTGCGTTGCGGTCGGGAGCTGTCGCGTGTGTTAGTTGGGCCGCATTTGGTGTTTCGGCCCATTAACCCTCCCAAACCCTAGCCGCCTCCCTCTTAACCCCTCCCCCCATGTGCAGCCGCCCCCCCCACTTCTCTCCCTCCCTTGGCCGCCGCCCCCCCTGCCCATCTCCTTCTCTCTCAAATTTTGCAGCCACCTAAACCCTAGCCGGCCCCCCCCCCAATCCCCTCCTCCCAAGGTGCCAATCCTCGCCGCTCGGATCTTTGTCGTCGTGGTGCGAGGCTTCAATCGATTTGGTGGAGGGAAGAAAGGGGGAGAATCCAAGGTGATTTTTGGTGTTCATCTCTTGTTCATTTGCGCTGCAATTTAATTGATTAGAAGTTGCGTTTGCAATTGGGTAGAGGGGGCTGTCCAGAAATTTTAGGTGGTGGAATGAACAGCAGTAGTTCTAGCAGTTTTTATGTTTTTTTCGTGAGTAATCAGGGGGAATCAGTTTGGGGGATCATGTAGAGCTTTACCTAACCTTTCCAACGTGTATTTATGCGCTCAATTTGGAGTTATAAATTGAAAGTTATCACCGTTTGAATCCGGGTATGTGGCTGTCCAGAAATTTTAGGTGGTGGAATGAACAGCAGTAGTTCTAGCAGTTTTTATGTTTTTTTCGTGAGGAATTAGGGGGAATCAGTTTGGGGATCATGTAGAGCTTTACCTGACCTTTCCAACGTGTATTTATGCGCTCAATTTGGAGTTATAAATTGAAAGTTATCACCATTTGAATCCGGGTATGTGGCTGTCCAAAAAAAAACAGATTTTTAGGTGGGATGAACAGCAGCAGTATTAGCAGTTTCTGGGGATTTTTCGGGAGTAATTAGGGTTAATCAGTATAAGAATCATGAAGGGGCCTTTCTTATCTTTCCAACAAGTACTTATGCGCTTGATTCGGAATTATATTTTAAAAGTTATCGCTGTTTGAATCCGAGTGTGTCGCTGCCCAAAACAGAAAAAAACAGATTGCAGGGGTTATGTTGTGGACTGTTTAGGAGTAATTAGATGTTAGAATTTAACCGTAAATTGTATACAAAACTTGTGGGGAATTTTATGTAGTTGCCTCTGGAGTTTTGTTTGACACCATGGCTGTCTTAATTTTAAAAGTTATGGAATTGCTAAGCAGCGCCGCTGCAGTTTGGTTGGTGTGGAGAAAATTGTTATCCACGGCGGGGGGGTTGAGATTGCGCGTAGGTGCGGTGTTGTCTTTGAGTTTTTTTTATATATGAATTTGGTGCACTAAGTTGGGTGTCAAAAACAGGTGGTGGACTTCCGGATCGTTCTTAGAGATTTTTGCCCAAACTCCGGTGAAGGCAAGTAAACTTGTGATGGTTATTCCGTCTGGCTAATGAGGAGTCTTGTTCTTGAATATGTTGTGCTATTATGTTCATATTCATATGTTGTTTGTTATTTGAGTACTATCATTTGAGAATGTTCATGTTTCATGGATTTCATATGTTAAGTTTGAGGGTTTGATCATGTTACTCAAGTGGTTATTTTGTGGAATGAGTGGAAGTATATGACTAGCACATTTTCTTACTTGGGAAGAACTTATGATGTTGTCATGCATATTGCACTCATCATCCATTGCATTGAAGTTTCGTCGCGATCTTATGGTCCGACCGTACCGGTACATTGAGCATCATATGTTGCCCGAGAAGGGGTATGGTGCAGCTTCATATCCTTAGAGATATGGAGGCAGAAGTCATAATTGCATTTGTAGCCATGTCCATTCATGGAAGAGGTGTTGAATCTATTATGTGGATGTGGATACTTTGGACTTGTGCATGGTGATCCTACTTGGCGATGAGTTTGTAGCTACTTATTTTCTTGCTGCAATTTATTGTTCAAAAGAAGAGAAATAAGTCCGGAATACGTGGTTGTGTAAGCAGTTGATTTACAATACCCTATTTGTTGTAGTTATGTTTACTTGCTGAGATGTGTTATCTCACATCTTGCATTGTTTGATGCAGGCACCTAAGTTCTGCTTGGAGAAATAGAGGGATGTAGCAGCACGGCCACTTCACCTTTAATTAAAGGAATTCTCACTTAATAATGTTGTTATTCTGAGTTGGTCAAGACTAGTGAAATACCTTGTTCTTGGTTGAGTGTTTGATTTGGGTGGGCTGAGTACCTTATTTCATCTATTTTACTTCAGTTGGGTCATAATTAAGTTTTACCACTTTTGCATTTTAGTTTCTACTACATGGTTTATATGTCTTTATACCTTGTATACACTTCATGTTTCCCCCTCCTCGTTATGCCAGTTTTCAAATGAGGTGCTGCCGGATTTTCTTGCTTCATATCATTTCTTTATTTCATCTCTTATGTTGAGTAAGCCTGGAGGGTGGGGTTTGTGGTATTATTCATTCTGTGCGACCAGTGGGGTGTTATACTAGAAGAAGAACAAATGTCAAAATCAGAACCGGAAGCAGCCCAAAAGAGCTAAGTGCACCTTAACCTTTAGTTTGGGTTGTTTCTATGTTTGGAAATATTCTATGTGACCTTTGTAGGATGTTGGAGCTTAGAAATGATATCTAGATCAAGTCAAGCTGACTTAATGATTTATGAGTCCAACATCAATCTCAGTTATGCCAAATACTAAAGAAGCGAAAATCAAAGAGAAGGTTTGTTTCTAGACTTAGTACATTGGTTTTTGTGTACTAACATATTTGTCCAAGTGTTAGAAACAGGAAAGAAGAAGAAAAGAAGAGAAAATACAAAGAAAAAAGACTTGGCTGGAGCAGCCAAGACTCTACGCAGTCTGGGTACACCGGACTGTCCGGTGGTGCACCAGACAGTGTCCGGTGGTGCAGGCTGGCGTCTGTCAGCTGGCCGCTCTCGGGAATTCATCGGCGGCGTACGACTAAAATTCATCGGACTGTCCGGGGGAGCACCGGACTGTCCGGTGAGCCAACGGTCGGCTGCGCAATCCGCGCGTGACGCGTGGCCGAGCCAACGGTCTGATGGGGGCACCGGACTGTGTCCGGTGTGCCAACGGTCTGCAACGGTCGACTGCGCCAATTTTGGAAGGAGATCCGCACCAGACAGTGAACAGTTGATGTCCGGTGGTGCACCGGACTGTCCGGTGCGCCACCCGACAGAAAGCAAGTATCGCCTTCCAAATGGGATTCCAACGGCTCCTAGGCCCCTTGGGCCTATAAAAGGGACTCCTAGGTGCCTCCAACATAAATACAAGAGCAACGAATGATAGTATACATCACTCTGATCAATTCTCACTCTCCCTCTTGTGTGTATCTCTCTAGTTTGTGTAGAAGGCAAAGCTATAAGCCTTTAGAGAGTGGAGAATGCTGCTAAGAGCAAGGTCTTGAGCATATCATTACTCTGCCGGAGTGCTGCCAAGAAGATTGTAAGCAGCCGTGGTTTCGTTGTAACCAGCTCAACATAGTGGAAGGCTCTATCTGTCATAGTGACAGATCTGAGCAAACGGAGGAAGGAGTTGAAATAGACTCCACGCCCATGTGTGGCTAACTCCAACAAGGATTAGACAAGCATTTCAGGCTTGGTCGAACCTCGGGATAAATCCTTGTGTCTGTGTGCTCTACTCTGTGTTGTGTGCTGATTCTCTGTCTCACTTAATCTTTATATCTGCACTTCAATACTTATCTGTGGTACAAGTTATATTTGAAGTGTAGGGCATTTTGAGACAGGATTTTCTATTCCGCTGCAACCTACTCGAAGGGTCTTTTCATTCCACTACGATCTAGTCTTCGAGTAGAGTAAGAATTTAAGTTTTAAAGTAATTATTTTTATTCGCCTTTTAACCCCCCCCTCTAGGCGACATCCAGATCATGTTCCCGGACAAAGGGAACTTTCAGCCTTCGCCGCGCGTGGAAGGTTCCGAGGGGCTCCCAGGTGTGAGTACTGGGTATAGGCGGCGAAGGGCGGTGGCGAAATGGAGAGTTAGTGAATCATCGTGAAGGGGTCATCGTATTGGTGTGGAGGGTGACCGTCTTCGCGTGGACCGGGCTGGTAGGCAAGAATTGCTGTCCTCGCCGGTTGGGGCGAGCATAGGTGAAGGGGAGCTGCGAAATCTTTTTGAGGGTGAGGAATTGAGGACAATGCTGTTCAATTATAGGGAGATGGGTATCATCCCGAAGGTTGAGCCAATGTAGTATATGTTGTCCTCACTGTATGTAACCGTAATTTGTATGATGAGGCTGGGCGCCTTCGTTGATCCGGCTGTACTCGTAGGCGACTTCTGTATGGAGTCTTTTTGTAAAAAAGAAGACTTCGATATTTGTGTAGTTATTGTGCTGTTCCGGCTGCACCCTTAGGTGGCTTCCGCACGGAGAGTCTTTTAGGAAAAGACGTCGATTTTGCGCACTTATTGTGCTATTCCGGTTGCACCCCTAGGCGGCTTTTGCACGAAGAGTCTTTTAGGAAAAGACTTCAATTATCGCTATTCCGGCTGCACCCTTAGGTGGCTTTTGCACGGAGAGTCTTTTGGAATCGCTATTCCGGTTGCACCCTTAGGCGGCTTTTGCACGGAGAGTCTTTTGGAAAAGACTTCGATTATCGCTATTCCGGCTGCACCCTTAGGCGGCTTTTGCATGGAGAGTCTTTTGGAAAAGACTTCGATATTGCGCACTTATTGTGCTATTCCGGCTGCACCCTTAGGCGACTTTTGCGCGGAGTGTCGCACGCGAGGGTACGCTGCGCTGCCTCTCACGGTGACTTCGGAGTGGTCGAATGCCAAAGACCGTCGATGCGGTCTTTTTTGACATGCTGTATCTGAATTTTTGCGGGGGATTTTTGCGGGTATATTACATGGATCCGCCTCGTTAAAAACCTCACCCCCCGGGAGGAAAAGAGTGCGGGCCAAAATAACACTGTTTGATGAATTACAAGGGCGCGTAAGCCCTGAGGATTAAATAAAAAAATTTGCGGAGATTGTCAATATTCCAAGAATGGTCTAGGTCCTCGCTGGATGGCATTGTCAGCCTGTATGCGATGGGGGACGCCTTTGACTTGACGATGAATGGTCCCTCCCACTTTGGCTCCAGCTTGCCCCATGGCTCTGTCCGAGTGGTTCAGACGAGTACGAGGTCTCCTTCGTTGAACTCTCTTGGGACGACTGCGTGGTCGCGCTAGGCCTTCGTTTGAGCTTTGTATTTATTGAGGGTATGTAGGGCGAAGACTCGATCTCCGTCGATGAGGTCTTTAGACATTGGCTCGTCTATGTCAGGGGCGGCTGATGCACTTGTTCGAGGTGACCCGTGCTTTATTTCCTGCAGGGTCATGGCCTCTGAACCATATAGTAGACGGAAAGGAGTGAAACCAGTCGCCCGACACTCGGTCGTGTTTAGCGCCTAGACTGCTTCAGGTAGGTGGTCGGCCCATTTGCCCTTGCTGTCGTCGAGTAGTCTTTTCTTGATAGCAGTGAAAATCTTGCCGTTGGCGCGCTCGACGCCGCCGTTAGATTGCGGGTGATATACTGAGGCGAAGGCGAGCTTGGTGCCGATGGAGAAGCAGAAATCCTTGAAGTCCTGGCTGTCAAACTGTTTGCCATTGTCGACCGTGAGCTTGGACGGGACTGTTTTGCCAGAAGAATTTCTGGGCAGTCTTCGACGTTATTGTAGATACTGCCCTTGCCTCGATCCACTTGGTAAAGTACTCGACGGCGACAAAGGTGAACTTGAGGTTCCCTTGAGCCGTGGGTAGTGGCCCGATAATGTCCAGCCCCCAGCGTTGAAGTGGCCATGTGTGGGCAATCAGCTTCGTGAATTGCGAAGGGTTGCCCGAGCGGGGAGAGAACTTCTGGCAGGCTTCACACGACCTCGTGACTCAGTTCGTGGCGCAGATTATAGTGGGCCAATAGAACCCTTGATGGATCACCTTGGCAGCGAGGGCCCTAGGCCCCGAGTGAGAGCCACAAGTTCCGCTGTGGACTTCGTGCAGGATCTGGATGCCTTCGGTTTCGGTGATGCATTTAAGCATGGGTTGGCTGATCCCCTTCTTGTATAACTGGCCCTCGATGATTGTGAAGTCCCGGCTTCGGTGCTTGAGGCGCTTGGCCTCGTTGACGTCGCTTGGATGATAATATCCTTGTAGGAACAGGGTTATTGGGGCTCGCCAATCTTTGGTCATGATGAGGTTGACTATGCAATGGCCCCCGGCCTTGTTGGTTATTTGTAGGCCCTCTGGATTGCGGACGGCTGGCGTGCCGATGATGTGGTAGAACACGTCGGAGGGCAAGGCTTCGCCTCTGGCAGCCGCTTTGGCCAATGCGTCGGCCTCCTCGTTCCTTGCTCGGTCCACATGTTGCAAGGTAAAGCCCTTAAATTGTTTCTCAAGACTACGAACAGCCGTGAGATACTGCATGAGTGCGGGGTCTTTTGCTGAATATTCTTTCTTGACCTGACCGGCAACCACTTTAGAATCTGTCTTGATTATGCAGGTGGTGACTGGTGACCCCAAGCGCTCTTAGCTTGCGAAGACCCAGGATGACGGCTTCGTACTCTGCTACGTTGTTGGTGCATATGTCGGACTCCAAAGCAAAGCTGAGGCATGCTACACACTACAGGAAACTGGTTAAAGAACGTGGGTGAAAAACCGTCGAACTTAATGTAATAAGCCGTCGAACTTACCGTAAGAACGTGGGTTTACCGACGAATATAGTCGACAGCGATTTTTGGACGAACTTAGAGAAGTAAGTTCGACGGCCCTGTCGAACTTAAGGTTAAGAACGTGAGTACCGTCGAACTTAATGTTAAGAACGTGGGTACCATCGAACTTAAGGTTAAGAACGTGCGTTTTTAAGTTAGACGGGGGCCGTCGAATTCTTTCCCATAAGTTCGACGACGCCCACGTTCTTAACCTTAAGTTCGACGGGGCCACGTGGCCGTCGAACTTATGTGGCCTGCGTGGGTCTGCGTGGGCTGCACATTAAGTTCGACGGTACCCACGTTCTTAACATTAAGAACGTGGGTACCCACGTTCTTATCCCTTTTCCAGAAAAAAAAATAAAAATTACAGAAATGAAAAATTAGACAAACATAAAATCACATGCAACACAGAATATCACATACAATACAGATTTCAAACACATGGATATATGTTCATATCACAAATTCACACAAGTCCAAATACATAAGTTCACAAATTCACATAATTCCAAATACATAAGTTCACATCCATAGTTCATATTTTTAGTTCACAAGTTCAAACATTAGCTCCATCGCTCTCGATCAATACATCAGATTGTTGTTCGTAGCTCCACCACTAGAATTGAGACATCTGTCCGCAAAGTCAGCGTGAGGGGGAGGAGTCACTTGATGAGAGCCGGAATCAAACAAAATAAACCAAAATTCTCATAAAGAGATTAGGCTTGCTAACAGAGAGGTACTGTGATGTGTCTGATCCATCAGCACTGCAAAAGAAACAATGTTGAGAGTTTGTTACCTGGAGAGCAATAGACATGGAATTACTTCATAAAGAGATTCAAAACAATGATATTACCTTGAATTATCATCTGGCAGCGTCTCTTCCCAAATACTGTTGACAAACATGTTGCCTAATGACTGAAAGAGATTGATTACAGATGGCTCCCAAACTCTGACAGTTAAAGGTTTTGTAGATACCTTTGATATATGCACTCCAAGATTTCTGTGCACCCCAGAACACTCTATGCATAGAAGTGCGCCAAGGTTTAATGATGCCCAATCAGGTTCTGAAGCACCACAGTCAGCACACATATTATTTCCATCAACTTTCCTAAGCAAGTCAATTGGTTTTTCAGGTTTCATGCTGGTTCTGTGATGATGTGTGCCTCTGACATCATGCTGCCCATTTCCAGATTTCTTCTCTAGTACTAAATCATCACTTACAGAAGGTTCAAATTCTACTGGACTCATGCAAAGATCACCTCTCCCAACTACTGGATTAAAAGCAGAAATAAGATATGTAACTACTAGAGCAAAACATTAACACCATAATACAAAGAGAAATAGTTTAAGAGTTACCTGATTAATATATGGTTCCATTTGATGCAATAGTTCATATCCCTGACAAATAGAAATTGATAGGATTAATCACATTCATGCATAACATAGCTACACCACAAGGCAAAATATGCAAGGAGGTACTTGTTTAAAATATCGAAGATGTGAGTCCATCGTCGCACTAACAGCCTCCAAAAATTCATATCTCTTCGTTGCCTCGACATGGGAAAGTGAAGTGACCTGAGAAATTAACATGGACATGGCAAACAATGGCATGGTAAGCATATAAGCTCAGAAACTAAGGAGCAAAGTAATGGACAATGCAAATCGTACCAGGTTGAAACGGGCTTGCTCAAATGAAGATCAAGCACTGTGAAGCTCCTGGTTATTACCAAATGCTATTTAGTTTAGGGGGAGTTAGAGAAGCCTTTATTTGTGTGAACACTATAAAATGTTGAATAAGAATGGTTTTTACATCTTCAATTACCGTTGTTATGTCTGGTCGGGTACCTTTCTTCAATGATAGGTACTTCTCACGAATCTATAACCAAACCAACAAGTTCACGAGTTAACAACACACTCTATCTTAGGAATTCAGCAAGCAATAATATTACAGTTTTATGCAGCAAAGCAAGTATGGCAGAAAAATATGAAAGAACAACAAATTGGCAGAAAAATATGAAAGAACAACAAATTGGCAGAAAAAATAGAAACATAGTGAAACATTGAGAGTACTTACAGAGTGCCTGTGTAGCAGTCATTCTTTTTCTGTAATCCTTGTTAAGAAGTCTTTTGACAAAATCTTTAGCTTCGGGCGATACTGATTGCCATGGTGAGTCGTCAAAATTAGGGTCAGCTCTCAGCACTAAGCGAAAAATACCTGATTCAGTTTGTGCCCAGAATGGCCTGCTACCATATATAATGTTAATGTGCTGCAAGAGAACATCAACCCTAAGGTAGACAATGCAACTTTTGAGCACTATCATACATGTTGTTTCAAGATAAACATCACATGCAATATTCACTGTTTTTACATAGATCAATATTATGCAAAGTCAAGGAAGAAAAACATACTCCATGATTATGTAGACATTAAGGGCGTCCTCACAAGCATCATAAAACTTGACAAGATTGGAATGTCCAGATAACGCCTTCAAAATTTTCACCTCTCTGCGCACATCCTCAATAGATATTGCCGTTGTCATCTGCAAGAGAAAAACAAAGGAATGAGGTGAATTTTGCAAACTAAATATAAAATCTAGATCAAGATATATTTTTCCCCTGGTGCAGTGAGCTAGGTGCTAGGAAAGTGAATTTAGCGCTAACTGATGGGTTGTCTAAGAGAACCTTAATCTTAATTGAAAGGATCCCTTGAGCATCTGTTAGCTTCTAGCCTCAAAAAGTATATACCATGTATGTGTGTATGTTGTAACAAGGAATAAAATTGCACGCAATTCAAATAAAGAACTATATAGAAGGAAGAAACACAATAGATTCAATAAATACATCTCCTGCTCAAATAATTTCAGTAGCACAAGCGAAAATTATAGCAGGCAAAAATAGTCATTAATTAATTAATGTTGTATCGCTCAAAAAACGACAATATACATGCATGAAAACATCAATGCACCCATGCACGTAGAATTCTTCTGTGTCGCCTATCGTACACTAGGTTTTCTCGACAACTTGTTGCACAAACATTTTAGATGCCAAGTAAAACTGAGATCAAAATTAAATCATTCAACAATCAGAACAATGTCAGTGGAAAGCAGTCCCCAATATCAACATGTCCTCAGCTTTGGCACCAAGAATCTAAGAGACATTTCTTTAGTTCCTACACTTTTCCCTATGTTTCTTCTACTTATGATCATATAATAAAATGATGCAGAATGGACCAAGGGACACCTAAACTAATGTCAGGAACAACAATATGATGGAGATACTCGGGAACAGGTTCTCTGAGGTCTCACAAGGAACTCTGTCGCTGCCAAGCTAGTCATCTACAGCTGCATAAACTACTATGCCATGATAGCTTATAGAAAGAACAAAAAAGCAAGAAACAGGTGATAGATGGATGAACAGATGAACACTCAGATCATGAAAATGGGCACATTATTAAATGCGGCATTGCTGAAACAAGATCTCTACAATGTACTTCTAACCCTGCGGGAAATGACAATGCCAATGCCAATACCATCGGGGGGGGGGGGAAAGCTGATCACCCTGCAAGTCAGCCAAGAAACAAATCATGAACTTATGATTGCAACACCTGTGGTAGTGGCACTTCAGAGATACTAATCTACTAAAAGAGAGTTAAAAAAGATCACAACAGGATGGCAATTATGTCATCCCACATAGTTTGTTCATGATCCGGTGGAGGAACCAAGCCGATTGAAACAGGTAAGATCGTGTCGTGCGTCCAATAAAAGAGCACTGTGAGATCACGAATAGCAAGACCTTGGCTTTGGAGATGACCTTGACAGCCATGACCTGGCCTCTCATGTCTCCCTTGCGGGCGGGCGCGAGCAGGTGTGGCCGAAATGGTCACGGCCCACCTCCTTCCCCAGCTCGTACTTGGCGGCGAAGTGGCGGTCGTACTTGACATCAAAAATAGAAAATACTTAGGTACCACTTATTTGAGTATTTCATAACTCAAACCACAAGCTTCACACGACATGGAAGGTGGATGTAGAGCAATTGAACAGAATACTATACGATGAACAAAAACAGACACCAAATGTTAAACATTTTTTCTGATCCAATACTAATAAAAGAAATTGCAATCCTATTCAAGAAACACAAACCTTATACAGCAGCATTTCATTGTGTTCGTATCGCTCATTCTCTGGAGGATAATCATCTTCTAGTGTTCCCTCGTATGCCTCCAATACTTCTATTGCCTTGGAAGAACTGCAAGTGACAATCATTATCAGTTCCAAGTCAAACAACCACATTAAGTGATTAATTCTTTCATGCAGTAAATGCTTTATCTTAATCATAATCTTTAGCACATAGATCACAAATAAATGAACAAGTTTCTACATCTGATATAAAAGAATACAAACAAAAATATAAGTGGTCAGGTTTGGATCACAGAAAAAATATCTTCAGGCTGTACAACTCAATTATAAGAAACGAGGTATATACAAGTGAGGCAGAGAGTCAGAGACATCTGTGCAAACCCTAGACTAATGGACCTTTAGGCTATCTACAAACTTAAAAGAAAAGAACACCAATATGCCAAAAAATGAAAAAGTCATATATTATACAAAGTATGTTTTGCAATGATGACAAAGAGCAATCAAATAATTGACATGATAAAGGAACCCATGAGCCAAGAAGATTGTATTCAGCTCGCACTTTATACCATGTACTACTTCAATTGCTTACAGTGCACACTCAACAATGTTTGGGATGAAGTTTGCTACCGTACTTTCACCATAGCATATGTAGCATATAAAAATTCAGTAGTGTTCCAAGACATATTATGCTAAATCATATATGATTGGTTCTAATCGACATCGACTAGAAAGTGGCATACTCAGAATTCAAATGAAGAGCAACCGCAAAACCAATCTAGTTCATGCGGTGATTTGGCTTTAACGACAAAAGCTGTTGCCTAGTCTCAATAAAGCCAGACAAGTCCCTCATTTGTGCCTGTGTAAAAGATGAAAAATAAAATATTAGAGCATTCCAGCGTAAGATGACATCCTATTTTAGTCGGATCTGCCTTGTGCTACCAATAAGCAACACAACAAGAGGACGCAGATATGGCACGGTCCTCTCGGTTCAGTTCTCCCGGACCACGCTTATCAGCTTCTCCCTATCGGGAGATTTCCATCTAGGCGTGAGCCGGCTGAACAGAGTCCCGTCATAGACGCTCCTCGCGACGTCCTTGCGGAGGAGGCCGTCCCCGTTCTTGCCGAGACTGTACAGGATCTTCCACTCCGCTTCCGCACCAGCCCTTTCGATTTGTGCGCAAGCGAGGACAGAAAAAAACGGAGTGAGTGAGAGCTGATGCTGTACGAGCATTGGGGAGGGAAATTACCACCATTTTTGGGCTTTACACGTACGTACCACCCGCTGTAGTCCCCGGGCTCTCTGTTCGCCTAGAGCAGCTGGTCGATCTCGTCCGAGGTCAGGGCGTCAGGGACAGTCCTCGCGTGCCTGGCGAATATCTCCTCGAACTTCTCAGGAACGAACCTGCAGGATTTGAGTGTGAGCAAAGGATAATCGGTCGGTGCATCTATCGTTCGTTCTGGATGGCAGTGGATCGAATGAATCCATGGCCCACCTACCTTCCTTCGGCGTCGTACGAGCGGCGGCGGGCGCGGTGGAGGAGCGGTGGCGGCGGGCGAGTGAAGGAGCGGTGGCGGCGGGTGCGTGGAGGAGCGGCGACACGCGGGGGAGGAGCGGTGGCGGCGGGCGCGTGGGCTGGCGGCGGCGCTGTGGAGGAGGGATAGAAGAGCACGCGCGGTTCCCTAGGGCTTTAGTTTGGGTTAAGTTCGACGGTGTCGACGTGGCCCACGAACTTAAATTAAGAACGTGGGTACCCACGTTTCTAATACTATAAGTTCGACGGTTTTATTTAGGGCGCACGAATTTAAACTAAGAATATGGGTACTCACGTTCTTCAACAAACCCATGAACTTAACTCAATTAAGAACGTCGGTACCCACGTTCTTAAGTTAACCCACGAACATTTATTAGTTTCTTGTAGTGACATATCTGTGTTTGACCCCTGTGGGTGATGTGATGACTGCACCTGCGCCTGCCCCCGCATGGCACCATGCGCCGTCACAGTGGATGGTCCACACTTTATCTACGGGCCCGTCCTGTTGCGCTACTGGCCCTATCCAGTCAACGATGAAGTCTGCCAGGACCTGTGACTTGATTGCTGTCCTGGGTTCGAAGACGATATGGTAGCCGGAGAGCTCGCCTGCCCATTTGGCAATCCGGACAGACGCCTCCGGGTTGCGGAACAGCTCTCCCAGTCCCCTATCCGAGGTGACCCGCACCTTGAATGCTTCAAAGTAATGGCACAGCTTTTGTGATGCCATGACGACTGCGTAGGAGATTTTTTCCAGCTCAGTCATGTTACACTTGGAGGCCTTGAGGACCTCGGAGACGTAATAGACTGGACACTGCCGGGTCGTGCCCTCCCTGTTTTGTTCTTGGACTAGAGCTGCACTGACTGCATATGGTGATGCGGCGATGTAGAGCAGAAGCGGCAGCGAAGGGTCTGGACTGGTGAGAATGGCCAAGTCGGACAGGTGCTGTTTGAGTGATGCGAAGGCTGTCGCTTGCTCTGGTCCCCATGCAAAGTCCTTCGCACCATGCAGTGTCTTAAGGAAGGTAGACTCCGCTCGGCGGACGTGGAGATGAATCTACTCAGAGCGGCCAATCTTCCTGTTAGACGCTGGACGTCCCTAGTTGACTACGAGGGTGTCATGTTGATTATTGCCTGGATCTTGGTCGGGTTGGCCTCGATCCCGCGGTGCGACACCAGGTAGCCCAGTATCTTCCCCTAGCGGACCCCAAAAACGCACTTCTCGGGGTTGAGGCGAAGTCGTGCGTCCCTCATGTTTGCAAATGTCTCTACGAGGTTGGCCAGGTGGTCCTCCTTATTTTTGCTGGCGACGACGATGTCGTCCACATACGTGATGATGTTCCGACCTGCTTGGCTCTCGAGCATGAAAGTCGCCTAGAGGGGGGTGAATAGGGCGAATCTGAAATTTATAAACTTAAGCACAACTACAAGCCGGATTAGCGTTAGAAATATAAGCGAGTCTGAGAGAGAGGGTGAAAAACAAATCGCAAGCAATATGGAGTGTGACACAAGGATTTGTTTTACCGAGGTTCGGTTCTTGCAAACCTACTCCCCGTTGAGGTGGTCACAAAGACCGGGTCTCTTTCAACCCTTTCCCTCTCTCAAACGGTCACTTAGACCGAGTGAGCTTCTCTTCTCAATCACACAGGACACTAAGTCCCCACAAGGACCACCACACAATTGGTGTCTCTTGCCTTGGTTACAATTGAGTTGATCACAAGAAAGAATGAGAATGAAAAGAAGCAATCCAAGCGCAAGAGCTTAAATGAATACAAATGTCACTCTCTCTAGCCACTATTTGATTTGGAGTGATTCCGGACTTGGGTGGTTGTGTCTAGAATTGAATGCTATAGCTCTTGTAAGGTGTTGGAAGGTGGAAAACTTGGATGCAATGAATGGTGGGGTGGTTGGGGTATTTATAGCCCCAACCACCAAAAGCAGCCGTTGGGAGGCTGTCTGTCGCATGGCGCACCGGACAGTCCGGTGCGCCAGCCACGTCACCCGACCGTTAGGGTTCGACCGTTGGAACTTCTGTCTTCTGGGCCACCGGACAGTCCGATGGTGCACCGGACAGTCACTGTACACTCTCCGGTGCGCCTTCTGGCGCTGCTCTGACTCTGGCGCGCACTGTAGCGTATTTAATGCGGTTGCAGACGACCGTTGGCGCTGAAGTAGCCATTGCTCCGCTGGCACACCGGACAGTCCGGTGTAGCACCGGACAGTCCGGTGAATTTTAGCGGAGTGGCTCCCAGAATTCCCGAGACTGACGAGTTCGGAGTTGGAGTTACCTGGTGCACCGGACACTGTCCGGTGGCACACCGGACAGTCCGCGTGCGTCAGACCAGGGCTGCCTTCGGTTATCTTTTGCTCCCTTTGTTTAAACCCTTTCTTTTGACTTGTATTGGTTTATTGTGAACCTTTGGCACCTGTAACACTTATAATCTAGAGCAAACTAGTTAGTCCAATTATTTGTGTTGGGCAATTCAACCACCAAAATCAATTAGGAAAAAGGTGTAAGCCTATTTCCCTTTCAATCTCCCCCTTTTTGGTGATTAATGCCAACACAAACCAAAGCAAATGTAGAAGTGCAGAATTGAACTAGTTTGCATAATTGTAAGTGCAAAGGTTACTTGGAATTGAACCAATAAATATTTTCATAAGATACGCATGGATAGCTTTCTTATCATATTTAACATTTTGGACCACATTTGCACCACGGATTTTGTTTTGCAAATTCTTTTTCAAGGTTCTTTTGCAAATAGTCAAAGGGAAATGAATAAGAGTTTGAGAAGCATTTTCAAGATTTGAAATTTTATCGCCCTGTTTCAAATGCTTTTCCTTTGACTAAACAAAACTCCCCCTTAATGAAATTCTTCTCTTAGTGTTTAAGAGGGTTTTAGATATTAATTTTGAAGAGGGTATACCAATTTGAAATTATATCAAAAACAAGATACCAATTGAAAAATTCTTTTCATAACTCAAATTTGAAAGACTGCATTTTTGAAATTGGTGGTGGTGCGGTCCTTTTGCTTTGGGCTAATACTTTCTCCCCCTTTGGCATGAATCGCCAAAAACGGATGCTTGAGTGAAATATAAGCCCTTTAAAACTACCTTCTCCCCCTATGGTAAATAATATATGAGTGAAGATTATACCAAAGTGGAGAATGTGCGGAGCGACGGCGAAGGATGAATGATTCGATGGAGTGGAGTGGAAGCCTTGTGTTCGCCGAAGACTCCTTTTCCCTTTCAATCTATGACTTAGCATGAAATGGACTTGAAAGAACACATTAGTCATAGCACATGAAAGAGATGATCAAAGGTATAATAATGAGCTATGTGTGCAAAACATCAATAAAAATTCCTAGAATCAAGAATATTTAGCTCATGCCTAAGTCTGGTAAAAGTTTGTTCATCTAATGGCTTGGTAAAGATATCGGCTAATTGTTCTTTGGTGTTAATATATGCAATCTCGATATCCCCCTTTTGTTGGTGATCCCTTAAGAAATGATACCGAATGGCTATGTGTTTAGTGCGTCTATGCTCAACGGGATTATCCGCCATGCGGATTGCACTCTCATTATCACATAGAAGAGGAACTTTGGTTAATTTGTAACCATAGTCCCTAAGGGTTTGCCTCATCCAAAGCAATTGCGCGCAACAGTGGCCTGCGGCAATATACTCGGCTTCGGCGGTTGAAAGAGCCACAGAATTTTGCTTCTTTGAAGCCCAAGACACTAGAGATCTTCCCAAGAACTGGCAAGTCCCCGATGTGCTCTTTCTATTAATTTTACACCCTGCCCAATCAGCATCGGAATAACCAATTAAATCAAATGTGGATCCCCTGGGGTACCAAAGGCCAAGCTTAGGAGTATAAACTAAATATCTCAAGATTCATTTTACGGCCCTAAGGTGAGCTTCCTTAGGATCGGCTTGGAATCTTGCACACATGCATACGGAAAGCATAATATCCGGTCGTGAAGCACATAAATAGAGTAAGGAACCTATCATCGACCGGTATACCTTTTGATCGACGGATTTACCTCCCGTGTCGAGGTCAAGATGCCCATTGGTTCCCATGGGTGTCTTGATGGGCTTGGCGTCCTTCATCCCAAACTTGGTTAGAATATCTTAAATGTACTTCGTTTGGCTAATGAAGGTGCCCTCTTGGAGTTGCTTGACTTGGAATCCTAGAAAATACTTCAACTCCCCCATCATCGACATCTCGAATTTTTGTGTCATGATCCTACTAAACTCTTCACATGTAGATTCATTAGTAGACCCAAATATGATATCATCAACATAAATTTGGCATACAAACAAATCATTTGCAAGTGTTTTAGTAAAGTGTAGGATCGACTTTTCCGACTTTGAAGCCATTAGCAATAAGAAAATCTCTTAGGCATTCATACCATGCTCTTGGGGCTTGCTTGAGCCCATAAAGCGCCTTAGAGAGTCTATAAACATGGTTAGGATACTCACTGTCTTCAAAGTCGGGAGGTTGCTCAACATAGACCTCTTCCTTGATAGGTCCGTTGAGGAAGGCACTTTTCACGTCCATTTGATAAAGCTTAAAGCCATGGTAAGTAGCATAGGCAAGTAAAATACGAATTGACTCAAGCCTAGCTACGGGTGCATAAGTTTCACCGAAATCCAAACCTTCGACCTGTGAGTATCCCTTGGCCACAAGTCGGGCTTTGTTCCTTGTCACCACACCATGCTCGTCTTGTTTGTTGTGGAAGACCCACTTGGTTCCTACAACATTTTGGTTAGGACATGGAACTAAATGCCATACCTCATTCCTTCTGAAGTTGTTGAGCTCCTCTTGCATCGCCATCACCCAATCCGAATCTTGAAGTGCTTCCTCTACCCTGTGTGTCTCAATAGAGGAAACAAAAGAGTAATGCTCACAAAAATGTGCAACACGAGATCTAGTGGTTACCCCCTTATGAATGTCGCCGAGGATGGTGTTCACGGGGTGATCTCGTTGAATTGCTTGGTGGACTCTTGGGTGTGGCGGCCTTGTAGCTTGCTCATCCTCCTTGTCTTGATCTTTTGTATCTCCCCCTAGATCATTGCCCTCCTCTTGAGGCGGCTCATCTTATTGATCTTCTTCTTCATCATCTTGAGCCTCATCCTCATTTTGAGTTGGTGGAGATGCTTGCATGGAGGAGGATGGTTGATCTTGTGCTTGAATGGGCTCTTCGGATTCCTTAGGACACACATCCCTAATGGACATGTTCCTTAGCGCGACGCACAGAGCCTCTTCATCATCTAATTCATCAAGATCAACTTGCTCTACTTGGGAGCCGTTAGTCTCATCAAACACAATGTCACAAGAAACATCAACTAGTCCAGTGGACTTGTTAAAGACTCTATATGCCTTATGTTTGAATCATATCCTAGTAAAAAGCCTTCTACAGCCTTAGGAGCAAATTTGGACTTTCTACCTCTTTTAACAAGTATACAACATTTGCTACCAAAGACTCTAAAATATGAAACATTGGGCTTTTTACCGGTGAGGAGTTCGTATGATGTCTTCTTAAGGATTCGGTGTAGATACAATCGGTTGATGGCGTAGCAAGCGGTGTTGATCGCCTCGGCCCAAAACCGATCCGAAGTCTTGTACTCATCAAGCATGGTTCTTGCCATGTCCAATAGAGTTCTATTCTTCCTCTCCACTACACCATTTTGTTGTGGCGTGTAGGGAGAAGAGAACTCATGCTTGATGCCCTCCTCCTCAAGGAAGCCTTCAATTTGTGAATTCTTGAACTCCGTCCCATTATCACTTCTAATTTTCTTGATCCTCAAGCCGAACTCATTTTGAGCCTGTCTCAAGAATCCCTTTAAGGTCTCTTGGGTTTGAGATTTTTCCTGTAAAAAGAATACCCAAGTGAAGCAAGAATAGTCATCCACAATAACTAGACAGTACTTACTCCCGCCGATGCTTATGTAAGCGATCGGGCCGAATAGGTCCATGTGGAGGAGCTCGAGTGGCCTGTCAGTCGTCAAGATGTTCTTGTGTGGATGATGAGCGCCAACTTGCTTCCCTGCTTGACATGCGCTACAAATCCTGTCTTTCTCAAAATGCACATTTGTTAGTCCCAAAATGTGCTCTCCCTTTAGAAGCTTGTGAAGATTCTTCATCCCAACATGGGCTAGTCGGCGATGCCAGAGCCAACCCATGTTAGTCTTAGCGATTAAGCAAGTATCGAGTTCAGCTCTATTAAAATCAACTAAGTATAGCTAACCCTCTAATACTCCCTTAAAAGCTACAGAATCATCACTTCTTCTAAAGAAAGTAACACCTGTATCAGTAAAAAGACAGTTGTAGCCCATTTTACATAATTGAGATACGGAAAGCAAGTTGTAGTCTAAAGAATCTACAAGAAAAACATTGGAAATAGAATGGTCAGGTGATATAGCAATTTTACCCAATCCTTTGACCAAACCTTGGTTTCCATCCCCGAATGTGATAGCTTGTTGGGGATCTTGGTTTTTCTCGTAGGAGGAGAACATTCTTTTCTCCCCTGTCATGTGGTTTGTGCACCCGCTATCGATGATCCAATTTGAGCCCCCGGATGCATAAACCTACAAAACAAGTTTAGTTCTTGATTTTAGGTACCCAAACAGTTTTGGGTCCTTTGACATTAGATACAAGAACTTTGGGTACCCAAACACAAGTCTTTGATCCCTTGTGTTTGTCCCCAACATACTTGGCAACTACTTTGCCGTATTTGTTAGTCAAAACATAAGATGCATCAAAAGTTTTAAATGAAATGCTAGGTTCATTTGATGCACTAGGAGTTTTCTTCTTAGGCAATTTAGCACGAGTTGATTGCCTAGAACTAGATGCCTCACTCTTATACAAAAAGGCATGATTAGGGCCAGAGTGAGACTTCCTAGAATGAATTCTCCTAATCTTATGCTCGGGATAACCGGCAGGGTACAAAATGTAACCCTCGTTATCCTGAGGCATGGGATCCTTGCCCTTAACAAAGTTAGATAATCTTTTAGGAGGAGCATTAAGTTTGACATTGTCTCCCTTTTGGAAGCCAATGCCATCCTTGATGCCAGGGCGTCTCCCATTATAAAGCATACTACGAGCAAATTTAAATTTTTCATTATCTAGCTCATGCTCGACAATTTTAGCATCTAATTTTGCTATATGATCATTTTGTTGTTTAATTAAAGCCATGTGATCATGAATAGCATCAATGTCAACATCTCTACATCTAGTGCAAATAGAAACATGCTCAATGGTAGATGTAGATGCTTTGCAAGAATTTAATTCAACAATCTTAGCATGTAATATGACATTTTCATCTCTAAGATTGGAAATGGAAGCATTGCAAACATTCAATTCATTAGCCTTAGCAATTAATTTTTCATTTTCATTTATAAGGCTAGCGAGAGAGACATTTAATTTTTCAATCTTAGCAATAGAAATAGCATGATCATTTCTAAGATTGGCATATGAATCATCACATACATTTTGAATCAACCTTAGCAATTAATCTAGCATTCTCATTCCTAAGGTTGGCAATCAAATCATGGCAAGTGCTTAGCTCACTAGATATTTTTTCACATTTTTCTACTTCTAGAGCATAAGCATTTTTAACCTTAACATGCTTCTTGTTTTCCTTAATTAGGAAGTCCTCTTGGGTGTCCAAGAGTTCATCCTTCTCATGAATAGCACTAATTAATTCATTCAATTTTTTCTTTTGTTGCATGTTAAGTTGGCAAAAAGAGTAAGCAAATTGTCCTCATCATCACTAGAATTATGCTCATCACTAGAGGTTGCATATTTAGTGGAGGAATTGGATTTAACCTTCTTCTTTTTGCCATCCTTTGCCATGAGGCACCTGTGGCCGACGTTGGGGAAGAGGAGTCCCTTGTTGACGGCGATGTTGGCGGCGTCCTCGTCGGAGGAGGAGTCGGTGGAGCTCTCGTCGGAGTCCCACTCCCGGCAAACATGGGCATCGCCGCCCTTCTTCTTGTAGTACTTCTTCTTTTCCCTTCTTTTCCATTTCTTGTCGTCGCCCCTGTCACTTTCACTAGAAATAGGACATTTTGCAATAAAGTGACCGGGCTTACCACATTTGTAGCAAACCTTCTTGGAGCGGGGCTTGTAATCCTTCCCCCTCCTTTGCTTGAGGATTTGTCGAAAGCTTTTGATGATTAAAGCCATCTCCTCATTGTCGAGCTTTGAGGCATCGATGGGGAGCCTACTTGATGTAGACTCTTCCTTCTTCTCCTCCGTTGCCTTGAATGCGACGGGTTGTGCCTCGGGCGTGGAGGAGGCGCCTTGCTCGATGATTTTCTTTGAGCCTTTGATCATTATCTCAAAGCTCACAAACTTCCCTATAAATTCCTCGGGAGACATTAGCGTGTATCTAGGATCACCTCGAATTAATTGAACTTGCGTAGGGTTAAGAAAAACGAGGGATCTTAGAATAACCTTGACCATCTCATGGTCATCCCATTTGGTGCTCCCAAGGTTGCGCACTTGGTTCACCAAGGTCTTCAAGCGGTTGTACATGGCTTGCGGATCCTCCCCTTGGTGAAGCATGAAGCGACTGAGCTCCCCCTCGATCGTCTCCCGCTTGGTGATCTTGGTCACCTCGTCCCCTTCGTGCGCGGTCTTGAGCACATCCCAAATTTCCTTTACGCTCTTCAACCCTTGCACCTTATTATACTCCTCTCGACTTAGAGAGGCGAGGAGTATAGTAGTGGCTTGGGAGTTGAAGTGTTGAATTTGGGCTACTTCGTCCGAATCATAGTCCTCATCCCCTACGGATGGTACCTGTACACCAAACTCAACAACGTTCCAAATGCTAGTGTGGAGTGAGGTTAGATGATGCCTCATTTTGTCACTCCACATATTATAATCTTCACTGTCAAAAACCGGTGGTTTGCCTAGTGGAACAGAAAGTAAAGGAGTACGCTTTGAAATACGAGGGTAGCGTAGGGGAATCTTACTAAACTTCTTGCGCTCATGGCGCTTAGAAGTTATGGACGGCGCGTCGGAGCCGGAGGTGGATGGCGATGAAGAATCGGTTTCGTAGTAGACCACCTTTCTCATCTTCTTTTTCTTGTCGCCACTCTGATGCGACTTTTGTGAGGAGGATGCCTTATCCTTCCCCTTGTTGTGGGACTCTCCCGATGGAGCCTTCCCGTGGCTTGTAACGGGCTTGTCGCCGGTCACCATCTCCTTCTTGGCGTGATCTCCTGACATCACTTCGAGCGGTTAGGCTCTAATGAAGCACCGGGCTCTGATACCAATTGAAAGTCGCCTAGAGGGGGGGTGAATAGGGCGAATCTGAATTTTATAAACTTAAGCACAACTACAAGCCGGGTTAGCGTTAGAAATATAAGCGAGTCTAAGAGAGAGGGTGAAAAACAAATCACAAGCAAATATGGAGTGTGACACAAGGATTTGTTTTACCGAGGTTCGGTTCTTGCAAACCTACTCCCCGTTGAGGTGGTCACAAAGACCGGGTCTCTTTCAACTCTTTCCCTCTCTCAAACGGTCACTTAGACCGAGTGAGCTTCTCTTCTCAATCACACGGGACATTAAGTCCCCGCAAGGACCACCACACAATTGGTGTTTCTTGCCTTGGTTACAATTGAGTTGATCACAAGAAAGAATGAGAATGAAAAGAAGCAATCCAAGCGCAAGAGCTCAAATGAACACAAATGTCACTCTCTCTAGTCACTATTTGATTTGGAGTGATTCCGGACTTGGGTGGTTGTGTCTAGAATTGAATGCTATAGCTCTTGTAAGGTGTTGGAAGGTGGAAAACTTGGATGCAATGAATGGTGGGGTGGTTGGGGTATTTACAGCCCCAACCACCAAAAGCGGCCGTTGGGAGGCTGTTTGTCGCATGGCGCACCGGACAGTCCGGTGCGCCACCGGACACTGTCCGGTGCGCCAGCCACGTCACCCGACCGTTAGGGTTCGACCGTTGGAGCTTCTGTCTTCTGGGCCACCGGACAGTCCGATGGTGCACCGGACAGTCACTGTACACTATCCGGTGCGCCTTCTGGCGCTGCTCTGACTCTGGCGCGCACTGTAGCGCATTTAATGCGGTTGCAGACGACCGTTGGCGCTGAAGTAGCCGTTGCTCCGCTAGCACACCGGACAGTCCGGTGAATTTTAGCGGAGTGGCTCCCAGAATTTCCGAGACTGGCGAGTTCGGAGTTGGAGTTACCTGGTGCACCGGACACTGTCCGGTGGCACACCGGACAGTCCGGTGCGTCAGACCAGGGCTGCCTTCGGTTATCTTTTGCTCCCTTTGTTTAAACCCTTTCTTTTGACTTGTATTGGTTTATTGTGAACCTTTGGCACCTGTAACACTTATAATCTAGAGCAAACTAGTTAGTCCAATTATTTGTGTTGGGCAATTCAACCACCAAAATTAATTAGGAAAACGGTGTAAGCCTATTTCCCTTTCAGAGCACCGTCTTGGTGAGGCGAGAGAAGGTTGATCCAGCATTCTTGAGTCCCTCCGGCATCCTGATGAAGCAGTACGTGCCGAAGGGTGTGATAAAACTGGTACTAGCCTTGTCTTCCTCCTTCATATATATTTGGTGGTAGCCAGAGAAGCAGTCGAGGAGTGACAGGACTTCGCATCCGGCCGCACTATCGACTATCTTGTCGATCCGTGGCAGCGGGAAATTATCCTTGGGGTAGGCCTTGTTGAGGCTGGTGAAATCGATGCACATCCGCCACTTGCCGTTCTTCTTCTGCACCATGAGTATGTTGGATAGCCACGTAGGGTAGGCGACAGGCTCGATGAAATTGGCCTCCAGCAGGCGGTGTACTTCGGCTTTGGCGGCTTCTGTTTTTTCATCGGACATTTTGCGCAGCCGCTGCTTCTTTGGGCGCACCGAAGGGTCGATGCTCAGACTGTGCTCGATGACGGAGCGACTGACTCCGACCAGGTCAAGGGCAGACCAGTCGAAGACGTCTTTATTTCTAGAGAGACGGGAGATGAGTTTCTCCTCCTCTTGCGAAGTCAGGTCTTCGCTTATGATGACTGTCTGCTTGGGCGTTACCGGGTCAAGGGGAACTGTCTTCATTCCGTCGTTGCTTTGTAGCTGTGCCTTTTCATTTTCATTGGCGGATGGGCAGGTGGCCTTGGGGACTTCACGCTGCGCCATAAGGCAGTGTACGTTCCGTTGACCGGGAACGAAATCTCTTTCAATGTTACACGTAGTCTGCTGGTTCCCGTACACCGTTATTACGCCCCGCGGACCCGGAATTTTCATGCAATGGTATAATCCATGGATGGCCGCTTCAAATTTGTTGATAGACCCCCGACCCATTATGGCATTGTAAGGATAGACCATGTCAACGATGTCGAAGGTGACCTACTCGCTTCACGCATTGGGAGTGAAAAGGATGCAAACAAGGTTTAACTCGAGATGGCAATTGCTCCGTTCATCCGGCCTCTCAAGGGCATTGTACGGGGGTATTTATTGGTGCCCGAGCGCCCAACGTCCCGGAGTAAGGACGCTTATGCCCTCAGACACCTGGATTATCCCCAGAATATTCTCATAAAGGAGGGTTACAAACTGTCATTACAGAAAAGCTATTACAAATCAGGTTCGTAACACGCCTGTCCGTGCGGGGCCTGTTACGATGGGCTGAATCCCACGTGGGCCTCCAGGTAGGACCGAGGCCGTGGGATGAAAAGACTTCGTCGTAGGCCTTCGTCTTGCGGTGAAGAGGGCGAAGGGTGGGCCGCGCCAGTCATCTTGCCTCCATTGGTGCAGTGAGTTGACGAAGGCCTGGAGCGAAGGGTAGCGTCTTCGCCTTCGCCCCAACACTTATCTCCACAGATAGAACAACTTCCTATCCATACATAAGCTCAAAAGGAGAACCTTAGCAGCACGACGCTTAGATATTCTATGAGCCAACAAGGCCTCAGACAAAACTTTATGCCAATGCCTAGGGTGGCCAAATATTTTCTTCTAATGAGGTTAATCAATGTCCTATTACTTGACTCGGTCTAATTGCCCTGAGCATAATATGGAGATGAATTGAGCAACTTAATCCTATATGATTCAGCAAACTCATGAACCTCTTTTGACATGAAAGAAGTTCCCTAATTTATAGTCAAAGTTTGGGAGATGTCGAATCTATGAATAATATGCTCAGTTACAAACTCAATGACCTCCTTGTGAGTCATATTCTTTCATGCAATGGCTTTCATGCATACTTTACTCCCATATAGTCTAAGAGCTCTAAACCAAGCTTCATTATCAAAGATTGTTAGTGCAATAAGCTTTTAATCGGCTAGAAAAGTCGGTGGTGTTTGGCTGCAGTATTCCTAGAGAAAAGCCAACCGAACAGTTGTTTGGGCTACTGCTTGCTTGAGACATAACTACAATGTTTTCAGCTGACGGTGTTTGGCTGCTGTATTCCTAGAGAAAAGCCAACCTAACAGCTATTTGGGCTATTGCTTGCTTGAGACACAGCTACAGTGTTTTCAGCAGCTACAGCAGTGGGAAAAGCTAACTGGATAGCTTAGTCGATTGTGGAACCCACTGGTGAAACAAGCGTGATGTCAAACCCTTGTCCTTCGCTACAAACCGATTCATCAAAATATAGAGTACATGGAGTAATAATAATGTATGATACATCTAGCTCACAATAATCATTAATTCGATGTTCTATAATGAAATCAACTATGACATGACTTTTCATAAACTTTAAAGACTCATAGGCCAAATCATCTTCTATAAGTGCATAAGCCCATTTGACGATCCTACCGCTCATAATCGGGTTTTTGCAACATGAATTTAATTACATTGGTTTGACAAGTAACAATACAAGAGCTAAACAATATAAAATATCTAAGCTTGGTGCATGCGCAAAACAAGCATAAACATATTTTTTCAATAATATACCTCATTTCAACATCCTCCAGTCGACAACTCAAATAAGCTATAATATGCTCATTCCCTTTAGTCTCCTGAGTCAAAACAACTCCAATGACATTGTCTTTGGCTACTACATATAACTTGAAAGGAAACTCGCTTTATGGTGCCTTAAGCACCAGAACCAAAGAAAAGTACTTCTTAATTATGTCAAAAGAACGATGTTGTTCTTCCCCTAAGTGAAATCGACATTATTCATAATATGAAGGATATGAGTGAAAGCGTCAACTTTCCTAGCAAGTTTAGAAATAAACCTTCATAGATAATTTACTTTATTGAGAAACTTTTGCATCTCCAGCTCACAAGAAGGAACACCCAGGTTCCGAATGGCTATGATTTGGTCAGGATCTACTTCTATGTCATGTTCATGGATTATGAACCCTATGAACTTTCTAGCCATCACCCCAAAAACACATTTGTGTGGGTTCATTTTCAAACCATATTGACACATGTTCTCAAATGATCGTCACAAATCGGCTAAATGAGAGTCGAACTCAACTGATTTGACTACTATGTCATCGATTTAGACCTCAACAATGTTCCATAATAACTCCTAAAAAATCAAATTCATCGCCCTTTGATAAGTTGCACCCGCATTCTTTAGCCCAAAGTCATAACAACCCACTCAAATAAACTAATAAAGCCAGGACACACAATAGTCGTTTTGGACATATCTTCCTCGGCCATGGAGATTTGATTGTATCCGACATTACCATAAAGAAAGCTAATAAATCTATTACCAGAAGCATTATTAATTAAGATGTCGACTGCAAGCATAGAGTACTCAACTTTAGGAGTCACTTCTATTTAAATTTCGAAAATCAATACATACCCTGAGTTTGTCAGAGTCCTCCTTTTCCACTGGCACAATATTCGAGACCCAGTCACATACCTGCAAGGCCTGATAAAACCAGCTTTCAAGAGTCTATTAATTTTGTCTTTAATCCTTGGGCATAAATCTGGATGAAATGGTCTTGAATGGATGAAACCTAGGCTTAATTGGTAACTGATGTTCAACTAATTCTTGGCTTTTAATGATGATTTTTCTCGTTATTTTGGTTGTTCTCGACGTGCTGTGGTAGGATCTTCCTCTTAGATTTGAAAGTGTCATATGTGAAAGGGAAATGGCCTTAACCATTTTCTCTAAATTAATGTTGGTGCTTGATGATCATCACAACCTTATGGACTAACTAGTTTGCCTAGTTGATTGTTTCACAAGTGTATAAGTCTATTCATCTCAATTCTAAGTCGACTGTCTAGAATAACATATATTATTCTGGACATGAGAGCTTTTTAGAGAAATCACATATGCGCGGATCATCTATGCCCTTCCAGCAGACCGTCCACGACACCTCGATGCATCTCGAAGAGGAACTACGTTGAAAACCACATTTCTACAACTAACTATCCGAAGGAGAGAAGAGCATCATTCGTGACCAAGCTCGAACCATCCAGCACCTAGACGCAGACCATTTGCACATTAAAAACTAGAAAACCCCGAAGGTGCCGGGTTCGGTAAAATTCATTTTTAGCATCCTCGCGGACCGTCTAGGATGCATGGCCGGACTGTCCGCGACTATTTTATCTAACATCTGACGACACATTTAATGCGCTTATAGCCATTACTGCTGACCGATGCGATTTCAGTTGTTGATGTGCAGGGGTGGACCGTCCGGGTCAGAAACGCGGACCATCTGCGTGTGACAAAAAGTTGGCAACAGTTAGGAAGTGTTGGAGTCTATAAATACAACCACATCCACCTCTATTCAATCCATCGAATCATTCCTCTCATCTACATTCAATACACGAGCAAGCACATCACTCCAAGACATATTTAAACCTCCAAAGCTCCTCCAAGTGTCATAATTGTGACTAGTGATCATTAGTGATTAGTGCCTTGGAAAGTTTAGAGCGAGTGTGATCTTGTGTTTTTCTTGTTGCTCTTGTTGCTTAGCTTTCTTGATCCTGCTTTCTTCATCGCCTTCTAAACTCTCAAGTGACTTGTAAAGCTAGCAAGAGACATCTAATTGTGTGGGATCTAAGTGACCCTCGACATTAAGGAGAAGCACTCAACTAGTCTAAGTAGCCGTTTGAGAGAGGGAAAGCATTGAAAAAGATCCGGCCTACGTGGTGTCCTCAACATAGAGTAGGTTCTTTGGAACTAAACCTCGGAAAACAAATCGCCTATGTCTTTGTGTTAATCTTGTATTGTGATTCGATTCTTCCTCTTTCCTCTCTCTAAGTTCTCTTGCTTGCAATCATTTTGAGTTAGCTCCAAAAGTTATCCATTGATTGAGCAACTCGTGGCAAGGAGAACTATCTTTCGCACATCGATTTCATTTATATTCGTTCTAACGCTAACCTCTGGTGAAGTTCATGTTCAAAGTTAATAATTTTTAGGTTTAGCATATCCACCCCTCTAGGCGAATTTGAATTGGTATCAGAGCATGACACTTCATTAGAGTCTAACAACTCAAAATGATGTCTGGTGAACTCGCCAAAAAGGAGTTAACCACCAGGGAAAAGTTTGGGTCTTCAAGAAGGAAGCATGAAGGCAAGACTTCATCAAAGGAGGTCAAGATATCCGACGACAAGCACAAGGAGGAGAACGAAGAATCCACCGACTCCATCAAGTCGCATAAGGAGAAAGGAGACAAGAAGAAAAAGAAGATGAAGAAGGTGGTATACTACGAGACCGACTCATCCAGGCCCTCAACCTCTGACGCTGAGTCAACATCTTCAAAGCGCCAAGAGCACAAGAAGTATAGTAAGATTCCTCTTCGCTATCCTTGCATTCCTAAACATGCTCCTTTACTTTTTGTTCCCTTAGGAAAACCACCACATTTTGATGGTGAAGACTATTCTATGTGGAGTGATAAAATGAGGCACCATCTAACCTCACTCCACGAAAGCATTTGGGATATTGTTGAGTTTGGAGCGCAGGCACCATCAGTAGGCGATGGGGACTACGACTTCGATGAGGCCACCCAAGTGAGGCACTTCAACTCCCAACCACCACCATACTCCTTGCTTCCTTGTGTAGGGAGCAGTATAACAAGGTCAAAGAAATTTGGGACGTCCTCAAGACGGCACACGAAGGGGACAAGGTCACCAAGATCACCAGGCGGGAAACAATTGAGGGTGAACTTGGTCGGTTCGTCCTCAACAAAGGTGAAGAGCCACAAGACATGTACAAATGGCTCAAGACCATGGTGAACAAAGTCCGCAACCTCAGGAGCACTAAGTGGGATGACCATAAAATGGTCAAGGTTACTCTAAGATCTCTTGTTTTTTATAATCCCACTCAAGTGCAATTAATCCGTGAGTCCTATGTACGAGCAAATGTCTTTCGAGGAGGTGATTGGCAAGTTTATGAGCTTTGAACTTATGGTCAAAGGCTCCAAACACATTGTCAACTTGGAGCCATGAAAGAAAAGGGAAGAAAAGAAGGAGCCCACGTCAACCGAAAGGCTCCCAATTGATGCCTCCCACTATACCATGACATAAAATTAGCGACAAACATTTGTCGGTAAAAATAGGCTTTTGGTGACAACGAGTCTGTTGCAACATAATACCATCACAGCATCCGTCGGTATTTAGTATTTTGGTGTCAAACAAACTGTCGGCAAAAATGTCGAGCTATTGTGATAGACTATCTGTCGGTATAAATGATTATTCGTGACACAACATCTGTCGGAAACAAACTGTTAGGACTTAATTAAAAAAAGACCAACATGTCATCCTCCTGCGCTAGCCGACCGGGTACCCGTACGCAAAAAATACCGTCGTTGCTGAGCCACAGCCTTACCCTAGACTCGATCCGCCGCCGCCAAGCGAGGCTGTCGTCCGGCTTGCGCAACCGTCGTCCTACGCCCCGGCCCTGTGGCCTCTGTCGATCGGTCGGCGCTCCCTCACCCGCGCGCGGTCGCGCCCGGCCTCCGTTGCCCTCCGTCGATCAGCGGCCGCCATCCTGCTGCGGCCAGTCCACCATTGCCTCACGCCCTTCTTCCTATTCATACACCTCCGCCGCGCGAATCTCCCTGTGGCGACCCGAAAGCCAAGGTTGGTTCTTGTCATGTTTATGGTTCTTCTCTCACTGCCCAATAGTCTAATATGCATTTGCCTATTTTGTGAATGAAAATTGCAGTACGAACTATTTGTTTCATCCCTGAAATTTGTAGAATGAAAATTGCAGTACCAAGGTTGGATCCAAGCTTGACAACAAGGAGATGGCTTTTAGCATTAAGAGCTTCCGACAGATCCTCAAGCAAAGAAAAGGAAAGGAGTACAATCCCTGCTCCAAGAGGGTTTGCTACCGGTGTGGTAAGTCTAGTCATTATATTGCTAAATGTCCATATGCAAGTGATAGTGACAGGGACGACAACAAGAAGGGGAACAAGAAGATGGAGAAGTAGTACTACCACAAGAAGAAGGGTGGCGAGGAACACATGGAAAAGGAGTGAGACTCCCACGAGAGCTCCACTGACTCCTCCTCCGATGAGGACGTCACCAACATCGTCATCAACAAGGGTCTCCTCTTCCCCAACATCAGCAATAAGTGTACCATTCTAAGGAAGGCAAAAAGAAGAAGGTATACTCTAGAGACACCCCAAATATATTACTTCCGATGATGAGGGTAGCTCTAGTGAAAAGGATGATGATTTGTTTTCTCTCTTTGCAAACCTCACCATCGAGAAAAAGGAGAAAATCAATGAATTGATAAAATCCCTTAACAAGAAGGATGATGTCTTGGAATGCCAAGAAGATTTACTCGTTAAGGAAAACAACAAATTTGTTAAACCAAAAGATGCTTTTGCTCTTGAAGTTGAAAAATGCAAAAACATGACCAATGAGCAAAAAACTTGCAATGATTCAATTTCTTGTCTTAAATCAGATAAGAATTTGATTGCTAAGATAGAGGAATTGAATGCTTGTCTTGTCCCTACATCTACCATTGAGCATGTTACCATTTGCACTAGATGTAGAGATGTTGATGTTAATCCTATGAATGATCATATTGCTTTGATTAAAGAACAAAATGATCACACAGTTGAATTCTAAAATTACCGAGGATGAGATTGAATGAGAAATTTAAATTTGCTCATAGTATGCTTTACAATGGGAGACACATAGGCAATAAGGATGGTATTGGGTTCCAACCTAGGAGCCAAAACAACATCAAACTCAATGCCCATGGAAACAAAATTCTAACTTTGATAAGGGCAAGGCTCCCATGATAAAAGACAGAGAAGGCTGCATTTTATATACTAAGAACTATCCTGAGCATAAGATTAGAAGAATTCATGCTAAGAAATCTCATTCTGTTGTTCATCATGCTTATAGTTACAATAATGAGGCTTCTTTGGGCATTCGTGCCAAAATAAGTTGTAATAACTCTATTTCACTCCGATCTACTTTATTTTATGTGAAATATTGTATCACGCGATGTAGCGAATGCTAATTTATTACGATCTTTGTTGTGAAGGAAAAGTTTGAGATCCATCGTGATATTATTAGACCTCTGGGTTTATATGGGTCCAAGTGTGCTAAATCGGCCGCACAACCGATTTTCGTACTTGGTCTCTTTTAAATCTGGTCGAGTTGCCGCACCATGCTACCCGACGGGCTCGAACCCCTAAACGAGCCCGGCGCAGGATGGACCTAACCATGCCCGACCAACTTAGTAAGCACGACCTGAGAATAGGACCATGCCGGCATAAGCCTACCTTAATTTCGTATCTGCTTGTGTACACGATTAGGCTGGATATCGAGCGAGCTCAGCTTGGCTCGTCCGAGTTCGAGCTGGCTCGTGAAGCTAATGAGCTGGCTCGACTCGACTCGACTCGTTAAGCTAACGAGCCACATAGTCAGCTCGGATCGGCTCGCTTCGTTTAGCTCGCGAGCTAGAGCAAAAAAACATTATGTATATAATAATCAATTTATAGTTGATTCCAAACTAATTTAACAATAAAAAATAGTAATTGTACTCATAGTTTCACAGACCACATCAATGTAACACCAAATTAACACAACACATCAATTCACAATTCACACACATGTTCATCAGTTTAACCCACATTTATTTTCACATATACCAATTTAACACATAGACACCGTTCATCAATCATTAGTTTAACTCATAGGCCATAGGCACCACACATACATATAACATGTACATAAATTGTTACGCAAATAATATACATATAATTTTGTTTTGCTGAAATGTGATAGCTCGTTTAGCTCGTGAGCTGGCTTGTTAGCAAACTGAGGTGGCTCGTTAATGAACCGAGCTAGGATGTCAGCTCAGTTCGTGAAAAAAATTAAACAAGTCAATCCGAGCAGAGCTGAGCTGACCACAAATCGAGCGAGTCGACGAGCCACGAGCATTTCGTCCAGTCCCACGTTGAGCAGGACGGTGGTCTGTCAGCTAGCTATTTTCCGGTTCACCCACCCTGCCCGTTGAAGAGTTTGTCTGACAATGTACGTACGACACTACAGTAAGAGAAGCCTTTTTCGGCGGCCATGACCCGCCGAAAATAAGTTATTTTCGGTGGCTTAAGGTTATTTTCGATGGTTCATGGCCGCCAAAAAACCCAAAATAAGCTCTTATTTTCGGCTACCAGTCCCAGACCGCCGAAAATAGCTTATTTCCTATGGCTGCCACGGTGGGCGCAGAAAATAAGAGATAACACCCCCAAAAATAATACCCGCCAAAAGCTAAATAGTTTATTATCGGCGGCATGTGTCCTGGCCGATGAAAATAAGTATTTTCAGAGCAAAAAATTAGAAAAAAGTAAAATTAACAGAATTTTCAACAATAATTTCAGCAATAGCACAAACATATATTACACCAACACAAATCCATCACAGATATAATAATTCGTCCATAAAATTACCACGAATATCACAATTCATCCACACAAGTATCACAATATATGCACCACAAATATCACATCCATCACAAAATACCACATACATAATAATACATCACAATTCATATCAAATCCATCACAAGGCGTCAAATTCACCACAAGAGTCAATTGATCACAAATAGGAGTCGTTTGAGTTGTGGCCACTACCTCCGGAAGCGAAGAAATTGTTGATAAAGTCGTTTGTCTGGTTTGGAGTCTGAAAGAAAGAACATTAATAACTATAGTTCTAACTTGACCACTATTCAAATGAATTGTTTGTCAAACAAACTTCTTATGTAGTAGCCCTCCCCTCCAAAAGCTCCTCCTGGTACTGGTATCATAGGTGGTGGTGTGTTGTGATCCATAACCCTCAATCCCTACAAAATCAAGTTAAGTCAAGATTTGAAAGGTTAATACAAACGATAAGTCTAAACTAAATTGAATTTGATCGACACACCGGAGCTAGTTCATAGTAAGTTCTTGATCATAATACATTTGAGTAGAGATACTTATCGACACATGTGAGGTGGATGTGTTGGAGCATGTAATTCCCACTGAGGCATCGGCGACTGAAATTGAGGGAAAACAAGTGGTTGATGTTGTGCCTGCTCTGGAAACCAAGACTATTGCAAATACATTATATTAGTTATAGGACAAATATACGACGTGTTGAGGATAAATAAGACACTCACGTTCATTACTTGTTACGTCTGTGCGTTGTAAGCAGCCATGTACTCTGATTATTGTTGGACGAATGTCATTTGCTGCTGTCATAGATCTTCACGAAACCTTTATTGCTGCTCCTTCATAGCCTTCTCCATGCTCGAGCGTTGACTACTGCCGCTACCACAACCCGCCTAGGACAAAGAGCCGCCACGAGACCGCAACTCCGTCGAATCAATCATACTGGTAAACATAGAATACCTTAAAAACAAGAAAATTAGTTATTCGGTCATAGTTTCAATCTTATTGAAAAAATTTTACAAGTTCATATCGTCCATGGGCCATTCCTCCAATATAATGCACAACTTCAGCGTTGATGGTAGGTGCTCCTTGCCAATCATAGTCTTCTCTATACTTCCTAACCATCTCTTGCCTGTAATACTCCTGCAATACAATATGAAGGTTCGCCACACATGTAACATATAACTATATGGCAAGAACACATTAATCCTAACAACTACTAACCAGACACTCAATGGCTGCCTAACTACATAGTTCATTGGGATTTCACTTTTTTCGCTCTATGCCCTCGCCTACAAACATCGATTGGGCTCGAGTACAACTACAGTTTGAGCCTCCTGCAAATGTATGAGTTTAAACCAATTCCATTTCTAAGTAATATATAATACTACATACTTACCATTCACTTTGCCAACCGAATGTGTTCATCGGCCCCATAGGTATGGTTGACTACGACCTCGTCATCGTCCCTGCCCTGCTGATGGCAGTGCCTATGTCGATTCTTGTTTGACTTCTAAATCCACTGTGGCGAAGCCCTTATCTTACACAAAGCCCAATAAGTCTATGGTCGGTGTTCTATTCATGGAAGAGTTACCTGTATCTAAGCGTTAGCACAAAATTACATTCACATCTAAATAAGCTGCTAGATTAGATTTTTACCTCCATGTACTGGTCCACAGTCAAGTAGACATCCAAATATTATCAAAAGTTGTTGATAGAATGTCCTCGATGCTTCATGTACGCGTTCACAACCTGTATACGAGCATTGAAAAATGCATCCTTGCACACCTTCTTCGTATTTTTCTCTAATACTCGGTCTGCATGCTCCTGAGCCTCAGGTTCCACACGATAGCGCCTCTGTCCAACATAAAAAATAAAGTTATTATCAAACAAATCATAAAATGTTAGTATCAAACAATACTCTTACCCAAAAGTTGTGCTTGACGACGCCCTGAGCTGTTCCATATGTAGCATGTGGAGCTAGTGCGAAATGCGACCAGCTATTACAAGGAACCACCACACCTTTCGAGTTGGTCACAATTCCAGTATTATGTAGACGACATAGGTTACCTAAGACTTGATTAACCTGTCTATGGTGACCTCGGCCGTTAAAAGACGTGTCATCCCATTGGCTGCATGACAGAAAACAAGAAATTCATGTCTTAAATACAATGTACAGTAAAAATGAAATATGTAAGAACATAAATGGCCAAATGAGAGTACCTATCACCAACTGGGATGATCAGTACCCGAGCTTCTTATGTGCAACATGAGCAAGACAGAAGGTGTGTATGAGGGCTTTAGCAACATTACTTTCTTGATGAATGACATCAGTGTTGTGCACAAGAGTCAATGACAACATATAAGGGAGCTCCCACAGACTACATATATGTGTCCAATTGTGGTCCAATCTGAATCCTTGGTACTTGTCCCTTTTCATTTAGGGCAAGGTTGTTCAGTTGAGCATAAATTTCTGCTGCGTTCAGACGTTTTGGCGATCCTTTCATGACCACGATGTTCTTTATAAAGGTTTTCTTATCACTCCTAAAGGGGTATTTCCTAGGCAACCAACGTCGATGACAATCAAAGTAAGTGATCTTTCCACCATGAGTAAGACAGAAGCAATCTGTATCTGAACCACATATGGACATGTTAATCTACTATGTGTACTCCAACCGACAAAATAGCATACGCCATGAAGTCATGCACTGGCCACAAATACGTGACTCAAAGTTTAAATATCTGTTTTTAAAAACATCGTATGCTTCAACTCCTTTCCAAAGCTCCTTCAACTCTTCAATCAAGGGTTTTAACATGACATTGAGTTTCTTTTTAGGATGGTTCGGGCCAGGTATGATCAAGAAAAGAAATATAAATTCATACTTCATAAAAAGAGAAGGTGGAAGGTTGTATGGAATAACAAAGACAGGCCAACATGAGTATGATGATGTCATTTGACCAAAAGGTGTGAAGCCATCGGTCGCGAGGCCAATTCGAACATTCCTCGGTTCAGCAGCAACGTCTGGATCAAATGTGTCGAGAGCCTTCCAAGCATCCCCATCTGAAGGGTGCACCATTAGCTCATCGTTCTCACACACACCTTCTTTATGTCATTGCATGTGCATGGTGGTTTTTTCAAAGAAACAATCGTTTCACTCAAGGAGTTAGTGGCAAGTAGTGAAGCTGCTTATGTGCAACATCTATTATCACCTTGTCACCCTCATCATTAACAACTTCCACAAATCTAGATTGACCATATTTTGGACATTTTTTCTCTCATGCATGCTCCTTCTTGAAGAGCATACAATTATTTTTGCACACATCAATCTTTTCATAATCCATACTGATACCTTTGATAATTGTCGTTGAATGGTACATGTCTTTAGACAACTTATTGGGCTTTGGCAACACATCCTCGAATAACTTTAAAATTTTATTGTAACAGTTGTCCGAGAAAAAGTACTTGGACTTAATGGCCATGGCCGTGTCACAAAAGCAAACATACTCACATCTATGTGTTCATGCAACGACTCTTTAGAGTCTTTTAGTAGCTTAAAAGATCTCGAAATCTCTGGTGTGGGAGGATCCTCGAAGCTTAGTTTTAACTCTGGACGTAATGAATCTATCATCTCGTGCATCACATCATCGCTAGCCCAATCATTGTTCTCCTCCTGTTCTACATTCAGGTTGGGTACTACCTCACCATGATGTTCCCACACCTCATATCCGGGCATAAATCCAAACTGATAGAGATCTAAGCTAACTCTTTCCTTATTAAGGAATATATTGTTTTTGTGTCGCGTACAATGGCATCTAACATTGCCGGTTAATGACAAGTAGAAAGAATGGTCCACAAAATCTTTGGTCTTGGTTACCCGCTCATCAGAATGACATTCGTTCATACTCCAACCATTGTACATCCATGCACGATCTTTAGCCATGCCTCATCATTCAAATTCCTCAAGGGCATCAGTCCTACATCTATAGACAAGGATAGGTCCTAAACCCACCTAAAAAAGTAAAGTACCAAGAAATAATGTAACATACTTATAAACAATAATGCACCTTAACATAAAAGTCAAGTAAAAAAATCTTAAACCACTAAATAGAAAATCATATGCTATTAATCGAATCAAACTAAGTAATAAGACATATCAACATTATATTACTTAATGGAATCAAATAATAATTGAACACATCGTTGTCTGAATGTGTAATTAATTGTGTTTTAAATGCATGAACAAATAACTAATCATAAGTAATAAAAATGGTATAATCAAACATTAAATAAACTGCTAATCACTATCAAACATTAAATAAATTATTGATCACTATTTTCGACGGCTAACGAAAAACGATGCCGAAAATAAACAATAAAATATGCAAAAGAAAAAAATTAATCTCACGTGCGGTTGACGGCACGGTGAGCCGAAGCGAGCGGTGGCACGACTTGTCGGGATCGGGAGGCAGCACCACGAGCTGGCAGCGCGTGAGCGCGGTGAGCTAGGGGCGGTGGTGGCAGGGCGGCGAACTGAGGGCGGGGGCGGCGGCTCGGCTATCTTGGGGCGGGAGAGAGGAGGGAGGGAGAAGGACAGAGAGAAGAAATGTATGGGTTGCAGGTTAAAATCCGTTAATTTTCGGCGGCTGGAACGCATTACACCGAAAATAACGGCCACGGAACTTAGCCGCTGAAAATATCCTTATTTTCAGCGGCCACTCACAGCCGCTGAAAGTAAGGTACTATTTTTTGCAGACAGGGTTCGACCACCGAAAATTACCCTGACCGTCGAAAATGGTGTGTAGTGCTGTTGTGCGAGTGCATGGAATAAAGAAGTGTCAACCATGATGCCCAGGACCCACACTACCCATATGCTAGGGAACATTTGGCCAATGACAACTCTCTCTCAGACCAGGCCGGCTTCAAAGCACGAATAATAATAGGTCGTGCCTGGGATAGCCTGTGATATCCTGGTGGATGGTGATATCTTGGCCCAAAGCTTAATAGAATTAATAGTGTACTCATACCAATAAAGTGCATCTTCTTTTTTGGATGCCTATCTCAAAAGAACCTCCAAGTTAAGCATGCTTGGCTTGGTGCAATTTGGATGGGTGACTGACTGGGAAGTTTTTTCAGGTGCGCATGAGTGAGGACAAAGTGCGCGAAAAAGACTTGTATTGGTTTGTGGGGACAATATATGATACTAAAGAGCTGCCAGGAGTAACTACCGCCAATCCGAGAGTGAACGAGGTGTTACAAGTGGTATCAGAGCCAACCCTCGCAGTTTCACGGGCGTATGTGGGTTAGGGGTTCGGGTATATGGCGTATGAAGCATGTGGGCCCGGAGTGGTCACATCGCATGGCATATGATAGCACTAGAAACACAGACGCGACTAAGAGGGGAGGTTCCTGGATTAGGGTTGACCGATGAGGACATCAGTCTTCTAAGGAGGGTGGATTGTGATATCCTAGGCCTGTTGGATGGTGATATCTTGGCCCAAGGCTTAATATAATTAATAGTGTATTTATAGAAATAAGGTGTATCTTCTTTTTTGGAAGCCTATTTCGAAAGGACCTCCAAGTTAAGCATGATTGGCTTGGAGCAATTTGGGATGGGTGACCGACCAGGAAGTTTTCTTGAGTGTTACATAGCCCAACGGGCCTAAACTTATGTCGAGCATGACACGCTGCCCATGTCGAGCTAGGCCCGGGCCCACAACTATCCGTGCCAAGCCAGGCTAGCGTTGGGCCTAAAAAGGCGCTTCATGCCGGGCTCACGGGCTACGTACTTCTTGGACATGTATAAGTGTAGTGGATGATCAAAACCGGTGTCTTCACTTTCAACTGCATTTCTGCATATGCTACACCTAGTTGAAATGTTTGAATTAACAATGCTTACAACCTCTCGCACTCACATGTTTTTGAATGAAACTTGTGTCACGCTGCAAACTTTGATAAATTGATCAAATACAAGTTTAGTTCTAGTCTTGGCATGATCAGTGGCCGTTGTATGGGGTAGTTCACCTTGTATACCTTTTACTAACACTTTGTTGTTTTCCTACTTACAAATGTTCAATGTTGTTTTAGTGGTGAACACCTTTTTTACATGTTTAAAATTGATTCAAATGCTTGGACTTTACGTATTTTGTGCATATGACCAGTTTGAACATCTGCTAGCACATGCATATATTACTACACACATCGCACAACACCACTTGGAGTATTTTTACATTTTTGTTGCTATACTTCTAAAGCTCTTGTATTTTCTGCGCCTTTTTGCTCTCATGCATATCCCAAGGGGGGAATTCCTTTTGAGGGTGAGTTGTTGTTTTTGTGCATCTGCGCGATGCTTGCTGAGTGTATTTATCAACAAGGGGGAGAATTATATACACACAAATATTATTGATGATCCATTTTTTGGAAGGCCTTGAATATATCTCTAGGGAGGAGTTGGTTCTATCAAGGGAGATTTTAGGAGATGTCTTGCTAGTTGTGTTGAGACATCTGCCTCTTTCTAGAGTGACTACCTTTGCTTTCAGCTTTATTGGTGTCTTTTGCCCTAATTTGGCTCTGATCTCTAGCTAGTGGTGTCAAACCTATTTTCCGACTCTTCTTGAGGGCTAGCCAAACTTTGTTTGGTTGTGTTGAGTTGTTGCCCATATCTTTGGGGGACCAAGCTTTGCTCACTTTTGGTGACTTGGATTTGGCCTTTGTTTGGCCTTTTGTCATTTGAGTGAGTTCTTTCTTCTTCCTTCCTTCTTTTCTTCTACACTTTGTGTTTGTGAGGTGGTGTTGACAATGCACTCATCAAGGGGGAGATTGTGAACATAAGGTTGATATGTGTCCTTGTGGTTCGTTTTATGATGAGTGATTGCCAATAAGTGTAGTGTCTTAGGTTGAGTCGGGTGGACTAACTAGGGCGGGGGCAACATTTGCTATTGGTTTGTGGTGCGTTGTGTGGAGTCTGGAGATGGTGGTCGACATCGAAGGTTAATGTCATGTGGATTCATACCAAAAAACTGGGAGCAGCAAAGGACAAGCGCTGAGTCTTGACCGAGGAACTAGAGAAGTCGAGTGACTAGCCATAGTGGCTGACACCTGGGGGCACTGACAGGAGCAAGGACATACCAGTGCAGATCGTGTGTAACACCCTCATTTTTTTAGGCATCAAAATTTTTCCAAATTTAGTTTATTTTGTTAAGGTTCAAGTGATTTAGGATCACGAAACAACAATATTAAGTTGTTTCCCATTTTATTAATAAGTCAACTAGAATAAATCTTAAGGTCTACATATTTTATTACATTTCATGCTGGTGCATACTCTTTTATGATTGTTTGAGTGCTTTAATCTCTAGTTAATTTACTTTGGTCTCAACTCCAAAGATAAATCCCTAAACCTATTTTTTCTCACGTGCATGGCATGGAGGTATTTGTTTTCTTTTTCCTTGCATGTGGTGTATATGCATGCGATGGTGGTTGGAGTCTTCAGTTTTCTCGCAAGCGTGACCAGCCTCTTTGCAATGCATGGTTTCCAAGAGTGGAGTCTCGATATCGTCTCATCCATATAGGCATGCGGTAGCTCAGCAGTCAACACCCATGATCGTCAAGAATTGGAACCGCCCTTTTGCCCCTTGCTCACGCAGCAACCGCGCCCCTGGTCGTGGCTTGCATGTGCTGCATGCCTTGCCCAGCTGGCCCACCAGTCGCCCCCTCTCCCTCCTCAACCAGGACGTGCACACGATGCCTTGGTGCTGCCCCTGCATTCTCTCCTTGCGCGTAACCTCTCTCCCTCTCTCCTCGTGACCGCTGCACCAGGAGCCTCGCCACTGCCCTCTCTGCCAGCCAGCGTGGTCAGCGCGCAGGCGCGGCGCAGCGCCTCGGTGCCAAGGCGTGAGCACGGCAGATTGGCCCCAGCGCGGTGGCGCGGTGGCTCGGCGCGGCAGCCTTTGCGGGTTGCCCCGGCGCGGCCAGCGCGGCCTGCGCAACCTCATTGGGGTTGCCTCGCTGCACATCCGCCTCTCCACCGTTCGCCGGGCATCGCTCCTGCTCCGGCCATCTTCGTCACCACCGGCGAGCCCCTATGCTGCCCTGTCCGTCCCACGCCGTCGTTGGGCACGTGCCTCGCCGCGAGCTCATCTAGCCATCCGTCGTCGTTGCGAGGTGAGCATCGTCTACACGTTAGTTACCTTGTTTCACCATGTCGCACGTCTAAATAATTAATTATATTTTTGTCTAACTAACGTTAATTAATTAGACTTTTCAATTAAACTAATTTATAAGTAGTTAACTTGCGCTTTATAAATACTAGTCGACATAATTAATAGTAACTCAAATATTTGCTCTAATATTCATTTGATATAAATGCGACGATTATTTAGTTTTATCGCGTTGTCGCGCGTACCGCTCATGCTATCCGCACGTGTCGTTGTTGCGGTTCGCGTGCGCCTTCTCCGTCCATTCACGATGTTTCGTGTGTGTCGCACGCGTGATCTGCGCACATTAGTTAATCGTTTCTCTATAATCGTTTATGCTTAGTAATTAGTCCTTGTTTAATCATTGACTAATTGATAGTTCAATTTATCTGAAATATCTTACGCAAATAATTTATATTAACTAAAATCAACTTAGAAGTATGGTTTTGCGCATTTAATCATAACCTAGCGGTATTCGTATGTCGTGTCGCGTTTAGCCGCGAATTGTTAATTGTTCAATACGTTATGCGTCGCAAACCCATTTCTATTCGCTTCAGTCGCGTCAACTCTGTAGCAACGTCGATTTTGTAGTAGTAATGTTATCTAGTCATGTCACAAGTTTAATTGATTAATTAATTATCTACAATCTCAGTATTCTATAGTTATTCGAAGACGACCTTCTAATTAAAACTAGGTTGTAGTTTTTAACTCGGGCTTTTATAAATATAAATGTTAATTAACTTAATTAATACCAGCTTAAATACTTTTAATTAATTATATGTTTGTTGTTGTTCGTGCATGGCATCGTTGGCGTGTCATCGTGTTGTTCGCGCGCATAGTCGCGTTGTTTCACGCGCGTCGCGTGCTGTTGTGCGCATTATCGCGCGTGTCGTTAGCACATGTTCTCGCGCGCTATTCGCATCTTTCTCGCGTTGTCGCGCGCGTTATTAAATTGTTTTCGCTTATGATCATTATATTAATTAATCACCTGTGTAGTGTAACTATTAGAATATCAAAATAATTAAAACTAAGCAGTTGCGTTAATTTATATTTTATAAATGCCTGCTAATATGATCATGCTGAAACTAAGGATTATAGTTAATACCCACTTAGCATAAAAGCGATATCATTAGCGATTCTTGTGTGTCATGCATTTTCAAGATTTACTGCTTAAATGTAGCAAGTCCTATGCAATGTTTATAAACATAATATGATTACTTTTAAAGTTGTAATTAGTATTTAACATGGCCAATATTAGCTTAACTATTTTTTATTTATTTAATATTTGTTTAGTATAAATGTATCCCCTGTTTAGTTTTTCTCGCCTGTCGCGCGTTCTATTCCGCAGCGGTGGCGTGCTGCTTCGCTCGTCGTTCGCATGCTGTTTCGCACGCATCGTCACACGTTGTGTGCGCGTGCCACGCGTGCGGATCATGCGCATCGCCGCGCGTCGTTCGCGTGCTAAGTCGCGTGTGGTTGTGTATCGTTCGTGCATTATTTTTGCACGTCGCTCATATTAATTAAATTACATGATTAACTGTCAACCACTAAGATAGTAAGTTGGTCAAAACAAAGTAGTAGTCTTGATTTACATCTAATAAAGGTTAATTAATATAACTATATCGAATTAAGTATTCTAATTAATACTTGTTTAGTGTAAACGTGCTAACTTCTTGATCGTAGCTCCGACTATCGCGTTTCCTTTCCTCGCGTGACCGTAGTAGGGAGCTCTATTTCGTATTGCACGTTTTTATAATATTTTCCTTTGTATGGTGTAATATTCTTATTCATATATGTTTGTTTGCTTGTACCTCTTTGTCTTCGCTTCGCGTTGCGATTATAGCGTCGTTTCCGAGCTTCGGTGAATCGATAGTCAAGCTTCGATAACCAAGTGATTAGGCTTTTCGAGTTCCACAAGATTGAAGACCCTGAGCATATATTTGGTGAAGGCAAGTGTCCTTAGACCTATCATGTCCTATTTACTTTATAATTCATTGTCCCGCACTACATTACTGAAACCTAAGGATTGACTAGTCTGTATCTACTTATCCTTCTTTACCTTTTAGGTTATCATGGTTAGCTTTATGTTATTGCTTTACTTTAATCAATGAACATGATGTGAATATTATGATACGATGATGTTATCCCGATGATGATTTTGTGATACTTTAGAGGGCTCAGGCTCTTTCTTGAGTACCTCTCTGTAAGGACCTGTTTGGGGAGTGATAACCCGGGATAACAGTGCAACCATGAGGGTGGAATGGGACGCCCTTAGCTAATTAATTAGAGGAACCAGAGGAGTAGTTGGCTTCGCCGTAGGGCCGTAAATGGGGTCCGGGCACAGTACTTGCTCTGCCGAGGCTGGTTGCAGAGGCTCTTGATTTGGTTTTGTTAGTCACCCTTCCTTTGGGAAGATGTACCATGTTTATCAAACTGGAGAAACCTAACGGGTGGCTATGACCTCTCGAAAATCTTTGTAAAGGCTACGTAGTGAGACCCTGCTAGGTCACCTTGGTAGTGATCAATGGAGAGTCATGATCTCCGGGCAGAACGGGAATCACGACTTGTGGGTAAAGTGTGCGACCTCTGCAGGGGAATGAAATAGATATATCAGTCGTGCTCACGGTTATGAGCGGCCTTGGGATCCTCTTTGATTAGAGATACAGATGGTTTGATATACAATGGTTCTATTTATTATTTTGGTTCGATGATGATAATGATGTTCCTCGATGAGAAAATGATTCACGGGTTGGCTATATGATAAAAATTGGCTTCCACTAATAATAAATACCTGACCAACTAAAAGCAACTGCTTTGACCTTAACCCCACATAAAGCTAGTCCACTTCAGCCAAATGGGACATTTGTTGAGTACGTTGATTTGTACTCACCCTTGCTTTCACAAAACACCAGGTTGCCTTTGGTGCAATCTACGCTCAGGTAAATAAGAAGGCGTCGAGGTGGATCTCCAGGAGTTCCAGGACTTCGACGAGTTCGAGGATTAGGCTAGCGACCTCCCCCAGTCAGCTGCCTGTGGTGGGTTAATTTACGTTGGCTACGTTTCGATTCTATGTACTTTGATTTATATTATGTAAATGACTCTAGTCTTTAATATCATTACTTACTCTTTATTGTAATCCGAGGCATTGTGCTATGATGAGTCATTTATGTAATCGCTGTGTATAAGAATTTCTGATCCTGGCACGTACATGGTTCGAGTTCGGTTTTACCTTCCAAAACCGGGTGTGACATAAATGGTATCAAAGCCTTGCTGACTGTAGGACCGCTGACCTAGAGTAGCATTGGTCGTTGTAAGGACTTATTGACTCTTACTTCACCCCATCCTTGATTCTGCTTCAAAATATTAGTCATACCGACTAATTCTATGTTGTGCTCCTATATATCCCCTTGCCAAAAGTATTTTATTCGAGTATGGTCTATACTTTTCTCAATCCATTAGATCTGATCTCACTCTTGTGCATGCGACATCTTTGTAGGTGCCCCTGACCATAGCCTTTTTGTCTTTTAAGACTCTTTCCTCTTCCATCATTAAATTGCTACCGTTTGACCATCTCTATTCCCTTGGCATTGACATGCTCGTACCCCTAGATTCTTCAAGACTCTTTTTTCAAATACTTACATCTGAATTTCTCTTGCCTACTTAAACACTCCAGTTTATATTTCCATGAACTTCTGATCTTCTAAGATCCCTCCCTATTCCATTGTTAAGTCATCATCTTTTGGTTTTTTTTCTATTCCCTTGTCTTGGTATGCCTGTATCCTTGGAATCTTGCATACTCTTATTTTTATATATGCTTACCTTTATATCCCAATGACTGTTCAAGACATTTCAGTTAACATATCCTTGACCACCCTTGTCTCCTAATGATCCATGAGCGGTCATTTTATTTTGCACATCCTTGGTGATCTCGTTAATTCCTTATAACTTCCCTCGTTGATAATTTCTGTTACTTCAACCATTTTGTTGGAACCTTACCTATCTTACCCTTGATTGTTTTCTCCACTTCGCGAGTCTTGCCTTAACTCCATCCTTGGTTATGCTTTTCATCATTATCACCTTTACCCTTATAACCTCTATATCTTACCTTGATGTTTATCTTATACTGGCCCTTTAAAATCTCCTCTTTTCACCTCAATCTGAGTGTTGCACTTTACCTATTTTAACCTTGGTTGTATCCTCTTCCTTATCACTTGCGAGTTTTTAACTCCATCCTTTGTTGCGCTTTTGCTTTTCATCGCCTTTACCTCTCTCATTTCTTGATCTTACCCTGGTGATGATGTTATGTCTGTTATCTAAAATCTCCAATCTCCTATCCCAATTTGAGAGCGGTGTTTTACTTACCTCACCCTTGGCTATATCCTCTTCTTTACCGCGTGTAAGCTTGGGTGCAACTCCATTCTTTGTTGTACTCATACCACTTGCTCTTCAATGCCTTCATCTTTTCTCTCATACCCTTGTTTGTTATTGCCTTTGACCCTTGCGATACTAAGGTCTTCTACCTATATGCTCACCTTGAACTTATCCTTTAAAAGCCCCCTCTCTTTCAACCCAGTTTGAGAGCTGCGAGTTACCTATCTCTCCCTTGATTTCTTTTCCCTCTCTGTCGCCTTACAAGTTTTGTCTTAATTCCATCCTTTGCTGTGTTTTTATTTGCTGTCGCCATTACCTTGTCGTCCATCGATCTTTCCTTGATACTCAACTTTATTCCTACTCTTCAAAAATCTCCTTTCTTCCACCTCAATTTGAGAGTGGCATTTTACCTATCTGGCCCTTGGACATACCCTCTTCTTTTCCACTTGCAGGTCCTGTCTTAACTCCATCCTTTGTGGTACTTGTATTCTTTGTTTCTACGCCCATTTACCACCTCTCTTATATTCTTGTCCGTTATCACCTTTAACCCTTGTAATATCTATGCCCTTGCCTTCCTGCTTACCTTGAACCTACCCTTTGAAGCCTCCTCTTTTCCATCCCTGTTCAGGGATAATGCCTCATCTATTTCATCATTGGCTGCTCCCCCTTCTTTGACACCTTGCAAGTCTTGTCTAAAATACATTCTTGGTTGTGTGTTTGACTGTTATCACCTTAACCCTTGTCATCCCTTGATCTTTACCTTGATGTTTCTCATGTATCCATATTTTAAAGCCGCCTCTCCCATTTTATTTCAAGAGTGATGTCTTACCCATCCCGCTCTTGTTCGTTCCCTTCTCCTCTGTCGCGTTGCAAGTCTTAGCTTTTGTTTGATATCACCCTTACCTTTGTAATCACTAGATCCTGCCTTGATGCTTATCTTATGACTACCTTTTGAAATATCATCTTTCCCATCTCGATTTGAGAATGGTGTTTACCCATCCTGACCTTGGTTGCATTCTCTCCATGTCAGTTACAATCCTTGCCTTAGTCCCATCCTTTATTGTGCTCATGCCCCTATCCTGCATGTCTTATCATTCCCCTTGTCCTTCGATGGCCTTAAAGTAGTCTCCCCTTCATAAGTAAAGACCACCATCTAGTTAACATTAACGTATAGAAACGAGATGTTTGTTGTCGTATGCTTGTGCTGTTTGTCTTTGTGTGATGACTGATTTGCTTCTTTGTGATGAGTGTTGATGTGTTGTGGCCCTTGGTCCTCAATGACATCAGTTTACTAGCTGAGTGCCATAGAACTAGGTAGCTGGGGGCTCTCCCTTTTCTCTCTTTAATCTATCTATGCTTACCTTTTCTATCTATACCCTTCCCTCTTGCACCTGTCCGGTTGGCATCCTACAACTTCTCTTAATCAATCAAGATCAGAGTCGACGGCATCTTCACCAAGTGTGTATCAATGCCCTTGTTAAGGGGGTTAGCCGCTAACCCCAATGAAGACAAAGCAATCAACATCAGCCAACAAGATTAGACTGGCACAGTGGAAGTGTGTGTGAGTCCTAACCCACAGGTCCAAGACATCCTCAAGAATTGCATCGATCGGTCTCAAGCATTTGAAGCCAAAGCAACCAGTCCACAAGTTAGGCTTATAGAGTCAAAGTTAACTCAAGAAAGTCGTGAACAACCTATGAACCAATCTTGTTTTCTTGCAAGCTTCTTCTTGAATCTCGGGGGCGAGATTCCTGTTAAGGGGGTTAGATTTGTAACACCCTGATTTTTTTAGGCATCAAAATTTTTCCAAATTTAGTTTAATTTGTTAAGGTTCAAGTGATTTAGGATCACAAAGCAACAACATTAATTTTATTCTCTTTTATTAATAAGTCAACTAGAATAAATCTTAAGGTCTACATATTTTATTACATTTCATGTTGGTGCATACTCTTTTATGATTGTTTGAGTGCTTTAATCTCTAGTTAATTTACTTTGGTCTCAACTCCAAAGATAAATCCCTAAACCTATTTTTTTCTCATGTGCATGGCATGGAGGTATTTGTTTTCTTTTTTCCTTGCATGTGGTGTATATGCATGCGATGGTGGTTGGAGTCTCCAGTTTTCTCGCAAGCATGACCGGCCTCTTTGCATGCATGGTTTCCAAGAGTGGAGTTTGGATATCGTCTCATCCATATAGGCATGTGGTAGCTCAGCAGTCAACACCCATGATCGTCAAGAATTGGAACCGCCCCTTTGCCCCTCGCTCACGCAGCAACCGCGCCCCTGGTCATGGCTTGCATGTGCTGCATGCCTTGCATAGCTGGCCCACCAGTCGGCCCCTCTCCTTCCTCAACCAGGACGTGCACATGATGCCTTGGAGCTGCCCCTGCATTCTCTCCCTGTGCGTAACCTCTCTCCCTCTCTCCTCGCGACCGCTGCACAAGGAGCCTCGCCACTGCCCTCTCTTCTCATCCGCGGCCAGCGCGCAGGCACGAGCGCAGCAGATTGGCCCTAGCGCGGCGGCACGGTGGCCTAGCGCGGCAGCCTTCGCGGGTTGCCCCGACGCGGCCTATGCAACCTCATCGGGGTTGCCTCGCTGCACATCCGCATCTCCACCGTTCGTCGAGCATCGCTCCTACTCTGGCCATCTTCGTCACCACCGGCGAGCCCCTATGCTGCCCTGTCCGTCCCTCGCCGTCGTTGGGCACGTGCCTCACCGCGAGCTCGTCTAGCCATCCGTCGTCGTTGCGAGGTGAGCATCGTCTACGTGTTAGTTACCTTGTTTCACCATGTCGCACGTCTAAATAATTAATTATATTTTTGTCTAACTAACGTTAATTAATTAGACTTTTCAATTAAACTAATTTATAAGTAGTTAACTTGCGCTTTATAAATACTAGTCAAAATAATTAGTAGTAACTCAAATATTTTGCTCTAATATTCGTTTGATATAAATGCGACAATTATTTAGTTTTATCGCGTTGTCGCGCGTACCGCTCGTGCTATCCGCACGTGTCGTTGTTGCGGTTCGCGTGCGCCTTCTCTGTCCATTCGCGATGTTTCGTGCGTGTCGCGCGCACGATCTGTGCACATTAGTTAATCGTTTCTTTATAATCGTTCATGCTTAGTAATTAGTCCTTGTTTAATCGTTGACTAATTGATAGTTCAATTTATCTGAAATATCTTACGCAAATAATTTATATTAACTAAAATCAACTTAGAAGTATGGTTTTGCGCATTTAATCATAACCTAGTGGTATTCGTATGTCATGTCGCGTTTAGCCACGAATTGTTAATTGTTCAATACGTTATGCGTCGCAATCCCGTTTCTATTCGCTTCAGTCGCGTCAACTTTGTAGCAACGTCGGTTTTGTAGTAGTAATGTTATCTAGTCATGTCACAAGTTTAATTGATTAATTAATTATCTACATTCTCAGTATTCTATAGTTATTCAAAGACGACCTTCTAATTAAAACTAGGTTGTAGTTTTTAACTCGGGCTTTTATAAATATAAATGTTAATTAACTTGATTAATACCAGCTTAAATACTTTTAATTAATTATATATTTGTTGTTGTTCGCGCATGGCATCGTTGGCACTTCATCGTGTTGTTCGCGCGTGTAGTCGTGTTGTCTCACGCGTGTCGCGTGCTGTCGTGCGCATTATCGCGCGTGTCGTTCGCATGTGATGTCGCGCACTACTCGCATCTTTCTCACGTTGTCGCGCGCGTTATTAAATTGTTTTCGCTTATGATCATTATATTAATTAATCACCTGTGTAGTTGTTAACTATTAGAATATCAAAATAATTGAAACTAAGCAGTTGCGTTAATTTATATTTTATAAATGCCTGCTAATATGATCATGCTGAAACTAAGTATTATAGTTAATATCCACTTAGCATAAAAGCGATATCATTAGCGATCCTCGTGTGTCATGCCTTTTCAAGATTTGCTGCTTAAATGTAGCAAGTCCTATGCAATGTTTATAAACATAATCTGATTACTTTTAAAGTTATAATTAGTATTTAACATGGCGAATATTAGCTTAACTATTTTTTTTATTTAATATTTGTTTAGTATAAACGTGTCCCATGTTTAGTTTTTCTCGCTTGTCGTGTGTTCTGTTCCGCAGCGGTGGCGTGCTGCTTCGCGCGTTGTTCGCGTGCTGTTTCGCACGCATCGTCACACGTTCTGTGCGTGTGCCACAGGTGCGGATCATGCGCATCGCTGCGCGTCGTCCGCGTGCTAAGTCGCGTGTGGTTGTGCATCGTTCGTGCATTATTTTTGCACGTCACTCATATTAATGAAATTACATGATTAACTGTCAACCACTAAGATAGTAAGTTGGTCAAAATAAAGTAGTAGTCTTGATTTACATTTAATAAAGGTTAATTAATATAACTATGTCGAATTAAGTATTCTAATTAATACTTGTTTAGTGTAAACGCGCTAACTTTTTGACCGTAGCTCCGACTATCGCGTTTCCTTTCCTCGCGTGACCGTATTGCACGTTTCGTATTGCACGTTTTTATAATATTTTCTTTTGTATGGTGTAATGTTCTTATTCATATATGTTTGTTTGCTTGTACCTCTTTGTTTTCGCTTCGCGTTGCGATTATAGCGTCGTTTCCGAGCTTCCACAACAACACTGTTGAACATTTTCGGCGGCCCATGCAATTTTCGGCGGCCCACCTGTAGCCGCTGAAAACTATCTGCTATTTTCGGCGGTCTGCCACAGCCGCCGAAAATAAGGCTATTTTCGGTGGCCCCCTGGCACAGCCACCGAAAATAGCGTTATTTTCGGTGGCCTCTGACACAGCCGCCGGAAATAAGCCTTATTTCCGGCGGCTGTGCCAGGGGGCCGCCAAAAATAGTCTTTTTAAAACCGACTCCCTCCTTCTTCTCTGTTTTTCCTCTCTCTCTCCTCTCCCAAATCAGCCGCCCACACCCGCGCGCTGTCCACCGCCCACGCCTGCGCGCCACCGCGCCGCCACGCCGCCCGCCCACGCGCTCCCGAGGCGCCGCCGACCGCCAGCGCGCGCCACCTGCTGCCTAAGCCGCTGCTCGCCCTTGCCACCTGCTGCCCGTCACTTCGAGCCGCCACTCCACCGTCGTCGTCGAGTCGCCGCATCGAGAGATATTTTTTTTGCATAGTTTATTTGTTATTTTTGGCGGTTGTTATTTAGTTGCCGCCGAAATTAGTATATATTTGTAAATGTTTGTTTGATTTGTGTGTTTTATTAGTGTTATTGTTTAATTTGATTTCATTAATATATTAGTGGTATATGTGGTTTAGGTATTGGCATATTGTATTTGTGTCATTAATTTCATATTAATATTATATTATTAGTTTTACAAGTAAATTATATTAGTACGTAGAATTGTTGCATTATTATGATATGTGTAGTTAGTTTGATTTGATTAATAGTATATCATTTTATGTTTTATATATACGTAATATATTGTTTAGTGGCAGCGAGGTTATGGTGCCGAAATTTTTTTGGTCCTGCTAGCTTATTGTGGGTTTAGAACCTATCATTGCCTATACATATAGGACCTAAACCCTTAACGAAGTTGAATAATGTTTTCACGATATGGTTCGGTTTAACAGTCTCAGGCATGGCTGACGATCGTGAATGGATGTACAAAGGCTGAAATAGAAATGGACGTCATTCTGATGATTGAGTAGCCAAAACCAAAGATTTTGTGGACCACGCATTCTCCTTGTCCTTAACCGGCACTGTCAGATGCCCTTGTAGGTGGCACGAAAACAGTATATTTCTTAATAAGGAAAGAGATAGTCTAGATCTTTGTCAGTTTGGATTTATGCCCGGATATGAGGTGTGGGAACATCATGGTGAGGTAGTACCCAACCGGAATGTAGAAGAGGAAGAGAACAATGATTGGGGTGGTGATGATGCGATGCATAAGATGCTAGATTCGCTACGTCCAGAATTAAACCTAAGCTCCGAGGATCTTGCCACACCAGAGGTTTCCAGATTTTTCAAACTACTAAAAGACTTTGAAGAACCGTTGCATGAACACACAGATGTGAGTATACTCGCTTTTGTGACTCGGCTCATGGCCATTAAGTCCAAGTACTTTTTCTCGAACAATTGTTACAATGAGATTTTAAAGTTATTAGGAGATGTGCTCCCAAAGCCCAATAAGTTGCCTAAAGACATGTATCAAAGGTCTCGGTATGGATTATGAGAAGATTGATGTGTGCAAAAATAATTGTATGCTTTTCATGAAGGAGCATGCGGATGAGAAAAAATGTCTGAAATGTGGACAATTTAGATTTGTGGAAGTTGTTAATGATGAGGGTGAGAAGGTGATGACAGATGTTGCACATAAGCAGCTCTGCTACTTGCCACTAACTCCTCGAGTGAAACGGATGTTTCTATCTAAAAAAACCGCTATGCACATGCGATGGCACAAAGAAGGTGTCCGTGATAATGATGACCTAATCGTGCACCCTTCAGATGGGGATGCGTGGAAGGCTCTCGACACGTTTGATCCCGACTTTGTAGCTGATCCGAGGAATGTTCGAATCGGCCTCGCGACCAATGGCTTCACACCTTTTGGTTAAATGGCATCATCATACTCATGTTGGCCCGTCTTTGTTATTCCATACAACCTTCCACCTTCTCTTTGTATGAAATATAAATTTATATTTCTTTGCTTAATCATTCCTGGCCCAGACTATCCTAGAAAGAACCTCAATGTCATGTTAAAACCCTTGATTGAAGAGTTGAAGGAGCTTTGGAAAGGTGTTGAAGCATACGATGTTTTTAAAAAACAGATATTCAAACTTCGAGTTGCGTATTTGTGGTCGGTGCATGACTTCATGGCGTATGCTATTTTTACTGGTTGGAGTACACATGGTAGATTGACATGTCCATATTGCGGTTCAGATACAGATTGCTTCCGTCTTGCTCATGGTGGAAAGGTCACTTACTTCGATTGTCATCGACACTGGTTGCCCAGTAAACACCCCTTTAGGAGCGATAAGAAAAACTTTATAAAGAACACTATGGTCACCAAAGGACCGCCTAAACGTCTTAACGCAGCAAAAATATATGCTCAGCTGAACAACCTTGTCTTAAATGAAAAGGGGGACAAGTACGAAGGATTCGGAGTGGACCACAACTGGACACATATATGTGGTCTCTGGGAGCTCCCTTATATGTTGTCATTGATTCTTGTGCACAACATTGATGTCATGCACCAAGAAAGTAATGTTGCTGAAGCCCTCATACACACCTGCATGCATTTTGAAAAAAACAAAGGACAATCTGAAAGCTCGAAGAGATCTAGCAATGCTTTGTGACCGACCAACCCAAGTGCTCAATGCCAACGGTAAGCCGCCACATGCCTTATTCTGTCTTACCTCTAAAGACAAGATCGAGGTAATGAGATGGATGAAAAAAACTAAATTTCCCGATGGATATGCTGCAGGCTTGAAAAGAGCTGTGGATTTGAAAACGGGAAAACTAACTGGGTTAAAGAGCCATGACTTCCATATATTAATGGAGAGGATTATCCCTATCATGTTTCGTGGTTATATGCCTGACGCCATGTGGCAAGCAATAGCTGAGCTAAGTTATTTCTACAGGCAGATCGGTGCCAAAGAAATAAGTAAAAATATGATGGAGAAGTTGGAGAAAGAAATACCAGTGTTGTTATGCAAGCTAGAAAAAATATTCCCACCTAGATTCTTCAATCCGATGGAGCATCTACTTATTCACATTCCATATGAGGCAAAGGTTGGTGGACCTGTACAATATAGGTGGATGTATCACATTGAACGTGCACTCAAAAACCTGCGAGGCATGGCTCGAAATAAGGCTAGAGTAGAAGGATGCATCGCTGAAGCTTTTTTGCTAAACGAGGTTTCATACTTCACGAGTGTGTATTTCGCAGAGGAACATAATGTCTATGCTGCTACCATGCCATACAATGTCGATGAGGAACCTCCAGTCAGTGATCTCAACATTTTCCAATGGAGAGGCACAAGTACTAGTAAGGGCACGTTCTACCACCTTAGCATGGATGAAAGAATGTCCGCATTGCTATACATGTACTCTAATATGGAAGAGATGGAGCCATATTTCATGTAAGTCTTTATTTGACCCCTTAATTTCTTTACCAAAGGAGCCAAATTTAATTACTTATTTGTGGTACAGTAAGTTCGACGAGGAAAATTGGACTTATTCCCATCAGCCTACAAGCAAACAACTAGATACGATGCGACGACATGGGAGACAAGGAAGGCCTAATTTTGTTGACTGGTTTCGCGAGCATGTAAACTCTTTATATTCCTTACTTTCATGTCATTTAGCCTTTTATGCGAGGTAGTCAATTTAACTATATGTTATTTGCAGTGCACAAAGACTCCTAACATACACGAGGACTTGAGACAGCTATCTTATGGGACGGTGACTTGCAGAACCTTTGGTCGATACGATGTGAATGGCTTCCATTTTCGTTCAGACCAATTTGAAAAGTCTCGTCCTTGTGCAGCCACACGTAACACTGGAGTTCTGACTAGGGCACTCGATGCACTCGGCAGAGAAACTAATTGTTATGGCATCATTCAAAACATCCTAGAGTTTAATTTTGCAGGGAACAAAACTTTGAAATTAGTATTCTTTCTATGTGATTGGTTTGACAACACTAATGGGATTAGACAAAGTCAATATGGCATAACTGAAGTAAAGCACAAGGAACGACTTCGAGGCCATGATAATTTTATCCTTGCACACCAATGTGAGTAGGTCTACTATATGTCGTACCCAAATCCAAAGTTTAAAGCATGGTGGGTAGTTCATAAGGTGAACCCTAGGGAACGTTTACATACTCCTTGCACTGCTGGTTATCAATTCGAAGACGAATAGGCCGATGATGTTTATCAAGAAGAAGAATTGCCAACCACTTTTACTATCGATGAGGGTGTTGCACTGAACTCACTAGTCGGAGACCGTAACGATGTCACTGCTGATGAGTGTGTTGAACCGAAACGAAAACGAAATCCAAGGAACAAAAAAGCCACATTGCGAGCTTTGGATCAAAGAAGACTCCTTGATCGTGATTCTGATGAATTTTGATGTGTAATGCATAATTTCATATTATGTGATGTATTATTTGATTTTTTTATTAATTCACTTAATTTTATGGAGCTAATACATTTAATGTTTTTCTATTGAACAGGATGAGTGGTAGGAAAACAAAGCGCACTGCTAGGGGGTTTCTTAATGCGGCTAGCAGGATACTCCCTGGTGCACGTTCCCTTTTCCAAGGGAGTTCTTCTAGCCAGAGCAGACAGGAGGCGTTGCTGAGACACGCCCGACCAGAACTACGTGATACACCTATCGCTCTACAACGGAGTACCGATGTAAATGTTTATGTAATTGATCTTATTTGTCAGTCACTTATGTAATTGATCTTATGTAAATGTTTATGTAAATGTTTACGTGTCTCTATTTCATGTCCATAGGAAGAGGAGGACGACGAGGAGGTGCAACACCATGAAGAGGAGGACGAGCAGGCCCATGAGGAGGAGGAGGAGGTAGGCATAGATGCTGAGGCGGATGACGATACCACTGAGGCTCCTATCGTTCGACGAAGGGGCACTCAGAAGGGCCACTTTGTCCTACCTCCGTCAGCGACTGCATAATCTGAAGCTCGAGTACTGATCATCCCGGTTGGTGATAGGTACTCACGTTTGGCCACTTTGTTCTTACTTATTTGTTTATTGTACACTATATATATGACATGACTTCCTTGTTTTTTTGTTATGCAGCCAATGGGAAGACACGTCATTTGACGGTCGAGGTCACCATAGACAGGTTAATCAAGTCTTAGGTAACCTCTGTCGTCTACATAATCCAGGAATTGTCACCGACCCGAAAGGTGTGGTGGTTCCTTGCACTAGCTGGTCGCACTTCGCACTAGCTCCACATGCTACATATGGAACAACTCAAGGCGCCGTCAAGCACGACTTTTGGGTAATGTTTCAAACTAACATTTATTAGTTGTTTCAAACTAACATTTATTAGTTGTTTTCAAACTAATTTTATTTTCGATGTTGGACAGAGACGCTATCGTGTGGAACCTGAGGCTCAAGAGCATGTAGACCGAGTATTAGAGAAAAATGCGAAGAAGGTGTGCAGGGATGCATTTTCCAATGCTCGTCTACAGGTTGTGAACGCGTACATGAAGCGTCGAGGTCATTCTATCAACAACTTTCGACAATATTCGGATGTCTACTTGACTGTAGACCAGTACATGGAGGTAAAAATCTAATTTAGTACCTCATTCAGATGTGAATGTAATTTTGAGCTAACCGCTTTATATGCAGGTAACTCTTCCATGGATGGAACACCGGACGCAGGCTTACAAGGCTTTGTGTGAGATATGGGCTTGGCCCGAGTGGATTGAGAAGTCTAACAGGAATCGACATAGGCAGCGCCATCAGCAGGACGAGGATGATGATGAGGTCGTAGTCAACCATACCTATGGGGCTGATGGACACATTCGGTTGGCTAAGCGAATGGTGAGTATGTAGTATTCTGTTTTACTTAGAAATGAAACCGGATTAAACTCATATATTTGCAGGAGGCTCAAACTGGAGTTGTCCCAAGCCCAATCGATGTTTATAGGAGAGGGCATAGAGCGAAAAACAGTGAAATCTCCGATGAGTTGTGTAGTCAAGCGGTCGTTGAGCGTATGGTTAGTTGTTATGATTAATGTTTTCTTACCATATAGCTATAAATTACATGTGTGTTGAACCTTCATATTGTATTGCAGGAGACATACAGGCAGGAGATGGTTAGGAAGTATGGAGAAGATTACGATTGGCGAGGAGCGCCTACCATCGACGCTGAAGTTGTGCATTCTATTGAAGGCAAGGCACATGGACGGTATGAACTTGTGAATTTTTTCAATAATATTGGAACTATGACCGAATAGCTAATTTTCTTGTTTTTCAAGATATTCTATGTTTACTGGTGTTATCGATTCGATGGAGTTGCGTTCTCGTGGCGGCTCTTCATCGCAGGCGGGTTGTGGTAGTAGCAGCCGTATTCGCCGCTCTGTATCTAGCATGGAGGAGGCTATGAGGGAGTAGCAAGAAAAGTTTTGTGAAGAGCTGCGGCAACAACAAATGGCATTCCTCAAAGAGCAATCAGAGTACATGGCTACTTACAACGCTGTAAAGCCCAAAATTGTAAGTAATAAAAATAGGGATTTATCTCGTTATGTGTGTGGCTTCCACTTTACAGTACATGTGAATAAACACCTTTTTATTGAGTAAATAACCAATAACCTATATAATAAATGTGGCATCATGTTGGCTTTTATTTGTATGCGCATTCAATAATAATAGTAGTCACATTAATAGAAATGAATTCAAATCCAAATTTGAGAGTTAATGACTAACTTGAATATTTGAAAAGGATGAGAAAACATCAAGAAAAGAAAGGATAAAAATACTACACAAAGGTAGAAAAATAAATTTAAATAATGGATTCATCCCATACTAGAGTGTTCAAATTTTATACTTGATCTGGACAAATTTGGGCACACAAAAAAAGTGGAATTTGAAATGAGAAATCCACAATAAAAAGAAAACAAAATGGGAAAAGAGAAATAAAAAGGGAAACTGCGCTTGGGCCCAATCCTGGGTTCTCAGCCCATCAGAGAATTACACTGCGCAACCCATCTAACCAATTGAGTCGCTGCCGTGCGGGCCCGTGGGATCAGTGCGCCAGGGACCGTGCCGTCACTGTCGCGTGGGGCCGGCCTACCTCCCTCGACCACGTAGGCCACCGTTGGATTCACGCGCCTGACTTGTGGGACCCCACCCGTCGGCTTCTCTCTCCGTGACCTGGTCATCCGCACCCCACGGCGACGGCAAGCTCGTCGTGCGCGCGATTCTCGGTGGAGGATTTCGTAACAACCTCCGTGTGATGCGGCCACCATGGGAAGCTCATATATGATCGACGCGGATGCTCGTGAGCCCAACCTCGTCTCAAAAAAAAAGAGAAGAACCTAGCGCCGCCACAGATCGAGAGAGAAGGGAGAAGAAGTGTCGGTCGGTGTACTGGGCGTAATCTGGGGGCTCGGGCGCAGGACCGGGTGATCGTCGGGAGTTTGCCGCGGTGCCACGAAGCGGGTCACGCCGGGTCGGCATCAACCTCGGCGGCGGGCAATCCATATCGGCGCTAATCGCTGGTGAGTGCTTCTCCCTCTGCGACATTGTGTATGCATCGGATGTTCCCGGTGAGCAAATTTGGAAGCGGACCGGGACCAATGCGCCGCTGGGGGCCGGCGGGGTCGTGGGATGGCTTGTGAGGGCCGGGCAGCTCGCCGGTTGACAACGGGAGAAAGAGAGAAATGCTGGGGTGGGCGACGTCTGTACGCGGGCGGGGCGAAGGGTTGAAGACGCCAGGGCGCCCGTGGATTAGAAAACAGACGGTCGAGATCGACGCGAAAACTGGACCGTTGGATCGCGGGTGAAGGCTTAGGATCGAATCAAGGCATGGTCGTCCCTCATCCATCGATTTCGGATCTGATGGCCAGCGCGAGTTGTAGTGTGTCTGCAGTGCCGTGTTCTAATCTCGTCCGATCGGTCGGGATCGGACGGCTCTCGATGGCCGATACCCCTTCGGCCGGGTTGTTTTGCATAAGAGCCCTCCGGTTTTTAGGAAATCAACCCGCCGTCCACCTTGGGGCGCTCTGTGTCTTAGGAATTTTTACGCGCCAGCCCCTGCGGGTTCCTGTATTTGAGGCCCAATCCAGAGAACTTGGAAAATCAGAAATTAATATTAGAAATTAATTTTTAGTGCAAAAATAAATGTTAAAACTTGTTTAATTCATAGTAAATGCATATGAACTCCAAATTAGACCATTCCAGTTCCTAAATTTTCATAAAATTGTTGTCTGTCTATTTGTGCCACTGTTTTGGCATGAAAAGCACATTGGAATTATTTTGGTACTTAATCTTGTATTAAGCACATAAAACCTTAGAAAATCCATAACTTAAAATATATAACTCTAAATTTAATGATTCCAGTTCCTGTGATCTTATTTTAATGTCTAGTTTATTACTGTATATTCGATTTGCATGTTTGATGTGATGTTAATTTATGCTATGCCATGTATGTATTGTATTGATGCGAGTAGACGAGCAACCCACTGTGGAACCTGGGCTTCAACAAGTTGAAGTAGCTGAGCAGGAGCTCGTTGAAGGCAAGTTGTGCCCTTGATCACTTCTTTTACCCCTTTCATGTTCTTATTATTCATAATGATCTGCATAGGTTAATTTTGATGGGACCCAATAGGATACCCTAGATTTTGACTATCTTTATACCTTGTTTCACCACTGGTTTTACTACTAAAGTTTTGGGTAGTACATGCTATTGCTTTATGTGGATTTGGGTATAGAGATATTCATCACTCATTGTTATACTATTTATTGTTATCTATTTTATTCTTCAATGTTCATGTTAAGATCATTATGTTAATGGGAACATGGAGAACCACCCGGGAAAACAGTGCTACCACAAGGGTTTAATGGGACGCCCTTGGCTGATTAACTAGGAAAGCTAGGGGAGGGCTACCTTACCCGAAAGGGGCAAGGGCAGTAGGGGAGTGGTCAGTGTAGGGAGGTCCCTGGTTGATTTTGCTGCGATGGCGGTCAGCCAGGAACCCTGCACTGGAGCTTCCTATAAACTGTAGCGGGTAGTCTGAAGCTAGTGGAACTTTGTAAAGGCCTCGTAGTGGTACCCTGCCTCGCTTCCTAGGTAGAGGTGTATGGAGTCTGATCAACTCCGTGGCAAATGGGTAACACGACTTGTGGGTAAAGATGCGCAACCTCTGCAGAGTGTAAAACTGGTATACTAGCCGTGCTCACGGTCATGAGCGGCTCGGACACTCACATGATTAATTTATGGAACTTAAACTTAATCTGTCATTTCATTGCATTTGGTATTATTTTATTATTACTTTTACTTATTATTATTATGGTTTGGTATTTACTTACACTTAGTAACTGCTAATAAAATTTTGACCAACTTATAAAAGCAATGCTCAGCTTCAGCCTTTATTTCATTGATCAGCCTTACACTTCATGAACTCCCACCTTTGGTGAGTTCATGCCACATTATTCCCCACGACTTGTTGAGCTATGAACGTATGTGAGCTCACTCTTGCTGCCTCACACCCCCCCACAGGAGAAGAGCAGGTGGTTCAGGAGGAGCCGCCTAACACTGAGGAGTTCGATCTGATCTAGGTGGCGTTTCTCAGTCGACATTGGCGCCGTCGATCCTTAGTCCGTTTTACATTCATCTTTATTTTGTAATAAGTCTTCCGCTATGTAATAAATACTCTGATGTTTATGACATTTATCTCTATACACTCTGTTATTATATATGTTGTCTTCTTTGGCGCATGTATGAGATGCACCCGGCTTTGTTTCTTTAAAACCGGGTGTTACAGAAGTGGTATCAGAGCAAATGTTGACTGTAGGACGAAACCTAGATAGAAATGGACAAACCCTTACCTACTTATCTCATTTTGAATCATTCTACACTTACCTTACTCTGAATCTTTCTATACTTATCTTAATCCTGTCTCACCTTCTACTGTTCTACTCTGATCATTCTTAACTTTTCTACTCTGAGACAAGATGGATTTCAAACTTTGGAATCCCTACCCCTATGACATTTTTAAGAGATAGGAAGCCTAAGACAAAATTAAAACTATTTCCTCTATTAAAAAAATGATGGTTGATTGTTCTGATGATCAATGTTTGATTTGCTTCTTTGATTGATTGAATTATTATAGATGGACATCTTAGCATGTACCAACATAAGGTATTGAATTAGCTATAGTAGGTGAAATATTAATTTGCTTAGCTAGTAAATCCCCCAAAGTAACATGATTGTAATTACTGCCTTGTCTACTGCTCTTTCTTACCATATGTATCTAACTCAGATGGTCAATACCAGGAGGGGTGGTGGAATTGACTTGCCTCCTAACCAACACACTCGAAGACAACCTCAGCCACAACCTGCTGGGATGAATCCTCCCAATCCTCCACCAGGCGGAGTTGACCCACTGATTGCTGCTCAGATGGCGGTGATGCAGCAGATGGCAGACACTATGGCTGATATGCGTGCTCAGATGCAGCAAGAACGCCAGGAGATGCGTCAAGAAAGAGAAGATATACGCCAGGAGTTGCGCCAGGAGAGAGATGAGATACGTCAAGAAAGGAGGGCGCAACAACAGCAGCTGCAACAACAACTTCATCAACAGCAGCAACAGCAGCAAGTGCCATTGCCTCCACCACCACCACCAGTTCCACCTCGAGATAAGCACCGGGAGTTTATGAGTCATAAGCCACCTACATTCGCCAGCTCACCTGATCCACTGGACGCGGATGATTGGTTGAAGTCAATTGAGAAGATGCTGAATATTGCACAATGCACTGATCGGGAGAAGGTCTTATATGCTTCTGGACGTCTGACTGGTCCTGCTGCTGACTGGTGGGATTCTTATACTGCTGCCCATGATGCTGCGGATACTATTACCTGGGCAGAGTTCAGTACGCAGTTCAGGAACTACCATATTCCAGCTGGTATGATCAAGATCAAGAAGAAGGAGTTTCTGTCATTGAAGCAAGGCAACATGTCAGTTAGCGAATACAGAGACAAATTTATTCAGCTATCGAGATATGCTCCAGAGGAAGTTGCTGAGGATGAAAGAAAGCAGGAGCACTTCATTGAAGGACTTAATGGACCCTTGCAGTATGCACTGGTTGCACACACCTTCCCATCGTTTCAGAGGCTACTGGATAAGGCTCTTGCTATTGAACACAAGCGTGTTCAACTGGGTGATTTGAAGAGGAAGGCTATCTCACAAGGACAGGGTAGCAGCAGTGTTCGTCCTCGCTACAGTTCACCACAGGGTACACCGACCCGACCAGGAGGACCACACCCAGTTCAGCAGTCACCACTGAGGACTCCACCTCCTCGACAGGCTACTCCCACTGGCACCCCGACGAAGTTTGCAGGACAGAGTCCGAGCACTCAATGTTTCAAGTGTGGGAAGATTGGTCATTATGCAAATGTCTGCCCACAGAGGATTGCTAATACTCCAGCTCAGAACAAGCAACAGACCCCTGGCAAGGGATATTCTATAGCCAGGGTGAATCAAGTCAGCATTGATGATACTCCTGATGGTGGGGACCTCGTGATTGGTATGTTTTATGTTAATGCAATTCCTGCAACAATATTATTTGATTCCGGTGCTACACATTCATTAATGTCTGCTAGATATGCCAACACAAATGAAATACCACTGCTAAATATGAGAAAACCCCTGATAGTAATTACACCTAAGGGGCCTGTTGAGGCGAATCAAATGACACGTAGATTGACATTAACCATTATGGGTAGAGAATTTGGAGCTACTGCTATAATATTAGAGTCAAGCAGTATAGATCTGATCCTTGGTATGTCATGGCTAAGAAAGGCAAAGGCCGTTATAGCATGTGGTAGAGGTACCATAGAGCTCACTACCACTAAAGGAGAAAGGTTTCAAGTTAATATTGCAGTAACCTCCTCATCCATGCGTGCAATGTTCTTTATGCCTGAGGAGTTTGTTGGTGACAACATCCGGGTGGTTAGAGATTTTCTGGATGTCTTTCCAGAGGAGTTACCAGGAATGCCACCTGATAGAGAAGTTGAGTTTGTTATTGATCTCTTACCTGGAACCGCCCCTATTTCCAAACGGCCATATAGAATGTCCGTAGAAGAGTTGAAGGAACTAAAGAAGCAGTTGACGGAGTTACAAGAGGCTGGTTACATTCGTCCGAGTTCCTCACCTTGGGGAGCACCGGTGTTATTTGTGCAGAAGAAGGATGGATCGCAACGGATGTGTGTGGATTATAGATCTCTTAATGATGTTACGGTGAAGAACAAGTATCCGTTGCCCCGTATTGAGGATTTATTTGATCAGATGCGAGGTGCTAGAGTATTCTCGAAGATTGATCTCCGATCGGGATACCATCAGATGAGGATTAGACCATCGGATATTCCCAAGACGGCTTTCTCGACTCGATATGGATTATATGAGTTTACTGTTATGTCATTTGGACTAACCAATGCACCAGCTTACTTCATGAATTTGATGAATAAGGTGTTTATGGAGTATTTGGACAGATTCGTCGTGGTATTCATCGACGATATTCTTATCTATTCTAAGAATGAAAGTGATCATGAACAACATCTAAGGTTGGTGCTACAGAAGTTACGAGATAATCAACTCTACGCTAAGTTCAGCAAGTGCGAGTTTTGGATTGACAAGGTGCCATTCCTTGGTCATATCATTTCTAATGGAGGAATAGCAGTGGATCCTGCTAAAGTGAAGGAGATAATGGAGTGGAGAGTGCCCACTACAGTTACGGAGATTCGGAGATTCTTGGGACTCGCAGGATATTATCGGAGATTTATTGAAGGATTTTCTAAGATTGCCAAGCCTATGACATCGCTTTTGGAGAAAGGAAAAGAATTTAAGTGGGATGAGAAATGTCAAGAGAGCTTTGATCAATTGAAGGAAAGATTGATGTCTCCACCAGTATTGATTATGCCAGATCTGCAGAAGGGATTTGACATTTATTGTGATGCATGTGGCCAAGGACTTGGATGTGTGCTTATGCAAGAAGGACATGTGATTGCCTATGCATCTCGTCAGTTGAGGAATCATGAACTGAACTACCCCACTCATGATTTGGAATTGGCTGCAGTTGTGCATGCACTGAAGATTTGGAGACACTACATCATGGGAACTAAGTGCCAAGTATACACGGATCATAAGAGTTTGAAGTATATATTCACTCAGAAGGATCTCAACCTTAGGCAACGTCGTTGGTTGGAGCTCATCAAGGATTATGACTTGGAGATTCACTATCACCCGGGCAAGGCGAATTTGGTTGCAGATGCCTTGAGTCGGAAAGAGCATGTTCACTCCGCTTTCGTTGTCCAGCTACCTGATGATTTAGCAAAAGATTTTGAGAGACTCAATTTGGGAATTGTTACTCATACTGAAGGAGTTACCATTGAGTTGGAACCTACTTTGGAGCAAGAGATTCGTAAAGGTCAGATTGGTGATGCTAAGATTCAAGAGATTAAAGATCTGATCACGGATGGTCGAGTTCCAGAATTCACAGAGGATGAGCAAGGTACCATATGGTTCAAAGATCGGATATGTGTTCCAGAGATTGATAGCCTCCGTGAGGCTATATTGAAAGAAGCTCATGATTCTGATTATTCAATCCACCCTGGAAGCACTAAGATGTATCAAGATTTGAAGCGAAAGTATTGGTGGTATGGACTGAAAAGAGATGTGGCTGCTCATGTGGCTAAGTGTGATGTATGTCAAAGAGTTAAGGCTGAACATCAAAGACCTGCTGGATTATTGCACCCATTGAAGATACCTGAGTGGAAATGGGAAGAAATTGGTATGGATTTTATTGTTGGACTACCCCGCACTCCAGCAGGATATGACTCTATTTGGGTAATTGTGGACAGATTAACAAAGGTGGCTCATTTCATACCAGTGAGGACTAATTACACGGGAGCCAAGCTGGCAGAATTGTATATGACTCGAATAGTTTGTCTACATGGAGTGCCTAAGAAGATCGTGTCTGATCGAGGATCACAGTTTACTTCTCGGTTTTGGAAGAAGTTGCATGAGAGTTTGGATACAAAGTTGAATTTTAGTTCAGCCTACCATCCTCAGACTGATGGACAGACAGAGAGGACAAATCAAGTACTGGAGGATATGTTAAGAGCTTGTGCTCTCAAGCATGGTGGCAGTTGGGAGAAGAGTTTACCGTATGCTGAGTTTTCTTATAATAATAGCTACCAGGCCAGTTTGAAGATGTCACCATTTGAGGCTTTGTATGGCAGGAAGTGCAGGACTCCCCTGTATTGGGATCAGACTGGAGAAAGACAGTTCTTTGGGCCTGAATTGATTCAAGAGGCAGAAGAGCAAGTGCAAACGATAAGAGAAAATTTGAGAATTGCACAATCCAGGCAAAAGAGCTATGCTGACAATAGGAGAAGATTACTGGAGTTTAAGGAGGGTGATCATGTCTATTTGAAGGTGTCACCACTTCGTGGTATGAGAAGATTTAAAGTTAAGGGAAAGTTGTCCCCTCGCTTCATTGGACCTTTCTTGATCTTAAAGCGAGTGGGAGAAGTTCCATATCAACTGGAGTTACCCGATCATCTGTCAGATGTACATGATGTATTCCATGTATCTCAGCTGAAGAAATGTCTCAGGGTACCTGAGGAGCAGTTGCCAATGGAGGACCTTAGTGTGCAAGATGATTTGACTTATGCGGAGTACCCTATCAAGATTTTGGACACTTTGACTCGAGTTACAAGAAACAAGGTGATAAAGATGTGCAAAGTTCAATGGAGTCACCACGGTGAAGATGAAGCAACTTGGGAAAGAGAAGAAGAGCTTCGTATAGATTTTCCCCATCTTTTCCCTAGTCCTTCTTAAATCTCGGGGACGAGATTATTTTTAAGGGGGGTAGGATTTGTAAAGCCCAAAATTGTAAGTAATAAAAATAGGGATTTATCTCGTTATGTGTGTGGCTTCCACTTTACAGTACATGTGAATAAACACCTTTTTATTGAGTAAATAACCAATAACCTATATAATAAATGTGGCATCATGTTGGCTTTTATTTGTATGCGCATTCAATAATAATAGTAGTCACATTAATAGAAATGAATTCAAATCCAAATTTGAGAGTTAATGACTAACTTGAATATTTGAAAAGGATGAGAAAACATCAAGAAAAGAAAGGATAAAAATACTACACAAAGGTAGAAAAATAAATTTAAATAATGGATTCATCCCATACTAGAGTGTTCAAATTTTATACTTGATCTGGACAAATTTGGGCACACAAAAAAAGTGGAATTTGAAATGAGAAATCCACAATAAAAAGAAAACAAAATGGGAAAAGAGAAATAAAAAGAGAAACTGCGCTTGGGCCCAATCCTGGGTTCTCAGCCCATCAGAGAATTACACTGCGCAACCCATCTAACCAATTGAGTCGCTGCCGTGCGGGCCCGTGGGATCAGTGCGCTAGGGACCGTGCCGTCACTGTCGCGTGGGGCCGGCCTACCTCCCTCGACCACGCAGGCCACCGTTGGATTCACGCGCCTGACTTGTGGGACCCCACCCGTCGGCTTCTCTCTCCGTGACCTGGTCATCCGCACCCCGCGGCGACGGCAAGCTCGTCGTGCGCGCGATTCTCGGTGGAGGATTTCGTAACAACCTCCGTGTGATGCGGCCACCATGGGAAGCTCATATATGATCGACGCGGATGCTCGTGAGCCCAACCTCGTCTCAAAAAAAAAGAGAAGAACCTAGCGCCGCCACAGATCGAGAGAGAAGGGAGAAGAAGTGTCGGTCGGTGTACTGGGCGTAATCTGGGGGCTCGGGCGCAGGACCGGGTGATCGTCGGGAGTTTGCCGCGGTGCCACGAAGCGGGTCACGCCGGGTCGGCATCAACCTCGGCGGCGGGCAATCCATATCGGCGCTAATCGCTGGTGAGTGCTTCTCCCTCTGCGACATTGTGTATGCATCGGATGTTCCCGGTGAGCAAATTTGGAAGTGGACCGGGACCAATGCGCCGCTGGGGGCCGGCGGGGTCGTGGGATGGCTTGTGAGGGCCAGGCAGCTCGCCGGTTGACAACGGGAGAAAGAGAAAAATGCTGGGGTGGGCGACGTCTGTACGCGGGTGGGGCGAAGGGTTGAAGACGCCAGGGCGCCCGTGGATTAGAAAACAGACGGTCGAGATCGACGCGAAAACTGGACCGTTGGATCGCGGGTGAAGGCTTAGGATCGAATCAAGGCATGGTCGTCCCTCATCCATCGATTTCGGATCTGATGGCCAGCGCGAGTTGTAGTGTGTCTGCAGTGCCGTGTTCTAATCTCGTCCGATCGGTCGGGATCGGACGGCTCTCGATGGCCGATACCCCTTCGGCCGGGTTGTTTTGCATAAGAGCCCTCCGGTTTTTAGGAAATCAACCCGCCGTCCACCTTGGGGCGCTCTGTGTCTTAGGAATTTTTACGCGCCAGCCCCTGCGGGTTCCTGTATTTGAGGCCCAATCCAGAGAACTTGGAAAATCAGAAATTAATATTAGAAATTAATTTTTAGTGCAAAAATAAATGTTAAAACTTGTTTAATTCATAGTAAATGCATATGAACTCCAAATTAGACCATTCCAGTTCCTAAATTTTCATAAAATTGTTGTCTGTCTATTTGTGCCACTGTTTTGGCATGAAAAGCACATTGGAATTATTTTGGTACTTAATCTTGTATTAAGCACATAAAACCTTAGAAAATCCATAACTTAAAATATATAACTCTAAATTTAATGATTCCAGTTCCTGTGATCTTATTTTAATGTCTAGTTTATTACTGTATATTCGATTTGCATGTTTGATGTGATGTTAATTTATGCTATGCCATGTATGTATTGTATTGATGCGAGTAGACGAGCAACCCACTGTGGAACCTGGGCTTCAACAAGTTGAAGTAGCTGAGCAGGAGCTCGTTGAAGGCAAGTTGTGCCCTTGATCACTTCTTTTACCCATTCATGTTCTTATTATTCATAATGATCTGCATAGGTTAATTTTGATGGGACCCAATAGGATACCCTAGATTTTGACTATCTTTAAACCTTGTTTCACCACTGGTTTTACTACTAAAGTTTTGGGTAGTACATGCTATTGCTTTATGTGGATTTGGGTATAGAGATATTCATCACTCATTGTTATACTATTTATTGTTATCTATTTTATTCTTCAATGTTCATGTTAAGATCATTATGTTAATGGGAACATGGAGAACCACCCGGGAAAACAGTGCTACCACAAGGGTTTAATGGGACGCCCTTGGCTGATTAACTAGGAAAGCTAGGGGAGGGCTACCTTACCCGAAAGGGGCAAGGGCAGTAGGGGAGTGGTCAGTGTAGGGAGGTCCCTGGTTGATTTTGCTGCGATGGCGGTCAGCCAGGAACCCTGCACTGGAGCTTCCTATAAACTGTAGCGGGTAGTCTGAAGCTAGTGGAACTTTGTAAAGGCCTCGTAGTGGTACCCTGCCTCGCTTCCTAGGTAGAGGTGTATGGAGTCTGATCAACTCCGTGGCAAATGGGTAACACGACTTGTGGGTAAAGATGCGCAACCTCTGCAGAGTGTAAAACTGGTATACTAGCCGTGCTCACGGTCATGAGCGGCTCGGACACTCACATGATTAATTTATGGAACTTAAACTTAATCTGTCATTTCATTGCATTTGGTATTATTTTATTATTACTTTTACTTATTATTATTATTATGGTTTGGTATTTACTTACACTTAGTAACTGCTAATAAAATTTTGACCAACTTATAAAAGCAATGCTCAGCTTCAGCCTTTATTTCATTGATCAGCCTTACACTTCATGAACTCCCACCTTTGGTGAGTTCATGCCACATTATTCCCCACGACTTGTTGAGCTATGAACGTATGTGAGCTCACTCTTGCTGCCTCACACCCCCCCACAGGAGAAGAGCAGGTGGTTCAGGAGGAGCCGCCTAACACTGAGGAGTTCGATCTGATCTAGGTGGCGTTTCTCAGTCGACATTGGCGCCGTCGATCCTTAGTCCGTTTTACATTCATCTTTATTTTGTAATAAGTCTTCTGCTATGTAATAAATACTCTGATGTTTATGACATTTATCTCTATACACTCTGTTATTATATATGTTGTCTTCTTTGGCGCATGTATGAGATGCACCCGGCTTTGTTTCTTTAAAACCGGGTGTTACAAACGCACAGGCCCAACAAGCAATGAACATGAGTGTCTTATTTCTTCTCAACACGCTCGATATTGGTTCTATAACTAACATATTATATTTGCAACAGTCTTGGTTTCCATAGCAGGCACAGCAACAACCATTTGTTTTCCCTCGGTTTTAGCCGCCGATGCCTCAATGGGGATTACATGCTCCGCCACCTCCACCTCCACCTTAGGTGCTTCAATTTAGTTAAGACTTGTCGTTTGTATCAACCTAATTTCAAATCTTTACTAAACTTGATTTTGTAGGGATCCGAGGTCATGGGCCACAACATGCCACCACCGATCATACCAGCACCAGGAGGAGCTTATGCAGGGGAGGGAGCTACTCTAGGAGAGGTTAGTTTGAGAAACAATTTGTTTGAATAATGGTCATACATGTAACCAATGCCGTTATTAATGTCTTCTTTTTTCTTTAGAATTCAAACCCGTTACATGACTTCATCAACGAGTTTTTCGCTTCTGGAGGTAGTGGACACAACTCCAATGACCCCGATATGTGATGGAGTTAGCTTTGTGCCGCATTGTGCGTTGTAATGGACTATTTGTGGACTTTATGTTTGTATGGACTATTTGTGGACTTTATGTTTGTATGGACTCAAGTTTTATGTTGTGGACTTAAGTATGAATTTTCTGTTATTGTATGAATTTTCTGTTATTGTATGAATTTTGTATGAATTTTCTGTTATTTTTTTGCGTTTTTTAATTTTTTTTTGCTCTAAAATTGTTAATTTTCGGCACTGGTTATTTTCGACGGCCGTCAGAGGGCCACCGAAAATTACCTGTTATTTTCGGCGGCTGGCTTGTGGCCGCCGAAAATAAGCTACTTTCGGCGGCTAGACCCTGGCCGTCGAAAATATGGCCTTATTTTCGGCTATTTTTTCTGACGGCCAGGAACCGCCGAAAATAGCTTATTTTTGGTGGCCTCTGGCCACCGAAAATGACTGTAGCTCTTGTAGTGTTCGATGAATCGATAATCAAGCTTCGATGACCAAGTGATCAGGCTTTTCGAGTTCCACGAGATTGAAGACCTTGAGCATATGTTTGGTGAAGGCAAGTGTCCTCAGACCTATCATGTCCTATTTACTTTATAATTCACTGTCCCGCACTACATTACTGAAACCTAAGGATTGACTAGTCTGTATCTACTTATCCTTGTTTACCTTTTGGGTTATCATGGTTAGCTTTATGTTATTGCTTTACTTTGTTCAATGAACATGATGTGAATATTATGATACGATGATGTTATCCCGATGATGATTTTGTGATACTTTAGAGGGCTCAGGCTGTTTTCTGAGTAACTCTCTATAAGTACCTGTTTGGGGAGTGATGACCCGAGATAACAGTGCAACCATGAGGGTGGAATGGGACACCCTTAGCTGATTAATTAGAGGAACCAGAGGAGTAATTGGTTTCGCCGTAGGGTTATCAATGGGGTCCGAGCACAGTAGTTGCTCTGCCGAGGCTGGTTGCAGAGGCTCTTGATTTGATTTTGTTAGTCACCCTTCCTTTGAGGAGATGTACTGTGTTTATCAAACTGGAGAAACCTAACGGGCGGCTATGACCTCTAGAAAATCTTTGTAAAGGCTACGTAGTGAGACCCTACTAGGTCACCTTGGTAGTGATCAATGGAGAGTCATGATCTCCGGGCAGAACGGGAATCACGACTTGTGGGTAAAGTGTGCGACCTCTGTAGGAGAATGAAACTGATATATCAGCCGTGCTCACGGTTATGAGCGGCCTTGGGATCCTCTTTGATTAGAGATACAGATGGTTCGATATACAATGGTTCTATTTATTATTTTGGTTCGATGATGATAATGATGTTCCTCGATGAGGAAATGATTCACGGGTTGGCTATATGATAAAAAATTGGCTTCCACTAATAATAAATATCTGACCAACTAAAAGCAACTGCTTTGACCTTAACCCCACATAAAGCTAGTCCACTTCAGCCAAACGGGACATTTGCTGAGTACGTTGATGTGTACTCACCCTTGCTTTCACAAAACACCAGGTTGCCTTTGGTGCAATCTATGCTCAGGTAAAGAAGAAGGCGTCGAGGCGGATCTCCAGGAGTTCTAGGACTTCGACGAGTTCGAGGATTAGGCTAGCGACCTCCCCTAGTCAGTTGCCTGTTGTGGGTTAATTTACGTTGGCTACGTTTAGATTCTGTGTACTTTGATTTATATTATGTAAATGACTCTAGTCTTTAATATCATTACTTACTCTTTATTGTAATTCGAGGCATTGTGCTATGATGAGTCATTTATGTAATCGTTGTGTACGTGAATTTCTGATCCTAGCACGTACATGGTTCGCATTCGGTTTACCTTCCAAAACTGGGTGTGACTGAGAGCACCTAGAGGGGGGGGGGTGAATAGGTGATCCTGTGAAACTTAAACTTATAGCCACAAAAACTTGTTAAGTGTTAGCACAATAATCGCCAAGTGGCTAGAGAGGAGTCTCAACAAAACACAATACCACAAGAGATCAAACACAGAGATGACACAGTGGTTTATCCCGTGGTTCGGCCAAGACCAACGCTTGCCTACTCCACGTTGTGGCGTCCCAACGGACAAGGGTTGCAATCAACCCCTCTCAAGCGGTCCAAAGACCAACTTGAATACCACGGTGTTTTGTTTTGCCTTTCAATATCCCGTTTGCGAGGAATCTCCACAACTTGGAGCCTCTCGCCCTTACACTTGAGATTCACAAGAAATACAGAGTAAGGGAGGACAGCAACACACGCAAATCCACAGCAAAATGCGCACACACACGGCCAAGAATCGAGCTCAAAAGACTATCCCAAAGTTCTCACTAGAACGGAGCTCGAATCACTGAGAATGACAAACGAATGCGCAAAGACTGAGTGTGGATGATCAAGAATGCTCTAAGGTTGCTTGGTGTTCTCCTCCATGCGCCTAGGGGTCCCTTTTATAGCCCCAAGGCAGCTAGGAGCCGTTGAGAGCAAATTTGGAAGGCCAATCTTGCCTTCTGTCGTCGGGTGCACCGGACAGTCCGGTGCACACCGGACACTGTCCGGTGCCCGATTTCCTTCCTAAAATGGTGCTGCCGACCGTTGCAGATCTGGGAGCCGTTGGCGCACCGGACATGTCCGGTGCACACCGGACAGTCCGGTGCCCCCTTCCGACCGTTGGCCCGGCCACGTGTCGCGCGCAGATTCCGCAGCCGACCGTTGGCTCACCGGACAGTCCGGTGCACACCGGACAGTCCGGTGAATTTTAGCCGTACGCCGTCGGCGAATTCCCGAGAGCGGCCACTTCACACCGAGCCAGCCTGGCGCACCGGACACTGTCCGGTGCACCACCGGACAGTCCGGTGCACACAGACTGGACAGACTTTGGCTGCTCGAGCCATCTCTTTTCCAACTCGATTTTTTTCTGTTTCCAGCACTTAGACACAATACATTAGTCCATAAAACAATGTACTAAGTCTGAGAAACATACCTTTATCCTTGATTTGTACTTTGTCCACCATTTTACAATTAGGCACCTGTGTTGGGCACTAAATCACCAAAATACTTAGAAATGGCCCAAGGGCACATTTCCCTTTCAATCTCCCCCTTTTTGGTGATTTATGCCAACACAACATAAAGCAAGTAGAACAAGTACAAAAACACTTCAAATAAGAACTCAAATTATTTTGATTCAATTTTGACATATATGGATCACTCTATGCCACCACTTGGTTTGTTTTTGCAAATCAAACTCAAATCTCTATCTCTAAGTCAAACACACATGTTGAAACATAAAGAGAGTCATTCCAAAAGAGATTGATCAAAGATTTCAAAAACTCCCCCTTTTTCCCATAATCAATACTTCTCCCCACAAGAAGCCAACTTTTGATAAGAGAGACAACAAAAGAGTTTTGACAAACCAAAAGCTCTATTCTACTATTTTCAAAATCTCTCAAGTGGTAGCTGATCCATTTATCGCTTTGGCCTTTATTTTCTCCCCCTTTGGCATCAAACACCAAAACGAGATTAATCTTGGCTCTATAACCCCATTGCCTCACCAAAATCTTCAATTAAGAGCAAATGGCAATAAGAGTTCATGAGATGAACTTGGAATACGTTACCCTCTCATTGGAGTGCAGTGGAAGTCTTTCATGGTCCAAGTCCACCTTTTCCCTTTCAATTCTCCTTTGAGACTAAAACAAGCAAACTCAAGCATATGGTTAGTCTCAAAGGGTCAAGTTGTAACACATCTCCCCCTAAAACTGTGCATCATTTTGCCACGGACTTGTGAGGTCCAGGGAGTGTTTGTACAACTTGAGCACCACAATAAGCAACAAAATGCAGAATAAACATGATCAAGGGCATAAACACATATATGCTACAATTCAATCCAAGTTCCGCGAATCTAAGATATTTAGCTCACTACGCAGCCTGCAAAAGGTCTTCTCATCTAGAGGCTTGGTAAAGATATCGGCTAGCTGGTTCTCGGTGCTAACATGAAACACTTCGATATCTCCCTTTTGCTGGTGGTCTCTCAAAAAGTGATGCCGGATGTCAATGTGCTTTGTGCGGCTGTGCTCAACAGGATTTTCCGCTATTCGGATAGCACTCTCATTGTCACATAGGAGTGGGACTTTGCTCAGATTGTAGCCAAAGTCCCTGAGGGTTTGCCTCATCCAAAGTAGTTGCGCACAACACTGTCCTGCGGCAACGTACTCGGCCTCAGCGGTGGATAGGGCAACGGAGGTTTGTTTCTTAGAGTTCCATGACACCAGGGACCTTCCTAAGAATTGGCACGTCCCCGATGTACTCTTCCTATCGACCTTACATCCAGCATAGTCGGAATCTAAGTACCCAATCAAGTCAAAGTTAGACCCCTTTGGATACCAGATCCCGAAGCAAGGTGTAGCGACTAAATATCGAAGAATTCGCTTCACAGCCACTAAGTGACACTCCTTCGGATCGGATTGAAATCTAGCACACATGCATACGCTAAGCATAATATCCGGTCTACTAGCACATAAATAAAGCAAGGAACCTATCATGGACCGGTATGCTTTTTGATCAACGGACTTACCTCCTTTGTTGAGGTCGGTGTGTCCGTCGGTTCCCATTGGTGTCTTTGCGGGCTTGGCGTCCTTCATCCCAAACCTCTTTAGCAAATCTTGTGTGTACTTTGTTTGGGAGATGAAGGTGCCTTCCTTGAGTTGCTTCACTTGGAACCCAAGGAAGTAGGTCAACTCGCCCATCATCGACATCTCGAATTTCTGCGTCATTACCCTGCTAAACTCTTCACAAGACTTTTGGTTAGTGGAACCAAATATTATGTCGTCGACATAAATTTGGCACACAAAAAGATCACCATCGCAAGTCTTAGTAAAAAGAGTTGGATCGGCTTTCCCAACCTTGAAAGCATTAGCAATTAAAAAGTCTCTAAGGCATTCATACCATGCTCTTGGGGCTTGCTTAAGTCCATAGAGCACCTTAGAGAGCTTACACACATGGTCGGGGTACCGTTCATCCTCGAAGCCAGGGGGCTGCTCCACGTACACCTCCTCTTTGATCGGCCCGTTGAGGAAAGCGCTCTTCACATCCATTTGGTACAACCTGAAAGAATGGTGAGCGGCATATGCTAGCAAGATACGAATTGATTCTAGCCTAGCCACAGGAGCAAAAGTCTCCTCAAAGTCCAAACCTGCGACTTGGGCATAACCTTTTGCCACAAGTCGAGCCTTGTTCCTCGTCACCACCCCGTGCTCGTCCTGTTTGTTGCGGAACACCCACTTGGTTCCCACAACATTTTGCTTGGGACGAGGCACCAGTGTCCAAACTTCATTGCGCTTGAAGTTGTTGAGTTCCTCCTGCATGGCCAATACCCAATCCGGATCTAGCAAGGCCTCCTCTACCCTGAAAGGCTCAATAGAAGAGACAAAGGAGTAATGCTCACAAAAATTAACTAATCGAGATCGAGTAGTTACTCCCTTGCTAATGTCACCCAAAATTTGGTCGACGGGATGATCCCTTTGAATCACCGCTCGAACTTGGGTTGGAGGTGCTGGTTGCGCTTCTTCCTCCATCACGTGATCATCTTTGTGACACCCCAGGTGTCTAATTCGTGTTATGTCAGGAAATTTATCCTAATCTCGGATGCTCAGTGAAAATTTCTATTTCTCGATCGTGTCTATCTCGGTCTATCAGGCTTTCTCATGGAAGTTCACCGAATTCGGAGTTCTTCAAATCGCGAGAAACAACCAATTTTGGAGTGTGTTAAAACTTTTATTTCTCGGCACAAATGCAAACTCGATAATCAATCTAGATTTATAAATCTCGTCTACAGCTCAGTTAATCACGCACTCGACAGTTGCTAGTCGAACTGAGCCCGAGTCTAATTCCTCGAACCTCGATCGATGTCCGACTATTTTAATCCGAGTTCATACTCTCAGACGGAACACTCGATATGTCGTCCTCTAATCAAATTTATCCAACTCGGCCAAATATCTCATGTCCCAATCCGCTTTCTCGATAGTCGGTCTACGTCCAAATACTAATCCGAATCTTCATTCTCCCGCAGGATCTCTTTGTGCGAACCTCTAATTAATTCTTATGCAACTCGACTTGTTTTCTATATATCATCATTCATCTCTATCCATCAAGTGTATTCTAAAGATTTCTAGAAGGTTGAACCAAATAATCACATGAAAAGATAAATCCTATACTTGCTTGAAACTTCTCATTTGAACAAATGTAAATTTTGAAATTCGACCAAGTCTTGCCATCTTACTCAAACAACTCTATATCAACTCTACAACAAAAGTTATTAAGGGTTCATGTAGAGAAAATGCCAAGAAAATGTCTAGAAAATACTTCGATTGCTTTAAAAATATAAATTGAAGCTTTATAACTATACTACTTTGACCAAAGTGAAACTTTAATTTATATTCGAGATATGATGTTTGACCTTTAATAAAAGTTGCAGAACATGTGTTATACAACAAATATTTTATTTAAACCAAGCCTTGATTCAATCTCTAAGTATCCTAAACAGTGCCATCAAGACGGAATAAAAATCTGATTTCAGGATTTGAATTCTTCTAAGTCTGAAATCAGTGTCGTTCGGGTCGACGTCTCGTGTTCCCTAAAATTTGTTAAACAACTTGAGTTTCACCAAATATAAAAGTTGTTAGTAACTAATGGAGGCACATCATATCAAAAGATGGCTTTCATCCGACCCATTTTGACAAGCTTTGACATCCATTCTTAGGTGAAATTAACCCTTTGACAGTAGCAACTTTGGACTTAATTATCTCTTAATCTAGTTTGCAAATGGCTGAGAACCCTTAATCAAACTTGTAGAGTATTGCGTGGGAAATATCTTTGCTATAGTGACCCATGTCCGAATCCAAGCAGAAAACACCAAAAATGGCCGCCCAATGTCGCTACTGTAGCACTCACCACGTGTTCGATGAATTGCTGCAATGGAGAAACGTGGCAGCCGTGCAGCTTCTCCTCCATAAATGGCAGCCCACCTCCCTCTCCCTTCTCCTCCATGCCATTCTCCTACCCTCAGCCCCCCTCCTCGCGCGCTCGGCCACACCAGGGCCGCTTCCCCCCTGTTCCCCTCAAGCTGCAGCCGAGCCCCTTCTTCCCCTAGAGCAGCCATAGCAGCCCCTGCGTGATGGCTGGAGGTGGAGGTAGGAGAAGACCCCCTTGAGACTATGACAGGTGGGCCCAATGCGAGATTTGAGTATACAAGTTGCAGATTTTTGTGTTGTGTTCAAAAATTCATATCTCGAGTTTTAGGACTCCTAAAATCGTGAAACTTGTTTTGTTGGCTTCCTTATGAAATTCTCTAACTATTGGATCTATATGTTGGTATGGTTTAGTGGAAAAGTTTTTCTGTAGAAATTCGTATTTAAAAACTGGTTTACAAAATAAATGAACTTGCTTCTCTCCATAGTTTTATTTATAAAAATCCAAAAATTATGAAACTTGTTTTGTTAGTTAGATGCTGTCATACTCCATCTAAGAAAAATATAAAACTTGTAGGTTGTTCACTGTTTTCTTGGTGTGTTAATTAAAACATGTTAAATAGGAGAAAGATGATTGTTTTGCTTGTTATTTTTAGATCTGTAGCTCTAGTGCTCCAAATGGATTCAAATTTTTACAGTAGACTCTTGTTGTGATGCTTGGTGACTGGTAAAAATTTCATGAATTGTTGTGCATGTATGATTAAGTTAGTGATTTAACTTGTTTAATGCACCTTAAGTAGTTTTAAATGATTTATAAAAAAATATATGGATGTAAAAATGGAAAATGATGTTCCACTGTCCTTGTATGATATTATAGTAGCCTAATAAAACTTGATATGGTCATACATCCACAGAAAATAATTAGTTTTAGATTTAACCTTGTCTCACATGCTTTATTGCATCAACAATTTGTTATTTTTGTAGTAAATAAAATATAAAACCTGGGCATGTGAAATTTATACATTAGTCATAATTTGTTATTAATTATGCCTCATAAAAATTCCAGCCCCAAATTAGATAGTTTCATATGGTGCTAAAATAACACCCCTTTTATAATTACACGAGTTAGTGAAAATTAGGAGAAAACAAAATCATGCATGTTCATGGAATGCTTGAGTTACACCTTAACACCAGTTAGAGTTTAAATGGTTATGTCATGATGGTCTAAAGTTAAATATTAGTATTTCATCACAATTTTGTGTGATGTCGGACATGTGTGCCGAAGTACTTTATTTGGTGCATGTGTTTGTTAATTGTGTGGTAATAACTCTAGCGCACGAAATGACTCGGATAAAATTTGTAAGTGACTTGTTGACCCTAATTTGTTTGTTTCAACTCTAATAAATAGTAAAGTGTTAGAGTAATTTCAGTCTCTAGAACATGACAATTCTTAAAGTAAAAAGGAGCTAAAATTTATAGTTGTTGTTTTGGACTGCACGCACTGTTTTAGTTGTGCTGTTTGTTTGGTGAACTAAATCATGTTTTCTGTAGAAAAAGCATATAGAAGAATTGTAGAAAACTCTATTATCTTGTTGGTGTTAAAATTTGACAACCATAGGTCTGACAGTTTAGGAGTTATGCTTTTTACAAATTCAGTAATTGAATCTGTCCAAATTCTGTACAGATTTCAGAAACTGCATTGTTTGCTCAATTTAATTTTGCAATCTGTTCATGGTCGTTATAAGAAAGTTGTAGATGCTTTTCTTATCTTACTTGTGTTAACATTTCATAACCATAGGCCTGACAGTTTAAGAGTTATGAATTTTACAAACTGGTTGCTGTGTTCTGTCCACTATCAGAACAGATTTCGAAAACTGTAATGTTTGATTTGATTAAACCTTGAACCACTTCTTGGTGATTATAGAAGTTATGTAGTGCTTTTACCAAGCTTTCCAAAAAGTCTTAGATCACTCTTTTTGGTGGTCTGAAGATTAAGTTATGGATGTGTAAAGTCTGAAGACTGAATCTGTCCAGTTCTGGACAGCCAAGCCTTCTAATGTCTTTTATCCTAAATTGCATATTGAATCACCTTGGAATGTTTATAAATAAATTGTAGAACGTTTAATTAGCTTTCCAGAAAGTCTAGGATCAATTTATTTGAATGCTTGAGTCTCTAATTATAAATTTTTGAAGTCGCAAGTCTGAATCTGTCCAAATCTAAATAAAACTGTCATGTATCACTATTTAACCTTATTAAGTGTTTAATTACCTTGAGATGAAAATACCAAAGTTATAGAGTGTTTAATAAGATTTCCAAAGAGTATTTGTTCACCATGCTTAGATAAATAACGTGTGAATTATAACTGAAACAAGCAACTGCTATGCCGCTGTCACAAACATGTTGAATGTGATTGATTGCCCTACTTTGTTGTAGTTGTCTTGAGTCGACTGCTTGTTTGTTTTGGGATTTGGCTGAACATGAGTAATAATAATAAGTGACTAGTATAATTGGGGTTATACATAAGTAAGTAGTACACATCTCACTAAGTTAGTGAACTAAATTGGTTAAGGTCTAATAAGTAGCTTAGCTTAATCAACAATTAGCGAGTGCAGTTATATATTAGGGAAACAAAAAGAATAATGTCCTGTCTTTGGCTTTCTGCTAATACTACTAAGTAACCAACGTTATTAAAGTAGTACAAATTTTAATTATGAATAAACTATCTCCTCATGTGTGTTCTCTGGGTGTATGTTTGCCGTAGAAGGTTGTGAATGATTGTAAAACCCGATTAAGCAACTATTCCTTTTTAACTAAGTCTGTCTATGTGTAAGTCATCGTAAATTTATGCGAACTTAACTAGTTTAATAATAAGTAACTATTGAATGATAAAAGTGAACGTGACGAATGCTTGTACTTATGATGTCGTGTTTGCAATAGATAATTATAGGAAGTGTTTGTTGTTTTCCAGTGATGATTGACTACGTATGCCCGATGACGTATAGATAACTAGCGCTTGCGTACAGTTGTCGCGGTGTCTTACAATTTAATGTTTAGTTCACTACCGTCCATTTTGGGATTATCTTGTGATATATTTCATCATATTCATACATATGCATCCTGCATCTCATTTAGGACCGAGAGATGACGATCGTGCAAGTGATGTGGTGCCACCCACAAGATGCAGTCGGTGGACGACCCCAGGAAGGATGGACTTACCCAGTGGATGCTCGCCAAGCGAGCACCTCCCCAGCAAACACTACCTAAGTGTTAAATTAAAAGGCAAGCCCCGGTTTTATGCATAACCATTTATATATGCTATTTTACTACACTTAATGTTTGTAGGCTTGTACTGTGCACTTAAGTGTAGGAGTTGACTGAAACCCTAGTTGCATGAACTCAGGATTCCTTTTGAGATGGATACTAGTATGCTAGGTCGAGTAGCTGCTTTACTAATTAGGGATCTCGGTAGAAGTCGAGTGATTTTTCTAGCACTCGCGCGAGGTCAGGAATTGGTTGTACCCACTTTCATATCATAATGATGCTGGTCTGTGGACAACAATCCATGGGGATTGGTTGTCTACGAGATGGAAAATTGGAATAAGGATTAACGTGCGGATACCTGTGTCAAGCATTTGAACGTACTAAACACATACCGAGAAATATGGTAAATCGGTAAGCCTAGTACCTGAGTGAACCTGCCCGCAGACATATCCCCTCACGCGACCTGAGACGTGGTCTCCCATTCCGGTTATGGTGGGTACAAGTGCGGTCACTGCACGACGGCAGTCGGGGTCAGTGAGGCATTGTACGCCAAGGCGGTGAGCCCTGATCTGTTGCCAGGGAATCGATGGGGACGGTTGATGTGTGTGGGGACGGAGTGCCCCTACATGTCGTGTGTTTAGGTTTACCTTGCAAGGATAAAAACTCGATTCGAATCGTCTGCTTCTCGCAGCTAATGAGACTGCTTGATCCATTGTACTGCATTGAGTAATAAGTGGAAATGAGATGGCAAAAGATGTTGATTGGTAAAAATGTTTGATACCATGTATGACTAGCTAGGTATACATCTAGTTAAAAGGATCATACTAAAATTGAAAAGCTAAAACTTGATTTTAGACTCAGCTAGTGCTTTTGGCAAACCAAACCCCTCAGCCAAACAGCTGCATGTCTAGAGGTAGAGGAGTAGACTCCTCACACCGGGTAAGTCTAGCTGAGTATTAGTATACTCAGCCATGCTTGTGGCACAATTTTTGCAGGTACTCCTTAGGATGATTGGTTGCTGGTGTGACTTGGCCTCCATCCCTGCCAGCAGGATAGACGGTCGAGTGGGTTACTGCTTCCGCAGGAGAGGACCAAGAGGAGTAGCGTGGCCAGGCTTCGCCATGTTACTCGGTTTTCTCCGTTAGTTATTTCCGCTGCATTAAAATTTATGGTTATTATTTCTGAAACTCTGATAATGTAATCACTAAAGATACTTATTAAATTTGTGGTATTATGTTTTATTGTATTTCTCTGTGCCTCACCTTCGTGTGAGCTAGTGGTATTCGATCCTGGATAAGTGGCTTTATCGGACTAGATCCGAGGGACTGACGTGTTATTCCTGTTTAAGTGTGTTGCTGCCCTTAAGGGTGCGACTTGGGCACTTAAGCTGGAATAATTCGGGCACTTCCGCCACAGCTGGTATCAGAGCAAACACCAGTACAGAGAAGTCAATAAGTCATGATTTCCATCCTTTTCTAAAAGTAAAACTTGCTAGAAACCAATGTTGGATAGATGTCAGGACGATAAGGATAGACATAGGACGTGAAGCCTTAGGAAATAGATGGGTAGCTAGGTGGCTATTTATATAGGCCATAAGGGCTACTAGTACTACTATTAATAAGGATGTTGTAGAAGCATCCGAATAATTAGTTAGGTCTGAGAAGACGACTAGAATGAGCATGCATCATGATTGTCGCATTATAATTTTCTCTTGTGCATCAACATGCTTCTCTCATCTTTATTCCAATAATAAGAACTTGTGAATAATGTGATGTACTGTTATGTTAGGAACTATAAGAAATGTTTTACCTTGTGCCAGATTGGTAAGTCTTGACTAGTTCGTGTTATGTGTTTCTCTTGCCTTGCTTTCTAGGAGGTACGGTAACTATTTAGTCCATTTTGCCTCTAACCAATAAAAATCGTTGCCTGTTTTTCCCATAAAAGACCCCCCCCCATTTTAAACAACCTTGAGTTTAGCAAGTGAAACCTCAAAAAAATCATTCTTGTGTTGGTGTTTTCTAGCCCTTGTGTGTTGCACTATTGGTGATGCACCTGCACAACGTGTAACCCCCCAAAACTTGACCGCTAGACCGACCCAAGTCTCCTTGTGCACTTGTGTCAAAAAAAATTGTTTGGTGTCTAGTTGCGCAAACCCTATCAAGGCCATGTTTCATTCCATAGATCCTGCCCCAAATCTTCATAACCTTTCTGCTGCTCATCCTAAGCGATCTCATGCGACTGCCTCTCTTTTCACCTGGATCTAGTAAACCGTTACCTTTATGAATCATGTTGTGGCTTATCATCCGAATCCCTGGATCCTTTATCGATCCTGCCCCGTTATCTGGTTATCTGCTATAACCTGTTCTCAAGTATCAGATGTTGATCTCGCCTAAATCTCTCATTTCTGATCGTTCTCATACCCCCTTCTCTGAGGATCATGACGTTGTTTTATCAATTTTATCTTTAAACGGCATATCCATGTGGATTAATGGATGTTGCTGTTACCTTTGGATCTCTCATGTCTCTAAAAGCTTATCAATCTCGATATCATGGTTGGTTCCTCCTCATATCAAATATCGTATCGATCTTTGGCTGGTAATCCCCGTGATGATCAAGAAATAGTTCTCTGAGTTGAAGAAAATTCTCATGTGATGCTCTTTTTGCCAGCAATCTCTACTTCAACTTCAGTCACATTTTCTGAGCCATACTCTCATGGGCTCCATCTATCTGTGCTATGTGGATTTCTCATTGGTTGTGTTTGCTAATGGTATTATGACTAACGACTGATGGTGCCGTGACGAAACCGAGAGCCTACTATGGTGCACACATGGTTGAGCTGCTCGGCACGCGCTGGTACCGCGGTTAATAGTCGTGATCCATTATGGGACTATACCAATGTGCTCTCTTTTGTGAACATCCTCTCAAAGTGATCGCTGCATTTTGTCTTGATATGTCGCGATCTTCTATCCAAATCTGTCTTCAGTATCTTGTCAGATACCCTCTCATGAATTTGCATCTATCTTCAGTCTGGGAGTTACATGCTTCTCCACCCTTAAAGATCCTCATTCGAATCTCGGGACAAGATTCTTTTAAGGGGGGAAGGCTGTGACACCCCAGGTGTCTAATTCGTGTTATGTCACGAAATTTATCCTAATCTCGGATGCTCAGTGAAAATTTCTATTTCTCGATCGTGTCTATCTCGGTCTATCAGGCTTTCTCATGGAAGTTCACCGAATTCGGAGTTCTTCAAATCGCGAGAAACAACCAATTTTGGAGTGTGTTAAAACTTTTATTTCTCGGCACAAATGCAAACTCGATAATCAATCTAGATTTATAAATCTCGTCTACAGCTCAGTTAATCACGCACTCGACAGTTGCTAGTCGAACTGAGCCCGAGTCTAATTCCTCGAACCTCGATCGATGTCCGACTATTTTAATCCGAGTTCATACTCTCAGACGGAACACTCGATATGTCGTCCTCTAATCAAATTTATCCAACTCGGCCAAATATCTCATGTCCGAATCCGCTTTCTCGATAGTCGGTCTACGTCCAAATACTAATCCGAATCTTCATTCTCCCGCAGGATCTCTTTGTGCGAACCTCTAATTAATTCTTATGCAACTCGACTTGTTTTCTATATATCATCATTCATCTCTATCCATCAAGTGTATTCTAAAGATTTCTAGAAGGTTGAACCAAATAATCACATGAAAAGATAAATCCTATACTTGCTTGAAACTTCTCATTTGAACAAATGTAAATTTTGAAATTCGACCAAGTCTTGCCATCTTACTCAAACAACTCTATATCAACTCTACAACAAAAGTTATTAAGGGTTCATGTAGAGAAAATGCCAAGAAAATGTCTAGAAAATACTTCGATTGCTTTAAAAATATAAATTGAAGCTTTATAACTATACTACTTTGACCAAAGTGAAACTTTAATTTATATTCGAGATATGATGTTTGACCTTTAATAAAAGTTGCAGAACATGTGTTATACAACAAATATTTTATTTAAACCAAGCCTTGATTCAATCTCTAAGTATCCTAAACAGTGCCATCAAGACGGAATAAAAATCTGATTTCAGGATTTGAATTCTTCTAAGTCTGAAATCAGTGTCGTTCGGGTCGACGTCTCATGTTCCCTAAAATTTGTTAAACAACTTGAGTTTCACCAAATATAAAAGTTGTTAGTAACTAATGGAGGCACATCATATCAAAAGATGGCTTTCATCCGACCCATTTTGACAAGGTTTGACATCCATTCTTAGGTGAAATTAACCCTTTGACACTAGCAACTTTGGACTTAATTATCTCTTAATCTAGTTTGCAAATGGCTGAGAACCCTTAATCAAACTTGTAGAGTATTGTGTGGGAAATATTTTTGCTATAGTGACCCATGTCCGAATCCAAGCAGAAAACGCCAAAAATGGCCGCCCAATGTCGCTACTGTAGCACTCACCACGTGTTCGATGAATTGCTGCAATGGAGAAACGTGGCAGCCGTGCTCTGGAGCTTCTCCTCCATAAATGGCAGCCCACCTCCCTCTCCCTTCTCCTCCATGCCATTCTCCTACCCTCAGCCCCCCTCCTCGCGCGCTCGGCCACACCAGGGCCGCTTCCCCCCTGTTCCCCTCAAGCTGCAGCCGAGCCCCTTCTTCCCCTAGAGCAGCCATAGCAGCCCCTGCGTGATGGCTGGAGGTGGAGGTAGGAGAAGACCCCCTTGAGACTATGACAGGTGGGCCCAATGCGAGATTTGAGTATACAAGTTGCAGATTTTTGTGTTGTGTTCAAAAATTCATATCTCGAGTTTTAGGGCTCCTAAAATCGTGAAACTTGTTTTGTTGGCTTCCTTATGAAATTCTCTAACTATTGGATCTATATGTTGGTATGGTTTAGTGGAAAAGTTTTTCTGTAGAAATTCGTATTTAAAAACTGGTTTACAAAATAAATGTACTTGCTTCTCTCCATAGTTTTATTTATAAAAATCCAAAAATTATGAAACTTGTTTTGTTAGTTAGATGCTGTCATACTCCATCTAAGAAAATATAAAACTTGTAGGTTGTTCACTGTTTTCTTGGTGTGTTAATTAAAACATGTTAAATAGGAGAAAGATGATTGTTTTGCTTGTTATTTTTAGATCTGTAGCTCTAGTGCTCCAAATGGATTCAAATTTTTACAGTAGACTCTTGTTGTGATGCTTGGTGACTGGTAAAAATTTCATGAATTGTTGTGCATGTATGATTAAGTTAGTGATTTAACTTGTTTAATGCACCTTAAGTAGTTTTAAATGATTTATAAAAAAATATATGGATGTAAAAATGGAAAATGATGTTCCACTGTCCTTGTATGATATTATAGTAGCCTAATAAAACTTGATATGGTCATGCATCCACAGAAAATAATTAGTTTTAGATTTAACCTTGTCTCACATGCTTTATTGCATCAACAATTTGTTATTTTTGTAGTAAATAAAATATAAAACCTGGGCATGTGAAATTTATACATTAGTCATAATTTGTTATTAATTATGCCTCATAAAAATTCCAGCCCCAAATTAGATAGTTTCATATGGTGCTAAAATAACACCCCTTTTATAATTACACGAGTTAGTGAAAATTAGGAGAAAACAAAATCATGCATGTTCATGGAATGCTTGAGTTACACCTTAACACCAGTTAGAGTTTAAATGGTTATGTCATGATGGTCTAAAGTTAAATATTAGTATTTCATCACAATTTTGTGTGATGTCGGACATGTGTGCCGAAGTACTTTATTTGGTGCATGTGTTTGTTAATTGTGTGGTAATAACTCTAGCGCACGAAATGACTCGGATAAAATTTGTAAGTGACTTGTTGACCCTAATTTGTTTGTTTCAACTCTAATAAATAGTAAAGTGTTAGAGTAATTTCAGTCTCTAGAACATGACAATTCTTAAAGTAAAAAGGAGCTAAAATTAATAGTTGTTGTTTTGGACTGCACGCACTGTTTTAGTTGTGCTGTTTGTTTGGTGAACTAAATCATGTTTTCTGTAGAAAAAGCATATAGAAGAATTGTAGAAAACTCTATTATCTTGTTGGTGTTAAAATTTGACAACCATAGGTCTGACAGTTTAGGAGTTATGCTTTTTACAAATTCAGTAATTGAATCTGTCCAAATTCTGTACAGATTTCAGAAACTGCATTGTTTGCTCAATTTAATTTTGCAATCTGTTCATGGTCGTTATAAGAAAGTTGTAGATGCTTTTCTTATCTTACTTGTGTTAACATTTCATAACCATAGGCCTGACAGTTTAAGAGTTATGAATTTTACAAACTGGTTGCTGTGTTCTGTCCACTATCAGAACAGATTTCGAAAACTGTAATGTTTGATTTGATTAAACCTTGAACCACTTCTTGGTGATTATAGAAGTTATGTAGTGCTTTTACCAAGCTTTCCAAAAAGTCTTAGATCACTCTTTTTGGTGGTCTGAAGATTAAGTTATGGATGTGTAAAGTCTGAAGACTGAATCTGTCCAGTTCTGGACAGCCAAGCCTTCTAATGTCTTTTATCCTAAATTGCATATTGAATCACCTTGGAATGTTTATAAATAAATTGTAGAACGTTTAATTAGCTTTCCAGAAAGTTTAGGATCAATTTATTTGAATGCTTGAGTCTCTAATTATAAATTTTTGAAGTCGCAAGTCTGAATCTGTCCAAATCTAAATAAAACTGTCATGTATCACTATTTAACCTTATTAAGTGTTTAATTACCTTGAGATGAAAATACCAAAGTTATAGAGTGTTTAATAAGATTTCCAAAGAGTATTTGTTCACCATGCTTAGATAAATAACGTGTGAATTATAACTGAAACAAGCAACTGCTATGCCGCTGTCACAAACATGTTGAATGTGATTGATTGCCCTACTTTGTTGTAGTTGTCTTGAGTCGACTGCTTGTTTGTTTTGGGATTTGGCTGAACATGAGTAATAATAATAAGTGACTAGTATAATTGGGGTTATACATAAGTAAGTAGTACACATCTCACTAAGTTAGTGAACTAAATTGGTTAAGGTCTAATAAGTAGCTTAGCTTAATCAACAATTAGCGAGTGCAGTTATATATTAGGGAAACAAAAAGAATAATGTCCTGTCTTTGGCTTTCTGCTAATACTACTAAGTAACCAACGTTATTAAAGTAGTACAAATTTTAATTATGAATAAACTATCTCCTCATGTGTGTTCTCTGGGTGTATGTTTGCCGTAGAAGGTTGTGAATGATTGTAAAACCCGATTAAGCAACTATTCCTTTTTAACTAAGTCTGTCTATGTGTAAGTCATCGTAAATTTATGCGAACTTAACTAGTTTAATAATAAGTAACTATTGAATGATAAAAGTGAACGTGACGAATGCTTGTACTTATGATGTCGTGTTTGCAATAGATAATTATAGGAAGTGTTTGTTGTTTTCCAGTGATGATTGACTACGTATGCCCGATGACGTATAGATAACTAGCGCTTGCGTACAGTTGTCGCGGTGTCTTACAATTTAATGTTTAGTTCACTACCGTCCATTTTGGGATTATCTTGTGATATATTTCATCATATTCATACATATGCATCCTGCATCTCATTTAGGACCGAGAGATGACGATCGTGCAAGTGATGTGGTGCCACCCACAAGATGCAGTCGGTGGACGACCCCAGGAAGGATGGACTTACCCAGTGGATGCTCGCCAAGCGAGCACCTCCCCAGCAAACACTACCTAAGTGTTAAATTAAAAGGCAAGCCCCGGTTTTATGCATAACCATTTATATATGCTATTTTACTACACTTAATGTTTGTAGGCTTGTACTGTGCACTTAAGTGTAGGAGTTGACTGAAACCCTAGTTGCATGAACTCAGGATTCCTTTTGAGATGGATACTAGTATGCTAGGTCGAGTAGCTGCTTTACTAATTAGGGATCTCGGTAGAAGTCGAGTGATTTTTCTAGCACTCGCGCGAGGTCAGGAATTGGTTGTACCCACTTTCATATCATAATGATGCTGGTCTGTGGACAACAATCCATGGGGATTGGTTGTCTACGAGATGGAAAATTGGAATAAGGATTAACGTGCGGATACCTGTGTCAAGCATTTGAACGTACTAAACACATACCGAGAAATTTGGTAAATCGGTAAGCCTAGTACCTGAGTGAACCTGCCCGCAGACATATCCCCTCACGCGACCTGAGACGTGGTCTCCCATTCCGGTTATGGTGGGTACAAGTGCGGTCACTGCACGACGGCAGTCGGGGTCAGTGAGGCATTGTACGCCAAGGCGGTGAGCCCTGATCTGTTGCCAGGGAATCGATGGGGACGGTTGATGTGTGTGGGGACGGAGTGCCCCTACATGTCGTGTGTTTAGGTTTACCTTGCAAGGATAAAAACTCGATTCGAATCGTCTGCTTCTCGCAGCTAATGAGACTGCTTGATCCATTGTACTGCATTGAGTAATAAGTGGAAATGAGATGGCAAAAGATGTTGATTGGTAAAAATGTTTGATACCATGTATGACTAGCTAGGTATACATCTAGTTAAAAGGATCATACTAAAATTGAAAAGCTAAAACTTGATTTTAGACTCAGCTAGTGCTTTTGGCAAACCAAACCCCTCAGCCAAACAGCTGCATGTCTAGAGGTAGAGGAGTAGACTCCTCACACCGGGTAAGTCTAGCTGAGTATTAGTATACTCAGCCATGCTTGTGGCACAATTTTTGCAGGTACTCCTTAGGATGATTGGTTGCTGGTGTGACTTGGCCTCCATCCCTGCCAGCAGGATAGACGGTCGAGTGGGTTACTGCTTCCGCAGGAGAGGACCAAGAGGAGTAGCGTGGCCAGGCTTCGCCATGTTACTCGGTTTTCTCCGTTAGTTATTTCCGCTGCATTAAAATTTATGGTTATTATTTCTGAAACTCTGATAATGTAATCACTAAAGATACTTATTAAATTTGTGGTATTATGTTTTATTGTATTTCTCTGTGCCTCACCTTCGTGTGAGCTAGTGGTATTCGATCCTGGATAAGTGGCTTTATCGGACTAGATCCGAGGGACTGACGTGTTATTCCTGTTTAAGTGTGTTGCTGCCCTTAAGGGTGCGACTTGGGCACTTAAGCTGGAATAATTCGGGCAGTTCCGCCATAGCTGGTATCAGAGCGAACACCAGTACAGAGAAGTCAATAAGTCATGATTTCCATCCTTTTCTAAAAGTAAAACTTGCTAGAAACCAATGTTGGATAGATGTCAGGACGATAAGGATAGACATAGGACGTGAAGCCTTAGGAAATAGATGGGTAGCTAGGTGGCTATTTATATAGGCCATAAGGGCTACTAGTACTACTATTAATAAGGATGTTGTAGAAGCATCCGAATAATTAGTTAGGTCTGAGAAGACGACTAGAATGAGCATGCATCATGATTGTCGCATTATAATTTTCTCTTGTGCATCAACATGCTTCTCTCATCTTTATTCCAATAATAAGAACTTGTGAATAATGTGATGTACTGTTATGTTAGGAACTATAAGAAATGTTTTACCTTGTGCCAGATTGGTAAGTCTTGACTAGTTCGTGTTATGTGTTTCTCTTGCCTTGCTTTCTAGGAGGTACGGTAACTATTTAGTCCATTTTGCCTCTAACCAATAAAAATCGTTGCCTGTTTTTCCCATAAAAGACCCCCCCCATTTTAAACAACCTTGAGTTTAGCAAGTGAAACCTCAAAAAAATCATTCTTGTGTTGGTGTTTTCTAGCCCTTGTGTGTTGCACTATTGGTGATGCACCTGCACAACGTGTAACCCCCCCAAAACTTGACCGCTAGACCGACCCAAGTCTCCTTGTGCACTTGTGTCAAAAAAAATCGTTTGGTGTCTAGTTGCGCAAACCCTATCAAGGCCATGTTTCATTCCATAGATCCTGCCCCAAATCTTCATAACCTTTCTGCTGCTCATCCTAAGCGATCTCATGCGACTGCCTCTCTTTTCACCTGGATCTAGTAAACCGTTACCTTTATGAATCATGTTGTGGCTTATCATCCGAATCCCTGGATCCTTTATCGATCCTGCCCCGTTATCTGGTTATCTGCTATAACCTGTTCTCAAGTATCAGATGTTGATCTCGCCTAAATCTCTCATTTCTGATCGTTCTCATACCCCCTTCTCTGAGGATCATGACGTTGTTTTATCAATTTTATCTTTAAACGGCATATCCATGTGGATTAATGGATGTTGCTGTTACCTTTGGATCTCTCATGTCTCTAAAAGCTTATCAGTCTCGATATCATGGTTGGTTCCTCCTCATATCAAATATCGTATCGATCTTTGGCTGGTAATCCCCGTGATGATCAAGAAATAGTTCTCTGAGTTGAAGAAAATTCTCATGTGATGCTCTTTTTGCCAGCAATCTCTACTTCAACTTCAGTCACATTTTCTGAGCCATACTCTCATGGGCTCCATCTATCTGTGCTATGTGGATTTCTCATTGGTTGTGTTTGCTAATGGTATTATGACTAATGACTGATGGTGCCGTGACGAAACCGAGAGCCTACTATGGTGCACACATGGTTGAGCTGCTCGGCACGCGCTGGTACCGCGGTTAATAGTCGTGATCCATTATGGGACTATACCAATGTGCTCTCTTTTGTGAACATCCTCTCAAAGTGATCGCTGCATTTTGTCTTGATATGTCGCGATCTTCTATCCAAATCTGTCTTCAGTATCTTGTCAGATACCCTCTCATGAATTTGCATCTATCTTCAGTCTGGGAGTTACATGCTTCTCCACCCTTAAAGATCCTCATTCGAATCTCGGGACGAGATTCTTTTAAGGGGGGAAGGCTGTGACACCCCAGGTGTCTAATTCGTGTTATGTCACGAAATTTATCCTAATCTCGGATGCTCAGTGAAAATTTCTATTTCTCGATCGTGTCTATCTCGGTCTATCAGGCTTTCTCATGGAAGTTCACCGAATTCGGAGTTCTTCAAATCGCGAGAAACAACCAATTTTGGAGTGTGTTAAAACTTTTATTTCTCGGCACAAATGCAAACTCGATAATCAATCTAGATTTATAAATCTCGTCTACAGCTCAGTTAATCACGCACTCGACAGTTGCTAGTCGAACTGAGCCCGAGTCTAATTCCTCGAACCTCGATCGATGTCCGACTATTTTAATCCGAGTTCATACTCTCAGACGGAACACTCGATATGTCGTCCTCTAATCAAATTTATCCAACTCGGCCAAATATCTCATGTCCGAATCCGCTTTCTCGATAGTCGGTCTACGTCCAAATACTAATCTGAATCTTCATTCTCCCGCAGGATCTCTTTGTGCGAACCTCTAATTAATTCTTATGCAACTCGACTTGTTTTCTATATATCATCATTCATCTCTATCCATCAAGTGTATTCTAAAGATTTCTAGAAGATTGAACCAAATAATCACATGAAAAGATAAATCCTATACTTGCTTGAAACTTCTCATTTGAACAAATGTAAATTTTGAAATTCGACCAAGTCTTGCCATCTTACTCAAACAACTCTATATCAACTCTACAACAAAAGTTATTAAGGGTTCATGTAGAGAAAATGCCAAGAAAATGTCTAGAAAATACTTCGATTGCTTTAAAAATATAAATTGAAGCTTTATAACTATACTACTTTGACCAAAGTGAAACTTTAATTTATATTCGAGATATGATGTTTGACCTTTAATAAAAGTTGCAGAACATGTGTTATACAACAAATATTTTATTTAAACCAAGCCTTGATTCAATCTCTAAGTATCCTAAACAGTGCCATCAAGACGGAATAAAAATCTGATTTCAGGATTTGAATTCTTCTAAGTCTGAAATCAGTGTCGTTCGGGTCGACGTCTCGTGTTCCCTAAAATTTGTTAAACAACTTGAGTTTCACCAAATATAAAAGTTGTTAGTAACTAATGGAGGCACATCATATCAAAAGATGGCTTTCATCCGACCCATTTTGACAAGGTTTGACATCCATTCTTAGGTGAAATTAACCCTTTGACACTAGCAACTTTGGACTTAATTATCTCTTAATCTAGTTTGCAAATGGCTGAGAACCCTTAATCAAACTTGTAGAGTATTGCGTGGGAAATATCTTTGCTATAGTGACCCATGTCCGAATCCAAGCAGAAAACGCCAAAAATGGCCGCCCAATGTCGCTACTGTAGCACTCACCACGTGTTCGATGAATTGCTGCAATGGAGAAACGTGGCAGCCGTGCTCTGGAGCTTCTCCTCCATAAATGGCAGCCCACCTCCCTCTCCCTTCTCCTCCATGCCATTCTCCTACCCTCAGCCCCCCTCCTCGCGCGCTCGGCCACACCAGGGCCGCTTCCCCCCTGTTCCCCTCAAGCTGCAGCCGAGCCCCTTCTTCCCCTAGAGCAGCCATAGCAGCCCCTGCGTGATGGCTGGAGGTGGAGGTAGGAGAAGACCCCCTTGAGACTATGACAGGTGGGCCCAATGCGAGATTTGAGTATACAAGTTGCAGATTTTTGTGTTGTGTTCAAAAATTCATATCTCGAGTTTTAGGGCTCCTAAAATCGTGAAACTTGTTTTGTTGGCTTCCTTATGAAATTCTCTAACTATTGGATCTATATGTTGGTATGGTTTAGTGGAAAAGTTTTTCTGTAGAAATTCGTATTTAAAAACTGGTTTACAAAATAAATGAACTTGCTTCTCTCCATAGTTTTATTTATAAAAATCCAAAAATTATGAAACTTGTTTTGTTAGTTAGATGCTGTCATACTCCATCTAAGAAAAATATAAAACTTGTAGGTTGTTCACTGTTTTCTTGGTGTGTTAATTAAAACATGTTAAATAGGAGAAAGATGATTGTTTTGCTTGTTATTTTTAGATCTGTAGCTCTAGTGCTCCAAATGGATTCAAATTTTTACAGTAGACTCTTGTTGTGATGCTTGGTGACTGGTAAAAATTTCATGAATTGTTGTGCATGTATGATTAAGTTAGTGATTTAACTTGTTTAATGCACCTTAAGTAGTTTTAAATGATTTATAAAAAAATATATGGATGTAAAAATGGAAAATGATGTTCCACTGTCCTTGTATGATATTATAGTAGCCTAATAAAACTTGATATGGTCATGCATCCACAGAAAATAATTAGTTTTAGATTTAACCTTGTCTCACATGCTTTATTGCATCAACAATTTGTTATTTTTGTAGTAAATAAAATATAAAACCTGGGCATGTGAAATTTATACATTAGTCATAATTTGTTATTAATTATGCCTCATAAAAATTCCAGCCCCAAATTAGATAGTTTCATATGGTGCTAAAATAACACCCCTTTTATAATTACACGAGTTAGTGAAAATTAGGAGAAAACAAAATCATGCATGTTCATGGAATGCTTGAGTTACACCTTAACACCAGTTAGAGTTTAAATGGTTATGTCATGATGGTCTAAAGTTAAATATTAGTATTTCATCACAATTTTGTGTGATGTCGGACATGTGTGCCGAAGTACTTTATTTGGTGCATGTGTTTGTTAATTGTGTGGTAATAACTCTAGCGCACGAAATGACTCGGATAAAATTTGTAAGTGACTTGTTGACCCTAATTTGTTTGTTTCAACTCTAATAAATAGTAAAGTGTTAGAGTAATTTCAGTCTCTAGAACATGACAATTCTTAAAGTAAAAAGGAGCTAAAATTTATAGTTGTTGTTTTGGACTGTACGCACTGTTTTAGTTGTGCTGTTTGTTTGGTGAACTAAATCATGTTTTCTGTAGAAAAAGCATATAGAAGAATTGTAGAAAACTCTATTATCTTGTTGGTGTTAAAATTTGACAACCATAGGTCTGACAGTTTAGGAGTTATGCTTTTTACAAATTCAGTAATTGAATCTGTCCAAATTCTGTACAGATTTCAGAAACTGCATTGTTTGCTCAATTTAATTTTGCAATCTGTTCATGGTCGTTATAAGAAAGTTGTAGATGCTTTTCTTATCTTACTTGTGTTAACATTTCATAACCATAGGCCTGACAGTTTAAGAGTTATGAATTTTACAAACTGGTTGCTGTGTTCTGTCCACTATCAGAACAGATTTCGAAAACTGTAATGTTTGATTTGATTAAACCTTGAACCACTTCTTGGTGATTATAGAAGTTATGTAGTGCTTTTACCAAGCTTTCCAAAAAGTCTTAGATCACTCTTTTTGGTGGTCTGAAGATTAAGTTATGGATGTGTAAAGTCTGAAGACTGAATCTGTCCAGTTCTGGACAGCCAAGCCTTCTAATGTCTTTTATCCTAAATTGCATATTGAATCACCTTGGAATGTTTATAAATAAATTGTAGAACGTTTAATTAGCTTTCCAGAAAGTCTAGGATCAATTTATTTGAATGCTTGAGTCTCTAATTATAAATTTTTGAAGTCGCAAGTCTGAATCTGTCCAAATCTAAATAAAACTGTCATGTATCACTATTTAACCTTATTAAGTGTTTAATTACCTTGAGATGAAAATACCAAAGTTATAGAGTGTTTAATAAGATTTCCAAAGAGTATTTGTTCACCATGCTTAGATAAATAACGTGTGAATTATAACTGAAACAAGCAACTGCTATGCCGCTGTCACAAACATGTTGAATGTGATTGATTGCCCTACTTTGTTGTAGTTGTCTTGAGTCGACTGCTTGTTTGTTTTGGGATTTGGCTGAACATGAGTAATAATAATAAGTGACTAGTATAATTGGGGTTATACATAAGTAAGTAGTACACATCTCACTAAGTTAGTGAACTAAATTGGTTAAGGTCTAATAAGTAGCTTAGCTTAATCAACAATTAGCGAGTGCAGTTATATATTAGGGAAACAAAAAGAATAATGTCCTGTCTTTGGCTTTCTGCTAATACTACTAAGTAACCAACGTTATTAAAGTAGTACAAATTTTAATTATGAATAAACTATCTCCTCATGTGTGTTCTCTGGGTGTATGTTTGCCGTAGAAGGTTGTGAATGATTGTAAAACCCGATTAAGCAACTATTCCTTTTTAACTAAGTCTGTCTATGTGTAAGTCATCGTAAATTTATGCGAACTTAACTAGTTTAATAATAAGTAACTATTGAATGATAAAAGTGAACGTGACGAATGCTTGTACTTATGATGTCGTGTTTGCAATAGATAATTATAGGAAGTGTTTGTTGTTTTCCAGTGATGATTGACTACGTATGCCCGATGACGTATAGATAACTAGCGCTTGCGTACAGTTGTCGCGGTGTCTTACAATTTAATGTTTAGTTCACTACCGTCCATTTTGGGATTATCTTGTGATATATTTCATCATATTCATACATATGCATCCTGCATCTCATTTAGGACCGAGAGATGACGATCGTGCAAGTGATGTGGTGCCACCCACAAGATGCAGTCGGTGGACGACCCCAGGAAGGATGGACTTACCCAGTGGATGCTCGCCAAGCGAGCACCTCCCCAGCAAACACTACCTAAGTGTTAAATTAAAAGGCAAGCCCCGGTTTTATGCATAACCATTTATATATGCTATTTTACTACACTTAATGTTTGTAGGCTTGTACTGTGCACTTAAGTGTAGGAGTTGACTGAAACCCTAGTTGCATGAACTCAGGATTCCTTTTGAGATGGATACTAGTATGCTAGGTCGAGTAGCTGCTTTACTAATTAGGGATCTCGGTAGAAGTCGAGTGATTTTTCTAGCACTCGCGCGAGGTCAGGAATTGGTTGTACCCACTTTCATATCATAATGATGCTGGTCTGTGGACAACAATCCATGGGGATTGGTTGTCTACGAGATGGAAAATTGGAATAAGGATTAACGTGCGGATACCTGTGTCAAGCATTTGAACGTACTAAACACATACCGAGAAATATGGTAAATCGGTAAGCCTAGTACCTGAGTGAACCTGCCCGCAGACATATCCCCTCACGCGACCTGAGACGTGGTCTCCCATTCCGGTTATGGTGGGTACAAGTGCGGTCACTGCACGACGGCAGTCGGGGTAAGTGAGGCATTGTACGCCAAGGCGGTGAGCCCTGATCTGTTGCCAGGGAATCGATGGGGACGGTTGATGTGTGTGGGGACGGAGTGCCCCTACATGTCGTGTGTTTAGGTTTACCTTGCAAGGATAAAAACTCGATTCGAATCGTCTGCTTCTCGCAGCTAATGAGACTGCTTGATCCATTGTACTGCATTGAGTAATAAGTGGAAATGAGATGGCAAAAGATGTTGATTGGTAAAAATGTTTGATACCATGTATGACTAGCTAGGTATACATCTAGTTAAAAGGATCATACTGAAACTGAAAAGCTAAAACTTGATTTTAGACTCAGCTAGTGCTTTTGGCAAACCAAACCCCTCAGCCAAACAGCTGCATGTCTAGAGGTAGAGGAGTAGACTCCTCACACCGGGTAAGTCTAGCTGAGTATTAGTATACTCAGCCTTGCTTGTGGCACAATTTTTGCAGGTACTCCTTAGGATGATTGGTTGCTGGTGTGACTTGGCCTCCATCCCTGCCAGCGGGATAGACGGTCGAGTGGGTTACTGCTTCCGCAGGAGAGGACCAAGAGGAGTAGCGTGGCCAGGCTTCGCCATGTTACTCGGTTTTCTCCGTTAGTTATTTCCGCTGCATTAAAATTTATGGTTATTATTTCTGAAACTCTGATAATGTAATCACTAAAGATACTTATTAAATTTGTGGTATTATGTTTTATTGTATTTCTCTGTGCCTCACCTTCGTGTGAGCTAGTGGTATTCGATCCTAGATAAGTGGCTTTATCGGACTAGATCCGAGGGACTGACGTGTTATTCCTGTTTAAGTGTGTTGCTGCCCTTAAGGGTGCGACTTGGGCACTTAAGCTGGAATAATTCGGGCGGTTGCGCCACAATCTTGTGCTCCCCCTTGATCACACGCCTCCTTTTGATGAACCTGTTCATCGTCTTGAGTTGGGGGATGCACCGTTGTTGAGGAAGAAGATTGATCTCGTTCATCTTGTTCCTGTGGCCGCACTTCTCCAATCGCCATGGTTCATATAGCGGCCGTCAGAACATCTTCTTCATCTACATCATCACAATCAACAACTTGCTCTCTTGGAGAGCCATTAGTCTCATCAAATACAACGTCGCTAGAGACTTCAACCAAACCCGATGATTTGTTGAAGACCCTATACGCCTTTGTATTTGAATCATAACCTAATAAAAACCCTTCTACAGCTTTGGGAGCAAATTTAGAATTTCTACCCTTCTTCACTAGAATGTAGCACCTGCTCCCAAATACACGAAAGTAAGATACATTTGGTTTGTTACCGGTTAGTAGCTCATACGACGTCTTCTTGAGGAGGCGGTGAAGGTAGACCCTGTTGATGGCGTGGCAAGCCGTGTTCACGGCTTCCGACCAAAAGCACTCAGGGGTCTTGAATTCTCCAAGCATAGTCCTCGCCATATCTATGAGCGTCCTGTTCTTCCTCTCTACCACACCATTTTGCTGAGGTGTGTAGGGAGCGGAGAACTCGTGCTTGATCCCTTCCTCCTCAAGAAACTCCTCCACTTGAAGGTTCTTGAATTCGGACCCGTTGTCGCTCCTTATCTTTTTCACCTTGAGCTCAAACTCATTTTGAGCTCTCCTTAGGAAGCGCTTGAGGGTCCCTTGGGTTTCAGACTTATCCTGCAAAAAGAACACCCAAGTGAAGCGGGAAAAGTCATCAACAATAACTAGACCATACTTACTTCCTCCTATGCTTAGATAGGCGACGGGTCCGAAGAGGTCCATATGCAGCAGCTCCAGAGGTCTTGACGTGGTCATCACATTCTTGCTGTGATGTGCTCCTCCCACTTGTTTACCTGCTTGACAAGCTGCACAAGGTCTATCTTTTTCGAAATAAACATTGGTTAGACCTATCACGTGTTCTCCCTTTAGAAGCTTGTGGAGGTTCTTCATCCCCACATGTGCTAAGCGGCGATGCCACAGCCAGCCTGAAAGGGAATTAGGCTTACACCTAGTTCCTAAATAATTTTGGTGGTTGAATTGCCCAACACAAATATTGGACTAACTAGTTTGCTCTAGTACTCAAGTTATACAGGTGCAAAAGGTTCACACTTAGCCAATAAAAAGACCAAGTATTGGATTCAACAAAGGAGCAACGAGGCAACCGAAGGCACCTCTGTCTGGGGGCACCGGACTGTCCGGTGTGCACCGGACAGTGTCCGGTGCGCCCAGAGGACTCCAACTCAAACTCTACGCCCTCGGGAATTCTCGGAAGCCGGCGCGCTATAATTCACCGGACTGTCCGGTGTGCACCGGACATGTCCGGTGCTCCAAGGAAGCGCGGTCTCCGGAACTCGCCAGCCTCGGGTTCACGCGGCAGCCGCTCCGCTAAAATTCACCGGACTGTCCGGTGTGCACCGGACTGTCCGGTGTACCAGCGGGGCAACGGCTCTTTTCGGCGCCAACGGCTCCCTGCGGTGCATTTAATGCGCGCGCAGCGCACGCAGACGTCAGACGTGCCCATACCGGTGCACCGGACATCAAACAGTACATGTCCGGTGTGCACCGGACACCCAGGCGGGCCTAGAAATCAGAAGCTCCAACGGTCAGAATCCAACGGCAATGATGACGTGGCGGGGGCACCGGACTGTCCGGTGTGCACCGGACTGTCCGGTGTGCCATCGACAGACAGCTTCCAGCAACGGTCATTTTTGGTGGTTGGGGCTATAAATACCCCAACCACCCCACCATTCATTGCATCCAAGTTTTCCAACTTCCAACCACTTACAAGAGCTAGGCATTCAATTCTAGACACAACAAAAGAGATCAAATCCTCTCCAATTCCACTCAAGCCTTTAGTGACTAGCGAGAGAGATTTGCCGTGTTCTTTTGAGCTCTTGCGCTTGGATCGCTTTCTTTCTTTCTCACTTGTTCTTGTGATCAACACTCAATTGTAACCAAGGCAAGAGGCACCAATTGTGTGGTGGCCCTTGCGGGGAAGTTTTGTTCCCGGTTGATTGAGAAAGAGAAAAGCTCACTCGGTCCGAGGGACCGTTTGAGAGAGGGAAGGGTTGAAAGAGACCCGGCCTTTGTGGCCTCCTCAACGGGGAGTAGGTTTGCGAGAACCGAACCTCGGTAAAACAAATCCACGTGTCACACTCTCTATTTGCTTGCGATTTGTTTTGCACCCTCTCTCGCGGACTCGTTTATATTTCTAACGCTAACCCGACTTGTAGTTGTGATTATTTTTGTAAATTTCAGTTTCGCCCTATTCACCCCCCCCCTCTAGGCGACTTTCAATTGGTATCAGAGCCCGGTGCTTCATTAGAGCCTAACCGCTCGAAGTGATGTCGGGAGATCACACCAAGAGGGAGATGGAGACCGGCGATAACAAGCCCACTACAAGCCAAGGGAGCACTTCATCGGAAGAGTCCCACACCAAGAGAAGGGAGAAGAAGAAGAACTCCTCCAAGCGGAAGGAGAAAAGATCTTCCTCTTCTCACCACAAGGAGAAGAAGGAAAAATCTTCTTCTCACAAGCCACATCGGAGTGGGGACAAGCACAAGAGGATGAGGAAGGTGGTCTACTACGAGACCGACACTTCATCGACATCCACCTCCGGCTCCGACGCGGCATCCGTCACTTCTAAACGCCAAGAGCGTAAGAAGTATAGTAAGATTCCCCTACGCTACCCTCGCATTCCGAAACATACACCTTTACTTTCCGTCCCATTAGGCAAACCACCAACTTTTAATGGTGAAGATTATGCTATGTGGAGTAATTTAATACGATTTCATCTAACCTCTCTCCACAAAAGTATATGGGATGTTGTTGAGTATGGTGTACAGGTACCATCTGTAGGGGATGAGGACTACGACACGGACGAAGTGGCCCAAATCGAGCACTTCAACTCCCAAGCCGCAACCATTCTCCTTGCCTCACTAAGCAAGGAGGAATACAACAAAGTACAAGGGTTGAAGAACGCAAAGGAGATTTGGGACCTACTCAAGACGGCGCACGAGGGTGATGAACTCACAAAGATCACCAAGCGGGAAACGATCGAGGGGGAGCTCGGTCGCTTCCGTCTTTGCCAAGGGGAGGAGCCTCAAGATATGTACAACCGGCTCAAGACCTTGGTGAACCAAGTGCGCAACCTCGGGAGCGCAAAATGGGATGACCACGAGGTGGTTAAGGTTATTTTAAGAGCACTTATTTTCCTTAACCCCACTCAAGTACAATTAATTCGTGGTAATCCTAGATATCCACTAATGACCCCCGAGGAAGTTATCGGGAATTTTGTAAGCTTTGAATGCATGATTAAGGGCTCAAAGAAGATCAACGAGCTTGACGAGCCTTCCACATCCGAGACGCAACCGGTGGCCTTTAAGGCAACGGAGGAGAAGAAGGAGGAGTCTACACCAAGTAGACAACCAATTGACGCCTCCAAGCTCGACAACGAGGAGATGGCCCTAATCATCAAAAGCTTTCGGCAAATCCTCAAGCAACGGAAGGGGAAGGATTACAAATCCCGTTCCAAGAAGGTTTGCTACAAGTGTGGTAAGCCCGGTCATTTTATTGCAAAATGTCCTATGTCTAGTGACAGTGACAGGGGCGACGACAAGAAGGGAAAGAGGAAAGAAAAGAAGAAGTACTACAAGAAGAAGGGCGGCGATGCCCATGTTTGTCGGGAGTGGGACTCCGACGAAAGCTCAAGCGACTCCTCCGACGACGAGGACGCCGCCAACATCGCCGTCACCAAGGGCCTCCTCTTCCCCAACGTCGGCCACAAGTGTTTCATGGCCAAGGACGGCAAAAAGAAGGTAAAATCAAGGTCCTCCACTAAATATGAAACATCTAGTGATGAGGATGATGATAAAAATGAGGAGGACAACTTGCGCATTCTTTTTGCTAACCTCAACATGCAACAAAAAGAAAAATTAAATGAATTGATTAGTGCTATACATGAGAAGGATGATCTCTTGGATTCTCAAGAGGACTTCCTTATTAAAGAAAATAAGAAGCATGTTAAGGTTAAAAATGCTTATGCTCTAGAAATGGAAAAATGTGAAAAATTGTCTAGTGAGCTAAGTACTTGCCATGAGACTATAGACAACCTTAGAAATGAAAATGCAAATTTGTTAGCTAAGGTTGATTCTCATATTTGCAATGTTTCAATTCCTAGAAATGATGATTTGCTTGCTAGGATTGAAAAATTGAACATTTCTCTTACTAGCCTTAGGAATGAGAATGAAAAATTAATTGCTAAGGCTAAAGATTTTGATGTTTGCAATGCTACTATTTCCGACCTTAGAACTAAAAATGATATGTTGCATGCTAAGGTTGTTGAACTTAAATCTTGCAAACCCTCTACATCTAATGTTGAGCATGTTTCCATTTGTACTAGATGTAGAGATATTAATGTTGATGCTATCCATGATCACCTAGCCTTAATTAAAAAACAAAATGATCATATAGCACAACTTAATGCTAAGATTAGTGAGCATGACTTAGAAAATGAAAAATTTAAATTTGCTAGAAGCATGCTCTATAATGGGAGACGCCCTGGCATTAAGGACGGCATTGGCTTCCAAAAGGGAGACAATGTCAAAATTAATGCCCCTCCAAAGAACTTATCTAACTTTGTTAAGGGCAAGGCTCCCATGCCTCAGGATAACGAGGGTTACATTTTGTACCCTGCCGGCTATCCTGAGAGCAAGATTAGGAAAATTCATTCTAGGAAGTCTCACTCTGGTCCTAATCATGCTTTCATGTATAAGGGTGAGACATCTAGTTCTAGGCAACCAACCCATGCCAAGTTGCCTAGAAAGAAAACTCCTAATGCATCAAATGATCATGCCATTTCATTTAAAACTTTTGATGCATCTTATGTTTTAACTAACAAATCTGGCAAGGTAGTTGCCAAAATTATTGGGGGCAAACACAAGGGCTCCAAGACTTGTGTTTGGGTACCCAAAGTTCTCGTTTCTAATGCCAAAGGACCCAAAACCGTTTGGGTACCTAAAACAAAGAACTAAACTTGTTTTGCAGGTTTATGCATCCGGGGGCTCAAGTTGGATACTCGACAGCGGGTGCACAAACCACATGACAGGAGAGAAAAAGATGTTCTCCTCATATGAGAAAAACCAAGATCCCCAACGAGCTATCACATTCGGGGATGGAAATCAAGGTTTGGTCAAAGGATTGGGTAAAATTGCTATATCACCTGACCATACTATTTCCAATGTTTTTCTTGTAGATTCTTTAGATTACAATTTGCTTTCCGTATCCCAATTATGTCAAATGGGCTACAACTGCCTTTTTACTGATACAGGTGTTACTGTCTTTAGAAGAAGTGATGATTCAATAGCATTTAAGGGAGTGTTAGAGGGTCAGCTATACCTGGTTGATTTTGAAAGAGCTGAACTCAACACTTGCTTGATTGCTAAGACTAACTTGGGTTGGCTCTGGCACCGCCGACTAGCCCATGTTGGAATGAAGAATCTTCACAAACTTATAAAGGGAGAACACATTTTAGGACTAACCAATGTTCATTTTGAGAAAGACAGGATTTGTAGCACATGCCAAGCCGGGAAGCAAGTTGGCACTCATCATCCACACAAAAACATCATGACTACCGACAGGCCACTGGAGCTCCTACACATGGATTTATTCGGCCCGATCGCTTACATAAGCATCGGCGGTAGTAAGTATTGTCTTGTAATTGTGGATGATTATTCTCGCTTCACTTGGGTATTCTTTTTGCAGGAAAAATCACAAACCCAAGAGACCCTAAAAGGATTCTTGAGACGAGCTCAAAATGAGTTCGGCTTAAGGATCAAGAAAATTAGAAGCGACAACGGGACGGAGTTCAAGAACTCTCAAATTGAAGGCTTCCTTGAGGAGGAGGGCATCAAGCATGAGTTCTCTTCTCCCTACACTCCACAACAAAATGGTGTAGTGGAGAGGAAGAATCGAACTCTATTGGACATGGCAAGAACCATGCTTGATGAGTACAAGACACCGGATCGGTTTTGGGCCGAAGCAGTCAACACCGCCTGCTACGCCATCAACCGGTTATATCTTCACCGAATCCTCAAGAAGACATCTTATGAACTCCTAATCGGTAAAAAGCCCAATATTTCATATTTTAGAGTTTTTGGTAGCAAATGTTTTATTCTTGTCAAAAGAGGTAGAAAATCTAAATTTGCTCCTAAAACTGTAGAAGGCTTTTTACTAGGATATGACTCAAACACAAGGGCATATAGAGTCTTTAACAAGTCCTCAGGACTTGTTGAAGTTTCTTGTGACGTTGTGTTTGATGAGACTAACGGCTCTCAAGTAGAGCAAGTTGATCTTGATGATATAGGTGAAGAACAGGCTCCATGCATAGCGCTAAGGAACATGTCCATTGGGGATGTGTGTCCTAAGGAATCCGAAGAGCCTCCACATGCACAAGATCAACCATCCTCCTCCATGCAAGCATCTCCACCAACTCAAGTTGAGGATGAGGCTCGAGATATCGAACAAGAAGATCAAGAAGATGAGCCACCTCAAAATGACGGCAACGATCAAGGGGGAGATGCAAATGATGAAGACAAGGAGGATGAACAACCAAGGCCGCCACACCCAAGAGTCCACCAAGCAATACAACGAGATCACCCCGTGGACACCATCCTCGGCGACATTCATAAGGGGGTAACTACTCGATCTCGTGTTGCACATTTTTGTGAACATTACTCTTTTGTTTCCTCTATTGAGCCACACAGGGTAGAGGAAGCACTTCAAGATTCGGATTGGGTGATGGCGATGCAAGAGGAGCTCAACAATTTCACAAGGAACGAGGTATGGCACTTAGTTCCACGTCCTAATCAAAATGTTGTAGGAACCAAGTGGGTCTTCCGCAACAAGCAAGACGAGCATGGTGTGGTGACAAGGAACAAAGCTCGACTAGTGGCCAAGGGATATTCACAAGTCGAAGGTTTGGATTTTGGTGAAACCTATGCACCCGTAGCTAGGCTTGAATCAATTCGCATATTATTAGCCTATGCTACTTACCATGGCTTCAAGCTTTATCAAATGGACGTGAAGAGTGCCTTCCTCAATGGACCAATCAAGGAGGAGGTCTATGTTGAGCAACCTCACGGCTTTGAAGACAGTGAGTACCCTAACCATGTTTATAGACTCTCTAAGGCGCTTTATGGGCTCAAGCAAGCCCCAAGAGCATGGTATGAATGCCTTAGAGATTTCCTTATTACAAATGGCTTCAAAGTCGGCAAGGCCGATCCTACTTTATTCACCAAAACACTTAATAATGATTTGTTTGTATGCCAAATTTATGTTGATGATATTATATTTGGGTCTACTAACAAATCTACATGTGAGGAATTTAGTAGGATCATGACACAGAAATTCGAGATGTCTATGATGGGGGAGTTGAAATATTTCTTAGGATTTCAAGTCAAGCAACTCCAAGAGGGCACTTTCATTAGCCAAACAAAGTATACTCAAGACATCCTAAGCAAGTTTGGAATGAAGGATGCCAAGCCCATCAAGACACCCATGGGAACTAATGGGCATCTCGACCTCGACACGGGAGGTAAGTCCGTGGATCAAAAGGTATACCGGTCGATGATTGGTTCATTGCTTTATTTATGTGCATCTCGACCGGACATTATGCTTTCCGTTTGCATGTGTGCAAGATTCCAAGCCGACCCTAAGGAATCACACCTTACGGCCGTAAAACGAATCTTGAGATATTTAGCTTATACTCCTAAGTTTGGGCTTTGGTACCCTCGGGGATCCACTTTTGATTTGATTGGTTATTCGGATGCCGATTGGGCGGGGTGTAAGATTAACAGGAAGAGCACATCGGGGACTTGCCAGTTCTTAGGAAGATCCTTGGTGTCATGGGCTTCAAAGAAGCAAAATTCGGTCGCTCTTTCTACCGCCGAAGCCGAGTATATTGCCGCAGGCCATTGTTGCGCGCAATTGCTTTGGATGAGGCAAACCCTGCGGGACTATGGTTACAAATTAACCAAAGTCCCCTTGCTATGTGACAATGAGAGTGCAATCAAAATGGCCGACAATCCCGTCGAGCATAGTCGCACTAAACACATAGCCATTCGGTATCACTTTCTTCGGGATCACCAACAAAAGGGGGATATCGAGATTTCATACATTAACACTAAAGATCAATTAGCCGATATCTTTACCAAGCCACTTGATGAACAATCTTTTACCAGACTTAGGCATGAGCTCAATATTCTTGATTCGAGGAATTTCTTTTGCTAATCTTGCACACATAGCTCATAAATATACCTTTGATCATGTCTCTTTTATATATGCTATGACTAATGTGTTCTCAAGTGTATTTCAAACCAAGTCATAGGTGTATTGAAAAAGAATTGGAGTCTTCGGCGAAGACAAGGCTTCCACTCCACTCTACTACTCATCCTTCGCCGTCGCTCCGTATCATCTCTTCAACTTTGGTATAATCTTCACTCTTTCATTTTATGACCAAAGGGGGAGAAAGTACTTCAAGGGCTTATGTCTCACTCTAATGATTCCGTTTTTGGCGATTCATGCCAAAGGGGGAGAAAATATGAGCCCAAAGCAAAAGGACCGCACCACCACCCTAATTTTAAAATTAATGATTTTCAATTGGTAAATTTCAAAATTGGCATCTCTTTGTGTCCTAAAGGGGGAGCAAGTGGTATTTTCAAAATTGATGTCCTAAAAACCCTCTTGAACACTAAGAGGAGACTTTATTTGAGGGGGAGTTTTGTTTAGTCAAAGGAAAAGCATTTGGGACAAAGGAAGAAAATTTCAAAACTTGAAAATGCTTTGCAAAATCTTGTTCATTTACCTTTGACTATCTTGCAAAAGGACTTTGAAAAGAATTTACAAAAGAATTTGCAAAAACAAAACTTGTGGTGTAAGTGTGGTCCAATATGTCAAAAACAAAGAAAACAATCCATGCGCATCATATAAATATTTATTGGCTCAAATTCCAAATAACCTTTGCACTTACATTATGCAAACTAGTTCAATTATGCACTTCTATATTTGCTTTGGTTTGTGTTGGCATCAATCACCAAAAAGGGGGAGATTGAAAGGGAATTAGGCTTACACCTAGTTCCTAAATAATTTTGGTGGTTGAATTGCCCAACACAAATATTGGACTAACTAGTTTGCTCTAGTACTCAAGTTATACAGGTGCAAAAGGTTCACACTTAGCCAATAAAAAGACCAAGTATTGGATTCAACAAAGGAGCAACGAGGCAACCGAAGGCACCTCTGTCTGGGGGCACCGGACTGTCCGGTGTGCACCGGACAGTGTCCGGTGCGCCCAGAGGACTCCAACTCAAACTCTACGCCCTCGGGAATTCTCGGAAGCCGGCGCGCTATAATTCACCGGACTGTCCGGTGTGCACCGGACATGTCCGGTGCTCCAAGGAAGCGCGGTCTCCGGAACTCGCCAGCCTCGGGTTCGCGCGGCAGCCGCTCCGCTAAAATTCACCGGACTGTCCGGTGTGCACCGGACTGTCCGGTGTACCAGCGGGGCAACGGCTCTTTTCGGCGCCAACGGCTCCCTGCGGTGCATTTAATGCGCGCGCAGCGCACGCAGACGTCAGACGTGCCCATACCGGTGCACCGGACATCAAACAGTACATGTCCGGTGTGCACCGGACACCCAGGCGGGCCCAGAAATCAGAAGCTCCAACGGTCAGAATCCAACGGCAATGATGACGTGGCGGGGGCACCGGACTGTCCGGTGTGCACCGGACTGTCCGGTGTGCCATCGACAGACAGCTTCCAGCAACGGTCATTTTTGGTGGTTGGGGCTATAAATACCCCAACCACCCCACCATTCATTGCATCCAAGTTTTCCAACTTCCAACCACTTACAAGAGCTAGGCATTCAATTCTAGACACAACAAAAGAGATCAAATCCTCTCCAATTCCACTCAAGCCTTTAGTGACTAGCGAGAGAGATTTGCCGTGTTCTTTTGAGCTCTTGCGCTTGGATCGCTTTCTTTCTTTCTCACTTGTTCTTGTGATCAACACTCAATTGTAACCAAGGCAAGAGGCACCAATTGTGTGGTGGCCCTTGCGGGGAAGTTTTGTTCCCGGTTGATTGAGAAAGAGAAAAGCTCACTCGGTCCGAGGGACCGTTTGAGAGAGGGAAGGGTTGAAAGAGACCCGGCCTTTATGGCCTCCTCAACGGGGAGTAGGTTTGCGAGAACCGAACCTCGGTAAAACAAATCCACGTGTCACACTCTCTATTTGCTTGCGATTTGTTTTGCACCCTCTCTCGCGGACTCGTTTATATTTCTAACGCTAACCCGACTTGTAGTTGTGATTATTTTTGTAAATTTCAGTTTCGCCCTATTCACCCCCCCTCTAGGCGACTTTCACAGCCCATGCAAGTCTTAGCCATTAAGCATGCATCTAGACCGGCCTCTTCTTTTGCAAAATCAACTAAGTAAAGCTTGCCGTCTAGTACACCCTTAAAGGCTAGTGAACCATCACTTCTTCTAATGACAGACACATCTACATTTGTAAAAAGACAATTATATCCCATATTGCATAGTTGACTAACAGATAGCAAATTGTAACCAAGAGACTCAACTAAAAACACATTGGAGATTGAGTGTTCATTAGAAATTGCAATTTTACCTAACCCTTTTACCTTGCCTTGATTCCCATCACCGAATATAATTGAATCTTGAGAATCCTTATTTTTGACGTAGGAGGTGAACATCTTCTTCTCCCCCGTCATATGGTTTGTGCATCCGCTGTCGATAATCCAGCTTGAACCCCCGGATGCATAAACCTGCAAGGCAAATTTAGGCTTGGGTCTTATGTACCCAACTCATGTTGGGTCCTATAAGGTTAGTGCAAATATCCTTAGGGACCCAAATGCAAGTTTTGTCTCCCTTGCATTTTGCCCCTAACTTCCTAGCAACTATTTTCCTATCCTTTCTACAAATAGCAAAGGAAGCATTTAAAGCACAATAAATTGTAGAAGGTTCATTCACTACTTTCCTAGGAGCATGAATAATATTCTTTCTAGGCACATGATGAATAGCATTTCTCCTACACATATTTCTACCATGCATATAGGAAGAACTAGAAGCAAACATGGCATGAGAGTCAAAATCATTATAAGCATTATAACTCCTATCATGATACATAAAAGCATGGTTCTTTTTAGTACTACTAACCATAGGAGCCTTCCCTTTCTCCTTGGCGGAGATAGGAGCCTTATGGCTTGTCAAGTCCTTGGCTTCCCTCTTGTAGCCAAGTCCATCCTTAATTGAGGGGTGTCTACCAATCGTGTAGGCATCCCTTGCAAATTTCAGCTTATCAAATTCATTCTTGCTAGTCTTAAGTTGAGCACTAAGACTAGCCACTTCATCATTTAGTTTTGAAATTGAAACTAAGTGTTCACAACAAGCATTAATATCAACATCCTTACACTTAGTGCAAATTTCAACATGTTCAACACAAGAGTTAGATTTACTTGCTACTTCTAGCTTAGCATTTAAATCATTAATTTCACCTTTTAAAGAAGAAATGGTTTCGTTACAAGTAGAAAGTTCACAAGAAAGCATTCCATTTCTTTTAACTTCTAGAGCAAGTGAATTTTGTGCACTAACAAATTTATCATGCTCTTCATATAAAAGATCTTCTTGTTTCTCTAAGATTCTATCCTTTTCATTCAAGGCATCAATCAATTCATTAATCTTAGCTATCTTAGTTCTATCCAATCCCTTGAATAAACTGGAGTAATCTATTTCATCCTCACTACACTCATCATCACTAGAAGAATCATAAGTATTAGCATTATGATTGATTACCTTCTTCTCCCTTGCCATGAGGCAAGTGTGATGCTCGTTTGGGAAGAGGGCCGATTTGTTGAAGGCAGTGGCGGCGAGTCCTTCGTCGTCGGAGTCGGACGAAGAGCAATCCGAATCCCACTCCTTTCCAAGGTGTGCTTCGCCTTTGGCCTTCTTGTAAACCTTCTTGTTCTCTCTCTTCCCATTTTTCCCTTGCTCCTGGTCACTATCATTTTCGGGACAGTTAGCAATAAAATGACCAACCTTACCACATTTGAAGCATGAGCGCTTCCCCTTTGTCTTGGTCTTCCTTGGTTGCCCCTTGCGACCATTTAGCGCCGTCTTGAATCTCTTGATGATGAGAGCCATCTCTTCATCATTGAGCCCGGCCGCCTCAACTTGCGCCACCTTGCTGGGTAGCGGCTCCTTGCTCCTTGTTGCCTTGAGAGCGATGGGTTGAGGCTCGTGAATTGGACCGTTCAACGCGTCGTCGACGTATCTCGCCTCCTTGATCATCATCCGCCCGCTTACGAATTTTCCGAGTACCTCCTCGGGCGTCATCATCGTGTACCTGGGATTCTCACGAATATTGTTCACGAGATGAGGATCAAGAACAGTAAAGGACCTTAGCATTAGGCGGACGACGTCGTGGTCCGTCCATCGCGTGCTTCCGTAGTTCCTTATTTTGTTGATGAGGGTCTTGAGCCGGTTGTATGTTTGGGTTGGCTCCTCTCCCCTTATCATGGCGAATCGTCCAAGCTCGCCCTCCACCAACTCCATTTTGGTGAGCATGGTGATGTCATTCCCCTCGTGAGAGATCTTGAGGGTGTCCCATATTTGCTTGGCATTGTCCAAGCCGCTCACCTTGTTGTATTCTTCCCTGCACAAGGACGCTAAGAGAACAGTAGTAGCTTGTGCATTTCTATGGATTTGTTCATTTATGAGCATAGAGTTATCCGAGCTATCAAACTTCATTCCATTCTCTACAATCTCCCAAATGCTTGGATGGAGAGAGAATAAGTGACTACGCATTTTGTGACTCCAAAATCCGTAGTCCTCCCCATCGAAGTGTGGAGGTTTGCCAAGAGGAATGGAAAGCAAATGCGAATTCGAACTATGTTGAATACGAGAATAATCAAATGAAAAGTTCGAATTGACCGTCTTTTTGTAGTCGTTGTCGTCGTCCTTTTGGGAAGAGGAAGATTCGTCGCTGTCGTAGTAGATGATCTCCTTGATGCGTCTTGTCTTCTTCTTCTTCCCTTCTTTGCGTCTGTGCCCCGAGCCTGAGTCGGTAGTCTTGTCGTCCTTTGGCTCGTTGACGAAGGACTCCTTCTCCTTGTCGTTGATCACGATTCCCTTCCCCTTAGGATCCATCTCTTCGGGCGGTTAGTCCCTTTCTTGAAGAGAACGGCTCTGATACCAATTGAGAGCACCTAGAGGGGGGGTGAATAGGTGATCCTGTGAAACTTAAACTTATAGCCACAAAAACTTGTTAAGTGTTAGCACAATAATCGCCAAGTGGCTAGAGAGGAATCTCAACAAAACACAATACCACAAGAGATCAAACACAGAGATGACATAGTGGTTTATCCCGTGGTTCGACCAAGACCAACGCTTGCCTACTCCACGTTGTGGCGTCCCAACGGACAAGGGTTGCAATCAACCCCTCTCAAGCGGTCCAAAGACCAACTTGAATACCACGGTGTTTTGTTTTGCCTTTCAATATCCCGTTTGCGAGGAATCTCCACAACTTGGAGCCTCTCGCCCTTACACTTGAGATTCACAAGAAATACGGAGTAAGGGAGGACAGCAACACACGCAAATCCACAGCAAAATGCGCACACACACGGCCAAGAATCGAGCTCAAAAGACTATCCCAAAGTTCTCACTAGAACGGAGCTCGAATCACTGAGAATGACAAACGAATGCGCAAAGACTGAGTGTGGATGATCAAGAATGCTCTAAGGTTGCTTGGTGTTCTCCTCCATGCGCCTAGGGGTCCCTTTTATAGCCCCAAGGCAGCTAGGAGCCGTTGAGAGCAAATTTGGAAGGCCAATCTTGCCTTCTGTCGTCGGGTGCACCGGACAGTCCGGTGCACACCGGACACTGTCCGGTGCCCGATTTCCTTCCTAAAATGGCGCTGCCGACCGTTGCAGATCTGGAAGCCGTTGGCGCACCGGACATGTCCGGTGCACACCGGACAGTCCGGTGCCCCCTTCCGACCGTTGGCCTGGCCACGTGTCGCGCGCAGATTCCGCAGCCGACCGTTGGCCCGGCCGACCGTTGGCTCACCGGACAGTCCGGTGCACACCGGACAGTCCGGTGAATTTTAGCCGTACGCCGTCGGCGAATTCCCGAGAGCGGCCACTTCACACCGAGCCAGCCTGGCGCACCGGACACTGTCCGGTGCACCACCGGACAGTCCGGTGCACACAGACTGGACAGACTTTGGCTGCTCGAGCCATCTCTTTTCCAACTCGATTTTTTTCTGTTTCCAGCACTTAGACACAATACATTAGTCCATAAAACAATGTACTAAGTCTGAGAAACATACCTTTATCCTTGATTTGTACTTTGTCCACCATTTTACAATTAGGCACCTGTGTTGGGCACTAAATCACCAAAATACTTAGAAATGGCCCAAGGGCACATTTCCCTTTCAGTGACATCATGTCATTAACGCGGTTGCATACCGATGAGACACGTGTCCACCACGTGGAGGACGCATATTGAGTAAGCTACGCAAAAGGGTTTCAATGGTTGAGCCTTAAAACCACCCAACGTGAAAGTTCACATGTTTCGCTAAGTTGGGCCTAAAAAATCTAGCGACATGGTCCCGAAAGAAATTAGAGGCAGCACTGACGTCATTGTGGAGGGTGTGTCAAACTAAAACAACTTTATGAAGATTGTGTGGCCATCAAATCGAAATTCTAAGAGTTGCTCCATTTCGCCCCTAGCGGAGTGGATAAGTCTTATGTATTTAGAGGTAGTTTAGGAAAGAGAAATAACCCTCTATAAATAGGAGGGGGTGATTGAACCATTCAGCTATCTCTTCTACCATTCCATTTTCATCACTTAGCTTGTAATCTTCAATTTCCCTCATGTTTTAGGATGTCCTTAGATGTTTTGAACCATGACATCTAAGTTTTGGGTTGTTTCAGGCTTTTAGGTGTCTATTTCGCGATCTGTTTGTTTTGTTGGATACATGTGTGTCCTAGGAATTCTTTCGGTCACAAGTTGGTTGATATGTTTTTGATTTGAGCGTTCTCTTCATTTTTATTGAGGTTAAATGCAGAATTTTTATTGGCTCTCATTCACCTCCATCTGTCCGTCTAACTCGATCCTCCAGTCATTGCTTGTTACTCTTGATAATTGGCATCACCTAGACGACTAGATAATGATGGAGAGTGTGATGGTCACTAGAGAGCTTATGAATGACCCAACTCAAGCCTATACATATTTGTGAGTGGTTTACCATGTTAGAGTAGTGAAGAGCTAGCTCATAGAAAACAATTAGTCCTTATGTGGACCAAGACGGAATGACACAACTGTATGGTTCCTTCCATGAAAATGATGCATCACTGCATCAGGTTACGAATACTCCCTCTGTCCATAAATATATGACACCGTTGACTTTTAAACTTTGACCACACGTCTTATTTAAAAAAATAATAAGTTATCATTTATTTTTTATGATCCGTTTTATTACTTAAGGTAGTTTGTACTTGACTTAAAATTTTATATTTTTGAATAAATATTTTGAATAAGACGCGCGTGACCGGAGGTAGTATGCGAAAACAGCGCCTTAGTTTTAGTGTTTCTCTATAATCCGCTTCAAAACGCAGGTATATTCGACGTACCCTAAACGAGATCTCAGTAGGGCAAGTAAACATGACGTTATCATTAAGTAAAACAATACTTCCTCTACTCTAAATAAACTAACTTATAGAATTGCCTTATATCACTAATTTCATAAGTAAAATATCAATATTTATAGCACCAAATAAACGTCTACGCTACCTAGCAGTATGCAACAAGCCTATATTTGCGGTGACGCATCTGGACTGGACCTGGAAGCGTGACCTTGTTGTTGCTCCTTGAGTCGGGAGTGGATCCTGGCCAGTGTCTCCCGGAACCTGCCGAGGTCCAGGCTGACGTTCTGCCCTCGTAAGTACACGTGCTCCACAAGATCCCACTCCTGCTTCCCCTGCTCCCGCCTTGCCCTCGCCGGATCGGCCACGATGACATGGTCGAGCGGATACCTGCGGCTCAGCGAGCTCTCGCGCGCGCTCACGTCGTACTGCTCGTAGTGCAGCCCCATCCTGGCCGCCGGCACGCCGAAGAGGTTGCGCGAGAGCATGGTGATGCCGAGCGGCGCGATCTGCGCCAGCGCCGCGCGGCCGGGGCGCAGGAACAGGAACGTGGTCAGGTCGGCGCCGTGCACGCCCACCAGCGCATCGTACGAGCTCACGGACGCGTACACGGCCGAGAGCGGCGCGCCGTTGGCCGTGTCCATGATGTCCACGTCGAACCCGACCGACGCCGCCAGCTGCGCCACGGCCGCCTGGTTCTCGACCACGCGCCTCCCCTTGCGCGACACGATCCCGAGCCGTGGCCGGCGCCGCTCGTCCCACGCCATCTCCGGCCTGCTGCTGCTGCTGCTGCCGCCGCCTGCAGCTTTGTCGTTGCGCACGTCGTCGTCGCTGTACACGCCGGCGAGGAAGTCGTGGAAGTCCGCGATGGTCTTGTTGTCCCGGAGCCGCGTGGAGTTGACGGCGAGGTAGTCGTGGTAGCGGGTGCCCACGACGGCGCCCGGGAAGCAGTGCGTCCTCTTGTCCCTGAGCAGGTCGATGGCGTGGTACCGCGAGAGGCCTGCGAGGATCTCGCCGTAGGTGCCGGCCCAGCGCGGGGTGTACGAGAGCACCGCGAGCACGGCGCGGCGGCGGAGGTGCTGCGCCGTGAGCCACAGCGGCAGGAATCCGTCGTTGAAGACGTGGAACATGTTGTGGCTGTACCCGCCCGCCGTCACGACGAGGACCGGCGCGTCGTGCCGGACGTCGCACCGGTGCGCGGCGGCGGCCTCCTCCGGCCGGGCCACCCGGAGCGTGACCTCGTGGATGGTCTTGGTGATGTAGGCGTCCCACTTGCGCGTGTAGGGCCGTATCCGCTCCTCCGCGGCGGGTGGCTCCGGCGCTGACGACGCTGCTCGCGGCGGGAACAGCACGAGGGCCAGGGACGCGGCGTCCGTGCGCACGTCGCCGGCCATGAAGCAGACGTCGGAGTGGTAGTCGGAGCGGTCGCAGCAGATGGTGTGGTTGGGTAGGGACGAGCACGGGGAGCCCACCTGGTTGTCAAGAACCACCTGCTGCGGCAGCGCGCCGCCGTCACCCACGCCCAGCTGCTGGTCGTCTGCATCGCGGCGGGCAGCGACGTAGCCCAACCCGCCGAGATGCGCTGACGACGAGGACGACGTACGGGTCGTCGAGCTGGGCCTGGGCGCGGAGATGCCGCCGACGTCGTTGGCGCCGCCGCCGTAGTACGGTGGGGGACCGGAGAAGTAGCGTGGGGCGTAGACGACGACGCACAGGGTGACGACGGGGAGCACAATGAAGAAGTGGGCGAGGAACGCCCCCCTGCCGCCCTTGGCCTTGACGATGGCTGCAGCTGCAGGTGCGTCGTCCATGGCGGCTGGCGGGCTAGCTTGAATCAGTGACGCGGCCGTCTTTTGTTTGTCTCTACTCCCTACAGTCAGTCAGTCCTACACGATGGAAGATGATATATGCAGCAAACGCTGAAGGACACGACTTTTGTTTCTATTCTCGTAAAGGCACTGTTTCTGTGTGTGTGAGGCGTCCCTGCCTGCTGGTGCTAGCTTCCTTCTAGTAGCACGTCGCATGCATGTGCTCCTACAGGTGTCAATGAGTACGCGTCTAGCTACCACACGCTGAGAATTGGCAGCCGCATCGTCGTACGTAGAGTGTCAGGGTCTGCCAAACGGACGAGTGTCAGAGGCGGGCACTCTTTCCCTTGGCGCCGACAATCTCTCCCCAGATCTCGCCCGTTTGACCTCGGATTACGGCATTCAGCGTCGGATCTTGGCCCGTAGTTATTTGAGTCTGATGCACGCGATCAGATCGTGGCCCATCAGCCCATGTGCACAAGTTTCCGAACAAAATTTTGTCGACCCACGTCAAAACTCCACCCCCCAAAAAAATGTATTTCATGAATCATGCGTTTTTACTGTGTTTTTAAAACTAATTCATTTCATGCGTTCCAAATGAGCCCTTAGTATCCGACATACTCCTTTTATCCTTTCTAAGTTTAATTAAAGAAGATATTTATAAAAATATTAATAATATTTATATCTTCAATATGTTTATTATAAAAAAAATTAACCATCTATCTACCTATGCTAACGTACTCCTTTTATCATTTTGAAGTTTATGTACTATAAATATTAATTTATTTATCTATCCAACTACACTAGTGTATGCCCCATAGTCGTGTCGTACCGGCACGACGAGCATGGTAGGCATGTAGTCTCAGTACCGTCCGTAAGCACTAGAAATCGAATTCGCACAACGGTAAAATGCACAATTTTAATATTCAAATAAAGTAAGTAAAGAGTTATTTAGTGCAATGGTTGCCTCATTCAAAACCTATCTAGATAAAAACTCACCATGGTAAGAAAACCATAGATAGGAAAAAAGAGTACAACCTAGCTTATATAGTCTTCATAGTTAATTACACCATAGTTCACAGGTGCCACTGTCTCATAGCAAGCCCTATTTAGCTATTACAACATAGGTCTCAAATGATTAGGCATTAGCCTCTTGAGGTGGGTTAGATTGTGGCTTACATGACTGAGGACTCTCCACTAGGTCTTCATCAAGATAAAGTTCAGAGAAGACTGAAAGGAACCTAGACGCCTAAGGGCTTGTTCGGTTCTACCCCAATTCATATGGATTGAGGGGGATTGAGGGGGTTTCCATCCCTACTAAGTTAAAATCCCCTCCAATCCGTATCAATCCACTCCAATCCATATGGATTGAAAATAACCAAACAAGCCCTAAGAGGGAGGGGTGAATTAGGACTTCTATTTCACACACTAATGTAGGCCAATAATTGATCTCTTAAACCAAACCTATGCAGATAACCAAACAAGAATGAGCACTATGTTTTTGCCTATGTGTTACTATCTCTATCTTAAAAGGAGTTATGCAACCAAAGTTCCAATCCTAACAACTAGCCTATATCCTATACTAAAAATGGTAAAGATCACAACTTAAGTAAACAATATAAATGTGAAAGCTTAAGAGAAAGGTAGAGATGCAAACTTTCGTTGATGTGCTGGTATTCTTACCGAGGTATCTAGAATTGTGCAAGGTTCTAACTAATCCTCATTGGTACCCGTACACAAAGGAAAGCCCATGTGAGGGCCAAGAACCTCGGACAAGTAACTCTAGAGATAGCCACGAGCCTTCTCCACGCACTAGTGCTCCACTTCTAACCTCTCTCGGATGCTCATTACTGTCTCACTATCGAGCTTCTAACCCAAACGCTGCGAGCCATGTTCCCTCCGGTACACGGTAATGGCCACACCACAAACGTGGTTGGTGTGGTCTCGCAAGACGTCGCCCCACTCGGTACAATTACAATGGCTCGTGCAAGAGCCAAGGGGATTGGTGGTGTCTATTCCTCACTCAATCAACTAGGAACAAACTTAGAACAAGAACAATAGCGGTCTAACTAACTTAAGCACTTCGTAAAGCACCGACGCTAATCACCGGGTGATTCTATTAAGCGCTTAGGTGTTTAGATCAGTGGAGATGTGTCTCTACTCAATAGCAATGTTGCTTGGGCTCCCACACCTTGGAATGGCTATCTAGGTGGGTATATATAGGCCCCCAACAAAACCAGTTGTTGGAAAGTTGATTCCAACTTTCTCTTGCACACTGGACTGTCCTCGTGGTGCACTGGGCCATCCGCGTTGAGTAGTCATTGGAAACTAGCCGTTGGAGCGTCCGTGACTTGGCGCATCAGACCGTTTGTACTGGCCACGTGTACTAGTCGTTGTTGCATCGAACCATCCATGTGGCGCATCGGACTATCTGTACTGGCCATGTGAACTAGCTGTTGTAGCTAGCTGTTGGGGCGTCTGCGACTTGGTGCACTAGATCGTCCGTACTGGCCACATGTAATAGTCATTGGGGCTAGCCGTTGGTGCACCAGACTGTCCATGTGGCGCACCGGACCATCCTCGCAGAGGAGCTAAAAATACCATCTCTGTATACTTAGTCCGTTGTGCCACCAGACAAGTCCGGTGTGCATTCGGATCGTTCGCCCAGGGAGGTTGAACCGCCCGCCCATGGCCTTTTCTTCTTTTGTGTCTTGGTCTTTGTCTTGATACCTATAAGTCTTCAATGGGTCTCCTAATATCTTTTTTGAGGTGTTGCTTCCTGAAAGGGAAATGTGCCCTTGGGCCATTTCCAAAGTGTTTTGGTGATTAAGTGTCCAACACATTTTATCTAAGTGCTAATTTGTGCCAAAGAGTGAAGAAGTGCAAATCATATTACAAGGTACGTTTCTAGACTTAGTACATTGATTTGAGTACTAATGTATTGTGTCTAAGTGTTAGAAACAGGAGAAATTGGTTTGGAATGGAGTTGGCTGTGTACAGCCAAATGCAGCTCGGTCTGGGTGCACCGGACAGTGTCCGGTGTGCCAGGCCAGCCTCCAGTGAACAGGCCACTCTCGGGACTTGACGGCGGCGTACGACTATAATTCACCGGACTGTCCGGTGGTGCACCAGACTGTCCGGTGAGTTGTCCGCGGCGAAGTCGTCGCTCTCGGGAAACGTTCAACGACGTACATCTATAATTCACAGGACCGTCCGGTGAGGCATCGGACTGTCTGGTGAGCCAACGGTTGACTGCGCCAACGGTCGGCCGCGCAATCCGCGCACGACGCGTGGGCGTGCCAATGTTTGGCAGGGGGCACCAGAATGTTCGATGTTCACCGGACAGTGTACGGTGTGCCAACTGCCGCAAATCTGCAACAGTCGGATGCGCCAGAAAAGGAAGGAGATCGTGCACCGGACAGCTACAGGGACTGTCCGGTGGCACACCGGATTGTCCGATGCGCCACCCGACAGAAGACAAGATTTGCCTTCCAAAGTTGCCTCCAACGGCTCCTAGCTGCCTTGGGGCTATAAAAGGGACCCCTAGGTGCATGGAGGAAGTACACAAGCATTCTTTGATCATTCCTAAGCATCCAGACTCCACTCCCACGCATTTGATTCTTTGTGCTAGCAATTTGAGCTCCTCTTGAGTTGAGAACTCCGTGTGTTGAACTTAGAGCTCAAGTTGTGACTTGTTTGCGTGATTGTACTCTCGTTTTGAGTCTTGTGTGCGTTGCTCTCCCCTCCCTTACTTCCGTGCTTCTTTGTGATCATCAATTGTAAGGGCGAGAGGCTCCAAGTTGTGGAGATTCCTTGCAAGCGAGAAAAAGTATAAGGAAGAAGAACACCATGGTATTCAAGTTGATCATTGGATCACTTGAAAGGGGTTGAGTGCAACCCTCATCCATTGGGACGCCATAACGTGGAGGTAGGCAAGTGTTATACTTGCTGAACCACGGGATAACTCGCGTGTCTCTTGTGATTGCTTTTCTGTGTGATTATTGTGATTCACAGAGCTCGCTCTATAGCCACTTGGTTTTATCATTATAACACTTAACCAAGTTTTGTGGCTATTAGTTGTTGAATTTTACAGGATCACCTATTCACCCCCCCTCTAGGTGCTCTCAATTGGTATCGAAGCCGTTCTCTTCACGAAAGGGACTAATCGCCCAAAGAGATGGATCCTAAGGGAAAGGGGATGGTGGTCAATAATAAGGAGAAAGAGTCCATCTTCAACGAGCCGAGGGATGACAAGCCCACCGATTCCGGCTCGAGTCATAAGAAGAAGGATGGGAAGAAGAAGAGGCGCATCAAGAAGATCGTCTACTATGACAGCGACGAGTCTTCTTCTTCCCCAAGAGACGACGACTACGACGAGAAAAAGAAACCGGTTAACTCAAATTTTTCTTTTGATTATTCTCGTATTCCGTATAATTCCAATGCCCATTTGCTTTCTATTCCTCTTGGTAAACCTCCACACTTTGATGGAGAGGACTACGCTTTTGGAGTCACAAAATGCGTAGTCACCTTCTCTCTCCATCCTAGTATTTGGGAGATAGTTGAGAATGGAATGCAATTTGATAGTATGGATAACCCTGTGTTTATCAACGAACAAATCCATAAGAATGCACAAGCTACCACTGTTTTGTTAGCATCATTGTGTAGGGACGAATACAACAAGGTGAGCGGCTTGGACAACGCCAAGCAAATATGGGACACCCTCAAGGTATCGCATGAGGGGAACGACGCCACCATGATCACCAAAATGGAGTTGGTGGAAGGCGAGCTAGGAAGGTTTGCCATGATCAGGGGAGAGGAGCCGACACAAACGTACAACAGGCTCAAGACCCTAGTCAACAAGATCAGGAGCTATGGAAGCACGAGATGGACGGACCACGACGTCGTCCGACTTATGCTCAGGTCTTTCACTGTAATTGACCCTCATCTTGTGAACCTCATACGTGAAAATCCCAGGTACACAAAGATGACGCCTGAGGATATACTCGGAAAGTTTGTTAGCGTGCGTATGATGGTCAAAGAAGCAAGATACGTTGATGATGCATTGAACGACCCAATGCCCATCTATGAGCCCTAGCCCGTTGCACTCAAGGAAACAAGCAGCAACAGGGAGGCGCTACCTAGCAAGGTGGCACAAGTTGAGGCTGCCGAGCTAAATGAAGATGAAATGGCCCTCATCATCAAGCGCTTCAAGACGACGCTAAAAGGACGCAAGGAGCATCCCAACAAGAGCAAAGCAAAGGAAAAGCGCTCCTATATTAAATGTGGTAAGATTGGTCATTTCATAGCAAATTGTCCCGATAATGCTAATGACCAGGAACAAGAAAAGAGCGGGAAGAGGGAGAAGAAGAAGACCTACAAGAAGGCGAAGGGTGAGGCGCACATTGACAAAGAGTGGGATTCAGATTGCTCTTCGTCCGACTTCGACGATGAAGGACTCGCCGCCTCGGCCTTCAACAAGTCATATCTCTTCCCCAACGAGCGCCACACCTGCCTCATGGCAAAGGAGAAAAAGGTAAGCACTCGAGATACCCCTAAGTATACTACTTCAAGTGATGATGACTCTAGTGATGATGAAGTAGATTACACAAGTTTATTCAAAGGTTTAGATAGAACTAAAGTTGATAAGATCAATGAATTGATTGATGCCTTAAATGAAAAGAATAGATTATTAGAGAAGCAAGAAGATATTTTATATGAAGAGCATGACAAGTTTATTAGTGTGCAAAAATCTCTTGCTTTAGAGGTTAAAAGGAATGAAATGCTTTCTTCTGAATTATCCGCTTGTCATGAAACTGTGTCTAGCTTGAAGAGTATTAATGATGATTTAAATGCTAAGCTAGAAGTAGTTAATAAATCTAGTTCTTGTGTAGAGCACGTTGTGATTTGTAATAGGTGTAAGGATTTCGATGTTGATGCATGTGTTGAGCACCTTACTTCTATTACAAAACTTAATGGTGAAGTGGCAAGTCTTAATGCCCAACTTAAGACTTGCAAAAATGACTTTGATAAATTAAAATTTGCTAGGGATGCCTACACCGTTGGTAGACATCCCTCAATTAAGGATGGACTTGGCTTTCGAAAGGAAGCCAAGAACCTAACAAGTCAAAGGGCTCCCATTTCCAACAAGGAGAAAGGGAAGGCGCCTATGGCTAGTAGTAGTCAAAAGAATCATGCTTTCATGTACCATGATAGAAAATTTTCTAGAAATTCTCATTATAATAGGAGTTATAATGCTTTTGACTCACATGCTATGATTGCTTCATGTTCTAATTTTAATGATAGGCCTAGGAGAAATTTTGTGTCTCATGCTCCTAGGAAAGTGTATAATAAACCTACTACTATCTTTCATGCTTGCAACACTAAGTATGTACTTACATGTAAAAATGAAAAAGTGGTTGCTAGAAAGATGGGGTCCAAATGCAAGGGAGACAAGACTTGCATTTGGGTCCCAAAGGCTATTGTTACTAACCTTGTAGGACCCAACAAGAGTTGGGTACCTAAAACCCGAGCCTAATTTGCCTTGCAGGTTTATGCATCCGGGGGCTCAAGCTGGATTATTGACAGCGGATGCACAAACCATATGACGGGGGAGAAGAAAATGTTCACCTCCTACGCCAAGAACAAAGATTCCCAAGATTCGATCATCTTTGGAGATGGGAACCAAGGCAAGGTTAAAGGACTAGGAAAAATAGTCATTTCATCCGAGCATTCTATTTCAAATGTGTTCTATAATAGTCAAAATTGTATAAAAGGAATATATAGAGGATTTCCTCATTTTATGTGCCTTATTTGCATCATGAAAAGAGCATACATAAAATTAAGAGTGATTAAATTTAACCAATGACACTAAAATAAAAGAAAGTGCATCTTGTTGGAGTTTATATGTTTGTGCATTAAATAAAAATAATAAGGATAATAATAAAAATATGATAATGACTAGAAGTTGGATTAACCCTTGGAAATTAGGATTTGGAAATAAGAAAAAGGAGAGAAGAGAAAGAAAAGGAGAAAAAGAAATGTTATAAAATACAAATAAATTCATAAATGAATAAATCCTATATTGGTAAATTCAAATTGAATATATAATCTGAGAATAAGCTTGCCACAAAGTTTGGGAAATTTAAACTTGGAATTGATTTGAAATTGAACCTAAAATAGCAAACAAAAAGGAGAATAAAAAATAGGGCTTGCATGCACTTGGGCCAATCTTCTCCCTTCCCGGCCCATCTCCATACTTTTCCCCGCCGGCCCACCTCATTTTCTCTGCTACACACGCGCGCGCTACGGCCTTCACCCGCTTGTGGGCCGATCCGTCAGGCGCGCAATTAACCGGGCGACTACACGCTGACGCGCGGGCCCGCTCCTCAGTCGCGGTAGGATTGGGCGTGAAGCTCCTTCTCTGCTCATGGGACCCACCTTGCTGGCGCGGTCTTCTTCTTCCCCGTGGGGATCGGATCGCGCTGACCCGGTTCGACCGCGAACTCAGGAGCATGCCCACCTGCGTCCACGCATCTCGCTCTCCTCCAAACGATTTCCCCACCAAAATAAATCCGGGTCGCCAGAACCTCCTCCTTGCGTGTGCTATACGCCGCGTATTCCCTCTCCTATCTTGTGCGGAAGCCAAGGCTTCATCCCTCTGTGCGGGTCGCCATGGCCATAATAAACCACCGCCGCGGCCAACTCCGGCATCACGGACCCCAAATCGATCCGTCCTGTCACTGACCGCGCGGCCTCCACGATCAAATCCACCCGCGACGCGCTTCTCGGCAGCTAGCGCTTGAGCAGAAGAGAGAGTTGAGAGCAGGGATGCCGTCAGCATCGTCCCCATCCACGACTGACGTTTGGGGGTCTGCGATGAGTCCAGAAGCTTCATGTGCTGGCCGGTGGAACACTCGTGGCCGGATAGGGAAGGATTGACCCTGTGGCGGCCGAGATTCGTCGTCGAACGCTGGGATCCGCCGCTCCTCGTGGATGGCTCGGGGCACTCTTGGAATCACGGTGAGCAACCTCCCCATCGTATCGCATCGTTACCCTTTGCGTGATATTGCCTTCGGATCGGAATTCAATTGCAGGAGCCGAATTTGGGAGTGCGCCGGCCATGGCTCCGCCGCGTCAGGGCCATGCGCCGCCGCGACCCGATAGCTCAGTGTAGGGAGGCTGGTGGGCCGTCTGATCTTAACGAACGGATGCGATTAGAAGAGGGGATAACCATTCGCGGCAGTAGATTATGACCGCAGATCTTCGATCGGATGGTTCCCAGGCGATCTCGCTTCTTAAAACCGTAACCGTAGGATTTGAATCCGAGGGTCCTAATGGCGTACCGGTTCAGGCGAGTGGTGATCTAATCCTGTGTGTAGAAAGCAGATTGGACGGCCGAGATCCAAGCGTACCCCTTCGCGGGTACTTTTTGCTAAAGAGCCCCTCTGCTTTTCAGAAACCAACCCGCCGTCCTCATTGACAGTAGACTGAGTCTAGGGAATTTTCTGCGCTAGCCCCTGGACTTTCTGAAAAATGAGGCCCAGTCCAGTACCGAGTTAAATTGATTAAATGAATTGGAAATTGGATTTTTAATATGAAAATAAACCCTAGAATTTGTATAATTCATAGAAAATGCATATGAACTCCAAATTGGTCCATTCTAGTTCCTAATTTTTTGTAATATCATTGTCTATACATTAGTGTCTCTGTTTTGACATGAAAACAGTAAGAAAATTAATTTATCATTTAATCCTATTTTAAGCACATTAAATCTTAGGAATTTCATAACTTGAAATTTATAACTCCAAAAATTGTGATTTCTGTTCCTAGGATTTCATTTTAATGTGTAGATTTTTATTGTATATTTTATTCATCTGTTTGATGTGATGTTAATTTATGCTATACTATGTATGTATTGTGTTGATGCGAGTAGACGAGCAAACCACTGTGGAAACTGAGGTTCAGCAAGTAGAAGTAGCTGAGCAGGAGCTCATTGAAGGCAAGTTGTGCCCTTGATCACTTACTTTTCCCAGCCATGTTCTTATTAATTTTAATGATCTGCATAGGTTAATTTTGATAGGATCCTTTAGGTTACCCCAGTTTTGGTTATCTTTATACCTTGTTCACCACTGAAATATTTTTGGGTAGTACCTGCTATTGCTTTATGTGGATTGGGTATGGAGATACACTACTCATGATTACTCTGTTATTATCTTGTTATTATTACTGTTTATGTTAAGATCATTAAATTAATGGGAACATGGAGCGATCACCCGGGAAAACAGAGCTACCACAAGGGTTTAATGGGACGCCCTTGGCTGATTAACTAGGAAAGCTAGTGGAGGTCTTCCTTACCCGAAAGGGGCAAGGGCAGTAGGGGAGTGGTCAGTGTAGGGAGGTCCTTGGGTTGATTTTGCTGCGATGGCGGTCAGGCGAGGGATTTCGGCACTGGAGCTTCCTATAAACTGTAGCGGGATTTCTGAAGCTAGTGGAACTTTTTAAGGCCTCGTAGTGTTACCCTGCCTCGCCTCCTCGATAGAGGTGTATGGGATTGGCCGTCTCTTGGCAGATGGGTAACATGACTTGTGGGTAAAGATGTGCAACCTCTGCAGAGTGTAAAACTAGTATACTAGCCGTGCTCACGGTCATGAGCGGCTCAGACCCTCACATGATTAATTTATGGAACTTAAATTTAATTTGACATTTGCATCGCATTTGGGATTATTTTACTATTACTGTTCTTTATTATTATTAAGGTTTGGTATTTACTTACACTTAGTAATTGCTAATAAAATTTTGACCAACTTATAAAAGCAATGCTCAGCTTCAGCCTTTATTTCATTGATCAGTCTTACACTTCATGAACTCCCACCTTTGGTGAGTTCATGCCACATTATTCCCCACGACTTGTTGAGCTATGAACGTATGTGAGTTCACTCTTGCTGTCTCACACCCCCCCACAGGAGAAGAACAGGTGGTTCAGGAGGAGCCACAAGGAAAGGAGTTTGATCTGATCTAGGTTGCGTTTCTCAGTTGACATTGGCGCCGACGATCCTTAGTTCGCTTTATGGTTATTCCTTTATTTTGTAATAAGACTTCCGCTATGTAATAAATACTCTGATGTATCGTGACATTTATCTCTATACACTCTGTTATTGTATATTCTGTCTTCTTGGCGCATCTATGAGATGCACCTGGCTTTGTCCCTTAAAACCGGGTGTGACAGAAGTGGTATCAGAGGAAATGTTGACTGTAGGACGAAACCTAGATAGAAATGGACAAAACCCTTCCCTACTTACCTTCTTCTGATTCATTCCATACTTACCTTACTCTGATTCTCTCTATACTTATCTGGATCCTGCCTCACCTTCTACTATTCTACTTTTCTACTCCAAGACAAGACGGATTTCACACCTTGGAATCCCTACCCCTATGAACTTTTTCAGAGATAGGAGACCTAAGACAAAATTAAAACTATTTTCTCTATTTAAAAAAATGTTGGTTGATTGTTCTGATGATCAATGCCTGATTTGCTTCTTTGATTGATTGAAATAGTATAGACGGGCATCTTAGTATGTACCACCATAAGGTAATGTATTAGCTTTAGTATGCGACACACTTAGCTAATAAATTCCCCGCGGTAACATTCCTCATAGTTACTCGCCTTGTCTACAATTCTTCCTTTCTTACCCTGTGTTTCTAACCTAGATGGGCAACCCCTGTAGTGTTAGAAGAGAGCACTATGGTTAAGGAAGGCAAAGACAGTATACACACTATGCTAAGGGAACCATAGAACTCACCAGTTCCAAAGGAGAAAGATTTGAAGTTGGAATTGCAGTAACTACCGCCACCAGACTAGCGACATTCTTAGTAGATGGGAAGTTTGTTGGTGTCAACATTCGTGTGGTTAGAGATATTTTTAGATGTCTTCCCAAAAGAGTTACCAGGGATGCCACCAGATAGGGAAGTTGAGTTTGTGATTGATCTTTTACCTGGAACTGCCCCTATTTCTAAGCGACCATACAGGATGGCTGTAGAGGAGTTAAAGGAACTTAAGAAGTAGTTAACGAAGTTACAAGAGGCTAGGTACATTCATTCGGATTCTTCACCTTGTGGAGCGCCGATTCTATTTGTACAGAAGAAAGAAGGATCACAAGGGATGTGCATGGATTATAGGACCCTTAATGATGTCATTGTGAAGCACAAGTATCCATTACCCCGCATTGAGGATTTATTCAAATGAGAGGTGCAAGGGAATTCTCGAAGATTGATCTCCGATCGGGTTACCATCAAATGAAGATTAGGCCACCGGATATTCCCAAGACGGATTTCTCGACCCGATATCATTTATATGAGTTCACCGTTATGTCATTTGGACTAACTAATGCACCAGCCTATTTTATGGACCTAAAGAATAAGGTGTTCATGATCTGGACAGATTCATCGTGGTTTTTATCGACGATATTTCTTTACTTATTCCAAGAGTGATAGTGATCATGAGGAACATCTGAGATTGGTGATATAAAAGCTACGAGGCAATCAACTCTACGTCAAGTATAGCAAATGCGAGTTTTGGATTGGCGAGGTGCCATTTCTTGGACATATCATTTCTAATGGAGGAATATCAGTGGATCCTGCTAAAGTCAAGGAGATAGTGGCGTGGAGCATACCCACTACAGTTACAGAGATTCAGAGTTTTTTTTGGGACTTGCAGGATACTATCAGAGATTTAATGAAGGATTCTCTAAGATTGCCAAGCCTATGACCTCGCTTTTGGAGAAAGGAAGAGAATTCAAGTGGGATGAGAAATGCCAAGACAGCTTTGATCAATTGAAGAACAGACTGATGTCACCACCAGTGTTGATTATACCGGATCTGCAGAATGGATTTGACATTTACTGTGATGCATGTGGCCAAGGACTTGGATGTGTGCTCATGCAAGAAGGACATGTGATCCCCTATGCATCTCGTCAGTTGCGGAAACATGAATTGAACTACCCCACTCGTGATTTAGAGCTGGCTACCGTTGTGCATGCACTTAAGATTTGGAGACACTACATTATGGGAACTAAGTGCCAAGTATACACGGATCATAAGAGCTTGAAGTACATATTCACTCAGAAGGATCTCAACCTTAGGCAACGCCGTTGGTTGGAGCTCATTAAGGATTATGATTTGGAAATTCACTATCACCCAGGCAAGGCAAATTTGGTTGCAGATGCCTTGAGTCGGAAGGAGCATGTTCACTCCGCTTTCGTTGTCCAGCTACCTGATGAATTAGCAAAAGATTTTGAGAGACTCAACCTGGGAATTGTTACACATACGGAAGGAGTTACTATTGAATTGGAACCTACCTTGGAGCAAGAAATTCGTAAAGGTCAGGTTGGTGATGCTAAAATCCAGGAGATAAAGGATCTGATAACAGAGGGTAGAGGCCCGGAATTCACAGAGGATGAGCAAGGCACGATATGGTTCAAGAATCGGATCTGTGTTCCCGATATTGATAGTCTTCGGGAAACTATATTGAAGGAAGCACATGACTCAATTTATTCTATCCATCCTGGAAGTACTAAGATGTATCAGGATTTGAAGCAAAAATATTGGTGGTATGGATTGAAGAGAGATGTGGCTGCACACGTGGCTATGTGCGATGTGTGTCAAAGAGTTAAGGCTGAACACCAGAGGCCAGCCGGACTACTGCACCCACTGAAGATACCTGAGTGGAAATGGGAAGAGATTGGCATGGACTTCATTGTTGGATTACCCCGCACGTCTGCTGGATATGATTCTATATGGGTGATTGTGGACAGGCTAACTAAAGTAGCCCACTTTATTCCAGTGAAGACCACATATTCAGGAGCCAAGTTGGCAGAATAGTACATGGCACGGATTGTCTGCCTATATGGTGTGCCAAAGAAGATCGTGTCTGATCGAGGGTCACAGTTTACCTCTTGGTATTGGAAGAAGTTGCACGAGTCCTTGGATACAAGATTGAATTTTAGTTCGGCTTATCATCCCCGGACTGATGGGCAGACAGAGAGGACCAACCAAGTGCTTGAGGATATGTTGAGAGCTTGTGCCCTTAAACATGTTGGGAGTTGGGATAAGAGTTTGCCATACGCTGAGTTCTCTTATAATAATAGCTATCAGGCCAGTTTGAAGATGTCACCGTTTGAGGCTTTGCATGGCAGAAAGTGCAGGACTCCACTGTATTGGGATCAAACTGGTGAAAGGCAGCTGTTTGGTCCTGAGATTATACAAGAAGCAGAAGAACAAGTCCAGCAAATAAGGGAGAATTTGAGAACTGCACAGTCAAGGCAGAAAAGCTATGCTGACACCCGGAGAAGACTGCTTGAGTTTAAGGAGGGAGATTATGTCTATTTGAAGGTGTCACCACTCAGGGGTATGAGAAGATTTAAAGTCAAGGGAAAGTTGTCCCCTTGCTTTATTGGACCCTTCCTAATCTTAAAGCGAGTGGGAGAGGTCGCATATCAATTGGAGTTACCGGATCATCTCACGGATGTTCATGATGTCTTTCATGTATCTCAGCTGAAGAAATGTCTCAGGGTGCCTGAAGAACAGATACCAATGGAAGACCTTAGTGTTCAAAAGGATTTGACTTATGCTGAGTACCCCATCAAGATTCTAGATACACTGACTCGTGTCACGAGGAATAAGGTTATAAAGATGTGAAAAGTTCAATGGAATCACCATGGCGAAGATGAAGCAACTTGGGAAAGAGAAGAAGAGCTTCGCATAGATTTTCCCCACCTTTTCCCTAGATCTTCCTAAATCTCGAGGACGAGATTATTTTTAAGGGGGGTAGGATTTGTAATACTCAAAATTGTATAAAAGGAATATATAGAGGATTTCCTCATTTTATGTGCCTTATTTGCATCATGAAAAGAGCATACATAAAATTAAGAGTGATTAAATTTAACCAATGACACTAAAATAAAAGAAAGTGCATCTTGTTGGAGTTTATATGTTTGTGCATTAAATAAAAATAATAAGGATAATAATAAAAATATGATAATGACTAGAAGTTGGATTAACCCTTGGAAATTAGGATTTGGAAATAAGAAAAAGGAGAGAAGAGAAAGAAAAGGAGAAAAAGAAATGTTATAAAATACAAATAAATTCATAAATGAATAAATCCTATATTGGTAAATTCAAATTGAATATATAATCTGAGAATAAGCTTGCCACAAAGTTTGGGAAATTTAAACTTGGAATTGATTTGAAATTGAACCTAAAATAGCAAACAAAAAGGAGAATAAAAAAATAGGGCTTGCATGCACTTGGGCCAACCTTCTCCCTTCCCGGCCCATCTCCATACTTTTCCCCGCCGGCCCACCTCATTTTCTCTGCTACACACGCGCGCGCTACGGCCTTCACCCGCTTGTGGGCCGATCCGTCAGGCGCGCAATTAACCGGGCGACTACACGCTGACGCGCGGGCCCGCTCCTTAGTCGCGGTAGGATTGGGCGTGAAGCTCCTTCTCTGCTCATGGGACCCACCTTGCTGGCGCGGTCTTCTTCTTCCCCGTGGGGATCGGATCGCGCTGACTCGGTTCGACCGCGAACTCAGGAGCATGCCCACCTGCGTCCACGCATCTCGCTCTCCTCCAAACGATTTCCCCACCAAAATAAATCCGGGTCGCCAGAACCTCCTCCTTGCGTGTGCTATACGCCGCGTATTCCCTCTCCTATCTTGTGTGGAAGCCGAGGCTTCATCCCTCTGTGCGGGTCGCCATGGCCATAATAAACCACCGCCGTGACCAACTCCGGCATCACGGACCCCAAATCGATCCGTCCTGTCACTGACCGCGCGGCCTCCACGATCGAATCCACCCGCGACACGCTTCTCGGTCGCCAGCGCCTGAGCAGAAGAGAGAGTTGAGAGCAGGGACGCCATTAGCATCGTCCCCGTCCACGACTGATGTTTGGGGGTTTGCGATGAGTCCAGAAGCTTCATGTGCTGGCCGGCGGAACACCCATGGCCGGATAGGGAAGGATTGACCCTGTGGCGGCCGGGATTCGTCGTCGAACGCTGGGATCCGCCGCTCCCCGTGGATGGCTCGGGGCACTCTTGGAATCACGGTGAGCAACCTCCCCATCGTATCGCATCGTTACCCTTTGCGTGATATTGCCTTCGGATCGGAGTTCAATTGCAGGAGCCGAATTTGGGAGTGCGCCGGCCATGGCTCCGCCGCGTCAGGGCCATGCGCCGCTGCGACCTGATAGCTCAGTGTAGGGAGGCCGGTGGGCCGTCTGATCTTAACGAACGGATGCGATTAGAAGAGGGGATAACCATTCATGGCAGTAGATTATGACCGCAGATCTTCGATCAGATGGTTCCCAGGCGATCTCGCTTCGTGGGCCCTAATGGCGTACCGGTTCAGGCGAGTGGTGATCTAATCCTGTGTGTAGAAAGCAGATTGGACGGCCGAGATCCAAGCGTACCCCTTCGCGGGTACTTTTTGCTAAAGAGCCCCTCTGCTTTCCAGAAACCAACCCGCCGTCCTCATTGACAGTAGACTGAGTCTAGGGAATTTTCTGCGCTAGCCCCTGGACTTTCTGAAAAATGAGGCCCAGTCCAGTACCGAGTTAAATTGATTAAATGAATTGGAAATTGGATTTTTAATATGAAAATAAACCCTAGAATTTGTATAATTCATAGAAAATGCATATGAACTCCAAATTGGTCCATTCCAGTTCCTAAATTTTTGTAATATCATTGTCTATATATTAGTGTCTCTGTTTTGACATGAAAACAGTAAGAAAATTAATTTATCATTTAATCCTATTTTAAGCACATTAAATCTTAGGAAATTCATAACTTGAAATTTATAACTCCAAAAATTGTGATTTCTGTTCCTAGGATTTCATTTTAATGTGTAGATTTTTATTGTATATTTTATTCATCTGTTTGATGTGATGTTAATTTATGCTATACTATGTATGTATTGTGTTGATGCGAGTAGACGAGCAAACCACTGTGGAAACTGAGGTTCAGCAAGTAGAAGTAGCTGAGCAGGAGCTTATTGAAGGCAAGTTGTGCCCTTGATCACTTACTTTTCCCAGCCATGTTCTTATTAATTTCAATGATCTGCATAGGTTAATTTTGATGGGATCCTTTAGGTTACCCCAGTTTTGGTTATCTTTATACCTTGTTCACCACTGAAATATTTTTGGGTAGTACCTGCTATTGCTTTATGTGGATTGGGTATGGAGATACACTACTCATGATTACTCTATTATTATCTTGTTATTATTACTGTTCATGTTAAGATCATTAAATTAATGGGAACATGGAGCGACCACCCGGGAAAACAGTGCTACCACAAGGGTTTAATGGGACGCCCTTGGCTGATTAACTAGGAAAGCTAGTGGAGGTCTTCCTTACCCGAAAGGGGCAAGGGCAGTAGGGGAGTGGTCAGTGTAGGGAGGTCCTTGGGTTGATTTTGCTGCGATGGTGGTCAGGCGAGGGATTCCGGCACTGGAGCTTCCTATAAACTGTAGCGGGATTTCTGAAGCTAGTGGAACTTTGTAAAGGCCTCGTAGTGTTACCCTGCCTCGCCTCCTCGGTAGAGGTGTATGGGATTGGCCGTCTCTTGGCAGATGGGTAACATGACTTGTGGGTAAAGATGCGCAACCTCTGTAGAGTGTAAAACTAGTATACTAGCCGTGCTCACGGTCATGAGCGGCTCGGACCCTCACATGATTAATTTATGGAACTTAAATTTAATTTGACATTTGCATCGCATTTGGGATTATTTTACTATTACTGTTCTTTATTATTATTAAGGTTTGGTATTTACTTACACTTAGTAATTGCTAATAAAATTTTGACCAACTTATAAAAGCAATGCTCAGCTTCAGCCTTTATTTCATTGATCAGCCTTACACTTCATGAACTCCCACCTTTGGTGAGTTCATGCCACATTATTCCCCACGACTTGTTGAGCTATGAACGTATGTGAGCTCACTCTTGCTGTCTCACACCCCCCCACAGGAGAAGAACAGGTGGTTCAGGAGGAGCCACAAGGCGAGGAGTTTGATCTGATCTAGGTGGCATTTCTCAGTTGACATTGGCGCCGACGATCCTTAGTTCGTTTTATGGTTATTCCTTTATTTTGTAATAAGACTTCCGCTATGTAATAAATACTCTGATGTATCGTGACATTTATCTCTATACGCTCTGTTATTGTATATGTTGTCTTCTTGGCGCATGTATGAGATGCACCTGGCTTTGTCCCTTAAAACCGGGTGTGACATGTTCTTAGTTGAATCGCTCGGGTATAACTTATTATTTGTAAGTCAATTATGTAACATGGGTTATAATTGTCTATTTACAAATGTAGATGTGTCTGTCTTTAGAAGGAGTGATGGTTCATTAGCTTTTAAGGGTGTACTAGACGACAAACTCTACTTAGTGGATTTTTCGAAAGAGGAGGTTGATCTAGATGCATGCTTAATTGCTAAGACTAGCATGGGCTGGCTGTGGCATCGCCGTCTAGTACATGTTGGGATGAAGAACCTTCATAAACTTCTAAAGGGAGAACATGTGTTAGGTCTAACCAATGTATTTTTCAAAAAGATAGACCTTGTGCAGCTTGTCAAGCAGGTAAACAGGTGGGAAGCGCTCATCACAGCAAAAATGTGATGACCACGTCAAGACCTCTGGAGCTACTTCATATGGACCTCTTTGGACCCGTCGCCTACCTCAGCATAGGGGGAAGTAAGTATGGTCTTGTTATTGTTGATGACTTTTCCCGCTTCACTTGGGTATTCTTTATGCAGGATAAATCAGAAACCCAAGGGACCCTCAAGCGCTTTCTAAAGAAAGCTCAAAACGAATTTGAGCTCAAGGTGAAAAAGATAAGAAGCGACAACGGGTCCGAATTCAAGAACTTACAAGTGGAGGAGTACCTTGAGGAGGAAGGAATCAAGCACGAGTTCTCCGCTCCCTACACACCACAGCAAAATGGTGTGGTAGAGAGGAAGAACAGGACGCTCATAGACATGGCGAGGACGATGCTTGGAGAATTCAAGACGCCCGAGCGGTTTTGGTCGGAAGGTGTGAACACAGCTTGCCATGCCATAAACCGGGTCTACCTTCATCGCCTCATCAAGAAGACCTCGTATGAACTTCTAACTGGTAGCAAACCCAACGTGTCATACTTTCGTGTATTTTGGAGTAAATGTTATATTCTAGTAAAGAAAGGTAGAAATTCTAAATTTACTCCCAAAGTTGTAGAAGGGTTTTTGTTAGGTTATGACTCAAATACAAAGGCGTATAGAGTCTTCAACAAATCATCGGGTTTGGTTGAAGTCTCTAGCGACGTTGTATTTGATGAAACTAATGGCTCTCCAAGAGAGCAAGTTGATCTTAATGATGTAGATGAAGATGATGTTCCAACGGACGCAATTCGCACCATGGCGATTGGAGATGTGCGACCACAGGAACACCAAGAGCAAGATCAACCTTCTTCTTCAACGATGGTGCATCCCCCGACTCAAGATGATGAACAGGTTCCTCAAGAGGAGGCGTGTGATCAAGGGGGAGCACAAGATGACCAAGTTGTGGAGGAAGAAGCCCCACGGGCCCCTCCAACTCAAGTCGGAGCGACGATTCAAAGGAATCATCCCGTCGACCAGATTTTGGGTGATATAAGCAAGGGAGTAACAACTCGCTCACATCTAGCTAATTTTTGTGAGCATTGCTCGTTTGTCTCTTCTATTGAGCCTTTTAGGGTAGAAGAGGCCTTGCTAGATCCGGACTGGGTGTTGGCCATGCAGGAAGAGCTCAACAACTTCAAGCGAAATGAAGTTTGGACCCTGGTGCCACGTCCCAAGCAAAACGTTGTGGGAACCAAGTGGGTGTTCTGCAACAAACAGGACGAGCACGGGGTGGTGACAAGGAACAAGGCTCGACTTGTGGCAAAAGGTTATGCTCAAGTCGCAGGTTTGGACTTTGAGGAGACTTTTGCTCCTGTGGCTAGGCTAGAGTCTATTCGCATTTTGTTAGCCTATGCCGCTCACCATTCCTTTAGGTTATTCCAAATGGATGTGAAGAGCGCTTTCCTCAACGGGCCAATCAAGGAGAAGGTGTACGTAGAGCAACCCCCTCGATTTGAGGATGAACGGTACCCCGACCATGTGTGTAAGCTCTCTAAGGCGCTCTATGGACTTAAACAAGCCCCAAGAGCATGGTATGAATGCCTTAGAGATTTCATAATTGCAAATGCTTTCAAGGTTGGGAAAGCCGATCCAACTCTTTTCACTAAGACTTGTGATGGTGACCTATTTGTGTGCCAAATTTATGTCGATGACATAATATTTGGTTCTACTAACCAAAAGTCTTGTGAGGAGTTTAGCAGGGTGATGACTCAGAAATTTGAGATGTCAATGATGGGCGAGTTGAACTACTTCCTTGGGTTCCAAGTGAAGCAACTCAAGGACGGAACCTTCATTCCCCAAACGAAGTACATGCAAGACTTGCTCAAGCGGTTCGGGATGAAGGACACAAAGACACCAATGGGAATTGACGGACATGTCGACCTCAACAAAGGAGGTAAGTCCGTTGATCAAAAGACATACTGGTCTATGATAGGTTCCTTGCTTTACTTATGTGCTAGTAGACCGGATATTATGCTTAGCGTTTACATGTGTGCTAGATATCAATCCGACCCAAGGGAATGTCACCTTGTGGCCGTTAAGCGGATTCTTAGATATTTAGTTGCTACGCCTTGCTTCGGGATCTGGTATCCAAAGGGGTCTACCTTTGACTTGATTGGATATTCAGACTCCGATTATGCCAGGTGCAAGGTTGATAGGAAGAGTATATCAGGGACGTGCCAATTTCTAGAAAGGTCCCTGGTGTCTTGGAGTTCAAAGAAACAATCTTCTGTTTCCCTATCCATCGCTGAGGCCGAGTATGTTGCCACAGGACAGTGTTGCGCGCAACTACTTTGGATGAGGCAAACCCTCTGGGACTTTGGCTACAATCTGAGCAAAGTCCCACTCCTATGTGACAATCAGAGTGCAATCCGCATGGCGGATAATCCTGTTGAACACAGCCGCACTAAGCACATAGACATCCGACATCACTTCCTGAGAGACCACCAGCAAAAGGGAGATATCGAGGTGTACCATATCAACACCGAAAAAAGCTAGCCAATATCTTCACCAAGACTTTAGATGAGAAAAGGTTTTGCAGGTTGCGTAGTGAGCTAAATGTCTTAGATTCGCGTAACTTGGATTGATCTATAGCATACATGTGTTTTATGCCTTTGATCATGTAATTTATGCATTTCAATCTATTTTTGTTCATTTGTGGTGCTCAAGTTGTAACCATGATCCCCGGACCTCACAAGTCCATTTGCAAGTGATGCACTTATTTAGGGGGAGGCATGCTACAACTTGACACTTTGAGACTAACCTTTGTGTTTGAGTTCTTGATCTAGTCTCAAAAGTGGATTGAAAGGGAAATGTGAACTTGGACCATGCAAAGACTTCCACTGCACTCCGGTAATAACTCCAAGTTCATATCTATGCTCTTATTGCCTTTTTGCTCTTAATTGACAATTTTGGTGAGGCAATGGGATTAAAAGGGCCAAGAATGATCCCGTTTTGGTGCTTAATGCCAAAGGGGGAGAAATTAAGGCCAAAGCAAATGGATCTGCTACCACTTGAGAAATTTGAAAATAGTAGAGTTAGCGCTTTTGATTTGTCAAAACACTCTAATTTGCAAAATTTGGTCTCTTGTGGGGAGAATGTTTGATTATGGGAAAAAGGGGGAGTTTTTGAATCTTTGATCAATTTCTCTTGGAATACCTCTCTTTATGTCTAAACAAGTGTGTTTGACTTAGAGATAGGAAATTGAATTTGATTTGCAAAAACAAACCAAGTGGTGGCAAAGAGTGATCCAAATATGGCAAATTTGAATCCAAAACCAATTTTGTTCTCAATTGCATTGATGTTGCACTTCTTTGGTTGCCTTTTGATGTGTTGGCATAAATCACCAAAAAGGGGGAGATTGAAAGGGAAATGTGCCCTTGGGCCATTTCCAAAGTGTTTTGGTGATTAAGTGTCCAACACATTTTCTCTAAGTGCTAATTTGTGCCAAAGAGTGAAGAAGTGCAAATCATATTACAAGGTACGTTTATAGACTTAGTACATTGATTTGAGTACTAATGTATTGTGTCTAAGTGTTAGAATTAGGAGAAATTGGTTTGGAATGGAGTTGGCTGTGTACAGCCAAATGTAGCTCGGTCTCGGTGTACCGGACAGTGTCCGGTGCGCCAGGCCAGCCTCCGGTGAACAGGCCACTCTCGGGACTTGACGACGGCGTACGGCTATAATTCACCGGACTGTCCGGTGGTGCATCGGACTGTCCGGTGAGTTGTCCACAGCGAAGTCGTCGCTGTCGGGAAACGTTCAACGACGTACGGCTATAATTCATCGGACCGTCCGGTGAGGCACCGGACTGTCCGGTGAGCCAACGGTTGACTGCGCCAACGGTCGGTCGTGCAATCCGCGTGCGACGCGTGGGCGCGCCAACGGTCGGCAGGGGGCACCGGATTGTCCGGTGTGCCAACTGCCGCAAATCTGCAACGGTCGGATGCGCCAGAAAAGGAAGGAGATCGTGCACCGGACAGCTACAGGGACTGTTCAATGGCACACCGGACTGTCCGGTGCGCCACCCGACAGAAGGCAAGATTTGCCTTCCAAAGTTGCCTCCAACGGCTCCTAGCTGCCTTGGGGCTATAAAAGGGACCCCTAGGTGCACAGAGGAAGTACACAAGCATTCTTTGATCATTCCTAAGCATCCAGACTCCACTCCCACGCATTTGATTCTTTGTGCTAGCAATTTGAGCTCCTCTTGAGTTGAGAACTCCGTGTGTTGAACTTAGAGCTCAAGTTGTGACTTGTGTGCGTGATTGTACTCTCGTTTTGAGTCTTGTGTGCGTTGCTCTCCCCTCCCTTACTTCTGTGCTTCTTTGTGATCATCAATTGTAAGGGCGAGAGGCTCCAAGTTGTGGAGATTCCTCGCAAGCGGGAAAAAGTATAAGGAAGAAGAACACCGTGGTATTCAAGTTGACCATTGGATCACTTGAAAGGGGTTGAGTGCAACCCTCGTCCACTGGGACGCCACAACGTGGAGGTAGGAAAGTGTTATACTTGCCGAACCACGAGATAACTCGTGTGTCTCTTGTGATTGCTTTTCTATGTGATTATTGTGATTTGCAAGAGCTCGCTCTATGGCCACTTGGTTTTATCATTCTAACACTTAACCAAGTTTTGTGGCTATTAGTTGTTGAATTTTATAGGATCACCTATTCACCCCCCTCTAGGTGCTCTCACTTCCTCAATGCCTTAGTCCAAGTCCACTTTGCATCTAGTGAATTGTAAACATAAACACTAGCAAACATATTAGTTCACATGATTATGTTGATCATCAAACACCAAAATCACTTGGTCAAATGGGTCAAGGTTCATTTTCCTTACAAAGGCTTCTTTAAGTTCCTTGTCCTCAACAGTATGGTGACTCCTTGTGTTCCCCTCCTCCCAGTCTTTGATGTTAGGTCAATATCTCGACCATGTCTAAGTTCAAACGACGTCAACTGTAACACCCTAGGTGTTTACCTCCTGTTAAGGAGTAACTATGGACTTAAGTACGAGCTATCGATGAGAATAATGATCCATATATCTAAATCCTAGACATCCTCGCCTCTCATGATTTCGATATAGCATCTATCTCTGTTTACCTGAACTACCCAAGATATTATTGTGTAGCTCAGTGTTAAACTGTTATCTGTGATGTCGAGCCTTGTGCCGGTTGAGTTACTTGTCTAAAGAGAATATGAATTCGGAAGCTCAACCCACTCTTATGATTTTATCCCAAACAAATTAATTTGAACTCGACGACAAAAGTGTTAATGCAAAATTAAATTGGACCACACTCGGAATCCAAGAAAAACCAGGCGTAGGATTGTTAATTGAATTGTTCTCAAATCAAATATTGTCTAAATACTGTAGCCTGATTTAATTTGGCTCTTCCAAATCTTAATTTTAGATCCGTGGTATTTTGGCAGGCACTTTTGCGTGAGTGAGAAAATGAAAAAAAGAAATGAAAATATCTCTTCTCTCCCACCGCTCTTTCTCTCTCCCCTTGATATTTCCTCGCAGCGCTCGTCTTCATCCCTGCGCGCACGTGGCCTCATCCGGGCTGGAATATTTCCCACCGCCCCTCCTCTCTCTCCCTCATCTTCTCCCCCAACCGCGCGCTCTGGCGTCCGCTCGCTGTGGCGTTCCATGGAGTGCGCGTGTCTCTGTTGCTCCAGCACGCTCCTTCCTTGCTCCTCTCCCATGGCCACCGCGCCCTCCCCTACAAGCTCCACCTTCCCTGCACGCCCAGCCGAAGCCCCTCCAATGGTGCGCGCTCCTCCTCTCACCCCAGCTGCGTGCTCCTCCATGGCTGCTCGTCCTGGACGCGGTGCTTCTCTACTGGCTGGCGTCCTCCCCTACCATGGATCTCCCCTGTGTGCCGACGCTCCCTCCTGCCCTTTGCCATGACCGGCACGAGCCCTTCTCTGGCGCTTTCCTGCTCGTCCGTCCGTAGCTCCGACGTCGTTGTTCTCTGGCCGCCGGTGCCCAGCTCGCCAGCCACCTTCCTTGTCGTGGCCGCTGCTCCTCGGCCAAGCTTACTGGTGCGGCTGTGCTCCTCTGCTGGCCGTGCAGGGCCTTCGCTAGATATGCTGCCGACCTCCGCTGTGGCAGAACCTACCAAGTTATCGGGCCCACATGCACCCGTCCTTGTCTCAAAGACCTCAAACGGCTATGCATGTACACCAGGTAACTTAAAAGGATCCATCCGAGTGCCCCAAGGACACCAGATAAACCACTTATAACCAAGATCGCGAGATTAAGTAAACACAAATCACACACCAACATTTTGCAGCAGAATTTCTTTATTACAAAAAGTTACAGGTTACAACAAATTTCCATTATAATTATCAGAGTGGTTACAAAAGTGATTCAAAGAATTAAACTTTGAAATGTTATAAATTATTTATAAGTTTGAAATATATGCTAGCTTAAGTGACCATCCTTAATAAGAAGTATAGAAGAGTTACTTAGACTTATAAGAAGGCCGAGCCCACCGGCACTTAACACCATCAACAGCAGCACAAAGTTATAACCTGAAAAACAACAGGGAATAAAACCCCGAGTACACAATTACTCAGCAAGACTTACCCGACTGAAGAAAAGACTCTCAAGGATATGCTGGCTTGAGGGAATCAAGGTATGGCTTATCAAGAATCAAAGACTCTTTTGCAGAAAAGCTTACTATCAAGCTCAAGATGATGATGATGAAGATAAAGAGGATGAGCCACCTCAAGAGGAGGACATTGATCAAGGGGGAGATGAAGAAAATGAAGACAAAGAAGATGATCAAGAAATTTAGGATCAAAGACCGCCACATCTAAGAGTCCACCATGCAATTCAACGAGATCACCCCGTCAACTCCATTATTGGTGATATTCATAAGGGGGTAACCACTAGATCTCGAGTTGCACATTTTTATGAACATTACTCTTTTGTGTCCTCTATTGAGCCATACAAGATGGAGGATGCACTAAGAGATCCGGATTGGGTGGTGGCAAGGCAAGTGGAGCTCAACAACTTCACGAGAAATGAGGTATGCCATTTAGTTCCATGTCCTAATCAAAATGTTGTAGGTACCAAGTGGGTATTCCGCAACAAGCAAGATGAGCATGGTGTGGTGACAAGAAACAAAGCCCTACTTGTGGCAAAGGGATATTCACAAGTCGAAGGTTTGGATTTTGATGAAACTTATGCACCCATAGCTAGGCTTGAGTCAATTCGTATATTACTTGCCTATGCTACTTACCATGGCTTTAAGCTTTATCAAATGGACGTGAAAAAGTGCCTTCCTCAATGGACCTATCAAGGAAGAGATATATGTTGAGCAACCTCCCGGCTTTGAAGATAGTGAGTACCCTAACTATGTTTATAAGCTCTCAAAGGCGCTTTATGGGCTCAAGCAAGCCCCAAGAGCATGGTATGAATGCCTGCAAGATTTTCTTATCACTAATGGCTTCAAAGTCGGAAAGGCCGATCCTACCCTCTTCACTAAAACAATTGCAAAAGACTTGTTTATATGCCAAATTTATGTTGATGATATTATATTTGGGTCTACTAACAAGTCATCCTGTGAAGAGTTTACTAGGATCATGATACAAAAATTCGAGATTCTATGATGGGGGAGTTGAAGTATTTCCTTGGATTTCAAATCAAGCAACTCCAAAATGGCACCTTCATCAGCCAAACTAAGTACATTCAAGACATATTTAAGAAGTTTGGAATGAAGGATGGCAAACCCATCAAGACACCCATGGGAACAAATGGGCATCTCGACCTCGACATGGGAGGTAAATCCGTAGATCAAAAGGTATACTGGTCGATGATAGGATCTTTACTCTATTTATGTGCATCTCGACCGAATATTATGCTTTATGTATACATGTGTGCAAGATTTTAGGCAAATCCTAAGAAAGTTCACCTTAGGGCCGTGAAGAGAATCATGGGATATTTAGTATACACTCCTAAGTTTGGGTTTTGGTACCCCATGGGATCCACATTTGATTTAATTAGGTATTCCGATGCCGATTGGGCAGAGTGCAAAATTGATAGGAAGAGCACATCAGGGACTAGTCAGTTTTTGGGAAGATCCCTGGTGTCATGGGCTTCAAAGAAACAAAATTCAGTAGCTCTTTCCACCGCCGAAGCCGAGTACATTGCTGCAGGTCATTGTTGTGCGCAATTACTTTGGATGAGGCAAACCCTTAGGGACTATGGCTACAAATTGAGCAAAGTCCCTCTTCTATGTGATAATGAGAGTGCAATCTGCATGGCGGACAATCCCGTTGAACACAGCCGCACTAAGCACATAGATATTCGGTATCACTTTTTGAGGGATCACCAACAAAAGGGGGATATCAAAATTGCCTATGTTAATACCCAAAACCAATTGATCAATATCTTTACTAAGCCACTAGATGAGAAAACCTTTAGCAAACTTAGGAATGAGCTAAATATACTTGATTCTCGGAATTTTGATTGAAACATTGCACACTTAGCTATTTGATATACCTTTGATCATATCTCTTTCATTTGGCACAAATGCATATTTCTTACTCTTTTTGTGCCGAGGCTAAGACAAGTGTGCTTTCAAGTATATTTCTATGCTTAGTTTTAGATTGAAAGGGAAATGGAGAATTCGGCAAAGACAACGCTTTCACTCAACTCTAACGGTATTATTCACTCTTTGCCTGTATTCCACAAACTCTCAATGGTATGACCTCTCACTAATATTTATTTTACCATTTGAGTGGTAATGTAAGGCCCCAAAGGGGGAGAAAGTTGCAAGGGGTCTCCAAAGTTCTCCGTTTTTGGCAATTAATGCCAAAGGGGGAGAAAACATTAAGCCCAAAGCAAAAGGACCGCACCACCACCATTTTCAAAAAAAAATTCTAAATGAATTTTGATGTATTCTCTAGAGGTATCAATTAGTATCTATGTTTCACTTGATTTGTGAAAATAAAATTTCAAAATTGGTAACTATTTCAAAACCCTCTTGAAAGCTAAGAGGAGAATTTCATTCAGGGGGAGCTTTTTAGTCAAAGGAAAAGCAGTTGAAACAGGGGGATGAATTTCAAATTTTGAAAATGCTTCTTGCAATCTTATTCATATACCTTTGACTATTTGCAAAAAGATTTTGAAAAGATTTTCCAAAAGATTTGCAAAAACAAACATGTGGTGCAAATGCGGTCCAAAATGTTAAATAAAAGAAAAGCAATCCATTCATACTTAGTGAGACTTTCAATTGGTTTAACTCCAAGTAACCTATGCACTGTCATCTCAGTTGCAAACTAGTTATATTTCTGCACTTTATATTTGCTTTTGTTTGTGTTGGCATCAATCACCAAAAAGAGGGAGATTGAAAGGGAAATTGGGTTAACCATTTCCTATAATTAATTTTGGTGGTTGATGATCAACACAAAATCATGGACTAACTAGTTTGTCTAGATATTATCTATTACAGGTGCATAAGGTTCAACACAAACCAATAAAGTAATCCGGTTAGGGACACAATAAAAAATGGAGCAAAGAACTTAAGTGTGCTAAAGAATGGCGCACCGGACTGTCCGGTGTGCCACCGGATAGTGTCCGGTGCACCAGACCGTACAACTCCAAACCAGCCCCTCTCGAGAATTCTAGGGCGTGCTCCGCTATAATTCACCAGACTGTCCGGTGTGCCAATGGACTGTCCGATGAGTCAGTGGAGCAACGACTATCTAGCACCAACGGTCGACTGCAAAAGCGCCTGCCATGGTGAACAGTGCGTGGCAGAGTCAGAGCAGTAGAAGTTAGAGGGCACCTGACTGTCCGGTGCCGCAAGAAGACAAAGTCTCCAACAGTCGACTAGTTCCGAACCCTAATGGTTAGCTGACGTGGTGGCGCACCGAACAGCGCACAGTACCTGTCTGGTGGCGCACCGGACTGTCCAGTGCGCCCACTGCCAGTGCCAGCAGCCTTGGCCAACGGCTACAAGGTGGTTGGGGGCTATAAATACCCCCCCAACCACCACATCCTTTGGCATCCAAGTTTTTCAGAGATCACATTCAATACAAGAGCTAGTGCATTCACTCCAAGACACATTTGCAAAGATCAAACCCTCTTCAAGTGCCAAATTCATCTCAACCACGTAGTGACTTGAGAGAGAATGTGTTCGTGTTCATTTGCGCTCTTGTTGCTTGGATTGCCTTTCTTCCTTCCTCACTTTTTTCTAAGTGCTTGTAAGCAAAGCAAGAGACACCTAAGAGTGTGGTGGTCCTTGCGGGGTCTTAGTGACCCGTGGGATTAAGGGAAAGGCTCACTCGGTCTAAGTGACTGTTTGAGAGAGGGAAAGGGTTGAATAGGCCCAGTCTTTGTGACCTCCTCAACGGGGACTAGGTTCTTTGGAACCGAACCTCGGTAAAACAAATCACCGTGTCTACTCGCTTGATCTTTACTTGATTTGTTTTCCCTCTCTAATAGTTCTCTTGCTAGTATTGATTTGAGTTTGCTCCCAAACGTTATCCGCATTGTTTGAGCAACTCTTCGCAAGAGAAAAATTCTTTTGGACTTGAATTTAATTCTAATGCTAACATCTGACCTTAGTGTGTGTTTAAGTTTTTAAATTTCAGGTTTCGCCTATTCACCCCCCTCTAGGCGACTTTCACTTCTTCACCCCTGGCTTTGGATACCTTGGCCTCCTTGACCTTCTCCCGTGCACTCGGTACCTCAAAGCTCTTCTTGCCTCCATCCTTGGCTTGACCAGTTGTCTCCAAGTTATGCACAACGAGTCACATAAGCAATGTGTATCCTTCACTTAGCGTGTGATGTCCATTGTCCATAGTTATCTTAGCCTTTGGACCATCACACTTGAACACTTATGTTGAACCCTATAAGTTTTGCACTAAGCACCTGTTCAACACTTAGACACATAAGTCAGTCCTTTAATTGGGTTTTCATCCAAACCACCAAAACCCACAAGAGAGCTTTCAATGACGAGTATTCTCTCTTGTCCTTATAGTCTCTACATGGACAACACATGAAACCTCTAGGCTTGTGTCTCTCGGTCGTCTTTAGAAAATAGTGAACACCTTCAATATATCCTTTAGAGCCTCGATCCATGTTGTACATCCATTGAAGGTCCATCTACATTATTTATATAAAACATTGTTGATCTAATCTTTGTAGTAAATATATGACACAATCATCCACAAAATTGAGGAAAATCTGAACAAAAAACTTTTTCAACTATATTATACGAGAGGATGAACTTGCTAATCATTTTCACACTTAAATGGGTGAAATTTTTAATAAATTCTTTGAAAATCTAGACATCACCTCCCCTCTCACAAAGCATTATATTACCTTCAGTTCACACATAATACAAAACATATGAGAGAGGATCAAGTCTAACTGATGTAGCCAATTAACAAATCTTATTTGCTACTAATTTCTACTACATACGTAAATATTACAACACATACTAGAGGATAAACTAACTTTTCCCTAAGTTACACTAATATTAAGAAACCTATAAAAAAGAAACAACTATTTCAACTATATTATTATGAGAGGATGAACTTGCTAACCTTTTTCACACATCAGTGAGTGAAATATTCATCAAACTCTTCGAAAAAATTAGACAACACCTCCCCTCCTTTCAACTTACGGCGACATGAACAAAGAGTTCTGTGTTCTTGGCGCCACCTCGAGGAAGGAGAAGGTTTATAAAGCAGGAAGATTAGTACCGGTTGGTATATCCAATTGGTACTGGTATTACAGCTTTAGTACCGATTGGTGGTTCCAACCAGTACTAATTGAATCAATACCGGTTTGTATCTTCAATTGGTACTGATATTAAAGCTTTAGGGTGTGTTTGGCATTGGCTCCATAGCAAAACTCCAAAGAGGAATTCGACAAAGCCTACCAAACACCCTAACTCCAGAGTTACAAACTCTATAGAGTTTTCGGAGCTACAGTACAATTTTTTTGGAGTACCTGTTTTGCTGCTCCGAAAACTCTAAAAACAACAATCTAGACATAAAGTTTGGAGTTATTTACACGCCAATGCCATTGGTTATAAGACAACAATCTAAACTCTAGAGCAGAGCTGTTTCAGCGAGAGTTGTAGTGGAGCAGAGCCATGCCAAACGCACCGTTAGTATCGATTGGTGGTTCCAACCGGTACTAATTGTATTTAATACCGGTTTGCATCCTCAATCGGTCCTAAAGCTTTGATATCAGTACCGGTTGAAGCCACCCAACCAGTACTAAATCTCCTAGCAGTTAACATCATTACTGGAACGGTTAAGATTATAGATAGGCACGGTGGACTAGCCCGGCACGGCCCGTTTAGCTCAAAGCTCGTTAAGCCCGCTTTTTTACACTAAAACATGCTTTTCGGCCCGTATAGCCCGCTTTTTTTGTGCTAAACGGGCTGGCCCGGCCCGTTTAGGCCCGTTGCGGGCCGGGCTCGGACAAGAAATTGAGCCCGCGTGCTTAGCCAGCCCGCCCCGGTTTTCTAATCGTGCCTGGCGGGCCGGGCCCAAAACAGGCCGGGCTTCACCAGGCCCGGGCCGGGCCGGACGGCCCGTTTGGACATCTTTAGTTAAAATGGTTCCTTCCTTCAATCCGACTTAGTACCGATTCTTAGAAAACTGGTACTAAAATTTATAGGTGCTTCCTATTGTGCTGCTTCGGTTGCGGTGGGCTTGATCATAGCGGGCCAGGAGCCGGGAGGCCCGAATCCCCACACGCGTCGGCGGTCAGTAACGGCCCATCTAATCCACACAGCAGGCCAGCAACCGCTCTGGCAGATCCAACAAACCGAGTATCTCAAATCCAACTCGTCATGTTACTTTTAATTTTATGGCCAGTTGATTGTACCATGGTCGCACAAAGCCAAATTTGACTGGTAAGTTGATTAGATCATTGTCTTGTCTACAAATCCACTGAAAGCTGGACAGGGGCGGAACGTGATTGCCATATTAATATTACAAAAAGGGGTAGAGCATGATTGTTACTTATATCAGGTCACCGGTGAGAGTAGACGACTTCACTTCTGGGTCACTGGAGAGTGAACAATTATTGAGTGGAGAAAATAGTGGCGGCTGAGAAGTGAGAACACACAAGACAAACCAGCAGCTTCCCAAGCATGGACAAAACCTGCGTTTCTCTGTCCGGATAGAGACGCCGCGCACCACCGTAGCAGCCATCGTTACCGATCTTTCCAGGTCAGGAAAACCGAGACACATCGTCATAAGTACACCGCCATCACCTGACACTACACTACATAATCACAACTTCCACCAATTCTATCGTCACCGCCACTCCACACACGTAACGAGCAGGAACAGCAGCGCAGCTCCCTGTCCACAACTTTCACCATCTATCTCTAGCTAGCTCATAATCATCACAATAAATTCCTAGGCGACAGTGACAGGAAAAATACCATGCCAAATTGCTAACGCTATATGGTGGAGCATGCTAGTCGCAGAAACTTGGGAAAACAGAGGGGAAAAAAAGCAATAACGTGCAACTTACTTATCGTCATCTCTCATTTCAAGCTTACACTCTACAAGCAGTGCACGGCCATATGTATAGCCACAGCCTAAGCAAAGGTCATGCTCCTAAAGATAAGAATAATTGCCTCTCCCGCATAAGCCCACAACCTCAATATTGATGCTTGTGGAAATGAACTTGAGAAAGGAAAACAAAACAAAAAAAAGGAAACACCCTGAATATTGGAAGAACAACTGGCTTGCTCCTTCGTTATTGATGCTTGTAGTATTTACATTTACACTGGACCTGCCACAGATGTAACAGGAGTCTCAAGGAGTAACATAGTTGAGTCGTTTACATACAGCCAGCCAGGCCCGGGCAGGAGCTCAACTATTATATAGCCAGGGCCAAGGACCTGCCTGGTCAGCGGCCAGCAGCCACCACACTCCATCCAGGTTCTGCTGTTCCTCAATCCTGGCCAGATGCCACCGCTACAGCTACACGTCCAATTCTCGTAACAGGTCTGTCTCTGAAGGTTTCCATCTGGACATCTTTAGATCCACGCCTTAAAAACCATGCAGACCAAATTGTACCCACCAGAAAATATATTCCGTTTCGCTTCGCTCCACATGCTACGTACGAGTACAGCTGCATTTGGAAGGGTCGCTTGTCGCAGCTACTCCGCTGCTGACGCCTCGGCCCTTCTCCGCATGCGAGCGCCCCACGACAGGTTCTCTTCTGAATCCTTCGCCACGCTCCTCCTCTTCAGCTCGGCGATCTGGTCCTCCCAGGACCTTCTCCACCCAGATCTCTCTTCCTGCTCCTGTGGCCCACATGGATAACAGATCTGTGAGGAAGATACCAAAAAAAAAAAAACGGAGCTTCTGGAAACCTTTAGGGAAAAAAAAAACAGGATAACCAACAACGGCCTTCCCCATCATGAATGATTCTCCTTCCTGTATGACTTTGCATAAGCCATCAAAAGCAGAAAGACAGGCTTGCCACAGCAATTCTCAGACACATAAGGCGGCAGTGCCTTTCAAATTACTTCTCAGATAATCTTATGCACGACATGCATGAAAACGACTCCCCCACGCTCTTCTGCAAGTTGCTATTTCACTCATTATCCGCGACCTATTTTTGTGAAACTCTTCGATCACAGAAAATTCCTAGCCGTTCCCTATTCATAAGTACATCACATCAACACGAAATTTATATCCATTGATTTACCGTATGTCACGAAAACAAAACGGTAAATTTCAGGCGCTCCTGGCTCGAATCTAATTTTTGTATGTAGTAGTAAATTCATCAATCTTCGAAGCACTGTAAAGTTAAAAGGCAGCTTTGAACACCCAATATCCACTGCGAGTCACAAACCATAAGAGATCTTCGTAAAAATCCAAAACAACTGTAATTACAAAAAAAAAAAAACGAAAGACCTCTGCTGACGGCTCCCACAAGAATGGAGTCGGGAGAAGGAATAAGCGAGGCAAGCCTTATCCCTGTATTTTTCGAAAGCCATGCTTCGGTGAACACATTAATTAGAGCATCTCCAAGAGTCATTCTAAAACCCACTCTCTAAATCATCATTTGGAGAGTCATTTGCATATAAATCATTTTCTATATCTTTCCACTCTCCAACAGTTTTTCTATATATCATGTGCACTCTAGAGAGTCATTCTTGTTTTCTATCTTTGACTAGTGAGAAATCCAAAACAACAGATGGCTATATTTGGATAACCAAATAAACAAGTTGTTGGAGGACATTTTTCATCGAAATATCCAATCCCTAGAAAGATGTGTAAAGTCTCTTGGAGTTGCTTGGGGGGGGGGGGGGGGGGGGGGGGGGGGGGGGGGGGGGGGGGCATCCAGATCCACTGTTTTGTAAAGGTTGCAGTTCACTCATGATGCATATGTTTCAATTCCTGTCAAGGACTGTAGCTGAAACAACTAGATTTTTTCAAATGACAGATTAAGTACTTAAAGGAGCCATATCGTACAGCCCTGAAGAACTAACTGATGGATCCCCTCAGTTACAGATCAAAGATCTTAAGTCTGCAAACGCCCTCTTGCCTCCATTAGAATACCAACAAATTCCATACTGGGAGACTAAGTTCAGCAAATTCGCTTCACGTATAATTAGGAAGAATTTAGCGCATGTTTTTTCCATTGACAATCTATAAACAATAAAAGTTAAAGATCACAGCATCAACCCAACAACCAATCGTAATCCTGACTAGAAGGTTGCATCTCTACCAATCGGATTGGAACCAAACACAACGCAATGCAACCAAGCGCCAACGCCATGAAAAAGCACCAAGTAACAAGTGAGGAGAGCAGTGATCCAAACCTGGTGGTGGTAGTAGGCGTGGTGGGATTGGGAACGGCGCCCGGAGAAGGCGAGGCGGCAGACGCCGCGGGCGAGCGCACGGTCGTAGCTGGCGCGGCGGCTTGGGTCGGAGAGCGTCTCATAGGCCTCCTGAACCTCGATGAAGCGGCGCGTGTTCTCGGCCGCGGCGCACGGAGGGGACACGTCTGGGTGGTACTTTAGCGCCAGCCGCCTGTAGGACGCCCGAACATCATCGGGGCTCCCATCCGCTGAGATCCCGAGCAGGTCGTAGAACGTCCGCGGTGCTGTCTGTTCCTGCTCCTCCGTGCGCACGCCGCCGCCGTCCTCACGCCGGACGCCCCGCGCGCGCAGGCGGAGGCGCAGGCGCAGCGCTTCCGGCTGTAGCGTGTTCCACGGGCGCCGGAACGCGATGCGGCCCGCGGCGGGGACGGCAGCGGCGGAGGAAGTGGGGGGAGTGGCGGCGAGGTGGGGCATGTGGTTTTCTTGCTGGGCTTCGCTTGCTGGTTTGGTTTCTCAGTGCGGTTTGCTTTCGGCAGATCTTAAGCGCCAACCACCGATAACTATTATATATATATACTAGGTGAGTGACCGTGCGTTGCAACGAAACCGAATAATAACACGATAACTTATATGTCTCTGTTGTATATTATAGATATGTGTCCGTGCGTTGCGACAGAAGTAAAAGATTTGTATGAAACATTAATACAGAACGTCAAACATCACTATAATATGCAAAATTCGTGTGGAAAACATTATCAATATCACACTAATCAGCTAATCCTTTTTAGTGATATCGATAAGTCTCTGTTGTATGTTTGTAGGGATGACATATCGGCACGAATTGTCCTCATAACTTAACAGATCAATCACAAAGTTCTTTCGAACAATCTTTGCATCCTACAGACAAAGACATAAGAGAACAAAACATATTATCTTGTAAAAAGAGATAGCTGGAATATATGTTTTGAACATAGAACGAACGTACTACACTTACCCCAACAAATTTCATTCGTCTGTCATTCCCCCACATGGCCATAGCTTGTAGAAGAGGTAGCTGGTATTAAACCTATAATATAATGTTTGGGCAACTATGTTTTATACAATGATTATCATAGAAAAAATTTAAACTGTTGAGGTGGTACGAAGAAAATACCCTCTTAAGTCAATTGGAACACCAGTCTGAATTGTATGTTCCCACTTAGAGATATCCTCCGCCCATCGAGAACGTTCTTACTGTAAGCAATCTTATATTTCTTTGAGGCCATGATAATCGCTTCCGCAAACCTCTTGTATGGCATGTGTTTACACCAATCTTGAGTCGGTGTAAAGTCGATAAAAGTCACATGCTTTTTAACATGATCTATTACGAAAAGGGCGTGACATCCGTTGAATTTCCATGGCATAAGAACCTGCAAAATATCAGTCATTCGGATGGCTATCGGCGCGCGGTTTGGAATCCGAGTCGAGTGGAATCCGATTCGCCGTCGAGACTTCAGTCGGCCCTTACTCGTGTTGTTTGGTCTATCGCGCGCGGTCGCGGAGGAAGAGGCGAAGTCGAAACAGTGTAAAGCCGTTGTGCGGCAAGCCTAACGGCGGAGGAGGGGAGGAGCCGGAAAGCGTGAGGGCTGCGTGATTTTTTGGTAGCGTGTAAATTAATGGCCACCAAACAACCGAGCAGTGCACAGGGCAAGGAGGGAGGGGAGGGAAAGCCGAGGGCGGCTGCTCACCGGAAAAACAATAATAGGATACAAGTTAGTGAGTCTAAAGTTTGTCTCACCCTAATTTGTGTCAGTAAGTTTAGACTCACTAATAAGTCACTAAACTAATATACAAAGTTTGTCGCAACATAGTTACAAACTCCCTGGAACTCAAACTCTCCACGTCCGACGCATGCAAAAGTAGTTACAGGGAGCATCTATGCTGCGACAAGTTTAGACTCACTCACCGGAAAATTTCAATATGAAGAAAATCTTATTGATGTCGATCAAAATACTGAACCAAGTAGTTACAGGGAGTTTGTTCACGTCTGGAGACTCAAACTCTCTTAATAGTTAGCTAGCTCAGTCTCCAGCTAATAGGACATGTTGTCTTGTTGCAAATCGACGCATACAAAACATTGCATACAAATATCTGGGAAAATGCAACCGACGCATGCAAAAGAGCCTGAAACTGGCAATAGGACGGTTTGGGTCAGATAATCCAGCTCTGGATCTCTGAATGGCCTCTGCAACTGCTTTTACAGCAGGATCCTGACCGACAACTCGCTTGTGCAGCTCTTCCTCCAGATACAGCAATTTCTCCCTGTCAGATTGCTTTAGTTTAGAAACTGGAATGCCTGTCCACCTGCTCACTATTTCTGCAATATCGTCTTGGGTCACCTCTTCCCTTAGCATGGATTTCCCAGAACTCTGATATTCATCAAGCTCCTTCTCTGTCGTTTGAAGCTGGCGCTGCAAGGCATTCAGGCTGCCATATTTCAGTTCAGCAGCTCGATTAAGATCGTACTCACGTTCTGTCTGCTTTATCTCCACATTTACCCTGTCAATCTGTTGCAACAGGTAGTAGATTTAAGTCGATTGCCTGCACCAACTCTGTAAATGCATTCACAGTCATTGTGGAAAGGCAAACCTTACCTCTTCTTTGATAGATTGAATTTTAGTCATCACTGATTTCTCGTGCTCCCACTTCTCAGTCAACTGACGTTGTTTATCCTTCAAGAGTGATAGTTCTGCTTCAAGACGGGATAGTCTGTCCTTTGATGCTTTGTCTGTATCATTTGTAAGTGAGAGACGCTCCATTTCAATCTTTAGGACAGCACGATCAATCTCATCCAGAGCAGTAGGTTTTGATGTTATCTCCATTTTTAATTTGGCAGCTGATTCATCAACCAGATCAATAGCTGCAACAGAGCATAACCTCTCATTAGAAAGACCACATAAGATCTTACAGTAGTGGCCGTAATAATATCTCCTCATCTAGCAGGTTAGTTTCAATTAAGATGGCAATGAGTCAAATAAATAACCTTTGTTAGGCAAGAATCATCCACTGATATAACGGTCTGAAAGAATAGCTGCAGCTACAAGGGCACTGTCAGATATTCGTACACCATGGTGCAACTCATATCTCTCTCTTAGTCCTCGGAGTATTGAAATTGTATCTTCAACTGAAGGCTGGTCAACATAAACTTGTTGGAAGCGCCGCTCTAGTAGTTAAAATCAATAGAACCTTCATCCTTGCAGAAGACAAACTGTTATATGTGTCAAGCTTTGTATGCCCCTATCGGTTCTCTGAAGGTGTATATGAACTCAGCATGACAAGGTGTTCATATAACAGTTTCCTGGTGGGGACTTTGTATGCTTACTTGGCATTCTTGAGTTCATATACAGCAAGTGTTCCGATCCGTGCTTGTGTCATGTCTGAAAGTGAACAGCGGGAGAGTGATGAACTGAATTACGACTGAAGCAATAGTAAAATTAATAAACATGCAGTATATGAACATAGAAGCTCTGACCAGTGCGCCGTGAGAACATGATTAGCAATGCCTTAGGAAAGCCTCCTTTCTACTCAAGCTAGAATTTCAGAAGATGTAAACGATCATCAGAAGATTGATGCAATGGTACATATAAAAAGTCATATTATAAGGAAACATGAAAACATTACCTCAGATTTATGCCCGGTAAGCCTGCAATCAACATTATTATCACCTTTCCACTGCTGCCAGCTGTCATGTGCTTCTAGCTTACCAGACCCAGGCTTGAATCCATGTCTAGCTGATGATTGATCAGATCTTCCAGCAGGAGGCATCATGACTGTTGTGCTTGATGCATATGCTGATAGAGGCTGTGAAGGAGCAGTATCTTGACCCAGAGAATAGGACTGATATGCAAGGCTTGCAGAGGTAGTAGCCAGACCAGTCTTACCAATTATTGCATTTCGGTAGGTATGGGGAGTATAAGATGGGGCAGAAAAGGAAGGATCATTTACTGACCTTCTCCCAGCTGCCTCACTCATCGAGCGGGAAAGCAACGTGGAAGTTTGAATATGTGAAGCAACTGGTGCAGTTGATCTTAGTGTGGGTAACAGAGGAGCACTTGAAGGCCTCGATGCTGCAGCAACTTCCAAAACTGAGCTGACTGTGACCTTCCTAGAAGTAGTTGCCCCTTGGGCTTCAGAATTAGTAGCTGGAGATATATGTGGCTGTTCTAAAGAAGGCAGAGCAGCTTTATCAACTTGCGATAATCTTGGGGGGGCTGGAATGAACCTATCAATTTGCAGCGACCTTGAAGGAACAGGCGCATCTTTAGCACCTGATAATGATTTTGGTGGAGCTGGAGAAATGCTCTAGCAAAATGCAAAAAAACAGAACATAGTTACAGAAATGAATCGGTTGGAAAACACAGATCCTCACACAACCTAGCAAGTAGTAACCCTCATTAAGTGACTAAACTCAAGGACTGAACCAATGATGCATATTCCAGCATACCACTGACTGCAAATGCAGCCTTGAGTTCTACCCTGAACAAACAGGGACCTGAAAGCACAATCCATAAAAAACTTAAAACATCAGATACTAATTCTTACCTGAGAAACCATAAGACAAACAAGAAATTGCGGGCAGTAAGAGCAAACCTTCTTCGTCACGCCTGAGGGTGCGGGCAGCTCGGTTGTGCTGGCCTGCTTCTTCTCCGACGTATCCTCGACCGCCGACGCCGCCACGGGCTCCTCGCCGGTTGCCATACCGCTCGCCTGAGCGTGCGGGCAGCTCGGTTCAATTTCATAATCAGCAGCTACGTAGCAAAGTTTCTTCACATGCGAGAGAAAAAGAGGTAGAGTCAGAAGAAGCCAGATATCGTCTCATGTCTAAAAACTTATCTAATAAGCGTCCAACATATGTGCTTTCTAGTAACTTCGCCATAGGGTCGATTGCTTGCCTAACTATGGCCAGTACGGTCAGATTCATGAGCTCCTTTTTAATTCCTCCAATGTGTTCCTCACACGGTCAACATGCACAAAAAAGAGGTGTGTTAGATCACTCCAATAGTCATCGTGCTAGAGGCGAAAAAAATTAACAGTCCTATTGTAGAATCGACATGGTCAAGGGCTCACCAGAATCGACATGGTCAAGGGATCGCCGCACAGAGGCCACACCCTTTGTGCCAACGGCTCAACAGATTGAGGCAAAACTGTTTGTTGGGTAGCTGACTGGTGGACTGAGATGGATGATTGCACAGGTTGCCCAACCTATGTGAAGCATAAATTACTGTATAAATACTATAAACAAAGAGTATAATGCAGTAAAGGTTATAATGCAGAAAAGTGACCTAATCAATTCAAGATTAATTACTACCATAGCTGAAATTGAATGTTGCAAAAGATGAGAAAATGCATACTTGTTTTTCAACTTCAAAATTCATTTCATAAAATTGCTGAACTCGAGGAAGTGATTTGGCAAACTCCTAAGTTATATATGGTGATTTATCAAAAATGGCTGTGCAGTTTAACTGAAAATCGATTGAGACTGTGCAGTTTAGTACTATGACTTAACTGAAAATCGAATGAAACATAACAGACCAGTTGTATGGAGAGGATCGGTAAACATGTAACCTATGTCTCAGAAATAAACTTATTTCAGAAATAAACCTGTAACCTAACCCCCAGTGATCAACAACGCAAAACATTAATGAGCCACCCAATCCACAATCACCGAGGCCAGGCAACCCAACCCATCGCATTCGAAGCTGCCACCCACATCGAGTACACACGTATCAACAAACAGGAACAGGCTAAAACCTCGCGCACGCCCCCACAACGAAACCCGAACAGGTTCCAGAAAGAACAGCATACTCAACACAGGAAAGAATTGCGCAGGATGAAAAGGTAGTGAATTACATGGCTGATGGTGGGCGTCGGATGTACTCATGTGCGTCCGCTTGGTAAACTCGTGTGTGACCTCCTTTGGCCTTTTAATTGTGCTCGGATCAGATCCATGGATTTTTGGAATCACTTAAAGATGCTTCAAAAATCCAAGAGCAGATATGCTTAAGAGTAGTGTGTCAGTTTGTCAGCTAAGCATACACTATACAGAAGGTCAACCCTTCTATCATTCAAAGGACAAAATTCTTTTCACATGATTTGCAGCTAAAATTTAGTGTTTCAATACCTACACCAGAAATTGATTTACAGCTAAAATTGAATACACAAAAGTAATTCACTATGAGGACACTAAAAAAATTCCAACCAACACCAAGACAGTAAGGATGTAATATGGTATCATTAATTGAAAGAATTATAATTATAAAACTACGATAGTGTGGCAGGAATGTGACATATAAGTAGATATTCCATCGAAAAGAGGCATGGAACCTACATCGTTATGTAAGAAAAACTCGCTAAATACATATAGAGAAAAATATTGAAAAGTAAAAAATGCTACATTAGCCATAGTTTTTGGCCAAACCATGTTTATTGCACAAACATGACATGTAAGTTCATTTGTGAATGATGTTTCAAGTTTAAAATTTCTACAATTCAATACTGAAGACAGGCATACCTGTCCTTGTCAGAAAAAAGTTGTTGCATTGTCCTCCCTTTCACGCAATGCAAAATCTGCACCTAAAAAGCACCCTCCAAATCTCCCAACTTCTGAAAAAGTTATAACTGGCTTCAATATACTAACGAATGGCTCAACCGTAGGTACAATTAAGGAAACACTAATGGTGCTGAAAATAGAACCTTGCAAAAAGTTATACTATATAATCAGAAACTTGTGCATGAACAAGAGGCTGAAACGGAACTTACAGAGCTTGTGAATAGAGCATAAATAGAAAGTCAGCGTCAGGACTAAAAGTAAAATGTGAGCTGATATTTAATTAACAAACTATAGAATAAACAAACTAAACGAAGAGAAAAAGTAAAAAAAACTACCTTCATCAATGTCTTCTTTCTTCCCAGCAAAGATCTAAGTGCCGCATGGATTTCCTGTATTTTCTCAGCACTGTCTTCTAATCTTGTTTCTGTATAGAGGGGCAGTAGTATAAGTTACCCATCCAAAATGCATTTAGGTTTAACAAGCAATTTAGCTAAAATCAAAACGCATGATATTTGAGTTTTCAAATTAGCTAACTTATCAAGTGGAGATCACTAATGTTTTCACTGAGTTTTGAAATTTAATGAAGTTCATTAGTTAACTACTATGTTGGTGGCCACGACCACCTTCCTCTTAACAAGAGCCGGTTCAATTATCTTTGACTGAACTTCATTAGGAAGAGCACTATACACATGACAAATTATCAGCTCTGGTATGTCCCCACCGAATGGCTTCATCCTCTCATGGAGAGGCTCACAAGCATGATCGAGCTCTTCCTGGCCGGTCAGGAACAATAGGATATCTCCTTCGGGTCCAGTTAGATGGATCTGCAATACCATGATCAGTGCAGCGTCGCTCTCTATCTATTTTTGTATATAGTATCTCAATTGGAAACATTCTTCCATGAATCCAGAAAATATTGCAATCAAAAAAATAAAAAGAGAACTTCTCTGCATCAAGAGCGTCGATGATGGTTGGACCGTGTGCACAAGGTGGAGCTGAAGCTGTGTGCCAAGAAAATGTAGGAGGTGCCACACTTGTGGCTGAACCGCCGACGTCGACAGTGGCGTCTTCCGTGGCGTGCTGGGGGTGCACCGCCGACGTCGGTGGTCCCATCCTCATCTACACCATGAACAAGCACAACTAAAGTTAACCCACAAATTAAAATGAATCCCATCAAATCAAGTCAAGTACTTCGTACCTACAGACGCAGTTGTTGACGTTGATCGCTACGGTGGACTGATTCCAAGCTGCTCAAAATATCCTGACCCATTGCCCTAGATTGTAGGCAAATAGATTTGGTGTTGGGTTCATTTCAGTCATTAACGCTAATCCAAGGAAGAAAATTGTTCTAGTAACGAAAAAAATCACACTAATCGCTCGCTCCACTTAGCAATGGCACTATTGTAATTCAAGGTCAATTCAATCTCTCCATGCTTTAACTGCACAAGAACACTGCAAACTACAACAGTCTAGAGAAAAATTACCATCACCGCTAGTATACATAGTAGGACAGAGGTACCTGTGTGGTGAGGACGATGAGGAGGGCGCCTGCGAAGCTGAGCGTCTGCTTGTAGTAGGCCTTCATGACGGTGATAGCGCCGATGGAGTAAGCGTCGCCGCCGCCGTAGGAGACGCCGCAGTTGGCGAAGATGGTGATGATGACGTGCTCCTTGACATTGAAGGGCCCGGGTTGAGGTTGAAGCTACCGAGCCTGCAGGCGAGGAGCCTGACCTCGCGGTCGGGCAGCACGGCGACCATGAAGCGCCCTGCGGGGAGCAGGGGGATCTGCGCCAGGATCCCCGAGATGGTGAGCGACTGGGTGCGGTACGTGAAGAAGGTTTGAGGAAGATGAGGTCGATGCAGGAGCCGAGCCACAGCGCCCACGCCCGGAATGTCATCACGGGCAGCGACGGATCGTCCGTCTCCGGCACCACCAGCGCCACCTCCTCCACCGCGCACCGCTCCCCCTTCCCCTCCCCTGTCCCCGCCCGCTCCTCCGCTGCCACCAGCGACTTCCGCGACGCCATCGTCCCGGTCCCCTCGCTCCTCCCGCCCACTGAATGGACCATCTCTGCTACCCGCTAGCTATCTATCTACCCACCCTCCACCGACTCGACCGGCCCGCAGGCCTCTGAAGCCGACACTTCGCTACTGCCCGCCGCGCTGTGGACGGGAGCGGCGCCTTTTAGAGATTCTCGGCTCCTGGATGGTAGCGCTTGAACCCCTACTCCTGGATGGTCGCCGGTGTTAGCTCTTCCAGCGTAGATCAGCAGCGAGAAGCCATCGCCGCGCTGCATCTTGGCCACCATGGGGCTGGCCCAGTCCATCACCGTGGAGCCACTGGCCCACGAGGCCGTGGACGATGCCACGGACGCCGCCGCCGATGAGCTCTCCTTGGCCAGCCTCCACCGGTCCGCCCCCTGCCCTTCCTCCTCTCACCGTTGCTGCCCGTCTCGCTCTCGTCCCGTTGCCCCCACCGCGCGAGGTAGCCTTCCCAAACGCCCATTTTCCTCCTTGCGGACTTGCTGATTGCGGCGACCGCTATGGATGGAAGGGCGCGGTGGGGGAGGCGTGGATTGCGGCTCTGGCACCGCGGGGGAGGCAATCGAGAGCGGCTGTGGTGTGGTGGCCGTGCGATGAGGAACGGATGGAGAGGATTGCGTGGCAGAACCATGGTGCACGGGTTGTGAACGTCTACACTACACTTTTATAGAGTAGTATAGATATATATATAATACTGTCCTAAATTAAAATTTGCTTTTAAAAATTAATAGATTCACATACATATATCTAGATTTTGGCCCTACGTCCGATATAGTTATCTATTATCTAAAAAATCATGTGTCTAGATTTATTATTATTTATTTAAATATAGACATAAAAATTGAGAGTTAAAATAGGTACTCTCTTCATCTTAATATACTATTTGTTTTAGGTTTTTATTTTTTGTTCATATTCAAACGGATGAAATTGAACCTAGACAGATAGGATCGATATAATACTGTATGAATTTATTAAAATCACAAAACAAATATTATATATCTATTAACACTTTAAAATAAATACTGTTTTGAGACGGAGTGACTATTTCGGAACGTAGGCATATATAATAGGCTCAATTCTCGGTACGAAACAGACGTGGTACGGTAACAACAGCGGCGACCGTGTAAAAGATACGACGATATTTTCTGATCAAATCTTATCGCGTGAAAATTATTGTTTCCATGGTGTAAACGTAGTATTCATATTCATGTAAAATTGTTACGGTGGTGCCTCCGCAAGAAAAATAGATGAAATTTTTCCATTGCATTCTCTAGTAAGACAATATAATAAAATCATTTATCAAGTGTTTGGTAAGGAATAGTTGGGACTATCCATCGTGAATCTATTTATCCAACTGCATGTGTTAGTATTAGTTATTATGGTAGTTTGCAAGAAATAAGTTGACAATAAATCAACTCATTTTATTGTTTATTGTCTGAAGCGGAGGATCAAGACAAATCGCTCCGTGCTGATGGTTGTCTTCACAAGGCCGTGCCGACACTTTTTATTTGGTCGCTAGGTTAGAACTTATTTATTGTATATTAGTTTTTCCGGATATCATTAGATTTATCAGTTATTTGTTTTCTTTTAGGACATATAAAATCTAGTGAAAAGAAGTGTCTCTTAGCCCTTAGGCATGTATAACTTAATTTAATTAAATGAGAGGTCTCTTGAGGTATCTTTAAAAGGCTAAGTGAAGAAAATCAAGAGACGGGCTATTTACGAATAGTCTGTCTCTACACAACTTTATATAGTGTCTTGACTGTATTTATTATCTAGAAGTTCAGGATTGTATTATGTAGTATCTTAGTTGTCTCTCGTATTTGGAAAAACATTCTAAGGGCTCAGGTTATACATGCCCTTAAGAGGTCTTTAGGGAACTAATTGAAAAAAATAAGAGACGGACTCTTCGCGATGACACTGTCTCTACACAACTCTAGGGCTAGACAAAATGCTCGTGGTTCGTCGGCTCGTTTGGTTTGTGATCAATTTGGCTCGGCTCAGATCGGCTCGTTTAATTTTTTTTCACAAGCTGAGCTGGTATCCTAGCTCGATTTATTAACGAGCCAGCTCGTGAGCTAAACGAGCTATTGAAAGGAAAATGAGCTTAATCATTTCCTATAATCGATTTTGGTGGTTGACGTCCATCACAAACCATGTGGACTAATTAGTTTGCCAAGATGTCTTTTATCTCAGGTGCATAAGGTTCAACACAAACCAAGAAAGAAATTCAGTTAGGACTCAAACAAATTGAAAGTTGCCTAAAGAGGGAGTGAATAGGCAAGTTAAAACTTTTTCAACAAAAACTAGAAGCAAACTGGGTAAAACTGTATTGATCTCGAAATTCACCCAGTTAACTTTGGAAATGAGATGTTCTAAATGATCCACAGGGTTCAAAGTAGTAGATCTGAGAAGGGCACTTCTCAAAATCCACACACCAAAAAGATATAAACAAATCTTTCACGGAATGGTGAGATAACGAAGAACACGAATAAGCATAATGAACAAGAACACAAGAGACACAAGATTTATCCCGAGGTTCGGTCACACCACCAAGGTGCCCTACTTCCTCGTTGAGGCGCCCACAAGAGCCGGGTCTCTTTCAACCCTAATCCTCCCTTTGTCGACCACAAAGGTCAAGCCCACACACTAATCTTTGCTCAAACGAGCAGGTAATACAAACTTTCTTGTGGTCTTCCACAAGATTTGGAGACTCACAAGAGACACCTAGTCGTATAGGAGTTAGAAGCTCCAAGAGTAATGAATCCACAAAGAACTCGATGTAGTACCAAAGCTCGAATAAAGAAGAGCAAGAGATATTTGGAGATGAAGCACAAAAATCGTAGCTCTCAAACTCACTCAAAGATTTCTCTCCAAAGATTTGAAATGGGAGAGGGAAGAGATGTGTGTGAGAGAGTGGGAGGTGTTTCTCAAGTTAGAAATGGAGTTTAAATCATGCTCTAGTGTGGGGAGAGAGGTAGGAGTGAGTATATATAGGTGGAGCTTCAAAACTAGCCGTTGGACTGATTTTGGTTGTGGAGGACCGGTTGAACCGCTCCTAGGACCGATTCAACCACCTGGGGCAGGCTGACAGTCAGTCTGCCAGTCAGACTGGCAGACTGCAAAAACAGGTCCTAACACTGGTTGAACCGCCCCTAGGGTCGGTTCAACCGCCTGGGGGTCAGACTGGCAGTCAGTCTGCCAGTCAGGAGGTTAGACCGGTCAGGTGACCCTGACACCGGTTGAACCTCCCCTAGGGCCGGTTCAACCGGTTTTGACCAGTGAGGTCTGGGAAAAAAACCCTGGCTGAACTTTTCCTAGACCCCGGTTGAACCTCTCTGTACCCCGGTTGAACTTGCCCTGGACCCCGGTTGAACCTGCCTGGACCCCGGTTGAACTTGAAGTTCAGCTGGAGTTGAGAAAGCTCAAGTTAGCTGAAGTTCAGCTCAGCTGCAGCTGAAGAAGCTCAACTCAGCTGAAGTTTAACTCAGCTGAAGAGATTTTTGGTTTTCAAAAAATAGCTTTGGAATATAGAGGCTTGAGCTTTGGCAAACACCAACCTCCTTTTTGGATCCCCCTTTATAGTACGACGATTCCTATACTCAAATTAAATAAAATTAATTAAGTAAACTCCTTGAGTCATTTGTGTCTGATGTATGATTTCTCCATGGCGTTGCTTCATAAGGATCACAAACATCTTTGTCTCACCTTTTGAAGCAAACACAAGTCAAACCCTATGACTTGTACCATATCACCATATATGTGTTCAAATCATGGCTTCAAGTCACCTTACTGATGCATCAACATGTTATAACTCTTCATAGTTGATTAGTTCATTGACTTAGTGCAAGTACTCTCTTCTTCACTTTAGCCATGGTACCTCGGTCCACAAGCCGTCGCTTGGCCTTCACCTTCGCTTAGTTCCTCGAAGCCCTTTCCTTGCTATCTTCACCCTATCAAGCCATTCTTGAGTCACATCATATTGAGCATCCATTGAGAGAATTATTTCTTCAATATTGTGAACCTTGCTTGAATGTCTTCTAGATATAACTGTTAAGATTAATCAAGCTCTAGTTTGATTCTCATAGAAGCATATATGGACTGATAGTAATATGGTCAAGCCAATTCACGATTCCTCATATCTTATTCACTTTGGCTTGACCAATCCTCTTAATCACTTCATCCTCTATTCTGATCATATGTATGTAGTGATTTCTAAGGTATTGTCCATATATTCAAACCAATATAGAGACCATATTATATCCATTTGCATTGTCTCACTGGTTATTTAACCTTGTGTTGAACCTTTGTTCACTGTCATTGTACACTATTCAAGTATGTTCATCATACTGAATTTCCTGTTGAACACTTAGCAAACTTGTTAGTCTTTTAAATGTGTTGTTATCCAAATCACCAAAACTCACAAAAGGGACGAATGCACTTTCACAAATTTGGAGCAAAGGACTTGAGAGTGTGATGCAATGGCGCACCGGACAATGTCCGGTGCACCAGGCCCGCGCGCAAGCGTACAGGCCACTCTCGGGTTTCTGCCAAGCGCGCTCTGCTATAATTCAACGGTCACTGCACGTCAACGGTCGACTACAAAAGTGAACAGTGATGAACAATGCACGGTAGAAGTCAGAGTTCACCGGACATGTCCGGTGTGGCACCAAACTATCCGATGCAGCGACTCCAACGGTCAAGTCGCTCCAAACCCCAAAGCGCGTGCTGACGTGACGCGCACCGGACAATGAACAGTACCTGTCCGGTGCACCACCGGACTGTCCGGTGTGCCCATCGCCAGCAAAAACAGCCAACGACTAGGAAGTGGTTGGAGGCTATAAATACCCCGAACCACCTCATTCATTGGCATCCAAGTTTTCTGAAGTTCCTATTCAATACAAAAGCAATAGCATTCACTCCAAGACACATTCCAAAGATCAAATCCTCTCCAAGTCTCAAAATCAACTCAACCACTTAGTGACTTGAGAGAGAGAGAGAGAGTTTTGTGTTCATTTGTTGCTCTTGTTGCTTGGATTGCTTTCTCCTTCCCCATTCTTATTCTCATAAGTGCTTTGTAAAGCTAGCAAAAGACACCTAAGTGTGTGGTGGTCCTTGCGGGGTCTTAGTGGCCCAATTGATTAAGGAGAAGGCTCATCCAGTCTAAGTGACCGTTTGAGAGAGGGAAAGTGTTGGAATAGACCCGGCCTTTGTGGCCACCTCAATGGGGACTAGGTTCTTTGGAACCGAACCTCGATAAAACAAATCATCGTGTTCACTCGTGTTGATTTCCATTGATTTGTTTCCCTTTCCTCCTCTCTCTAAAAGTTCTCTTGCTCACATTGATTTGAGTTTGCTCCCAAACATTATCCACATTGATTGAGCAACTCTAAGCAAAGAGAACTTTCTTTTGAACTCCAATTTAATTCTAACGCTAACTCCGGCCTTAGTGTGTGTTTAAGTTTATAAATTCCAGGTTTCGCCTATTCACCCCCCCTCTAGGCGACTTTCAGCTATCATATTTCAGCAAAAACAAAACTATATGCTTAACAGTTGATGAACATGTTATATGTATGTGTTGTGTCTATGGCCTATGAATTAAACTAAGAATTAATGAATTGTGTCTATGTGTTAAATTGGACTTACGAATATAAGTGTGGGGTTAAACTGATGAACATGTGTGTGAATAGTAAATCGATGAATGATGAGTTATGTTAATTTGGTGTTACATTGATGTGTATTTGTCGGTGTTTTGGACCCGACCGCGCACACGGGGTTACCCCTCGAGGTGCTTTTGGGTAGGACGGTGTAACCGACTGTAGCTCGATGGTTCGTGCTGGACGCACGAGAGACAGTAGACAATTTTCTACAGGTTCAGGCCGCTTAGAGAGGCGTAATACCCTACTTCCTAGTGTGGATCTTTATGTGGTGGGTTACAGGGGGATTCTCTAGTATGAAAGACGCTAGAGAATTGAATAGGTGGCTAATGAATGACTTGTCCTTTGATGGGGTGCCCCCTAGGCCTTATATACTCGACCATGGGGCGTTACATGCGGGTACGATAACTATGTGCTCCTAAGTAATAGAGAACCTGAAAGCTCTCTTGTGAGTTTTAGTGTTTGGATGACAACTCAATTAAAGGACTAACAAGTGTACTAAGTGTTGAACAGGTGCTTAAGGTAAAGCCTACAGGGTTCAACATAAGTGAACAAATGTGATGGTCCAAGAACTGGATTATGGATACATAATGCACATCACAAGTGAGATGGACATTGCATAAAGTGAGACTCGGGTGCGTAGCTCGGAGACAACTGATCAAGCCAAGGACGGAGGCAAGAAGAGCTTCGAGGTACCAAGTGCACGGGAGAAAGTCAAGGAGGCTGAGGAACCCAAAGCCAAGGGTGAAGAAGAAGGCTTGCAAAATCAAGGGTGATCGAGTTGAGAACAACTACGGCACATCGAGGATCACTACATAAGGACGTGACTTACAACCAATGAGGTAACAGCTACAGTTATGTGGTGTAAGTCATAAGGCTCAAGACCAAGCTCTAAGAAGGAGATCAAGGTCACTAGAAGGAGAACAAGTGTCAAAACCAGAACTGGAAGCAGCCCAAAAGAGCTAAGTTCACCTTGATCTTTAGTTTGGGTTGTTCCTATGTTTGGAGATGTTCTTTGTGACCTGTGCAAGATGTTGGAGCCAAGATATGTCAATCTAGATCAAGTCAAGCCGACTTGATGATTTATGAGTCCAACATCAAAGCTCAAGCATGTGAAATGCTATAGATGTAATAATTAAGAGAAGGTATGTTTCTAGACTTAGTACATTGGTTTTGTGGACTAATATACTTGTCTAAGTGTTAGAAACAGAAAGAAGAAGAAAAGGAAAGAGGTGCAAAGGGCTTGGCTGTGTACAGCCAAGACTCAGCTCAGTCTGGCACACCGGACTGTCCGGTGGTGCACCGGACAGTGTCCGGTGCACCAGGCTGGCTCGAGCGAACTGGCCGCTCTCGGGAATTCACCGGCGACGTACGGCTATAATTCACCGGACTGTCCGGTGTGCACCGGACTGTCCGGTGAGCCAACGGTCGGCCGGGCCAACGGTCGGCCGCGCGATCTGCGCGGGACACGTGGCCGAGCCAACGGCTAGATGGAGGCACCAGACTGTCCGGTGTGCACCGGACATGTCCGGTGCGCCAACGACTCCAAGACTGCCAACGGTCGGCTTCGCCATAGAAGGAAAGAAATCGGGCACCGGACAGTGTCCGGTGTGCACCGGACTATCCGGTGCGCCACCCGTCAGAAGGCAAGATTTACCTTCCTGGATTGCTTCCAACGGCTCCTAGGCCCCTTGTGCCTATAAAAGGGACCCCTAGGCGCCTCAAGGAATATAGTAGTGCAGCCAACAAGTGTAGACTTCACTGGAATCAATTCTCGCTCTCCCTCTTGTGTGTAACTCTATAGTTTGTGTAGAAGGCACAACTATAAGCCTTTAGAGAGAGGAGTAGTGCTGCTAAGAGCTAGAGCAAGGTCTTGAGTGTATCGTTACTCTGCCGGGGTGCTGCCAAGAAGTTTGTAAGCAGCCGCGGTTCTGTTGTAACCCCACTCAATAGTGAAAGGCTCTATCTGTCATACTGACAGATCTGAGCAAACGGAGGAAGGAGTTGAAATAGACTCCAAGCCCAGGTGTGGCTAACTCCAACGAGGACTAGGCAAGCATTTCAGGCTTGGCCGAACCTCGGGATAAATCCTTGCGTTTGTGTGCTCTGTTCTGTTCTATCCTGACTCTCTGCCTTACTCGTCTTTATATCTGCACTTCAATACTTATTTGTGGTATAAGCTTGATTTGAAGTGCAGGACATTTTAAGACAGGATCTTCCATTCCGCTGCAACCTACTCGAAGAGTTTTCTCACTCCACTGCGTACTAAGTCTTCGAGTAGAGTAAGAATTTAAGTTTTAAAGTAATAAGTTTTATTCGCCTATTCACCCCCCCTCTAGGCGACATCCAGATCCTGTTCCCGGGTCAAAGGGGACTTTCAATTGGTATCAGAGCTAGGCCTCTCCAGTGTGGGCTTAGCCGTCCGGAGATAACGATGTCGTCACAAGAGGTAACTGTAGAACTTCTTTTAGGCGATGGCTCTAATTACAAATCTTGGTCTGTCTCTATTTATAATGCTTTCTTGAGTGTTGATCCTGATTTGAGACAGATCTTTAGTAGAAGTATTTTTCCATCTGATATTAGTAAAAATCCCTCTAATGATAAACTAAGATGTTTATCTCTCAATCACCGTGCTTGTAGCATCTTAGTTGATTCTCTTTCTAGAGGTGCTTATTTTGCCATCATGAGTAGTGATAATGATTTATGGAATAGAATTAAAGTAAAATATTGTGTGGCAAATTGTACTGCTTCTACTCCCTATATTACTTGTGATACTAACCTTTCAAAGGGAGAAGATCAAGAACGATGGGCACCCAACGATGAATCCACCTCGTCGACAGGTTTGGTCTCCACTAATAATAAGTGTTTTATTGCTAACAATGACGGTGGAGACAAAAGCCATAGTGAGGAGGAATATGAGGATGATAGCGAGGATGAATCTTCATCACCTCAAGGTACATTTTCCTATTTGGCTTCCACTGACATTAATGACAGGGAAAATGAGACCGATGATGTGGAAGAAGAGGAGATTCGCCGTTTCTACATCCATCTCAACAAAGAGGACAAGGCACTCTTGGTTAAGCTATTGAGAAGGAACAAGGAACAAAGCGAGACGCTTCTCAGGCTAGAGGAGTCCCTCATCAAAACCAACAACAGCATGGAAAAGATGACCAAAGAACATGAGGAGCTAAAGTGCTCTCATGATGATTTGGTCCAAAGGTATGAATATGTTTTAATTGAGCAAAGAAATAGTCATGATGCATTATCTGATATTGCTCAACTTAAAACGGAAAATTCTATGCTTAAGAGTCAAGTAGAAACAATGGACCTAGAAAAACGTGCTCTAGGTAAAAAGTATGATATGTTGTCATATTCTCATAATAAATTAGTTGATGACCATATCATGCTTAATGTTGCTCATGAGGTTATAATTGCAAACTTAAATTCATGTGAACCTCATTCTCGCACGTGTGCGCATGTGAATTGTATATCACCATGTGCTAAGCCCTGTTGCTCAAAAGAAAGCCAATCATTGATTGAGCAACAAGTTTTAGGGTCACAAGAGAAATACTGTGGGAACAAGAAGCAAAGACAACTAAGGAGAAGACACATTGCTCAACTCTCTCAAGATATCCACGGGCGCGTGGTGAAGAAGCTTGAGAAAGGAAAAACTGCAGCAAGTGTTAAGCTCAACAAGAAGAATGTTCCCAAAGCTATAAATGAAGAAATCAACATGAAAAAGGAAAAAGGTAAAAATTCAATTAGTCATGTTGTTTGCACTGATCATCTCTCCATGTCATTCAAGCACAAAAAGGGAAGAGGAAAAAGGAGGTGCTTCAAATGCAAGGAGATAAGCCACCTCATCGCGTCTTGTCCGTACAAAGACAAGGATGAAGGGACAAGAAGTTGCTTTGGATGCAAAAATAAGGACCACATGATCACTTCATGTCCGGTCATGAAGAATCAAGGATGTGCATCCTCCAAGGTGACCCTCATCAAGGAAAATAACACACAGCAAGCGTCATGTCAGGTTGAGCGACGCTTCTGCTACAAGTGTGGTGAGCAGGGTCATCTATCCAAGGTATGTTATAAAGGTAAGATTCCTAAGCAAGTGAATTTGTGTCAATCTTATTCGCGTAGGAGACCCAAATCATACACTTGTGCTAGATCTATAACGAGATCACCTAGAACTAGCACAAAGGCAATTTGGGTACCAAAGGCACATTTAGATGATCATTATGGATCCATCCCGAGATGGGTACCAAACTGTGCTAACTAGACCATGCAGGTGCCTTGAGATGGACTGGAGACCATGGGAGAGCTTAAGACGGTTATCTAAAACTCTATGCTTAAGCTGTTAATTGTTTTGGTGTTTATTGACCAAAGGTTGAATTATTGTGAAACACTAATCCCATGTTCATCTCAAGTGAAATAAGGTGTGTAGGTCCTGAAACATTATTGGTGAATCAAGTAAAGGACTTTGATGAGAATCTACAACTTGCTCTCCAAAGGATGGTACTCGTGTATTTTAAGTACAATTTAGTATTGCTCTTAAGTTGGCTTGTTGTGCTACCTATCTTTGGAGTAGTTATGCTTTATGATTGCCTGTGTTAAATGAATCATAATGATGTTTGCTTAATCATGACTGGTGCTATATAGGATATATCTTTTGAATCATTCATGGGTAGCTCTTTCATTTGTTATATCCACAACGATTAACTCTCTTGGTGTATATGGATAAACCTGTAACTGTTTGTAAGTCATGCTATGTGCAATTATGACATTTTGTTTAGTCCATGTTCACATGATTACCCTAGTTTGGTACTATGTGAATTTCAAATCCATGTCATGCCCTTTTGAGCTATGAGGTGCATGAGCAAAAGGAGCCCTGAATTGGTGATAACAAGTGCTCTCATAAAGGCAAAGGTATGGAAAATGGAACTGTGCAATTTTATTGAATATCTTGAAGTTCCATTGATAGTGATCATAGCTGTGTTCTTGCATTTCATTGGTAGTATCGTGGCTTAGGAGACATATGTCTTAAAATGTTGTTTCTTTTGGTGTACCTAAAGAACCTTCTTAACTATGATGTGCTTAGACATGATCATGTTGTTCTTCAATTAGTATATGTGATGCAATGATAGTTAAGTATGAAGCATGTCCAAGTTGCGTGTAAATATTATACTTCCTATGAGTATTCAATTGGCTTAGGTGCCACTGAGGCATGCATTGTTGTATTTAGTCAACCTTTCATTTAGCCTTCAATTGATGTTAAGTGGCTTTTCATTTGATATTCAAATTGGCATCTTTGTGTGATGAAAGTGATAGAGTATGCCTTAACCAAGGTATGTTGTGATCCCCTCTAGTTCTAAGGAAGCTAGAATGTGCAAAGTGCAAGTCATTCAAATACTTGATGCACAACTTGAGGGGGAGCACACATAACTTGTGTCTTTTGAGACTAACTGTTTCTTGAGCAATCTTGTGTAGTCTCTAGGTGGAAAAGAGAAGATGTGCAAGAAATGGAGCAATCAGGACTTGGGTACCTCTGTAAGTCAAGAAATTGGTATCTCAAGTCATGAGTAAGTGCATGTTTTTAGATTGCTCATGCTCTATAATATCTGGTGATAATAGATGCTTATTCTTAAACATCATAGAGCTATGACAATAAATGAACTTTGCAATTGGTATCTTTCAATTGGTAGCCGTGATAGTCTGCTTCAATTGACACCTTTTGATAATCATTAGAATAGAAGTTTCTTCTTGTGCCCAATACTATAACTTGTTCTAAGTTTGGTGTCTTAGCAACAAGAAAAAGTTAGGAGAATGAATCAGGCACAAGTGTGGAGAAGCTCTCGAGAGATTAAATACTTTCAAGATGGGAAGTACACTACAACATTGTAAAGGTACAAAAGGAAGTATTAATCTTTTTGCATATATGTATCTTACCTAAATGTTGATAGTGCATATGCTCAATAAGTAAGGGGGAGTTTTGATAGTCGTTTTTCCTCCTTGACACCCTGCTGTCCCTTGACATCATCCTATGTTCTTGCTTGAGTACGGTTTTTGGTGTTTGATGTCAAAGGGGGAGAATTTGTGTATTAAAGCTTATCTCAACCTGAGAGGAAAGCTTATCCTAAGGGGTGATGTGTTAGTTTAAGATTTGCTAGTGTATTATTCATATGCTTCCTGCAGTATTATATATGTTGCATCATATGGACTAGTGTTTCTGCTGCGATGAATTAACTGGCTTCTATAGTGTAATAGATAGTCATGTGGTTAATGGTGCTTTAAGACTAAAGGTGCTTTAAGATTGCTTTAAATTGGTATCTTAGTTTAAATTGGTATCTTAATGGTGAATAGTGGTAGGTTGATATTCCTGTGATATATCCACTAATTTGAATGGTGCTTAACTCTGATTATGTGCATTTGTGTGTTATAGCATCATGGTTTGATTCTTGACACAATGCATCCTAAAAAGTGCTAAGGTGTAGAAATGCTTCGAATTGCCTAAGTATGTGCAAATTGGCGTCTGAGGCCAAAATTGTGTTTTTGAAGTAAGCACATATTTAGGGGGAGCATTCTATAAACTTAGAATTCAAAATTTGTGCTTCAAATCTTATTCTTATGTAAGCTTTAATTGTGTTGCCATCAATCACCAAAAAGGGGGAGATTGAAAGCTCTCTTGTGAGTTTTGGTGTTTGGATGACAACTCAATTAAAGGACTAACAAGTGTACTAAGTGTTGAACAGGTGCTTAAGGTAAAGCCTACATGGTTCAACATAAGTGAACAAATGTGATGGTCCAAGAACTGGATTATGGATACATAATGGACATCACAAGTAAGATGGACATTGCATAAAGTGAGACTCGGGTGCGTAGCTCGGAGACAACTGATCAAGCCAAGGACGGAGGCAAGAAGAGCTTCGAGGTACCAAGTGCACGGGAGAAAGTCAAGGAGGCTGAGGAACCCAAAGCCAAGGGTGAAGAAGAAGGCTTGCAAAATCAAGGGTGATCGAGTTGAGAACAGCTACGGCACATCGAGGATCACTACATAAGGACGTGACTTACAACCAATGAGGTAACAGCTACAGTTATGTGGTGTAAGTCATAAGGCTCAAGACCAAGCTCTAAGAAGGAGATCAAGGTCACTAGAAGGAGAACAAGTGTCAAAACCAGAACTGGAAGCAGCCCAAAAGAGCTAAGTTCACCTTGATCTTTAGTTTGGGTTGTTCCTATGTTTGGAGATGTTCTTTGTGACCTGTGCAGGATGTTGGAGCCAAGATATGTCAATCTAGATCAAGTCAAGCCGACTTGATGATTTATGAGTCCAACATCAAAGCTCAAGCATGTGAAATGCTATAGATGTAATATTTAGGAGAAGGTATGTTTCTAGACTTAGTACATTGGTTTTGTGGACTAATATACTTGTCTAAGTGTTAGAAACAGAAAGAAGAAGAAAAGGAAAGAGGTGCAAAGGGCTTGGCTGTGTACAGCCAAGACTCAACTCATTCTGGCACACCGGACTGTCCGGTGGTGCACCGGACAGTGTCCGGTGCGCCAGGCTAGCTCGAGCGAACTAGCCGCTCACGGGAATTCACCGGCGACGTACGGCTATAATTCACCGGACTGTCCGGTGTGCACCGGACTGTCCGGTGAGCCAACGGTCGGCCGCGCGATCTGCGCGGGACACGTGGCCGAGCCAACGGCTAGATGGAGGCACCGGACTGTCCGGTGTGCACCGGACATGTCTGGTGCGCTAATGGCTCCAAGACTTCCAACGGTCGGCTTCGCCATAGAAGGAAAGAAATCGGGCACCGGACAGTGTCCGGTGTGCACCGGACTGTCCGGTGCGCCACCCGTCAGAAGGCAAGATTTGCCTTCCTGGATTGCTTCCAACGGCTCCTAGGCCCCTTGTGCCTATAAAAGGGACCCCTAGGCGCCTCAAGGAATATAGTAGTGCAGCCAACAAGTGTAGACTTCACTGGAATCAATTCTCGCTCTCCCTCTTGTGTGTAACTCTATAGTTTGTGTAGAAGGCACAACTATAATCCTTTAGAGAGAGGAGTAGTGCTGCTAAGAGCTAGAGCAAGGTCTTGAGCGTATCGTTACTCTGCCGGGGTGCTGCCAAGAAGTTTGTAAGCAGCCGCGGTTCTATTGTAACCCCACTCAATAGTGAAAGGCTCTATCTGTCATACTGACAGATCTGAGCAAACGGAGGAAGGAGTTGAAATAGACTCCAAGCCCAGGTGTGGCTAACTCCAACGAGGACTAGGCAAGCATTTCAGGCTTGGCCGAACCTCGGGATAAATCCTTGCGTTTGTGTGCTCTGTTCTGTTCTATCCTGACTCTCTGCCTTACTCGTCTTTATATCTGCACTTCAATACTTATCTGTGGTATAAGCTTGATTTGAAGTGCAGGACATTTTAAGACAGGATCTTCCATTCCGCTGCAACCTACTCGAAGAGTCTTCTCACTCCACTGCGTACTAAGTCTTCGAGTAGAGTAAGAATTTAAGTTTTAAAGTAATAAGTTTTATTCGCCTATTCACCCCCCTCTAGGCGACATCCAGATCCTGTTCCCGGGTCAAAGGGAACTTTCAGAACCGACTGAACTTATCTTCCTATTATCTTGCCGACTTATCCTCGTTCGGTTTTGACGTCTGAGGGTGCTACGTGAGAGAATCGGATTAATGCTACAGATAACGTTTAAATCCATTGAGCCGTTTGGGCTCGAGTTGATCCATTCTGCCAGTGATTCCTCCCCTGGCCCATGAAGGGGTGGCATTGCGAAATAATAGGCCTAGAGTCTTTCGCGAGGCCTTCCAGCCTTCTAGTGGACCTGGGGGATATCTGTCGCCCACAAGCACCCAATCTTTGAGTTGATTTTAAAACAACCGGCCCTAAGATTCTAGGTCCAGTTTGCAGTTTTGATTTTAGGTAGTGGGTGTTCTGAAAGTATGCCTTCCAAATTGTTGTTTCTGAACTCTGATCATCTCAATAGAAACAAGCTTCTGTTATCCTTCTTCAGATATTCCAACAGCCTTCGCTTTATACTTCAGAAACTAGTGCCCGATTATCGGCTTATGCTTTAGAGATTAGCATTTTGTCCATAAGGGTTGGGGATTGACTGGGTGCACCGGAGGTGCACCCAATGGGTGTAGCCCCCGAGCTTTGAGTGGATTACTGAAAATAATCCACTCAAAGGTCTTCATCTTGTGCTTTTCAGAAATCGTTGGTTGATCTTCGTCTTGTGCCTTAGAAATCAGCATTTCGTCGTTGATCTGTGCTTTAGAGATCAGCATTCTGTCTTTAGGGGTTGAGGATTCATTGGGTGCATCGGAGGTGCACCCAATGGGTGTAGCCCCCGAACTTTGAGTGGATTATTGAAAATAATCCACTCAAAGGTCTTCATATCATGTTTTCGGAGGTTACTATCTTCGTCTCATACTTTAGAACTCAGCATTATATTATCAGCTTATGCTTTAGAGATCAGCATGCTGCCCTCATTTTCTGTCTTTAGAAAATATCAGCGTGATCTGCCCATGTCCTGTTGGGTTCGAAATTTATTTGATCAGCGACAGATTGGACGTTTGGTAGATGGCTCTTGGCTGGTCTTCATTTCGCTTGGTGTTTCAATGCTTCTGTTGATTAGACTTGTACTTTTAGTAGCTATATTTGGCTTTTCTCCGATCTCCATCGATATCTTTCTTCTGTTTTGATACATTCATTGCGTATACTATATGGATGTGACTGCTTGGGAAAATCTATTGAAAATTCCTGGACGTCCCCTCCCCAATGGGTGTAACAAAGGAACAGCTTGGTACGCTAAGCATTTAGCAAACTGCCCTTGAGTAGTAACTTGACGTGACCGCGGGGTGTAACCATATCGTCCATGCAGTTGACCTCAATCCAAATGGTGTCGTGTTACGTGAAACGGCGCCTGCTGCCTGACTTGTTTCTAGAGGATTTGAATTGCTTATTGAATACTTGCGACTATTCGGTGACCGTGGTAGAAGATGAGTGGTTGCCTCCGGCCTCTATAAATAGACTTCTTGCTTCGCTGGTGTCTTCACACGTCTCCTGGCCATTTGTTGCTTATTTCTCCACTTCTCTCTTCTCTCCCAACCGGCCATGGGCAAGAACAAGAAAGGTGGAAGTTCGTCGCACCACTCCGACGACAAACGAAAATGCGAGCCGAGTCCTCCCTTGGAGGACTTCGGCGACTCCGAGTACTCGGAGGAGGAGTTCTCCTCCGAGTCCGAGGGGTCGCTGGTCTACGCTTCTCCCCCGGTGTCGTCCTATGACTCGGACGACTCCCAGGGGATCGCCGCCGAGGTGTGGACGTACATCCGGGCCGTCGAGCGCTCCGGGTTCGAGGGCTCGGATGAGTCGGAGATCTCCTCGGACGAGGAGAATTCCTTCGACTCGTCCGAGGAGGGGAGCGGTGGTGACGGAGATGACGAGGGCGACGACGGCGATGGAGGCGACGGCGACGGCGGCAAGGGCGACGGCGACGGTGGCAGGGGCGACGGCAGTGGCGGCAGGGGCGACGGCAGCGGCGGCAGGGGCGGCAGCGGCAGGGCCAGTGGCAAAGCGTCACTGGTTTAAATATTAGTATAGATAAGTAGTAATAGGAGTAGTATTAGTAGTAGTAGTGAATAATGTAGTAGTAGTTAATAGTATAGTGTAGTGTAAGTAGTGTAGTGATGTAGTATAAGTTAATGTAATGTAGTGTAGTGTAATGTAGCGAAAAAGGGAAGGAAGGCCGGCTCATAATGAGTTGGTCTTTGAGTTTGTGGAAGAACTTCCCTTCTTTATATATTGAAGAAAATTTCAGCTTGTTCTAAGTATCTCTTTTGCTTTTCCATCGTTCTTTTATAGTCAATCGATAGCTTGTATTCATGCCCAGCGCTGCCGTTGTTCTTAGAGATGAAAGGGAAATGTGCCCTTGGGCCATTTCTAAGTATTTTGGTGATTGAGTGCCAACACAAGTGTTTAAGTGTTAATCTATGCCAATTGATGGACAAAATGCAAATCAAGAGTAAAGGTATGTTTCTAAAGACTTAGTACATTATTTTGGAGACTAATGTATTGTGTCTAAGTGCTAGAAACAGGAAAAGACCAATTCGTAAAAGACTGGAGTCTGGGTGCACCGGACTGTCCGGTGGTGCACCGGACAGTGTCCGGTGCGCCAGGCTGGCGACTGTCAACTGGCTGCTCTCGGGAAGCGATCAACGGCGTACGGCTATAAATCACCGGACTGTCCGGTGGAGCACCAGACTGTCCGGTGAGCCATTCACAGGCGAAGTCGTCGCTCTCGGGAAGCAATTAACGGCGTACGGCTATAAATCATCGGACTGTCCGGTGGTGCACCGGACTGTCCGGTGAGCCAACGGTCGGCCGGGCCAACGGTCGGCCGCGTAATCCGCGCGCGATGCGTGGTCGAGCCAACGGTCAGAAGGGGGCACCGGACTGTCTGGTGTGCACCAAACAGTGTCCGGTGCACCAACGGCTCTGGATCTTCAACGGTCGGCTGCGCCACAGAAGGAAAGAAATCCGCACCGGACAATGTCCAGTGGTGCACCGGACTGTCCGGTGCGCCAGGCGACAGAAGGCAAGAATTGCCTTCCTGGAATGCTCTCAACGGCTCCTAGCAGCCTTGGGGCTATAAAAGGGGCCCCTAGGCGCATGGAGGAGGACACTAAGCATTTTCTAAGCATTCCTAAGCACCAAGACTCAAATTCCACGCATTCGATTCTTTGGGATAGCAACTAGAGCTCCATTTGAGTAGTGAACTCTTTGAGTTGTGTTGAGAGCTCGTGTTGTGACTTGTGTGCGTGTGTTGCTCTAGTTTTGTGTCTTGTGTGCGTGTGTTGCTCTGGTTTTGTGTCTTGTGTGCGTTGCTCATCCCATCCTTACTTCCGTGCTTCTTTGTGAACATCTTTGTAAGGGCAAGAGGCTCCAAGTTGTGGAGATTCCTCGCAAGCGGGATATAGTAAAGTGAAAGCAAAACACCATGGTATTCAAGTGGGTCTTTGGACCGCTTGAAAGGGGTTGAGTGCAACCCTCGTCCGTTGGGACGCCACAACGTGGAGTAGGCAAGTGTTGGACTTGGCCGAACTACAAGATAAACCACTGTGCCATCTTTGTGTTGATCTTCTTGTGGTTATCGTGTTGTGCAAGAACTCTTCTCTAGCCACTTAGCTTTATTGTGCTAACTCTTAATCAAGTTTTGTGGATTAAGTTTCAAGTTTTTATAGGATCAGCTATTCACCCCCCCTCTAGGTGCTCTCAATTGGTATCAGAGCCATTCTCTTCACGTGAGGGACTAATCGCCCGAAGAGATGGATCCTAAGGGCAAGGGGATGGTGGTCAATGATAAGGAGAAGGAGTCCTTCGTCAATGATCCAAAGGATGACAAGCCTACTGACTCGGGCGCGAGTCACAAAAGAAAAGACAGGAAGAAGAAGAAAACGAGGCGCATCAAGGAGATCGTCTACTACGACAATAGCGATGAGTCCTCTTCTTCCCAAAAGGACGACGACAACGACTACGAGAAAAAGAAGACGGTTAATTCAAAATTTTCCTTTGATTATTCTTGTATTCCGCAAAGTTCCAATACTCATTTGCTCTCCATTCCCCTCGATAAACCCCCTCACTTTGATGGAGAGGACTACGGATTTTGGAGTCACAAAATGCGTAGCCACTTGTTCTCTCTCCATCCAAGTATATGGGAGATAGTAGAAAATGGATTGCACTTTGATAGTACGGATAGTCCCATGTTCATCAATGAACAAATCCATAGAAATGCACAAGCTACTACTGTCCTTTTAGCATCTTTGTGCAGGGAAGAATACAATAAGGTGAGCGGCTTGGACAATGCCAAGCAGATCTGGGACACCCTCAAGATATCACATGAGGGAAATGACGTCACCATGCTCACCAAGATGGAATTGGAGGAGGGCGAACTTGGGAGATTCACAATGATTAGGGGAGAGGAGCCAACCCAAACGTACAACCGGCTCAAGACCCTCATCAACAAAATAAGGAGCTATGGAAGCACACGATGGACGGACCACGGCGTCGTCCGCCTAATGCTAAGGTCCTTTACTGTCCTTGATCCACATCTTGTAAACAATATTCGTGAGAATCCCAGGTACACCAAGATGTCACCCGAAGAAGTACTTGGGAAGTTTGTAAGCGGGCGGATGATGATCAAGGAGGCAAGATACGTCGACAATGCATTGAATGGCCCAATCCATGAGCCTCAAACCGTGGCTCTCAAAGCAACAAGGAGCAAGGAGGCGCTACCTAGCAAGGTGGCACAAGTTGAGGCGGCCGGGCTCAATGAGGAAGAGATGGCCCTCATCATCAAGCTCTTCAAGATGGCGCTAAAGGGTCGCAAGGAGCATCACAAAAAGAACAAGACGAAGGGAAAGCGCTCCTGCTTCAAGTGCGGTAAGGTTGGTCATTTTATCGCTAATTGTCCCGATAATGATAGTGACCAGGAACAAGATAAGAAGAGGGAAAAGAAGAAAGCTTACAAGAAGGCTAAGGGCGAGGCACACCTTGGAAAGGAGTGGGACTCGGATTGCTCGTCGTTTGACTCTGACAACGAAGGACTCGCCGCATCAGCCTTCAACAAATCATCGCTCTTCCCCAACGAGCGTCACACATGCCTCATGGCGAAGGAGAAGAAGGTATGTACTCGGAATACTACTTATGCTTCTTCAAGTGATGATGAGTCTAGTGATGATGATGAAATAGACTATTCTAGTTTATTCAAAGGTTTAGATAGAAATAAAATTGATAAGATCAACGAATTGATTGATGCTTTGAATGATAAGAATAGATTGTTAGAAAAACAAGAGGATCTTTTGTATGAAGAACATGATAAATTTGTAGAGGCGCAAAATTCTCTTGCTCTAGAAGTTAAACGGAATGAAATGCTTTCTTGTGAACTATCTACTTGCCATGAGACAATTTCTAGTTTAAAAAGTGTTAATGATGATTTAAATGCTAAACTAGAAGTAGCAAATAGATCTAACTCTTGTGTAGAACATGTTGTGATTTGCAATAGGTGTAAAGATTTTAATGTTGATGCTTGTAGTGAACACCTAGTTTCTATTGCAAAGTTAATTGATGAAGTGGCTAGTCTTAATGCCCAACTTAAGACTAGCAAGAGTGAATTTGACAAACTAAAATTTGCAAGGGATGCCTACACTATTGGTAGACACCCCTCAATTAAGGATGGGCTTGGCTTTAAGAGAGAAGCCAAGAACTTAACAAGTCATAAAGCTCCCATTCCCGCCAAGGAGAAAGGGAAGGCTCCTATGACTAATAGTAGTCACAAGAATCATGCTTTCATTTATGGTGATAAGAGATATTCTAGAAATGTTCATTATGATAGGAGTTATAATGCTTATGATTCAAATGCCATGTTTGCTTCAAGTTCTTCCTATGTGCATGGTAGAGATATGCCTATGTCATTCATCATATGCCTAGGAGAAATGTTGCTAATGTTCCTAGGAAAACTAATGAACTTTCTACAATTTATCATGCTTGCAATGCTTCCTTTGCTATTTGTAGAAAGGACAAGAAAGTGGTTGCTAGAAAATTAGGGGCAAAATGCAAGGGAGATAAAACTTGCATTTGAGTCCCTAAGGATATTGTCACTAACCTTGTAGGACCCAACAAGAGTTGGGTACCTAAGACCCAAGCCTAAATTTGCTTTGCAGGTTTATGCATCCGGGGGATCAAGCTGGATTATCGATAGCGGATGCACAAACCACATGACGGGGGAGAAGAAGATGTTCACCTCATACGTCAAGAACAAAGATTCCCAAGACTCAATCATATTCGGTGACGGGAATCAAGGCAAGGTGAAAGGGTTAGGAAAAATAGCTATTTCATCCGAGCACTCCATTTCCAATGTGTTTTTAGTTGAGTCGCTTGGATATAACTTGTTGTCTGTGAGTCAGCTTTGTAATATGGGATATAACTGCTTATTCACAAATGTACATGTGTCTGTCTTTAGAAGGAGTGATGGTTCATTAGCTTTTAAGGGTGTATTAGACGACAAACTCTATTTAGTTGATTTTGCAAAAGAGGAGGTCGGTCTAAATGCACGCTTAATTGCTAAGACTAGCATGGGCTGGCTGTGGCATCGCCGCTTAGCACATGTGGGGATGAAGAACCTTCACAAACTTCTAAAGGGAGAACATGTGATAGGTCTAACAAATGTGCATTTCGAAAAAGATAGACCTTGTGCAGCTTGTCAAGCAGGTAAACAGGTGGGAAGCTCTCATCATACCAAAAATGTGATGACCACATCAAGACCTTTGGAGTTGCTTCATATGGACCTCTTCGGACCCGTCGCCTATCTAAGTATAGGAGGAAGTAAGTATGGTCTTGTTATAGTTGATGATTTTTCCTGCTTCACTTGGGTATTCTTCTTGCAGGATAAATCTGAAACCCAAGGGACCCTCAAGCGCTTCCTAAGGAGAGCTCAAAATGAGTTTGAGCTCAAGGTGAAGAAGATAAGGAGCGACAACAGGTCCGAGTTCAAGAACCTTCAAGTGGAGGAGTACCTTGAGGAGGAAGGGATCAAGCACGAGTTCTCCGCTCCCTACACACCACAACAAAACGGTGTGGTAGAGAGGAAGAACATGACGCTCATTGACATGGCAAGGACAATGCTTGGAGAATTCAAGACGCCCGAGCGATTTTGGTCGGAAGCCGTGAACACGGCCTGTCACGCCGTAAACCGGGTGTACCTTCATCGCCTCCTCAAGAAGACTTCGTATGAGCTTCTTACCAGTAACGAACCCAATGTGTCTTACTTTCGTGTATTTGGGAGCAAATGTTATATTCTAGTAAAGAAGGGTAGAAATTCTAAGTTTGCTCCCAAAGCTGTAGAAGGGTTTTTATTAGGTTATGACTGAAATACAAAGGCGTATAGGGTCTTCAACAAATCATCGGGTTTGGTTGAAGTCTCTAGCGACGTTGTATTTGATGAGACTAATGGCTCTCCAAGAGAGCAAGTTGTTGATCTTGATGATGTAGATGAAGAAGACATTCCAACGGACGCAATTCGTACCATGGCGATTGGAGACGTGCGACCACAGGAACAAAAGGAGCAAGATCAACCCTCTTCCTCAACAATGGTGCATCCCCCAACTCAAGATGATGAACAGGTTCATCAAAAGGAGGCATGTGATCAAGGGGGAGCACAAGATGATCATGTGATGGAGGAAGAAGCACAACCGGTACCTCCAACCCAAGTTCGAGTGATGATTCAAAGGAATCATCCCGTCGACCAAATTTTGGGTGACATTAGCAAGGGAGTAACTACTCGTTCTAGATTAGTTAATTTTTGTGAGCATTACTCCTTTGTCTCTTCTATTGAGCCTTTCAAGGTAGAAGAGGCCTTGCTAGATCCGGACTGGGTGTTGGCCATGCAAGAAGAGCTCAACAATTTCAAAAGAAATGAAGTTTGGACACTGGTGCCTCGTCCCAAGCAAAATGTTGTGGGAACCAAGTGGGTGTTCCGCAACAAACAAGACGAGCACGGGGTGGTGACAAGGAACAAGGCTCGACTTGTGGCAAAAGGTTATGCCCAAGTCGCAGGTTTGGACTTTGAGGAGACTTTTGCTCCTGTGGCTAGGCTAGAGTCCATTCGTATTTTGCTAGCATATGCCGCTCACCATTCTTTCAGGTTGTTCCAAATGGATGTGAAGAGCGCTTTCCTCAACGGGCCAATCAAGGAGGAGGTGTACGTGGAGCAAACCCTGGCTTCGAGGATGAACGGTACCCTGACCACGTATGTAAGCTCTCTAAGGCGCTCTATGGACTTAAGCAAGCCCCAAGAGCATGGTATGAATGCCTTAGAGACTTTTTAATTGCTAAGGCTTTTAAGGTTGGGAAAGCCGATCCGACTTTATTCACTAAGACCTGTGATGGTGATTTATTTGTGTGCCAAATTTATGTCGATGACATAATATTTGGTTCTACTAACCAAAAGTCCTGTGAAGAGTTTAGCAGGGTGATGACTCAGAAATTCGAGATGTCGATGATGGGCGAGTTGAACTACTTCCTTGGGTTCCAAGTGAAGCAACTCAAGGACGACACTTTCATTTCCCAAACAAAGTATACGCAAGACTTGCTCAAGCGGTTTGGGATGAGGGACGCCAAGCCCGCAAAGACTTCGATGGGAACTGATGGACACGTCGACCTCAACAAAGGAGGTAAGTCCGTTGATCAAAAAGCATACCAGTCCATGATAGGTTCTTTGCTTTATTTATGTGCTAGTAGACCGGATATTATGCTTAGCGTATGCATGTGTGCTAGATTTCAATCCGATCCAAGGGAGTGTCACTTAGTGGCCGTGAAGCGAATTCTTAGATATTTAGTCGCTACGCCTTGCTTCGGGATCTGGTATCCAAAGGGGTCTACCTTTGACTTGATTGGATATTCAGGCTCCGACTATGCTGGATGTAAGGTCGATAGGAAAAGTACATCAGGGACGTGCCAATTCTTAGGAAGGTCCCTGGTGTCATGGAGTTCTAAGAAACAAACTTCTGTTGCCCTATCCACCGCTGAGGCCGAGTATGTTGCCGCAGGACAGTGTTGCGCGCAACGACTTTGGATGAGGCAAACCCTCTGGGACTTTGGCTACAATCTGAGCAAAGTCCCACTCCTATGTGATAATGAGAGTGCTATCCGCATGGCGGACAACCCCATTGAGCACAGCCGCACAAAGCACATTGACATCTGGCATCACTTTTTGAGAGACCACCAGCAAAAGGGAGATATCGAAGTTTTCTATATTAGCACCGAGAACCAGCTAGCCGATATCTTTACCAAGCCTTTAGATGAAAAGACCTTTTGCAGGCTGCATAGTGAGCTAAATGTCTTAGATTCGCGGAACTTGGATTGATTTATAGCATACATGTGTTCATGCCTTTGATCATGTTCCTTATGCATTTTGTTGTTTATTTATGGTGCTCAAGTTGTACAAACACTCCCCAAACCTCAAAAGTCCATGTGTGAGTGATGCACATATTTAGGGGGAGATGTGCTACAACTTGACCCTTTGAGACTAACCATGTGCTTGAGTTTGCTTGATTTAGTCTCAAAGGTGGATTGAAAGGGAAAGGTGAACTTGGACCATGCAAGACTTCCACTGCACTCCGATGCGAGGGTAACTTACTCCAAGTTCATCTCAATATCTGTATTGCCTTTTTACTCTTATTTGAAGATTTTGGTGAGGCAATGGGGTTCTGGGGCCAAGATTGATCCCGTTTTGGTGCTTTATGCCAAAGGGGGAGAAAATAAGGCCAAAGCAATCAATGGATCAGCTACCACTTGAGAATTTTGAAAATAGTAGAATAGAGCTTTTGGACCCCGTTGAGCACAGCCGCACAAAGCACATTGACATCCGGCATCACTTTTTGAGAGACCACCAGCAAAAGGGAGATATCGAAGTGTTCTATATTAGCACCGAGAACCAGCTAGCCGATATCTTTACCAAGCCTTTAGATGAAAAGACCTTTTGCAGGCTGCGTAGTGAGCTAAATGTCTTAGATTCGCGGAACTTGGATTGATTTATAGCATACATGTGTTCATGCCTTTGATCATGTTCCTTATGCATTTTGTTGTTTATTTATGGTGCTCAAGTTGTACAAACACTCCCCGGACCTCAAAAGTCCATGTGTGAGTGATGCACATATTGAGAGCACCTAGAGGGGGGGTGAATAGGTGATCCTGTAAAACTTGAAACTTAAGCCACAAAAACTTGGTTAAGCGTTAGCACAATAATCGCCAAGTGGTTAGAGAGGAGTCTCAACAAAACACAATAACCACAAGAGATCAATCACAGAGATGGCACGGTGGTTATCCCGTGGTTCGGCCAAGACCAACGCTTGCCTACTCCACGTTGTGGCGTCCCAACGGACGAGGGTTGCAATCAACCCCTCTCAAGCGGTCCAAAGACCCACTTGAATACCACCGTGTTTTGCTTGCTTTTCTTAATCCCGTTTGCGAGGAATCTCCACAACTTGGAGCCTCTCGCCCTTACACTTGAAGTTCACAAAGAAGTACGGAGTAAGGGAGGGATTAGCAACTCACACAAGACACTAAGATCACAACAAATACACACACAAGACCCAGACTTAAGCTCAAAAGACTAGCACACTAGAACGGAGCTCAAATCACTAGAATGTCGAACAAGTGCGCAAGAATGGAGTGTGAGTGATCAAGAGTGCTCAAGGAATGCTTGGTGTACTCCTCCATGCGCCTAGGGGTCCCTTTTATAGCCCCAAGGCAGCTAGGAGCCGTTGAGAGCAATCCTGGAAGGCAGATCTTGCCTTCTGTCGACTGGCGCACCGGACAGTCCGGTGCACCACCGGACACTGTCCGGTGCAGGTATCCTTGTTTGGCGAAGCCGACCGTTGGAGTCTGAGAGCCGTTGGCGCACCGGACACTGTCCGGTGCACACCGGACAGTCCGGTGCACCAATGTGACCGTTGGCTCGGCCACACGTCACGCGCGGAATCCTCGGCCGACTGTTGCCCCGGCTGACTGTTGACTCACCGGACAGTCCGGTGCACCACCGAACAGACCGGTGAATTTTAGTCGTACGCCGTTAATCACCTCCCGAGAGCGACGAGTTCGCCTATGAATGGCTCACCGGACAGTCCGGTGCACCACCGGACAGACCGGTGAATTTTAGCCATACACCGCCGTCGAAGTCCCGAGAGCAGCCTGTTCGCCAGAGCCAGCCTGGCGCACCGGACACTGTTCGGTGCACTCAGACTAAGCAGACTTTGGCTGAACAAGGCCATCTCATTTCCAATTCTATTTTTTCCTGTTTCCAGCACTTAGACACAATGTATTAGCCCATAAAACAATGTACTAAGTCTAGAAACATACCTCTTGACATGATTTGTACTTTGTCCACCATTTTACATAGATTAACACAAAGACACTTGTGTTGGCACTCAATCACCAAAATACTTAGAAATGGCCCAAGGGCACATTTCCCTTTCACATATTTAGGGGGAGATGTGCTACAACTTGACCCTTTGAGACTAACCGTGTGCTTGAGTTTGCTAGATTTAGTCTCAAAGGTGGATTGAAAGGGAAAGGTGAACTTGGACCATGCAAGACTTCCACTGCACTCCGATGAGAGGGTAACTTACTCCAAGTTCATCTCAATATTCGTATTGCCTTTTTACTCTTAATTGAAGATTTTGGTGAGGCAATGGGGTTCTGGGGCCAAGATTGATCCCGTTTTGGTGCTTGATGCCAAAGGGGGAGAAAATAAGGCCAAAGCAATCAATGGATCAGCTACCACTTGAGAATTTTGAAAATAGTATAATAGAGCTTTTGGTTTGTCAATAGAGCTTTTGGTTTGTCAAAACTCGCTTGCTGTCTCTTTTGTCAAAAGTTGGCCTCTTGTGGGGAGAATAGTTGATTATGGGAAAAAGGGGGAGTTTTTGAAATCTTTGATCAAATTCTCTTGGAACAACTCTCTTTATGTCTCAACAAATGTGGTTGACTTAGAGATAGGAAATTGAGGTTGATTTGCAGAAACAAAACCAAGTGGTGGCAAAGAATGATCCAAATATGCCAAATTTGAATCAAAACAAATTTGTGTTCTCATTTGCATTGATGTTGCACTTCTTTAGTTGCATTTTGTTGTGTTGGCATAAATCACCAAAAAGGGGAGATTGAAAGGGAAATGTGCCCTTGGGCCATTTATAAGTATTTTGGTGATTGAGTGCCAACACAAGTGTTTAAGTGTTAATCTATGCCAATTGATGGACAAAATGCAAATCAAGAGTAAAGGTATGTTTCTAAAGACTTAGTACATTATTTTGGAGACTAATGTATTGTGTCTAAGTGCTAGAAACTGGAAAAGACCAATTTGTAAAAGACTGGAGTCTGGGTGCACCGGACAGTGTCCGGTGCGCCAGGCTGGCGACTGTCAACTGGCTGCTCTCGGGAAGCGATCAACGGCGTACAGCTATAAATCACCGGACTGTCCGGTGGAGCACCGGACTGTTCAGTGAGCCATTCACAGGCGAAGTCGTCGCTCTCGGGAAGCAATTAACGGCGTACGGCTATAAATCACCGGACTGTCCGGTGGTGCACCGGACTGTTCGGTGAGCCAACGGTCGGCCGTGTAATCCGCGCGCGACACGTGGCCGAGCCAACGGTCAGAAGGGGGCACCGGACTGTCCGGTGTGCACCGGACAGTGTCCGGTGCGCCAACGGCTCTGGATCTTCAACGGTCGGCTGCACCACAGAAGGAAAGAAATCCGCACCGGACAGTGTCCGGTGGTGCACTGGACTGTCCGGTGCGCCAGACGACAGAAGGCAAGAATTGCCTTCCTGGAATGCTCTCAATGGCTCCTAGCTTCCTTGGGGCTATAAAAGGGGCCCCTAGGCGCATGGAGGAGGACACCAAGCATTCTCTAAGCATTCCTAAGCACCAAGACTCAAATTCCGCGCATTCGATTCTTTAGGATAGCAACTAGAGCTCCATTTGAGTAGTGAACTCTTTGAGTTGTGTTGAGAGCTCGTGTTGTGACTTGTGTGCATGTGTTGCTCTGATTTTGTGTCTTGTGTGCGTTGCTCATCCCATCCTTACTTCCGTGCTTCTTTGTGAACATCTTTGTAAGGGCAAGAGGCTCCAAGTTGTGGAGATTCCTCGCAAGCGGGATAAGTGAAAGCAAAACATCGTGGTATTCAAGTGGGTCTTTGGACCGCTTGAAAGGGGTTGAGTGCAACCCTCGTCCGTTGGGACACCACAACGTGGAGTAGGCAAGTGTTGGACTTGGCCGAACCACGGGATAAACCACCGTGCCATCTCTGTGTTGATCTTCTTGTGGTTATCGTGTTGTGCAAGAACTCTTCTCTAGCCACTTAGCTTTATTGTGCTAACTCTTAATCAAGTTTTGTGGATTAAGTTTCAAGTTTTCACAGGATCACCTATTCACCCCCCTCTAAGTGCTCTCAAGAGATAACCCCCGAGTAACGACTGGTAATTATTGAGTCGTATTTGGTTTTGCCGGCATTTACATAAAGAAAATGGCTGAGTTATGGCAGGCATTGCCGGCGTCTTTTAGAAGTAACTGCCGAGCTGCTCTGGACCATGTCGGCATTTTTGAGGTAACAACCGAGTTATGCTAGATTGCATCGGTGTTTTAGAAGTAATAGCCGAGTTACGCTGGGCCGCGCTGGCATTTTAGAGGTAACAGTCGAGTGGTGTTTGGCGACGTCGGTGTCTTAGAGGCAACACCCGAGTTACTCTAGGCTACGTCGGCGTTTTAGAGGTAACAGCCGAGTTATGCTGAGCCACGTCGGCGTTTTAGAGGTAACAGCCGAGTTATGCTGGGAAATCTTGTCTTTCCCGAGTGATGACTTAGCACTTTTTAGAAACGGTGTTCGACCTGGGAAAACCCCATCTTTATCACGTCGTCACACGCCTCTACGTTCTGAGCCCTAACTCCATCTTTTTGCCTCAAGCCATACCTTTGTTTCTCTTTGATTTCGCTTCTGTTCAATCCGCCGACGATATTGCGATGGCGCCCAAGCGGAAGAACCAGAATTCTGTTGCGGTAGTGATCCTTCCCATCGACCCCAATAGTTAGTTGCCCTTCACAGGTAACCATATGTCTGTTATCTCTAAATCGGATCTCCTCTGCCTTGTCGATGTTGGAGTTCTTCCTCCGAAGGAGCTTTGTTCTTATCAGATTTGCTGCGGGATCACTGTTCCAACAGAAGATACCCATGAGTCCGTTGTCTATGTTTCTTTTCTTATCCGCTGCCTTGCTCTTCCCATTTCTCCCTTCTTCCGTGGTCTCCTTGACTTTTATAATCTGAACTTGACTCATCTGAGTCCCAATTCCATTTTGCAAATTTCTATTTTTGTTCATCTGTGTGAGGCCTACCTCGGAATTCTTCCCCACTTTGGTTTATGGAAGTATTTGTATCACTGTCGACCTGGGATGGCTGGGGGTCAGCACCAACTCGTGGGTGGTGCGAGTTTGGAGATGCGCTGCGGGAGGAAAACAGAATACCTTGACATCTCGCTTAAGGACAACATTAAGGGGTGGCACCTAGAGTGGTTTATTGTAGAAAACCACGGCAAGTCCCTCCCCCCTTAGTCGGGAAGACAGCCAGATGTGTGCACTCCGAGTTGGATTGAGTCTCCTACTGCCTTGGAAGTAACAGAAGCTAGGGTTCTGCTTGCTAAAATCTGTCTACTGAAGGAGAGAGGTCTGACCGCCGAGGCTGTGGTTGATGACTTTGTTTTTAAGAATATTCAGCCCTTGAAAGACAGAGCACACCTATCTTACTTGTACCATGGTGTTACCGACTCGACTCGGGTTACCAATAGGAGAATTCCTGCTGAGGATCTGGTGAGCCAACTAGACATGATCCTGAGAGGCAAAGTGTCAAACGCTGGTGCTCCTGTTGCTTACTCTGTTTGGAATCTACCACCTCCTAAATCCTTTTTTGATTTCGTGTCCAATCCTCCTGCTGGTGATGGTGGTCTAGGTCTTAGAGTTCGACCCTCTCCTGAAGATATTGAGGCCCTGGTTGTTTCTCTTTGTGATCTACTCGATGATGAGAGGCAAGCTCATTTTGAGATGCCAGCTAGTCCGGATGATGCAGAAATAGATGTTGTGCTCAATATGTTGGCTGAAGAGTCCACTGACTCGGCCCCTGCTGAAACAATGGCTGTTGCAGTTATACCAGAGACTGACAAAACAGTGGACACCCGAAAGCTCAAGGGTATTCACCCAAAGCATCTTCGTCAAGTCAGCCGCCCAACTATGCCTGCTGAGGAGAAGAAGAAGAAAAGGAAATGGCTTCGGCGACTGTCATGCTTGGATCAGGATGCTGGACCTTCTGCTCCTATTTGCGAAGAAGTACCAACAGCGGTCTTTACTGAAGTTGACCCCACTGGTGGTGTACCTGCTGAGGCTGACCCCAATGGGTGTAACCTTGTTGAAGCTGAGCCCAATGTGTGTGATCCTGTTGAAACTGATCCCAATGGGTGTGATGCTGTTGAAGCTGACCCCAATGGGTGTGATCCCGTTGAAGCTGACCCCAATGGGTGTGATCCTGCACCATCTATTTTCTGCATTTTTGACGAGGACGAAGAAGAGGAAGAAGAAGTCTCGCTAATTCATAAGAATAGCCAGCGTTATAGAGGTAGTAGGGGGGATAGTGATATTCCTTCTCCAGCTCTGCCTGCTCTTGTTAGCCTTCAAGAATTATCCATAACCGATTTTGATCAAGCCCTTGAGGATGTCATTCCTGAAGATATGCTGTTGGAACCGACTGTTGGTGATATGATGGATGTTTGCTCTGACACTCGAGACGTGGGATTAGAGGTATCCCGGGCGGTATCTCGCGCATCGTCGACTTTGGAAGGCAGTCATCGGTGTCAAGAAGTTGGTCAGGATTGCCTGACTCCCGTGGAGGTGACTGAGGATCCTTCGGCCTCAGAGGTGGCCGTTGCAGGAAACCCAGCCCCCAAGGGTGATGCTGGCGATTACCCAGCCCCCGAGGGTGTCGCTGGTAATGATCCGGCTCTGGTGGGTAGCGCAAGCACAAACTAGCCCCGAGGGTGTTGCCGGTAGCGATCTGGCTCTGATGGGTAGTGCGAGCTGCAACCCAGCCACCGAGGGAGTCCGGGCAAGCTCTCCTTCCCATACCTCCATGGACGTCCACGTCAGATCATCTCCCCCATAATCTGATGGAGTGATAGTGATGCATACTTCTTTAGCTTCGAGTGAGGGAGTCGCCTTAGAGGTCGGTGAGCCAGATGCCAGAATTCTGATATCTACTAGTGGAGCTGAACCAACCCCCAACGATGCTCTTCAGATTGTTCCAGTTGATCTTCCTTCATCGAGCTACAACACAGCTTCTCATGACTTGGGATTGCCCTCATTCTTTTCTAATCTTCAGGTAACCTAGCTCTTTTTGTTCCATCATTCCTTCTGGTAAATCACTTTCTTTATATTCATTTGTTTTTAATAACAGGTTTTGGTTGATGGGATGTCTGTTCAATTGAGATCATATGGTGCCTCTATCCCAGAAGGAGCTCTGTCTCTGATGCAGTGGAATCCATTGCTACTTCAGAAGCAGATAGCTGATTTGAGGGTGTCAAATGCTGGTTGGTATCTTTGTTTCTTCCTTGGCTGGTTGATTAATTTGTTTTTAACCGAGTATCCTTCTTCGACTGCTTTTCGGTAGATACGGCCTGGCGGTACTCTGAGCTTGAGGAGAAACATCTTCAACATCAAACCAACTCAACCCAATGATTCTCTAAACTTGAGGAGAAGTATTCTCAAGGTCTGATCGACCTGACTCGGGTTTCTGCTTCCTTGGACGACGTGCATTCTTTGAATTATTCTCTTAGTGCTCAACTTGACTCTGAAAGGGCGGCTAACGAGGTAAGCTTACTTAATTGGGTCTGCCGTGCTTTTACTGATTTCTGGATACTTGGGAGCTGATTCTTGTCTGTAGGAGGAGAAACGAGAACTTGTAGCTTCTCACGATAATCTGGATAGGTTGTATCGTGATGCCGGCAATTCTCTAACCATCTTGGAGAGGAGCCACCGCTTTACCATGGCAGATCTGGATCACCATCGTCGTGAACTGTAAGTATCCTAGGATGAGATCTTGTGGCTTAGGCAGTTGGTGTCGAGCAAGGACTCCATCATCAAAGATCTGCGTGCTTCTAAGAGGTCAGTCGCCTAGGAGCTAGAGGCTGCTCGACTGGCTACCAAAGTTGCAGAGGACAACTGCGCCGCTCTGAAAACTCAGCGTGACAAGGCTATAGACAAAGCCATTCGTGTGGGGAGAATCCTGATGAGGAGGCCCGGTGAAGTTATTCCTGATGAATCGTTGCGGATGTCAAGGCTACACCTGATGCTTCGAGCCACCCTTCCTCTTCGATTGCTCCTGCGAAAGACATTGCCAAGTAGAGATGTTTTGCTGTGTTCAGAAGATACTAAATGCATTTGTGAACTATATGTGCACGTAATCAGTGCACTCGAATACTCGGTAGGATATTAAAATGTGCTCTTGGCGCTGAAAGCTATAACATCTTGTTTCTGTTGTTAGAATTCAACAGTCGTCACAAACGATTGCAGAAGTGAGTGTGGCGTGCTGGTTTTGGAATCTTTTCCTAATTTATGCCAATTGTTCAGCTGGTAAGGCATAGAGGTTGCCCTATGATGAGTAAGTGCTAGCGTGTTGCACCGTCTTAAGTTATTGCCGACTTAAGCCGATTGCTCCGTTAGTAGGGTATAGTGGTCACCCTAAGTCGAGTAAACGCGAGCATATTGCACCGTCTTAAGTCTTTGCCGACTTAAGCTGATTGCTCCGTTAGTAGGGTATAGTGGTCACCCTAAGTCGAGTAAGCGCGAGCATGTTGCACCGTCTTAAGTCTTTGCCGACTTAAGCCGATTGCTCCGTCAGTAGGGTATAGTGGTCACCCTAAGTCGAGTAAGCGCGAGCATGTTGCACTGTCTTAAGTCTTTGCCGACTTAAGCCGATTGCTCCGTTAGTAAGGTATAGTGGTCACCCTAAGTCGAGTAAGCGCGAGCATGTTGCACCGTCTTAAGTCTTTGCCAACTTAAGCTGATTGCTCCGTTAGTAGGGTATAGTGGTCACCCTATGTTGAGTAAGTGTTTTGATTCCAGTTTAATCAAATCGAAGTCGATGGATAACCAATAGTTTGAATGCTTCTGAGAGTGAAATCTTTTATTGATGATGTATTTTCCAATTACAGAATACAATGTTGTTCTGATAGTTCTTGCTAAGGGTAAAACTTCCTGTGGTGCTCTATATTCCATGAATTCCCTACTTCCGTGCCATCCATTTGAGTAAGCCGATACGATCCTGGCCGAGTGACCTCCGACACCATGAATGGCCCTTCCCATAGCGGCAATAATTTGTGCCGTCCTTCTCCCGTTAGAATTCGGCAAAGGACCAAGTCTCCCACTATGAAGGATCAATGTCGTATAGTCTTACCATGATAGCGCCTCAGGGCCTGCTGATATCTAGCTGACTGAATTACTGTATTCAACTGCTCTTCTTCTAGTACGTCAATATCCTCTAGCCTGGTAGCTTCAGCTTCAGCTATGTTTTTGAAGACCAGCCTTGGTGCCCCAAACCTGAGGTCGGCAGATAGCACTGCCTCCAAACCATAGACCATGAAGAAGGGGGTGTTTCCATGCAGAGCTCGACTGGGTTGAGTTCTTAGGCTCCAAACCACATAAGGTAATTCTCTGATCCACTTCCCTACGAACTTTTCATTCTTGACGAAGACTTTCTTCCTGAGTGCTTCCAGTATCATTCCATTAGCCCTTTCCACCTGACCGTTGGCTCATGGATGTGCTACTGACGCATACTTGATCTGAATGCTCCGTTGTTCGTAGAAATCAAAAAATTCAGAGCTAGTGAAATTGGATCCCAGGTCAGTTATGATGCTATTCGGTATCCCAAACCTGAATATTATATCTTGTATGAATTCCACTGCCTTGGCTGAAGTTAGAGAAGCAATGGGTTTGTATTCTATCCATTTGGTGAATTTGTCAATGGCAACCAACACGTGAGTGTAGCCTCCCTGAGCTTTCTTGAACGGTCCAATCATGTCCAGTCCCCAGCATGCAAATGGCCATGTTACGGGTATGGTCTGCAGTTGATGTGCTGGCAAATGCTGCTACTTTGATAAAAATTGGCAAGCTTCACATCTCTGGACTAACTCGGCTGCATCACTCTTTGCTGTCGGCCAGTAGAAACCAGACTTGAAGACCTTCCCAACCAGAGTTCTAGATGCTACGTGTATCCCGCACTGTCCGGCATGAACCTCATCTAGCAGTTGCTTCCTAGTAACTGAAGGAATGCACTTCATGAGGACTCCTGTTGCACCCCTTCTGTACAGTGCGTCCCCTATGAGGGTGTAGTGGGCTGACTGCCTTGTGATGCGTTCCACTGTGGCTTTATCATCCGGTTCCTCTTCGTTCTTTATATATTGATGATAGGCTTCCTCCAGTCATTAGAGTCTAACTCTGGCTGGCTCAAAACATTGCACTCTTCTGCCTGATCTGAGGAAATGCTCGGGCGTGGCACCTCCTAGACGAAAACTCCAGGTGGGACCTGAGTTCGACTGGATCCTAGTTTCGACAACGCGTCCGTTGCTGCATTGCGATCTCTTTCCACATGATGAAATTCCAGCCCTTCAAATTTGTCTTCTAGTTTTCGGACGGCTGTACAGTACTTGCCCATAGAATCATTCGAGCAATCCCATTCTTTATTTATCTTACTTATGACCACTAGTGAATCTCCGTATAACATCAACCTCTTGATGTCCAGTGATATGGCAATGTTCAATCCGTGGATCAGAGCTTCATATTCTGCTGCATTATTGGATGCTGAGAATAACAACTAAAGAGCATATTTGAGTTGTTCACCTCTAGGGGCAATGAAGAGGATCCCTACGCCTGCTCCCTGCAGTTTCAGCGAGCCATCGAAATACATTCGCCATACTTCTGCAACCTCCGGATCATCTGGTACTTATTGCTCGGTCCACTTTGATACGAAGTCAACTAGCGCTTGAGTCTTTATTGCAGTGCGAGGCCAAAACTCAATGTCGTGAGCTCCTAGCTCGCAGGCCCATTTGACTATTCTTCCAATGGCTTCTTTGTTGTGGAGAATATCCCCTATTGGAAACCTGGTGACTACTATGACTTTGTGACCGTCAAAGTAGTGACGGAGCTTGCGTGCAGTTAGAAGTACTATGTACAATAGTTTTTGAACTTGGGGTACTTCTTTTTAGAGGGTCCCAGAACTTCACTGATGAAATAGACAGGATGTTGTACTAGATATGCGTGTCCTTCCTCTGCCCGCTCGACTACTAACGCGGTGCTCACCACGTGAGTCGTGCAGGAGATGTACAACAACAGATCTTCTGCCGGCTGGTCTGGCATGGCTCGGCGCGGTGGCTTTAGCACTGGCGGTGTAGTCAAGAACTTCTTTAGTGCATCAAGAGCTTCCTGAGCCTCTAAGGTCCACTGGAACTTGTCCACCTTCTTGAGCAATTTATAGAATGGTAGGCATTTTTCTTCTAACCTTGATATGAATCTGCTTAAAGCTGCCATGCATCCAGTAAGCCTCTGCACTTTCTTTTGTGATCGTGGTGCTTCCATCCTAATGATAGCTTCGATTTTTTCCGGGTTAGCTTCAATTCCTCGGTGACTGACAATGAATCCGAGCAACTTCCCAGCTGGCACTCCGAAGACACATTTTTCCGGATTAAGCTTCCACCGGTACCGCCTCAGGCTATTGAAGACCAACTGCAGATCCTCAATGAAGTTTTCTGAGTTTTCTGTTTTAATCAGCACGCCATCAACATAAGCTTCTACCCACTTGCCCTAGTGATCGGCTAAGCATGTTTGAATAGCTCTCTGGTAAGTCGCTCCAGTGTTCTTGAGGCTAAACGACATGGAGGTATAGCAGAAAGCTCCAAACGGGGTAATGAATGCAGTTTTTTCCTCGTCTTCTTTTGCCAGGCTGATTTGATGGTATCCAGAGTAGCAATCCAGGAATGACAACATAGAGCATCCGGCGGTTGAATCCACCACCTGATCTATTCTAGGAAGTCCGAAGGGATCCTTCGGACAGTGTTTGCTGAGATCTGTATAGTCGACGCACATGCGCCAATCCACTTTATTCTTTTTGAGTACAAGAACAGGATTTGCTAACTACTCAGGATGCAGTACTTCTCTAATGAAACCAGCTATGACTAATCAAGCTAGCTCGGCATGAATAGCTTCTCTCTTGTCGGGCATGAAACGACGCAACTTTTTGTCAGATCGGCCTCGCCTGGGGATAGACCTTCAATTTGTGCTCGGCCAGTTCTCTCGGGACTCCCAGCATATCCGCAGGCTGCCATGCGAATATGTCTCGGTTGTCTTGCAGAAACTGGATGAGCGCGTCTTCCTATTTGTCATCCAGGCTACAGCTGATGATGGTAGTCTTGCGTTTGTCAGCGAACCCAAGGTTGATTCTCTTTGTTTCCTCAATCGGCCGCATAGAGGTCACGGCTTGAGCTTCATTCGTAGGTATCGTGAGGTCTTCCTCAGGCTTTGAGTTTACCTGCTCAGAGGAAGTCATCGGTGGTTTGGTGGTGAGGGCCGCCTAAATGGCCACTTGGAAGCATTCTGCGGCGTCTTGGAAGTCACCGCGCACGGTGATGATTCCTTGTGGTCCTGGCATCTTCAATATCATGTATGATTAGTGCGGAATGGCCATGAATTTCACCAATCCCGGCCTGCCGATGATGGCAGTGTATCCGCAGTCGAAGCTTGCTACCTCGAACCTTAGGAATTCGGTTTTGTAGTTTTCCGGAGTCCCGAAGGTAACCGGCATGTAGATGTGTTCGAGTGGGTATTCTCCTTCATTCGGCACAATGCCGAAGAAAGGAGTGTCTGACTCATGGAGCTCTTTGATTGTGACTCCCAAGCCTATGAGTGTTCGGGGGAAGGTGACATTGATGCTACTTCCCCCGTCCACTAACACCTTTTTTACCCTGCTCTCTCGGATCACCGGATCAATGAGGAGCAAGTACTTGCTCAGATGATCAAAGTTGAGCCATTGATCCGCCCGAGTGAAGGTGATCGGGTGTTCGGACCATTGATACGGGGCGAGAGCACTAGTGGCCGCCACTATTATCTGACGATCGTTGAGCTTCTGCTGCCTCTTGCTCCCTTGCGACCCGTGTCCGCCGAAGATGACGTTGACTTCTCTATCGACACGCAGGAACGCTTCTGAGGTTGTCAAGGTTCTCTGGGTCCTCCTCGTGGTGGGGGAGGTGGCAGAGGTTGGAAGGGTCGGCCATTCCCGATGGAGTGCTTGAAATCTCTGCAGTTCCGAAGAGTATGATGCATGTCCTTGTGGTACGGGCACTAGGCGTTGAGGATGTCGTCCAATGTTCGTTTGCCTCCACGGGGTGCCCCTCGGGCACGAGAGACGGGTGGTCCGGCGGCATGAACTTCTTCGCGAGGCCTCTTCTCCCAGCGCTTGTCAGTTTGCTGGTTCGTGTCGCGCCGTGGCGCGGACAGAGCCAGTTTCATTCCTCTGATGAGGTCCTAGGCACGTTCATCGGCGGTGATGTAGAGGTCTGCCTCCCTGAACAGCTGTTCGAAGGTGGTCGGCGCTTTTTATAGTAACCAAGGCCGAGTCATTAGATCCTCGGTAGAAGTCCTCGATCACTGCAGCTTCTGCAACTTCAGGAATACAATTTCTCATGGTCTGAAATCTTTTGAGGTACGACCGAAGAGTCTCATCTCCTCGATGCCTGATGGATTTGAGGTCCCATGGCTGTGCCGACTTGTCGGAGAGAGATTGGAAGTTGGCGATAAAACGCCGACTGAAGTCGCTCCAGTCGTCGATGTAGTGTCGGGGTAGGTGTCATAGCCACTGCAGCGCATCTTGCGTGAGGACGATGGGCAAGTATGCAGTCATCACATCTTCAGTTGCCCCAGCGGCCCGGGCAGCGGTGGTATAGACAGCCAGCCAGCCTCCTGGGTCCTGCTTAGGCTCGTACTTGTCGACGTTGGAGACTTTGAAGTTAGGGGGCCACTGAATGGCCCTGAGACGCAGAGTGAGCATTGCTACTCCACATGTGTCCTCTTATTGACGATTGCGGTGTCGGTCCCGGGGAGGGGAGTTACCGATGTGCTGCCTCGACCGTCCCCGGGTTGTGCCGCCAGTTGAAGCTGTTGCCGACTCAACCCTGGTGGCCTAACTTCGTGTAGGGATGTCGTGATCCCGATCATACTCCTCTCGGCGCCGGATCTCGTTCTCGTGTTGTCGTTCATGCGAAGCATTGATGGAGCTCCGCGTGTCCCATCGACTATTGATGGCGTGTCGTAGATTGCTCGGAGGATGAGCAAGAGGCAGAACATGATTAGCTACCCGAGTGAGCAGGCGCCGATAGCCCTCGGTGTCTGGAGTCCGGGGGAGGCCATCGGCTATTCGGGCCAGCACTCCACCGACTTCGCTCGGTGTGTTCATGGCTCGGGCGAAGTCGGGGTTCAGGTTTTGTCCGAAGAGAGGGTTCTCTCGACGCTGTCTCGCCACCTGCTCGGCTTGCTCTTGAGCTTGCTGACGATCACGTCAGCGGGAGTTCCTCCTTTCCCTGAAGACTCGTTCATCTGGAGTTTCTCCCACCTCCGAGATCTCATCTCGTGATACAGGCTGCGCCAGATCTTGTTCTCTGGCTTCATGATGTCATCGGCTGTTACGGCGTTGGTTCCTCCGTCGGCGAGCTTCTCGCTGAGGAGGTTCTTCCCCAGGCACGGTCGGTTCATCGTCGGAGATGGGGGACGATTCCACTCTCCCCCCGATGAAGAGGACATTGGGGTAGAATGGAGTTGTCGTGACGACAAGCTCCTTTCTGTTCTCCTTTGAGGGTGTCACACCCGGCTTTAAGGAACAAGCCAGGTGCATCTCATACATGCGCCAAGAAGACAACATATATAATAACAGAGTGTATAGAGATGAATGTCATAAAACATCAGAGTATTTATTACATAGCGGAAGACTTATTACAAAATAAAGTAATAAAGATAAAACGAACTAAGGATCGTCGGCGCCAATGTCAACTGAGAAACGCCACCTAGATTAGATCATACTCCTCGCCTTGACTCCACTTGAAACCACCTGTTCTTCTCCTGTGGGGGGGGGGGGGTGTGAGACAGCAAGGGTGAGCTCACACATGATCATAGCTCAACAAGTTGTGGGGAATAATGTGGCATGAACTCGCCAAAGGTGGGAGTTCATGAAGTGTAAGGCTTATCAACAATAGGGGTTAAAGCTGAGCATTGCTTTTAAGTAGTTGGTCAAACTTTTATTAGCAGTTACTAAGTGTAAGTGAATACCAAACCTTAATAAATAATAATAGAACAAAATTAATAACAGATCCCATGCAAATGCAAATGACAAATTGAGTTTAGGTTCCATAATTTAATCATCGGAGAGTCCTGAGCCGCTCATGACCGTGAGCTCGGCTAGTATACCAGTTTTACACTCTGCAGAGGTTGTACCCTTTACCCACAAGTCGTGTTTCCCATGTCGCCAGGGTTAGCTAGGCCCTTAGACACTACCAAGGTGAATGGCTAGGGATCCACTACGAGGCCTTTACAAAGTTCCACTAGCTTCCGAAAACCCGCTACAGTTTATGGAAAGTTCCAATGCAAGGTTCCTGGCTGACCGCCATCGCAGCAAAATCAACCAGGGACCTCCCTACACTGACCACTCCCCTACTGCCCTTGCCCCTTTCGGGTAAGGTAGTCTTCCACTAGCTTTCCTAATTAGTCAGCCAAGGGGTCCCATTCCTCCCTTGTGGTGGCACGTGGTTCTCAAGTTAAGCTCCATGTTCCAATTAACAATAACATAATGATCTTGACATGAACATAAATAGAATAACAAAATAACTGGAACATGGATATAATGAAATATTAACCCAAAAACCACGTAAAGCAATAGCATAAACTACCCATATGATTCAGGGGTAAACAAGGAGAAATGGATAAACAGACTAGGGAGATCTATTGGGTCCCATCAAAATTAAACCTATGCATGGTAAATGATTATAAAGAACATTATTGGGTAACAAAAGTGAATCAAGGGCACAACTTGCCTGGCACTTGAGATTCCAGTTACCAACTTGCTTTTCAGATGACACGTGTCCTCGCGCTAGTCGTAGCAATACAAACAAACATGATATAGACAAAATTAACATCACACCAAACACAAGAACAAACTGAATAATAATGATCTACAAGCTCTTAACATATCTTCCAGCACTTGATTAGTCCTCTCTGTCTGTCCATCAGTCTGAGGATGGTAAGCTGAACTAAAATTCAACTTCGCATCTGTATTCTCATGAAAACTTTTCCAAAATCTGGGGGTAAACTGTGATCCTCTTATCCAAAACGATCTTCTTTGGTACTCCATGTAAACACACAATCCGAGTCATGGGCTTCCTTTAAAATAGTCTCACGAAGGCTTTCCATCTCGGGGACACATATCTTGTCCTTGAACCATATGGCACCTTGCTCATCTTCCGTAAATTCCGGAACTCGATCTTCAGTAATCAGATCCTTAATCTCTTGTATCTTAGCATCACCAATTTGTCCTTTGCGGATCTCTTGCTCCAAAGTAGGTTCTGCATTAATAGTAACTCCTTCAGTGTGAGCAACTACCCCCAGGTTAAGTCTCCTGAAATCCTCAACCATCTCATCAGGTAGCTGGGCCACAATAGCTGAATGAACGTGTTCCTTTCGACTCAAGGCATCTGCAACCAAATTTGCCTTGCCCGGGTGATAGTGAATCTCCAAATCATAGTCCTTAATAACTCCAACCAACGGCGTTGCCTAAGGTTAAGATCCTTCTGAGTGAATATATACTTCAAACTCTTATGATCCGTGTACACTTGACACTTGGTTCCCATGATATAATGTCTCCAAATCTTAAGCGCATGCACAACGGCTGCCAATTCCAAGTCATGAGTGGGGTAGTTCAATTCATGTTTCCGCAACTGACGAGATGCGTAGGCGATCACATGTCCTTGCATGAGCACACATCCAAGTCCTTGGCCACATGCATCACAATAAATGTCAAATCCCTTCTGTAGGTCTGGCATAATCAATACTGGGGCGACATCAACCTCTTCTTCAATAGATCAAAGCTGTCTTGACACTTCTCGTCCCACTTAAATTCTCTTCCTTTCTCCAAAAGTGAAGTCATAGGTTTAGCAATCTTAGAAAATCCTTCAATAAATTTCCAATAATATCCTGCAAGTCCCAAGAAACTTCGGACTTCAGTAACTGTAGTGGGTATGCTTCACACCACTATCTCCTTGACTTTAGCAGGATCCACTGGTATTCCACCATTAGAAATGATATGTTCAAGGAATGACACCTCGCCAATCCAAAACTCGCATTTACTGAACTTGGCATAGAGCTGATTATCTCGTAGCTTCTATAACACCGATCTCAGATGTTCCTCATGATTACTATCACTCTTGGAATAAATAATAATATCGTCGATGAAAACCATGACGAATCTGTCCAAATCATGAACACTTATTCTTCAGATCCATAAAATAGGCTGGTGCATTAGTTATCCAAATGACATAATGGTGAACTCATATAATCCATATCGAGTCGAGAAATCCGTCTTGGGAATATCTGATGGCCTAATCTTCATTTGATGGTAACCCGATCGGAGATCAATCTTCGAGAATACGCTTGCACTTCTCATCCAATTAAATAAATCCTCAATGCGGGGTAATGGACACTTGTTCTTCATAGTGACACCATTAAGGGACCTTTAATCCACACACATCTCTTGCAATCCATATTTCTTCTGTACAAACAAAACCGGCGCTCCCCATGGTGAGGAACTCGGACGAATGTAACCAGCCTCTTGTAACTCAGCTAACTACTTCTTAAGTTCTTTCAACTCCTCTACGGACATCCTATATGGCCGTTTAGAAATAGGGGCAGTTCTAGGTAGAAGATCAATTACAAACTTAACTTCCCTATCTGGTGGCATCCCTAATAACTCCTCTGGAAAGACATCTAGAAAATCCCTAACTGCACGGATGTTGCCACCCACAAACTTTTCATCTACTAAGAATGCCGCTAATCTGATGGTGGTAGTTACTGCAATTTTAACTTTGAATCTTTCTCCTTTGGAACTGGTGAGTTCTACGGTTCCCTTAGCACCGTGTATATACTGCCTTTGCCTTTCTTAACCATGACCTACCAAGGATCACGTCTATAGTGCTCTCTTCTAACACTATAGGGGTAGCTCATCTGGGTTAGAAACACAGAGTAAGAAAGAAAGGATTGTAGACAAGGCGAGTAATTACGAGGAATATTACTGCGGGGGATTTATTAGCTAAGTAGATTAGTGTGTTATCCACTAAAGCTAACACAATACCTTATGGTGGTACATGCTAAGATGCCCAACGATAATGTTGCAATCAATCAAAGAAGCAAATCAAGCATTGATCATCAGAACAATCAACCAACATTTTTAATAGAGAAAATAGTTTTAAATTTTGTCTTGGGTTCCCTAATTCTTAAGAATGTCATAGGGGTAGGGATTCCAAGGTTTGAAATCCGTCTTGTCTTAGAGTAGAAAAGGTAAGAATGATCGGAGTAGAACGGTAGAAGGTGAGACAGGATTAAGATAAGTATAGAAAGAATCAGAATAAGGTAAGTAGGTAAGGGTTTTGTCCATTTCTATCTAGGTTTCGTCCTACAGTCAACATTTCCTCTGATACCACTTCTGTCACACCCGGCTTTAAGGAACAAGCCAGGTGCATCTCATACATGCGCCAAGAAGACAACATATATAATAACAGAGTGTATAGAGATGAATGTCATAAAACATCAGAGTATTTATTACATAGCGGAAGACTTATTACAAAATAAAGTAATAAAGATAAAACGAACTAAGGATCGTCGGCGCCAATGTCAACTGAGAAACGCCACCTAGATTAGATCATACTCCTCGCCTTGACTCCACTTGAAACCACCTGTTCTTCTCCTGTGGGGGGGGGGGTGTGAGACAGCAAGGGTGAGCTCACACATGATCATAGCTCAACAAGTTGTGGGGAATAATGTGGCATGAACTCGCCAAAGGTGGGAGTTCATGAAGTGTAAGGCTTATCAACAATAGGGGTTAAAGCTGAGCATTGCTTTTAAGTAGTTGGTCAAACTTTTATTAGCAGTTACTAAGTGTAAGTGAATACCAAACCTTAATAAATAATAATAGAACAAAATTAATAACAGATCCCATGCAAATGCAAATGACAAATTGAGTTTAGGTTCCATAATTTAATCATCGGAGAGTCCTGAGCCGCTCATGACCGTGAGCTCGGCTAGTATACCAGTTTTACACTCTGCAGAGGTTGTACCCTTTACCCACAAGTCGTGTTTCCCATGTCGCCAGGGTTAGCTAGGCCCTTAGACACTACCAAGGTGAATGGCTAGGGATCCACTACGAGGCCTTTACAAAGTTCCACTAGCTTCTGAAAACCCGCTACAGTTTATGGAAAGTTCCAATGCAGGGTTCCTGGCTGACCGCCATCGCAGCAAAATCAACCAGGGACCTCCCTACACTGACCACTCCCCTACTGCCCTTGCCCCTTTCGGGTAAGGTAGTCTTCCACTAGCTTTCCTAATTAGTCAGCCAAGGGGTCCCATTCCTCCCTTGTGGTGGCACGTGGTTCTCAAGTTAAGCTCCATGTTCCAATTAACAATAACATAATGATCTTGACATGAACATAAATAGAATAACAAAATAACTGGAACATGGATATAATGAAATATTAACCCAAAAACCACGTAAAGCAATAGCATAAACTACCCATATGATTCAGGGGTAAACAAGGAGAAATGGATAAACAGACTAGGGAGATCTATTGGGTCCCATCAAAATTAAACCTATGCATGGTAAATGATTATAAAGAACATTATTGGGTAACAAAAGTGAATCAAGGGCACAACTTGCCTGGCACTTGAGATTCCAGTTACCAACTTGCTTTTCAGATGACACGTGTCCTCGCGCTAGTCGTAGCAATACAAACAAACATGATATAGACAAAATTAACATCACACCAAACACAAGAACAAACTGAATAATAATGATCTACACGTTGCTACGAGACTAACGCAACTTGAGCGAATCATTTCGGAGTTAAAACGAATTAGTTATGATTTTCCTAAGGTTCTATGTATTTGATCTAGGATTAATTAGGAAATAAATTTTAAAAGTGGCTTTCATGTCAAATAAGTGGCGCTATTTGATAAAGAACATTATTATAAAATTATAGGAACTGGAATGGATTAATTTGGACTTACTATAAATTTTCTAGGAATTAATCAAGTTTCTGCAATAAATTTTATACTAAAATTCATTTTATAAATGATTTCTCGGTTTTATTAACTTTCTGGACAGTACACCAAAAACTGAGAAGTGTAGGGGCTTCCGCGTAAGAAATCCGAGACTCAGTGCACACCAACTGTGGACCGCGGGTTAGTTACTGAAAAAGTAAGGGTCTCTTTAGCTAATATACCACGCGAAGGGGTATCACGTATTCCCAGCCATCGGATTAAATCAAACGGTCCCGATTAAACCCATCCGTCCAATGAACCGGTACACCACGCTGGTCGCTCGATTCCAGATCGACGGCCAGATCTTAATTCCCTAACATTAAATCTTGCCCGCCCATTCTTTGATCAACGGCCCAGGTTCACCCAGCGAATCGGTACGCGAACCATTTAATCATGGCCATCCAGGCCAGATCAACGGTCGCCGTTCATCTTCCCCCGCCAACCAAGCAGGGGCGCCTCCGCCATGACCGCGCGGTGGAGGAGATCGACGGTGACCCAATCGGTCTCCCCCAAGCACCACCATCAAATTAAATGGAGCTACACGAAGCTATGAACACGGCGAATCAGTGGCAACAGGTCTTACCGAGAATGATGGTGAGGAGACATCGGTCCACGTGCTCAGCAGATCCGCGGTGATGTTCCCACGCCGACGAGGAATTTCACCGACCACCGCTACTCCTTCCGCCAAAATCCTCCACAGTCGTGACCCACGTAGCCAGGAGAGTCGCCCAGACCACACGCAGACCCCAGAATGGCGGTGTAGGCACGCGGCAACGACGGCGGCTTCAGTGGCGATAGGACTCGGGTGCGCACGGCTATGGCTGAGGTTGCGTGAGGGTAGCTGGGAGGGGGCACAGGACCCACGTTTATACTTAAGCCGGCCCCAAACTCCGCCCAGCGCAGACCCTGCCCACCATGCCGAGCATTGCGGAGGTGATTGACCCGGCCATGGCGTGAGTCATAATCTGGGCGAGAGGCGGCCTAATCCGGTTGAGTTTTGCAGGGCGTAGATTCCGCGGGTGAGGTCGTTTACGGATCTCGCGGTGGTGGCCCGATTTTTGCGCCCGGTTGGAGGAATCGCAGGCAGCAAATCGAGCGAATCGCGGTGCTTTTTGTTTGAGCCATGGCGGAGATGAAGGTGCTGACATTGATGGCCCACACGGCAGAGGCACTGGTACACGCGACCACCAGCCGAGCTGAGCCGCCCCAGTGCACGAGAGCGTGGCTGGCGCGTGGGCCCGCCCTGTCGGCGAGAGCAGGCGCGACAGCGAAAAAAAAGAAGGAGGTGGGCCGCGCGCCAGTGAGGGGAAATAGAAGATGGGCCAAATTGTGGTAGAGCCAGCCCAATTAGGTTAGATCCCTTTCTTTCTTTTTTTTCCTTTTCTTCTATTTTCTGTTTTTATTTATTCATAATTAATTTGAATCCAAATTTGAATTTGAATATGAGTTTCAGCTTTGGGTTAATTATACAAATTCAAAATCTAGTGTTGGAATAATATTTTTTTTTAATTACTTATTTTATCCACACAATACTTATTTTCTTCTCTCTTCTAAATTCTAGAATTTCTTTTAGATCTTAAATTCCCATTTGGTTATTAATATATTTCTTTTTCACATTATTCTATGTTGTCACAAAATGCACACAAAAATAAAATACCAGCATGATGCATGTATTATTTGAGTGTCTTTTGTTAACTATTTATTTGTTTAAATGTGATTTTCACATGAAATGAGAAACATAGATAACTCATATATGTATACGGAGTACAATTTCTCTGCTTAGACTCTATTTACAAAATAGGTGTTACAGAGGGCGGAGGTACCAGAAGGGCAGCTTGACGGGTCTTTGTTTCTTTTTTCCTTGTAATCTGTGTCCATTTTTCCGTGGGTGAGGTGGACAACGGGTTCCTCCGGGTAAACGAATTCTCTGCTCCTGGCTTGCAGGAGGTAGTCTTCGCCCGGAGCGCTGGAGGTCGCACTATCTCCTGCTTCGTCTCGGCTTTCCTGGAGATTATCAAGGAAGGCTTTCTCTCCGACGGGTCCGCTATACGATGTAGAGTCCCTTCTTTGTCTGTCACAGACGAGATGGTTCCGAAACAAAACACGGATCCAGGGGAGAGAGCGATCTTGTGCTGAAAGGCGATGGCCATTGAGCTAGATTGGATCAGTGACACACCCCCTACCTAGCGCGCCAGTTGTTGGTGTTTGGGACCCGACCGCGCACCCGGGGTTACCCCTCAGGGTGCTTTTGGGTAGGACGGTGTAACCGACTGTAGCTCGATGGTTCGTGCTTGTCGGGGACCATAATTAGGGGTACCCTCAAGACGCCTAATTCTCAGCTGGTAACCCCCATCAGCATAAAGCTGCAGAGGCCTGATGGGTTTGATTAAGTCAGGGATCAGTCCATACGAGCGACTCGATCACGCCACGCCCGAGCCTAGCCTCGGGCAAGGGCAGCCGACCCTGAGGTGTTTCCGTCTCGCCCGAGGCCCCCTTTTTTACGGCAGACGCATCTCCGGCTCGCCCGAGGCCTTGCCTTCGTTAAGAAGCAACCCTGACTAAATCACCGCGCCGACCGACCAAGTCACTGGGACATTTAACGCAAAGAGTGAGACCGACGGGCGACCAGGCCTTGCCGAGGGCATCATAGGAGGCTCCGCCCGACCCAGGGCTCGGACTCGGGCTAAGGCCCCAGAAGACGGCGAACTCCGCTCCGCCCGACCCAGGGCTCGGACTCGGGCTAAGGCCCCGGAAGACGGCGAACTCCGCTCCGCCCGACCCAGGGCTCGGACTCGGGCTAAGGCCCCAGAAGACGGCAAACTCCGCTCCGCCCGACCCAGGGCTCGGACTCAGGCTAAGGCCCCGGAAGACGGCGAACTCCGCTCCGCCCGACCCAGGGCTCGGACTCGGGCTAAGGCCCCAGAAGACGACGAACTCCGCTCCGCCCGACCCAGGGCTCGGACTCCGCCCCGGCCTCTGCCAAACGACCTCCGCCTCGCCCGACCCAGGGGCTCGGGCTCGGCCTCTGCCATGCAGGACGGACTCGACTTCGGCTTCGGAGGAGCCTCCACGTCACCCGACCTAGGACACAAGTCCGCCACGACAACAGGAAGCGCCATCATCACCCTGCCCCGAGCCGACTCGGGCCGCAGAGAACAAGACCGGCGTCCCATCTGGCCAGCTCCGCCAGATAGGCAATGATGGCGCCCCGCTAGGCCCATGACGACGGCGGCTCCCAGCTCCCTTACGAAAGCAGGGGGACGTCAGCAAGGGCCCAACCACTTCGACAGCTGTCCCTCCACCAGGCTCCGTTGCTTCTCCGACAGCCACGACGCCACACCATCTGGGTGCCAAGATCTCTCCGGCTGCCACCTTGGCATGTACTTAGGGCACTAGCTCTCCCCCGCTAGACACGTAGCGCCTTGCTACACCCCCATTTGTACACCTGGATCCTCTCCTTACGCCTATAAAAGGAAGGACCAGGGCCTTCTTAGAAGAGGTTGGCCTCGTGGGAACGAGGGCAGGGGCAGGCACTCTCTTGGGGCCGCTCGCTCCCCTCACCCACGCGGACGCTTGTAACCCCCTACTGCAAGCGCACCCGACCTGGGCGCGGGGCGAACACGAAGGCCGCGGGATCCTCGACAGCTGTCCCTCATCACGACCCGGCTCCGGCCACCTCGCTCTCTCCCCCCTTCGCGCTCCGCCCACGCGCTCGACCCATCTGGGCTGGGGCACGCGGCACACTCACTCGTCGGCTCGGGGACCCCCCGGTCTCGAAACGCCGACAGTTGGCGCGCCAGGTAGGGGCCTGCTGCGTGTTGACGAGCAGTTTCCCGTCAAGCTCCAGATGGGCAGTCTCCAACGACCTCTCCAACCCGGGACGGTGCTCCGTTTCGGGAACCTCGAGTTCATGTCTCTCGACAGCGACTACGACATGGTACTTCTTCCACCACCGCGCGGCGGCGACAATGGCAGTCGACAGCCCGCTCGCCGGCGGCGGAATCGACGACGTCCTTCCCGCGTAGGGGAAGAACAACATTCGAGCTCGCCCCATCCTCTCCCTCGCCATCGGAGGAGGAGGCGGGGCAACCAGGGCCGAGCAGGAGGCTGCGCTCCGTCGACCGTCGAACGAATCGACATCCCCGGTGCCCCAACGGAGGACGCGTCGGGCGTCACCCCCGCGTTTGAGGCAAAGGCAAGCGCCGTCCCCCAGCAACACGCCAACCCCGAGCAGGTGGACGACGCCAGCACGCTCACGGAGGGCCTACGGGACGTCGCCCTCGCACCCAGGACGACGGCGTGATCAGCCCCCGGTGTAACCTCGTCGCTCCTCGTCGACAAAAAGGTACCGACCGTTCCTCATCCTTCGTCATTTCGACTCGACCTCAACCCGCCTAGCGACCTCGCTCTGGCGGGCACTCACGTTGAGGCAAGTGCAACCCCTTTTGGGTCGCGTGTGCGGTCGCCTTGGGACCGATTGACGGGCGTCTCGACCTACGGGCCCTCTGGGTCCGAGGAAGATGACGACCCCAGCATCTGTTGGGATTTCTCTGGATCTGGCAACCCCAGTGCCATGCAGGACTTCATGACCGCATGCAACTACTGCCTCTCCGATTGTTCCGACGGCAGCCGCAGCCTTGACGACAAGGACTGCGGCCCGAGCCGCGAATGTTTCCACGTCGAGCTAGGGGATCCCTCCGGAGGCAGCTGTCTCAGCATGTCGGAGGATGGTGATCTCCCTAGGCCAGCGCCTCGCGTCGACATCCTGCGGGAGCTAGCTGTGGTCCCCGTTCCGACGGGGGGTCACGACCCACAGCTCGAGCAAATCCGCGGGGCACAGGCCGGGCTCGACGAGGGGGCAGGAGCGCTCGAGCCGATCCGCCGGGAGTCGGGCAGGTATGGGCGAGCCAGCCCCCGGCCGGAGAAATACGTCACCTGCCCCAGGGTCTCCAGCACCGCATCGCCAACGATGTCAGGGACAGGCCGCCACCCGCATCCGGCGGAACCGGTCAGGACCTGGTAGCCACAGCGATGCTCCTCCGCGCGATGCCGGAGTCATCAACCACCGAGGGTCGGCGAATCCAGGGAGAGCTCAAGCATCTCCTGGAAGGCACTGCGGCCCGGCGGGCCGAGAGCTCTGCCTCCCGAAGGCAGGGGTACCCCTCGGAACCTCGTGCCGCGACTTCCCGACCCATGCGGGAAGCCTCGGTCTACACCGGGCGCACGCGCAACACCGCGCCTGCGGCCCCGGATCACCTCGGCGACGAGCACCCTCATCGCGACCATCGGGCCCACCTCGACGAAAGGGTGCGCCGAGGCTATCACCCCAGGCGTGGGGGACGCTACGACAGCGGGGAGGATCGGAATCCCTCGCTCGAACCACCCGGTCCGCAGGTCTTCAGCCGGGCCATTCGGCGGGCGCCGTTTCCGACCCGATTCCGACCCCCGACTACTATCACAAAGTACTCGGGGGAAACAAGACCGGAATTGTGGCTCGCGGATTACCGCCTGGCCTATCAATTGGGTGGAACGGACGACGACAACCTCATCATCCGCAACCTCCCCCTGTTCCTCTCCGACACTGCTCGCGCTTGGTTGGAGCACCTGCCTCCGGGGCAGATTTCCAACTGGGAGGATTTGGTCCAAGCTTTCGCCGGCAACTTCCAGGGCACGTACGTGCGCCCCGGGAATTCCTGGGACCTCCGAAGCTGTCGGCAACTGCCGGGAGAGTCTCTTCGGGACTACATCCGGTGGTTCTCGAAGCAGCGCACCGAACTGCCCAACATCACCGACTCCGATGTCATCGGCGCGTTCCTTGCCGGCACCACCTGCCGTGACCTGGTAAGCAAGTTGGGTCGCAAGACCCCCACCAGGGCGAGCGAGCTGATGGACATCACCACCAAGTTCGCCTCCGGCCAGGAGGCGGTCGAGGCCATCTTCCGAAAGGACAAGCAGCCCCAGGGCTGCCCGACGGAAGATGCTCCCGAGGCGTCTACTCCGCGCGGCACCAAGAAGAAAGGCAGGAGGAAGTCGCAAGCGAAACGCGACGCTGCCGACGCAGACCTTGTCGCCGCCGCCGAGCACAAGAACCCTCAGAAGCCCCCGGGAGGTGCCAACCTTTTCGACAAGATGCTCAAGGAGGCGTGCCCTTACCATCAGGGGCCCGTCAAGCATACCCTCGAGGAGTGCGTCATGCTTCGGCGCCACTTCCACCGGGCCGGGCCACCCGCAGAGGGTGGCGAGGCCCGCGACGACGACAAAAAGGAAGATCACCAAGCAGGAGAGTTCCCCGAGGTCCGCGACTGCTTCATGATCTGCGGAGGGCATGCAGCGAATGCCTCGGCTCGGCATCGCAAGCGAGAGCGTCGGGAGGTCTGCTCGGTGAAGGTGGCGGCGCCAGCCTACCTAGACTGGTCCGACAAGCCCATCACTTTCGACCGAGATGACCACCCCGACCACGTGCCGAGCCCGGGGAAGTACCCGCTTGTCGTCGATCCTATCATCGGCGACATCAGGCTCACCAAGGTCCTGATGGATGGGGGCAGCTGCCTCAATATCATCTACGCCGAGACCCTCAGGCTCCTGCGCGTCGATCTGTCCTCCGTCCGAGCAGGCGCTGCGCCCTTCCACGGGATCATTCCCGGGAAGCGCGTCCAGCCCCTCGGACAGCTCGACCTTCCAGTCTGCTTCGGAACACCCTCCAACTTCCGAAGGGAGACTTTGACATTCGCGGTGGTCGGGTTCCGAGGAACCTACCACGCAGTGTTGGGGAGGCCATGCTACGCGAAGTTCATGGCCATCCCCAACTACACATATCTGAAGCTCAAGATGCCGGGCCCCAACGGGGTCATTACTGTCGGCCCCACGTACGAACACGCGTTCGAATGCGATGTGGAGTGCGTGGAGTACGCTGAGGCCCTCGCCGAGTCCGAGGCCCTCATCGCCGACCTGGAAAACCTCTCCCGAGAGGTGCCGGACGCGAAGCGACACGCCGGCGACTTCGAGCCAGCGGAGACGGTTAAGGCCGTCCCTCTCGACCCCAGTGGCGACGCCTCCAAGCAGGTCCGGATCAGCTCCGAGCTCGAACCCAAATAGGAAGCAGTGCTCGTCGACTTCCTACACGCAAACGCCGACATTCTTGCGTGAGATCCCTCGGACATGCCCAGCATGCCGAGGAATGTCACCGAGCACTTGCCGGATATTCGGGCAGGAGCCCGACTCGCCAAATGGCCTCGGCACGGATGACGCCCGGGGGCTGCGCCCTTCCCCCGCTCGCACACGAGCATTAGTCATCAAGGAAGGGTCGGCCTCGCCTTGGCGGAGCCCGACCCTCCCTCGGGGGCTAAAAAGGGGAACCCCTCCGCGTCGAGATCGGATGCACTTTTTCGCGTCAAAAAATTGTTCGATCAAGAAGGGGTTTTTGCGTTCTCCCGAATGTGGAGCGAATGTGGGTACAGATAAGTGGCAGGACCAACGGAGCCGAGGAACACCTACGCCTCCGGGCTAGGGACGCCTCACTCATCGCCTGCCACGAAACGGGACCCAACTCGGGAAATCACTCTACTATTGACAAGTCAGGCCAGGTGCGAGAATTGGAAGAAAAGAGAGCACAACTTCACGCAAAAAAAAGAGAAGTAAAGTGTCCAGGCCTCGGCGGCCGCGGTAAAGCGCACGTCCAACAGAAACTGCCACAACAAAAATCAGGCGCCGCCTTGGGAGGGCGCCGCACCCTCAGTTCCGCCCCCGCCGTCGGTAAGCTCCACCTTCGCTTCCAGCGGCGGCGCAGGAGGAAGGATCTCCGCCTCAAAGGTGGTCGCTAGCACCGCGCTCGGACCCGCGGCGACCGCGTCGAGCCGCTGAACTTCTGCCAGGGCGGCTTCGTCTTCATCAGGAAGAGAATACCCCTCACTGACCCGCTCCAGGTCCACGACGTAATGGGAAGCGAGCACGGCGAAGGCCCGCCTGACGCCGTGGTGTAGCGCCCTGCGGACTTTACCGCGCGCGTAATCACCTAAGGCTTGAAGGCGGCTTTGAGGGGAGCTTCCTGAAGGGACGTCGCCGGGGCCAAGGAGCCGATAAACATCCGAGACGGCCTCGGACATGGCCGCGAAGTCGGCCTCCCTCTGGTCAGCAGCTCCAGCAAGCGCCTCGGCGAGCGCTTTGGCCGACTCGTCAAGGGCAGACTCGAGCTCTGCGAGCAACCAAAAGAAAGACCTCAAGCACAAGCAGAAGAAACGGACAAGAACAAGAGCCGAGAACAGTCGAGGCATACCTCCGGCCCGGACGCACTGCTCCGAGGCCGCGACTTGGGCTGCGGCTAGATCGGCCGCGAGGGCCTCAGCCCGACTTTTGGCTTCGGCGGCCTGGCCCCGAGATTGGTCCCGCTCCTCGGCAACCTGGACGAACTCTGACCGCTGCCGTAGCGCCTCCGCGCGCGCCGCCGCCGCCTCGGCCCTCAGGTCGGCGCAGAGCAACTGGAGGTCCGCTATTTTAGCATCCTGCTGAGAAAGGCGCGCGGTAGCCCCGGCGAGCGAGGTCCTCAGGGATCGCAGCGAGCCCCAGACGTCGGCCTCACGGCGGATGAACGACGACTTGGCGGCGCTCCGGTCCGTCAGATCCTGAAAAGAAAAAACAAGACGTCATGACAAACGCCTAGCTCACAGAAGGGAGAAGGTATGCCTGAAAACCATTACCTGGAGGATTTTGGGGACGTCCCCGCAGAGGGTCTCCAGCGACGATCGGAGCGACCCCACCGTTGCTTCCGCACGCTTGCGGAGCTCGTCCCAGGACTGGTCCTCCTGCTCGTCGTCAAGAACGAAGATAGGGTCCGAGGCCTCGCGGGTCCGGAATCGGAGCAACTGACGCTGGGCCTCGGGGCTCTGTCGCACAGCCACGAGGCTGCCGCCCGCCTGGATGGACTGCGCGTCCACGCCCACCTCTTCCGAGGCCCTGGGCACCGCCGCTGCGGCCATCTCGACGCTGGCAGCGACCAGAGGTTCTCCGACCGGGACGGTGGCAACCGCGGTGGCGGCAGGCGCCGGCACGGCCGGCACGGCGGACGGGCTCGGGACCGTGTCGGCACCGGCCGCCTCCCCGATCACGATGGCCGCCTCGGCAGAAGAACCCGCCTCGGGGACCTGCTCCCCCGAGACCTGCAACGCCCAAGCCCCACGCGGAGAAACGCTCTGCGAAAGGGGTGGCTGAGCGGCAGGGCCTGGGGTGGCGCCAGCCGCCCGCGCCGATGCCGTCTTAAGGGCTTTCTGGGGCGCCAGGTCGGTACGGCCATGGCTCCGCTTGCTGGGAGAAAGAAGAAAGAGAAAGTCACGGCCGGGACGTATGAATGGAGCGCCGGGACGAAGACATTCCAAGATACCTACCCGCTCCGGGCCATGATCCACTGTGCCTGGGGGGAGGTCTCTTGGCTCCCGCTCCCTGGAACCGCCGCCGAGGTCCGCTGCGCCGACGGCCTCGGCACCGCCCTCGCCTTGGGCGCCCCTGACGCAGGGGAGGCGGACTGCCCGGGCGCCGCCATGGCGACCTGAGGACCGCTCCCCCGCGCTGCCGGCACAGGTGGCGGCTCTCGAAGGACGGGTACCTCGGCCCGACTCCCTGAAGTCGCGTCAGCTCCTCCAGCCGAGGGGTCAAGTGCCCTCTCGAGTTGCCCCGCCCCTCGGGTCGGGGATCCGGCATCCCGGCTCCAGGAACCGACGTCATCGGCCCGCTCGGGGGCTGATGTAACACCCGGATTTTAGGGGTCCAAAACCCGGGGTTAACATAAACACCAGGTATGCTGGGACCAAGTCTCACACATATGATGTATAGTGGCACAGGATCGAATGTCACAACTTTATATATAACAGGAGTTCTATACAAAATAAATAATTACATTATAAGGAGACAACGGTCCAGCAACCCAAAGTTGACTGGGAGACGACGACCTAGACCTCTCACGAACTCATCGCAGCATCCTCCATGAGCATCATCCTGCAGTACCTAGTCTTGACCTGTGGTGTATGTGAGACAGCAAGAGTGAGCTCACATACGTTCATCGCTCAACAAGTTGTGGGGAATAATGTGCATGAACTCGCCAAAGGTGGGAGCTCACGTGAAGTGTAAGGCTTACCAAAGAAGATGGTTAGAGCTGAGCATTGCTTTTAAAGTTGGTCAAAATTTTATTAGCAATTACTAAGTATAAGTAAATACCAAACCCAATTAAGTAATAGAACAAAAGTAACAACTTCACCTGCGATGCAATGCATATGACAAATTGAATTTAGTTCCATAAATTAATCATGTGAGGGTCCGAGCTGCTCATGACCGTGAGCACGGCTAGTATACCAGTTTTACACTCTGCAGAGGTTGCGCATCTTTACCCACAAGTCGTGTATCCCATGTCGCCAGGGTTTGCAAAGCCCTAAGACACTTCCGAGGTGAATGGCTAGGGATCCACTACGAGGCCTTTACAAAGTTCCACTAGCTTCCGAAAACCCGCTACAGTTTATAGGAAGATCCAGTACAGGAATCCCTTGCAGGACCGCCATCGCAGCAAAATCCTCCCGAGGGCCTCCCCGCACTGACCTCTCCCCTACTGCCCTTGCCCCTTTCGGGTAAGGTAGTCTTCCACTAGCTTCCCTAATTAATCAGCCGAGGGCGTCCCATTCCACCCTTGTGGTAGCACTGTTTTCCCGGGTGGTTCTCCATGTTCCAATTAACATAATGATCTTAACATGAACCATAAATAACAACTGATAACAAAAGTATAATCATGAATGGTGTAATCTTCATACCCAAAACCACATATAGCACTAGCAAGTACTACCCAGAAAGTTCAGTGGTAAACAAGGTATAAAGATAGACAAACTAGGGTAACCTATTGGGTCCCATCAAAATTAACCTATGCAGATCATTATGATTAATTAGAACATGAGTAGGTGAAAAGAAGTGATCAAGGGCACAACTTGCCTGGGCCTTGAGAATCCAGGTACCAGGATGATTCTTCAGATGACTCGTGTCCTCACTGCTAGTCGTAGCAATTCAAACAAACATAGGATAGGCAAATTTAACATTACACCAAACATATATGCAAAATACATATTAATAACCTACATATTAAAATAAGATCACAGGAAAAAGAATTATTAATTTTGGAGTTGTAGATTTTAAGTTATGAATTTTCAAAGGTTTTATGTGTTTAATACAAGATTAAGTATTAGATAAATTTAAATGAGCCTTTCATGCCAAAACAGAGGCACAAAATGATGAAGAATATTATTACAAAATTTTAGAAACTGGAATGGTTCAATTTGGAGCTAAAATGAATTTTCTATGATTTATCTAAGTTTTAGCAATTATTTTCATATTAAAAATCTATTTTCTATTTTATTTATTCAATTTAAACGAGTTCTGGACTGGGCCTCAATTAAGCAGAAGCACAGGGGGCTCGGGGTAAGTTTTCCGTGACACAGTGAATAGTAACAGGTGGACGGCGGGTTATTTTGCTAAAAGGACAGGGACTCTTTAGCGATTATGCCAGGCCGAAGGGGTATCCTTTGCTACGAGCCACCCAGATTAGATCCAACGGCCCGGATCAGATCACCAACCGGTACTAAACAGAGGCCGCCAGATCTCTATCCTACGGTTCAAATCCGACCACGCCAAGCACCCACCCATGGCCATCGGATGAATAACATACGGTTCGGATTTAATCCCGCGAATGGTTACACTTTACCTAATCGCCACCGTTCATCGATGGATCGACGATCCACAGAACTCCGGCGCGCGCGACCCTCCCCCAACATTACGCGCGCGGTGGTGCCAGAGCGCACGCGACGGCGGCATGGCCGGCGTCGCCCAAACTCCGAATCGTGCGCCCAAACACCGATTCGACGAATGCTTCGCAAGGTAGTAACGACGGCGAACATGGCCAAGGGCATCTTACCGGCAATGACGTCGCAGAGGAGTCGGGCCACGGCACGCGGCGGATCCAGGCGAAGAAAATGCTCCGACGAGCAATTAAGGTCGCTCAGCTCGTCAATACGGCCGGTCAGTGCCACGACCACCCTCGCAGCAACCCGGCGAAGGTCCCTGAGCTTATCCTCGACACTGAACGGCGGCGCGGGCGAGACTCACAGGCGCGAACTCGAGGCGGAGGCGGAGCTCTTGCAATGAGTGGGGGACGTCGGGTCGGCGGAGAGAAGGGCGATGCCTAATTTTTATAGCCTAGAAGAGGACGAGCTCGGCCGAACTTATCTGCGCAATTCATGGAGAGCCGGTGAAGCCGCTGGTTGAACGGAGTTCGCGCGCTTCGGGCGGAGTCCGCGATGTCCGCGAGCCGCGCGTTCCGTTGAGGAAGAAACCGAGCTGACCGGGCGGACCCATATGTAAGTGAGCACGGACGAAGTGGCGCGTGGGTCCCAGTATCCAGCCACACCGGTATCAGCCGTATCAGGCGTGCGCGGAGGCTGACCCACGGGTCCCGCGAGTCAGCGATACAGCTGAGGAAGCGAGCGCGAGGGCTAACCACCCGGTCCCACACGTCGGCGCCGCGCCCCCCCCCCAGTTGGGCCGCGTGAAGGGGAACTGAAGTGGGCCGAATTAGGTTTTTGCAGCCCAGGTAAGGTTGTTTTCTCCTTTTTATTTTCTGTTTTATTTCTTTGTTGTTTTCAATTTCAAATTCTGAATTTTGAATCCTTTTGGGAGTTTTTACCTTTGGGTAAAATTTACAAACTCAAATCTTATTATAGAAGTAGTATATTTTATTATATATATTTTTATTATTTATTTCACTCACATTGTATTGTTTCCTTCTTCTCTTTTCTCTTTTACATATTATTTCTAAAACCCCAAAGTGAAATTTTGGGTTAAATTCAAATCTCCATATTATTGTACTTTCTATTATCATTATTTTATTATTTTATTAACTAAGTAATGTTTTCAAAATGAAGTACACACACCACATTATTATTTGAGTGTGTAGTTAGGTTAAAGGTATATTCAAAAGTTCTCCCATTGTTTTGATAGGAACATTTTCCAATGTCAAATCTTTATTATGATTTATTTTAACCATTGTTATTTTATTATGATCATTTACCTTTAAAGAGGGTGAATTATAAAGTTTAATTATTTATCAATGGTACTTTGCTCAGATTTCTTCTACCAATCCCAAATTCAGAATTTGGGTGTTACAGCTGACTCGACGGCCCCTGGCCACACCCCAAGCTGGGGCTAAGGCCGAGCCGGGCGGCCATGTCGTCCTCCTCCTCCTCCTCACCACCATCGTCGTCATCGTCGGATGTCTCCGGCGACAGCTCCCTTGGGAGTCCTTCCCTCTCCTGCTGGCGACGGCGTTTCTCCAAGGCGTCCCGAGCCCGCCTCCGCTTGCGGGCCCGGGCCTTCACCGCGTCCTTCTACTTCTTCTCCTCCTCCGCGGCGACCCGCCGCACTGCCCGACCCACCGCGTCCTCCGGGACCCGCGGTAGGGAGGGTTTGTGCCACCCCACCTCCTAAAAGGGGGAAAAGAAACCCAATCGTGAGAACCAGGAGCAACCCGATATATGAAGAAGGAAGGGGCGAAAACTCACCAGAGTGACGCACCCCTGATCGGGGCGCATCCGAGGCTGGGAGAAGGCGTGGGGGTCCGACTTCCCCATCGCAGCCGACACCCGCCACTGGAGGACGTCGGGAGGAAGAGAATCAGGGGACATTCGCGACCCTTCCCAGCCGGCCTCCGGGGTCATCTCCCAAAGCGACAGCCGCCGCTCCGCTAAGGGGAGCACTCTCCGCCGGTGGATGGCGGCAACCACTCCCGCGGCGGTGAGTCCTCCCTCCCGCAACGCCTTCAGGGCCTGGAGAAGAGGTTCGAGGTTCTTTTGCCTCTCGTGTGGAGTCCCGTGGCGCCAGGCGTCAGTGGCGGCGGTGACGACCCGCTGAGAATACGGCGGGAGCAACTCTCCGTCATTCCGGAGGTAAAACCACCGGCGCTGCCACCCCTTGTTCGAGGACGCGAGGACGGCAGGGATATACTGCGATGACCGCGACTGCCTCAACAAAAGGGTGCAGCCGCCGGCCCGCACCGCCGCGCGGACCTTCCGCTCCCCCGTCGTCAAGGCAAAAGGCTCGGCGAAGAAAAGATGGGTCCACAAATCCCAATGGGGGGCGATCCCCAAATACCCTTCGCACACCGCTACGAAGATAGCGGCCTGCGAGATGGAGTTGGGGGTAAGGTTGTGCAACTCCACCCCATAATGGAACAGGATGGCCCGCATGAAGTGGCTCGCCGGCACATCAAATCCCCGCTCATGGAAGGAGACGAAGCTCACGACGTACCCCGGCGGTGGGGATGGAGTGGCTCCACCCGTGGGCGGAATCCATTCCGGCCGCTGCTCATCGGTGAGGGGGCGGAGCAAACCCTCGCCGACGAGGTCCTCCAGATCACTCGCCGTCACCGTGGAAAAGGGCCATGGGTCGTGCGGCGAGATGATGGTCACCCGGTCAGCCATCGCCGAGCGGAAAAGGTGGCGGCGCGAAGGACAGGGAGGGCGGTTTTTTTTTCTCTGGCTAGATCTCTTAGGCTGCAAAAAACCTAAGAGGGAGACAGGGAGCGGAGTCGAGAACCGTCACCGGACCCTCTCCGGGGTATATAAAGACCAAAGCGAAGACGGTTCCAACTTTCCGCCCGGACCGGACGCGGGGTTCAAAAAACGCGAAGCAAAACAGCCGATCCTCGAACGACTCGCGCACGCGCAACGGCAGCCTCGCCAGCTACTCACCCCGGCGCATTAACTCCACGGCTGGACAGGCGGCGCTTCTGGCAGGAGCAGCTGGCAACGTTCTGCCTTCGCCAAAACGACCACACCAAAAAAGGTACGCCACGTCGTTCAAATTCGTATCCTTTTTCCCTTTTTCCTCTTTCTCTATCTCTTGCAACAGGGACCGGGAAGGGGGATACCCCCAAAGGGATCCTTCCCCGTGAAGGAACTAGGCTCCGAGCCTCCTTACTGATCAGGGGTTCGAAGGCTGGCCCCCCGAAGGGTTCAACAGCCGCCCCAGATCGCGTGGGCCCGACACCCACTACTGGTCAGGGGTTCGAAGGTCGGCCTCCCGAAAGGTTCCACGACCGCCTCAGGCTACTCGGGCTCCGCGCCCATTACTGATCAGGGGTTCGAAGGCTGGCCCTCTGAAGGGTTCACAGTCGCCTCAGACACCGAGCGAGGGATGACCAGGGGTACGTTCGATACATAACCAAGGCTCGGGCTGCGCTCCCGAGGTACCCTAGGACATTTCCGAGACCAGCGGGAACGATCCTGTAACGGAATCCCATCGGAGGGAGGCAACGAGCCCTCGGACCCCGTCGCCAGGGGACCGGGTCCGGCAGATCACCCGCAGGTACTTTTGGGTGTGCCTCCGGGCCCCTAGCCGACCCCCAACGAACGGGGCACGGACGTCCACTCGGATTACCCGATCGCAGCTCACCGGAGACACCATGTTCGGTGCCCATCGAGGGTAACATGGCGCTCTCCCCCCTCCTCCTTGCGGAAAGGCGACGTAGGGGCGTATATAAAAAAGCCGAGTCTGTCCCTGATCGCCCTCTCGCCCTGTGCGGAGGCTCGGGGGCTGCTCTCGCAAAACCGGCTCCGGCCAAACCGTTGACAGCGTCAACATACCAGCCCGAGAACTTGGGCCCCGACAGTGCACCCGGGCTACGGCCTGTTCGCATGAGGGAACCGCCAGACCAGCCGAAGCATTACGCAAGGCATTAAGACCTCGAAGGAGTGAAACCACTCCTCCGAGGCCTCGGGGGCTACACCCGGCGGGTGCGCTCGCGCGCACCCACCGGAATAAAGTGCAACCGAGAAAGGCTGGCCCCCTTGCAAAAAAGTGCGACGAAAGCCTCCAAGCGAGTGCTAACACTCCCTTCGAGGCTCGGGGGCTACTGTCGGGGACCATAATTAGGGGTACCCTCAAGACGCCTAATTCTCAGCTGGTAACCCCCATCAGCATAAAGCTGCAGAGGCCTGATGGGTTTGATTAAGTCAGGGATCAGTCCATACGAGCGACTCGATCACGCCACGCCCGAGCCTAGCCTCGGGCAAGGGCAGCCGACCCTGAGGTGTTTCCGTCTCGCCCGAGGCCCCCTTTTTTTACGGCAGACGCATCTCCGGCTCGCCCGAGGCCTTGCCTTCGTTAAGAAGCAACCCTGACTAAATCACCGCGCCAACCGACCAAGTCACTGGGACATTTAACGCAAAGAGTGAGACCGACGGGCGACCAGGCCTTGCCGAGGGCATCATAGGAGGCTCCGCCCGACCCAGGGCTCGGACTCGGGCTAAGGCCCCAGAAGACGGCGAACTCCGCTCCGCCCGACCTAGGGCTCGGACTCGGGCTAAGGCCCCAGAAGACGGCGAACTCCGCTCCGCCCGACCCAGGGCTCGGACTCGGGCTAAGGCCCCGGAAGACGGCGAACTCCGCTCCGCCCAACCCAGGGCTCGGACTCGGGCTAAGGCCCCAGAAGACGACGAACTCCACTCCGCCCGACCCAGGGCTCGGACTCCGCCCCGGCCTCTGCCAAACGACCTCCGCCTCGCCCGACCCAGGGGCTCGGGCTCGGCCTCTGCCATGCAGGACGGACTCGACTTCGGCTTCGGAGGAGCCTCCACGTCACCCGACCTAGGACACAAGTCCGCCACGACAACAGGAAGCGCCATCATCACCCTGCCCCGAGCCGACTCGGGCCGCAGAGAACAAGACCGGCGTCCCATCTGGCCAGCTCCGCCAGATAGGCAATGATGGCGCCCCGCTAGGCCCATGACGACGGCGGCTCCCAGCTCCCTTACGAAAGCAGGGGGACGTCAGCAAGGGCCCAACCACTTCGACAGCTGTCCCTCCACCAGGCTCCGTTGCTTCTCCGACAGCCACGACGCCACACCATCTGGGTGCCAAGATCTCTTCGGCTGCCACCTTGGCATGTACTTAGGGCACTAGCTCTCCCCCGCTAGACACGTAGCGCCTTGCTACACCCCCATTTGTACACCTGGATCCTCTCCTTACGCCTATAAAAGGAAGGACCAGGGCCTTCTTAGAAGAGGTTGGCCTCGCGGGAACGAGGGCAGGGGCAGGCGCTCTCTTGGGGCCGCTCGCTCCCCTCACCCGCGCGGACGCTTGTAACCCCCTACTGCAAGCGCACCCGACCTGGGCGCGGGGCGAACATGAAGGCCGCGGGATCCTCGACAGCTGTCCCTCATCACGACCCGGCTCCGGCCACCTCGCTCTCTCCCCCCTTCGCGCTCCGCCCACGTGCTCGACCCATCTGGGCTGGGGCACGCGGCACACTCACTCGTCGGCTCGGGGACCCCCCGGTCTCGAAACGCCGACAGTGCTGGGCGCACGAGAGACAGTATACAATTTTCTACAGGTTCGGGCCGCTTAGAGAGGCGTAATACCCTACTTCCTGGTGTGGATCTTTATGTGGTGGGTTACAGGGGGGATTCTCTAGTATGAAGGATGCTAGAGTATTGAATAGGTTGCTAATGAATGACTTGTCCTTTGATGGGGTGCCCCCTAGGCCTTATATACTCGACCGTGGGGCGTTACATGTGGGTACGATAACTATGTGCTCCTAAGTAATAGAGAACCGACTGAACTTATCTTCCTATTATCTTGCCGACTTATCCTCGTTTGGTTTCGACGTCTGAGGGTGCTGCGCGAGAGAATCGGATTAATGCCACGGATAACGTTTAAATCCATTGAGCCGTCTGGGCTCGAGTTGATCCATTCTGTCAGTGATTCCTCCCCTGGCCACGAAGGGGTGGCCTTGCGAAATAACAGGCCCAGAGTCTTTCATGAGGCCTTCCAGCCTTCTAGTGGACCCGGGGGATATCTGTCCCCCACAGTATTGATGTGGTATGTGAAACTATAAGTATAGTTACTAAATTCTATTGTTAAATTAGTTTAAAATTAATTAGAAATCAATTATTGTACGCGAGCTAAATGGCCCAGCTCGAACCCGTAAACTGAAAGGGAAATGTGCCCTTGGGCCATTTCTATAAATGTTTTGGTGATTAGATGCCCAACACATTGTTTTAGTTAATATATGCTAAGTGGTTGAGAAGTGCAAATCAAAAATCAAGGTATGTCTCTAGACTTAGTAAATTGTTTTTGGATACTAACATATCTCTCTAAGTGCTAGGAACATTGCCAAGAAAAGTGGAAACGGATTGGAGGAGTTTGGCTAAGTCTAGCCAAGACTTGAATCAGTCTCTGGTGCACAGGCTAGTTCAGCAGCAAACTAGTTGCTCTCAGGAATCGGCATGGGTGACGTAGCTAAAATTCATCGAACTGTCCGGTGGTGCACCGGACTATCTGGTGAGCCATCAGTGTCCACGCTCCTGGCCCAGGCAACGAACTCCTCGCTCTCGGGAATTCGCCAAGGACATCGCGACTAAAATTCTATGAATCATCTAGGCCCCTTAGTGATGTTTTAGTAATTAATGACAACTATTTGTGGACTAACGGTTCTTGGAGAAATAAGAATGCAGGGTTGGACCACATAGAATAGGAAATCTTGGAGATTTATAAGCATTGGTTGTGGATCAAGTGAAGGCAAAGGTATAACATAGGTTTTGTTTTTTGCCGGTCTTCAGGAGTTTAGAGAAGTACTTGACCGGATTAGTAGGCTAGATAGCCGTACTATTAAGAGGGGTCAATGACTTTGATCTGTGTAAAGCTTAGTGCCTCATAGAGCATCTAGTGGTTGCATTTGCATGAGGACTAACAACGCTTAAAATTTCATGAGTTAAAAATCCTTTCATAAGCGTGTTTGAAAAGTGCCAAGTCTTGGGATGCGCGGACCATTCGAGCCTTGAGGGCGAACCGTCCGCGATCCTCCAGTGGGGTCCGAAGTCTGTTCACTTTGGACAAGTCCTGTTCATTTGTACTGCGGACCGTCCGGGCCTTGGGGTCGGACCGTCCGCAGTCCTGACCAGAGGAGGCTGCTCTCGGCACAGTCCCTGAATTATAGTGCGGACTATCCGGCCTTGATGGGCGGACCGTCCGCAGGTGCCAAATTTGGTTTGGGTAGGGACTGTGTGGTTTTTGGGATTTGTACTACGGACTGTCCGGAGGATAAGCCCGGACAGTACTGCTCCCAGGTCTCGGACCATCCAACCTTATTGGCGGACGGTCCACTTGTGTTAAATTCCTCTTGGTCAGAGCTCGAGTGTTCCAAGTTGCCAGGTCACGGACGGTCCGGCCAAGGTGGGCGGACTGTCCGGACCTCACTTTTCTGATAACTCTGACAGTTTTCAAACGGGAATTCTAGCCGTTATATGTACGGTGGACCATCCGGCCCTAGGGCGCGGACCGTTCGCGTGTGCGTAGATCATGTGCTTTTTTTTCATAACGGTTAGATTTGAGGGGGGTGCTATAAATAGAAGGGGAGCTCGTGTGTGAGACCTCTCTTGACCATTCCTTGCACACATTGAGCTCATTTGTGATCCTCCAACTCATTCTCTCACACTCTTTGCTTGAGATTGCACTCTAGCGAGAGTTTGAGTGTTCCTAGTGCATTTGCATCCTTTGGTGATCCTTGAGGCACTAGGTGGTACATCGAGCAAGCGTCATCGACTTATTACTCTTGGAGGTTGCCGCCTCCTAGACGGCTCAGGTGATTGTCTCCGTCGAGCTCTCCAAGAAGATTGTGGAGAAGCCACGGTGTCGATTGTGAGAGGTTTGCATCTACCTCGCCGGAGCGGCAAAGGTGACATTAGTGGAATCGAGGTATTGAATGATTTCTTGTCCACTTGGCTCAAAGATCAAGTCATGCCTTGATAGAGGAGCAAGTGAGAGCTTGAAGTCCACCTCAACGTGGATTAGGGGTGATCGGTAAATCACCGATACCACGGGATAAAATTTGGGTTCTTTACTTTCTTGCATTACCTATTGTCGTGCTAGTGATTAGTATCTCGCATATTGTTCATCAAGTATTCAATCACCTTAGTTGATTCTCATAGATTGTTTACTTGTTATCACTAGAGAATTTATATCTTTTGTTATATTGATTAAATTTCCCTAGTGTTTTTTATTTTAGTTAAAACCGTCTATTCACCCCCCTCTAGCCGGTGTCCTAGATACAACAAGTGGTATCAGAGCCAAGGACTCCATTGTTTGTGGATATAATCATCCCGGAGTGGGACAAAATGGCTAGTAGCAACAATGTGCACATTGGGAAGCCACCGCATTTTGATGGGAATAACTACGACTATTGGAAAATAACAATGTCAATGCATCTTAGAGCAATGGGTGGAAAAATTTGGCCAATTGTCAAGGATGGGTTTGTTGTGTTGAAACAAGATGAACCATCCGCTAGTGATAATGAAAACATTCTTACAAATGATCAAGCCATGAATGTATTTTATGATGCTCTTGATATAAATGAGTTCAACCGTATCAAGAATCTCACAACCGCTCATGAGATTTGGATTAAGCTAATGGAAATTCATGAAGGAACTACAATTGTGAAGAGTGCCAAGCTATATGTGTGCAAAGGAAAGTTTGAGCAATTCATTATGAAAGAAGATGAGAGTGTATCCGATATGTTCAACCGGTTAAATGAGATAGTGAATGAACTCAAGGGACTTGGTTTTAATGTACCGGATGTGGATTTCACTCATAAGTTCCTTAGATCTCTTCCGGAGAAATATGAGACCATTGTGACAATGTTAGTAAGAAGTGATCTATCTACAACTTCTCCAACCGAAGTATTAGGGGAAATTCTTACTCAAGATATATTCAAGAAGTCTCAAGCCGATGCTATAAGTTTGGCAAAGAAAGTGAAGAATGAATCAATTGCTCTCAAAGCTAAAGCTTCTAAGGCAATTGAAAAAGAAGATAGTGATGATGAAGAAAATGAAAGTGAGAGTGATGGAGATATGGCTCTATTTGTAAGAAAATTCAACAAATTCATGAAGATGAAGGGAGGTCAACCTAGAAGAGGCCAAACATCAAGAAGAAATGCTTTCAATGATAGAAATTGTTTTGAGTGTGGGGAACCCGGTCACATTGCCATGAATTGCCCTAACAAGAAGAAGAAGGGCAAAGATGGAGATGATAAGAAGAAGAAGTTCTACAACAAGAAGAAAGATGGCAAGGCCTACCTAATTGAATGGGATTCGGATGATAGCTCGGATAATGATGATGACACCTCATCCAAGCTTAATGCCGGAATTGCAATCAAGGAAGCTCCCTCACTTTTCTCATCCCCTCATTGTCTCATGGCAAAGGGAGATGCTAAGGTAAAAATCATCACTGATTTAAATGATATAAATGACGATGATGATGTTGATGATGTTGATGATGATGGCTATTCATATGATGATCTTGTTAGAATGTTAGGTGAGGCCGATGACTACATGCACAAAGAAAAAGAAAAATTTAAGACCTTGAAGGAATTGTATAAAAACCTTCAAGTGTCTTTTGAGGAGCTCAAGACCTCTCACAACGATCTAAAAGAGAATTGTGAGAAGCTTGCGGATGCTCAAAAATCATGTATTGTGCATGAAGTTATGGTGGTCACCGAGGATGTTGGAGTCACTTGTGACTTACTTGATAGTCCTACAAGTGAACCACTACCTACTAACTCTATTTGTGATAAATGCAAAATTTCTCTCATGAATGATAATATTGCTCTTGATGAATCAAAAATCATTATTGAGAATGAGGTGGTAGTAGATAGAGTAAATGCTCTAACTCATGATCTAGAGAAGGCATATGGTGGAAAGGCTAAATTGGATTTCATATTGGGAAGTCAACGGTGCTCACTTAACCGTGAGGGTCTTGGATATGTTCCCAAGAAAGGAAAGAATGCTTTTATAAAGCAAAAGACATTGTTTATGAAAGAATGTGACAAAGTGTGTCACAAGTGTCACAAGAAGGGACATATTAAGAAAAATTGTCCTAAGCTTAAGAATGTATCCTCCACTTGTTTTGAGCATTGTTATGTTCTTTCTCATAATGCAAAAGGTGTTCATGCTAGATTTGTTGGTACTTCAATTGTTGGCAACAAAAAGAAAGCTATTTGGGTGCCAAAGACCTTGGTCACTAACATCTAAGGACCCAAGCAAGTTTGGGTACCTAAAAGAGATTGATTTCCTTTTGTAGGTGAACTACAAGGCGGGAGGGAATCATTGGATGTTGGATAGTGGATGCACTCAACACATGACCGGAGATATGAAAATGTTCACCCAAATGACTGAGGAAGATTGCTCAAATTATGATAGTATCACATTTGGGGATAATCGCAAAGGAAAGGTTAAAGGATTGGGTAAAATTGCTATTTCGAATGATCATTCCATATCAAATGTGCTCTTGGTTGAGTCTTTGAATTTTAATTTACTATCCGTAGCTCAATTATGTGATTTAGGATTTAGTTGCAATTTCACCGTTGATGATGTTATTATCTCTAGTGTTGATGGTAGTAATATTAAGTTTAAAGGTTTTAGACATGAAAATCTTTATCTTGTTGATTTCTCATCTAGTGAGGCAAAGCTCACAACTTGCTTATTCTCAAAGGCTTCACTAGGGTTGTTATGGCATAGAAGACTTGGTCATGTTGGAATGAAGCAACTCAATCGTTTAACCAAGCATGACTTAGTGTGTGGCTTGAAAGATGTGAAATTTGAGAAGAACAAATTGTGTAGCTCTTGTCAAGCCGGGAAGCAAGTGGAAAATACTCATCCAAATAAAAGTCAAATGTCTACTCATCGACCTTTGGAATTACTTCACATGGATTTATTTAGGCCCACATCGTTTGTGAGTATTGGTGGTAATTCCTATTGTCTTGTGATTGTGGATGATTATTCTAGATTCACTTGGGTTTATTTTCTTCGGGATAAATCTAATGTGTTTGAAACATTCAAGTCATTTGCTATATTGGCTGAAAACCAATTTGATTTTGATATCAAGAAAGTTAGAAGTGATAATGGGTCGGAATTCAAAAATGCAAGAATTGATGAATATTGTGATGACAAGGGTATTAAACATGAATTCTCTTCCAAATATACCCTGGAACAAAATGGTATTGTTGAAAGAAAGAATAGAACTCTCATTGACATGGCTAGATCTATGTTAGCGGAATATAATGTGTCGGATTCTTATTGGGCCAAAGCAATAAACACCGCTTGTCATTCATCAAATAGGCTATATTGTCACAAGCTGTTGAAGAAAACTCCCTATGAATTACTTATTGGTAGAAAGACAAATATCTCATATTTTAGGGTGTTTGGTTGCAAATGCTATATTTTGAGAAAGGGAAGCCGGCTCTCTAAATTTGAGAAGAAATGTGATGAGGGTTTTCTTCTTGGATATTCATCAAATAGTGAGGCTTATAGAGTTTTCAACAAAACTCATGGTATTATTGAAGAAGCATATGATGTTGAGTTTGATGAAACTAATGGGTCTCAAGATGAAAGTGATAATCTTGATGATGTTGGTGGAACTCAATTGAAAAATGCTATGAAAACAATGGCTATTGGTGAAATAAAGCCAAAGGAAGATGATGATGAGAATAGTGTGGTTGTCATTCCTTCCTCTTCAACTCTAAATAAAGAAGATCACCAAAGCCAACAAAATGATGAAATTATGGATACTCAAGATCAAGATATTTCAAGTCATTCGGTTCCTCCAAATGCTTCAACAAGCAATTATCAAACGGTATCAAGAATTCATCATTCTATTGTGAAGGATCACCCGGTTGATCAAATTGTGGGTGATATAAGTAAGGGTGTTCAAACTCGCTCTCGCATAGCTTCATTTTGTGAACATTTCTCTTTTGTATCTTGTATGGAACCTAATCGTGTAGATGAAGCTCTACTTGATGTTGATTGGGTGAATGCAATGCATGAAGAATTAAATAACTTCACTGGAAATGAAGTTTGGGAGCTTGTTGAGAGACCAAAGAACCACAATGTTATTGGTACAAAATGGGTGTTTCGCAACAAGCACAATGAAGATGGGGTAGTAGTAAGAAACAAGACAAGATTAGTTGCACAAGGATATACTCAAATAGAGGGATTGGTTTGGGGAGACATTTGCTCTCGTGGCAAGATTGGAAGCAATCCGGATTCTTCTTGCATATGCTTGCGCTCATAATATCAAGATTTACCAAATGGATGTAAAGAGTGCCTTTCTAAATGGTAAGATTAGTGAACTAGTGTATGTTGAACAACCTCCTGGTTTTGAGGACCCCAAAAGACCTAACCATGTGTTCAAGCTTTCTGAAGCTCTCTATGGGCTTAAGCAAGCTCCACACGCTTGGTATGAAAGGCTTAGGGATTTCTTGCTTTCTAAAGACTTTAAAATCGGGAAGGTTGACACTACCCTATTCACTAAAAGAATTGGCAAAGACTTATTTGTTTGTCAAATTTATGTTGATGATATTATCTTTGGATCTACTAATGAATTGTTTTGTGAGGAATTTGGAAAAATGATGTCAAAAGAATTTGAAATGTCTATGATAGGAGAATTGAGCTTCTTTCTTGGTCTTAAAATCAAACAATTGAAAGATGGAATTTTTATAAGCCAATCAAAATATTTGAAGGACGTGCTCAAGAAGTTTGGCTTAGAGAATGCAAAGCCTATCAAGACTCCTATGGCAATAAATGGACATCTAGACTTAGATGAGAGAGGTACTATGGTCGAACAAAAACTTTATCGCTCAATAATTGGTAGTTTACTATATATTACCGCATCTAGGCCCGATGTTATGTTTAGTGTTTGCATGTGTGCTCGATTTCAAGCTTCACCTAGAGAGATTCACTTGAAGGCCGCAAAAAGAATTCTAAGATATTTGAAGTGTACTCCCAATATTGGTCTATGGTATCCCAAAGGTGCTCAATTTGAAATAATTGGATATTCAGATTCGGACTATGCGGGGTGTAAAGTTGATAGAAAGAGCACCTTCGGTTGTTGTCAATTTCTTGAAAGATCTCTTGTTTCATGGTCCTCTAAAAAGCAAAATTCCGTTGCTCTCTCTACCGCCGAGGCGGAATATATATCGGCCGGTAATTGTTGTGCTCAATTATTATGGATGAAACAAACTCTATTGGATTATGGGATCATTTTTAAGAATGTGCCTCTCATGTGTGATAATGAGAGTGCGGTAAAATTGGCTACAAATCTAGTCCAACACTCAAGAACTAAGCATATTGATATACAACATCACTTCTTGAGGGATCATGTTGGAAAGGGAGACATCTCTATTCAATTGGCACGGATGATCAATTGGCCAATATTTTTACAAAGCCATTGGATGAAACTAGATTTTGCTCATTGAGAAGTGAAATGAATGTGATTGATCTCTCAAATGTGGCTTGAGGTTGAACGCACATGTGTAGTATTGCATTTCGCTTCTAAATATGCTCTATATGCTATTTATTGAGTATTTTTGGTGAATTTTTCATTCTATTTTGATCTAAGTAGTTTGATATGAAAATTTGCATTCCTCAAATACATAATGAGTATATGCATGCATACTAACCCTTGGATTGGTCGAAATGTCTATATATGAGCATCAAATCATATTTAAAATTCAAAATCAGAAAATGGTCAAAGTTTGAAGAATTGAGTATCAGGTCGCGGACCGTCCGCCTATGGACCGCGGACCGTCCGCCGTATCACGATCTAGACAGTCGGTGATAGTTATGCAGACAGTCTGAGTTACCAGGGCGCGGACCGTCCGCCGCCCCTGCGTGGACCGTCCGCCGCCCCTGCGCAGACCGTCCGCGACAGGCAGTTAAGACGGGCAGAGGCAATCAACTTGTCATTTCTATTCGTTGCCTCTCCTCTCACGCTCTCCACTCGCCAAAAGGTCACTTTCGTCGATTGTACGTGGATGGTGAAGTGAAGTTGCGCACGAACTGTCCGGAAGCTTGTGGGAAGCTCAACAATCATGTCTTCATCTCGGTATTTCATAATCTCATGGATTTCATCAAATTTCTTCAAATTTGTGGATTCATCGGATTTTCTCTCTGATCTAGAATTGAGAAATAGATTCACAAATCTGATTGGTGGGATTATCAGTGCTACTCATTGTGAATGTTGTGCAAAAAATTGAACGAGTTTGGATGGATATTTTCTGCCGAATCGTCGATTGCATGATTGAGGCGACTAGGGTTCTAGAGAGTCGCCTGAGAACACCTAGAGGGGGGGGTGAATAGGTGATCCTGTGAAACTTAGACTTATAGCCACAAAAACTTGTTAAGTGTTAGCACAATAATTGCCAAGTGGCTAGAGAGGAGTCTCAACAAAACACAATACCACAAGAGATCAAACACAGAGATGACACAGTGGTTCATCCCGTGGTTCGGCCAAGACCAACGCTTGCCTACTCCACGTTGTGGCGTCCCAACGGACGAGGGTTGCAATCAACCCCTCTCAAGCGGTCCAAAGACCAACTTGAATACCACGGTGTTTTGCTTTCTTTTCTTTATCCCGTTTGCAAGGAATCTCCACAAATTGGAGTCTCTTGCCCTTACAAGTATATGATCACAAAGAAGCACAGAGTAAGGGAGGGAAGCAACACACACAAATCCACAGCGAAACGCGCACACACACGGCCAAGAATCGAGCTCAAAAGACTATCTCAAAGTTCTCACTAGAACGGAGCTCGAATCACTGAGAATGACAAACGAATGCGCAAAGACTGAGTGTGGATGATCAAGAATGCTCTAAGGTTGCTTGGATGTCTCCTCCATGCGCCTAGGGGTCCCTTTTATAGCCCCAAGGCAGCTAGGAGCCGTTGAGAGCAAATCTGGAAGGCCATCCTTGCCTTCTGTCGTCGGGGGCACCGGACAGTCCGGTGCACACCGGACACTGTCCGGTGCCCGATTTCTTTCCTTAAACAGCGCTGCCGACCGTTGCAGACCGTTGCAGATCTGGGAGCCATTGGCGCACCGGACATGTCCGGTGCACACCAGACAGTCTGGTGCCGTCTTCTAGCCGTTGGCTCGGCCACGTGTCCCGCGCAGATTGCGCGGCCGACCGTTGGCTCACCGGACAGTCCGGTGCACACCGGACAGTCCGGTGAATTTTAGCCGTACGCCGTCGGTGAATTCCCGAGAGCGGCCTCTTCACGCCGAGTCAGCTTGGCGCACCGGACAGTCCGGTGTGCCAGACCGAGCTGAGTCTTGGCTGTACACAGCCAAGTCTTTTTCACCTCTTTTCTTTTCTTCTTCTTTCTGTTTCTAACACTTTAGACAAGTATATTAGTACACAAAACCAATGTACTAAGGCTTAGAAACATACCTTTACTTCATGATTTGCACTTTGTTCATCCATGGACATAAATTCACATTTAAGCACTTGTGTTGGCACTCAATCACCAAAATACTTAGAAATGGCCCAAGGGCACATTTCCCTTTCAATCTCCCCCTTTTTGGTGATTTATGCCAACACAACATAAAGCAACTAGAACAAGTGCAAACTCACTTCAAATAAAATAAAATTTATTTTGATTCACTTTTGGCATATATGGATCATCCTTTGCCACCACTTGGTTTGTTTTTGCAAATCAAACTCAAATCTCTATCTCTAAGTCAAACACACATGTTGAAGCATAAAGAGAGTCATTCCAAAAGAGATTGATCAAAGATTTCAAAAACTCCCCCTTTTTCCCATAATTACTACTTCTCCCCACAAGAAGCCAACTTTTGACAAAAGAGACAAAAAGAGTTTTGACAAACCAAAAGCTCTACTCTACTATTTTCAAATTTCTCAAGTGGTAGCTGATCCATTTATTGCTTTGGCCTTTATTTTCTCCCCCTTTGGCATCAAGCACCAAAACGGGATCAATCTTGGCCCTTTAACCCCATTGCCTCACCAAAATCTTCAATTTAGAGCAAATGGCAATAAGAGTTCATGAGATGGACTTGGAATAAGTTACCCTCTCATCGGAGTGCAGTGGAAGTCTTTCAAGGTCCAAGTCCACCTTTTCCCTTTCAATTCTCCTTCGAGACTAAATCAAGCAAACTCAAGCATATGGTTAGTCTCAAAGGGTCAAGTTGTAACACAGCTCCCCCTAAACATGTGCATCACTTTGCAACGGACTTGTGAGGTCCAGGGAGTGTTTGTACAACTTGAGCACCACAATAAGCAACAAAATGCAGAATGGACGTGATCAAAGGCATAAACACATGTATGCTACATTTCAATCCAAGTTCCGCGAATCTATGATATTGAGCTCACTACGCAGCCTGCAAAAGGTCTTCTCATCTAAAGGCTTGGTAAAGATATCGGCTAGCTGGTTCTCGGTGCTAACATGAAACACTTCGATATCTCCCTTTTGCTGGTGGTCTCTCAAAAAGTGATGCCGGATGTCAATGTGCTTTGTGCGGCTGTGCTCAATAGGATTTTCCGCTATTCGGATGGCACTCTCATTGTCACATAGGAGTGGGACTTTGCTCAGATTGTAGCCAAAGTCCCGGAGGGTTTGCCTCATCCAAAGTAGTTGCGCACAACACTGTCCCGCAGCAACATACTCGGCCTCAGCGGTGGATAGGGCAACGGAGGTTTGTTTCTTAGAGTTCCATGACACCAGGGACCTTCCTAAGAATTGGCATGTCCCCGATGTACTCTTCCTATCGACCTTACATCCAGCATAGTCAGAATCTGAGTACCCAATCAAGTCAAAGTTAGACCCCTTTGGATACCAGATCCCGAAGCAAGACGTAGCGACTAAATATCGAAGAATTCGCTTTACAGCCACTAAGTGACATTCCTTCGGATCAGATTGAAATCTAGCACACATGCATACGCTAAGCATAATATCCGGTCTACTAGCACATAAATAAAGCAAGGAACCTATCATGGACCGGTATGCTTTTTGATCAACAGACTTACCTCCTTTGTTGAGGTCGGTGTGTCCGTCGGTTCCCATCGGCGTCTTTGCGGGCTTAGCGTCCTTCATCCCAAACCTCTTAAGCAAATCTTGTGTGTACTTCGTTTGGGAGATGAAGGTGCCGTCCTTGAGTTGCTTCACTTGGAACCCCAGGAAGTAGGTCAACTCGCCCATCATCGACATCTCGAATTTCTGCGTCATTACCCTGCTAAACTCTTCACAAGACTTTTGGTTAGTAGAACCAAATATTATGTCATCGACATAAATTTGGCACACAAACAAATCACCATCACATGTCTTTGTAAAAAGAGTTGGATCGGCTTTCCCAACCTTGAAAGCATTAGCAATTAAAAAATCTCTAAGGCATTCATACCATGCTCTTGGGGCTTGCTTAAGTCCATAGAGCGCCTTAGAGAGCTTACACACGTGGTCGGGGTACCGTTCATCCTCGAAGCCAGGGGGTTGCTCCACGTACACTTCCTCCTTGATTGGCCCGTTGAGGAACGCGCTCTTCACATCCATTTGGAACAACCTGAAAGAATGGTGAGCGGCATATGCTAGCAAGATACGAATTGATTCTAGCCTAGCCACAGGAGCAAAGGTCTCCTCAAAGTCCAAACCTGCGACTTGGGCATAACCTTTTGCCACAAGTCGAGCCTTGTTCCTCGTCACCACCCCGTGCTCGTCCTGTTTGTTGCGGAACACCCACTTGGTTCCCACAACATTTTGCTTGGGACGAGGCACCAGTGTCCAAACTTCATTGCGCTTGAAGTTGTTGAGTTCCTCCTGCATGGCCAATACCCAATCCGGATCTAGCAAGGCCTCCTCTACCCTGAAAGGCTCAATAGAAGAGACAAAGGAGTAATGCTCACAAAAATTAACTAATCGAGATCGAGTAGTTACTCCCTTGCTAATGTCACCCAAAATTTGGTCGACGGGATGATCCCTTTGAATCACCGCTCGAACTTGGGTTGGAGGTGCCGGTTGCGCTTCTTCCTCCATCACGTGATCATCTTGTGCTCCCCCTTGATCACACGCCTCCTTTTGATGAACCTGTTCATCGTCTTGAGTTGGGGGATGCACCGTTGTTGAGGAAGAAGGTTGATCTCGTTCATCTTGTTCCTGTGGCCGCACTTCTCCAATCGCCATGGTTCGTATAGCGGCCGTCGGAACATCTTCTTCATCTACATCATCACAATCAACAACTTGCTCTCTTGGAGAGCCATTAGTCTCATCAAATACAACGTCGCTAGAGACTTCAACCAAACCCGATGATTTGTTGAAGACCCTATACGCCTTTGTATTTGAATCATAACCTAATAAAAACCCTTCTACAGCTTTGGGAGCAAACTTAGAACTTCTACCCTTCTTCACTAGAATGTAGCATTTGCTCCCAAATACACGAAAGTACGATACATTGGGTTTGTTACCGGTTAGTAGCTCATACGAAGTCTTCTTGAGGAGTCGATGAAGGTAGACCCTGTTGATGGCGTGGCAAGCCGTGTTCACAGCTTCCGACCAAAAGCACTCGGGGGTCTTGAACTCTCCAAGCATCGTCCTTGCCATATCGATTAGCGTCCTGTTCTTCCTCTCTACCACACCATTTTGCTGTGGTGTGTAGGGAGTGGAGAACTCGTGCTTGATCCCCTCCTCCTCAAGAAACTCCTCCATTTGAAGGTTCTTGAATTCGGACATGTTGTCGCTCCTTATCTTTTTCACCTTGAGCTCAAATTCATTTTGAGCTCTCCTTAGGAAGCGCTTGAGGGTCCCTTGGGTTTCAGACTTATCCTGCAAAAAGAACACCCAAGTGAAGCGGGAAAAGTCATCAACAATAACTAGACCATACTTACTTCCTCCTATGCTTAGATAGGCGACGGGTCCGAAGAGGTCCATATGCAGCAGCTCCAGAGGTCTTGACGTGGTCATCACATTCTTGCTGTGATGTGCTCCTCCCACTTGTTTACCTGCTTGACAAGCTGCACAAGGTCTATCTTTTTCGAAATAAACATTGGTTAGACCTATCACGTGTTCTCCCTTTAGAAGCTTGTGGAGGTTCTTCATCCCCACATGTGCTAAGCGGCGATGCTACAGCCAGCCCATGCAAGTCTTAGCCATTAAGCATGCATCTAGACCGGCCTCTTCTTTTGCAAAATCAACTAAGTAAAGCTTGCCGTCTAGTACACCCTTAAAGGCTAGTGAACCATCACATCTTCTAAAGACAGACACATCTACATTTGTAAAAAGACAATTATATCCCATATTGCACAGTTGACTAACAGATAGCAAATTGTAACCAAGGGACTCAACTAAAAACACATTTGAGATTGAGTGCTCATTAGAAATTGCAATTTTACCTAACCCTTTTACCTTGCCTTGATTCCCATCACCGAATATAATTGAATCTTGGGAATCCTTATTTTTGACGTAGGAGGTGAACATCTTCTTCTCCCCCGTCATATGGTTTGTGCATCCGCTGTCGATAATCCAGCTTGAACCCCCGGATGCATAAACCTGCAAGGCAAATTTAGGCTTGGGTCTTAGGTACCCAACTCATGTTGGGTCCTACAAGGTTAGTGCAAATATCCTTAGGGACCCAAATGCAAGTTTTGTCTCCCTTGCATTTTGCCCCTAACTTCCTAGCAACTATTTTCCTATCCTTTCTACAAATAACAAAGGAAGCATTTAAAGCACAATAAATTGTAGAAGGTTCATTCACTACTTTCCTAGGAGCATGAATAATATTCTTTCTAGGCACATGATGAATAGCATTTCTCCTAGACATATTTCTACCATGCATATAGGAAGAACTAGAAGCAAACATGGCATGAGAGTCAAAATCATCATAAGCATTATAACTCCTATAAGCATTTCTAGTTTGTCTCCTATCATGGTACAAGAAGGCATGGTTCTTTTTAGCACTACTAGCCATAGGGGCCTTCCCTTTCTCCTTGACGAAGATGGGAGCCTTATGGCTTGTTAAGTTCTTGGCTTCCCCCTTGAAGCCAAGCCCATCCTTAATTGAGGGATGTCTTCCAATTGTATAGGCATCCCTTGCAAATTTTAACTTATCAAATTCACTTTTGCTAGTCTCAAGTTGGGCATTAAGACTAGCCAATTCATCATTTAGTTTGGAAATTGAAACTAGGTGTTCACTACAGGCATCAACATCGAAATCTTTACACCTCATACAAGTATCAACAATTTCTACACAGGAATTAGATTTACTAGCTACTTCTAGTTTATCACTTAAATCATTATTAACACTTCTTAAGGTAGCAATGGTTTCATGACAAGAAGATAGTTCACTAGAGAGCATTTCAATCCTTTTAATTTCAAGAGCAAGTGAATTTTGTGCACTAACAAATTTATCATGCTCTTCATATAAAAGATCTTCTTGTTTTTCTAAGATTCTATCCTTTTCATTCAAGGCATCAATCAATTCATTAATCTTAGCTATCTTAGTTCTATCCAATCCCTTGAATAAACTAGAATAATCTATTTCATCCTCACTAGACTCATCATCACTAGAAGAATCATAAGTATTAGCATTACTAGTGATTACCTTCTTCTCCCTTGCCATGAGGCAAGTGTGATGCTCGTTTGGGAAGAGAGCCGATTTGTTGAAGGCAGTGGCGGCGAGTCCTTCGTCGTCGGATTCGGATGAAGAGCAATCCGAATCCCACTCTGTTGGGGCCATGCTTCGTTGCGCCGAAGGTCTTACACGAAGAAGCAGCTTCGGCTGAAATCGCCCCCAGGAGATGGCCGAAGGTTCCTTTTTATGGAGCTTCGGCGTTACAAACCGACATAAAGATAGAATGACCTTTTTATCCACAGAGGTCTAAGTTAATGTTGTAAACTTTTGTAAGGGGCATAATTGTAATTCGTCACAGGCTGCGTCCTGTGTCTATAAATAGATGAACAGTACCCCTGTACTGTTCATGCGAACCTGTCATTTGCCTTCGCATCACAATTGTATTCGTGCCTTCTTCAGGACCGAAGGTACATTTGTAATTTAAAATCATTTATATTCGCTCATGATAATAAGAATGAAGATAATTCCATGATAACGTTTATATGTTTATTTCATATCTCATGGTTTATATGAATACTTCGTCTTTCGTTGTTATGCTTACGAAGGTATGTCCTTCGTAACCTTCGTCCGAGATGCTTTATATCCCGAAGGGATATAATGTTATGGAGGACGAAGGACTTTAATATTTGACATTTTCTGTGTTGCCTTGTTCTTAATTCGAAGCATTTGAGAACAAGTCCCCAACATTGGCGCCCACCTCCGGTGAACTCACTTCCACTATTCTGAGCTGATGGCTTCGTTCAACAATCAAGCTGGAGCTGTTTCGGCTTCGAAGCTGGTGCTCCCGATAACAGGCGGTTCTTGCTCAGAGCCGGCTAACAAGAAGCAAAAGAAGGAGGCTCAGAGAAGGGTGCAGCATGTTGGAGTGCAGGGACCCTTCATCAAGTCCAAGTGGTCCCATATTCCAATTACTTTCTCTCAGGAAGACCTTCAGCTTAAGGACTATCCTCACAATGATGCCATGGTTATCTCTTGTGTGATCAAAGGGTTTCTGGTTCACAATGTCCTAGTTGACACAGGCAGTGCAGCTGACATTATATTTGCTAAAGCCTTCAGACAAATGCAAGAGCCCGAAGACAAGATTCATGATGCCACGCACCCTCTTTGTGGCTTCGGAGGGCGGCAGATTGTAGCACTTGGGAAGATTACCATGCCGGTAACCTTCGGATTTGTTAACAACACAAGGACTGAGCAAATTGTGTTTGATATTGTTGACATGGAGTATCCTTACAATGCTATCATTGGCCGTGGTACTCTTAATGCCTTCGAAGCAATTCTCCACCCAGCTTATCTCTGCATGAAGATACCTTCGGACCAAGGACCTATTGCTATTCATGGAAGCCAGGAAGCTGCTAGAAGGGCCGAAGGAAGCTGGACCGACTCCAAGGCAATCCATAATATAGATGGAACTGAAGCTTGTGAACAGTACAAATTCAGAAGGGAGAAGGCAGCTTCAGTAGATCAGCCGAAGCCCATGCTATTGTGTGAGGACATAGCAGAGCAAAAGGTCCTGTTGGGCTCACAACTATCTGAAGACCAGGAGAAAACCTTGATAAGGTTTTTATTCAACAACAAAGATGTTTTTGCATGGTCGGCCAATGATCTCTGTGGAGTGAATCGGGATGTTATCGAACATTCGCTCAATGTTGACCCATCCTTCAGACCCCGAAAGCAAAGGCTTCGGAAAATGTCTGATGACAAGGCCGAAGGGGCTCGCAACGAAGTAAAAAGACTCCTCAGTGCAGGAGTTATCAGAGAAGTGAAGTATCCAGAGTGGCTAGCTAACACCGTTATGGTGAAGAAGGCCAATGGCAAGTGGAGGATGTGTATCGATTTCACAGATCTCAACAAGGCTTGTCCGAAGGACGAATTCCCGCTGCCAAGAATAGACTCTCTAGTCGATGCAGCAGCTTCTTCAGAGCTTATGAGTCTCCTGGATTGCTACTCAGGATACCATCAAATCTGGATGAAAAAGGAAGATGAGCCGAAGACTAGCTTCATAACTCCAAGTGGCACATATTGCTATCTTCGGATGCCTGAGGGGCTCAAAAATGCTGGAGGGAGTTTCAGCAGAATGACTGCGAAGGTTCTCCAGTCTCAAATAGGCAGAAATGTGTTGACCTATGTTGATGACATTATCGTAAAAAGCACGAAGCAGGAAAATCATATTACTGATTTGCAGGAGACCTTCGCCAGCTTCAGACAAGCCGGTCTGAAGCTGAATCCAGAAAAATGTGTTTTTGGAGTAAAGAAGGGTAAATTTCTTGGATGTTTGGTTTCAACAAAGGGAATCGAAGCTAATCCAAATAAAATCGAAGCTATACTTCGAATGGAGCCACCAACTACAAGAAAGGGGGCCCAAAGATTGACAGGAAGGCTGGCATCTCTCAACAGATTTATATCCAGATCAGCAGAAAGAAACTTACCATTTTTCGAGGTGCTGAAGTCAGCCGAAGTCTTTCAATGGGGCCCAAGTCAACAAAAAGCCTTCGAAGAGCTGAAGCAATACTTGATAGATCTCACAACATTAACTCCACCAACGCCAGGGGCTTCTCTGTTGTTATATGTGGCAGCTTCGCACTCAGCAGTGAGTGCAGCACTTGTCCAGGAGAAGCTTGATGGCCAACTCAAGAAGCAAGTTCCAGTGTATTTTGTATCTGAGGTCCTTAGTGTCTCAAAGAAAAATTATACAGAGCTGGAGAAGATATTATATGCCGTTTTAATGGCATCAAGGAAGCTTCGGCATTATTTCCAGGCATACAATATTATTGTTCCTTCTTCACAGCCGTTGAAGGATATAATGAAAAATAGAGAAGCCACTGGACGGATTGGCAAATGGGCTGCAGAGCTCAACGAATTTTACATTGATTATGTGCATAGATCCTCGATCCAGTCTCAAGCATTGGCAGATTTCATCGCCGACTGGACGCCAGGGGCTCAGGATGAAGAAGCAAATAAAGATGCCGAAGTATGGACAGTGTTTTGTGATGGCTCTTGGGGAATCTTCGGAGCAGGTGCAGCTGCTGTGTTGATTTCACCATCCAAGGTCAAAACTTGTTATGCAGCAAGACTTGATTTCAGCTGTATGAACAATATTGCTGAGTACGAAGCCCTGCTTCTGGGCCTTCGGAAATTAAAGGCAATGGGAATCAGAAGGGCAATTCTTAAAACTGATTCCCAGGTGGTTTCGGGTCATGTTGACAAAAGTTGCAAGGCTAAAGATCCGAAGCTGGAAAAATATCTAGATATGGTCCGAAGGATCGAAGCCTCCTTCGAAGGATTCTCTGTCAAGAATATCCCTCGAGGACAAAATGAGCATGCTGATTTGCTAGCCAAGTCTGCAGCACAGGGGCTGCCGTTACCTTCGGATGTGTTCTTCGAAACAATAAAGGCACCTTCAGTGGAGCTCCTTGAAAGAGCAGTTCTCAACATATCTCCTGTTTACAGCGAAGATTGGAGAACTGAAATAATTTCTTACCTTCAGGGTAAGTTCCTTTCAGATGACGAAGCTTACAATAAAAGAATAGAGGCAAGAGCTCGTCCATATGTCATGATAGAAGGGGAATTATACAAACATGGAGTTTGCGCTCCGCTGCTCAAGTGCTTATCTAGAGCCGAAGGTATAGAGTTGATGAAAGAGATACATGCAGGCCTGTGTGGATCCCACATCGGATCCAGGTCGTTACTTGGAAAAGTGTTCCGCCAAGGATTTTATTGGCCGAAGGCAGCTTCGGATGCAGCGGAGTTAGTTCAGAAGTGCGAAGGTTGTCAAAAATGTGCAAGAGATCAAAAGCAACCTTCGTCTTTGACACAGCTGATACAACTCATCTGGCCATTGCAAAGATGGGGCCTTGACTTGTTGGGTCCATTACCACCGGCCCAAGGGAATTTAAAATATGTTATAGTAGCTGTGGAGTATTTTTCCAAATGGATTGAGGCGAAGCCATTAGCCACAATAACTTCGGCCACTGTCCAAAAGTTTTTCTGGCAGAACATTGTCTGTCGCTTCGGAGTACCGAAGGCTATCACCGTAGATAATGGAACGCAGTTCGACTCCGAAGCTTTCAGGAATTTCTGTGATCAAATTGGAACGAAGATCCATTTTGCATCAGTCAGGCATCCGGAGTCGAATGGGCTTGTTGAAAGGGCCAACGGCATCATAATGACAGGAATAATGAAGTTAATCTTCAATCAACCCAGGGGAAAATGGCCAGACCAGTTAACCAAAGTGGTGTGGGGCCACAATACAACAGCATCAAGGTCTACAGGCTTTACCCCATTCAAGTTATTATTCGGTGACGAAGCAATAACTCCGGAAGAAGCCAAAGCTGGATCAATAAGAGTAATAGCTTCGGCAGAATCAGATCCCGAAGATGCTTGTCTTGTGGAAAAAGATGCTTTAGAAGGGATCAGGCTTCAGGCCGTGGAAAATATCAATAAATACCAGGCTGAAACAGTTAAATGGCGAGATAGAAAGGTCCGGCTAAAAAATATTGAGCCGGGACACTTGGTGCTTCGGAGAGTGGCTAACCCAGATACAGTGGGCAAACTACAGTTGAAATGGGAAGGACCATTCTTAGTAGTATCTTCGGCAAGGCCTGGATCGTACAGGTTGAAGGACATGGATGGCAAAGAAATTCCAAGATCTTGGAATGCGGATGAGCTTCGGCGATACTATGTATAACTTGATGTAATTTTCATGTTTTTTCTTTTCTTTTTCATGGCACCCTTTTCCTTTCTAAAGGGGGAGAAAGGTTTTTAATGGGGCCATCATGTGTAATTTCCTTTTTAGTTTTATAAGAGAAAAATCCCCCAAAGAATGTAAATGTAACAGCTGAGAACACACCATCGAGTGCCGAAACTAAAAAAAGAGAGAAGAAGCTCCAAAGACGTCCCTAAGGGGATGCAGAGCTCACAGCGAAAAGTCAACGCTGGTCCCGCCGAAAGTAAAAGGCGAAGAAGCTCCAAAGACGTTCCTAAGGGAATGCAGAGCTTATACCGCCTAAGTAAAAGGCGAAGAAACTCCAAAGACGTTCCTAAGGGAATGCAGAGTTTATACCGTCTAAGTAAAAGACGAAGCAGCTCCAAAGTCGTTCCTAAGGGAATGCAGAGCTGATGTGTGGTTGATTCTAAGGAAATAATGGCTGAGTGTGGCTTCGGTTATATGTTTCGGACATTCATTCGCACAACACATTACATCATAGCATTTGCATTCATAAGCATTCATTCATAGCATCTATGTTCCAAAGTGGTTGCTTCGGCAAAAAGAAGAAGTATTCTTTTATGTTTTGTTATGTACGAAAAAGCAAAGCTTCGGCAAAAAGAAGAAGTATTCTTTTATGTTTTGTTATGTACGAAAAAGCAAAGCTTCGGCACAAAGAAGAAGTGGTCTTTTATGCTTCGTTGTGAACGAAAAGAAGGGAAGGTGTTTTTTCGCCTTCGGCTCAAAATACTGATTTCGTCCACATCAAAGCGTCTCAATCAAGGGGTAAGAATATATTACAAGGTATGTACAAAGTTCCTTGAGAAAGGTTTAATTGTATTTACAAAAAGTTGTTACAAATTTTCCTGAGTATTTCCTAGTCTACTTCTACTAATCTTCTTCAGGCTTCCGCTTCGGCGGCATATTCTTTAATTACCTTCAGCTTCGTCATCCTACACGAATCCAGGTATCCAGAGTAAAAATCAAGTGTGGAGGAGAAGGTAAGTACAAAGTATGATCTCTTACTGGTTCAAGATGACTTCGAGCTTCGTCTCCAGCCTTCTCCCGCCCGCCTTTTGTCCATATCATTTTTATAAATCTATTCGAGATGCTTCGGGCGAGGTCAGGCATATCATCCAGGATTGATGGAGACAGTGTGAAGTTGGGCCTGTTGACAATCTTTCCATGTTCGCAGCCAGCCTTCAGGAATGCTGCAGCGGTACCCCGAGAAGCTACCCAGGCACAGAAGTCACCGTGCCCGGCTATAACTTCGTCAAGTTCTTCGATTTCAGCTTCGATATGATCGAAGGATTCTGGTAAATTTTCATCCGAAGGGGTAAACTTCCCGCTGCTAGCTCCAACTGAGTGAAAGATCTTCTTTAATTGTTGGATACAATTGTTGCTAAATTTCAAACATTTACCCTGAAGGCTTGTTAGTGATTGCTTCAAATTTGAGTTGGCTTGGACTTCGGCTTCAAGTTTAGAATTGAGCTCTAGCTTTTCTTGTTCAAACTGTTTTGATTGACCGATAAGCTTCGAATTCAATTCTGATATTTTAGCTTCGGTCTCTGCCAGCAAGCCTTCGGTTGATTGAAGCTCGAAGTCTTTCTTTTCAATGATGGCTGCTTGTTCTTTTATCTTGCTCTCCAAATTTCCAATAATAGTTTCGTGTTTTTTGTCCTCCAAATCCTGTTGCATCTTCAGAGCTTTGCTCAGTAGCATGCTCTGCACAAAAGTAACTTTCGTTAGTAACATTTTCATTATTGAAAGCAATAAAGAACAGAGAAAAGGTTGTTTACCTTGAAATTGGAATAAAACAAGCTGCCGACGATATGTTGTCGTCGGTAACGGCTGATGTCTGTCTCTAGCTTCGGAAAACCGATACTCTTTGATAGAGTACCGATGACCTTAGCTCCGGTTTGGTCTCGAATGCAGCCTAATTTTTCATCGTCCACACCTCCGAATAGAAGAGCTCCTGGCCTGTATCCACAAGATTTGGCATAGTCTTCAAGCTCTTCTATTTCGTCCTTCGAAAGTTTTTGCCCAATTAAATTTTGAAATGTGTAGGCTTCATCGTCCGAAGCCTCTTTGGCTATTTCTTTCCCCTTCTCAGGCACTGCGGCCATGGCTTTTTCAGCAGCAGCGGCAGCTTCTTCTGCAGCCATGTCTTCCAAAATTTTGTCGATATTCTCGATGGTAGTCTCTAAGTTCACATCTTCGGCTGTAGCGGCTTCAGTAGCCGCGACCTCCGAAGGTGCGACTTCGACGTTTGTTGTGTCTTCAGCAGCTGCTGTTTTCTGAACTGATGCTCTCGGTGGCGTCTTGTCAATAACTTCTGTTACGGCAATAATTCTCTGCCTTTTTGCTTTGGTTATCTTCGATTTTTCCGGCTCCGCCACCTTTTGAAAAAGCTTCGTCAGTCGAGGCCCTAATGGACTTAGCTTCGTGGGCATGGGTTCAGTCATTACCTTTAGAATTTCCTCCACGTCGCTAGTAGAAGGTGGTGTGGGGGTCCCCTCTTCGGATAGTTTTCGCTTTGGAGTTGATACTTTTCTCTTGACAATCTTCTTCTCTTTTGGGGGTTTCTCTTCATCCTTTTTTAAAGCTTCGGCCGCTCGTTTTCTCTTCTGGCCTTCGGTACCCTTGCTTAACGACCCATAGTCAGGGTACTCGAAGCCCAGGGCATCAAGTACTCGGTTCAGCCTTCGCTTCGGACGGGTGCCGAAGGCTGCTGTCATCAGTTGATCTTCTTTTTTCGAATAATTTCCAAGAATTTCATTACACATCACCTCAACTGTGTCCAGCCACTCTTCGCAGGGCTTCTTAAAGTATTTCTTGAATTTGAAGTGGTAGGGAAGCCGGACAAGTTCCCCCTCCTTCTTCTCCCCCTTTAACTTTGGCATTTCCCATTCTTTCAGAGTAGGGAAGACTCTGAATGCCAAGAATTCTTGAACCAGATCCCTGGTACCAATATGCTCTGCAATAATTCTGAATTCATCTATTGCCTGTTGAGTTTGACCCTCTGGTGTCATGTTGCAGTGGGGTCGCGTTTCTCCGAAGATCAGCTCGAGTGGACTTTGCACAAGCTTCTCCTTGTCCTCATCAACCTTGACATAGAACCATTCTGATTTCCAGCCGGCTGGCCATTTGCTTCGGTAGCTGATTACAGGAAACTTTGCCGTTTTCCGGTAGGCAAAATTGTAGCAACCGAAGTTTTCATGAAGCCCATCTTTTCTGGCCTTTGTTTGATAATGCAACTCATGAACTCGACAGAAACTGTCGGCAAATGGCTCCACTGCCTGGCTTCGGAGCGCCCAAATATAAACGCTAAGCCTAACGATAGCGTTAGGTGTTAACTGGTGAAAATAGATACCAAACCTCTTCAATATCTCCGCAACAATCTCGTGAACAGGGAATCTTAGCCCAGCCTTTAAAAAGCTCTTGAAGATGACAATCTCGTCCTTCTCTGGCTTCGGGGTGATCTCTTCTCCCCCGAAGCGAAGTAGCTTCTTCTGATCTTCACTGAAATAACCTGCTTTCACCATCTTGGCGAGATCAACCTTTGAAACAGTCGATTTTCCGAAGTCTAGATGGCTGGGTTTGCTGGGCATGGCAATACGGTAGTCATCTTCGGAGTCGGTTTCTTCAATGTTCCCTTCTCCTTCGGCGGCTGTCGGGTTTGCTTCGGCAGCAGGCATTTCTTCCGCGGTCACCAATCCGGAACGCTGCATCGCTTCGGAGATGGGCACAGTATTTGAACCTTCGGCTTCGTCTCCTTCACGTTCAACTCTGGCAGTAGATCGCACCCTGGCCATTTGATTCTAAGTTTGGGGAAGTTAAAACACTTTTTTCTTTTTCCTTTTTTCCGAAGCTTTCCTCTTTGACGAAGCAGACTTCGAGATGGACCTTCGTTAGATTCTGAGAATCAAGCTTCGGCTATGGTTAAAAATTTTGGCAGCGAAACAGTGCAAATAGCAATGAATGCTGTGGTAACTTCACACCTACTCGTCAGTTTATATAGTGCTGCAGGTAAAAAGGCGAAGCGGCGGGATTTTTACACCAGGCGGGCAGTAACTTGTACTCGCTGTGCAGTGGACCGCAAAAATCAAACAGTAACTCTGCAAGGTGGGACCGACGCAAGCCTGGGAGATGAATCGTTTCTCGGCAACGAGCTCAGGGAAGGTGTTTTTTGGACCTTCGGCTTCCCGAAGCTTGAGAGGATTTTTTCACGGATCAAGCTCGTTACGAAAAACGATCTAGCGCCGCGAAAGGGGCTACTGTTGGGGCCATGCTTCGTTGCGCCGAAGGTCTTACACGAAGAAGCAGCTTCGGCTGAAATCGCCCCCAGGAGATGGCCGAAGGTTCCTTTTTATGGAGCTTCGGCGTTACAAACCGACATAAAGATAGAATGACCTTTTTATCCACAGAGGTCTAAGTTAATGTTGTAAACTTTTGTAAGGGGCATAATTGTAATTCGTCACAGGCTGCGTCCTGTGTCTATAAATAGATGAACAGTACCCCTGTACTGTTCATGCGAACCTGTCATTTGCCTTCGCATCACAATTGTATTCGTGCCTTCTTCAGGACCGAAGGTACATTTGTAATTTAAAATCATTTATATTCGCTCATGATAATAAGAATGAAGATAATTCCATGATAACGTTTATATGTTTATTTCATATCTCATGGTTTATATGAATACTTCGTCTTTCGTTGTTATGCTTACGAAGGTATGTCCTTCGTAACCTTCGTCCGAGATGCTTTATATCCCGAAGGGATATAATGTTATGGAGGACGAAGGACTTTAATATTTGACATTTTCTGTGTTGCCTTGTTCTTAATTCGAAGCATTTGAGAACAAGTCCCCAACACACTCCTTTCCAAGGTGTGCTTCGCCTTTGGCCTTCTTGTAAACCTTCTTGTTCTCCCTCTTCCCATTTTTCCCTTGCTCCTGGTCACTATCATTTTCGGGACAGTTAGCAATAAAATGACCAACCTTACCACATTTGAAGCATGAGCGCTTCCCCTTTGTCTTGGTCTTTCTTGGTTGTCCCTTGCGACCATTTAGCGCCGTCTTGAATCTTTTGATGATGAGAGCCATCTCTTCATCGTTGAGCCCGGCCGCCTCAACTTGCGCCACCTTGCTGGGTAGCGGCTCCTTGCTCCTTGTTGCCTTGAGAGCAATGGGTTGAGGCTCGTGGAGTGGACCGTTCAACGCGTCGTCGACGTATCTTGCCTCCTTGATCATCAACCGCCCGCTTACGAATTTTCCGAGTACCTCCTCGGGCGTCATCATCGTGTACCTGGGATTCTCACGAATATTGTTCACGAGATGAGGATCAAGAACGGTAAAGGACCTTAGCATTAGGCGGACGACGTCGTGGTCCGTCCATCGCGTGCTTCCGTAGCTCCTTATTTTGTTGATGAGGGTCTTGAGCCGGTTGTACGTTTGAGTTGGCTCCTCCCCTCTTATCATGGCGAATCGTCCAAGCTCGCCCTCCACCAACTCCATTTTGGTGAGCATGGTGATGTCATTCCCCTCGTGAGAGATCTTTAGGGTGTCCCATATTTGCTTGGCGTTGTCCAAGCCGCTCACCTTGTTGTACTCTTCCCTGCACAAGGACGCTAAGAGAACAGTAGTAGCTTGTGCATTTCTATGGATTTGTTCATTTATGAGCATAGAGTTATCCGAGCTATCAAACTTCATTCCATTCTCTACAATCTCCCAAATGCTTGGATGGAGAGAGAATAAGTGACTACACATTTTGTGACTCCAAAATCCGTAGTCCTCCCCATCGAAGTGTGGAGGTTTGCCAAGAGGAATGGAAAGCAAATGCGAATTCGAACTATGTTGAATACGAGAATAATCAAATGAAAAGTTCGAATTGACCGTCTTTTTGTAGTCGTTGTCGTCGTCCTTTTGGGAAGAAGTAGACTCTTCACTATCGTCGTAGTATATGATCTCCTTGATGCGCTTTGTCTTCTTCTTCTTCCCTTCCTTTCGCTTGTAGCCCGAGCCGGAGTCAGTGGGCTTGTCATCCTTCGGCTCGTTGAAGGATTCCTTCTCTTTGTCGTTGATCACGATACCCTTCCCCTTAGGATCCATCTCTTCGGGCGATTAGTCCCTTTGTGAAGAGAACGGCTCTGATACCAATTGAGAGCACCTAGAGGGGGGTGAATAGGTGATCCTGTGAAACTTAGACTTATAGCCACAAAAACTTGTTAAGTGTTAGCACAATAATTGCCAAGTGGCTAGAGAGGAGTCTCAACAAAACACAATACCACAAGAGATCAAACACAGAGATGACACAGTGGTTTATCCCATGGTTCGGCCAAGACCAACGCTTGCCTACTCCACGTTGTGGCGTCCCAACGGACGAGGGTTGCAATCAACCCCTCTCAAGCGGTCCAAAGACCAACTTGAATACCACGGTGTTTTGCTTTCTTTTCTTTATCCCGTTTGCAAGGAATCTCCACAAATTGGAGTATCTTGCCCTTACAAGTATATGATCACAAAGAAGCACAGAGTAAGGGAGGGAAGCAACACGCACAAATCCACAGCGAAACGCGCACACACACGGCCAAGAATCGAGCTCAAAAGACTATCTCAAAGTTCTCACTAGAACGGAGCTCGAATCACTGAGAATGACAAACGAATGCGCAAAGACTGAGTGTGGATGATCAAGAATGCTCTAAGGTTGCTTGGATGTCTCCTCCATGCGCCTAGGGGTCCCTTTTATAGCCCCAAGGCAGCTAGGAGCCGTTGAGAGCAAATCTGGAAGGCCATCCTTGCCTTCTGTCGTCGGGGGCACCGGACTGTCCGGTGCACACCGGACACTGTCCGGTGCCCGATTTCTTTCCTTAAACAGCGCTGCCGACCGTTGCAGACCGTTGCAGATCTGGGAGCCGTTGGCGCACCGGACATGTCTGGTGCTGTCTTCTAGCCGTTGGCTCGGCCACGTGTCCCGCGCAGATTGCGCGGCCGACCGTTGGCTCACCGGACAGTCCGGTGCACACCGGACAGTCCGGTGAATTTTAGCCGTACGCTGTCGGCGAATTCCCGAGAGCGGCCTCTTCACGCCGAGTCAGCCTAGCGCACCGGACACTGTCCGGTGCACCACCGGACAGTCCGGTGTGCCAGACCGAGCTGAGTCTTGGCTGTACACAGCCAAGTCTTTTTCACCTCTTTTCTTTTCTTCTTCTTTCTATTTCTAACACTTTAGACAAGTATATTAGTACACAAAACCAATGTACTAAGGCTTAGAAACATACCTTTACTTCATGATTTGCACTTTGTTCATCCATGGACATAAATTCACATTTAAGCACTTGTGTTGGCACTCAATCACCAAAATACTTAGAAATGGCCCAAGGGCACATTTCCCTTTTATCGCCCCTGGACGGTCGCGGACCGTCCGCTAGGTGGGCGCGGACCGTCCGGCCTTTTAGCATGGACAGTCCGGCCCTCTAGCGCAGACAGTCCGGACCCTGACAGAGAATTGCACTTCCTTTCTCTATGATTGTGGCATTATCAACTATTCACCTATGGATGTTTCTTACATTTATTGCAGTGGTCTGGGTGGTCTTCGAAAGAAGCTCGCTGGTTGCTTTGAATCAAAGCGCCCTCGTGCAGACGATGCAGACTACACTCCAACCACTGACTCAGAGGCCCAATCTTCTGCTAGGAGCAGTGTATCTATGGACACAGAAGACATTCCGCACACACATCCTGACTATCCGATTGACATCACAGGATGGACATTTCCAAAGAGGAGGTTCTCTATGGTAGAATACTGCTCTAGGAGGACTATCAATCAATATACTCTACCATCAGACACCAATGTTCAATTCTTTCACACTCAGCTCCAATTTGATGTTTTCTGGGGCACATTGATGGATACCAACTTTCACAAACATCAGGTGATTGATTGGACTTTCATGCGGGGACAATCAGTTATGGAGGACCTGATTCCAAAGTTTGAGACATGTGGTCTGTATCACTTTATGGGTCAGAGGACTGATTTCAGTGAAATGGCAGTAAAGCAATTCCTGGCCATAGCTGAGATTGATATAGATGAGGAATCCATCACTTGGATGACTGGTTTCAAGAGATATTCTACAACATTTGCTGAATTTGCAGCTGCCAACAGTCTAAATTATGGCACCATTTCAGCTGGGATTGATCTATACACTGAAGATAACTTTGAAGACTTTGTGCAATTTTATGAGCCAGCAAGGCTAGGCATACCTAGGAGGTTTGGAGAGACAGCAGGACTGAGGCATCATCCTACTGTGATCAACAAAATTGCAAGAGTCATAATTCTTCCCAAGAGTGGGGACAAGAGCAAAATTTGGGACAAGTTCTGGAACATTATCCACCATGTCATGAATGGTGAGGTAATGAATATTGTTCTTTTCATGATGCGACAGTTAAATGATCTAAAAATGGACAGAAATCAGAATTTAGCCTATGCTCCTTATATTATGGCTCTCATCAAAGCCAAGACCAGATTTGAGGGGCCTTGTGAGATAGTTCATACACCCTTTAGACCCTTCAAGAATGAAATTGGGTTCCTTACCAGGCCACTTACTCCCTTCCCTGATGATGAGGAAGATCCTGGTTATGATGCAGGAGAAGCTCCTGAAGCTGAGGCAGAGCAGATGCCTCCTCCTCCACCTCCTCCTCAGCCTCAGCAGTACTGGCAGCCTGGTCCAGGCTATTTTGACCCATATTTTCAAAACATGTAGCAAGGGCTTCAGACCCACATAGATAGCCGCTTCCAGGGGATGATAACACATATGGACCAGCGCATGGATGCCATGCAATCTAGTTTTGATAATAACTGGGATGCGCTAAACACTGAGTTCTCTGAATTTCGAAGTCACATTCAAGCTCATGTCACTGATCCTATCATGAACAGACTCAACAACATGCAACAGAGTTTTCAGGACAACATGGGAGCTTTGTCTAGTCAATTTGATAATCTCTCTACCAATGACAGCATGCAAGAGATCAGTCAGAGGCAGCAGCAGCTCCAGCAGGACATTGGGCAGTTCTCCTCTCTCTTTGACACCTTCAGCACTCACTACTATAGCATGCATCCTCCACCAGGTGATCAGTGAAGCCCCTCCTTTGTGGCAATTGATGCCAACGGGGGAGAGAAGAGAAGAAAGAGAAGTTGTAATTTTCAGGGGGAGCTTGCTTATATGGACATTGAGACCATGCATGTGCATGTTTACCATTTTATGTCGTATGCACTATTTTATGTCTTATGCACTTGGTATTGGCTACTATTTGAATTCTATGTCTTATGCCTGTGGACAACTATTTGTAATATTCTGTGGGTTGAACTATGTTTAGTTCAAATCACTCTGTGAATGGTTAATCGAGGAGTGATTATAATTGCTGCGCTTTCTTTACATATTATATCTTGTATGCCTCGATAACCATGACTGTAGGAAGATCTCCATCAAAACTCTGATCGATTATGTGTGTTGTATCTTCAGCTTGAAATATTATGCACACACATAGGGGGAGCTTTCCTACATTCTGAGTTTTATTGGGATTTATCTATCTCTCGGACAGAAGTTCAAATCAAGATAAGTCCTATGAAACTCATCTCTAAAATCCTTCTTATACCTAAGGTATGAGGGAGATTTGGAAAAACAAAACTTCTCTTGGATATAATGTGTAGTGTTGTCATCAATTACCAAAAAGGGGGAGATTGTGAATCATCTAGGCCCCTTAGTGATGTTTTGGTAATTAATGACAACTATTTTTGGACTAACGGTTCTTGGTTTGGGCAGGGACTGTGTGGTTTTTGGGATTTGTACTACAGACTGTTCGGATGATAAGCCCGGACAGTACTGCTCCTAGGTCTCGGACCGTCCGGCCTTGTTGGCGGATGGTCCGCTTGTCTTAAATTCCTCTTGGTTAGAGCTCGGGTGTTCCAAGTTGCCAGGTCGCGGATGGTCCAGCCAAGGTGGGCGGACTATCTGGACCTCACTTTTCTGCCAACTCTGACAATTTTCAAACGGGAATTCTAGCCGTTATATGTATGGCGGACCGTCCGGTCCTAGGGCGTGGACCGTCCGGCCCTAGGGCGCGGACCGTCCGCGTGTACGCATATCATGTGCTTTTTGTTCATAACGGTTGGATTTGAGGGGGGTGCTATAAATAGAAGGGGAGCTCGTGTGTGAGACCTCTCTTGACCATTCCTTGCACACATTGAGCTCATTTGTGATCCTCCAACTCATTCTCTCACACTCTTTGCTTGAGATTGCATTCTAGCGAGAGATTGAGTGTACCTAGTGCATTTACATCCTTTGGTGATCCTTGAGGCACTAGGTGGTACATCGAGCAAGCGTCATCTACTTATTACTCTTGGAGGTTGCCGCCTCCTAGACAGCTCAGGTGATTGTCTCCGTCGAGCTCTCCAAGAAGATTGTGGAGAAGCCGCGGTGTCGATTGTGAGGGGTTCGCGCCTACCTCGCCGGAGCGGCAAAGGTGACATTAGTGGAATCGAGGTATTGAGTGATTTCTTGTCCACTTGGCTCAAAGATCAAGCCGTGCCTTGATAGAGGAGCAAGTGAGAGCTTGAAGTCCACCTCAACGTGGATTAGGGGTGATCGGCAAATCACCGATACCACGGGATAAAACTTGGTGTCTTTACTTTCTTGCATTACCTATTGTCGTGCAAGTGATTAGTATCTCGCATATTGTTCATCAAGTATTCAATCACCTTAGTTGATTCTCATAGATTGTTTACTTGTTATCACTAGAGAATTTATATCTCTTGTTATATTGATTAAATTTCCCTAGTGTTTTTTATTTTAGTTAAAACCGTCTATTCACCCCCCTCTAGCCAGTGTCCTAGATCCTACAAATTCACCAGAGTGTCCGGTGTGCACTGGACTGTCCGGTGAGCCAACGGCGCCCGCGGCCAACGGTCGGCAGCACGATCAATGGGCGACATGTGGCCGAGCCAATGGTCACGGTTGCACCGGACTGTCCGGTGTGCACCGGACAGTGTCTGGTGCGCCAAGGAGACCGAAGGTTCAACGGTCGGCTTCGCCAGATAAGGAAGGAGATCGGGTACCGGACAGGAACTGTTCATGTCCGGTGGTGCACCAGACTGTCCGGTGCGCCACCTGTCAGAAGGCAAGAATTGCCTTCCAATTGGATCTCCAACGGCTCCTAGCTGCCTTAGGGCTATAAAAGGGACCCTTAGGCGCATGGAGCACTACACCAAGCATCCCTTGAACATTCTAAGACGCCTAGACTTCGCCACCACTCACTTGGATCATTGCGTTTGAGATTTGAGCACCGTTTGAGTTGTAAACTCCCTGTGCTGTGTTTTTTGCTCACATCTTGACTTGTGTGCGTGTGTTTGCTGTGACTCTTGTGTGTGTTTCTTTCCCTCCCTTACTCTTGTGCTTTTCTTGTGATCAACATTATAAGGGCGAGAGGCTCCAACTTGTGGAGATTCGTCACAAACGGGAAAACTACTATAAGGAAGAAACCGTGGTATTCAACTGGATCATTAGATCACTTGAAAGGGGTTGAGTGCAACCCTCGTCCATTGGGATGCCACAACGTGGAAGTAGGCAAGTGTTACTTGGCCGAACCATAGGATAAAACACTGTGTCTCTTGTGTCGCTTTTCTCTGTGATTGATTTCTTTTCAAGAGCTCGCTCTTTAGCAACTTGGTTTAATCTAACTAACATTTTATAAACCAAGTTTGTGCTATTAGTATTGAATATTGTAGGATCACCTATTCACCCCCTCTAGGTGCTCTCAATTGGTATCAGAGTCGTACTCTTCATCAAAGGTACTAACCCCCCGAAGAGATGGATCCTAAAGGCAAGGGGATGGTGATCAACGACAAGGAGAAGGAGTCCCTCTTCAATGAGACAAGAGACGATAAGCCCACTGACTCAGGCTCGAGTCACAAGAAGAGGGACGGGAATAAGAAGAGGCGCATTAAGAAGATTATCTACTACGACAGCGACGCCTCCTCTTCTTCACCAAGGGATGACGACGATGAAGACTCTTCGTCAAAAAAGAAAACGATTAATCAAAATTACTCCTTTGATTATTCTCGCATCCCTTACAATTCAAATGCTCATTTACTCTCTATTCCACTTGGAAAACCCTCACACTTCGATGGAGAGGATTACTCATTTTGGAGTCATAAAATGCGTAGTCACTTATTTTCTCTCCATCCTAGCATTTGGGAAATTGTAGAAAATGGAATGCATTTTGATAGTACTGATAACTCTGTGTTTATTAATGAACAAATACATAAAAATGCCCAAGCCACTACTATTTTACTAGCATCTCTATGCAGGGATGAATATAACAAGGTCAGTGGCTTGGACAACGCCAAACAGATATGGGACACCCTCAAAATTTCTCACGAGGGAAATGATGTCACCATGATCACTAAAATGGAACTGGTGGAAGGTGAGCTAGGGAGATTCGCGATGATAAGGGGAGAAGAGCCAACACAGACATACAACAGGGTCAAGACCCTTATCAACAAAATCTGAAGCTACGAGAGTACAAGATGGACGGATCATGACGTTGTCCGACTCATGCTCAGGTCATTTACTGTTATTGACCCCCATCTTGTGAATCTTATTCGTGAAAACCCCATGTACACCAAGATGACGCCTGAGGAAATCCTTGGAAATTCGTAAGCGGGCACATGATGATGAAGGAGGCAAGATACGTGGATGATGCATTAAACGGACCGCTTCCTCACTACGAGCCGTAGCCCATTGCTCTCAAGGCAACCAGCAGCAAAGAGGCGCTACCTAGCAAGGTAGCACAAGTGGAGGCTGCCGGGCTCAACGAGGATGAGATGGCGCTCATCATCAAGCGCTTCAAGACCGCTTTGAAAGGACGCAAGGAGTACCCCAACAAGAACAAATCAAGGGGAAAACGCTCCTGCTTCAAATGCAGTAAGTCTGGTCATTTTATAATCCAATGCCCCGATAATGATAATGACCAGGCACAAGAAAAACATAGGAAGAAGGAAAGGAAGAAGAACTACAGGAAGGCGAAGGGCGAGGCACACATCGGAAAAGAATGGGACTCTGACTATTCTTCATCTGACTCCGATGATGAAGGACTAGCTGCCTTGGCCTTCAACAAGTCTTCCCTCTTTCTGTCACACCCGGATTTAAGGGACAAAGCCGGGTGCATCTCATACATGCGCCAAGAAGACAACATATATAATAACAGAGTGTATAGAGATAAATGTCACAATAAAATCAGAGTATTTATTACATAGCTGAAGTCTTATTATAAAATAAAAGATAAATATAAAACGAACTAAGGATCATCCTTGGCGCGGAAGTCAACTGGGAAATGCCACCTAGATTAGATCAAACTCCTCGCCTTGTGGCTCCTCCTAAACCACCTGTTCTTCTCCTGTGGGGGGGTGTGAGACAGCAAGGGTGAGCTCACACATGATCATAGCTCAATAAGTTGTGGGGAAACCAGTGTGCATGAACTCACGAAAGGTGGGAGTTCTTGTAATGTGTAAGGCTAATCAACAACAGGGGTTAAAGCTGAGCATTGCTTTTAATTAGTTGGTCAAAATTTTATTAGCAGTTACTAGATGTAAGTAAATACCAAACCTTAATAAAAGTAATAGAACAAATTAATAAATAATCCCATGCATATGCATATAACAAAATTGAATTTAAGTTATATAAAATAATCATGCGAGAGTCTTGAGCTGCTCATGACCGTGAGCTCAGCTAGTATACCAGTTTTACACTCTACAGAGGTTGTACCCTTTACCCACAAGTCATGTTACCCATCTGCCAAGGGATCACGACTCCCATACACCTCTACCTAGGAAGCGAGGCAGGGCAACACTACAAGGCCTTTACAAAGTTCCACTAGCTTCTGAAAACCCGCTACAGTTTATGGGAAGAGCACTTGCAAGAATCCCCCGTATGACCGCCATCGCAGCAAAATCAATCCGAGAATCTCCTTGCATGCAACTCCCCTATTGCCCTTGCCCCTTTCAGGTAAGGTAGTCTTCCACTAGCTTTCCTAATTAGTTAGCCAATGGGTCCCATTCCTCCCTTGTGGTGGCACGTGTTTCTCAAGTTAAGCTCCATGTTCCAATTAACATTAATGATCTTGACATGAACATAAATAGAATAACAAAAGAATTGGAACATGGATATAATGAAAGATTATCCCAAAACCATATAAAGCAATAGCAAAACTATCCAAGTGCTTCGGGGATAACAAGGTAAAAAGGGATAAACAGTCTAGGGTGACCTATTGGGTCCCATCAAAATTAACCTATGCATGAATAAATGACATTAAAGAACATTATTGGGTATAAAAGTGGTCAAGGGCACAACTTGCCTTCAATGAGCTCCTACTCAGCTACTTCTATCTGCTGGTCACCAGGATCCTCAGTCACAGGCTCTTCTACTCGCCACAATACAAACAAGCATAGTATATAGAGAAAATTAACATCACACCAAACATGTAAACAAAATACATAATAATAATCTACATATTAAAATAAAATCCTAGGAACAAGAATCATAATTTTTGGAGTTATAGATTTTAAGATTTGAATTTCCAAAGGTTTAATGTGCCTAAAATAGGATTAAGTGGGAAATAAATTTTCTTACTATTTTCATGCCCAAACAAAGACTCTAGATGATAGAGGATAATCTTACAAAATTTTAGAAACTGGAATGGATTAGTTTGGACTAGAGATGAATTTTCTATGAATTTTATAAGTTCTAGCACTTATTTTTATATTAAAATCTATTTTCCATTTGTTTTCTCTGGTTTTCGAGTTCTCTGGACTGGGCCTCAATTACCAGAAAGGTCAGGGGCGCCTGGGTAAAATTTCTAAGACACAATACACAATACCCGCAAGACGGTGGGTTGATTATATAACAACAGAGGGGCCAAAATGTAAATCTATAGCCGCGAAGGGGTATCAACCGATCTGAGCCGTCCGATTAGAGATGTACGCGCCAGATTAGATTATTACTCCTGCAAACCGGTACGCTACCTTGGCCGGTGGATCCAGGATCGACGATTCAGATTTAATGAGGGTTTCCTATACTCCGAGCCGCTCGATCAATCCTACGGCCCAGATCTAAAGCGCGAAGGGGTATCCTACAATCTAATCCTGACCGTGGAATCTAGGATGAACGGCCGAGACTTGTCTTCCCCAACCCGACCAGACTCCGGCGATGAAACAGGAACCTCGCGGCGGCACGGCTCGCTGGAGCATGAGGAAACGCCATACAGGTGATTGGATTGCTACGCTGATGGGGAATTTACGTATACAAGCTGACAACGAACTTGATGGGAAGAATTTTACCGTGAATCTGGGTGCAATCGACGTGGTTCACGCAGAGCCGTGACACGGCGGCGGCGTAACGGAACCGATGATGAATTCTGCCCGCCAAGGTTGCTCCAAGTGTCAGCTGGCGGAGCGCGCACCCTCGCCAAGGTCAAGAGAAGCTCCCCAGGCTACTGGAGGGTGCCGACCAAGACCAGGGCGCGAAATCAACGACGCGGAGCTTCGCCTCCCCGGTGTCGCACTGCTCTCAACCGTAATGAGGTGGTCGCGAAGAAGAAGAGAGGAAGGGCGAAATTGGGATCCCAAATACTTTGTAGACGCTAGGGTACCCAGGGCACGATCACCAGACCCATGATTATGGCGCGGTCTCCCGCCGAGCTCGAGGAAATCCATTGAGGGAGGTGGGAGATGTGCTAACGTGTGGGTCCTGCGGACCAGTGGATGATGCGAAGATGTGCGAGCGAGTGGCTGCCCAGATGGCCCCACCTGCCCGCGTGAGTCCCTATGGTTGTATCTGTGTGATGTGTGGCTGGCCAGTGGGGTCACGCTGACAGCGAGCGTGGGCTTGAGGGAGAGGTGGGCTGGTGCGCACAGCGAAGAGGCTGCCAGTGGGTCCTCAGTGTCAGTGCCATTTGGGTTGTGCGGTGAACTGAAGTTGGGCCGAGCAAGCGAGAATTGAGCCTAGATACTGGTATATCCTTTCCCTTTTATTTTTCTTTTTATTTTCCATTCTCTTTCCTTTTAGATTTTCAATTCAAATTTGAATTCGATTGTAACTGTGAATTATACTCATTTTAAATGTACAAATTGAACCTAAATATAGGAGGTCTTATTATTATATTTTTTATGTATTTCTTTATTTTTTTTGTATGGCATTTTTCTTTCTTTCCTCTACACCCAAATTAGCAAACTAGGGTTAAATTCTCAAATTTGGATATTAATATATTACTTTTTATACTACTTTTATATTGTCACAAAATGCACACCAAATAAAGTCTAGCATGATGCATAATTTAGTGGCATATATTTTATAATTATTTATTTTTAAATATGGGGTTCACATGTGATGATACAAAAAGGTCAAACTCACACATAGCTAAAGTAAAATTGTTTCTCCTTTTATATTTTCTCTTACAAATTATAAACTGGGTATTACACTTTCCCAACGAACGCCACACATGCCTTATGGCTAAGGAGAAGAAGGTACGTATTCGAGATACTCCTAAATATTCTTCTTCTAGTGATGAGGAATCTTCTGATGATAAGATAGATTATAGTGATTTATTTAAAGGATTAGATAGATCTAAGGTAGACAAAATAAATAAATTAATTGATGCTCTTAATGAAAGGATAGATTGTTAGAAAATCAAGAAGATATTTTGTATGAGGAACATGATAAGTTCATTATTGTTCAAAAATCTCTTGCTCTAGAAGCTAAGAAAAATGAAATTCTATCCTCTGAATTGTCTACCTGTCATGAACCTATTTCTAGCCTAAAGAATTTAAATGATGATTTGAATGCTAAGCTAGAGAAAGTTAATGTAACTAGTTCATGTGTAGAGCATGTAGTAATCTGCAATAGGTGTAAAGATATTGATATTGATGCTTGTAATGAACATGCCTCTACTATTGCTAAATTAAACAATGATGTTACAAGTCTTAATGCTCAACTTAAGACTTGCAAGGACAACTATGAGAAACTAAAATTTGCTAGGGATGCCTACACTATTGGTAGACATCCCTCAATTAAGGATGGACTTGGTTTCCAAAAAGTGACCAAGAACCTAACAAGCCAAAGGACCTCCGATCTTAACAAGGAGAAAGGGAAGGCTCCTATGGCTAATAGTTCTCAAAAGAACCATACTTATTTGTATAAGAAAATTCCTAATGTTGCTCATGATAGGTGGCATAATCATGCTGCTTTACCTACTTATCATAATTCACATGCTACGTTTACTTCTAGCTCCACATATGTTCATGGTAGGAGTAGGCCTAGGCGTAATCATGTTGTTTATCATACACCTAGGAAAGTAAACGCTGGTCCAACTACTACCTATCAGACATGTGATGCTTCATTTGTATTGTCTTATAAAAATGCTAAAGTAGTTGCTAGAAAGTTGGGATCTAAATGCAAGAGAGACAAAACTTGTATTTGGGTTCCAAAACCTGTTGTAACTAAACTTGTAGGACCCAACAAGAGTTGGGTACCTAAAACCTAAGCTTAATTACCTTGCAGGTCTATGCATTCGGGGGCTCAAGCTGGATAATTGATAGTGGATGCACAAACCACATGACGGGGGAGAAGAAAATGTTCACCTCCTACGTCAAGAACAGGGATTCCCAAGACACCATCGTCTTTGGAGATGGAAATCAAGGCAAGGTTAAAGGCTTGGGCAAGATAGCCATCACGACCGAGCATTCAATATCAAATGTGTTTTAGTAGAATCACTCAGGTATAATTTACTGTCTGTAAGTCAATTGTGTCATATGGGCTACAATTGTTTATTTACAAATATTGATGTATCTGCCTTTAGAAGGAGTGATGGTTCATTACCCTTTAAGGGTGTATTAGACGACAAGATCTAATTAGTAGATTTCTCAAAGGAGAATGCTGATCTAGATGCATGCTTAATCGCTAAGACTAATATGGGCTGGCTTTGGCACCGCCGTCTAGCACATGTTGGGATGAAGAACCTTCATAAACTTCTAAAGGGAGATCATGTGTTAGGACTAACAGATGTCTATTTTGAGAAAGACAGACCTTGTGCATCGTGTCAAGCAGGAAATAGGTGGGAAGCACTCATCAAAGCAAGAACGTGATGACAACAACAAGACCACTGGAACTCCTCCACATGGATCTCTTCGGCCCCGTTGACTATCTCAGCATCAGGGGAAGTAAGTATGGTCTTGTTATAGTTGATGATTTTCCCGCTTCACTTGGGTGTTCTTTTTGTAGGACAAATCCGAAACCCAAGGAACCCTAAAGCACTTCTTAAGGAGAGCTCAAAATGAATTTGAGCTAAAGGTGAAGAAGATAAGAAGCGATAATGGGTCTGAGTTCAAGAACCTACAAGTTGAAGAATATCTTGAGGAGGAAGGCATCAAGCACGAGTTCTCCGCTCCCTACACACCATAGCAAAACAGCGTGGTAGAGAGGAAGAACAGGACGCTAATTGACATGGTGAGAACAATGCTGGGAGAATACAAGACGCCTGAGCGGTTTTGGTCGGAAGCTGTGAATATAGTCTGCCATGCCATAAACCGGCTCTATGTGCACCGCCTCCTCAAGAAGACATCCTATGAACTCTTAATTGGTAACAAACCTAATGTTTCCTATTTTCATGTATGTGGGAGCAAATGCTACATTTTGGTAAAGAAAGGTAGGCATTCAAAGTTTGCTCCCAATGCTATAGAAGGTTTTTTACTAGGTTATGACTCAAATACAAAGGCGTATAGGGTCTTCAACAAATCATCAGGATTAGTTGAAGTCTCTAGCGATGTTGTATTTGATGAGACTAATGGCTCTCAAAGAGAGCAAGTTGATCTTGATGATGTAAATGAAGATAAAGTTCCGATGGCCGCAATGCGAACGATGGCGATAGGTGATGTGCGACCATAGAAACTACAAGAATAAGATCAACCCTCTTCCTCTATGGTGGAGCATCCCCCAACTCAAGACGATGAATAGGTACCTCAAGAAGAAGGGCAGGATCAAGGGGGAGCACATGAAGAACAAGATAAGGAGGAAGAAGCATCACGGGCCCCTCTAACTCAAGTTCGAACGACGATCCAAAGAAATCATCCAGTAGATCAGATTCTAGGTGACATCAGCAAGGGAGTAACAACTCGTTCACGATTAGCTAATTTTTGTGAGCATTACTCATTTGTTTCTTCTATTGAGCCTTTCAGGGTAGAAGAAGCCTTGCAAGATTCGGACTGGGTGTTGGCCATGCAGGAAGAGCTCAACAACTTTAAAAGAAATGAAGTTTGGAGCCTGGTGCCACGTCCAAAGAAAAACGTTGTGGGAACTAAATGGGTGTTCCACAATAAGCAAGATGAACACGGAGTGGTGACAAGGAACAAAGCTCGACTTGTGGCAAAAGGTTATGCCCAAGTCGCAGGTTTGGATTTTGAGGAGACTTTTGCTCCTATAGCTAGGTTAGAATCAATTCGGATTTTGTTGGCCTATGCTGCTCACGTGAAGAGCGCCTTCCTCAATGGACCAATCAAGGAGGAGGTATACGTGGAATAACCCCCTGGCTTTGAGGATGACAGGTATCCCGACCATGTCTACAAGCTCTCTAAGGCGCTCTATGGACTTAAGCAAGCCCCAAGAGCATGGTATGAATGCCTTAGAGATTTTCTCATTTCGAATGCTTTCAAGGTTGGGAAAGCTGATCCGACTCTATTCACTAAGACTTGTAACGGTGATCTTTTTGTATGCCAAATATATGTCGATGATATTATATTTGGTTCTACTAATCAAAAGTCTTGTGAGGAGTTTAGCAAGGTGATGATGCAAAAGTTTGAGATGTTGATGATGGGCGAGTTGAACTACTTCCTTGGATTTCAAGTGAAGCAACTCAAGGAAGGCACCTTCATCTCCCAAATGAAGTACACTCAAGATCTTCTCAAGAGGTTTGGGATGAAGGATGCTAAGACCACGAAGACACCGATGGGAACTAACGGACATCTAGACCTCAACAAAGGAGGTAAGACCATTGATCAAAAGGTATACCGTTCAATGATAGGTTCATTACTTTATCTTTGTGCTAGTAGACCAGACATAGTGCTTAGTGTATGCATGTGTGCTAGATTTCAATCCAACCCCAAGGAGTGTCACCTTGTGGCTGTTAAGCGAATTCTTAGATATTTAGTTTCTACGCCTTGCTTCGGGATCTGGTATCCAAAGGGGTCTACCTTTGACTTCATCGGATACTCAGACTCTGACTATGCTAGGTGCAAGGTTGATAAGAAGAGCACATCAGGGACGTGCCAGTTTTTGGGAAGGTCCCTAGTGTCTTGGAGCTCTAAGAAACAAACATTTGTTGCCCTATCCACCACTGAGGCCGAGTATGTTGCCGCAGGACAGTGTTGCACGCAACTACTTTGAATGAGGCAAACCCTCTGGGACATTGGCTACAATCTGAGCAAAGTCCCACTCCTATGTGATAACGAGAGTGTAATACGCTTGGCGGATAATCCTGTTGAACACAGGCGCACTAAGCACATAGACATCCGGCATCACTTCTTGAGAGACCACCAGGAAAGGGGAGATATCGATATTTATCATATCAGCACCGAGAACCATCTAGCCGATATCTTCACCAAGCCTTTAGATGAGAAAAGGTTTTGTAGATTGTGTAATGAGCTAAATGTCTTAGATTCGCGTAACCTGGATTGATCTATAGCATACATGTGTTTTATGCCTTTAATCATGTTACTTTAAGCTCCATTGTCTTTAATTGCTTATTTCTGGTGCTCAAGTTGTACAAGTCATCCCCGGACCTCACAAGTCCCTTTGCAAATGATGCACGTGTTTAGGGGGAGATGTGCTACAACTTGACTCCCTTGAGACTAACTTGTTTGTTTGAGTATTCTTGAAATAGTCTCAAAGGGACATTGAATGGGAAAAGTGAACTAGGACCAAGAAAGAGCTTCCACTGCATTCCGGTAAAATGTATCTTGTCCTAAGTTCTTTGATATACTCTTATTGCCTTTTTGCTCTTATTTGACATTTTGGTGAGGCAATGAGGTTAAAGGGCCAAAAGTTATCTCGTTTTGGTGCTTAATGCCAAAGGGGGAGAAATTAAGGCCAAAGCAAATGGATCAGCCAACCACTTGTGAGTTTCGAAAATTGTAGAGTTAGAATTTGTATTTCGTCCAAAATCTTCTTATTGCAAAATTTGGTCTCTTATGGGGAGAATTTTGATTATGTGAAAAGGGGAGTTTTTGGCACTTGATCAAAATTACTCTTGAAATATCTCTCTATTTGCTCAATCAAGTGTGTTTGACTTAGAGATAGGAAAAAGAATTTGTTTTGCGAAAATAAACCAAGTGGTGGCAAAAGTGATCCAAATATGCCAAATACTACGTAAGAAAATTTGGTCTTCAATTTGCACTTTTGAGAATGATGTTGCACTTTTAGTTGTTTTTTAATGTGTTGGCATAAATCACCAAAAGGGGGAGATTGAAAGGGCAATGTGCCCTTGGGCCATTTCTATAAATGTTTTGGTGATTAGATGCCCAACACATTGTTTTAGTTAATATATGCTAAGTGGTTGAGAAGTGCAAATCAAGAATCAAGGTATGTCTCTAGACTTAGTAAATTGTTTTTGGATACTAACATATCTCTCTAAGTGCTAGGAACATTGCCAAGAAAAGTGGAAACAGATTGGAGGAGTTTGGCTAAGTCTAACCAAGACTTGAATCAGTCTCTGGTGTATCGGACTGTCCGGTGCACAGGCTGGTTCAGCAGGAAACTAACTGCTCTCGGGAATCGGCGTGGGCGACGTAGCTAAAATTCACCGGACTGTCCGGTGGTGCACCGAACTGTCCGGTGAGCCATAAGTGCCCGCGCTCCTAGCCCCGGCGACGAACTCCTCGCTCTCGGGAATTCGTCGAGGACGCCGCGGCTAAAATTCACCGGACTGTCCGGTGAGCCAATGGCGCCCGTGACCAACGGTCGGCAGCGCGATCAACGGGCGACACGTGGCCAAGCCAATGGTCACTTGGTCGCACCGGACAGTGTCTGGTGCGCCAAGGGGACCGAAGGCTCAACGGTCGGCTTCGCTAGATAAGGAAGGAGATCGGACACCGGATAGGAACTGTTCATGTCTGGTGGTGCACCGGACTATCCGGTGCGCCACCCGTCAGAAGGCAAGAATTGCCTTCCAATTGGATCTTCAACGGCTCCTAGCTGCCTTGGGGCTATAAAAGGGACCCCTAAGCGCATGGAGCACTACACCAAACATCCCTTAAACATTCTAAGACGCCTAGACTTCGCCACCACGCACTTGGATCATTGCGTTTGAGATTTGAGCACCGTTTGAGTTGTAAACTCACTGGGCTGTGTTTTGTGCTCACATCTTGACTTGTGTGTGTGTGTTTGTTGCGACCCTTGCGTGTGTTTATTTCCCTCCCTTACTCTTGTGCTTTTCTTGTGATCAACATTGTAAGGGTGAGAGGCTCCAACTTGTGTAGATTCCTCGCAAACGGGAAAACTACTATAAGGAAGAAACCGTGGCATTCAAGTGGATCATTGGATCACTTGAAAGGGGTTGAGTGCAACCCTCGTCCTTTGGGACGCCACAACGTGGAAGTAGTCAAGTGTTATTTGGCCGAACCACGGGATAAAATACCGTATCTCTTGTGTCGCTTTTCTCTGTGATTGATTTCTTTTCAAGAGCTCGCTTTATAGCAACTTGGTTTAATCTAACTAACATTTTATAAACCAAGTTTGTGCTGTTAGTATTGAATATGCAGGATCACCTATTCACCTCCCTCTAGGTGCTCTCATAAACGAGCCGAGCTAAACTAACTCTGTGGCTCGTTAGCTTAATGAGCCAGCTCGAACTCGGACGAGTCGAGCGAGCTGGCTCAATATCTAGCCCTACACAACTCTCTTTATATATTGTGTCTTAACTGTATTTATAATTTAGGGGCTCAGGGTCGTATCATGCAACCACTTAGCTATCTCTTATACTTAGAAAATTGAACCGAAGTCTCTAGGATGTACATGCCCTTATATACTGATTTTTATCATGGTTAATTAAATATGTAGTTAATTATTTTGATTTTTGTTTGCGTCCATCCAAGCATCCATTACAACAATATTTCTTTGTTTCTCCAGTATCTATTCCTCATGTGTGTTCTTGTTTGTTCTTGTGTTAGCGTTTCTCGAATCTTGCATGCCTTATCAAACTCTTGTCTTAAAGAAAATGCATAGTGTGACATCCCATTAATTTCAAGGAAAAAAAACATCCACTTAAATAGTCCTCTTCTTCTCTCTTGTTTTATGGATAAAAAGCATAAAGTTACATCACATACCACAATATGTATATAACTGAACAAGAAGTGAAGAAAAAAAATAAAATGCAAGTCCAAAGGTCTTTCCACTATTGATCATATAGTATTATCGTATAGTAGGAACCCTTTTGTCTCTTATATATGGGTTTTGAAAAGGTGTCTATTTTTCAGCGCGCTTGCTTCAGCTTCTTAATTGGGCTACGGCTATGACTAACACAAAAACAACAAAACAGAGAGCAGGGCCTTTCTTCACAGCCAATTAAGCGAAGAAATTTTAGCTGAACTTAATATGTTGTTTCTACTCTAATAAGGATTTGGTTTACAGAAGTGTGGATAAGCCTTGCTATAAATTGTTGTTCACCACATTCCTTTTTGTTAAGGTTTTGCTTGTTTTCACTCGCCGATTATGGATTTCACCTTTGCAAGCTGGAAGGACATGTGTTGTTGCATGGCTTGGCTACAATTTACGCGACGTTGGTTATTGCAATCTGGTTGCAATCAGAGACGTTTCAGCTTGCTCGTCTTGGCTTTAATTCGTACCGGCTTTTACTGCTTGTAAAGTGTTTTTGCCTCTAAATGTAGCTGCAGCAGTCCAATTAGCCGACTTTAATCCAAACAACTATGGATTTGTTTGGTTAGACTATGGTCAGAGATGTTTCAACTTCCAGATTTGCAACATGTTGCAAGCTAGCTAGGTTCCATATTCTAAGCTAAAATAAAAAGATCCAGCTTGGATTATGGAAACTAGCTTGTAGCTTATGTACTGTTAAAAGTTGGACCATATATAACCTTGATTGTACGGACCATAGATTGGATTATTGTAAGGAGAAGCTAGCTGGGGCCGAAGGATAAGGCTGACCATAATCTTGGATGTTTTTATAATAAAACTAGGGTAGGATGGATCCAAAGATGACATAAGTATTTCCTTGAAGGATAAGACTGATACTACATTGTTTATGTTGACTTTTAAAGAGATAACTGTTGTCACACACTAACACGCATGATTTCACTTGAAAGTTATCCGAATTAAGACACACATGCTAGCAGACGTTTGGTCGGGAACATAAAGTCAACGTTATTTGGGATAACATAATATAATAGAAACCATTTTTGAAAGCAAATGAAACTATGGATTTACACGTTGAAAAGATCTACAATGGCAGAGTGAGTAAGCGTATCTGAGAATTCTAGACAACAACTTAAAATGTGGTGAGAGTGATACCCAAGATAAATCTTCATTTTTGTGCTCTTCATATGCTAGAGTGGAGGGTTGATCATCTTCATCGTTGTTATCATCTTTCTTATATTCTTCTTCGCATGAGGAACTTAAGCTTTCAACTTGTGTCTTGCCCTTCATCTTTTTAAGCTCTTCATATGCGAGTGATACCCTTGCTTGATAAAGTGGTCTCATCTTAACCCATCTTCTATGACATCTCATATGATATAAGCTTATCAATCACAAGCATCGGGGTCATGGTGCTCAAAGTCCTCGATATTATGAAGGATGGTTTTGGTGCTCTCATATTTTTGTTATGGTAGAAGGGATATGGTCTTTCTCACAATGTCAACATCACCTAACTCATTAACGATTAGATATAATTTAGAATGCATATCTTTAATAAGCTTATTTTCTTTCATTCTAAAAGAATTATATTTATTTAAAGTTAGGCAATGCTTTACTCACGAATATTGCTTGTGTTGTCATGGAACTCATGTAACTTAAGTCAAATCTCATTAGTATTTTTGAGTGTAGATATCTGAATAAAAATATCCATGCTAAGAGATTTATAAAAGAAATTTTTGGCACCAGAATTTAAATATTTTTTTCATCACTCACGGATAGTTTCTCAGGATTCTTGATGGGTTTCATCCCATCATGATTGACTCTCCAAACATCTAGATCAACAACTTCTAGGTAGCAAGCCATTCTAGCACTATAATAAGAGAAGTTATTGTTGTTAAAGTGAGAAGGCCTATAAGCAGAGAAGTTTGTGGTGAATTCCTCTATTAGGGGATGAGGATGGGAGTGATTTAGTCCCCACGGGGAGAAACTTTTGTCCCTGTCGAGATCACGGGGACAGGTATGGGGAACCATCCCCCGTCCCCGCTCCCCGCATACCCGCCCCATGAACTTCTCTTCATCTAAATTAGTTCATTGATATATTAAAATTATACTAAAAAATCAAAACATGGCCTATTATAAAATACCAAACTAAACTTTAAAGTAGATGCCTTATATAATTTTAAATCTTGTTTGTTCAATTCATATTAATTTATTATAATCGGTTTGAATTTGTCTCTAAGTATTGTACTTTCTAGTGGGCACAGATTTCCTGTAGGGATAAATTCCCTGACAGGGATGGGAGAAAAAGCTTCTATGTGAATGTTCATGGGGATGGAGACGGGGAATTTTTCACCCCACTGAGATGGGGATGGGGAGGTATTCTTTGAGGCCTTATTCGTTATGTCTGGATTGAAGGGGATTGAGGGGATTAAATCCCCCTTCTATTCTATTTTGACTAGGGGTTTTAATCCCCTCCAATCCCCTTCAATCCGGACGCAAGCAAACAAGCCCTGATGGGGATTTTCCTATTGCCATGCCTACATATGAGTATCCTTTTGTCCCTTTTAATAACGTTGGCTCAACGGTATTTAAGTCAAAAGTTTCAAATGAGCCACTGGTTTTAGTACCAATTGAAAATATGGTGATGCCTAAAGGGGGTGAATTAGGTATCTATTTTTTGCACTAATATATGGTCTCTATTTCTCCTTAATCAAAATTTGTGCGGATAACCAAACGTTCATATGTGCAACTAAGATTTTGACTAAGTGTTGTTATCTCTACCACAAAAAGGAGTTCTGGAACCTAGGTTACAGACCTATCCATTAACCTATAACTAAACTAATAAGATAAAGCACATAACTAAAGGTAGCAATATAAATACAGGAGTTCAAATATGATAGAGATACAAACTCTTATTGATATGTGTTGGGGGTATGCTTCGTAGCCGAAGATCCTAAAGAAAGAGAACACCTTCGGCAGATCCTCTCAGAAGCAGCACTAAAGCTATCACCTATAAAGCTTCGGCACAGTGACAGATTTCAAGACGAAGGGGTGAACCAACTTAAAGATGAAATGACCTAAGGACCCATGGTGTTTTGTGTCAGTATTGTAGTCGATTGTAAAGGGCATAGATGTAATTTTACACAGGCTGCACCCTGTGCTTATAAATAGATGAACAGTACCCCTGTACTGGGCACGCTGACTGGTTATCCTGCTTTTGCGTCACGCTTGTATTTTCACCTTCTTTTGAGCCGAAGGTACATTTTTAATTTGATATCATTTCTATTTTCCATAATAATAAGATAGAAATGAGCTGATAATAATACAGTATTGTTTATGTTATCTTTTATATCTCATATGATTCCTTCTTCATTATTGTATGTTATGCTGACGAAACTATGTCCTTCATAACCTTCGTCCGAGAATCATTAAATCCCAAGGGAAATAGTTCTTCAAAGGACGAAGGTTTTTAACATTTAACATTTTCTGTGTTGCCTTGTTCTTAACTCGAAGCATTTGAGAACAAGTCCCCAACATTGGCGCCCACCTCCGGTGAACTCACTTCCACTTTCAAGCTGATGGCTTCGTTCAACAATCAAGCTGAAGCTGCTTCAACGACGAAGCTGGTACTCCCGATAACAGGCGGTTCATGCTCAGAGCCGGCCAATAAGAAGCAGAAGAAGGAGGCCCAGAGAAGGGTACAACATGTCGGCGTGCAGGGACCCTTCATCAAGTCAAAATGGTCTCATATCCCAATTACCTTCTCCCAGGAGGACCTTCAACTCAAGGATTATCCTCACAATGATGCTATGGTCATTTCTTGTGTCATCAAGGGGTTTCTGGTCCACAATGTTCTGGTTGACACAGGCAGTGCAACGGATATTATATTTGCTAAGGCCTTCAGACAGATGCAAGAGCCAGAGGATAAGATTCATGATGCTACGCACCCACTTTGTGGCTTCGGAGGAAGACAGATTGTAGCACTTGGCAAAATCACGATGCCAGTGACCTTCGGATTTGTCAACAATACAAGAACTGAGCAAATTGTGTTTGATATTGTCGACATGGAGTACCCCTATAATGCAATCATTGGTCGTGGGACACTCAATGCTTTTGAAGCAATTCTCCATCCTGCATATCTTTGCATGAAGATACCTTCGGATCAAGGGCCTATTGCTATTCATGGAAGCCAGGAAGCTGCCAGAAAGGCTGAAGGAAACTGTACAGATTCAAGAGCAATCCATAATATAGATGGAGCCGAAGCTTGTGAGCAATACAAGTACAGAAGGGAGAAGGCTGCTTCGGCCGATTAGCCGAAGCCCATGCTCTTATGTGAAGATATAGCAGAGCAGAAGGTGTTGCTGGGATCTCAATTGTCTGAGGAACAGGAGAAAAACCTAACAAGGTTTCTATTCAACAACAAAGATGTCTTTGCATGGTCCGCCAACGATCTCTGTGGTGTCAACAGGGATGTCATTGAACACTCGCTCAATGTCGATCCCTCCTTCAGAACCAGAAAGCAGAGGCTTCGGAAAATGTCTGATGACAAAGCCGAAGGTGCTCGGAATGAAGTGAAAAGACTTCTTAGTGCTGGAGTCATCAGAGAAGTAAAATACCCAGAATGGCTAGCTAACACTGTTATGGTGAAGAAGGCCAATGGTAAATGGAGAATGTGCATTGATTTTACTAATCTTAATAAGGCATGTCCGAAGGATGAGTTTCCATTATCAAGGATAGATTCTCTAGTAGATGCAGCAGCTTCGTCGGAGCTCATGAGTCTACTAGATTGTTATTCAGGCTACCATCAAATCTGGATGAAGAAGGAAGATGAGCCAAAAACCAGCTTCATAACCCCCAGTGGTACATATTGTTATCTTCGGATGCCTGAGGGGCTCAAGAATGCTGGAGGAAGCTTCAGCAGAATGACAGCGAAAGTCCTTCATTCCCAGATAGGCAAAAATGTGCTAACATATGTTGATGATATCATAGTAAAAAGCACGAAGCAAGAAAATCACATTGCTGATCTGCAGGAAACATTTGCCAACTTTAGGCAAGCTAGCCTAAAGTTGAATCCAGAAAAATGTGTCTTCAGAGTAAAGAAGGGAAAATTCCTTGGTTGTCTAGTTTCAACAAAAGGGATCGAAGCTAATCCAAATAAAATCAAAGCTATTCTTCGGATGGAGCCGCCAACCACAAAGAAGGGAGCCCAACGGCTGACAGGAAGACTGGCATCTCTGAATCGATTCATATCTAGATCAGTAGAGAGAAATTTACCATTCTTTGAAGTGTTGAAGTCGGCCGAAGTCTTTCAATGGGGATCAGCTCAGCAGAAAGCCTTCGAAGAGCTGAAGCAGTACCTGATAGACCTAACAACGTTAACTCCACCCACGCCAGGGGCTGCTCTGTTATTATATGTGGCAGCTTCGCATTCTGCAGTAAGCGCAGCGCTTGTGTAGGAAAAGCTTGAAGGACAAATCAAAAAACAAGCTCCAGTATACTTCGTCTCCGAAGTCCTCAGCTTATCAAAGAAAAATTATACAAAATTGGAGAAAGTGCTATATGCTGTCTTAATGGCCTCTAGGAAGATTCGGCATTACTTTCAAGCATTCCATATAATTGTTCCTTCAACACAGCCTTTGAAGGATATTATGAGGAACAGAGAAGCTACTGAAAGGATTGGAAAGTGGGCTGCGGAACTCAACGAATTCACCATTGATTATGTGCATAGATCCTCGATCCAGTCCCAGGCGTTAGCAGACTTCATCGCTGACTGGATGCTAGGGGCTCAGGAAGAAGAAGCAAGTAAAGATGCCGAAGCTTGGATAGTGTTCTGCGACAGTTCAAGGGGAACCTTCGGGGCAGGTGCAGCTGCTGTTTTAGTTGCACCTTCCAAAGTCAGAACATGCTATGCAGTGAAACTTGATTTTAGCTGCACAAATAATATTGCTGAATACGAAGCTTTGCTTTTGGGGCTTCGGAAGTTAAAGGCAATGGGGATAAGAAGGGCGGTTCTTAAGACCGATTTCCAAGTTATTTCTGGGCATATTGACAAGAGTTGTAGAGTAAGAGACCCGAAGCTTGAGAAATACTTGGATACAGTTCGAAGGGTTGAAGCTTCTTTTGAAGGGTTTTCTGTCAAGAATATTCCACGAGGAGAAAATGAGCACGCTGATCTGCTAGCCAAGTCAGCGGCACAGGGGCTGCCTTTACCTTCGGAAGTATTCTTTGAAACAATAAGAGCACCTTCGGTGGAACTTCTTGAAAGAGCAGTGCTCAATATATCTCCTGTTCATAGTGAAGATTGGAGAACTGAGATTATATCCTTTCTCCAGGGCAATTGCCTTTCAGATGATGAAGCTTATAATAAGAGAATAGAGGCAAGAGCCCGACCATATGTAATAATAGAAGGGGAGTTATACAAACATGGAGTCTGCTCTCCATTGCTCAAATGTCTATCCAGAGCTGAAGGTATAGAATTGATGAAGGAAATACACGCAGGTCTGTGTGGATCTCACATCGGATCTAGGCCCTTGCTGGGAAAAGTCTTTCGTCAAGGATTTTATTGGCCGAAGGTAGCTTCGGACGTAGCAGAATTAGTCCAAAAGTGCGAAGGTTGTCAAAAATGTGCAAGAGATCAAAAACAGCCTTCATCTCTGACTCAGCTAATACAGCCCACTTGGCCGTTGCAAAGGTGGGGCCTTGATTTGCTAGGCCCACTTCCACCAGCACAAGGAAATCTAAAATATGTTGTGGTGGCGGTAGAATATTTTTCCAAGTGGATTGAGGCAAAGCCTTTAGCCACAATAACTTCGGTCACTGTTTAGAAATTTTTCTGGCAAAATATTGTTTGTCGCTTCGGAGTGCCGAAGGCTATTACTGTGGACAACGGAACACAGTTTGATGCTGAAGCTTTCAAAGAGTTATGTGAACAAATTGGCACGAAGATTCATTTTGCATCGGTTAGACATCCGGAGTCAAATGGACTTGTCGAAAGAGCTAATGGCATTATAATGACGGGAATAATGAAGTTAATCTTCAATCAGCCTAGGGGAAAGTGGCCAGATGAATTGATCAAAGTGGTGTGGAGCCACAACACAACAATGTCAAGGTCAACAGGCTTTACACCATTCAAATTACTGTTTGGTGATGAAGCAATAACCCCGGAAGAAGCTAAAGCAGGATCAATAAGAACAATGGCTGCGGCAGAGGACGAAGCTGATTATTCTGTGGCAAAAGATGCTATAGAAGGGATCAGGCTTCAGGCTGTGGAGAACATCAATAAATATCAAGCCGAAACAATAAAATGGCGTGACAGAAAAGTTCGGTTAAAAAATATCAGGCCAGGGCACTTGGTATTTCGGAGAGTTGCCAACCCAGATACAGTAGGCAAGTTACAGTTGAAGTGGGAAGGACCTTTTCTGGTAGTATCTTCGTCAAGGCCCGGTTCCTACAGATTGAAGGATATGGACGGCAACGACATTCCTAGATCTTGGAATGCGGATGAGCTTCAGCGATATTATGTGTAGCTTGATGTAATCTTTTTATTTTTTTTTCTATGGCACCCTTTTCCTTTCCAAAGGGGGAGAAAGGTTTTTAACGGGGCCATAGCATGTAATTTCTCCTTTTCTTATTTTAGCTCTACAAGAGCAATATCCCCCAAAGATGTAAATGTAAAAGCTGAGCATGCACCATCGAGCGCAAAGAGAAAAGAAAAAGCAGGGAGAAGCTCGAAAGACGTCCCTAAGGGGATGCAGAGCACGACGAAGCTACAAAAAGCCATTCCTAAGGGAGCACAGTGTAAGTTTTCTGCTCAAAAGTCGTTCCTAAGGGAATGCAGAGCTTACAGCGAAAAGTCAACGCTGATTCCGCCGAAATATAAGGCGAAGCGCGAAAAGTCAACGCGATACAGCCGAAATAGAAGGCGAAGAAGTTCAAAAGACGTTCCTAAGGGAATGCAGAACTTACAGCAAAAAGTCAGCACTGATACACCAAAAAATAAGCGGTGAAACCGAAAAATAAACAGCAAAGAGACTGGTTATTCCTAAGGGAATGAAGGATATGGTTGTGGCTTCGTATGTGTGTGTTTGGACATTCATTTGCACCATACATTACATCATACATTTGCATTCATAAACATTCATTTAGACATACATAGGTTCATCATCATCATAACACAGGCAGTTGCTTCGGCTCTAAAGATAAGGCTTCGGCAAAAAGAAAAAGTAGCAGTCTTTATGCTTCGCTGTGTACGAAAAGAAGGGAAGGTGTTTTTCGCCTTCGGCTCAAAAATGCTAATTTCGTTCACACCAAAGCACTTTATACATTGATGGAAAGGTAAGAATATATTACAAGGTATGGACAAAGTTTACAGAGTAAAAATTAATTACATTGTTCTTTACAAAGGTTATTACAAGGGTTTTTAGAGTTTTTTCTACAGTCATCTATTCAAGCTTCATTAGTATCCATTGAGCTTCGGCTTCGGTTTCGACTTCGTCATCCATTAAACTTCGGCTTCGTCTTCTTACTCTTTAGCTTCGGCCTCGGCTTCGTCATCCTGTACGTATTCAAGTATTGTAAGCAAAATTCAAGTTCGAAGGAAGAGGTAAGCACAAGGTATGATTTTGTTACCGGCTTAAGATGACTCCTAGCTTCATCACCAGCTTTGCTTCGTCCACCCTTTGTCCATACTAGTTTTATAAATCTATTTGCTATGCTTCGGGCAAGGTTGGGAATATCATCCAGGTCTGATGGTGATAAGCTGAAATTGGGTCTATTGATAACCTTTCCATGTTCGCAGCCGGATTTCAGGAAGGCGACAGCTGTGCCCCGAGAAGCTACCAGGGCACAAAAGTCACCATGTCCAGCTATAACTTCTTCAAGATCATCAATTTCACCTTCGATATGTTCGAAGGCCCCTGGCAGGTCTTCAGACGAAGGATTAAATTTTTCGCTGCTTGCTCCAACCGAATAGAAGACTTGCTTCAGCCGTTGAACACATCGATTACTGAACTCCAGACATTTGTTTTGAAGGCTTGTCAATGATTTTTTCAAATCTGAACTTTTCTGGACCTCGGCCTCAAATTTTGCATTAAGCTTCTGCTTTCTTGTTCGAAGCTTTCTGACTAGGAGGAAAGCTTCGTATTTAATTCTGCTATTTTAGCTTCAGCTTCTGCCAATAAGCCTTCGGTTGTCTGAAGCTCGAAGTCTTTCTTTTCAAGAGCAGCTGATTGGTCTTTTATCTTGCTTTCTAAGTTTTCAATTATAACTTCGTGTTTTTTATCTTCCAAATCTTGCTGCATTTTCAAAGCTTTACTCAGTAGCATACTCTGCATACAAACAACCTTCGTTAGAAAACATCTTCGTTATTGAAATAATAAAAGTTAAAGAAAAGTTTACCTTGAAACTGGAATAGAATAAACTACCGACGATGTGTTGTCATCGGTAGCGGCTAATATTTGTTTTGAGCTTCGAGAAACCAATACTCTTTGATAGAGTACCGATAACCTTCGCTCTGGTCTGATCCCGGATGCAGCCCAATTTTTCATCGTCGATGTCACCGAAGAGAAGTGCTCCCGGCTGATATCCGCAAGATATAGCATATTCTTTTAAGTATTCTTTTTCAGCCTTTGTCAGCTCTTGACCAACTAAGTTTTGAAAGTTAAAAATTTCATCTTCCGAAGTGTCTTTGGCTATTTCTTTCTCCTTCTCGGTTTCTGGGGTCATAGTCTCTTTGGTGGCTGCAGCAGTTTCTTCTGCGGCCATGTTTATCAGTATCTTATCAATATCGGCAATCGTGCACTCTAAATGAATATCTTCGGCTGTGGCAGCTTTGGTAGCTGCAGCTTCCGAAGGTGTAGCTTCGGTGGCTGTCGTGCTCTCAGCAGCTGGCGCCTTCAGAGCTGAAGCTCCTGGTGGTGTCCCTTCGATGACTTCTGTCACTGTAATGATTCTTTGCTTTTTTGGCCTAGCTGCCTTCTTCGTTTTTGCGGGCTCCTTTTCCTTCTGAAAAAGCTTCGTTAGATGTGGCCCCAGTGGACTTAGCTTGACAGGCAAAGATTCAGTCATTAACTTTAAAATTTCCTCCACGTCGGTGGTAGAGAGTGTTGCAGCAGTTTCTTCTTCTTCGTCAATTACCTTCTGCTTCGGAGCTGTAGCTTTTCTCTTCTTCGAAGCATCTGTTTTCGGCTCAGGCTTCAGCTTTTTTTTCAATTGTTCTTCATCGTCTTTATTGATAATGCCAGCTACTCTCTTTCTTTTTTGCCCTTCGGCATCCTTGTCTAGCCGCTCGTAGTCGGGATACTCAAAGTCCAGAGCATCCATTACTCGGTTCAACCTTCGCTTCGGACGGGTGTTGAAGGCTGCAGTCATTAGTTGATCTTCTTTTTTGGAGTAATTGCCGAGAATTTCATTGCACATCACTTCAATCGTGTCTAGCCACTCTTGGCAAGGCACTTTGAAATATTTCTTGAATTTATAATGATAGGGTAACCGAATAAGTTCCCCCTTTTTCTTTTCTCCTTTAAGCTTCGGCATGTCCCACTCTTTCATAGTTGGGAACACTCTGAAGGCCAAAAATTCTTGCACTAAGTCCTTAGTGCCGATATGATCTGCAATAACTCGAAATTCAGCCAGAGCAATTTGGCTTGGACTCCCTGGTGTCATGTTGTACTGCGGTCTGGTCTCTCCGAAGATCAATTCTAGCGGACTCTGGACCTGCTCCTCCTTGTCTTCGTCAACTTTAACGTAAAACCATTCAGACTTCAAGCCAGCTAGCCACTTGCTTCGGTAACTAATCACTGGAAATTTTGTGTTCTTGCGATAGGCAAAATTGTAGCAGCCAAAATTTTCATGTAGCCCATCTCTTCTAGCTTTCGTCTGATAATGAAGCTCGTGCACTCGGCAGAAGCCTTCGCCAAATGGCTCCACCCCTTGACCTCGGAGAGCCTAAATATAAACGCTAAGCCTAACGATAGCGTTAGGAGTTAGCTAATGAAGGTAGATCCCAAACTTCTTCAATACAACAGCAATCATCTTGTTCAAAGGAAATCTTAAACCAGCTTTAAAGAAACTTTTGAAGACTACTACTTCATCCTTTCCTGGCTTCGGACTAGTCTCTTCCCCACCAAAATGAACCAGATCTTTCTTCGCTTCACTGAAATAGCCCAATTTCAACAGCTTAGGTAAATCACCTTCGGAGATGGTGGATTTCCCGAAATCCAGGTGGCTGGGTTTACTTGGCACTGCGCTGTAATCATCTTCAGACTCAGTCTCCTCAACATCAGCCTGCTCTGCTTCAGCGGCAGGTGCATCCTCCGATGCTACCAGCCCTGAGCGCTTCATCACTTCGGAGATTGGGGTAGTTTCAGCACCTTCGGCTTCCTCTCCGTCGCGCATAACCCTAGCTGTGTAACGCACTCTAGCCATCTGATGATTGAATTTCTTGTTTTTTGAATGAAGTCGAAAATTTTTCTTTATTTTGCTGAAGCTCTTTCTTGTTATGAAGCTTGAGCAAAGTAAATAGCTTCGGTTGAGGATGCAGCAAACAAGCTTCGGTTTTGGTCAATATTTTGGCAGCAAAACAGTGCAATAGCAATGAATGATGTGGTAACTTCACACCTACCCGTCTGTTTATATAGTGCCGCAGGTGGGAAGGTGAATCGTCAAGGTCTTCCGCATCGGACAAACAGCCACCCGCACCCACTAAACGGTGGGCCACAGGGTCCGAGAAGGTGAATTGCCAGGGCGCGCGTAACTGCTGCAAGATGAGGCCACTTCGCACGCGGATTATTTTAATCGTTTCTCGCCAACGAGCTCAGGGAAGGTGTTTTTCGGATCTTCAGCATCCTGAAGCCTAGAAGACTTTTTCACGGATCAAGCTCGTTACGAAAAACGATCTAGCACCACGAAGGGGCTACTATTGGGGGTATGCTTCGTAGCCGAAGATCCTAAAGAAAGAGAACACCTTCGGCAGATCCTCTCAGAAGCAGCACTAAAGCTATCACCTATAAAGCTTCGGCACAGTGACAGATTTCAAGACGAAGGGGTGAACCGACTTAAAGATGAAATGACCTAAGGACCCATGGTGTTTTGTGTCAGTATTGTAGTCGATTGTAAAGGGCATAGATGTAATTTTACACAGGCTACGCCCTGTGCTTATAAATAAATGAACAGTACCCCTGTACTGGGCACGCTGACTGGTTATCCTGCTTTTGCGTCACACTTGTATTTTTACCTTCTTTTGAGTCGAAGGTACATTTTTAATTTGATATCATTTCTATTTTCCATAATAATAAGATAGAAATGAACTGATAATAATACATTATTGTCTATGTTATCTTTTATATCTCATATGGTTCCTTCTTCATTATTGTATGTTATGCTGACGAAACTATGTCCTTCATAACCTTCGTCCGAGAATCATTAAATCCCAAGGGAAATAATGCTTCGAAGGACGAAGGTTTTTAACATTTAACATTTTCTGTGTTGCCTTGTTCTTAACTCAAAGCATTTGAGAACTAGTCCCCAACAATATGCCAGTATTTTTATCAAGGTATCAGGAAGCGTATAAGCTTCTTACTAATCCTCGTTGGAGCTTCATGCAATGGAAGCCCACGCGAGGGTCAAGCTCTCCGTCGTGTAACTCCATAAATAGTTGTAGGCCTTCTTCACGTGCAAGTGGTGCTCTATTTTTGGCCTCTCTCGGATGCCTCTCTGTCGTCTCCATAATTGAGCTTCAAACTGAAATGTTGTGGGTCTCGTTTGTACACGGTAGTAGCAACACAATAAACATAGTTGGTGTGATCACGCAATATATAGTCCCTCCCGATATATTATAAGAATGAACACTGGCAACAAGGGGATGAGGGTGTTTAACTTCACTTCTAACCACTAGTAATATACTAGATCAAGCACTAGAATAGCAGTCTAACTAATCTAAGCACTTAGTAAAGCAAGCTACGCTAATCACCAAGTGATTCTGTGAGCATTTGGATAACTAGAGTTATAGAAATAGAGTTCCAACTCACTTGCTATGTTTTCGATCTTCTACTCTCCTCAAATGATTAGTTGGGGTTGTATTTATAATCTCCAATGTCCAAACTAGCCATTGGAAGCAACACATAATTTATGTGCATTCACCAGACATGCCTGGTGCAGTCACCAAACACGTTCGATGCGTACACATTAGCTACCAGTTAGAACTAACTCTTGGAAACCGTTGAGCTTGAGGTATCCGGTGCTAATACTAATAGTACACGAGACATGCCTGGTGAGTATACCCAGTTCGGTTCCATTTGCAACCTCTCTAAGTATCCTATCTGGTGTAGAGTTCAACTCACCATCAGACATATCCAGTGTGTTGTAAACATCCGTGTTAGTGTTGTAGACCTCTCTAGGTCCCTGTACGATGTGACATCTGGGGTGATGCCTGATGCACACCTGACATATGTGCATCTGGTGTACTAATTTTTAGCCCTTTCTTCAACACAGGAACAATACATGTTCTGTGCTTTATCTGGTGCACCGCTGGCAGAGCTGGCTCTAGCCATAGGCCAGAAGGGCCGTCGCCTAGGGCCCAGCAAACTAAGGGGCCCAATATTATATATAATACTCAGTACACGCCACAATCAACAATATAGCAGTATGCGATAGAAAAAAGCAAGCATCCGTTGGCCGACTGGCCGCATCCAGAAGCAAGCAAGCATATTCTTCGCTCAATCCAGCAAGACGTCAAGCATCCAGAAGCTGGAAGAGGATTGAATGCCCTAAATCAATGTCATCCAGCAAGACGTCAAGCTCAAGGTTGATTAATTTAAATTGTGTATTTATCTTTATAATTAAGTTAGATACATGTTCTTCGCTCTAGAATTTTGAATACATGTTAGTTATTGTTTTTAATCAGCATATCGTTATTTATAAATTTAGGTATTAATGAGTGTTAAAATGTTGCCTACAAAACATTTGTCTGGTGCTCAAAAGAGGAACAAAAGAAAGCGAGAAAATCAATTAATTGAATCACAGAAAGGTGCTATTCATAGATTTTTCTCATGTAGCACTAATGTTCCTCCTAAGGATAATCCTAAGGATTTAGAGGAAGATGACCAGGATACACACGATCAAGAACAGGAACAAAATTTAGATGAAGTTCAAATCAATCAGGACGATGAGGATAATCAGGTCATTCAGGATGGTGATGGAGAAGAATCTTTTCCTGAAATCTTTGATCCTAAAACATGGGATAATCTAGACAATAAAAGAAGAGATATTTTAATTGAAAAGGGGCCTATGAGAGAATTGAATCTGCAATTCCCTAAAGACAATCTTGGTAGGCATTTTTCCTATACTTACTACCAGAGAAAGTTAAGTAATTCTGAGATTGTTGATAGAAAGTGGTTAGTTTATTCTAAGCATGTGGATAAAGTTTATTGTTTTTGTTGTCAATTGTTCAAATCAAATGAGACCAAGAGTTTACTAGCACATGCTGGATTGAGTGACTGGAAGCATCTGAGTGGGAGGCTAAAAAACATGAAAATAGTACTGAGCATATGAGGAACATGAATACATGGAATGAACTCAGGTCGAGGTTAAGCAAAAACAAGACGATTGATGATGATTTGCAATGTGAAATTGCAAAAGAAAAAGAGCGATGGAGACAAGTATTGGTAATAATTGTTGCTGCTGTGAAGTTTTGTACTAAAAATAATTTGCCCCTTCGAGGAACAAATGAGAAAATTTATCAAGACAACAATGGTATTTTTCTAGGCTCAATTGAGATGATTGCTAAATTTGATACTGTGATGCAAGAACACATTAGGCGCATTCAAAATAATGAAATTCATCATCATTATCTTGGTCATAATATTCAGAATGAGCTCATTCTACTTATTGTTGACACTGTGATCATTTGGAACTTCTTGAATTGAATGTTGAAGATGTGAGAGGTCAAGGTTATGACAATGGCTCTAATATGAAGGGAAAACATCAGGGTGTTCAAAAGCATTTGCTTGAGATTAATCCAAGAGCTTTATACATGCCATGTGCATGTCATAGTCTAAATTTGACCCTTTGTGATATGGCATAGTCTTGTACCAAAGCTATTTCATTCTTTGGTGTTATACAACAGATATATGTATTATTCTCAAGTTCTACTAAAAGGTGGAAGATTTTGCTTGACAATGTTCCTAAACTAACAGTCAAAGCTTTGTCCACTACTCGTTAGGAGAGTCGAATAAAAAGTGTACAAGCTGTCAGGTTTCAAACTCCCCAAATAAGGGATGCTTTGATGGAAGTGGGGAGATGTTCTACAAATGATCCAAAAGGATTAAGTGATGCTCAAGGTTTAGTAATTGCACTTGAAAATTTTGAGTTTTTATGTGGTATGGTTATTTGGCATGATATTTGATAGGGAATTAGGCTTACACCTATTTCCTAATTGATTTTGGTGGTTGAATTGCCCAACACAAATAACTGGACTAACTAGTCTGCTCTAGTCTATAAGTACTACAGGTGCCAAAGGTTCACAAAAGGTCAATAAAAAGATCATGAATGGGTTCAAACAAAGAGAGCAAGGGACAACCGAAGGCCACCCTGGTCTGGCGCACCGGACTGTCCGGTGCACCACCGGACAGTGTCCGGTGCACCAGGGGACTCCAAGCTGAACTCTACACCTTCGGGAAATCTCAGAGGCGCTTCGCTATAATTCACCGGACTGTCCGGTGCTCCAGGGGAGAGCGACTCTAAACTCGCCAGCTTCGGGAAACCGCTCCGCTAAAATTCACCGGACTGCCCGGTGAGTCAACGGACAGTGTCCGGTGCACACCGGACTGTCCGGTGCGACAGCGGAGCAACGGCTAGTTCGCGTGCAACGGTCGACTGCAACGCATTAAATGCGCGCCTGCGCGCGCAGAGGAGCAGGGCACGCGCGGGTGGCACACCGGACAGCCTACAGGGCGTGTCCGGTGCACCACCGGACAGCCAGGCGGGCCCACAATACAGTGCTCCAATGGTCGGAACCCTTTCGACCCGGTGACGTGGCGGCGCACCGGACAGTGTCCGGTGGCGCACCGGACAGTGTCCGGTGCGCCATGCGACAGACGCCTCCACCAACGGTCAAGTTTGGTGGTTGGGGCTATAAATACCCCAACCACCCCCACATTCAAGTCATCCAAGTTTTCCACCTTCCAACTACTTACAAGAGCTCTAGCATTCAATTCTAGACACACCCAAGTGATCAAATCCTCTCCCAACTCCACACAAGGCTTTAGTGATTAGTGAGAGAGATTTGTTGTGTTCTTTTGAGCTCTTGCGCTTGGATTGCTTCTTTCTTTCATTCTTTCTTGCGAACAACTCAATTGTAACCGAGGCAAGAGACACCAATTGTGTGGTGGTCCTTGCGGGGAAGTTTGTTCCCGTTTGATTGAGAAGAAGACACTCACTCGGTCCGAGGGACCGTTTGAGAGAGGGAAAGGGTTGAAAGAGACCCGGTCTTTGTGACCACCTCAACGGGGAGTAGGTTTGCGAGAACCGAATCTTGGTAAAACAAATCCACGTGTCACACTCTCTATTTGCTCACGATTTGTTTTGCACCCTCTCTCTCGGACTCAATTACATTTCTAACGCTAACCCGGCTTGTAGTTGTGATTAACTTTGTAAATTTCAGTTTCACCCTATTCACCCCCCTCTAGGCGACTTTCAATTGGTATCAGAGCCCGGTGCTTCATTAGAGCCTAACCGCTCGAAGTGATGTCGGGAAATCACGCCAAGAGGGAAATGGAGACCGGCAACAAGCCCACTACAAGCCACGGGAAGACTTCATCGGAAGAGTCCCGCAACAAGGGAAAGGGGAAGGAGAAGAAATCCTCTTCCCACAAGTCGCATCGGAGTGGCGGCAAGCACAAGAAGATGAGGAAGGTGGTCTACTACGAGACCGACACTTCATCACCATCGACCTCTGGCTCCGACGCGCCGTCCGTAACTTCCAAGCGCCACGAGCGCAAGAAGTTTAGTAAGATCCCCCTACGCTATCCTCGCATTCCTAAACATACGCCTTTACTTTCCGTCCCATTAGGCAAACCACCAACGTTTGATGGTGAAGATTATGCTAGGTGGAGTGATATGATGCGATATCACCTAACCTCACTCCACAAAAGTATATGGGATGTTGTTAAGTTTGGTGTATAGGTACCATCCGTAGGGGATGAAGATTATGATAAGGACGAAGTGGCCCAAATCCAACACTTCAACTCCCAAGCCACAACTATACTCCTCACCTCTCTAAGTCGAGAGGAGTATAATAAGGTGCAAGGGTTGAAGAGTGCTAAGGAAGTTTGGGACGTATTAAAGACCACGCACAAAGGAGACGAGGTGACCAAGATCACCAAGCGGGAAACGATCGAGGGGGAGCTCGGTCGCTTCCGTCTCCGCCAAGGGGAGGAGCCACAAGACATGTACAATTGGCTCAAAACCTTGGTGAACCAAGTGCGCAACCTCGGGAGCAAAAAATGGGATGACCACGAAGTGGTTAAGGTTATTCTAAGATCCCTCGTATTTCTTAATCCTACACAAGTTCAATTAATTCGAGGTAATCCTAGATATACTCAAATGACCCCCAAGGAAGTAATAGGTAATTTTGTGAGCTGAGTTGATGATCAAAGGCTCAAAGAAGATCATCGAGCTAGATGGCCCCTCTGCGCCCGAAGCACAACCGGTTGCATTCAAAGCGATGGAGGAGAAAAAGGAGGAGTCTACATCAAGTAGACAACCAATCGACGCCTCTAAGCTTGACAATGAGGAGATGGCGCTCATCATCAAGAGATTCCGCCAAATCCTCAAGCAAAGGAGGGGGAAGGATTACAAGTCCCGCTCCAAGAAGGTTTGCTACAAGTGTGGTAAGCCCGGTCACTTTATTGCTAAATGTCCATTATCAAGTGATAGTGACAGGGACAACGACAAGAAGGGGAGAAGAAAGGAGAAGAAGGGGTACTAAAAGAAGAAGGGTGGCGATGCCCATGTTTGCCAGGAGTGGGACTCCGACGAGAGCTCCACCGACTCCTCTTCGACGAGGACGCCGCCAACATCGCCGTCACCAAGGGACTTCTCTTCCCCAACGTCGGCCACAAGTGCCTCATGGCAAAGGATGGCAAAAGGAAGAAGGTTTATGCATCCGGGGGCTCAAGTTGGATCATCGATAGCGGGTGCACAAACCACATGACAGGGGAGAAGAAGATGTTCTCCTCCTACGAGAAAAACCAAGATCCCCAACGAGCTATCACATTCGGGGATGGAAACCAAGGTTTGGTCAAAGGTTTGGGTAAAATAGCTATATCTCATAACCATTCCATTTCCAATGTTTTTCTTGTTGATTCATTAGATTACAATTTGCTTTCCGTATCTCAATTATGTCAAATGGGCTACAACTGTCTTTTTACTGATGTAGGTGTCACTGTCTTTAGAAGAAGTGATGATTCAATAGCATTTAAGGGAGTGTTAGAGGGTCAGCTATACTTGGTAGATTTTGATAGAGCTGAACTCGACACTTGCTTAATTGCTAAGACTAACATGGGTTGGCTCTGGCACCGCCGACTAGCCCATGTTGGGATGAAGAATCTTCATAAGCTTCTAAAGGGAGAGCACATTTTAGGGTTAACAAATGCTCATTTTGAGAAAGACAGGATATGTAGCGCTTGCCAAGCAGGGAAGCAAGTTGGTGTTCATCATCCACACAAGAACATCATGATGACTGACAGGCCACTGGAGCTCCTACACATGGATTTATTCAGCCCGATCGCTTACATAAGCATCGGCGGGAGTAAGTACTTTCTAGTTATTGTGGATGATTATTCTCGCTTCACTTGGGTATTCTTTTTGCAGGAAAAATCTCAAACCCAAGAGACCTTAAAGGGATTCTTGAGACGAGCTCAAAACGAGTTCGGCTTAAGGATCAATAAAATTAGAAGCGACAACAGAACGGAGTTCAAGAACTCACAAATCGAAGGCTTCCTTGAGGAGGAGGGCATCAAGCATGAGTTCTCTTCTCCCTACACGCCACAACAAAATGGTGTAGTGGAGAGGAAGAATAGAACTCTGGACATGGCAAGAACCATGCTTGATGAGTACAATACGCCGGATCGGTTTTGGGCCGAGGCGGTCAACACCGCCTGCTACGCCATCAACCGGTTGTATCTACACCGAATCCTCAAGAAGACATCATACGAACTCCTAACCGGTAAAAAGCCCAACATTTCATATTTTAGAGTCTTTGGTAGCAAATGCTTTATTCTTGTTAAAAGAGGTAGAAAATCCAAATTTGCTCCTAAGACTGTAGAAGGCTTTTTACTAGGATATGATTCAAACACAAGGGCATATAGAGTCTTTAACAAGTCCTCAGGACTAGTTGAAGTTTCTTATGACATTGTGTTTGATGAGACTAACGGCTCTCAAGTAGAGCAAGTTGATCTTGATGAGATAGGTGAAGAAGAGGCCCCATGCATCACGCTAAGGAACATGTCCATTGGGGATGTGTGTCCTAAGGAATCCGAAGAGCCTCCAAATGCACAAGATCAACCATCCTCCTCCACGTAAGCATCTCCACCAACTCAATTTGAGGATGAGGCTCAAGTTGATGAAAGAGAAGATCAAAAGGATGAGCCACCTCAAGATGATGACATTGATCAAGGGGGAGATGCAAATGATCAAGATAAGGAGGATGAAGAACCAAGGCCGCCACATCCAAGAGTCCACCAAGCAATCCAACGAGATCACCCCGTCGACACCATCCTCGGCGACATTCATAAGGGGGTAACCACTAGATCTCGTGTTGCACATTTTTGTGAGCATTACTCTTTTGTTTCCTCTATTGAGCCACACAGGGTAGAGGAAGCACTACAAGATTCGGATTGGGTGGTGGCTATGCAAGAGGAGCTCAACAACTTCACTAGGAATGAGGTATGGCATTTAGTTCCACGTCCTAACCAAAATGTTGTAGGAACCAAGTGGGTCTTCCGCAACAAACAAGACGAGCATGGTGTGGTGACTAGGAACAAAGCCCGACTTGTGGCCAAGGGATATTCACAAGTCGAAGGTTTGGATTTCGGTGAAACCTATGCACTCGTAGCTAGGCTTGAGTCAATTCGTATATTATTATCCTATGCTACTTACCATGGCTTCAAGCTTTACCAAATGGACGTGAAGAGTGCCTTCCTCAATGGACCAATCAAGGAAGAGGTCTATGTTGAGCAACCTCCCGGCTTTGAAGACAGTGAGTACCCTAACCATGTCTATAGGCTCTCTAAGGCGCTTTATGGGCTTAAGCAAGCCCCAAGAGCATGGTATGAATGCCTAAGAGATTTCCTTATTGCTAATGGCTTCAAAGTCGGAAAGGCCGATCCTACTTTATTTACTAAGACTCTTGCTAATGATTTGTTCGTATGCCAAATTTATGTTGATGATATTATATTTGGGTCTACTAACGAATCTACATGTGAGGAATTTAGTAGGATTATGACACAGAAATTCGAGATGTCAATGATGGGGGAGTTGAAGTATTTCTTAGGATTTCAAGTAAAGCAACTCCAAGAGGGCACCTTCATTAGCCAAACGAAGTATACTCAAGACATTCTAAACAAGTTTGGGATGAAGGATGCCAAGCCCATCAAGACACCCATGGGAACCAATGGGCATCTCGACCTCGACACGGAAGGTAAATCCGTAGATCAAAAGTTATACCGGTCGATGATAGGTTCATTACTCTATTTATGTGCATCTCGACCGGATATTATGCTTTCCGTATGCATGTGTGCAAGATTCCAAGCCGACCCTAAGGCATCTCACCTTACGGCCGTAAAACGAATCTTGAGATATTTGGCTTTTACTCCTAAGTTTGGCCTTTGGTACCCTCGGGGATCCACATTTGATTTAATTGGTTATTCGGATGCCGATTGGGCGGGGTGTAAGATTAATAGAAAGAGCACATCGGGGACTTGCCAGTTCTTGGGAAGATCCTTGGTGTCTTGGGCTTCAAAGAAGCAAAATTCTGTGGCTCTTTCAACCGCCGAAGCCGAGTATATTGCCGCAGGCCATTGTTGCGTGCAATTACTTTGGATGAGGCAAACCCTTAGGGACTATGGTTACAAATTAACCAAAGTTCCTCTTCTATGTGATAATGAGAGTGCAATCCGCATGGCGGATAATCCCGTTGAGCATAGCCGCACTAAACACATAGCCATTCGGTATCATTTTCTAAGGGATCACCAATAAAAGGGAGATATCGAGATTGCATATATTAACACTAAAGATCAATTAGCCGATATCTTTACCAAGCCACTAGATGAACAAACTTTTACCAAACTTAGGCATGAGCTAAATATTCTTGATTCTAGGAATTTCTTTTGATGTCTTGCTCACATAGCTCATAAATATACCTTTGATCATGTCTCTTTTATATATGCTATGACTAATGTGTTTTCAAGTAAATTTCAAACCAAGTCATAGGTGTATTGAAAGAGAATTGGAGTCTTCGGCGAAGACAAAGGCTTCCACTCCACTCTATTACTCATCCTTCGTCGTCGCTCTGCATCACTCTCCAATTTGGTATAATCTTCACTCATATGTTTTATTTGTCAAAGGGGAGAAAGTAGTTAGCTAAGGGCTTATATTTCACTCAAAGTATCTGTTTTTGGCGATTCATGCCAAAGGGGGAGAAAGTATTAGCCCAAAGCAAAAGGACCGCACCACCACCCTAATTTTAAAACTAATGATTTTCAATTGGTAAATTTAAAATTGGTATCTTATTGTGTTCAAAAAGGGGGAGAAAGTAGTATTTTCAAAATTTATATCTTAAAACTCTCTTGAACACTAAGAGGAGAATTTATTGAGGGGGAGTTTTGATTAGTCAAAGGAAAAGCATTTGAAACAAGGGGAGAAAATTTCAAATCTTGAAAATGCTTCGCAAAATCTTATTCATTTACCTTTGACTATTTGCAAAAGGACTTTGAAAAGGATTTACAAAAGGAATTTGCAAAAACAAAACATGTGGTGCAAGCGTGGTCCAAAATGTTAAAAATAAAGAAACAATCCATGCATATCTAGTAAGTAATATTTATTGGCTCAATTCTAAGTAACCTTTGCACTTACATTATGCAAACTAGCTCAATTATGCACTTCTATATTTGCTTTGGTTTGTGTTGGCATCAATCACCAAAAAGGGGGAGATTGAAAGGGAATTAGGCTTACACCTATTTCCTAATTGATTTTGGTGGTTGAATTGCCCAACACAAATAACTGGACTAACTAGTCTGCTCTAGTCTATAAGTACTACAGGTGCCAAAGGTTCACAAAAAGTCAATAAAAAGATCATGAATGGGTTCAAACAAAGAGAGCAAGGGACAACCGAAGGCCACCCTGGTCTGGCGCACCGGACTGTCCGGTGCACCACCGGGCAGTGTCCGGTGCACCAGGGGACTCCAAGCTGAACTCTACACCTTCAGAAAATCTCAGAGGCGCTTCGCTATAATTCACCGGACTGTCCGGTGCCCCACCGGACAGTGTCCGTTGCTCCAGGGGAGAGCGACTCTAAACTCGCCAGCTTCGGGAATCCGCTCCGTAAAATTCACCGGACTGTCCGGTGAGTCACCGGACAGTGTCCGGTGCACACCGGACTGTCCGGTGCGACAGCGGAGCAACGGCTAGTTCGCGCGCAACGGTCGACTGCAACGCATTAAATGCGCGCCTGCGCGCGCAGAGGAGCAGGGCACGCGCGGGTGGCACACCGGACAGCCTACAGGGCCTGTCCGGTGCACCACCGGATAGCCAGGCGGGCCCACAAGACAGTGCTCCAACGGTCGGAACCCTTTCGACCCGGTGACGTGGCGGCACACCGGACTGTCCGGTGCGCCAATGCGACAGACGCCTCCACCAACGGTCAAGTTTGGTGGTTGGGGCTATAAATACCCCAACCACCCCCACATTCAAGTCATCCAAGTTTTCCACCTTCCAACTACTTACAAGAGCTCTAGCATTCAATTCTAGACACACCCAAGTGATCAAATTCTCTCCCAACTCCACACAAGGCTTTAGTGATTAGTGAGAGAGATTTGTTGTGTTCTTTTGAGCTCTTGCGCTTGGATTGCTTCTTTCTTGCGAACAACTCAATTATAACCGAGGCAAGAGACACCAATTGTGTGGTGGTCCTTGCGGGGAAGTTTGTTCCCGTTTGATTGAGAAGAAGACACTCACTCGGTCCGAGGGACCGTTTGAGAGAGGGAAAGGGTTGAAAGAGACCCGGTCTTTGTGACCACCTCAACGAGGAGTAGGTTTGCGAGAACCGAACCTCGGTAAAACAAATCCACGTGTCACACTCTCTATTTGCTCACGATTTGTTTTGCACCCTCTCTCTCGGACTCAATTACATTTCTAACGCTAACCCGGCTTGTAGTTGTGATTAACTTTGTAAATTTCAGTTTCGCCCTATTCACCCCCCCCCTCTAGGCGACTTTCAATATTCTATTTTCTATAAATCTGGTGAGTAAGAAACTGCAATCTAAGACTGTGTGCATGGATGCTGCACTCGAACAAATTAAAGGGGTCATTTTATATTTTAAGAAGTATAGAGCTGAAGGCTTCAGTCGCATCATCGATATTGCAAAAGAAATTGCAGAAGAGATGGATGTAGAGCCAGTATTTCCTAGAAGCCGTCAAGTTAAAAGCAAGAAACATTTTGATGAACAAAATGATCAGAATGAAGAAGAAGCATTATCAGCTATAGAGTCATTCAGAGTTAATTACTTTCTTGTCATGATTGATATGGCAATTGCTTCATTGAATAGTCGATTTGAGCAGATGGAGATATTTGAAAACATTTTTGGTTTCTTATTAAACTTAGAAAGGTTGAAGTCTTTAGATGATCAAGATCTGAGAAAGTGTTGTACTACTTTTGCAAAAACTTTTACTCATGATGACTCATCTGACGTTGATCTCAGTGATTTTATCAGTGAATTACAAGTGTTGCAAGTAACTTTACCAGATGGTTTGATGATAGCATCTGAGATTCTTCAGTTCATTACAATTGCAGATTGTTATCCAAATGTCTCTATTGCATATCGGATTTTATTAACCATACCTGTCACTGTAGCCTCAGCCGAAAGAAGTTTCTCAAAATTGAAGTTGTTGAAAAATTATCTAAGGTCAACTATGACACAGGAAAGGTTAAATGGCTTGGCTACTTGTTCTATCGAGAAGGATGTATTGACAAATGTTGACCTAAATATTGTCCTTAATGATTTTGCTTCAAAAAATGCTCGACGCAATTGTTTATTTTGAGAAACATTATATAGTGTCAAATAAGTTACCGAATTTTTACTAGTTTAATATATTTGTAATGATGTTTATATAGACTTGTTTTTTATTTATAGTGTTGTTTTTAACGATATGCAAGTATATAAGGGCCAATAAATTTAGATTGGCCTAGGGCTTTCTAAAATCATGAGCCGACCCTGACCGCTAGACACATCTAGTGCTGCTCAGTAGCATGTTTCTTCGTATTTTTTTGTTTGGGCTTTTTTTGTCTTGTATCTTAGACTCTCGCATGGCCTTTATATGTTTTTAATTATACATGTTCAAATAGGCCGGCCCAGATGTGGGCCAGTGACCTGGCACGATCGTGGCCTGGCTCGGTCCGACTAGAAGCATGCCCGGGCCGGCCCGACCCGATAGCAGTGTCGGGCTTGGGCCGGCCGTCTGGCCCGTGGTGCAGGCACGGGCTCGGCCCAGTTAAAGGGTAGGCACGGTAACAGCCCGCTTGAGGGGCTGGTTTTGAAAAAATAGTCTGCTTTTAGCTATAATACTGATGATTCTGTTATTATATGAGAGCATTCTGAATTGTGATATACGTTTATATATGTATCTAAAATTCTTTGTCTAAGTATGTTTCTAAAATTATAAATATAATTAATTGTATCTAAAATAAATTTGAATATTACCTTTAAATTCTGAATTTTGGAGTGTTTGTTTTTGTTTACGGTTCCGGGCCCGATCCGGCCCCGTCGTGCCTCCGGCCCAGCATGTCCCGTGTAAGAATAATCGTGCCAGACCTAGGCCACCCAGCCCGCGGGCCGACCCGGCCCAACACGATACTGAATCGTGCCGAGCTTGGACTGGTGCCCCTCGTGCCGGGCCCAGCCGTGCCCGGGCCGGGTTGGCCCGACACGGCCCGTTGGACATATATATTTTTAGTAAGTTTTCTAATGTCTTGCTTTGAGGTTTTGATCTTCGCGATCACCATATTGCTTTCATCTAAGTACATGTTGCATTCTTTAAACTATATCCATAAACACTAGCAAACATTATTAGTCCAAACAATGATTATCAAACACTAAAACACTTAATCAAATAAGTTACAGTCCATTATTCTTATAGCAAATGTGCATCACACATATTCACTAGACTCGACTAGATCAAGATACTCATTTATACTCCTTTATAGAATGATTAAAGAAAGAACAAAGGTCCTATCATCATTAATCAAAATACCGATCGAACACTACAGTAAACGACGGGAGAGACATGGAGAAATAAACCGATGCGGGCACGGGAGGTCGGTTAAAATTCTTTATTTCCGATGGCCACCTAGGAGACCGTTGGACATAAGTTTATGTCTGACAGCCCACCTGTCAGCCCTTGGATATTAGAAATTATGTCCGACAGCTCCTTAGGCAACAGTCGGAGATAAGAGAGCCGTCGGACTTGTAGCGTTTTACTGTAGTGGAATCCTAATTTAGAGCATAGATTGTCTTGTGGATACACTTGAACATCACGTGAGATTGACGTGTGATATTATATTTATATTACGAGCTATTTTGGAAAATTTAATATCATTGAGAAAATTGTCTAAAGCTAATTGTCCTTAGTTGGTACATTCAGAATAAATTAATGCGGATGTGGTAAACACTTTCAGTTGAGCTGCATCAGAGTTGTCTTGTACTCCATGGAAAAAAATATAGTATAAAAGGATCGACGACGATGTCGAGATATAATTGATTACTACAGATTTAGGATGTGTTTGTTTAAGATCAAAGTATGATGAGGCAGGGATCACATCTAGAGATGACAATGGAGACCCGATTTCTGATTTTCCGCGGGAAATTCTTCTATTAGGGGATGAGGATGGGGAAGTTTCTTCTCCACGGGGATGTAAACGGGAGAAAATTCTCCTCCGACGGGTAAACAGGGACGGGGATGGAGAAGCATTCCCTATCCCCGTTTCCCGCGGAGACCCGTTAAACTTATATGTGACAATGTTTTCATGTAATAGTTAATGATAAAAATAAAGAATTACTTTGTCAAGAGATCACTCGTTATACAAATACATTGATTTTAATGCGCACATAATAATTTTTACATCTAATGATGTGTATAAGTGACAATGTTTTACATTAATAACAAATAAAGTGTGATTTAATTATAATTTAAGCGGGGATGGAGATCCCCGACGGGGATTTATCCCCACGGGGAACGGGGATGGGGAAGAAATGTCCCCCGCAAACGTTTGTGGGAATCCCCGCGGGGAAATTTTTTCATCGCGGGACAGGTTTGGGGAGCTAAAAACCCGACGGGGAATTCCCCGTTGTCATCCCTAGTCACATCATCCCCTCGATTTTTTAGGATCACGTCGTTACTAAAAATTACTCCGGTGTTTATTTTGTCCTCACGTGACTTTCATCGAAACACTATAAAAACTGTGGTCACCCACTTTCATCACTCCTTGTATATCTAACCAAACATACCCTTAGATTCTCTATACAATTTGTATTCACATAGATCAGATCTCATTTAAACTTTGTATATGTTAGGTGGAGATTCTTGGACAGCCGGCTCAAAAACAAATTTGAGTACTGGGCCCGAAGTCCTTTTCTTCTGCCTTGGCCCTACTAGCGACTACAATTCTCTACGAACAATGCACGCGCGTCCAGTCATATTTCATCCTACACCCTTAGGCAAAAAAATAATAACTCAAGTTAGCAGAACTTTGCACTCGAATCTCTACTATCTATTAAGGCAGTAAGGGGTAGGCTGTCATTCTGTGTTCTATCATTCTCATTCCCGTCTGCCATTCTGTATTCTGTCATTCCCATTCCTCCCTCCCCGTATTGTCTTTCTCATTTTCCCTCCCCGCAAAGCTCATTCTTATTCCCATGTGCATCTCACGTCTAGCTAAAATTAAATTAAAAAACACAAATATGGCCCTAATAGGATTCGAACTAGCTACCATTACACCACATGTATGTTTATGTCAATATCTGTTACAGTAAAAATATCTACTACATCTCTCCCAAAGCCCACCTGCTACCCTTGCACAATGTGTAGTAGTAGATAATTATCAACGAGATTCCCGAATTATATTTTTGGATGAAGAGAGTAGTATTTAAAGAAGAGCCTTCCATGCAACTTCTTTTGTTTGAATAAGTTTTCGTTGCAACACACGGGACACTCATCTAGTTTTAAGTGAAATACGTATTGTTGGTACAAGCGCACAATCGATAGATAACTTTATCATGACTAAGTGTTTGAAACCAATGGCGCTTAAGTTGTCTCAGGCAGCTTATTCATCCTATCTCTTATCTTATCTTATATTTTAAACTTCATGTGAATAATGCATTCTTTATTGCTAGAGACAACCTTAGACCATGTCTAGCAGCTTATCCATATAGTCACTTAAAACACTGTTTTACAATATTCAAAAGTGAAGTTTAAATATAGATATGATAATGAGTAAGCTATTGAAAGTAGTCTTAGGATACATTTGGTTTGGCTGAGTTGCGAAAAAAATCATTGAGTTGGCTGTTATAAAAAAAAGCTGTTGTGAGAAAAAAAAAACTATAGGTCGTTTGGCCCAAACTATTGTGAGTTGTCCACTTTAAACAAATTATATATTGTTTATATACACTCTATTTAACTATATCTCTTAATCAATATATCTAATTAAAAATCGATTTCACATTTGTGTTCCTAATATTTTTACAATAAATTGATTTTTTTTAATTCTATTTATAATAATTCTATATTTCAAATATTTTTATTTCATTTAGTGTAACACTTAATTATTTTAATCATATTTTAGTTTTAATTTACTGTGTGTCTATTTTTTTTAATATAACAAACTCCGATGAGCAGGAAAAGCAAGGTCCAATCTACTTTCAAAATGTACTAGAAAAGCTGTTTTTTCATAAGCTATAGAAAAGCTACGTTTTCAAAGTAGCTGCAAAAAAAGCGATCATATACGGGTGATGGCAGTATAGCATCCGTATCCAGCAGCCTTAGACCGTCTTTAGCTTGTCTAAAGTATTGTTTTGCACTGTAGATTACATTGTTTGTAAAGTAAAATTAAAATAGAGAGTGAAATAAGTAATCTGCTAGAGATATAGTCTATTTGCACGGTCAGATATACGGTTGGTGGCCACAGCCTAACCAACGAGGGTGGTGAAGAAAAGAACTAGCGTATGGAATCTAGCACCTCCCTACCTAATTTTATTATTCTTCCTACCGCAAAAAAAGAGAATAGCATGTTTCTTTTTTCCCTTAATAGGAAAGGAATTTTTCGGAAAAGAGATTGGAGTTTATAGGTGTTTCCCTACTAGCTCCGGAAAAACATTGCAATGAGAGTTATGACTCAATTCCCATTCAACTTAACAAGGGTAATGCTGATTCCGCTTTTAAAGAAGTGCGCCAGCAAATACGCAGTTCACTTGCAGGCTCGCAGCTCAGATGCAGAACAGTCTTATTCCTGAGAGCATGTAATTGAGCATCCACAAAATAATCCTGAGAGAACCAAGACCAAAGCAAATAGAGTTGGGGAGTGGGAAAAAGAAGTAACATCAAGAACACGAAATGTTCGACCTGCGAAAACTAAAACATCAACAACTGAAGTTTCGCTTCCAGCTACATTTGGGTAAAAAAAAAGATGGAAAAAAGATGAGGCAAATAAACAACATATCGTAGTGAGAGCCAAATACAAGGATTGGGGGACTTAAGACCAGCTATGAGGTAGGCATTTGAGGGTGCAGGGTGCTACTCTAACCATGATGATAACATTGTTTACCACATCCATGAACCCATACCTCATTCATAAAATGAACTGACTTCCCTTAAAACATACTCCAATGCCAGGTCCCCTCGAAAAACCTGCACATGTTTTCCAGTATGACAAGACCAGTCACAGCAAGGTAAAGTGCAACTAACAGTGCTGACAAAAGCAGAAACAATAAAGTGAAGCAAAACAGAAACAATGTAACAATGCAAGTGATTCAAGATTCACAGGTTATCTCTGGAGCTATCAGGGCAGACCACTCAAATAACGGATCGATTGCCTCTGTTTTATAGGCAGAACCCTGTCACCCATAAGGGAGGGGGGGTGACTAGAACAAAATAAACAATAATGAATGCCATAACCGTTATACTCATAGCACCTTCAGGTAGACCGGTCAAAATTAAGCAGAAGACAAGATATATAAAACTTACATCACAATTCCATGTGGCTGTTAAAAGATAGTGTATTAGTATGGTATATCAAGTCAAACTTTTTGAACCATTCCTGATACAAGATACAAAAACAGGACTTCAAACAAACAAAGTGCGTCAGAAAGTGGACAAGCATATTTGGACAATTTTACTAGCCAAAGCATTCCAGTTCAAATGCAAGAGCCTAGAAGATGAGTTGTTTATAGTCTTGTATATGGACTTTACTTGAGTGTGTACTTCCTTGTATCTTCAACCGACATCCCAGAAATGTGCTCCAACAACTCTTCATGGAATCATAAGCCTGAAACGACAAATACATGGTTGGTTTCTACCTCACTGTATGAAATCGCCTTAGAACTCCAGCGTCACATTTAAAAGTTTGCTCCAAGGAGCGAATCTCAAGCTAATGAGGAATACATTTTAATATATCAGATGAGCGCTCCGAACAGCACTCGAGTTCTCCGAAGATCTTCATGCCCTGCAAATAAAACTCCTAAATCAGAAAGGGAGATAATAAACACCAGTTCAGCATTCTCCATCATCATCAATCAATCTGCAAATAGCCAACTGAATGATACAGCAGCTATCATATAGCAGATTCTGCAGCGCCCCCTAAAGATCCACCTACTCCAGTTTCATGTTTCCCATTAGGGTCTGCTACAGCAGGGCACACATCATTCCCTTCTTCAACTTCCAAACCAACTTCATGTCTATGTTTCTTATGGTTACTACTATTGTTGTTCAGAATTTCATCTTCAGAGCTCCTCTTATGTGCGACAGCATTAGTATCCACGCTTTTATCTTCCACTGGATCCTTTACAGACCTTCCATCGTTGTCACCTCTACTGCTTCTATGAGATCTTTCCCCATCATCCTTCACTGAACTTTCATCTTTGTCGCGTCTGCTACCTCTATGAGATCTTTCCCCATCATCCTTCACTGAACTTTCATCTTTGTCGCGTCTGCTACCTCTATGAGATCTTTCCCCATCATCCTTCACTGAACTTTCATCTTTGTCGCGTCTGCTACCTCTATGAGATCTTTCCCCATCATCCTTCACTGAACTTTCATCTTTGTCGAGTCTGCTACCTCTATGAGATATTTCCCCATCATCCTTCACTGAACTTTCATCTTTGTTGCGTCTGCTACCTCTATGAGATCTTTCGCCATCATCCTTCACTGAACTTTCATCTTTGTCGCGTCTGCTACCTCTATGAGATCTTTCCCCATCATCCTTCACTGAACTTTCATCTTTGTCGCGTCTGCTACCTCTATGAGATCTTTCCCCATCATCCTTCACTGAACTTTCATCTTTGTCGCGTCTACTACCTCTATGAGATCTTTCCCCATCATCCTTCACTGAACTTTCAACTTTGTCGCGTCTGCTGCCTCTATGAGATCTTCTGTCGTCCTGAATCTCAGACTTTCTGCTGTCCTTTTTATCACTGTGATGATGCTTTCTGTCAAGAGATCTGGACCTTGAATGCCTGCTATGGCGAGAATGACGATCACTAGTTGGCGATGATTTGCTTCCCTTATGATGTCGTGGTGACCTTGAACCAGCCCGAGCCGACCTTGATTTTGATGGGCTTAAACTTTCAAGTCTTTGTTTCTTGGGTGACCTAGAGTCAACTCTGGAGGGCTTCTTATGCCTTGGACTTCTACTTTTGCTTCTGTTCCTCCTTGAACGAGATGAATGATGATCATGGGATCGTTCACTCTCCCTTCTCCCGGACCTGCTATACCTATCCTTATCATCCCTATGTGATCGATCACTACCATGCTTTGAGTGGCGAGATCTTGATGGTGATCGTGATCGATGCTCCCTTGAGCGTCCAACTGGGGGAGAGTAGGAGCGGGATCGTCTGCTCCTACGGTACTTGATAGGTGATCTTGACCGAGATTTTGATCTACGAGTAGGGGACGATGGTGATCTGTAAATCATATAAACTGATCAGGCTTCAGCACACAATACGTAGGAAGGAAAAACAATCAATGACTAACTTAGTTACTTTCTTCCCTAAATGTTTTATCTTGAACACGAAAGAGAGCTGTGTATCATTATATTAAGAAGAAAAGGGTAAGAACCCATACAACCACACACTAGACCACCCAGAGGTTTAGTCAAAACTTGCCTTTCTTTCCTAAAGTTCAGAAACAACTAGAATGAAAGAATGTAGCAGGCAAAATTCCATCTACTAATGCAGCCAAACCAAAACTACAAAGTAACGCTGCTGCAAATTCCTATGCAGAGATCTCTTTCACTTTATTGCACAAACTAAACTCAATGAGGATATATACAAGAATAACTAGGGAACATATAAACCACAAATGAACGAGACAAGAATGGTACCAGACTTGGACACATAAGGTTTACTCCCTCTACAGCTATATCAATTGTTAATCCAAAGATTTAGTATCTCTTACATAACTCTGTAATAAATTCTTGAGTACAAACAAATTCTCCCCAATTTGCGATGAAACATAAAACATACCCCCTCCGGTGTACTATTAGTTGTCGTTTAGGACAGCGACACGGTCTCCAAAATATAACTTTGACCATTGTTTTTTTGTTAAAATACAAATAAACTCTTAATACATTTATACTTCTATAAAAGTAATTGTTAAGACAAATCCGTGCATATAAACATTATGTTTCAAAACTACATAATAAAATAGTTATTTGTAGTCAAAATTTCATAAGTTTGACTCAAACCTTGTCCAAAACGACAACTAATAGGACACTGGAGGGAGTACATGTAGCATGACATATGCCAAGAAACAAAACACATGATTTGAATCCAAATCTATTATCTTAAGAATGATGGATGAGTTTTCAGATAGCAAATGTGAAATCTCATCCATACCTCTATTTACAGAAGAGGGAGGACTAAAGCATATTCCTGCACAAAAAATGGACCGATGATCTAAATTTTTAGTCTCTCTATTTTAGTCCTTTTAGTCACTAAATTGCCAAACACGGAGACTAAAAGAGGGATTATCTCTATTTTAGTCCCCGTGTTTGGCAATTTAGGGACAAAGAGACTAATAATTAGTCCCTAGAAACCAAACACCCCCTAAGTGTATACTAGAACCAAATGAATGCAATCTTTCTGTGACCAAAATATTAAATGCACAATTAGCAGTTGTTACAGAACAGAAAGGTGTGGTATTAAGGTATAAGTCCATTTTTGGCCACCCAATTATCACTCTAGTTTGTTTTTGGCCATGCAACTCTACAACCAGAAACATTTGACCAATGATTCAATACCAAACAAATTTGGACATCCAGCAGGTTTCAAAGGTGATTTTGCATTATCTGAAAATAAAAAAGGGCCGGTTTATTTTCTAAAAAGATACTGACTAATTCATTCTAAATCAGAAAAATATGAAACGAGTACTGATATTTTCTAAAAATATATCTAGCTTGCAGTCTTGTCCGTTATTTATTTAGATCATCGTTCTCAGCTATATAAACTTTGAGATTGACCAAAAAATCCATACTCCAAATAAAGTAGCAAATATGTTGGAATCAAATTAAAAAAACTATTTTTTTAGGGCTAGCAATGCCTAATATGATATATATATATATATATATATGTGGAATGTGGTGGAGCATGGCACCTGCAAGGTTTGTGCAGTCTTTCGGATCTTCTGTTTACTTGTAGTCTGCTATGGATTCTACTGGTAAAAACCGGGTGTAATATATTGCAAGTGCAGAATAATGATTTAATAAGAAACACACATGACTACAAGCAATTAAGCACTAGTAATAGGAAGAAATAAAATACAAATAGCTCCAAAATCTAGGAACAATAGATACATTATCGTTTTTTGAAAGAAAAAACTGGGTACTGGATTCGTATTTTTATATTTAAAGTGGATTATTAAATATATTCCCTCCATTCCAAATCATAAGATATTTTAGCTTTTCTATGGCTCCGATGGCATCCCCATGGAGGTGTGAATATGCCTAGGTACCAGAGCGATAGTATGGTTAACTAAGCTTTTTAACCTCATCTTTCAGTCAAACAAGATACCTGAATGGAGAAGTATATTGGTACCGATCTTTAGGAACAATGGAGGTGTTCAAAGTTGTACTAACTACCGTGGGATTAAGTTGATGAGCCACACGATGAAGCTCTGGGAGAGAGTTATCAAGCATTGCCTAAGGAAAGTGACAAGTGTGACCAAAAACCAGTTTGGGTTCATACATGGAAGGTCGATCATGGAGGCGATTTTCCTCATACGACATTTGATGGAGAGATATAGAGAGCAGAAGGACTTGCACATGGTCATTATTGACCTCAATAAGGCATATGACAAAGTACCGAGAAATGTCATGTGGTGGGCCTTGGAAAAGCATAAAGTCCCAACTAAGTAAATTACTCTCATCAAGGATATGTACAAGGATGTGATGACATTTGTCCGAACAAGTGATGGCGAGTTGGCGACACTAGCAACTTTCCAGTTAAAATAGGACTACATCAGGATTCAGCATTGAGCCCTTATTTATTTGCTTTGATGATGGATGAGATCACAAGGGACATACAAGGGGATATCCCTTGGTGCATGATCTTTGTTGATGATGTGGTATTAGTTGATGAGAGTAGAAAAGGGGTTAATAGGAAGCTAGAGCTGTGGAAGCACATGTTGGAGTCGAAAGGTTTCAGACTTAGTAGGACCACGATCGAGTACATGATGTGTAATTTCAGCGCGCCTAGACATGAGGATGGAGATGTTACCCTCGATAGGCAATTGGTGGCTAAGGAGTCTTTTCAGTATTTAGGATCCATGCTAGAAAAGGATGGTGACATTGATAAAGATGTTAAGCATAGAATTACAACTGGTTGGTTGAAATGCCGCCATGCTTCTGGCGTCCTCTGTGACAAGAGAGTGCCACAAAAGCTTAAAGGTAAGTTCTATAGGACAGTGATTCGTCCGACGATGTCATATGGTATTGAATGTTGGCCGACAAAAAGGTGACATGTCCAGCAACTGAGGGTAACTGAGATGCACATGTCTCGTTGGTTTTGTGGGCGCACAAGAAGGGATAGAGTCTGAAACGAAGATACTCAGGATAGGGTCGGGGTGGCACCAATTGGGAAGAAATTGATTCAACATCGGTTGAGATGGCTTAGACACGTTCAAAGGAGACGTTTTGTGGCGCTGATGCGTAGAAGGGTTTTAGAACGGGCCGGTAATGTAAAAGGAGGTAGAGGTCAACCTAAAAATAAAATGACTTGGAATGAGGCGTTTAAGAGATGTCTTAAGAAGTTGAATACCTCCATTCCTCCAAGGAATTAGCTAAGGATAAGTGCGCTTGGAGACTAAACCATGATCTTTGTCTCTTTTTCTGTTTACCCTTAACTCTACCGTCTTTCTTTTACCCTTTCGGTGTTTTTTCCTATCCTTATTTCTTGTGTATTTCATCTCTAGCCTACCCCAACTAGCTTGTAACAAAAGGCTATGTTGTTGTATGTATACCTTGCTTTTACTATGTATCCAGACTCTAGAGATAGTGTATATATAGGTGCATAGCAAAAGCTATGTATCTAAAAAGGCTAAAATGACTTATAGTTCAGAATAGAGGGTGTATTTTTGTATCATTCTAAAATGCAAAACCACCTTAAAATCAGTAAGGTGGCCAGGTTTGTCTGGTATTGATAGTCTGATGGTCAAAAGTTCAGGGGTTTAGACTTTCATGGCAGAAAACGAACTCGGATAAAAGTTGAATGGCCAAAAAGGGACTTCTCCCTATTATTTAAGTTATATAAAATCCTAGATGTGTAACAGTCAAACAGGGTAGAATTGAATATGAGTACGAAACATACCCTGACTTCCCTTTGGCATCCTTTTCTTCCATGTTGTCCCCACCAAAGCCCTCTGCCTTCAACTTCCTGCTTATCTCAGCAGCCCTTGCTGCAGCTGCTTCAGTGGCAGATTTCATGGTGGCAGCACGTGCAGCAGCCTGTTGGGCTGCTATTGACTGTTGCATCATTAGTGCCTGCTGGAATTGTATCTGTTGCAACTGAACGGCTTGCTGCATCATCATAGGCAAGTTATTATTTGCTTTAGGAGGAAGAGCTTTAGCCATCTCCACATTCAATGGACGACCACCAACACTCTTGCTATTGAGCTCCAATGCTGCAGTTGCTTCTTCAGGTTTGGAGTACTCAACATACACAATCTGCTTTGTATCTGTCATGACACAATCAACAACTTTACCACAAAATCCAAATAGCTGTTTAATATAATCCACAGTAAGAAGTGGACTCAGGTTGCTAATTTGAACTGTTCTCTTCAGGGCATCAGCAACATCAGCTTTGTTTGTTGAGCCTACAGTGATAAAATGTACAGGTGAGCAACTGTACTGAAGAAAAATAAACTGCTAATTACATTGCTAATTTAGAGTTGCATACTGAAACAATTTCAGCTGCTGCAAATTACAGTAATGGAATGTTCAGGAAGCAGCCTAAATTAAAAAGAAACAAATTTGCAGAGCTCACGACTAAATTTGTTATGTAGGTTTACCATCTTAGCCAGGTGTGAGATATGTAGTTATCCATGGCATTTAACGAAAAAAAGCAACAGCAAACAATCATTAGCAGAACAAAGCAACAGTCGTAATACTACAATAATGATTCAAGTTGATCGGTCTGGGTTTAAAATGTTACGAATCTACAGGCGTGAACAACAGTATCATTCCTTTCTGTTACCAGTTCAACATTGGATTTAAAATGTTGTGAATTCCTTTCCGTTACGTTCAGCACTGGATCAACTAGTAAGAAAATCAAGTTTAAAAACCTTAATGCATGTCTGGAAAGAATCATCACCTGAAGTTCCACCTGCAGCTTTGGCCTGTGCAGCATGTGCCTGCAGTGCCTGGGCAGCCATGATGGCCTGAGCAGCTGCCATGGCAGCCGCAGAGGGCGCCAAGGGCGCATGCCCGAGAGCACTGACAGAAGTCGTGGCAGCAAGCAACGACATCAGCAGCTGTTGCGGTGGATGGGTGAACTTACAGTCAGTCTCCACCTTTGTGCACCTCCCATTCATGTAGTCCCGGCATATCTCCCCCAGTGAAGCACCAACCCCTGGCAGGATGACTCCGCCCGAGGACCCAGGGGTGGAACTAGGCATGGCCCCGAGGAGGCTGGGGAAGGCACTGGAGGGCGCGCCTGTGTAATTGGGCATATTAGGCATGGTCTGGTTAACCATGTTGGGGTAGGCAGAGCTGACAGCAGGTAGCGCGGTGGGGAAAGCGGCTGATGGTGTGGCGGTGGAACCGCTGAAGAAGACGGGGAAGGGGCTCCCCATGACGGGGACGCCGTCAAGCTCAACGTGTACCATGTAGTTGCCGCGCTTGGGGACGACGTAGGTGACCGTGTAGGATCCGTCCCCGTTGTCCTTGACAGTGCCTTCGAGATCGTCCCCGCCGACTCCCGCAGCGGGCGAGACACGCACGTGCACGCGCGCCCCACCGGCGGTGAGCCTCCGGCTGTGGCGATCCTTGGCGACGACGGTGAAAGTGGAGGGCGTTCCGGCAGAGCCGCCAGCGATGCCAGGCCCCGCGGCGGAGCACTTGGACGGGTCGACCGGGCCTGGCAGGGCCGGAGCATCGTCGTCCGAGTCGGTGGAGGTGAGCTCGGCCGGGGAGGGTGGGGCGTGGTCGACATCGTTGTAGTCGTCACCAGACGCGGCAGCGAGGGCCTTGAAGGTGGCGTCGAAGGCGGCCTTGGCGGCGGCAGCGGTCTCCGCCTCGGACTTGAGCTTTGCCTCCTCAGCCTGGCGCACCCAGATCGGTTTGGGCGCCGCCATGAGAGCGCGGCGGCGGACGCTGCTCTCGCCTAGCTTGCCTTCAATAAGCTCTGCTGGCCGGCTAGGGTTCGGTAGAGGGGGGCAGATCCAGGGGATGAGGGCCGAGGGGCAACGAGGAAGAGGAGGCGTGTCGGATGGGGCAACCAAGCAAGAAGGCAAAAGAGCGAAAGGCAGCCAGAATCTGGTAATGAAAGGCGGCCCAACTGGAACAGAGCCCAATAACAAAACAAAGGTAATCGAATAAAAACTTCCCTTAAAATACAAGAGTAAACAAAAATGCCGTGCGTTCTGAAAACGAGGAATATACGTGTGCTTCGCTACCGACAAAATCACGTAGTCAGAGCATCTCCAAGACTTTTAAATTTTTTCTAGCATTTGACTTTATTTTTCTATAAAGATTAGTCTATATGTAACATCTCACTCCAACAAAATATATATTGTTGAAGACTTGTTCTCAAATGCTTCGAATTAAGATAAGGCAACATAAAAGGTGTTAAATGTTAAAGTCCTTCGTCCTTCAAGACATTATGTCCCTTCGGATATAATGAATTCCGGACGAAGGTTATGAAGGAAGAGACCTTCGTAAGCTCGACAGATGATGAAGGAGAATACATGTATGAAATAAGAATAATAATACAGATATTATTATCAACTTATTTTTATTTTGCGTTATCAAATTCATAATAACAAATTATAAATGTACCTTCGAATTGACGAAAGGTAAAGGTACAAGCGTGATGCGAAAAGCAAATATCAAGTCAGCCTGAACAGTACGGGAGTACTGTTCATCTATTTATAGGCACAGGACGCAGCCCGTGGAGAATTACATTAATGCCCTTTACATTTATCAATAACTCTATAGTGATTCTTCGAGGTCTAATTTGACTTTTCATCATATAAGTCGGTTCTCCTTTTCTGCTGTCATGCCAAAACTTTTTCTGCGCATAGCTTCGTGATCATCTTATCCTTCGTCATGATCGCCTTCCGTCCTACTCAAGCTTCGTCTTGACCATACTCTTGTATACTCGTGACCCGATTCCGAAGATACCTGTCGGGGACCATAATTAGGGGTACCCTCAAGACGCCTAATTCTCAGCTGGTAACCCCATCAGCATAAAGCTGCAGAGGCCTGATGGGTGCGATTAAGTCAGGGATCAGTCCATACGAGCGACTCGATCACGCCTCGCCCGAGCCTAGCCTCGGGCAAGGGCAGCCGACCATGAGGTGTTTCCGTCTCGCCCGAGGCCCCCTTTTTACGGCAAACGCATCTCCGGCTCGCCCGAGGCCTTGTCTTCGCTAAGAAGCAACCCTGACTAAATCGCCGCACCAACCGACCGAGTCGCAGGGGCATTTAACGCAAAGGTAGCCTGACACCTTTATCCTGACGCGCGCCCCCTGGCAGAGCCGAAGTGACCGCCGTCACTTCGTCGCTCCACTGACCGGTCTGACAAAAGGACAGCGCCGCCTGCGCCATCCCGACTGCAGTGCCACTTGACAGAGTGAGACTGACGGGCAGCCAGGCCTTGCCAAAGGCGCCATAGGAAGCTCCGCCCGACCCAGGGCTCGGACTCGGGCTAAGGCCCCGGAAGACGGCGAACTCCGCTCCGCCCGACCCAGGGCTCGGACTCGGGCTAAGGCCCCGGAAGACGGCGAACTCCGCTCCGCCCGACCCAGGGCTCGGACTCGGGCTAAGGCCCCGGAAGACGGCGAACTCCGCTCCGCCCGACCCAGGGCTCGGACTCGGGCTAAGGCCCCGGAAGACGGCGAACTCCGCTCCGCCCGACCCAGGGCTCGGACTCGGGCTAAGGCCCCGGAAGACGACGAACTCCTCTTCGCCCGACCCCAGGGGTCGGACTCCGCCCTGGCCTCTGCCGAACGACCTCCGCCTCGCCCGACCCAGGAGCTCGGGCTCGGCCTCGGCCATGGAAGACAGACTCGACCTCGGCCTCGGAGGAGCCTCCACGTCGCCCGACCTAGGGTACAAGTCCGCCACGTCAACAGGAAGCGCCATCATCACCCTACCCCGAGCCGACTCGGGCCGCAGAGAACAAGACCGACGTCCCATCTGGCTAGCTCCGCCAGATAGGCAATGATGGCGCCCCGCTAGACCCATGACGACGGCGGCTCTCAGCTCCCTTACGGAAGCAGGGGAACGTCAGCAAGGGCCCAACCGCTCCGACAGCTGTCCCTCCGCCAGGCTCCGTTTCTCCTCCGACAGCCACGACACCACACCAGCCGGGTGCCAAGATCTCTCCGGCTGCCACATTGGCATGTACCTAGGGCGCTAGCTCACCCCCGCTAGACACGTAGCACCTTGCTACACCCCCATTGTACACCTGGATCCTCTCCTTACGCCTATAAAAGGAAGGACCAGGGCCTTCTTAGAGGAGGTTGGCCGCGCGGGAACGAGGACGGGGCAGGCGCTCTCTCGGGGCCGCTCGCTTCCCTCACCCGCGTGGACGCTTGTAACCCCCTACCGCAAGCGCACCCGACCTGGGCGCGGGACGAACACGAAGGCCGCGGGATCTCCACCTCCCTCACGACTCGGCTCCGGCCACCTCGCTTTCCCCCCTTCGCGCTCGCCCACGCGCTCGACCCATCTGGGCTGGGGCACGCGGCACACTCACTCGTCGGCTTAGGGACCCCCCGGTCTCGAAACACTGACAGTTGGCGCGCCAGGTAGGGGCTTGCTGCGTGTTGACGAGCAGCTTCCCGTCAAGCTCCAGATGGGCAGTCTCCAACGACCTCTCCAACCCGGGACGGTGCTCCGTTTCGGGAGTCTCGAGTTCATGTCTCTCGACGGCAGCTACGACATGATACTCCTTCCACCGCCGCGCGACGACGACAATGGCGGCCGACAGCCCGCCCACCGGCGGCGGAATCGACGACGTCTTCCCCGCGTGGTGGAAGAGCAACATTCGAGCTCGCCCCGTCCTCTCCCCCGCCATCGGAGGAGGAGGCGGGGCAACCAGGGCCAAGCGGGAGGCCGCGCTCCGTCGGCTGTCGAGCGAACCGACGTCCCCAGCGCCCCAACGGAGGGCGCGTCGGGCGTCAACCTCGCGTTTGAGACGAAGGCGAGCACCGTCCCCCCGCGACACGCCAATCCCGAGCAAGTGGACGACGCCAGCACGCTCGCGGAGGGCCTGCAGGACGTCGCCTTCGTACCCAAGACGACGGCGCAATCAGTCCCCGACGTGACTGTGTCGCTCCTCGTCGACCAAAAGGTATCGACTGATTCCCATCCTACATCATTTCGACTCGGCCTCAACCCGCCTAGCGACCTCGCTTTGGCGGGCGCTCACGTTGAGGCGAGTGCAACCCCACTGGGGTTTCGTGTGCGGTCGCCTTGGGACCGATTGACGGACGTCTCGACCTACGGGCCCTCTGGGTCCGAGGAAGATGACGATCCCAGCATCTGCTGGGATTTCTCTGGATTTGGCAACCCCAGTGCCGTGTGGGACTTTATGACCGCATGTGACTACTGCCTCTTCGACTGTTCCGACGGCAGCCGCAGCCTTGACGACAAGGACTGCGGCCCGAGCCGCGAATGTTTCCACGTCGAGCTAGGGGATCCCTCCGAAGGCAACCATCTCGGCATGCCGGAGGACGGTGATCCCCCTAGGCCGGTGCCTCGCGCCGACATCCCGCGGGAGCTAGCTGTGGTCCCCGTTCCGGCGGGGGGTCACGACCCACAGCTCGAGCAAGTCCGCGGGGCGCAGGCCGGGCTCGACGAGGGAGCAGGAGCGCTCGAGTCGATCCGCCGGGACGTCGGGCAGGTATGGGCGGGCCAACCCCCGGCCAGAGAAACACGTCATCTGCCCCAGGGTTTCCAGCACCGCGTCGCCAACGATGTCAGGGACAGGCCGCCACCGGCATCCAGCGGGGTCGGTCAGAACCTGGCAGCCGCAGCGATGCTCCTCCGCGCGATGCCGGAGCCATCAACCACCGAGGGTCGACGAATCCAGGGGGAGCTCAAGAATCTCCTGGAAGGCGCTGCGGCCCGGCGGGCCGAGAGCTCTGCCTCCCGAAGGCAGGGGTACCCCTCGGAACCTCATGCCGCGACTTCCCGATTCATGCGGGAGGCCTCGGTCTACACCGGGCGCACGCGCAACACCGCGCCTGCGGCCCCGGGCCACCTCGGCAACGAGCACCATCGTCGCGACCGTCGGGCCTGCCTCGATGAAAGGGTGCGCCGAGGCTACCACCCCAGGCGTGGGGGACGCTACGATAGTGGGAAGGATCGGAGTCCCTCGCCTGAACCACCCGGTCCGCAGGCCTTCAGCCGGGCCATCCGGCGGGCGCCGTTTCCGGCCCGTTTCCGACCCCCGACTACTATCACAAAGTACTCGGGGGGAGACGAAACCGGAATTGTGGCTCGCAGACTACCGCCTGGCCTGCCAACTGGGTGGAACGGACGACGACAACCTCATCATCCGCAACCTCCCCCTGTTCCTCTCCGACACTGCTCGTGCCTGGTTGGAGCACCTGCCCCCGGGGCAGATCTCCAACTGGGAGGATTTGGTCCAAGCCTTCGCTGGCAACTTCCAGGGCACGTACGTGCGCCCCGGGAATTCCTGGGACCTCCGAAGCTGCCGGCAACAGCCGGGAGAGTCTCTTCGGGACTACATCCGACGATTCTCGAAGCAGCGCACCGAGCTGCCCAACATCACCGACTCCGATGTCATCGGCGCGTTCCTTGCCGGCACCACATGCCGTGACCTGGTGAGCAAGTTGGGTCGCAAGACCCCCACCGGGGCGAGCGAGCTGATGGACATCGCCACCAAGTTCGCCTCTGGCCAGGAGGCGGTCGATGCCTACGTCGATGACATCGTAGTCAAGACAAGGAAAGCCTCCGACCTCCTCTCCGACCTTGAAGTGACATTCCGGTGTCTCAAGGCAAAGGACGTCAAGCTCAATCCCGAGAAGTGTGTCTTCGGGGTGCCCCGAGGCATGCTCCTAGGGTTCATCGTCTCCGAGCGGGGCATCGAAGCCAACCCGGAGAAAATTGCAGCCATCACCAGCATGGGGCCCATCAAGGACTTAAAAGGCGTACAGAGGGTCATGGGATGTCTCGCGGCCTTGAGCCGTTTCATCTCACGCCTCGGTGAAAGAGGCCTGCCTCTGTACCGCCTCTTAAGGAAGGCCGAGTGCTTCACTTGGACCCCCGAGGCCGAGGAAGCTCTCGGGAACCTGAAGGCGCTCCTCACCCAGGCGCCTATCTTGGTACCCCCGGCTGATGGAGAAGCCCTCTTGGTCTACGTCGCCGCGACCACTCAGGTGGTTAGCGCCGCGATTGTGGTCGAAAGGCAAGAAGAGGGGCATGCATTGCCCGTTCAGAGGCCAGTTTACTTCGTCAGCGAGGTGCTGTCCGAAACCAAGGTCCGCTACCCACAAGTTCAGAAGCTACTGTATGCAGTAATCCTGACGAGGCGAAAGTTGCGACATTACTTCGAGTCTCATCCGGTAACTGTGGTGTCATCCTTCCCCCTGGGGGAGATCATCCAGTGCCGAGAGGCCTCGGGCAGGATCGCAAAGTGGGCGGTGGAAATCATGGGCGAGACAATCTCGTTCGCCCCTCAGAAGGCCATCAAGTCCTAGGTACTGCGGACTTCGTAGCCGAATGGGTCGACACCTAGCTGCCGACGGCTCCGATCCAACCAGAGCTCTGGACCATGTTTTTCGACGGGTCGCTGATGAAGACGGGAGCCGGCGCGGGCCTCCTCTTCGTCTCGCCCCTCGGGAAACACCTACGCTATGTGCTGCGTCTCCATTTCCCGGCGTCCAACAATGTGGCTGAGTACGAAGCTTGATCAATGGATTGCGAATCGCCATCGAGCTAGGGGTCCGACGCCTCGACGCTCGCGGCGACTCGCAGCTCGTCATCGACCAAGTCATGAAGAACTCCCACTGTCGCGACCCGAAGATGGAGGCCTACTACGATGAGGTTCGGCGCCTGGAAGACAAGTTCTACGGGCTCGAGCTTAACCACATCGCCCGACGCTACAACGAGACTACGGACGAGTTGGCAAATATAGCCTCGGGGCGGACCACGGTTCCCCCGAACGTCTTCTCCCGGGATCTGCACCAACCCTCCGTCAAGATCGACGACACGCCCGAGTCCGAGGTACCCTCGGCCCATCCCGAGGCGTCCTCGGTTCAGTCCGAGGTACCCTCGGCCCATCCCGAGGCGTCCTCGGTTCAGTCCGAGGTACCCTCGGCCCATCCCGAGGCGTCCTCGGTTCAGCCCGAGGTACCCTCGGCCCCCGAGGGCGAGGCGCTGCGCATCGAGGAGGAGCGGAGCGAGGTCACGCCTGATCGAGATTGGCAAACCCCGTACCTGCATTATCTCCGCCAAGGAGAGCTACCCCTCGACCAAGCCGAGGCTCGGCGGGTAGCGCGACGCGCCAAGTCGTTCGTCCTGCTGGGCGATGAGAAGGAGCTTTACCACCGCAGCCCCTCGGGCATCCTCCAGCGATGCATCTCCATCGCCGAAGGTCAGGAACTCCTGCAAGAGATACACTCGGGGGCTTGCGGCCATCATGCAGTGCCCCGAGCCCTCGTCGGGAACGCTTTCCGGCAAGGCTTCTACTGGCCAACGGCGGTGGCTGACGCCACTAGAATTGTCCGCACCTGCGAAGGGTGTCAATTCTATGCGAAGCAGACCCACCTGCCCGCTCAGGCTCTACAGACGATACCCATCACCTGGCCCTTCGCGGTGTGGGGTCTGGACCTCGTCGGCCCTCTGCAGAAGGCGCCCGAGGGCTACACGCACCTGCTGGTCGCCGTCGACAAATTCTCCAAGTGGATCGAGGTCCGACCCCTGAACAACATCAGGTCCGAGCAAGCGGTGGCGTTCTTCACCAACATCATCCATCGCTTCGGGGTCCCAAACTCCATCATCACCGACAACGGCACCCAGTTCACCGGCAGAAAATTCTTGGATTTTTGCGAGGGTCACCACATCCGGGTGGACTGGGCTGCCGTAGCTCATCCCATGTCGAATGGGCAAGTAGAGCGTGCCAACGGCATGATTCTACAAGGGCTCAAGCCTCGGATTTACAACGACCTCAACAAATTCGGCAAACGATGGATGAAGGAACTCCCCTCGGTAGTCTGGAGCCTGAGGACAACGCCGAGCCGAGCCACGGGTTTCACGCCGTTCTTCCTGGTCTACGGGGCCGAGGCCGTCTTGCCCACTGACCTGGAATACGGCTCCCCGAGGACGAGGGCCTACGACGATCAAAGCAACCAAGCTAGCCGAGAAGACTCGCTGGACCAGCTGGAAGAGGCTCGGGACAGGGCCTTACTACACTCGGCGCGGTATCAGCAGTCCCTGCGACGCTACCACGCCCGAGGGGTCCGACCCCGAGACCTCCAGGTGGGCGACCTGGTGCTTCGTCTGCGGCAAGACGCCCGAGGGAGGCACAAGCTCACGCCCCCCTGGGAAGGGCCATTCGTCATCGCCAAAGTCCTGAAGCCCGGAACGTACAAGCTGGCCAACAGTCAAGGCGAGGTCTACGGCAACGCATGGAACATCCAACAGCTACGTCGCTTCTACCCTTAAGATGTTTCCAAGTTGTTCATATACCTTACACTCACGCAAAGTTTAGTCAACAAGGAAGGGTCGGCCTCGCCTCGGCAAAGCCCGACCCTCCCTCGGGGGCTAAAAGGGGGGAAACCCCCTCTGCGTCAAAATTTTCCTCGAAAAAAATCTCTTCTACCAGAATATCTTTCGTGCTTTTTGACTACTTCGAAAAGTGGGTCCTGGAAACGACGGAGTACACGTAAGCAGCCAAGGCTGACCGAGCCGAGGGACTCCTACGCCTCCGGGATACGGATACCTCACTCATCACCTTCTGCGATAAGTAACTCGCGTTCGGATAAAGTGGCTCCGCGGATCGAACAAGTCTTTACGTTCAAAAGCCCTTCTGCCGAAGCGATCCTTCGAGCCTTCTCGACCGAGTCGGTGACAGGGCCTCATGGACGGGTGAAAGTACGCGTAAGCGGCAAGGCCGACCGAGACGAGGGACTCCCACGCCTCCGGGATACGGATACCTCACTCATCACCTTCCGCGAGAAGCAGCTCTCGCTCGCACAAACATCCCTGTTACCGACAAAAAGTCCAGATACTCGAAACAAGAGGAAAAGAGACGCAGCTTTACAACGCAGCGAGGGTGTGCGTTCTGGCCTCGACGGCCGCACAAGGCACACGCTACAAGACAATCTGATCCTGCAGGCTCGGGTCTTGGCGCTGGAAGGGGGCAGCAACACCCTCGGCATCAGCGACACCTTCGGCGAGGCCCGACCTAGCCTCGGACGGCGACGCGGTCCGAGGGTCTCCGCTCTGAAGGACGACGTCATCACCACGCCCGAACAATCGCCGCCAGGGACTTCTCCGGGAATCCAGCCCGAGCAGGCGGCTCGGCCGGTTACCCCTGGGGCCTCGGCCAACCATCTTCCGAGGGCGCCAGCCCGGTTCGAAGCCTCGGCTGATCAGCTCCGACGTCGATCCGGCCAACGGGCAACCCGGCTAGGCTCCGGCCAACTAGGTTTCATTTTCGAGCCGACTCCACCTCTGTTCATGCTGATATCGCTACCCCTGGCCTCGGCTCGACGAAGAGCGGCTGAGGGGTCTCTTTAACTAAGCTAGAGGAACCTCGGACAGCAAGGCCGACCGAGCCGAGGGATTCCTACGCCTCTGGGATACGGATACCTCACTCGTCACCTTGACACGGGGTGACTCATGCTTGGTGAAGCGGTTCAGATAGTCAACAGACGAGTCTTAGTGCTCAAAAATGAGGAAAATACATGGCTCCGTGCCGTAATTACATACATGTTCAGGCCCCAAAAGCCGAAATGAACAAAAAAACCCTGGCATTCGAAGTGCCATTACAAATGGAACTCCGGTTCCCCCCCCCCCGCAGGTACGAACAACCCCACTCGATAGGGGTGGGCCTGCGGAGCAACAAAAGACCGACGAACGGCTAGTCATCGCCCGCCCCAGCAGCGGCGACGATGAAGACTTCTGTCCCGGGGGGCCGAACAGCAGCAGTGATGACCTCAGGGCGGATGCTGCTGCTAGGAGGCCCCCGCCCTTGCCCAAACTCGAGAGGCAAGGACGGGCAGAAGGTCGTAGAGTTGGAGGTCGGTCCGTGGCCAGCCTTGGCTGTCGCGCCGGCGGAAGAACCTCTTCCAGTTGCCGTGGCAAACGCCGGCGCCGCGAGCGGCTCCGAAGCCACTCGCGTCCGAAGGCCAGGCACGCTGCAGATGCCAACGCCATGGACGACAACCGCTCCTCCCTCCGATCACTGAGTGAAGGAGCGGGCCGCCGCCCACGCAGGGGTCGACCTCAACTCGGCACACTCCCCTCCCCAGCCCTGGTGATGAAAATCCTTGAGGCTGAGGGAGGGGCAGAGGCCGCAGCCCGGCTCGCTTTCCCCCACCATCAAGCCGGAGGTCACCATCTTGGGTGACCGCCGGTGGAGGGGTGCAGTCGGGCTGCATGATGAAAATCCTTGAAGCCGAACGATGGCTGAAAGGTACCAACTCCCACGGAGTTGTGTTCCTCCAACGATTGGGCGAAAGGACGGCGTTTTCCCCCATCCGGGGGCTTGGAAGGTGGAAAGACACAGTGCGTAAGGGAGGAAGAAGACATGGTCGCCTTACGAAAGGGGTCGCCCTCCTTTTAAAGGTGACTCTCCCTGCTTACGCCCCCAGCCGTCACGGGCTGAGTCTTCTCCAACACGCTCCAAAGCCCTCCCCTGCGGCGCGGGGGCTGGGTCCCGCATGTCATGCAGACCGGCTCCGAGCAGAAGAAGCCAAACCACCGCGCATGGCGCACGCAACCGCCCAACGGTTACAAGTGACCCTCCACTTTTGCCCAGACCAACAGGCGAAAGGGGTGGGCAGCCATGCAGGCGGCATGCAACCGCGCCAAGTGGACGCGCCTCTCCGACTCCCGACACGCCAGCATGGAGGCCCAGGCCCACGCGTCGCGCGACCGGCGCGCCGGATGCTGCATGCAAGCAACTGTACCACTTGCGCCACCACCGCACCTCCTCGATTGCGGAACCAATACCGCGACTCGAGGCGACCCAGCGCGCGACCAGGCAGCGCCAGCCTGACGCAGCGGTCAACGCGGTCAAAAGTGGGCCGACAGTGATGACGGTGGCAGGCACGCGGGAGCAGCGGTCATGCCGTCAGCCAAGCTCACGTCCCATCCGGAGGCAGCGAGAGAACCCGCTCTCACGGCGTGAAGACAACGCGCCCGTGACCCGTTCCTCGAACGGCTCGCGCACGCGCAACGGCAGCCCCGCCAACTACTCGCCCCGTCGCATTAACTCCGCGGCTGGACAGGCGGCGCTTCTGGCAGGAGCAGCGGGCGACGCTTCGCCTTCGCCAAAACAACCGCACCAAAAAAAGGTACGCCGCGTCATTCGGTTTCGTATCCTTTTTCCTTTTTTTCCTCTTTCTCTATCTCTTGCAACAGGGACCGGGAAAGGGGGATACCCCGAAAGGAATCCTTCCCCGTGAAGGAACTAGGCTCCGAGCCTCCTTACTGATCAGGGGTTCGAAGGCTGGCCCCCCGAAGGGTTCAACAGCCGCCTCAGATCGCGTGGGCCCTACACCCACTACTGGTCAGAGGTTCGAAGGCCGGCCCCCCGAAGGGTTCCATGGCCGCCTCAGGCTACTCGGGCTCCGCGCCCATTACTGATCAGGGGTTCGAAGGCTGGCCCCCCGAAGGGTTCACAGTCGCCTCAGACACCGAGCGAGGGATGACCAGGGGTACGTTCGATACATAACCGAGGCTCGGGCTGCGCTCCCGAGGTACCCTAGGACATTTCCGAGACCAGCGGGAGCGATCCTGTAACGGAATCCCATCGGAGGGAGGCATCGAGCCCTCGGACCCCGTCGCTAGGGGACCGGGTCCGGCAGATCACCCGCAGGTACTTTTGGGCGTGCCTCTGGGCCCCTAGCCGACCCCCAACGAACGGGGCACGGACGTCCACTCGGATTACCCGCTTGCAGCTCACCGGAGACACCATGTTCGGTGCCCATCGAGGGTAACATGGCGCTCTCCCCCCTCCTCCTTGCGGAAAGGCGACGTAGGGGCGTATGTAAAAAAGCCGAGTCTGTCCCTGATCGCCCTCTCGCCCTGTGCAGAGGCTCGGGGGCTGCTCTCGCAAACCCGGCTCCGGCCAAACCGTTGACAGCGTCAACATACCAGCCCGAGAACTTGGGCCCCGACCGTACACCCGGGCTACGGCCAGTTCGCATGAGGGAACCACCAGACCAGCCGAAGCATTACGCAAGGCATTAAGACCTCGAAGGAGTGAAACCACTCCTCCGAGGCCTCGGGGGCTACACCCGGCGGGTGCGCTCACGCGCACCCACCGGAACAAAATGCAACCGAGAAAGGCTGGTCCCCTTGCAAAAAAGTGCGACGAAAGCCTCCAAGCGAGTGCTAACACTCCCTTCGAGGCTCGGGGGCTACTGTCGGGGACCATAATTAGGGGTACCCTCAAGACGCCTAATTCTCAGCTGGTAACCCCCATCAGCATAAAGCTGCAGAGGCCTGATGGGTGCGATTAAGTCAGGGATCAGTCCATACGAGCGACTCGATCACACCTCGCCCGAGCCTAGCCTCGGGCAAGGGCAGCCGACCCTGAGGTGTTTCCGTCTCGCCCGAGGCCCCCTTTTTACGGCAGACGCATCTCCGGCTCGCCCGAGGCCTTGCCTTCGCTAAGAAGCAACCCTGACTAAATCGCCGCACCAACCGACCGAGTCGCAGGGGCATTTAACGCAAAGGTAGCCTGACACCTTTATCCTGACGCGCGCCCCCTGGCAGAGCCGAAGTGACCGCCGTCACTTCGCCGCTCCACTGACCGGTCTGACAAAAGGACAGCGCCGCCTGCGCCATCCCGACTGCAGTGCCACTTGACAGAGTGAGACTGACGGGCAGCCAGGCCTTGCCAAAGGCGCCATAGGAAGCTCCACCCGACCCAGGGCTCGGACTCGGGCTAAGGCCCCGGAAGACGGCGAACTCCGCTCCGCCCGACACAGGGCTCGGACTCGGGCTAAGGCCCCGGAAGACGGCGAACTCCGCTCCGCCCGACCCAGGGCTCGGACTCAGGCTAAGGCCCCGGAAGACGGCGAACTCCGCTCCGCCCGACCCAGGGCTCGGACTCGGGCTAAGGCCCCAGAAGACGGCGAACTCCGCTCCGCCCGACCCAGGGCTCGGACTTGGGCTAAGGCCCCGGAAGACGACGAACTCCGCTTCACCCAACCCCAGGGGTCGGACTCCGCCCTGGCCTCTGCCGAACGACCTCCGCCTCGCCCGACCCAGGAGCTCGGGCTCGGCCTCGGCCATGGAAGACAGACTCGACCTCGGCCTCGGAGGAGCCTCCACGTCGCCCGACCTAGGGCACAAGTCCGCCACGTCAATAGGAAGCGCCATCATCACCCTACCCCGAGCCGACTCGGGCCGCAGAGAACAAGACCGACGTCCCATCTGGCTAGCTCCGCCAGATAGGCAATAATGGCGCCCCGCTAGACCCATGACGACGGTGGCTCTCAGCTCCCTTACGGAAGCAAGGGGACGTCAGCAAGGGCCCAACCGCTCCGACAGCTGTCCCTCCGCCAGGCTCCGTTTCTCCTCCGACAGCCACGACACCACACCAGCTGGGTGCCAAGATCTCTCCGGCTGCCACATTGGCATGTACCTAGGGCGCTAGCTCACCCCCGCTAGACACGTAGCACCTTGCTACACCCCCATTGTACACCTGGATCCTCTCCTTACGCCTATGAAAGGAAGGACCAGGGCCTTCTTAGAGGAGGTTGGCCGCGCGGGAACGAGGATGGGGCAGGCGCTCTCTCGGGGCCGCTCGCTTCCCTCACCCGCGTGGACGCTTGTAACCCCCTACTGCAAGCGCACCCGACCTGGGCGCGGGACGAACACGAAGGCCGCGGGATCTCCACCTCCCTCACGACTCGGCTCCGGCCACCTCGCTTTCCCCCCTTCACGCTCGCCCACGTGCTCGACCCATCTGGGCTGGGGCACGCGGCACACTCACTCGTCGGCTTAGGGACCCCCCGGTCTCAAAACGCCAACAATACCTGTTCACATATTTCACTTGGAAAACATTGTCAAATCATATTTTTGAGGACCTTCGGAAGCCGAAGGCCCCCAACATATATCTAATCTAATTAAGAACCTAAGGAGGACGTCAAACACCCATGTCTCCGCCCCCACCTCCACCACGTCCTCCACGCCATGCGCATGTCGCTGTTGTGCCCTCCCAAACAGGCCCGGACCAGAGGGCATACGAAGTGTGCGATGGAACAGGGCCCCTAAATCTTTAGGGCCCAATAGAGGCCCAAACGTGTAGGTTTACAGTACATTTATAAAATAGAAATACAACATTAATCCCTATTTTTTTACTTATTTGTCTATACTTATGCTTAGTGACGCAAGCAATAGTGAAGTGGACGGGGCTCCAGCCCCTACTCCACAAGACTCCTCTAAAATTTAAAATGTATATATATGATATAATACAAAAAAGATCTTATACGGTAGCAGTTTTGTTTAGTCCTCTCATTCGTTTTGGCTCCGTCTCTGCACATGCTTCTATTATATGACTGTGAGGCGTGAGTTTAGCCATAACATGTATATCTGTAGTTTTAAGACGTTTCATTCACCGGCGGCTGGTGCCCTCCACCAATAAAAAATGCCTCGTTTTAAAACCTGTTCAGGGTCTCAGATTTTGCCGGCACGGCGCTGCTCCCAAATCATCGCCCGCAAACAGCGCTTACCACATCTTGGCCGCGCACGCCCAGCCCACGCCTCCCAAATCGCCGCCAACTCCCCAAGCTCCATGAGATCTCGCGTACTGGTAGTGCCTCCCCCGCTGCCGACTGCTCCTACTAGCCAGTAGCCTCTCCGCCGCCCCCACCCCTCGATCCCACCCACTCTGTAGCGATCTTGTCAGGATCGCATATCTACGAGGTACCATCAGATGGCTCTAGAGGGAATGGAGGCATGGATGGAGGCGGCGGCGGGGTGGCGAGGATGAAGGCGACTATGATGAGGCGGACATTGGACCGTTGCTCGGCTTCGATGAGATGCTGCACCTCCACGCGGCGCGCGGCGTGGTGCTTCGGGGTGACATGATGGAGGTGAGTCGGTGCCGGTGTTGAGGATCCCATGGCCGTGGACGTCGCTGGGACGCAACTAATGCCGAAGGAGGAGGCGCTCCGGCTCTACACCGACTGCGTCCACTCTAGACTTCCTTGCCTCGCCTGTCACCTGCACGAAGGTACGCCCATGTCATCCCCACCCCACCCCTCATTGTCTCTTCGCTATGAATCCCCATCCCCTGACCTCCACAATGTCACAACGATGACCACCTTGGAAGAATTTGGGGATGATATCGAACGAACGAGGGAAAAAGAGAGGAAAAGACATGTTCTGCAAGGTCTGGGCTACACCACGTCTTCACCTGTGGCCACGCCTCTTGCACCTAAGACTGGTTAGGATTCTTGACATTAGGGCAGTGGGTCATCTCTAGTACCTGGCGTGTTAGTACTTGATCTTTGACGAGTTCTTTGCTCGGGTTCTAACCATCATGTCGCCTAGATTGAGGGTATGTTTGGTTGGGTTGTGGCTATGAAAAAAAGTTGTTGTGGGTTGTGAGCTATGGAAAAAGCTGTTGTAGGCTGTGAGCTGTTAAAAAGTTAAAAACCGTTTGGTGGAAACCATTAATAGTCGTTAAAAGTTTTTCGATATATGTTTTCACAGTTCCATCCGAAAGACACTAAAAGCATGTCCAGGGGTGCTTTCAGTTTTGTACTGCGAGAAAGTTGGCTTTTAGCAAAAGCTGCTTCCTGGATCTAGCCATTTGGTTGGCTTTTGGCTTTTAGGGGGCAAAAGCCAAAGCCAAAAGCCAAACCAAACACACCCTGAATCTCCTCTGGTTCTTAAGTTGCAGTTAACATGATTTGAGAAGTTACTTCTGTGTATACTACTACTACGGTTGGATTAGGCTAGGTTACATAGAGCGACTTATTAAGTTAATGATGTCCTAATACCGATGCGCAACAGTTCATCCTCTTGCGTATGATCTGTTCCCGTGAGTTAATCATCATTTAAGTTGTCACCATAATAAAATTGTTTCTTAATTTCTCAAAAGCTTCATATGTATACAACCATTTTTTCTTAACATATTTTTATGGTTGAAGTATTTATGGATGCCGACTTTGAAAATGTGTAGCAACCATTTTTTCTTAACAGATTTTTTCTGTACTCAATATACCAATTTCAATCTCCATATTCTCGATACTTATTTAAGTTGGTATTATGGGTTCTTGTATTTTATTTATCAGACCGATTTACTTCCTTGATATGCTTTTCTCTATCTTCTCGAGTTTTTATCTCGAGAAATCTACTTTCTGTTCTACTATTACGAAGTAAATCTACTACAATTTCTCTCGACAAGGAAACACTTGCATCAGAAGTAGTGCTAACCCAGAAGTCAGAAGTAGTGCAAACCTAGAAATTAGAAGTAGGGCTAACATAGAAGAGGAAAGTAGAAAGCAGTAGAGGCAAACCATCTCTCTGATGAACTTGAACCAAAGTTTGAGGATGCTCAGAATGGGGAGGAGGTCTAAGTGAAAAGTAAAAGTGGGCACTGTCGTGATGCCAACTGCCCCCTACCATGGTCATCTACTTGTTTCTCATTTCCCTGCCAGACTGGTATTTTGTACTAAACTGGAGGCCAAAATCATGTGCTCTCTTTATGATGGGCTGCCACACTAAATTTAAGGGTGAGCTAGACGACATGGTCAAAACCTAAACTAGGGTGCTTTTTCAGGCTTCTCAAAACTACAGTAGGTGAACCAATACGATTAGGGCACTTTTTTAGGCTGAAAAGAATTTCTTTGCAAGGAAGGCTTGGTAGGATGGGGAGATAGAGGTCAAGTTTCATATGTTTCAGTCCAAAATGGAACTAAATCTAAAATATGTGGAGCAAACCACTCAATCTAGATCTCTATTTAATCAAACATTTTTCATGATGTAGTTCCACAAGTGAAATAGCCACATGGATATGTAACAACATAAATATTTTCAGTGGGAAATAAGTTTCTGTAATACATTTATACACCTAGGTGACAAGAAAAAAAATATTTTGTCATTTCTATAAAAACATGATGCATTTTTTCTCAATTCATAATGTGATGATATTCCTCTTTTGCCTTTAGAGAAGCCCATAATACACAGGGATGTGAAGTCACCAAACATTTTAAAATCACCGGTCTTCATCCAGTGACGATAGAAACAACTAAGAGGCTCCATAGTGTATGTGATGGGAGGCAAACTCAAGAGCTAGAAAGTTGGAAAGTACTTGCTCTGTCTCCTTTCTCTCCTCTACTTGCCTTTGCATCCCCCGTTTACAAAAGTACAAATGAATAAATGTCCATGTGCTATCTACTGCATATTTTTTGTGTAAGCTAATGGTAGTTGCGATTGGTAAGTTTATGACGTTTATCTATTTTTTATAGAAATCAAATCTAAAACGAAAGAACCTTATTTGATTGGACAATTCTCAATTTCTATAAATTGTAGACACTATGGAGTTTTAGCTGATCCATAAGAGATAAATTCGGCTACAACTACATTTGGTGCATTGTTACATGTTATTCAAGAAGGAAATAGGTTGATGATTAAGCAATTTCTTCCAGAACTTCACACAACATGTGTTATTAGCTTGACCCTTTATCATACTTAAGACTCCAATAGGTTGAACGAAACTCGAAGACTGTCCAACAGAAGTTTCGGCCTACTATCGTTGAGTCATATTTTTTGTAATCGTCTGACTGTTTGGAGGTCTCAGAGGCAAGCAGAGCCCCTATAGGTGTTTTGCCATGAGAAGACCAAATGCTATGTCCAACCAACTGAGAGCCCTCACTGTTTTGTAGGTGATGTCGGCCGTTGATGAGGGGGCATGTTGAAGCAGCAGAATAATGTCCATGCCAATAGGTAATTAGATGAAGAGATGGTATTCCTTGATCGTTTGTTTGTAGAACTTGAATGAACGTGGGGGCAAACATAAATCTAGGTATTTTATTCTGTTTAAAACTAGTTTCAGATACTATGGGCCTCTTTAGTTGGTGGCTAGGCAACACACCATTCAACCCTAGGCCACCAAAAATGTACGCCTAGGATTACTTCCTTTCCAGGGACCAATCCAAATAGGCCCTATGCGCCTTTATTGTCAATTGTGTCGAACACTTGCTGCTTGAATCAACATTTAGTATTTAGTATTTAGTCATTGTGCATTTGTCAATGTGTGTAGCAAACTTGCTCCAAAAATCAATCTTTTGTTGATGTGTGTAGAACACTTGCTGTTAGAATAAGTCTTTTGTCGATGTGTGTACACAACTTGTAGGCAGAATATACTGACACATTATTTGGTTCTTTTGCATGTATATACAGAATGCAGCCTGTCTTAATTCGTCATCTACTGATACCAGCAAGGGAAGGAGTAAATTGTCGACCAACAAAGTTACACATGGATTCCACCTGGTGGAAGGCAAGTCCGACCATGACATGGAAGACTACCATGTGGCAGAGTACAAGCATGTGAAGAATCATGAGCTTGGTCGCTTTGCCATTTTTATGTCCATTTAGGAGATAAGGTGCCAAGTTATTATCTGAAAGCTAACCTTTTTAGCAACATAATGAAAGAGGTAAGTGTTACTTTCGCCTTTCTATTCTGCGTTGGAGACCAAGTAATCCTTTTTAGCTTTATCATTCGCATACCTTCCTCACAGATTCCCTATTCCGGTTACTGCAGCCTCTCTTCTGGTCTAGCCCTCAAGAAGCAATAAAGAATGCATACTGCTCTACAAACAAGTATATTATAGAAAATACCAAACAACTTGGACCAGGTGGTTCAACAGCAGTTACCGTTGTTGTATTTGATGGTAAGGACATGTGCATAGCAAATGTAGGTGACTCTCGAGCTATTGTGTGTGAAAGAGGCTTTGCTAAGCGTCTTACTATTGACCATGAACCCCATGAAACTAATGAAAGACAGAGGATTGAAAAGCACAGTGGCCTGTGGCTTTGTAATGACATTTCCTGGTAGAATTTTTTCTTGTGTTGCTCGTTTCGTCATCATTGTTGTAAATAATAAGATGCAATTACTTTATTATGTTATATGGTTGTTTGCAAGTGATGTTCCTCGGGTGAATGATCAACTTGCTGTTGCTAGGGCATTTGGTGACCGATGCCTCAAGGCCCACTTGAGCTCTGAACCTGATATTAGTCATGTACCAATAAACTCAAGTATAGAGTTCGTCATACTTTCCAGTGATGGATTGTGGAAGGTTTGTGCCAACTAATTCCTTCATTAATCTTGTTTGTTCTCATGCTTTTGAAAAAAAGGTTTGTACTTTGGTTTCTATTTAATCTGTGCTTCCCTGGACCTAGATTGAAATGCATTAACTTAGGTTTCATTTGAACAATTCATGCATTATCTGCGTCATGTTTTCTCCCTGCAATAAGCAGGCTGGAAAAGGTTAGACACTACCAAATCACCATGATCTCCCAAAAAACATGCCTCATGAAAAATTAAGACGAGGTCTTGGGTGTTTGGTCTGTGTTTGAGACACTTTATTATTAAACATATGTTCGTAAACTAGTTTCTAAAATCTACACGTGTGTCAGCCTTTGACTGGCTGCCCGCGAAAAGTTGGTAACGCAGCTGTGATTAGCCAATTGGGAGACCGGAGGGGGACAATGAACAACGCCACCCGCCCACTGAATCCCGATGGTAAGTTGCAGCGTGCCCTAGCAACAGACAGACGTCGTGATGATGCTGATATATAGGACCGATTTGCCCTGTCGGGAGCATTATATGGCAGAGACGACTCTCCAGTCGATCGATCGGTCTCTAGGGATCAAGTCTGCCTCCCATTAGTTGGTTGATGCTCATGTATGCTCCACTCTGCATTATTGATCATCAATAGGGGTGGATCAGTTGTTGGCTTCGATCCCCATTCCTATCAACTGTGATAGAGTGATTGTATTTTTTTTCTATTTTATTAGGAGAAAAAGAGTTACAAGTCACAATAACAAACAAGCCTACGCTTCTGACCATTAGATCAGATCAAAGGGCGTACCCGCAGCTTACATGAATCATGATCGTTTTCAACCAAGAACATTTTAGTATTTTTTAACTACTGCATTAAAAAATTAGTAATGTTACATTTGTAATCAAATATAATATCAAATAACTATAACTTTATAATGATAAACAATATATATATCTATTTTTCTCCACTGTCTCACCTAACGACCACATAAGCCTTACTTGTCTTACCTGTTGCATGCACAAACAACCAAACAATCACCACAAGCGCTTCCTCCTCGTTATTGTCGTCCTATGTTAACTCCCAACTTTCCATCTCTATCCGTTCTCTGCCTCCCTAACCTAGATTCTTCTACACCACCATAGACGAGATTGAGAAAACTCTTTGCTACCATATGTCTCTGTAGGCAGCGAGGGAAGAACAGCCGAGTGGGAGGGGCAGGCACCGCAGATGCGCTCCACCTATGGCACCGTCTTTACCTTCCCTCATCGGCAAGCGACTCGAACCGCTGCTGCAACTCTACGCTCCATGCACCTCTGCAGGCAATAGGGCAAGAATAGTCGACGGGAGAAGGAGGAGGTGTCGCCGCTGGTGACCAAAAAAATGTGAGATATTAAAGTCGATGATAATATATGTATTGCTCGTTTTCATGTAATCCCTGTGAGCTAAAATTTTATTAAATATTTATGTGTCATCGTAACGCAGGGACACTATACTAGTATCTATCTAATTTGGCTTGGCTAGTTAGAGTGGTTAGCCAAGTTTAGCTAGTGAGAAAGTCAATTTAGAGAGTCGGATAGCTTGACGAGTTAGATGGCTAGTCTATTGAAGAGTTATTTTACTGTTGAGTGCCAAAATTTGGCTTGACAAGCCATTTGACATCCAAAGCATACTCAATTTAGTCCGTATCAAGAGGCCGAGCGGTGGCCAGGGCATGGTGGACCCCGAGCCGGAACGCGATAGCCTCCAATTCACGAATGCAGCCGATGATAGGCGTCACCCGGGAAGTCTAGGCAGACATCTCCCCCGACCACAAAACTCTGAGATGACTACACACGAGGTTTATGGCCGCAAACAGACCACAATGCTCAGCGTCAAGAGCTTAGAGGTGGTCCTCCGCACGTGAAATCTCCTCCAGCACCATCTATGGTGAAAAACGGAAAATCCCATGAGAAAACCGCTGGAACTGGAAGGACCGAAAATCGAGGAAGAACACGAGCCTCACCTTCTATCAAGAACCCTGTCGAGGGTCCATCGACACTGCATCTTGATGTTCGCACCTCGGAAAGGCCTGGTTGGGCCCTCGGAGAGCTCTCCCTCGCTTCGACCGCAAGATGCTCAAGCCCCACCATCTTACCAAGTTTAGACCCTACCACAGCGATCCCCTCAGTAGTGGCACCTCGAGCGGCAGCGCGAGCCCTGTGCCTCCTCGAAAGGTTAGGCCGCCACCAAACAACTGATGTCTAGACTCGGGGATAACAAAACACCCCCCCGACTGTTGCAAAACGGTCGCATGCCCCGGACGCCCTATAATAGCCATTCGTGTCCTCAGGATGTGATCCTACTCGACAACGAAGGGATCACTACCCTCTCACGGACAACGTCAATGCAAGGAAGCCAATGCCTATGGGTAGCTGTTTGCCAAAAAATAGCCCCTCGCGAGACGGGCACCAACTGAGGAGACTATTGATGGCGTACGCCGAAGAAAGCTCCTTGTCCGCCTACAGCAGAAGAATGAGCGAGACCACAACCTCTAGCGATGCTCGGACTCCGCCCAAGGACAGCATCGAACCTAGAAAAGGCTTGGAAACATCGTGCCCCATGCTGACGATCGCCCTAGGTTGGGAGTCAGGGCGATGGTGTAGAGCCACCACCATTGGTTGCCCTCAGGACAAGGGATCTTCGATCAAGAAAGGTTGTAGGAACAATGAAATAAAGTCCTCAGGATGGCAAGATAAGAGAAGGGGCTAGAGGGAATGACACTAGATGCTTACAAATTCAAAAAGTCTGGCTCAGGATGCATCAGAGGACACTCGGGGGTTGGAATCAAAGGTGGTCGCATTGCTCCCTGTGCCTCCCTCTAAACCTCTAAGGCCTAGGCCAAGCCATCGGGCAACATCCAAATCGCTCGGGAGGACACCTGCGCTTGGGGCCAATTGATTCTTCCACATCCGGTCTAAGGGCACAGATCAAGCCTTGAGGGGAGCCACCCCTTGCCGGAGGTAGCGCCAATAACACTAGCTCCTGTGACACCTTTCTCTCGGAGGATAAGCACCCCTGCCAGATGGTTTTGGAGTCAAACTTTCTCTTCGGGCATAAAATCATGACTCCAATTAATGGGAGCCTCGAACAGAACACCCAGGTCGATGCCGAGAAGCTATGGCCCTAGTAAGAGCCCTTGACCGACATCTCACAAATAAAATCATCGCCTATGCCAACCCTTGTTAGACAAGGAAAGGGGAATCGAGATGTACTCGTGCGACCTTCTGTTGTGAAGGCGGATACTGGTGCACCCGACCGGCCATGCCTCCATTGTTTTTTGCTCCTCCTTCCGTAATAGCCTAACGCAGAAAAAGTATCGCCATAAGGCGAGATTGAGCTCGACGCCCAGGTACCCCTCGCACAGGGCGATGAAAGTAGCAATGTGCTGAATCATGTTCGGATTCAAGTTATGAAGTTGCACCTGCAAATACTTGAAGAGGGTCATAATGAAAAGGTTAAGGGGAAAGCGAGACCTCGCTCATGGAAACAAATAAACAAAACCACGTAACCGTGAGGCGGGGTTGGGGCCACCTCGACACCCAGAATCAACCATCCGCCATCGTTAAGCAGACCGCACCAGACGAGGGCCCAAAGGTTCTCCTGGCTTGTCAAGGATCGGCACCAATCCACCGTAGGGAGCACAACGGAAAACCGAGTATGAGAAGCATGGACCAAGTGAGGAAGACGAGGAACGAGGGAACCGAAAGCAAGGTGGAAAAAATAGGGAGAGCGAAATAATTAAATAAAATCAGCCCTGTGACACTGACAACCTGCTGCTCGGTGCCAGCGGAGGCGACCCACCTAACGAGATGGGTAGGCCTAACCCACCAATGTGTTAGACCACTGGTTGCACCACCACCTTGCAGGCAGAGGCACGAGCAAGTTGTTTCCTCATGCACAATAATATGGGAAACACAAGAGTGAAAGCCATGCATTAGGAAGGGGTTTTCCCCGAATCACATCGCCCTTTACAAGTCTTCCGTTGCCATAATTCTAGGTTCAGGGCTAGGCACGGGGCCAAACATCCAAAAGAGAAGACGAAAGACCTATGACTAAGACAAGATTGGAAGCTCATTATCCCCTTCCCATCATAGTGCTTGACACGACTACGAGGGCAAAAGCCCATGTCAGGACACCAAAAGATGGCCACCAGAAGAGGGCCCTAAGGAGCCCATCGTATCAAGTCCTCCGAGGACACGACGTCGGCGCCTTTGTCGTATCCCTAGATTAGGTTCTTGAAGGCCATGGGCTTCCTGATGAAGTGTCGTTAGAGCATGAAGATCAACCACAGTGCGGAGCTGGGCAACGACAAAAGCGACGATAGCCCCATGGTGAATAATGTTGTGGTCCACGACATTCTAGACACGGCTAAAGATGTCAAGCAAGCGCTGCAGGTGGGCCACACCACGGGTGTGGATACTTTGAAACACTACGTCGATCTCCTAATGAAGCCCCGCTAGCTCAGCTTCTAGCCCTGCTCAGAAACAAAAGAATGGAGGTATGAACATCCCTAGGAAACAACGAGAGCTAAAGAGCATAGTGAGAAGCTTTCTCGCCGCACAAGCCTCCATGGTGGTTAACCGAGCTTGGAGGTCTGCGATGCGAGAATCAGACGTTCTCACAACCAAGCGAGACGCTTCTAACCGGCCCCACAGCTTGGCCATGGCCAGCAATGGAAGGGTCGATGATTCGACTCCGTAGGGTGGCACATGACAGGCAGAGGAGGGAGAAGCAACAACCCTCCTACACAAGATGACGCGATCAGGGTGGGGGCCAACACCAACTAGCCTTATGGCTACCATTGGGTGGCCAACAATAGTCAGAGCGCCGATGACATCGGTCGGTGGAGAGGACAGTATGGACCCCCTATCATGAGGGTCGGCCCTTGATTCTTTGTCTGGAGAGGCCGTGGGGCAGGAAGAAAGCGATATAACTTCTCCTCCAATGCTTGAGCCCACCGCCTTGTGAAGAGAGCCTATCTCTAGAATGATAGAAGAGCAAGAAATAAGCAATTTCTCAGAAACCATCAACATTTCCCGTGATAGGCGACTTTTGGGCCAGCATTGGTGAGGACACTCCGAGGTAGGACGCTTGCCACGGTCCATGGTTTGCTGAGAGGACGCCAAGGGGTTTCAAGTGGTACTACCCTCCCAAAAAGGTGACGTTTTTCGAAAGCAAGAGAATGACAGATGAAGCCAATTGGGGATAAGCACAGAGGGACCCTCTGCTTACACTGCCTGATTGGCTCCTAAAAGCCAATGGTGGGCCCTGCGAGCAGCGAGTCTACCTACTCATCGGTCATGAGCGACAAAAGGGACAAGACAATGCCCAACCCAGGAAAGCCCCTAAGGGGAGATACTCCCCCTCGAGGGCTCGAGGGCTATTGTCGGGGATAAGATTCCTAGTCCCTGGGGCCCACCAATTAGTGAGCGCACTAGGGAAAAGCCTCTGGCAACTAGGGTCTATTGGTCAGCTAGAGGAGGAAGGAAACGTCTACCGTGGAAGCACCCGCCCCTAAACGAACCCTGTGACACTGAGCTCGAGGTCGGGCGTGGCGGAACTAGACAAGGGGCCAAGCGAACTGAAGGGAAACCACTCGAGTGGATCCCTCGCTCGGTCTGAGACTGACATGCCATAAGTGATCAGACACATTAACTACACCTGGACACCGATGTCACACCCGATTCTAGGGGCAGAGCCGGGTGCATCGCATATGTGTGCCAAGATCCATTTCCACACATATGTTGACGTCACAAGTGTAATATATTAAAAGACAATGCAATAAAGGCGTAAAGAGAGTAGAGTACTTTATTAAATCATCTGAATCATTGTATCTTTAACAAGTATCAACATCAAAGTAAGGCAGAATTAAATATGGGCACTCTTCCACAGGAAGGTGACCGATGCATCGTTAGACTTAAAACTCATCGTTGAAATCTCCATCAAAATCTTCTTCATCACCCTCTGATCAAAATATTAGCAATGGTGAGTTCACTTATGGTCGGGGCTCAGCAAGTGGGAGAAAAACTAATGCAAGTTTAACAAGGTGAGGCTAAGGTTGAGCAGTAAGCATTTTAGTTGGTCAATATTTTGTTAACAACACCTGTCTTACTAATAAGTGTGTATCCCAGGTATTCCCATTAAACAAAGGTGTAAGAGTATAACAAAAACACTTAAGTGAAACCACTTAAGCAATCCATTGGCAGATCATCAGATCTCGATTTATTGTCCATCTTTAAGTTCAATTATCATGTGAGGGTCCAGGTTGCTCTTAACCGTGAGCACGGCTGACATATCAGTTTTACACTCTGCAGAGGTGGTACAACTTTACCCACAAGCCATGTATCCCGTTTAGCCTAGGTTGATCGGACCCGTAAACACTACCAAGGTGAATGGCTAGGGATCCATTATGAGGCTTTCACAAAATACACTTAATACAAAGCAACCCGCTAAGGTTTCCAAGTCGGTGTGGAGGCCCTCTAGGCGAGGTACCTTAGCCAAGAATATGTCCCCATGTTAACGTGAGCTGCCACCACTGTCGCTCCCCCTCTTGCCCATGTTTCAGGTAAGGTTGCTAGGTACTAAGCATATAAAGCTAATTACCAAAGTCAGAGTCATGATAGCACTTGTGGTTGCACTGTTATCCTGGGTGGTCACTCCATGTTCTAATTAATATGAAATAATCTTGTTTAACCATCGGGTTAACATCATAATGCTAATTTCATTTCCGGAACATTAATATCAAATAATGAGTGACATCAAAATTTACAAGTTGAGCGGTAGCATCAATTTGCAAAGCATAGTATTTTCCCAGGGTAATCAAGGAATACAGTTGGTAAATGTAGGAAATCCTTAATTAGGTAAATCCCATCAAATTATGCAGTATATCCAAAAAGTAAACATTATTATATACATTAATTGGGTACAAATAGACTATGCAGAGGGAGAATCCACTTTCCTTGCTCAAACGTGTCCTGCGGGTCATCCTCGAACGTGTTAGGCTCGTCTACCTCACAGTCCACTTCTAGCATCGATTTACGTATCGCACATACAAAAGAATACGTACACCAAATAAATAAACATTCACCAGTACAGGGGTAATCATTCACCATTACATTCACATTCATACATCACACTTATCACACTTATAAATACGTCCTAAAGCGTAAATACTTATTAATTTATTATGACTATTACTGCAAGTCATTATTGGTGAAATTATAAGTAGGTGCTATAATACTAGTTTTAACATGTATTAATCTTCTTTATAAAAATAAATGCTAATTACTACTAATAATAAACTACTAGATTTTATTCCTTTTATTTCTAACTAGAATTTATGCGTATAGCTAAAAATGGCTCTACTAACATTAATATTCTAAAATCAATATAAGTCACCAATTGAGCTTTTTATAACATAAACAAGTATTTTACTAATTCTAAGAATTTAGGTGCTATAATCATGAACACATTTATTTTGGCTAATAAAAATCTATTTTCATTACGACTAGTGGTATTTTCTCCTTTCTTTCCAAAAGAAAGTACCAAAAATAATCGAAGATAAATCATCTATTAACCTATCATATTTATATTGCCATGAATTCTATACCATTTACTAAATCTATGTTAAGAAAAATTTCTATTATCTATTAAAACAAACTTATGATTATAAGTTTCCAAATAATTTCCAAAACTCATTGTGAACAAAATTAACTACAAAATTACATATCTAGTGTTTTTATCGCCAACATGTGTCTACTGATTTTCATCATATTTCTCTCTAATCCAACATTTTAAAAGACATCGTAAACAAATAACATGAATCACAGTGCACTAATTTATTGCGTATATCTACCAAAAAATCCATAGCGCACATACGCGTGAATTCCGAATCACCACATGCTCATATTACAACACAATAATTATAAAATTCACAAATTGAATCAAAACTGATTTAAAAAATACATAAAAATAATTTTGGGTCGTTTTCAACCTCGCGACGAATGACGGACGGGCTTGGGCGTGCGTCTAGGCGAAGGCTTGGTATGATGGGTGGTGTAGCTCCGGCGAGCTCCACGGGCTCCAGCAACGGCTTGGCGAACTCTGACGACGGCGTGGCGAACTCCAGCGATCGGCGGCGGTGGTTCGACGGCGAGCAATGGAGCGAGAGAGAGAGAGAGCGTGAGAGACTTGGGCGAGCTCGGCAAGGAGAGAGAGCTCCATGGCTCGGTTTTTATAGAAGGAGGGAGGGGAGAGGAGAGGGCGTTGGGGAGAGAGGAAGAGGCGGCCAGGGTCTTCAAGGCGCCATCAATGGCGTCGGTTTCTTCTATGGCGTCAATGGAGAGAAAGAGTAATGGGGGAGGGAGAGGAATCCGGCGTTTGAAGCTCCATTAATGCTGGGATGGCGAACGGGCATGGGTGGCGGCTGCGCGGGGTGGCTCCGGTCGGGGCGTGCTGGGCTGCTCGGCCGCGGGTGGGTCCTGGGCGCGTGGTGCAGGACGTCGGGGCCACAACGAAGCTGAGCCGTCCTAGGCGCGGTGCTCGGCGGCCGGGTGGGCAGGGCGTCGGGTCCTGGAGTCGGGGCTTCCTGGCGGCGCGGGTGGGGCCGATGCGTAAGAGAGAGAAGGGGGGAGAGGAAAGTGGAGGGTGGCGGTGGTGGCTGGGAGGAGCCAGGGGAGGGCGTGCGCTAATGGACCCCTAGTGGGCTTTTAGGGTTAGGGTTAGGTTAGGTTTTTTCTTTTTTTTCTAATTTCAAAATATATTTTTAAATAACCCTAAAATTCATAATAATTATACTAAAATTATTTATAAATAAAATATTTATTTTTGGACTAATAATTATTATATTATTTACTAGGATTTTCATTTAAGAAGAAATGCTATTAAATATCCAAAAATTAATTATGAGCAATCAAAAATTATTCCAAATGCGAATAAATAACAAACACTTGAATGAAAAATTTATTACCATAATTACCATTATAACTAAATCCATTATTTTTAGTTGATGGTTTTTATAGTGTTACAACCGAGCCACGACAAAGGCCTTGGTGTGACTCCCACTCATGGCCTACGAGCCCCTCGGGCTGCAGCACACTCACGATCTACAAACCCCTTGGACTGTGTCGCATTTATGACCCACGCGTCCCTGACCTATGGCACACTTGTGACCTATTGGGACTAGGCCTGAGTGCACAGACCGCTTGCACGACACATCAAGACAAGCCACGACGAGCCTAGGCCACAGAAGCTAGGGGTCTACGTAGCTCGAATGATGGCGCTCGGGCCCCATGCTACCCATGTCGTCTTCTATAAATAACATGAGACAACCAAGCACCCCGGGGCCCATGGGTGGATGTGGCCTCACCAAGGTAAAATGCTCGGTTTCACCACCGCTGGCCGACCCCCACCTTGGCCTATAAAAGGTGGAGGCCAGTTCCCATACAAAAAGGGGGCAGACAAACAGGGGAAAAGACACACATGAAGAACTCTAACACCCAGTCGGACACGAAGACGACAAAATGGAGGGAGGAAGGAGGACGCACCGACAAGGACCTAGAGGCTTGAGCCCCATCGCTAAGCCAAGGCTTAGTTAGGACTCCACTCTGTCGCTCTTAGCTCCACTTCCTCCACCACAAGAGACTTGGGAGCCTCTCCTCCCTCTCTCGCCCACTTGTAACCCCTACTATGAGCATTGATCATCAATGGTGCCAGTAGCGCAAGACACCGAAGACTGGATCTAGGGACATTCTGTTAGAACTTGTATAAGTCTTGCGCCCACTGCGCACACCGTCCTGAGCCAAGAACGCACACACAGAAGTTTACCTATCGGAGCAAGGTTCAAAACACCAACACTTTTTTATTAGCAATTCTTATGAGTGGCCTTGCAATACCCACTCTGTCCTTTTCATTGAGAGTGGGGCGTCCTCCTCCTAGCCCCCATGGATCTAGGCAAACATCCAGCGAAGGATCGTCCCCCCATGTTGAGGCCAGTTAGACAGTGCAAGATTGAATTGGGTTATGGGTTCCCTTTTCTATCATGGAGTCTTCATGTCCTTGGCCCTACTTTTTACCTTTCGTGCCTTCCATAGGCAGGTGATCTCGATGGACCGGAGGAGGGAACTCGAGATGCCTTTTTGCTAAGGCAAGCTTTCCATTCTCTTGACGCAGACTCAACCAGACCTCTGGGAGAGTCTGGTCGCCACTCACACAGCCTTTGAGGCCACTGATAATGAGGTGGTTAGTCTTCATGCCCGTCTAGAGGAGGCGAACCCCCACGTTCGGTGTTATTGCCATTTTATTTCCTCAAGGAGATACTTTCTGGCTCTTCCGACCCCATTTTTACGCTTTGCCTTTCCCAGAGCTGGAGTTGGAGGTGTTGGGTCTCCGTGAGGGCGCGAACAGGGCCATTGGCCTCGTATGTGCCCAATGCACTGATTGGGAGGAGCGCCTTCTCGATGTCCTAAACCGTTTTTGTTAGGCCATTTGCATGGTGTCCATCATGGTGCTGTCGACACTCTGGTTTTTGTCCAGTTCAGGTTGGGTTTCGAGCTACATGGTGTCAGCGACCTGTCAGAAGACGTCACTAGCGGCGCTCTAGAAGATATGGAGGACAACTTTGGAGTAGGCACCAAGGAAGTGGACGGCCTCCTTCCACTAAGACGGTTATCAATGGTTCCCCCTAGCTAGGGCGTGATTTTAGGTAGTCGTGATCACGGGGTTACCGGGACCCATTTCGGCTCTTAGTGAGCTTTGTAATGGTTAAGTGCCTTCTGTTGATTGCCTTATTTTAGTCGTGCAGTGGGGGACTCCTCCCTCCCCCTTTTTTCTCTTCTCTTTTTCTTCAGCACACTTGGGGTTGGCACGGGAATGGATTTTCGGTGTATGCACTCTAGGGCCCTGTTTGCTATTCTGACGGTCTCTCGATCGCACTTTTATTCGGTGGGGGCGATATTTGAGTTTTGGCGGCAAGCCTTCGGGCTTCGACTCTCGTGGTGCTGGCGTGACCTTGTCGAGCAGCCTATCTGTGTGCCTTGAAAGGAATGAGAACATTGAATTGAGAGGAAGCAGGGAATGACCATAGTGCTATAAGGCCATGTTTTTGCCCTGAGTTCGTCATGTTGTTGTTTGCGTGGGGACATATTCCTAGGTTGTTTGGTTCCCCCTTTCCTTCCATATGCGAAGTAATCCCCCGATCCCCCTATTTGTCACAGCGGGACTGTCTGGGGGGCGCCCCATCTTTTTTCTACTCCTTCCCGTGCATTCTATCTGCCACAAAAGGGGAAGGGTGAACCGTACCATGCTTCCCTCAATGGTCGAGTTCATGGCGCTCCGTGAGCTCTAAATGGGTGATCCTGAGTGAGGCCCTGGTGCCTTTTGCAAACTCCAGGTGTGGGGGTCCGCTGGGGGCTGTCCTCATAACCCTAGGTGTCAACTCATATAGTTGACAGCCCCATTCATCCGAGTCCGATGGCTTGCTGCCTCTCTTTGTGATAAATAATGAGTCATACATTTCCTGAGACTCGAACATGATCTAGAAGTGCCCTTGGTGCTCGTGTGCTGGTGTCTTGGCCGCTAGGTGCCCACCTCCTAACCACCCCTCACTCTGTGGTTTCGGGAGCGACTACGAACCCTTCGCGAGCTAACCTTCGAACTTCGAGTTTGTGGCTCTAGTCCGACCTTGTCATGGTTGTAAGTCAGCGCAGGCCTATCAATCCCTTCTCTATATAGGGAGAAAATATCGCGAATGGACAAGGCGGGATGAGTCATCTTACCCGAGAGTAGTCACGCAACGGTTGACCATGCCAGCATCATGCGACCATCGTTAGTTTGCCTAGGTTAGGTCTGGGATCGTCTTGCCTCGAGCTTAGTGCCCTTCTGTGGTACCCGGTCGGGGCCTGCATGCAAAGGCTAGCGACACGTTAGCCCAAACGTTAACCGCTTAACGGGGTGTGTCTTTGATCCATGCACGCTGGTGGGTTGGCCTTTCTTGATTCGGAGGCATTGCTCGGTCCAAGCTTCCCGTTCACCCTTCAAGATCTTGTGTGCCTCTTCCTTGTCTTGTCCCCACCACCCTCTGTCGCCGCTTCTCGCCCGCCATGAACCCCTTCTTCCGCCTTCCGTCCTCGGGATTCATGGGGTTTTGGAGTCGTTCCTTGGTCGAGCAAGCTCATCTGGATGCCCTCATCTCTTAAGGGATCCTCCATGAGGAGGATTACAAGCTCCTCGGCTCCGAGGACATTCCCAAGCCGCTGATAGGCTTCATGGTTTCGTTCGTCCACTACCACAAGCATGGCTTCACAGTGCTCCCTCACCCCTTCTTGGTAGGGCTCCTCCACTATTACAAGGTCCAGCTACACCATCTCCACCCTAACAAAGTCCAGCATATGATTGCCTTCATGGCGTTGGGGTATCTCGGGATGGCCACCCCCACTTTTGTCTCTAGTGTCATTTCTTCCTGACCGAGTTAATCCATATGCGGTCGGCGCCAAACAGTCCAGTGGAGGCGGTGTAGATCGGCTATGTGGCTATTCATCTTCGAGGGCATGGTCGAGGGGGTACATCCCACTGCAATTATGCTCGTCCAACAAGGGCTGGCACGACCAGTGGATTTATCTCCACAATAACGGCTCTCTGCTCACTGTTGGCCATGGCCTTCCTACCTTCTTGCCCAGAGTGCCCTCGGAGGGCCCTCAGAGCTGGTTTTGGGGCATTCCTAGGGAGAAGAGAAGATGACTATTGTGTCTATTGCTGTCATATCGGTCCTTTGCGGCCAGTGGTCACATTTGTAGGAGTGATCAGGAAGTACCTCTGTCGCACAGTGGCCCCTCTTATGGTAAGGGAGCTACCTTTGTACAAGATGGTTGCTGATGCCCCTCTGGAGCGTACACGACTGGGCACGCCACCCCCAAGTGATGTGGAGATCACCCGTTAGCTCAGGGAAGCCATGGAGGTTCGTAAAGGTGCGGATGGGGCCATCGTCCCATACACCTTCATTGTCCTCGACTGTCCTGCAATGCGCCTTGAGCCAGACTTTGTGGAATTCATAAGTTTGTCTAATCTGCCTTTCGCTCTAACTTTTTGGTCGCTGGTCTTTCTTCTCCCTCTCTTACTAGCCCTCCTCTCTGGTGCTCTAGGACGACCCCATCCCTCTGCCCAGAGATGCGATTAAGAAGGATGCCCACAAGAGGGTGAAACAACAATGGAAGGACTAGAAGGCTAGGATCTAGAAGAAATGTCGCCATGATGACCGTTAGATACGCAAGGATCGCGAGACCAAGATCGCCTCAACTGATGAGGAGGATGGTGACGGTGTTATGCGCGCAAGGTCCAAATTCTTAGCTATTCCCTCAGGTGATGCCTACCTCGATGCGTTAACGCTTGATTCCTTCCTGGCCTTTCTAGACGAGGTGACAAACGCCTCGTCTATAGGGCGGGGGTGCAGATTTCCTGAACCTCTAGGCCTCAACCCCTTGGTTGATGGGTTTTGCAACGTCTGCCTTCCTGTCCTCTAAGGCCATGGTATGTGAGCTATAACACCTCTGGTGTTACTGTCACTAAAACTTGAGCATAACATCATGAGCATTGGCATATCATGTGTTTGTTACACCTAGAGTGCATTCACTAGGTAAAATTTTCAAACAAGTTGTAATGATGTGACTTGATGTGTGATTAACCCCAGGGTAGAGTACTTAACCTTGAAATAGGGCTTATGGATGTAAGTGAAGCCCAAATAAGTTAAAACCTCAAAAGTCATGAGAAATATTCCTAAGGTTTCACATTTGATGGACTTTGGTGGCACTAAAACTCCAATATGCCCAAAGCCCTAAAAACAAACCCTAGAAACCCTAATTGAAACCCTAGGGGGAGTAATTGTAAATTTTGTGCACTTTTGGACTAAAGTGCAAATAACAAAGTGATAGAACACCACAAATCATGTGTTTTTCACATTTGAGAATTTGCAAGCTAAATAGTGGAACTTGGACTTATTTGCAAAAAGTACCCATGAACTCCATGAGCTTAAGTCTGAATTCAGTTGAATAGGGCTAACTTTGGAGCTCTATATTTCTAAATCTACAAGGAATTTACTCAGGATCAACACATCAAATTTGTAGAGCTACTAAAGGGGTATGACTTTGTTTAAATCACAAGACATGAGTGCTGTACAAAAAATGGAGTTAAAAGGACTCAAAGTATTGCTGTCAGTCATTGATACAGTCTGATACTGGTCTGACAGTGGGTTCTGATGAACTTTGGACTCGATTCAAGCTCAAGGGAGTAAGTAAATGAGCAAGGTCTCTATAGCCGAATTGTAGCTGATTTATAGAGCTACAACTTTGATACAGATGAATTAAGTAGTTACTACATAAAAATCTGAGATCTGGGCTCTGCAAATCGGTCTGTCATGCGCTCTGATGAAAATCTGATAATATAGTAAACTGGATAAGATCTCAGGTTTAGCCCCCTCACCGCCGGCGACCCCGCACTTGAATTCGCGTCGGCGCCGTGATTCATGCCCGGCGGAGTGCAGATAACTACTCGGGGTAAGAAATATCGCGTTGAGGATGAACTTAGGCCACTGTTTCACCCAGTTACCGTGCCCACTTGCCCAACGACGTGGCCGCGCGACCATCGCTGTCGTGCCGCCGTTCCCCGCGGTTATGCCACGCCGTCAGCCATCTTACCACGTCGCGATTAATCACCGTAGACAACCCATCCATCGCCTGAGGCCTTGCCACAGTAAGAGCAACGAATCACTTGCGCCAGTGACCTCCCTCCTCTCCGACCGCTGCGCGTCTTCTCAAAATTAGCCGCCACCATCGATGGAACCTATAAATTGCCGCCCCAGTGAGCTCCGCTAAGTAATCACACACCCAACGCACCAGCCCATGCCTCGGATTGTCCACCAGAGAGCTCTAATTTAGAGTTTCACCCAAATCAGTCAAGAACATCGCAGTGTGTGAGCTCGCCGTGGCCAGCTCTCTACAGGTCCAATCACGCCCTCCTCGCTCTCGTTTCAAGACCCCTGTGTGCTATAGATGCTCATCGACCCAGCCAATTGAGCTAGAAAACGTAGGATCACCGGGAACACTTTGAATTGTCCTCAGTTTGCGCCATCACCGTGAATAGAGCGATTGTGGGCTAGAACTCTGCAATTGGGTGAGGAATTATTGTCGCTAAGGGTAGAATTAGGTGTTGAGCAACGAAGAGGCATAGTCATTGCGTTTTCCGGCCAGTCTTGGCTCACCGGAGCCGCTGCTCCGCCGTTCGTGGTCGGGGGTCTTGACTTGTGAAGAAATAGAAAAGAAAGGGCCTTGGTGCAAATGTCAGTGGCACATAGGAATAGTGCACAGGAGTCTTTACGAGTTATTTAAGAGATCAGGGTCCTCTGTGCAAAGTAAACACCATGGGCACGCGCGGACGCGTGTTTTCCCCGTTCTTGGGCCGACTCGGGCCAGTTTCAGCCCACCACTGTTCACCATTTTTCCTTTTCTTACTAGATTCCTAAAAATAAAAATGGTAATTAATAAATTTCTCTAGTAATTAATAAAAATATGAGACCAATTTTACTAGATTCCTAAATTTCTCTAGTAATTAATAAAATTAGTTCCAAGATTTTTAGCCCCAATCATGAATTATGTAGTATTTAAGAAGGCTAAAACCTAGTTTCTTGGAATTTTAGAAATTATTTAGTAATTCCAAAAATCAAAAAACTTTTTAGATAAACCTAATATGGTATTTAGATCCCATGAGTGAAGTTTGACTTGTTTTGGACATTGTTTTATTTCCAAGCCCCAAAACCCTAGTCTTCTAGGTAGGATCTGCCTCATGGAAATGAAGTACTGACTCCGAAGACCCTAGTTTCCCTGATAAACCGTGAAGGAAAGTTGTATTCAAGATACAACTTGATGTATCTCTTCTATCATTGCATTTTCATGAGCATTCATGGTTATATATGGTTATGTATAGAGAACAAGGAAGAAGTAACTGTTGAAGAAGAGGAGACTGCTCCACCAGCTGAAAATCCACCTACCGGGAACTGTTTTTATTTTGACATCTATGGAACAGAGCCCGACTCTCCTACAACACAAGGCAAGCCCCGGTGCATTTGCCACCTCCTTGCTGTTTTAAATCTTTATCACCATTATATGATGCATTAGGTGATAGGAGTTGTGTGCTAAACCATTTGTTGCATTTCCTTCCTTAAAACTATTTGCTATTCCTTGATTACCTGTTTTATTAAAAGGTTTTCTGATGCTTAGTCCTGCTATAGAAAAAAATGTTTTGTTTTGAAACAAAAGGTGATGCTTCACAGTGGAAGGGATGTTTCCAAAAATAAAAATTGATGGTGAATCCATCATGGCCATGATGGGTTCAACATTGGAAAAGATGTACCTCTACCAGGTACCAAAGTTTGGGTTTTAAAGGATAAAGCTAAGACCGGGTGGGTGACTTGCACGAGACGAGAGTCTCGGTATAGTGTCTCCATCTGAGTCGATTAAGGACCGTGTCGATGTGGGCCTGCTGACCGAGGACCCTTTAACTGGTCACATGCCTCATTATGAGTAAGCTTTGCCTCGGGCAGACTAATACCAGAAAGGCCAACACATAATGGGAGTGGAGAGATGGCGAGAGTAGTATGTACCCTTCATGGCAAGAAGCTGGACGGTGGTGTATTTGTGCTCTCGGTTGGCGTGAACCCAGTCTAGTCTTAAGAACCCCAGTGGCAAGTTGACATATGCAAGGGTTAAGTGTTACATATGTCGTGTGATTGGAGATCCTTAGCTGAGTATTAATCGATTCGGATCACCGTTACTTCTCGAACATGAAGACTTCGTCACTGACTTACACGTAGCATTCCAGTGAACTAAAAGGGGTGATAAAAGACTGCTAGTGTAGGTCAAGTGCTTGAACTAGGGTAGAAAGAACTCTAGTTACAGGTAATAACTTAACATGCTAATAAAATTGGATTTTAAGGATCCACTTTTAGTAAGCATTTCTACAAACAGTCTTTGCTACTTGATCAACCTTACCTTGACTCCCTCAAACCAGCATATCCTTGAGAGTCTTTTCTTTTGACGGGTAAGACTTGCGAGAGTACACTCCGTACTCAGGGTTTTCAAACCCATGTTGTTGTAGGTGAGAAAACAATAGACTTTTGCTATTTTTGCTCTAAGGTGATGCCCAAAGAAGAACCTCAGCAGTGAAGCCGCGGGAGGATGTTGGCCTCCCACTTGATAAGCAATATAATTTTATGCGGGAGGGCTTTTTGCCTCCCAGGTCTGTAATAATTAATACTCTATGCACTCTTAAACCCTGGTTTTGTAATAACTATAATACTCTTTCTCTATATTTGAATAAATGTAAATTAAGTTATTGTAATTGCTTCCACTGTTCTTTCCTCCGATGTGATGTAATATCTGTGTGACGGGTGAAGCGCTCTTGGGCAAGGATTTGAGGATACAGGTACCGAACTTGTCGAGTGATTATGTGCATCTACAGGGTTGTCCAAAGTCCATCGGACAAGAACAACTGCAGGTGGGCATAATAACTTGGGAGGTTCCGTCACAACTGGTATCGGAGCCAAGCCCATCTTTTCAGATATTACGAAGCATTTCAAAAAGAATTTCAAATACTTATCCAAGAAATATTCTTTCATTCTTACCTTGCCTCTTTCTAGAAGTTCTCATCTTGTAAGACCAGGTAATAGAGTGCAATATAGAGGAAGTTGGGGATCAACGGAGGTTGATTCCGTAATTATCGGGTTATGCATGCATTATGTTTAAAAATTATACTAATAAATCTTCCCCTCTTATGGAGATATGGCACGTACAAGGAAAACTGCATGCAAATCCACCAGACCTTTAGGCGTGCCTCGTCATCAGTTAGCCCCCAGACATGAAGGGAGCAGTAGTGGCTCCAACGACCCCATTGGAGACCTGGACGCTAAGGTGGAGCAACTCCGATCAGAGCTACGCCATCGGAACAGGGCACGGGAGCAGGACAACTAGCGTATTGCTGAACTGTCAGCTGAAGTCAGCCGCTTGTGGTTTGAGATCTTAGAACGGGATTCAGCCATTGATTGGGCCATCAACTCGCGCTCGATCGCTTGGCACCGCGAAGCAAAAGCTCGAGCTCGTGTGGATGAGATTAGCGCGGCCCTTGATAACCTGCAAGTGTACTGTAATACATTACATGAGGAAGTACATGTATTGTATACTCGACTGCACCCGGACGTGCCCACCGACACTGCTGCAATGGAAGCCAGACTCTCGGGAACAGCAAACGCAGGACCTGAGGGGGAGTTGGACCTTTTTAAGCCCCCTCCTTCTATGAACCTGGCTGACGAGCGGTCTCCTGCAGCAGACAGTGAAGCAACAAAAGGCGATGAAGACTAGAATAGTATAGTTTAGATATTATACTGATGTAAAATAAGTACTGTGGGCATGTTGTACACTAGAGTCTGTATAATTACATTTTGGTAATGTAATATGAAGGTATATGTTGGCACGTTATATTTTTCCCAAATGTTTCTTTGCCTCAGATGCCATCACGGACTCGCGTACACGATGGTGCAGGAACTTCCCATGGTTAGGAAGCTACTCCTAACCCGCCACCAGTACCACCAACGTTGGCTGAGGCTATCGCTGCCTTGGTTAATGCCATAATAGATCATACCCCCTTCCTGTGTGAAATGGCGGGTAATCAGTTCCAACAACACGGAGGCAGGGCTCCTCCACAAGGACCTCATGAAACTACATATCAAGAATTATCAGAAACTCGTCCCCCGCTCTTTGTTAAAGCCGAAGAACCTTTAGAAGCTGATGAGTGAGTAAGAGTGATGGAGCAGAAGTTCGGCTTGATCCTTTGTACAGAGACACAGAAGCCATTATTTGCTGCTCAACAACTGCGAGGGCCTGCCAGCACTTGGTGGGCAAATTTTGTATCAGTTCAACTGGTTGGACATCAAATCACCTAGGAGGAGTTCAAGATAGCATTCCGCGAACACTATGTTCCAGAAGGAGTGCTTCACATGAAACAAGAGGAGTTTATTCGACTAAAGCAAGGGGGAGATACTGTAATGCAGTATCTCAACAAGTTTAACCATCTGTCCTAGTATGCCATTGATCAAGTAAATATTGATCTGAAGAAAAAGAATTGCTTCATGAGGGGACTCAATGATAGACTTCAGAGGAAAATGGCCACTTGCCTAGACCTTACTTACAGCAGAGCTGTTAACACTACACTAGCAGTAGAAGCCAAGAACACAGGCCATGGAAAATCTAAGGGATTTGGAGGTGACAGGTCTAACCAGGGACCTGAGAAGCTAACCAGGTTGGTGATCCGACCTTTTAATCAGAATTCTTCTTCGCCTCGTCCACCCTCCTATCTGTTCAAACAACCAGTTTTCATTCGTCCTACCACTGCCCACACTTCTACAAATCAGCCGAGTGCCCCTGGTACTCGTTTCCCCACCCTCCCTAGTTCTTCAACTGGCTACTTCAACTATGGAAAGTCTGGTCATTTTATAAAGGACTGTCCATACCCGAAGCAGAATAAATTTAACACTCAGCAGAACTCTGGGAGCTCCAATCAAGGAAAGGGAAACACAGCTAGTACTTCATCGGGCAAAAATGTCAAGAAGACTGGGCGAATTTGTTATACTCAAGTGGCCACTACACTGGAAAGAGAGCCAGTAATGATGGGTACGTTCCTTGTGGCCAATCACCCAGCAGTTATTCTCTTTGATTCTGGTGCTTCACATACATTCATCAGCAAGAAATTCGTGGAAAAGCATTGCATTCCTTGCACTGAATCAAGGGAAGGATTTATTATCCATTCACCTGGGGGACGAATATTTACTAAGGAAGTAGCTTTCCATATACCAGTAACATTGGCCGGAAGGGAATTTCCCACCAACATGATTGTTTTAAAAGGCCAAGACATAGATGTAATTCTGGGCATGAATTGGTTAGCCCAGCATAAAGCTATCCTCAACACTGACTTAAGGACCATTAGGTTGAGTCATAGCCATGAAGAGGTTCTCTTGTCCGTCCTCGTAGCTGTCCCAGCCAAACTATTTGGGCGGGTCTATGAAGCCATCATGCCGAAAATCCAGGATATTCCGATAGTGTGTGAATTCTCGGATGTCTTTCCTGAAGATCTGCCTGGATTACCTCTGGAAAGGGATGTAGAGTTTGTGATCAAACTGAAGCCTGGTACGATTCCTATTTCTAGAAGGTCGTACCGGATGCCACCAAATGAATTGGTAGAACTCAAGACTCAATTACAAGACTTGCTTGAGAAGGGATTCATTAGGCCCAGTTCATCACGTTAGGGGTGTCCTGCCATTTTTGTCAAAAAGAAGGATCAAACACTTCGAATGTGCGTGGACTATAGACCCCTTAATGAGGTAACTATCAAAAACAAGTACCCCCTTCCCTGGATCAATATCTTATTCGATTAGCTTACCGGAGCTCGGGTATTCTCCAAGATTGACCTCAAGTCGGGTTATCATCAATTCCGTATTCGACCTGAAGATATACCCAAGACCGCATTCACAACGCGGTATAGATTATTTGAATATTTGATTATGTCCTTCGGATTGACAAATGCTCCAACCCACTTCACGTATCTAATGAACTCGGTATTTATGCCCAAGTTGGATAAATTTGTGGTGGTCTTCATTGATGATATTTTGATCTATTCCAAGAATGAAGAGGAGCATGCTAAACATTTACGGATCGTGTTAACTGAAAGGGAAATGTGCCCTTTGGCCATTTCTAAGTATTTTGGTGATTGAGTGCCAACACAAGTGCTTTTGTGCTAATCTATGCAAAGTGGTGGACAAAGTGCAAATCTTGTCAAAAGGTATGTTTCTAGACTTAGTACATTGTTTTATGGACTAATGTATTGTGTCTAAGTGCTGGAAACAGGAGAAATTGAATTGGAAATGAGATGGCTTTGTTCAGCCAAAGTTTGCTCAGTCTGAGTGCACCGGACTGTCCGGTGATGCACCGGACAGTGCCCGGTGGGGCACCGGACAGTGTCCGGTGCGCCAGGCTGGCTCTGGCAAACAGGCTGCTCTCGGGACTTCGACGACGATGTACGGCTAAAATTCACCGGTCGGTCCGGTGGTGCACCGGACTGTCCGGTGAGCCGTTCACAGGCGAACTCGTCGCTCTCGGGAGATGATTAACGGCGTACGACTAAAATTCACCGGTCTGTCTGGTGGTGCACCGGACCGTCCGGTGAGTCAGCAGTCAGCCGGGGCAACGGTCGGCCGAGGATTCCGCACGTGACGCGTGACCGAGCCAACGGTCACATTGGCGCACCGGACTGTCCGGAGTGCACCGGACAGTGTCCGATGCGCCAACGGCTCTCAGACTCCAACGGTCGGCTTCGCCAGATAAGGAAGGATATCTGCACCGGACAGTGTCCGGTGGTGCACCGGACTGTCCGGTGCGCAAGTCGACAGAAGGCAAGATCTGCCTTCCAGGATTGCTCTCAACGGCTCCTAGCTGCCTTGGGGCTATAAAAGGGACCCCTAGGCGCATGGAGGAGCACACCAAGCATTCCTAGAGCACTCTTGATCACTCATACTCCATTCTTGCGCACTTGTTCGACATTCTAGTGATTTAAGCTCCGTTCTAGTGTGCTAGTCTTTTGAGCTTAAGTCTGGGTCTTGTGTGTGTGTATTCGCTGTGATCTTAGTGTCTTGTGTGAGTTGCTAATCCCTCCCTTGCTCTGTGCTTCTTTGTGAACTTCAAGTGTAAGGGCGAGAGGCTCCAAGTTGTGGAGATTCCTCGCAAACGGGATTAAGAAAAGCAAACAAAACACCGTGGTATTCAAGTGGGTCTTTGGACCGCTTGAGAGGGGTTGATTGCAACCCTCGTCCGTTGGGACGCCACAATGTGGAGTAGGCAAGCGTTGGTCTTGGCCGAACCACGGGATAACCACCGTGCCAACTCTGTGATTGATCTCTTGTGGTTATTGTGTTTTGTTGAGACTCCTCTCTAGCCACTTGGCGATTATTGTGCTAACGCTTAACCAAGTTTTTGTGGCTTAAGTTTCAAGTTTTACAGGATCACCTATTCACCCCCCCTCTAGGTGCTCTCAATTGGTATCAGAGCCATTCTCTTCACAAAGGGACTAATCGCCCGAAGAGATGGATCCTAAGGGGAAGGGAATCGTGATCAACGATAAGGAGAAGGAGTCCTTCGCCAACGAGCCAAAGAATGACAAGCCTACCGACTCGGGCTCGGGGCACAAACGCAAAGACGGGAAGAAGAAGAAGACAAGGCGCATCAAGGAGATCGTCTACTACGACGACAGTGACGAGTCTACTTCTTCCCAAAAGGACAACGACGACGACTACGAGAAACGAAATACGGTTAATTCAAATTTTTCTTTCGATTATTCTCGTATTCCTCAAAGTTCAAATTCACATTTGCTCTCCATTCCTCTCGGCAAGCCTCCACACTTTGATGGGGAGGACTACGGATTTTGGAGCCACAAAATGCGTAGTCACCTATTCTCTCTCCATCCAAGCATATGGGAGATTGTTGAGAATGGAATGAAATTTGATAGCTCGGATAGTCCTATTTTTATTAATGAACAGATTCATAGAAATGCACAAGCTACTACTGTGTTGTTAGCCTCCTTATGCAGGGACGAGTACCATAAGGTGAGCGGCTTGGACAATGCCAAGCAAATCTGGGACACCCTCAAGATCTCTCATGAGGGGAATGACGTCACCTTGCTCACCAAGATGGAGTTGGTAGAAGGCGAGCTCGGAAGATTTGCGATGATAAGGGGTGAGGAGCCAACCCAAACGTACAACCGGCTCAAGACCCTTATCAACAAAATAAGGAGCTACGGAAGCACGCGATGGACGGACCACGACGTCATCCGACTAATGCTAAGGTCCTTTACCGTTCTTGATCCTCATTTGGTGAATAATATTCGTGAGAATCCCAGGTACACCAAAATGTCGCCCGAAGAAGTCCTTGGAAAATTCGTAAGCGGGCGAATGATGATCAAGGAGGCGAGGTACGTGGACGACACACTGAATGGTCCAATCAATGAGCCTCAACCCGTTGCTCTCAAGGCAACGAGAAGCAAGGAGGCGTTACCTAGCAAGGTGGCGCAAGTTGAGGCGGCAGGGCTAAATGATGAAGAGATGGCCCTCATCATCAAGCGCTTCAAGACGACGCTTAAGGGTCGCAAGGGACAGCCAAGCAAGACCAAGTCAAAGGGGAAGCGCTCATGCTTCAAATGTGGTAAGCTTGGTCATTTTATTGCTAACTGTCCCGATAATGATAGTGACCAGGAAAAAGGAAACAAGAGGGAAAAGAAGAAGAATTACAAGAAGGCCAAGGGCGAGGCACATATCGGAAAGGAGTGGGATTCTGATTGCTCCTCCTCCGACTCCGACAATGAAGGACTCGCCGCCACTGCCTTCAACAAGTCATCCCTCTTCCCCAACGAGCATCACACATGCCTCATGGCGAAGGAGAAGAAGGTATGCACTCGGGATACCACTTATGCTTCTTCAAGTGATGATTCTAGTGATGACGATGATATAGACTATTCTAGTTTATTTAAAGGTTTGGATAGAATTAAAATTGGCAAAATTAATGAGTTAATTGATGCCTTGAATGAAAAAGATAGACTTTTAGAAAAGCAAGAAGATTTGTTGTATGAAGAACATGATAAATTTGTAGAGGCACAAAAAGCTCATGCTTTAGAAGTTAAAAGAAATGAAATGCTTTCTTATGAACTATCTACTTGTCATGAAATCATTGCTACTCTAAAAGGTGTTAATAATGATTTAAATGCTAAACTAGAAGTAGCTAGTAAATCTAACTCTTGTGTAGAACATGTTTGCACTAGGTGTAAAGATCTTAATGTTGATACTTGTAGTGAACACCTAGAGTGCATTTCTAAATTAAATGATGAAGTAGCTAGTCTTAATGCCCAACTTAATACTAGCAAGAGTGAATTTGACAAACTAAAATTTGCAAGGGATGCCTACACAATTGGTAGACACCCCTCAATTAAGGATGGTCTTGGCTTCAAGAGGGAAGTCAAGAACTTAACAAGCCATAAGGCTCCCATCTCCGCCAAGGAGAAAGGGAAGGCCCTTATGGCTAGTAGTGTGCAAAAGAACCATGCCTTTATGTACCATGATAGGAGACAATCTAGAAATACTCATAGGAGTTGTAATGCGTATGATGCTTTTGATTCTCATGCCATGTTTGCTTCTAGTTCTTCCTATGTGCATGATAGAAATGTTGGTAGAAGAAATGTTATTCATAATATGCCTAGGAGAAATGTTGTAAGAAAGTTAATGAACCTTCTACAATATATCATGCTTGCAATGCTTCTTTTGCCATTTATAGAAAGAATAAGAAGGTGATTGCTAGGAAATTAGGGGCAAGATGCAAGGGAGATAGAACTTGCATTTGGGTCCCTAAGACAATTGTGACTAACCTTGTAGGACCCAACAAGAGTTGGGTACCTAAGACCCAAGCCTAAATTTGCCTTGCAGGTTTATGCATCCGGGGGTTCAAGCTGGATTATCGACAGCGGATGCACAAACCACATGACGGGGGAAAAGAGGATGTTCTCTTCCTACGTCAAGAACAAGGATTCCCAAGATTCAATAATATTCGGTGATGGGAACCAAGGCAAGGTAAAAGGGTTAGGTAAAATTGCTATTTCATCTGAGCACTCTATTTCTAATGTGTTTTTAGTTGAGTCGCTTGGATATAATTTGTTATCTGTTAGTCAATTATGCAAAATGGGATTGTCTATTTACAAATGTAGATGTGTCTGTCTTTAGAAGATGTGATGGTTCACTAGCTTTTAAGGGTGTACTAGACGGCAAACTTTATTTGGTTGATTTTGCAAAAGAAGAGGCCGGTCTAGATGCATGCTTAATTGCTAAGACTTGCATGGGCTGGCTGTGGCATCGCCGCTTAGCACATGTGGGGATGAAGAACCTCCACAAGCTTCTAAAGGGAGAACACATGATAGGTCTAACTAATGTACATTTCGAAAAAGATAGACCTTGTGCAGCTTGTCAAGCAGGGAAACAGGTGGGAGGCCCTCATCACACCAAAAATGTGATGACCACATCAAGACCCTTGGGGATGCTTCATATGGACCTCTTCGGACCCGTCGCCTATCTAAGTATAGGAGGAAGTAAGTATGGTCTTGTTATAGTTGATGATTTTTCCCGCTTCACTTGGGTATTCTTTTTGCAGGATAAATCTGAAACCCAAGGGACCCTCAAGCGCTTCCTCAGGAGAGCTCAAAATGAGTTTGAGCTCAAGGTGAAGAAGATAAGGAGCGACAACGGGTCTGAGTTCAAGAACCTTCAAGTGGAGGAGTTCCTTGAGGAGGAGGGGATCAAGCACGAGTTCTCCACTCCCTACACACCTCAGCAAAATGGTGTGGTAGAGAGGAAGAACAGGACGCTCATCGATATGGCGAGGACTATGCTTGGAGAGTTCAAGACCCCCGAGCGCTTTTGGTCTAAAGCCGTGAACACAGCTTGCCACGCCATCAACCGGGTCTATCTTCACCGCCTCCTCAAGAAGACTTCATATGAGCTGCTAACTGGTATCAAACCCAATGTGTCTTATTTTCGTGTATTTGGGAGCAAATGTTATATTCTTGTGAAGAAAGGTAGAACTTCTAAATTTGCTCCCAAAGCAGTAGAAGGGTTTTTATTAGGTTATGACTCAAATACAAAGGCGTATAGGGTCTTCAACAAATCATCGGGTTTGGTTGAAGTCTCTAGCGACGTTGTATTTGATGAGACTAATGGCTCTCCAAGAGAGCAAGTTGTTGATCTTGATGATGTAGATGAAGAAGACGTTCCAACGGCCGCGATACGCACCATGGCAATTGGAGATGTGCGGCCTCAGGAACAATTGGAGCAAGATCAACCGTCTTCCTCAACTATGGTGCATCCCCCAACCCAAGATGACAAACAGGTACCTCAAGTAGAGGCGCATGATCAAGGGGGAGCATAGGATGATCAAGTTGAAGAGGAAGAAGCACCTCAGACACCTCTAACCCAAGTTCGAGCGACGATTCAAAGGAATCATCCCGTCGACCAAATTTTGGGTGATATTAGCAAGGGAGTAACTACTCGTTCAAGATTAGTTAATTTTTGTGAGCATTACTCCTTTGTCTCTTCTATTGAGCCTTTCAGGGTAGAAGAGGCCTTGCTGGATCCGGACTGGGTGTTGGCCATGCAGGAGGAACTCAACAATTTCAAGCGCAATGAAGTTTGGACACTGGTGCCTCGTCCCAAGCAAAATGTTGTGGGAACCAAGTGGGTGTTCCGCAACAAACAGGACGAGCACGGGGTGGTGACGAGGAACAAGGCTCGACTTGTGGCAAAAGGTTATGCCCAAGTCGCAGGTTTGGACTTTGAGGAGACGTTTGCTCCTGTGGCTAGGCTAGAATCAATTCGTATTTTGCTAGCATATGCCGCTCACCATTCTTTCAGGTTGTACCAAATGGATGTGAAGAGCGCTTTCCTCAACGGGCCGATCAAGGAGGAGGTGTACGTGGAGCAACCCCCTAGCTTCGAGGATGAACGGTACCCCGACCACGTGTGTATGCTCTCTAAGGCGCTCTATGGACTTAAGCAAGCCCCAAGAGCATGGTATGAATGCCTTAGAGACTTTTTAATTGCTAATGCTTTCAAGGTTAGGAAAGCCAATCCAACTCTTTTCACTAAGACTTGCGATGGTGATCTTTTTGTGTGCCAAATTTATGTCGATGACATAATATTTGGTTCTACTAACCAAAAGTCTTGTGAAGAGTTTAGCAGGGTGATGACGCAAAAATTCGAGATGTCGATGATGGGCGAGTTGAACTACTTCCTTGGGTTCCAAGTGAAGCAACTCAAAGATGGCACCTTCATCTCCCAAACGAAGTACACACAAGACTTGCTAAAGCGGTTTGGGATGAAGGACGCCAAGCCCGCAAAGATGCCGATGGGAACCGACGGACACACCGACCTCAACAAAGGAGGTAAGTCCGTTGATCAAAAGGCATACCGGTCTATGATAGGGTCTTTACTTTATTTGTGTGCTAGTAGACCGGATATTATGCTTAGCGTATGCATGTGTGCTAGATTTCAATCCGATCCTAAGGAGTGTCACTTAGTGGCTGTGAAGCGAATTCTTCGATATTTAGTCGCTACGCCTTGCTTCAGGATCTGGTATCCAAAGGGGTCCAACTTTGACTTGATTGGATACTCAGATTCTGACTATGCTGGATGTAAGGTCGATAGGAAGAGTACATCGGGGACGTGCCAATTCTTAGGAAGGTCCCTGGTGTCATGGAACTCTAAGAAACAAACTTCTGTTGCCCTATCCACCGCTGAGGCCGAATACGTTGCCGCAGGACAGTGTTGTGCGCAACTACTTTGGATGAGGCAAGCCCTCCGAGACTTTGGCTACAATCTGAGCAAAGTCCCACTCCTATGTGACAATGAGAGTGCTATCCGAATAGCAGAAAATCCTGTTGAGCACAGCCGCACAAAGCACATTGACATCCGACATCACTTTTTGAGAGACCACCAGCAAAAGGGAGATATCGAAGTGTTTCATGTTAGCACCGAGAACCAGCTAGCCGATATCTTCACTAAGCCTTTAGATGAAAAGACCTTTTGCAGGCTGCATAGTGAGCTAAATGTCCTAGATTCGCGGAACTTGGATTGATTTATAGCATACATGTGTTTATGCCTTTGATCATGTTCCTTCTGCATTTGTTGCTTATGTATGGTGCTCAAGTTGTACAAACACTCCCCGGACCTCACAAGTTCTTGTGCAAGTGATGCACATATTGAGGGGGAGTTGTGCTACAACTTGACCCTTTGAGACTAACCGTGTGCTTGAGTTTGCTTGTTTTAGTCTCAAAGGAGGTTTGAAAGGGAAAAGGTGGACTTGGACCATGAAAGACTTCCACTGCACTCCGATGAGAGGGTAACTTATTCCAAGTTCATCTCATGTACTCTTATTGCCTTTGTATTCTTATTTGAAGACTTTGGTAAGGCAATGGGGTTCAAGGGCCAAGATTGATCCCGTTTTGGTGCTTGATGCCAAAGGGGGAGAAAATAAAGGCCAAAGCAATAGATGGATCAGCTACCACTTGAGAAATTTTGAAAATAGTAGATTAGAGCTTTTGGTTTGTCAAAACTCTTTTATTGTCTCTTATGTCAAAAGTTGGCCTCTTGTGGGGAGAAGTGTTGATTATGGGAAAAAAGGGGGAGTTTTTGAAATCCTTGATCAACTTCTTTTGGAATACCTCTCTTTATGTCTCTACAAGTGGATTTGACTTAGAGATAGGAAATTGAGTTTGATTTGCAAAAACAAACCAAGTGGTGGCAAAGAGTGATCCATATATGTCAAATTTGATTCAAAACAACTTTGAGTTTTCATTTGCATTGATATTGCACTTGTTCTAGTTGCTTTATGTTGTGTTGGCATAAATCACCAAAAAGGGGGAGATTGAAAGGGAAATGTGCCCTTGGGCCATTTCTAAGTATTTTGGTGATTGAGTGCCAACACAAGTGCTTTTGTGCTAATCTATGCAAAGTGGTGGACAAAGTGCAAATCTTGTCAAAAGGTATGTTTCTAGACTTAGTACATTGTTTTATGGACTAATGTATTGTGTCTAAGTGCTGGAAACAGGAGAAATTGAATTGGAAATGAGATGGCTTTGTTTAGCCAAAGTTTGCTCAGTCTGAGTGCACCGAACTGTCCGGTGGTGCACCGGACAGTGTCCGGTGCGCCAGGCTGGCTCTAGCGAACAGGCTGCTCTCGGGACTTCGACGGCGGTGTACGGCTAAAATTCACCGGTCGGTCCGGTGGTGCACCGGACTGTCCGGTGAGCCGTTCACAGGCGAACTCGTCGCTCTCGGGAGATGATTAACGGCGTACGGCTAAAATTCACCGGTCTGTCCGGTGGTGCACCGGACCGTCCGGTGAGTCAGCAGTCAGCCGGGGCAACGGTCGGCCGAGGATTCCGCGCGTGACGCGTGACCGAGCCAACGGTCACATTGGTGCACCGGACTGTCCGGTGTGCACCGGACAGTGTCCGGTGCGCCAACGGCTCTCAGACTCCAACGGTCGGCTTCGCCAGATAAGGAAGGATATCTGCACCGGACAGTGTCCGGTGGTGCACCGGACTGTCCGGTGCGCCAGTCGACAGAAGGCAAGATCTGCCTTCCAGGATTGCTCTCAACGACTCCTAGCTGCCTTGGGGCTATAAAAGGGACCCCTAGGCGCATGGAGGAGCACACCAAGCATTCCTAGAGCACTCTTGATCACTCATACTCCATTCTTGCGCACTTGTTCGACATTCTAGTGATTTAAGCTCCGTTCTAGTGTGCTAGTCTTTTGAGCTTAAGTCTGGGTCTTGTGTGTGTGTATTCGCTGTGATCTTAGTGTCTTGTGTGAGTTGCTAATCCCTCCCTTGCTCTGTGCTTCTTTGTGAACTTCAAGTGTAAGGGCGAGAGGCTCCAAGTTGTGGATATTCCTCGCAAACGGGATTAAGAAAAGCAAACAAAACACCGTGGTATTCAAGTGGGTCTTTGGACCGCTTGAGAGGGGTTGATTGCAACCCTCGTCCGTTGGGACGCCACAACGTGGAGTAGGCAAGCGTTGGTCTTGGCCGAACCACGGGATAACCACCGTGCCAACTCTGTGATTGATCTCTTGTGGTTATTGTGTTTTGTTGAGACTCCTCTCTAGCCACTTGGCGATTATTGTGCTAACGCTTAACCAAGTTTTTGTGGCTTAAGTTTCAAGTTTTACAGGATCACCTATTCACCCCCCTCTAGGTGCTCTCATTAACGCACTTAAGGGAGCACCAATTATACGCTAAATTCAGCAAATGCACGTTCTGGTTGGAGGAAATCCAATTTTTGGGGCATGTATTGTCTGCAAAGGGGATTGCGGTTGATCCCAACAAAGTCAAGAATATTCTAGAGTGGAAACTACCAACGACAGTCCATCAAGTTCGAAGCTTTCTTAGACTAGCTGGCTACTACCGCAGATTTATCTCGGATTTCTCCAAGATTGTGAAACCAATCACAAGTTTGTTGAAGAATGATACAAAATTTAACTGGTCCTCGAGATGCAACGAAGCCTTTGAGCAGCTGAAGGTAAAGTTGACCACTGCTCCAGTATTGGCTCAACCGGACATTGAAAAGCCTTTTGATGTGTATTGTGACGCATCAGGAAGTGGTCTCAGATGTGTCTTAATGCAGGAGGGCCGAGTCATAGCATATGCTTCAAGACAACTACGCCAACATGAGGAGCATTATCCGACTCATGATTTGGAGTTAGCCGCAGTTGTTCATGCCCTCAAGATATGGCGTCATTATCCGCTGGGAAATACTTGTCATTTATATACAGATCATAAAAGTCTGAAATATATTTTTACCCAGTCAGAACTTAACATGAGGCAGAGAAGATGGCTTGAGCCGATCAAGGATTATGATTTAGAAATCCACTATCACCCAAGAAAAGCCAATGTTGTGGCAGATGCCCTAAGTCACAAGGCTTCCTGCCATTGTCTTGCCGTAAGGACCTCTGACACCACACTATGTCAAGAAATGGAAAAGTTAAACCTGGGAATGATACAACATGGAACTTTGACCCAATTAAAGCTTGAGTCAGTTCTTCTGCAAAATATTATTGGTGCCCAAAGAAGTGACAAGGGTATGAAACATATTCATGAGAAAATAGAAGCCGACAAAGCTAAGTGCTTTAGAAAAGATAATCAAGGGATAGTATGGTTTAATAATTGCATAGTTGTGCCTAAGAATGCAGAAGTCCACCAACAAATTTTGGATGAAGCTCATCTTAGTCGATATTCCATTCATCCCGAAAGCAGTAAGATGTATCAAGATTTAAAGCAACACTATTGGTGGACAAAAATGAAGATTGAGATTGCACGCTATGTGGCAAAGTGTGACACCTATAGACGTTGTTGGGGACTTGTTCTCAAATGCTAAGAGTTAAGAACAAGGCAACATAGAAAATGTTAAACATTAAGGTCCTTCGTCCTTCGAAACATTATGCCCCTTTAGGAAATAATGCTTTAGGACGAAGGTCATAAGAGACATACCTTCGTAAATATAATAAATAATGCCGAAGGATTTATATAAGGCGTGAAATATAAACATCAACATAGAATCATTTCTATTTTATTAACATGGAAAAATAGAAATGATTTCAAATTACAAATGTACCTTCGGTCCTGAGAGAAGGTAAAAAGTACAAGCGTGACGCAAAAGCCAATGCCCTGTCAGCCTGAACAGTACGGGAGTACTGTTCATCTATTTATAGACGCGGGACGCAGCCCACGTAAAATTACATCCATGTCCACTACATTTGTTAACGGTTTATGGAAATCTGTCGAGGCCCCCGAAGTCTTTTCATCTTTAAGTCGGTTCCCCCTTATGCCATCGCGCCGAAGCTTCCCTGCGCACAGCTTCGGCTGCCCTCGACCTTCGTCTGGTTCATGCTTCGTCCTGGCCGTGCTCCATATTCATAATTCTGAATCCGAAAATACCTGTTCACATAATCCACTTGGAAAACATTGTCAAATCATGTTTTTGAGGACCTTCGGAGGACGAAGGCCCCCAACAGTAGCCCCTCGCAATATTAATTTGTAAATAATAAATTCAGATTGCGATATGGACGAAGGCCTTGAGCCGAAGGTCCGAAAAAACACCTTCCCTTTGCTAGAATAGCAACATTCACTGACAAGCGGGGCCTTTCAATTTTCAACGCCCTAGGCGTATAAATAAGATCACATCGCGAACTCATTTGGTACGCACACTTGCCTTCTGCTTCGGCCCACTAAAATTTTTAGCTCTTGTGCACTAAGATTTGCTGGTCTTTTTGATTTTAAAGCTTCGGCCTCGGGAACAATTTTTTAGCGTTTCCGAAGATGTCTGAAGGCAAGAAGATCCCTGCTGAGACGAAGCTGAGTCTCGAGGAGGAGAAGAATCTGGGGTTCCTGATAGCAATGGCAGAGACCAATACAGAGAAAATCACCAAAGAGATTCTCGAAGGTTTGTCCGAAGATACTGGTGACAGCGACAGCTATGATGTAGAGAGTGGTGGGGAAGAGGCCGAAGATCGTCCATGGCGGCCAAGTCACACGGTTTTTGGGAAGACCACCATCAAGCAGAGTCATATTGAATATATGAGGGGGCGGTATTTTCGAGATATATCTATTGTGAGGGCTGACGCTGGAGAAAAAACCTCTCCCACCCCGGAAGAAGATGAAGTTGTAGTTTTCCGAAGCTTTCTCAAGGCTGGGCTTCGATTCCCGCTGAGCAACTTTATTGTTGAGGTACTGAAAACATTCCAAATCTACCTTCATCAACTTACCCCCGAAGCTATCATAAGAATGGGGGTTTTTGTCTGGGCTGCGAGAAGCCAAGGTTTGGAACCAAACGCTAAAAGCTTCTGCAATATTCACGAATTATTATACGAAACGAAGCCCTGGGGAAAAGAACAATATCACAATAATTTTGGGTGCTACAGTTTCGGTGCCCGCTCCGGGTCAAGCCGCCCTGTGCCAACCTTTCGGAAAAGATGGCCTGGAGCCTGGATGACCGAATGGTTCTATGTAAAAAATGACTTATCAGCGCAAGAAAATGTCAAGAGTATTATTATGCGCCCCATCTGGCAACGCTTCGGACTTCGAAGGCCGAAGGTTGAAATGGACGAAGCAGCCGAGGAATGCCAAAGAGCTTTCGGCATAGTCTGCTCTTTCATTGGGACAAGGGACTTAGTCCAAGAGCACATTGCCTTCAGGGTATGGCCACTTACAGAAAAATGGGAAATGCCGAAGGAGACCATTAAAGAGTCCGACGAAGGCGGACTGGTTAGACTGAAATACACATTCAAATATGCAGATAAATTTATTGAACCTGATGATGACTGGCTGAAAAGCATTGAAACATTAAGTGATGATCTACTTAGGGCATATTCGAAGGCTGAAAATACTGCACTATCAGCAGCCTTCGGAGGCCGAAAAAAGAAGAGACTCAACCGAGTGTTTGATGCAGTCGGGTTCTTCTACCCTGATTATCGTTATCCCATCCGAGGGCAAAAAAGGAAAAACACAACCTCTGAAAAAGAAGAAGCTGCAACTGCTCCTAGCGAGCCAGAACCGAAAGGAAAAAGGTTGAAGGTCCTCACACACCGGCCTCGCCATATTGAACCAGCTTCGGTGCCTGAGTTCACCGGAGAAACTTCTTCGGCCGCCGAAGCTGAACAGCCCACCTTGCTGCCAGAAATTGCAGAGATGGCCGAAGCGCCATCCACAGAAAAAATGGAAGAAGCGAAAAATCCGACTAAGGAAAAAGCATCAGAAATTTTGAGTCCTGTAGCAAATGTCGAAGCAGCAAAAATCCAAAAGGGTCCAATGGTGACCCCAAAAAGGAAAAGAATGGTAAATGTACTAGATGTCTTGGAGACAATTAAGTCTTCAAGCACAACTCCAAAAAAGAGTGTTGAAATTGCTGAAGCTTCTTCTGAAGCTCCGACGCAACAGGCTGAAGCTGAAGCTGGGCCTTCAGAGCCCTTCAAGGAGCAAACTTTGGAAGCCGAAGCAATAAAAATACCAGAACCAATTTTAGTTGAAGAAACTGACACCGCCATCCCCGAAGCGCCTGCCAGCATGTGTGATTACATCATACGACATGCTTCGGGGAAAAAACTATCTGAAGAAGAAACTCGTGAAGCTAACCATTATGCAAAGGAGCTAAAATATCCGAAGGGGCAGTAATATTCAATGGGACGAATGAAGATGATTTCTTATACTGCCTGCCTGACAACAAAGAGCTATCTGTCTGCCGAGAGATGGCCAGGAGTATTGGTTTCCCGAAGCTTGAATCTGGATTAAGCGCCATGACGAAAGAAGATCTCGCAGACAGCCTTGCGTACAACAGCCTGAGGGTACGGGAATTAAACGCTTGAAAAAAAACCCCCTTATTAATTTTTTTACGCAACTCATTCCTTTTTTCTTATATGAATTCTTTTTCGTATAGGGCCTGATCCTAAGCAACGCACTAAGAGCGCAAAAGAGCGCCGAAGATGAAAGCTATGAAATTGCGTTTAATAATTTACGCTCCGAAGTTATCAAACTGAGAAACGAAGCTTTGGAAAAAGATAAAATTCTGCTTACACTGGTAGATAAAGTGAAAAAAGACGAAGCTGCTTCAAAGGCCCAAGCCGAAGCTCAAAAACGCGAGATTAAAGATCTTCAGAAACAGCTGGCTAGAGCTAAAGAGGAACGCGCGCTTGAGGAAACGAAACGAGAACTTAGTGATTTTATGGTCAGCAAATTGGAATCAAGAGTTAAGGAACTTCGCACATCTCAGGGGAAATGCTATGTTAAATCTATAGAATGCGTGAATAAAATTAAAACCAGCTTTGCTAGCGTCGGCGCCTTTTCCAGCGAAGAGAATTTTTCTCGAGGCAATCCCGAAGATCCGCTGGAATGGATTAGCCACGAAGCAGAGGCCTTCGAAGAGATTCTGAACAGTCGTGGCGACATATGCGCTTTTTCGGGCGCCAGAGGAATTGCTTCTGTCTTAGAGAAGAAAGGTTGCGGGCATGTAAAATTTTTAGCTCAGTCCGAAGCTACCTTATCTTCCGAAGATATCAAGGACCCCTCGGCCGAAGCAAGCGTGGTTGGTGGCAAATTTTTTACTGATATCTGGAATGACGGCGGCCGAGGAATGGCGCAAGAGATCATCCAAAGAAGCGAAAAAGGCATTCATGATGCTAGAAAAGTAGCAGAAGCTGCCGAAAGGAGTACGGAGCCCGAAAGACAATTAGGTACCAATTAGTCGTTCTTGTTGCGTTGTAATTTTCATTCTAAACTTTGCTCGCGATTTGTAAAAGTAATGAAGAAGTGTTCTCTTCGCTCAGAAACTGTTGAATCAACTGCCGACCCCCACACAAAAGGGGATGAAGAAATTAAACAAATGGCCGAAACTATCATGGACAAGGTTGTTGACCAACTTCTGAATGAAGCCGCCGAAGCAGTATTGAGAGAAGATTAGATGCTATTTGGAAAAAACATTTAAAGTGTAATCTATGTAACACTTTGTACATTTGAATGTAATATACAAGTCTCTTTTCATTATTGAATTCTTTACGATGCATGAAACTTTAAATACATACCATTTTTGAGCCTTCGACGAAAAAACACCTTCCCTTCTTTTCATGCTTCGTGAAGAAGACATTCTTCGTTAAAATTATTCTGATGAATCACATCCATGCTTCGTGAAATCATTATCCGAAGCTATACTCCGAAGCTATACAATCTCAATATTGATCTGATAAAGCTCACCCATGTTTCATAAAAATATTCTCCGAAGCTGTATTCCGAAGCTATACAATTTCGATGTCACTTTCTCAAAGCATCCTTTCGAAGGTTGAGAGTGTCACCTTCTTTTGCCAAATGCAATATGATGTATGATGCTTATGCTATGCAAAATGATGTGATGATGTTATGCTATGCATGTGACATTTGTTCCGAATATATCCGTAAGCTCTGCATTCCCTTAGGAACGTCTTTGGAACTTCTTCGTCTTTTACTTAGACGATATCAGCGTTGACTTTTCGCTGTAAGCCTCCCTTAGGAGCTTCTTCGCCTTTTACTTAGGCGGTATCAGCGTTGACTTTTCGCTGTAAGCCTCCCTTAGGAGCTTCTTCGCCTTTTACTTAGGCGGTATCAGTGTTGACTTTTCGCTGTAGGCTCTGCATTCCTTTAGGAACGACTTCTGAGCAGAAAACTTACACTGCGCTCCCTTTGGAACGGCTTTTTGTGACTTCATAAACTTACTCTGCGTTCCTTAGAACGACTTTCTTTTACTCCGAAGGATTTTTAATCCGAAGGTCCTCCTTGGTAACAGAAAAAGTTTTAGGCTTCAGCAACTTAGACTTGTGGAGCAAATAGATTTTCCTCGTGGGAAACAACGAAATTATTACATGAAAACTATCAATGTTTTTTGCTTCACAGAAAATAAAACTGAATAGAAAAGACTGCTATCATAGGTAGGATATGTCAATAAATGTGCTTCGACTCTGGCACAGTGCTGTTGACTGTGCGAGCTTCGGATTGTTCTCTGAAGTCCCTCTGATGTGGAGCGTATTGACTCCCTTCTGGCTGTTGACCTTGCTGCAATGGAGGTGGAGGCGGAAGCTGCTGCCAGGAAGCTTGAGGTTGACTTGCCGAAGCTACAGAAGCTGCAGGGTGGTTGTCTATGTATTGTGGGATATAAGGCGGATGATACGAAGCAGTATGCATGACCTGCTTCGGCTGAGCTTGTTGAGATGCAGCTTCGGCTATTTCCTTTTGCTTCTGGATTGTAACATGGCACGTCCTAGTGGTATGGCCCTTGCCTTCTCCACAGAACAAGCAAAACAGTCTCCTTGGCTGATCTCCGAATCTTCCGCCGAAGCCCCTGGCGCCTCTGCCTCTTGGAGCTGGTGGCCGGAAGGAAGTTTGTTGTTGCCCCGAAGCCTGTGAGGAGCACTGCGGTCTGTTTTGCTGACTCCCCTTATCACCATTCTGAGTGTTGTGGATGGAACGGACATGCCTCGGGTAGTATCTTCCTCCGAAGCCCCTGGTCATTTCAGAAAATCTGAAGGCCTCCTCCCTTCTTTGGCGAAAGTCATTGTCAGCACGAATGTACTCATCCATCTTTTGGAGCAATTTCTCCAAGGTCTGAGGAGGCTTCCGAGCAAAGTATTGGGCTGCAGGTCCAGGACGAAGCCCCTTGATCATGGCTTCGATAACGATTTCATTGGGCACCGTTGGTGCCTGCGCCCTCAATCGTAAGAACCTTCGGACATACGCCTGAAGGTATTTTTCGTGATCCTGAATACACTGGAAGAGGGCTTGAGCTGTGACTGGCTTCGTCTGAAATCCTTGAAAGCTGGTCAGTAACATATCCTTCAGCTTCTGCCATGAAGTGATTGTTCCTGGCCGAAGGGAGGAATACCAGGTCTGAGCAACATTCCTGACGGCCATAACGAAAGACTTCGCCATGACTGCAGCGTTGCCCCCGTACGAAGACACTGTTGCTTCGTAGCTCATCAAGAATTGCTTCGGGTCGGAGTGGCCGTCAAACATGGGAAGCTGGGGTGGCTTATAGGATGGAGGCCAAGGTGTAGCCTGCAGCTCAGCAGACAGAGGAGAAGCATCATCGAAAACAAAATTTCCCTGATGGAAATTATCATACCAGTCATCTTCGTTGACGAAGCCCTCCTGATGAAGGTCTTTCTGATGGGGCCTTCTGTTCTGCTCATCATGAGTGAGATGGCGAACTTCCTCAGAGGCTTCGTCTATTTGCCTTTGCAACTCAGCTAGGCGGGCCATCTTCTCCTTCTTCCTCTGCACTTGTTGATGTAGCATCTCCATCTCTCTGATTTCTTGGTCTAGCTCTTCTTCCTCAAGCGTCGGGCTGACGGCCTTTCTCTTCTGGCTTCGGGCCTCCCGAAGAGAGACGGTCTCCTGGTTGTGGTCCAGCGGTTGTAGTGCTCCTGCCCCAGCCGCTGAAGCTTTCTTCGGCGCCATAGCGAAGGTCTATAGCTTCCGAAGGTGTTCACAAAAACTCGAAGTGGAAGTGAGTTCACCGGAGGTGGGCGCCAATGTTGGGGACTTGTTCTCAAATGCTAAGAGTTAAGAACAAGGCAACATAGAAAATGTTAAACATTAAGGTCCTTCGTCCTTCGAAACATTATGCCCCTTTAGGAAATAATGCTTTAGGACGAAGGTCATAAGAGACATACCTTCGTAAATATAATAAATAATGCCGAAGGATTTATATAAGGCGTGAAATATAAACATCAACATAGAATCATTTCTATTTTATTAACATGGAAAAATAGAAATGATTTCAAATTACAAATGTACCTTCGGTCCTGAGAGAAGGTAAAAAGTACAAGCGTGACGCAAAAGCCAATGCCCTGTCAGCCTGAACAGTACGAGAGTACTGTTCATCTATTTATAGACGCGGGACGCAGCCCACGTAAAATTACATCCATGTCCACTACATTTGTTAACGGTTTATGGAAATCTGTCGAGGCCCCCGAAGTCTTTTCATCTTTAAGTCGGTTCCCCCTTATGCCATCGCGCCGAAGCTTCCCTGCGCACAGCTTCGGCTGCCCTCGACCTTCGTCTGGTTCATGCTTCGTCCTGGCCGTGCTCCATATTCATAATTCTGAATCCGAAAATACCTGTTCACATAATCCACTTGGAAAACATTGTCAAATCATGTTTTTGAGGACCTTCGGAGGACGAAGGCCCCCAACAGACGTGTCAAAGCAATACATATGAAGACTGCAGGACCATTGCAATCTTTGCCCATCCCAACTTGGAAATGGGAGGACATTACATGGACTTCATTATAGGATTACCCAGGACAACAAAAGGATTTAATTCTATCTGGGTTATAATCGATCGGCTACCAAAATAATCCATTTTCTGCCCGTCAAGACAGATCACCCAGTTGCTGTCAATACTCAGTTATATATTGCTCGTATTCTTAGTCTACACAGAGTTCCAAAGACAATAGTGTTGGATCGTGGACCGCAATTTGTATCCAAGTTTTGGGAAGAACTACATAAGTCCCTGGGTACTAAGTTGCTCCACAGTTTGGCATATCATCCTCAAACAAGTGGACAGACTGAGAGAGTGAATCAAATACTTGAAGACATGTTGCGGGCATGCGTTCTGGAATTCCCACAAAAATGGGATGAATGTTTACCATTGGCAGAGTTTTCGTATAACAATAGTTATCAAGAAAGTATTAAGATGGCACCATTTGAAGCATTGTATGGACGATGGTGTCGTACCCCTTGAATTGGTCTGAACCAGGAGAAAGGTGGTTTTTCAGGCCTAACATGGTTAAAGAGATGGAAGAAAAGGATCAACGAATCATACATAACTTGAAAGAGGCACAAGCTTGACAAAAGAGTTATGCAGAAAAATGACGCCGACCCTTGTACTTTCAAGTCAAAGATTATGTGTACCTGAAGGTATCGCCAATGAAAGGTGTGACCCGTTTCGGTATAAAAGGAAAGCTTGCACCTCGATACATTGGTCCGTTTCCTATTCTTGAACAATGTGGACCAGTGGCATACCGACTCCAACTAACCGAAACATTGTCTGCAGTGCACAATGTGTTCCATGTATTCCAATTGAAGAAGTGTCTTCGGGTTCCAGATCGAACCATTGATGTGGTGGATGTTACCTTGGAACCAGACTTAACATATTCATAACATCCCATTGGAGTCCTGGATCAAAAGGACAGGGTCACCCAAAGAAGAACTCTTAAATTCTATAAGATACAATGGAACCAACATACTGAAGATGAAGCTACCTGGGAGACTCAAGACTTCTTGGAAAAGAATTTTCCTAGGTTTTTAGCTTCATGTAACTTGTGAGATATGTACATTTGTTTGTAAAGATGGAATAAACCCCATACCACCCCCTGCTCTGTACGACAAACAAGGAAATAAAGATATGACACGTTTCCTTTTCCACTACTTACCCTAGGACTTTAAATCTCAGGACGAGATTCTTTTATGAGGGGAAGGATGTAACACCTCTGGTGTTACTGTCACTAAAACTTGAGCATAACATCATGAGCATTGGCATATCATGTGTTTGTTACACCTATAGTGCATTCACTAGGTAAAAATTTCAAACAAGTTGTAATGATGTGACTTGATGTGTGATCAACCCCAGGGTAGAGTACTTAACCTTGAAATAGGGCTTATGGATGTAAGTGAAGCCCAAATAAGTTAAAACCTCAAAAGTCATGAGAAATATTCCTCAGGTTTCACATTTGATGGACTTTGGTGGCACTAAAACCCTAATATGCCCAAAACCCTAAAAACAAACCCTAGAAACTATATGAAACCCTAAGGGAGTAATTGTAAATTTTGTGCACTTTTGGACTAAAGTGCAAATACCAAATTGATAGAACACCACAAATCATGTGTTTTTCACATTTGAGAATTTGCAAGCTAAATAGTGGAACTTGGACTTATTTGCAAAAAGTACCCATGAACTCCATGAGCTTAAGTTTAAATTTAGTTGAATAGGGCTAACTTTGGAGCTCTATATTTCTAAATCTACAAGGAATTTACTCAGGGTCAACACATAAAATTTGTAGAGCTACTAAAGGGGTATGACTTTGTTTAAATCACAAGATATGAGTGCTGTACAAAAAATGGAGTTAAAAGGACTCAAAGTATTGCTGTCAGTCATCCATACAGTCTGATACTGGTCTGACAGTGGGTTCTGATGAACTTTGGACTCGATTCAAGCTGAAGGAAGTAAGTAAATGAGCAAGGTGTCTATAGCCGAATTGTAGCTGGTTTATAGAGCTACAACTTTGATACAGATGAATTAAGTAGTTACTACATAAAAATCTGAGATCTGGGCTCTGCAAATCGGTCTGTCAGGCGCTCTGATGAAAATATGATAGTACACTAAACTGAATAAGATCTCAGGTTTAGCCCCCCTCGCCGCCGGTGACCTCGCGCTCGGATTCGCGCCGGCGCCATGATTCGTGCCCGGCGGAGTGCAGATAACTACTCGGGGGTAAGAAATATCGCGTTGAGGATGAACTTAGGCCACTGTTTCGCCTGGTTGCTGTGCCCACTTGCCCAATGACGTGGCCGCACGACCATCGTCGTCATGCCGCCGTTCCTCGCGGTTGTGCCACACCGTCAGCCATCTTACCACGTCGCAGTTAATCACCGTAGACAGCCCATCTATCGCCTGAGGCCTTGCCACAGTAAGAGCCACGAATCACTTGCGCCAGTGACCTCCCTCCTCTCCGGCCGCCGCGCGTATTCTTAAAATTAGCCGCCACCGCCGATGGAACCTATAAATTGCCGCCCCAGTGAGCTCCGCTAAGTAATCACACACCCAACGCAACAGCCCGTGCCTCAGATTGTCCACCAGAGAACTCTAATTTAGAGTTTCCCCCAAATCAGTCAAGAACACCGCAGTGTGTGAGCTCGCCGTGGCCAGCTCTCTACAGGTCTGATCACACCCTCCTTGCTCTCGTTTCAATACCCCTGTGTGCTATAGATGCTCATCGGCCCAGCCAATTGAGCTAGAAAACGTAGGATCACAGGGAACACTTTGAATTGTCCTCGGATTGCGCCATCACCATGGACAGAGCGATTGTGGGCTAGAACTCTGCAATTGAGTGAGGAATTAGTGTCACCAAGGGTAGAATTAGGTGTTGAGCAACGGAGAGGCATAGTCGTTGCGTTTTCCGGCCGGTCTTGGCTCGCTGGAGCCGCTGCTCCGCCGTTCGTGGTCGGGGGTCTCGACTTGTGAAGAAATAGAAAAGAAAGGGCCTTGGTGCAAATGTCAGTGGCACATAGGAATAGTGCGCAGGAGTCTTTACGAGTTATTTAAGAGATCAAGCTCCTCTACGCAAAGTAAACACCGCGAGTGCATGCGGACGCGCGTTTTCCCCGTTCTTGGGCTGACTCGGGCCAGTTTCAGCCCACCACTGTTCACCATTTTTCCTTTTCTTTTTTGCCAGACTTAGAGAAACTATAGAAAATTCTAGAAAAATGCTAAAAATATGAGACCAATTTTACTAGATTCCTAAATTTCTCTAGTAATTAATAAAATTAGTTCCAAGATTTTTAGCTCCAATCATGAATTATGTAGTATTTAAGAAGGCTAAAACCTAGTTTCTTGGAATTTTAGAAATTATTTAATAATTCCAAAAATCACAAAACTTTTTGGATAAACCTAATATGGTATTTAGATCCCATGAGTGAAGTTTGACTTGTTTTGGACATTGTTTGATTTCCAAACCCCAAAACCCTAGTCTTCTAGGTAGGATCCGCCTTATGAAAATGAAGTACTGACTCCGAAGAGCCTAGTTTCCCTAATAAACCGTGAAGGAAAGTTGTATTCAAGGTACAACTTGATGTATCTCTTCTATCATTGCATTTTCATGAGCATTACATGAGCATTCATGGTTATATATGGTTATGTATAGAGAACGAGGAAGAAGTAACTTTTGAAGAAGAGGAGACTGCTCCACCAGCTAAAAATCCACCTACCGGAAACTGTTTTTATTTTGACATCTGTGGAACAGAGCCCGACTCTCCTACAACAAGAGGCAAGGCCCAGTGCATTTGCCACCTCCTTGCTGTTTTAAATCTTTATCACCATTATATGATGCATTAGGTGATAGGAGGTCTGTGCTAAACCAATTGTTGCATTTCCTTCCTTGAAACTGTTTGCTATTCCTTGATTACCTATTTTATTAAAAGGTTTTCTGATGCTTAGTCCGGCTATAGAAAAACAAATGTTTTGTTTTGAAACAAAAGGTGATGATTCATAGTGGAAGGGATGTTTCCAAAAATAAAACTTGATGGTGAATCCATCATGGCCATGATGGGTTCAACATCGGAAAAGATGTACCTCTGCCACGTACCAAACTTTGGGTTTTAAAGGATAAAGCTGAGACCGGGTGGGTGACTTGCACGAGAAGAGAGTCTCGGTGTAGTGTCTCCGTCTGAGTCGATTAAGGACCGTGTCGATGTGGGCCTGCTGACCGAGGACCCTTTAACTGGTCACATGCCTCATCATGGGTAAGCTTTGCCTCGGGCAGACTAATACCAGAAAGGCCAACACACAATGGGAGTGGAGAGATGGCGAGAGTAGCGTGTACCCTCCATGGCAGGAAGCTGGACGGTGGTGTATTTGTGCTCTCGATTGGCGTGAACCCGATCTAGTCTTAAAAACCTCGGCAGCAAGTTGACATATGCAAGGGTTAAGTGCTACATATGTCGTGTGATTGGAGATCCTCAGCTGAGTATTAATCGATTCAGATCGCCATTACTTCTCAGACATGAAGACTTGGTCACTGACTTACACATAGCTATTGGGGGCTTTCGTCTTCCGAAGGTCCTCAAAAATATGATTTGGCAATATTTTCCAAGTGTACTATATGAACAGGTACCTTCGGACATGGATTAAAACCATATATGAGAAGCACAAACAATACGAAGGACGACGAAGCTCCGAAGCCATGCGCAGGGAAGCTTCGACATAGCTGCAGAAAGAGGAACCAACTTAAAGGGGATAAGGCTATATGGACCTCAATGGATTATCCTAAAGTCAATAGTAAATGTAAAGGGCATGAGTGTAATTTTGCACGGGCTACGTCCTATGCCTATAAATAGATGAACAGTGCCCCTGTACTGTTCACGCTGACTTGTACTCGCTCGTGCGTCACACTTGGACTTTTGCTTTCTGTCAAGCCGAAGGTATAAATGTAATTCAATATTGTTTCCGTTTATCCATGAAGATGAGGGATATATTAACAATGTCATATAATTATTTATGCCATTTCTCATGTTTCATATGCTTCTTCTTTCATTAACATGCGCTATGATGATGAAGGTATGTCCTTCATCACCTTCGTCTGAAGATCATTATATCATATGGGAAATAATGCTTCAAAAGATGAAGAGTATTAACTATTAATATTTTGTGTTACCTTGTTTTTAATTTATAGAAGTTGAGAACAAGTCCCCAACATTGGCGCCCACCTCCTGTGAACTCTTTCGACCACCTTCGGCAAGCACTGACCTTCGTCATACCGCCGAAGAAAGCTTCAGCGCCAGGGACTGCTGCACTGCAGCCGTTGGACCCAAACCAGGAAACTCTTTCTCTCCGAGAGGCTCGAAGCCAGAAGAGGAAAGCCACCAGTCCAACACTTCAGGAGGAGGAGTTGGACCAAGAGATCAGGGACATGGAAATAATCCATTAGCAAGTACAAAGGAAGAAGGAGAAGATGGCACGACTGGCTGATCTTCAAAGGAAGATCGACGAAGCTACTGAAGAAGTGTGTCATCTTGTTCAAGATGAACAAGATCGAAGGCCCCAACACAGGGAGCTTCGTCAAGAAGGCTTGTTCAACGAAGATGGATGGTATGATGATTTTAATCATGATACCTTTACTTTTGATGATGCTTCTCCCTTGGCAGCAGAACTGCAGGCTACCCCATGGCCCCCGTCATACAAGCCACCTTAGCTTCCCATGTATGATGGGCACTCAGATCCAAAGCAGTTTCTGATGAGCTACGAAGCAACTATATCTTCGTATGGGGGAAATACCGCAGTTATGGCAAATTCCTTCATCATGGCAGTCCGAATGTAGCTCAAACATGGTATTCTTCTCTTTGGCCAGGGACTATCACATTGTGGCAGAAGCTTAAGGACATGCTGGTGACCAGTTTCCAAGGTTTTCAAATGAAGCCAGTCACAGCTCAGGCCCTGTTCCAATGCACGCAAGATCATGAGGAATACCTCCAGGCGTATGTCCGAAGGTTCTTGAGATTGAGGGCACAAGCGCCCACGGTGCCCAATGAAATTGTCATTGAGGCCATGATTAAGGGCCTTCGACCAGGACCTACGGCTCAGTACTTCGCCAGGAAGCCCCACAAACTCTAGAGAAGCTGCTCCAGAAAATGGATGAGTACATCCAGGCTGACAACGACTTCCGCCAAAGAAGGGAGGAAGCTTACAGATTCTCGGAAATGACCAGGGGCTTTGGAGGAAGAATTCACCCAAGGCATGTCAGGTCAATCCATAATCCCACTCAGAGTGATGACAAAGGGAGTCAGCCTCGGAGGTCACAATACACCTCACAATCTTCGGGGCAACAGCAAAGCTCTTTTAGGCCACCAGCTCCAAGGGGCAGAGGTGCCAGAGGCTTCGAGGGAAGATTTGGGGATCAACCTAGAAAGATCTACTGCTTATTCTGTGGTGAAGACAAGGGCCATACTATAAGAATGTGCCAAATCACCATTCAGAAGCAAAAGGAGATAGCAGAAGCCCAAGCTCGGCAGAATCAGCCGAAGCAGGTATTGCACACTGCTTTGTGCCATTCTCCCTACATACCAGAGTATGTGGGCAATCATCCTGCATCTTCTGTTGCTTCAGCTATCCATTCACAGGCTTATTGGCCACAACTACCACCCCCACCACCACTACAACCGACCTATTCCCGAAGCCAGCAGCCAGAAGGGCACCAACACTCTCAATAGCAACGAGATTTCAGGGAGGAATCCGAAGCTCATACAGTCAACAGTACTGTGCCGGAATCAAAGCACATTTATTGAGAGATATCCTACCTCTGAAAAGTTTCTTATATTCTATGTCAGTTTTGTTTTTCAATAAAGAACAAGTAATGTAGATCTAGTTTTAATTCCTTGTAATAGTTTCGTTTTTATCAAAATGAAATATATCTTCTTCACAGATTTACAAAGCTCGAAAATTACCGAAGCTACAAAAAAGTCATTCCTAAGGGAGCGCAGTGTAAGTTTTGACGAAGCTACAAAAAGTCGTTCCTAAGGGAGCGCAGTGTAAGTCATGACGAAGCTACAAAAAGTCGTTCCTAAGGGAGCGCAGTGTAAGTTTTCTGCTCAAAAGTCGTTCCAAAGGTAATGCAGAGCCAAATACCGCTGAAATAGAAGGCGAAGAAGTTCAAAAGACGTTCCTAAGGGAATGCAGAACTTACACCGAAAAGTCAATGGTGATACCGCCGAAATAGAAGGCGAAGAAGTTCAAAAGATGTTCCTAAGGGGATGCAGAACTTACACCAAAAAATAAGCGGTGAAGCCGAAAAATAAACGGCAAAGAGATTCCGATCGTTCCTAAGGGGACGCAGAGATGGTGTGTTTCAGTGTGGGCATGTGGGTGCGTATCTTCGGCATTAGCATCATCCTGTGCATCATATGATCACATCATCCCGCATAGCATCACATCATACATCATATTGCACCAATGACATGAGTTGAATACGAAGTCGACCTTTGGAGGCTGCCTTATAAAAAATGAAAACGAGCTATGGCACAAAGTAAGCTAAGAAATACAGCTTCGTCAGCTCTATTGCAAAAGAAGGGGTCCTTTGTTTACGAAGCTAGGATGTTTTTACGAAGTATAGATATTTTCATAAAGTACGGATTTTCATCTTCACGAAGCATAAAAAGAAGGGTAGGTGTTTTTTTCGCTGAAGGCTCAAAAAGGTATGTATATAAAGTTTCATGCATCACAAAGAACTGAATTACAAATAATTTACATATTAGATTCAAAAATATGCACATCGAATATTACAGTCTTGATACAGCAAAGCTATATTGATCATCTAAAAATGTTTTTACAATAAGTACTAGTCCTCTTTTAGGACCTTCCACTAGTAGAAAAGAGCTCATAGCCTGCGGCACCCATAAATTATCACTGGCGGTTTCAGTTATCACGCGCCAGTAAAAAAAACAAGGTGGACCCGACTTAGGAACCGCCAGTGGAAACCCATTTTCACTGGCGGTTATCTTAACACAACCGCCAGTGGAAATAGGGCGGTTGGTGTAACAGAACCGCCAGTAGAAAGCAATTTCCACTGGCGGTTGGTGTAACAGAACCGCCAGTGTAAATACCCTATTTACACTGGCGGTTGTGTTAAGATAACCGCCAGTGGAAATAGGTTTCCACTGGCGGTTTTTCAAGCCAACCGCCAGTGAACTGTCTGTTATAAATACCCCTCTTCTTCCCCGCGACAGTGAACTGTATGCTCGCAGCCAGCTTCCATTGGAGGCGATTTTGGAGGTCCAGATTTCACAAAAATATAAGGGGGGAGGTTTTGGTCTGCATTTCTTGGAAGAAGGTGGATAAGAAAGGTTGGTTTATGTTTCTTTGTCAATTTTTGTTCATTCTTGCTCAATTTTAGCCACATTTTGGATCTAGGGTTTTACATGTGAGAGAGAAGAGTATAGCTAGGTAATTTTCTCTATTTCCTCAAATGAGGTTGCATAAGATGGTTAGTTTTTGTCTATTCCCTCTCTTTTTCATGTTTAGTTGCTTAATGAATGGTGAATGTGTTGTATGGAAGATTGGTTTAATTATGTTTCAATTGTTAGTTATTGTTTATTTTTGCTCAATTTTAACTACATTTTGAAACTAGGCTTTCACCATGTGTTAAAGATAGGTTTGGGTATTAATTTTTTTTGTTTATTAGTTGCTAGGAAAGTTTGGCTTATGTTTCTTTTGCCAAATTTTGTTCATTTTTCCTCCATTTTAGCCACATTTTGGATATAGGGTTTCACCATGTGTTAGAGATAAAGTAGTCTAACTACTTTTATTGGAAGAGATAAAGTAGTCTAACTACATTTGTATATATACCGATCAATATGTACTGTATATATACATGCATGGTAATCTGACTTGCCATGAAAACTTCGGACTGGAAGGGTAGGCAGCAGATGTCGCACTCCAACGCGTCCTTCTCCATGGATAGTGTCACAGTCGCCTCTTCCTCATCCTCCAACCCCGACTCTTCCTCATCCTCCATGTGCAGCATGTAATTTTACACGACTTTCTAGAGAGGAGAGGGAGAGGGAGAGAGAGCTATTGTTGCCAATGCGCTCGGAGCAGGTGCAGCACTTACCGTCCGTGCGGATGCAGCACTTTGCACATCCAGAATGCCCGTTCTTGCACTGATTTTACACAGAGCAGAGCATCATGCTGGAGTCTACCGATCAATATGTACTGTATATATACATGCATGGTAATCTGACTTGCCATGAAAACTTCGGACTGGAAGGGTAGGCAGCAGATGTCGCACTCCAACGCGTCCTTCTCCATAGATAGTGTCACAGTCGCCTCATCCTCCAACCCCGACTCTTCCTCATCCTCCATGTGCAGCATGTAATTTTACATGACTTTCTAGAGAGGAGAGGGAGAGGGAGAGAGAGCTATTGTTGCCAATGCGCTCGGAGCAGGTGCAGCACTTACCGTCCGTGCGGATGCAGCACTTTGCACATCCAGAATGCCCGTTCTTGCACTGATTTTACACAGAGCAGAGCATCATGCTGGAGTCTACCGATCAATATGTACTGTATATATACATGCATGGTAATCTGACTTGCCATGAAAACTTCGGACTGGAAGGGTAGGCAGCAGATGTCGCACTCCAACGCGTCCTTCTCCATGGATAGTGTCACAGTCGCCACTTCCTCATCCTCCAACCCCGACTCTTCCTCATCCTCCATGTGCAGCATGTAATTTTACACGACTTTCTAGAGAGGAGAGGGAGAGGGAGAGAGAGCTATTGTTGCCAATGCGCTCGGAGCAGGTGCAGCACTTACCGTCCGTGCGGATGCAGCACTTTGCACATCCAGAATGCCCGTTCTTGCACTGATTTTACACAGAGCAGAGCATCATGCTGGAGTCTACCGATCAATATGTACTGTATATATACATGCATGGTAATCTGACTTGCCATGAAAACTTCGGACTGGAAGGGTAGGCAGCAGATGTCGCACTCCAACGCGTCCTTCTCCATGGATAGTGTCACAGTCGCCTCATCCTCCAACCCCGCCTCATCCTCCATAGAGAGAGAGATAGAGGAGAGAGAGAGATAGAGGTGAGAGAGAGGAGAGAGAGAGGATAGAGAGAGAGAGGAGAGAGAGAGGGTTTCACATTTTAGCCACATTTTTGGATATAGGGTTTCACCATGTGTTTTATGTTACTTTTTTACAGGTGGTGATGGAGAGGACATCCTGGATGTATAACTTATCAAGGCTAGATCCATCATACATATCCGAGGTCCATAGGTTTATTGATGTCGCTACGAACCATGCTTGGAGAACAAAGACAAAACACATATATTGTCCATGCATGGACTGCAAAAATGCTGCTGTATTTAATGACACAGAACAAATCATATCTCATCTGGTATGCCGAGGATTTATGAAGGATTACACAATTTGGACAAAGCATGGAGAGGGTAGCTCTTCGCCTTATACGACTGGAAACCCTGAGAACATCGACGACAGATTTCAGTTCGTTCACGAGACACACCAACCTCTTCCACAGAGCGAACATGTAGTGCAAAATGTTACTGATCATGGTTACGCTGGAGGAAATGAACATGATAGACCTCATGTTCTGCCAAGTGTTATGGATGAGGAAGATGCAGAGTTGCTAGAGGCAATGTTGCGTCATCATACAGATCAATCGATGTTCTTAATGAAAGGTATGGAGTCCCTGAAGAAGGCAGCAGAAGAGCCTTTCTACGACGAGTCTAAGGGTTGTACGAAAGAGTTCACGACGCTCCGGTCTGTGCTAAAGCTGTTGATGTTAAAAGCTAAATATGGTGTGTCTGATGCTGGCTTCGATGCGTTCTTGAGTATTATCGCAGACATGCTTCCAAAGGAGAACAATGTGCCTGCTAACACGTACTATGCAAAGAAACTAATCAGTCCGCTCACTATGGGTGTGGAGAAGATCCACGCGTGTAGAAATCACTGTATCCTTTATCGAGGTGATGATTATAAAGACTTGGAGAGCTGCCCAAAGTGCGGTGCAAGTAGGTACAAGACGAATAAAGACTATCGAGAGGACGAAGAGTGTGTTGCATCCGTGTCTAAAGGGAAGAAGCGAAAGAAAGCCCAAAAAAAGACTACCGATCAATATGTACTGTATATATACATGCATGGTAATCTGACTTTCCATGAAAACTTCGGACTGGAAGGGTAGGCAGCAGATGTCACACTCCAGCGCGTCCTTCTCCATGGATAGTGTCACAGTCGCCTCTTCCTCATCCTCCAACCCCGCCTCTTCCTCATCCTCCACCACCACCTTGGCTTTCTTTGGAGTGCCGCCGTCATGGTTTATCACCTAGAACGAGGTAAAATAAAAGCAGGGAGGACTATTCGACTAATATATACATATCAGGCAGTAAGAAACAAGCATCTTCAAAGAACATGTTGTGAAAGAACTTGGAAAGATGTTTACCAGATCTGATACTTGTGAAAGAACTTCACACCAATGGTGATGAGAGACGCGAAGCCAGGAGACGACGTAGTATTTAAACACTACAAGAACGGGCATTCTAGTGACAGAGGAGGGAGAGAGAGGGAAGAGAGAGGAGGGAAAGAGGAGAGAGAGAGGAGAGAGAGAGGAGAGAGAGGAGAGAGAGAGGAGAGAGAGAGGAGAGAGAGGAGAGAGAGGATAGAGAGAGAGAGGAGAGAGAGAGGGAGAGGGGAGAGAGAGGAGCTAGGGAGAGGAGAGAGAGGAGAGAGAGGATAGAGAGAGAGAGAGGAGCTAGGGAGAGGAGAGAGAGGAGAGAGAGAGGGAGAGATGGAAGAGGGAGAGAGAGGGAAGAGAGAGGAGGGAGAGGGGAGAGAGAGGAGAGAGAGGAGAGAGAGAGGGGAGAGAGAGGGGAGAGAGAGAGAGAAGTAATATATAATTATATATATTATGTATACTAAATATATATATTTATATATTTAATATGTACAAAAATTTATATACTTAATGTATGAATATACAATAAAAAATAATATACTAAAAACATTTCTACTGGCGGTTGACAATGAAAACCGCCAGTAGAAATCATTTTTACTGGCGGTTGTCGATGAAAACCGCCAGTAGAAATGGCCTCCACAGTCTGTGGATGGCATTTCTACTGGCGGTTCTCTATGACAACCGCCAGTAGAAATGATTTCTACTGGCGGTTTTCATTGTCAACCGCCAGTAGAAATATCTCCTATATAAAGGAGCGCGCGCGGGGCCGAAAAATTTCACTAAGTCTCTGGCGCCCTGTCTTTCCATCTTCCGGCCGTCAGGCTGCCAAAATTTTCGCCCGGCGATTTTCTCCGCCGTGCGCCGCCGTCGTTCACGCCGTCGTCCATGTCATCGTCCCCGCGCCGTAGGTAAGTTCTTCTCTCTCTCTCTCTCTCCCTTTCTTCGTCTATGATCGCTCGGGCTCGGGCGCCATGCGCGCCGCCGCCGCGCACGCGGGCGCACGCCGCCGCCGCCGCCGCGCGGCTAAACCCTAAGGCTAGGAAGAGTGAGAGAGTGAGAGGGAAGAGAGAGGAGGAAGAGGGAAGAGAGGGAGACCCCTGCGCGCGTCTCTGCAGAGAGTGAGAGAGAGGGAGAGAAGATAGAGGAGGGAGAGGGAAGAGAGAGGAGAGGAGAGAGAGGGAAAGGGAAGAGAGGAAAGAGAGTGGAGGGAGGGAGAGAGAGAAGAGAGAGGAGGAAGAGAGATAGAGGGAGGGAGAGGAGGGTGAGAGAGAGAGAGGAGGGAGAGGAGAGAGATAGAGAGAGGGAGAGAGATAGAGGGAGAGGAGATAGATAGAGGGAGGGAGAGGAGGGTGAGAGAGAGAGAGAGGAGGGAGAGGAGAGAGATAGAGAGAGGAGGGAGAGGGAGAGAGAGGAGAGGAGATGAGAGTATTCATACAATACTTATTTTTATTCATATGTGTGTTCATATGTGTTCAAATGTATGTGTTCAATATATATATGTGTTCATATGTGTTCAAATGTATGTGTTCAATATATATGTGTGTTCATATGTGTTCAAATGATGTGTTCAATATATATATGTGTGTTCATATGTGTTCAAATGTATGTTGAATATATACATTGTAATTTTATCCATCACAACTCGATAATATACGTATCCGATCCGATTCGAATTCGATCTGAACTCGATAATTTCCGTACGACTCTCCCTCTCTCCCTCTCTATACGTCCTATGCGACTCTCCCTCTCTCCCTCTCCTCGTCCTATACGACTCTCCCTCTCTCCCTCTCTATACGTAACTCGATAATATCCATACGATTCTCCCTCTCTCCCTCTTTATACGTCCTATGTGACTCTCCCTCTGTCCCTCTCTCCCCGTCCTATATGACTCTCCCTCTCTCCCTCTCTCCCTCTCTATACGTAACTCGATAATATACGTAACTCGATAATATACGTAACTCGATAATATCCGTAACACGATACTATACGACTATACAATACTGTATGGTTAGGGTTTAGGGTTAGGGTTAGGGTTAGGGTTATGGTTAAGGGTTAGGGTTAGGGTTAGGGTTATGGTTAAGGGTTAGGGTTAAGGGTTATAGTTAAGGGTTAGGGTTAAGGGTTATAGTTAAGGGTTATAGTTAGGGTTAGGGTTAAGGGTTCGGGTTTTGGGTTAGGGTTAGGGTTTAGGGTTAGGGTTAAGGGTTTAGGGTATTTGTTAATATGAATTTAATTATTACTTACGTTAATATGTGTTAATATGTATTTAATTATTGCTTATGTATTTGTATATATATAGCTCAATGAGTTCTCCAATCAAGGACCAAGGATTAGTGCCCGAGCACATGGACAAGAGTGTTGCTCAAGAACAATCCAGCAGTGAAGGATATGAAACGCCTAGCGACCCTTTTCCTACCACTAGCATAGATAGGGCCGCTCTCCGTGTGTTGCAACGTGACCCTACTTATGATCCACGAGAAGCTGAGGTAAAAGTACGCATCTTTAGCTTCGTATGTGTACCCTACTGATTTCACATGCATGATCTCTTATGCATTTTATTACATGAATAGGAGGTCGTGTCTGAATTTCGTGCGATACTCGAAGAAGCCGTGGCACGAAACGAAGACGTACCGGAGCCGACCCAAGACGCACCGGAACAGACCAAGACAACAACCGAGACGTCAAGGAAAAGGAAGCAGAGCGATCGAAAAAGAGGTGACAGGGGGCTGAACAAGTTTCCCGACAAAACATACAAAATCTCAGACGTGAGCCCGAAAGGTCAGCCCCTAGCTCCAGAAGAGGCACTACCTAAGTTCCGGAATGCACTTGGGTTTTTAGTTAGAGATAATCTTGACATAACAATACGACAGTGGAGAGATGTGTCAGATGATGTCAAGAATCAAATATGGAATAAGCTATTAATGAGGTTCGTTCTGCCTCGGGGTTCAGAAGAACTCGTGAAGGAATACACGATAAAGCAGCTTGCAATCAATTTCCGAAACTGGAGGTCTGAGATGAACACAAAGTTTGCAAAGAAAGGTCTGGACCCGACCAAAAAATATAAAATCTCAGCAGGTCAGTGGGCAGTATTTCTAGAGCAGAGGAGCAGCCCTGATTTCATATCTCTAAGTGAGGCAAATTCGGAACTATCAAAGAAGAACAAGTACCGCCACCACCTAGGCACAGGTGGTTACAAGCGTCAGGTTACTAAATGGAGACAAGAAGACGCCGAGAAGAAGGCCGCAGGGTTGCCGACGCTGTCCGAGCAACTTGGTGAAAGGGCGGCAAATTGGCTCCGTGCTAGAAAACCAAGGGAAACCGAGACCGGTGTATCTTTTGATGATCCCATTGTCGAAGAAGCGGCAAAAAACATATATACAATGGCAGCTAAGCAGAGCCAAGGAACTTTTAAGCCACAAAGGGAAAGAGACATCCTAACGGCTGGTCTCGGTAACCCTGAGCATCCTGGCCGTGTACGAGGAATCTCGTCTAAGGAAGGATGGAAGGAAGGATTCGGACCACAGTGGGAAGGTCTGTACAGGAAACGTGATCGATACAAGGAAGAGATGGCGGATTATTTTAAGGAGGAGGCCAAGAAAGAGTTCAAAGCCATGATGTCTCAAATGCTATCGAATCCTCCTCCAGAATTGATGCAACAGTTGGCGAGTGCGATGTCTGTTCAACAGATGACCACTCCACAGATACAAATAATTCCAGCAGCTCAACCGCCGGCTTCCACAGATTGTACGACATTACCAAGCTCTGTTGCTTCAACGGGAAATAAGGACCGTTATCCAGTTGATGACATCACAAGGCCTGTGGCGTGCACACTGGTTATAAGATATGGTATTAACAATAAACGTACAAAGAAAGTAGCCATAGGCCTTGCGATCCCAGGACGCAAGTTCCATGGAAACGATATTCCAGATGATTATTGCAAAGTAGAAGTGACGACGGTCGTCCAAGGATCCGAGGACGACATGCTAGACATCCCTGGGCCCGAAGGTATCGAGAAACTTGGACAAGCTATCAAGAATTTTATCCTTTGGCCTCGAAGGGATGTCGAATTGCTTGATTGGTCGAATTCGTCGCAGGCGTCGCAGGCCCAACCGTCTCCGCCTTCTCAAATTGTTGCTCCTATTGTACATCCATCATCACCTCCTCAAACTTCACATGCTTCTCCTCATCCTTTTTCTGACCCACCGTCTCCGCCACAAGCATCACCATTCAGGGCTCCACCACCTTCTCCTCCCCATCCTCTTGGTGACCCACTGTCTACGCCACCATCAAGGGATCCACCTTCTCCACAACCATCAAAGGATCCAAGGCCATCAAAGAAAACTAAACTTCCTATTCCAAAATTGGTGTCCCCGTATCAGAAAAAGAAGAGTAAAGCTACTACTGCTGGCACAGCTCAGTTTTTGAAAGGGATTGGACGGAGCCTCACGTCACAAACTGTTGATTTGGCCAAGCACGAGGAGTCTGCAAAAAAGGCTGAGGCAATGGTCGCAAAGATAAAGAAGCCAACTAAGGCAGATTACAAAAACGTGCCTAAAAAATATGTGCCGGGCAGACCTCTGCTACCTCTTGAGAAACTAAGAAAGGTCCCGGCTGGTGTTAAAAGGTTGCATGACTGGTACATGCGGGCATCATCGGTTGGCATCGACACCATCAGTGTGCATATACCAGACCATGCTTTTATTGGTTCGGACCAAAAGGCCGTTGTTACATTCGAGGACATGTGGTTAATGATGAACCTTCAGAGACTCGACGTGCAACTTGTAACGATGTTTGCATTGTAAGTGTCGCTCATACTTCCACATATGTGTGTTATTATTAGTGAGCTGTATAAAATTTCAATATCTGACATGCACGTGTGACTTGCAGAATGCAACATGATCAGCAGGAGATCCTTTACGGTACCAAGCCCAATGCTAGTGCCAGTAAAAGGGTTGGGTATCTCAACCCAATACTTATATCCGAGGAAAGCCACACTTTTAGAATCGGGAAAGACAACGATGAATTACGGGGAAAGACAGACGAAGAAGTTGAGAAGCGTATAAAGGATATGAAGAAGGATTTTGAAGCTCGATATGCCACCTATATAGGACATGCAATGCTTCAATTTCAAGACAGGGAAGCCATAATGGCCCCGTACAACTTTAAGTAAGTGTGATTTTGCATAAATAAAATTAATAATTTCAATACACATGCATCACAAATTTGATTCGTACAGGGACCACTGGATATGCTTCCTCATTTATCCTAAGGTTGGAAAGGTGCTGGTGCTCGACTCCTTGAACTTCGACCCTTCGACATATGCAGAATTCCTCAGCATCTTAGAGCTGTAAGCCTTTTCTATGCATGCATACTTTTTATCGATTAAAATTTGAGAATAACATGGTGATTCTATTTGAGATCACAGGGCTTATAGATTCTATAAGATGAGAGGTGGAAAGTACGACCTGTCGAAAAAAGGCGTGCCACTAGACATCCATCATCACTGGCCGGTAAGTATGTGATTTTATGAATACATATCATACACAATGTTGCAACTAAATAACCAATCTCCCGTTATGTAGTGCCACAAGCAACCACAAGGATCAGTCCTATGTGGATTCTATGCGTGCGAGTTCATGAGAGTGAACGGACGATACATCACGAACCCTGACAAGGTATTATTAGTAATAGTCAAGTATGTATTTATGTCATTAAAGATGCAAATGTGTTATTATTGAGTATAAATAGATGATGTTTATAAAATTCCTTTACAGCAATTTCAACGAGGAAACCCGGAGAACTTGACCGAAGCTGCATTGTATGGCATAATCGAGGACCTCTGCACATTCATATTGAAAGAGGTCATACCCGCAGAAGGAAAATATCACGATGCTTCCGGGACATTAGCTTTGCCAGAGTTTAGAATACTAACAGAAATTAGTAGATTATCTCTTAGCCGAGATAGTTATTAGAGCTTAGGTGAAAACTTATGATGTATAGAATGCATGAAGCATATATGGTTGTAAACAGAATACTTTGATGTATATAAATGTATGATAGAATTTAATTTCATGTTGCTTTCAATATCAATATAGATCTATATATATATATATGTTTGTGTGTGTGTAAATAAATATATATATAATTCAGTATTGTTTGAAATTTTGAAAAAAGGCGGGAAAACTTCCACTGTCGGCTAAATAAAGAAAACCGCCAGTGAAAAGTGCATTTCCACTGGCGGTTTGCTTTATAAAACCGCCAGTGGAAATGCATTTTCACTGGCGGTTTTCTTTATTCAGCCGCCAGTGGAAATGCACTTTTCACTGGCGGTTCCTTAAGAAAACCGCCAGTGAAAATGCACTTTTCACTGGCGGTTCCTTAAGAAAACCGCCAGTGAAAATGCACTTTTCACTGGCGGTTCCAAAATAACCGCCAGTGGAAATGCTGATTTCCACTGACCCCTAGCACTGGCGGTACTGAAAAACGCCAGTGTAAATAGGTTTAGAACCGCCACTATAGAGCTTCTGTGTACTAGTGTTCTCTGCAATTTCATTTAACAACTTGTTAACAACTTCGTCAATAATGGATTCGACCATATTGATGATCTCTATTGCTTTCTTCGATTCTAGGTCGGCCAGGGGTCGAATGGTTCCGGTGCAGGAGATAGTTCAGCTGCAGTAGAAATAATTAATTATTTCGAAGTCACGAAGACAAATGTCGAAGCTAGATGTCGTGAAACAATACCTATGCGCCTCTCGCGCTCTGCAGCTTCTTTAGTTTGCTTAGCTTGTACTCGAGCGTCGTGGATGTCTTTTTCACTCTTCTTCATAATTTCGTGAGCTATTTCTCGGCCACCATTTGCTCAGATGTCAGTATAAAATTTTCCGCCCATTAAGCTTTCTTCAGCTGAAGGATCCTTTGTGTCATCCACGGAGAAGGCAGCTTTGGCTTGAGCCAGGGTCTTGACATGATCGCAACCTGCTTTCTCCAGGATGGCTGAGATTCCTCTCGCACCGGAGAACGCGCAGACATCCCTGTGATCACTTAAAATTTCTTCAAAAGCTTCGGCCTCTCCACTTATCCATTCGATAACACCTTCAGGGTCGCCTCGTATAAAGTTATCTTCGTTGGAATAGGTTCCCACTTTAGCGAAGCTAGCCTTTATCTTCTCCACACAGCCCAAAGATTTTTTGAAGCATCTTTCTTTCGATGCGCGCAGTTCTTCAACTATTTTTCTAAATAGTTTTTTTTCCAATATTCACTAATATCTCAGTTGGCCTCTGCGAGCCCGCATTTTTCTTTGGCTTCGGCCAGCTGTTTCCGAAGGTCTTCGATCTCATTCTTTTGAATTTTAGCTTGAGCCTTGAAATTTGATTCATCTTCTTTTACTTTATCCACCAATGAAAGTAGAATTTTGTCTTTTTCTGAGGCTTCGTTTCTTAGCCTGATAACCTCTGTTCGAAGGTTGTTGAGAGCTATAGTGTAGCTCTTGTCTTCCACATTCTTTTGCACTCTTAGGGCGTTGCTAAGTATTAAGCCCTGCAAGAAAGAATAAAAGGATTAACATCAGAGTAGAAGACTTCATTCCAGAGTTCATAAGCCTCAAAATTCATAATTTTTGTACCTTCAGACTATTGTATGCAAGACTATCTGCGAGATCAGCCTTCGTCATGGCGCAAAGGCCAGCTTCGAGCTTCGGGAAGCCCATACTTCTGGCCATCTCCCGGCACACAGATAATTGTTTATTGTCTGCGAGACAGTACAAGAAATCATCTTCGTCTATACTATTGAACACTAAGGCCCCCTTCGGGTACTTTAGTTCCCGGGCATAGTGTTTGGCTTCAAAAATTTCTTCTCGGACAATCTTTTTCTCGCAGCATGCCGAATAATGTAGTCAACATCTTCGATCGGAGCTTTGGGAGCAGGAGTTTCGGTCTTTTCTGGTACATTCTGCCCTGCTGTTTTGTTCTCAGGCGTGGTAGGCTCCGGCTCGGTGGACATTGAAGGCCCAGCTTCGGCTTTGGCCTGAGCTTTCGTAGCTTCGACAATTTTCTTAGGAGCAGGGCTCAAGGCCTTTGTAGTCTCTATAACAACGTCTAATACGCTGGCCATCCTCCTCCTTCTAGGAGTGGCGGCAGGAATTTTTTTGCATCTTTGGCAAATCTATCTCTGTCGGTGGGCTCAAGATTTCTGGTGTTTTTATTACCTTTTCCACTTGTAGCTCTTCAGCCTTGTCATCTCTAGCTTCGGTTGGCCCAACTGTAGGCATCTTCGGCACTACAATCGGTTCTTCAGTACTCTGCACAGTCGGGGCAGCGCGCTTTGCTTCGGCAGCAGAATATGTCCCTGTGCCAAACTCAGGAACCACGACCGATTCAATGTAACGTGGCCGGTGGGTAAGTACCTTCAACTTTTTGCTCGTAGCCTTCGGCACAGGCTCGGCTGGGGCGACCATTGCATCAGCTTTTCTCTTTTTCCCCTATCCCCACAGCGGGTAGCGGTAGTCGGGGTAGATGAAGCCAATAGCAACAAAAACTCTATTCAATCTCTTCTTTCCCCGACTTCCGAAGGCTATGGATAATGCATTATCTTCTACCTTGGAATATGATCCAAGCAGTTCATCACTTGTAACTTCAATACACTTCAGCCAATCATCGTTTAGTTCATCAAATTTATCTCCAAACCTGAAGGTGTATTTCAGCCGGACCAAATCATCTTCGCTAGGATCATTGATGATTTCCTTTGGCATTTCCCAGCCTTCCACAAGTAGCCACACTCTGAATGTTATATGCTCTTGAATTAAATCTCTTGTACCAATGAAAAAGCAGACAGTGCCGAAAGCCTTCTGGCACGCTTCCGCAGCATCATCAATTTCAACCTTCGGCTTTCGGAGACCGAAGCGGGACCATATGGGGCGCATGATAACCTCTCTGATGTCCTCCCTTGACGTCAAGTCGTTCTTCTCATAAAACCATTCTTCCATCCAAGTTCTGGGCCATCTCTTCCGAAATGTTGGCACTAGGTGGCTTGTGTTGGCGCGGGCGACAAATCCATAACAACCGAAGTTGTTATGATACTGTTCTTTACCTATGGCCTTCGTCTCATACAGAAGTTCGTGCATGCTGCAGAAACATTTTGCGCTGGGCTCTACCCCTTGGCTTCTTACTGCTCAGATGAAGACTCCCATCCTCAGAATGGCTTCGGGGGTCAACTGATGAAGGAAGATTTGGTAGGTTTTTAGCACTTCAACTACAAACCTGCTTAGTGGGAACCAAAGCCCAGCTTTGAGGAAGCTTCGGTAGATCATATCTTCGTTTTCCTCGGGGGCGGGGACCTTGTTGTCTCCACCAGCTCTTACAATAGACATATCTCGAAAGTACCTTCCTCTCATATTGTCAAGATGACTCTGTTTAATTGTTGATTTCCCAAAGATTGTATGACTTGGCCTCCAAGGCCAATCCTCAGAATCTTCGCCTTTGCTTTCCGCATCATAACTGTCACTATCACCAGTATCTTCAGATAGGCCTTCCAGTATCTCCTTAGTAATCTTCTCTGTATTTGTTTTTGCCATCGACTCGACAAATCCAGCAATGTAGGGGTTCACAGCCTTCTTCTCCTCAAAAAGCTTCTCCTCTTCAGTCATCTTCATCTCAGTGGCAACCTTCTTGTCCTGAGACATTTCTCCTTCAAGAAGGACGAAAGTGCATCTTTTTAGTCGAAGCTCAGAAAGCTTGAAAAACTAGCAAGCGTTAGTGAGCAAGTCTTGCGAAATTGAGAAAATAAAGCAAATAGCACAACCAGTGTATCAAAATGCAGCTGGTGTGAATTCTTATTTATACGCTCAGCGCGCTGCAAGTTGGAGGGCCCCGTCTATCATTGACTGTTGCTATTCTAGCAAAGGGAAGGTGTTTTTTCGGACCTTCGGCTTAAGGCCTTCGTCCATGTCATAGTCTGAATTCGTTATCTTAACAAATTAATACTGCGAGGGGCTTCTGTTGGGGGCCTTCGTCTTCCGAAGGTCCTCAAAAATATGATTTGATAATATTTTCCAAGTGTACTATATGAACAAGTACCTTCGAACATGGATTAAAACCATACATGAGAAGCACAAACAATACGAAGGACGACGAAGCTCCGAAGCCATGCGCAGGGAAGCTTCGGCATAGCTGTAGAAAGAGGAACTGACTTAAAGGGGAAAAGGCTATATGGACCTCAATGGATTATCCTAAAGTCAATAGTAAATGTAAAGGGCATGAGTGTAATTTTAGACGGGCTGCATCCTGTGCCTATAAATAGATGAACGGTGCCCCTGTACTGTTCACGCTGACTTGTACTCGCTCATGCGTCACGTTTGTACTTTTGCTTTCTGTCAAGCCGAAGGTATAAATGTAATTCAATATTGTTTCTGTTTATCCATGATGATGAGGGATATATTAACAATGTCATATAAATATTTATGCCATTTCTCATGTTTCATATGCTTCTTCTTTCATTAACATGCGCTATGATGATGAAGGTATGTCCTTCATCACCTTCGTCTGAAGATCATTATATCCTATGGGAAATAATGCTTCAAAAGATGAAGGGTATTCACTATTAACATTTTGTGTTGCCTTGTTCTTAATTCATAGAAGTTGAGAACAAGTCCCCAATAGTAGCATTCCAGTGAACTAAAAGGGGTGATAAAAGACTGCTAGTACAGGTCAAGTGCTTGAACTAGGGTAGAAAGAACTCTGGTTACAGGTAATAACTTAACATGCTAATAAAACTGGATTTTTAAGGATCCACTTTTAGTAAGCATTTATGCAAACAGAGTCTTTGCTACTTGATCAGCCTTACCTTGACTCCCTCAAACCAGCATATCCTTGAGCGTCTTTTCTTTTGACGGGTAAGACTTGCGAGAGTACACTTCGTACTTAGGGTTTTCAAACCCATGTTGTTGTAGGTGAGAAAACAGTAGACTTTTGCTGTTTTTGCTCTAAGGTGGTGCCCAAAGAAGAACCTTAGCAGTGAAGCCGCGAGAGAATGTTGGCCTCTCACTTGATAAGCAATATACTTTTATGCGGGAGGGGTTTTTGCCTCCTAGGTCTGTAATAATTAATACTCTATGCACTCTTAAACCCTGGTTTTGTAATAACTATAATACTCTTTCCCTATATTTGAATAAATGTAAATTAAGTTATTCTAATTGCTTCCGCTATTCTTTACTCCGATGTGATGTAATATCTGTGTGATGGGTGAAGCGCTCTTGGGCGAGGATTTGAGGATACAAGTACCGAACTTGTCGAGTGATTATGAGCATCTACAGGGTTATCCAAAGTCCGTCGGACAAGGACAACTATAGGTGGGCATAATAACTTGGGAGGTTCCGTTCCAGCTGGTATCGGAGCCAAGCCCATCTTTTTAGATATTACGAAGCATTATAAAAAGAATTTTCAAATACTTATCCAAGAAATATTCTTTCATTCTTACCTTGCCTCTTTCTAGAAGTTCTCATCTTGTAAGACCAGGTAATAGAGTGCAATATAGAGGAAGTTGGGGATCAACGTAGGTTGATTTTGTAATTATCGGGTTATGCATGCATCATGTTTAAAAATTATACTAATAAATCTTCCCCTCTTATGGAGATACAAATCCACCGGACCTTTGGGCGTGCCTCGTCATTAGTTAGCCCCCAGACATGAAGGGAGAAGTAATGGCTCCAACGACCCCATTGGAGACCTGGAATGTAACACCCCAGGTGTACCTAAGGCCCTAACTCCATAACATACCCTTGTGCATTGTTATCCTATGTGTTTAAGTGGAGGAAAAGGAGCACCCAAAACCTTGGAAACATGGGGATTAACTAAAGAAGGGTTTATGACAAGAGCATCACCCAAGCATTTATGCAATTATCCCCTCTGGGTAAGAAGGTCAAACCCTAGACCCCTTTTTAAGCCCTTAACTCCCAAATACTGAATAGATTAAGAGAGAGATTAAGCAAATGCACATTTCATAACTTAAACTCCTAACCAAAGATAAGTATACTATTTTGTCTACAAATTTCAGTAGGGAAACATTACAAAAAGGCCCATGAAAGACCCCAAATCAAATCATTAAGTAGAGAGCACGCTAGAACTCTCCATTTTTTTTCCTAAGTCAAATTCTAACCTAATCTAAAGATCAGATGTGTCCACTTAGTAGATGCGCCAAAACCACTTGATCTGAATACCAAAAAGGTGCCAAACCACCTAAGGCACCACCCAAGCCAAATTCGTTTGACAAGATTTGGCATATCTTTTGTCGCGAGGTGGACAATGGGACAAGCCAGATTTGGCATCCGCATATCTCCCTATCTAGGGCATATCTACAATTGGAACTCACATACAAGAGATAGCCATAGGTGCCAGGAAGAGGCCTGCGCCAGATTTTTTCCAAGATTCGCACGCTTGCGATCTCGGCGAGCTATTGAAGAAGGGTAGAAGAACACTTCCACGTGTTCGACACACCCTGGACGCGCCAGAGCACACCCAGTGCCCGACCCCGCGTGCCCTGCACCGCGTTGAGCCACGCCCGTGTTCCCTGCCTGCGCCCGTGCCTATAAAGCCAGCCAAGGCTTCGATCGTACTCCTCCGCGCGCTCTCAACCTCACCAGAGCAAGAGATCACCGGCGTTTGCCCTGCACACAGCGTGCCAGCGGCCACCCGAACCCCCGCCACCGTAGACCGGCCAGTGCAGCCATTCCCAACCCCATCCAACCCTCGGAGTAGACTCTACGTGCCTCGGTGAAGCTCCTCGAGCGAGGAATTGGACTCTACCTCACCGGAGACGCTGGATCAAGGTCGCCAGACTTCACCTGAGCGCTGGCGTATGTGGAACGAGCTCCACAGTGAGTTATTCTTCGATTCCTTGCACGAATCGACTCATTAGCACCCCGTGAAGCTTCTCGTGCCCTTGGATTAACCTATATCGCAGTGGATAGGCCGAAGCACTCTCCGCCGACGAGCCCGCCTGCCTGCGCTTGTGGACCGGCCGATTCCGTCCATCACCGACGGCAAGCCGTACCTTGACGTGACCGCAGAGACTTCCCGAAGCCAACCCCATCCTTCACCGGACCTCCCTCGCCGCCGGTAAGTCGCGCCGCCCTAATTACTTCCGCGGGTACTGTTCAAAAGGGGGAGGGGCCTCGGGGAAGAAGGAAAGAAAGTCACGGGGTTTTTGAGGTGTCAGCGACTCAAATGAATAGTGGCGCAAGGGTATAAGTTGAAGGATTAGTTTAGGAAAAGCCCAGGGTCCTCGGTGTAAACTGATTTTCCAGAAAACCTTTGTATTATTTCTAATTTAAATACAAACAGAGCTTGTAAAATTCATAACTTCAGTTTTATTTAACCAAATGCGATCAAACCAATTTTGTCTGACTCTAAATAATGTGAACTACCTAGGAAAAATACAAAACCCCTTAGTATTACAGAAGAATTTAAAGTTTGGAATTAAATATTGATATGGCCAAAAGCTAAATAATAAAGGGAAAAATAGTTACACTGTTAGACTGAGGTTAAGAAAAAAATCAGAAAAGTACTTAACCACTCCTTACTCTGTTTAAAAATGATACACCCCTTAGTACACCAATTAAGGAAGGGTTTACCATTTAAACTCATTCTTGGCTCAAAGTTAAGGAAAATAGAAAAGGTAACTTAAAATGAGCACCAGGAGGCAACCATATTTTTGCTAGCTCACCTATTTAGCATAGTTCACTGTAAAATTTTGTTAGACCCTTGGTTAGTACAAAAGAAATGAAATACCTTTTATTTCATGAAAACAATGAAAACTTAGAAAAAACCTTAGAAAAATAATCCTAAGGAGAACCCACCCCAAACCTTGGGATAACTAATAATATGTTACTATGAATCTAAGAAAAATGTAAGTTCTGTTGTTTGGATATTTTTCAAATGGCAAGCTAGTTATAATGGTCTTTTTGGTATTAAACTTTAGAAAATCATAACTAAATAACCACTAAGTAACCCTCTATGATTTTTGGCACAGAAGCATGTGATTACCCATAGATGCCAGCAAAAATAACTCTTAGTATAGAACCCACACCTAGATAAGAGTTGTAGTGCAAAGTGACCCCTCTGCCCCAGCTTTTGTTATTTTTGTCCAGGGCCTATCTCAATTATTTATGACCCCAAATTTAAAGGATAGACTACAGTGACCAATATTAACCCCCTGTAATTTTTACAGAATTTTTGGAAATTTTGAAATCACCGTTGTAGTTCAAACCCACCTTAAAAGCATAAATAGAAAAAGGGAAAAGAGGAATTAGTAGTGGAGATAAATGTTACCCTAACCAACCCAGCAAAGCCCCCTGAGTACCTACTAAAACCTTAAAGGGCAATACAAGTCTTAATCCACTATGTTTACCTCTAAGCAAAACCTCAAACCTAGGTTGCTAAGCATAAACCACTAAGAGCTTCTTATAACCAGAAAACCTGAGATATCAACTAACTTAGTTTCTCGTCACTATGCATAATGGTTACTAAATTCTGCATATCATAGCATACATGTATCTTATTCATTTCATTCCATAGATTGCAACCTCGCTGACGGCGAGTACATCCTCGTGCCAGAGCAAGGAGTTGCTCAGGAGGTAGCCCAGGATCCAGCACCAGAGCCTACTGTTGGGGGCCTTCGGCTCCCGAAGGTCCTCAAAAGTATAGTTTGATAATATTTTCCAAGTGTAATATGTGAACAGGCACCTTCGGAGTCAGGTCGCGAATATACAAGAGCATGGTTAAGACGAAGCGTGACTGGAATGAAAAACGATCATGACGAAGGATAAGACGATCACGAAGCTATGTGCAGAAAGGCTTCGGCACAATAACAGAAAAGAGGAACCGACCTAAAGATGAAAAGCCAAATTGGACCCCGAAGAATTAATGTAGTTATTGATAAATGTAAAGGGCACCAATGTAACTTTACACGGGCTGTGTCCTGTGCCTATAAATAGGTGAACAGTACTCCCGTACTGTTCACGCTGACTTGGCATACGTTTTTTTTTCGCATCACGTTTGTACCTTTACTTTGCATCAATCTGAAGGTACATTTGTAATTCGTTTTTATGAATTTAATAATGGAAATATATTGATGATGATGCTGGTATTATTATTCGCACATTAGATATATAATTACTCTGTTTAATCATTTATCAACCTAACGAAGGTCTTTTCCTTCGTAACCTTCGTCCGAGATTCATTATATCCGAAGGGATATACTGTTTCTAAGGACGAAGGAGCTCGACATTTAACACTTTTATGTTGTCTTGTTCTTAATTCATAGCATTTGAGAACAAGCCCCCAACATTGGCGCCCACCTCCGGTCAACTCACTTCCACTTTTTGGGTTTTGAAAACCTTCGGCAAACGTCACCTTCGTCATGCCGCCGAAAAAAGCTTCAACGACAGGGGCTGCCACTCTACAGCCGCTGGACCCTAATCAGGATGTCGTCTCTCTTAGGGAGGCCCGAAGCCAGAAGAGGAAGGCCATCAACCCAACGCCTCCAGAAGACGACTTGGACCAAGAAATACAAAAAATGGAGATGCTCCATCAACAGGTTCAACGGAAGAAGGAGAAGATGGCTCGTCTAGATGATCTTCAAAAGCAGATAGATGAAGCCTCTGAAGAGCTTCGACATCTCGCTCAAGATGACCAGAATCAAAGGCCCCTGCGCAGAGAGCTTCATCAAGAGGGTTTCTACAACGAGGATGACTGGTATGAAGATTTCCATCACAGAAATTTTGCTTTTGATGATGCTTCTCCCTTGTCAACAGAACTGTAGGCTGTTCCTTGGCCACAGTCTTACAAGCCGCCTCAGCTCCCCATGTACGACGGTCATTCAGACCCGAAACAATTCTTGATGAGCTATGAGGCAACTATATCTTCGTACGGTGGCAACACGTCGGTCATGGGAAAGTCCTTCGTCATGGCTGTCAGGAGCGTTGCACAAACTTGGTACTCTTCCCTTAGGCCAGGGACAATCACCTCATGGCAAAAGTTGAAGGATATGCTGATAACCAGCTTCCAAGGGTTTCAGACGAAGCCAGTCACTGCTCAAGCTTTATTCCAGTGCACCCAGGATCACGAAGAATACCTTCAGGCATATGTCCGAAGGTTCCTACGTCTGAGGGCGCAGGCACCAACAGTGCCCAATGAAATTGTCATTGAGGCCATGATCAAGGGGCTTCGGCCAGGACCTGCAGCTCAGTACTTTGCCAGGAAGCCTCCTCAAACTCTGGAGAAGCTGCTCCAGAAGATGGACGAGTACATTCGAGCTGACAATGATTTTCGCCAAAGAAGGGAGGAAGCTCTCAGGTTCTCTGAAATGACTAGGGGCTTCGGAGGAAGATTTTATCCATGGCACGTCATGTGACGGAACCTCCCAAGTAATTAGGCCCACCTACAGTTGTCCTTGTCCAACGGACCTCAGACAACCCTATAGGTGCCCCTGAACTACTTGACAAGCTCGGTATCCTTCCTTACCTTTCCAGGAACGTCTCACCCGTCTTGCAGACATTACAGAACATCGGAGGTAAAGAAATGCGGAAGCGATTACATAACTTACATTTATTAAAAAGTAAGATCAGGTTGTTTAGTACAGACCAGGAATATAAACGAGTGCAGAGTAATATTATTACATACCAAGGGAGGTAAAAACTCCTCCCGACAGTTATTACACAAAAAGTCTTAATGGAGGATCCTTTCCTCCCGCACTTCACTCTTGCTTATCTTCATTAGGAACCACCTTGGTACAGAAGCAACAGAACTTTGCTGCTTCCTCACCTAAAAACAACAAGGGGATAAACCCTGAGTATGGAATTACTCAGCAAGTCTTACCCGACTAAGGAAAAGACTCTCAAGGGTATGCTGGCTACACTAGTAGAAAAGAGCTCATAGCCTGCGGCACCCAAAAATTATCACTGGCGGTTTCAGTTATCGCGCGCCAGTAAAAAAAACGAGGCGGGCCCGGCTTTGGAACCGCCAGTGGAAACACATTTCCACTGGCGGTTATCTTAACACAACCGCCAGTGGAAATAGGATGTTTCCACTGGCGGTTGGTGTAACATAACCGCCAGTGGAAAACCAATTTCCACTGGCGGTTGGTGTAACCGAACCGCCAGTGGAAATACCCTATTTCCACTGGCGGTTGTGTTAAGATAACCGCCAGTGGAAATTGGTTTCCACTGGCGGTTTTTCAAGCCAACCGCCAGTGAACTGTCTGTTATAAATAGCTCTCTTCTTCCCCAGACAGTGAACTGTATGCTCGCAGCCAGCTTCCATTGGAGGCGATTTTGGAGGTCCAGATTTCAAAAAAATATAAGGAGGGAGGTTTTGCTCTTCATTTCTTCGAAGAAGGTGGATAAGAAAGGTTGGTTTATGTTTCTTTGTCAATTTTTGTTCATTCTTGCTCAATTTTAGCCACATTTTGGATCTAGGGTTTTACATGTGAGAGAGAAGAGTATAGCTAGGTAATTTTCTCTATTTCCTCAAATGAGGTTGCTTAAGATGGTTAGTTTTTGTCTATTCCCTCTCCTTTTTCATGTTTAGTTATCAAATAAGTTTATCCATAACACATATTTAGTTGCTTTATGAATGGTGAATGTGTTGTATGGAAGGTTGGTTTAATTATGTTTCAATTGTCAGTTATTGTTTATTTTTGCTCAATTTTAACTACATTTTGAAACTAGGCTTTCACCATGTGTTAAAGATAGGTTTGGGTATTAATTTTTTTTGTTTATTAGTTGCTAAAAAAGTTTGGCTTATGTTTCTTTTGCCAAATTTTGTTCATTTTTCCTCCATTTTAGCCACATTTTGGATATAGGGTTTCACCATGTGTTAGAGATAAAGTAGTCTAACTACTTTTATTGGAAGAGATAAAGTAGTCTAACTACATTTTGTTAGCGACAAACCGAAGCATGTAATTTTACACGACTTTCTAGAGAGGAGAGGGAGAGGGAGAGAGAGCTATTGTTGCCAATGCGCTCGGAGCAGGTGCAGCACTTACCGTCCGTGCGGATGCAGCACTTTGCACATCCAGAATGCCCGTTCTTGCACTGATTTTACACAGAGCAGAGCATCATGCTGGAGTCTACCGATCAATATGTACTGTATATATACATGCATGGTAATCTGACTTGCCATGAAAACTTCGGACTGGAAGGGTAGGCAGCAGATGTCGCACTCCAACGCGTCCTTCTCCATGGATAGTGTCACAGTCGCCTCTTCCTCATCCTCCAACCCCGACTCTTCCTCATCCTCCATAGAGAGAGAGATAGAGGAGAGAGAGAGATAGAGGAGAGAGAGAGAGGAGAGAGAGAGAGGGTTTCACATTTTAGCCACATTTTTGGATATAGGGTTTCACCATGTGTTTTATGTTACTTTTTTACAGGTGGTGATGGAGAGGACATCCTTGATGTATAACTTATCAAGGCTAGATCCATCATACATATCCGAGGTCCATAGGTTTATTGATGTCGCTACGAACCATGCTTGGAGAACAAAGACAAAACACATATATTGTCCATGCATGGACTGCAAAAATGCTGCTGTATTTAATGACACAGAACAAATCATATCTCATCTAGTATGCCGAGGATTTATGAAGGATTACACAATTTGGACAAAGCATGGAGAGGGTAGCTCTTCGCCTTATACGACTGGAAACCCTGAGAACATCGACGACAGATTTCAGTTCGTTCACGAGACACACCAACCTCTTCCACAGAGCGAACATGTAGTGCAAAATGTTACTGATCATGGTTACGCTGGAGGAAATGAACATGATAGACCTCATGTTCTGCCAAGTGTTATGGATGAGGAAGATGCAGAGTTGCTAGAGGCAATGTTGCGTCGTCATACAGATCAATCGATGTTCTTAATGAAAGGTATGGAGTCCCTGAAGAAGGCAGCAGAAGAGCCTTTGTACGACAAGTCTAAGGGTTGTACCAAAGAGTTCACGACGCTCCGGTCTGTGCTAAAGCTGTTGATGTTAAAAGCTAAATATGGTGTGTCTGATGCTGGCTTCGATGCGTTCTTGAGTATTATCGCAGACATGCTTCCAAAGGAGAACAATGTGCCTGCTAACACGTACTATGCAAAGAAACTAATCAGTCCGCTCACTATGGGTGTGGAGAAGATCCACGCGTGTAGAAATCACTGTATCCTTTATCGAGGTGATGATTATAAAGACTTGGAGAGCTGCCCAAAGTGCGGTGCAAGTAGGTACAAGACGAATAAAGACTATCGAGAGGACGAAGAGTGTGTTGCATCCGTGTCTAAAGGGAAGAAGCGAAAGAAAGCCCAAAAAAAGACTTCAAAATCCACGAGCAAAGAAAAAGAAGAAGTAGACTATTATGCGCTCAAAAAGATTCCTGCTTTGGTGATGTGGTACCTCCCTGTCGTCGATCGATTGAGGTGTTTGTTCGCTAATCCTGAGGATGCCAGACTTATGAGCTGGCATGCTTCTGATGAGCACAAAAACGATGGGAAGCTTCGACATCCAGCCGATGGGAAGCAGTGGCAAGATTTCAATGACAACCACCGAGACTTTGCCGATGAACCGAGAAATGTTAGGTTCGCACTGAGTACTGATGGAATGAACCCATTTGCTGAGAGGAGCAGCAAGCATAGCACATGGCCGGTGATCCTCACCATATACAACCTTCCTCCATGGTTGATGCAGAAACGGAAGTACATTTTGCTAACCATCCTTATTTCTTGACCTACACAACCTGGAGTTGACATGGATGTATTTTTGGAGCCCTTAATGGAGGATATGAAAATATTGTGGGAAACGGGTGTTCAAATGTTGGATGAGTATCGTAAAGGTTCATTCACGATGAGAGCAATTCTTTTTGTTACGATCAATGATTACCCTGCTCTCTTCACATTATCAGGCCAGTTTAAGGGAAAGGTTGGTTGCACAATATGCATTGATGGAACTGCTTACGTATCCCTTGCTGCATCTAGGAAGATAGTTTACATGAGGCACAGACGCTTTTTATTGGAAGGACACAGGTACCGCATGCGAAAGATGGATAAGTACTTCGACAATAATGGTGAACTACATTCTACTGCTCCATCGGGTAACAATAGAGGTCATAGAGTTTTTGAAATAGTCAGGAATATCAAGTTTGTTTTCGGGAAGAAGACAAAAGACGGAAAAACAAGGATGCTAAACCATCTTCGGGGGCTATATTCAAGAAGAAGTCTATTTTCTTCGAGTACTTGCCTTACTGGAAAGAGTTAGATGTGCGGCATGCGATCGATGGTATGCACGTTCAGAAGAACGTGTTTGAAAGCATAATGGGCACCTTGCTAGACATAAAGGGCAAAACAAAAGAAGGGCTCAATTCACGCATGGACTTGGTAGATTTAGGCATAAAAAAGGAACTACATCCCGTTCTTCAAGAAAATGGGAAGTACCATCTCCCAGCAGCAAGCTACAATCTCAATGTAGATGAGAAACATGTGATGTGTGTTTGGCTCAAGAATTTGAAAGTCCCATCCGGATTCTGCTCTAGCATACGGAGTATTGTGTCAATGAAAGACCTGACAATCACCAACTACAACTCACATGATTGCCATGTCATGCTGACTACATTCCTACCTATTGCCATCAGGGCTATAAATCCTTTGTTTTTAAAGATGGCAATCACACGGTTGTGCTACTTTTTCAACAGGATTTCACAAAAGGTAATTGGCCGTGATGAGTTGGCATCTCTTCAGGAATTCGCAGTGGAGACAATATCACAGTTTGAGATGTGTTTCCCTCCATCGTTCTTTGATATTATGGTGCACCTTGTGGTGCACTTGGTGCCACAAATAGAAGCATTGGGTCCTATGTACTTGCATGAAATGTGGACGTATGAGCGTTTCATGTCAATACTGAATGGCTATGTATCAACCCGTGCTCGTCCCGAGGCATCCATGATAGAGGGGTACTGTACCGAAGAGGCCATTGAGTCCGGAGGTCCATTCTGCAATAGTATCCTAAAAGACCAGGTTGCAATAGGTCTGCCTCCGTCACGACACGAGGGTAGACTGTATGGAAGCGGGAGGATGGGACGGAAATCTTTCATCCCACCGGATTACGATATAGTACTTGAGGCACATCAGAGCATCCTACATCAGCTAACGATAATGGAGCCATTTATCCAACAACACATCAATGAGCTTCGCGAGCAAAATCTTGGGCATACGGATGATTGGGTAATGAAGCAACATAAGCAGCGGTTCAACACATGGCTAATGGTGAAGGACATTCCACGTGGAGAAACAATAGAAGAACAAACCATCAAGGGCTTGGCATCTGGACCATCATGCCAGGTCACAACATGGCAAACCTATGACATTAGTGGATTCACATTTTGTACCAAGTCCAAGGACAAAAAGAGCATGTCACAAAACAGTGGTGTTCGATGCGAAGCCATAGATGATGAAACTGGTGAGATTATTACATATTTTGGCTTTATTGAGGACATATGGGAACTAGACTATGGTACATTTCAGATCTCGGTTTTCCGATGTCAATGGGTTGAAGACAAACATGTCACGGTAGACAACTATGGGGTCAGAGTTCTTGATCTAAGTAAGGTAGGTTACAAAGATGACCCATGGATCCTTGCTAATCGTGCTGCACAAGTCTTCTATGCTGAACAGATCATTTCTAACAATGAGAAGAAAAGCACCGACAAACCGAAGCATGTAGTTTTTCCTAGAAAACAACAAGCTATAGGAGTTGATGGTGTATCTCATTTAGAGGATTTTAACCAGTTCAATGACATGTCTCTTTTCATAGACCATCCAACCAAGATAAGGAACGTTGAGCGAAGCATCCCACGCAATTCGATGCCCTGGGTACGCCACGATGGACAAGGCAGAACAATAGCTCCCTAGATTATATAGTTGTCATGTAATTGATTATTGTTAGGACATGTCATGTAATTGATTATTTTTAGCGACAAACCGAAGCATGTAATTTTACACGACTTTCTAGAGAGGAGAGGGAGAGGGAGAGAGAGCTATTGTTGCCAATGCGCTCGGAGTAGGTCCAGCACTTACCGTCTGTGCGGATGCAGCACTTTGCACATCGAGAATGCCCGTTCTTGCACTGAACATGTTGTAAAAGAACTTGGAAAGATGTTTACCAGATCTGATACTTGTGAAAGAACTTCACACCAATGGTGATGAGAGACGCGAAGCCATGAGACGACGTAGTATTTAAACACTACAAGAACGGGCATTCTAGTGACAGAGGAGGGAGAGAGAGGGAAGAGAGAGGAGGGAAAGAGGAGAGAGAGAGGAGAGAGAGAGAGAGGAGAGAGAGGAGAGAGAGAGGGAGAGGGGAGAGAGGAGCTAGGGAGAGGAGAGAGAGGAGAGAGAGGATAGAGAGAGAGAGAGGAGCTAGGGAGAGGAGAGAGAGGAGAGAGAGAGGGAGAGATAGAGGAGGGAGAGAGAGGGAAGAGAGAGGAGGGAGAGGGGAGAGAGAGGAGGGAGAGGGGAGAGAGAGGAGAGAGAGGAGAGAGAGAGGGGAGAGAGAGGGGAGAGAGAGAGAAGTAATATATAAATATATATATTATGTATACTAAATATATATATTTATATATTTAATATGTACAAAAATTTATATACTTAATGTATGAATATACAATAAAAAATAATATACTTAAAACATTTCTACTGGCGGTTGACAATGAAAACCGCCAGTAGAAATTAATTTTTACTGGCGGTTGTCGATGAAAACCGCCAGTAGAAATGGCATTTCTACTGGCGGTTCTCTATGACAACCGCCAGTAGAAATGATTTCTACTGGCGGTTTTCATTGTCAACCGCCAGTAGAAATATCTCCTATATAAAGGGCGCGCGCGGGGCCGAAAATTTCTCTAAGTCTTTGGCGCCTAGTCTTTTACACTCCCGCCGTCAGGCTGCCGAAATTTCGCCCCAGCGATCTTCTCCGCCGTGCGCCGCCATCGTCCACGCCGTCGTCCCCGCGCCGTAGGTACGTTCCTCTCTCTCTCTCTCTCTCTCTCTCTCTCCCTTCTTCCGACTTCGATCGCGCTCGGGCACGGCGCCGCCGCCGTGCACGCGCCGCCGCCGCGCGCGTGTAAAAACCCTAGGGCGCGCGTCTCTGCACAGAGAGTGAGAGAGAGGAGAGGAGAGATGGAAAGGAAAGTCTACTCTCAAAATACTACGTAGCTCGTCAGAAGACCAATCCAAAAAGTTGGGACCTTGGTATATGATTATGAAGTCCTTGAGAACAACTGTAAGGTGTTCAAATTTCTTATGATAAAACCAGAATCTCCCCACGCCATGTAGAGTAGCTATACTTAGTTCTGGAGTATGTTAGTCTGAGAACTTTTGGTTGTATTGTGTTGTGAACTATTTGATGCCTTTCTCAGGCTGTTGTATGCTTGTCGTTGCTATAATGAGAACACCTAAGTGAATTTTCTTTTGTCAATGTCAAAGCTTTGTACCAACCTGAGTTAGTTGTAAGGCTTAGATTCCACTTGCGCTATGTATGCGTGAAAATTTATCACCAGCATAGACCAATTCATGGTTTAGGTCGATTGCTCTGTTGGTCGGATTTAGAAGTCACCCTAGGTTCTGTAAGCGTGAGAATGTAACATCAGTGAGAGTCAGGCGACGACTCATATTGACAACCTATAGGACCCTGGCCAAGTGACCTTCGTGATGATGTATGGCCCTTCCCAAGGAGGAGATAGCTTGTGTCATTATTCTTGAAGGTCGTCGACCGTCTCCGAGCTGCGCCACCGTCCACCAGCGCCGGCGTGCAGCTCATCCTTGAAGGTCGTCCCTGCCCCTTGTTCATCTACACTCCCCCTTGTCTGCACTCTGCAGTTTTGCACAAGATGAGCTCGTCATCCCTGCTCCTCTCCTTCCCCCTTGTCTGCACTCTGCAGTTTTGCATACTGCGCAGCAGTACCCATTTGTTTGGATGCTGCTGCTGCTTTTTGCTTGGATGCTGATCTGCTCTAGGTAGCAGACTAGCAGGTACTCTATTGTTTCACTTATGCTGCATTCACTGGTTTCAATTATATATAGCTCATTCACTGGTTTCACTTATGCTGCATTGCTGCTAGCCTGCTACTGTTATGTTTCAGTATTTCAGTTCCAAACTTCCAATTTAATTTCAGTTCTATATGGCTTATATGCCTAGAAATACATATATACATATATATATGCCTAGGAATATACATAGGACGACTAGGGACGACCAGAGGCCGACCAGAACCGATTAGTCGTCCTAATCGTCGCCCTAATTGCGATTAGGCGCCTGGTCGGTCCTGTCAGTCGACTAGCTGGTCGCCCGACTTGAAATCAGTGGTCCACAACTGTCCAGTCATATGGTTGCTAGCTCCCGTGTCTAGCACCCACACTTCATTTGGGCAGACCACTGGCACCACTTTGTCTTCTGCAAGGTGAACTGTTAGTGTAGATCCACCTGAAGCCTGCTCCACTTGGGCGAACAAAAGAGCTGCATGTTCAGTGCCGCCCACAGCTATATTTGCCTCTGGTGGTTTATGTTCTTTTTCATCCTTCTTTGGACGCTTACAGTCTTGTGTCCAGTGACCATAGATGCCACAATTTCTGCACCTCCCTTTCCTCCTCGGAGTTCCTTTGGAAGTGAGCTTGCCTTTGTTAGAACTGCCACTACTGCCCACATCAGAACGATGTGTCATCTTGGGTTTCCACTGACCAGCACTTCCATTGTTACCTTCCTTCCTTGTCAGCCATGTATTTTGTATGAACCTCTTGGAGAGTGTCAAGTCAATGAACTATCTTCAAGTACTATTAGGAAGTGTATCTCTTTGATGTATTTTTTTTCTAGTGATATCGATGGTGCCGAGTAGCACCAAATTTGGACTTGTGTCCATATCTATAGATGCTAGTAGTTGAGCACTAGCGCCTACAATCTTGACTACCTCATCCCTATTCTCTGTAGGACCCCAAGAAGAGATTAAACCCTGTAGTCTACCACCTCCCGTTATTTGTGGGCTTCACCGATGGCTGGAAACATTTGGTGATAGCAAACGACCTTCGGGCTAAAGACGTCTGCGAGCTTGTTAAGAGGCCAGACGATGTTGAGCCGGTGTACTATGTCCGGATGTGTGGTCACAAAATTAAAAGCTGCCCCGGCTGCATGTGTGTGCTTCTCTTCTCTTAGGTGGGGTGCTAAGTGATCTTAGTAGCCGACATAAGAGAAGAGAAGCGCACAGATGAAGCCGGGGCGGCTTTAAATTTTGTGACCACACATCCGGACAGAGTACACCGGCTCACCATCATCTGGCCCCTTAACAAGCTCGCAGACGTCCACAGCCCGAAGGTCGTTTGATGTCACCAAATGTTTCCCGCCCTCGGTGAAGCCCACAAATAACGGGAGGTGGTAGACCACAGGGCTTAATCTCTTCTTGGGGTCCTACAGGGCTTAATCTCTTCTTGGGGTCCTTCAGCATGGCTGTGATGTTATAATGCTGAAGGACCCCAAGAAGAGATTAAGCCCTGTAGTCTACCACCTCCCGTTATTTGTGGGCTTCACCGATGGCTGGAAACATTTGGTGATAGCAAACGACCTTCGGGCTGAAGACGTCTACGAGCTTGTTAAGAGGCCAGACGATGTTGAGCCGGTGTACTATGTCCGGATGTGTGGTCACAAAATTAAAAGCTGCCCCAGCTGCATGTGTGTGCTTCTCTTCTCTTAGGTGGGGTGCTAAGTGATCTTAGTAGCCGACATAAGAGAAGAGAAGCGCACAGATGAAGCCGGGGCGGCATTAAATTTTGTGACCACACATCCGGACAGAGTACACCGGCTCACCATCGTCTGGCCCCTTAACAAGCTCGCAGACGTCCACAGCCCGAAGGTCGTTTGATGTCACCAAATGTTTCCCGCCCTCGGTGAAGCCCACAAATAACGGGAGGTGGTAGACCACAGGGCTTAATCTCTTCTTGGGGTCCTACAGGGCTTAATCTCTTCTTGGGGTCCTTCAGCATGGCTGTGATGTTATAATGCTGAAGGACCCCAAGAAGAGATTAAGCCCTGTAGTCTACCACCTCCCGTTATTTGTGGGCTTCACCGATGGCTGGAAACATTTGGTGATAGCAAACGACCTTCGGGCTGAAGACGTCTGCGAGCTTGTTAAGAGGTTAGGGTTAGGGTTAAGGGTTAAGGGGTTAGGGTTAGGGTTTTGGGTTAAGGGTTCGGGTTTTGGGTTAAGGGTTCGGGTTTTGGGTTAGGGTTAGGGTTAAGGGTTTAGGGTTAGGGTTTAGGGTTAGGGTTAAGGGTTTAGTGCCTGAGGATGTATTTAATTATACTATTTGTTAATATGAATTTAATTATTGCTTACGTTAATATGTGTTAATATGTATTTAATTATTGCTTATGTATTTGTATATATATAGCTCAATGAGTTCTCCGATCAAGGACCAAGATTTAGTGCCCGAGCACATGGACAAGAGTGTTGCTCAAGAACAATCCAGCAGTGAAGGATATGAAACGCCTAGCGACCCTTTTCCTACCACTAGCATAGATAGGGCCGCTCTCCGTGAGTTGCAACGTGACCCTACTTATGATCCACAAGAAGCTGAGGTAAAAGTACGCATCTTTAGCTTCGTATGTGTACCCTACTGATTTCACATGCATGATCTCTTGTGCATTTTATTACATGAATAGGAGGTCGTGTCTGAATTTCGTGCGATACTCGAAGAAGCCGTGGCACGAAACGAAGACGTACCGGAACAGACCAAGACAACAACCGAGACGTCAAGGAAAAGGAAGCAGAGCGATCGAAAAAGAGGTGACAGGGGGCTGAACAAGTTTCCCGACAAAACATACAAAATCTCAGACGTGAGCCCGAAAGGTCAGCCCCTAGCTCCAGAAGAGGCACTACCTAAGTTCCGGAATGCACTTGGGTTTTTAGTTAGAGATAATCTTGACATAACAATACGACAGTGGAGAGATGTGCCAGATGATGTCAAGAATCAAATATGGAATAAGCTATTAATGAGGTTCGTTCTGCCTCGGGGTTCAGAAGAACTCGTGAAGGAATACACGATGAAGCAGCTTGCAATCAATTTCCGAAACTGGAGGTCTGAGATGAACACAAAGTTTGCAAAGAAAGGTCTGGACCCGACCAAAAAATATAAAATCTCAGCAGGTCAGTGGGCAGTATTTCTAGAGCAGAGGAGCAGCCCTGATTTCATATCTCTAAGTGAGGCAAATTCAGAACTATCAAAGAAGAACAAGTACCGCCACCACCTAGGCATAGGTGGTTACAAGCGTCAGGTTCCTAAATGGAGACAAGAAGACGCCGAGAAGAAGGCCGCAGGGTTGCCGACGCTGTCCGAGCAACTTGGTGAAAGGGCGGCAAATTGGCTCCGTGCTAGAAAACCAAGGGAAACCGAGACCGGTGTATCTTTTGATGATCCCATTGTCGAAGAAGCGGCAAAAAACATATATACAATGGCAGCTAAGCAGAGCGAAGGAACTTTTAAGCCACAAAGGGAAAGAGACATCCTAACGGCTGGTCTCGGTAACCCTGAGCATCCTGGCCGTGTACGAGGAATCTCGTCTAAGGAAGGATGGAAGGAAGGATTCGGACAACAGTGGGAAGGTCTGTACAGGAAACGTGATCGATACAAGGAAGAGATGGCGAATTATTTTAAGGAGGAGGCCAAGAAAGAGTTCAAAGCCATGATGTCTCAAATGCTATCGAATCCTCCTCCAGAATTGATGCAACAGTTGGCGAGTGCGATGTCTGTTCAACAGATGACCACTCCACAAATACAAATAATTCTAGCAGCTCAACCGCCGGCTTCCACAGATTGTACGACATTACCAAGCTCTGTTGCTTCAACGGGAAATAAGGACCGTTATCCAGTTGATGACATCACAAGGCCTGTGGCGTGCACACTGGTTATAAGATATGGTATTAACAATAAACGTACAAAGAAAGTAGCCACAGGCCTTGCGATCCCAGGACGTAAGTTCCATGGAAACGATATTCCAGATGATCATTGCAAAGTAGAAGTGACGTCGGTCGTCCAAGGATCCGAGGACGACATGCTAGACATCCCTGGGCCCGAAGGTATCGAGAAACTTGGACAAGCTATCAATAATTTTATCCTTTGGCCTCGAAGGGATGTCGATTTGCTTGATTGGTCGAATCCATCATCCTCACCTCCTCAAACTTCACATGCTGCTCCTCATCCTTTTTCTGACCCACCGTCTCCGCCACAAGCATCACCATTCAGGGCTCCACCACCTTCTCCTCCCCATCCTCTTGGTGACCCACTGTCTACGCCACCATCAAGGGATCCACCTTCTCCACAACCATCAAAGGATTCAAGGCCATCAAAGAAATCTAAACTTCCTATTCCAAAATTGGTGTCCCCGTATCAGAAAAAGAAGAGTAAAGCTACTACTGCTGGCACAGCTCGGTTTTTGAAAGGGATTGGACGGAGCCTCACGTCACAAACTGTTGATTTGGCCAAGCACGAGGAGTCTGCAAAAAAGGCTGAGGCAATGGCTGCAAAGATAAAGAAGCCAACTAAGGCAGATTACAAAAACGTGCCTAAAAAATATGTGCCGGGCAGACCTCTGCTACCTCTTGAGAAACTAAGAAAGGTCCCGGCTGGTGTTAAAAGGTTGCATGACTGGTACATGCGGGCATCATCGGTTGGCATAGACACCATCAGTGTGCATATACCAGACCATGCTTTTATTGGTTCGGACCAAAAGGCCGTTGTTACATTCGAGGACATGTGGTTAATGATGAACCTTCAGAGACTCGACGTGCAACTTGTAACGATGTTTGCATTGTAAGTGTCGCTCATACTTCCACATATGTGTGTTATTATTAGTGAGCTGTATAAAATTTCAATATCTGACATGCACGTGTGACTTGCAGAATGCAACATGATCAGCAGGAGATCCTTTACGGTACCAAGCCCAATGCTAGTGCCAGTAAAAGGGTTGGGTATCTCAACCCAATACTTATATGCGAGGAAAGCCACACTTTTAGAATCGGGAAAGACAACGATGAATTACGGGGAAAGACGGACGAAGAAGTTGAGAAGCGTATAAAGGATATGAAGAAGGATTTTGAAGCTCGATACGCCACCTATATAAGACATGCAATGCTTCAATTTCAAGACAGGGAAGCCATAATGGCCCCGTACAACTTTAAGTAAGTGTGATTTTGCATAAATAAAATCAATAATTTCAATACACATGCATCACAAATTTGATTCGTACAGGGACCACTGGATATGCTTCCTCATTTATCCTAAGGTTGGAAAGGTGCTGGTGCTCGACTCCTTGAACTTCGACCCTTCGACATATGCAGAATTCCTCAGCACCTTAGAGCTGTAAGCCTTTTCTATGCATGCATACTTTTATCGATTAAAATTTGAGAATAACATGGTGATTCTATTTGAGATCACAGGGCTTATAGATTCTATAAGATGAGAGGTGGAAAGTACGACCTGTCGAAAAAAGGCGTGCCACTAGACATCCATCATCACTGGCCGGTAAGTATGTGATTTTATGAATACATATCATACACAATGTTGCAACTAAATAACCAATCTCCCGTTATGTAGTGCCACAAGCAACCACAAGGATCGGTCCTATGTGGATTCTATGCGTGCGAGTTCATGAGAGTGAACGGACGATACATCACGAACCCTGACAAGGTATTATTAGTAATAGTCAAGTATGTATTTATGTCATTAAAGATGCAAATGTGTTATTATTGAGTATAAATAGATGATGTTTATAAAATTCCTTTACAGCAATTTCAACGAGGAAACCCGGAGAACTTGACCGAAGCTGCATTGTATGGCATAATCGAGGACCTCTGCACATTCATATTGAAAGAGGTCATACCCGCAGAAGGAAAATATCACGATGCTTCCGGGACATTAGCTTTGCCAGAGTTCAGAATACTAACAGAAATTAGTAGATTATCTCTTAGCCGAGATAGTTATTAGAGCTTAGGTGAAAACTTATGATGTATAGAATGCATGAAGCATATATGGTTGTAAACAGAATACTTTGATGTATATAAATGTATATATGTTGCTTTCAATATCAATATAGATCTATATATATATATGTTTGTGTGTGTGTAAATAAATATATATATAATTCAGTATTGTTTGAAATTTGAAAAAAGGCGGGAAAACTTCCACTGGCGGCTAAATAAAGAAAACCACCAGTGAAAAGTGCATTTCCACTGGCGGTTTGCTTTATAAAACCGCCAGTGGAAATGCATTTTCACTGGCGGTTTTCTTTATTCAGCCGCCAGTGGAAATGAACTTTTCACTGGCGGTTCCTTAAGAAAACCGCCAGTGAAAATGCATTTCCACTGGCGGTTCCAAAATAACCGCCAGTGGAAATGCTGATTTCCACTGACCCCTAGCACTGGCGGTACTGAAAAACGCCTGTGTAAATAGGTTTAGAACCGCCACTATAGAGCTTCTGTGTACTAGTGCTAGAGGGATTCAAGGAGTGGCTTATCAAGAATCAAAGACTCTGTTTTGCAGAAAAGCTTACTACGAGTGGATCCTTAAAATCCAATTTTATTGTCAGGTTAAGTAAAATTACCTGCAGCTGGAGTTCTTTCTACCCTAGATCAATCACTTTACCTGCACTAGCCAATTTTCTTATCAACCCTTCATCTTCACTGGATTGCTACGTGTAAGTCAGTGGCCAAGTCTCCATAACCACGGAGGTACGGCGATCCGAATCGATTATACTCAGCTGAGGATCTCCGATCACATGACATATGTAGCACTTAACCCTTGCATATGTCAACCCGCCACCGAGTTTCTTAAGACCAGATTAGGTTCACGCAAACCGAGAGCACAGATACACCACTGTCCAGCCTCTTGCCACGGAGGGTACACGCTACTCTCGCCACCGCTCCACGCCCATTTCGTGTTATCTTATTCTGGCCTTAGTCCACCCGAGGCAAAGCTTACCCATGACGAGGCATGTGACCAGTTAAAGGGTCCTCGGTCAGCAGGCTTACATCGAGACGGCCCTTAATCGACTCAGACGGAGACACTACACCGAGACTCCCTTTCTCGTGCAAGTCACCCGCCCGGTCTTAGCTTAATCATTAACCCCAAAGGTTGGTACCTGGCAGAGGTACATCTTTTCCAATGTTGAATCCATCAAGGCCTTTGACAGATTCACCATCAAGTTTTATTTTGAAAACAACCCTCCCACTTTGCCAAACTTCTTTTGTAAAACAAATCCTTTTATTTTGCTAGAGCAACACTAAGCATAACAAAACCTTTTGTAAAACAGGGTATCAAGGAAGGTAATCAAATTCCAAGGAAAGTAATGCACGAATTGTTTTAACAATCAACACCTATCACCTAGTGCATCAAACAAGTGAGAAAGATTTAAAACACAAGGGGGGGGGGGGGGGGGGGGTGGTGGCAAATGCACCGGCACCTGAACCGGGGATTTTGCTCAGTGGTTGGTGTCCTACTTTGGTCGAAACCAAATTCAAGTTCTAAGGACCATTTCCCCCCAATAAATTTTACGGTTGGTGATCTGCCAAGCTCTGCCCGCGAGGACAGTGAACGGCGCGGACATGTGCTCGTGTTCCAATCGATTGGCGGGCTCCTAGTTCAATTCAGTGGTTTGTCAAGCATCACCAGCATACATGGACATGAGAACAACGCGCGAATCGTATGGTGTCTTACCAGAACGGCCTGACCACGGTGGAGTGGTGCTTTACGGTGGCGGAGACTAATTTGGGGAAAAACGGCGTTGCGACGACTCTGGGTAAATTGGAGGCGGGGATTGAGGCTACACGACCGTAAGAAACTATGCTTTCACCGTGCGCAAACGATTTGGGCAAAGGTGGAGAGGTCAGTGCGAATTTGACTCGATTTGGTTTACTGGTATGTGGGTGATGGCCGAGCCTCGCCGCGAACCATGGGCTATTTATAGCCGCGGAGGTCCGGCGATCAACGGACAAGCACCCCGTGAGTCACCACGATGAGGACTAGTGCTAAGCACGTGGCGCGCGGCAGTAATCGGCCGACAGTGAGGTCTTATCCGATCAGTCGATGCGCAAGGGAGGTACGGCGAGCCTATCTACGGCAGAACCACGGTGATGGCACGGTGGCCGCCGATTAACCGGGGCCTGCCACCTCCCCGTTTTAATGCCACGTTGCCAAAGCCTTTTACCGTGGCCGCCGACGACCTATCCCGACCGCCGTGGCATCCTCATCGCCGGCGTGATTTTTCTGAAGACCGTGAACAGTGCACCAGATTCAGTAAAAAGCTTATCTGATAGACCATCTTCACATCAAAATAACTCCAATTTTCATATGGTACCAAGACTTAACATCTGCAGCAACCTTGTAGAGCTACAAACCAGCTACACTTCATTTATAGGGATTGAACTCAGTTGAGCACTAAATCAGGGTTGAATCCTAGGCCAAAGATGGCTCTGTTACTCTGTAAGCCTGAAGTTCAGAGTTTAATCAGTCTGACAGCCAGACTTTAGGCTTAATTATCTCCAAAATCTTCTTAACAACAATGCTCACACTCTTAAGCAAAGTTGTTCACCTATAATTGGGCTACAATTTTGATGTGGTGACCTAGGGCAAATTATCAATAATTTGGAAGATCCAATGCTCCAAAGTTGAGCCCTCAACACTGAATTTCAGACTTAGCCCCTATTGTGCTTAAGAGGTGATTTTTTGCAATTTGGTCCAAAACTTAGGGTTTGGCTTGCAAATTCACATATATGTGCCCCAAATGACTTAAGATACTTATTTAAATTGGTTTTTGCACTTTAGTCCAAAAGTGGACTAATTTTGCACATAGGCCCCTAGGTTTTAGTTTTAGGGTTTTCCAGGGTTCCAATTAGGGTTTCTGGGATTCCAGGGGTTTAAATGTGATTCAACTTTGTGTTTGGGGATATTTTATGACTCTTTCCCTAAAGTCTTTAGGTTTTCTCATCTTGGGTTAGGTTTTACCCCTTTAATCTCTATTTAGGGTTAAGTCCCTTAACCAGGGTTCTATTTGCAAAAACACTTTAAACAATACAACTTGTTTGAAATTTTTACCTAGTGAATGCACTCTAGGTGTATCAAACATATGCAATGTCAATGCTTATGATGTCATGCTCAAGTTTTAGTCATAGTAACACCAGGGGTGTTACATCCTTCCCCCCATAAAAGAATCTCGTCCCGAGATTTAAAGTCCTAGGGTGAGTAATGGAAAAGGAAATGCTTCACATTTTTATTTCCTTAGTTCTGGTACAAGGCAGGGGTGGTGTGGGGGTTCACTCCTTTATTGCAATAACTATGTACACTTTACAAATTACATGAGGCTAGAAAACCTGGGAAATTCTTATCTAAAAAGTCTTGAGTTTCCCACGTAGCCTCTTCCTCAGAATGTTGGTTCCATTGTATCTTGTAGAACTTGAGAGTCTTTCTCCGGGTAACCCTGTCCTTTTGATCCAGAACTCGAATAGGATGTTCCGAGTATGTTAGATCTGGTTCCAGGACAACATCTGTCACTTCAATGGTTCGATCGGGAACCCGAAGACACTTCTTCAATTGCGATACATGGAACACATTATGTACAACAGACAATGTTTCGAGAAGTTGAAGTCGATACGCCACTGGCCCATATCTTTGAAGGATAGGAAATGGACCAATGTACCTGGGTGCAAGCTTTCCTTTTATCCCGAAACGCGATACTCCCTTCATTGGTGAAACCTTCAAGTAAACATAGTCCCCTTCAAGAAAATACAAGGGCATTCGCCGTTTGTCTGCATAGCTCTTCTGCCGAGCTTGGGCTTTCTTCAGATTATGAATAACTTTCTGAACCTTTTCCTCGGCCTCCTTTACTATGTCAGGCCTAAAGAAATACCTTTCTCCAGGTTCAGACCAATTTAGCGGAGTTCGACACCGTCGCCCATATAAAGCTTTAAAAGGTGCCATCTTGATACTTTCTTGATAACTATTATTGTATGAAAACTCCGCCAAAGGTAAACATTCATCCCATTTTGGTGAGAAATCTAGGACACATGCTCGCAACATATCTTTGAGTACTTGATTAATCCTCTCAGTCTGTCCACTGGTTTGTGGATGATATGCCGAACTATGGAGCAACTTAGTACCCAAGGATTTGTGAAGTGCTTGCCAAAACATGGCTACAAATTGGGGTCCACGATCCGACACAATGGTCTTCGGAACACCATGCAGACTAAGAATACGAGCAATGTACAATTGGGTGTAGACAGTAACTGGGGAATCCGTCTTGACCGGCAAAAAGTGAGCAATCTTCGTAAGCCGATCAATTATGACCCAGATAGAATCATACCCTTTTGCAGTCCTGGGCAATCCCACGATAAAGTCCATACTTATATCTTCCCATTTCCATGTTGGGATCGGCAAAGATTGTAATGGACCAGCAGTTTTCATGTGTATGGCTTTGACACGTCTGCAAGTGTCACACTTAGCCACATAGCGTGCAATTTCGATCTTCATCTTTGTCCACCAGTAATGTTACTTCAAGTCTTGGTACATCTTAGTGCTTCCGGGATGAATAGAATAACGACTAAGATGTGCTTCATCAAGAATTTGCTGGCGGAGTTCTTCATCCTTTGGCACTACTATGCGGTTTTTAAACCATAGCACACCTTGATCATCTTCCTTGAAACATTTGGCTGTTCCAGCCCTTATTTTCTCCCGTATGTGCTTCATACCCAAATTATCCTTTTGAGCATCAATTATCCTTTGCAAAATGAATTACTCAAGCTTTAGCTGATTCAGAGTCCCTTGTTGGACCATCCCCAGGTTTAGCTTTTCCATCTCTTGACATAAAGTGTTGTCAGAGGTCTTCACCATAAGACAGTGGCAGGAAGCCTTACGGCTTAGTGCATCTGCCACCACATTGGCTTTGCCTGGGTGATAATGGATCTCCAGTTCATAATCCTTAATAAGCTCAAGCCATCGTCTTTGCCTCATATTTAATTCTGACTGGGTGAAGATGTACTTCAAGCTTTTATGATCTGTATATATATGACAGATATTTCCCAGCAGATAATGACGCCAAATTTTCAGGGCATGAACCACAGCAGCTAGCTCCAGATCATGAGTTGGGTAATGCTCCTCATGTCGGCGCAACTGCCTTGAAGCATATGCAATTACTCGGCCCTCTTGCATTAATACACAGCCAAGTCCATTGCCTGACGCATCACAATATACATCAAAAGGCTTAGTGATGTCCGGTTGAGCCAATACCGGAGCAGTGGTTAATAATGTCTTCAATTGCTCAAAGGCTTCATTACACTTAGAAGACCAATTGAACTTAATGTCATTTTTCAATAAACTTGTGATTGGCTTCACAAGCTTAGAAAAATCTGGTATGAATCTGCGATAATATCCAGCTAGTCCAAGAAAACTTCGGACTTGGTGAACAGTGGTTGGGGGTTTCCACTCTAGAATATCTTTGACTTTGCTAGGATCTACCGCAATTCCTTGGCCGATAACACGTGCCCCAAAAATTGAATTTCCTCCAGCCAAAACGCGCACTTGCTGAATTTGGCATACAACTGATGTTCCCTCAGGCGCGTCAATACAATCCATAGATGTTGAGCATGCTCCTCTTCATTTTTAGAATATATCAAGATATCATCGATGAAGACCACCACGAACTTGTCCAACTCGGGCATGAACACCGAGTTCATCAAATAGGTGAAGTGAGCAGGAGCATTTGTTAGCCCAAAAGACATTACCAAATACTCAAATAAACCATACCGCGTAGTAAACGCGGTCTTCGGTATATCCTCGGGCCGAATACAGATTTGGTGATAGCCCGACCTGAGATCAATTTTGGAAAATACCCTCGCCCCCGTCAGTTGATCAAATAAGATGTCGATCCTTGGAAGAGGGTACTTATTCTTGATAGCTTCATCGTCAGGGGTGGGAGACCATACGTCGACCAGCCTCAAAGAAGGAGGGGGCCTAAAAAGGTCTAACTCTCCACCAAGCGCTTCTCCCGCAGTATGCGAGGTTCCGGCTTCAGACCTGACGGGATCCGCAGGGACATTTGGGTGTAATTGCGAATACAGTACATGAACTTCTTCATGTAAAGTATTGCAATATACCTGCAAGTTATCAATAGCAACGCTAAGTTCGTTGACTCGTGCTCGAGCCTTTGCTTCCTTAGCTAAAGCTACTGAGCGAGATTGTACTGCCCAGTCAAGCGCCAAATCTCGGTCAGCTAGTTGATCTTGCAGGGTGCGGATGTAACTTCTTAAATCATTTATCCGGTCACCGTCCGCAACCCATAGATTAGTCCTGCGCTGTAACTCTGCTTGGAGATGATTCACGCGAGCTTCGAGATCACCAATAGGATCGTTGCTCCCGCTACTGCTGTTTGGCTCTTGCTCTCGTGGGGCAAGTTGATGCCGAGGCACACCGATGGGTCCAGTATGCTTACGTGCCGTTTTCCTTGTACGTGGCGGCATTTGCTAAGGGGGAAAATTTATTAGTATAATTCTTAGCATGATGCATGAATAAGTACAGAATCAACCTTAGTCGATTCAACCTTCTATACATTGCACTCTTTCTATCTGGTCTTCGAAATAAACTCTTCAGAAATACTTAGATAAGAAGAGAAGCAATTTTCTAGATAAGTCTTAGAAAATCCTTTTGAAGATGCCACATAATATCTGACAAGAAGGGCTACGCTCCGATACCAGCTGTGACGGAACCTCCCAAGTAATTAGGCCCACCTACAGTTGTCCTTGTCCAACGGACCTCAGACAACCCTATAGGTGCCCCTGAACTACTTGACAAGCTCGGTATCCTTCCTTACCTTTCCAGGAACGTCTCACCCGTCTTGCAGACATTACAGAACATCGGAGGTAAAGAAATGCGGAAGCGATTACATAACTTACATTTATTAAAAAGTAAGATCAGGTTGTTTAGTACAGACCAGGAATATAAACGAGTGCAGAGTAATATTATTACATACCAAGGGAGGTAAAAACTCCTCCCGACAGTTATTACACAAAAAGTCTTAATGGAGGATCCTTTCCTCCCGCACTTCACTCTTGCTTATCTTCATTAGGAACCACCTTGGTACAGAAGCAACAGAACTTTGCTGCTTCCTCACCTAAAAACAACAAGGGGATAAACCCTGAGTATGGAATTACTCAGCAAGTCTTACCCGACTAAGGAAAAGACTCTCAAGGGTATGCTGGCTAGAGGGATTCAAGGAGTGGCTTATCAAGAATCAAAGACTCTGTTTTGTAGAAAAGCTTACTACGAGTGGATCCTTAAAATCCAATTTTATTGCCAGGTTAAGTAAAATTACCTGCAGCTAGAGTTCTTTCTACCCTAGATCAATCACTTTACCTGCACTAGCCAATTTTCTTATCAACCCTTCATCTTCACTGGATTGCTACGTGTAAGTCAGTGGCCCAGTCTCCATAACTGCGGAGGTACGGCGATCCGAATCGATTATACTCAGCTGAGGATCTCCGATCACACGACATATATAGCACTTAACCCTTGCATATGTCAACCCGCCACCGAGTTTCTTAAGACCAGATCAGGTTCACGCAAACCGAGAGCACAGATACACCACCGTCCAGCCTCTTGCCACGGAGGGTACACGCTACTCTCGCCACCGCTCCACGCCCATTTCGTGTTATCTTATTCTGGCCTTAGTCCACCCGAGGCAAAGCTTACCCATGACGAGGCATGTGACCAGTTAAAGGGTCCTCGGTCAGCAGGCTTACATCGAGACAGCCCTTAATCGACTCAGACGGAGACACTACACCGAGACTCCCTTTCTCGTGCAAGTCACCCGCCCGGTCTCAGCTGAATCATTAACCCCAAAGGTTGGTACCTGGCAGAGGTACATCTTTTCCAATGTTGAATCCATCAAGGCCTTTGACAGATTCACCATCAAGTTTTATTTTGAAAACAACCCTCCCACTTTGCCAAACTTCTTTTGTAAAACAAATCCTTTTATTTTGCTAGAGCAACACTAAGCATAACAAAACCTTTTGTAAAACAGGGTATCAAGGAAGGTAATCAAATTCCAAGGAAAGTAATGCAGGAATTGTTTTAACAATCAACACCTATCACCTAGTGCATCAAACAAGTGAGAAAGATTTAAAACACAAGGGGGGGGGGGTGGTGGCAAATGCACCGGGGCTTGCCTTTGTTAACAGGTGAGTCTGGCTCGGATCCGCAAATATCAAAGTAGAAGCAGTTGCCTGCTTGAGAATCCGAGGGTGGTGGTGTCCTTTCTTCGGTGACTTCCTCTTCTTCTTCGTGTTCTAACATAACCATATATATGTATAAGAATGGATGCCATGGGATGCTCATGAGGGTGCAAAGATAATATAAACTTATTATCTAAGTCTTGAATACAACTTTCCTTCACGGTACTCCGAGAACTTAGGGTTTCCGGAGTCAGTAAAGGAGTTCATAGGGCAGGGGGGGTGTTTTGTGGTTTGGTGATCAAACAAGGTCCAAATCAACCCAAATTCTACCTAAGGCTCCTAAATAATATAAGGAGTTCATATAAAAAGTTTGGGCAATTTTGGGATTATCATTTAATTTCTAAAAATCCAGAACTATTGGTTTAAGCTATTTTAAATGCCTTAAAATTCCTTGTTTTATCTAAAAATCATGAAACTATTTTTATTAAATCCTTGGGAAAATAAAGAGTCTAGGAAAATTGGTTTCACAATTTTAGGATTTTTCTACAATTTTTAACAAATTTACAAAGCTCTACTGAAAAAGAAAAAAGGAAAAAGGTTGCAATAGTGATGGGCTGGTTCTGGCCCAGAACAGCCCAACGCAACAGGAAACCGGGTCGCGCGCCCACGCGCGCCCGCGCGCTCTGGCATCTTTGCAGAAGGGACCCCGGGTTCTTGGCTAACTGGAGATAAGTCCTGTTACTGTTTCACCGTGTCGCTGACAGTTTGCAGTATAGTCCTCGGTTTTCTATTTCTTTACCCGACACATCCTCGACGGCGTCCATGCCCAGCCGAGCTCCGGCGAGCGCCTGAACCGGGGATTTTGCTCAGTGGTTGGTGTCCTACTTTGGTCGAAACCAAATTCAAGTTCTAAGGACCATTTCCCCCCAATAAATTTTACGGTTGGTGATCTGCCAAGCTCTGCCCGCGAGGACAGTGAACGGCACGGACATGTGCTCGTGTTCCAATCGATTGGCGGGCTCCTAGTTCAATTCAGTGGTTTGTCAAGCATCACCAGCATACATGGACATGAGAACAACGCGCGAATCGTATGGTGTCTTACCAGAACGGCCTGACCACGGTGGAGTGGTGCTTTACGGTGGCGGAGACTAATTTGGGGAAAAACGGCGTTGCGACGGCTCTGGGTAAATTGGAGGCGGGGATTGAGGCTACACGGCCGTAAGAAACTATGCTTTCACCGTGCGCAAACGATTTGGGCAAAGGTGGAGATGTCAGTGCGAATTTGACTCGATTTGGTTTACTGGTATGTGGGTGATGGCCGAGCCTCGCCGCGAACCATGGGCTATTTATAGCCGCGGAGGTCCGGCGATCAACGGACAAGCACCCCGTGAGTCACCACGATGAGGACTAGTGCTAAGCACGTGGCATGCGGCAGTAATCGGCCGACGGTGAGGTCTTATCTGATCAGTCGATGCGCAAGGGAGGTACAACGAGCCTATCTACGGCAGAACCACGGTGATGGCACGGTGGCCGCCGATTAACCGGGGCCTGCCACCTCCCCGTTTTAACGCCACGTTGCCAAAGCCTTTTACCGTGGCCGCCACCGACCTATCCCGACCGCCGTGGCATCCTCATCGCCGGCGTGATTTTTCTGAAGACCGTGAACAGTGCACTAGATTCAGTAAAAAGCTTATCTGATAGACCATCTTCAGATCAAAATAACTCCAATTTTCATATGGTACCAAGACTTAACATCTGCAGCAACCTTGTAGAGCTACAAACCAGCTACACTTCATTTATAGGGATTGAACTCAGTTGAGCACTAAATCAGGGTTGAGTCCTAGGCCAAAGATGGCTCTGTTACTCTGTAAGCCTGAAGTTCAGAGTTTAATCAGTCTGACAGCCAGACTTTAGGCTTAATTATCTCCAAAATCTTCTTAACAACAATGCTCACACTCTTAAGCAAAGTTGTTCACCTATAATTGGGCTACAACTTTGATGTGGTGACCTAGGGCAAATTCTCAATAATTTGGAAGATCCAATGCTCCAAAGTTGAGCCCTCAACACTGAATTTCAGACTTAGCCCCTATAGTGCTTAAGAGGTGATTTTTTTGCAATTTGGTCCAAAACTTAGGGTTTGGCTTGCAAATTCACATATATGTGCCCCAAATGACTTAAGATACTTATTTAACTTGGTTTTTGCACTTTAGTCCAAAAGTGGACTAATTTTGCACATAGGCCCCTAGGTTTTAGTTTTAGGGTTTTCCAGGGTTCCAATTAGGGTTTCTAGGATTCCAGGGGTTTAAATGTGATTCAACTTTGTGTTTGGGGATATTTTATGACTCTTTCCCTAAAGTCTTTAGGTTTTCTCATCTTGGGTTAGGTTTTACCCCTTTAATCTCTATTTAGGGTTAAGTCCCTTAACCAGGGTTCTATTTGCAAAAACACTTTAAACAATACAACTTGTTTGAAATTTTTACCTAGTGAATGCACTCTAGGTGTATCAAACATATGCAATGTCAATGCTTATGATGTCATGCTCAAGTTTTAGTCATAGTAACACCAGGGGTGTTACACGTCAGGTCAATTCACAATTCTACTCAAAATGACGACAAAGCGAGTCAACAGCAAAGGCCACAGTGCTCCTCGCAAGCTTCGGGGCAACAGCAAAGCTCCTTCCGGTTGCCAGCGCTAAGGGGCAGAGGCGCCAGGGGCTTCGGGGGAAGATTTGGGGATCAACCAAGAAAAATATACTACCTATTCTGTGGTGAAGGTAAGGGCCACACCACCAGGATGTGTCACATTACCATCCAGAAGCAAAAGGAGCTAGCAGAAGCTGCTGCACAACAGAATCAGCCGAAGCAGGTCATGCATACTGCTTCGTACCATTCACCTTACATTCCAGAATATGTAGGCAATCACCCTGCAGCCTCTGTTGCTTCGGCAAGCCAACCCCAAGCTTCCTGGCAACAGCTTCCACCGCCACCACCAATACAACGAGCTTCGCAGCCAGAAGGGAGCCAACACTCTCACCCCCAGAGGGACTTCAGAGAAGAATCCGAAGCTCGCACAGTCAATAGCACTGTGCCAGAGTCGAAGCACATTTACTGACAAAATATCCTATTCCCACAGCAGTTTTTTATGCTTTCACATTCAGTTTTATTTTCTTCGTAGTAAAGAACAATTATGGGGAGTTTAAATGTTTTTTATTGTTTTTCAAATCCTGGTAACAGTTTACCGTATTATCATAATGAAAATATATCTCCTCCAAAGGCTTGAGTTACCGAAGCACAAGAATTTATGGAGGCACGGAGAACCTTCGGATTATCGAAAACTTGTTCTAAGGAATGAGCCGTAACTTCTTTGAAGTAATAAAAAGTCGTTCCTAAGGGAGCGCAGTGTAAGTTTTCTGCTCGAAAGTCGTTCCAAAGGGAATGCAGAGCTTACAGCGAAAAATAAACACTGATTCCGCTGAAAGTAAAAGGCGAAGAAGCTCCTAAGGGAGGCTTACAGCGAAAAATAAACGCTGATTCCGCTGAAAGTAAAAGGCGAAGAAGCTCCTAAGGGAGGCTTACAGCGAAAAATAAACGCTGATTCCGCTGAAAGTAAAAGGCGAAGAAGCTCCTAAGGGAGGCTTACAGCGAAAAGTCAACGCTGAGATAAAAAGATTGTGTGCTCTATGACAGGGATATGTGTATTTTCAGCATAAATGTCATTTTGCATAACATAACATCATTACATCATTTTGCATAACATAAGCATCATCCATCATTTCGCATGGAGAACAGGAAGGGGACACAGCATTGATCTTCGAAGAATATTTTGAAAAAGAGAAAATCGTGCCAAGGCACAAGATAAATTGAGAAGAAGTGTAGTTTCATTTGAGAGGCAACATAAGACTTTTTTATGGATTCAAAGAATGTTTTCATAAAGTTTGGAGATTCTTCATCAAAGAAATATGGTAATTCTTGTGACACATAAAAGATTTTCTTTACGAAGCATGAAAAGAAGGGAAGGTGTTTTTTTCGCCGAAGGCTCAAAAAGCGGTATGTATGAAAAAATTTCATGCGTCGTAAAGAATTGAACCGTAAATAGATTATATATTACATTCAAAGTTACAAAGTTTTACACTTGTCATGTTCCAAGTATTTTTACAATAGCATTTAATCTTCCCTAAGAACTACTTCTGCAGCTTCGTTTAGCAGCTGATTGACAACTTTGTCCATGATGGCTTCGGCCATCTGTCTAATTTCGTCGTCTCCCTTCGGGGGAGGGTCCGTAGATGCCTCAGCAGGTTCTGAGGGAGGAGAGGACACGACTATATTACTATTACAAACTACGAACAAAGTTCAAAATCAAAAATTACAACAAAATAAAAATCACTAATTAATACCTATTTGCCCTTCGGGCCCTGTGTTTTTTTCAGCAGCTCTCGCTACCTCCCTAGCATCATGGATGCCTTTTTCGCTTCTCTGAATGATCTCTTGAGCCATTTTTCGGCCGCCATTGTCCCAAATGTCAGTGAAAAATTTTCCACCAACCTGGCTTGCTTCGGCTGAAGGGTCTGTGATATCTTCAGGGGACAAAGCAGCTTCAGACTGCGCCAAAGATTTTACATGCTCGCACCCTTTCTTCTCTAAAATGGTAACAATTCCCCTGGCGCCCGAAAAAGCACAAATGTCCCCGCGACTGTTCAAGATTTTGTCGAAGACATCAGCTTCGCGGCTAATCCATTCGATTGGGCCTTCCGGATTTCCTCTTGTGAAATTTTCTTCACTAGAGAACGTGCCAACGCTGGCGAAACTGGATTTTATTTTCTTAACACATTCTATGGATTTATCGTAGCACCTCTTCTTCGAAGCACGAAGCTCTTTAACATTTACTTCCAAATGATCTGCCCATTGATCGCTTAATTCTCGTTTTGTTTCTTCAAGAATGCGTTCTTCTTTGGCTCGGGCTAGTTGTTTACGAAGATCTTCAATTTCACGCTTCTGAGCTTCGGCTTGAGTTTTAGAGTTAGCTTCGTCTTCCTTCATTTTTTCCACTAATGTAAGCAGAATTCTGTCCTTCTCCAAGGCTTCGTTTCTTAGCCTGATAACCTCTGTTCGAAGGTTGTTGAGAGCAATGGTGCAACTCTCATCTTCGGCATTCTTTTGAGCCCTTAAGGCATTGCTGAGTATTAAGCCCTATTCAAAAGAATGAATGAGTTAACATAAGAGCAAAAAACTAATTCAAAATTCATAAACTTCAAAATTCACAATTTTTGTACCTTCAGACTATTGTACGCTAGGCTATCCGCAAGATCCACTTTCGTCATGGCGCAAAGGCCAGCTTCAAGTTTCGGGAACCCCATGCTTCTAGCCATCTCCCGACACACGGATAATTCTTTATTCTCTGGGAGACAGTACAGGAAATCATCTTCGTTTGTCCCATTGAACACTACGGCCCCCCTCGGATACTTCAGTTCTCGGGCATAGTGATTGGCTTCAAAAATCTCTTCTTCAGATAGTTTCTTCCCTGAAGCATGTCGCACAATATAATCATGTATTTTGGAAGATGCTTCGGGGGTGGCAGTGCCAATTTCCTCAGTCAGAATCAGCTCTGCTATTTTTGCTTTTTCAGTTTCTAAACTTGCCTTCAAAGGTTGTATCTTGGTGGATTCCGAAGGCCCAGCTTCAGTTTCAAACTGCTGCTTCGAAGTTTCAGTAGCAAAGCCTTCAGTAGACACTTCAACAGTTTTTTTTGGAGTTGTGCTTGAAGATTTAATTGTCTCCAAAACATCCAGCACATTAACCATCCTTTTTCTTTTCGGGGTCGCTGCTGGCCCCTTCTGGCTTTTACCTGTCTCAATTTTTGACGAAGGACTTAAAACATCTACTGTTTTTCTTTCTTCAGATTTCTCTTTTCCTGTTTTTTCTATTGCTGGTGCTTCGGCCATTTCTTCGGATTTTGGCGCTGCAGTTGGTTCTCTGGCTTCGGTGGCCGAAGAGGCTTCGCCAATAAACTCGGGCACTGTGGCCGGCTCAATACAGCGTGGAGGATGTGTGAACACTTTTACCTTCTTCCTCTTCGGCACTGGCTCCCCGGGAGCAGCCGAAGCAGTGTCCTTTGCAGGAGAAGTATTTTTTCTCTTTTGACCTCGCATTGGATAATAATAGTCGGGATAGATAAATCCAATTGCATCAAATACTCGGTTGAGTCTCTTCTTTTTTCGGCCTCCGAAAGCCGCTGATAATGCAGTGTTTTCGGCCTTTGAGTATGCCCCAAGCAATTCATCACTTACATTCTCAATGCTTTTCAGCCAATCATCATCCGGTTCAACAAACTTATCTCCATACTTGAATGTATATTTCAGCCTGATTAGTCCACCCTCGTCAGTTTCTTTAACGGTCTCCTTCGGCATTTCCCAGTTATCTACAAGTGGACACACTCTGAAGGCAATGTGCTCTTGCATTAAATCCCTGGTCCCAATAAAAGAGCAGACTACGCCGAAGGCCCTCTGACATTCTTCAGCTGCTTCATCCATTTCTACCTTTGGTTTCCGAAGTCCGAAGCGCTGCCAGATAGGGCGCATGATGATATCTTTGATATCTTCCCGAACCTTCAAATCGTTCTTCACATAGAACCATTCTTTCATCCATTCCCCGGGCCATCTCTTCCGAAAGGTTGACACGGGACAGCTTGACCCAGAGCGGGCACCGAAGCTATAGCAACCAAAATTATTATGATATTGCTCCTTACCCCAGGGTTTCGTCTCATATACTAGCTCGTGTATATTGCAAAAGCTTTTTGCACTTGGCTCCAGGCCCTGGCTCCTCACGGCCTAGATGAAGATTCCCAATCTTATCATTGCTTCGGGGGTAAGTTGATGAAGGTAAATTTGATATATTTTCAGAACTCCTACCACAAACCTGCTTAGAGGGAATCGTAGCCCAGCCTTTAAAAAGCTTCGGAAGATCACGACCTCATTATCTTCGGGGGTCGGCGTAGTTTTTTCTCCGTCATCTGCCCTCACCATGGATATATCTCGGAAATATCTCCCCCTCAAATTTTCAAGGTGACTCTGCTTTATAGTTGATTTTCCGAAGTTTGAGTGACTAGGCCGCCACGGGCGATCTTCGGAGTCCTCCCCACCACTATCCACATCATAACTATCACTGTCGCCAGTATCTTCAGATAAACCCTCCAAAGTTTCCTTGACAATCTTTTCCGTATTGGTCTTCGACATTGACTCAAGAAAACCCAGGTGCATTTCCTCCGAAAGGCTTAGCTTCGAAGCACTAGCAACTATCCTATCCTCAGACATTTTCGCGAATGCTGGCAAACCAGACTTGAAACCGAAGCTTAAAAATTTAAGACCGAGCAAATGCTTTCGCGCGCAGGCTGAAAGCTGGGTGCGTAGGCTAAAAGCTGGGTGAGTAAAAAGCAGGTGGCAAAAGGGCGTGCCAAATAAATTCGCGGTGAGCTTGTATTTATACACCCAGTATGTCGAAAACTGGAGGGCCCCGCTTGTCAATGACTGTTTCTATTCTAGCAAAAGGAAGGTGTTTTTTCGGACCTTCGGCTTAAAGCCTTCGTCCATGTCGCAATATGAATTTATCTTTACAATAAATTGATATTGCGAGGGGCTACTATTGGGGGCCTTCGGCTCCCGAAGGTCCTCAAAAGTATAGTTTGATAATATTTTCCAAGTGTAATATGTTAACAGGCACCTTCGGAGCAGGCACCTTCGGAGTCAGGTCGCGAATATTCAAGAGCATGGTTAAGACGAAGCGTGACTGGAATGAAAAACGATCATGACGAAGGATAAGACGATCACGAAGCTATGTGCAGAAAGGCTTCGGCACAATAACAGAAAAGAGGAACCGACCTAAAGATGAAAAGCCAAATTGGACCCTGAAGAATTAATGTAGTTATTGATAAATGTAAAGGGCACCAATGTAATTTTACACGGGCTGCGTCCCGTGCCTATAAATAGGTGAATAGTACTCCTGTACTGTTCACACTGACTTGGCATACGTTTTTTTTTTTCGCATCACGTTTGTACCTTTACTTTGCATCAATCTGAAGGTACATTTGTAATTCGTTTTTATGAATTTAATAATGGAAATATATTGATGATGATGCTGGTATTATTATTCGCACATTAGATATATAATTACTCTGTTTAATCATTTATCAACCTAACGAAGGTCTTTTCCTTCGTAACCTTCGTCCGAGATTCATTATAACCGAAGGGATATACTGTTTCTAAGGACGAAGGAGCTCGACATTTAACACTTTTATGTTGTCTTGTTCTTAATTCATAGCATTTGAGAACAAGCCCCCAACACCTACCCTCGAGGATCTGCCTGCCCCAGCTTTGGAAGGCAAGCCCCGATTTTATGCATAACCGTTTATATATGCTATTTTACTACACTTAATGTTTGTAGGCTCGTACTGTGCACTTAAGTGTAGGAGTTGACTGAAACCCTAGTTGCATGAACTCAGGAATCCTTTTGAGATGGATACTAGTATGCTAGGTCGAGTAGCTGCTTTACTAATTAAGGATCTCGGTAGAAGTCAAGTGATTTTTCTAGCACTCGCGCGAGGTCAGGAATTGGTTGTATCCATTTTATTATCATAATGATGTTGGTCTGTGGACAACAATCCATGGGGATTGGTTGTCTACGGGATGGAAATTGGAATAAGGATTAAGGTATGGTACCGTGAGTCAAGCGTTTGAACGTACTAAGCACATGCCGAGAAATATGGTAAATCGGTAAGCCTAGTACCTGAGTGAACCTGCCCGCAGACTTTGCCCCTCACGCGACCTGAGACGTGGTCTCCCATTCCGGTTATGGTGGGTACAAGTGCGGTCACTGCACGACGGCAGTCGGTGTCAGTGAGGCATTGTATGCCAAGGCGGTGAGCCCTGATCTGTTGCCAGGGAATCGATGGGGACGATTGATGTGTGTGGGGACGGAGTGCCTTGCCACGTTGTGTGTTTAGGTTTACCTTGCAAGGTTTAAAAACTCGATTTGAATCGTCTGCTTCTCGCAGCTAATGAGACTGCTTGATCCATGCTGCTACATTGAGTAACAAGTGGAAATGTGTTGATTTGGCGAAAGATGTTGATTGCTAAAAATGATTGCTACCATGTATGATTAGATAGGGATACACCTAGTCTTAAGAGAGTCACACTAAAATTTGCAAAACAAAAACTTGATTTTAGACTCAGCTAGTGCTTTTTGCAAACCAAACCCCTCATCCAAACAGCTGCATGTCTAGAGGTAGAGGAGTATACTCCTCACACCGGGTAAGTCTAGCTGAGTATTAGTATACTCAGCCTTGCTTGTGGCATAATTTTACAGGTTCTATGGAGGACATGGTTGCTGGAGTGACTTGGCCGTCCACCTTGCCACGGGGTTGGACAGTCGAGTGGGACCCTACCTCGGCGGAGGAGGAGCATGAGGAGTGATGGGACAGGCTTCCCCATCCTTCCATTTATTCATCGTTAGTTTTATTCCGCTGCATTTCGAACAATGATCACTACTTTTGCTAAAACTCCGATGATGATGTAATAAATTTGATACTCCTTAATGTATGGTTTTATGCTTTATTGTATTTGCTCTGTGCCTCACCATCGAGTGAGTATGTGGTACTTGATCCTGTTAGTGGCCTCGTCGGACTAGATCCGAGGGACTGACGTGTTATTCCTATTTAAGTGTGGTCTAGCCTCTAAGGCCGGACTTAGGCACTTAAGTTGGAATAATTCGGGCGATTCCGCCACAGCTGGTATCGGAGCTTGTACCACCATAGAGGAATCAATAAATTGTAAATACCATCCCTTTTCAAAAATAAAACTTGGTAGAAACAAATGTTGGATAGATTGCCAGGACGATCAGGATAGACCTAGGACGTGAAGCCTTAGGATGGTAGAGGGATAGCTAGGTGGCTAATTGAGTAAGCCCTACAGGCTACTATACGGGATGGGAGCTTTTCCCTATTCTCTCTGAGTTGGAATGAGGTCGTTAGGACGAGCATGCATGCATCCCTACTTAAACTATTGATAATTAGGTAAGAATTTTAATACATGATAATGATAGATTAAGTACGCTCAGTGACATTGTCGTAGTCGTAGAGAGGCCGAGCCTTGATCCCTTTTTATTTTATAATTCTTTTTCTTTTTCACTTACGCTTAACCATACACAGATGACTTCTCACGGATCCTCGGATGGAGGGAACGCACAGTCCCACACGGACGGGCTTGCACGAGAGAGTTTTCCCCGTATCTTGTGGGAGGTACTTCAGGGAGCCGGTTACACGACGCCTCCCCAGTACGCGGTGCAGCTGTTCGAGAAGCACTGAGTGCCCTGCTGTAGGGTGAGGATGACCCTGGAGCCTCATCCCTTACAGCCAGGCTGGTATTCGTTGGACTCCAAGTCTTTCGGATACCGGGCTGAGGATACTATCGAGGCCATTGCTCTCCACGGGCTGACTACTTTATGTGGTTTTCACCCCTTGGAGTTGTCTACTCACCCCATTGGCTTGTTCCCCGCTGACAAGGAGGACGACCCAATGTGGAAAGACCGAGTGGAACATGCCAAGGATATATGGGCTCTTTACCCAGGGAAAACTGCTCACCTCACGGTGCGATGCATGAATGCCCTATATCGTCTGCAAGTGATGCGAGGAGAGGCAATGTCTCATCTGATGGCATTGTTGGAGGCTACCAAGATTACCTTGGATAACAGAGAGGAACTTGTGGTAGACCTATCCACTGAGATGGTGGAAAAGGACCTACAGGTGGAACAGCTGTCCAACGAGATCTAGGAGCTTGAGGAGCTAGTGGGAACCAGGGAGAACACCATTGAGGTTCTCGAGGATCAACTAATCAACACTCAGCAGCAACTTGCGGAAGCTAACCAACATTTAGATATGCACCACCAGGAGATCCAGGGCATGGAGGCCAACTAGGATGTCGACATCGAGGGAGGAGAGGAGCCGGAGCCGGAGCCTGCCTCCAGCTTCGACACTGCGGTCTCAGGGAGACCACCTTCCCCCGAGTCGAGCGTTGCCTCGTTTGCTCACTAGGTTGCATGGATAGAGTTAGAAGTGTGTGGCAGTAGAACTCCTCGAAGCTAGCTTAGCTTTTGCACCCTTGGGGTACTAGGCTAGACAGAGTTGAGTCTTTTGGGTCACTGATGTAATCATAACAAACTCTTTTGGAAGTTGGGATGATGAATGATGTCAGCTTTAATTTATGAAGAAAAGATTTATGCCACGTAGTATCTTTGATGAATTATGCAAGAAAATATTGGTTTTACCCTTTCAAATCTTAAACCATGTATGGACCCTGACATCTGAAGTATAATGTTGAGAGCATCCTTAAATTTTTTAGATGGCAGGAAGAGCGCGTCGTGGATAGAATGAGCGCATCCCTCCACCCTCGCCACTGCCTCCTACCATGCAGGAATTGATGGCTCAGCAGAATGAGATTCTGCGGCAGTTGGCTCAGTGACAGCCACCACCTCAGCACTATGGTGGTGGTGATCACCATCAGCATCCCCCAACAGCAGCCACTTATCAGGAGTTCCTCAGCACTCAGCAGCCATTGTTCACGCGGGCAGAGGATCCACTTGATGTTGATGTGTGGATCAGGGTAGTGGAATCCAAATTCCCATTACTTACTGGCAATTGTTCAGATGCGGCCAAAGTTCGTTTTGCCACTCAGCAGCTTCGCGGACCCGCGCGGACATGGTGGGATCACTTTCTCGCTATGCAGCCAGATGGCCACGTGGTGGAATGGAGAGAATTCAAGGCAGCTTTCAGAGGGCATCACATACCAGCAGGCATTATGGATCGCAAGCTAAATGAGTTTCTGGCACTCACTCAGGGGAATCGTACGGTGTTGCAGTATGCTCAAGCTTTCAATGACCAATGTCAGTATGCTGGATACCATGCAGACACTAATGAGAAGAAGAGGGATAGGTTCAGGAGGGGCCTCAGCACTAAGCTCCACGACCGTCTCAACACCGTTAGGGCCAACAGTTACAATGAATTAGTCAACATGGCTATTTCTCAAGAGGACTGCATCACAGCTCGTCAGGCAGAAAAGAAGAGGAAGACCCCTGTGGCAGGACCTTCAGCTCAGCCACAGCGCTTCAGGATTGTATCTGACACTCAGAACAGGGGACCTCAGCAGCAGCAAGGACGTTGGGTGATCCGACCACAGCAGCAGCAGCAGGCACCCAACTGCTCTCAGCTCCCAGTTCAGAGGAACAACAATCAGCCACAGCAGCAGCAGTACCGTCAGGCCAATGACAACAGATGCTTCACTTGTGGTAACACTGGACACTATGCCAAGAATTGCCCCCGGAACCAGCAGAGGCAGGGACAGAATTCCAATCAGAACCAAGGCAAGCAGCAGAAGGTGCAAGTGAGGCAAGGCAGGCTAAACTTCACCACCATGGCTGACATTCCAGAGGGAGCACCCGTCTTGACCGGTATCTTTTTCAGTTTTGAATTATCCTGCAATCATTCTTTTTGATTCTGGTGCATCACACAGTTTTATCAGTACCAAATTTAGTGCCAAGTGCCAGTTGCCTTTTCACCACACAAATGGGGGTATTACAATTTCTACACCCAGAGGCAGGGTTGCCACCTATCAGATCAATAGACACATACCAGTAAAGTTGGGTAGCTTCATATTTAAAACCACTCTCCTGATTATGGGATTGGATAGTGTGGATATCATCCTGGGGACTGATTGGTTATCGCGACACCATGCGGTAATCGATGTCGCAACTAGGGCCATAGAGATCCATTCCCCACTGGATGGAGAGATCACCCTGTACCTACTTGACCAGGGATTTACCCGTTCCTGTGCCTTCGCTATGATGGAATCACCTGTCGAGAGGATCCCAGTGCTCTGTGAATACCCCGATGTTTTTCCGGATGAATTGCCAGGGATGCCACCCGACAGAGACATAGAGTTCGTGATTGAATTACAACCCGGAACTGCCCCTATATCCAAGAGACCTTATAGGATGCCTCCAGCCGAATTAGCGGAGTTGAAAAAGCAGTTGCAAGAATTGTTGGACAAGGGGTTCATTCGCCCAAGTAGTTCTCCATGGGGATGTCCCGCCTTATTTGTGAAAAAGAAAGATGAGAGTTTGAGGTTGTGTGTTGACTACCGCCCTCTCAATGCAGTGACCATCAAGAACAAGTATCCATTGCCCCGCATTGACATATTGTTTGATCAGTTGGTGGGAGCCAAAGTATTCTCCAAGATAGATCTTCGCTCTGGCTATCATCAGATAAAAATCAGGGCCAGTGATATTCCCAAGACGACCTTCTCTACCAGATATGGGCTTTATGAGTACCTGGTGATGTCTTTCGGGCTGACCAATGCCCTGGCTTATTTCATGTATTTAATGAACTCAGTTTTTATGCCAGAGCTAGACAAGTTTGTGGTAGTCTTCATCGATGATATATTGGTCTATTTAAGGAATGAAGCCGAACATACTAAGCATTTGCATATAGTACTTCAGAGACTGCGCGACCATCAGTTGTATGCTAAATTGTCCAAATGTAAGTTCTGGCTAAGGGAGATCAAATTTTTGGGTCACACTATTTCTTAGGAGGGGATATCGGTTGATCCAGAGAAGGTGCAAGAAGTGATGAATTGGAAACCTCCTACCACTGTACGGCAGATTCGGAGTTTTCTAGGATTGGCAGGGTATTATCGGCGATTTATCCTGGATTTCTTCAGAATTGCCAAGCCAATGACGGAATTGTTGAAGAAAGGAGTAAAGTATGAATGGGGTTAGAAATGTGAGGATGCCTTTCATGCATTGAGGCAGCATCTGACAACAGCACCCGTGCTAGCCTAGCCTGACAACACCAAATCATTTGAGGTTTATTGCGATGCTTCTGGTACTGGATTGGGATGTGTCTTGATGCAAGATAACAGATTCATTGCCTATGCCTCCCGAGCACTCAGACCCCATGAGCAAAACTACCCCGCACATGATCTGGAGTTAGCAGCCGTAGTTCATGCTCTCAAGATATGGAGACACTACTTGATGGGAGCTCATTGTAATATCTATACTGATCATAAGAGTCTCAAGTATATCTTCACTCAGGCTGATCTAAATATGAGGCAGAGGAGATGGTTGGAAGTCATCAAGGACTATGATTTGGAAGTACATTACCATCCTGGCAAGGCCAACGTTGTGGCAGATGCTTTAAGTCAAAAGGCCCAGTGCAACTGTGTAACGATGGACTCCAAGATTGCCACCCTGTGTGACGAGTTATGCAAGTTGAGCATAGAAGTTGTTTCCTCAGGAACTTTGGAGTATATCTCAGTGGAACCCACATTGCATGAGCAGATAGTCATGGCTCAAATTGGTGACAAGGGTGTTCAAGTCATCAAGGAAATGCTCAAGCAAAAGGTAGATAAGTACAAGTGCTTCCGTCAAGACAGCAAGAGAATTCTATGGTTTGGAGACAGATTGTTTGTTCCCAAGAACCTCGAGCTTAGAAAGAAAATATTGGATGAAGCTCACCTTTCCAAATTCTCCATGCATCCCGGTAGTAACAAGATGTATCATGGTCTCAGATCTTTATACTGGTGGACCAGAATGAAAAGGGAAATTGCTAAGTATATATTTGAGTGCGACACTTGCCAGAGAGTTAAGGCCAGTCATTTGAAGGTGGCAGGCACTTTACAGCCCCTTCCCATACCATCTTGGAAATGGGAGGATATTTGCATGGATTTCATTGTGGGATTGCCCAATACCTCCCGACACCACGACTCTATTTGGGTCATTGTGGATAGATTGACTAAGACAGCACATTTCTTGCCAGTACATACCACCCACATGTTAGAGAAGTATGCAGAAATCTACATTGACCAGATAGTTCGCTTGCATGGAATACCAAGGACTATTGTGTCTGACAGAGGAGCACCATTTGTAGCACGTTTCTGGGAACAATTGCAAGAGTCACTTGGGACCCATGTAATAAGAAGCTCAGCATACCACCCTCAAACAGATGGTCAGACAGAAAGGGTGAATCAGATTCTGGAAGACATGTTGAGGGCATGTGTGCTGCACTATGGAAAGGATTGGGACAAGTGTCTTTCATTGGCAGAGTTCTCTTATAATAACAGCTACCAGTCCAGTTTAAAGATGGCACCTTTCAAAGCCTTGTATGGGAGAAGGTGTAGGACATCGCTAAATTGGTCTCAAGCTGGAGAGAGGGAAATATTTGGACCTGACTTGGTACTTGAAGCAGAGGAGAAGGTCAGGGTCATTAAGAAGAACCTAGAAGCTGCTTAGGCCAGGCAAAAGAGCTATCATGACAAGAGGAGGAAGCCTCTATAGTTTGAAGTGGGAGATCATGTTTATCTTAAGGTGTCACCCACCAAAGGTGTTCAGAGATTTGGAATCAAGGGCAAGTTAGCTCCTCGCTACATTGGACCCTATGAGATCAAAGAAACTTGTGGTCCTGTAGCATATCAATTGAAGTTGCCACCCCACATGTCAGCAGTTCATGATGTGTTCCACGTATCTCAACTACGAAAGTGTGTCCGCTTACCCACAGAAGTGCTACCTGAACCAGAGTTGGAGATAGAACCAGACTTGTCCTATCGAGAGCACCCTGTCAAGGTACTGGACCAAAAGGAGAGATCAACTCGGGCGAGGTTGATTAGGATGTATAAGGTTCAGTGGAGTCACCATTCGGTGGAAGAGGCTACATGGGAGATGGAGGATTTTCTGCGTTCTCGCTTCCCTGACTTTCTGCCCAAAGGAGTCGGTACGTAATCCCAAAACCCCACCCCCACCTGCCCTTTGAATCTAAATATGAGAAAAACCTAGTGGTTAAGAGTAGAGTAAATTGTGGAAAGAAATCAAAAAGGACTTCCTTCTGAAGTTGCAAAGAGGATGACATTCGAAGAGCAGTTAATTAGAGAAACTTGGCTTAAAGAATCGGCATCACCCAACCCATCTTCTTGGCACCACTCTAAAGGATCCCTACCCAAATCTCGGGACGAGATTCCGTTAAGGGGGAGGGATGTAACACCCTAGGTGTACCTAAGGCCCTAACTCCATAACATACCCTTGTGCATTGTTATCCCATGTGTTTAAGTGGAGGAAAAGGAGCACCCAAAACCTTGGAAACATGGGGATTAACTAAAGAAGGGTTTATGACAAGAGCATCACCCAAGCATTTATGCAATTATCTCCTTTGGGTAAGAAGGTCAAACCCTAGACCCCTTTTTAAGCCCTTAACTCCCAAATACTGAATAGATTAAGAGAGAGATTAAGCAAATGCACACTTCATAACTTAAACTCCTAACCAAAGTTAAGTATACTATTTTGTCTACAAATTTCAGTAGGGAAACATTACAAAAAGGCCCATGAAAGACCCCAAATCAAATCATTAAGTAGAGAGCACACTAGAACTCTCCATTTTTTCCTAAGTCAAATTCTAACCTAATCTAATGATCAGATGTGTTCACTTAGTAGATGGCGCCAAAACCACTTGATCTGAATACCAAAAAGGTGCCAAACCACCTAAGGCACCCATTGGAAAAATTTGAACCCAAGGCAAATTCGTTTGACAAGATTTGGCATATCTTTTGTCACGAGGTGGACAGTGGGACAAGCCAGATTTGGCATCCGCATATCTCCCTACCTAGGGCATATCTACCATTGGAACTCACATATAAGAGATAGCCATAGGTGCCAGGAAGAGGCCTGCGCCGGATTTTTGCCAAGATTCGCACGCTTGCGATCTTGGCGAGCTGTTGAAGAAGGGCAGAAGAACACTTCCACGTGTTCGATGTGCCCTGGACGCGCCAGAGCACGCCTAGCGCCCAACCTCGCGCGCCCCGCGCCGCGCCGAGCCACGCCCGTGTTCCTAGCCTGCGCCCGCGCCTATAAAGCCAGCCAAGGCTTCGACCGTACTCCCCCGCGCGCTCTCAACCTCATCGGAGCAAGAGATCACCGGCGTTTGCCCTGCACACGACGTGCCAGCGGCCGCCCGAACCCCCGCCACCGTAGACCGGTCAGTGCAGCCATTCCCAACCCCATCCAACCCTCGGAGTAGACTCTATGTGCCTCGGTGAAGCTCCCCGAGCGAGGAATTGGAGTCTACCTCACCGGAGACGCCGGATCAAGGTCGCCGGACTTCACCCGAGCGCCGGCGTACGTGGACCAAGCTCCATAGTGAGCTATTCTTCGATTCCTTGCACGAGTTGACTCATTAGCACCCCGTGAAGCTTCTCATGCCCTTGGATTAACCTATATCGCTGTGGATAGACCGGAGCACTCTCCGCCGACGAGCTCGCCCGCCTGCGCTCATGGACCGGCCGATTCCGACCATCACCGACGGCAAGCCGTACCTCGACGTGACCGTAGAGACTTCCCGAAGCCAACCCCGTCCTTCACCGGACCTCCCTCACCGCCGGTAAGCCGCGCCGCCCTAATTACTTCCGCGGGTACTGTTCAAAAGGGGGGAGGGGCCTCGAGGAAGAAGGAAAGAAAGTCAAGGGGGGTTTTTGAGGTGTCAGCGACTCAAATGAATAGTGGCGCAAGGGTATAAGTTGAAGGATTGGTTTAGGAAAAGCCCAGGGTCCTCGGTGTAAACTGATTTTCCAGAAAACCTTTGTATTATTTCTAATTTAAATACAAACAGAGCTTGTAAAATTCATAAATTCAGTTTTATTTAACCAAATGCGGTCAAACCAATTTTGTCTGACTCTAAATAATGTGAACTACCTAGGAAAAATACAAAACCCCTTAGTATTACAGAAGAATTTAAAGTTTGGAATTAAATATTGATTTGTCCAAAAGCTAAATAATAAAGGGAAAAATAGTTACACTGTTAGATTGAGGTTAAGAAAAAAAATCAGAAAAGTACTTAACAACTCCTTACTCTGTTTAAAAATGATACACCCCTTAGTATACCAATTAAGGAAGGGTTTACCATTTAAACTCATTCTTGGCTCAAAGTTAAAGAAAATAGAAAAGGTAACTTAAAATGAGCACCAGGAGGCAACCATATTTTTGCTAGCTCACCTATTTAGTATAGTTCACTGTAAAATTTTGTTAGACCCTTGGTTAGTATAAAAGAAATGAAATACCTTTTATTTCATGAAAACAATGAAAACTCAGAAAAAACCTTAGAAAAATAATCCTAAGGAGAACCCACCCCAAACCTTGGGATAACTAATAATATGTTACTATGGATCTAAGAAAAATGTAAGTTCTGTTGTTTGATATTTTTCAAATGGTAAGCTAGTTATAAGGGTCTTTTTGGCATTAAACTTTAGAAAATCATAACTAAATAACCACTAAGTAACCCTCTATGATTTTTGGCACAGAAGCATGTGATTACCCATAGATGCCAGCAAAAATAACTCTTAGTATAGAACCCACACCTAGATAAGAGTTGTAGTGCAAAGTGACCCCTCTGCCCCAGCTTTTGTTATTTTTGTCCAGGGCCTATCTCAATTATTTATGACCCCAAATTTAAAGGATAGACTACAGTGACCAATATTAACCCCCTGTAATTTTTACAGAATTTTTGGAAATTTTGAAATCACCGTTGTAGTTCAAACCCACCTTAAAAGCATAAATAGAAAAAGGGAAAAGAGGAATTAGTAGTGGAGATAAATGTTACCCTAACCAACCCAGCAAAGCCCCCTGAGTACCTACTAAAACCTTAAAGGGCAATACAAGTCTTAATCCACTATGTTTACCTCTAAGCAAAACCTCAAACCTAGGTTGCTAAGCATAAACCACTAAGAGCTTCTTATAACCAGAAAACCTGAGATATCAACTAACTTAGTTTCTCGTCACTATGCATAATGGTTACTAAATTCTGCATATCATAGCATACATCTATCTTATTCATTTCATTCGATATATTGCAACCTCGCTGACGGCAAGTACATCCTCGTGCCGGAGCAAGGAGTTGCTCAGGAGGTAGCCCAGGATCCAGCACCAGAGCCTACCCTCAAGGATCTGCCTGCCGCAGCTTTGGATGGCAAGCCCCGGTTTTATGCATAACCGTTTATATATGCTATTTTACTACACTTAATGTTTGTAGGCTTGTACTATGCACTTAAGTGTAGGAGTTGACTGAAACCCTAGTTGCATGAACTTACGAATCCTTTTGAGATGGATACTAGTATGCTAGGTCGAGTAGCTGCTTTACTAATTAAGGATCTCGGTAGAAGTCGAGTGATTTTTCTAGCACTCACGCGAGGTCAGGAATTAGTTGTATCCATTTTCTTATCATAATGATGTTGGTCTGTGGACAACAATTCATGGGGATTGGTTGTCTACGGGATGGAAATTGGAATAAGGATTAAGGTGTGGTACCGTGAGTCAAGCGTTTGAACGTACTAAGCACATGTCGAGAAATATGGTAAATCGGTAAGCCTAGTACCTGAGTGAACCTGCCCGCAGACTTTGCCCCTCACGCGACCTGAGGCGTGGTCTCCCATTCCGGTTATGATGGGTACAAGTGCGGTCACTGCACGACAGCAGTCGGGGTCAGTGAGGCATTGTATGCCAAGGCGGTGAGCCCCGATCTGTTGCCAGGGAATCGATGGGGATGGTTGACGTGTGTGAGGATGGAGTGCCTCGCCACGTCGTGTGTTTAAGTTTACCTTGCAAGGTTTAAAAACTCGATTCGAATCGTCTGCTTCTCGCAGCTAATGAGACTGCTTGATCCATGCTGCTACATTGAGTAACAAGTGGAAATGTGTTGATTTGGCGAAAGATGTTGATTGCTAAAAATGATTGCTACCATGTATGATTAGATAGGGATACACATAGTCTTAAGAGAGTCACACTAAAATTTGCAAAACAAAAACTTGATTTTAGACTCAGCTAGTGCTTTTGGCAAACCAAACCCCTTAGCCAAACATCTGCATGTCTAGAGGTAGAGGAGTAGACTCCTCACACCGGGTAAGTCTAGCCGAGTATTAGTATACTCAGCCTTGCTTGTGGCATAATTTTATAGGTTCTATGGAGGACATGGTTGCTGGAGTGACTTGGCCGTCCACCTTGCCACGGGGTTGGACAGTCGAGTGGGACCCTACCTCGGCGGAGGAGGAGCATGAGGAGTGATGGGACAGGATTCCCCATCCTTCCATTTATTCATCGTTAGTTTTATTCCGCTGCATTTTGAACAATGATCACTACTTTTGCTAAAACTCCGATGATGATGTAATAAATTTGATACTCCTTAATGTATGGTTTCATGCTTTATTGTATTTGCTCCGTGCCTCACCATCGAGTGAGTACGTGGTACTTGATCCTGTTAGTGGCCTCGTCGGACTAGATCCGAGGGACTGACGTGTTATTCCTATTTAAGTGTGGTCTAGCCTCTAAGGCGGGACTTAGGCACTTAAGTTGGAATAATTCGGGCGGTTCTGCCACATGGAAGCTAAGGTGGAGCAACTCCGGTCAGAGCTACGCCATCGGAACAGGGCATGGGAGCAGGACATCCATCGTATTGCTGAACTGTCAGCTGAAGTCAGTCGCTTGCGGTTTGAGGTCTCAGAACGGGATTCTGTCATTGATTGGGCCATCAACTCGCGCTCGATCGCTTGGCACCGTGAAGCAAAAGCTCGAGCTCGTGTGGATGAGCTTAGCGCGGCCCTTGATAACCTGCAAGTGTACTGTAATACCTTACATGAGGAAGTACATGTATTGTATACTCGACCGCACCCGGACGTGCCCACCGACGCTGCTGCAATGGAAGCCCGCCCCTCGGGAACAGCAAACGCAGGACCTGAGGGGGAGTTGGACCTTTTTAAGCCCCCTCCTTCTATGAACCTCGCTGACGAGCGGTCTTCTGCAGCAGACAGTGAAGCAACAAAAGACGATGAAGACTAGAATAATATAGTTTAGATATTATACTGATGTAAAATAAGTACTATGGGCATGTTGTACGCTAGAGTCTGTATAATTACATTTTGGTAATGTAATATGATGGTATATGTTGGCACGTTATATTTTTCCCAAATGTTTCTTTGCCTCAGATGCCATCACAGACTCGCGCACACGATGGTGCAGGAACTTCCCGTGGTCAGGAAGCTACTCCTAACCCGCCACCAGTACCACCAACGTTGGCCGAGGCTATCGCTGCCTTGGTTAATGCCACTGCAGATAATACCCGCTTCCTGCGTGAAATGGTGGGTAATCACTTCCAACAACACGGAGGCAGGGCTCCTCCACAAGGACCTCGTGAAACTACATATCAAGAATTCTCAAAAACTCATCCCCCGCTCTTTGTTAAAGCCGAAGAACCTTTAGAAGCTAATGAGTGGGTAAGAGTGATGGAGCAGAAGTTCGGCTTGATCCGTTGTACAGAGACACAGAAGCCGTTATTTGCTGCTCAACAACTGCGAGGGCCTGCCAGCACTTGGTGGGCAAATTTTGTAGCAGTTCAACCGGCTGGACATCAAATCACCTGGGAGGAGTTCAAGATAGCATTCCGCGAACACTATGTTCCAGAAGGAGTGCTTCACATGAAACAAGAGGAGTTTATTCGACTAAAGCAAGGGGGAGATACTGTAATGCAGTATCTCAACAAGTTTAACCATTTGTCCCAGTATGCCATTGATCAAGTAAATACTGATCTAAAGAAAAAGAATTGCTTCATGAGGGGACTCAACGACATACTTCAGAGGAAAATGGCCACTTGCCTGGACCTTACTTATAGCAGAGCTGTCAACACTGCACTGGCAGTAGAAGCCAAGAACATAGGCCATGGAAAATCCAAGGGATTTGGAGGTGACAGGTCTAACCAGGGACCTAAGAAGCGAACCAGGTTGGTGATTTGACCTTTTAATCAGAATCGTTCTTCGCCTTGTCCACCCTCCTATCCATTCAAACAGCCTGTTTTCATTCGTCCTACCACTGCCCCCACTTCTACAATTCAGCCGAGTGCCCCTGGTACTCGTTTCCCCGCCCTCCCTAGTTCTTCAACTGGCTGCTTCAACTGTGGAAAGTCTAGTCATTTTATAAATGACTGTCCATACCTAAAGCAGAATAAATTTAACACTCAGCAGAACTCTGGGAGCTCCAATCAAGGAAAGGGAAAAACGGCTAGTACTTCATTAGGCAAAAATGTCAAGAAGACTAGGCGAATTTATTATACTCAAGTGGCCACTACACCGGAAGGAGAGCCGGTAATGATGGGTACGTTTCTTGTGGCCAATCACCTAGCAGTTATTCTCTTTGATTCTAGTGCTTCACATACATTCATAAGAAAGAAATTCATGGAAAAGCATTGCATTCCTTGCACTGAATCAAGGGAAGGATTTATTATCCATTCACCTGGGGGACGAATATTTACTAAGGAAGTAGCTTTCCATATACCAGTAACATTGGCCGGAAGGGAATTTCCCACCAACATGATTGTTTTAAAAGGCCAAGACATAGATGTAATTCTAGGCATGAATTGGTTAGCCCAGCATAAAGCTATCCTCAACACTGACTTAAGGACCATCAGGTTGAGTCATGGCCATGAAGAGGTTCTCTTGCCCATCCCCGTAGCTGTCCCAGCCAAACCATTTGGGCGGGTCTATGAAGCCATCGTGCCAAAAATCCAGGATATTCGGGTAGTGTGTGAATTCCCGGAAGCCTTTCCTGAAGATCTGCCTGGATTACCTCCAGAAAGGGATGTAGAGTTTGTGATCGAACTGAAGCCTGGTACGGCTCCTATTTCTAGAAGGTCGTACCGGATGCCACCAAATGAATTAGTGGAACTCTAGACTCAATTACAAGACTTGCTTGAGAAGGGATTCATTAGGCCCAGTTCATCACCTTAGGGATGTCCTGCCATTTTTGTCAAAAAGAAGGATCAAGCACTTCGAATGTGCATGGACTACAGACCCCTTAATGAGGTCACTATCAAAAACAAGTACCCCCTTCCCCGAATCGATATCTTATTCGATCAGCTTACTGGAGCTCGGGTATTCTCCAAGATTGACCTCAGGTCGGGTTATCATTAGGTCCGTATTCGACCCGAAGATATACCCAAGACCGCATTCACAACACGGTATGTATTATTTGAATATTTGGTTATGTCCTTCGGATTGACAAATGCTCCAGCCCACTTCATGTATCTAATAAACTTGGTATTTATGCCCGAGTTGGATAAATTTGTGGTGGTCTTCATTGACGATATTTTGATCTATTCCAAGAATGAAGAGGAGCATGCTAAACATTTACGGATCGTATTAACGAGCTTAAGGGAGCACCGATTATACGCTAAATTCAGCAAATGCGCATTCTAGTTGGAGGAAATCTAATTTTTGGGGCATGTATTGTCAGCAAAGGGGATTGCGGTTGACCCCAGCAAAGTCAAGGATATTCTAGAGTGGAAACCACCAATGACAGTCCATCAAGTTTGAAGCTTTCTTGGACTGGCTGTCTACTACCGCAGATTTATCCCGGATTTCTCCAAGATTATGAAACCAATCACAAGTTTGTTGAAGAATGATACAAAATTTAACTGGTCCTCGAGATGTAACGAAGCCTTCGAGTAGCTGAAGGTATTATTGACCACTGCTCTGGTATTGGCTCAACCGGACATGAAAAGCCTTTTGATGTGTATTGTGACGCATCAGGCAGTGGTCTCGGATGTGTCTTAATGCAGGAGGGCCAAGTCATAGCATATGCTTCAAGACAACTACGCCGGCATGAGGAGCATTATCCGACTCATGATTTGGAGTTAGCCGCAGTTGTTCATGCCCTCAAGATATGGCGTCAATATCCACTGGGAAATACTTGTCATTTATATACAGATCATAAAAGTTTGAAATATATTTTTACCCAGTCAGAACTGAACATGAGGGGGAGAAGATGGCTTGAGCTGATCAAGGATTATGATTTAGAAATCCACTATCACCCAAGAAAAGCCAATGTTGTGGCAGATGCCCTGAGTCGCAAGGCTTCCTGCCATTGTCTTGCCGTAAGGACCTCTGACACCACACTATGTCAAGAAATGGAAAAGTTAAACCTAAGAATGATACAACATGGAACTTTCACCCAATTGAAGCTTGAGTCAGTTCTTCTGCAAAAGATTATTGATGCCCAAAGATGTGACAAGGGTATGAAACATATTCATGAGAAAATAGAAGCCGGCAAAGCTAAGTGCTTTAGAAAAGATAATCAAGGGACAGTATGGTTTAATAATCGCATAGTTGTGCCTAAGAATGCGGAAGTCCGCCAACAAATTTTGGATAAAGCTCATCTTAGTCGATATTACATTCATCCTGGAAGCACTAAGATGTATCAAGATTTAAAGCAACACTATTGGTGGACAAAAATGAAGATTAAGATTGCACGCTATGTGGCAAAGTGTGACACCTGTAGATATGTCAAAGCAATACATATGAAGACTGCAGGACCATTGCAATCTTTGCCCATCCCAACTTGGAAATGGGAGGACATTAGCATGGACTTCATTGTAGGATTACCTAGGACAACAAAAGGATTTGATTCTATCTGGGTTATAATTGATCGACTTACCAAAATAGCCCATTTCCTGCCCGTCAAGATAGATCACCCAGTTGCTATCTATGCTCAGTTATATATTGCTTGTATTCTCAGTCTGCACAGAGTTCCAAAGACAATAGTGTCAAATCATGGACCGCAATTTGTATCCAAGTTTTGGGAAGAACTACATAAGTCTCTAGGTACTAAGTTGCTCCACAGTTTGGCATATCATCCTCAAACAAGTGGACAGACTGAGAGAGTGAATCAAATACTTGAAGACATGTTGTGGGCATGTGTTCTGGAATTCCCACAAAAATGGGATGAATGTTTACCATTGGCAGAGTTTTCGTATAACAATAGTTATCAAGAAAGTATTAAGATGGCACCATTTGAAGCATTGTATGGACGACGGTGCCGTACCCCCTTGAATTGGTCTGAACTAGGAGAAAGGTGGTTTTTCAGGCCTGACATGGTTAAAGAGATGGAAGAAAAGGTTCAACGAATCATACATAACTTCAAAGAGGCACAAGCTCGACAAAAGAGTTATGCAGACAAACGACGTCGACCCTTCTACTTTCAAGTCAAAGATTATGTGTACCTAAAGGTATTGCCAATGAAAGGTGTGACCCATTTCGGTGTAAAAGGAAAGCTTGCACCCCGATACATTGGTCTGTTTCCTATTTTTGAATAATGTGGACTAGTGGCATACTGACTCCAACTAACCGAAACATTGTCTGCAGTGCACAATGTGTTCCATGTATCCCAATTGAAGAAGTGTCTTTGGGTTCCAGATCAAACCATTGATGTGGTGGATGTTACCTTGGAACCAGACTTAACATATTCAGAACATCCCATTCAAGTCCTAGATCAAAAGGATAGGGTCACCCGAAGAAGAACTCTTAAATTCTATAAGATACAATGGAACCAACATACTGAAGATGAAGCTACCTGGGAGACTCAAGACTTCTTGGAAAAGAATTTTCCTAGGTTTTTAGCTTCATGTAACTTGTGAGATATGTACATTTGTTTGTAAAGATGGAATAACCCCATACCACCCCCTGCTCTATACGACAAACAAGGAAATAAAGATATGACGCGTTTCCTTTTCCACTACATACCCTAGGACTTTAAATCTCGGGATGAGATTCTTTTATGGAGGGAAGGATGTAACACCTCTGGTGTTACTGTCACTAAAACTTGAGCATAACATCATGAGCATTGGCATATCATGTGTTTGTTACACCTGGAGTGCATTCACTAGGTAAAAATTTCAAACAAGTTGTAATGATGTGACTTGATGTGTGATTAAGCCCAGGGTAGAGTACTTAACCTTGAAATATGGCTTATGGATGTAAGTGAAGCCCAAATAAGTTAGAACCTCAAAAGTCATGAGAAATATTCCTAAGGTTTCACATTTGATGGACTTTGGTGGCACTAAAACCCTAATATGCCCAAAACCCTAAAAACAAACCCTAGAAACCCTAATTGAAACCCTAGGGGGGGGGGGGTAATTGTAAATTTTGTGCACTTTTGGACTAAAGTGCAAATACCAAAGTGATAGAACACCACAAATCATGTGTTTTTCACATTTGAGAATTTGCAAGCTAAATAGTGGAACTTGGACTTATTTGCAAAAAGTACCCATGAACTCCATGAGCTTAAGTCTGAATTCAGTTGAATAGGGCTGACTTTGGAGCTCTATATTTCTAAATCTATAAGGAATTTACTCAGGGTCAACACATCAAATTTGTAGAGCTACTAAAGGGGTATGACTTTGTTTAAATCACAAGACATGAGTGTTGTACAAAAATTGGAGTTAAAAGGACTCAAAGTATTGCTGTCAGTCATCCATACAGTCTGATACTGGTCTGACAGTGGGTTCTAATGAACTTTGGACTCGATTCAAGCTCAAGGGAGTAAGTAAATGAGCAAGGTCTCTATAGCCAAATTGTATCCAGTTTATAGAGCTACAACTTTGATATAGATGAATTAAGTAGTTACTAATAAAAATATGAGATCTGGGCTCTGCAAATCGGTCTGTCAGGCGCTCTGATGAAAATCTAATAGTACAGTAAACTGAATAAGATCTCAGGTTTAGCCCCCCTCGCCGCCGGTGACCCCGCGCTTGAATTCGCGCCAGCGCTGCGTTTCGTGCTGGCGGAGTGCAGATAACTACTCGGGGTAAGAAATATCGCGTTGAGGATGAACTTAGGCCACTGTTTCACCCGGTTGTCGTGCCCACTTGCCCGACGACGTGGTCGCGCGACCATCACTGTCGTGCCGCTGTTCCTCGCGGTTATGCCACGCCGTCAGCCATCTTACCACATCGTGATTAATCACCGTAGACAGCCCATCCATCGCCTGAGGCCTTACCACAGTAAGAGCCACGAATCACTTGCGCTAGTGACCTCCCTCCTCTCCGGCCGCCACATGTCTTCTCAAAATTAGCCGCCACCACCAATGGAACCTATAAATTGCCGCCCTAGTGAGCTCCGCTTAGTAATCACACACCCAACACACCAGCTCGTGCCTCAGATTGTCCACCAGAGAGCTCTAATTTAGAGTTTCCCCCAAATCAGTCAAGAACACCGCAGTGTGTGAGCTCACCGTGGCCAGCTCTCTATAGGTCTGATCACGCCCTCCTCGCTCTCGTTTCAATACCCTTGTGTGCTGTAGATGCTCATCGGCCTAGCCAATTGAGCTAGAAAACGTAGGATCACCGGGAACACTTTGAATTGTCCTCGGTTTGTGCCTTCACCGTGGACAGAGCGATTGTGGGCTAGAACTCCGCAATTGAGTGAGGAATTAGTGTCACCAAGGGTAGAATAGGTGTTGAGCAATGGAGAGGCATAGTCGTTGCATTTTTCGGCCGGTCTTGGCTCGCCGGAGCCACTGCTCTACCGTTCGTGGTCGGGGGTCTCGACTTGTGAAGAAATAGAAAAGAAAGGGCCTTGGTGCAAATGTCAGTGGCACATAGGAATAGTGCGCAGGAGCCTTTACGAGTTATTTAAGTGATTAGGGTCCTCTGCGCAAAGTAAACACCGCGGGTGCACGCGGACGCACGTTTTCCCTATTCTTGGGCCGACTCGGGCCAGTTTCAGCCCACCACTGTTCTCCATTTTTTCTTTTCTTTTTCTACCAGGCTTAGAGAAACTATAGAAAATTCTAGAAAAATGCTAAAAATATGAGACCAAATTTACTAGATTCCTAAATTTTTCTAGTAATTAATAAAATTAGTTCCAAGATTTTTAGCCCCAATCATGAATTATGTAGTATTTAAGAAGGCTAAAACCTAGTTTCTTGGAATTTTAGAAATTATTTAATAATTCCAAAAATCACAAAACTTTTTGGATAAACCTAATATGTACTTAGATCCCATGAGTGAAGTTTGACTTATTTTGGACATTGTTTGATTTCCAAACCCGAAAACCCTAGTCTTCTAGGTAGGATCTGCCTTATGAAAATGAAGTACTGACTCCGAAGACCCTAGTTTCCCTGATAAACCGTGAAGGAAAGTAGTATTCAAGATACAACTTGATGTATCTCTTCTATCATTGCATTTTCATGAGCATTACATGAGCATTCATCGTTATATATGGTTATGTATAGAGAACGAGGAAGAAGTAACTGTTGAAGAAGAGGAGACTACTCCACCAGCTGAAAATCCACCTACTGGGAACTGTTTTTATTTTGACATTTGTGGAACAGAGCCTGACTCTCCTACAACACAAGGCAAGCCACGGTGCATTTGCCACCTCCTTGCTGTTTTAAATCTTTATCACCATTATATGATGCATTAGGTGATAGGAGTTGTGTGCTAAACTAATTGTTGCATTTCCTTCCTCGAAACTATTTGCTATTCCTTGATTATCTGTTTTATTAAAAGGTTTTCTAATGCTTAGTCCTATAGAAAAACAAATGTTTTGTTTTGAAACAAAAGGTGATGCTTCACAGTGGAAGGGATGTTTCCAAAAATAAAACTTGATGGTGAATCCATCATGGCCATGATGGGTTCAACATCAGAAAAGAAGTACCTCTGCCAGGTACCAAACTTTGGGTTTTAAAGGATAAAGCTGAGACCGGGTGGGTGACTTGCAAGAGAAGAGAGTCTTGGTGTAGTGTCTCCGTCTGAGTCGATTAAGGACCGTGTCGATGTGGGCCTACTGACCGAGGACCCTTTAACTGGTCACATGCCTCATCATGGGTAAGCTTTGCCTCGGGCAGACTAATACCAGAAAGGCCAACATGCAATGGGAGTGGAGAGATGGCGAGAGTAGCGTGTACCCTCCGTGGCAAGAAGCTGGACGATGGTGTATCTGTGCTCTCGGTTGGCGTGAACCCGGTCTGGTCTTAAGAACCCCAGTGGGAAGTTAACATATGCAAGGGTTAAGTGCTACATATGTCGTGTGATTGGAGATCCTTAGCTGAGTATTAATCGATTCAGATCACCGTAACTTCTCGGACATGAAGACTTGGTCACTGACTTACACGTAGCATTCCAGTGAACTAAAAGGGGTGATAAAAGACTGCTAGTGCAGGTCAAGTGCTTGAACTAGGGTAGAAAGAACTCTAGTTATAGGTAATAACTTAACATGCTAATAAAACTGGATTTTTAAGGATCCACTTTTAGTAAGCATTTATGCAAACAGAGTCTTTGCTACTTGATCAGCCTTACCTTGACTCCCTCAAACCAGCATATCCTTGAGAGTCTTTTCTTTTGACGGGTAAGACTTGCGAGAGTACACTCCATACTCAGGGTTTTCAAACCCATGTTGTTGTAGGTGAGAAAACAGCAGACTTTTGCTGTTTTTGCTCTAAGGTGGTGCACAAAGAAGAACCTCAGCAGTGAAGCCGCGGGAGGATATTGGTCTCCCACTTGATAAGCAATATACTTTTATGCGGGAGGGGTTTTTGCCTCCCAGGTCTGTAATAATTAATACTCTATGCAATCTTAAACCCTAGTTTTGTAATAACTATAATACTCTTTCTCTATATTTTAATAAATATAAATTAAGTTATTGTAATTGCTTCTGCTATTCTTTCCTCCGATGTGATGTATTATCTGTGTGACGGGGTGAAGCGCTCTTGGGCGAGGATTTGAGGATACAGGTACCGAACTTGTCAAGTGGTTATGTACATCTACAGGGTTGTCCAAAGTCCGTCGGACAAGGACAACTGTAGGTGGGCATAATAACTTGGGAGGTTCCATCACATGAGCCGTCAAGGATATTTAGTGGAGAAGACTCATCCCCACCGAGCACATAAGTGAGAGCACCTAGAGTGGGGTGAATAGGTGACCTATAAAAACAGCTTAACAAAACAAACTTGGACTAATATTAGATTAGTGAAAACTAAGGCCAAGTTCGAGAGAAGAGAATGAGCGAAGAAAACTTCTTCACTTAATTACTCTTCACAAGATGAGTATTAAACTTAGAGCAATTATGAAGTGAATAGGAGTAGAGAGAATCACATAAGAATAAAGATAAGTGACACAACGATTTTTTATCCTGTGGTTCGGCCAAGTAAAACACTTGCCTAGTCCACACTGTGGCGTCCCAACGGACGAGGGTTGCACTAAACCCCTTTCCAGTGATCCAAAGATCAACTTGAATACCACAGTTCTCTTTATCTCAAGTATATCCCTTTGTGAGGAATCTCCACACTTTGGAGTCTCTCACGCCTTACACAAAATGATCTCGAATGAGCACAGGAGTAAGGAGGGAATAGCAACACACACAAAAGCGAGAGTCACAACACTAACACGCACACAAGACGAGAACAAGCACATGAAAGCAGCACAGCGGAGTTACAACTTAGAAAAGTGCTCGAATCTCTATCACAGTGAATCAAATGTACGAATGTGAAGTCTCAGCGTCTTAGGATGTTCAAGAGGTGCTTGGTGTACTGTTCGATGCACCTAGGGGTCCCTTTTATAGCCCTAAGACAACAAGGAGCTGTTGGAGCTCCATTTGGAAGGCCATAGTTGCCTTCTGTCCATGGGCACACCGGACAGTCCGGTGCACCTCAGGTTGGTGCAAGTCTGGCTAGACTTAGCCAAACTTATCCAATCCGATTTCTCTCGGTTTTGACAAGGTTCCTAGCACTTGGTAGAATAATGTTAGTACCAAAAACAATTTACTAAGGCTAGAATCATACCTTGATTTTCCATTCGCATCTCTTTGACATTTAGCACAAAACAATGTGTTGAGCATCTAATCACCAAAACATTTATAGAAATGGCCCAAGGGCACATTTCCCTTTCAATCTCCCCTTTTTTGGTGATTTATGCCAACACATTAAAAGCAACTCAAAATGCAACAACATTTTCAAAGATAAGCTAAAGAGTGCAAATTGAAGACCAATTCAACTCACATAGGATTTGGCATATTTGGATCACTTTTGGCACCACATGGTTTATTTTCTCAAAAGAATTCGTTTTCCTGTCTCTTTGTCAAAAACACTTGTTTTGGCAAATCAAGAGATCTTTCAAGAGTAATTTTGATCAAGTGCCAAAAACTCCCCCTTTTTCTCATATTCAATTTCACCCCACAAGAGAACAATTTTTGCAATAACAGGGTTTTGATCAAACACCAAGAATCTAACACTAAAATTTTGAAATTCACAAGTGGTTGGCTGATCTAGTGGCTTTGGCCTTATTTTCTCCCCCTTTGGCATGAAGCACCAAAACAGGAGAACTATTTGGCCCTTTAACCCCATTGCCTCACACAAATGTCAAATAAGATCAAAGGCAATGAGAAACCACAAACAGGAACTTGGGACAAGATACATTGATACCGGAATGCAGTGGAAGCTCTTTCTTTGTCCAAGTTCACATTTTCCCTTTCAATTCAACTTTGAGACTATATCAAAAGTACTCAAGCAACCATGTTAGTCTCAAAGGATCAAGTTGTAGTACATCCTCCCCCTAAACATGTGCATCAAGTGCATAGGGACTTGTGAGGTTCGAGGATGACTTGTACAACTTGAGCACCAAAAATAAGCAAGTAAAGACATTAATGCTTAAAGTAACATGATCAAAGGCATAAAACACTTGTGTGTTGTAGATCAATCCAAGTTCCATGAATCTAAGACATTTAGCTCACTACGTAGCCTGCAAAACCTTTTCTCATCTAAAGACTTGGTGAAGATATCGGCTAGTTGGTTCTCGGTGCTAATATGATAAATATCCATATCTTCCCTTTGCTGGTGGTCTCTCAGAAAGTGATGCCGGATGTCTATGTGCTTAGTGCGGCTGTGTTCAATAGGATTATCCGCCAAGCGGATTGCACTCTCATTATCACATAGGAGTGGGACTTTGCTCAGATTGTAGCCAAAGTCCCGGAGGGTTTGCCTCATCCAAAGCAGTTGCACGTTGTCACACCCGGTTTTGGATGGTAAACCGAATGTGAACCATGTACGTGCTAGGATCAGAACTCACGTACACAGCGATTACATAATTGGACATCATCACACAATGCTCGAAATGAATAGCGGAAAGGTACTTTACTTACATCAAGATGCCCGAGACATCCATAGAGTCTAGTACATAATCATAGTGTTCAACATTAATATCAAAGTGCGGAGAAATGAAACGTAGAAGATAAGTCTACTTTGTAAAGCAAGGGTGAGTACACATCAACGTACTCAGCAAATATCCCGTTTGGCTAAAAGTGGACTAGCTGTATGTGGAGTTAAGGTTAAGCAGTTGCTTTTTGTTGGTCAAGTTTTATTACTACAAGTAGAGTCAAATTTTAGTAATAAACCTAGTTATTACCCAGAGGCACTCCCTCCAAGAGGAAATACCAGAGATCAAAACTATAACCATCAATTGCTAACCATCATCATAAAAGTAACCAAAGTTCTTCTAATTGAAGAGGATCCCAAGGTTGCTCATAACCGTGAGCACGACTGATATACCAGTTTTTAAAACTCTGCAGAGGTTGCACACTTTACCCACAAGTCGTGATTCCCTTTCTGCCCGGGGTTCTAGCCTCCCCATTGATCACTCCCAAGGTGACCTAGCAGAGTCTCACTACATAGCCTTTACAAAGATTTCCCAGAGGTCATAGCCACCCGTTAGGTTTCTCCAGTTTGATAAACATAGTACATCTCCCCGAAGGAAGGGTGACTAACAAAAACCAAATCGAGAAACTCTGCAACCAGCCTCGGCAGAGCAAGTACAGTGCCCAGACCCCATTGACGGTCCTACGGGAAAGCCAACTACTCCTCTGGTTCCTCTAATTAATCAGCTAAGGGTGTCATATTCCACCCTCATGGTTGCACTTATCCTAGGTTATCACTCTCCAAACATGTCATTACGGAGAGATACTCAGGAAAAAGCCTGAGTCCCCTCGGGATAACATCATCGTATCATAAATAATCACATCATGTTCATTGATTAAGTTAAAGCAATAGCATAAACTATCCATGATTAACCCAAAAAGCTAAACAAGGGTAAGGTAAATACAGACTAGTCAATCCTTAAGTTTCAATAATGTAATGCGGGACAGTGAATTATAAAGTAAAGTAGGACATAATAGGTCTGAGGACACTTGCCTTCACCAGGTTTTTGCTCAGAGGGATCTTCGGCAACACACTCAGGAACCACGAGCTGCTCGTTTTCTAAATAAAGCGATCATACATTCAATACATTTGGAAAGTACAAATGAACATCACATCAAGCATGTACTAACATTGGAACACATCTCAAAAGTTATAGTATTAAATAAAGGAGAATGGGATCAATTTATAAAATGAACTAATCTTAATTAGGAGTTGATTACTCTCTAAGTGTTTGGAACACATCTTCAAAAATGTAAAGTAGTAATTAAACAAAGAAAAAGATTAAATTATAAGATGAACTAGTCCCATTTAGGCATTGATTATTCTTTAAGTGTTGTCCGTAATTACATAACCTAATTCTATTCATTTTATTGAGACCTAACAGTTAAACAAGAGATAAATTCATGCAGTTCATATTATGAACCTCACAAGACCAAATATACTTTAACTTCTAGGGCTTTCCTTTTATTTATTTCATTAAATGAATAAATCAACATATACATCAATCCCATATTCTAGGTGTAAAATTAAAGTGTGCAGACTATAGATGAACATAATTTATTTGGACAAAGAATAATATTATGAACATTTTACAATTTGAACCACTAAATTTGGAGTTCATATGAAAAAATATAAAATAAACAAGTTTTGAAGTTTAAAATATGAAATTAGGGCTAATTCTGTGATTAAACAAAAGCACAGGGGCTATTTAAAATAAATGAGGGGCCTGCGCGCTAAAACAGAGGACGGTGGGTTGAGTTCCTAAAACCCGAGGGTCTCTTAAGTAAAATTCACACGCAAAGGGGTACGGGGTAACCTCGACTGTCAGATCAGATATCAATGGGCAAGATTAGATCGCGTGGGCGCAGGCGCGGGCGCGCGAACACGACTGACATGCGGGGACGGGGCGTCAGCGAGCCAGGGCGGGCTGACCGGCCGGGCCCAGCGGCAGGGGCGCGGGTGAGGGGGGAGAGAGGGGAGCAGTCGGATCTAGATCGGAGGGCTGCGATCAGATCCGCACTAATGAAACCTAAACCGCCCGATCTCGGACGAACGTCCGAGATCTAACGGCTGGGGCCGGACCTAAACGTGGTGGCGCCGCTCAGTCCCACGGCGAGAACTCACCGGAGACGAGGGAGCTGGCCACGGTGGGGCTCTAGAGGCTTGGGGACTAGCTCGGGCGCGTTCAGGGCGGTCTAGCGGACTCGGTCATGGGCATCATGTTGGCGCGGGAGCACTAGAGGGCGCTGCACATGGCGAGGTGGACTAACGGTGGCGCGGATCAACTCCGGTGAGCAATCGCGTGATGATCAGGGCAATAGACAGGGAAATAGGGGCGCAGGGAGATTGCTCACCTTGAGGGGAAATGCTGGAGTCACGAGGCAACAGCGGAGGTGCAGGGACGCCTCGGGGCAATGGTGGTAGAGCTTTGGCTGCACAGGAAGAACTCCGGTGAGCACGGACCAGGCAGACTAGAGGGATTAGGGGCGAACCGAGGGGTGTTCCAGGTGGCGGGTGATAGGGCGAAGCTTACCGGGGCAACAGACGCGGCGGGGAATTCCACGGCGACCGTAGAATGGGCGGCGGACGACGGTGGGTGGTGGCGGGGCTCTCTATTCGCGCGAGCAGAGCGAGAGAGAGGGAGGGGGGGTTTGCTGAGGGCGCAAATGAGCGAGAGGAGGTGGACGAGCAGGGCGCGGGGCTCAAAAGGGGCGCGGGCTCGAGGACGTGGCCGGAGAATGCGCAGTCGTGGGCGCGTCCACGGCAGGGGATCGTGGGCGGGAGGTTGGGGACGACTAACAGGTGGGGTCAGTGGGGCAGAGAGAGAAGCGAGCGCGCGGGCTTGAGAAATGGCGTCGACAGACCTGGCCCACAGGGCAGCGAGAGAGAGGGGGAGAGGGCACGCTGGGGTTGGCGTCGACAGGTGGGGCCCGCCTGTCAGGCACCGAGGGCGCGCGGGCTAGGCTTAGTGGACCGACTTGGGCTGAATTAGGTTTTCTATTTTCCAGGGAATTTCTAATTGCTTTTCTATTTATTTTCTGTAGGGTTTTCAATTCAAATTCAAATCAAGTTTCAAATTCAAACCAAATCAAACATGTGCAACAATTCAAAGAATATTTGGGGTTCAACATGATGCAACATTTCATGACAGATATGTTTTGTCAAAAATAAAATAAATAATCCCTCACTAATTAAGCTAACCCTAACCAAAAGAGAAAGAGAGGGAGAGAAACTAGGGAGAGATAGAGACTAGAGTGAGATAGAGAAGAGTAACACCTGAATTTGGATGATAATAAGAAAGAAATTTTATACCTCCAAATTCAGGGTGTTACAGACCTATCCCCCTTAAAAGAATCTGTAACACCCTGAATTTGGGGGTATAAAATTTCTTTTTCTAATATCCACCAAATTCAGGTGTTACCCTCTCCTTTCTTTGTTTTACTTCTCTTTTTCGTATATTGAGAAGTTATTTTGTATTATACATCTATATGTTAAGTGTAGTAAAATAAAACTGTTGTGGACTTGTTCTCAAATGCTATAAAGTAAGAACAAGGCAACACAATAAACGTTATACGTTAAAGTCCTTCGTCCTTCGAAGCATTATTTCCCTTAGGATATAATGATTTTTGGATGAAGGTAACAGAGGACTTACCTTCGTTAACATAACAAATGAGGGTGAAGAAAGAATCATATAGACCATAAAAAATAATATAAATAATCATATATTATCATTATCTCATTCTTATTTCATTACTATGGAAAAATAAAAGCAATATTAGATTACAAGTGTACCTTCGACTTGAGTGAAAGTACCAACGTGACGCAAGGATAAATGTTAGGTCAACGTGAACGTACGAAGTTACTGTTCACCTATTTATAGGCATGGGACGCAGCCCATGTGAAATTACACTCATGCCCTCTACATTTGCTAACAACTCTATTGTAGTCCCTCGAGGTTTGAATAGCCTTTTCATCTTTAAGTCGGTTTCCTTTTTCTGTTATCATGCCGAAGCTCTCATGCGCACAGCTTCGGCTTTGTGCTATCCTTCGTACTCCTCGTGCTCCTCCACACTGTGGTTTTAACTCAAGTCCGAAGGTACCTGTTCATGTACTATACTTCCAGAAATATTATTAAATCATGTTTTTGAGGACCTTCGGAAGCCGAAGGCCCCCAACAGTAGCCCCTCGCAATACTAATTTGTTAGAATGATAAATTTAGATTGCGACAAGGACGAAGGCCCTGAGCCGAAGGTCCGAAAAAACACCTTCCCTTTGCTAGAATAGCAACAGCCACTGACAAGCGGGCCATCCAGCGAGTAACGCACCAGACGTATAAATAAGAGCGCACCGCGAGCTCATTTGGCACGCTCTCTTGCCATATGCTCTTACTTACTTAATTCTCAGCTCTTGCTCATCAACACTTGCATAGATTTTTTTTAAATTTTTAAGCTTCAGCTTTGAGAGCACTTTTCTCAGCACTTTCGAAGATGTCTGAGGATAAGAAAGCTATCGCTGAACCGAAGCTGAGCCTTTCTGAGGAGATGAATCTTGGCTTTATTGAATCGATAGCAAGGACAAATGCAGAGAAGATTGCTAGGGAAACTTTGGAGGGTTTGTCTGAAGACACTAGTGATAGTGACAGCTATGATGTGGAGAGCGGCAGGGAAGACTCCGAAGATCGACCCTAGCGACCGAGCCATGCAGTTTTTGGAAAATCAACTATTAAACAAAGCCATCTTGACAACATGAGGGGGAAATACTTTCAGGATATATCTGTTGTGAGAGCTGACGATGGGGAAAAAACTTGTCCTACTCCAGAGGAGAATGAAGTCGTGATCTTCCGAAGCTTTTTGAAGGCTGGGCTTCGGCTTCCTCTGAGCAGCTTCGTAGTTGAGGTTTTGAAGATATTTCAGATTTACCTTCACCAGATTACCCTCGAAGCTATTATAAGGATGGGAATCTTCGTGTGGGCTTTAAGGAGTCAAGGCTTGGAACCAAACGCAAAAAGTTTTTGCAGCAAGCATGAATTGTTATATGAGACGAAGCCCTGGGGTAAAGAACAGTATCACAATAATTTCGGCTGCTATAGCTTCATTGCTCGTTCTGGTTCAAGCTCCCCAGTACCGACTTTTTGGAAGAGGTGGCCCAGAGAGTGGACAAAAGAATGGTTTTATGTAAAGAATGATTTAAAGGCACGAGAAGACATTAAAGATATAATCATGCGCCCTATCTGGCAATGCTTCGGGCTCCAGAAACCGTAGGTAGAAATTGATGAAGCGGCCGAAGAATGCCGCAAGGCTTTCGGCTTAGTCTGCTCTTTCATTGGGACAAGGGACTTAGTTCAAGAGAATGTGGCCTACAGGATATGGCCGTTGTTAGCCGAGTGGGAGGTGCCAAAAGAATCCATCAGTAATCCCCATGAAGGTGGTCTGGTTCGACTAAAATATACCTTCAGATTCAGAGACCAGTTTATCAAGCCAGACGACGACTGGCTGAAAAGCGTCGAAGCTACAAGCGATGATCTGCTTGGGCTGTACTCCAGAGCAGAAGATAACGCATTATCTGCGGCCTTCGGGAACCGGAAAAAGAAGAGACTAAACAGAGTTTTCGATGCTATTGGGTTCATGTATCCCGACTACCGTTACCCGCCCCGGGGGCAAAAAAGAAAAAGTGGAGATTCTGGGAGAGATGATGCTTCAGTTGCTCCAAGCGAGCCCGCGTCAAAGAGGAAAAGGGTGAAGGTCCTTACTCATCGACCACGCTATATTGAACCGGCCGTAGTGCCTGAATTTGGCGGTGAGACCTATTCGGTGTCCGAAGGCAAAAAACCTGCGATTACGCAGAAAAGTGAACCGGTTGTAGCGCCGAAGACATTATCAACCAAATCAGATGAGCCGAGGGCCATTAACATTGAAGAGATGAAGGTTGGGAAAACAAGAATATTGGAAGCACTAAGTCCTTCGGCGGAGGTGACAATGCCGAAGGCACAAAAGGATCTCTCGACAACCCCCAAGAGAAAGAGAATGGTCAATGTATTAGATGTGCTAGAAATGATAAAAACTTCAATCTCTACTCCGAAGAAAGCTGTCGAAGCTTCGGAAACACACATTGAGGCTGAAGCTTCCAAGGTCCAACTCGATACCGAAGCTGGGCCTTCAGAGCCCGCCAAGGAGAAATCCTTGGATATCGGAGGCAAGATAGAGAAAGAAACTGCAGAAGCAAGTCTAACTGGAAAAACCGCCATTCCTATTCCCGAAACATTATCTGAAGCTACTGATTATATTATACGACATGCTTCGGGAAAAAGATTATCTGAAAAAGAAAAGCGAGAGGCTCAATTTTATGCTCAAAGATTGAAATATCCAAAGGGGGCCCTGGTATTCAACGGCAGCGGGGAAGAAGACTTCTTGTATTGCCTCCCAGACAGTAAAGAGATTTCTGTCTGCCAAGAGATGAGCAATAGCTTCGGTTTCCCTACACTAGAAGATGGGCTCTCAGTATTATCAAAAGATGAGTTGGCCGACAGCTTAGCATACAATAGCTTAAAAGTGAGAAAGTTAGATTTTTGTATTTAAAGACAAAATCTTCCATTTACTTACACTTAATACCGCATTTTTTGTAGGGCCTTATTCTTAGCAACGCCCTCAGGGCGCAAAAAAGTGTGGAAGATGAAGGATACACCATGGCCTTGAACAACCTTTGTTCTGAAGTGATTGAACTAAGGAACGAAGGTCTTGAAAAAGACAAAATATTACACTCATTGTTGAACAAAATAAGGGAAGACGAAGCTGCTTCCAAAGCCCAAGCTGAAGCTCAAAAATGCAAAATCGAAGATCTTCGGAAATAGCTATTTGAAGCTAAAGAAAAGTGCGGTGTTGCAGAGGCTGAACGAGATATTAGTATATATTGGAGGAACCACTTACAAAAAACAGTTGATGAACTTCGTGCATCCAAGGAGAGGTGCTATGAAAAATCTATAGAGTGTGTTAAGAAAATAAAAACTAGCTTCACTAATGTTGGCGCATTTTCTAACGAAGACAATTTCGTAAGGGGTGATCCTGAAGGACCAATTGATTGGATCAATAACGAAGCTAAAGCTTTTGAAGAAGTTTTAAGTGGTCGCGGGGATATCTGCGCTTTCTCGGGTGCCAGAGGGATCGCAGCTATTTTAGAGAAATCAGGCTGCGAGCATGTGAAAACTTTGGCTCAAGCCGAAGTCGCTTTATCTATTGAAGATACAAAAGATCCCTCAGCCGAAGCAAGCTTAATTGGCGGAAAATTCTTTACTGACATCTGGGAGAATGGCGGCCGGGGGATGGCGCATGAAATGATAAAAAAGAGTGAAAAAGATTCCCATGATTTAAAAGAAGCGACGAAGGCAGCTAAGAAAGCAGCGGAACTTGAGAGGCGAATAGGTATTACTTAATAACTTTTTAACTTTACTACTTTTGCGACTTCGGACTTATTTACGTTTTATATCGCAGCTGAACTATCTCCTCCCCCAGAGCCCCTCGAATTGATGGCCACCCCAAAGCAGAAAAAGAAGATGAAGTTACTAAGGTGGCCGAAGCTATTCTAGACGAAGCTGTTAATCGACTGTTGAACGAAGCTGCAGAAGCAGTTTTAAAAGAAGAATAGCTTCTATTGTAAAAACATTTGTAATATAATATTTGTTTGAACAAAGTGCGCAGTATTTTTATAATTTTGAATGCAATATTTAAGCTGCTTGTAATTGTATTCTTTACGACACATGAAACCTTACATACATACCGTTTTTGAGTCTTCGGCGAAAAAACACCTTCCCTTCTTTTCATGCGTGGTGAAGAACATCCATATTTCGTAAAAAACATCCGATCTTCGTAAAATCATCATGCTTCATAAATAATAGATGACCTTTTCATCTTAGAGTTTGATGAAGCTATACTTCCTCAATACTTATGCTGTGTCATGGCACTAGTTTTTCAAATCATTCCCCGAAGATCAACATTGAATCCCCTTCTCGTGCCATTGATGCAAGATGATGTATGATGTTATGCTATGCAAAATGATGTAATGATGTTATGCTATGCAAAATGTTATTTGTGTCGAAAATATACATCCATTCTCTTCAATTTTTGCCGTTTACTTTTCGGCTTCACGGCTTATTTTTTGGTGTATCAGCGCTGACTTTTTGCTGTAAGCCTCCCTTAGGAGCTTCTTCGCCTTTTACTTCAGCGGAATCAGTGTTTATTTTTCGCTGTAAGCCTCCCTTAGGAGCTTCTTCGCCTTTTACTTCAGCGGAATCAGCGTTTATTTTTCGCTATAAGCCTCCCTTAGGAGCTTCTTCGCCTTTTACTTCAGCGGAATCAGCATTTATTTTTCGCTGTAAGCCTCCCTTAGGAGCTTCTTCGCCTTTTACTTCAGTGGAATCAGCGTTTATTTTTCGCTGTAAGCTCTGCATTCCCTTTGGAACGACTTTTGAGCAGAAAACTTACACTGCGCTCCCTTAGGAATGACTTTTTGTTGCTTCGGGAGACGTACACTGCGTTCCTTAGAATGACTTTTTATTGCCTCGGCAAAACTTGTAATGTGATTATGAACCCCGCTCCCTCTTGAGAGCAACTTTCGTGCTTCATCAATTTTTGGATTTCGTGAGTCTGTAAAAGAGATATATTTCCACTATGACCAAGACGAAACTATTACAAGGAATTGAATTCTCTATTAAAGAAGAAAAATGATGACAAATGCAGAACTGTTTCAAAAGTAGGATATCATTTAGTAGATGTGCTTCGATTCTGGTACAGTGATGTTGACTGTGCGAGCTTCGGACTCCTCTCTGAAGTCCCGTTGCTGATGAATGTGCTGGCTCCCTTCTGGCTGTTGACCTCATTGCAATGGTGGTGGGGGTGGAGGCTGCTGCCAAGATGCCTGAGGTTGGCTTGCCGAAGCAACAGAGGCTGCAGGATGGTTACCCACGTACTCTGGGATGTACGGCGAGTGATACGAGGCAGTGTGCAAAACCTGCTTCGGCTGACTTTGCTGAGCTACAGCTTCTGCTATCTCTTTCTGTTTCTGGATGGTAACATGGCACAACCTGGTAGTGTGGCCCTTGTCCTCACCGCAAAATAGACAATAAATCTTCCTGGGCTGAACCCCAAACCTTCCTCCGAAGCCCCTGGCACCTCTGCCCCTTGGAGCTGGGGGCCGAGGATAGCCCTGTTGCTGACCCGAAGCCTGGGAAGAATATTGCGGCCTCTGTTGTTGACTTCCCCTGTCGTCATTCTGAGTAGAATGGATTGATCTGACGTGCCTAGGGTGGATCCTCCCTTCGAAGCCCCTGGCCATTTCGGAGAACCTATAAGCCTCCTCCCTTCTTTGTCGAAAATCATTGTCAGCCCAGATGTATTCATCCATTTTCTGAAGCAGTTTCTCAGGGTTTGAGGGGGTTTCCTGGCAAAGTACTGGGCTGAAGGTCCTGGCCGAAGCCCCTTAATCATGGCCTCAATGACAATTTCATTGGGCACTGTTGGCGCTTGTGCCCTCAGACGCAAGAACCTTCGGACATACGCTTGGAGGTATTCCTCTTGGTCTTGCGTGCACTGGAACAAGGCTTGAGCGATAACCGGCTTCGTCTGAAACCCTTGAAAACTGGTGATCAGCATGTCCTTTAGCTTCTGCCATGAAGTGATTGTTCCTAGCCGAAGAGAGGAATACCAAGTTTGTGCAACATTTTTGACTGCCATGACAAAGGATTTTGCCATGACAGCAGTGTTGCCACCATACGAAGATATAGTTGCTTCGTAGCTCATCAGAAACTGCTTCGGATCTGAGTGTCCATCATACATGGGGAGCTTGGGTGGCTTGTAAGAGGGGGGCCAGGGCGTAGCCTGCAGTTCTGCTAACAGAGGAGAAGCATCATCAAAAGCAAAATTTCAATGATGGAAATCCTCATACCAGTCATCCTCGTTGAAGAAGCCCTCTTGGTGCAATTCCCTGTGATATGGCCTTCGATTCTGCTCATCTTGAGCGAGATGACGCACTTCTTCAGTAGCTTCGTCAATCTGTCTTTGCAGTTCAGCTAACCGAGCCATCTTCTCCTTCTTCTTCTGGACCTACTGATGAAGCATCTCCATATTCCTGATTTCCTGGTCCAACTCATCCTCTTGTGGTGTTGGACTAGTAGCCTTCCTCTTCTGGTTTCGGGCTTCCCGAAGAGAAAGGGTCTCCCGATTCGGATCTAGCGGCTGCAGAATGGCAGCCCCTATTGTCGAAGCTTTCTTTGGTGGCATGACAAAGGTCGATGCTTGCTAAAGGTGGTCGAAAAAGAGTTCACCGGAGGTGGGCGCCAATGTTGGGGACTTGTTCTCAAATGCTATGAAGTAAGAACAAGGCAACACAATAAACGTTATACGTTAAAGTCCTTCGTCCTTCGAAGCATTATTTCCCTTAGGATATAATGATTTTTGGATGAAGGTAACAGAGGACTTACCTTCGTTAACATAACAAATGAGGGTGAAGAAAGAATCATATAGACCATAAAAAATAATATAAATAATCATATATTATCATTATCTCATTCTTATTTCATTACTATGGAAAATAAAAGCAATATTAGATTACAAGTGTATCTTCGACTTGAGTGAAAGTACCAACGTGACGCAAGGATAAATGTCAGGTCAACGTGAACGTACGGAGTTACTGTTCACCTATTTATAGGCACAGGACGCAGCCCATGTGAAATTACACTCATGCCCTCTACATTTGCTAACAACTCTATTGTAGTCCCTCGAGGTTTGAATAGCCTTTTCATCTTTAAGTCGGTTTCCTTTTTCTGTTATCATGCCGAAGCTCTCCTGCGCACAGCTTCAGCTTTGTGCTATCCTTCGTACTCCTCGTGCTCCTCCACGCTGTGGTTTCAACTCAAGTCCGAAGGTACCTGTTCATGTACTGTACTTCCACAAATATTGTTAAATCATGTTTTTGAGGACCTTCGGAAGCCGAAGGCCCCCAACAAAAACCCTAATGGAATGATGATTGTCGCATCGCATGCTGGAGTATTCATTTTGGTGTGACGATGTGTTTTGATGTGTATCCATTTAAAACTCATGAAGCGTGTTTTGTATTTGAATTTCGAATCTGAGATCCAAACCAAATTCAAAATATAGATAAAAAAGAAAATAAATAGAAAAGTGAATCAACCCCTCTTCTCCCTTTCGGCCTGCTCACGGACCAGCTCCTGGCCTGCGCACTGGCCCCTTTCGCCTCGGCCTAGCTGCGCTTCCCCCCTTCCCCCGGCCCACCCGTAGCCGCAGCCCCCCGGTACAGCGCGCCAGCTCCCCTCCCGCGGCCCAGCTCCCCTCCCGCAGCCCAGCGGCCACACCCTCCCAAACCCTAGCGCGCCGCCGCTCCCTGCGCGCTCGCCTAGCCGCCACGCGCCACGCTCGCCCACCCACCAGGCCGCCCCTCCCCTACCCATCTTCTCCAATCGCCCCTGCCCAACCTCTCTCTCTCCCCCCTTCTCCCACTCTCTCCTTCTCTTTCCCTGGCCATCGCGCCTTCTTTTCCCCTGCTGTGCGCGCGGCCCGGCGCCTCGGCTCAGCAAGGGCACGCGGCCCTGGGACCTACGGCGTGGCTAGATACCATGGCACGCGGCGCAGTCGGCGCGATCGGCGTGATCAGTGCGGCGAGCGGCCCGGTGCCCTGGCTCGGCGCGGGCGTGCGGCCCCGGCGTCGTGCAGACGCGTCCCCCGGCGGCCCGGCGCAGCTGGCGTGGTGCGCTCGCGGCGCCCGTGGCGCGGCTAGCCCGCCCAGCGTGGCGTGCCCCCACCTCCTTGCGCCCCCTGGTCCAGCCATGGCGCCCCGGCACGGCACGCGGTGCGCGGCCAGCCTGCCCAGCGTGGCGACTCGCGGCCTCGGAGCGTAGCTCGGCGCGACCGTCCGTGGCCCTGCTCGCCCTGGCGCGGTGCCTTTGCCCCAGCATGCTCCCAGCGGGCCCTGGCCGGCATCCAACCGTCGTGGTCGACCGAAAGGCCACCCTCGTCGAGGTCCTCCTGTCGTGTTAATTCTCATGTGCGCGGTGGAGAACGAGAAGTAGAAGCAATCGTCTTGTTCGTGAGAGAGGTGGTTCTGGCCGCATGAGATCTCATCGTTTTGAACTGTGAACTAGTACGTATTCAACATGTGTGCATCACAAATACATTTGATCCTGTTCTGATTGTGGTAACTTCGTGGTCATGTCAAGTACATGTTAATAATAGTATTTTGTAGCATCATAGGATTTAGCTATTTAATGGATTATTTGTTTGTCCAATGATTAATAAAATAACATTCTAATTTAGGTATAGCTCTAACCTGTTCTAGTATAAATACCCGTTAATGTGATTATGTCATTACAAATGTTGTAATTAACACTTTCTTAATAGGGATGCGGGAACGGTTAGCGATTCTAGCTTATCGTCAGACTATTTTCACGTGTTGCCGCATGATGTTTCACGTGTTGTCGCGCGTGTCGTCGCGTGTCGTCCGCACATGTCGCGTGCCTTGCCACGCGCCGTTCGCGTGTGTCGCGCGTTGTCCGCGCGCGAGGTTAAGCAGTTCGCTTATAATGGCTCAGGTCAGTTAATTAGCTGTTTGGGTAATCATTCACTATTAAAATAGTATTTCAGTCGAAACTAGGTAGTAGTTTTAATCTACATTTAAAAAGGTAGATTAATATAATCATGTCGAACTAAATGCTATAATTAATACTTGTTTAGCGTAAACACGCTAACCCCTTGACCGTAGCTTTAACTATAGCATTTCTTTTTCCTCGCGTGACTGTAGTAACGCGCTCTATTTCGTATTGCATGTTTTGATTATGTCTTTCTTTATATGGTGTAATATTCTTATGCATATGCACATGTTTGTTTGCTTGTGCCTGTTCATCTTCACTTCGCTTCGCGTCGCGAATAGACTGCGATCCATTTTCGAGCTTCGAGGGATCGACAGTCAAGCTTCGGCGACCAAGAGATTGAACTCTCTGAGTTCTACGAGAATGAAGACCCTGACCATCTGTTTTGTGAAGGCAAGTGTCCTCTGACCCATTATGTCCCATCTACTTTATAATTCACTGTCCCGCATACCATGATCAACCTAAGGATTGACTAGCTTTGTATTTACCTTGTCCTTGATTACCTTTCGAGTTACTATGGTTAGATTCATGCTATTGCTTTACTTTAATCAATGAACATGATGTGAACACTTATGATACGATATTGTCATTATGATTATGATGTTGGACTGGTGATACTTTAGGGGGCTCGAGCGGTTTCTCGAGTGCCTCTCCGTAAGGACCTGTTCGTTGGATGACCGCTCGAGAAAACAGTGCAACCATGAGGGTGGAATGGGACGCCCTTAGCTGAATAATTAGAGGAACTGGAGTGTAGTTCGCTTCACCATCGTGCCGTTAATGGGGCTCAGTGTATGCGGCTCGCTCTACCAAGGTTGGTTCGCCCCTTGGGAAGGAGTGTGGTGCATTTAGGAAACCTAACGGGCGGCTACAGCCCTAGGGAATCTTTATAAAGGCTACATAGTGAGACCCTGCCTATTCACCTTGGTAGTGTTTAAGGGTTTGATCGGCCTGAGGCAAGAGCGAATCACGGCTTGTGGGTAAAGTGTGCAACCTCTGCAGAGTGTTATGAAACTGATATATCAGCCATGCTCGCGGTTATGAGCGGCCAAGGGAGCTCCATTGATTAGAGATACTGGATCAGAGATGTTTGGTTTACAGATGATGATGAGGAGGATGGTTACGATTATGCTTATGGTAATGGTAAGTGGTATTCTTTCCGTTTGGAAAGGGTACTTTGGGTTAAGAACTTGGGTTAATGCTAAAACCTGGTTTTCTACTAGTAATAATAACCTGACCAACTAAAAGCAACTGCTTGACTTAACCCCACATAAAGCTAGTCCACCTTAGCCAAACAGGACATTTGCTGAGTACATTGATGTGTACTCACCCTTGCTTTCACAAAACACCATGTTGCCCTTGATGCAATCTATGCTTAGGTAAAGAAAGAGAAGAAGGCATTGAGGTGGATCTCCAGGAGTTCCAGGACGTCGATGAGTTCGAGGATTAGGCTAGCGACCTCCCCTAGTCAGCTGCCTGTGGTGGGTTGTTTACGTTGGCTATGTTTCGATTCTGTGTACTTTGATTTATATTATGTAAATGGCTCTAGTTTGTAATATTATTACTTACTCTTTATTGTAATTCGAAGAATTGTGCTTTGATGAGTCATTTATGTAATCGCTGTGTACATGAATTTCTGATCCTGGCACGTACATGGTTTGCATTCGGTTTACCTTCTAAAACCGGGTGTGACAGAATCTCGCCCTCGAGATTTAGGGTTGGCTAGCAAAGAGTTCAGGGTACTTGGCTCTCAGATCGTCTTCTCTTTTCCAGGTTGCTTCATCTTCTGAGTGGTGACCCCATTTGACCTTGCACATCCTGATGGTGCTCCTCCGGGTGACCCGATCTACTGTCTCTAGAATCTGCGTTGGCTTCTCAATGTACATCAGATCTTCTTGAACTTCAAGATCTTCCGTTGGCAACTACTCTTTTGGTACTCACAAGCATTTCTTTAACTAAGACACGTGGAACACATCGAGCACTGCAGACAGATTCTCTGGTAAGCTGAGTTGATATGCCACTTCTCCACGTTGTGCTTGAATCTGATACGGCACGATATATCGAGGTGCTAGCTTGCCTTTGACTCCAAACCTTTTGGTTCCTCTGATGGGTGACACTTTCAAGTAGACATAGTCTCCCACTTCAAAACTGAGTTCCCTTCTTCTGGTGTCAGCATAGCTTCGCTGCCTGGACTGTGCTGCCTTCAGATTTTCCCAGACCATCCTTATATTCTCTTCGGCTTCAAGCAAAATCTCTGGACTGAACACCTGTCTTTCGCCGGGTTCGTCCCAATGCAATGGAGTACTGCAATTCCTCCCATAGAGCGCTTCGAATGGTGACATCTTCAGACTGGCTTGGTAGCTGTTGTTGTAGGAGAATTCTGCATACGGTAGCCTCTTGTCCCAACCTAACTTATCTTGCAAAGCACAAGCTCTCAACATATCTTCAAGAATCTGGTTGGTTCTTTCAGTCTGACCATCTATCTGCAGGTGATACGCTGAACTGAATTTTAGGTGTGTGCCCAAAGCTTCATGTAGCTGCTGCTAGAAATGAGAGGTAAACTGGGTGCCTCTGTCCGATACTATCTTCTTTGGAATGCCATGCAAGCACACAACCCGAGACATGTATAATTCTGCCAACACTGCACTATTATAGGTGGTCTTGACTGGTATGAAATTGGTCGCCTTTGTTAAACGGTCCACTACTACCCAAATGGAGTCATAACTAGCTCGAGTGTGGGGCATACCGACTATAAAGTCCATCCCAATCTCATCCCATTTCCACTGAGGAATCTGCAACGGCTGCAACAAACCTGCGGGTCTCTGATGTTCTGCCTTGATCCTTTGATAACTGCCGCATCTGGCCACATACTCTGCTATCTCTCTTTTCATACCATACCACCAGAATCACTTCTTCAAGTCTTGGTACATTTTCTCGCTACCAGGTGTATAGGATATGCTGTCTCATAAGCTTCCTTGAGAATCAGTTCCCAGATCGATGTGATGTTGGGAACGCACAGCCTATCCTTGAACCATACCACTCCTTCTGCATCTTCATGAAAAATCTGGACCTTTCCCATTTATGATTAGCTGCCAAATCTCGTTGATCTTCTCGTCATCCTTTTTGCCTTTCCTGATATCTTGCTCTAGAGTGGGTTCTAGCTCGACTGTCACTCCTTGAGTGTTGTTCAGAAATCCGAGACTCAGCCTATCGAATTCCTTTGCCAGCTCAAACGGCATCGGGTGAGCGACCAACATATTAACTTGACTCTTTCTGCTCAAAGCATCTGCAACCACATTTGCTTTGCCCGGATGATAATGGATTTCTAGCTCATAGTCCTTGATCAATTCTAGCCATCTTCACTGCCTTATGTTTAACTCTGACTGAGTGAATATGTACTAGAGGCTCTTGTGGTCCGTGTAGATATCACACTTCTGTCCATAAAGATAATGTCTCCAAGTCTTCAGTGCATGAACCACTGCTGCTAGCTCCATATCATGAGTGGGGTAATTCTTCTCATGAACTTTCAATTGTCGGGATGAGTATGCCACTACTTTCCCTTTCTGCATTAACACACATCCCAGTCTGGTGTACGAAGCATCACAATATACTGAGAATGACTTGTGAACATTTGGCAGAACCAATACTGGTGCTGTTGTCAATTTCTGCTTCAACATTTCAAATGATTCTTGGCACGCTGGGGTCCACATGAACTCAACCTTCTTTGCTAGCAAGGCTATCATTGGTCTGGCAATCTTAGAGAAACCTTCAATGAAACGCCGATAGTAACCAGCCATTCCAATGAAACTCTTGATTCCTCGGACATCTTTTGGTGCTTTCTAGTCCAGAATCGCTGCTACCTTCTTTGGATCCACAGCTAGTCCATCTCGGTTTATTATATGACCCAAGAACAGAACTTCGCTGATCCAGAACTCGCACTTGCTAAGCTTGGCGTACAGCTGACAATCTCATAGCCTCTGAAGTACTTTCCTCAAATGTTCCTCATGCTCTTGCTCATTCTGGGAATATACAAGAATATCATCAATGAACACTACTATGAACTTGTCGAGGTAGTCCATGAACACGCTGTTCATCAGGTACATGAAGTAAGCTGGCGCATTCGTCAAACCGAATGACATAACTATGAACTCGTATAATCCATACTTGGTGATGAATGTTGTCTTCGGTATATCTGAAGATCGGATTCTAAGCTGATGGTAACCTGACCTCAGATCTATCTTTGAGAACACACTGGCTCCTCTCAACTGATCAAATAGGTCTTCAATTCGAGGTAGGGGGTACTTGTTCTTGATAGTGACTTCATTCAGAGCTCTGTAATTGATGCACATCCTTTTCGTACCATCCTTCTTCTCCACAAACAGCAGTGGGGCTGCCCAAGGCGAGGTACTTGGTCTAATGTAGCCTTTCTCTAACAACTCATCAATTTGCTTCTTGAGTTCCACCAACTCTGGTCCGGACACTCGATAAGCTCTCTTAGAAATAGGGGCAGTGCCTGGGATAAGCTCTATGGCAAATTCAACTTTCCTTTCACGTGGCATGCCTGGTAACTCCTCAGGGAATACATCAGGGAATTCTAACACAATCCTCATCACCTCAATCGAATTGGACTCTCTATCGTCTACTGATAAATGGTGACAGGCTCCTTCTTCTAGTTCAGGCAAGTACAACTTAGTTATTACTTCCTTTCCGGATGGGGACACCAACTTGACTGTTCTCTTGTCACAACTGACAGTGGCTTGATTTCTGTGTAGCCAATTCATCCCTAGGATGACATCTAACCCTTGAGTTCCCATTACTACTAGGCTAGCGGGGAAGTCTATCCCCCTTATTTCAATCCTTATATTCGGGCAAATCCTATTGGACTGAACTTTTCCCCCAACTGAATTAACTCTTAAAGGCTGAATCATTGATTCTGTGGGGATGTTATGTGATTCTACCCAAGATGTAGAAACAAAAGAATGTGTGGCACCAGTATCAAATAATACTTTTGCTGGGTAGGATTCGACTAGAAACATACCTACTGCCACGTCCTGAGCATCCTGGATTGCTTTGGCCTCTAGGTGGTTCACCTTTCTACGGTTGTAGGCCTGACCATGGACTCCTGGTGCTTGTTGTGGCGTTCCTTGTCTTGCTAGGGCATTGACTGCTGGCGGCTACTAAGCTACTTTCTTTGGACAGTTCTTCGCCCGGTGGTTTTGTTCTCCACAGTAGAAGCATGCACAACCTTCTACTTGCGCTGGAGCTGCTTGGCCATTCTGGTTGGGTGCTGGGGCAGGAAGGCGAGCTGCCTGGTTGTTCTGACGTTGGTACTGATTCCCTCCCGGTTGGGTGTTCTAATGGTACTGCTGCTTCTGGTTCTGACACTGATGCTGGTGACCTTGAGGGTGACCTTGCCTGAATTGCTGGGGTGGGTTGCCTGAGTAGCGGGGATGACTGCTACTCCTGACCTGAGATCCACCAATCTTGTGTTTCCTGTCCTCCATCTCCCGATGCTTCCTTTCTATCATGATTGCTCTGTCTATCAAATGCTAGAAGGTAGGGAAAGTGTGATTCATCAATTGGTAGTGGAGGGGATCAACCAATCCTCTCAGAAAGCGGTACTGCCCCTTGGCATCCGTGTTGACATCTTTCGGGGCATAACGTGACAGCTGCAAAAACTTATCCCTGTACTCACTAACGGACATGGGACCTTGCTTCAGGGCGAGAAACTCCTCCTTCCTCACTATCATCAGTCCCTCGGGCACATGGTAGTGATAGAAGTTGTCCCTGAACTCCTCCTAGGTGATGGCTTCAGGGTTGGCATGTGTGGCGAGGTAAGACTCCCACCAAGACTGTGCTGCTCCCCTCAGCTGACGGGGACCATGCAACACCTTCTCACGATCGTTGCACTGAGTGGTGTGCAACTCATGCTCCACGGTACGCAACCAATCTTCAGCGTCCATGGGATCAGCAGAGTGGGCAAAGACAGGGGGATGGCCCCTCATGAATTCTGCCTGCTTGTCTCTGGGCACCTGTGGCATCTAAACTTGCACTGGAGGCTAAGGTGGGGGTGGCTGCTACTGCAACTACTGCATCGCTGCTAGGGTCTGACCAATTGTTTGAACTGCCTGAGTTTGCATCATGAACATCTGCTCAACTATCATCGGGGGTGGCGGTGGCAATTGCTGCTGAGCTGCATCTTCCTGGGGTGCCTGCTGTTCCGGCTAAGCACGCCTTGCACCTCTGCACCTATTCTCAGACATCTATAGAAATCACACACACATCAGATCTGACTCTGTAGTCTTTCAACATAAGAAAAGATATACGGAAATCTCAATAGCACTGAACACATGATCACCTTCACTGACAACTTCTCAAATAAAGAGTAAAGTGGAAATAAAGGGATTACCCAACTAAATAACTGACTTTATTAATAACTACACCAAGTTGCAGGGGACACCCACAATGACAATCATTACAAAGATTCAACTTCATTACATGTTCATCACGACGAGCATTCCAACATATGATAAGCAAACTAACTCTAACTAAGACTGACTAGACTAAGACACTGAATTAAGCATTATTACAGACTCCGACTTTGTCGATATATGGATCCAAATCTGTCCGAGTCTTGCAGTCTGGGGTACCATAGTTGAAGCGACCACGGGGCGGTGAGCGGTAAGGGTGCTGAATCCCAACAGGGGCGGGAGAACCACCATCCAGATAGTGGCGAGGCCGCACACTCAGCACGCAATTCCGCAACCTTTGCCCGAACCTTGCCCAACTCGTCAAGGGCGTGGTCCAGTTCTGTGTTGAGCACGACGGCCAGGTTGACCATGCTGTTTAGCCTAGGATTGCCTTCACCAACTGGCGAGACAATCACACCTCCAGCATTGGCGGTCGAACGGTGAGGGTAGTACTTCAGGTCAAGGCCATCAGCTACCCCGCTGAACAACGAGCAATACTGAGAAAGTGCACGTTGTGTTGCATCTTGCATGGCTCCCTCAGCAGTATCCCTCTTAGTGATAGAATAGTGCTTCGAGAAGGCCTCTACACCCCGGAGATCATCATCCAGACGGCGCACCAAGCAAGTAGCCTCCCACTGGTCCGGGTATAACCCTCGCGACAATGCTGGTAGACTACACAAAGGTACTCGATAGACCAAGTGTGTCGGTCGAAGGCCCGACGCAACAGGGTATCGAGAGCATCATGGAAGTGACACCCGTGAGCGGCGTCACGAGTGATGGGTCTAGCGATCCATCCCTCCGGTGCCGACTCCTCTGAGAACTCCATGTCGTGGCTCGAACTGCCACCGGCGTCGTCGTCTCCGTCTCTGTCTCCGTTAGGGTCTCCTCCAGCAGCTGGGATGCCCTGTGGTGGTGCAGGGGGTATCTCTGGCTAAGGTGTAGGGAATGTGGCCTCCCAGACTCCACCTCCTGCTGAGGCGAGGGGGAAGAGTCCTGCTGCTCCTACTCCTGCTCCTTCTCCTGGCGTCAGTGCTCCTGCTCCTCGTGCAGGCGATGATGCAGTGTCTCCAAATGACTGGACTGACCTGGTACCGTGCGTCACAGCGGATGCTCCGCCAGGCGAGAAGGCAAAAAGGGGATCATAGACTTACGTGTAGTGCACCTAATACGAGCCATCTACAAAAGACATCGTAAGCACAAGAGTGAGAGTAGAACTATAAGACCAGAAAGTAAACAAAAAGAAAAGTGAGACAAAACTTTTGAGATAAGTAAATAACATAGAGTTGGCCAAGGTGACCAACTTTTGAAAGGACACTAAGGCCAAGGTAAGAGTAGGGGTCTATAGTCCTTAGGGCGACCATTCTAGTCTAGGTTGGCGGTCCTACAGTCAGCAAGGGCTTTGATACCACTTATGTCACACCTAGTTTTGGAAGGTAAACCGGATGCGAACCATGTACGTGCCAGGATCAGAACTCACGTACACAGCGATTACATAATTGGACATCATCACATAAAGCTCGAAATAAATAGCGGAAAGGTACTTTACTTACATCAAGATGCTCGAGACATCCATAGAGTCTAGTACATAATCATAGTGTTCAACATTAATATCAAAGTGCGGAGAAACGAAACATAGAAGAAAAGCCTACACAGGCAGCTAACTGGGAGTTTGCCACTAAGATAAACTAGAACTCATCGTAGTCCTGGAACTCCTCAAATTCCTCCATGTTGCCAACATCTCCTTCTGAGCACTGAGTATAGTGGGGACAACCTGGGTGGGGTGGTTTGTAAAGCAAGGGTGAGTACACATCAACGTACTCAGCAAATATCCCGTTTGGCTAAAAGTGGACTAGTTGTATGTGGAGTTAAGGTTAAGCGGTTGCTTTTAGTTGGTCAAGTTTTATTACTACAAGTAGAGCCAAATTTTAGTAATAAACCCAGTTATTACCTAGAGGCACTCCCTCCAAGAGGAAAAAGCAGAGATCAAAACTATAATCATCAATTGCTAACCATCATCATAAAAGTAACCAAAGTTCTTCTAATCGAAGAGGATCCCAAGGCTGCTCATAACCTTGAGCACGGCTGATATACTAGTTCTTAACACTCTATAGAGGTTGCACACTTTACCCACAAGTCGTGATTCCCTTTCTGCCCGGGGTTCTAGCCTCCCCATTGATCACTCCCAAGGTGACCTAGCAGGGTCTCACTACGTAGCCGTTACAAAGATTTCCTAGAGGTCATTGCCGCCTGTTAGGTTTCTCTAGTTTGATAAATACAATACATCTCCCCAAAGGAAGGGTGACTAACAAAAACCAAATCGAGAAACTCTGCAACCAGCCTCGGTAGAGCAAGTACTATGCCCGGACCCCATTGACAGCCCTACGGTGAAGCCAACTACTCCTCTGGTTCCTCTAATTAATCAGCTAAGGGTATCACATTCCACCCTCATGGTTGCACTGTTATCCCGGGTTGTCACTCCCCAAACAGGTCCTTACGGAGAGGTACTCAAGAAAAAGCCTGAGTCCCCTAAAGTAATCACAAGAACCTCATCAGAATAACATCATCGTATCATAAATAATCACATCATGGTCATTGATTAAGTTAAAGCAATAGCATAAACTAACCATGATTAACCCAAAAAGGTAAACAAGGGTAAGGTAAATACAGACTAGTCAATCCTTAAGTTTCAATAATGAAATGCGGGACAATGAATTATAAAGTAAAGTAGGACATAATAGGTCTGAGGACACTTGCCTTCACGAGGTTGTTGCTCAGAGGGATCTTCGGCAACACACTCAGGAACCACGAGTTGCTCGTTTTCTAAATAAAGCGACCATACATTCAATATATTTGGAAAGTACAAATGAACATCACATCAAGCATGTACCAACATTGGAACACATCTCAAAAGGTATAGTATTAAATAAAGGAGAATGGGATCAATTTATAAAATGAACTAATCTTAATTAGGAGTTGATTACTCTCTAAGTGTTTGGAACACATCTTCAAAAATGTAAAGTAGTAATTAAACAAAGAAAAAGATTAAATTATAAAATGAACTAATCCCATTTAGGCATTGATTATTCTTTAAGTGTTGTCCATAATTATATAACCTAATTCTATTCATTTTATTGAGACCTAAAAGTTAAACCAAAGATAAATTCATGCAATTCATATTATTAACCTCACAAGATCAAATATACTTTAACTTCTAGGGCTTTCCTTTTATTTATTTCATTAAATGAATAAATCAACATATACATCAATCCCATATTCTAGGTGTAAAATTAAAGTGTGCAGACTATAAATGAACATAATTTATTTGGATAGAGAGTAATATTATGAACATTTTGCAATTTAAACCACTAAATTTCGAGTTCATATGAAAAAGATATGAAATAAACAAGTTTTGAAGTTTAAAATATGAAATTACGGCTAATTCTGTGATTAAACAAAAGCACAGGGAGCTATTTGAAATAAACCAGGGGCCTGCACGCTAAAACAGAGGACGACGGGTTGATTTCCTAAAACCCGGGGGTCTCTTAAGTAAAATTCACATGCGAAGGTGTACGGGGTAACCTTGACCGTTGGATCAGATATCAACGGGCAAGATTAGATCGCGCGAGCGTAGGTGCACGGACGAGACTGACAGGCAGGGATGGGGCGTCAGCGAGCCAGGGCAGGCTAACCGGCGGTGCCCACCGGCAGGGGCGCGGGTGAGGGGGGAGAGAGGGGAGCGGTCGGATCTAGATCAGAGGGCTGCGATCAGATCCCCACTGATGAAACCTAAACCACCCGATCTCGGACGAACGCCTGAGATCTAACGGCTGGGGCCGACCTAAACGCGGTGGTGCCGCTCGGTCCCACGACGAGAACTCACTGGAGACAAGGGAGCTGGCCACGGCGGGGCTCCAGAGGCTTAGGGACTAGCTCGGGCGCATTCAGGACGGTCTGGCAGACTCGGTCATGGGCATCACGCTGGCACAGTAGCACCAGAGGGCGCTGCACACGGCGAGGCGGGCTAACAGCAGCGCAGATGAACTCCGGCGAGCAATCGCGCGATGATCAAGGCAATAGACAGGGAAATAGGGGCGCAGGGAGATTGCTCACCTTGAGGGGAAATGCTAGTCACGGGGCAACGACGGAGGCGCAGGGACGCCTCGGGGCAACCCTAGCGGAGCTCCGGCTGCACAGGAAGAACTCTGGTGAGCGCGGACTGGGCGGACTAGAGGGATTAGGGGCGAACCGAGGGGTGTTCTAGGTGGCGGGTGATAGGGCAAAGCTTACCGAGGCAACAGACGCAGCGGGGAGTTCCACGATGTCCGTAGAACGGGCGGTGGACGACGGTGGGCGGTGGAGAGGCTCTCTATTCACGCGAGCAGAGCGAGAGAGACAGTGGGGGGTTTGGCTGAGGGCGCAAGTGAGCGAGAGGAGGTGGGCGAGCAGGGCGTGGGGCTCAAAAGGGGCGCGGGCGCGAGGACGTGGCCGGAGAACATGCAGTCGTGGGCACGTCCACAGTGGGGGTTCGTGGGCGGGAGGTTGGGGACGACTGACATGTGGGGTCGACGGGGCAGAGAGAAGCGAGCGCGCGGGCGAGAGAAACGGTGCTAACAGACCTGGCCCACGTGGCAGCGAGAGAGAGGGGAGAGGGCGCACTGGGGTTGGCGCCGACAGGTGGGGCCCGCCTGTCAGGCACCGGGGGCGCGCTGGTGTGGGCGCGCGCGCGGGGGCTAGGCTTAGTGTGCCGACTTAGGCTGAATTAGGTTTTTTATTTTCCAGGGAATTTCTAATTGCTTTTCTATTTATTTTCTCTAGGGTTTTCAATTCAAATCCAAATCAAGTTTCAAATTCAAACCAAATCAAACATGTGCAACAATTCAAAGAATATTTGGGGTTCAACATGATGCAACATTTCATGACTCATATGTTTTGTCAAAAATAAAATAAATAATCCCTCACTAATTAAGCTAACCCTAACCAAAAGAGAAAGAGAGGGAGAGAAACTAGGGAGAGATAGAGACTAGAGTGAGATAGAGAAGAGTAACACCTGAATTTGGATGATAATAAGAAAGAAATTTTATACCCCCAAATTCAGGGTGTTACACGCGCAACACTGTCCTGTGACAACATACTCGACCTCAACGATGGATAGGGCAACAGATGTTTGTTTCTTAGAGCTCCAGGACACTAGGAACCTTCCTAGAAACTAACAAGTCCATGATGTAATCTTCCTATCAACCTTGCACCAGGCATAGTCAGAGTTTGAGTATCCGATTAAGTCAAAGGTAGACCCTTTTTGATACCAGATCTTGAAGCAAGGCGTAAAAGCCAAATATCTAAGAATTCACTTAACGGCCATAAGGTGACATTCCTTGGGGTCGGATTGAAATCTAGCACACATGCATATGCTTAGCATAATATTCGGTGTACTAGCACAAAGATAAAGTAAAGAACCTATCATAGACCAGTATGCCTTTTGATCAACGGACTTGCCACCTTTGTTGAGGTCCAAGTGTCCGTCCGTTCCCATCGGTGTCTTTGCGGGCTTTGCATCCTTCATCCCAAACCTCTTGAGTAAGTCTTGAGTGTACTTTGTTTTAGAGATAAAGGTTCCTTCCTTGAGTTGCTTCACTTGGAATCTAAGGAAGCAGTTCAACTCACCCATCATAGACATCTCGAATTTCTACATCATTGTCGTGCTAAACTCCTCACAAGACTTTTGATTAGTAGAACCAAATATTATGTCATCGACATATATTTGGCATACAAACAAATCACAATTACAAGTCTTAGTAAAGAGAGTAGGAAAGCATGCGGGCGTGAGACGGACGGACCGGGTCCACCTACTAGCGCGCGCGAAGAGACTGACAGGTAGGGCCCGCGTGTCGATGCAATGGAGTGCGACTGTAGAGTGGGCCGATGCGCGCACGAGAGGAAGCAGGGAGTGTGCCGAATTCCAGCTTGGCGGCCCAACATAGGTAGTTTATCTTTTTATTTTCCATTCTTTTCTTTTCTATTTCAAATATTCAAACTAAATTTAAACTCTTGTTTTGAACTCTAGGTTTCAAATATCAAACAAAATTCTAATATGAATAATACTTCTAGTACCTGCAATAATATTATTTATTATTATTATTATCCACTCTTTTGTTCCTATATTTTTTAGAGTTCAAATTTGAATTCAAAGCTAGATTTGTTTTAATTATAAGTTTGAGCTTGATGCACAAACAAAGGAATTCCAGCATGATGTATAACTTTATGTGTTTATTTGGTATTTATTTAAAAGAAATATGCCTCACGAATAAGTCACATAATCAAAAGAGCTCCTTTATTATTTCAAATGACTAGAGTCATGGATACGATATACTAGGGTTTACACTAGAGCCTTTGCCCACACACCAATAGGACAAGGCAGATGCGAATCTGGCCAGATGGCCCGCACAATGACCAAGAGAAGATATCTGCCCACAGCAGGAGAAGACCTCGGTCCACTAGCTCCATCCGTCACCCAACACCCCATATTATTATATTCCTAGGCCCACTTGTCAGGGTACAGTTCCATTGTACGTGCTCCCCTTAGTCTATTAAAGGGAGGGCACATGCGTTGCAAGGGGGAGACACTTGACCCCTAAGGGCTCTCCCGAGCTCGGGGACATCCTAACTCGAGCTCCCAGGAAGGCATCTCCATCTAGACCCAAGCTTTCTGAAGATCTCAGCAATACAACTCACAATGGAGTAGGGTATTATGCTCCGGCAGCCTGAACCACTCTAAATCCTTGTGTGTTCTTATGTTGGTCCACCTCATCACGCAAACCCTAGGTAGCCCCCTGTTCTTAGGATTAGGCGGGTGCATTTTGCCACCTAGCTGGAGTTCACTCTCTGATAGGGTTCATAGTTCATGAGTGGAAGGTGGACTGCTTCTCCCTCTACGGCTCGGTTCTAGGCGCATTTAATGCGGCTAATTACTTACAGCGGGTCAGTGCTGGGTCAGGCGTGGAATCCACTCAAGTGGCTTCCTCTTGATCTGCCCGACCTTTCGGCTCTGTCTCATCTGACCCCCAGTTCGGTGCCTCGACACTTAACTGGGGGTGGGTCCTTCTAGGGCGAACCTTTCCCTAGCCTTCTATTGACTAGTGGGCCCAGGGATCTTTGACTCAACACTTGGGACCTATTTACTAGGTGTAAGTATATACCAACCCAATTAAGCATAAAGGAACTTTGAAACAACATAAAGCTCATGACCACTTAAACATAAGACATAATTTAGTTTCCATATTTACGTTCAATTACCATGTGAGGGTCCAAGGTGCTCTTAACCGTGAGCATGACTGATATATCAGTTTTAACTGTGAGCATGACTGATATACCAGTTTTACACTTTGTAGAGGTTGTACACTATGGCAGAACCTCCCAAGTTATTGGGCCCACATACACCTGTCCTTGTCTCAAAGACCTTAGACGACTATGCATGTGCACCGGATAACTTAACAGGATCCGTCCGAGTGCCCTAAGGACACCGGATAAACCACTTACAACCAGGACCGCAGGATTAAGTAAACACAAATCACACACCAATAATTTGCAGCGGAAATCTTATTACCAAATTTTACAAGTTACATCAAGTTTACATTGTACATGATCGGAGTGATTACAAAAGTGATTCAAAGAAATAACTTTGAACTATTATAAATTATATATAAGTTTGAAATATAAGCTAGCTCAAGTGATCATCCTCAATAAGAAGTATAGAAGAGTTACTTAGACTTATAAGAAGACCGAGCCCACCGGCACTTAACACCATTAACAGCAGCACAAAGTTATAACCTGAAAAACAACAGGGAATAAAACCCTGAGTACGCAATTACTCAGCAAGACTTACCCGACTAAAGAAAAGACTCTGAAGGATATGTTGTCTTGAGGGAGTCAAGGTAAAGCTTTATCAAGAATCAAAGACTCTGTTTACAGAAAAGCTTACTATGAGTAGATCCTTAAAATCCATTTTTACTTGTCAAGTTAAGTAAAGTTACCTGCCTCCACAGTTCTTTCTATCCTAGTTCAAGCACTTGGCCTACACTAGCCATCTTTTATCAACCCTTCAGTTCACTGGATTGCTACGTGTAAGTCAGTGACCAAGTCTTCATGTTCGAGAAGTAACGGCGATTCGAATCGATTAATACCCAGCTGGGGATCTCCAATCACACGACATATGTAGCACTTAACCCTTGCATATGTCAACTCGCCACCTGGTTTCTTAAGACCAGACCGGGCTCACACCAACCGAGAGCACAGATACACCACCGTCCAGCCTCTTGCCACGGAGGATACAAGCTACTCTCGCCATCTCTCCACTCCTATTGCGGGTTGGCCTTTCTGGTATTAGTCTGCCTGAGGCAAAGCTTACCCATGACGAGGCATGTGATCAGTTAAAGGGCCCTCGGTCAGCAGGCTCACATCGGCACGGTCCTTAATCGACTCAGACGGAGACACTACCCTGAGACTCCCTTCTCGTGCAAGTCAACCGCCCGGTCTCAGCTTTGTTATTTAAAACCCAAAGTTTGGTACCTAGCAGAGGTACATCTTTTCAGATGTTGAACCCATCACGGCCATGATGGATTCACCATCAAGTTTTATTTTTGAAAATTTCTCGTCCAATCTGTAGCATCACTTTTTGTTTCAAAACAAAACATTTTGTTTTTATAAAGCACGGCTAAGCATCATAAAAATCCTTTTTATAAAAGGATGTCAAGGAAGGGTAATCAATTTTCCAAGGAAGGAAATGCATCAACTTTTAGCACACAACTCCTATCACCTAATGCATCAAACAAGGTGATAAAGATTTTAAAATAGCAAGGAGGTGGCAAATGCACTGGGGCTTGCCTGGATAACACTAAGTTAGTGTTTGTTAGATGTCGATCACTTGATGATCAACCTTTGTTTTGGCATTCGTCAGATTATCCATCTTCAGGTTCGTTCATCAGCATCATCTCTCGGAGAAGCTCACGCTTTCCAGCATCTTGTGGTCGATTCAGTTCTGGTCCTCCGCATCACGTGATTAATTACCGTACCTAATTGAAATGCATGATGCACATGAATGCATATAGACAGGAATATCACAAACTTAAATAGTGCTACACAATAGCGAATTAAACACCTAGCGGCGAGGCGTTGTACCATTTCATACGGAAACACTAGTTATCGACATATGACTAAGTGCAATAGCCGTGCCTTTCTAGCTTAACCAAATCTAATTCAAACATCATAGAGTTCTACAAAACGACCTTCTAAGCAACCCAAGATCTAACCTGCTATTGAGGACTTGTTCTCAAATGCTATGAATTAAGAACAAGGCAACAAAAATGTTAATAATTAAAGACCTTCGTCCTTCGAAGCATTATCTCCCTTGGGACATACCTTCATCATCTCAATATGTAATAATGAAATCATAAGTATATGGAACATGGAAAAGAACATGAATAATCATGTTAAAATCTTATTTATATTCTCATTGTATAATCATAAACAGACATCAATGATATTGAATTACATTTGTACCTTCGTTAGAAGGTGAAAATCCGAGAGTGACGTGCCAGTGATTACAAGTCAGCGTGAAGTGTACGGTGACACTGTTCACTATTTATAGGCACAGGACGCAGCCTGTGTAAAATTACATCCATGCCCTTGACATTTACTATTGATTAAGGGATAATCCATCAAGGTCTAGACAGTCTTTTCCCCTTTAGGGCTTGTTCGGTTAGCTCTCAATCCATGTGGATTGAGTGGGATTGGATGGGTTTGAATCCCAAACAAGTCAAACTCCTTCTTAATTTTTTCCAATCCCATCTAATCCATGTGTATTGGGAATAACCGAACAATGCCTTAAGTCGGTTTCATTTTCCACCGCCAAGCCAAAGCTTCTCCATTTATAGCTTCGGAACTAGATCATCCTTCTCCCAGACCGCACCTTTCATATCGTGTGCACCTTCATCCAAGGCCGAAGGTCCCTGTGAATATATTATACTTGGAAAACATGTTAGTTGTGTTTTTGAGGACCTTCGGAAGATGAAGGCCCCCAACAGTAGCCCCTCGCAGTATTAATTTGTTCCTGTAACAACAAATCCAGACTGCGATGTGAACGAAGGCCTTAAGCCGAAGGTCCGGAAAAACACCTGCCCTTCGCTAGAATAGCGAAAACCAATGATAAATGGGACCCGCCAAATTGCGATGCACTAGGCGTATAAATAGAAGCCCACAACGGCGGCATTTGTTGCGCCATTTCTGTTTCTCGTGGTATTTTCACAAATTTTTAATTTCATTGCCCTCAGCTTTTGCTTGATTTTCAATATGTGTTATATTGGAATTTTGAAGAAATGTCTGAGGAGAAGAAGGTGTCTGAGTTGCTGAAGGTGTCTAAAATGACGAAGGTGGCGGAGGAGAAGAAAGTTGTGGACCCTTTCATTGCTGGGTTTTACGAATCCATGGCAAAAACCAATACAGAGAAAATCACAAAAGAGATAATGGTAGATTTATCTGAAGATTCTGATGATAGTAATGAGTTTGATGTGGAAAGTGAAGATGAAGATTCTGATGACCGGCCATGGCGACCAAGCCATACCATCTTCGAAAAATCAACTATTAAGCAAAGCCTAGTTGACACCATGAGAGGAAGGTACTTCCGTGATATGTCTATTGTGAGGATTGGAGGAGACAGCATCGCCCCTGCTCCTGAAGAAAATGAGGTTGTTGTTTACCGAAGCTTTATGAAGGCAGGCCTTCGGTTTCCATTGAGTAAATTTGTGGTTGAAGTGCTGAAGATATTCTAGATCTTTCTTCATCAACTTACCCCCGAAGCTATAATCAGAATGGGCTTATTTGTTTGGGCTGTGAGAAGCCAGGGGTTGGAACCTAGCGCGAAGTGTTTTTGCAATATGCATGAACTGTTATATGAGACGAAGGCCACCGGTAAAGAGCAGTATCACCACAACTTTGGTTGCTATGGATTTTTTGCTCGCTCCAATGCAAGCTACCCGGTTCCAACATACCGGAAAAGATGGCCCCGGGCCTGGATGGAGGAATGGTTTTATGTTAAACATGATTTGATTAAGAGGGAAGATATTAAGGAAATTATCCAGCGCTCCATCTGGTCTCGCTTCGGCCTTCGAAGGCCGAAGGTAACTATTGAAAGTGATGATGAAGCATGCCAAAAAGCCTTCAGCAATGTCTGTGCTTTCATTGGCACGAGGTACATAATTCAGGAGCACATAGCCTACAGAGTGTGGCCACTTGTGGATAGCTCGGAGATGCCGAAGGAGACTACTACTGAATCCTACGAAGGTGGATTAGTTTGATTGAAATATACCTTCAGATACAAAGAGAAGTTTGACGAGCCAAATGATGACTAGTTGAAATGCATTGAAGCTACTAGAGACGAGTTGCTTGGGACATATACAAAGGCCGAAGATGATGCCCTGTCCTCAGCCTTCGGGGGTCGGGGCAAAAAAAGATTGAACAGAGTTTTTGATGCAATTGGCTTCATGTATCGTGACTACTGCTACCCCTTGAAAAGGCAAGGAAAAAAGAGAAAAACTACCGCTTTGGCCACCCTAGCTGTGCCAAAGGGCAAGAAAATAAAGGTTTTGACCCACTGGCCTCGATATATTGAAACGGCTGCAGTGCCTGAATTTGGTGAAGGGACCTCCTCTACTGCCGAAGCAGAACAAGCTGCTCCTGCCGCCCAGAGCGCTGAAGGGCCGATTGTGATGCCGAAGGTGCCTACAGTCGAGCCAACCGAAGTCAAAGATGACACGGCCAAAGAGCCAGAATTGGAAAAAATAGTGATGATTTTAGAAATTATGAGTCCACCGTCAGAGGCAGAATTGCCGAAGGTGCCAAAGGCTCCTGCCACAACTCCCAAGAGGAGGAGGATGGCCAGCGTTCTAGACACTATCATGGAGACTACAAAAGCCTTGACCCCTACTCCTACTAAGAAAGTTGCCGAAGCTGGGCTCCACTAATAGTCCTCAGGTTTTCACAGGAATAGACTTATCGATGTTCTTTGCTTCCTAAATATTTTGTGTAACAACCATTATATATTTATAACACTTAACCAGTCAACAAACATAGAGTTTTTCACAAGATCATAATTTAGATCCTAAAGAGTTAAATCATTAAGGTGTAAAGCCTACTATGTAGTTTTCAGAATTCACCTAAAGCAAGCCTTATGGTGATACTTGCTCTAAACTAATTAAAATAACGATGAACATTTATTCATGACAATTTACATAAGTGACCAAATTCAAATATGACATCTAACTGATCGATAAACATGGAATTCGACAACTACTAAGGTAATGCATCATTCCGCCACTTAATTAAAATTAGCATAATCAATTTTAAAAGAACCTATCAACTAGTCGTTAGAGACACTAGACCTATTCCTCATATTATTACTTCAACCACATAGCGTAGATATATCTACTCATAAATTTTTCGCATAATTAGCAAGCTCACATCCAAACTTCACCTCATCCAAACACGTCTACTCTCTGATCGCGACATCAACTATAACGCTGCACATACTAAGACATTTTGCCATACAACAATATAATCACTTCACGTAAGCTATAAAAAGATAATCATCACGACTAATAGATATGTCCACTCTACTCCTCAATCCAACTAGCATAAACCACAATTTAGCTTACCATGACCAATTCTATTTAAATCCGCGAGACCGTCCACACTCTTTGGTTTGAACAGTCCATCGAACACCGTAGGGCTTCACATTCTTCCTTAATGAACACCACCGCGTGCACTGCGACCAAAATAGACTTGACATTCACTCAAACGGCAATGACTCTTGGCTCAGGAATTCTACCAACACACATCGAGCATTGCATTGGGCGTTGCTTCCTTCTTCATCCAACTCCTTTATTCTCCATCTCTTGACGCAGCAAGGTCGAGCTGTTGGAGGAGAAGCAGGTCCGAGCAAACGGTCTGCGAAAGCGAACACGAGGGAGATGGCACGTGGCGAGGTGATAACGAGTAGGCGTGCGAGTAGAGGAGCGCACGGTCGGGCGAGCCGAAGGACACGACATGGGGGATGGAGCTAGGCACATGACAGCTTGGAATCGGTCTCAAAAACGGCGATTGGCACGGACGGGAGGAGCTCGGCGTGGCCAGGTGAAGCGAGCGCGGCACGTAGGGAGTTGGGCGCGAGCAGGGCAGAGCCGAGCCAGGGACGCAGCGCAGGAAAGCACCAGGGAGAGGGGCACCGCGATGAAGCTTGACCGGGCGCCATGGAAAGGAGGAAACACGAGAGGGAGAGAGAAGCTCGACATGAGCGCGGCAGCCAGGGAAGCAAGCGCAGCAGTGAGAAACACAGAGGAAGAAGCGCGCGTCAGGGAGAAAGAAGGTCCGGGCGCGCGCCATAGGAAGCAGGCAGAGGGAGCTCCGAGCGTGAGCAGGGGCGAGTAGGGAGATGGACGCCGAGCTGGAGGGAGCTCCAAGCTGTGGCCGGCGCCATGGAGGCCGAGCAGGGGAACCTGCGTGCAGCACATGGAAGAAGCAGTCTGCGTGCAGAGGATAAGAACAGCGCATGGTCAGAAGAAAAATCAGGGAGAGAGAAGTGGCGTTGGGACATTTGGAGAAGGAAGCGGTGACGGCTGAAAAATCGGAAGATGGAAGCGGCGTGGATGAGATTTTTCAGATTTTTCTCGTTTTTCTTCTCTTTGTTTAAGCGAATTGCAGATATTTTGGATCACGATTTTTAGCGATAATCAAAGGGTCGAATAATTAGGATCGATAGTAACAATTGGACAGGATTTGATTTGGCGAATACTCTGAAGTCAGATGAATTCGTACCGTCAATTCACTTTTTGAAGATTTAGATCGAGGCGAGAAGCAACAGACTGAATTAAACGGATTTCGGCTTTGGTATTTTAATCTGCATTTGATTCAGTTGACTTTAGATGAATTTCATTCACTATTCGAACACTCGACTAGAGAACAATTCAATTAAAAATCCGTAGATGCAATGTCACGGATGAAAAAAGGGGACTAAATTATTTTACACCAAAGACTTTAGTTGTCGAGTTTAGCTTCGATATTCAACACTGTATTTAGTCCCATCTAATTTTACGATTTTCACTAGCTATCGATCATCTGATTTGATGCCAAGGATCACAGGCTGAGAAGAAGAACAATTTAATTAATGAGCTGGCGCATTATTCTTTTCAGACAGCTCGGGGCTCCAAATTTTCCATAAAATCAAAACTTTTCTGATTTTCATATTCACTTACACACGTAATCTGAACATATCCAAATTTGCCACCAAACGAGATTAGGTAATCCAAAAGTTCATGAAACATTTTTAACTATTTAGATTATGGAAATGAATACGACATCTAACTCGAGTTTTTTTTCCGAAGTCGCATTCATGCTCATAACCAATCTAAACAGCACCGAACTCGGCATTTTTGAAGGTCACTAAAGTCCGAGCTTCGCGAAATATTTTGGGCAGTCGTCCATATTCGCCTTAAGCACACAGTAACACCTAGGGTGTTACATACACTTTCACCACAAGCTATGTATCCTCTCTAGATTAGGTTAGCTAGACCTGTAAACACTTTTGAGGTGAATGGCTAGGGATCCACTATGAGATTTTCATATAATGCACTTAACAAAACAACCTTCTAAGGTTTTAAGTCAATGTGGTGCACAACTCTGGGTGAGGTACCTTAACCAAGCATACCACCCCAAAAATCATAGAGTTGTAGCCCCATTGCTACCTTTGAGGTGAAGTAGTCATTGGAGGACGGTCCGGTGCACCATTGGACCACCACTGTTCATGGTCCGATGATTTATAAAAATAAATCCTGAAGCCGGTTTGTTCACGTAAGGAGGTGCTCCGGTGCAGCAGGTTGCCTGAGCCCAAGTTTGACCCACTACTCCACTGGTCCGGTGCGCCACCAGACCCTTTGACGGTCCAGTGCACCGAGACATAGTAAGTCCTTTTCTTCTCCATTTGAATAGAACTTTTTGGAGGACTTTCCAATGACATACACACATGATTAGGGTATAATCCAATTAACTAAGTCATAGTAACTTACCTCTTTCTCATCTTCTTCTTAATTTCTCCGTTTCTTCCCAAACAAGACCCTGAATGGCACTTTTGAGAGCACCTAGTGGGGGGGTGAATAGGTGATCCTGTAAAATTCAACACTAAATAGCGCAAACTTGGTTTATGAATTGTCAGTGAATTCAAACCAAGATATAATGACAAGAGAGAAGCGACTTCTTCACTTAATTGCTCTTCACAAAGTGAGTATTGAACTTAGAGCAATTATCAAGTGAAAAGAAGATCGCACAAGAAAGCAACAAGTGACCCCAGCGATTTTTATCCCATGGTTCGGCCAAGTAGAATAGTTGCCTACTTCCACGTTGTGCGTCCTAATTGACGAGGGTTGCACTCAACCCCTTTCAAGTGATCCAATAATCAACTTGAATACCACAGTTTTCTTTCTTATCGTAGATGTTCCCTTTGTGAGGAATCACCACAAGTTGGAGCCTCTCACCCTTACAAGATTGATCTCAATGAAAATCCACAAGAGTAAGGGAGGGAAAGAAACACATGTAAGAGTCGCAGCAATCACACGCACACAAGTCAAGACGTGAGCACACAAAAACACAGCGCAGGGAGTTTACAACTCGAGTAGTGCTCAAATCTCAAACACGAAGATCCGGATGTGTGCTTGCGGAGTCTAGGCGTCTTAGGATGTTCAATGGAGGCTTGTGTATCTGCTCCATGTGCCTAGGGGTCCCTTTTATAGCCCCAAGACAGCTAGGAGCCGTTGGAACTCCATTTGGCAGGCAATTCTTGCCTTCTGCCGGTTGGCGCACCGGACATTCCGGTGCACCAATGGACATGAATAATGCCCAATTACTTTCCTTTTCTAGCAAAGCCGACCATTGAGCCTTTGGTCCCCTTGGCGCACCAGACACTGTGCGGTGCACATCGAACAGTTCGGTGCGGCCTGGTAATCGTTGGCTTGGCCACGTGTCGCCCGCTGATCGTGTAGCCGACCATTGGCACGGGGCGCTGATGGCTCACCGGACAGTCTGGTGCGCCACCGGACAGTCTAGTGATTTTTAGCCATGGCGCCCTCACCAATTTTCGAGAGCAACGAGTTCACTGCTGGACCAGCCTGTGCACCGGACGCTGTCCGATGCACACTGGACAGTCCGGTGTACCGAAGGCTGGTGCAAGTTTGGCTGGACTTAGCCAAACTTCTCCAATCTAATTTCATTTGATTTAGCAAGGTTCCTAGCACTTAGAGAAATATGTTAGTTCCAAAAACAATTCACTAAAGCCAGAGTCATACCTTGATTCTTTGATTTGCATCTCTCAACCACTTAGCACATATTAATCACAATAACATGTGTTGGACATCTAATCACCAAAACATTTATAGAAATGGCCCAAAGGCATATTTCCCTTTCAATCTCCCCCTTTTTGGTGATCTATGCCAACACATTTAAAAGCAACTTAGAGTGTAATATCATTCTCAAAGAGTGCAAATTGAAGACAATTTTATCTCACATAGGATTTGGCATATTTGGATCACTTTTGCCACCACTTGGTTTATTTTCACAAAACAAATTCTTTTTCCTATCTCTAAATCAAAACACTTGTTTTGGCAAATCAAGAGATCTTTTAAGAGTAAATTTGACCAAATGCCACAAACTCCCCCCTTTCCCCATAGTGAAAATTCTCCCCCGTAAGAAACCAATTTTTGCAATAAGAGGATTTTAATCAAAACACAAAGATTCTAACTCTACAATTTTTGAAATTCACAAGTGGTTGGCTGATCCATTTGCTTTGCCCTTAATTTCTCCCCCTTTGGCATTAAGCACCAAAATAGGAGACCTTTTTGGCCCTTTAACCCCATTACCTCACTAAAATGTCAAACGGAAGCAGAAAGGCAATGAGAGCACAACAAAGAACTTAGGACAAGATACATTTTACCAGAATGTGTGGAAGCTCTTTATTTGTTCAAGTTCACTTTTTTCCTTTCAATATCCTTTTGAGACTATTTCAAGAGTACTCAACAAACAAGTTAGTCTCAAAGGAGTCAAGTTGTAGCACGTCCTCCCCCTAAATATGTGCATAATTTGCATAGGGACTTGTGAGGTCCGGGGATAACTTGTACAACTTGAACACCATAAATAAGCAATTAAAGACATGAATGCTTAAAGTAACATGATCAAAGGCATATAACACATGTATGCTATAGGTCAATCCAAGTTACGCGACTCTAAGACATTTAGCTCACTACGCAACCTGCAAAACCTTTTCTCATCTAAAGGTTTGGTGAAGATATCGGCTAGCTGGTTCTCAGTGCTAATATGATAGATATCAATATCTCCCCTTTGTTGGTGTCTCTCAAAAAGTGATGCCAGATGTCTATGTGCTTAGTGCGGCTATGTTCAACAGGATTATCCGCCAAGCGGATTGCACTCTTATTATCACATAGGAGTGGGACTTTGCTCAGATTGTAGCCAAAGTCCTAGAGAGTTTGCCTCATCCAAAGTAGTTACGCGCAACACTGTCCTGTGGCAACATACTCGGTCTCAGCGGTGGATAGGGCAATGAAAGTTTGTTTCTTAGAGCTCCAAGACACCAGGGACCTTCCTAGAAACTAACAAGTCCCTGATGTGCTCTTCCTATCAACCTTGCACCCGACATAGTCAGAATCTGAGTATCTGACTAAGTCAAAGGTAGACCCCTTTGGATACCAGATCTCGAAGCAAGGCGTAGAAACTAAATATCTAAGAATTTGCTTAACGGCCACAAGGTGACACTCCTTAGGGTCGAATTGAAATCTAGCACACATGCATACACTTAGCATAATATTCGGTCTACTAGCACAAGGATAAAGCAAGGATCCTATCATAGACCATTATGCCTTTTGATCAACGGACTTACCTCCTTTGTTGAGGTCCAGATGTCCGTTTGTTCCCATAGGTGTCTTTGCGGGCTTTGCATCCTTCATCCCAAGACTCTTGAGCAAATCTTGAGTGTACTTCGTTTGGGAGATGAAGGTTCCTTCCTTGAGTTGCTTCACTTGAAATCCAAGGAAGTAGTTCAACTCGCCCATCATCAGCATCTCGAACTTTTGCATCATTACCCTGCTAAACTCCTCACAAGACTTTTGATTAGTAGAACCATATATAATGTCATCGACATATATTTGGCATAAAAAATCACCATTACAAGTCTTAGTAAAGAGAGTAGGATCAGCTTTCCCAACCTTGAAAGCATTAGAAATGAGAAAATCTCTAAGGCATTCATACCATGCTCTTGGGGCTTGTTTAAGTCCATAGAGCGCCTTGGAGAGCTTATAGATGTGGTCGGGATACCTATCGTCCTCAAAGCCAGGGGGTTGTTCCACGTACACTTCCTCCTTGATTGTCCATTGAGGAAGGCGCTCTTCACGTCCATATGAAAAAGCTTAAAAGAGTGATGAGCAACATAGGCCAATAAAATCTGAATTGATTCTAGCGTAGCCACAGGAGCAAAAGTCTCCTCAAAATCCAAACTTGTGACTTGGGCATAACCTTTTGCCACAAGTCGAGCCTTATTTCTTGTCACCACACCGTGTTCATCTTGCTTGTTGCGGAACACCCACTTGGTTTTCACAACATTTTGCTTTGACGTGGCACCAGGCTCCATACTTCATTTCTTTTGAAGTAGTTGAGCTCTTCCTGCATGGCCAACACCCAGTCTGGATCCTGCAAGGCTTCTTCTACCCTGAAAGGCTCAATAGAAGAAACAAATGAGTAATGCTCACAAAAATTAGCTAAACGTGAGCGAGTGGTTACTCCCTTGCTGATATCACCCAAAATCTGATCCGCTGGATGATTGTAACACCCGGATTTTAGGGGTCCAAAACCCGGGGTTAACATAAACACCAGGTATGCTGGGACCAAGTCTCATACATATGATGTATAGTGGCATAGGATCGAATGTCACATCTTTATATATAACAGGAGTTCTATACAAAATAAATAATTACATTATAAGGAGACAACGGTCCAGCAACCCAAAGTTGACTGGGAGACGACGGCCTAGACCTCTCACGAACTCGTCACAGCATCCTCCAAGCGCCTCATCCTGCGGTACCTGTTCTTGACCTGTGGGGTGTGTGAGACAGCAAGAGTGAGCTCACATACGTTCATCGCTCAACAAGTTGTGGGGAATAATGTGCATGAACTCGCCAAAGGTGGGAGCTCACGTGAAGTGTAAGGCTTACCAAAGAAGATGGTTAGAGCTGAGCATTGCTTTTAAAGTTGGTCAAAATTTTATTAGCAGTTACTAAGTATAAGTAAATACCAACCCAATTAAATAGTAGAACAAAAGTAACAACCTCACCTGCGATGCAATGCATATGACAAATTGAATTTAGTTCCATAAATTAATCATGTGAGTGTCCGAGCTGCTCATGACCGTGAGCACGGCTAGTATACCAGTTTTACACTCTGCAGAGGTTGCGCATCTTTACCCACAAGTCGTGTATCCCATGTCGCCAGGGTTTGCAAGGCCCTTAGACACTTCCGAGGTGAATGGCTAGGGATCCACTACGAGGCCTTTACAAAGTTCCACTAGCTTCCGAAAACCCGCTACAGTTTATAGGAAGTTCCAATGCAGGAATCCCTTGCAGGACCGCCATCGCAGCAAAATCCTCCCGAGGGCCTCCCTACACTGACCACTCCCCTACTGCCCTTGCCCCTTTCGGGTAAGGTAGTCTTCCACTAGCTTTCCTAATTAATCGGCCAAGGGCGTCCCATTCCACCCTTGTGGTAGCACTGTTTTCCCGGGTGGTTCTCCATGTTCCAATTAACATAATGATCTTAACATGAACAATAATAATAAACAGATAATAAAAGTGTGATCATGAATAATGTATCTTCATACCCAAAACCACATAAAGCACTAGCAAGTACTACCCAAAAAGGTTCAGTGGTAAACAAGGTATAAAGATAGACAAACTGGGGTATCCTATTGGGTCCCATCAAAATTAACCTATGCAGATCATTATGATTAATCAGAACATGAGTGGGTAAAAAGAAGTGATCAAGGGCACAACTTGCCTGGGCCTTGAGAATCCAGGTACCAGGATGATCTTCAGGTGACTCGTGACCTCACTGCTAGTCGTAGCAATTCAAACAAACATGGTATAGGCAAAATTAACATTACACCAAACATGTACACAAAATACACAATAATAATCTACACATTAAAATAAGACCATAGGAACTGGAATCACTAAATTTGGAGTTATATATTTCAAGTTATGAATTTCTGTAGCTTTTATGTATTTAATACAAGATTAAGTATTAGATAAATTTAAATGAGCCTTTCATGCCAAAACAGAGGCACAAAAATGATGAAGAATATTATTACAAAATTTTAGAAACTGGAATGGTTCAATTTGGAGCAAAAATGAATTTTCTAAGAATTATCTAAGTTCTAGCAATTATTTTCATATTAAAAATCTATTTTCTATTTTATTTATTCAATTTAAACGAGTTCTGGACTGGGCCTCAATTAATGGGAAACGCAGGGGCTGTTTAACAAATAACCCGAGACTCAGTCAACAGTGAACGTGGACGGCGGGTTGATTTCCGCAAAGTCCAGGGACTCTTATGCAAAACGACCCGGCCGAAGGGGTATGGGCCGATCGTGGCCGTCCGATCCAAAACGAACGTGCCAGATTAGAACCAGGTGCGCTTCACACCCACACTTACTCCTGACCGTCAGATGCGAGATCCGCGGTGTAGATCTAATAATGCTTCCCCCCCTCCGAGCCGTCCGATCCGATCTGATGGCCATGCTTTAATGCATCGAAACGGTACCTGGGATTCTAATCTCGTCCATCCATCAGAGATCCAACGGCCGAGGTTATTCTCCCTCTCTCCCGATCGAATCGCGCGGCGGCGCGTTCTTCCCCACGGCGGCGCCCACCGGCGAAGCGCGCAATCCGGTGCCCGAACGCTCCTAACCTAAAATTGGCCGGTGCAAAACCTAGAGGGGATGATGGCGAACTCGATTAGCGTACGTACCGCAGATGGAGGGCAACGGAGGGAGCTGGCCACGGAGAGGAGCGGACCCGCGGCGGTGCTCGAACGACGGCGAGCAATTCGAGTCACCCCAAGGCCACGCGGTTCAATTTGAAGGCGCGGACAACTTCACAGGTCCCTGGCGAACGCCCAGGACGAGGCAATCGAAGCGGAGGGGCAACGGCGGCGCGGTTCAACGGCGGCGGCAATCCTACGGGTTTCCTCACGGTAATGGTGCTCTCGAACTCGGCTGGTTAGTTGACCTTTGCTCTAGGAATTAGGGAGGCCAGGCGGAGCGACCGCTTTATAGTCCGCGAGTCCGCGACGAGGTTGAAGGAGTCCCGATTTCCCCGGCGGCGAGTTCGCGCGGTCCGTGCGGTCCGTTTGTTGAAGACGGGACTGACATGCGGGCCCCGCGGTCAGCGAGAGGGGAAAGGCAGGCGAGCGCGCGCGAGAGGCCTAGGCGAGGCTGACACGGTGGTCCCGCCCGTAAGTGACAGGCGCGCGAGGGAGAGGCTGGCCAGTGGGCCCATGGTGTCGGCGCGCGCCCGTGAAGGGTAATGGGCCGCGCAGTGTTAACTCCAGGGTGGGCCGAATTCAGATTGGCGGCCCAGTTAGGCATAGTGTTCCTTTTTCTTTTTATTTCCTATTTTCTTTTCTCCATTTTCAAATCCAATTTGAGTTCAAGTTTAAATTCAAATTTTGTGAATAACTTGTCCTCAGTTTGAATGGTATAATTTAATAATATAAGTGTGAAGGATGTTTATTCTGATTTTTATTTTATTTTATGTAGTATTTCTCTTAGTTCTTCCCTTCTCTTTTATTTTCTATTCCAAATTCAAATTTACACTTCTATTTTAGTTTTCAGATTTTTCAAATGTATCAATTGAAATCCAAAGGTGAATATAAACCATATTATTTTAATATTACTAATTTAAGTTTTATTCTCCTTGTTATCTATTTCATGGGATGTATAAATGGTTTCCTTTAAAAGAAAAATTCTTTTCTCATCATTTTTCTTATTTTCCTAATTTTCCAAAGCATTATGATACTTTGTTTATATATTTTTTTTCCTCTACTAATTTTGGGTCTTACAATGATTCCTTTGAATTGTCATCCGGACTTGAGTTAAAGGAACTCGTGATGCTTCTTCCACCTTATCCTGTTCTTCATGTGCTCCCCCTTGATCCTGCCCCTCTTCTTGAGGTACCTGTTCACCGTCTTGGGTTGGGGGATGTGCCAACGTAGAGGAAGAAGGTTGATCTTGCTCTTGTGGTTCCTGTGGTCGCACATCACCTATCGCCATTGTTCGCATTGCGGCCGTCGGAACCTCATCCCCATCTATATCATCAAGATCAACTTGCTCTCTTGGAGAGCCATTAGTCTCATCAAATACAACATCGTTAGAGACTTCAACTAATCCTGATGATTTGTTGAAGACTCTATACGCTTTTGTATTTGAGTCATACCCTAGTAAAAACCCTTCTACAGCTTTGGGAGCAAACTTTGAATTCCTACCTTTCTTCACCAATATGTAACATTTGCTCCCAAATACACGAAAAATATGAAACATTGGGTTTGTTATCGGTTAGGAGTTCGTAAGACGTCTTCTTGAGGAGGCGATGCAGATAGAGCCGATTTATGGCATGGCAGGCTGTATTCACAGCTTTCGACCAAAACCGCTCAGGTGTCTTGTATTCTCCAAGCATAGTCCTTGCCATGTCAATTAGCATCCTATTCTTCCTCTCTACTACACCATTTTGTTGTGGTGTGTAGAGAGCGGAGAACTCGTGCTTGATGCCTTCCTCCTCAAGATAATCTTCGACTTGAAGGTTCTTGAATTCCAATCCATTGTCGCTCCTTATCTTTTTCACCTTTAGCTCAAATTCATTTTGAGATCTCCTTAAGAAGCATTTTAGAGTTCCTTGGGTCTCAGATTTATTCTATAGAAAGAAAACCCAAGTAAAGCGAGAAAAATCATCTACAATAACAAGACCATACTTACTTCCCCCGATGATGAGATAGGAAATGGGCCCGAAGAGATCCATGTGTAGGAGTTCCAGTGGTCTTGATGTTGTCATTACATTTATGCTTTGATGAGTACTTCCCACCTGCTTCCCTGCTTGGCATGTTGCACAAGGTCTGTCTTTCTCAAAACAGACATCGGTTAGTCCTAACACATGTTCTCCCTTTAGAAGCTTATGAAGGTTCTTCATTCCAACATGTGCTAGGCGGCGGTGCCAGAGCCAGCCCATGTTAGTCTTAGCAATTAAGCATGCATCTAGATCGGCATTCTCTTTTGAGAAATCAACTAAGTAGAGCTTGTCGTCTAATACACCCTTAAAAGCTAATGAACCATCACTTCTTGTAAAGACAGATACATCAATATTTATAAATAAACAATTATAGTCCATATGACATAATTGGCTTATAGACAACAAATTGTACCCGAGCGATTCTACTAAAAACACATTAGAGATCGAATGCTCGGTTGTGATGGCTATCTTGCCTAAGCCTTTGACATTGCCTTGGTTCCCATCTCCAAAGATGATAGTGTCTTGGGAATCCCTATTCTTGATGTAGGAGGTGAACATTTTCTTCTCCCTCGTCATGTGGTTTATGCATCCGTTCTCAATAATCCAGCTTGAGCCCCTGGATGCATAAACCTGCAAGGTAATTAAGCTTGGGTTTTAGGTACCCAACTTGTGTTGGGTCCTACAAGGTTAGTTACAACAGATTTTGGAACCCAAATGCAAGTTTTGGCTCTCTTGCATTTAGATCCCAACTTTCTAGCAACTACTTTAGCATTTTTACATGACAGTACAAATGAAGCATCATATGTATGATAAATAGCAGTTGGACCAGTGGATACTTTCCTAGGCACATGAGAAATAACATGACTACGCCTAGGCCTATTTCTACCATGAGCATATGAAGAGCTAGATGCAAATATGACATGAGAACTAAATACATCATCATGACATACAGAATGATTATGACACTTATCATGATGGGTAACATTAGGAATTTTCTTATAAAGATAGACATGGTTCTTTTGAGAACTACTAGCCACAGGAGCCTTCCCTTTCTCCTTGTTGAGATTGGACGTCCTATGGCTTGTAAAGTTCTTGGTCTCCTTTTGGAAACCAAGCCCATCCTTAATTGAGGGGTGTCTACCTATGGTATAGGCATCCCTAGCAAATTTTAGTTTCTCATAGTTATCCTTGCAAGTCTTAAGTTGAGCATTAAGACTTGCAACATCATTGTTTAATTTAAGAATAGTAGGGGCATGTTCATTACAAGCATGAACATTAAAATCTTTACACCTATTGCAATCACAACATGCTCTACACATGAACTAGCCACATTAACTTTTTCTAGCTCAGTACTTAAATTAGCATTTAAATTCTTAAGGCTAGAAATAGAATTATGACAGGTAGACAACTCAGAAGACAATAGTTAATTTTTCTTAACTTCTAGTGCAAAAGATTTTTGAACACTAATGAACTTATCATGTTCCTCATAGATAATATCTTCTTGTTTATCTAGTAGCTTGTCTTTTTCATTAAGTGCATCAATCAATTCATTTATTTTGTCTACCTTAGATCTATCTAATCCTTTAAAAAGATCACTATAATCTATTTCATCATCATTAGAATATTCCTCATCACTAGAAGAAGTGTACTTAGGTGTATCTCATATACATACCTTCTTCTCCTTAGCCATGAGGCATGTGTGTCATTCGTTGGAGAAGAGAGAAAAAAAAGTTGAAGGCCGAGGCAGCAAGTCCTTCATCATCGGAGTCGGATGAAGAACAATTAGAGTCCCACTCTTCCAATGTGCGCCTCGCCCTTCGCCTTCCTGTAGTTTTTCTTTCTTTCCTTCTTCCCATACTTTTCTTGTGTCTGGTCATTGTTATTATCGGGACATTGTGCTATGGAATGACCAGACTTACCGCATATGAAGTAGGAGCGCTTTCCCCTTGATTTGTTCTTGTTAGGGTACTCCTTGCGTCCCTTCAAGGCAGTCTTGAAGCGCTTGATGATGAGCGCTATTTCATCTTCATTGAGCCCAGCAGCCTTGAAAGTCGCCTACAGGGGGGGTGAATAGTCGGAATCTGAAATTTATAAACTTTAAGCACAACTACAAGTCGGGGTTAGCGTTAGAAATATAAATGAGTCCGAAAGAGAGGGCGAAAACAAATCAACCAAAGAAATAGAGCGGATGACACGGTGATTTGTTTTACCGAGGTTAGGTTCTTGCAAACCTACTCCCCGTTGAGGTGGTCACAAAGACCAGGTCTCTTTCAACCCTTTCCCTCTCTCAAACGGTCACCTAGACCGAGTGAGCTTTCTCCTTATCTCACGGGTCACTTAGACCCTGCAAGGACCACCACACACTTGGTGTCTCTTGCCTTGGTTACAAAACACTTGAGAACAAGAAATGAGGAAGGAAGAAAGCAATCCAAGTGCAAGAACTCAAAAGAACACAAATATCACTCTCTCACTAGTCACTATTTGATTGGAATGATCTTTGGACTTGGGAGAGGATTTGATCTCTTTGTTTGTGTCTTGGAGTAAAGTCTAGAGCTCTTGTATTGAATGCAATGGCTGAAAACTTCGATGCCTTGAAGTGTAGTGGTTGGGGGGTATTTATAGCCCCAACCACCAAAGTGGCCGTTGGGGATGGCTGCTGTCGTATGGCGCACCGGACAGTCTGGTGTGCCACCGGACACTGTCCGGTGCACCAGCCACGTCACCCAACCGTTAGGGTTCGACCGTTGGAGCTCTGACATGTGGGGCCACCGGACAGTCCGGTGGTGCACCGGACAGTCACTGTTCACTGTTCGGTGCACCTTCTGACGCCTGCTCTGACTTCTACGCGCGTAGGCGCGCACTATAGCGTTTCATTGTTCCTTTGCAGACGACCGTTGGCGCAAGTAGCCATTGCCTCCGCTGGCACACCGGACAGTCCAGTGAATTATAGCGGAGCGGCTCCCCGAAAACCCAAAGCTGGCAAGTTCAGAGTTGATCCACCCTGGTGCACCGGACACTGTCCGGTGGTGCACCGGACAGTCCGGTGCGCCAGACCAGGGCAGCCTTCGGTTGTTTTTGCTCTTTTTATTTGAACCCTTTCTTAGACTTTGTATTGGTTTGTGTTGAACCTTTGGCACCTATAGGACTCATAATCTAGAGCAAACCAGTTAGTCCAATAATTTGTGTTGGGCAATTCAACCACCAAAATTCATATAAGAAAAGGTTTGATCCTATTTCCCTTTCAATCTCCCCCTTTTTGGTGATTGATGCCAACACAAACCAAAGCAAATGTATAAGTGCAGAATTGAACTAGTTTGCATAAGGTAAGTGCAAAGATTGCTTGGAATTAAACCAATATAATTATTTCAATAGATATGCATGGATTGTTTTCTTCTTATTTAAAATTTTGGACCACGCTTGCACCACGAGTTTTGTTTTTGCAAATTCATTGTAAAATTCTTTTCAAAAGCCTTTTGCGAATAGTCAAAGGTACATGAATAAGATTGAAAGAAGCATTTTCAAGATTTGAAATTTTCTCCCCCTGTTTCAAATGCTTTTCCTTTGACTTAAACAAAAACTCCCCCTCAATGAAATTCTCCTCTTAGTGTTCAAGAGGGTTTTACAAATTTTGAAGATACTACTTTCTCCCCCTTTTGAACACAATAAGATATCAATTTGAAAACTTCATTTTTAAAATTCGTTGGTGGTGCGGTCCTTTTGCTTTGGGCTAATACTTTCTCCCCCTTTGGCATGAATCGCCAAAAACAGATACTTGTGAGTGAAATATAAGCCCTTTGACTTTCTCCCCAATGGCAAACAAAGAGATATGAGTGAAGATTATACTAAAGTGGAGACTATGCGGAATACCGGCAAATACCAATGGAGTTGAGTGGAAGCGCCTTCTTTGCCGAATACTTCATTTCCCTTTCAATTCTATGACTAAGCATAAGAATATACTTGAAAACACATTAGTCATAGACATAAAAGAGATATGATCAAAGGTATATAAATGAGCTATGTGTGTAAAGAATCAATCAAAATTCCTAGAATCAAGAATATTTAGTTCATTCCTAAGTTTGGTAAAGGTTTTCTCATCTAAAGGCTTGGTAAAGATATCGGCCAATTGATCTTTGGTGTTAATATAGGCTATCTCGATATCCCCCTTTGTTGGTGATCTCTCAAAAAGTGATACCGAATGGCTATGTGCTTAGTGCGGCTGTGTTCGACGGGATTATCCGTCATGCGGATTGCACTCTCATTATCACATAGGAGAGGGACTTTGCTAAATTTGTAGTCATAGTCCCTAAGGGTTTGCCTCATCCAAAGTAATTGCACGCAACAATGGCCTGCGGCAATGTACTCGGCTTCAGCGGTGGAAAAAGCTACTGAGTTTTGTTTCTTTGAAGCCCAAGACACCAGGGATCTCCCTAGAAATTGACAAGTCCCTGATGTGCTCTTCCTATCAATTTTACACCCTGCCCAATCAGCATCGGAATATCCTAATAAATCAAACGAGGATCCCTTGGGGTACCAAAGACCAAACTTAGGTGTATGAACTAAGTATCTCAAGATTCTCTTCATGGCCCTAAGGTGAACTTCCTTAGGATCGGCTTGAAATCTTACACACATGCATACGGAAAGCATAATATCTGGTCGAGATGCACATAAATAGAGTAAAGATCCTATCATCGACCAGTATACCTTTTGATCTACGGATTTACCTCCCGTGTCGAGGTCGAGATGCCCATTGGTTCCCATGGGTGTCTTGATGGGCTTGGCATCCTTCATTCCAAACTTGGTGAGGATGAATTGAGTGTACTTCGTTTGGCTAATGAAGGTGCCCTCTTGGAGTTGCTTCACTTGAAATCCTAGAAAATACTTCAACTCCCCCATCATAGACATCTCGATTTTTTGAATCATGATCCTACTGAACTCTTAACAAATAGATTTGTTAGTAGACCCAAATATGATATCATCAACAAAAATTTGGCATACAAACAAATCATTTGCAATTGTCTTAGTAAAGAGAGTAGGATCGGCCTTGCCGACTTTGAAGCCATTAGTGATAAGAAAATCTCTTAGGCATTCATACCATGCTCTTGGGGCTTGCTTGAGCCCATAAAGCGCCTTAGAGAGTTTATAAACATGGTTAGGATACTCACTATCTTCAAAGCCTGGAGGTTGCTCAACATAGACCTCTTCCTTGATTGGTCCATTGAGGAAGGCACTCTTCACGTCCATTTGGTAAAGCTTAAAGCCATGGTAAGTAGCATAGGCAAGTAATATGCGAATTGACTCAAGTCTAGCTACGGGTGCATAAGTTTCCCTAAAATCCAAACCTTTGACTTGTGAATAACCCTTGGCCACAAGTCGTGCTTTGTTCCTTATGACCACACCATGCTCGTCTTGCTTGTTGCGGAATACCCACTTGGTACCTACAACATTTTGGTTAGGACGTGGAACTAAATGCCATACCTCATTTCTCGTGAAGTTGTTGAGCTCCTCTTGCATCGCCAACACCCAATCCGAATCTTGAAGTGCTTCCTCTACCATGTGTGGCTCAATAGAGGAAACAAAAGAGAAATGTTCACAAAAATGAGCAACACGAGATCGAGTGGTTACCCCCTTATGAATATCGACGAGGATGGTGTTCATGGGGTGATCTCGTTGGATCCCTTGGTGGACTCTTGGGTGTGACGGCCTTACATCTTGTTCATCTTCCTTGTCTTGATCATGGGCATCTCCCCCTTGATCATTGCCCTCCTCTTGAGGTGGCTCATCTTCTTGATCTTCTCCTTCATCATCTTGAGCCTCATCCTCATCTTGAGTTGGTGGAGATGCTTGCATGGAGGAAGATGGTTGATCTTGTGCTTGTGGAGGCTCTTCGAATTCCTTAGGACACACATCTCCAATGGACATGTTCCTTAGCACGACGCACGGAGCCTCTTCATCATCTAGCTCATCAAGATCAACTTGCTCTACTTGAGAGCCATGTAATACTCACTTTGTAATATATAATAAAAGGGGAGAAAAGTCATTTTCCCATAATCTTTGTGTGTGTAGAATTTACTTATCATCACATGTGAATACCATATTCAAACAGCAAATGAATGATAAAAAGGATATACCACTAAATTATGCATCATGCCGGATTTTACTTTGTGCATTTTGTGGTAACATAAAATAATGTGAAAAGGAATATATTAAACTCCCAAATAGGAATTTAAGGTCTAAAGGAATTCTAGAATTTACAAAAGAGAAGAAAGAAAATATTATGTGGATAAAATAAGTGGATAAAAATATATTATTCTACACTAAAGTGTGAATTGGTATAATTTACTCAGGAGTGAAACTCATGAGGGGATTCAAATTCAAATTTGAGATTCAAAATAAAAAGGAGACATAATAGGAAAATAAAAATATAAAAAGAAAAAGGAGAAAACACTAGAATGGGCCGGAATCCCTGCATTCGGCCCAGATCAGAATGAGCACCGTGCGGCCCACTCCTCCACTCGCGCCCACTGTTTTTCACCGTGACCCTGCGCCGACACCCCGGGCCCACCGCTCAGCCTCACATCACCACCCCGCACGCTCTCCGGATCACTGTCGCGCGGGGCCATCTAGTCAGACGCCTCCCTTGCAACGGAACTCCGAGCATGGCGGGGGCGAGCCGAGGACCGCGGCGCCGTTCCCGCATAACCAGCCACGAACTCCGTCACTGCCCTTGCCGATTGATAAAACCTTGCGTGGGCCACCTGCATCTCCTATTCCCAGCTGCGTCCATCGGTCTCACACGAATTCGTGAGGGAGGGCGCCGTGCGGAGAACTGGAACCAGGGCGGAGCGGGGAGCATCGCGGATCCGCACCCTCGTCGGCGTTTCGTCCCTGGTGTGCATACGGGGGCATCGTCTGGGGGTGGGAGGTGTGGTGCCGCGCTCGAACGGGAGAGAACTCCACTACATCGACGTCAATTGCTCGCCGGAGGTCAATCAAGGGCGGAATCACATCCTTCCCGTGGTCGGGCGCCACCTCGTCTCGGACTGGCAAATGTGAGTTTCCCCTATGTTCGTCTCCCTCCTCTCTGCGTTTTGCTCCATCGAATTGATGTATAGGGTAGCGTATCGCGTGGGCGGTGTGCACGGCAATGGCGCCGCCGTGCCACAACTTTGCGCCTCCGTGAGCCGTGAGCACTGTGGGACCATTGCGGGTGAAACCTCATCGAATCGAATCGCCGTGTTGCGGGCAACGAGCAGTAGCTTTTAATTTGAGTTTGGCGCGGTGGCGCGCCGTATTGGCCGTACGCCGGCGATGCTCCGCCGTGTGGCGCTGAGCGCTCCCGTCGCCCGTAGGGAGAGTTTGGGGGGAATGCCGTGCGCCGTAGATCGGGGAAACAACGGTTGTGATCGGGCGCGTGGATCGTTTGAGCGAAATTGATCCGCGTCGTAGATCTTTGATCCTTCGGTGCCGATCACACCTGGTTTCATTAAATCGAGGCCGTCGATCATGGATCGAGTGGACGCGCTCGCGTGTTAGTTTGCCCCGGTCGTGACCTATTCCTGGCCGTTGGATCTGATCTGGACGGCCCAAAATCGCCCATACCCCTTCGTCGATCACTTTTGCATAAGAGACCTTGGGTTATTAGAAAACCAACCCGCAGTCCACGGCCTGGTTCTGCTGTGTCTCAGGATCTTTTGCGCCTGGGCCCCTGGGTTTTCCAGGAATTGACGCCCAGTCCAGAGATCATTTGAATTGAATAAATGAAATAGAAAATGGATTTTTAATAGGAAAATAATTGCTAGAACTTTATAAATTCATAGAAAATTCATACTAACTCCAAATTCATCCATTTCAGTTCCTAAAATTTTGTAATTTTATTCTCTATCACCTAGAGCCTCTGTTATGTCATAAAAACAGTAAGAAATTTATTTATCACTTAATCCTATTTAAAGCACATAAAACCTTTGAAAATGCATAACTTAAAATCCATAACTCAGAAAAATATGATTCCTGTTCCTAGGATTTTATTTTAATGTGTAGATTATTACTGTGTATTTTGTGTACATGTTTGGTGTGATGTTAATTTCCTCTATGCACTGTGCTTGTTTGTAATGTGGCGAGTAGAAGAGCCCGTTGTTGAAGATCCTGGTGAGCAGCAGATTGAAGTAGCTGAGCAGGAGCTCATTGCAGGCAAGTTGTGCCCTTGACCACATTTTACCCAATAATGTTCTTTAATATCACATACTCATGCATAGGTTAACTTTGATGGGACCCAATAGGTCACCCTAGATTGTTTATCTCATTACCTTGTTTACCCCTGAATCACTTGGGTAGTTTGCTATTGCTTTATATGGTTTTGGGATAATCATTTATTACCTCTATGTTCCAATTCTTGTTGTTATTCTGTTTATGTTCATATTGTTATCATTAATGTTAATTGGAACATAGAGCTTAACTTGAGGACCACGTGCCACCACAAGGGAGGAATGGGACCCCTTGGCTGACTAATTAGGAAAGCTAGTGGAAGACTACCTTACCCGAAAGGGGCAAGGGCAGTAGGGGAGAGGTCAGTGCGGGGAGGTCCCTGGTTGATTTTGCTGCGATGGCGGTCAGCCAGGAACCCTGTACTGGATCTTCCCATAAACTGTAGCGGGTTTTCGGAAGCTAGTGGAACTTTGTAAAGGCCTCGTAGTGGATCCCTAGCCATTCACCTTGGTAGTGTCTAAGGGCCTAGCTAACCCTGGCGACATGGGAAACACGACTTGTGGGTAAAGGGTACAACCTCTGCAGAGTGTAAAACTGGTATACTAGCCGAGCTCACGGTCACGAGCAGCTCAGGACTCTCTGATGTTTAAATTATGGAACTTAAATTCAATTTTGTCATTTGCATTGCATGGGTTTGTTATTAATTTTGTTCTATTACTTCACTTATGGTTTGGTATTTACTTACACTTAGTAATTGCTAATAAAATTTTGACCAACTACTTAAAAGCAATGCTCAGCTTTAACCCCTATCTTGGATTAAGCCTTACACATCACATGAACTTACACCTTTGTGAGTTTATGTCCACTGGTTCCCCACAACTTGTTGAGCGATGAACATGTGTGAGCTCACTCTTGCTGTCTCACACCCCCCCCCCACAGGAGAAGAACAGGTGGATTCAAGTGGAGTCAAGTATCGAGGAGTTTGGTCTGATCTAGGTGGCGTTTCTCAGTTGACATTGGCGCCGACGATCCTTAGTTCGTTTTATCTTTATTATTTCATTTTGTAATAAGTCTTCCGCTATGTAATAAATACTCTGATTATTGTGACATTTATCTCTATACACTCTGTTATTATATGTGTTGTCTTCTTGGCGCATGTATGAGATGCACCTGGCTTTGTTCCTTAAAGCCGGGTGTGACAGAAGTGGTATCAGAGGAAATGTCGACTGTAGGACGAAACCTAGATAGAAATGGACAAAACCCTTATCTACTTATCTTACTCTGATTCATTCCATACTTACCTTATCTTGATCCTATCTCACCTTCTACTGTTCTACTCTGATCATTCTTACCTTTTCTACTCTGAGACAAGATGGATTTCAAACCTTGGAATCCCTACCCCTATGACATTCTTAAGAGTTAGGGAACCCAAAACAAAAGTTAAAACTATTTTCTAAAAAAAAATGTTGGTTGATTGTGCTGATGCTAAATGTCTGATTTGCTTCTTTGATTGATTGAATTATTATAGATGGACATCTTAGCATGTACCAACATAAGGTATTGAATTAGCTATAGTAGGTGAAATATTAATCTGCTTAGCTAATAAATCCCCCAAAGTAACATGGTCGTAATTACTCCCCTTGTCTACAATTCTTCCTTTCTTACCCTGAGTTCCTAACCCAGATGCGCTACCCCTATAGTGTTAGAAGAGAGCACTATAGACGTGATCCTTGGTATGACATGATTAAGAAAGGTAAAGGCAGTTTATACACTGTGCTAAGGGAACCGTAGAACTCACCAGTTCCAAAGGACAAAGATTTGAAGTTGAGTTGGTCATTGATCTCTTACCTGAGACTGCTCCTATTTCTAAACGGCTACACAGAATGTCTGCAGAAGAACTAAAGGAACTTAAGAAGCAATTAATGGAATTACAAGAGGCTGGATATATTCGTCTGAATTCTTCACCTTGTGGAGCACCAGTTGTATTTGTATAGAAGAAAGATGGATCACAAAGGATGTGCGTGGATTATAGGACCCTTAATGATGTCACTATGAAGGACAAGTTTCTGCTACCCCGCATTAAGGATTTATTTAATCGGATGAGAGGAGCCAGGGTACTCTCGAAGATTGACCTCCGATCGGGATACCATCAGATGAAGATTGGACCATCAGATATTCCTAAGACGGCTTTATCGACCCGATATGGTTTATATGAGTTCATCGTTATGTCATTTGGACTAACTAATGCACCAACCTATTTTATGGATCTGAAGAATAAGGTGCATGATCTGGACAGACTCGTCGTGGTTTTCATGGACGATATTTTTACGTATTCCAAGAAGTGATAGTGATCCTGAGGAACATATGTGATTGGTACTACAGAAGCTTTAAGATAATCAACTCTACGCTAAGTTTAGCAAGTGCGAGATTTGGATTGACAAGGTGCCATTTCTTGGACATATCATTTCTAATGGAGGGATATCAGTGGATCCTGCTAAAGTCAAGGAGATAGTGGTGTGGAGCATACCCACTACGGTTACGGAGAACCGAAGTTTCTTGGGACTTGCAGGATATTATTGGAGATTTATTGAAGGATTTTCTAAGATTGCTAAGCTTATGACCTCGCTTTTGGTAAAGGAAAGAGAATTCAAGTGGGACGAGAAGTGCCAAGTATATACGGATCATAAGAGTTTGAAGTATATATATTCACTCAAAAGGATCTCAACCTTAGGCAACGCCGTTGGTTGGAGCTTATTAAGGATTATGATTTGGAAATTTACTATCACCCGGGCAAGGCAAATTTGGTTACAGATGCCTTGAGTCGAAAGGAGCATGTTCATTTAGCTGTTGTTGCCCAGCTACTCGATGAGATTGTTGAGAATTTCAGGAGACTTAACCTGGGGATAGTTACTCACACTAAAGGAGTTATTATTGATGTGGAAACATCTTTGGAGCAAGAGATCCGCAAAGGACAAATTGGTGATGCTAAGACACAAGAGATTAAGGATCTGATTACCGAAGATCGAGTTCCGGAATTCACGGAAGATGAGCAAGGCACGATATGGTTCAAGAATCGGATCTGTGTTCCCGATATTGATAGTCTTCGTGAGACTATACTAAAGGAAGCCCATGACTCAGATTATTCTATTCATCCTGGTAGTACCCAGATGTAGCAGGATTTAAAGCGGAAAGTATTGGTGGTATGGATTGAAAAGAGATGTGGCTGCACATGTGGTTATGTGCGATGTGTGTCAAAGAGTGAAGGTTGAACACCAGAGGCCAGCTGGACTACTACATCCACTGAAGATACCCGAATGGAAGTGAGAAGAGATCGGTATGGATTTTATTACTGGATTGCCTCGCACCCCGAAAGGATATGATTTGATATGGGTTATTGTGGATAGACTGACCAAAGTGGCTCATTTCATTTCGGTCAAGACTACTTATAAGGGATCTCAATTGGTAGAGTATATATGGCTCGGATTGTGTCTCAACACGGTGTGCCGAAGAAGATCGTTTCGGATAGAGGATCACAGTCTACCTCCAGATTTTAGAAAAGTTTTCACGAGAATATGGATATGAAGTTGAATTTTAGTTCGGCCTACCTCAGACTAATGGACAGACTAAAATGACTAATCAAGTATTGGAGGACATGTTGAGAGCTTGTGCCCTTCGGCATGGTAGTAGTTGGGACAAGAGTCTACCTTATGCTGAGTTCTCATATAATAATAGTTACCAGGCCAGTCCGAAGATGTCACTGTTCGAGGCTCTGTATGGCAGGAAATGCAGGACTCCTCTATATTGGATCAGACTAGAGGAAGACAGTTCTTTCGACCTGAACTTATTCAAGAAGCAGTAGAACAAGTCCGTATAATTCGAGAGAATTTGAGCGTAGCTCAAACCAGACAAAAAGAGCTACGCAGATAATAGAAGAAGACCACTTGAACTTGAGAAAGAAATCATGTGTACCTCAAGATGTCACCACTTTGTGGAATGAGGAGATTCAAAGTCAAGGGCAAATTGTTCCCCTCGCTTTATTGGACCATTCTGAGTTTTTAGGCGAGTTGGAGAGATGACCTATCAACTCGAGCTACCTGATAATCTATCTGATGTGCCTAATGTATTTCACGTATCTCAACTTAAGAAGTGTCTCCGTGTCCCTGAGGAACAGTTACCAATGGAAGAGCTCGGTGTTCAGGGTGAGTTGACTTACACGGAGTACCCGATCAAGATTTTGGATACTTTGACTCGAGTCACAAGAAATATGGTTATTAAGGAATGTAAAGTGCAATGGAACCATCATGAAGAAGATGAAGCTACATAGGAAGGAGAAGAAGAGCTTCGCATAGATTTTCCCCACCTTTTCTCTAGTTCTTCTTAAATCTCGAGGACGAGATTATTTTTAAGGGGGGTAGGATTTGTAATACTCACTTTGTAATATATAATAAAAGGGGAGAAAAGTCATTTTCCCATAATCTTTGTGTGTGTAGAATTTACTTATCATCACATGTGAATACCATATTCAAACAGCAAATGAATGATAAAAAGGATATACCACTAAATTATGCATCATGCCGGATTTTACTTTGTGCATTTTGTGGTAACATAAAATAATGTGAAAAGGAATATATTAAACTCCCAAATAGGAATTTAAGGTCTAAAGGAATTCTAGAATTTACAAAAGAGAAGAAAGAAAATATTATGTGGATAAAATAAGTGGATAAAAATATATTATTCTACACTAAAGTGTGAATTGGTATAATTTACTCAGGAGTGAAACTCATGAGGGGATTCAAATTCAAATTTGAGATTCAAAATAAAAAGGAGACATAATAGGAAAATAAAAATATAAAAAGAAAAAGGAGAAAACACTAGAATGGGCCGGAATCCCTGCATTCGGCCCAGATCAGAATGAGCACCGTGCGGCCCACTCCTCCACTCGCGCCCACTGTTTTTCACCGTGACCCTGCGCCGACACCCCGGGCCCACCGCTCAGCCTCACATCACCACCCCGCACGCTCTCCGGATCACTGTCGCGCGGGGCCATCTAGTCAGACGCCTCCCTTGCAACGGAACTCCGAGCATGGCGGGGGCGAGCCAAGGACCGCGGCGCCGTTCCCGCATAACCAGCCACGAACTCCGTCACTGCCCTTGCCGATTGATAAAACCTTGCGTGGGCCACCTGCATCTCCTATTCCCAGCTGCGTCCATCGGTCTCACACGAATTCGTGAGGGAGGGCGCCGTGCGGAGAACTGGAACCAGGGCGGAGCGGGGAGCATCGCGGATCCGCACCCTCGTCGGCGTTTCGTCCCTGGTGTGCATACGGGGGCATCGTCTGGGGGTGGGAGGTGTGGTGCCGCGCTCGAACGGGAGAGAACTCCACTACATCGACGTCAATTGCTCGCCGGAGGTCAATCAAGGGCGGAATCACATCCTTCCCGTGGTCGGGCGCCACCTCGTCTCGGACTGGCAAATGTGAGTTTCCCCTATGTTCGTCTCCCTCCTCTCTGCGTTTTGCTCCATCGAATTGATGTATAGGGTAGCGTATCGCGTGGGCGGTGTGCACGGCAATGGCGCCGCCGTGCCACAACTTTGCGCCTCCGTGAGCCGTGAGCACTGTGGGACCATTGCGGGTGAAACCTCATCGAATCGAATCGCCGTGTTGCGGGCAACGAGCAGTAGCTTTTAATTTGAGTTTGGCGTGGTGGCGCGCCGTATTGGCCGTACGCCGGCGATGCTCCGCCGTGTGGCGCTGAGCGCTCCCGTCGCCCGTAGGGAGAGTTTGGGGGGAATGTCGTGCGCCGTAGATCGGGGAAACAACGGTTGTGATCGGGCGCGTGGATCGTTTGAGCGAAATTGATCCGCGTCGTAGATCTTTGATCCTTCGGTGCCGATCACACCTGGTTTCATTAAATCGAGGCCGTCGATCATGGATCGAGTGGACGCGCTCGCGTGTTAGTTTGCCCCGGTCGTGACCTATTCCTGGCCGTTGGATCTGATCTGGACGGCCCAAAATCGCCCATACCCCTTCGCCGATCACTTTTGCATAAGAGACCTTGGGTTATTAGAAAACCAACCCGCAGTCCACGGCCTGGTTCTGCTGTGTCTCAGGATCTTTTGCGCCTGGGCCCCTGGGTTTTCCAGGAATTGACGCCCAGTCCAGAGATCATTTGAATTGAATAAATGAAATAGAAAATGGATTTTTAATAGGAAAATAATTGCTAGAACTTTATAAATTCATAGAAAATTCATACTAACTCCAAATTCATCCATTTCAGTTCCTAAAATTTTGTAATTTTATTCTCTATCACCTAGAGCCTCTGTTATGTCATAAAAACAGTAAGAAATTTATTTATCACTTAATCCTATTTAAAGCACATAAAACCTTTGAAAATGCATAACTTAAAATCCATAACTCAGAAAATTATGATTCCTGTTCCTAGGATTTTATTTTAATGTGTAGATTATTACTGTGTATTTTGTGTACATGTTTGGTGTGATGTTAATTTCCTCTATGCACTGTGCTTGTTTGTAATGTGGCGAGTAGAAGAGCCCGTTGTTGAAGATCCTGGTGAGCAGCAGATTGAAGTAGCTGAGCAGGAGCTCATTGCAGGCAAGTTGTGCCCTTGACCACATTTTACCCAATAATGTTCTTTAATATCACATACTCATGCATAGGTTAACTTTGATGGGACCCAATAGGTCACCCTAGATTGTTTATCTCATTACCTTGTTTACCCCTGAATCACTTGGGTAGTTTGCTATTGCTTTATATGGTTTTGGGATAATCATTTATTACCTCTATGTTCCAATTCTTGTTGTTATTCTGTTTATGTTCATATTGTTATCATTAATGTTAATTGGAACATAGAGCTTAACTTGAGGACCACGTGCCACCACAAGGGAGGAATGGGACCCCTTGGCTGACTAATTAGGAAAGCTAGTGGAAGACTACCTTACCCGAAAGGGGCAAGGGCAGTAGGGGAGAGGTCAGTGCGGGGAGGTCCCTGGTTGATTTTGCTGCGATGGCGGTCAGCCAGGAACCCTGTACTGGATCTTCCCATAAACTGTAGCGGGTTTTCGGAAGCTAGTGGAACTTTGTAAAGGCCTCGTAGTGGATCCCTAGCCATTCACCTTGGTAGTGTCTAAGGGCCTAGCTAACCCTGGCGACATGGGAAACACGACTTGTGGGTAAAGGGTACAACCTCTGCAGAGTGTAAAACTGGTATACTAGCCGAGCTCACGGTCACGAGCAGCTCAGGACTCTCTGATGTTTAAATTATGGAACTTAAATTCAATTTTGTCATTTGCATTGCATGGGTTTGTTATTAATTTTGTTCTATTACTTCACTTATGGTTTGGTATTTACTTACACTTAGTAATTGCTAATAAAATTTTGACCAACTACTTAAAAGCAATGCTCAGCTTTAACCCCTATCTTGGATTAAGCCTTGCACATCACATGAACTTACACCTTTGTGAGTTTATGTCCACTGGTTCCCCACAACTTGTCGAGCGATGAACATGTGTGAGCTCACTCTTGCTGTCTCACACCCCCCCCCACAGGAGAAGAACAGGTGGATTCAAGTGGAGTCAAGTATCGAGGAGTTTGGTCTGATCTAGGTGGCGTTTCTCAGTTGACATTGGCGCCGACGATCCTTAGTTCGTTTTATCTTTATTATTTCATTTTGTAATAAGTCTTCCGCTATGTAATAAATACTCTGATTATTGTGACATTTATCTCTATACACTCTGTTATTATATGTGTTGTCTTCTTGGCGCATGTATGAGATGCACCTGGCTTTGTTCCTTAAAGCCGGGTGTGACAAGCCATTAGTCTCATCAAACACAATGTCACAAGAAACTTCAACAAGTCCAGTGGACTTGTTAAAGACTCTATATGCCCTTGTGTTTGAATCATAACCAAGTAAAAAGCCTTCTACCGCCTTAGGAGCAAACTTCAATTTTCTACCTCTTTTAACAAGAATAAAGCATTTGCTACCAAAGACTCTAAAATATGAAACATTGGGCTTTTTACCGGTGAGGAGTTCATAAGATGTCTTCTTGAGGATTCGGTGAAGATATAACCGGTGTTGGGAACTTGTTCTCAAATGCTATGAATTAAGAACAAGGCAACATAAAATGTTAAATATTAATGTCCTTCGTCCGCTGAAGCATTATCTCCCCAAGGATTTAATGAACTTCGGACGAAGGCCATGAGCAAAATGTTACGAAGGTCACACCTTCGTAATCAGACATATAAAACAATGAAATACAAAATATAAAATATTAGAGGAAAATGTACCAAAGACAGATAATATCATTCACACATATTTTATTATGCAAGCCTAAATATTATACATAATATTTAGGTATATTTATACCTTCGCCTTGGCAGAAAACAATAATTCCAGCGTAATGTGTCAGCGATTACAAGATTGTGTGAACAATATAGGGGTACTGTTCACCTATTTATAGACACAGGGCGCATCCTATGTAAAATTACATTTATGCCCTTTACAATTGACTATAATAATGACACAAAACATCATGGGTTTTTAAGTCATTTCATCTTTAAGTCGGTTCATCCCTTCGTCTTGAGATCTGTCACTGTGCCGAAGCTTTATAAGTGATAGCTTCGGCGCTGCTTCTGAGAGGATCTGCCGAAGGTGTTCTCTTTCTTTAGGATCTTCGGCTACGAAGCATACCCCCAACAGTAGCCCCTTCGCGGTGCTTGATCGTTTTTCGTAACAAGCTTGATCCGTGAAAAAGTCTTCTTGGCTTCGGGATGCCGAAGATCCGAAAAACACCTTCCTTGAGCTCGTTGGCGAGAAACGATTAAAATAATCCGTGCGCGAAGTAGCCTCATCTTGCAGCAGTTACACGCGCCCTGGAGATATATTGAGCACTGCTCTTTCAAGAAGTTCCACCGAAGGTGCTCTTATTGTCTCAAAGAATACTTCCAAAGGTAAAGGCAGCCCCTGTGCCACTGACTTGGCTAGCAGATCAGCGTGCTCATTTTCTCCTCATGGAATATTCTTGACAGAAAACCCTTCGAAAGAAGCTTCAAGCCTTCGAACTGTATCCAAGTATTTCTCAAGCTTCGGGTCTCTTGCTTTACAACTCTTGTCAATATGACCAGAAATAACTTGGGAATCGGTTTTAAGAACCGCCCTTCTTATCCCCATTGCCTTTAACTTTCGAAGCCCCAAAAGCAAAGCTTCGTATTCAGAAATATTATTTGTGCAGCTGAAATCAAGTTTCACTGCATAACATGTTCTGACTTTGGAAGGTGCAACTAAAACAGCAGCTGCACCTGCCCCGAAGGTTCCCCAGGAACCATCGCAGAATACTGTCCAAGCTTCGGCATCTTTACTTGCTTCTTCTTCCTGAGCCCCTGGCGTCCAGCCAGCGATGAAGTCTGCTAACGCCTGGGACTGGATCGAGGATCTATGCACATAATCAATGGTGAATTCGTTGAGTTCCACAGCCCACTTTCCAATTCTTCCAGTAGCTTCTCTGTTCCTCATAACATCCTTCAAAGTTTGTGATGAAGGAACAATTATATGGAATGCTTGAAAGTAATGCTGAAGCTTCCTGGAGGCCATTAAGACAGCATATAGCACTTTCTCCAATTCTGTATAGTTTTTCTTTGATAATCTGAGGACTTCAGAGATGAAGTATACTGGGGCTTACTTTTTGATTTATCCTTCAAGCTTTTCCTGCACAAGCGCTGCGCTTACTGCAGAATGCGAAGCTACCACATATAATAACAGAGGAGCCCCTGGCGTGGGTGGAGTTAACGTTGTTAGGTCTATGAGGTACTGCTTCAGCTCTTCGAAGGCTTTCTACTGAGCTGATCCCCATTGAAAGACTTCGGCTGACTTCAGCACTTCAAAGAATGGTAAATTTCTCTCTACTGATCTAGATATGAATCGATTCAGAGATGCCAGTCTTCCTATCAGCCGTTGAGCTCCCTTCTTTGTGCTTGGCGGCTCCATCCAAAGAATAGCTTCGATTTTATTTGGATTAGCTTCAATCCCTTTTGTTGAAACTAAACAACCAAGGAATTTCCCCTTCTTTACTCCGAAGACACACTTTTCTGGATTCAACTTCAGGCCAGCTTGCCTAAAGTTAGCGAATGTCTCCTGTAGATCAGCAATGTGATTTTCTTGCTTCGTGCTTTTTACTATGATATCATCTACATAAGTTAGCACATTTCTGCCTATCTGAGAATGAAGGACTTTGGTTGTCATTTTGCTGAAGCTTCCTCCAGCATTCTTGAGCCCCTCAGGCATCCGAAGATAACAATATGTACCACTAGGGGTTATGAAGCTGGTTTTTGGCTCATCTTCCTTCTTTGTCCAGATTTGATGGTAGCCTGAATAACAATCTAGTAGACTCATGAGCTCTGACGAAGCTGCTGCATCTACTAGGGAATCTATCCTTGGTAATGGAAACTCATCCTTCGGACATGCCTTATTAAGATCAGTAAAATCGATGCACATTCTCCATTTACCATTGGCCTTCTTCACCATAACAGTGTTAGCTAGCCATTCTGGGTATTTTACTTCTCTGATGACTCCAACACTAAGAAGTCTTTTCACTTCATTCCAAGCACCTTCGGCTTTGTCATCAGACATTTTCCAAAGCCTCTGCTTTCTGGGTCTGAAGGATGGATCGACATTGAGCGAGTGTTCAATGACATCCCTGTTGACACCACAGAGATCGTTGGCAGACCATGCGAAGACATCTTTGTTGTTGAACAGAAACCTTGTTAGGTTTTTCTCCTGTTTCTCAGACAATTGAGATCCCAGCAACACCTTCTGCTCTGCTATATCTTCACATAAGAGCATGGGCTTCGGCTGATCGGCCGAAGCAGTCTTCTCCCTTCTGTACTTGTATTGCTCACAAGCTTCGGGTCCATCTATATTATGGATTGCTTTTGAATTTGTCCAGTTTCCTTCAGCCTTTCTGGCAGCTTCCTGGCTTCCATGAATAGCAATAGGCCCTTGATCTGAAGGTATCTTCATGCAAAGATATGCTGGATGAAGAATTGCTTCAAAAGCATTGAGTGTCCCACGACCAATGATTGCATTGTAGGGGTACTTCATGTCGACAATATCAAACACAACTTGCTCAGTTCTTGTATTGTTGACAAATCCAAAGGTCACTGGCATCGTGATCTTGCCGAGCGCTACAATCTGTCTTCCTCCGAAGCCACAAAGAGGGTGTGTAGCATCATGAATCTTATCCTCTGGCTCTTGCATCTGTCTGAAGGCCTTAGCAAATATAATATCCGCTGCACTGCCTGTGTCAACTAGAACATTGTGAACCAGAAATCCTTTGATAACACAAGAAATAACCATAGCATCATTGTGAGGGTAATCCTTGAGCTTAAGGTCCTCTTGGGAGAAGGTAATTGGGATGTGGGACCATCTTGACTTGATGAAGGGTCCCTGCACCCCGACATGCTGTACCCTTCTCTATGCCTCCTTCTTCTGCTTCTTGTTGGCCGGCTCTGAGCATGAACCGCCTGTTATCGGGAGTACCAGCTTCAAAGCCGAAGTAGCTCCATCTTGGTTGTTGAACGAAGCCATCAGCTCAAAAAGTGGAAGTGAGTTCACCGGAGGTGGGCGCCAATGTTGGGAACTTGTTCTCAAATGCTATGAATTAAGAACAAGGCAACATAAAATGTTAAATATTAATGTCCTTCGTCCGCTGAAGCATTATCTCCCCAAGGATTTAATGAACTTCGGACGAAGGCCATGAGCAAAATGTTACGAAGGTCACACCTTCGTAACCAGACTTATAAAACAATGAAATACAAAATATAAAATATTAGAGGAAAATGTACCAAAGACAGATAATATCATTCACACATATTTTATTATGCAAGCCTAAATATTATACATAATATTTAGGTATATTTATACATTCGCCTTGGCAGAAAACAATAATTCCAGCGTAATGTGTCAGCGATTACAAGATTGTGTGAACAGTATAGGGGTACTGTTCACCTATTTATAGACACAGGGCGCATCCTGTGTAAAATTACATTTATGCCCTTTACAATCGACTACAATAATGACACAAAACATCATAGGTTTTTAAGTCATTTCATCTTTAAGTCGGTGCACCCCTTCATCTTGAGATCTGTCACTGTGCCGAAGCTTTATAAGTGATAGCTTCGGTGCTGCTTCTGAGAGGATCTGCCGAAGGTGTTCTCTTTCTTTAGGATCTTCGGCTACGAAGCATACCCCCAACAACCGGTTGATGGCGTAGCAAGCGGTGTTGACCGCTTCAACCCAAAACCGATCCGACGTCTTGTACTCATCAAGCATGGTCCTTTCCATGTCCAATAGAGTTCTATTCTTTCTCTCCACTACACCATTTTGTTGTGGAGCGTAGGGAGAAGAGAACTCATGCTTGATGCCCTCCTCCTCAAGGAAGCCTTCAATTTGAGAGTTCTTGAACTCCGTCCCGTTGTCGCTTCTTATTTTCTTGATCCTCAAGCCAAACTCATTTTGAGCCCATCTCAAGAATCCTTTCAAAGTCTCTTGGGTTTGAGATTTATCCTGCAAAAAGAATACCCAAGTGAAGCGAGAATAATCATCCATAATAACTAGACAGTACTTACCCTCGCCGATGCTTATGTAAGCTATCGGGCCGAATAAATCCATGTGGAGTAGCTCCAGTGGCCTGTCAGTCGTCATGATGTTCTTGTGTGGATGATGAACACCAATTTGCTTCCCTGCTTGGCATGCGCTACAAATCTTGTCTTTCTCAAAATGAACATTGGTTAGTCCCAAAATGTGCTCTCCCTTTAGAAGCTTGTGAAGATTCTTCATTCCAATGTGGGCTAGTCGGCGATGCCAGAGCCAACCCATGTTAGTCTTAGCAATTAAGCAAGTGTCGAGTTCAGCTCTATTGAAATCAACTAAGTATAGCTGACCCTCTAACACTCCCTTAAAAGCTACTGAATCATCACTTCTTCTAAAGACAGTAACACCTACATCCGTAAAAAGACAATTGTAGCCCATTTTTCATAATTGAGAAACAGAAAGCAAATTGTAATCTAATGAATCTACAAGAAAAACATTGGAAATAGAATGGTCAGGTGATATAGCAATTTTACCCAATCCTTTGACCAAACCTTAGTTTCCATCCCTGAATGTGATAGCTCTTTGGGGATCTTGGCTTTTCTCATAGGAGAACATCCTTTTCTCCCCAGTCATGTGGTTTGTGCACCCGCTATCGATGATCCAACTTGAGCCCCCGGATGCATAAACCTACAAAACAAATTTATGCCTTGTTCTTAGGTACCCAAACGGTCTTGGGTCCTTTCACATTAGAAACAAGCACCTTGGGTACCCAAACACAAGTCTTTGACCCTTTGTGTTTGCCCCCAACATATTTGGCAACTACTTTGCCTGATTTGTTAGTAAGCACATATGAAGCATCAAAAGTTTTAAATGAAACGTTATGATCATTTGATGCAATAGGAGTTTTCTTCTTAGGCATTTTAACATGTGTAGAACGCCTAGATCTAGAAGCCTCATTCTTATAAATAAAAGCATGGTGAGAAACAAAATGAGTCTTCTTAGCATGAATTCTCCTAATCTTATCCTCAGGATAACCAATAGGATATAAAATGTAGCCCTTGTTATCCTGAGGCATGGGAGCCTTGCCCTTAACAAAATTAGACAATCTTTTAGGAGGGGCATTAAGCTTGACATTGTCTCCCTGTTGGAAACCAATGTCATCCTTAATGTCGGGGCGTCTCCCACTATAAAGCATGCTACGAGCAAATTTAAATTTCTCATTTTCTAGTTCGTGCTTGGCAATTTTAGCATCTAGTTTAGCTTTATGATCATTTTGTTGTTTAATCATAGCAAGGTGATCATGAATAACATCAACATTAATATCTCTACATCTAGTACAAATAGTAACATGATCAACACTAGATGTAGATGGTTTGCAATCATTTAATTCAACAATCTTAGCATGTAAAATAGCATTCTCATATCTAAGATTGGTAATAGCATCATTGCAAACATTTAAATCTTTAGCCTTAGCAATCAATTTTTCATTTTCAATCTTAAGGCTAGAAAGAGAGGCATTCAATTTTTCAATCTTAGCAATTATACTAGCATTATCATTTCTAAGATTGGTAATTGAATCATCACAAATATTTGACTTCTCAACCTTAGCAATCAAATTAGCATTCTCAATTCTAAGGTTGGAGATAGTGTCATGGCAAGTGCTTAGCTCACTAGTTAATTTCTCACATTTTTCTACCTCTAGAGCATAAGCATTTTTAACCTTAACATGCTTTTTGTTTTCCTTAATAAGGAAGTCCTATTGGCTAACCAAGAGTTCATCCTTCTCATGAATAGCACTAATCAATTCATTTAATTTCTCCTTTTGTTGCATGTTGAGGTTGGCAAAAAGAGTAAACAAATCATCCTTATCATCACTAGAATTAGCCTCATCACTAGATGTCGAATACTTAGTGGAGGATCTAGATTTTACCTTCTTCTTCTTGCGGTCCTTTGCCATGAGGCACTTGTGGCCGACGTTGGGGAAGAGAAGACCTTTGTTGACAGCGATGTTGGCGGCGTCCTCGTCAGAGGAGGAGTCGGTGGAGCTCTCGTCGGAGTCCCACTCCCGGCAAACATGGGCATCGCCGCCCTTCTTCTTGTAATATCTCTTCTTCTCCTTCTTCTTCTTCCCCTTCTTGTCGTTATCCCTGTCACTATCACTAGACAAAGGATAAAATGACCAGGCTTACCACATTTGTAGCAAACCTTCTTGGAGCAGGGCTTGTAATCCTTCCCCCTCCTTTGCTTGAGGATTTGGCAGAAGCTCTTGATGATGAGCGTCATTTCCTCGTTGTCGAGCTTGGAGGCAACGATGGGGACCCTACTTGGTGTAGAGTTTTCTTTCTTCTCCTCCGTTGCCTTGAATGCAACGGGTTGTGCCTCGGGTATGGAGGAGGTGCCTTGCTCGATGATCTTCTTGGAGCCTTTGATCATCAATTCAAAGCTCACAAATTTTCCTATCACTTCCTCGGGAGACATTAGCTTATATCTAGGATCACCACGAATTAATTGAACTTGAATGGGATTAAGAAAAACAAGTGATCTTAGAATAACCTTGACCATTTCATGGTCATCCCACTTGGTGCTCCCGAGGTAGCGCACTTGGTTCACCAAGGTTTTTAGCCGATTGTACATGGCTTGCGGGTCTTCTCCTTGGTTGAGCATGAAACGACCGAGCTCCCCCTCGATCGTTTCCCTCTTGGTGATCTTGGTCACCTCGTCTCCTTCGTGCGCGGTCTTGAGCACGTCCCAAATCTCTTTGGCGCTCTTCAACCCTTGCACCTTGTTATACTCCTCTCGACTTAGAGAGATGAGGAGTATAGTGGTGGCTTGGGAGTTGAAGTGCCGGATTTGGGCAACCTTGTCCGAATCATAGTCTTCATCCCCTATGATGGTACCTGCACTCCAAACTCAACAACGTCCCAAATACTAGTGTGGAGTGAGGTTAGGTGATGCCTCATTTTATCACTCCACATGTTATAATCTTCACCGTTAAAACCGGTGGTTTGCCTAATGGAACGGAAAGTAATGGAGTACGTTTAGAAATGCGAGGGTAGCGTAGGGGGATCTTACTAAACTTCTTGCGCTCATGGCGCTTAGAAGTTACGGACGGCGCATCGGAGCCGAAGGTGGATGGTGACGAAGAATCGGTCTCGTAGTAGACCACCTTCTTCATCTTCTTCTTCTTGTCGCCACTCCATTGCGACTTGTTGTGGGAGGTTGACTCTCCCTTTCCTTTGGAGCTGGACTACCTTGATGGAGCCTTCCTGTGGCTTGTAGCGAGCTTCTCGTCGGTCATAACCTCCTTCTTGGAATGATCTCCCGACATCACTTCGAGCGGTTAAGCTCTAATGAAGTACTGGGTTCTGATACCAATTGAAAGTCGCCTAGAGGGGGGTGCATAGGTGGAATCTGAAATTTATAAACTTTAAGCACAACTACAAGCCAGGGTTAGTGTTAGAAATATAAACGAGTCCGAAAGAGAGGGCGAAAACAAATCAACCAAATAAATAGAGTGGATGACACGGTGATTTGTTTTACCGAGGTTCGGTTCTTGCAAACCTACTCCCCGTTGAGGTAGTCACAAAGAACAGGTCTCTTTCAACCCTTTCCCTCTCTCAAACGGTCACCTAGACCGAGTGAGCTTTCTCCTTATCTCACGGGTCACTTAGACCCTGCAAGGACCACCACACACTTGGTGTCTCTTGCCTTGGTTACAAAACACTTGAGAACAAGAAATGAGGAAAGAAGAAAGCGATCCAAGCGCAAGAACTCAAAAGAACACAAATATCACTCTCTCACTAGTCACTATTTGATTGGAATGATCTTTGGACTTGGGAGAGGATTTGATCTCTTCGTTTGTGTCTTAGAGTGAAGTCTAGAGCTCTTCTATTGAATGCAATGGCTGAAAACTTGGATGCCTTGAAGTGTGGTGGTTGGGAGGTATTTATAGCCCCAACCACCAAAGTGGCCATTAGGGATGGCTGCTGTCGTTTGGCGCACCGGACAGTCCGGTGTGCCACCGGACACTGTCCGGTGCACCAGCCACGTCACCCAACCGCTAGGGTTCGACCGTTGGAGCTCTGACATGTGGGGCCACCGGACAGTCCGGTGGTGCACCGGACAGTTACTGTTCACTGTTCGGTGCGCCTTCTGACGCCTGCTCTGAATTCTGCGCGCGCAGGCGCGCACTGTAGCGTTTCATTGTTCCTTTGTAGATGACCGTTGGCGCAAGTAGCCGTTGCCTCTGCTGGCACACCGGACAGTCCGGTGAATTATAGCGGAGCGGCTCCCCGGAAACCCGAAGCTGGCAAGTTCAGAGTTGATCCACCCTGGCACACCAGACAGTCCGGTGCGCCAGACCAGGGCAGCCTTCGGTTGTTTTGCTCTTTTTATTTGAACCCTTTCTTAGACTTTGTATTGGTTTGTGTTGAACCTTTGGCACCTGTAGGACTCATAATCTAGAGCAAACCAGTTAGTCCAATAATTTGTGTTGGACAATTCAACCACCAAAATTCATATAGGAAAAGGTTTGACCCTATTTCCCTTTCAAGCCTCCACTTGTGCTACCTTGCTAGGTAGCACTTCCTTGTAGTTGGTTGCTTTGAGAGCAACAGGCTACGACTCGTAGACAGGAAGTGGTCCGTTCAAGGCATCATCCATGTACCTTGCTTCTTTCACCATCATGCGCCCGCTCACGAATTTTCCAAGAATTTCTTTAGGCGTCATCTTGGTGTACCTGAGGTTCTCATGAATAAGATTTATAAGATGGGGATCACTAACAGTAAATGACCTTAGCATGAGTCGGACGACATCATGATCCGTCCATCTTGTGCTTCTATAGCTTCGAATTTTGTTGACAAGGGTCTTGAGCCTATTGTACGTTTGAGTTGGCTCCTCTCCCCTTATCATGGCGAATCTCCCCAGCTCGCCTTCCACCAGTTCCATCTTGGTGATCATGGTGACATCATTACCCTCGTGAGAGATCTTGAGGGTGTCCCATATTTGCTTCACATTGTCCAAGCCACTGACTTTGTTATATTCATCCCTGCATAGAGATGCTAGCAAAAAAGTGGTGGCTTGGGCATTTTTATGTATTTGCTCATTGATAAATATAGGGTTATTGAAAGGGAAATAGGCTTACACCTTTTCCTAATTGATTTTGGTGGTTGAATTGCCCAACACAAATAATTAGACTAACTAGTTTGCTCTAGATTATAAGTTTTACAGGTGCCAAAGGTTCTCAATAGACCAAGAAAGGGTTCAAGCAAAAAGAGCCAAAGACAACCGAAGTGTGCCCTGGTCTGGCGCATCGGACTGTCCGGTGTGCCACCGGACAGTGTCCGGTGTACCAGGGAACTCAGCTCCAAACTCGTCACCTTCGGGGAAATCAGAGGGCGCTCCGCTATAATTCACCGGACTGTCCGGTGTGCCAGCGGAGCAACGGCTACTTCAGCGCCAACGGTCGACTGCAACCGCATTCAATGCGCTACAGTGCGCGTCAGAGTCAGAGAAGCGTTAGAAGGCGCACCGGACAGTCTACAGGACCTGTCCCGTGCACCACCGGACAGCCAGAAGACCCCACCTGTCAGAGCTCCAACGGTCGAACCCTAACGACCGGGTGACGTGGCTGGCGCACCGGACAGTGTCCGGTGGCACACCGGACTGTCCGGTGCGCCATGCGATAGCAGCCTCCACCAAACGGCTAGTTTGGTGGTTGGGGCTATAAATACCCCAACCACCCCACCATTCATTGCATCCAAGTTTTCCACCTTCCAACACATTACAAGAGCTATAGCATTCAATACAAGACACACCAAAGAGATCAAATCCTCTCCCAAGTCCTTAGTTCAATTCCAATCAAATAGTGACTAGTGAGAGAGTGACTTGTGTTCATTTGAGCTCTTGCGCTTGGATTGCTTCTTTTCTTTCTCATTCTTTCTTGTGATTCACTCAATTGTAACCAAGGCAAGAGACACCAATTGTGTGGTGGTCCTTGTGGGGACTTAGTGTCCCGTGTGATTGAGAAGAGAAGCTCACTCGGTCTAAGTGACCATTTGAGAGAGGGAAAGGGTTGAAAGAGACCCGGTCTTTGTGACCACCTCAACGGGGAGTAGGTTTGCAAGAACCAAACCTCGGTAAAACAAATCCTTGTGTCTCACTCTTTATTTGCTTGCGATTTTTTTTCACCCTCTCTCTCGGACTCGCTTATATTTCTAACGCTAACCCGGCTTGTAGTTGTGATTAACTTTGAAAATTTCAGATTCACCCTATTCACCCCCCCCCCCTCTAGGCGACTTTCAATTGGTATCAGAGCTCGGTGCTTCATTAGAGCCTAACTGCTCGAAGTGATGTCGGGAGATCACGCCAAGAAGGAGATGGTGACCGGCGACAAGCCTGCTACAAGCCACGGGAAGGCTCCATCGGGAGAGTCCCGCAACAAGGGGAAGGATAAGGAATCCTCCTCACAAAAGTCGCATCGGAGTGGCGAAAATAAAAAAAGATGAGGAAGGTGGTCTACTACAAGACCGACTCTTCATCGCCATCCACCTCTGGCTCCGACGCACCGTCCATAACTTCTAAGCGCCACGAGCGTAAGAAGTTTAGTAAGATTCCCCTACACTACCCTCGCATTTCTAAACATACTCCATTACTTTCCGTTCCATTAGGCAAGCCACTAACATTTGACGGTGAAGATTATGCTAGGTGGAGTGATATGATGAAATATCACCTAACCTCACTCCACAAAAGTATATGGGATGTTGTTGAGTTTGGAGTACAGGTATCATCCATAGGGGATGAGGATTACGATGAGGACGAGGTGGCCCAAATCGAGCACTTCAACTCCCAAGCCACCACTATACTCCTCCAATCTCTAAGTCGTGAGGAGTATAACAAGGTGCAAGGATTAAAGAGCGCCAAAGAGGTTTGGGACATGCTCAAGACCGCGCACGAAGGAGACGAGGTGACCAAGATCACCAAGCGGGAGACGATCGAGGGGGAGCTCGGTCGCTTCATGCTTCACCAAGGGGAGGATCCACAAGCCATGTACAATTGATTGAAGACCTTGGTGAACCAAGTGCGCAACCTCGGGAGCACCAAATGGGATGGCCATGATGAAGGATTACGGGGAGGCTACGCTAGCGCAAAACAAAATTTTCATCCCCATAATACCAAGAACTACTACGGTTATAGGTCATGGAATTACCACTAGACGCGCAGAGCAGCGGAAGACGTCTCGATGTAGACGAACGCGTCGAGCAGTGCCGTGTAGTCGCCGGCGTTCTTCACGTCCTCGCACGGTTTGTCCAAGTGCTCCAGATGCAGCACCTCCGAGGTATCCACACGTACAGAGAGGAAGCGCCGCGTACCGAACTGCTAGGTTCGCGACGGCGGCTTGGCGAGGGCGAGAGGCGAGCGGCGGCTGCTGGTTTGCAGGTGGCGAATTAGGTTATGTCTTAACCACGCCCCCGCCCCTCATTATATAGGCGTTATGGTGGGCTTCTGACGCCGAGGCCCATCATTAACCCTAAAGCCCAGTCTAATTTCGGATCTAATCCGAATTAGGCTTCCTTCCCCTTAAGTGTGTGACCCTATAGGTTCACGTACAAATAGACATAGCCCGAGTACTCTTACTTGGCCCAATAATTGACAGCGGCCTCTAGCAAGACATGTCAACTCCTATGTGTACGTAAAGATCATATCAGACGAACCATTGCGACATTAAGTACATGTTGTTCCCTTTGTCTCACGATATTTGGTCTGGCTCTAAGCTGACCTCTCTTTCTCGATACTGTGAATTGGAATCCTTTCAATGGTTAACTCTTAACCCTAGCACGGCCATGCATTTCTTGATCCAATCACTCGAGGGGCCCAGAGATATCTCTCTCACAAAGAGAGGGACAAATTCCATCTTGACTGACCATGCCTCATAGCATGCTTCCTGACAAACCTAAAACTACCTTTATAACTACCCAGTTACGGGATAGCGTTTGATAGTCCCTAAGTAAGTCAATTCACATCTTGAGAACATGCGACAATCTCAGGTCTAAGGATACAGTATTCATGTTGCAAGAAGAGAACTATATTACAATATCTCACGTTGGGTCGGTCCAGCCTCATGTCATACATGCGCCCACATTATTAATTTAACATCTCCATGTTCATGACTTGTGAAATGTAGTCATCAACAAATACATGTGCTAGTCATCGACTCTGACTAGGGACATCATTTAGAATAACCATATAAGTAAAGAATCTCACAAACAATTCACATAATTGCTAATCAATACAAGGTGCCTTCCATGGATATTCAATTAAGCAATATATATATCATGGATACAAAGAAATATGCTCATCTCTATGATTATCTCTAGGGCATATTTATAACACATGAGATGGTCAAGGTTATTCTAAGATCCCTCGTTTTTCTTAATCCCACGCAAGTTCAATTAATTCGAGGTGATCCTAGATACACGCTAATGTCTCCCGAGGAGGTTAAAGGGAAATTTGTGAGCTTTGAGCTAATGATCAAGGGCTCAAAGAAAATCATTGAGCAAGGTGCCTCCTCCACACCCGAGCCACAACCCGTCGCATTCAAGGCAACGGAGGAAAAGAAGGAAGAGTCTACATCAAGTAGGCTCCCCATTGACGCCTCAAAGCTCGACAATGAGGAGATGGCTTTAATCATCAAAAGGTTTCGCCAAATCCTCAAGCAAAGGAGGGGGAAGGACTACAAGCCCCGCTCCAAGAAGGTTTGCTACAAGTGTGGTAAGCCCGGTCACTTTATAGCAAAATGTCCTATTTCTAGTGACAGTGACAGGGGCGACGACAAGAAGGGGAGAAGAAAGGAGAAGAAAAGATACTACAAGAAGAAGGGCGGCGATGCCAATGTTTGCCGGGAATGGGACTCCGACGAGAGCTCCACCGACTCCTCCTCCGACGAGGACGCCGCCAACATCGCCGTCAACAAGGGACTTCTCTTCCCCAACGTCGGCCACAAGTGCCTCATGGCAAAGGACGACAAAAAGAAAAAGGTTAAATCTAAATCCTCCACTAAATATGCCACCTCTAGTGATGAGGCTAATTCTAGTAATAATGAGGATGATTTATTTACTCTTTTTGCCAACCTTAACATGCAACAAAAGGAGAAGTTAAATGAATTGATTAGCACTATTCATGATAAGGATGATCTCTTGGATAGCCAAGAGGACTTCCTAATTAAAGAAAATAAGAAGCATGTTAAGGTTAAGAATTCTTATGCTCTAGAGATGGAAAAATGTGAAAAATTAACTAGTGAGCTAAGCATTTGCCATGATGTTATTGCCAACCTTAGAAATGAAAATGCTAGATTAATTGCTAAGGTTGATTCAAATGTTTGTGATGATTCATATGCCAATCTTAGAAATGATCATGTTATTTCTATTGTTAAGATTGAAAAATTAAATGCCTCTCTCACTAGCCTTAGAATTGAAAATGAAAAATTGATTGCTAAGGCTAAAGACTTAGATGTTTGCAATGCTTCCATTTCCGATCTTAGAAGTGAAAATGACATTTTACATGCTAAGATTGTTGAACTAAAAACTTGCAAACCCTCTACATCCACCATTGAGCATGTTTCTATTTGCCCTAGGTGCAGAGATGTTGACATTAATGCTATTCATGATGACATGATTTTAATTAAACAACAAAATGATCATATAGCAAAATTAGATGCTAAAATTACCGAGCATGAGCTAGATAATGAAAATTTTAAATTTGCTCGTAGTATGCTTTATAGTGGGAGACGCCTTGGCATCAAGGATGACATTGGCTTCCAAAGGGGAGACAATGTCAAACTTAATGCCCCTCTTAAAAGGTTATCTAACTTTGTTAAGGGCAAGGCTCCCATGCCTCAGGATAACGAGGGTTACATTTTGTACCCTGCCGGTTATTCCGAGCATAAGATTAGGAGAATTCACTCTAGGAAGTCTCACTCTGGCCCTAATCATGCTTTTATGTATAAGGGTGAGACATCTAGCTCTAGGCAATCAACTCGTGCCAAATTGCCTAAGAAGAAAACTCCTAGTGCATCAAATGAACCTAGCATTTCATTTAAAACTTTTGATGCATCCTATGTTTTGACTAACAAATCCGGCAAAGTAGTTGCCAAGTATGTTGGGGACAAACACAAGGGATCAAAAACTTTTGTTTGGGTACCCAAAGTTCTTGTATCTAATGTCAAAGGACCCAAAATTGTTTGGGTACCTAAAATCAAGAACTAAATTTGTTTTGTAGGTTTATGCATCCGGGGGCTCAAGTTGGATCATCGATAGCGGGTGCACAAACCACATGACAGGGGAGAAAAACCAAGATCCCCAACGAGCTATCACATTCGGGGATGGAAATCAAGGTTTGGTCAAAGGATTGGGTAAGATTGCTATATCACCTGACCATTCTATTTCCAATGTTTTTCTTGTAGATTCTTTAGATTACAACTTGCTTTCTGTTTCCCAATTATGTAAAATGGGCTATAACTGCCTTTTTATGGATACTGGTGTTACTGTCTTTAGAAGAAGTGATGATTCAGTAGCTTTTAAGGGAGTATTAGAGGGTCAGCTATACTTAGTTGATTTCAATAGAGCTGAACTCGATGCTTGCTTAATTGCTAAGACTAACATGGGTTGGCTCTGGCATCGCCGACTAGCCCATGTTGGGATGAAGAATCTTTACAACCTTCTAAAGGGAGAGCACATTTTGGGACTAACAAATGTGCATTTTGAGAAAGAAAGGATTTGTAGCGCATGCCAAGCAGGGAAGCAAGTTGGCACTCATCATCCATATAAGAACATCTTGATGACTGACAGGCCACTCGAGCTCCTCCACATGGACCTATTCGGCCCGATCGCTTACATAAGCATCGACGGGAGTAAGTACTGTCTAGTTATTGTGGATGACTATTCTCGCTTCACTTGGGTATTCTTTTTACAGGAAAAATCTCAAACCCAAGAGACCTTAAAGGGATTCTTGAGACGGGCTCAAAATGAGTTCGGCTTGAGGATCAAGAAAATTAGAAGCGATAATGGGACGGAGTTCAAGAATTCACAAATTGAAGGCTTCCTTGAGGAGGAGGGCATCAAGCATGAGTTCTCTTCTCCCTACACGCCACACCAAAATGGTGTAGTGGAGAGAAAGAATAGAACTCTATTGGACATGGCAAGAATCATGCTTGATGAGTACAAGACTTCGGATCGATTTTGGGCCGAGGCGGTCAACACCGCTTGCTACGCCATCAACCGGTTGTATCTACATCGAATCCTCAAGAAGACATCCTACGAACTCCTCACCGGTAAAAATCCCAATGTTTCATATTTTAGAGGCTTTGGTAGCAAATGTTTTATTCTTGTTAAAAGAGGTAGAAAGTCCAAATTTGCTCCTAAGGCTGTAGAAGGCTTTTTACTAGGATATGATTCAAACACAAGGGCATATAGAGTCTTTAACAAGTCCAGTGGACTAGTTGAAGTTTCTTGTGACATTGTTTTTGATGAGACTAACGGCTCTCAAGTAGAGCAAGTTGATCTTGATGAATTATATGATGAAGAGGCTTCGTGCGTCGCGCTAAGGAACATGTCCATTGGGGATGTGTGTCCTAAGGAATCCGAAGAGCCCATTCAAGCACAAGATCAACCATCCTCCTCCATGCAAGCATCTCCACCAACTCAAGATGAGGATGAGGCTCAAGATGATGAAGAAGAAGATCAAGAAGATGAGCCACCTCAAGACGACGGCAATGATCAAGGGGGAGATGCAAATGAACAAGACAAGGAGGATGAGAAAGTTCCAAGGCTGCCACACCCAAGAGTCCACCAAGCAATCCAACGAGATCACCCCGTGAACACCATCCTCGGCGACATTCATAAGGGGGTAACCACTAGATCTCGTGTTGCACATTTTTGTGAGCATTACTCGTTTGTTTCCTCTATTGAGCCACACAGGGTAGAGGAAGCACTTCAAGATTCGGATTGGGTGATGGCGATGCAAGAGGAGCTCAACAACTTCACGAGGAATGAGGTATGGCATTTAGTTCCACGTCCTAACAAAAATGTTGTAGGAACCAAGTGGGTCTTCGGCAACAAGCAAGACGAGCATGGTGTGGTGATAAGGAACAAAGCCCAACTTGTGGCCAAGGGATATTCACAAGTCGAAGGTTTGGATTTTGGTGAAACCTATGCACCCGTAGCTAGGCTTGAGTCAATTCGCATTTTACTTGCCTATGCTACTTACCATGGCTTCAAGCTTTATCAAATGGACGTGAAGAGTGCCTTCCTCAATGGACCAATCAAGGAAGAGGTCTATGTTGAGCAACCTCCCGGCTTTGAAGACAGTGAGTATCCTAACCATGTTTATAGACTCTCTAAGGCGCTTTATGGGCTCAAGCAAGCCCCAAGAGCATGGTATGAATGCCTAAGAGATTTTCTTATTGCTAATGGCTTCAAAGTCGGAAAAGCCAATCCTAGACTATTTACTAAAACACTTGAAAATGATTTGTTTGTTTGCCAAATTTATGTTGATGATATCATATTTGGGTCTACTAACGAATCTACATGTGAAGAGTTTAGTAGGATCATGACACAGAAATTCGAGATGTCTATGATGGGGGAGTTGAAGTATTTTCTAGGATTCCAAGTCAAGCAACTTCAAGAGGGCACCTTCATTAGCCAAACAAAGTACATTCAAGATATTCTAACCAAGTTTGGGATGAAGGACGCCAAGCACATCAAGACACCCATGGGAACAAATGGGCATCTCGACCTCGACACGTGAGGTAAATCCGTAGATCAAAAGGTATACCGGTCGATGATAGGTTCCTTACTCTATTTATGTGCTTCACGACCGGATATTATGCTTTCCGTATGCATGTGTGCAAGATTCCAAGCCAATCCTAAGGAAGCTCACCTTAGGGCCGTAAAATGAATCTTGAGATATTTAGTTTATACTCCTAAGTTTGGCCTTTGGTACCCCAGGGGATCCACATTTGATTTAATTGGTTATTCCGATGCCGATTGGGCAGGGTGCAAAATTAATAGAAAGAGCACATCGAGGACTTGCCAATTCTTGGGAAGATCTCTGGTGTCTTGGGCTTCAAAGAAGCAAAATTCTGTGGCTCTTTCAACTGCCGAAGCCGAGTATATTGCCGCAGGCCATTGTTGCGCGCAATTGCTTTGGATGAGGCAAACCCTTAGGGACTATGGTTACAAATTAACCAAAGTTCTTCTTCTATGTGATAATGAGAGTGCAATCCGCATGGCGGATAATCCCATTGAGCATAGCCGCACTAAACACATAGCCATTCGGTATCATTTTCTAAGGGATCACCAACAAAAGGGGGATATCGAGATTGCATATGTTAGCACCAAAGAACAATTAGTCGATATCTTTACAAAGCCATTGGATGAACAAACCTTTACCAAACTTAGGCATGAGCTAAATATTCTTGATTCTAGGAATTTTGAATGATATTTTGCATACATAGCTCATATATATACCTTTGATCATCTCTTTCATGTGCTATGACTAATGTGTTCTTTCAAGACCATTTCATGCTAAGTCATAGATTGAAAGGGAAAAGGAGTCTTCGGTGAAGACAAGGCTTCCACTCTGTTCCATCGAATCATTCATCCTTCGCTGTCGCTCCACACTAACTCTCCAACTTTGGTAAAATCTTCACTCCTTTACTTCCGTCCAAAGGGGGAGAGAGTAGTTTACAAGGGCTTATATTTCACTCAAGCATCCGTTTTTGCCGATTCATGCCAAAGGGGGAGAGAGTATTAGCCCAAAGCAAAAGGACCGCACCACCACCAATTTCAAAAATGTAGTCTTTTAATTGGTATTAAAAGAAGTTTTTCAATTGGCATCTTATTTTGATATAATTATTGGTATACCCTCTTCAAAATTAATATCTAAAACCCTCTTGAACACTAAGAGGAGGATTTCATTAAGGGGAGTTTTGTTTAGTCAAAGGAAAAGCATTTGAAACAGGGGGAGAAAATTTCAAAACTTGAAAATGCTTCTCAAAATCTTATTCATTTACCTTTGACTATTTGCAAAAGAACTTTGAAAAGAATTTCCAAAACATTTTGCAAAACAAAACATGTGGTGCAAGCGTGGTCTAAAATGTTAATAAGAAGAAAAGCGATCCATGCGCATCTAGTAAGTAATATTTATTGGTTTCATTCCAAGCAACCTTTGCACTTACATTATGCAAACTAGTTCAATTCTGCACTTCCATATTTGCTTTGGTTTGTGTTGGCATCAATCACCAAAAAGGGGGAGATTGAAAGGGAAATAGGCTTACACCTTTTCCTAATTGATTTTGGTGGTTGAATTGCCCAACACAAATAATTGGACTAACTAGTTTGCTCTAGATTATAAGTTTTACAGGTGCCAAAGGTTCTCAATAGACCAATAAAAAGACCAAGAAAGGGTTCAAGCAAAGAGAGCCAAAGACAACCGAAGTGTGCCCTGGTCTGGCGCACCGGACTGTCCGGTGTACCAGGGAACTCAGCTCCAAACTCGTCACCTTCGGGAAAATCAGAGGGCGCTCCGCTATAATTCACCGGACTGTCCGGTGAGGCACCGGACAGTGTCCGGTGGCACACCGGACTGTCCGGTGTGCCAGCGGAGCAACGGCTACTTTAGCGCCAACGGTCGACTGCAACTGCATTCAATGCGCTACAGTGCGCGCCAGAGTCAGAGCAGCGTCAGAAGGCGCACCGGACAGTCTACAGGACCTATCCGGTGCACCACCGGACAGCCAGAAGACCCCACCTGTCAGAGCTCCAACGGTCGAACCCTAACGGCCGGGTGACGTGGCTGGCGCACCGGACTGTCCGGTACGCCATGCGACAGCAGCCTCCACCAAACGGCTAGTTTGGTGGTTGGGGCTATAAATACCCCAACCACCCCACCATTCATTGCATCCAAGTTTTCCACCTTCCAATACATTACAAGAGCTATAGCATTCAATACAAGACACACCAAAGAGATCAAATCCTCTCCCAAGTCCTTAGTTCAATTCCAATCAAATAGTGACTAGTGAGAGAGTGACTTGTGTTCATTTGAGCTCTTGCGCTTGGATTGCTTCTTTTCTTTCTCATTCTTTCTTGTGATTCACTCAATTGTAACCAAGGCAAGAGACACCAATTGTGTGGTGGTCCTTGCGGGGACTTAGTGTCCCGTGTGATTGAGAAGAGAAGCTCACTCGATCTAAGTGACCGTTTGAGAGAGGGAAAGGGTTGAAAGAGACCCAGTCTTTGTGACCACCTCAATGGGGAGTAGGTTTGCAAGAACCGAACCTCAGTAAAACAAATCCTTGTGTCTCACTCTTTATTTGCTTGCGATTTGTTTTTCACCCTCTCTCTCGGACTTGCTTATATTTCTAACGCTAACCCGGCTTGTAGTTGTGATTAACTTTGAAAATTTCAGATTCGCCCTATTCACCCCCCCCCCCCTCTAGGCGACTTCAGTTATCAGTACTATCGAAATACATTCCATTTTCGACAATTTCCCAAATACTAGGATGGATGGAAAATAAGTGACTACGCATTTTATGACTCCAAAATGAATAATCCTCTTCATCAAAGTGTGGGGGTTTTCCAAGAGGAATAGATAGCAAATGGGCATTCAAATTGTAAGGGATGCGAGAGTAATCAAAGGAATAGTTTTGATTAATTGTATTCTTTTTCGACGAAGAGTCTTTGTCGTCGTCATCCCTTGGTGAAGAAGAGGAGGTGTCGCTGTCGTAGTAGATAATCTTCTTTATGCGCCTCTTCTTCTTTCCATCCCTCTTCTTGTGACTCGACCTAAGTCAGCGCGCTTGTCATCTCTTGGCTCGTTGAAGAGGATCTCCTTGTCATTGATCACCATCCCCTTGCCCTTAGGATCCATCTCTTCGGGTAGTTAATCCCTTAATGAAGAGTACGGCTCTAATACCAATTGAGAGCACCTAGAGGAGGGTGAATAGGTGATCCTGTAAAATTCAACACTAAATGGCACAAACTTGGTTTATGAATTGTGAGTGAATTCAAACCGAGATATAATGACAAGAGAGAAGTGACTTCTTCACTTAATTGCTCTTCACAAAGTGAGTATTGAACTTAGAGCAATTATCAAGTGAAAAGAAGATCGCACAAGAAAGCAACAAGTGACATGGCGATTTTTATCCCGTGGTTCGGCCAAGTAGAATACTTGCCTACTTCCACGTTGTGGCGTCCCAATGGACAAGAGTTGCACTCAACCTCTTTCAAGTGATCCAGTGATCAACTTGAATACCACAGTTTTCTTTCTTATCGTAGATGTTCCCTTTGTGAGGAATCTCCACAAGTTGGAGTCTCTCACCCTTATAAGATTGATCTCAATGAAAATCCATAAGAGTAAGGGAGGGAAAGAAACACACGCAAGAGTCGCAGCAATCACACGCACACAAGTCAAGACTTGAGCACACAAAAACACAGTGCAAGGAGTTTACAACTCGAGTAGTGCTCAAATTTCAAACACAAAGATCTGGATGCGTGCTTGCGAAGTCTAGGCGTCTTAGGATGTTCAACGGAGGCTTGTGTATCTGCTCCATGTGCCTAGGGGTCCCTTTTATAGCCCCAAGGCAGCTAGGAGCCGTTGGAACTCCATTTGGTAAACAATTCTTGCTTTCTGCCGGTTGGCGCACCGGACAGTCCGGTGCACCACCGGACATGAATAGTGCCTGATTCCTTTCCTTTTCTGGTGAAGCCGACCATTGAGCCTTTGATCCCCTTGGCGCACCGGACACTATCTGTTGCACATCGGACAGTCCAGTGCGGCATGGTGACCGTTGGCTCGGCCACGTGTCGCCCGCTGATCGCACAGCCTATTGTTGGCATGGGGCGCTGATGGCTCACCGAACAGTCTGGTGCGTCATCGGACAGTCCGGTGATTTTTAGCCACTACGTCCTCGCCAATTCCCGAGAGCAGCGAGTTTGCTGCTAGACCAGCCTATGCACCGGACACTGTCCGGTGCACGCCGGACACTGTCCGGTGCACGCCGGACAGTCCGATGCACCGAAGGCTAGTGCAAGTTTGGCTGGACTTAGCCAAACTTCTCCAATCCAATTTCATTTGATTTAACAAGGTTCCTAGCACTTAGAAAAATATGTTAGTTCCAAAAACAATTCACTAAGGCCAGAGTCATATCTTGATTCTTTGATTTGCATCTCTCAACCACTTAGCACATATTAATCACAATAATATGTGTTGGACATCTAATCACCAAAACATTTATAGAAATGGCCCAAAGGCACATTTCCCTTTCAACTTTCTCTGCAAACCAAGTTAGAGAGCAAACCAAAGTACCACATGCATAGTAGAAGGTGTATGCAATATATTTAAATACTCAAACCTTGCATACTTAACATTTTTCATTGTTTTGCTCCTTTTGGCCTGTTTGAGGTAAGGGTTGGACTCCAAAACTCCAAGTCTACATGAGTTGATCATTATATCCATCTATAAGCTTCAACACCCAACACCCTGCAATGGTCAACAAGAATATCTCCAAACACATGAATGATCCAAACTATAAGTCAAAGTGTACTTAGCTCTTTGGGCCTTTCCAGGTTCTGACTTAAATACTTAGCTCGTTCTTGTGACCATGTCTCTACTTGAGCTGCGATCTTGAGTCTTATAACTTAAACGATAAAACCATAGGCATTACCTCGGTGGTTGTAGGTCACGGTCATATATCGCAGTCTTTAATGCATCAGGACTATTCTCAGCTTGACCAACCTTGACTTCTTGCAAGCCATCTTCTTCACCCTGGACATTTGGTACCTCGGTCTTCTTGACCTTCTCCTGCGCACTCGGTTCCTTAAAGTCCTTCTTGCCTTCGTCCTCAGTCCGATTAGCTGTTTCCGAATCAAGTACATTGATTTTGACTTAATCAATGTTCATCCTTCAACTTTGTGATGTCCACAACCATAGTCAACTTAGCTTATTGGACCATCACGCCTATCTACATGTGTTGAACATTTTAAGCTTTTCATTTAGCACCTATTTAACACTTAACACCATGGTTAGACAATTTAATTGTGTTGTCGTCCAAAACACCAAAACTCATAAGGGACCTTTCACTAACGTCGCTCCGCCAACTCCGCCTTAGCAAGGCCAACTCATCCTTGTTCGGTGGTGGGACGCCGCTTCAACCCCATTGCCGGCGCCATGACGACGCAACGGTGGGTGGGTGAGTAGAGGGCACCGCAGCGGTTTGGGGGAGGGCGATGAATGCGAGGCGAGGGGAAAAGGGGATCGTGGTCGCTGCAAGACGTGTGGAGCACCAGCCCTGTGAGGCTTATGACCATACCATGTGTGTAAAGACGTGTGCACTGTCGAAATGTTGAAACATGTGGGGTCAGCCTCCCATCCTATGACCACATGCGCGAGCGGTCGTCGCGGTAGGGAACCAGTTCTCCACATTTCACGCCGCGAATGTGTTCTCGATCGCGCGGAACGCGGGCGTGGGAGTAAAAGGGCTGAAGTTTGAAGGACTTTATGGTCTCCAACAAACTGAAGAAACGAACAGCAAACCGGACGAGTTAAAGGAAACCAAGGGTAAGATAACTTGGTGAGCCCATGGGTTTATGGTCTCCAACAAACTGAACATGGGCAATGTAAATAAAGCTAGCATGAAGATGCGAATCAAGGCCATGAAACCATTCCATCTGCCTTTTGAAACTAGTTCAATCCGTTTCCATCTTTAAATAGCACAGCATGCATGCATGCATGCATGTTGAGGATGCATCCTCCCTTCATGTCAAGATTTCAGCAAATGACTCGACGGTCCCAAACCCATGGTTTTCAGCAGGGAGTGGCGCGTTTCCAGGTCTGATAGATATTAGCACCTCAAGGCCTGCAAAAAAAAAAAGACAAAAAAAGAGAGTTTAAACAATTCATGGCAGCATGAGTTTCTGAAAGGTTGACATTTTTGACCATTGCCATCTGACATGGAAAAATGCCGAAGGGAAAAGCAGCTGTATTATATATCTGCATGCTGGATTTTTATTTGCATTTCATGGTTCTCCTGGTACATGAATCTTACGATTGCCTAACGACGTGGTGTCGCATTCTTTTTCAGCGAGGCAAAGCGCGCAGCGCAGTGAGATGCTCACCTGCAGCCCGTGCTGCCGTGGCTTCTTGGCACACGTCCGTCAGGAACAGTATCTGAGACGGCCGGTCCACCCCGACCGTCTGCCAGATCTCGTAGTAGCTGCGAGCGTCTCTCTTGGTCCTTTCGTTGCAGACGCGCGCCAGGCCAAAAAGGATAGATTAACAGCCATAGTCACAGTGACGTATACGAATCATCAGTGAGCGGAAAGGTCGCCGTACCCAATTGTTGCGTCAAAAAATCCGCACAGGTGCCTTCTAAGGTCGCCGTAGGTAGTGTTCCCGAAGATGAGCCTCTGGGCTTCCCTGCTGCCACTTGAATAGATGTACGTCTGCCGGGTAGGTACATACATACATACATGCAATCCAAACTAAAACTCAGTTTGAGGTGGGTTTGTGAGTGAATCAGAGTGTACATGATTGATGTCAAAATTCTAAAATAACGTGCTTCAGAATGAGCAATGTAGAGAGATGTGAGAAGGTGTGGAGCAAGGACCTTGATGCCGCTGGCGTGCCACCTCTCGAGAGCCGGCGGCACGTCGTCGAACACCACCCCCTTGATTTCTTGGCCCTCGAACCCAGTCCTCCAGATGTGGCCCTTCATGTAGAACGAATGAAGAGAGATCATCTCAGTCTCAGGGTGTTGTGAATGCCTTCATGGAGTGGCCAGATTTTCCTTTCAATAACCTGAAACTCAAGTGAAGGGACTGCCGATAGTGTCAGCAGGGAGCAGGCAGAGTAGCTACCTACCTGCAACTGCTTCAGCGAGGTTATCTTCCTATCCGCCGCGATCATGGCCTCCACGTTGGCGACCAGGGCGTCGACGACGCGGTCCTTGCCGGCGCCGTCGGGCGGGACCGGGACGGCGCCGGGGACGCCCTCGGCTAGGTCCTGCTCGACCTGGGCAAAGATTCCGGCCGGCCGGCCCCTTTCAGCAGGACGACCAAGGACGTCGTGGCGTCGAAGCTCAGAAGAAGCTCGATCTGCTCATTGGCTGTCGAGCGATGCAATGCAATTCGGCAGCAGCAGCGTGAGACTCATGACGGGGAACAACGGCGAAGCTGACCTGAGCGCGCAGCAGGGCGATGTCGTCCTTGGTCTCGCGGGTGGAGTAGGTGGCGTCCAGGTGCCTGCGGACGTTGTCGCGGGCGTAGGGGAAGAGCACGTCCGTCACGAACGACATGGGGCTCGTCGTGCCCTCGATGTCCAGCACCACGCTTCGCTGCGGCGTGCGAGCGAGTGCGATTCGATCAGAGCGCGCAGCTTTTTTTGTTTTGGGCGCCCGGTTGCGTTGCGCTACGGGCATATATGTGGTGCGACGGCAAGGAAATCGAGGATAAGTGACTGCGCATTCACCACTGATGCTAGTCGAGGAACACTGGCTGGGGCTGCTCGTAAACGGCGACCATCCAATCGCCACGGGCATGGGATGCTGATTCCACCGGCTGCCTTGAGCGACGGCGGCGGCGAAGCGAGGAAGCTCATCCTGGAACGCAACAACCCCTACCTCGGAGTCGGATCGAGCCAAATCAAATCAGTCAGGGCACCAGTCTATCCCTATATCACCAGATGCCTCACCTACCTGTGACGCCGGCGGCAATGTCAATGCCATCCCCATCTTTGTCGGTCCTCTTCCTTCCTCCTCTGCAGAGTGCAGTGGCTGCTACCTGCTCACCGCATCCGCATACGTCCACATGGATCCCGGGTGGAGGGGACCGCCGGACGGATGTGGGCGTCACTCGGTTGGTCCAACGCCAACCACAACACGACCACCGCGTGTGCGGTGGCTAGTATGCGCAGGACGAAAAGCACATCCAAATGTGAGTAGTGGTAATGAAATGTGAGTAGAATGGTAATGGATTGCGATCCAAATGCTTCTTCACGAAAAGCTAAAGTAGAACACATAGTAAATTTTAGTTTTAAAATAAATAGAAATAGTGTCGATCCAAATTCGATCCTTAAATTTCCCATTCTCATCTCTAAATGTGAACCAAAATACACAACAAAAATTAGGTCAATTCAAGCAAGGTTCAGCTCTTCATGAATAACCGGAGCTCAAAATCTGTTTGGATGGGAGGATTGGAACCCAAATGGCCAAGATCATCTTGATTTTCTTGCCAACCTCAATTAGACAATTATACTAGCCGTAGCTTGCTGAGTCATAATAGTCTCGCCTCTTATGCATCACATTGTCACGGGACTCGGACTTGGAAAGGCTAACCATGCCGACCTTTCAGGTTATCCGGCAAACTCAAACAAACTTTTATTCATTCTAGTTACAATATTGCACAGTAACAAAAAGAAAGAAAAATATAGCATATACAAGGAGACTAAATTCAACTGCAAATATATACAGTATGTCTATGTTTGTATCTGTTTTTTTTTCCCAGAAACACCAGCCTTCTCCATATACAGACATTCCCTTCCATACACAAGCTACAGACTCTACAGTCCTGAAAAAAAACGGTGCCCAGACACCCAGGAGAAAATCACAAACTCATGATCAGATATACAGGAAAGGACAGTCATGATCTAAAGCTAAATCCTCGAATGAAACATGATGGATTCCGTGTACAGACCTCTTCGTATGTGTCGCCACTAACTATACTCTGTTCAGCCCCATCTGAAGCATTTTTTGCATTACGGTCTTGTACTCCTGACTTCTTGACCACTCATCGATCTCTCTGGCTCGCATCACAGGCAAAGGGTGTGAAAGCTCTCTGGTTTGTGCGTTCCTGCAACATGTAAAGAGATTGGGAAAGATATGTCATGCAACACATACACATTTCCACAACAATAATATTGTCAATCATGGTTCAAGTGATAACAGTTCTGACCGGATGTACCACCCAACTGGGTTCGAGGCGGCCTTGTCGTAGGAACGAGCTTGCTCCAAGAAGGCATCCACATTTAGCTTGTCGGCAAGAGATGGGCATCCTCCGGCCAATTTCATCAGAACAGAGATGACTACCTCTTGACAATCAAGAATAAGTATCAAGTGATGACAGACTTGTAGGATAAGCATTACAACACACAACAAGGTGTTCCTATTTTCAGACAGCCAAGAACAGAGATGACCACCTCACGACAATCAAGAGTTCAGTATTAGGTGATGATACCAACTTGTAGAGTAAGCATGTATCCATTATATGTTAAAACTACAAGCTGCAGCTCCAATTCTTCAAAATTGGAGAACAGCTGCTCTTTCTATGAACTAAAGATTGTTACTTGGAAGATGATTTGAAAACTACACAAACCTCTACTTTTTCTTGGAGTCATATATAATTTGTGGTCAGACCATGCAAAAAATCCACTTCAAGGGCAAAAGCGAAGACAAAAAATAGCGCTATTTATTCTGCTAGATCTTATGTTCAATACAAATCAATCTTATATTTAAAAATTGAGGTAGTTTCAGAGTTAAGGCAGTAAAGGTACCTTCGGGTCTTGCACCACAAGAAGAGCTGCCCTGTCACAAGTCAGCTCTGCAGCTCGTAGCCATCTGTATAGCTGCTCTTCCAGAAAGCCAGCAACCATGCCGAAACCTGAAAAAAGTGCAAGTACTTACCATGAGATGTAGTTCAAATGAAGTGTATTTAGGTACATAGCCCACCAATCTAATGAGATTTCAAGTAGTCAGATGGTCTACCAGGGACAGTGTATGCTCCCATTGTGAGTATATTGGCAAAAGTGAGCCAAACACCATGATCGCACTTGAGGTGACCCAGCTCATGAGCCAAAACAGCCTAATTGAAACAAATCCAATATGATGAGTAATCAATGCATTCAGACAGTAGGTAAGCAAATAATCATTCTTGTTTTGATTGTTCATCTAGGCAATACCAGCCAATGAGTTTGTTTAGAGTAAACAACAGTACCTGCAATTCCCTTGGAGTAAGCAGCTCCACAAGGCTTGTGTGAACGACAATGAATGGTTTTTTGCCATTGATTGCTAAGGTGTAGGCATTTGGAACAGGATTCTGCCTTATGTACAAGTCAGGAGCTTCGGTGTTCAAGAGCTTCGCAGCCTCAACCAGCAGTTGGTGGAGATCTGGAAGCTGAAGAGCGAAAACAAACGTTTAGCTCTCTGAATTACGGTAACTTGTAGGCTGTGGTGATAGAGAAAACAAACAAACTACAAGGTCCGGAAACAACATAAGTCAATGATATCAATCAGCGTGCAAAATTTCACCATGAATACATTGGGCTGATTAATTCGACAGGCAGATCGGACCTGGTTCGGGGAGACCAGAACTGATGTTCCAATGTTCTGGAGTACCATAACTTGCTCCGAGACAGGTCCTGCAGTAGCAAAAGATGGCAGGAATGAATCGTTGAGGATACTACGTTGAGATGGACTGGCAACGCTGAGGAACTGTGACTGGGCGACCTAGCAAAGCTTTGCCCACGTCGTTGAGCCCGGGAATTGCTCTCAGCAGAAGAGTGTTCTGTGAAACAAGAAGAAAAGGGTTTCTCTTTCAGAAGACAGGGATTTTTATCTATCATCCGCAAGCGCAGTCGAACATTATACGTGGACAGAAAGAAAAGGAGTGTGTTAAATCGAAGAAATCTAGCCTGCTTGTCGAGCGGGTGGCGGAAGTCGTCGGCGTCGAGGCCCCGAGCAGCCGCAGAGGAGGTGCGGGTGGAGGCAGCTGCAACGGGAACGAACCGCCTGCGGCGCGGGCGCCTGGAGGAGGTCGACGCGGAGGAGGGCTTTTGAGCCCAGTAGCAGCGGAAGGCAACGGGCAGGGGAGGGAGGGTGGGGCCGGAGATGAGCCCCGGAGCACAAGCCGGCGAAGCCGCCATGCCCCACGAACCGAGAGCAAGGCGAGGCAAGCAGCGCGGCCGCTGCCACAGGTGTTTTGTCCAGCCTGCCAAGGACCGAGACCAAGAAGAAAGCCCCGAAGGCGGAGACGTACGGATAGCCGAGGAATTGAGGGAGGTTAGCTGGTAGCTGCGGTTATTTTACTGCTCTGCGTAGTTTTCGCGGCAAAAAAGAGATTACCATAAATATATATGTATGTATATATTATATGTATGTATATATAAAAAATAATAACAACAATAATAAGTGCGAGCGTAGCGTACGTTTTTCCAATTTCTGCTAGCTGCTAGGCTGCTGGCCCTCGTTCCTCACAATCATCAGTAAAGGAAAAGAAAAATCCGAGTCCACAGCAAAAGGAGTCGCAACTTGCAACGCTGTAAAATCTTGAGAGTTGTGACTGACGTGTTCCATCTCAGACCGCTTGGTTAGCTTTGCCGCAGCCTCAACCTCAAGTTCTCGACCCCAACAGGCTGCGGCTGTGCGGCCGTTCAGACCTTGCCTAACCAGATCGCTACAGTACACATTTTTAAATCACTACCAATGCCTCCAAAGAAGCAAAGATATTTTTCTCCAGGCCTTTCCTTTTTCTGAATTTCCGATGAAGGCACCATAATACACTGATGGAGGTACCATGATTCACCTGTCCATGGAATATCTGATAAACAAAGAGCTAGTTTAGCAACTCTATTTTTCCGATACCGATAGATTCTCATTTTTCCAATAGATTCCCAATAGAAATTAGTTTATTTTCCCTTGGAAAATGAAAATCTCTTTAGAAGATGGAATTCTCAAACTAGTCCTTAGAAAAATAAAAATCCCTTAGAAAAAGGTTGTCAAACTAGCCCTAAACATCCCACTTTTTAGGCCAGTAAAACTAAAGTCAGAAAAAAAATCGTTTTTATCAAAGAAGCTACTGCTAGAGCTGTTTTGACTGAAACTAGAGCTCTACCAAACAAACATTTTCAGGCAATAACACTGGTACTAGTATGCCTTGGGGGAGGGATGCTCAGAAATATATGCAGGTATACTCTATTGTGTGACCATATTTGTTTTGATTTTTTTTCTTTTATTGACATTTCTCTTCTAACAAAGACTAGCAAACACAGCATAAACTGTCTTGCTACCAGGAGAAGTGTACATAAAACCTCCCTCATCATCGCGTCCTTCGCAAGAGAGAAACAATCGCAGCTGAAAGTGCATCCTCAAGACTGAAGGCAGTAGGCACTAACCTGTCAGGCCTCCAGGCTGAATGATAACAACCCTTTGATAGCATATAGTCATTTTTTACTCCTCCGCGTTGAATACGTCAATCACAACTAAGCCAAGTACTACGTTTATGAGTCAAGTTTCAACAGAAAATGATTCGGGGCTTGTCTTCAATTCTGTGCAAACCATAAAAGTCTTCAGTGACATTAAAAAAAAGAAGGTATTCAGATTTTGAACAATGACAACTATAAATGCATAGAAATCTATATAACCATGATTTTAAGAATCTGCGCAATGCGACTTTTGGCTGTTAGTCAAACTCAGCAGGAACTAAAGTTAAATCACTAGGGATATCAATGTGACCAGAGATTTGTTTTTTCTTCTTTTGACAGAAACATGACAATAGAAATTTACAAATGCAGGAAATTTCAGGTTCAACAAATATTATGTATGGTTAGATTTGGGAAACTACAATGGGAACAATTTCACACCTTAAATACATGAAGCCTTGTTTGACATGGCAAAAAGGGATATGGATCTCAGATTCCCGTCCATCCTCCGTTGCCGGTCGACATGGAAGCAATAGAAAACAATTGATTTTTGTCCCCAAAAATAAAACTGAGGAACTTAAATACCATTAACAACATTGCACCATAATGGTAATGCGAAGAACAGCATTATGTTCAGTTTATCGTTAGTACATTACATACACTATACCTGAAACATGTGTTCTTTTTCACCTTCAGTGTGTAACTTTTAATTGTTTGTTCATCTAACTAGGCAGCCAACCAAGTTCCTACCAGTAATCTCCGCAAGAGCAAAACCCATCCTTGAAATGGTGAAACCTGCGTGAGTCTCTTACAATAATGTCTCTGTTCACAATCTTCGATATCATCTTGATGGCAGCATGACAATCTAGGCAGGCGCTCAAGTTCTTCATAACCGTAATTGGTGTCCCTGGTGGGGTATTGATCAGGGCAAAAGCGATGGCCAATCTCTCACTGTGGTATTTTAGTGACTCCAACTTTTGCTTATTATCCACCATATGCAAGGCACAGCTAGTATCGGGCTCATAGCCTTGTTTATCCATCTCTTCGTACAACCTCTCAAGCTCTTCTTTAATCTCATCTATCATTGGGTTGGTGTGATCATTAGAAGAAAACATGTAGATCTTTTGCTTGATTTCAACCCAACTGTTACCCGACTCTTTCCTAACTCCTCTATCTCTCATAATCTTTTTCACACGCGCAGCACCTTCCCAATTACCAGCTTTAGCATATATGTTGGACAATATGACATAGGCAGTCGCGTCTGTGGGAACCATAGTGAACAATTTTTCAGCAGCCACTGTAGCTAAATCCTGGTTTCCATAGATCCTGCACGAGTGAAGAATGGAGCTCCATATTACTGGATCAGCCTCAAATGGCATCTCATCTAACACTTTCTGAATTTTATCGAAACAGCCTGCCCGACCCAAGGCATCAATAACACAAGAATAGTGTTCCTTCCAGGGTGACATGCTACTGTAATATCTCATCAAATCAAAGTATTTCATGCATTCTTCTGCAAGACCATTGTGACTACAGGCTGCTAGCACACTCAAGAAAGTGACTGGATCTGGACAAAAACCACAGTGAAGCATGCTGTCAAACATCCTGATGGCATTCTTTGCCTGTCCATATTGCGCATATGCTGAAATTACAGCATTCCACGTGATGGAATTCTTCTCGGGCATCTCATTAAATGTTCTGATGGCTTCATCCAAACAGCCACATTTTGCATACATATCAAGAAGGGCACTGCCTGAGAACACGCTGGACATGTGCCCTGATGTTGTGAGGTAAGCATGCAATTGCCTTCCTATCCCAATCACTCCCAGGCTTGAGGAAGACTTTATGATGCTAGAACATGTCGCCCTATCAGGACTTAGACCAGCTCTTCTCATGTTACAGAATAGTTGCAATGCTTCCTCATGCTGCCCATTCTGGACACACCCAGTTATCAAAGCGGTCCAGGAAATGGCAGTTTTGTCACTTTTGTTTGCAAAAATAGTCTTTGCAGCATCTAGCATACCACATTTTGAGTACATGTCAATCAGGGCATTTCCCATGAAATCCTCCAAAGTAAGGCCAAGAAGGATTAATTGTGCATGTATTTGTCTCCCGATCTTAATGTCAGGCAGTGCCCCAGCGACACTGAGCAAGCTAGCATATGGTAATGTATGCCTGTCAAAACTGAGTGTCTGCATTTCCCTGAACAGCTGCAAAGCCATGCCACTACATTGGTTCCAAGAATAGGCAGAGATCATCACATTGTATGAAATATTGTCCCGCTGTGGCATCTCATCAAACAACTGCTCCAGGTCACCAAGACAGTCACATTTCGAGTAAAAATCAAGCAATGCATTATTGACAAAGACATTATGCGATGGGTTGGCCCTGACAAAGAGACCATGGATCTGACGCCCAAGGTAGAGATCGACCATACCTGTCGCTACTGTTAGCAAACTTGAGAACGTGAAGTGGCTAGTGTTAACGCCCTCACGTCGCATAGCAGCAAATAGCTCTAGTGCCTCACTGTACAGCCCCTCCCTAGAGCAGCCCGCCATCATGGCATTATACGTGATCGTGTCCCTGTGTGGCATCTCCAGGAAGACTCTCCGAGCAGCAGCAATGAATCCTTGCTTGCAATACGCATCTAGCAGTGTGTTACATACGACAACCTTGGTGTCAAAGGCGAGCTTGGTGACCACGGGATGGAGCGGCGCGACATTGCAGCCAGGCGCGTTGAGCACGGTGGTGATGGTGACATGGTCGGGCGCGTCGCCCTCCCTGAGCATGTCTCGGAAGAGTGATACGGCATCGGAGCCACGGCCGTCCGCGGGGGGCGTGCTCATCATGATTGTCCAGGTCTTGGCGTTGCGGTGAGCCGCGGCATTGAATAGGGCCTTGGCGGCGGCGAGGTTGCAGGACCTGAAGTATCCCAAGATAATGGAGTTGAGAAATGTGAGATAGAGGGTGTTCTTCTCGGGAATCTGGTCGAGCACCTTGCGGGCGGCCGCGACCGCGAGGCGGCCGGAGGTGGCGAGGTAGTTGAGGTGGTGTTCGAGGCGGTTGAGGAATCTGAAATAGAGGGTGTTCTTCTCGGTCTTCTGGTCGAGCAACTTGCAGGCGGCCGCGAGGCGGCCGGAGTAGACGAGGTATTTGAAGTGGAGTTCGAGGCGGTAGGGGGCTGGGTCCAAGCCCGTCTTGACCATGCACGCGTCCGCCGGCGTGGAGGCGCTGGCGAGGCGCGAGGCGATGCTGCGGGCGCCGGAGATAGGCTTGAATGGGCGCATGGTGGCACCTCGCCTCGCCCCGGGTATTGCCTTCTGCAGCAAGGTTTTAAAGTCGTTGGCGAGGCGCGAGGCGATGCTGCGGGCGCCGGCGATGGCCTTGAATGGGCGCATGGCAGCACCTCGCCCTAGAGATGGCCAGATGGGTCAGGTCAGTTTCATCATGCCTAAGCCCAACACGGCCTGATGATAAATGGGCTAGTGTCAGCTCGATACTATACCCGTGTCGAACTTGGACCGTGATCTAGGCACGTCATATGGGTCCGGTATGGTCCGATTACAACGACAAACACGATTGGCACGATTACATTATGACCCTAACCTAACCCCACTCACCACGCGGTCGCGCCCCTCGCCCACACTCACACGACCTCGACCGCCAGACGCCCCCTCGTCCCCTCCGCCCTCGGCTCTCCCCTCCTCTCGTCTCCCTCGCGCTCGTAGCCTCGCCCTGTCACCCCCGTCGGCCATCGCCCGTCTACCCCCTCACGACCTCGACGAGGCGCAGAGGCACCTAGCTCCGTCGACGTCGAGGTGTCGGTCGTCGGGTGCCATGCTTCCTGGATGCTCCGTCCTCGACACGTCGTCGGTATCCCCATTCCCTGGCGCTTCCCCCTCCTCTTCTATGGACCCCAGTGTACTAGATCTGTGGATCTGCCTTTCATCTGTCCTCTCCATCTCTGGTGGTCTGCGGATTTGCCTCGCCTCTGCCTCTAGATCTGATCTGGTAAGGTAAAGCTTTATACCTCTCCGTTCTCCGGTGGGCTGGGTCACAGCCGGCTGCCTGTTTGGCCATCTATACCGTGTGTTTGTGCTCATAGTCTCTCTGTTCTTCTATCTAGCTTTGTCTCTGTGTCCTTAGATCTACTATCGTCGGTGCATTGGTGCCTCCTCCATTGCTGGATCTTCTCTGTCCCGACCTACGTTGTTCTTGGTAACCGCCGATGGAACTGGTGCTCCGGCCTTCGGCTAAAGTATGAACTCGCTAAACCCTAAACCCTAATCCCCTTTGTCTTTGCTTCTTTAACCCTAATCCCTGTCATGATCTACTTGCAGGTCGTGGCGTGAGGGACCAGGTGCCGGCGATGGAGCATCGATATGATCCAACCTCCATTAATCATGAACTGGTGTTGATGGGTCAAATCCCAGACGATGTGGACGACGTGCACGATGGTCTGGAGGATCTCTTTGGTTCCACTGCCCCTACCCCTACCCCTACCATCAACCTCGGCGACGACAATGTCGCTGTCGAGGGTGAGGCTCGCCCAGATGGCAGTGGTGCTGCTAATGCTACTGCCTCCACTACGGCAAGCACAGGTAGGAAGAGGAAATGCACGTCCAATGTCTGGGAGGACATGGATAAGATTTTTGCCACTGAAAATGGTGTTCAGGTAAGAGTAGGAGCTAGATGTCATTTCTGCAAGAAAGAACTTGCTGCCCATTCTACCATTGGCCCTGGTCATTTGTCTCGGCATAGGGAAAAATGTAAACGGCTCCATGGTCGAATTGGGAACCAATCTATGCTTAGATATAATGCTGATGGTAGTGTTTTTCGTTGGGAATATAGTGCTAAAGTTGCTGGTGTTCAGTTATGCTGTTTGATTGCTAGGTTGCACCTTCCATTATGCTTTGCTGATTGTGATGCATTTGATGACTATATTAAAACTGTCCATAGTCCTAGACATTGCAATGTTTCTAGACAAACTACAACTAGAGATATGGAAAAGTACTTTAAATAAAGACATGTTATAGTTACTGGAAAATTGAAATATGTTACTTCTGTTGCTTTAACTTCTGATATTTGGAGTGGCAATACTAAAGAAGATTATTTATCTGTTGTTGCACATTTTGTTAACTTTGATTGGCAGTTAAAAAAAAGGATTCTTGCTATGCGTCTCTGAAAATCGCCTAGAGAGGGGGATGGATAGGCGAAACCTGAAATTTATAAACTTAAGCACACACTACAAGCGGGGGTTAGCGTTAGAATTAAAGTCAAGTCCGAGAGAGAGGGGAAAAAATCAAATGAGAATCAAGCGAATGAACACGGTGATTTGTTTTACCGAGGTTCGGTTCTAAAGAACCTAGTCCCCATTGAGGTGGTCACAAAGACTGGGTCTCTTTCAACCCTTTCCCTCTCTCAAACGGTCACTTAGACTGAGTGAGCCTTCTCCTTAATCAAACGGGTCACTTAGACCCCGCAAGGTCCACCACACACTTAGGTGTCTCTTGCTTTGATTACAAGTCACTTGGGAACAAGAATGAGAAAGGAAGAAAGCGATCCAAGCAACAAGAGCGCAAATGAACACGAACACACACTCTCTCAAGTCACTGGGTGGTTGGAGTGAATTTGGGACTTGGAGAGGCTTTGATCTTTTGAATTGTGTCTAGAAGTGAATGCACTAGCTCTTGTATTGAATGAGAACTTCATAAAACTTGGATGCTTGGAGTTGTGGTGGTTGGGGGTAATTATAGCCCTCAACCACCAAAGAAGCCGTTGGGGAGGCTGCTAGCGATGGGCGCACCAGACAGTCCGGTGCGCCACCGGACAGACACTGTTCAGTGTCTGGTGCGCTGCCACGTCACCCAACCGTTAGGGTTCAGAGCAAAGTCGGCCGTTGGAGCTTTGTCTTCTTGCAGCACCGGACAGTCTGGTGCCACACCAGACAGTCCGGTGCCCCTCTGACTCCCTGCTCTGACTTCTGCGTTTCACTGTAGCAGCATTGTTCACCTTTGTAGAGTCGACCGTTGCGTGCAAATAGTCGTTGCCCGCTGACTCACCGTACAGTCCGGTGGCACACCGGACAGTCCGATGAATTATAGCGGAGCGCACCTTTGTTTCCCAAGAGTGGCTGGTTTGAGCTGTACGGTCCTGGTGCACCAGACACTGTTCAGTGGCACACCGGACAGTCCGGTGCGCCGTTCCTCAGCACACTCAAGTCTTTGCTCCTTTTAATTTTAGTCCCTAACTTGAATCTTTTATTGGTTTGTGTTGAACCTTATGCACCTGTAATACATGAGTTCTAGAGCAAACTAGTTAGTCCATTTGTTTGTGTTGGGCATTCAACCACTAAAATTAATTGTAGGAAAAGGTTAACCCTATTTTCCTTTCAATCTCCTCCTTTTTGGTGATTGATGCCACACAAACCAAAGCAAATATATAAAGTGCAGAATTGAACTAGTTTGTATATGGCAAGTGTATAGGTTACTTGGAATTAAACCAATTGATAATATTACTAGATATGAATGGATTGCTTTCTTCTATTTAACATTTTGGACCACATTTGCACCACTTGTTTTGTTTTTGCAAATCCTCTTGGAAAATCTTTTCAAAATCTTTTTGCAAATAGTCAAAGGTATATGAATAAGATTGCAAGAAGCATTTTCAAGATTTGAAATTTCTCCCCCTGTTTCAAATGCTTTTCCTTTGACTAAATAAAACTCCCTCTAAATGGAATTCTCCTCTTAGCTTTCAAGAGGGTTTTGAAATAGATACTAATTTGAAAATTGATTTTTAAAGATACCAATTGAAGAAATTTCCATTATTTAGATACCAATTGAAATTTTGCTTTCTCAAGAAAAGTGAAGCATGGATACCAATTGAGAAATTGCGAAATATCAATTAAGGCTTTATTTTGAACATTTTTGAAATTAGTGGTGGTGCGGTCCTTTTGCTTTGGGCTTAATATTCTCTCCCCCTTTGGCATTGATCGCCAAAAACGGAGACTTTGAGAGCCCTTAAGTTTTCTCCCCCATTGATAAAATAATATGAGTGAAAGATTATACCAATTGGAGAGTTTGCGGAATACCGGCAAAGGGTAAATAATACCGATGGAGTTGAGTGGAAGCGTTGTCTTTGCCGAATACTCCATTTCCCTTTCAATCTAAGACTAAGGATAGAAATATACTTGAAAACACATTAGTCTTAGCCTTGGCACAAAAATAATAAGAAATATGCATTTGTACCAAATGAAAGAAATATGATCAAAGGTATATAAATGAGCTATGTGTGCAATGTTTAAATCTAAATTCTGAGAATCAAGTATATTTAGCTCATTCCTAAGTTTGCTAAAGGTTTTCTCATCTAATGGCTTGGTAAAGATATCGGCTAATTGGTTCTTGGTGTTAACATAAGCTATCTCGATATCCTCCCTTTGTTGGTGATCTCTCAGAAAGTGATACCGAATGTCTATGTGCTTAGTGCGACTGTGTTCAACGGGATTATCCGCCATACGGATTGCACTCTCATTGTCACATAGGAGAGGGACTTTGCTCAATTTGTAGCCATAGTCCCTAAGGGTTTGCCTCAATTGTGCACAACAGTGGCCTGCGACAATGTACTCGGCTTCGACGGTGGAAAGAGCTACTGAGTTTTGTTTCTTTGAAGCCCAAGACACTAGGGATCTCCCCAGAAACTAACAAGTCCTTGATGTGCTCTTCCTATCAATTTTACACCCTGCCCAATCGGCATCGGAATATGCTATTTAATCAAAAGTGGATCCCCTGGGGTACCAAAGCCCAAACTTAGGAGTGTAAACTAGATATCTCATAATTCTTTTCACGGCCCTAAGGTGGAGTTCCTTAGGATTGGTTTGGAACCTTGCACACATGCATACAGAAAGCATAATATCCGGTCGAGATGCACATAAATAAAGTAAAGATCCTATCATCGACTGGTATACCTTTTGATCTACGGATTTACCTCCCGTGTCGAGGTCGAGATGCCCATTGGTTCCCATGGGTGTCTTGATGGGTTTGCCATACTTCATTCCAAACTTCTTAAGTATGTCTTGAGTGTACTTTGTTTGGCTGATGAAGGTGCCATCTTGGAGTTGCTTGATTTGAAATCCTAGAAAATACTTCAACTCCCCCATCATAGACATCTCGAATTTTTGTATCATGATCCTACTAAACTCTTCACAAGTTGACTTGTTAGTAGACCCAAATATGATATCATCAATATAAATTTGGCATACAAACAAATCTTTTGCAACAGTTTTAGTAAAGAGAGTAGGATCGGCTTTATCGACTTTGAAGCCATTAGTGATAAGAAAATCTCGCAAGCATTCATACCATGCTCTTGGGGCTTGCTTGAGCCCATAAAGCGCCTTTGAGAGTTTGTAAACATAGTTAAGGTACTCACTATCTTCAAAGCTGGGAGGTTGCTCAACATAGACCTCTTCCTTGATTGGTCCATTGAGGAAGGCACTTTTCACATCCATTTGATAAAGCTTGAAGCCATGGTAAGTAGCATAGGCAAGTAATATATGAATTGACTCAAGCCTAGCTACGGGTGCATAAGTTTCATCAAAGTCCAAACCTTCGACTTGTGAATAACCTTTGGCCACAAGTCGGGCTTTGTTTCTTGTCACCATACCATGCTCATCTTGCTTGTTGCGGAATACCCATTTGGTACCTACAACATTTTGATTAGGACGTGGAACTAAATGCCATACCTCATTCCTCGTGAAGTTGTTGAGTTCCTCTTGCATAGCCAGCACCCAATCCGGATCTCTTAATGCATCCTCTACCCTATATGGCTCAATAGAGGAAACAAAAGAGTAATGTTCACAAAAATGTGCGACTCGAGATCGAGTAGTTACCCCCTTATGAATGTCACCAAGAATGGAGTTGACGGGTGATCTCTTTGAATCGCTTGGTGGACTCCTGGGTGTGGCGGCCTTTAACACTGAATTTCTTGATCATCTTCCTTGTCTTTATTTTCTTCATCTCTCCCTTGATCATTGTCCTCCTCTTGAGGTCGCTCACCTTCTTGATCTTCATTTTCATCATCTTGAGCCTGATCCTCATCTTGGGTTGATGGAGATGCTTGGTTGGAAGATGACGGTTGATCTTGTGCTTGTGTAGGCTCTTTGGATTCCTTAGGACACACATCCCTAATGGACATGTTCCTTAGCGCGACGCACGGAGCTTCTTCATCATCTAGTTCATCAAGATCAATTTGCTCCACTTGGGAGCCATTAGTCTCATCAAACACAATGTCACAAGAAACCTCAACTAATCTAGTGGATTTGTTGAAGACTCTATATGCCCTTGTGTTTGAGTCATAACCTAGTAAAAAGCCTTCTACAGCCTTAGGAGCAAATTTAGATTTTCTACCTCTTTTAATAAGAATAAAGCATTTACTCCGAAAGACTCTAAAATATGAAACATTATTGGGCTTTTTACCAGTGAGGAGTTTATAAGATGTCTTCTTGAGGATTCGGTGAAGATATAATCGGTTGATGGAGTAGCAGGCGGTGTTAATCGCCTCGGCCCAAAACCGGTCCGGTGTCTTGTATTCATCAAGCATGGTCCTTGCCATGTCCAATAGAGTTCTATTCTTCCTCTCCACTACACCATTTTGTTGAGGTGTGTAGGGAGAAGAGAACTCATGCTTAATGCCCTCATCCTCAAGAAATCCTTCTATTTGTGAATTCTTGAACTCCGTCCCGTTATCGCTTCTTATCTTTTTTATCCTTAATTCGAACTCATTTTGAGCCCGTCTTAAGAATCCCTTTAAGGTCTCTTGGGTTTGTGATTTTTCCTACAAAAAGAACACCCAAGTGAAGCGGGAATAATTGTCCACAATAACTAGACAGTACTTACTCCCGCGCGATGCTTATGTAAGCGATCAGGCCGAATAGATCCATGTGGAGTAATTCAAGCGACCTATCCGTTATCATGATGTTCTTGTGTGAATGGTGAGCACCAACTTGCTTTCCTGCTTGACATGCACTACAAACCATGTCTTTGTCAAAATGAACATTTGTTAGTCCTAAAATGTGCTCTCCCTTTATAAGTTTGTGAAGATTCTTCATTCCAACATGGGCAAGTCGGCGATGCCAGAGCCAACCCATATTAGTCTTAGCAATTAAGCAAGTGTTAAGTTCAGCTTTGTTCTCATTAAAATCAACTAAATATAGTTGACCCTCTACACTCCCTTAAATGCTATTGAATCATCACTCCTTCTAAAGACAGTAACACCTACATCAGTAAATAGACAGTTGTAGCCCATTTTGCATAATTGAGAAACTAAAAGCAAATTTTAATCTAAAGAGTCCATAAGAAAAACATTGGAAATAGAATGGTCAGGGGATATAGCAATTTTACCCAAACCTTTGACCAATCCTTGATTTCCATCCCCGAATGTGATAGCTCGTTGGGGATCTTCGTTTTTCTCGTAGGAGGAGAACATTCTCTTCTCCCCTGTCATGTGGTTTGTGCATCCGCTATCGATTATCCAACTTAAACCCCTGGATGTATAAACCTGCAAAACAATTTAGGCCTTATTCTTAGGTACCCAATATTCTTAGGTACCCAAATAGTCTTGGGTCCTTTGACGTTAGAAACAAGCACCTTAGGTACCCAAACACAAGTCTTGGAGCTCTTGTGTTTGCCCCCAACATATTTGGCAACTATTTTGCCAGATTTGTTAGTGAGCACATAGGAAGCATCAAAAGTTTTAAATGAAACATTATGCTCATGTGATGCAGTAGGAGTTTTCTTTTTAGGCATTTTAACACGAGTGGAATGCCTAGAGCTAAATGTTTCATTCTTATATATAAAAGCATGGTGAGAAATAGTGTGAGGTTTTCTAGTATGAATTCTCCTAATTTTGTGTTCAGGATAATTAGTAGGATATAAAATGTAGCCTTCATTATCCTGAACCATGAGAGCCTTGCCCTTAACAAAGTTAGACAATCTTTTAGGGGCATTAAGCTTGACATTGTTTCCCTGTTGGAAACCAATGCCATCCTTAATGCCAGGGCGTCTCCCATTATTGAGCATGCTTCTAGCAAATTTAAACTTTTCATTTTCAAGTTCATGCTCATTAATTTTGGCAGCTAATTTAGCTATATGATCATTTTGTTGTTTAATCATAGCAAGGTGATCATTAATAGCTTCAACATTAATATCTCTACATCTAGTGCAAATGGAAACATGATTAATAGTAGATGTAGAAGGTTTGCAGGCATTTAATTCTTCTATCTTAGAGTTTAATCTAACATTCTCATCTCTAAGACAGGAAATGGAATCTTTGCAAACATTTAATTTTTCAATCTTAGAAATCAAACTATCATTTTTAGTTCTAAGACTAGAAATTTTATCATTGCAAATATTCAATTCATCAATCTTAGCATTTAGACTATCATTTTCATTTCTAAGACTGATAATTGAATCATGACAAATGCTAAGCTCCTTAGTCAAGTTTTCACATTTTTCTACTTCCAGAGCATAAGCATTCTTCAACTTAACATGTTTTTTGTTTTCTTTAATAAGGAAGTCCTCTTGGCTTTCCAAGAGATCATCCTTCTCATGAATAGCTTCTGTTGGGGGTCTGCTTCGTCGCCGAAGGTCCTATGAGAAGAAACACCTTTGGAAGGCCAGAACAGGAACAAGGCCGAAGTTACCAGTCAGGGAGCTTCGTAGTGTATTTCTAGATGCACCGACTTAAAGATGAAATGACCAATCGGCCCATGATAACCTGTGTTATGGTTGTAATCATTTGTAGAGGACATGAATGTAAATTCACACAGGCTACGCCCTGTGCCTATAAATAGGTGAACAGTACCCCCGTACTGTTCACGCTTTCGCATCTCATTTTTACCTTCGCCCTCTGTTAAGCCCAAGGTACAAATGTAATTTGATATTGCTTTCATGTATTCATGATTATTTGACAGTAAATGTTTATATTATGATATTATATAATTGTTTATGTTGTTTTCCTATGTTTCATAAAACTTCATCCTTTGTATACACATGTCATATTTATGAAGGTATGCCCTTCATGACCTTCGTCTGAAGATCATTATATCCTAAGGGAAATAATGCTTCGTAGGACGAAGGACATTAACATTTAACATTTTGTGTTGCCTTGTTCTTAATTCATAGCATTTGAGAACAAGTTCCCAACAGCTTCTATTAATTCATTTAATTTTTTCTTTTGTTCCAAGCTGAGGTTGGCAAAAAGAGTAAGTAAATCATCTTCATTTTCACTAGAGCTACCCTCATCACTAGATGTTGTATATTTGGGGGTGGCTCTAGAATGTACCTTCTTTTTCTTGTCGTCCTTAGCCATGAAACATTTGTGGCCGACGTTGGGGAAGAGGAGTCCATTGTTGACAGCGATGTTGGTGGCATCCTCGTCGGAGGAGGAGTCGGTGGAGCTCACGTCGGAGTCCCATTCCCGACACACATAGGCATCGTCGCCCTTCTTCTTGTAATACCTCTTCTTCTCCTTCTTCTTCCCCTTCTTGTCGTCGCCCCTGTCACTATCACTTGAATTTGGACATTTAGTAATAAAATGATCGGGCTTACCACATTTGTAGCACACCCTCTTGGAGCGGGGTTTGTAGTCTTTCCCCCTCCTTTTCTTGAGGATTTGACGGAAGCTCTTGATGATGAGCGCCATTTCCTTGTTGTCGAGCTTGGAGGCGTCGATTAGAAGCCTACTTGGTGTGGACTCCCTCTTTTCTTCTTCCGTCGCCTTGAATGCGATGGGTTGCACCTCGGGTGTGGAAGTGGAGCCTTGCTACAAGTTGACGATGTGTTTGGAGTCTTTCATCATTAGCTCAAAGCTCACAAACTTTCCAATAACCTCCTCGGGAGACATTAGCTTGTATCTAGGATCCCCACGTATTAATTGAACTTGAGTAGAATTACGAAATACGAGGGATCTAAGAATAACCTTGACCATCTTATGGTCATCCCATTTGGTGCTCCAGAGGTTGCGCACTTGATTGACCAAGGTCTTGAGCCAGTTGTACATCGCTTGTGGCTCCTCTTCCTTGTTGAGGACGAATTGACCGAGTTCTCCCTCGATCATTTCGTGTTTGGTGATCTTGGTCACCTCGTCCCCTTCGTGCACCGTCTTGAGGACGTCCCAAATCTCTTTGGCACTCTTTAACCCTTGCACCTTATTATACTCCTCTCGACACAAGGAGGCGAGGAGTATAGTCATGGATTGGGAGTTAAAGTGCCTAATTTGGGCGACCTCATCCAAATTGTAGTCCTTGTCCCCTTCCTTAGGTTCCTATGCTCCATATTCAACAATATCTCAAATGCTTGCGTGGAGCGAGGTTAGATGATGCCTCATTTTATCACTCCACATACAATAATCCTCACGATCAAAATATGGTGGTTTGCCTAAGGGAACGGAAAGTAGAGGAGCACGCTTAGAAATACGGGAATAGCAAAGGGGCATCTTACTATACTTCTTGCGCTCATGGCGCTTAGAAGTAGTAGATGACGAGTCGGAGTCGGATGTGGAGGGCGACGATGAGTCGGTCTCGTAGTAGACCACTTTTTTCATCATCTTCTTCTTATCGCCTCTTCGATGGGACTTGATGGAGGAAGTGGATTCCTCCTTGTGCTTGTTGCCGGACTCCCTTGAAAGTGTCCTCCCCGAGCTTGTGGGCTTGTCGCCGGTCACAATCTCCCTCTTGGCGTGATCTCCGGACGTCACTTTGAGTTGTTAGACTCTAATGAAGCACCAGGCTCCAATACCAATTGAAAGTCGCCTAGAGGGGGGTGGATAGGCAAAACCTAAAATTTATAAACTTAAGCACACACTACAAGCAGGGGTTAGCGTTAGAATTAAAGTCAAGTCCGAGAGATAGGGGAAAATAAATCAAATGAGAATCAAGCGAATGAACACGGTGATTTGTTTTACCGAGGTTCGGTTCTAGAGAACCTAGGCCCCGTTGAGGTGGTCACAAAGACCGGGTCTCTTTCAACCCTTTCCCTCTCTCAAACGCTTACTTAGACCGAGTGAGCCTTCTCCTTAATCAAACGGGTCACTTAGACCCCACAAGGACCACCACACACTTAGGTGTCTCTTGCTTTGATTACAATTCACTTGGGAACAAGAATGAGAAAGGAAGAAAGCGATCCAAGCAACAAGAGCGCAAATGAACACGAACACACACTCTCTCAAGTCACTGGGTGGTTGGAGTGAATTTGGGACTTGGAGAGGCTTTGATCTTTTGAATTGTGTCTAGGAGTGAATGCACTAGCTCTTGTATTGAATGAGAACTTCAGAAAACTTGGATGAGTTGTGGTGGTTGGGGGGTATTTATAGCCCTCAACCACCAAAGAAGCCGTTGGGGAGGCTGCTAACGATGGGCGCACCGGACAGTCCGGTGCGCCACCGGACAGACACTGTTTAGTGTCCGGTGCGCCACCACGTCACCCAACCGTTAGGGTTCGGAGCGAAGTAGATCATTGGAGCTTTGTCTTCTTGCGGCACCGGACAGTCCGGTGCCCCTCTGACTTCCTGCTCTGACTTCTGCTGCTGCACTGTAGCTGCACTGTTCTCCTTTGTAGAGTCGACCGTTGCGCGCAGATAGTCGTTGCCCGCTGACTCACCAGACAGTCCGGTGAATTATAGCGGAGCACGCCTTTGTTTTCCCGAGAGTGGCTAGTTTGAGCTGTATGGTCCTGGTGCACCAGACACTGTCCGGTGGCACACCGGACAGTCCGGTGCGCCATTCCTCATCACACTCAAGTCTTTGCTCCTTTTTATTTTAGTCCCTAACTTGAATCTTTTATTGGTTTGTGTTGAACCTTATGCACCTGTAATACATGAGTTCTAGAGCAAACTAGTTAGTCCATTTGTTTGTGTTGGGCATTCAACCACCAAAATTAATTGTAGGAAAAGGTTAACCCTATTTCCCTTTCAGTCTCATTGATTGTTCCCACTCTGGCAACAACATTGTAGAGAGGATTTATGCTGTTGTTAATGAATATGAATTGAGTGAAAAGGTTTTTTCCATTACCTTGGATAATGCATCTGCTAACACTAGGGAAATGGACCATCTTACACCTTTGCTATCTGCTTATGTTGGTCCTTTGTTATTGCATCAACAATGTGCATGCCGTATCATTAACCTTGTTGTGCATGCCACATTTGTGGAACTGAAATCTTATCTTGAAGACTTTAGAATTGCCATATCATTGATGACAAATTTGGTTCTGTTAGGTTGTAGAGGACTTCAAATGCTACCCCTGGTGAAGGTAATAGCAAATATGCTTGGGATTTGGTGTTTGGTGCAGGTGGCATTGGTAGCAGTTCTTCAATGGCACTGGGTGCTAGTCTGGGTGCCTTTGGTGCCAGTGCTAGTTCTTCCATAGGTCTTGAACTCTCAAGAAGAACATCTGCTAGTGCTTTGCTTCATGTAGCAAGCACTCTTGGCATTTCTGGTTCTGAACTAGCTGCTTATCTAGATAGTGACACTGTTCAGAAGTTTGATGATGAATTCAATCTCCTAGATTGGTGGCATGATCATAAACTCACTTATCCAGCGCTTTCAATCCTAGTCGAAGATATCATTTCAGTTCCTGTCTCTACTGTGAGTTCGGAATCAGCATTTAGTCTTGTAGGTAGGGTCATTGAGGAGCGACGTCGTCGACTTGGCTCAGGAATGGTGGAGATGCTTTCCTTGCTAAAGGACTAGGAGGCAGCAGATGCAAGAATGCAGCACACAACAGAAGATAAAACTCTAGAAGAGTCCTTCAAAGATTTATTCATTGATTAGTATGTTCTATGCTTGGGTTTATGTCATGTGGTTGTGGACATGTAACTTAATTATGCACTATGAAGTCTGTGATGAACTAAGTGATGAAATAATGAAATTGTTGAGCTGGGTTGTACTCTTTTCCTATCTAGGGTTTCTCACAAGGTGTGAGTTTTACCTAGATAGGTTTTTAACGAGGCAGCCATTGCACCAGCTCAAACTTAATAATGTGTTATGTGTTGTGATTGATCTGTAAACTATGAATCTATGATGTGTATATTTTGCTGCTAGACATGTAACTTAATATCTATTATTGTGGCATGCGACATGTTGATTGACGGGCTTTCCGGTCGACACGACCCTAACGTGCTTGCGTGCTCTCGGGCCGGCACGACACGGTTAACAACCCAGCGTGCCGTGCTTGGGCCTGGAGGCGAGCACGTCAGGCGGCCCGGCCTGGCCCGATTATGTAAACGTGCCTGTAGTGCTCGGGCCTATCGTGCCATGCCTAAGTCAGGCTTGTGCCAGGTCGGGCCGTGCCACCCGTTTGGCCATCTATACCTCGCCCTGCCCCGGGTATCCGGTTTTTAAAGTCGTCTGACTAATTGTTAATTAGTTAGCTTTATCGCTGGAGCAAGCTCGATCTAGGTAAGCTTGATTAGTGTCTTTAACTCGACTAGGACGATGTCGGAGAGGAAATCTCCGGCCGGGTGGCGGAATGCACCCGCCCTAAATCCTAAGATGAGGAGGGGGCCTAAGCGTTTTGCCTGTTGCTAGATGGACGATGAACACAAGAACATGCAAGGGTTTAGAGTGGTTCGGGCCGCCGGAGCGTAATACCCTACTCCACTGTGTGCTGTATTGAGCTTGAGAGCTTGTATGAACTTGTGAGTCTGAGAGTCTAAGTGAGTGTGTGTGTGTGTGTGTGTGAATAAGAATGTGAGCTTGTGTTGTAACGTAGTGTGCCCTCCCTTTTATAGTTCAAGGGTGGCACGTACAAGGGTACTGAGCCCCGACATGTGGGCCTAGGGACATAACGGATGTAATACTTGGAGCAACTAATACCAATGCAATCTTCCTACGCCCTGGTATCCGCGGCCTGCGTAGCCTTGGCATGCAGTGGAAGCTTCCCTGGCAACGTACGAGTGATGATGAGCACAGTGCACGCGGCAGCATGAGCGTACCGCCTGCCAGCGGAATAGACAGGCATGCCGCCTGCCATCGAAATGGACAGGTCTCATTAAATGCTGAGACGGCACACTGCCTGCCAGTGGAATGGACAGGTCGCCGCCTGACAGCAGAGTAGACAGGCCTCATTAAATGCTAAGGCGGCACATCGCTTGTCAGGCGGTGCGCCTTATCCGCAATAAATGTAGGGGTCGTGCAACCCGGAGGCCTTACGTCATGCTCCGCCCGCTGGCTTACGTCACGCGCGGTAGGCCACGTGGCAGCATCGGGTCTCCGCCTGGGCGAGGAGCAGTAGCGTTATGCGGACAGGTCCGCACCAGGCTGGGCCTAGACACGTGTTGACATCGGACCCCTGCCTATGCAAGGCCTGGGTATTCTCTGTCCCAAAGTCCCAAGACCCGGCTGTGGGTAGTCCAGACCCCACACAGAGAGGTCCGGGACTCGTCCCGGGGGTCCAGGTCGTGCCCGTGGGGGTCGTGGACCTTGCCCGAGGTCCGGTCTACATGTACAGGGGTCCAGCACTTTCCCATGGGGGTCTGGACCTACTGGAGTATATCGTCTTCCCTGGCCACGTGGCGACCCCGGAGCCGTCCACGTGGTGGGGTAGGGTGCTGTTCACCACCCGACTAGAGGCAGCCGCGCGGGTATAACGTCTTGTCACTGTAGTAAGGGGTACCCCTGTTTCAGGGTACCGACAGTGGCCCCGGGCTCATCTCAGGGGAGGATGCGAGCCTGCAGGTGGGGCCAAAACTTGTACCTTGCATCAGCACGGCATGACCGGTGACTGGGGCGCCACCTAAGCGCGCGCCGCATTAACTCGGCGTGCACGCGCTGTCAGTCTGCCATCGGTCACATCAACTGTCGTGCCTGTCCTCGCGGCTGACTGATGCATGGCCCCCCTGCATGATGGTTTTGCCAGGCCACGTGCGAGGCGCCTCGGTCCTGCTGCCTTTAAAAATTCACCTTTTGTCCTCTGTGGTGGCCCTGAGGAAGCGCAGTACTATCACAAGCGGCGTTTCGACTTCTCTACACCTAGGAACCGGCACCCAAGGAGGATGATCCATGGGCTCGGGCCCTCGTGTCAGGGATTGGGCCGCTGGTTTTGGTGGAGATGAAGAGGCGCACTACCGCGGGTGGCGGTTTGCCTCCCGCGTGGTGGTTCGCCTTCTTCGCACCCGGGAACTGAAAGGGAAATAGGGTCAAACCTTTTTCCTAAATAATTTTGGTGGTTGAATTGCCCAACACAAATTATTGGACTAACTAGTTTGCTCTAGATTATGAGTTCTATAGGTGCCAAAGGTTCAACACAAACCAATAATAAGTCCAAGAAAGGGTTCAAATAAAAAGAGCAAAAGACAACCGAAGGCTGCCCTGGTCTGGTGCACCAGACTGTCCGGTGCACCACCGGACAATGTCCGGTGCACCAGGGTGGATCCACTCTGAACTGCTCAGCTTCAGGAATTTGGGGAGCCACTCCGCTATAATTCACCGGACTGTCTAGTGTAACACCAGACTGTTCGGTGTGCCAGCGGAGCAACGGCTAACTGCGCCAACGGTCATCTGCAAAAGTATACAGTGAATAGTGAACAGTGGAACTGCGCGCGCAGAAGTCAAAGCAGGCGCCAGAAGGCGCACCGGATAGGGAACAGTTACTGTCCGGTGCACCACTGGACTATCCGGTGGTCCCACAAGTCAGAGCTCCAACGGTCGAACCCTAACGGTTGAGTGATGTGGCTGGCGCACCGGACAGTGTCCGGTGGCACACCGGACTGTCCGGTGCGCCATACGACAGCAGCCATCTCCAACGGCCACTTTGGTGGTTGGGGCTATAAATACCCCCAACCACCACTCATTCAAGGCATCCAAGTTTTCAGCCAACACATTGAATACAAGAGCTATAGCATTCAATACAAGACACAATTAGCGTGAATCAAAATCTCTCCAAGTCCCAATTCCACTCAAAGCAATAGTGACTAGAAGAGAGAGTTTTGCCGTGTTCATTTGAGCTCTTGCGCTTGGATCGCTTTTCTTCTTCCTTCTTTCTTGTTCCCAACTCAATTGTAATCAAGGCAAGAGACACCAATTGTGTGGTGGTCCTTGTGGGAACTTAGTGTCCCGTTTGATTGAGAAGAGAAGCTCACTCGGTCTAGGTGACCGTTTGAGAGAGGGAAAGGGTTGAAAGAGACCCGGTCTTTGTGACCACCTCAACTAGGAGTAGGTTTGCAAGAACCGAACCTCGATAAAACAAATCACCGTGTCATCCGCTCTATTTCTTTGGTTGATTTGTTTTCGCCCTCTCTTTCAGACTCGATTATATTTCTAACGCTAACCCTGGCTTGTAGTTGTGCTTAAAGTTTATAAATTTCAGATTCCGCCTATTCACCCCCGTCTAGGCGACTTTCAATTGGTATCGGAGCCCGGTACTTCATTAGAGCCTAACCGCTCGAAGTGATGTCGGGAGATCACGCCAAGAAGGAGATGGTGACCGGCAAGAAGCCCGCTACAAGCCACGGGAAGGCTCCATCGGGAGAGTCCCTCAACAAGGGGAAGGCATCCCCTTCACACACCAAGTCGCATCGGAGAGGCGACAAGAAAAAGAAGATGAAGAAGGTGGTCTACTACGAGACCGATTCTTCATCGCCATCCACGTCCGGCTCCGACGCGCCGTCCATCACTTCTAAGTGAGAGCACCTAGAGGGGGGTGAATAGGTGATCCTGTAAAACTTGAAACTTAAGCCACAAAAACTTGGTTAAGCGTTAGCACAATAATCGCCAAGTGGCTAGAGAGGAGTCTCAACAAAACACAATAACCACAAGAGATCAATCACAGAGATGGCACGGTGGTTATCCCGTGGTTCGGCCAAGACCAACGCTTGCCTACTCCACGTTGTGGCGTCCCAACGGACGAGGGTTGCAATCAACCCCTCTCAAGCGGTCCAAAGACCCACTTGAATACCACGGTGTTTTGCTTTGCTTTTCTTAATCCTGTTCGCGAGGAATCTCCACAACTTGGAGCCTCTCGCCCTTACACTTGAAGTTCACAAAGAAGCACGGAGTAAGGGAGGGATGAGCAACACACACAAGACACAAAATCAGAATGTCAACACGCACACAAGTCGCAACAAGAGCTCACAACACAACCCGACGAGTTCACAACTCAACTAGAGCTCTAGATGCTATCACGAAGAAACAACTGCGTGGAATCGAAGTCTTGGTGCTTAGGAATGCTTTGAGTATACTTGGTGTTGTCCTCCATGCGCCTAGGGGTCCCTTTTATAGCCCCAAGGCAGCTAGGAGCTGTTGAGAGCATTCCAGGAAGGCTGATCTTGCCTTCTGTCGCCTGGCGCACCGGACAGTCCGGTGCACCACCGGACACTGTCCGGTGCGGATTTCTTTCCTTTTATGGCGCAGTCGACCGTTGCAGATTGAGAGCCGTTGGCGCACCGGACACTGTCCGGTGCACACCGGACAGTCCGGTGCCCCAATGTGACCGTTGGCTCGGCCACGCGTCACGCGCGGAATCCTCGGCCGACCGTTGCCCTGGCTGACCGTTGGCTCACCGGACAGTCCGGTGCACCACCGGACAGTCTAGTGAATTTTAGTCGTACGCCGTTAATCATCTCCTGAGAGCGACGAGTTCGCCTGTGAACAGCTCACCGGACAGTCCGGTGCACCACCGGACAGTCCGGTGAATTATAGCCGTACACCGCCGTCGAACTCCCGAGAGCAGCAAGTTCGCCAGAGCCAGTCTGGCGCACCGGACACTGTCCGGTGCACCACCGGACAGTCCGGTGCACCCAGACCGAGCTGACTTTAGCTGAACAGAGCCATCTCATTTCCAATTCAATCTTACCTGTTTCCAGCACTTAGACACAATACATTAGTCCATAAAACAATGTACTAAGTCTAGAAACATACCTTTTGACTTGATTTGCACTTTGTCCACCACATTGCATGGATCACACAAAAGCACTTGCGTTGGCACTCAATCACCAAAATACTTAGAAATGGCCCAAGGGCACATTTCCCTTTCAATCTCCCCCTTTTTGGTGATTTATGCCAACACAACATAAAGCAACTAGAACAAGTGCAATATCAATGCAAATGAGAACTCAAAATTGTTTTGATTCATATTTGGCATATATGGATCACTCTTTGCCACCACTAGGTTTGTTTTTGCAAATCAAACTCAAATTTCTATCTCTAAGTCAAACACACTTGTTAAGACATAAAGAGAGTCATTCCAAGAGAAATTGATTCAAGATTTCAAAAACTCCCCCTTTTTCCCATAATCAACACTTCTCCCCACAAGAAGCCAACTTTTGACAAGAGAGACAATAAAAGAGTTTTGACAAACCAAAAGCTCTATTCTACTATTTTCAAAAACTCTCAAGTGGTAGCTGATCCATTTATTGCTTTGGCCTTTATTTTCTCCCCCTTTGGCATCAAGCACCAAAACGGGATCAATCTTGGCCCTTGAACCCCATTGCCTCACCAAAATCTTCAAATAAGAATACAAAGGCAATAAGAGTACATGAGATAAACTTGGAATAAGTTACCCTCTCATCGGAGTGCAGTGGAAGTCTTTCATGGTCCAAGTCCACCTTTTCCCTTTCAAACCTCCTTTGAGACTAAAACAAGCAAACTCAAGCACACGGTTAGTCTCAAAGGGTCAAGTTGTAGCATAGCTCCCCCTAAATATGTGCATCACTTGCAAAAAGGACTTGTGAGGTCCAGGGAGTGTTTGTACAACTTGAGCACCACAAGTAAGCAACAAAATGCAGAAGGAACATGATCAAAGGCATAAACACATGTATGCTATAAATCAATCCAAGTTCCGCGAATCTAGGACATTTAGCTCACTACGCAGCCTGCAAAAGGTCTTCTCATCTAAAGGCTTGGTGAAGATATCGGCTAGCTGGTTCTCGGTGCTAACATGAAACACTTCGATATCTCCCTTTCGCTGGTGGTCTCTCAAAAAGTGATGCCGGATGTCAATGTGCTTTGTGTGGCTGTGCTCAACAGGATTTTCCGCTATTCGGATAGCACTCTCATTATCACATAGGAGTGGGACTTTGCTCAGATTGTAGCCAAAGTCCCGGAGGGTTTGCCTCATCCAAAGTAGTTGCGCGCAACACTGTCCTGCGGCAACGTACTCGGCCTCAGCGGTGGATAGGGCAACGGAAGTTTGTTTCTTAGAGTTCCACGACACCAGGGACCTTCCTAAGAATTGGCACGTCCCTGATGTACTCTTCCTATCGACCTTATATCCAGCATAGTCGGAATCTGAATATCCAATCAAGTCAAAGTTAGACCCCTTTGGATACCAGATCCCGAAGCAAGGCGTAGCGACTAAATATCTAAGAATTCGCTTCACGGCCACCAAGTGACACTCCCTTGGATCGGATTGAAATCTAGCACACATGCATACGCTAAGCATAATATCCGGTCTACTAGCACATAAATAAAGTAAAGACCCTATCATTGACCGGTATGCTTTTTGATCAACGGACTTACCTCCTTTGTTGAGGTCGGTGTGTCCGTCGGTTCCCATCGGCGTCTTTGCGGGCTTGGCGTCCTTCATCCCAAACTGCTTTAGCAAGTCTTGCGTGTACTTCGTTTGGGAGATGAAGGTACCATCCTTGAGTTGCTTCACTTGGAACCCAAGGAAGTAGTTCAACTCGCCCATCATCGACATCTCAAATTTCTACGTCATCACCCTGCTAAACTCTTCACAAGACTTTTGATTAGTAGAACCAAATATTATGTCATCGACATAAATTTGGCACACAAAGAGATCACCATCGCAAGTCTTAGTGAAAAGAGTTGGATCGGCTTTCCCAACCTTGAAAGCATTAGCAATTAAAAAGTCTCTAAGGCATTCATACCATGCTCTTGAGGCTTGCTTAAGTCCATAGAGCGCCTTAGAGAGCTTACACACGTGGTCGGGGTACCGTTCATCCTCGAAGCCAGGGGGTTGCTTCACGTACACCTCCTCCTTGATCGGCCCGTTGAGGAAAGCGCTCTTTACATCCATTTGGAACAACCTGAAAGAATGGTGAGCGGCATATGCTAGCAATATTCGAATAGATTCTAGCCTAGCCACAGGAGCAAAAGTCTCCTCAAAGTCCAAACCTGCGACTTGGGCATAACCTTTTGCCACAAGTCGAGCCTTGTTCCTTGTCACCACCCCGTGCTCGTCCTGTTTGTTGCGGAACACCCACTTGGTTCCCACAACATTTTGCTTGGGACAAGGCACCAGTGTCCAAACTTCATTCCTCTTGAAATTATTGAGCTCTTCCTGTATGGCCAACACCCAGTCCGGATCTAGCAAGACCTCTTCTACCCTGAAAGGCTCAATAGAAGAGACAAAAGAGTAATGCTCACAAAAATTCACCAATCTAGAGCGAGTAGTTACTCCCTTGCTAATATCACCCAAAATTTGGTCGACGGGATGATTCCTTTGAATCGTTGCTCGAACTTGGGTTGGAGGTGCCTGAGGTGCTTCTTCCTCTTCAACTTGAACATCCTATGCTCCCCCTTGATCATGCGCCTCCACTTGAGGTACCTGTTCGTCATCTTGGGTTGGGGGATGCACCATTGTTGAGGAAGAAGGTTGATCTTGCTCCAAATGTTCCTGTGGTCGCACATCGCCAATCGCCATGGTGCGCATAGCGGCCGTTGGAACGTCTTCTTCATCTACATCATCAAGATCAACAACTTGCTCTCTTGGAGAGCCATTAGTCTCATCAAATACAACGTCGCTAGAGACTTCAACCAAATCCGATGATTTGTTGAAGACCCTATACGCCTTTGTATTTGAGTCATAACCTAATAAAAACCCTTCTACAGCTTTGGGAGCAAATTTAGAAGTTCTACCTTTCTTCACAAGAATATAAAACTTGCTCCCAAATACACGAAAATAAGACACATTGGGTTTGTTACCAGTTAGCAGCTCATACGAAGTCTTCTTGAGGAGGCGGTGAAGGTAGACCCGGTTGATGGCGTGGCAAGCCGTGTTCACGGCTTCCGACCAAAAGCGCTCGGGGGTCTTGAACTCTCCAAGCATAGTCCTCGCCATATCGATGAGCGTCCTGTTCTTCCTCTCTACCACACCATTTTGCTGTGGTGTGTAGGGAGCGGAGAACTCGTGCTTGATCCCCTCCTCCTCAAGGAACTCCTCCACTTGAAGGTTCTTGAACTCGGACCCATTGTCACTCCTTATCTTCTTCACCTTGAGCTCAAACTCATTTTGAGCTCTCCTGAGGAAGCGCTTGAGGGTCCCTTGGGTTTCAGATTTATCCTGCAAAAAGAATACCCAAGTGAAGCGGGAAAAATCATCAACTATAACAAGACCATACTTACTTCCTCCTATACTTAGATAGGCGACGGGTCCGAAGAGGTCCATATGAAGCATCTCCAAGGGTCTTGATGTGGTCATCACATTTTTGGTATGATGAGAGCTTCCCACCTGTTTCCCTGCTTGACAAGCTGCACAAGGTCTATCTTTTTCGAAATACACGTTAGTTAGACCTATCACGTGTTCTCCCTTTAGAAGCTTGTGAAGGTTCTTCATCCCCACACGTGCCAAGCGGCGATGCCACAGCCAGCCCATGCAAGTCTTAGCAATTAAGCATACATCTAGATCGGCCTCTTCTTTTGCAAAATCAACCAAATAAAGTTTGTCGTCTAGTACACCCTTAAAAGCTAGTGAACCATCACACCTTCTAAAGACAGACACATCTACATTTGTGAATAGACAATTATGTCCCATATTGCATAATTGACTAATAGATAACAAATTATATCCAAGAGACTCAACTAAAAACACATTAGATATAGAGTGCTCGGATGAAATAGCAATTTTACCTAACCCTTTTACCTTGCCTTGGTTCCCATCACCGAATATTATTGAATCTTGGGGATCCTTGTTCTTGACGTAGGAAGAGAACATCCTCTTTTCCCCCGTCATGTGGTTTGTGCATCCGCTGTCGATAATCCAGCTTGAACCCCCGGATGCATAAACCTGCAAGGCAAATTTAGGCTTGGGTCTTAGGTACCCAACTCTTGTTGGGTCCTACAAGGTTAGTCACAATTGTCTTAGGGACCCAAATGCAAGTCTTGTCTCCCTTACATTTGGCCCCTAACTTCCTAGCGATTACCTTCTTATCCTTTCTACAAATAGCAAAGGAAGCATTGCAAGCATAATAAATTGTAGAAGGTTCATTCATTACTTTCCTAGGAGCATGAACAATATTCTTTCTAGGCACATGATGAATAACATTTCTCCTAGACATATTTCTACCATGCATATAGGAAGAACTAGAAGCAAACATGGCATGATAATCAAAAGCATCATAAGCATTACAACTCCTATAAGCATTTCTAGATTGTCTCCTATCATGGTATATAAAAGCATGGTTCTTTTTAGCACTACTAGCCATAGGGGCCTTCCCTTTCTCCTTGGCGGAGATGGGAGCCTTATGGCTTGTCAAGTTCTTGGCTTCCCTCTTGAAGCCAAGTCCATCCTTAATTGAGGGGTGTCTACCAATCGTGTAGGCATCCCTTGCAAATTTTAACTTATCAAATTCACTTTTGCTAGTCTTAAGTTGGGCATTAAGACTAGCTACTTCATCATTTAATTTAGAAATGCAATCTAGGTGTTCACTACAAGCATCAACATTAAAATCTTTACACCTAGTGCAAATTACAACATGTTCTACACAAGATGTTAATTTACTAGATTTTTCTAACTTAGCATTTAAATCATCATTTATGCTCTTTAAGCTAGAAATTGTCTCATGGCAAGTAGATAGTTCACAAGAAAGCATTTCATTTCGTTTAACTTCTAAAGCAAGTGAATTTTGTGCACTAACAAATTTATCATGCTCTTCATATAAAAGGTCCTCTTGTTTCTCTAAAAGTCTATCCTTTTCATTCAACGCATCAATCAATTCATTAATCTTATCTATTTTAGTTCTATCCAATCCCTTGAACAAACTAGAGTAATCTATTTCTTCATCACTAGACTCATCATCACTAGAAGAATCATAGGTAGTACTGTCTCGAGTACATACCTTCTTCTCCTTCGCCATGAGGCATGTGTGACGCTCGTTGGGGAAGAGGGATGACTTGTTGAAGGCGGTGGCGGCGAGTCCTTCATTGTCGGAGTCGGAGGAGGAGCAATCCGAATCCCACTCCTTCCCGATATGTGCCTCGCCCTTGGCCTTCTTGTAATTCTTCTTCTTTTCCCTCTTGCTCCCTTGTTCCTGGTCACTATTATTATCGGGACAGTTAGCAATAAAATGACCAATCTTACCACATTTGAAGCATGAGCGCTTCCCCTTTGTCTTGGTCTTGCTTGGCTGTCCCTTGCGACCCTTTAGCGCCGTCTTGAAGCGCTTGATGATGAGGGCCATCTCTTCATCATTGAGCCCGGCCGCCTCAACTTGCGCCACCTTGCTAGGTAGCGCCTCCTTGCTCCTTGTTGCCTTGAGAGCAATAGGTTGAGGCTCATGGATTGGACCGTTCAACGCGTCGTCCACGTATCTCGCCTCCTTGATCATCATTCGCCCGCTTACAAACTTCCCAAGGACTTCTTCGGGCGACATCTTGGTGTACCTAGGATTTTCACGAATATTGTTCACCAAATGTGGATCAAGTACATTAAAGGACCTTAGCATCAGGCGAACGACGTCATGGTCCGTCCATCGCGTGCTTCCGTAACTCCGTATTTTGTTGATAAGGGTCTTGAGCCGGTTGTATGTTTGGGTTGGCTCCTCGCCCCTTATCATCGCGAATCTTCCAAGCTCGCCCTCCACCAACTCCGTCTTGGTGAGCAAGGTGACGTCATTCCCCTCATGAGAGATCTTGAGGGTGTCCCAGATCTGCTTGGCATTGTCCAAGCCGCTCACCTTATGGTACTCGTCCCTGCACAAAGAGGCTAACAACACAGTAGTAGCTTGTGCATTTTTATGAATCTGTTCATTAATAAATATAGGACTATCCGAGCTATCAAATTTCATTCCATTCTCAACAATCTCCCAAATGCTTGGATGGAGAGAGAACAAGTGACTACGCATTTTGTGACTCCAAAATCCGTAGTCCTCCCCATCAAAGTGTGGAGGTTTGCCAAGAGGGATGGAAAGCAAATGAGCATTTGAACTCTGAGGAATACGAGAGTAATCGAAAGAAAAGTTCGAATTAACTGTCTTTCGTTTCTCGTAGTCATAGTCGTCCTTTTGGGAAGAGGTGGACTCATCGCTGTTGTCGTAGTAGACGATCTCCTTGATGCGTCTCGTCTTCTTCTTCTTCCCATCTTTGCATTTATGGCCCGAGCCCGAGTCGGTAGGCTTGTCATCCTTCGGCTCATTGACGGAGGACTCCTTCTCCTTATCGTTGATCACGATTCCCTTCCCCTTAGGATCCATCTCTTCGGGCGATTAGTCCCTTTGTGAAGAGAACGACTCTGATACCAATTGAGAGCACCTAGAGGGGGGGTGAATAGGTGATCCTGTAAAACTTGAAACTTAAGCCACAAAAACTTGGTTAAGCGTTAGCACAATAATCGCCAAGTGGCTAGAGAGGAGTCTCAACAAAACACAATAACCACAAGAGATCAATCACAGAGATGGCACGGTGGTTATCCCGTGGTTCGGCCAAGACCAACGCTTGCCTACTCCACGTTGTGGCGTCCCAACGGACGAGGGTTGCAATCAACCCCTCTCAAGCGGTCCAAAGACCCACTTGAATACCACAGTGTTTTGCTTTGCTTTTCTTAATCCTGTTCGCGAGGAATCTCCACAACTTGGAGCCTCTCGCCCTTACACTTGAAGTTCACAAAGAAGCACGGAGTAAGGGAGGGATGAGCAACGCACACAAGACACAAAATCAGAATGTCAACACGCACACAAGTCGCAACAAGAGCTTGCAACACAACCCGACGAGTTCACAACTCAACTAGAGCTCTAGATGCTATCACGAAGAAACAACTGCGTGGAATCGAAGTCTTGGTGCTTAGGAATGCTTTGAGTATACTTGGTGTTGTCCTCCATGCGCCTAGGGGTCCCTTTTATAGCCCCAAGGCAGCTAGGAGCTGTTGAGAGCATTCCAGGAAGGCTGATCTTGCCTTCTGTCGCCTGGCGCACCGGACAGTCCGGTGCACCACCGGACACTATCCGGTGCGGATTTCTTTCCTTTTATGGCACAGTCGACCGTTGCAGATTGAGAGCCGTTGGCGCACCGGACACTGTCCGGTGCACACCGGACAGTCTGGTGCCCCAATGTGACCGTTGGCTCGGCCATGCGTCACGCGCGGAATCCTCGGCCGACCGTTGCCCCGGCTGACCGTTGGCTCACCGGACAGTCCGGTGCACCACCGGACAGTCCGGTGAATTTTAGCCGTACGCCGTTAATCATCTCCCGAGAGCGACGAGTTCGCCTGTGAACGGCTCACCGGATAGTCCGGTGCACCACCGGACAGTCCGGTGAATTATAGCCGTACACCGCCGTCGAACTCCCGAGAGCAGCAAGTTCGCCAGAGCCAGTCTGGCGCACCGGACACTGTCCGGTGCACCACCGGACACTGTCCGGTGCACCCAGACCGAGCTGACTTTGGCTGAACAGAGCCATCTCATTTCCAATTCAATCTTACCTGTTTCCAGCACTTAGACACAATACATTAGTCCATAAAATAATGTACTAAGTCTAGAAACATACCTTTTGACTTGATTTGCACTTTGTCCACCACATTGCATGGATCACACAAAAGCACTTGCGTTGGCACTCAATCACCAAAATACTTAAAAATGGCCCAAGGGCACATTTCCCTTTCACTAAGCACCATGAGCGCAAGAAGTTTAGTAAGATCCCCCTTCGCTATCCTCGCATTTCCAAACATACTCCTTTACTTTCCGTCCCATTAGGCAAACCACCCGTTTTTTATGGTGAAGATTATAATATATGGAGTGACAAAATGAGGCACCATCTAACCTCACTCCACACTAGCATTTGGGATGTTGTTGAGATTGGAGTACAGGTACCATCACCGGGGGATGAAGATTATGATTCGGACGTGGTTGCCCAAATCCGGCACTTCAACTCTCAAGCCACTACTATAATCTTTGCCTCTCTAAGTCGAGAGGAGTACAATAAGGTGCAAGGGTTGAAGAGCGCCAAAGAGATTTGGGACGTGCTCAAAACCGCGCACGAAGGAGATGAGGTGACAAAGATCACCAAGCGGGAGACACTCGAGGGGGAGCTCGGTCGGTTTATGCTCAACCAAGGGGAGGAGCCACAAGCAATGTACAACCGGCTCAAAACCTTGGTGAACCAAGTGCGCAACCTCGGGAGCATCAATGTAACACCCGGTTTTATGGAACAAAGCCAGGTGCATCTCATACATGCGCCAAGAAGATAACATATATAATAACAGAGTGTATAGAGATAAATGTCATAAAACATCAGAGTATTTATTACATAGCGGAAGACTTATTACAAAATAAAGGAATAAATGTAAAACAAACTAAGGATCGTCGGCGCCAATGTCGACTGAGAAACGCCACCTAGATCAAGTCGAATGCCTCAGTGTTAGGCGGCTCCTCTTCGACCACCTGTTCTTCTCCTGTGGGGGGTGTGAGACAGCAAGGGTGAGCTCACATACGTTCATAGCTCAACAAGTCGTGGGGAATAATGTGGCATGAACTCACCAAAGGTGGGAGTTCATGTAGTGTAAGGCTGATCAATGAAATAAAGGTTGAGGTTGAGCATTGCTTTTATAAGTTGGTCAAAATTTTATTAGCAATTACTAAGTGTAAGTAAATACCAAACCTTAATAATAATAAAGAAAAGTAATAGTGAAATAATCCCAAATGCGATGCAAATGTCAAATTAGATTTAAGTTCCATAAATTAATCATGTGAGGGTCCGAGCCGCTCATGACCGTGAGCACAGCTAGTATACTAGTTTTACACTCTGCAGAGGTTGCGCATCTTTACCCACAAGTCATGTTACCCATCTGCCAAGAGACGGCCAATCTGAGAGCACCTAGAGGGGGGGGGGGTGAATAGGTGATCCTGTAGCACTTCAAAAACTTAAGCCACAAAACTTGGTTACTTGTTAGCACAGTAATATGCCAAGTGGCTAGAGAAGGATCTCAACACAACACAATAACCAAGAGATATCAATCACAGAGATGGCACAGTGGTTATCCCGTGGTTCGGCCAAGACCAACGCTTGCCTACTCCACGTTGTGGCGTCCCAACGGACGAGGGTTGCAATCAACCCCTCTCAAGCGGTCCAAAGACCAACTTGAATACCACAGTGTTGCTTTGCTTCTCTTAATCCCGTTTGCGAGGAATCTCCACAGCTTGGAGCCTCTCGCCCTTACACAAGATGTTCACGAAGAATCACAGAGCAAGGAAGGGATTAGCAACTCACACACGACACAAAGATCACAGCGAATACGCACACGCAAAACCCAGACTTGAGCTCAAGAGACTAGCACACTAGAACGGAGCTCAAATCACTAAAATGTCGAACCAGTGCGCGAGAATGAAGTGTGAGTGATCAATGATGCTTAAAGGATGCTTGGTTATCTCCTCCATGCGCCTAGGGGTCCCTTTTATAGCCCCAAGGCAGCTAGGAGCCGTTGAGCACAAGTTTGGAAAGCCATTCTTGCCTTCTGTCATCGGGGGCACCGGACAGTCCGGTGCACACCGGACACTGTCCGGTGCCCGATTTCCTTCCTTAAATAGCGAAGCCGACCGTTGGCAGCCTGAGAGCCGTTGGCGCACCGGACATGTCCGGTGCACACCGGACAGTCCGGTGAATTTTAGCCGTACGTCGCCGGTGAATTCCCGAGAGCAACCACTTCGCTCGAGCCAGCCTGACGCACCGGACACTGTCCGGTGCACCACCGGACAGTCCGGTGCTTGCAGACTCAGCAGATTCTTGGCTGCTCGAGCCAAGATATTTCCAATTGGATTTTCCTGTTTCCAGCACTTAGACACAATACATTAATCCATAAAACAATGTACTAAGTCTGAGAAACATACCTTAATTCTTGATTTGTACCTTGTCCCTTTTTACACTTAGGCACTTGTGTTGGACACTAAATCACCAAAATACTTAGAAATGGCCCAAGGGCACATTTCCCTTTCACAATCCCATACACCCCTACCGAGGAGGTGAGGCAGGGTAACACTACGAGGCCTTTACAAAGTTCCACTAGCTTCAGAAATCCCGCTACAGTTTATAGGAAGCTCCAGTGCAGGGTTCTTACCTGACCGCCATCGCAGCAAAATCAACCAAGGACCTCCCTACACTGACCACTCCCCTACTGCCCTTGCCCTTTCGGGTAAGGAAGACCTCCACTAGCTTTCCTAGTTAATCAACCAAGGGCATCCCATTAAACCCTTGTGGTAGCACTGTTTTCCCGGGTGGTCGCTCCATGTTCCCATTAATTTAATGATCTTAACATGAACAGTAATAATAACAAGATAATAACAGAATAATCATGAATAGTGTATCTTCATACCCAAATCCACATAAAGCAATAACAGGTACTACCCAAAAAATATTTCAGGGGTGAACAAGGTATAAAGATAACCAAAACTGGGGTAACCTAAAGGATCCCATCAAAATTAACCTATGCAGATCATTAAAATTAATAAGAACATGGCTGGGAAAAGTAAGTGATCAAGGGCACAACTTGCCTTCAATGAGCTCCTGCTCAGCTATCTCTACTTGTTGAACCCCAGTTTCCACAGTGGCTTGCTCGTCTATTCGCATCAACACAATACATACATAGTATAGCCAAAATCAACATCACACCAAACAGATGAATAAAATATACAGTAAAAATCTACACATTAAAATGAAATCATAGGAACTGGAATCACTAAATTTGGAGTTATAGATTTCAAGTTATGAAATTCCTAAGGTTTAATGTGATTAAAATAGGATTAACTGATAAATTAATTTTCTAACAGAGTTCATGTCAAAATAGTGACTCTAAGTGTTAAAGAATAATATTACAAAATTTTAGAAACTGGAATGGCTCAATTTGGACTAAAAATAGATTTTCTATGATTTATACAAGTTCTAGGGTTTATTTTCATATTAAAAATCCAATTTCTAATTCATTTAATCGATTTAACACAGTTCTGGATCGGGCCTCGATTTCCAGAGAAGTCAGGGGCCCAGGCGTAAGATTACCGAGACTCAGAACACTGCCGCGGTGGACTACGGGTTTAATCAACCGAACCCGAGGGTTTCTTTTGTAAAACGGCTTCGGCGAAGGGGTACGCGGCCATATGAGCCATTGGATCCTAATTCAAGGGCCCGGATTAGATCATTCCCCACTCAAACCGGTATGACACCAGGACCGTAGGATCTAAGATCCGTGTCTCACCTTTAATTGACCGAAAGGGTATCGGGCAACTAATCTCAGCCACAAACATCCAAACCAAAGGTCGGGATTTAAATACCCTGTGATCTAACGCTAAACGCACATCCCACGATCAGTGGCTAAGATTCAACACTACGAATCTCTTTTTTTCCTGCTAATCTGAACCGTCCAAGAGATCGACGGTCCACATCCTTCTTCCACCTCCCGACGACGCCCAGCGGCGGCGCCCTGCGCTAGCGGTGATGGCTCACCGGAGACACGCGACCCGGCATCAGCACGCCCAAATGATTACTCAAGTGGTTCAAAACGCAGCAGGGAACAAGGCAAATCAAAATAGGGAGGGCACACCGTGAATCACGCCGCACAGCTCCCTACCCACGACGCGCGGCGGCATCCCAAATTCCGGTGACGAACTCGTGCAGGTACTATGACGCAAATAGTGCAAGGGCTCGTGCAGAGGAAAGAGGAGACGATGGGATAACCTAAGGAGCAGTGGATTACCGGAGATTACCGGAGGCAAGGAACAACGAGGCCGACCATGGAGCGGAACAACACTGGCGGAAGACCTCAACTCTGGGAAAGAAACCAGGGCGACCCAGTCACCAATCAAATCCGACGAGGCCACGAAGACACGCGGATTCTGCCGTGGGTACCCCACAACGACCAGCCGAGGCCCAGGCACTGGTTGGCTAAGAGTGTAGGCAACGTTGGCCATGGCGGCGACTGGAACGCGGTCACACCAATCCAAGCAATGGATGCGTTCTGTGTTTTCGTGCGGGCAACAGTAGGAAAGGGGAGGGAGCCGCAGGGCGTCCGGGTTTTATCCCCAGGATGAATTGGACCCGTCAGCAACGGCGCAGCGGGAGAGGGGGAAGGAGCACGCCGTAGATCTCGCGAATTCGTTGCTGTGCGCGACCGACTCGGCAGGGAAGACCTTGCTGACCTGAGGGACCCGCAGGTACGTGGCTCGCGTGAGGGGAGGCAGTACCGTGGGATTAACTGATGGACCCCGCGAGTCAGTGTGCGGCAATTAAATCCGTAGGCGCGCTGGGATCCGACCGTGCGGTTTGCAGAGGGGGACCCACCCGTGGGCGAGTGAGAGCGAAGAGGGGGAGAGGTGGGCCGAGCGGCACGGTAAAGAAGTGGAAGCTGGGCCGCGCGACAGGAAAAGGAAATGGGCCGCGAGAGGATTCCGACCCAGGATAGGTAAAAATCCCTTTTCTTTTTCTTTTTATCTTTTCTTTCTATTTTCTTCATTTCTAAGGTTTAGTTTGAATTTGGATTTTGAATTTGAACATTGTGCAGATTTTTATCCTCCAATCATATTGTGAAATGAAAATACAAATTTTTGGAAATAATAGTATATCATTTATATTTTTATATCATTTCTCTTCTCCTTTTCAAAACCCAAATTTTAATTTAGGGTTTGATTTAACTTCTAGTATTTATTATCTTATTATCCTTATTATTATTTTTATTATTATATTTAATGCACAAACATAAAAACTCCAGCATGATGCATTTTTTATCATTTGTTTGACTTAATCTCTAAATTGTGTGTGTGCTCTTTTCTTATGATGCAAATGAGGCACATAGAATTGAGGCTAACTCTCTATTATTCTTGGTATACAACTTGGAGTATTACAAATCCTACCCCCCTTAAAAATAATCTCGTCCTCGAGATTTAAGAAGATCTAGGGAAACAGTGGAGAAAATCTATACGAAGCTCTTCTTCTCTTTCCCAAGTTGCTTCGTCTTCACCGTGGTGGCTCCATTGCACTTTGCACATCTTTATAACCTTATTCCTCGTGACTCGAGTCAAAGTATCCAAAATCTTGATGGGGTACTCAGTATAAGTTAGATCCTCTTGAACACTAAGGTCCCCCATTGGTAATTGTTCCTCAGGTACCCTGAGACATTTCTTCAGCTGAGATACATGAAAGACATCATGAACATCCGCGAGATGATCTGGTAACTCCAATTGATAAGCAACCTCTCCCACTCGCTTTAAGATTAAGAAGGGTCCAATAAAGCGAGGGGACAACTTTCCTTTGACTTTGAATCTCCTCATACCCCGGAGTGGTGACACCTTCAAATAGACATAATCTCCCTCTTTAAACTCAAGCAGTCTTCTCCGGGTATCAGCATAGCTTTTCTGCCTGGACTGTGCAGTTCTCAAATTCTCCCTTATTTGTTGAACTTGTTCTTCTGCTTCCTGTATAATCTCAGGCCCAAACAACTGCCTTTCACCAGTTTGGTCCCAGTATAGTGGAGTCCTGCACTTTCTGCCATATAAAGCCTCAAACGGTGACATCTTCAAACTGGCCTGATAGCTATTATTGTAAGAGAACTCCGCATACAGCAAACTCTTATCCCAACTTCCACCATGCTTAAGAGCACAAGCTCTTAACATATCTTCCAGTACTTGGTTAGTCCTCTCAGTCTGCCCATCAGTCTGTGGATGGTAAGCCGAACTAAAATTCAATCTCGTATCCAAGGACTCGTGTAACTTCTTCCAATACCGAGAGGTAAACTGTGATCCTCGATCTGACACAATCTTCTTTGGCACACCATGTAGGCATACAATCCGTGCCATATACAACTCTGCCAACTTGGCTCCTGAATACGTGGTCTTCACTGGAATGAAGTGGGCTACCTTAGTTAGCCTGTCCACAATCACCCATATAGAATCATATCCAGCAGACGTGCAGGGTAAACCAACAATGAAGTCCATGCCAATCTCTTCTCATTTCCACTCAGGTATCTTCAGTGGGTGCAGTAGTCCGGCTAGCCTCTGGTGTTCAGCCTTAACTCTTTGGCACACATCGCACATAGCCACATGTGCAGCCACATCTCTCTTCAATCCATACCACCAATATTTTTGCTTCAAATCCTGATACATCTTAGTACTCCCAGGATGAATAGAATAAACTGAATCATGTGCCTCCTTCAATATAGTTTCACAAAGGCTTTCAATATCAGGAACACATATCCTGTCTTTGAACCATATGGTGCCTTGCTCATCTTCCGTAAATTCCGGAACTCGACCTTCAGTAATCAGATCCTTAATCTCCTTTATTTTAGCATCATCAAGTTGACCTTTGCGGATTTCTTGCTCTAAGGTAGGTTCCACATCAATAGTAACTCCTTCAGTATGAGCAACTATCCCCAGGTTAAGTCTCCTGAAATCCTCAACAATCTCGTCAGGTAGCTGGGTAACAATAGCTGAATGAACATGCTCCTTGCGACTCAAGGCATCTGCAACCAAATTTGCCTTGCTCGGGTGATAGTGAATCTCCAAATCATAATCCTTAATAAGCTCCAACCAACGGCGTTGCCTAAGGTTGAGATCCTTCTGAGTGAATATATACTTCAGACTCTTATGATCCGTATATACTTGGCACTTGGTCCCCATGATATAATGTCTCCAAATCTTAAGCGCATGCACAACAACTGCCAATTCCAAGTCATGAGTGGGGTAGTTCAATTCATGTTTGCGTAACTGACGAGAAGCATAGGCAATCACATGTCCTTCTTGCATGAGCACACATCCTAAGCCTTGGCCACATGCATCACAATAAATATCAAATCCTTTCTGTAGGTCTGGCATAACCAATATTGGTGGCGACATCAACCTCTTCTTCAATAGATCAAAGTTGTCTTGACACTTCTCGTCCCACTTAAATTCTTTTCCTTTCTCCACAAGCGAAGTCATAGGTTTGGCAATCTTAGAAAATCCTTCAATAAATCTCCGATAATATCCTGCTAGTCCCAAGAAACTCCGAATCTCTGTAACTGTAGTGGATACTCTCCACTCCATTATCTCCTTAACCTTAGCAGGATCCACTAAAATTCCTCCATTAGAAATAATATGACCAAGAAATGGCACCTCGCCAATCCAAAACTCGCACTTGCTGAACTTGGCATATAGCTGGTTATCTCGTAGCTTCTGTAGCACCAACCTTAGATGTTCCTCGTGATCACTATCACTCTTGGAATAAGAATATCGTCGATGAATACCACGACGAATCTGTCCAAATACTCCATAAACACCTTGTTCATCAAATTCATAAAATAAGTTGGTGCATTGGTTAATACAAACGACATCACGGTGAACTCATATAATCCATATCGAGTCGAGAAAGCCGTCTTGGGAATATCCGATGGTCTAATCCTCATCTGATGGTATCCTGATCGGAGATCAATCTTCGAAAATACTCTTGCTCCTCTCATTTGATCAAACAAATCCTCAATACGGGGTAGCGGATACTTGTTCTTCACAGTAACATCATTAAGGGATCTATAATCCACACACATCCTTTGTGATCCATCCTTCTTCTGTACAAACAGAATCGGCGCTCCACAAGGTGAAGAATTCGAACGAATGTACACAGCCTCTTGTAATTCCGTTAACTGCTTCTTAAGTTCCTTCAACTCCTCTACGGACATCCTATATGGCCGTTTAGAAATAGGGGCGGTTCCAGGTAAGAGATCAATAACAAACTCAACTTCTCTATCAGGTGGCATCCCTGGTAACTCCTCTGGAAAGACATCCGGAAAATCTCTAACCACCCGGATGTTGTCACCAACAAACTCCTCAGGCATAAAGAACATTGCACGCATGGATGAGGAGGTTACTGCAATATTAACTTGAAATCTTTCTCCTTTAGTGGTAGTGAGCTCTACGGTACCCTTAGCACAGTGTATTACTGCCTTTGCCTTTCTTAACCATGACATACCAAGGATCACGTCTATAGTGCTCTCTTCTAACACTATAGGGGTAGCCCATCTGAGTTAGAAATACAGGGTAAGAAAGGAAGAATTGTAGACAAGGCGAGTACTTACGAGGAATGTTACTGCGGAAGATTTATTAGCTAAGTATATTAGTGTGTTATCCACTAAAGCTAATACATTACCTTATGGTGGTACATGCTAAGATGCCCAACTATAATGTTTCAATCAATCAAAGAAGCAAATCAGACATTTATCATCAGAACAACCAAACAATATTTTTACATATAGAAAATAGTTTTGATTTTGTCTTAGGATTCCTATCTCTTAAAAATGTCATAGGGGTAAGGATTCCAAGGTGTGAAATCCATCTTGTCTCAGAGTAGAAAAGGAAAGAATGATCAGAGTAGAACAGTAGAAGGTGAGACAGGATCAAGATAAGTATAGAAAGAATCAGAGTAAGGTAAGTAGATACGGGTTTTGTCCATTTCTATCTAGGTTTCGTCCTACAGTCAACATTTCCTCTGATACCACTTCTGTAACACCCGGTTTTAAGGAACAAAGCCGGGTGCATCTCATACATGCGCCAAGAAGACAACATATATAATAACAGAGTGTATAGAGATAAATGTCATAAAACATCAGAGTATTTATTACATAGCGGAAGACTTATTACAAAATAAAGGAATAAATGTAAAACGAACTAAGGATCGTCGGCGCCAATGTCGACTGAGAAACGCCACCTAGATCAAGTCGAATGCCTCAGTGTTAGGCGGTTCCTCTTCGACCACCTGTTCTTCTCCTGTGGGGGGGGGTGTGAGACAGCAAGGGTGAGCTCACATACGTTCATAGCTCAACAAGTCGTGGGGAATAATGTGGCATGAACTCACCAAAGGTGGGAGTTCATGTAGTGTAAGGCCGATCAATGAAATAAAGGCTGAGGTTGAGCATTGCTTTTATAAGTTGGTCAAAATTTTATTAGCAATTACTAAGTGTAAGTAAATACCAAACCTTAATAATAATAAAGAAAAGTAATAGTGAAATAATCCCAAATGTGATGCAAATGTCAAATTAGATTTAAGTTCCATAAATTAATCATGTGAGGGTCCGAGCCGCTCATGACCGTGAGCACGACTAGTATACTAGTTTTACACTCTGCAGAGGTTGCACATCTTTACCCACAAGTCATGTTACCCATCTGCCAAGAGACGGCCAATCCCATACACCTCTATCGAGGAGGCGAGGCAGGGTAACACTACGAGGCCTTTACAAAGTTCCACTAGCTTCAGAAATCCCGCTACAGTTTATAGGAAGCTCCAGTGCAGGGTTCTTGCCTGACCGCCATCGCAGCAAAATCAACCAAGGACCTCCCTACACTGACCACTCCCCTACTGCCCTTGCCCCTTTCGGGTAAGGAAGACCTCCACTAGCTTTCCTAGTTAATCAGCCAAAGGCATCCCATTAAACCCTTGTGGTAGCACTGTTTTCCCGGGTGGTCGCTCCATGTTCCCATTAATTTAATGATCTTAACATGAACAGTAATAATAACAAGATAATAATAGAATAATCATGAATAGTGTATCTTCATACCCAAATCCACATAAAGCAATAGCAGGTACTACCCAAAAAATATTTCAGGGGTGAACAAGGTATAAAGATAACCAAAACTAGGGTAACCTAAAGGATCCCATCAAAATTAACCTATGCAGATCATTAAAATTAATAAGAACATGGCTGGGAAAAGTAAGTGATCAAGGACACAACTTGCCTTCAATGAGCTCCTGCTCAGCTATCTCTACTTGTTGAACCCCAGTTTCCACAGTGGCTTGCTCGTCTATTCGCATCAACACAATACATACATAGTATAGCCAAAATCAACATCACACCAAACAGATGAATAAAATATACAGTAAAAATCTACACATTAAAATGAAATCATAGGAACTGGAATCACTAAATTTGGAGTTATAGATTTCAAGTTATGAATTTCCTAAGGTTTAATGTGATTAAAATAGGATTAACTGATAAATTAATTTTCTAACAGAGTTCATGTCAAAACAGTGACTCTAAGTGTTAAAGAATAATATTACAAAATTTTAGAAACTGGAATGGCTCAATTTGGACTAAAAATGGATTTTCTATGATTTATACAAGTTCTAGGGTTTATTTTCATATTAAAAATCCAATTTCTAATTCATTTAATCGATTTAACACAGTTCTGGATCGGGCCTCGATTTCCAGAGAAATCAGGGGCCCAGGCGTAAGATTACCGAGACTCAGAACACTGCCGCGGTGGACTGTGGGTTTAATCAACCGAACCCGAGGGTTTCTTTTGTAAAACGGCTTCGGCGAAGGGGTACGCGGCCATATGAGCCATTGGATCCTAATTCAAGGGCTCGGATTATATCATTCCCCACTCAAACCGGTACGACACCAGGACCATAGGATCTAAGATCCGTGTCTCACCTTTAATTGACCGAAAGGGTATCGGGCAACTAATCTCAGCCACAAACATCCAAACCAAAGGTCAGGATTTAAATACCCTGTGATCTAACGCTAAACGCACATCCCACGATCAGTGGCTAAGATTCAACACTACGAATCTCTTTTTTTTCCTGCTAATCTGAACCGTCCAAGAGATCGACGGTCCACATCCTTCTTCCACCTCCCCGACGACGCCCAGCGGCGGCGCCCTGCGCTAGCGGTGATGGCTCACCGGAGACACGCGACCCGGCATCAGTACGCCCAAATGATTACTCAAGTGGTTCAAAACGCAGCAGGGAACAAGGCAAATCAAAATAGGGAGGGCACACCGTGAATCACGCCGCACAGCTCCCTGCCCACGGCGCGCGGCGGCATCCCAAATTCCGGTGACGAACCCGTGCAGGTACTATGATGCAAATAGTGCAAGGGCTCGTGCAGAGGAAATAGGAGACGATGGGATAACCTAAGGAGCAGTGGATTACCGGAGGCAAGGCAACAACGAGGCCGACCATGGAGCAGAGCAACACTGGCGGAAGACCTCAACTCCGGGAAAGAAACCAGGGCGACCCGATCACCAATCAAATCCGATGAGGCCACGAAGACACGCGGATTCTGCCGTGGGTACCCCACAACGACCAGGCGAGGCCCAAGCACTGGTTGGCTGAGAGTGTAGGCAACGTTGGCCATGGCGGCGACTGGAACGCGGTCACACCAATCCAAGCAATGGATGTGTTCTGTGTTTTCGTGCGGGCAACAGTAGGAAAGGGGAGGGAGCCGCAGGGCGTCCGAGTTTTATCCCCAGGATGAATTGGACCCGTCAGCAATGGCGCAGCGGGAGAGGGGGAAGGAGCACGCCGCGGATCTCGCGAATTCGTTGCTGTGCGCGACCGACTCGGCAGGGAAGACCTTGCTGACCTGAGGGACCCGCAGGTACGTGGCTCGCGTGAGGGGAGGCAGTACCGTGGGATTAACTGATGGACCCCACGAGTCAGCGTGCGGCAATTAAATCCGTAGGCGCGCTGGGATCCGACCGTGCAGTCTGCAGAGGGGGACCCACCCGCCGGCGAGTGAGAGCGAAGAGGGGGAGAGGTGGGCCGAGCGGCGCGGTAAAGAAGTGGAAGCTGGGCCGCGCGACAGGAAAAGGAAATGGGCCGCGAGAGGATTCCGACCCAGGATAGGTAAAAATCCCTTTTCTTTTTCTTTTTATCTTTTCTTTCTATTTTCTTCATTTCTAAGGTTTAGTTTGAATTTGGATTTTGAATTTGAACATTGTGCAGATTTTTATCCTCCAATCATATTGTGAAATGAAAATACAAATTTTTGGAAATAATAGTATATCATTTATATTTTTATATCATTTCTCTTCTCCTTTTCAAAACCCAAATTTTAATTTAGGGTTTGATTTAACTTCTAGTATTTATTATCTTATTATCCTTATTATTATTTTTATTATTATATTTAATGCACAAACATAAAAACTCCAGCATGATGCATTTTTTTATCATTTGTTTGACTTAATCTCTAAATTGTGTGTGCTCTTTTCTTATGATGCAAATGAGGCACATAGAATTGAGGCTAACTCTCTATTATTCTTGGTATACAACTTGGAGTATTACAATCAAATGGGATGACCATGAAATGGTCAAGGTTATTCTTAGATCACTCGTATTTCTTAATCCCACTCAAGTTCAATTAATTCGTGGTGATCCTAGATATAAACTAATGTCTCCCGAGGAAGTGATAGGAAAATTTGTGAGCTTTGAATTGATGATCAAAGGCTCCAAGAAGATCATCAAGCAAGGCGCCTCCTCTGTACCCGAAGTACAACCCGTCGCATTCAAGGCGGCGGAGGAGAAGAAAGAAGAGTCTACTTCAAGTAGGCTTCCCATTGACGCCTCCAAGCTCGACAACGAGGAAATGGCGCTCATCAACAAGAGCTTTCGCTAAATCCTCAAGCAAAGGAAGGGGAAAGATTACAAGCCCCGTTCCAAGAAGGTTTGCTACAAGTGTGGTAAGCCCGGTCACTTCATAGCAAAATGTCCTATTTCTAGTGACAGTGACAGGGGCGACGACAAGAGGGGGAAGAAGAAGGAGAAGAAGAGGTACTATAAGAAGAAGGGTGGCAATGCCTATGTTTGCCGGGAGTGGGACTCCGACGAGAGCTCCACCGACTCCTCCGACGACGAGGACGCCGCCAACATCGCCATTAACAAGGGCCTCCTCTTCCCCAACGTCGGCCACAAGTGCCTCATGGCAAAGGACAGCAAGAAGAAGAAGGTAAAATATAGATCCTCCACTAAGTATGCAACTTCTAGTGATGAGGATAATTCTAGTGATGATGAGGATAACTTGCTTACTCTTTTTGCCAATCTTAACATGCAACAAAAAGAAAAATTGAATGAATTGATTAGTGCTATTCATGAGAAGGATGAACTCTTGGATAGCCAAGAGGACTTCCTTATTAAGGAAAACAAAAGGCATGTTAAGGTTAAAAATGCTTATGCTCAGGAGGTAGAGAAAAATGAAAAATTGACTAGTGAGCTTAGCACTTGCCATGACACTATTTCTAGCCTTAGAAATGAAAATGCCAAATTAATTGCTAAGGTTGAGAAATCAAATGTTTGTGATGATTCGATTGTTAATCTTAGAAATGATAATGCTAGTTTAATTGCTAAGATTGACACGTTGAATGAATCTCTTGCTAGCCTTAAGATTGAGAATGAAAAATTAATTACTAAGGCTAAAGATTTAAATGTTTGCAATGATGCTATTACCAATCTTAGAGATGAGAATGCTATTTTACATGCTAAGATTGTTGAATTAAATGATTGCAAACCCTCTACATCTACGGTTGATCATGTCTCTATTTGCACTAGATGTAGAGATGTTAATGTAGATGCTATTCATGATCACCTTGCTTTAATTAAACAACAAAATGATCATATAGCTACATTAACTGCTAAAATCAATGAGCATGACTTGGAAAATAAAAAATTTAAATTTGCTAGAAGCATGCTCTATAGTGGGAGACGACCAGGCATTAAGGATGGCGTTGGCTTCCAACAAGGAGACAATGTCAAGCTTAATGCCCCTCCTAAAAGATTATCTAATTTTGTTAAGGGCAAAGCTCCCATGCCACAGGATAACGAGGGCTATATTTTATATCCTGCTGGTTATCCTGAGGATAAGATTAGGAGAATTCATGCTAAGAAGACTCACCATGCTTTTATTTATAAGAATGAGGCTTCTAGCTCTAGGCGTTCTACCCATGTTAAAATGCCTAAGAAGAAATCTCCTATTGCATCAAATGATCATAACATTTCATTTAAGACTTTTGATGCTTCATATGTGCTTACTAACAAATCAGGCAAAGTAGTTGCAAAATATGTTGGGGGCAAATACAAGGGGTCAAAGACTTGTGTTTGGGTACCCAAGGTGCTTGTTTCTAATGTGAAAGGACCCAAGACCGTTTGGGTACCTAAGAACAAGGCCTAAATTTGTTTTGTAGGTTTATGCATCTGGGGCACAAGTTGGATCATTGATAGCGGGTGCACAAACCACATGACCGGGGAGAAAAGGATGTTCTCCTCCTACGAGAAAAACCAAGATCCCCAACGAGCTATCACATTCGGGGATGGAAATCAAGATTTGGTCAAAGGATTGGGTTAAATTGCTATATCACCTGACCATTCTATTTCCAATGTTTTTCTTGTAGATTCTTTAGATTACAATTTGCTTTCTGTTTCTCAATTATGCAAAATGGGCTACAATTGTCTTTTTATGGATGTAGGTGTTACTGTCTTTAGAAGAAGTGATGATTCAATAGCTTTTAAGGGAGTGTTAGAGGGTCAGCTATACTTAGTTGATTTCAATAGAGCTGAACTCGACACTTGCTTAATTGCCAAGACTAACATGGGTTGGCTCTGGCATCGCCGACTAGCCCACGCTAGGATGAAGAATCTTCATAAGCTTCTAAAGGGAGAGCACATTTTAGGACTAACCAATGTTCATTTTGAGAAAGACAGGATTTGTAGCGCATGTCAAGCAGGGAAGCAAGTTGGTGTTCATCATCCACACAAGAACATCATGACGACCGACAGGCCGCTTGAGCTGCTCCACATAGATCTATTCGACCCGATAGCTTACATAAGCATCGGCGGGAGTAAGTACTGTCTAGTTATCGTGGATGATTATTCTCGCTTCACTTGGGTATTCTTTTTGCAGGAAAAATCTCAAACCCAAGAAACCTTGAAGGGATTCTTGAGACGGGCTCAAAATGAGTTCGGATTGAGGATCAAAAAGATTAGAAGCGACAATGGAACGGAGTTCAAGAACTCACAAATAGAAGGCTTTCTTGAGGAGGAGGGCATCAAGCATGAGTTGTCTTCTCCCTACACGCCACAACAAAATGGTGTAGTGGAGAGGAAGAATAGAACTCTACTTGACATGGCAAGAACCATGCTTGATGAGTACAAGACTTCGGATCGGTTTTGGGCCGAGGCGGTCAATACCGCCTGCTACGCCATCAACCGGTTATATCTTCACCAAATCCTCAAGAAGACATCTTATGAACTCCTCACCGGTAAAAAGCCCAATGTTTCATATTTTAGAGTCTTTGGTAGCAAATGTTTTATTCTTGTTAAGAGAGGTAGAAAATCTAAATTTGCTACTAAGGCTGTAGAAGGCTTTTTACTTGGTTATGATTCAAACACAAGGGCATATAGAGTCTTTAACAAGTCCACTGGACTAGTTGAAGTTTCTTGTGACATTGTGTTTGAGGAGACTAATGGCTCTCAAGTAGAGCAAGTTGATCTTGATTAGTTAGATGAAAGAGGCTCTGTGCATCGTGCTAAGGAACATGTCCATTGGGGATGTGTGTCCTAAGGAATCCGAAGAGCCTCCACAAGCTCAAGATCAACCATCTTCCTCCATGCAGGCATCTCCACCAACTCAAGATGAGGATCAAGCTCAAGATGATGAAAATGAAGATCAAGATGATGAGCCACCTCAAGAGGAGGACACTGATCATGGGAGAGAGGCTAATGAACAAGACAAGGAAGATGATGAGGGACCAAGGCCGCCACACCCAAGAGTCCACCAGGCGATTCAAAGATATCACCCCGTGAACACCATCCTCGGCAATATCCATAAGGAGGTAACCACTCGATCTCGAGTCGCTCATTTTTGTGAACATTACTCTTTTGTTTTCTCTATTGAGCCACACAGAGTAGAGGATGCACTTAAAGATTCGGATTGGGTGCTGGCGATGCAAGAGGAGCTCAACAACTTCACGAGGAATGAGGTATGGCATTTAGTTCCATGTCCTAACCAAAATGTTGTAGGTACCAAGTGGGTATTCCGCAACAAGCAAGATGAGCATGGTGTGGTGACAAGGAACAAAGCACGACTTGTGGCCAAGGGTTATTCACAAGTCGAAGGTTTGGATTTCGGCGAAACCTATGCACCCATAGCTAGGCTTGAGTCAATTTGAATATTACTTGCCTATGCTACTTACCATGGCTTTAAGCTTTACCAAATGGACGTGAAGAGTGCCTTCCTCAATGGACCAATCAAGGAAGAGGTCTATGTTGAGCAACCTCCAGGCTTTGAAGATAGTGAGTATCCTAACCATGTATATAAACTCTCTAAGGCGCTTTATGGGCTCAAGCAAGCACCAAGAGCATGGTATGAATGCCTAAGAGATTTCCTTATCACTAATGGCTTCAAAGTCGGCAAGGCTGATCCTACTCCCTTTACTAAAACAATTGCAAATGATTTGTTTGTATGCCAAATTTATGTTGATGATATTATATTTGGGTCTACTAACAAATCTACATGTGAAGAGTTTAGTAGGATCATGGTACAAAAAATTGAGATGTCTATGATGGGGGAGTTGAAGTATTTTATAGGATTTCAAGTCAAGCAACTCCAAGAGGGCACCTTTATCAGCCAAACGAAGTACATTCAAGCCATACTCACCAAGTTTAGAATGAAGGATGCCAAGCCCATCAAGACACCCATGGGAACCAATGGGCATCTCGACCTCGACACGGGAGGTAAATCCGTAGATCAAAAGGTATACCGGTCGATGATAGGATCTTTACTCTATTTATGTGCATCTCGACCGGATATTATGGTTTCCGTATGCATGTGTGCAAGGTTCCAAGCTGATCCTAAGGAAGTCCACCTTAGGGCCGTGAAGCGAATCTTGAGATATTTAGTTCATACACCTAAGTTTGGTCTTTGGTACCCAAAGGGATCCTTGTTTGATTTATTAGGATATTCCGATGCTGATTGGGTAGGGTGTAAAATTGATAGGAAGAGCACATCAGGGTCTTGTTAGTTTCTGGGGAGATCCCTGGTGTCTTGGGCTTCAAAGAAACAAAACTCAGTCTCTCTTTCTACCACCGAAGCCGAGTACATTGCTGCAGGCCATTGTTGCGCGCAATTGCTTTGGATGAGGCAAACCCTCTGGGACTATGGCTACAAATTTAGCAAAGTCCCTCTCCTATGTGATAATGAGAGTGCAATCCGCATGGCGGATAATCCCGTTGAACACAGCCGCACTAAGCACATAGCCATTCGGTATCACTTTTTGAGAGATCACCAACAAAGGGGGGATATCGACATAGCCTATATAAACACCAAAGATCAATTGGCCGATATCTTTACCAAGCCATTAGATGAGAAAACCTTTTCCAAACTTAGGAATGAGCTAAATATTCTTGATTCTAGGAATTTTGATTGATACTTTGCACACATAGCTCATTTATATACCTTTGATCACATCTCTTTTATGTCTATGACTAATGTGTTTTCAAGTGTATTCTCATGCTTAGTCATAGAATTGAAAGGGAAATGGAGTATTCGGCAAAGACGATGCTTCCACTCAACTCCATCGGTATTATCTAATCTTTGCCAGTATTCCACATAGTTCTCCACTTTGGTATAACCTTTCACTCATATTTATTTGTTTGCCATTGGAGAGAAAGTGAAAGGGCTTATATTTCACTCACAAGTATCCGTTTTTGGCGATTCATGTCAAAGGGGGAGAAAGTATTAGCCCAAAGCAAAAGGACCGCACCACCACCAAATTTTAAAATGAAGTTTTCAAATTGATATCTTAATATGTTTTCAAAAGGGGAGAAAGTATCTTCAAAAATTTGTAAAACCCTCTTGAACACTAAGAGGAGAATTTCATTGAGGGGGAGTTTTGTTTAAGTCAAAGGAAAAACATTTGAAATAGGGGGAGAAAATTTCAAATCTTGAAAATACTTCTTTTAATCTTATTCATATACCTTTGACTATTTGCAAAAAGTTTTGAAAAGAATTTTACAAAGAATTTGCAAAACAAAACTCGTGGTGCAAATGTGGTCCAAAATGTTAAAATAGAAGAAAACAATCCATGTATATCTAGTAGAGATAATATATTGGTTTAATTCCAAGCAACCTTGCACTTATCTTATGCAAACTAGTTCAATTCTGCACTTATATATTTGCTTTGGTTTGTGTTGGCATCAATCACCAAAAAGGGGGAGATTAAAAGGGAAATAGGGTCAAACCTTTTTCCTAAATAATTTTGGTGGTTGAATTGCCCAACACAAATTATTGGGCTAACTAGTTTGCTCTAGATTATGAGTTCTACAGGTGCCAAAGGTTCAACACAAACCAATAATAAGTGCAAGAAAGGGTTCAAATAAAAAGAGCAAAAGACAACCGAAGGCTGCCCTGGTCTGGCGGCTGGCGCACCGGACTGTCCAGTGTGCCACCGAACAGTGTTCGGTGCACCACCGGATAGTGTCCGGTGCACCAGGGTGGATCCACTCTGAACTGCTCAGTTTCGGGAATTTGGGGAGCCACTCCGCTATAATTCACCGGACTATCCGGTGTAACACCGGACTGTCCGGTGTGCCAGCGGAGCAACGGCTAACTGCACCAACGGTCGTCTGCAAAAGTATACAGTGAACAGTGAACAGTGGAACTGCGCGCGCAGAAGTCAGAGCAGGTGCCAGAAGGCACATTGAACAGTGAACAGTGACTGTCCGGTGCACCACCGGACTGTCCGGTGGCCCCACTAGTCAGAGCTCCAACGGTCGAACCCTAACGGTTGGGTGACGTGGCTGGCGCACCGGACAGTGTCCCGAAGCGCACTGGACTGTCCGGTGCGCCATACGACAGCAGCCATCCCCAACGACCACTTTGGTGGTTGGGGCTATAAATACCCCCAACCACCACTCATTCAAGGCATCCAAGTTTTCAGCCAACACATTCAACACAAGAGCTATAGCATTCAATACAAGACACAATTAGAGTGAATCAAAATCTCTCCAAGTCCCAATTCCACTCAAAGCAATAGTAACTAGAAGAGAGAGTTTTGTCGTGTTCATTTGAGCTCTTGCGCTTGGATCACTTTTCTTCTTCCTCTTTTATTGTTCCCAACTCAATTGTAATCAAGGCAAGAGACACCAATTGTGTGGTGGTCCTTGTGGGAACTTAGTGTCCCGTTTGATTGAGAAGAGAAGCTCACTCGGTCTAGGTGACCGTTTGAGAGAGGGAAAGGGTTGAAAGAGACCCGGTCTTTGTGACCACCTCAACGGGGAGTAGGTTTGCAAGAACCAAACCTCGGTAAAACAAATCACCATGTCATCTGCTCTATTTCTTTGGTTGATTTGTTTTCGCCCTCTCTTTTGGACTTGATTATATTTCTAATGCTAACCCCGGCTTGTAGTTGTGCTTAAAGTTTAGAAATTTCAGATTCCACCTATTCACCCCCCCCTCTAGGCGACTTTTAGGAACCAGCATACCAGCTGTATGACTTGTGGGACCGGACCCCCGTGTCATAGGCTGGGTCGCCCTGGAGCGCATCGAGGAAGATTTTCCGTGGCGTTTCGGGGCGCGAGCGGGAGAGTCTGCTTAAAAAGTGATTCACCCTGCGAGCAGCAGTCATGCTTTTGCTTCTCTCCCACTCGCTGCGCCCTTTCGCCTCCGAGCTCTTTGCGCCCCATTGCCTTCAAGGTCTCTGCTTTGCACCGCCGTAGTTGCCATGGCCTTGTTAGTTCACCCCGAGCGCTTCTAGACTATGTGGGCACTCGACATGGTGCACCGTCTGCCTGGATGGAGCGCGCCGACGTTCGGCGGAAGGATCCGCGTCGGCGCCATCCTCCTCGGCGATCTTGCTGCCGGGGAGTCTGTGCTCTTCGTCTCCTGTGTGTTGGCACTGCCGATCTCACCTTTCTTCTTGCTGTTGCTGGCAGAGTGCGGCCTCGTGGGAGGTGGCGCTCTTCTGCCAGTGCTCCGTTTCAAGGATGTTCATTAGCCTTGCGTAGGTGGAAAGCGAGCTGGGCTACGGCTCCATCTTCCGCATGAACTTCATTGCCTCCTGCAGTGGCCTTGTGGCACGCCTCCATGAACTGGTTGAGCTCCAGCTCCGTTTCAGCGGCCAGGCCGCCGGGCGCCGCGTGCCGTCGCGCTTCCAACTCTTTGGCTTTAATGGCCCCGATGTCGCCTCCAACGATGAGGGCTCCTTTGTCTCGGCGCACGCGTCGAGGAGACCACAGTCGCCGGCAAGCTGCCTGGAAGGTCATACAGGACGTCATGAAGTTGGTGGTCGCGCGCTTTCGGCGCGACCCTGCTGGTGCCGAGTAGTTCGTACCTATAGGAATGGAGCTAGGGCTCCGCTTGAAAGCGGATGTAATAACTTTGTTTTTGTAAGATACTTTGGAGTACTACTTATCAAGCAGTATTAGCACTTATCTGTATGCTATTTGTCCCTATTGTGTGTGGCGTTACCGACTCCTTCGCGGTACCAGGCCCCCCTGGGATGTAGGCTCGACATGTCGAGGCTAGATACCAGCATACCTAAAAGAGTTGGCAACGGCCCCCAAGAGGAAGCCTTGACTGGGACCTGGACCTATACACAGCTTCAGCCAGGAAGCGTTAGTAGCACACCCATAGGACCCACCGTCTGATATTAGCCACCCTTTGATACATGCACAGGACCTGCTGGACTTAGCCTGGGAAGCCAAGTTGTGTATCTAGATCCCCTGGACCACGGTGCCAGATACTAGGACACCCGTCACAGAGTGGTGGAGCGCGTAGGCTTACAGTATGGGACCAGGCTAAGCGGCTACACGGCTCCGGACCACTCCAGGAGACAAGTGTCCATTCTCTAGAACCGGGCCCCAGATTGTCGGACCCACAGGACCATAGCTCCAAATACTAGGGTACCCGTCATAGAGTGGTGGAGTGTGCAGGCTTAGGATACGGAACCGAGCTAAGCGGCTACACAGCCCCGGACCACCCCATGGAACGAGCTCTCGTTCTTTAGAACCGGCCCCTAGGATGCCGGGCCCCCTGCCTTCGTAGAGGGGTCCTAAACTGCAAGCCTGGCCACTCAATTCGGATGTCGTCAAATCAGCAGGGATGGGAACTGTATGGGTGGGTTAGATAAAAAATAATATCCAGAAACTGCAGGATAAAACCATGGAGCAGGAGGCTAAGAATATCATAAAAGCAAATCTGAGGGGGTAATTCTTTTCTTTATAACCTTACATGCATGGGTGCAGACCAACAGGCCGGGTTTATGAGGGCGGACCTCACCGGGCTGGCGAACACATATGCACAACCTAATTATGAAAGAAGAAAAACTTAACCCCTCAGACTTGCTCCTATGGGTAGAACTTACGGAGATGCTCCATGTTCCAAGGGCTGGGAAGAGGCACTCCTTCAGTTGTGGCAAGGCGGACACACCCGGGTCAGTATTTCCGTCACCTTGAGGGGTCCTTCCTATCTTGGGGAGAGTTTGAGGAGCCCTTATTGGTTTAGGATTCGCCTTAGGACCAGGTCCCGGACCCCAAGCTCCCTATTATGCACAATTCGCTGGCAGTGGCACCCGAGCGTTTGGTTGTATCGTGCATTTTGGATCGCCGCTTGCCACTTGTGTTCGTTGATGAAGCCCATGTCCTTACACCGCAGCCGTTCCTGCATAGACTCACCAAAAGACTGGGCCCATGGGGGGCCTGTTGGGACCATGCTTCATCGCCGAAGGTCCTGCAGGAAGGAACAGTTTTGGCTAAAGCTGCTTATACATGATGACCGAAGCTACCACTTATGAAGCTTCGGTGTTATAGCATGCCCGAAGACGAAGGATCGAACCGACTTAAAGATAGAATGACCTTTTAGCCCATAAGGGTCTGAGTAATTGTTGTAAACTTTTATAAGGGGCATGATTGTAATTCCTTACAGGCTGTGTCCTGTGTCTATAAATAGTGAACAGTATTCCTTTACTGTTCACGCATTCCTGTAATTGCAAACGCATTGCCCGGGAATTGTTATCTGTCAAGGAGAAGGTATAAATGTACTTATATGTTCTGACATTTTTATGTTCATATAATAAAATATGTGAATAATGTTACTTATTTTTGATACATCTATCTTTAATGTCTCATGTTTTATATATTATTTCATATTATTTTGTAAGTTTAATCACGAAGGTATGACCTTCGTGATATTTCACTCATGGTCTTCGTCCGAAGTTCATTAAATCCTTGGGGAAATAATGCTTCAGCGGACGAAGGGCATTAATGTTTAACATTTTATGTTGCCTTGTTCTTAATTCATAGCATTTGAGAACAAGTCCCCAATAGAGCCCATAAGGGTTTCTGGGGGAAGACAGGCTTCGGACCCGTAGACCGGGAAGGGCGGGGTCGCCCCGATAGCCTGGCTAGTTGTCGTCACCAGAGTCGGAGCCTTCGATGAAGACATCCTTTAGGACCCCCTCGGGTGACTGATACCCGAGGTCCGGTTCTCCTGTGACCACCTCGCCGCTGTCGACCCTTTCCTTGCTAGGCCGACGGCGAGGAGGGGATCCATCCCTGGAGGTCTGCTCGCGCCGCTCGCTGACGCGCTTCGCGAGCTCGATGATCTCGCGACACTCCATGGCGCTGTGGCGACTGTTGGGGTGTATAGGGCATGAGCCGCTGTTACCCCTCTGCGGCCGTGGGCGCTTGTTGTGCTCGTTCCGGCCCCTAGCCACAGCTGCTACGACCAGAGCAGTAGACGACGGCTTCTAATGGCCGCGGTTCTTTTTCTTCTTCTTTTTGCCGTCCTGAGCGACGGCGCCCGAGCCACCCGTCTGGGCAGCCCCGGTCTGTGGCACCGAGTGCCATGCATGGCCCTCGGCGGCTCTAGCGCACTTGTCGGCCAGAGCGAAGAGTGTGGTGACAGTCTCTATGTCGTGCGTGGCTAACTTCTCCAACATCTTTTCGTCACGTACTCCCTGGCGGAAAGCAGTGATGATAGAAGCATCAGAAATACGAGGTATGGTGCCTCGTACCTTGGTGAAGTGGGAGATAAACGTCCGGAGAGTTTCCCCAGGCTCCTGCCTCACTGCGTGGAGGTGGGCCTCCACGCCATGCTGTTGGTAAGCGTTGGTGAAGTTCGCTGTGAACCGCGCGCAGAGCTCTTCCCAAGAGTAGATCGATCCTGGAGCAAGGTTCATGAGCCAAGTCCGGGCCGACCTAGACAAGGCAACATGGAAGTATGTTGCCATCATGGTGGTGTCTCCACCTGCTGCCGTGATGGCGGTGACGTAAACCTGCAAGAATTTCGATGGATTGGACGTACCGTCGTACTTCTCTAGCAGGTGTGGCCAGAACTTGGATGGCCAGGTCGCCGCGTGGAGATGGTCCGTGAGTGCGGCATAGCCCACACCGGCCAACGGGACACCCATTAGGATCCGGGCGCCCGTCGGGGTCTGCGGTGCTACCGCAGCGAAGTCGTAATCAAGGTTGCGATCCTCGATGTTTTATCGGCGCTCACGCGCCCTCTCTAGAGAGACACGAACATCCTCGCCCGCACGCCTACGGTTGAGTTCTGCCCTCAGGTCATCTGGCCCCTCTAGAGAGGTTGGGGCATCCTCTCCCGCCTGCTGGCGGTTGAGCTCCGCCCGCAAGTCCTCGGTCGGCATAGCCCTTACAGAGGGCGAGCGCACCGATGCCGACGCTTCATGCTGACGTCGGGACAAGCGAGGCCTGGGCCTGGCTGAGCCAGAGTGCGCCATGCCGAGCAGCCGATCAACGTCGTCACGCCACTGCTTCATGGCCCCTGGCGAGGCCGTGGAGCTAGGAGGGTGGCGCAACAACTCCCTGGCTGCGGATAGCGCACCGGGAGCGGCCCTTGACGCCCTAGACGTCTGCGCAGGAGTGTGCTGCCGCGTAGAGCGCACAACAGCAGCTACACTGGGCGCAGGGCGGCTGGAGGCCCGTGGTGTGGAAGAGGCAACCTCCTCCTCCATGGGGAAGTCCTCGGGGACGAAGTCGTGGTGCTCGACGATGTGAACCATGGTGTCGAGCAGGAAAACAAACAAAAACGTAATGCCAAGCCCCCTACCTGGCGTGCCAAATGTCGGAGAGGAAATCTCCGGCCGGGTGGCGGAATGCACCCGCCCTAAATCCTAAGATGAGGAGGGGGCCTAAGCGTTTTGCCTATTGCTAGATGGACGATGAACACAAGAACACGCAAGGGTTTAGAGTGGTTCGGGCCGCCGGAGCGTAATACCCTACTCCACTGTATGCTGTATTGAGCTTGAGAGCTTGTATGAACTTGTGAGTCTGAGAGTCTAAGTGAGTGTGTGTGTGAATAAGAAAGTGAGCTTGTGTTGTAACATAGTGTGCCCTCCCTTTTATAGTTCAAGGGGGCACGTACAAGGGTACTGAGCCCCGACATGTGGGCCCAGGGACATAACAGATGTAATACTTGGAGCAACTAATACCAGTGCAATCTTCCTGCGCCTTGGTATCCGCGGCCTGCGTAGCCTTGGCGTGCAGTGAAAGCTTCCCTGGCAACATACGAGTGATGATGAGCACAGTGCACGCGACAGCATGAGTGTACCGCCTGCCAGCGGAATAGACAGGCATGCCGCCTGCCATCAGAATGGACATGTCTCATTAAATGCTGAGGCAGCACACTGCCTGCCAGTGGAATGGACAGGTCGCCGCCTGACAGCAGAGTAGACAGGCCTCATTAAATGCCGAGGCGGCACATCGCTTGTTAGGCGGCGCGCCTTATTCGCAATAAATGCAGGGGCCGCGCAACCCGAAGGCCTTACGTCAGGCTCCGCCCGCTGGCTTACGTCACGCGCGGTAGGCCACGTGGCAGCATCGGGTCTCCGCCTGGGCGAGGAGCAGTAGCGTTATGCGGACAGGTCCGCACCAGGCTGGGCCTAGACACGTGTCGACACCGGACCCCTGCCTATGTAAGGCCTGGGTATTCTCTGTCCCAGAGTCACGGGACCCGGCTGTGGGTAGTCTGGACCCCACACAGAGGGGTCCAGGACTCGTCCCGGGGGTCCGAGTCGCGTCCGTGGGGTCCTGGACCTTGCCCGGAGGTCCGGTCTACATATACAGGGGTCCGGCACTTTCCCATGAGGGTCCGGACCCACTGTTGATATCTTAGAGTATATCATCTTCCCTGGCCACGTGGCGACCCCGGAGCCGTCCACGTGGCGGGGTAGGGTGCTGTTCACCACGCGACTAGAGGCAGCCGTGCGGGTATAACGTCTTCTCACTGTAGTAAGGGGTACCCCTGTTTCAGGGTACCGACAGTCGACTAGAAAGCAATTAATCATTCTAGTCACTGATTAATCATGATTACTCGTCTGATTTTATGACCAACTAATTTTATCTATTTTAGATTAGTATCTAATCTCTTTCCTATGGGCCAGCCTACCATCTCTAAAGGTCTAAAAATATACTATTTTAACCTACTTGGAGTCTTGGATACACAACATTGTAGCCAACGGCGCCTGTACCGCTGTACTTAGCACCACCGCCCTTGCTCCATTGCCCCCTTCTCCTTCTCCAGCCCCGCCACCCTGATGTGCATCTGTTGCTCCATCACATAGATGGGGCTCGTGTGGTGGCTGCAAAGGCCCTCTGCTCGAGTCGCCAGTGCGCGGTGCCTCTGTTCTAGCATCTAGCGCATGATACATCTGCTCTAGCGCGCGACATCTTTCTGTAGCCCCAACCATTCTCCTGCAGTCGCGACCATCAATGGAAGTTTTAAAAATGGGAATTCACAATAATGTATTGAATCTGGATAGCATATCTATCGGGTAACGGATATCTGCTCGAGTCGCCAGTGCGCGGTGCCTCTGTTCTAGCATCTAGCGCATGATACATCTGCTCTAGCGCGCGACATCTTTCTGTAGCCCCAACCATTCTCCTGCAGTCGCGACCGTCAATGGAAATTTTAAAAAATGGGAATTCACAATAATGTATTGAATCTGGATAGCATATCTATCGGATAACGGATATGGATGCTAGATTTCTATACTCACAAAAAATACCCATAAATACCTTATTATATCCATATATGTAACTATGGATAACAAATTCCATCTCGTGGCCCAATGGATAATTACTCGTGTTTATTTACCTACATATGTGCCCACTGTCATCCCTATCTAAGAGGTTATTGATTAGTATTGTATGTTTTAAAGGATATAGCATCACATTGTATAGTTGAGAGTCGTACACTGTTCGCTTCAGATTAAAGATGATTGTTTGAACTGCTGTAGCTATAATTAATATAGAAACAGTAGAAGCTGATACATATTAAAACCAAGCGAACAAGCACGGTAGACCTCTAAAAATGACACATTAGTAAAATCACCCTTAAAACTGTCTTAGAGGGTAATTTAAACGATTTTTAATGTTTTGAGGGTAGAATAACTGATTTTATAGAGAGGGAGTAGTAAAAGTTTCCTATTTTGCCTTTGTCTGCTTTCTGTATTTTTGGTAGCTGATATTTTTGTAGTATTAAAAAAATTCAGACATTGCTTCCCTCCGGGGCAAAACGAGACCAGCGGCACCACCGTGCCAACTTTCCCAACCCAAACCCAGACGCGTCCCCAGTCCCCACCTCCGTCGCCAATGACACCGCGCGCCCCGCAACTTCGGCACCACCCGCCGCACCTCCTCCTCGCCGAGGCCGTCGCCTCCTGGCACCCCTTCCACAAGAAGCCCTGTCTCTCGGACCGCTCCACCGCTCCCCCTTCCTCGGCCCGCCTCCCTGATGCGGAGACTCCGACGCCTGCCCCCTCGGGGGGCGCTAGCGGCGGATCCTTCCGGTGGTTCGGGCTCCGCAAGCGGCGCCGCCGCGGTGCGGGCTCGCGCTCCGTGTCCGGCCGCAGCAGCGACCGCCGGAGATCTGGCACGTGCTCCGACTTCCATTTCACGTGCGGCGCCGGTGGTGGTGGTGGTGGCGGCGGCGCCACTGACTCCAGTGGGGAGATGTGGGCGTCAGATGTCGGGGAGGTGCGGATGAGGGACGTGCCGATGGCGACGGAGTTCGGCCCGGCGCCCGTTAGCGGGGTCGGTGTCGGAGGTGGTGGGGTCGGCGCTGCAGCGGAGGCAGCGGCCACCGATTCTGGGTACGGGAGCGAACCTGGGTACCGTGGCGACGTGGAGCTGGGATACGGAGATGAAATGGACGAAGAAGATGAGGATGGGAGGCAGCAGCTGTTCTGGGACCGGGTGATTGGAGGTGATAAGCGTCTTTGAATTCAATTACTTGGATAGTCACTGCCTTTTAGTATCCTCGACTCTCCACATAGATCAGCATTACCGTGTGCACTTTGATTTAGAATATGTTTGTTGGAAAACTTGGTTTGTTATCTTTGTAGGTTGAGATTCTAGTGTCCATGGATATTTTTTGTTCGGGATCGATTAATATAGGTCATGGAGCTCCTCTGTTCTTGGTTCCGTATAATGTGTCGTAAGTCTTGTTTATTGCTGTTGATGTCTGACCATAAATATTTGCAGTGGATTGGTTGAGTCAAAACAGTTTTGAGGGGAAATGCATTTATTTACCCAATACCGACACAATATTCTTGTAGTGGTATGGCTGACAAAATGCCTGCCTGACAAATATTCCTTTATACTCCTGATCACAGAAATGTATTATTTAAAGCAAGATGACAAATATTTGTTTTTCATGGCATTGATGTAGCCTACAAGATGGAACTTTGACTAGAAATATCTATAAAAAATACTGTTTCGAATATAAAGAGTTACTCCATCTGTCCTGGAATGAGAAGTGTATTTTGATCAAAGAAAAGTCATACAAAATTGGTTTGACCCCTTAGTTTCTGTTGCAATATGTTGTCATTTGCCAAACAGTCAATACCATCTCTCAGAGGCACCTTGAATGCAAATACATTACGGTTCTTTTTCCCATCCATTGCAGATATGACTAAAATGAAGATCGATGGCGACAATAACTTTGGGGAGCAGAAGAGCCATCACCGCTGCAGGCGCAAGAAGCATGATGCTAGGGTTTTGGATTCCTTCAGTTGAAGAATTTTGTTGCGCTAGAAGTGGTGAAGCGTCTAAGCATGTGTTGTATTGTAGTGTTCCTTCACTAGCAGCAGCTGTTATCCGCTAGCGCGTCTTTGTTGTAGCATTCACTGATAGAGTAGGCAACTAGTTACCAGTGTTTCTGACTTCGTATGGGCACTGATGTTTCCTGATAGTAGTTCCCTAGTTTCTGGGCGAGAATTTTTTCAATGAGTTTATCTGTGAAGACTTCAAGAATTAAGAGTTTTGGAGTGTATTGGGTGGGATTGAGGGCCCGTTTGTGGGAGGGTTTGGGAGGGCTCCGGCTTCTCGGAATATGGCTCTAGCTCCAACTCCTTTACAAGAGCGGCTTCTCTATAGGAGCCGGTGCTTTTTCTAAATCATTTGGCAAAAATAGCTCCCTGTGTATCTTTTTGATTTAGTGTATGAGCTAATGTCCGTAGTGGGCTGGCTTTTATCTTCTCGTACCCTTCCATCTCCATGATGGCTTTTAGGTTCTTAGGCACTATCACGAGCCCATGGGTGTAACACTCCAGGTGTTACTTAGGGTTTTTCCTTAGTACCCTTAACTGTGACCTAATATCACATGTGATTTGGACTGAGAAAAAGACACCAAAATTTAGGAGCCAAGACCTAATCAGGTTTCACCACCCTAAGAAATCAAACCTTAACCATATCAAACTTAGGGAAGTAGGTGAAGTGCCAAAATCCTAGAATTCCCCTCTTTAGAACATTAAGAACGTCAGAGCACCAAAGAGAAACTCAGTAAAAAGACCAAGTAAATCACATTGTCATGACTTGCACCAATTATAAAAGTTGTAACACACCTGATAACCTACAAAAAGTAGTCAGAGTTTTCCCAAAAGGGTTTTGCAAAATCCCCAAACAAGCCACACAAGTTGGGAGCTCAAAGAAAAATCAGGACTTGCCTAATTCAAATTCAGCCCCTTTTTCAAAGATCACCCGTGTTCATGAAGATTTTGAATTCAAAACCGTGGGCTCCCATTAATAAAGTTGTAATAAACTAACCTCTCTACAACATATCAGGAGGTGGCATCGAAATTCGGAGTTTTGACACGACAAAACCGGAGATTTGCCCCGGGTTTGGGCTGTAAGACAGATCCCACTTGAGTACACCATATCTCTGGATCCAGTCACCAAAATCCCTTGACCACCACACATGCGGTAGCTTGAAGGGAGGAGACGAGGTCTTGTGCACTGACCAAGGCAAGAGCAAGCCCGGACGAGTGACTACACGCGCGAGAACTCGAGCAGAAACAACGCCATCACGTGTTCGACTCTGGTCGGCAGGCCAGAGCTCACCCAACACGCGCGCGCGCTCACCCCCACGCATGGTCAGTCCTCGCGCGCCCTCGCCGCGCCTATAAAAGCCGCCAGCCCCCTCAGGCATCCTTGCCTCAGCCCCTCACGCTCACTCGCGCTCGATCACCAGAGATTTGCCTAGAACCGAGAGCTCTGCCGTCCGTTAGAAGCCACCCGAGCGCGACCACCATGGACCGGCCACTCCGGCCCATCCTCCCCTAAACCCGCTGCCCGGCCGACCTCCCTAGAGTCCCGTGAAGCTTTCCGAGCCCTCAGACTGAGCGCTACCTCACCAGAGACGCCAGATCACCCTCGCCGGAATCCTTCCACCCGCTGGAGCACGTGACCCGGGTAAGCCACTACGCCATTGCCAAATTCCTTGTGCGCACAGCTTCTACATCATCTGGTGAACCTCCCCAAGACGTCCAATTGAACTAGACCGCCCTGTATAGGCCAAGCTCCTTGCCGCCGCCGAGCTCATCCGCCCCCGCGCGTGGCCAGGACGACTCCGACCACCACCGACTGCCATCCGACCATCGACAGGTTCGCCAGGACCTCCCCGATCTCCGCGACCACTTCAATGGAGCTAGACCGCCGCCGGTAAGCCCCACCGCCCTTTTCTCCACCGCGGCTACTGTTCCGATGGGGTGGGAGCGCGAGTTGGAATGTTCACAAGCCTAGGGGGTTTTCGCAAGGTCAGTGGCTCATATGAATAGTAGACCGAGGACTCATTTGTAAGAATGCAGGGGAAAAGAAGCCAGGGACCCGAGCACAAGAATGATTTTCTTTTCCATTCTGAAATTCTAATTCATTTTGATATACAGCAGACTTAGAAAAAGCATAAATTAATTAATATTCATCCAAAATTGGTCAAACCAATTTTGCTAGACTCTGCATTTTATAAACTACCAAGCAAAAATAGTAGACCTCATAACTCCTATATTACTTTTTAAGGTTTTGATTTAAATAAGAAAATCACTTAAATCTTAAAATAGGGAAAATGGTAGTAAAACTTTTAGACTAGGGTTGAGAAATTTTTTGATGGTACTTGAGCAGTAGTTACCATGTTTAAAAATATTAAGCACCCCAGCACACAAGATTAAGCAAGGTTTATCCCCAAAAACTTGCTTTTGCTCAAACTTAAGAAAAATAGAAAAGGGCACTAAAAATAGAAACCAGAGAGCAACATAATTTTTCCTAGCTTGCCTAAGTAATGTAGTTCACAGGAAAAATATGTTGAACCATAATCCAGTGGAGAAAAGTTTGGCCACTAAATAATCATTGAAAACAAAGAAATTTTTGGAAAATCATAGAAAAATTATCTTGAGAAGAAACCAACCCAACCTTAGGAATGACTACCCTTGTGCTAAGAATAACATAGGAAAAATACTAGTTCTGTAGTTTGATGTTTTTCAAATAACAAGATAGTTATAAGTGTCTTTTTGGCCCTAAGGTTTAGAAAATCATAACTAAATAACCACTAAGTGTCCTTCTGTGATTTTTGACAGAAGAACATGTTATTACCCGAAGATAATAACAAAAATAACCATTAGGGCAGAAGTCAGTTCTAGATAAGAGCTCTAGTGCAAAGTGACCCCCTTAGCCCTAATTTTTGTTATTTTTTCGAGAGCAGATAGTAATTACTTTTGACCTCAAAACTTTGAGGTAGCCTATTTTAATAACATTGTAAATTTTTCAGAGTTTTTGGAAATTCATAAACCACATAAACCATTGTCGTAGTTCAAATTGCCTCTCTGCCCTAGACCTTGTCATTTTTGTACAGGGTTAACCACTTCCTCCTTACATCCCAAATTTTGAGAACAGCTTAAGTAAGTCAATAAGAAGCCACTGTAATTCTTAGAGAATTTTTAGAAATTTCTAGAACAGAAGCGCAGTTCAACCTACCCCGTAAAAGCCCTTAAAAATAAAAGATGAGAGAAATCCTTGAATTCTAGTATGCACCATGGATATATATATATATATATATATATATATATATATATATATAAACATATATAAATATGTTACATTCATAGTCATGCATTTGCATTTATTAGATTGCAATCTTGTAGACAGAGAGTACGTCTTGATCCAAGAGCAAGAGACACAGTAGGAAGAAGCCTGGGAACCAGCTCCCGAACTCGTCGCCGAAGAACCTCCCGCCGCACCCGCATTTGAAGGCAAGCCCAGTTTATGCATAACCATTATATATGCTATTTTACTACACTTAATGTTCGTAGGCTTGTACCGTGCATTTAAGTGTAGGAATTACTTGAAACCCTAGTTGCATGAATTCATGATTCCTTTGAAATGGATACTAGTATGCTAGGTCGAGTAGCTGCCTTGCTAATTAGGGATCTCGGTTGTTGGGACCATGCTTCGTCGCCGAAGGTCCTGCAGGAAGAAACAACTTCGGCTGAAGCTGTCGGCACGTGATGACCGAAGGTTGCTGTTCATGAAGCTTCAGAATTGCAAACCGACTTAAAAGTAGAATGACCTTTTAGTCCACAAGTGTTTGAGTCATTGTTGTAAACTTTTATGAGGGGCATGATTGTAATTCCTCACAGGCTGTGTCTTGTATCTATAAATAGTGAACAGTATTCCTTTACTATTCACGCATTCCTGTAATTGCGAAAGCATCATTCGGGAATTGTTGCTTGTCAAGGCGAAGGTATAATCATACCTTAAACATTGTATTAAAAATAAATAGGTGAATGGTGTCATTTATCTCCAACATATCTATCTTTAATGTTTTACATTTTACATCGTTTTATGTTATTTTCGTCACCTTCATAATATTATGTTTATATCCTTCGTCCGAAGTTCATTAAACCCCTGAGGAGATAATGCTTCAGCGGACGAAGGGTATTTAATATTTAACATCTTCGTGTTGCCTTGTTCTTGATTCATAGCATTTGAGAACAAGTCCCCAACATCGGTAGAAGTCGACTGAATTTTCTAGCACTCGCGTGAGGCCAGGAATTGGTTATATCCATTTTGGTAACGAGATCTATGATGGTCTATGGGCATGGATCCTGGGTGGATGCCTTGTCTATAAGACGGAAATAGACTTAAGGATTAATGTGTGCATACCTGAGTCAAGTGTTTGAACGTACTAGACACATGTCGAGAAATATGATAACTAATAAGCCTAGTACCTGATTGAACCTGCCCGCAGACTTTCCTCCTCACTGGACCTGAGACAGGGTCTCCCATGCTAGCTATGGTGGGTACAGTGCGGCCATTGCACGGCGGCGGCCAGGGTCAATGGAGCATTGTATGCCAAGGCCGTGAACCTTGATCTGTTGCCGAGGAATCGATGGGGACGACTGATATGTGTGGGGACGGAGTGCCCCTACATGTCATGTGTTTAGGTTTACCTTGCAAGGTTAAAAATCGATTCGAATCGTCTGCTTCTCGCAGCTAATGAGACTGCTTGACCCCTTGTACCGCATCGAGTAAGAAGTGAAATGAGATTTCTTGATATAATATGTTGATTTCACTAAATGATTGTTACCATGTATGCTTAGAAAGGAGCAAACCTAGTGTAAAATGGATATGATAAAACTTGAAAAGCTAAAACTTGTTTCAGACTCAGCTAGTGCTTTTGGCAAACCAAACCCCCTCAGCCAAACAGCTTCATGGTCTAGAGGTAGAGGAGTAGACTCCTCACACTGGGTAAGTCTAGTTGAGTATTAGTATACTCAGCCTTGCTTGTGGCATCATTTTTACAGGTTCACTGCAAGACATGGTTGATGGTGTGACTTGGCCATCCACCCTGCCACCGGGTTGGACGGTCGAGTGGGATGCCGCCTCGGCTGGAGACGACAAGGAGGAGTAGAGGGCCAGGCCTTGCCCTCTTCCTCGTTATCGATGTTACTTATTATCCGCTGCAACATTAAGAACACTATTATTTTTTTTGTCAAACTCCGTTTTATGTAATAACTTAAGTACTTTAACTTGTGGTTTCATGTTTATGGCATTCTCTCTGAGTCTCACCATCGTGTGAGCTAATGGTACTCGATCCTTGGTAAGTGGCTCTATCGGACAAGATCCGAAGAACTGACAGGTTATTCCGATTTAAGTGTGTTGCTGCCTTCAAGGTGTGACTCGGGCACTTAAGCTGGAATAATCTTGGTGGTTCTGCCACAGCTGGTATCGGAGCGAATACCATTACAGGGGAGTCAATAAATCATGAATACCAATCTTTCAAAAATAAAACTTGCTTAGAAACCAGTATTGGATCATCAGGACTAGAACACTAGACCTAGAACGAAAGGCCTTAAGAGTAGTGGGGTAGATAGGTGGCTACATAAGTAGGCCATATAAGCTAACACTATGATAGAAGGGATGCCCTAGGAACACCCCTATGATTGATGATAGGACGTTCATTCAAGCATGCATGCATCATAGTAAATCAGCACTAAAAAGGAAAAAGTGATTAATTAAAAGTTGAAGGGAATGTATTGACTCATGACCCTTAAAAACATTATTTAAGAATGGGTAATAGGAAAGTAAGTTAAATTAAATTAATCTGAATTAACCATCCTCCTTTAACATAACCACGCTTATCTTTTTACTGCTACCTTAGCACTTACACTTATCCCTCTTCCATAGATGGCTTCACCCACCCCCGCCGATGCAGGAGACACCCGCTTCAGCTTTGACTACCTTTACCGAGAAGGCTTTCCCTCTATCTTGTGGGAGGTACTCTGCTCTGCTGGGTACCTAAAAGTCACCTAGAGGGGGGGGGGGTGAATAGGCAAAACCTGAAATTTACAAACTTAAACTTGCACTAAGGCCGGGGTTAGCGTTAGAATTAAATTGGAGTGCAGAAGATTGTTTCTCTTGCTATGAGTTGCTCAAATTGATGCGAATAACTTTGGGAGCAAACTCAAATCAATATTAGCAAAGAAACTTTGGAGAGAGAAAAAAGGGAAAACAAATCAAGTGAAGATCAATGCAAGTGAACACAGTGATTTGTTTTACCGAGGTTCGGTTCCAAAGAACCTAATCCCCGTTGAGGAGGCCACAAAGGCCAGGTCTATTTCAACCCTTTCTCTCTCTCAATCAGTCACTCAGACCGGTCGAGGCTTCTCCTTAATCACTTGGGTCACTAAGACCCCGCAAGGATCTCTACACACTTAGGTGTCTCTTGCTAGCTTTACAAAGCACTTAGAGAAATGAGAATAGAAAGGAGAAAGCAATCCAAGTGACAAGAGCAACAAAGAAACACAAAACACCCTCTCTCAAGTCACTAAGCAATTGAGTTGATTTTGAGACTTGGAGAGGATTTGATATTTAAAATGTGTCTTGTAGTGAATGCTATTGCTCTCGTATTGAATGTGAAGTTCAGAAAACTTGGATGGCTTGAATGGAGGTGGTTGGGGGGTATTTATAACCCCAACCACTATTCTAGCCATTGCTGTCGATGGCGCACCGGACAGTTGAAAGTTCCCTTTGACCCGAGAACAGGATCTGGATGTCGCCTAGAGGGGGGGGGGTGAATAGGCGAATAAAACTTATTACTTTAAAACTTAAATTCTTACTCTACTCGAAGACTTAGTACGCAGTGGAGTGAGAAGACTCTTCGAGTAGGTTGCAGCGGAATAGAAGATCCTGTCTCACAATGTCCTGCACTTCAAATAAAGCTTATACCACAGATAAGTATTGAAGTGCAGATATAAAGGTGAGTAAGACAGAGAGTCAGGATACAATACAGAACAGAGCACACAGACGCAAGGATTTATCCCGAGGTTCGGCCAAGCCTGAAATGCTTGCCTAGTCCTCGTTGGAGTTAGCCACACCTGGGCTTGGAGTCTATTTCAACTCCTTCCTCCGTTTGCTCAGATCTGTCAGTATGACAGATAGAGCCTTTCACTATTGAGTTGGGTTACAACAACACCGTGGCTGCTCACAAACTTCTCGGCAGCACCTCGGTAGAGTAACGATACGCTCAAGACCTTGCTCTAGCTCTTAGCAGCACTTCTCCTCTCTCTAAAGGCTTATAGTTGTGCCTTCTACACAAACTATAGAGTTACACACAAGAGGGAGAGTGAGAATTGGTTCGAGTGATTTCTACACTTGTTGGCTGCACCTGTACATTGCTTGAGGCGCCTAGGGGTCCCTTTTATAGGCACAAGGGGCCTAGGAGCCGTTGGAAGCAATCCAGGAAGGCAAATCTTGCCTTCTGTCGGGTGGCGCACCGGACACTGTCCGGTGCCTGATCTCCTTCCATAAATGGAGCAGTCGACCGTTGCAGTCCTGGAGCCGTTGGCACACCGGACACTGTTCGGTGCACACCGGACAGTCCGGTGCCCCAATGTGACCGTTGGCTCGGCCACGCATCACGCACGGAATCCTCGGCCGACCGTTGGCCCAGCCGACCGTTGGCTCACCGGACAGTCCGATGCACCACCGGACAGTCCGGTGAATTATAGCCGTACGTCGCCAGACTCCTCCCGAGAGCGACCTTTTCGCCGGAGTTCAACCTGGCGCACCGGACACTGTCCGGTGCACCACCGGACAGTCCGGTGTGCCAGACTGAGCTGAATCTCGGCTGAACAACCAAGCCTTTTGCACCTCTCTCCTTTTCTTCTTCTTTCTGTTTCTAACACTTAGACAAGTATATTAGTACACAAAACCAATGTACTAAGTCTAGAAACATACCTTCTCTTGATTTTCATCTATAGCATTTGACATGCTTGAGCTTTGATGTTGGAATCATAACTCATCAAGTCAGCTTGACTTGATTTAGATTGACATTTCTTAGCTCCAACATCCTGCATAGGTCACATAGAACATCTCCAAACATAGGAACAACCCAAACTAAAGATCAAGGTGAACTTAGCTCTTTTGGGCTGCTTCCAGTCCTGGTTTTGACACTTGTTCTCCTTCTAGTGACCTTGATCTCCTTCTTAGAGCTTGATCTTGAGCCTTATGACTTACACCACATAACTGTAGCTGTTACCTCATTGGTTGTAAGTCACGTCCTTATGTAGTGATCCTTGATGTGCCGTAGCTGTTCTCAACTCGATCACCCTTGACTTTGCAAGCCTTCTTCTTCACCCTTGGCTTTGGGTTCCTCAGCCTCCTTGACCTTCTCCCGTGCACTTGGTACCAAGAAACTCTTCTTGCCTCCATCCTTGGCTTGATCAGTTGTCTCCGAGCGACGCACCCGAGTATCACTTTTGCAATTGTCCATCTTACTTGTGATGTCCATTATGTATCCATAATCCAGTTCTTGGACCATCACATTTGTTCACTTGTGTTGAACCCTGTTAGATTTACCTTAATCACCTGTTCAACACTTAGTACACTTGTTAGTCTTTTAATTGAGTTGTCATCCAAACACCAAAACTCACAAGAGAGCTTCCAATCTCCCCCTTTTTGGTGATTGATGGCAACACAATTAAAGCTTACATAAGAATAAGATTAGAAGCACAAATTTTGAATTCTAAGTTTATAGAATGCTCCCCCTAAATATGTGCTTACTTCAAAAACCTAATTTTGGCCTCAGACGCCAATTTGCACATACTTAGGCAATTCGAAACATTTCTACACCTTAGCACTTTTTAGGATGCATTGTGTCAAGAATCAAACCATGATGCTATAACACACAAATGCATGTAATCAGAGTTAAACATCATTCAATTTAGTGGATATATCACAGGAATATCAACCTACCACTATTCACCATTAAGATACCAATTCAAACTAATACCAATTTAAACTAAGATACTAATTTAAAACAATCTTAAAGCACCATTAACCACATGACTATCTATTTCAGAAAGAACACAATAGATGCCAATAAATTCATAGCAGCGCAAGCACTAGTCCATATGATGCAACACATATAATACTACAAGAAGAAGCATATGAATCACACACTAGCAAAGCTTAAACTAACACGTCACCCCTTAGGATACGCTTTCCTCTCAGGTTGAGATAAGCTTTAATACACAAATTCTCCCCCTTTGACATCAAACACCAAAAACCATACTCAAGCAAGAACATAGGATGATGTCAAGGGACAGCATGGTGTTTTAGGAGGAAAAACACACTATCAACACTCCCCCTTACTTATTGAACATATGCAGTACCAACATTTAAGTAAGATACATTTATGCAAAAAGATTATCAAAAGATGTCAATTTAAACAAACTATCACGGCTACCAATTGAAAGATACCAATTGCAAGATCATAGCTCCATGATACTTAAGGATAAGCATCTAGTATCACCAAATTTTATAGAGCATGAGCAATCTAAAAATATGCAATTACTCATGACTTAAGATACCAATTCCTTGACTTACAGAGGTACCCCAGTCCTGATTGCTCCATTTCTTGCTTATCTTCTCTTTTTCACCTTGAGACTGTACAAGATTGCTCAAGAAACAATTAGTCTCAAAAGACACAAGTTATGTGTGCTCCCCCTCAAGTTGTGCATCAAGTATTTGAATGACTTGCACTTTGCACATTCTAGCTTCCTCAGAACTAGAGGGGATCACAACATACCTTGGTCAAGGCATACTCTATCACTTTCATCCCAAAGAGATACCAATTAAATACCAAATTGAAAGCCATTTAATACCAATTGAAGGCTAAATGAAAGGTTGACTAAGTACAACAATGCATGCCTCAGGAGCATCTAAGCCAATTGAATACTCATAGGAAGTCTAACATTTACACGCAACTTAGACATGCTTCATACTTAACTATCATTGCATCACATATACCAATTGAAAAAACAACACGATCATGTATATAAAGCGCAAATTCTAAGCACATCATAATTAAGAGGGTTCCTTAGATACACCAAAAGAAACAACATTTTGAGGCATAAGTCTCCTAAGCCACGATACTACCAGTGAAACACAGCTATGATCACAATCAATGGAACTTCAAGATATTCAATAAAATTGCACAGTTCCATTTTCCATACCTTTGCCTTTTACCAGTATGGCCATGAGAGCACCAGTTATTACCACAAACCAACTGAAAGTTCCCTATTATTTATGCACTTCATAGCTCGAGAGAATGCATTAGAGGCATGACACATAGTGCCACAATAGGGTCATCATATAAACTAAGCAATATGTCATATTTTCACATAGGCTAATCATAAAACCATATAGCATAACTCACAACGGGATGCAGGTTTATTCACGAACACAACAAGAGTTAATCATGGAGAATATCTCAAATGATAAGCTACCCAAAGAATGATTAAGCAATGATAAGATACCAATTGAGAGCACCTAATCATGATTAAGCACGCATGGTTACGATCTTGGAAATCACTAATCATTGATTGAAAGATACTCAACACAGGCAATCAAGAGACATAACTACTCCAAGGACAGGTAACACACGAGCAATACTGATTATCAACAAAGTACTTAAATGATATGGAGAGATGATCAGTGCAAACAACATGATTAATTGAATTTTTACCTTTTTTCTTGTTCATGTTGATTTCTTTATTTATTGCTTTGGGAACATCCTTCTCATGGAGTTTGACCCTTGCTGCGGTTTCTCCTTCCTCAAGCTTCTTCACCACGTGTTCATAGATATCTTGCGGAAGTCGAGCAAGGCATCTTCTCCTTAATTGTCTTTGTTTCTTGTTCCCAAGCAATTTCCTTTTTGATCCTGCAACTTGTTTCTCATACAAAGATTGGCCTTTCTTGGGGCGGTGGAGGTCAGCACATGATAATATTTTGACCAATTGATTACTAGTGCAAGAATGAGGTTCATATGAGTTTAAACTAGTAATTACTACCCCATGAGCAATATCGAGCATGATATGATCATCAACTAGTTTACTATGAGAGTATGACAATGTATCATACTTTTCACTAAGAGCAAGCTTTTCTAAATTCATTGTTTCTACTTGACTTCTAAGCATAGAATTTTCAGTTTTAAGTTGAGCAACATTAGATAGAGCGTCATCATTATTACTTTGCTCAATTACCATTGAATCATACCGTTGGACCAAGACATCATGAGAGCACCTTAGCTCCTCATGTTCTTTGGTCATCTTCTCCAGGCTGTTGTTTGTTTTGATGAGAGTCTCCTCTAGCCTGAGAAGCGTCTCGCCTTGTTCCTTGTTCCTTCTCAACAACTTAACCAAGAGAGCTTTGTCCGCTTTGTTGAGATGGTTGTAGAAACGGCGAATCTCCTCTTCTTCCACATCATAGGTCTCATTTTCCCTATCATTAATGTCAGTGGAAGCAATATAGGAAAATGTACCTTGTGATGATGAAGATTCATCCTCGCTATCATCCTCATATTCCTTCTCATCATGGCTTTCGTCTCCACCGTCATTGTTAGCAATAATACATTTATCACTAGTGGAGAACAAACCTGTCGACGAGGTGGATTCATCGTTTGGGTGCCATCGTTCTTGTTTTTCTCCCTCTGAATGGTTAGTAACACAAGTAATATAGGGAGTAGGAGCATCACAGTTTGTCACAGAATATTTTTCTTTAATTCTATTCCATAAATCACGAGCATCAACAAATAGATCACTATCACTGCTCATGATGGCAAAATAAGCACTTCTAGAAAGAGAGTCAACTAAGATGTTGCAAGCATGGTGATTGAGAGATAAACATCTTAGTTCTTCATTAGAAGGATTTTTACTAAAATCAGAGGGAAAATTACTTCTACTAAAGATCTGTCTCAAATCAGAATCAACATTCATGAAAGCTTTGTAAATAGAGACAGACCAAGATTTGTAATTAGAACCATCACCTAAAAGAAGTTCTATAGTTACCTCTTGTGACGACATCGTCATCTCCGGACGGCTAAGCCCACACTGGAGAGGCCTAGCTCTGATACCAATTGAAAGTTTCCTTTGACCCGGGAATAGGATCTGGATGTCGCCTAGAGGGGGGGGGGGTGAATAGGCGAATAAAACTTATTACTTTAAAACTTAAATTCTTACTCTACTCGAAGACTTAGTACGCAGTGGAGTGAGAAGACTCTTCGAGTAGGTTGCAGCGGAATAGAAGATCCTGTCTCACAATGTCCTGCACTTCAAATAAAGCTTATACCACAGATAAGTATTGAAGTGCAGATATAAAGGCGAGTAAGACAGAGAGTCAGGATAAAATACAGAACAGAGCACACAGACGCAAGGATTTGTCCCGAGGTTCGGCCAAGCCTGAAATGCTTGCCTAGTCCTCGTTGGAGTTAGCCACACCTGGGCTTGGAGTCTATTTCAACTCCTTCCTCCGTTTGCTCAGATCTGTCAGTATGACAGATAGAGCCTTTCACTATTGAGTTGGGTTACAACAACACCGTGGCTGCTCACAAACTTCTCGGCAGCACCTCGGTAGAGTAACGATACGCTCAAGACCTTGCTCTAGCTCTTAGCAGCACTTCTCCTCTCTCTAAAGGCTTATAGTTGTGCCTTCTACACAAAATATAGAGTTACACACAAGAGGGAGAGTGAGAATTGGTTCGAGTGATTTCTACACTTGTTGGCTACACCTGTACATTGCTTGAGGCGCCTAGGGGTCCCTTTTATAGGCACAAGGGGCCTAGGAGCCGTTGGAAGCAATCCAGGAACGCAAATCTTGCCTTCTGTCGGGTGGCGCACCGGACAGTCCGGTGCACCATCGGACACTGTCCGGTGCCTGATCTCCTTCCATAAATGGAGCAGTCGACCGTTGCAGTCCTGGAGCCGTTGGCACACCGGACACTGTCCGGTGCACACTGGACAGTCCGGTGCCCCAATGTGACCGTTGGCTCGGCCACGCATCATGCACGGAATCCTCGGCCGACCGTTGGCCCAGCCGACCGTTGGCTCACCGAACAGTCCGATGCACCACCGGACAGTCCGGTGAATTATAGCCGTATGTCGCCAGACTCCTCCCGAGAGCGACCTTTTCGCCGGAGTTCAACCTGGCGCACCGGACACTGTCCGGTGCACCACCGGACAGTCCGGTGTGCCAGACTAAGCTGAATCTCGGCTGAACAACCAAGCCTTTTGCACCTCTATCCTTTTCTTCTTCTTTCTGTTTCTAACACTTAGACAAGTATATTAGTACACAAAACCAATGTACTAAGTCTAGAAACATACCTTCTCTTGATTTTCATCTATAGCATTTGACATGCTTGAGCTTTGATGTTGGACTCATAACTCATCAAGTCAGCTTGACTTGATCTAGATTGACATTTCTTAGCTCCAACATCCTGCATAGGTCACATAGAACATCTCCAAACATAGGAACAACCCAAACTAAAGATCAAGGTGAACTTAGCTCTTTTGGGCTGCTTCTAGTCCTGGTTTTGACACTTGTTCTCCTTCTAGTGACCTTGATCTCCTTCTTAGAGCTTGATCTTGAGCCTTATGACTTACACCACATAACTGTAGCTGTTACCTCATTGGTTGTAAGTCACGTCCTTATGTAGTGATCCTTGATGTGTCGTAGCTGTTCTCAACTCGATCACCCTTGACTTTGCAAGCCTTCTTCTTCACCCTTGGCTTTGGGTTCCTCAGCCTCCTTGACCTTCTCCCGTGCACTTGGTACCTCGAAACTCTTCTTGCCTCCGTCCTTGGCTTGATCAGTTGTCTCCGAGCTACGCACCCGAGTATCACTTTTGCAATTGTCCATCTTACTTGTGATGTCCATTATGTATCCATACTCCAGTTCTTGGACCATCACATTTGTTCACTTGTGTTGAACCCTGTTAGATTTACCTTAATCACCTGTTCAACACTTAGTACACTTGTTAGTCCTTTAATTGAGTTGTCATCCAAACACCAAAACTCACAAGAGAGCTTCCAACAGTCCGGTGGTGCACCGGACAGGGCACTGTTCACTGTCCGGTGCGTGCCACGTCAGCACACTGTTGGGGTTTGGAGCAGTTGATCATTTAAGTCCTTTGTCTTCTAGCTGCACCGGATAGTCCGGTGGCACACTAGACATGTCCGGTGTGTTCTGACTTTGCTGCTCTTACTTCTGACTTCTGCACTATGCGCTTTTACTGTTCATGAAGTCAATCGTTGGGCGCAGGTGACCGTTGCTCCGTTGGCTCGCCGGACATGTCTGATGCACACCAGACAGTCTGGTGAATTATAGCGGAGAGTCCCTTCGAAAAACCCGAGAGTGGCTAGTTCGCGTGGTGCTCGGCCTGGGCACTAGACAGTGTATGGTGCGCCACTGGCAGCACCATTTCAAGTCTTTGCTCCAAATTATGTTGAGTCACCAACTTAACTTCTTTCTTGGTTTATGTTGAACTTTATGCACCTGAGATAGATGATGACTAGGCAAACTAGTTAGTCCACATGGTTTGTGATGGACGTCAAACACCAAAATTGATTATAGGAAATGGTTAAGCCCATTTCCATTTCAATCTCATGCTCTTTGGTGATTGATGCCAACACAAACCAAAACAAATATAAAGAGTAGGAATGTAACTCGTTTGAAATTTTGGCGTAAGTGCATAAGTTACTTAGAATTAAACCAATTGAAAAAATTTCTATATATGTCTAAGTAAATATGGATCAACTCTCATAGTGGGGGAATCAGAGTCAAGTTAGGCGCAAAAGAGGGGGTTGACATCATTTGTCGTGATTGGATCAATCAGACTCCCCCACAGGAAATGCCAAGGGGCGCCCTTTCTCATTGACATCTACCGCCCATTTCTTCATCATCTGCTGCTGCCTTAAGTGCGTAGAGTAGGCTCAGCTTCTTTGGTTTCTAAATATCTTGTGGTAGCCGAAGGGTTCGCTTGTTAGATTGAATTGAATCTTATATAACCTACATAGCTAAAGAGAAAATAATAATAGTCTAAGTGGACCTCTCAAAGGTATAAATAAGTAGACATTAGTCTTACAGGTTCGGTCTTTTTCTTTTTTTTTGTTATGATGCCCACATTTCATACTTCTCAATTCTTATTTATTCAAGGGTTCGTATGTACTGAGTGACTCTAGGTCTATTCTGATGCAGCTTCAAGAGAGCTTTATTCGGCCTTTGTATGACCGTCTTCCCTTCCTGTCTATCTCCCTTCGGTCAGGTAGTTCTGCTTCCGATGCCGGAGGAGCAGGGTGGGATAGAAGGGTAGTTTCTGAGTTCAAGATGTCTGAGCTTGGAGGTTCCGCTTCTCTAATGTGATAATAAAACAACAAAGCGCTCATCCCTTGCTTGTTGACCCGAGGGATCCCTTCGTGACGGCCTCTAGATTGAACTAGGGCTTTGCTTCGCTCGCCTACATATGATAGTCTTCACAGCCGACAAGCCGATTCCCATCCATTCCTTCACAGCTGAGTTTGTCTTGTGCAAGAGATGGAATGTTCACAAAGCACGTGCATCCGAAGACTCTGAGGTTTTTATTTGAATAGTATAAGCTTGTTTCATAGGATAGGATTCTATTTGCTTGCCGGGAAAGGTTTGGGCTTTCCTTTATTTAACATTTTGGACCACATTTGCACCACTTTGCTTGTTTTTGCAAATCTTTTGGAAAAGTCTTTTCAAATTCTTTTGCAAATAGCCAATGGTATGAGAATATGATTTCAAAAAGCATTTTCAAGATTTTGAACATTCTCCCCTGTTTCAAATGCTTTTTCTTTGGCTAAACAAAAACTCCCCCCTGAAAAAGTTCTCCCCTTAGCTGTCAAGAGGGTTTTTGTAATCGAAATGATTTCCATTTTTGAAGGAGATACCAAATGAAATTATATCAATTGAAATTTTGAAATCAAATGAAATACTAATTGAAAGTTTGAATTTGAAAATGGTGGTGCGGTCCTTTTGCTTTGGTTATATTTTCTCCCCCTTTGGCATTAAGCTCCAAAAACGAAGAAACTTAAGAGGCCTTTTAATTCTCCCCCTTTTGGGCTTATTTCCTCCCCCTTTGGAAAATAATGGATATAAGTGAAAGTTTATACCAACTGGAGGTCTATGAGTAAGGCAAAGGATAAATGATACCGACAGAGTTGAGTGTAAGCCTTGCCCTCGCCTAATACTCCATTTCCCTTTCAAGTGAAGACTAATCATAGAAATATACTTGAAAACACATTAGTCATAGCCTTGGCACAAGAAGAATAAGAAATATGCATTTGTACCAAATGAAAGAGATATGATCAAGGGTATATAAATGAGCAATGTGTGCAATGTTTCAATCAAAGTTCCGAGAATCAAGAATATTTAGCTCATTCCTAAGTTTGCTAAAAGTCTTTTCATCTAGTGGCTTGGTAAAGATATCGCTAATTGGTTAAGGGTGCTAACATAAGCAATTTTGATATCCCCCTTTTGTTGGTGAGCTCTCAAAAAGTGATACCGGATGTCTATGTGCTTAGTGCGGCTGTGTTCAACGGGATTATCCGCCATGCGGATTACACTCTCATTATCACATAGGAGAGGGACTTTGCTCAACTTGTAGCCATAGTCTCTAAGGGTTTGCCTCATCCAAAGTAATTGTGCACAACAGTGGCCTGCAGCAATATACTCGGCTTCGGTGGTGGAAAGTGCTACTGAGTTTGTTTCTTTGAAGCCCAAGACACCAGAGATCTTCCCAGAAACTGACAAGTCCCTAATGTGCTCTTCCTGTCAATTTTACATCTGGCATAATTGGTATCGGAATACCCAATTAAATCAAAGGTAGATCCCTTGGGGTACCAAAGCCCAAACTTAGGAGTGTAAACTAAATATCTCATGATTCTTTTTACGGCCCTAAGGTGAACTTCCTTAGGATTTGCCTGGAACCTTGCACACATGCATACATAAAGCATTATGTCCGATCATGAAGCCCATAAATAGAGTAAAGAACCTATCATCGACTGGTATACCTTTTGATCTACAGATTTGCCTCCCATGTCGAGGTCGAGATGCCCATTTGTTCCCATGGGAGTCTTGATGGGTTTGGCATTCTTCATTCCAAACTTTTTGAGAATATCTTGAATGTACTTAGTTTGGCTGATGAAGGTGCCCTCTCAGAGTTGCTTGATTTGAAATCCAAGGAAATACTTCAACTCCCCCATCACAGACATCTCGAATTTCTATATCATTATTCTACTAAACTCTTCACAAGATGACTTGTTAGTAGACCCAAATATAATATCATCAACACAAATTTGGCATATAAACAAGTCTTTAGCAATTGTTTTAGTGAAGAGATTAGGGTCAGCTTTTCCAACTTTGAAGCCATTAGTGATAAGGAAGTCTCGAAGGCATTCATACCATGCTCTTGGGGCTTGCTTGAGCCCATAAAGCGCCTTTGAGAGCTTATAAACATGAGAATGATACTCACTATCTTCAAAGCCAGGAGGTTGCTCAACATATACCTCTCTCTTACTAGGGCCATTGAGAAAGGCACTTTTCACGTCCATTTGATATGACTTAAAGCCATGGTAAGTAGCATAGGCAAGTAATATGCGAATTGATCCAAGCCTAGCTACGGGTGCATAGGTTTCATCAAAATCCAAACCTTCAACTTGTGAATAACCTTTGGCGACAAGTCGGGCTTTGTTCCTAGTCACCACACCATGCTCGTCTTGTTTGTTACGGAATACCCACTTGGTACCTACAACATTTTGGTTAAGACGTGGAACTAAAAGTCATACCTCATTCCTTGTGAAATTGTTGAGCTCCTCTTGCATTACCACCACCCAATCCAGATCTCTTAGTGCGTCCTCTATCCTGTATGGCTCAATAGAAGACACAAAAGAGTAATGTTCACAAAAATGAGCAACTCAAGATCGGTTACCCCCTTGTGAATGTCACCAAGTATGGAGTTAACGGGGTGATATCTTTGAATTGTTTGGTGGACTCTTGGGTGTGGTGGTCTTTGATCCTTAATTTCTTGATCATCTTCCTTCTCTTGATCCTCTTCATCTCTCCCTTGATCAATGTCCTCCTCTTGAGGTGGCTCATCGTCTTGATCTTCATCCTCTTCTTCTTGAGCCAGGTCCTCATCTTGAGTAGGTGGAGATGCTTGTATAGAAGATGATGGTTGATCTTGTGCTTGTGGAGGCTCTTCGGATTCTTTTGGATACACTTCTCCAATGGACATGTTCCTTAGTGCGACGCACAGAGCCTCTTCATCATCTAGTTCATCAAGATCAAGTTGCTCCACTTGGGAGCCATTAGTCTCATCAAACACAATGTCACAAGAAACTTCAACTAATCCAGTGGACTTATTGAAGACTCTATATGCCCTTGTGTTTGAGTCATAACCAAGTAAAAAGCCTTCTACTGCTTTAGGAGCAAATTTTTATTTTCTACCTCTCTTAATAAGAATAAAGCATTTGTTCCCAAAAACTCTAAAATAAGAAACATTGGGCTTTTTATGGGTGAGGAGATCATATGATGTTTTCTTGAGGATTCGGTTAAGATATAGACGGTTGATGGAGTAGCAGGCGGTGTTAATCGCCTCCGCCCAAAACCGATCCAGAGTCTTGTACTCATCAAGCATGGTCCTTGCCATATCCAAAAGAGTTCTATTCTTCCTCTCCACTACACCATTTTATTGAGGTGTATAGGGAGAAGAGAACTCCTGCTTGATGCCCTCTTTCTCAAGAAATCCTTCGATTTGTGAGTTCTTGAACTCCGTTCCATTGTCGCTTCAAATCTTTTTGATTCTCAATCCGAACTCATTTTGAGCCTATCTCAAGAATATCTTTAGGGTCTCTTGGGTTTGAGATTTTTCTTGCAAAAAGAACACCCAAGTGAAGCGAGAATAATCATCTACAATAACAAGACAATACTTACTCCCGCTGATGCTTATGTAAGTGATCGGGCCGAATAGATCCATGTGAAGTAGCTCAAGCGACCTGTCGGTCGTCGTGATGTTCTTGTGTGGATGATGAACTCCAGCTTGCTTTCTGGCTTGACATGCGCTACAAATCCTTTCTCAAAATGAATATTTGTTAGTCCTAAAATGTGCTCTCCCTTTAGAAGCTTGTGAAGATTCTTCATTCCAACATGGGCAAGTCAGCGATGCCAGAGCCAACCCATATTAGTCATAGCAATTAAGCAAGTGTCTAATTCAGCATTGTTACCATTAAAATCAACTAAATATAGCTGACCATCTAACACTCCCTTAAATGCTATTGAATCATCACATCTTCTAAAGACAGTAACACCAACATTAGTGAAAAGACAGTTGTAGCCCATTTTACATAATTGAGAAACAGAAAGCAAATTATAATCTAAAGAATCTATAAGAAAAACATTGGAAATGGAATGGTCAGGGGATATAGCAATTTTACCCAAACCTTTGACCAAACCTTGATTTCCATACCCGAATGTGATAGCTCTTTGGGGATCTTCATTTTTCTCATATGAGGAGAACATTCTTTTCTCCCCTGTCATGTGGTTTGTGCACCCGCTATCGATTATCCAACTTGATCCACCGGATGCATAACCCTACAAAACAATTTTACGCCTTGTTCTTATGTAACCAAATAGTCTTGGGTCCTTTGACATTAGAAACAAGCACCTTGGGTACCCAAACACAAGTCTTGGGACTCTTGTGTTTGCCCCCAACATATTTGGCAACTACTTTGCCTGATTTGTTAGTAAGCACATAAGATGCATCAAAGGTCTTAAATGAAATGTCATGCTTATTTGATGCATTTGCAATTGTCTTTTTAGGCATTTTGATATTAGTTGAATGCCTAGAACTAGAAGCCACATTTCTATACATAAAAGCATGACGAGAAACATTATGAGGTTTTCTAGTATGAATTTTCCTAATCTTATGCTGAGGATATTTTTCAGGATATAATATGTAACCCTCTCTATTCTAAACCATGGGAGCCTTACCCTTAACAAAATTAGAGAGTTTGTTCTTGGGGGCATTAAGCTTGATGTTGCTTTGGTTCCCTTGCTGGAAGCCAATGCCATTCTTAATGCCAAAGCGTCTCCCATTATAAAGCATGCTACGAGCAAATTTAAACTTTTCATTCTCTAATTCATGCTCGACAATTTTGGTATTTAATTTTGCTATGTGATCATTTTGTTCTTTAATGTTGGCAAGGTGATCATCAATAGCATCAATATTAACATCTCTACATCTAGTGCAAATAATGACTTGTTTGACAGTAGATGTAGATGGTTTGCAAACATTCAATTCTTCAATCTTAGCAACTAAATTATCATTCTCAATTCTAAGACAAGAAATTGAATCATTTCACATATTAAGCTCCTTAGATAATTTTTCACATTTTTCTACCTCTAGAGCATAAGCATTTTTCAACTTAACAAATTTTTTTATTTTCTTTAACGAGCAAGTCCTCTTGGCATTCCAAGAGATCATCCTTCTCATTAATGGATTCTATTAATTCATTTATTTTCTTCTTTTGATCTTTAGTAAGGTTAGCAAAGAGAGAAGTTAAATCATCTTCATTATCACTAGAGCTACCCTCATCATCGGATGTAGTATATTTGGGGTATCTCTAGAAAGTACCATCTCCTTCTTGCCGTCCTTAGCCATTAGGCACTTGTGGCCGACGTTGGGGAAGAGGAGTCCCTTGTTGATGGTGATGTTGGCGGCGTCATCATCGGAGGAGGAGTCAGTGGAGCTCTCGTCAGAGTCCCATTCCTACCCCAAGTGCGCTTCGCCACCATTCTTCTTGTAATATCTTTTCTTCTCCATTTTCTTCTTCCCTTTCTTGTTGTCGTCCATGTCACTGTCACTTGTGTATGAACATTTAGCAATGAAGTGACCGGACTTACCACACCTATAGCGAACCCTCTTGGAGCGGGGTTTGTAATCCTTCCCCTTCCTTGTCACACCCGTTTCTAAGGGGCAGGGCCGGGTGCATAGCATATGTGTGCCAGGATCTATTTCCACACATATGTTGACGTCACAGGTGTAATATATCAAAAGAACAATGCATAAAAGCGTAAATAACGATTATATTAACATATTACACTTCAAACAGACATAATGTCTTAACCTTTATTCATCAAAGTACAGCGAACATGGACATCCATCCACAGGAAGATGACCGGGGGTATCACTAGACTAGCATCCATGGAGTTCAGCATCATATCTTCATCTGCAAACTTCTGATCAAAATTAAGCAAGGGTGAGCTCACTTATGGTCGGGGCTCAGCAAGTGGGGGAAAAACTAATGCAAGTCTAACAAGGTGAGGCTGAGGTTGAGCAGTAAGCATTTTAGTTGGTCAACATTTTATTAACAACACCTATCTTACTAATAAGTGTGAATCCCAAGTATTCCCATTAAACAAAGGCATAAGAATATATCAACAACACTTAAGTGAAACCACTTAAGCAAACCATTGGCAGATCATCGGATCTCGATTTATTTTCATCTTCAAGTTCAATTATCATGTGAGGAGTCCAGGCTGCTCATAACCGTGAGCATGGCTGATATATCAGTTTTACACTCTGCAGAGGTGGCGCATCTTTACCCATGAGTCGCGATTCCCTTCTAGCCCGGGTTAGCTAGACCCGTATTCACTTCCGAGGTGAATGGCCAGGGTCTCACTACGAGGCTTCTCCCTAGAGTCCTCATTATGCAAATGCTGGAAATGGTCAAACTGCATAAGGCACACCTACCGTAACCAACTTATAGTCCGGACCACAGGGTAAAGCTTTGGGAACTAAGCCCGTATCCAATCTGCCTGAGCCAAAACTATAAGAGCTTGCCAGATGCCCCCGTTCCGGTCGACCACGACCAACACCCAACATAAGACTTCCCTAGTTATTTAGCCAAGACCAGAGCCATGATAGTCCTCATGGTAGCACTGTTTTCCCAGGTGGTCACTCCATGTTCCAATTAATATGCAATAATCTTGTTTAACCATCGGGTTAACAACCATAACGTAAACTTACCAAGTTTGGAACATTAATATCATAAGCGGGAGTGACTGCATAAAGTTAAGTTGTAGCAATAGCATAGCTACTAATGTAAAGTATAATTCCCAGATTTGATCAAGGAATAAGGTTGGAAAGGTTATCTAAATAGGTAACTCGTCAAATTATGCATACATATCCAAAAGAATAAACTTTATTAAATGTATTGCTTGGGATCAAACAGAGTATGCAGAGGGAGAAGTCCACTTGCCTTGCTTATTGAAAACTTGAGATTCTTCCACGGATCTGAATAGATCTTGATTCTTAACTACTAGATCAACCACTGAATATCACACAAACAAACAAGAAGAACAAACACCACTCAATAACATACAACATTCACCATGCGCAAAGCTAAAAGAAAACATAACAAAAAGAGCGTCCGCTTTTCAAAAACATTACATGCAAGAGCTATAATAAAAAGGTATTCTTTTCAAAAGTGTGTGATCTATACTTTATAAAATAAGGCATGAGCTTAAAAATATCTTAATTAAAATATACAAATATTTGGTTCACCAATTTAGTCTTTTATAAAACGTCATATGCGATATGTCTAAGATTAAGGGTTTATAAGACGATAAAACACATTATAATATTAAACGTTTTTAACCTTTTAGAAAAGATATAGGTTATGTATCTAACGTTAATGAGTTATAAAAACACAATATTAAACATTACTTTTATAACAAGCTCATAAACAACTTTTATGTGAAAAGATCATAATTATATTATTAATCACCTATTTAAGACGAGTTAGGCTATGTGCCTTAAATGGATTTTCATGCAAAAGATAATGAACACATAACCATCATTTAATTTCATTAAAAGCACATAGCATGTATTATTATATTTGAAGTCAATATGTATAAAGTAATATTTTAAGTTATAAAAGAACTTAAACTCTTATTACTTTATTTTATCCTTTAGGAAAAACTAAATAATTTATATAACATGGACTAAATGTGATAAAATAATTAATCAAGCTCATATAACTAGTTATGAACAAGTTAACTATCGATTTGGTTAATAAATTATGATAAGGATAATGAATCTATTAGTTATCTTTAATTCTGTTGTAGGAATAAATGATCTAATTCATTAGAAAGGAAATTATGTATAAACTAAAGCAATGACCCTTGTTATCTTTTAATTCAAAAATTGTAAATAATATATTAATTGGACATATGTTTATTTTCTATTTTTAGTAAGAAACATATGTCTATAAATTCTTTTAAGTTTCTATTTAATACGGCTATATTTAAACATCTATAACGAACCTTGTTAAATATGATATCTATTAAAAGATTATTTTAAACTAGAAACAGGTTACCAACATAACTATCAATTTCTCTATTAGAAAAGCATGGGTGCCTAATTAGGTTATTCTAACATTATTATAAAATTCTATCCTTTCGGTTTTCTTCCTTTCTTTCCTACATAGAAATTATACGCATACTAAAAATTGTTTATTTAATTCCTTTAACATTAATATTCTAAGAAGTAATTATAAATTACTAAATGAGACTTTTAATAACATAATCATGGTTATTATGACATAAATAAGTGTCTTACTAATTATAAGTACTTAAGTGCCACACTTATGAATTCATTTATTATGAATAGTAAACTATATCCTTATTTGACCGAAAATACGTGGCCTAGTATTTCTTCTATTTTTTATGCAAATAAGTTTATACTTAACATACTACTAACAATTATCGTTTCACCCACAAAAGTAAAATCAAATCTCTAAACGTATTCTAGTATGAAAATCACGGAAGTGGTGAATAGTGACCGTGTTCATTTTTAAAATTATAAAATCATACGTATATTTAAAATATTGTCGCGGGGTTCGATTTTGGTTACACGTGTATATCGAGAACTCTAAATCATACATGCGAATCGTCAAGTCTCATAATATTACAACGATAAATTCACAAATTCATAAATTGATTCAAAACGCGTTTTAGAACATAAATCAACATTTGGGGCTGTTTTCAACCTTGGATGAACGGCGAATGGCTCGACGGGCAGGGAACGACGAGGTTTGACGGGGTTTGGACACGTCTCCGACGAGACACGATAGCGAGCAGGGCGCTGCTCCAGCTTCCGTCCACAACGGCGTCGACAGTGAGCGAGCGCAGTGGCAGACACCGGCGAGGGGCGTGGACGGTCCAATGAATCGGCGAAGGCGCGGGCGACGGAACGTGCTCCACTGCGAGGAGGAAGGCACGAGGAGAGAGCGAGCTTGGGCAGGGAGAAGAAGAGGGCTCGGCGTCGGATTTTATAGAGCAGGGGGAGAGAAGTGAAGGGCCAGTCTTCATGGCTATTGATGGCGTGTATCAATGCAGATGCAGGGGAGTAACAACGACATTGAAGTTCCTTTACGCGGGAGAAGAACGGACGTCGCGATGCTTCAGTTGCCTCGATGTTGGTTCTTGGCGCTTGGTGCGGTGCTCAGTCAGGTACAGGGGCTCGGCGCACGGGATACAGGGCGCGGTCAGGTCTGCGGCGTCGGGGTTCAGGACGGCTCGAGCACAGGGGCGCCGGGCTTGGGCTTCGCACGGTCATCGAGGCAGTCGGGCGCGCGGCATGCTCGGGCACGGAAGGCCGGGTCGGTCCTCGGCGCGGGCTACGCGGATTCGGCTCCTGTAGTCCTAGCGGCCGGTTTCGGAGAGGCAGCTAGGTTAGGGTTAGGTGTTGGGCCTAATGGGCTAGTTTAGTTTAGGGTTTTGGTGTTTTTTTCTTTTTTTTAATTCCCTTTTCCAAATTCGTAATACATTTTAAAATAACCCTAAAAATCATAATAATCAAACCAAAATAAAATATTAATTCTTGGACTAATAATTATATTATTAGTTTACTAGTATTTTCATTTAACAAGAAATGCTATTCAATGACCAAAATCAATCATGAGCATCCAAAAATCATTCCAAAGGCAAATAAATGACACACACTTAAAAGAAAATTAATTACCATAAATATCATTATTAACTAAATGTATTATTTTTATTTAATGATTTTCATAGTGTCACATTCCTTTGCTTGAGGATTTGCCGAAAGCTCTTAATGATAAGAGCCATCTCCTCATTGTCGAGCTTGGAGGCGTCAATTGGGAGTCTACTTGGTGTAGACTCTTCTTTTCTTCTGTTGCATTGAATGCAACGGGTTGCACCTCGGGTGTAGAGGTGGCGCCTTGCTCCATGTTGACAATATGTTTGGAGTCTTTGATCATAAGTTCAAAGCTCACAAACTTGCCAATTACCTCCTCGGGAGACATCTGTTTATATCTTAGATCTCCACGGATTAGTTGCACTTGAGTGGGATTACGAAAAACAAGAGATCTAAGAATAACCTTGACCATTTCATGGTCATCCCACTTGGTGCTCCCAAGGTTGCGCACTTGATTGACCATTGTTTTGAGTCGGTTGTACATTGCTTGCGGCTCCTCTCCTTTGTTGAGGATGAATCGATTGAGTTCTCCCTCGATCGTTTCGTGTTTGGTGATCTTGGTCACCTCGTCCCCTTCGTGCGTTGTTTTGAGGATGTCCCAAATCTCTTTGGCATTTTTAACCCTTGCACCTTATTATACTCCTCTCAACACAAGGAAGCGAGGAGTATAGAAGTTTCTTGGGAACTAAAATGCCTAATTTGGGCGGCCTCATGTGAGTCGTAGTCCTCATCGCCCACCTGTGGTGCTTGCGCTCCAAACTCAACAATATCCCAAATACTTTCATGGAGTGAGGTTAGATGGTGCCTCATTTTATCACTCCACATACACTAATCTTCACCATCAAAATATGGTGGTTTGCCTAGGGGTACCAAAAGTAGAGGAGCGTGTTTAGGAATGCGAGGATAGCGAAGAGGCATCTTACTATACTTCTTACGCTCGTGGCGCTTCGAAGTTGTAGACTCGACGCCGGATGTGGAAGGTGATGAAGAGTCGGTCTTGTAGTAGACCACCTTCTTCATTTTCTTTTTCTTCTTGTCACCCTTCCTATGTGACTTGATGGAGGAAGCGGATTCCTCCTTGTATTTGTCGCCGGACTCCCTTGACGAGTCCTTCCGAGCCTTTGGCCTTGTCGCCAGTGACAATCTCCCTCTTGGTGTGATCTCCAGACATTACTTCGAGTTTGTTAGACTCTTAAAGAAGCACTAGCTCCGATACCAATTGAAGGTCGCCTAGAGGGGGGTGAATAGGCGAAACCTGAAAAATACAAACTTAAACTCGCACTAAGGTTGGGGTTAGCGTTAGAATTAAATCGGAGTGCAGAAGATTGTTTCTCTTGCTATGAGTTGCTCAAATTGATGCGAATTACTTTGGGAGCAAACTCAAATCAATATTAGGAAGGAAACTTTGGAGAGAGGAAAGAGGGAAAACAAATCAAGTGAAGATCAATGCAAGTGAACACGGTGATTTGTTTTACCGAGGTTCGGTTTCAAAGAACCTAATCCCCGTTGAGGAGGCCACAAAGACCGGGTCTATTTCAACCCTTTCCCTCTCTCAATCGGCCACTTAGACCAGTCGAGGCTTCTCCTTAATCACTTGGGTCACTAAGACCCCGCAAGGATCACTACACACTTAGGTGTCTCTTGCTAGCTGTAATACCCAACTTGTAATTTGCGGAGGATAACCTAAAAGGAGAAATGATATTCCTTTGTATATATGTGTGTTATATATATTTATCATTTCATGAGAACATCACATGAAAACAAATAAATAAATAACAAAAGACACCCAAAAATAAATTATGCATCATGCTGGGATTTTATTTTGTGTGCATTCTGTGACAACATAAAATAATGTAAAAAGAAATATGTTAAAAATCCAAAGTGGAATTTAAATTCTAAAGGAAAATTCAAGAATTGAGAAAAAGAGAAGAGAAATTACTAGGTGAATAAAAATAAGTATAATATATATATATATTATTCTTATACATATTTGAGTTTGAATTTGTATAATTGACTCAAAGGTGAAACTCATATTTAAATTCAAATTTGGATTCAAAATAATTATGAATAAGAAAAATAGAAAATAAAAATCAAAAAAAGAAAAGAACCCCAACTGGGCTCACTCTCTCAATTCCGTCCCACCTCACGCATTCTCTTGCGTGGCCCACTACTTCTCCAATGCACGCTGCACGCGTGCACCTACAGGTGGGCCTAGCCCGCCAGTCCCACACACACGCGCACGGATCACTGGCCCTTGGACCCCGCACGACAGCGATCTCTCGCAGCTTCTTCCTCTCTATCAGTGGGCCCTCCCTCGCTGGTCTTTGTCTTCGCACAGATCACGCGCCGTGGACGTCTGGGCGGGCCTAACCAATTGGCCGGGTCTCTCGCTGCCCACGCCCCTGTAATCGTCAACGACTTCCGCGCATGGCACGCCCGCATACGTGGTTGTGGACCGTATATACCCGCGGCATCATCACCTCGTGAGAGAGAAAGAAGACCGCCATTACCCGATGAGGAGAGAGATAAGGAGCCGCCGCAGGGAGCACATTAATTTTGGTGGTGGCCCTCACCGTTGGTGGTGTTCGGGGCCTTCACCAGACTTGAGGAGGGGCATCCGAGGCCATGCCATTCGCGATTGGCGGCCAACTCCGCCACAATTTCTCACCGACGATCTCGGTCAGCTGTGGGTCTGCCGTGTGCTGTGGTCAGTGGTGTTTGCCCTGCAATTGTCGGTATGACCCCTCCTCCGAAGTTTGTCGTCATGCCAATTTCATTTTGTGGGTAGTAGAACTAGACGCGGTGCACCGTTGGGGCGAAATTGACCAACGCTGGTGAGCTGCGCCGCCGCGCGTGTACCTTGCCGCCGCGTCCGGGGGCGGGTTGGGGAAGACAACTCTCGGTCATTCATACTAGAATCCACGGTCAGGATTAGATCGTAGCTTACCGGTTCGCGTAGTTGGATCTGAATCGTTGATGCGGCGGTGAACAACCTAGATTAAGACTAGGTCGTCTCTCTGTCGTTGATGCGGGATCCGACGATCGGGGAAAAACGCGGGGGTATAATGCGCACACGTTTAATCCTGGCGGCCGATGGCTAATCGGACGGCCCCAGGCACTTCATACCCCTTCGCAGGGACTTTTTGCTTAAGAAACACTAGTTCTATTAGAAATAAACCCGCGGTCCTCGGGCCTGTTCCCTGAGTCTTAAGAAATTTTACCCCGCGACCCCTGTGCTTCACAGTAATTGGCGCCCAGTCCAGAAAACAGAAAACCAGAGAAAATAAATTAGAAATAGATTTTTAATGCAAAAATAAATGCTAGAATTTGTATAATTCATAGAAATTTCATATGAACTCTAAATTAATCGATTCGAGTTTCTAAAATTTTGTAATATTATTGTTTATCACTTAGAATCTCTGTTTTGACACGACAACAGTAAGAAAATTAATTCCTCACTTAATCCTATTTCAAGCACATAAAACCTTTGGAAATTCATATCTTAAAATCTATTACTCCAAAATTTATCATTCCTGTTCCTAGGATTTTATTTTAATGTGTAGATTATTATTATGTATTTTGTTTACATATTTGGTGTGATGTTAAATTTCTCTATATACTATTCTTGTTTGTATTGTGGTGAGTAGAAGAGCTTGTGACTGAGGATCCTGGTGCCCAGTAGATAGAAGTTGCTGAGCAGGAGCTCATTGAAGGCAAGTTGTGCCCTTGACCACTTTTATACCCAATAATGTTCTTTAATATCACTTATTCATGCATAGGTTAATTTTGATGGGACCCAATAGGTCACCCTAGTCTGTTTATCCATGTTACCTTGTTTACCCTTGGATCATTTGGGTAGTTTTGCTATTGCATTACATGGTTTTGGGATAATCTTTCATTATATCCATGTTCCAATTATTTTGTTATTCTATTCATGTTCATGTCAAGATCATTAATGTTAATTAGAACATGGAGCTTAACTTGAGAAACATGTGCCACCACAAGGGAGGAATAGGACCCCTTGGCTAACTAATTAGGAAAGCTAGTGGAAGACTACCTTACCCGAAAGGGGCAAGGGCAGTAGGGGAGTTGCATGCAAGGAGGTTCTCGGGTTGATTTTGCTGCGATGGCGGTCAGACGGGGGATTCTTGCAAGTGCTCTTCCCATAAACTGTAGCGGGTTTTAGAAGCTAGTGGAACTTTGTAAAGGCCTCGTAGTGTTGCCCTGCCTTGCTTCTTTGGTAGAGGTGTATGGGAGTCGCGATCTCTTGGCAGATGGGTAACATGACTTGTGGGTAAAGGGTTGTCGGGTAACATAATTAGGGGTACCCCCAACGCTCCTAATCACGGCTGGTTAACACCCTCAGACCAAATGACTAGTGCGGTTCAAGCCAAGACTTTGTCTACCCGAAGGACGCAATCTCACTCGAGCCCAGCCTCGGGTTGGAACAGTGGTCCTAGACAAATTCACGCCTCGCCCGAGGGCCTCCTCAGACGGCAGGCGCCCCCCTCGGCTCTCCCGAGGCCCAGCTCGGGTAGGCTTCATTGTGAAGCAACCTTGGCCATACCGCCTCACCAACCGACCGCTTCGCATGCGCATTAAATGCGGGGGATGCCTGACGCCGTATCCTGACACACGCGCCTCAGTCGGCCAGGCCGAAGTGACTGCAGTCACTTCGCCCCTCCTCTTTACTGTTCGATATGACAGGAAAACAGCACCGCTCGCTCCGCTCCGACTGCCGTGTCAGCCACCCCGGCAACGACTGACAACAAGTCACGATCAACCACCGAGCTCAAGCCTCGGGCGCAACAGGAAGCTCCGCCTCGCCCGACCTCACGCTCCAGCCTCAGGAGGAGGTCTCCGCCTTGCCCGACCTCAGGCTCCAGCCTCGGGAGGAGGTCTCCGCCTCGCCCGACCCCCGGACTCGGCCTCGACCCCGGTCTCGGGGGGAATCGCGTCCTTGCCCGACCCCGGCCTCGGCCTCAAGAGAAGTCTCCGCCTCGACCGACCCTGGGCTCGGACTGATCGTGCTGATAGGGGATGCATCATTCCCCTATTCCTAGCCTGCTCAGGCTACAAGGAACAAGACCGGCGTCCCATCTGGCTTACCCTGGCGACGGGTAATGATGGTGCCCCACGTGCGCCATGACGCCGGTGGCTCTCAGCCCCTTACGACAGCAAGGAGACGTCAGTAGGGTCCTCGCCGCGCCGCCAGCTGTGCTCCTACAGGACTTAGGCGCTCCTCTGGCGGCCACGCCATCACATGTACAGCGCCCAAGCTCTCCCCCAACGGCCACGTTGGCATGTACACAGGGCTTAGGCACTCCACTGCCGGACACGTTAGCGCATAGCTACGCCCCCCCATTGTACACCTGGACTCTCTCCTTGCCTCTATAAAAGGGAAGTCCAGGGCCACCCTGAGGGAGGTTCGCGCGAGGGAAGCGGCAGACGAGCTCTGTGTACCCCTCTCTCTCTCCCTCACGCGACACGCTTGTAACCCCTACTGCGAGCGGCACCCTTGGTGCAGGATAATACAAGGCTTGTCCCTCATCTTGTGTTCCATCCCGCGCCAACCCATCTGGGCAGGGACACGCAGCGACAATTTACTCGTCGGTCTAGGGACCCCCGGGGTCAAAACGCCGATAGTTGGCGCGCCAGGTAGGGGCCTACTGTGTGTTAACGAACACCTCCCCGTTGAGATCCAGATGGGGAGTCTTCAGCAACCTCTCTAGCCTGGGACGGTGCTCCACTTTGGGAGTCTTGAGTTCATGTCCCTCGACGGCAGCTGCGACATGGTACTCCTCCCCCCGCGGCGTGACGACAATGACGGTCTTCGACTCCCCCGGCGGCGGCGAGCTCTACGACAGCATCTCCCCACGGCAGAAGAGGAGCACTCCGGTCGTCCCCGCCACCCTCCTCATCGGAGGAGGTGGAGACGGGGCAACCATGGCCACGCAGGAGGCGGCACCTTGTCGGCTGTCGCACCAGAGCGAGTCGACGACGCCGACACTCCCCCGCGGGACATGTCAGACATTGCCCTTGCACCTGAGGCGACGGCGGGTGTCACTTCCCCGCGACATGTCAGCCCCAAGCGGGCTGATGACGCCAGCACCCTCGTGAAAGGCCTGCTGGGCGTTACCCTCGTACCTAAGATGACGGTGTGCACCGCCCCCGACGTGACCTCACCACCGTCCAACGACAAAGAGGTACCGTCCGTTTTCCATCCCATACCTTTTCGGTTCAGCTTTGATCCACCTAGCGACCCTACTATGGTGAGCACCTTCATAAAGGCGTATCCAAACCTTCCGGGGTACCACATGTGGTCGACCTAGGACCGACTAACAGCCGTCTCGACCTTCGGACCGGCGGGTTCTGAGGAAGAGGACGACCCTGACTCCGGTTGGGATTTCTCTGCCCTCGATGACCCCGGTGCCATGCAGGGCTTCATGTCCACATGTGACCACTGCCTCTCCGATTGTTCTGACGATGGCCATGACCTTGACGACGAGGGTTACGGCCCAAGTCGCAAATGTTTCCACGTCGATCTGGGAGAACACAACAAAGGCAACCACCTCGGTATGCCAGAGGTTGACGATCCCCCTGGGCCCTCATCTCGCGTTGACATCCCGCGGGAGCTAGTTGTCATCCCAGTCCCTGCGGGGGGTCAGGACATACAACTCGAGCAAATCCGTGAGATGCAGGCTCGGGTCGACGGGGAAGCAGGCCGGCTTGTACAACTCCGACAGAACATCGAACAGGAGTGGGCAGGCCGATCACTCGCCAGAGAAGCCTGTCATCGGGCCCAAGACATCCGGCACCGCATCGTCGACAATGCCAGGGCAGCGCTGCCTCCGACCGTCAATGGGTCCGGCCAGGACCTCGCTGCAGCGGCGATGCTGCTTCGGGCCATGCCGGAGCCATCCACCACCGAGGGACGGCGCATCCAGGGCGAACTCAAGAATCTTCTAGAAGGCGTCGCAGTTCAATGAGCCGAGAGCTCTGCCTCCCGCAGGCGAGCTGACCCCTCGGAGCATCACGCGGTGTCCTCCCGGCGCATTCGGGAAGCCTCGGTCCATCCCGAGTGTAAACGGGACAAGGCGCCCACCGCCTGGGAACGCCTCAGCAACAAGCACCACCACCTCGACCATCGAGCCCGCCTCGACGAGAAGGTGCGCCGAGGCTACCATCCTAGGCGCGGGGGACGCTGCAACAGTGAGGAGGACCGCAGTCCTTCGCCCAAACCACCCGGCCCGCGAGTCTTCAGCCGAGCCATACGACGAGCACTGTTCCCTGCCCGTTTCCGAGCCCCGACTACTATCACTAAGTACTCGGGGGAGACAAGGCCGGAGTTGTGGCTCGCGGACTACTGACTGGCCTACTAGTTGGGAGGGGTGGATGATGACAACCTCATCATCCGTAATCTACCCCTTTTCCTCTCCGACGCCGCCCGAGCCTGGCTAGAGCATCTGCCTCCTGCGCAGATCTCCGACTGGGACGACCTGGTCAAAGCTTTCGCGGGGAACTTCCAAGGCACGTACGTGCACCCTAGGAACTCATGGGACCTTCGAAGCTGCCGCCAGCAGCCAGGGGAGTCCCTCCGAGAGTACATCCAGCGGTTTTCGAAGCAGCGCACCGAGCTGCCCAACGTTACCGACTCGGATGTCATCGGGGCTTTCCTTGCCGGGACCTGGTGAGCAAACTGGGGCGCAAGACTCCCACCCGCGCGAGCGAACTGATGGACGTCGCCACCAAGTTCGCCTCGGGTCAAGAGGCGGTCGAAGCCATCTTCCGGAAGGACAAGCAGCCTCAAGGGGAGCCGAAGACAGACGCCCCTGAGGCGTCCGCCCAGCAGGGCACGAAGAAGAAGGCCAAAAACAAGTCGCGAGCGAAGCGCGACGCCGCAGACGTGAATCTCGTCGCTGCGGCCGAGCACAGGAACCCTCGGAAATCACCTGGAGGGGCCAACGCGTTCGACAAGATGCTCAAAGAGCCATGCCCCTATCACCAGGGGCCCATCAAGCACACCCTCGAAGAATGTGTCATGCTCCGACGCCACTTCCATAAGACCGGGCCCCCGGCGGAGGATGGCAAGGACCATGACAACGACAAGAAGGAGGGCGGCAAGGAAGAGGGATTCCCGGAAGTCCACAACTGCTTCATGATCTACGGTGGGCAGGCGGCGAACGCCTCGGCTCGGCACCGCAAGCAGGAGCGCCGGGAAGTCTGCTCGGTAAAGGTGGCGACGCCAGTCTAGCTAGACTGGTCAGACAAGCCTATCACCTTCGACCAAGGCGACTACCCCGACTTCGTGCCGAGCCTGGGAAGGTACCCGCTCGTCGTCGATCCGATCATCGGCAACGTTAGGCTCTCCAAGGTCCTCATGGACGAAGGTAGCAGCCTTAACATCATCTACGCCGAGACCCTGGAACTCTTAGGGGTTGATCGGTCTGAAGTCTGGGCCGGTGCGGCACCCTTCCACGGGATCGCACCCGGGAAGCGAATCCAACCCCTCGGACGGATCGACTTACCCGTCTGCTTTGGAACTCCCTCAAACTTCCAAAAGGAAGCTCTCACCTTTGAGGTCGTCAGGTTCCGAGGAACCTACCATGCGGTGTTGGGAAGACCATGCTACGCCAAGTTCATGGCCGTCCCCAACTACACCTACCTCAAGCTCAAGATGCCGGGCCCGAATGGGATCATCACTGTCGGATCCACGTACCGCCACGCGTACGAATGTGACGTGGAGTGCGTGGAGTACGCCGAGGCTCTCGCCGAGTCCGAGGCCCTCATCGCCGACCTTGAACGCCTCTCCAAGGAGGCGCCCAACGCGAAGCGGCACGTCGGCTACTTCGAACCAGTTGAGGTGGTCAAGTCCGTCTCTCTCGACCCCAGCAACGATGCCAGAAAGCAAGTTCGGATCGGCTCTGAGCTCGACCCCAAATAGGAAGCAGTGCTCGTCGACTTTCTCCGCGCAAACGCCGAAGTCTTTGCGTGGAGTCCCTCGGACATGCCTGGCATACCGAGGGATGTCGCCGAGCACTCACTAGACATCAGAGCTAGAGCTCGACCCGTGAAGCAAACCCTATGCCGTTTCGACGAGGAAAAGCGCAGGGCCATAGGCGAGGAGATCCACAAGCTACTCGCGGCAGGGTTCATCAAAGAGGTATTCCATCCTGAATGGTTAGCTAACCCTATTCTTGTAAGGAAGAAGGATGGGAAATGGAGGATGTGTGTAGACTACACTGGTCTAAACAAAGCATGTCCGAAAGTTCCCTACCCTCTACCTCGCATCGATCAAATCGTGGACTCCACAGCTGGGTGCGAAACCTTGTCATTCCTTGATGCCTACTCAGGCTATCACCAAATCAAGATGAAGGAGTCCGACCAGCTCGCGACTTCTTTCATCACACCTTTTGGCATGTACTGTTACACCACAATGCCATTCGGGTTGAGGAATGCGGGCGCCACTTACCAGAGGTGCATGAACCACATGTTCGGAGAACACATCGGCAGAATGGTCGAGGCTTACATCGACGACATCGTTGTCAAGACGAAGAGAGCCTCTGACCTCCTCTCTGACCTTGAATGAAGTGTCTGAGAGCGAAGGGCGTGAAACTCAATCCCGAGAAGTGTGTCTTCGGAGTCCCCCGAGGCATGCTCCTTGGGTTCATCGTCTCCGAGCGGGGCATCGAGGCCAACCCGGAGAAAATCGTGGCCATCACCAGCATGGGACCGATCAAAGATTTGAAAGGAGTACAGAGGGTCATGGGATGCCTTGCGGCTCTAAGCCACTTCATCTCACGCCTTGGCGAGAAAGGCTTGCCTCTGTACCGCCTCTTAAGGAAGGCCGAGTGCTTCACTTGGACCCCCGAGGCCGAGGAAGCCCTCGAAAACCTTAAGGCGCTCCTTAGGAAAACACCCATCATGGTGCCCCCCGCCGCAGGAGAAGCCCTCTTGATCTACGTAGCCGCGACTACTCAGGTGGTCAGCGCTGCGATCGTAGTCGAGAGACGAAAAGAAGGGCATGCACTGCCCGTCTAGAGGCCAGTCTACTTCATCAGTGAAGTACTGTCCGAGACCAAAGCTCGCTACCCACAGATCCAGAAGCTGCTCTACGCAGTGATCCTGACACGGCAAAAGTTGCGACACTACTTCGAGTCTCATCCGGTAACTGTGGTGTCATCCTTCCCCCTGGGGGAGATCATCCAGTGCCGCGAGGCCTCGGATAGGATAGAAAAGTGGGCGGTGGAGCTTATGGGCGAAACACTATCATTCGCTCCTCGGAAGGCCATAAAATCCCAGGTCTTGGCAGACTTCCTGGCTGAGTGGACTGACACCCAGTTACCGACAACTCCAATCCAGCCCGAGCTCTGAACCATGTACTTCGATGGGTCACTCATGAAAACAGGAGCAGGCGCTGGCCTGCTCTTTGTTTCACCCCTCGGAAAGCATCTCCGCTACGTCATTCGCCTCCATTTTCTGGCGTCAAACAACGTGGCCGAGTACGAAGCACTGGTTAACGTGCTACGCATCGTCGTCGAGCTAGGGGTCCGATGCCTCGACGCTCGAGGCGACTCGCAGCTTGTCATTGACCAAGTTATGAAGAACTCCCACTGCCGTGACCGGAGGATGGAAGCCTACTATGACGAAGTCCGGCGCCTGGAGAACAAGTTCTACGGGCTGGAGCTCAACCACATCGCTCGATGGTACAACGAGACTGTGGACGAGCTGGCGAAAATAGCCTCGGGGCGAACGACAATTCCCCCCGACGTCTTCTCCAGAGACCTACATCAACCATCCGTCAAGATCGATGACGCGCCCGAGCCTGAGGAAGCCTCGGCCCAGCTCGAGGCACCCTCGGCCGAGCCCGAGGTACCCTCGGCCGCACCCGAGGCACCCTTGGCCATCGAGGAAGAGGCCTTGCCCGTCGAAGAGGAACAGAATGAGGTCACGCCAGATCCGAACTGGCAGACCCCGTACCTGGAATATCTCCTCCGAGGAGAGCTTCCCATCGACAAGACCAAAGCTCGGCGGCTGGCTCGGCGCGCCAAGTCATTTGTCCTGCTGGGTGATGAAAAAGAGCTCTACCACCGCAGCCCCTCGGGCATCCTTCAACGATGCATATCTATCGCCCAAGGACAAGAGCTATTGCGAGAAATACACTCAGGGGCTTGCGGCCACCATGTAGCGCCTCGAGCCCTCGTGGGGAATGCCTTCCGACAAGGTTTCTACTAGCCAACCGCAGTGGCCGACGCCACTAGGATTGTGCGCTCCTGCCGGGGTTGTCAATTCTATGCAAAGCAGATGCATCTGCCCGCTCAGGCCTTGCAGACGATACCCATCACCTGGCCATTTGCTATGTGGGGTCTAGACCTCGTCGGTCCCTTGCAGAAGGCACCCGGGGGCTTCACGCACCTGCTGGTCGCTATCGACAAATTCTCCAAGTGGATCGAGGTCCGACCCCTAAACAGCATCAGGTCCGAGCAGGAGGTGGCATTCTTCACCAACATTATTCATCGGTTCGGGGTCCCAAACTCAATCATCACCGACAATGGCACGCAGTTCACCAGAAAAAAGTTCCTGGACTTCTACGATGACCACCACATCCGTGTGGACTAGGCCGCCGTGGCCCATCCCATGACGAATGGGCAGGTGGAGCGTGCCAACGGTATGGTTCTGCAGGGGCTCAAACCAAGGATCTACAATGACCTCAACAAGTTCGGCAAGCGGTGGATGAAAGAGCTACCCTCGGTAGTCTAGAGTCTGAGGACGACGCTGAGCCACGCCACGGGTTTTATGCCATTCTTTCTAGTCTATGGGGCCGAGGCCGTCCTCCCCACGGACTTAGAATATGGCTCCCCGAGGACCAAGGCGTATGACGACCGAAGCAACCAGACCAGCCGAGAAGACATGCTGGACCAACTCGAGGAGGCTCGAGACATCGCCTTACTACATTCGACATGGTACCAGCAGTCGCTGCGGCGCTACCACGCCCGAAGCATTCGGGACCGAGGCTTCCAAGTGGGAGACATGGTGCTTCGCCTGCGACAGGACGCCCGAGGGCGCCATAAGCTCACTCCTCCCTGGGAAGGGCCCTTCATCATCGCCAAGATCTTGAAGCCCGGAACATACAAGCTGGCCAACGACCAAGGCGAGGTCTACAGCAACGCTTGGAACATCCAACAGCTACGTCGCTTCTACCCTTAAGATGTTTTAAGTCGTTCATGTACCTCGTTTACATACACAAAGTCTAACCGTCAAGGAAGGGTCGGCCTTGCCTCAGCAAAGCCCGACCCTCCCTCGGGGGCTAGAAGGGGGGAACCCCCCCCTCTGCGTCAAAATTTTCCTTGGAAAAATTTTCTACCAAAACAACCTTTGTGCTTTCGACTTCTGTATTGATAGCGGGATCCTGAGAACGACGAGAGTACACGTAAGCGGCAAGGCCGACCGAGCCGAGGAACTCCTACGCCTCCAGGATACGGATACCTCACTCATCACCTTCCACGAGAAGTAACTCACGCTCGGATAAGCGATCCTGCTACCAAACAAGTCCTAACACTCGGGTAGAAAACGACTTTTGCGCCTTCTCGACTGTCCCAATAATGGAATCCTTCGACCAAATGAGAGCGCACGTAAGAGGCAAGGCCGACCGAGCCGAGGGACTCCTACGCCTCCGGGATACGGATACCTCACTCATCACCTTCCGCGAAAAGTAACTCTCGTTCAGATAAACGATTCTGTTATTGACAGACAAGTCGTGATGTTCGAAATAAGAGGAGAGAAGACACAACTTTTTAAACACGACGATAAAGTGTTTAGGCCTCGGCGGCCGCGAAAAAGCATGCGCATGCTACAGACAAACTGTTCCTGCAGGTTCTGGCATCGGCAGGGGGAGCAGCAGCACCCTCGGCGTTGATTCCACCCTCGGCGGAACCAGGCCCGGCCTCGGACGGCGACCCGGGCAAAAGGACCTCCACCTAAGGGAGGACGCTAGCACTGCGCCAGCAGATGTCTTGGCCAAGCTCCAGCGGCTGCTGCCACACCTTCTTCGGCCTGGGAAGCCGCCGTCTCCCATGCTGATGAAGTCTCTTTCCGAGCTGACTCCGCGTCTGTCCGCGCTAACACCGCTGCCTCCGGCTCCGGCTCATCGTAGAGCAGCCGAGGGTTCCGAAAACTGAGCCAGGGAAGCCTAGAGCGGCAAGGCCGACAGAGCCGAGGGACTCCTACGCCTCTGGGATACGGACACCTCACTCGTCACCTTCCGTGAAAGGCGACCGACGCTCGGTTAAGTGGTTCGGCCAGCCAACAGACAAGTCCCAGCGCTCAGAATGAGGAAGACACACAGCTTCATTCTCGAATACCCAAATGTTCAGGCCTCGACAGCCACAAAGAACAAACACATATACCTGGGGTAACTATGCTACACAGGCTTAGACGTCGGCAGAACCCTTGGCGGTTCTCTCAACCTACGACAAATGTCTAAGTACCTGAAGCGGTTACATTTTGCTCCGGCAAAAACCCGGTATATCTCCTTACAAATGGGACTCCGGTTCCGCTCCCGTGGGTACGAACAACCCCCCACATCGGAGGGCCTGCGGGACGACAAACTCCAGGTGGCTCGCCGGCGACCCATGACAGCAGCGACAACGACCCCCGCTTCGGGCGTCTAAACAACAGCAGCGATGACCTCAGGGCTGACGCTGCTGTGACAAGGCCCTCGCCCGCGTCTCCGCTCAAGGGGCGAGGACAAGCTATCAAAGCCAAAGAGTCGGGGGTCCGGTCGCAGCTGGCGCCGATGGTCTCGTCGGCAGAGATGACCTCCTCCGGCTGCCACCACCTCAGCACCGACGACAGCGGCCACCTGCGCGCCAGCGCCACGTCGACAAATGGCGGACGCCCCAGCCTGCACCGGTAGATCCCCACTCAGGTCCTCGCGGATGGGAAGGCCCCGACCTCCACGCAGGGGCGTCGTGCCTGAGTGAGGACAAGACAATTCAAGAACACGAACGCCGCCCATGCAGCGTACGACATCTTGGATGGTCCACCGATGCGCGCGGCGCAATAGACGCCCGAGCCCAGATCAAGCGGCAGGAGGCAGCGTCGGAGGCCGCGATAGAGCCAGCTGAGCCAGCAAGCCAGGCATGCTGGAGCTGACGACGCTTGTGGCCGACCAGTCCTGCGTTGCCGAAGTTCCCCCCTCCGCAAGGTCGGTGAGCGCCTTCTCCCCTGAATGTTGAAGGAGGAGACGGCCTGCCGGCCCATGCGGGAGGTAGAACCTCGGCTCAGCGCTCCCTCCGCCTCAGCAAGGATGGGGAAGATCCTTGAAGCTGAGGGTGGGGCAGAGGCCGCAGCCCGGCTTGCTTTTCCCCACCAAACTGCCCATTGGTGAGGGAATGCAGTTGGGCTGCGCGACGAAAATCCTTGAAGCCGAACGATGGCTGAAAGGTACCAATCTCCACGAGGCCGCGCTCCTCCAACGATAGCAAGAGCAAGGCGACGCTGGGGCACCCCATCTGGGGGCTCAAAAGGCAGAAGGGCGCAAGGCATGAGGGGAGGACGAAGGCATGGCCACTGCCCAGGGGATCGATCCCCCTTTTATAGGCAGACCTCCTCGCTTGCACCCCTTAGCGTCACGGGCGAAGTCCCCACTGACATCCTCCAGGGTTCTCCCCCGATGACACGGGGGCTGGGACCCACACGTCATACGAGCTGATCCGAAGCACGAAGAAGGCGAACCGCCGTGCGCGAGGCATGTAACTATCCCGCGGTTACAAGCGCTCTCCCATCTTCGCAGAAACCGGTGGTCGAAAGGGTGGACTGCCACGCGACAAGCGTCCAACTGCACCGCAACTGTGTGCCCCTTTGGCTCCGTCCACATCTGGTGGACCAGCGCAAAGGAAGCGGGCCCGCATGTCATGTAACCGGCGCACCGGTTACGATGTGCAAGAAGCTACACCGCCACTCACGCCAATGCTGCGCCTCCTCGACTGCGGGACCAGTACCGTGACTCGATTAACTGCAGTGGCAGACGAGCGGAGGTAGCAGTCAAGTCGCCTGCAGGCTCACGTCCCCTCCTGAAGCGACAGGAGAGCCCTCTCTCACGGCGTGAAGACGACGCGCCCGTGCCCCGTTCCTCAAACGGCTCGCACACGCAATGGGCGCCACGCGAATCGCCCGTCCTGTCGCATTAACTCCCCGACGGAGCAGGTAACACCTCTGGCAGGCGAGGCGGGCGTCGCTTCGTCTTCGCCATAATGACCGCGTCAAAAAAGGTGCGCCACTTTATTTAAAATTCATATCCTTCCCCTCCTCTCTCTCTCTCTCTCTTGCCATAGGGACCGGGAAAGGGGACGTTGTGGAAAGGATCCTTCCCGGTGAAGGAAGCGGGCCCCAAGCCCTCCTACTGATCAGGGGTTCGAAGGCTGGCCCCTCGGAAGGGTTTTGACAGCCGCCCCAGAGCACTCGGACTTCAAGCCCATTACAGATCAGGGGTTCGAAGGCTGGCCCCTCGGAAGGGTTCGATAGCTGCCCCAGAGCGCTCGGGCTCCGTGCCCACTACTGATCAGGGGTTCGAAGGCTGGCCCCTCGGAAGGGTTCGACAGCCGCCCAGAGCGCCCGGGCTCCGTGCCCACTACTGATCAAGGGTTCGTAGGCTGGCCCCTCGGAAGGGTTCGACAGTCGCCCTAGAGCATGCAGAGTGAGGGATGACTCTGAGTACGTTCGATACATAACTAAGGCTCGGGCTACGCTCCCGAGGTACCCTAGGACATTTCCAAGACTGGCGGGAATGATTTGTAACGGAATCCCACCGGAGGGAGGCATCGAGCCCTCGGACCCTGTCGAAGGGTTCTAGGTCCGGCGAATCACCCGCAGGTACTTTTGGAGCGCGCCTCTAGGCCACAGCTGACCCCTAACGAACGGGGCACGGGCGTCCACTCGGATCACCCATTAGCAGCTCACTGGAAACACCATGTTCGGCGCCCTCCGAGGGCAACATGGTGCTTTCCCCCTCCTCCTTGCGGAAAGGCGACGCAGGGGCGTATAATAAAAGTCGGGAAAGTCCTTGATTGTCCTCTCGCTCCGTGCAGAGGCTCGGGGGCTGCTCTCGCACCCGGCTATGGCCAAAACTGTTGACAGTGTCAACAAACCAGCCTGATAACTTGGAACCCGACCACGCACCCGGGCTACTACCGGGCCACATGAGGGAACGATCAGACCGGTCGAAGCACCACGAAAAGCATTTAGACCTCAGAGGAGTCAAACCACTCCTCCGAGGCCTCGGGGGCTACACCCAGCGGGTGCGCTCGCGCGCACCCACCAGAACAAGGCAAAAACCGAGAAAGGATGGTCCCCTCACTGAAAACGCGGCAAAAGCCTCCAAGCGAGTACCATCACTCCCTTCGAGGCTCGAGGGCTACTGTCGGGTACCATAATTAGGGGTACCCCCAACACTCCTAATCACGGCTGGTTAACACCCTCAGACCAACTGACGGGTGCGGTTCAAGCCAAGACTTCGTCTACCCGAAGGACGCAATCTCACCCGAGCCCAGCCTCGGGTTGGAACAGTGGTCTCAGACGAATTCACGCCTCGCCCGAGGGCCTCCTCAGACGGCAGGCGCCCCCTCGGCTCTCCCGGGGCCCGGCTCGGGCAGGCTTCGTTGTGAAGCAACCTTGGCCATACCGCCTCACCAACCGACCGCTTCGCAGGCGCATTAAATGCGGGGGATGCCTGACGCCGTATCCTGACACACGTGCCTCAATCGGCCAGGCCGAAGTGACCGCAGTCACTTTGCCCCTCCTCTTTACTGTCCGATATGACAGGAAAACAGCGCCGCTCGCTCCGCTCCGACTGCCGTGTCAGCCACCCCGGCAGCGACTGACAACAAGTCACGATCAACCACCAAGCTCAAGCCTCGGGCGCAACAGGAAGCTCCGCCTCGCCCGACCTCACGCTCCGGCCTTAGGAGGAGGTCTCGGCCTCGCTCGACCTCAGGCTCCGATCTCGGGAGGAGGTCTCCGCCTCGCCCGACCCCTGGACTCAGCCTCGACCCCGGTCTCGGGGGGAATCGCGTCCTCGCCCGACCCCGGCCTTGGCCTCAAGAAAAGTCTCCACCTCGACCGACCCTGGGCTCGGACTGACCGTGCTGATAGGGGATGCATCATTCCTCTATTCCTAGCCTACTCAGGCTATAAGGAACAAGACCGGCGTCCCATCTGGCTTACCCCGGCGACGGGTAATGATGGTGCCCCGCGTGCGCCATGACGCCGGTGGCTCTCAGCCCCTTACGACAGCAAGGAGACATCAGCAAGGTCCTCGCCGCGCCGCCAGCTGTGCTCCTACAGGACTCAGGCGCTCCTCCGACGGCCACACCATCACATGTACAGCGCCCAAGCTCTCCCCCAACGGCCACGTTGGCATGTACATAGGGCTTAGGCACTCTACTGCCGGACACGTTAGCGCATAGCTACGCCCCGCCGTTGTACACCTGGACTCTCTCCTTGCCTCTATAAAAGGGAAGTCCAGGGCCACCCTGAGGGAGGTTCACGTGAGGGAAGCGGCGGACGAGCTCTGTATCCCCCTCTCTCTCTCCCTCACGCGACGCGCTTGTAACCCCTACTGCGAGCGGCACCCCTGGTGTAGGATAATACAAGGCTTGACCCTCATCTTGTGTTCCATCCCGTGCCAACCCATCTAGGCAGGGACACGCAGCGACAATTTACTCGTCGGTCCAGGGACCCCCCGGGGTTGAAACGCCGACAAGGGTACAACCTCTGCAGAGTGTAAAACTGGTATACTAGTCGAGCTCACAGTCATGAGCAGCTCAGGACTCTCGCATGATTAATCTATGGAACTTAAATTCAATTTGTCATTTGCATTGCATGGGATTATTATTTAATTTTGTTCTATTACTTTTATTAAGGTTTGGTATTTACTTACATCTAGTAATTGCTAATAAAATTTTGACCAACTAATTAAAAGCAATGCTCAGCTTTAGCCCCTGATGTTGATTAGCCTTACACATCACATGAACTCCCACCTTTGGTGAGTTCATGCCCACTGGTTTCCCCATAACTTGTTGAGCTATGATCATGTGTGAGCTCATTCTTGCTATCTCACACCCCCCTAGGAGAAGAGCAAGTGGTTCAGGAGGAGCCACACAACGAGGAGTTTGATCAGATCTAGGTGGCGTCTCCAAGTTGACTATTTGGCGCCAAGGTTGATCCTTAGTTCATTTTACATTTATCCTTTATTTTGTAATAAGACTTCCGCTATGTAATAAATACTCTGATGTTAATGTGACATTTATCTCTATACACTCTGTTATTATATATGTTGTCTTCTTTGGCGCATGTATGAGATGCACCCGGCTTTGTTCCTTATAGCCTGGGTGTGACAGAAGTGGTATCAGAGGAAATGTTGATTGTAGGACGAAACCTAGATAGAAATGGACAGAACCCTTCCCTACTTACCTTACTCTAATTCATTCTATACTTATCTCATCTTGATCCTGTCTCACCTTTTGCTGTTCTACTCTGAATATTCGTATCTTTTCTACTCTAAGACAAGATGAATTTCACACCTTGGAATCCTACATTTATGACATCCTTAAGAGATAGGGAACCTAAGACGAAATTAAAACTATTTTCTTTATTTAAAAATGTTGGTTGATTGTTCTGATGATAAATGCCTGATTTGCTTCTTTGATTGATTGAGATATTATAAAAGGACATCTTAGCATGTACCACCATAAGGTATTGAGTTACTATTGGGGGTATGCTTCGTCGCCGAAGATCCTGTAAGAAGAAACACCTTCGGCAGATCCTCTCAAAAGCAGCGCCAAAGCTACCATCCATGAAGCTTCGGCACAGTGACATGTCTCAAGACGAAGGATCGCACCGACTTAAAGATGAAATGACCGATTAGTCCATGAGAGCCTGTGTCATAATTGTAATCTTTTGTAAAGGACATGAATGTAATATCTCACAGGCTGCGCCCTGTGCCTATAAATAGATGAACAGTACCCCCATACTGTTCACGCTGACTTGTATTTGCTCGCACGTCACGCTTGGACTTTTGCCTTCTGTCAAGCCGAAGCATTTGAGAACAAGTCCCCAACATTGGCGCCCACCTCCGGTGAACTCACTTCCACTGATTGAGCTGATGGCTTCGTCCAACAAGCAAGCTGAAGCTACTTCGGCTACAAAGCTGGTGCTCCTGATAACAGGCGGTTCATGCTCAGAGCCAGCCAACAAGAAGCAGAAGAAGGAGGCTCAGAGAAGAGTATAGCATGTTGGGGTGCAGGGACCCTTCATCAAGACAAAATGGTCCCACATCCCAATCACCTTCTCCTAGGAGGACCTTCAGCTCAAGGATTATCCTCATAATGATGCTATGGTCATATCTTGTGTCATCAAGGGATTCTAGTCCACAATGTTTTGGTTGATACAGGCAGTGCAGCTGACATCATATTTGCTACAGCCAGAGGAGAAGATTCATGATGCTACACACCCTCTTTGTGGCTTCGGAGGAAGGAAAATTGTAGCACTTGGAAAGATCACAATGCCAGTGACCTTCGGATTTGTCCACAATACAAGGACTGAGCAGGTTGTGTTTGATATTGTTGACATGGAATACCCCTACAATGCAATCATTGGTCGAGGGACACTTAATGCTTTCGAAAGCAATTCTTCATCCAGCATATCTATGCATGAAGATACCTTCAGAGCAAGGGCCTATTGCTATTCATGGAAGTTAGGAAGCTGCCAGAAAGGCTGAGGGAAATTGGACAGAGTCAAAAGCCATCCACAATATAGATGGAGCTGAAGCTTGTGAGTAGTACAAGTACAAAAGAGAGAAGGCTGCTTCGGCTGATCAGCCGAAGCCCATGCTTCTGTGTGAAGACATAGCAGAGCAGAAGGTACTACTGGGGTCTCAATTATCTGAAGAGCAGGAAAAAACTTTGATAAGGTTTTTATTCAACAACAAAGATGTTTTTGCATGGTCAGCCAACGATCTCTGTGGTGTCAACAGAGATGTCATTGAACATTCACTCAATGTTGATCCATCCTTCAGGCCCAGAAAGCAAAGGCTTCAGAAAATGTCTGATGATAAGGTCGAAGGTGCTCGGAATGAAGTAAAAGGAGTTCTCAGTGCTGGTGTCATCAGAGAAGTAAAATACCCAGAGTGGCTAGCCAATACTGTTATGGTGAAGAAGGCCAATGGCAAATGGAGAATGTGTATTGATTTCACGGATCTCAACAAGGCCTGTCCGAAGGACGAATGCCCATTACCAAGGATAGACTCTCTTGTGGATGCAGCAGCTTCGTCAGAACTTATGAGTCTTCTGGATTGCTACTCAGGATATCATCAAATATGGATGAAGAAGGAGGATGAGACAAAGACTAGCTTCATAACTCCTAGTGGAACCTATTGCTATCTTTGGATGCCTGAGGGGCTCAAAAATGCTGGAGGCAGTTTCAGCAGGATGACGGCCAGGGTCCTTCATTCCCAGATAGGCAGAAATGTGCTAACATATGTTGATGATATCATAGTAAAAAGCACGAAGCAAGAAAATCATATCACTGATCTACAAGAAACATTTGCTAATTTCAGACAAGCTAGCCTGAAATTAAATCCTAAAAAGTGTGTCTTTGGAGTGAAGAAGGGCAAGTTCCTTGGCTGTCTGGTTTCGACGAAGGGGATTGAAGCTAACCCAAGCAAGATCGAAGCTATCCTTCGAATGGAACCACCGAGCACAAAGAAGGGGGCCCAACGGTTGGCAGGAAGATTGGCTTCATTGAATAGATTTATATCTTGATCAACAGAAAGAAACTTGCCATTCTTTGAAATACTAAAGTCAGCCGAAGTCTTTCAGTGGGGCCCAGCTCAACAGAAAGCCTTTGAAGAGCTGAGGCAATACTTGATTGATATCACAACATTAACTCCACCTGTGCCAGGGGCTCCGTTACTATTGTATGTGGCAGCTTCGCACTCTGCAGTAAGTGTGGCGCTTGTGCAGGAAAAATTCGATGGACAAATCAAAAAGCAAGCCCCAGTATACTTTGTCTCCGAAGTTCTAAGCTTATCAAAGAAAAATTATACAGAATTGGAGAAGGTGTTGTATGCTGTCTTAATGGCCTCCAGGAAGCTTCGACATTATTTTCAAGCATTCCATATAATTGTTCCTTCGTCACAGCCTCTGAAGGACATCATGAGGAACATAGAAGCTACTAGAAGGATTGGAAAGTGGGCTGCGGAACTCAACGAATTCAGCATTGATTATGTGCATAGATCCTCGATTCAGTCCTAGGCACTAGCAGACTTTATCGCTGACTGGACGCCAGGGGCTCAGGAAGAAGAAGCAAATAAAGATGCCGAAGCTTGAATGGTGTTCTGCGACGGATCTTGGGGAACCTTCGGGGCAGGTGCGGCTACTGTCTTAGTTGCACCTTCCAAAGTCAGAACATGCTATGCAATAAAGCTTGACCTTAGCTGCACAAATAATATTGCTGAATACGAAGCTTTGCTTTTGGGGCTTCGGAAGTTAAAGGCAATGGGAATAAGAAGGGTGGTCCTTAAAACCGATTCCAAAGTGATTTCTGGACATGTCGACAAGAGTTGCAAAGCAAGAGATCCGAAGCTTGAGAAATACTTGGATACAGTTCGAAGGCTTGAGGCTTCATTCGAAGGGTTTTCTGTTAAGAATATTCCGCAAGGAGAAAATGAGCACACTAATCTGCTAGCCAAGTCAGTGGCACAGGGGCTGCCTCTACGTGTTTTTTGAAACAATAAGAGCACCTTCGGTGGAACTTCTCGAAAGAGTAGTGCTCACTATATCTCCTATTCATAGTGAAGATTGGAGGACTGAGATTATATCTTTCCTCCAAGGTAATTGCCTTTCAGACGACGAAGCTTATAATAAGAGAATGGAGGCAAGAACAAGACCATATGTAATAATAGAAGGGGAGTTATACAAGCATGGAGTCTGCTCTCCACTTCTAAAGTGTTTATCCAGAGCCGAAGGTATAGAGCTGATGAAGGAGATACATGCAGGTTTGTGTGGATCTCACATTGGGTCTAGGCCTTTGCTGGGAAAAGTTTTTCGACAGGGATTTTATTGGCCGAAGGCAGCTTTGGATGCAGTAGAGCTAGTCCAAAAGTGTGAAGGCTGTCAAAAATGTGCAAGAAACTAGAAGCAGCCTTCGTCTCTAACTCAATTAATACAGCCCACTTAGTCGTTGCAAAGATGGGGCCTTGATTTGCTAGGCCCACTTCCACCAGCACAAGGAAATTTAAAATATGTTGTGGTGGCGGTAGAATATTTTTCCAAATGGATTGAGGCGAAGCCTTTGGCCACAATAACTTCGGTCACAGTCCAGAAGTTTTTCTGGCAAAACATTGTTTGTCGTTTTGGTGTACCAAAGGCTATCACTATAGACAATGGCACACAGTTTGATGCCGAAGCTTTCAAGGAATTTTGTGATCGGATTGGCACGAAGATCCATTTTGCATCAGTCAGACATCCAGAGTCAAATGGACTTGTCAAAAGGGCAAATGGTATCATAATGACGGGAATAATGAAGTTAATCTTCAATTAGCCCAGAGGAAAATGGCCAGATGAGTTGATTAAAGTGGTTTGGAGCCACAACACAACAATATCAAGGTCAACAGGTTTTACACCATTCAAGTTATTGTTTGGTGACGAAGCAATAACTCCGGAAGAAGCTAAGGCAGGGTCAATTAGAACAGCAGCTTCGGCAGAGGACGAAGCTGATTATTCTGTGGCAAAAGATGCTATAGAAGGGACTAGGCTTCAGGCTATGGAGAATATCAATAAATACCAAGCCAAAACAATAAAATGGCATGACAGAAAGGTTCGGCTAAAAAACATTAAGCCAGGTCATCTGGTGCTTTGGAGAGTGGCCAATCCAGACACAGTAGGCAAGTTACAGCTGAAATGGGAAGGACCCTTTCTCGTGGTATCTTCGTCAAGACCCGGTTCTTACAGATTGAAGAATATGGACGACAACGAAATTCCTAGGTCTTGGAATGCGGGCGAGCTTTGGCGATACTACGTGTAACTTGATGTAATCTTTTTCATTTTTCCTATGGTACCCTTTTTCTTTCCAAAGGGGGAGAAAGGTTTTTAATGGGGCCATAATTTGTAATCTTTCTTTTCTTATTTAGCTCCATGAGAGCAAAATCCCCCAAATATGTAAATGTAAAATCTGAGCATGCACCTTCGAGTGCAGAGAAAAAGAAAAAATAGAGAGAAGCTCGAAAGTCGTCCCTAAGGGGATGCAGAGCATGACGAAGCTACAAAAAGCCGTTCCTAAGGGAGCGCAGCGTAAGTTTTCTGCTCAAAAGTCATTCCTAAGGGAATGCAGAGCCAAATACCCCCGAAATATAAGGCGAAGCACGAAAAGTCAACGTGAATACCGCCGAAATAGAAGGCAAAGAAGTTCAAAAGACGTTCCTAAGGGGATGCAGAACTTACACCGAAAAATAAGCGGTGCAGCTGAAAAATAAACGGCAAAGAGATTTCAATTATTCCTAAGGGAATGAAGGTTGTGGATGAAGCTTCGGATGTGTGTGTTTGGGCATTCATTTGCACGAAACATTACATCATACATTGCATTCATAAACATTCATTTAGACATACATAGGATCATCATCATCATATCATACAGATACAGACAGTTGCTTTGGGTCTAAGCATACAGCTTCAAGAAGCAGATTCATGCTTTGTTGTGTACGAAAAGAAGGGAAGGTGTTTTTCGCCTTCGGCTCAAAAATACAGGTTTTGACCACATCAAAGCATTTCATACATCGATGGAAAGGTAAAAATATATTACAAGGTATGGACAAATTTATAGAGTACAATCTGATTCTTAAGTTACAATATTCTTTACAAGGGTTAATACAAAAGTTTCCTTAGGATTTTTTCCACAGCTAGGTACTCTAGCTTCGTCTTCATCTGCTGAGCTTCGAATTGCCAGCTAAGCTTCGGCTCTATGTTCTTCGGCTTCGTCATCCTGTACATATCAAAGCATTATAAGGAAAATTCAAGTTTCAAGGAAAAGGTAAGCACAAGGTATGATTTTATTACCGGCTTGAGATGACTCCGGGCTTCGTCACCAGCTAGACTTCGCCCACCCTTCGTCCATATTTGCTTTATGAATCTGTTTCCTATGCTTCGAGCTAGACTGGGGATATCAATCATATCTGCTGGTGATAAGCTAAAGTTTGGTCTATTAACAATTTTTCCATGCGTGCAACCAGACTTCATGAAGGCAACAGCTGTGCCCCGAGAAGCTAGCAGGGCACAGAAATCACTGTGTCCTGCTATAACCTCATCAAGAGCATCAACTTCGCCCTCAATGTGTTCGAAGGTTCCTGGCAGGTCTTCAAACGAAGGACTCAATTTCTCAGAGCTGGCTCCAACTGAGTTGAAGATCTGCCTTAGCCGCTGCACGCATCGGTTGCTGAACTCTAGACATTTATCTTGAAGCTCTTTCAATGATTTTTGCAAATTTGAACTTTTTTCAACCTCAGTCGCAAACTTTGTATCAAATTTCTATTTTTCTTGTTCGAAACTCTCTGATTTTGAGAGAAGCTCTTTATCCAACTTTGCAATTTTGGCTTCAACTTCTGCCAGTAAACCTTCCATTGTCTGAAGTTCAAAATCTTTCTTTTCAAGAGCAGCTGTTTGATCTTTTATTTTGCTTTCTAACCCTTCAATTATAACTTCATGCTTTTTATCTTCAAGGTCCTGTTGCATCCTCAAAGCTTTGCTTAATAAAATACTATGTACAGAAGCAACCTTCGTTAGAAAACACCTTCGTTGTTAAAAACAATAGAAAGCCGAAGAAAATTTTTTACCTTGAAATTGGAATAGAACAAACTACCGACGATATGCTGTCGTCGGTAGCGGCTGATATCGGCCTCTAGCTTCGGGAAACCAATACTCTTCGACAGAGTACCGATAACTTTTGCTTCGGTTCGGTCTCGGAGGCAACCCAGGCTTTCGTCGTCAATGCCGCCGAAGAGTAGCGCTCCTGGCTATTACCCGCAGGAGATGGCATAGTCTCTCAATTCTTCTTTCTCAGCCTTTGTCAATTCTTGTCCAATCAAGTTTTGAAAGTTGAAATTTTCTCCTTCTGAAGTATCTTCGGCTATTTTCTTCTCTTTCCCAGGCACTGTGGCCATGGTTTCTTCGGCGGCTGTAGCAGCTTCTTCTGCGGCCATGTCTAGAAGTAATTTATCAATATCAGAAAGTGTACTTTCTAAGTTTGCACCTTCGACAGTTGCACCTTCAGCAGGTGCAGCTTCGGTAGCTGCAGCGCTCTCAATAGTTGGTGCTTTTGGCGCCGAAGCTGGTGGCGGTGTTTCTTCAATGGCCTCTGTCACAGTAATAATTCTTCGTTTTTTCGGCCCAGCAGACTTCTTCGTTGGCGAGGGCTCCTCCTTCTTCTGTAAAAGCTTCGTCAGATGCGGCCCCAGTGGACTTAGCTTGATGGGCAAGGATTCAGTCATTACCTTTAGAATTTCTTCTACGTCGAGAGCAGAAGGTGTTGAAGTAGTCTCTTCTTCCTTATCAGCTGCCTTCTGCTTTGGGGCCGTAGCTTTCCTTTTCTTCGGAGCGATTGCCTTCGGCTCAGGGCTCAGTTTTCTCTTCTTTAGGTTTTCTTCATCTTCTTTTACCATTCTAGCGGCCTATCTGCCCACAACACTGACAACTCTTTTTCTTTTTTGCCCTTCGGCGCCCTTGCTCGATCGCTCATAGTCTGGATATTCAAATTTTAGCGCATCCATTACCCGATTTAATCTTCGCTTTGGTCGGGTGCCGAAGGCTGCAGTCATCAACTGATCTTCTTTTCTCGTGTAATTGCCCAAAATCTCGTTGCACATAACTTCAATTGTGTCCAACCATTCTTGGCAGGGTTCTTTGAAGTGTTTCTTGAACTTGAAATGATAGGGCAGCCGAACAAGATCCTTCTTTTTCTTTTCCCTTTGAGCTTCGGCATGTCCCATTCTTTCAAAGTTGGGAATACTCTATAAGCTAAGAATTCTTGCACCAAATCCCTAGTACCAATATGCTCTGAAACAACTCAAAATTCGCCCAAAGCAATTTGGCATGGTCCCCCTGGTGTCATGTCACACTGGGGCCTAGTTTCTCCGAAGATTAAGTCCAATGGGCTCTGAACCAGCTTCTCCTTTTTCTCATCAACCTTAACATAAAACCACTCAGCCTTCCAGCCGGTTGGCCATTTGGTACGATAGCTAATAACCGGAGACTTTGCATCTTTGCGATAAGCAAAATTGTAGCAGCCGAAGTTCTCGTGCAGCCCATCTTCTCTAGCTTTTGTCCAATAGTGAAGCTCATGTACCCGGCAGAAGCCTTCGGCAAGCGGTTCCGCCCCCTGGCTTCGGAGAGCCCAAATATAGATGCTAAGCCTAACGATGGCATTAGGAGTCAGCTGATGAAGATAAATCCCAAAGCTCTCCAAAACATTCACAATCATTTCATGCAAAGGAAATCTCAATCCTGCTTTAAAGAAGCTTTTAAAAACTACCACCTCATCCTTTTCTGGCTTCGGGGTGATCTCCTCTCCGCCAAAACGAATCAGCTTCTTCTTGGCTTTGCTAAAATAGCCTAGCTTTAACACCTTTGGCATATCGTCCTCGGTAACAGTAGACTTTCCAAACTCTAGGTGGCTTGGTTTAGATGGCAGGGCACTGTAATCTTCTTCAGTTTCACCTTCTTCAACATCAACCTGCTCAGCTTCGGCAGCAGGTGCACCTTCATCAGAAACGTCCTCCGGCACTACCAGCCCTGACCGTCTCATTACTTCGGAAATCGGAGCAGTTTCAGCGACTTCGGCTTCTTCCCCGTCATGCGTAACCCTGGCAGTGGAGCGCACCCTTGCCATTTGATGATGAATTTCTTACAATTTTTTATGAAGTCGTTAACTTTTTTTGATTTTGCCGAAGCTCCCTTTTGTGACGAAGCAAAAGCAAAAGCGGTGCTTCGGTTGAGTGCAATGAACAAGCTTCGGCTATGGTCAAATTTTTGGCAGCAAAACAGTGCAATAGCAATGAATGGTGCGGTAACTTCACATCTACCCATCTGTTTATATAGTGCCGCAGGTAGGAAGGTGAATCGTCAAGTCTTCCGCACCAGATGAACAGTCGCCCACACCCACTGAATGGTGGGCCGCAGAACTTGAGAAGGTGAATCGCCAGGACGTGCGTGCCCGTAGGGACCATTTCACGCTCGGAATATTTTAATCGTTTCTCAGCAACGAGCTCAGGGAAGGTGTTTTTCAGACCTTTGGCTTTACGAAGCCTAGGATACTTTTTCACGGATCAAGCTCGTTATGAAAAACGATCTAGCACCGCGAAGGGGCTACTGTTGGGGGTATGCTTCGTCGCTGAAGATCCTGTAAGAAGAAACACCTTCGGCATATCCTCTCAAAAGCAGCGCCGAAGCTACCATCCATGAAGCTTCGGCACAGTGACATGTCTCAAGACGAAGGATCGCACCGACTTAAAGATGAAATGACCGATTAGTCCATGAGAGCCTGTGTCATAATTGTAATCTTTTGTAAAGGACATGAATGTAATATCTCACTGGCTGCGCCCTGTGCCTATAAATAGATGAACAGTACCCCCGTACTGTTCACGCTGACTTGTATTTGCTCGCATGTAACGCTTGGACTTTTGCCTTCTATCAAGCCGAAGCATTTGAGAACAAGTCCCCAACAGTTAGCTTTAGTAGGTAAAACATAATCTGCTTAGCTAATAAATCCCCCAAAGTAACATGATTCGTAACTACCTGCCTTGTCTACTATTCTCTCTTACCATATGTTTGTAACTCAGATGGTCAATACCAGGAAGGGTGGTGGAATTGATCTACCTCCCAATCGACACACTCGAAGGATATTTAGACAACCCAACAACAACAACAACCTGAGATGGATCCTCCACAGCCTCCACCAACAGGAGTTGACCCAACAGTTGCAGCACAGATGAGGATGATGCAACAGATGGCAGACACCATGGCGGATATGCACGCGCAGATGCGGCAGGAACGCCAGGAGATGCACCAAGAGCGAGAGGAGATACACCAGGAGTTGCGCCAAGAGCGAGAGGAGATACGCCAGGAGAGAAGGGCGCAACATCAACAACAACAGCAGCAACAACAACAACAACAACAAGTACCACTGCCTCCACCTCCACCACCAGTTCCACCCTAGGATAAACACCAGGAGTTCATGAGCCATAAGCCACCGACGTTCGCCAGTTCTCCTGATCCACTGGACGCTGATGATTGGCTGAAGTCTGTTGAGAAGACGTTGATTATTGCCCAATGCTCTAACCGGGAGAAGGTTCTATATGTTTTTGGTCGTCTGACAGGTCCTGCTGCTGATTGGTGGGATTCATACACTGCTGCCCACGATGCTGCTGATACTATCACATGGGTGGAGTTTGCTACATAGTTCAGGAATTATCATATACCAGCTGGATTGATGAAGATTAAGAAGAAGGAATTTCTATCGTTGAAGCAGGGAAACATGTCAGTCAGCGAGTACCACGATAAGTTCATCCAGCTATCCAGATATGCACCTGATGAAGTTGTTGAAGATGAGAGAAAGCAGGAGCATTTTATTGGAGGACTCAATGGACCTTTGCAGTATGCTCTAGTGGCACATACATTTCCATCATTTCAGAGGCTACTTGACAAGGCCCTAGCTATTGAACACAAGCGTGTTCAGCTAGGAGATTTGAAGAGGAAGGCTATATCCCAAGGACAGGAAGCTGCAGTGTTCGTCCTCGCTATAGCTCACCCTAGGGTACAACAGTTAGCACTGGCAGAGGCCAGCGCCCAGCTCAGCCCTCACCTCAGAGGACTCCACCGACTCGTCAGGCTACCCACACTGGTACCCCAACGAAATTTCAGGACAGAGTGCAGGCACTACTTGCTACAAGTGTGGGAATACTGGACATTATGCAAATGTTTGCCCACAGAGGATTGCTAATACCCCAGTTCAGAACTAGCAGCTATTGTGCATGCACTTAAGACATGGAGACGTTACATTATGAGAACCAAGTGTCAAGTGTAAAAGGATCATAAGAGTTTGAAGTATATATTCACTCAGAAGGATCTTAACCTTAAGCAACGCCCTTGGTTGGAACTTATTAAGGATTATGATTTAGAGATTCACTATCACCCGGACAAGGTAAATTTGGTTGCAGATGCCTTGAGTCGAAAGGAGCACGTTCATTTAGCTATTGTGGCCTAGCTACCTGAGGAGATTATTGAGGATTTTAGGAGACTTAACCTGGGGATAGTTGCTTACACTGAAGGAGTTACTATTGATGTGGAACCTACCTTGGAACAAGAAATCTGTAAAGGACAAATTGGTGATGCTAAAATACAAGAGATTAAGGATCTGATTACTGAAGGTCGAGGTCCAGAATTCATGGAAGATGAGCAAGGCACCGTATGGTTTAAGGATAGGATATGTATTCCTGATACTGAAAGCCTTCGTGAGACTATTTTAAAGGAGGCCCATGACTCAGATTATTCTATTCATCCTGGTAGCACTAAGATGTATCAGGATTTGAAGCAGAAATAATGGTGGTATGGATTGAAGAGAGATGTGGCTGCACATGTGGCTATGTGCGATGTGTGTCAAAGAGTTAAGGCTGAACACCAGAGGCCAGCTGGACTACTGCATCCACTAAAGATACCCGAATGGAAGTGGGAAGAAATTGGCATGGATTTCATTACTGGATTGCCTCGCACCCAGAAAGGATATGACTCTATATGGGTGATTGTGGATAGATTGACTAAAGTAGCTCACTTCATTCCTGTCAAGACTACTTATAAAGGCTCTCAGCTAGCAGAGTTATATATGGCTCGGATTGTGTGTTTACACAGTGTACCAAAGAAGATCGTGTCGGATCGAGGTTCACAGTTTACATCAAGATTCTGGAGAATCTTTCATAAGAATATGAATACGAAGTTGAACTTCAGCATAGCCTATCACCCTCAGACTGATGGACAAACTGAAAGGACTAATCAAGTATTGGAAGATATGTTGAGAGCTTGTGCCCTTTAGCATGGAGGAAGTTGGGACAAGAGTCTACCATATGCTGAGTTCTCATATAATAATAGTTATCAGGATAGTTTGAAGATGTCACCTTTTGAAGCTTTGTATGGCAGAAAGTGCAGGACTCCTATATATTGGGATTAGATTGGAGAAAGACAGTTCTTTGGGCCTAAACTTATTCAAGAGGCAGAAGAACAAGTCCATATAATTTGGGAGAATTTGAGGGTAGCTCAAACCAGGCAAAAGAGCTATGCTGATAATAGAAGAAGACCACTGGAGTTTGAGGAAGGAGATCATGTATACCTCAAGGTGTCACCACTTCGTGGAATGAAGAGATTTAAAGTTAAGGGCAAATTATCACCTCGCTTTATTGGACCTTTCAGAATTTTTAGGCGAGTTGGAGAGATGGCCTATCAACTTGAGCTACATGATAGTCTATCTGATGTGCACAATGTATTCCATGTGTCTCAACTTAAGAAGTGTCTCCGTGTCCCTGAGGAACAGTTACCAATGGAAAAGCTCAGTGTTCAGGGTGATTTGACTTACATGGAGTATCCTACCAAGATTCTTGATACATTGACTTGAGTTACAAGAAATAAGGTTATAAAGATGTGCAAGGTACAATGGAGTCACCATGGAGAAGATGAAGCTACTTGAGAGAGAGAAGAAGAGCTTCGCATAGATTTTCCCCATCTTTTCCCTAGACCTTCTTAAATCTCGAGGACGAGATTATTTTTAAGGGGGGTAGGATTTGTAATACCCAACTTGTAATTTGTGGAGGATAACCTAAAAGGAGAAATGATATTCCTTTGTATATATGTGTGTTATATATATTTATCATTTCATGAGAACATCACATGAAAACAAGTACATAAATAACAAAAGACACCCAAAAATAAATTATGCATCATGCTGGGATTTTATTTTGTGTGCATACTGTGACAACATAAAATAATGTAAAAAGAAATATGTTAAAAATCTAAAGTGGAATTTAAATTCTAAAGGAAAATTCAAGAATTGAGAAAAAGAGAAGAGAAATTACTAGATGAATAAAAATAAGTATAAAAAATATATTATTCTTATACATATTTGAGTTTGAATTTGTATAATTGACTCAAAGGTGAAACTCATATTCAAATTCAAATTTGGATTCAAAATAATTATGAATAAGAAAAATAGAAAATAAAAATCAAAAAAAGAAAAGAACCCCAACTAGGCTCACTCTCTCAATTCCGGCCCACCTCACGCATTCTCCTGCGTGGCCCAATACTTCTCCACTGCGCGTTGCTCGCCTGCACCTACAGGTGGGCCCAACCCGCTAGTCCCACACGCACGCGCACGGATCACTGGCCCCTAGACCCCGCACGGCAGCGATCTCTCACAGCTTCTTCTCTATCAGTGGGCCCTCCCTCGCCGGTCTTCGTCTTCACGCAGATCACGCGCCGTGGACATCTGGGCGGGCCTAACCAATCGGCCAGGTCTCCCGCTGCCCATGCCCCTGTAATCATCAACGACTTCCGCGCATGGCGCGTCTTTGTATGCGGTCGTGGACCGTATATACCCGCGGCATCATCACCTCGTGAGAGAGAAAGAAGAGCGCCATTACCCGACAAGGAGAGAGATAAGGAGCCGCCGCAGGGGGCACATCAATTTTGGTTGTGGCCCTCACCGTCAGTGGTGTCCGGGGCCTTCACCAGACTTGAGGAAGGGCGTCCGAGGCCGTGCCGTTTGCGATTGGCGGCCAACTCCGCCACAATTTCTCGCCGACGATCTCGGTCAGCTGTGGGTCCGCCGTGCGCCATGGTCAGTGGTGTTTGCCCTGCAATTGTCGGTATGACCCCTCCTCCAAAGTTTGCCGTCGTGCTAATTTCATTTTGTGGGTAGTAGAACTAGACGCGGTGCACCGTTGGGGCGAAATTGACCAACGCAGGTGAGCTGCGCCACCGCGCGTGTACCTTGCCGCCGTGTTCGGGGGCGGGTTGGGGAAGACAACTCTCGGCCGTTCATACTGGAATCCACGGTTAGGATTAGATCATAGCTTACCGGTTCGCGTAGTTGGATCTGAATCGTTGATGCGGCGGTGAACGTCCTAGATTAAGACTAGAGTGTGGTCGTCTCTCTATCGTTGATGCGGGATCCGGCGATCGGGGGAATACCGCAGGGGTATAATGCGCACACGTTTAATCCTGGCGGCCGATGGCTAATCAGACGGCCCCAGGCACTCCATACCTTTTTGCAGGGACTTTTTGCTTAAGAAACCCTGGTTCTATTAGAAATAAACCTGTGGTCCTCAGGCCTGTTCCCTGAGTCTTAAGAAATTTTACCCCGCGACCCCTGCGCTTCACAGTAATTGACGCCCAGTCTAGAAATCAGAAAACCGGAGAAAATAAATTAGAAATAGATTTTTAATGCAAAAATATATGCTAGAATTTGTATAATTCATAGAAATTTCATATGAACTCCAAATTAATCCATTTCAATTTCTAAAATTTTGTAATATTATTATTTATCACCTAGAATCTCTATTTTGACATGACAACAGTAAGAAAATTAATTCCTCACTTAATCCTATTTCAAGCACATAAAACCTTTGGAAATTCATATCTTAAAATTTATAACTCCAAAATTTATGATTCCTATTCCTAGGATTTTATTTTAATGTGTAGATTATTATTATGTATTTTGTTTACATGTTTGGTGTGATGTTAAATTTCTCTATATACTGTGCTTGTTTGTATTGTGGCGAGTAGAAGAGCCTATGACTGAGGATCCTGGTGCCCAGCAGATAGAAGTTGCTGAGCAGGAGCTCATTGAAGGCAAGTTGTGTCCTTGACCACTTTTATACCCAATAATGTTCTTTAATATCACTTATTCATGCATAGGTTAATTTTAATGGGACCCAATAGGTCACCCTAGTCTGTTTATCCATGTTACCTTGTTTACCCCTGGATCATTTGGGTAGTTTTGCTATTGCATTGCATGGTTTTGGGATAATCTTTCATTATATCCATGTTCCAATTATTTTGTTATTCTATTCATGTTCATGTCAAGATCATTAATGTTAATTGGAACATGGAGCTTAACTTGAGAAACACGTGCAACCACAAGGGAGGAATGGGACCCCTTGGCTAACTTTCATACCCGGTTTTGGAAGGCAAACCAAATGCGAACCATCTACGTGCCATGATCAGAAACTCACGTACACAGCGATTACATAATTGGACATCATCACACAATGCTTGAATTAAATAGCGGAAAGGTACTTAGTTACATCAAGATGTCCGAGACATCCACAGAGTCTAATACATAATCATTGTTCAACATAATTATCAAAGTGCGGAATTTAAAAAACGTAGATGCTAATCTACATAGATAGCTGCTTGGGGGTTTGCCACTAAAGTAAACTAGAACTCGTCGTATTCCTGGAACTCCTCGAAGTCATCCATGTTGCCATCATCACCTCCTGAGCACTGAGAACAGTGGGGACAACCTAGGGTGGGGTGGTTTGTAAAGCAAGGGTGAGTACACATCAACGTACTCAGCAAATGTCCCGTTTGGCTAAAGTGGACTAGCTGTATGTGGAGTTGAGGTTAAGCAGTTGCTTTTAAGTTAGTCAAGCATTTATTATTATTAGTAGAGCCAACTTTTAGTAATAACCCAGTTATTACCTAAAAGTACTGCCTAAAACGAGGGAATACCCAAGATCAGATTTTATAGCATCATTGTTAATCTTCATCATAAAAGTAACCATTGTTCTTCTAATCAAAGAGGATCCCAAGGCTGCTCATAACCGTGAGCACGACTGATATACCAGTTTCTAACACTCTGCAGAGGTTGCACACTTTACCCACAAGCCGTGATTCCCATTCTGCCTAAGGTTCTAGCCTCCCCATTGATCACTACCAAGGTGACCTAGCAGGGTCTCACTATGTAGCCTTTACAAAGATTTCCTAGAGGTCATAGCCGCTCGTTAGGTTTCTCCAGTTTGATAAACACAGTACATCTCCCCAAAAGAAGGGTGACTAACAAAACCAAATCAAAGAACCTCTGCAACCAACCTCAGCAGAGCAAATACTATGCTCGGACCCCATTGACGGCCCTACGGCGAAGCCAACTACTCCTCTGGTCCCTCTAATTATTCAGCTAAGGGTGTCCCATTCCACCCTCATGGTTGCACGGTTATCCCGGGTAGTCAATCCCCAAATAGGTCCTTACGGAGAGGCACTCAGGAAAGAGCCTGAGCCCCCTAAAGCAATCATAAGAACCTCATCGGGATAACATCATCGTATCATAAAAGATCACATCATGTTCATTGATTAAGTTAAAGCAATAGCATAAGCTAACCATGATTAACCCAAAAAGGTAAACAAGGGTAAGGTAAGTACAGACTAGTCAATCCTTAGGTTTCAATAAAGTAATGCGGGACAGTGAATTATAAAGTAAAGTAGGACATGATAGGTCTGAGGAAACTTGCCTTCACCAGGTTGTTGCTCAGAGGGATCTTCGGCAACACACTCAGGAACCACGAGCTGCTCGTTGTCTAAGTAAAGCGAGCATGCATTCAATACATTTGGAAAGTACAAAGGAGCAACACACCAAACATGTAAAAACATTAGACCACATCTTAAAAAGACACAATACTACATAAGGGATAATGAATTCAAAGTATAACATAACCTATAACATACATTAACTTTATTTGAAAATAGATCACTATTTCTCCTAAGGGTTACTTACAAGTACATAAACATAGTTCAACCTATTTTATTGTGACCTAAAATTTTGAACAGAGGTAAACTCATGTAGTACACAATATTAATCTCACAAGCTTACACATGTTTAAATCTCTAAGGTTGTCCTTTTATTTATTTTGTTAAATAAATAAAAACACATCTACATTAGTTCATATTCAATCTTAAAAATTAGAGTGTGCAGACAGTAGGTGGAACCATTTTATTTAGATAGAATAATTCTATGAACATTTTGCAATTTGAATCACTAAATGTGGAGTTCATATGCAAAAGTTATGAAATAAACAAGTTTGGGAATTCAAAATATGAAATTAGGGCTAATTCTGTGATTAAATAAAAGTCCAAGGGTCTAATTAAAACAAACCAGGGACCTATGCACTAAAATAGAGGATGGCGGGTTGATTTCCGATAAACCGAGGGTCTCTTTAATAAAACTACCGCGTGAAGGGGTATCGGGTGAATCTAACCGTTAGATCTAAAACCAACAGCTGAGATTAGATCTGCGGTCGAGGGTGCGCTCACGGGCGGGCGAGTACTGACAGACGGGCCAGGGTGTGTCAGCGACAGAGGGGGAGAGCGCGCTGACCGAGCGGGCCCAGCGCCAGGGGGGAACGGACGGCTGTAGGGGTCTGAGGGGGTCCGAAGGGGTCCGAACCGTTCGATCAAGATCGGACGGGGGAAATCAGACCGGGAAGGATGAGCGGCTGCGGGTGGTGCTGACAGGTGGGCCAGGGCGTCAGGCGTGCGTGCACGAAGCGGTATCCCACGGTCCGGACCGTTCGATCAAGATCGGATGGGGGAAATCAGACCGGGGAAACAGACGTGCGCGAAGCGGCGCTGCTCCTCTCTGCAACAGTGAGGTTGCCGGAGTTAAGGCAGGCGCGAGCTAGGGTGGCTCCGAGGTTGCCGGAGTTGGGCAGAGGGAAGAGGGCGTCACGGCGAATTCAATGGTAGGGAAGAGGCCACGAATCCATGGGCAGAGAGGGGAGAACCGCAGTGAGAAGGTCTCGGGCGGGCCGGAGAAACTCTGGTGAGCCATTCCGACCACAGGGAGGGAACTTATGGCGCGCTAAGGCCTTGGCTAACTTCAGCAGAGGCAGGGGTGACACAGGGGCCTACTCCGGTGGACTAGACCGGGTTAAATCGGTCGGCCACCACGCGAGCACGGCGGACCGCCGCGGCCGAGCACCGGCGAAGGCGAAATTGATCGAGCACAGGGCGCAATAAGGGAAATTGGACATGGGGACAGGTATCTCACCTTGGGGCAGAGCTCGAAGAGGCTGGGCGCGGTCTCCGACGAGCTAGATGGCCGGGAACGCGTGGGCAAGCCTCCTGCGGCGGCTGGCGGCGTGGACAGAGCGTGAGAGAGGGCGAAGCTGCACGAAATGAGGTGAGGGGTGTGCGCGGGGCACTGACAGGGCTCTAAAAAGGGAGCTGGGCGCGTGGGCGGGCGTCGTGGCCGAGAAACCTGGCGACGTGCGTGAGTGCGCACGCGCCGGTCCACGGCGAGCGCAAAGAAGGCGGAACCGACAGGGTTGGCCCATGGCACAGAGGGAGAAGAAAGGGGCGTGTGGGGCAATGGCTTGACGACTGGCAATCTAGGCCCGCGAGGCAGAGAGAGAAAGGGAGCGCGCAGGCGAAGGAAACTGGCACCAACAGATCGGCCCCACTGGGCAGCGAGCGAGAGAGTGAGCGCGCGTGGAAGACTGGTGCCAACAGGGGGCAGCAGGCGCGCGTGGGACTGGGCCTGGTGGGCTGGTTTGGGCCGAAATGGTTTCTTTTCTTTTTCCCTGAATTTTCTAATTCCTTTTCTATTTCTTTTCTATAGGGTTTTTCAATTCAAATTCAAATCAAGTTTCAAATTCAAACCAATTCAAACTTGTGCAACACTTCAAAGAATATTTTAACCTCAGCATGATGCAACATGTCATGACTCACAAGGTTTTGACAAAAATAAATAATTAACCTCCACTAGTTTAGGCTATCTCTAATCAAAAAGGAAAAAGGGAGAATGAATCTAGAGAGAGAGAGAAAACCTAGAGTGAGAAAAAGAAGAGTAACACATGATTTTGGGTGATAATTAGAAATAAATTTTATACCCCCAAAATCAGGGTGTTACAGACCTATCCCCCTTAAAAGAATCTCACCCTCGAGATTCAAGGCTAGCTAGAAAAGAGCTCAGGGTACTTGGCTTTTAAATCATCTTCTCATTCCTAGGTTGCTTCTTCTTCCAAGTGATGGCCCCATTTGACTTTGCACATCCTGATGGTACTTCTTCGAGTGACCCGATCTGCTGTCTCCAGAATTTGAGTTGGCTTCTCAACATAAGTCAGATCTTCTTGCTGGCAACTGCTCTTCTGGCACTCTCAAGCATTTCTTCAACTGAGACACATGGAACACATCGTGCACAGCGACAGATTCTCTGGTAAGCTGAGTTGATAAGCCACTTCTCTATGTCTGGCTTGAATCTGATACGATCTAATATATCGAGGTGCTAGCTTGCCTTTGACTCCAAACCTTTTGGTTCCTCTGATGGGTGACACCTTCAAATAGACATAATCTCCCACTTCAAAACTGACTTCTCTTCTTCTGTTGTCGGCATAGCTTCGCTGTCTGGACTGCGCTGCCTTTAAATTCTCTCAGACCATTCTGATATTTTCTTCAGCTTCAAGCAAAATATCTGGACCGAACACCTGTCTTTCCCCAGGTTGGTCCCAATGCAATGGAGTTCTGCAATTCCTCCCATAGAGCGCTTCAAACGGTGACATCTTCAGGCTGGCTTGGTAGATGTTGTTGTAAGAGAATTCTGCATATGGTAGCCTCTTGTCCCAACCTAACTGGTCTTGCAAAGCACAATCTCTCAACATATCCTCAAGAATCTGATTTGTTCTCTCCGTCTGGCCATCTGTCTATGGGTGATAAGCTGAGCTGAACTTCAAATGTGTGCCCAAAGCTTCATGCAACTGCTGCCAAAAATGAGAGGTGAATTGGGTGCCTCTATCTGATACTATCTTCTTTGGAACGCCATGCAAGCACACAATCCGAGCCATGTATAATTTGGCCAACACTGCACTGTTGTAGGTGGTCTTGACTGGTATGAAATGGGCCGCCTTTGTTAAACGGTCCACTACTACCCAAATGGAGTCATAACCAGCTCGAGTGCGAGGCAGATCAACAATAAAGTTCATCCCAATCTCATCCCATTTCCACTGAGGAATCTGCAATGGCTGCAACAATCCTGCGGGTCTCTGATGTTTTTCTTTAATCCTCTAACAACTGTCACATCTGGCCACATACTCTGCTATCTCTCTTTTCATTCCGTACCACCAGAATCTCTTCTTCAGGTCTTGGTACATTTTCTCGCTACCAGGGTGTATAGAATATGCTGTCTCATGGGCTTCCTTGAGAATCAGTTCCCGGATCGATTTGATATCGGGAACACACAATCTGTCCTTGAACCATACCACTCCTTCTGCATCTTCTTGAAAATCCTTGCCTTTCCCATCTATGATCAGCTGCCGGATCTCGTTGATCTTCTCATCATCCTTCTGACCTTTCCTGATGTCTTGCTCTAGAGTGGGTTCCAACTCAATTGTCACTCCTTGAGTGTTGTTCAGAAATCCGAGACTCAATCTGTCAAACTCCTTTGCTAGCTCATATGGCATCAGGTGAGCGGCCAACATATTGACTTGACTCTTCCTGCTAAGAGCATCTGCAACTACATTTGCTTTGCCTGGGTGATAATGAATCTCCAACTCATAATCTTTGATCAACTCTAGCCATCTTTGCTGCCTCATGTTTAACTCTGACTGAGTGAATATGTACTTGAGGCTCTTTTGATCCGTGTATATATCACACTTCTGCCCATACAAATAATGTCTCCAGGTCTTCAATGCATGAACCACTGCTGCTAGCTCCAAATCATGAGTAGGATAATTCTTCTCATGAACTTTTAGCTGTTGGGACGAGTATGCCACTACTCTCCCTTCCTGCATCAACACACATCCCAGACCAGTGTACGAAGCATCACAGTATACTGAGAATGGCTTGTGAACATCTGGCAGAACCAACACCGGTGCTGTTGTCAACTTCTGCTTCAACATCTCAAATGATTCTTGGCACGTTGGGGTCCACTTGAACTCAACCTTCTTTGCTAGCAGGGCTGTCATTGTTCTGGCAATCTTGGAGAAACCTTCAATGAAACGCCGATAATAACCGGCCATTCCAATGAAACTCTTGATTCCTCAGACATCTTTTGGTGCTTTCCAGGATCCACAGCTAGTCCATCTTGGTTTATAATATGACCCAAGAACAGAACTTCGCTGATCCAGAACTCACACTTGCTAAGCTTGGCATACAACTAGCAATCTCGTAGCCTCTAAAGTACCTTCCTCAATTATTCCTCGTGCTCTTGCTCATTCTAGGAATATACGAGAATATCATCAATGAACACCACTACAAACTTGTCGAGGTAGTCCATGAACACACTGTTCATCAGGTACATGAAGTAAGCTGGCGCATTCGTCAATCCGAATGACATGACCGTGAACTCATACAATCCATACTTGGTGATAAATGTTGTCTTCGGTATATCTGCAGGTTGGATCCTGAGCTCATGGTAACCTGACCTCAGATCTATCTTTGAGAACACACTGGCTCCTCTCAACTGATCAAATAGGTCTTCAATTCTAGGCAGGGGGTACTTGTTCTTGATAGTGACTTCATTCAAAGCTCTATAATCGATGCACATCCTCTTTGTGCTATCCTTCTTCTCCACAAATAACACTGGGGCTGCCCAAGGCGAAGTACTCGGTCTGATGTAGCCTTTCTCTAACAACTCATCAATTTGCTGATTGAGTTCCACCAACTCTAGTCCGGACACTCGATAGGCTCTCTTGGAAATAGGGGCGGTGTCTGGTATAAGCTCTATGGCAAATTCATCTTTCCTTTCAGGTGGCATGCCTGGTAACTCTTTAGGGAATACATCAGGGAATTCTGACACAATCCTAATTGCCTCAATCGGATTGGACTCCTTATCATCTACTGATAAATGGTGACAGGCTCCTTCTTCTAGTTCAGGTAAGTATAGCTTGGCTACTACTTCCTTTTCAGATGGGGACACCAACTTAACTGTTCTCTTATCACAACTGACAGTGGCTTGATTTCTGTGTAGCCAATTCATCCCTAGGATGACATCTAACCTTTGAGTTCCCATGACTACTAGGCTAGCGGGGAAGGCTATCCCCCTTATTTCAATCCTTAGATTCGGACAAATCCTATCAGACTAAACTTTTCCCCCAACTGAATTAACTCTCAAAGGTGGGATCATTGGTTCTATGGGGATGTTATGTGATTCTACCCAAGATGTAGAAACAAAAGAATGTGTGGCACCAGTATCAAATAGTACTTTTGCTAGGTAGGATTCGACTGGAAACATACATACTGCCACGTCCTGAGCATCCTGGATGGCTTCGGCCTCCAGGTGATTCACCTTTCCATGGTTGTAAGCCTAACCACGGACTCCGGGTGCTTGCTGTGGCGCTCCTTGTCTTGCTGGGACATTGACTGCTGGCGGCTGCTGAGCTACTTTCTTGGGACAGTTCTTCGCCCAGTGATTTTGTTCTCCATAGTAGAAGCATGCACGACCTCCTACTTGTGTTGGAGCTGCTTGGCCATTCTAGTTGGTTGCTGGGGCAAGAAGACAAGCTGCCTGGTTGTTCTGATGTTGGTACTGATTTCCTCCCGGCTAAGTGTTCTGACGGTACTGTTGCTGCTGCTTAGGAAACTACCTCTGGTACTGGTGCTGGTGCTGACGCTGATGCTGGTGCTGGTGGCCTTGCTTGAATTGCTGTGGCGAGTTGCCTGAGTAGCGGGGATGGCTGCTACTCCCGGCCTGAGGTCCACCAATCTTGCGCTTCCTATCCTCCATCTCCCGACGCTTCCTTTCAGTCATGATTGCTCTATCGATCAAATGCTGGAAGGTGGGGAAAGTGTGGTTCATCAACTGATAATGGAGGGGATCAACCAATCCTCTCAGAAAGTGGTACTGCCTCTTGGCATCTATGTTGACATCTTCTGGGGCGTAACGTGATAGCTGTAAAAACTTATCCCTGTACTCACTAACGGACAGGGGACCTTGCTTGAGGGTGAGAAACTCCTTCCTCACTATCATCAGTCCCTCAGGCACATGGTAGCGATAGAAGTTGTCCCTGGACTCCTCCCAAGTAATGGCTTCAGGGTTGGCATGGGTGGCGAGGTAAGACTCCCACCAAGACTGTGCTGCTCCCCTCAGCTGTCGGGGACCATACAACACCTTCTCTCGATTGTTGCACTGGGCAATGTGCAACTCACGCTCCACGGTACGTAGCCAATCTTCCATGTCCATGGGATCAGCAGAGTGGGCAAAGACTAGGGGATGGCCCCTCATGAATTCTGCCCGCTTGTCTTTGGGCACTTGTGGCATCTGGACTTGCACTGGAGGCTGAGGTGGTAGTGGCTGCTGCTGCGCCTACTGCATAGCTGCTAAGGTCTGACCAATCGCCTGGACTGCTTGAGTCTGCATCAAGAACATCTGCTCGATGGTCATCGGTGGCGGCGGTTGCAACTGCTGCTGTGGAGCTGCCTCCTCTTGGGGTGCCCGCTGCTCTGGCTGAGCATGCCTCGCACCTCTGCGCCTGTTCTCAGACATCTATAGAGATCATACACATATCAGATCTGACTCTGCAGTCTTTCAGCATAAGAAAAGATGTATAGAAAAATCTTCATAGCACTGAACAAATGACCATCTTCACTGACAGCTTCTTAGATAAAGAGGAAAGGGGAAATAAAGGGATTACCCAACTAAATAACTGACTTCATTAATAACTACACCAAGTTGCAGGGGATACCCACACCTTGTTGACAATCATTACAAAGATCCAACTTCAGTACATGTCCATCATAACAAGCATCCAACATAGATAAGCAAACTAACTCTAACTAGAGCTGACTAGACTAAGACATTGAACTAGGCATTATTACAGACTCTGACTCTATCGATCTAGGGGTCCAAATCTATGCGGGTCCTGCAGTCTGGGGTACTGTTGGGGACTTGTTCTCAAATGCTATGAATCAAGAACAAGGCAACACAAAAAAGGTTAAATATCAAATGCCCTTCGTCCGCTGAAGCATTATTTCCCCAAGGATTTAATGAACTTCGGGTGAAGACCAGGAGCATAATATTACGAAGGTTTCACCTTCGTAATTAAACTTACAAAGATAATATAAAGTAGTGTAAAATGTAAAACATCAAAAGATAAATATGTCGGAAATAAATGACACCATTCACATGTTTTATTATATGAATATAATATGTTTGAATACAATGTTTAAGGTATGTTTATACCTTCGCCTTGACAAGTAATAATTCCCGAGTGATGCACTTGCAATTACAGGAATGCGTGAACAGTAAAGAAATACTGTTCACTATTTATAGACATAGGACACAGCCTGTGAAGAATTACAATCATGCCCCTCATAGGAGTTTACAACATTGACTCAGACCCTTAAGGACCAAAAGGTCATTCTATCTTTAAGTCGGTTCGACCCCCATCTTCGGACATGTTGTAATACCGAAGCTTCATGAATGGTGCCTTCGGCATTACGTTCAAGCAGCTTCAGCCGAAGCTGTTTTCTTTCCGCAGGACCTTCGGCGATGAAGCATGGTCCCAACAGTAGCCCCTTCGCGGTGCTAGATCGTTTTTCGTAACGAGCTTGATCCGTGAAAAAAGTCTCTTAGGCTTCAGGAAGCCGAAGGTCCGAAAAACACCTTCCCTGAGCTCGTTGTCGAGAAACGATATAGTTTTCGAGCGCGTAGTGGTCCCACCATGTAGGTTCACTATTTTGATCTTTGCGGCCCACCGTGCAGCGGGTGCGAGCAACTGTTTGCCTGATGTAAAAATCCTGACGATTCACCTTCTTACCTGCAGCACTATATAAACAGACAGGTAGGTGTGAAGTTACCACAGCATTCATTGCTATTGCACTGTTTTGCTGCCAAAAATTTAACCATAGCCGAAGCTTGACTTTCGCATTCAAACGAAGCTCCAATTCGGTGCCTGCTTCGTCAGAAGAAGAGCTTCGGAAGAAAGGTTATTAATTTCCAAGAAATTTTTAAGAAATTCAAAATCAAATGGCCAGAGTGCGTTCTACTGCTAGAGTTGAGCACGAAGGAGATGAAGCCGAAGCTGCTGAAACTGTTCCGATTTCTGAAGCGATGAAGCGCTCCGGGCTAGTTACAGGAGAGGACACACCTACTGCCGAAGCAACACAAGCTGATGTTGAAGAAGTTGATTCCGAAGATGAGTACAACTGCGGGATGCCAAGCAAACCTAGTCATTTGGACTTTGGAAAGTCCACCATCTCTGAAGCTGATCTTCCAAAAATGGTGAAGATGGGCTACTTCAGCGAAGCAAAAAAGAAGCTGGTTCGTTTTGGCGGAGAGGAAACTACTCCGAAGCCGGGTGTAACACCCGGTTTTAAAGAACAAAGCCGGGTGCATCTCATACATGCGCCAAGAAGACAACACGTATAATAACAGAGTGTATAGAGATAAATGTCATAATCATCAGAGTATTTATTGCATAGCGGAAGACTTATTACAAAATAAAATAATAAAGATAAAACGAACTAAGGATCGATGGCGCCAATGTCGACTGGGAAACGCCACCTAGATCAGATCGAACTCCTCAATGTTAGGCGGCTCCTCCTGAACCACCTGTTCTTCTCCTGTGGGGGGGTGTGAGACAGCAAGAGTGAGCTCACATACGTTCATAGCTCAACAAGTTGTGGGGAATAATGTGGCATGAACTCACCAAAGGTGGGAGTTCATGTAGTGTAAGGCTGATCAATGAAATAAAGGCTGAAGCTGAGCATTGCTTTTATAAGTTGGTCAAAATTTTATTAGCAATTACTAAGTGTAAGTAAATACCAAACCATAGTAATAATAAGTAAAAGTAATAATAAAATAATCCCAAATGCAATGAAATGACAGGTTAAGTTTAAGTTCCATATATTAATCATGTGAGTGTCCGAGCCGCTCATGACCGTGAGCACGGCTAGTATACCAGTTTTACACTCTGCAGAGGTTGCGCATCTTTACCCACAAGTCGTGTTACCCATTTGCCACAGAGTTGATCAGACTCCATACACCTCTACCTAGGAAGCGAGGCAGGGTACCACTACGAGGCCTTTACAAAGTTCCACTAGCTTCAGACTACCCGCTACAGTTTATGGGAAGATCCAGTAAAGGGTTCCTGGCTGACCGCCATCGCAGCAAAATCAACCAGGGACCTCCCCGCACTGACCTCTCCCCTACTGCCCTTGCCCCTTTCGGGTAAGGTAGCCCTCCCCTAGCTTTCCTAGTTAATCAGCCAAGGGCGTCCCATTCCACCCTTGTGGTAGCACTGTTTTCCCGGGTGGTTCTCCATGTTCCCATTAACATAATGATCTTAACATGAACAGTAAAGAATAACACAGATAATAAAAAGTATAACAATGAGTGATGAATATCTCTATACCCAAATCCACATAAAGCAATAGCATGTACTACCCAAAACTTTAGTAGTAAAACCAGTGGTGAAGCAAGGTATAAAGATAGTCAAATCTAGGGTATCCTATTGGGTCCCAGCAAAATTATCCTATGCAGATCATTATGAATAATAAGAACATGAATGGGTAAAAGAAGTGATCAAGGGCACAACTTGCCTTCAACGAGCTCCTGCTCAGCTACTTCAACTTGTTGAAGCTCAGGTTCCACGGTGGGTTGCTCGTCTACTCGCATCAATACAATACATACATGGCATAGCATAAATAAACATCACATCAAACATGTAAACAAAATATGCAGTAATATACTAGACATTAAAATATGACCACAGGAACTGGAATCATTAAATTTGGAGTTATATATTTTAAGTTATGGATTTTCTAAGGTTTTATGCATTTAATACAAGATTAAATGAAAGAATAATTTTAATGTGTTTGTCATGTCAGAACAGAGGCACTAATAGATAGACAATAATTTTATGAAAATTTAGGAACTGGAATGGTCTAATTTGGAGTTCATATGCATTTACTATGAATTAAACAAGTTTTAACATTTATTTTTGCACTAAAAATTAATTTCTGAATTTAATTTCTGATTTCTAACACTCTCTGGATCGGGCCTCAAATTCCAGAAAGCGAGGGGGTGTTAGCGTAAAAGATCCTAAGACACATACTAGCCAGGGAAGGACTGCGGGTTAATTTCCTTAAAGGCCAAGGGTTCTTTAGATAACGTGCCACGCGAAGGGGGTATAGTGAGTTCTGGGCCGTTGGATTCAAAACTCACGACCAGGATTAGATTGCGCCCTTAAAGAAGTCGCACGCCAGTACCACCATCGGATCCAAATCCGATGACTCAGATCTAATTATCCCCAGACCCAGTACTAACCGAACGATGCGCGATCAACGGCTCGGATCGAAACAAGGTGAAACGCTATCGCTATTCTAATCCGGGCCGTTATCTCATGATCCAACGGCTATCGCCCATCTGCCTCAACCAGCCGCACAGCCGGCGGCGCGTGAGTGCATACGCGGTGGCACCATGGCCGGAGTTCGGCTGCGCCTCAATCCGATCCCCAAACCTAAATCCAATTGGTCCTACACGTAGAGAAGCTCGAATCGCATACAGGGCAATGGTCCTTACCGATAGCGGGGTTGAAGACGGAGCTGCCCTCGTCGCTCGGTGAAGTCACAGCAACGGCGGGAAATTGCGGCCGCCGAGGCCGCCCTTCTACCTTCACGCCGGCCCTGACGCGATCCGGCTGCTCGGACGACACCACACGACCGCGTACGCACCCTCGAGCGGAGCTATTGGTGGTGATTACTCGCGGCGGCACCTCACCACAATCTCTCTGCTAGCACGACAGTGGCGACGGACGGAATGCTGCGCGGAGGAGAGGGGGAATGAGTTCGCCTTTATGCGCGTGGAAGGTTCCGCGCCCTCGGTCAATCACCACGAGCGCGGACTTCGCCGACCGGAGCGGATCCGAGCGCCCGCCCGCCATGCGCGGCGATTCTGTTGGGGGGGAAGATCGCCGACAGACGGGACCCACACCGCAGTGAGAAGGAGCGTGGACGCGAGCTGTGCGCGAAGGCGCTGACGAAGCGAGCCCAGACTGACAGAGAGCGCACGCGCGGAAGGGGAGGCTGGCAGGCGGGTCCCGCGTGTCTGAGAGAGAGTGATCCGCGCGCGCGAGGAGGCTGAGTGAATGGCCAGTGGGGCCCACTTGCCAGTGTGATAACGCGCAGCAGGAAAGGGGGAGTCTTGGGCCGCGCAGATGAAATCTTCAGATGGGCCAAAAGCTGGGCAGTTGGCCCATGTATCGTTTTTATTCTTTTCTTTTTTTATATTTTCTGTTTTTCTTTCCTTTTTCTCTATTTTCTAACCCAATTTGGATTCAAGTCTTAAATTCAAACTTTGTGGCCATATTTACTCTATGTTGGTACAGTAAAAGTAGTAGGCCTAGGAATATGTATATTTTTGTATTTCTATATCTTTCCTATTCTTCTTATTTTCAAACCCCTAAATTTTAATTTAGGGATCAATTCAATCTTTAGAATCATTATTTTGTTATTATTATTAACATTATTATTTTATTGAATGCACAAACAATAAAACTCCAACATGATGCAAATTTTTCTATCATTTGTTGGAATTAAGCTCTTAAATTTTGTGTAGGCTCTTTTCATGATGCAAATGAGACATACAAAATTGAGAATAACTCTCTATTATTCCTGGTATACAATTTGGAGTATTACAAATCCTACCCCCCTTAAAAATAATCTCGTCCTCGAGATTTAGGAAGGACTAGGGAAAAGATGGGGAAAATCTATGCGAAGCTCTTCTTCTCTTTCCCAAGTGGCCTCATCTTCACCATGGTGACTCCATTGAACTTTGCACATCTTTATCACCCTGTTTCTTGTAACTCGAGTCAAAGTGTCCAGAATCTTAATAGGGTACTCAGCATAAGTCAAATCCTCTTGAACACTAAGGTCTTCCATTGGTAGCTGCTCCTCAGGTACCCTGAGGCACTTCTTTAGCTGAGACACATGAAACACATCATGTACATCTGACAGATGATCGGGTAGTTCCAGTTGATATGCAACTTCTCCCACTCGCTTTAAGATCAAGAAGGGTCCAATAAAGCGAGGGGACAACTTTCCTTTGACCTTGAATCTCCTCATACCACGAAGTGGTGACACCTTCAAGTAGACATGATCACCCTCCTTAAACTCCAGGAGTCTCCTTCTATTATCAGCATAGCTCTTTTGCCTTGATTGTGCAATTCTCAAATTTTCTCTTATCATTCGAACTTGTTCTTCTGCCTCTTGTATAAGTTCAGGTCCAAAGAACTGTCTTTCTCCAGTTTGATCCCAATACAGGGGAGTCCTGCATTTCCTGCCATACAAAGCCTCAAATGGTGACATCTTCAAACTGGCCTGGTAGCTATTATTATAAGAAAACTCAGCATATGGTAAACTCTTCTCCCAACTGCCACCATGTTTAAGTGCACAAGCTCTTAACATATCTTCCAGCACTTGGTTAGTTCTCTCTGTCTGTCCATCAGTCTGGGGATGGTAAGCGGAACTAAAATTCAACTTTGTATCCAAACTCTCATGCAACTTCTTCCAAAACCGAGAAGTAAACTGTGATCCTCGATCAGACACGATCTTCTTAGGCACTCCATGTAGACAAACTATCCGTGTCATATACAATTCTGCTAGCTTAGCTCCCGTGTAATTAGTCCTTACAGGTATGAAATGAGCCACCTTTGTCAATCTGTCCACAATTACCCAAATAGAGTCATATCCAGCAGGAGTGCGGGGTAGTCCGACAATAAAATCCATACCAATTTCTTCCCACTTCCACTCAGGTATCTTCAATGGGTGCAATAGTCCTGCGGGTCTTTGATGTTCGGCCTTGACTCTTTGACACACATCACACTTAGCCACATGAGCAGCCACATCTCTTTTCAATCCATACCACCAATACTTCCGCTTCAAATCTTGATACATCTTAGTGCTACCAGGGTGGATTGAATAATCAGAATCATGGGCTTCCTTTAATATAGTCTCCCGGAGGCTATCGATCTCTGGAACACATATCCGATCTTTGAACCATATAGTACCTTGCTCATCCTCCGTGAATTCTGGAACTCTTCCTTCAGTAATAAGATCCTTGATCTCTTGAATCTTAGCATCACCAATCTGACCTTTACGAATCTCTTGCTCCAAAGTAGGTTCCAACTCAATGGTGACTCCTTCAGTATGAGTAACAATTCCCAAATTGAGTCTCTCAAAATCTTTTGCTAAATCATCAGGTAGCTGGACAACGAAAGCGGAGTGAACATGCTCCTTCCGACTCAAGGCATCTGCAACCAAATTTGCCTTGCCTGGATGATAGTGAATCTCCAAATCATAATCTTTAATAAGCTCCAACCAACGGCGTTGCCTAAGGTTGAGATCCTTCTGAGTGAATATGTACTTCAAACTCTTGTGATCCGTATATACTTGGCACTTAGTTCCCATAATATAGTGTCTCCAAATCTTAAGTGCATGCACAACTGCTGCTAGTTCCAAGTCATGAGTGGGGTAGTTCAATTCATGCTTCCGCAACTGACGAGATGCATAGGCAATCACATGACCATCCTGCATAAGCACACATCCAAGTCCTTGGCCACATGCATCACAGTAAATGTCAAATCCCTTCTGCAGATCTGGCATAATCAATACTGGAGGTGACATCAATCTTTCCTTCAATTGATCGAAGCTCTCTTGACATTTCTCATCCCACTTAAATTCTTTTCCTTTCTCCAAAAGCGATGTCATAGGCTTGGCAATCTTAGAGAATCCCTCAATAAATCTCCGATAATATCCTGCGAGTCCCAAGAAACTCCGAATCTCAGTAACTGTAGTGGGCACTCTCCATTCCATAATCTCCTTCACTTTAGCAGGATCCACTGCTATTCCTCCATTAGAAATAATATGACCAAGGAATGGCACCTTGTCAATCCAAAACTCACACTTGCTAAACTTAGCGTAGAGCTCATTATCTCGTAACTTCTGTAGCACCAACCTTAAATGTTCCTCGTGATCACTCTCATTCTTAGAATAGATAAGAATATCGTCGATGAATACCACGACGAATCTGTCCAAATACTCCATAAACACCTTATTCATCAAATTCATGAAGTAAGCTGGTGCATTGGTTAGTCCAAATGACATAACAGTAAACTCATATAGTCCATATCGAGTTGAGAAAGCCGTCTTAGGAATATCCGATGGTCTAATCTTCATCTGATGGTATCCCGATCGGAGATCAATCTTCGAGAATACCCTGGCTCCTCTCATCTGATCAAATAAATCCTCAATGCGGGGCAACGAATACTTGTTCTTCACCGTAACATCATTAAGAGATCTATAATCCACACACATCCGTTGCGATCCATCCTTCTTCTGCACAAATAACACCGGTGCTCCCCAAGGTGATGAACTTGGACGAATATAGCCAGCCTCTTGTAACTCCGTCAACTGCTTCTTCAGTTCCTTCAACTCCTCTACGGACATTCTATATGGCCGTTTAGAAATAGGGGCGGTTCCAGGTAAGAGATCAATAACAAACTCAACTTCTCTATCAGGTGGCATCCCTGGTAACTCCTCTGGAAAGACATCCGGAAAATCTCTAACTACCCAGATGTTGTCACCAACAAACTCCTCAGGCATGAAGAACATTGCACGCATAGATGAGGAGGTTACTGCAATGTTAACTTGAAACCTTTCTCCTTTAGTAGTAGTGAGTTCTACGGTACCTCTACCACATGCTATAACGGCCTTTGCCTTCCTTAGCCATGACATTCCAAGGATCAGATCTATACTGCTTGACTCTAATATTATAGCAGTAGCTCCAAAATCTCTACCCATAACGGTTACTATCAATCTACGTGTCATTTGATTCGCCTCAACAGGCCCTTTAGGTGTAATTACTATCAGGGGTTTTCTCATATTTAGCAGTGGTATTTCATTGGTGTTGGCATAACGAGCAGACATGAATGAATGTGTAGCACCAGAATCAAATAATATGGTTGCAGGAATTGCATTAACATAGAACATACCAATTACGAGGTCACCACCATCAGGAGTATCATCAACGCTGACTTGATTCACCCTGGCTATAGAATATCCCTTGCCAGGGGTCTGTTGCTTGTTCTGGGCTGGAGTAGTAGCAATCCTCTGTGGGCAGACATTTGCATAATGACCAATCTTCCCACACTTGAAACATTGAGTGCCCGGACTCTGTCCTGCAAACTTCGTCGGGGTGCCAGTGGGAGTAGCCTGTCGAGGAGGTGGAGTCCTCAGTGGTGATTGCTGAACTGGGCGTGGTCCTCCGGGTCGAGTCGGTGTACCCTGTGGTGAACTGTAGCAAGGACGAACACTGCTGCTACCCTGTCCTTGTGAGATAGCCTTCCTCTTCAAATCACCCAGTTGAACACGCTTGTGTTCAATAGCAAGAGTCTTATCCAATAGCCTCTGAAAGGATGGAAAGGTGTGTGCCACCAGTGCGTACTGCAAGGGTCCATTTAGTCCTTCAATAAAGTGCTCCTGTTTCCTCTCATCTTCAGCAACTTCCTCCGGAGCATATCTGGATAGCTGAATAAACTTGTCGCGGTACTCGCTGACCGACATACTTCCTTGCTTCAGCGACAGAAACTCCTTCTTCTTGATCTTGATCATACCAGCTGGGATATGGTAGTTCCTGAATTGTGTACTGAACTCTGCCCAAGTTATAGTATCAGCAGCATCGTGGGCAGCAGTATAAGAATCCCACCAGTCAGCAGCAGGACCAGTCAGACGTCCAGAAGCATATAAGACCTTCTCCCGATCAGTGCACTGTGCAATATTCAGCATCTTCTCAATTGACTTCAACCAATCGTCTGCATCAAGTGGATCTGGCGAACTGGCGAAGGTGGGTGGCTTATGGCTCATAAACTCCCGGTGCTTATCCCGAGGTGGAACTGGTGGTGGTGGTGGAGGCAATGGCACTTGCTGCTGTTGCTGCTGTTGTTGAAGTTGTTGTTGCAGCTGCTGTTGTTGCGCCCTCCTTTCTTGGCGTATCTCATCTCGCTCCTGGCGCAACTCCTGGCGTATATCTTCTCTTTCTTGACGCATCTCCTGGCGTTCTTGCTGCATCTGGGCACGCATATCCGCCATGGTGTCTGCCATCTGCTGCATCATCGCCCTCTGAGCAGCAACTAGTGGGTCAACTCCGCCTGGTGGAGGATTGGGAGGATTCATCCCGGCAGGTTGTGGCTGAGGTTGTCTTCGAGTGTGTTGGTTAGGAGGCAAGTCAATTCCACCACCCCTCCTGGTATTGACCATCTGAGTTAGATACATATGGTAAGAAAGAGCAGTAGACAAGGCAGTAATTACAATCATGTTACTTTGGGGGATTTATTAGCTAAGCAGATTAGTTTGTCACCTACTAAAGCTAATACAATACCTTATAGTGGTACATGCTAAGATGTCCATCTATACTATTTCAATCAATCAAAGAAGCAAATCAGGCATTGATCATCAGAACAATCAACCAACATTTTAAAATAGAGAAAATAGTTTTAATTTTGTCTTAGGTTCCCTATCTCTTAAAATGTCATAAGGGTAGGGATTCCAAAGTTTGAAATCCATCTTGTCTCAGAGTAGAAAAGATAAGGTTGATCAGAGTAGAACAGTAGAAGGTGAGACAGAATCAAGATAAGTATAGAAAGATTCAGAGTAAGGTAAGTGTAGAATGATTCAGAATGAGATAAGTAGGTAAGGGTTTGTCCATTTCTATCTAGGTTCCGTCCTACAGTCAACATTTGCTCTGATACCACTTCTGTAACACCCGGTTTTAAAGAACAAAGCCGGGTGCATCTCATACATGCGCCAAGAAGACAACACGTATAATAACAGAGTGTATAGAGATAAATGTCATAATCATCAGAGTATTTATTGCATAGCAGAAGACTTATTACAAAATAAAATAATAAAGATAAAACGAACTAAGGATCGATGGCGCCAATGTCGACTGGGAAACGCCACCTAGATCAGATCGAACTCCTCAGTGTTAGGTGGCTCCTCCTGAACCACCTGTTCTTCTCCTGTGGGGGGGTGTGAGACAGCAAGAGTGAGCTCACATACGTTCATAGCTCAACAAGTTGTGGGGAATAATGTGGCATGAACTCACCAAAGGTGGGAGTTCATGTAGTGTAAGGCTGATCAATGAAATAAAGGCTGAAGCTGAGCATTGCTTTTATAAGTTGGTCAAAATTTTATTAGCAATTACTAAGTGTAAGTAAATACCAAACCATAGTAATAATAAGTAAAAGTAATAATAAAATAATCCCAAATGCAATGAAATGACAGGTTAAGTTTAAGTTCCATATATTAATCATGTGAGTGTCCGAGCCGCTCATGACCGTGAGCACAGCTAGTATACCAGTTTTACACTCTGCAGAGGTTGCGCATCTTTACCCACAAGTCGTGTTACCCATTTGCCACAGAGTTGATCAGACTCCATACACCTCTACCTAGGAAGCGAGGCAGGGTACCACTACGAGGCCTTTACAAAGTTCCACTAGCTTCAGACTACCCGCTACAGTTTATGGGAAGATCCAGTAAAGGGTTCCTGGCTGACCGCCATCGCAGCAAAATCAACCAGGGACCTCCCCGCACTGACCTCTCCCCTACTGCCCTTGCCCCTTTCGGGTAAGGTAGCCCTCCCCTAGCTTTCCTAGTTAATCAGCCAAGGGCGTCCCATTCCACCCTTGTGGTAGCACTGTTTTCCCGGGTGGTTCTCCATGTTCCCATTAACATAATGATCTTAACATGAACAGTAAAGAATAACACAGATAATAAAAAGTATAACAATGAGTGATGAATATCTCTATACCCAAATCCACATAAAGCAATAGCATGTACTACCCAAAACTTTAGTAGTAAAACCAGTGGTGAAGCAAGGTATAAAGATAGTCAAATCTAGGGTATCCTATTGGGTCCCAGCAAAATTATCCTATGCAGATCATTATGAATAATAAGAACATGAATGGGTAAAAGAAGTGATCAAGGGCACAACTTGCCTTCAACGAGCTCCTGCTCAGCTACTTCAACTTGTTGAAGCTCAGGTTCCACGGTGGGTTGCTCGTCTACTCGCATCAATACAATACATACATGGCATAGCATAAATAAACATCACATCAAACATGTAAACAAAATATGCAGTAATATACTAGACATTAAAATATGACCACAGGAACTGGAATCATTAAATTTGGAGTTATATATTTTAAGTTATGGATTTTCTAAGGTTTTATGCATTTAATACAAGATTAAATGAAAGAATAATTTTAATGTGTTTGTCATGTCAGAACAGAGGCACTAATAGATAGACAATAATTTTATGAAAATTTAGGAACTGGAATGGTCTAATTTGGAGTTCATATGCATTTACTATGAATTAAACAAGTTTTAACATTTATTTTTGCACTAAAAATTAATTTCTGAATTTAATTTCTGATTTCTAACACTCTCTGGATCGGGCCTCAAATTCCAGAAAGCGAGGGGGTGTTAGCGTAAAAGATCCTAAGACACATACTAGCCAGGGAAGGACTGCGGGTTAATTTCCTTAAAGGCCAAGGGTTCTTTAGATAACATGCCACGCGAAGGGGGTATAGTGAGTTCTGGGCCGTTGGATTCAAAACTCATGACCAGGATTAGATTGCGCCCTTAAAGAAGTCGCACGCCAGTACCACCATCGGATCCAAATCCGATGACTCAGATCTAATTATCCCCAGACCCAGTACTAACCGAACGATGCGCGATCAACGGCTCGGATCGAAACAAGGTGAAACGCTATCGCTATTCTAATCCGGGCCGTTATCTCATGATCCAACGGCTATCGCCCATCTGCCTCAACCAGCCGCACAGCCGGCGACGCGTGAGTGCATACGCGGTGGCGCCATGGCCGGAGTTCGGCTGCGCCTCAATCCGATCCCCAAACCTAAATCCAATTGGTCCTACACGTAGAGAAGCTCGAATCGCATACAGGGCAATGGTCCTTACCGACAGCGGGGTTGAAGACGGAGCTGCCCTCGTCGCTCGGTGAAGTCACAGCAACGGCGAGAAATTGCGGCCGCCGAGGCCGCCCTTCTACCTTCACGCCGGCCCTGACGCGATCCGGCTGCTCGGACGACACCACACGACCGCGTACGCACCCTCGAGCGGAGCTATTGGTGGTGATTACTCGCGGCGGCACCTCACCACAATCTCTCTGCTAGCACGACAGTGGCGACGGACGGAATGCTGCGCGGAGGAGAGGGGGAATGAGTTCGCCTTTATGCGCGTGGAAGGTTCCGCGCCCTCGGTCAATCACCACGAGCGCGGACTTCGCCGACCGGAGCGGATCCGAGCGCCCGCCCACCATGCGCGGCGATTCTGTTGGGGGGGAAGATCGCCGACAGACGGGACCCACACCGCAGTGAGAAGGAGCGTGGACGCGAGCTGTGCGCGAAGGCGCTGACGAAGCGAGCCCAGACTGACAGAGAGCGCACGCGCGGAAGGGGAGGCTGGCAGGCGGGTCCCGCGTGTCTGAGAGAGAGTGATCCGCGCGCGCGAGGAGGCTGAGTGAATGGCCAGTGGGGCCCACTTGCCAGTGTGATAACGCGCAGCAGGAAAGGGGGAGTCTTGGGCCGCGCAGATGAAATCTTCAGATGGGCCAAAAGCTGGGCAGTTGGCCCATGTATCGTTTTTATTCTTTTCTTTTTTTATATTTTCTGTTTTTCTTTCCTTTTTCTCTATTTTCTAACCCAATTTGGATTCAAGTCTTAAATTCAAACTTTGTGGCCATATTTACTCTATGTTGGTACAGTAAAAGTAGTAGGCCTAGGAATATGTATATTTTTGTATTTCTATATCTTTCCTATTCTTCTTATTTTCAAACCCCTAAATTTTAATTTAGGGATCAATTCAATCTTTAGAATCATTGTTTTGTTATTATTATTAACATTATTATTTTATTGAATGCACAAACAATAAAACTCCAACATGATGCAAATTTTTCTATCATTTGTTGGAATTAAGCTCTTAAATTTTGTGTAGGCTCTTTTCATGATGCAAATGAGACATACAAAATTGAGAATAACTCTCTATTATTCCTGGTATACAATTTGGAGTATTACACCGGGAAAGAATGAGGTGGTAGTGTTCAAAAGCTTCTTCAAAGCAGGATTAAGATTTCCTTTGAATGGGATGATTGCTGATGTGTTGAAGAAGTTTGGGGTTTACCTTCATCAGCTGACCCCTAACGCTATTGTTAGATTAAGTGTTTATATCTGGGCCCTTCGTAGCTAGGGAGTGGAACCGTTCGGCGAAGGTTTCTGCCGAGTCCATGAACTACTCTATCAGACTAAGGCCAGAGGAGATGGGTTACATGAAAATTTTGGATGTTACAACTTTGCTTATCGTAAAACTTCGAAGTTTCCAGTGATAAGCTACCGAAGCAAATGGCCAGCCGATGGAAGTCTGAGTGGTTTTATGTTAAAGTTGATAAAGATGAAGATAAATTGGTCCAGAGTCCACTAGAGCTAACCTTTGGAGAAACTAGGCCCCGATGCAACTTGATAAGTGGAAGCCCGAGCCAAATTGCTTTGGGTGAATTTTGAATAATTTCAGAACATATTGGCACTAGGGACTTGGTGCAGGAATTTTTGGCTTTTAAAGTGTTCCCAACAATGAGGGTTTGGGAGATGCCGAAGCTGGAGGGGGAAAAGAAAAAGGGCGAACTTGTTCGATTACCCTATTACTACAAGTTTAAGAAAAACTTTAAAGAACCCTGCCAGGAATGGTTAGACACAATCGATATTATGTGCAACGATATCCTTGGAAATTATTCTAAGAAGGAAGATCAGTTGATGACAGCAGCCTTCGGTAGTCGCCCGAAGCGAAGGTTGAATCGGGTGCTAGATGCCTTGAATTTTGACTATCCTGATTACAAGCAATTGGGCGGAGATGCCGGAGGCCCGAAGAGAAAAAGAATTGCCAGCGCCCTTGACGAAGAAAGCACCAGATTGGCCAAAAAGAAAAAGGAAATTTCTAAAAAGGTGAGCCCTGAGCCGAAGGTAGCTGCTTCGAGAAAAAGGAAAACTGCATCTCCGGAACCAAAAACATTGGTCCAAGAGGAGGAAACTCCTGCGACACCTTCTGCTGCCGAAGTAGAAGAGATCCTGAAGGTAATGACTGAACCCTTGCCTGTCAAGCTAAGTCCGCTGGCACCGCAACTGACGAAGTTTTTTCAGAAGGACAAAGAAGCTTCGGTAGCAGAAAGCCCTGTAAAGCCGAAAAAACAAAGAATTATCCAAGTAACAGATGTGATTCATCAGACACCGCCACCGGCAATGGAGTCAAAAATTGTTTTTGCCGAGACCGCCGAAGCCGAAGCCGCCGCAGCCGCCGCTACCGGGGCCGAAACCACTGAATTTGCAACCGCCGGAGCCGAAGCTACCAGCGCCGAAGCTGGGACCACCGAAGATTCAAATCTGGAAACCACACTTGAAGTTATTGACAATATACTTCTAAAAATGGCTGAAGAAGAAGCTGTTGTGGCTGCAGTGAGCACGGCTACTGGAAAAGGAAAAGAGCAGGTTGAAGAAATTTTGGAGGGAGGAAATTTTAACTTTCAAGATTTACTTGGACAAGAATTAACAGGTGCTGAAAAAGAAGAGCTAAAAAAATATGCCATATCCTGTAGATATAAACCAGGGTCTATGCTATTTGGTGGGGTCAACGAAGGGAAGCTAAGATGCCTTCGAAATCGCACTGAGGCTAAAATTGTCAGAACCTTCTCCAAAAGCGTTGGCCTGCCGAAGATAGAGGCGGACCTCTGCAGGTACCAGCGACACCATATCACCGGTAGCCTGCTTTATGCTAATTTTAAGGTAAAAAATATTATTACGATTTTATTGTTATTATTATTTTTAGGTCGTTTTCTGACGAAGGTTGCTTTGGCAGAGTATACTATTAAGTAAAGTGCTAAAAATGCAACAAGATCTTGAAGAGGAGAAGAACAAAGCTATCATCAAAGATTTAGAAGAAAAAGCTGAAAATTACGAAGCTGTTCTAAAGAAGAAAGACTTCACCATTCAAGACCTTGAAATTGTAGCTAAAGAACACGAAGGTGCCTTAGAAAAGAAAGACTTTGTTATTCAATCTATGGAAGGCTCCTTGGCTGAGGTCCAAGCCAAAAATGACAGTTTAAAGAATGAATTACTCAAACAGTCAGAAAAATATGAGCAAGAAAAGAAGGACCTTGAAACAAGTCTCAAGACTGAGATCGAGAAAAATTCAAATTTGCAAAAATCATTGAAGGAACTTCAAGAGAGATGCCTAAATTTCGGCAGCCGATGCGTGCAGCGGCTGAAGGATGTGTTTCACTCTATCGGAGCCAGTTCTGAAAAATTTACACCTTCAGCTGAAAACCTGCCCAGCACGTTGGAATATATTGAAGGCGAGGTTGACGCTCTTGACGAAGTTATCGCTGGGCATGCTGACTTCTGCGCCCTGGTAGCTTCTCGAGGCACAGCTACCACTTTTCTGAAGGCTGGCTGTACGCATGGGAAAATTGTAAATAGACCAAACTTCAGCTTATCAGCATCAGATTTAATTGATATCCCAAGCCTAGCCCGAAGCATCGGAAATAGATTTATGACCCAGGTTTGGGTAAATGGCGGGCGAAAAATGGCTGGTGACGAAGCTCGAAGTCACCTTAAGCCAGTAAGGAACTTATATTTGTTACATTTACCTTCTCCTTGAAATTTGCACCTTTCTTATTCTGCTCTTTAATATGTGCAGGATGACGAAGCTGAAGTATAACGAAGCTGAAGTATGACGGCCTGAAGCTTAATAGTTGCTATAATAAACTTTCCTGCAAAAAGTTCTAGAGAGATCTTTGTAATATAGTTATGAAAAAAACTTATGTAAATTTGTACATACCTTATAATATATCTTATCTCCTTTATCCGTGTACAATCTGCTTTGCTGTGGACAAAACTTCTCTTTTGAGCCGAAGGCGAAAAACACCTTCCCTTCTTTTCGTACACAACGAAGCATGAAAATTTCCTCTTTCTACGAAGTTTTTCCTCATTGTCGAAGCATCTGTCTTTTTTGTGTGGTATGATGATGATTCTATATGTCTAAATGAATGTTTATGAATGCAAATGACATGATGTAATGTATCGTGCAAATGAATAGCGGAAAACATATTCAAACACCATAATCATAGCCCTTCATCCCCTTGGGAATGATTCAAATCTTTTTGCCGTTTACTTTTTGGCTTCACCGTTTACTTTTTGGTGTATCAGCATTGACTTTTCGCTGTAAGCCTCCCTTAAGAGCTTCTTCGCCTTTTACTTTCAGCGGAATCAGCGTTTATTTTTCGCTGTAAGCCTCCCTTAGGAGCTTCTTCGCCTTTTACTTTCGGTGGAATCAGCGTTTATTTTTCGCTTTAAGCTCTGCATTCCCTTAGGAACGACTTTTGAGCTTCTCCCTGTTTTTCTTTTCTTTTTCCTTTGCATTTACATTTACATTTTTGGGGGATATCACTCTTATAGAATTGAAATAAGGAAAATTACATGTTGTGGCCCCATTAAAAACCTTTCTCCCCCTTTGGAAAGGAAAAGGGTGCCACAAAAAAGAATAGAAAAAATTACATCAAGCTAAACATAATATCGCCGAAGCTCATCTGCATTCCATGACCTAGGAATGTCGTTGTCGTCCATATCCTTCAATCTGTAGGAACTGGGTCTTGACGAAGATACTACCAAAAAAGGTCCTTCCCACTTCAGCTGTAATTTGCCTACTGTCTCAGGGTTGGCTACTCTTCGAAGCACCAAGTGTCCTGGTTCAATGTTCTTCAGCCTAACCTTTCTGTCACGCCATTTTATTGTTTCAGCTTGATATTTGTTGATGTTTTCCACAGCTTGAAGCCTGATCCCCTCTATAGCATCTTTTTCCATAGAGTAATCAGCTTCGTCTTCGCCTTCTACCGAAGCTATTGTTCTTATTGATCCTGCTTTGGCTTCTTCCGGGGTTATTGCTTCGTCACCAAACAATAGTTTGAATGGCGTGAAGCCTGTTGATCTTGACACTGTTGTGTTATAGCTCCACACCACTTTGATTAATTCTTCTGGCCACCTTCCCCTAGGCTGATTGAAGATTGACTTCATTATTCCTGTCATTATGATCCCATTAGCTCTTTCGACAAGTCCGTTTGACTCCGGATGTCGAACTGATGCAAAATGGATCTTCGTGCCAATTTGATCACAAAATTCTCTGAAAGCTTCAGAATCAAACTGTGTTCCATTGTCCACAGTGATAGCCTTCGGCACTCCGAAGCGACAAACAATGTTTTGCCGGAAAAACTTTTGGACAGTAACCGAAGTTATTGTGGCTAAAGGCTTTGCCTCAATCCACTTAGAAAAATATTCCACTGCCACTACAACATATCTTAAATTTCCTTATGCTGGTGGTAGCGGACCTAACAAATCAAGGCCCCACCTTTGTAACGGCCAAGTGGGTTGTATTAACTGAGTTAGAGACAAAGGTTGTTTTTGATCTCTTGCACATTTTTGACAACCTTCGCACTTTTGGACTAGTTCCGCTGCATCTGAAGCTGCTTTTGGCCAATAAAATCCTTGGCGAAAGACTTTTCCCAGCAAAGGCCTAGATCCAATGTGAGATCCACACAAGCCTGCATGTATTTCCTTCATCAATTCTATGCCTTCGGTTCTGGATAAACACTTGAGCAACGGGGAACAGACCCCACGCTTGTATAGTTCCCCTTCTATTATGACATATGGTCGAGCTCTTGCTTCTATCCTCCTGTTACAAGCTTCGTCATCTGAAAGAAAATTACCCTGAAGGAAAGAGATGATTTTAGTTCTCCAATCTTCACTATAGACAGGGGATATGTTGAGGACCGCTCTTTCAAGAAGCTCGACCGAAGGTGCTTTTATTGTTTCGAAAAATACTTCCGAAGGTAAAGGCAGCCCCTGTGCTGCTGACTTGGCTAATAGATCAGCATATTCATTTTCTCCACGAGGAATGTTTTTAACAGAGAATCCTTCAAAGGAAGCCTCAATCTTTCGGACTGTATCTAAATATTTTTCAAGCTTCGGATCTCTTGCCTTATAGCTCTTGTCAATATGACCAGAAATAACTTGGGAATCAGTTTTAAGAATGGCCCTTCTGATTCCCATTGCCTTTAACTTCCGAAGACCCAAGAGCAGAGCTTTGTACTCAGCAATATTGTTTGTGCAACTAAAATCAAGTCTTGCCGCATAACAAGTTTTAACTTTGGAAGGTGAAACCAACACAGCAGCTGCTCCTGCTCCGAAGGTTCCCTAAGACCCATCGCAAAACACTGTCCATGCTTCGGCATCTTTATTCGTTTCTTCCTCCTGAGCCCCTGGCGTCCAGTCAGCAATGAAGTCTGCCAACGCTTGGGACTGAATCGAAGATCTATGCACATAATCAATACAAAATTCATTGAGCTCTGCAGCCCATTTTCCAATCCTTCCAGTAGCTTCTCGGTTTCTCATAATATCCTTCAATGGTTGTGAAGAAGGAACAATTATATTATAAGCTTGAAAATAATGCCGAAGCTTCCTGGAGGCCATCAAAACAGCATACAGTACCTTCTCCAATTCTGTATAATTTTTCTTTGATAAACTAAGAACTTCGGATACAAAGTATATTGGGGCCTGCTTTTTGACTTGGCCTTCAAGCTTCTCCTGAACAAGTGCTGCACTTACCGCTGAGTGCGAAGCTGCCACATATAATAACAAAGGAGCCCCTGGCGTTGGTGGAGTTAGTGTTGTTAGATCTATCAAATATTGCTTCAGCTCTTCGAAGGCTTTCTGCTGGACTGGTCCCCATTGAAAAACTTCGGCTGACTTCAGCACTTCGAAAAATGGTAAATTTCTCTCTGCTGATCTAGATATGAATCTGTTGAGAGATGCCAGTCTTCCTGTCAATCTTTGAGCCCCCTTCTTTGTACTTGGTGGTTCCATTCGAAGGATAGCTTTGATTTTGTTTGGATTAGCCTCAATTCCTTTTGTTGAAACTAGACAACCAAGAAATTTCCCCTTCTTCACTCCGAAGACACATTTTTCTGGATTCAGCTTTAAACCAGCCTGTCTAAAATTAGCGAAGGTCTCCTGTAGATCAGCAATGTGATTATCTTGCTTCGTGCTTTTCACAATGATATCATCAACATAAGTTAGCACATTCCTGCCTATCTGAGAATGGAGAACCTTCGCTGTCATTCTGCTGAAGCTTCCTCCAGCATTTTTAAGCCCTTCAGGCATCCGAAGGTAACAATATGTTCCACTAGGGGTTATGAAGCTGGTCTTCGGCTCATCCTCCTTCTTCATCTAGATTTGATGATAGCCTGAATAACAATCCAACAGACTCATAAGCTCTGATGAAGCTGCTGCATCAACTAAGGAATCTATCCTTGGCAATGGAAACTCGTCCTTCGGACAGGCCTTGTTGAGATCAGTAAAATCGATACACATCCTCCATTTACCATTGGCCTTTTTTACCATGACAGTGTTAGCCAGCCATTCTGGGTATTTTACCTCTCTGATAACTCCAGCACTGAGAAGTCTTTTCACTTCATTTCGAGCACCTTCAGCCTTGTCATCAGACATCTTCCGAAGCCTCTGATTTCTGGGTCTGAAGGATGGATCAACATTAAGTGAATGCTCAATAACATCCCTGTTAACTCCGCAAAGATCATTAGCTGACCAAGCAAAAACATCTTTGTTATTGAACAAGAATCTTATCAAGGTTTTCTCTTGTTCCTCAGACAATTGAGATCCTAGCAGCACCTTCTGCTCTGCGATATCTGTGCATAAAAGCATGGGTTTCGGCTGATCGGCCGAAGCAGCCTTCTCCCTTCTATGCTTGTACTGCTCACAAGCTTCGGCTTCATCTATGTTATGGATTGCCTTTGAATCAGTCCAATTCCCTTCGGCCTTTCTGGCGGCTTCCTGGCTCCCATAAATAGCAATAGGTCCCTGATCCAAAGGTATCTTCATGCAAAGATATGCTGGATGAAGTATTGCTTCGAAAGCATTGAGTGTTCCGCGACCAATGATAGCATTGTAAGGATACTCCATGTCAACAATGTCAAACACAATTTGCTCAGTCCTTGTGTTGTTGACAAATCTGAAGGTTACTGGCATGGTAATCTTCCCAAGTGCTACAATCTGCCGCCCTCCGAAGCCACAAAGAGGGTGCGTAGCATCATGGATCTTGTCTTCGGGCTCTTGCATTTGTCTGAAAGCCTTAGCAAATATGATATCTGCTGCACTGCCTGTATCAACCAAAACATTATGGACCAGAAATCCTTTGATCACACAAGAGATAACCATAGCATCGTTGTGTGGGTAATCCTTGAGTTGAAGATCTTCTTGAGAGAAGGTAATCGGAATGTGAGACCATCTTGACTTGATGAAGGGTCCTTGCACCCCGACATGTTGTACCCTTCTCTGTGCCTCCTTCTTCTGCTTCTTGTTGGCTGGTTCTGAGCATGAACCGCCTGTTATGGGGAGTACCAGCTTCGGAGCCGAATCAGCTCTAGCTTGATCGTTGAACGAAGCCATCAGCTCAAAAAAGTGGAAGTGAGTTCACCGGAGGTGGGCGCCAATGTTGGGGACTTGTTCTCAAATGCTATGAATCAAGAACAAGGCAACACAAAAAAGGTTAAATATCAAATGCCCTTCGTCCGCTGAAGCATTATTTCCCCAAGGATTTAATGAACTTCGGGTGAAGACCAGGAGCATAATATTACGAAGGTTTCACCTTCGTAATTAAACTTACAAAGATAATATAAAGTAGTGTAAAATGTAAAACATCAAAAGATAAATATGTCGGAAATAAATGACACCATTCACATGTTTTATTATATGAATATAATATGTTTGAATACAATGTTTAAGGTACGTTTATACCTTCGCCTTGACAAGTAATAATTCTCGAGTGATGCACTTGCAATTACAGGAATGTGTGAACAGTAAAGAAATATTGTTCACTATTTATAGACATAGGACACAGCCTGTGAAGAATTACAATCATGCCCCTCATAGGAGTTTACAACATTGACTCAGACCCTTAAGGACCAAAAGGTCATTCTATCTTTAAGTCGGTTCGACCCCCATCTTCGGACATGTTGTAATACCGAAGCTTCATGAATGGTGCCTTCGGCATTACGTTCAAGCAGCTTCAGCCGAAGCTGTTTTCTTTCCGCAGGACCTTCGGCGATGAAGCATGGTCCCAACAGGTACCATAGTCGAAGCGACCATGGGGCGGTGAACGGTAAGGGTGCTGAATCCCGACAGGGGCGAGAGAACCACTATCCAGATAGTGGCGTGCCGTGCATTCAGCACGCAATTCTGCAACCTCTGCCCGAACCTTGCCCAACTCGTCAAGGGCGTGGTCCAACTCTATGTTGAGCACAGTGACTAGATTGGCCATACTATTCAGCCTAGGATTGCCCTCACCAACTAGCGAGACAATCACACCTCCAGCACTGCCGGTCAAACGGCGAGGATAGTACTTCAGGTCAAGGCCATTAGCTACCCTACTGAACAACGAGCAATACTAAGAAATTGCCCGTCGTGCTGCATCTTGCATGGCTGCCTCGGTAGTATCCCTCTCAGTGATAGAATAGTGCTCTGAGAAGGCCTCTGCACCCTAGAGATTGTCGTCCAGATGGCGCACCAAGCAAGTAGCCTCCCACTGGTCTGGGTATAACCCGCGACGATGCTGGTAGACTACACAACGGTACTCGATAGACCATGTGTGCCGGTCAAAGGGTCGACGCAACATGGTATCAAGAGTGTCGTGGAAGTGACACCCGCGAGCAGCGTCACGAGTGATGAGTCTAGCGATCCATCCCTCTAGCTCCGGCTCCTCCGAGAGCTTCGTGCCATGGCTCGAACTGCCACCGACGTCGTCGTCTCTGTCTCCGTTGGGGTCTCCTCCAGCAGCCGGGATGCCCTGTTGTGGTGCAGGGGGCATCTCTGGCTAAGGTGCAGGGGAAGGTGGCCTCTCAGACTCCACCTCCTACTGAGGCGAGGGGGAAGAGTCCTGCTGCCCTTGCTCTTGCTCTTGCTCCTGGCGTCGACGCTCCTGCTCCTCGTGCAGGCGACGATGCAGTCTCTCCAGTTGACTGGACTGACCTGGCATCGTGCGACGCAGTGGACGCTCTGCCAGGCGAGAAGGCAAAAAGGGAATCACAGACTTACATGCAGTGCACCTAAGACGAGCCATCTACAAAAGACATCATAAGCACAAGAGTAAGAGTAGAACTATTAGACCAGCGAGTAAACAGAAAGGAAAGGGAGACAACTTTTTGAGATAAGTAAATAACATAGAGTTGGTCAAGATAACCAACTTTTGAAAAGACACTAAGGTCAAGGTAAGAGTAGGGGTCTATAGTCCTTAGGTCGACCATTCTAGTCTAGGTTAGCGGTCCTACAGTCAGCATGGGCTTTGATACCACTTATGTCACACCCGATTTTGGAAGGCAAACCGAATGCGAACCATGTACGTGCCAGGATCAGAAACTCACGTACACAGTGATTACATAATTGGACATCATCACACAATGCTTGAATTAAATAGCGGAAAGGTACTTAGTTACATCAAGATGTTCGAGACATCCACAGAGTCTAATACATAATCATTGTTCAACATAATTATCAAAATGCGGAATTTACGAAACGTAGATGCTAAGCCTACACAGGCAGCTGACTGGGGGTTTGCCACTAAAGTAAACTCCTCGAACTCATCGTATTCCTAGAACTCCTCGAAGTCATCCATGTTGCCAGCATCACCTCCTAAGCACTGAAAACAGTGGGGACAACCTAGGGTGGGGTGGTTTGTAAAGCAAGGGTGAGTACACATCAACGTACTCAGCAAATGTCCCGTTTGGCTAAAGTGGACTAGCTGTATGTGGAGTTGAGGTTAAGCAGTTGCTTTTAAGTTAGTCAAGCATTTATTATTATTAGTAGAGCCAACTTTTAGTAATAACCCAGTTATTACCCAAAAGTACTCCCTCAAACAAGGGAATACCCAAGATCAGATTTTATAGCATCATTGTTAATCTTCATCATAAAAGTAACCATTGTTCTTCTAATCGAAGAGGATCCCAAGGCTGCTCATAACCATGAGCACGGCTGATATACCAGTTTCTAACACTCTGCAGAGGTTGCACACTTTACCCACAAGCCGTGATTCCCATTCTGCCCGGAGTTCTAGCCTCCCCATTGATCACTACCAAGGTGACCTAGCAGGGTCTCACTACGTAGCCTTTACAAAGATTTCCCAGAGGTCATAGCCGCCCGTTAGGTTTCTCCAGTTTGATAAACACAGTACATCTCCCCAAAGGAAGGGTGACTAACAAAACCAAATCAAAGAACCTCTGCAACCAACCTCGGCAGAGCAAATACTGTGCCCGGACCCCATTGACGGCCCTACGGCGAAGCCAACTACTCCTCTGGTTCCTCTAATTAATCAGCTAAGGGCGTCCCATTCCACTCTCATAGTTGCACTGTTATCTCGGGTTGTCACTCCCCAAACAGGTCCTTACGGAGAGGCACTCAGGAAAGCCTGAGCCCCCTAAAGCAATCACAAGAACCTCATCGGGATAACATCATCGTATCATAAAAGATCACATCATGTTCATTGATTAAGTTAAAGAAATAGCATAAGCTAACCATGATTAACCCAAAAAGGTAAACAAGGGTAAGGTAAGTACAGACTAGTCAATCCTTAGGTTTCAATAAAGTAATGTAGGATAGTGGATTATAAAGTAAAGTAGGACATGATAGGTCTGAGGACACTTGCCTTCACCAGGTTGTTGCTCAGAGGGATCTTCGGCAACACACTCAGGATCCACGAGCTGCTCGTTGTCTAAGTAAAGCGAGCATGCATTCAATACATTTGGAAAGTACAAAGGAGCAACACACCAAACATGTAAAAACATTGGACCACATCTTAAAAGACACAATACTACATAAGGGACAATGAATTCAAAGTATAACATAACCTATAACATACATTAACTTTATTTGAAAATAGATCACTATTTCTCCTAAGGGTTCCTTACAAGTGCATAAACATAGTTCAACCTATTTTATTGTGACCCAAAATTTTGAACAGAGGTAAACTCATGTAATACACAATATTAATCTCACAAGCTTACACATGTTTAAATCTCTAAGGTTCTCCTTTTATTTATTTTGTTAAATAAATAAAAACACATCTACATTAGTTCATATTCAATCTTAAAAATTAGAGTGTGCAGATAGTAGGTGGAACCATTTTATTTAGACAGAGAATAATTCTATGAACATTTTGCAATTTGAATCACTAAATTTGGAGTTCATATGCAAAAGTTATGAAATAAACAAGTTTGGGAATTCAAAATATGAAATTAGGGCTAATTCTGTGATTAAATAAAAGTCCAGGGGGTCTAATTAAAACAAACCAGGGACCTATGCGCTAAAACAGAGGACGGCGGGTTGATTTCCGGTAAACCGAGGGTCTCTTTAATAAAACTACTGCGCGAAGGGGTATCGGGTGAATCTAACCGTCAGATCTAAAACCAATAGCTGAGATTAGATCTGTGGCCGAGGGCGCGCGCGCAGGCGGGCGAGTACTGACAGACGGGCCAGGGAGTGTCAGCGACAGAGCGGGAGAGCGTGCTGACCGAGCGGGCCCAGCGCCAGGGGGGAACGGATGGTTGCAGGGGTCCGAGGGGGTCCGAAGGGGTCTGAACCGTTCGATCAAGATAGGACAGGGGAAATCAGACTGGGAAGGATGAGCGGCTGCGGGTGGCGCTGACAGGCGGGCCAGGGCGTCAGGCGCGCGTGCGCGAAGCGGTATCCCGCGGTCTGGGCCATCCGATCAAGATCGGACGGGGGAAATCAGACTGGGGAAACAGACATACGCGAAGCAGCACCGCTCCTCTTCACGACGGTGAGGTCGCCGGAGTTGAGGCAAGCGCGAGCTAAGGTGGATCCGGGGTTGCCGAAGTTGGGCGGAGGGGAAGAGGGTGCCACGACGAATTCAATGGCGGGGAAGAGGCCACGAATCCATGGGCAGAGAGGGGAGAACGGCGGTGAGAAGGTCTCAGGCAGGCCAAAGAAACTCCGGTGAGCCATTCCGACCACGGGGAGGGGACTTAAGGCGCGCTAAGGCCTTGGCTAACTTCAGCAGAGGCAGGGGTGACACAGGGGCCTACTCCGGTGGACTAGACCGGGCTAAATCGGCCGGCCACCGCGCGAGCACGGCGGACCGCCGCAGCCGAGCACCAGCGAAGGCGAAATTGATCGAGCACAGGGCGCAATAAGGGAGATTGGGCACTAGGACGGGTATCTCACCTTGGGGCGGAGCTCGGAGAGGCTAGGCGCGGTCTCCGACGAGCTGGATGGCTGGGAACGTGGGCGCAGGCCTCCGGCGGTGGCTGGCAGCGTGGGCAGAGCGCGAGAGAGGGCGAAGCTGCACGAAATGAGGTGAGGGGTGTGCGTGGGGCACTAGCAGGGCTCTAAAAAGGGAGTTGGGCGCGTGGGCGGGCATCGTGGCCGAGAAACCCGGCGACGTGCGTGAGTGCGCACGCGCCGGTCCACGGCGAGCACGGAGAAGGCAGAACTGACAGGGTTGGCCCACGACGCAGAGGGAGAAGAAAGGGGCGTGTGGGGCAACGGCTTGACGACTGGCAATCCAAGCCCGTGAGGCAGGGAGAGAAAGGGAGCGCGCAGACGAAGGAAACTGGCGCCGACAGATCGGCCCCACTGGGCAGCGAGCGAGAGAGTGAGCGCGCGTGGAAGACTGGCGCCGACAGGCGGGGTCCGCCTGTCAGGGGCGGCAGGCGCGCGCGCAGGACTGGGCCTGGTGGGCTGGTTTGGGCTGAAATGGTTTCTTTTCTTTTTCCCTGAATTTTCTAATTCCTTTTCTATTTCTTTTTCTATATTGTTTTTCAATTCAAATTCAAATCAAGTTTCAAATTCAAACCAATTCAAACTTGTGCAACACTTCAAAGAATATTTTAACCTCAGCATGATGCAACATGTCATGACTCACAAGGTTTTGATAAAAATAAATAATTAACCTCCACTAGTTTAGGCTATCTCTAATCAAAAAGGAAAAAGGGAGAATGAATCTAGAGAGAGAAAACCTAGAGTGAGAAAAAGAAGAGTAACACATGATATTGGATGATAATTAGAAAGAAATTTTATACCCCCAAAATCAGGGTGTTACACTAACTAATTAGGAAAGCTAGTGGAAGACTACCTTACCCGAAAGGGGCAAGGACAGTAGGGGAGTTGCATGCAAGGAGGTTCTCGGGTTGATTTTGTTGTGATGGCGGTCAGATGGGGGATTCTTGCAAGTGCTCTTCCCATAAACTGTAGCAGGTTTTCGGAAGCTAGTGGAACTTTGTAAAGGCCTCGTAGTGTTGCCCTGCCTCGCTTCCTTGGTAGAGGTGTATGGGAGTCGCGATCCCTTGGCAGATGGGTAACATGACTTGTGGGTAAAGGGTACAACCTCTACAGAGTGTAAAACTGTTATACTAGCCGAGCTCATGGTCATGAGCAGCTCAGGACTCTCACATGTTTAATCTATGGAACTTAAATTCAATTTGTCATTTGTATTACATGGGATTATTATTTAATTTTGTTCTATTACTTTTATTAAGGTTTGGTATTTACTTGCATCTAGTAACTGCTAATAAATTTTTGACCAACTAATTAAAAGCAATGCTCAGCTTTAGCCCCTGTTGTTGATTAGCCTTACACATCACATGAACTCCCACCTTTGGTAAGTCCATGCCCACTGGTTTCCCCACAACTTGTTGAGCTATGATCATGTGTGAGCTCATCCTTTCTGTCTTACACCCCCACAGGAGAAGAGCAGGTGGTTCAGGAGGAGCCACACAACGAGGAGTTTGATCTGATCTAGGTGGTGTCTCCCAGTTGACTATTTGGTGCCAAGGATGATCCTTAGTTCATTTTACATTTATCTTTTATTTTGTAATAAGACTTCCGCTATGTAATAAATACTCTTATGTTAATGTGACATTTATCTCTATACACTCTGTTATTATATATGTTGTCTTCTTTGGCACATGTATGAGATGCACCCAACTTTGTTCCTTAAAGCCCAGGTGTGACACTAGCTTTACAAAGCACTTAGAGAAATGAGAACAGAAAGGAGAAAGCAATCCAAGCGACAAGAGCAACAAAGAAACACAAAACACCTTCTCTCAAGTCACTAAGCAATTGAGTTGATTTTGAGGCTTGGAGAGGATTTGATCTTTGGAATGTGTCTTGGAGTGAATGCTATTGCTCTTGTATGGAATGTGAAGTTTAGAAAACTTGGATGGCTTGAATGGAGGTGGTTGGGGGGTATTTATAGCCCCAACCACCATTCTAGCCGTTGCTGTCGATGGCGCACCGGATAGTCCGATGGTGCACCGGACAGGGCACTTCTCACTGTTCGGTGCGTGCCACGTCAACACACCGTTGGGGTTTGGAGTGGTTGACCGTTGAAGTCCTTTGTCAACATGTCCGGTGCGTTCTGACTTTGCTGCTCTGACTTCAGACTTCTGCACTGTGCACTTTTACTGTTCATGCAGTCGACCGTTGAGCGTAGGTGACCGTTGCTCCGTTGGCTCATCGAATATGTCCGGTGCACACTGGATAGTCCGGTGAATTATAGCAGAGCGTCCCTTCGAAAAACCCGAGAGTGGCCAATTCGCGTGGTGCTCGGCCTGGGCACCGGACAGTGTTTGTTGCACACCGGACACTGTTCGGTGCGCCACTGGCAGCACCATTTCAAGTCTTTGCTCCAAATTATGTTGAGTCCCCAACTTAACTTCTTTCTTGGTTTATGTTAAACTTTATGCACCTGAGATAGATGATGACTAGGCAAACTAGTTAGTCCACATGGTTTATGATGGACATCAAACACCAAAATCGATTATAGGTAATGGTTAAGCCCATTTCTCTTTCAGTACCCCACACCTCCTCTGTACATGGTGCAGCTATACGAGGAGCATCGGGTGCCACGCTGTAGGGTTTGGCTAACCCTGGAGTCTCACCCTCTACAGCCGGGGTGGCGTTCACTTGATTCCGAAACTGTTGGGTTCAGGGCAGACGACACCACTGAGGCCGCGACACTAAAGGCTTTGATGACCTTTTACGGTTACCACCCACTGGAGATGATGATGCACCCACTTGGACTCTTCCTTGATGATAAGAGGGATGATCCTATGTGGTGCAACAGAGTGAGCCACGTCAAGGATGTGTGGGCCATGCATCCTGACCAGGTTGGGAGAATCACCGTCCAGTGCATGAGTGCACTGTACCGCATGCAGGCCCTGCAAAGCGATGCCATGACGCACCTCTCTGGGCTCGCTCAAACTGCAAGGACCACCCTCTATGATAGGGAGGACTTCGTGGTCGATCTGTCTTCAAAGTTGGTGGAGAAGGATCTACAGGTTGAACAGATGAGCAACTGCGTCCAAGAGTTGGAGCAGCAGGTTGAAATCCGGGACAACACCATTGAGGTCCTGGAAAATTAGCTCCATGATGTGAAAGAGGAGCTTGATGAGGCCAATGCTCACATAGAAATGCATCACCAAGACATGAACGCAATGGAGGCAGGCAGTGAAGAGGAGGAGGATCTCGAGGAGATTGAGCCAGCTTCCAGTCTAGACATGGCCTACTCCGGAGTGTCCCCTACACCTAGGGCCAGTGCTGACTCTGCTACTCAGGGATAGATGGGTTAGAATTAAACATGTTAGGAGAATGGAAGGACCACATAAGCTTATCTTTTGGCACCAACTTTGGAATTAGGCTGTAGGGTGGATCTCCTAATATGTTGTAACCCGGAAAAACTTGTATGAACAATGCAAGTTGAATGAATGATTATCTTCGTTTGGTTCGATATGATTTTATGTCATTATTCTCCTCATGCTATGAAGTCACTACTTAGAATCTTGGGTTGAAGTAACAACGACAGAATTTCTATTTTTCAGATGGCAGCTAGAACCCGTCGTGGGCAAAACGAGCAAGTTCCCCCGCCACCGCCCCCAGCTCCCACGATGCAGGAATTAATGGCTCAACAAAATGAAATCCAACGGCAGCTGGTGCAATGCCAGCCCTACCCTCAGCAGTTTGGTGGAGGGCAGTAGCAACGCCCACCGACTGCAACTACCTACCAAGAGTTCTTGAGCATGCAGCCTCCACTATTCACTAAGGCGGAAGACCCACTAGATGCCGACGTGTGGCTCAGGGTAGTGGAATCCAAGTTTCCCCTTCTCACGGGAGATTGCCCTAACACTACCAAAGTTCGCTTTGCCGCCCAACAGTTATGCGGACCTGCAAGGACATGGTGGGACCATTTCTTTGCCATGCTGCCCGCCAACCACATGGTGACGTGGGAGAAATTCAAGACTGCTTTCAGGGGACACCACATCCCTGCAGGCATATTGGATCGCAAGTTGACTGAGTTCCTGGCACTGACTCAGGGGACTCGCACCATGCTGCAATACGCCTAGGCCTTCAACGACCTATGCCAATATGCGGGTTACCATGCAGACTTTGACGAGAAGAAGAGGGACCGCTTCTGGAGGGGGCTTAACACCAAACTCCATGAGCGCCTTAATACTGTTCGGGCCGACAGCTACAATGAACTGATCAACCTGGCCATTTCACAGGAGGACTGCATCTTAGCAAACCGGGCAGAGAAAAAGAGGAAGGCACCGATGACAGGGTCCTTGGTCCCACCTCAAAGATTCAGGATTGTCTCCAACAATCAAAGCAGGGGATCCCAACAACAGGCAGGAAGATGGGTGATCAGGCCGTCTCATCCACAGCAAGCACCCAACTATTTCCTTGCTCCCGCTCCAAGAAATAATCAGCCCCAGCGACAGCAGTAGCAACAGTTCTGACCAGGGAACGGGAACAAATTCTTTACGTGTGGCAACACTGGCCACTACGCCAAGGATTGCCCACGGAATCAACCAAGACAAGTGCTAGCTACTAATTATAACCAAGAGAGGGGAAGAAGTAAAGGGTGGAAGTCAAGCAGGGGAGAGTAGATTTCACCACTCTAGAGGAGCTACCCGAAGGAGCACCCGTCATGACCAGTACCTTTTTAGTTTTTAATCAACTAGCTTTAATTCTTTTTGACTCTAGTGCATCACATAGCTTCATTAGTCAAAAATTCAGTGTCAAATGCCAACTACCCTTGTACCATACCCAAGGGGCTTTTATGATAGCAACGTCGGGAGGCAAAATTGCAACCAATCAATTAAATCAAAATGTACCTATCTAGTTGGGAAGCAAAACCTTCAAAACCAAACTCCTGATTCTGGGACTGGAGAATATAGATATCATCTTGGGGACTGACTAGAGGACCCAGCACCAGGTCGTGCTAGATATAGCTGCCAGGGCTCTAGAAATCCATTCTTCCACCTTTGGAGAGCTTACCTTATACTTACTTAGCCAAGGAAATGCTTGGTCTTGTGCCTTTTCCATGATAGAGCTACTCTTGGAGAAAATCCTAGTAGTTTGTGAATATGCAGATGTCTTTCTAGACGAGTTGCCAGGAATGCCACCAAATCGGGAAATTGAGTTCGCCATAGAATTGCAACCGCGAACTGCACCTATCTCCAAGAGGACCTACAGAATGCCACCAGCCGAACTTGCAGAATTGAAGAAATAATTACAAGAATTGTTGGACAAGGGATTTATCCGCCCAAGTACTTCACCTTGGGGATGTCTAGCCTTATTCATAAACAAGAAGGACGAAAGCTTAAGATTGTGCATAGAATATTGCCCACTCAACGTGGTGACTATAAAAAACAAGTATCCTTTGCCTCGTATTGATGTTCTTTTTGACCAATTGGATGGAGCTAAGGTGTTTTCCAAAATAGATCTTTGCTCCGGCTATCACCAAATTAAGATACAGACAAGTGATATTCCAAAGACGGCCTTCTCAACCAAATATGGGCTGTATGAATACCTGGTGTTGTCGTTCGGGTTAACAAATGCGCCCGCATACTTCATGTACCTGATGAATTCGGTCTTCATGCCCGAGCTGGACAAGTTTGTAATGTTCTTCATTGATGACATCCTGGTATACTCGAAGAGCGAGGCAGAGCATGTCAAACATTTGCACACGGTACTCCAACGTCTGAGAGAGCACCGCCTTTATGCCAAATTGTCTAAGTACGATTTTTGGCTGAAGGAAATTAAATTCTTGGGTCACACCATCTCGCAAGAAGGAATAGCAGTTGATCCGGATAAAGTACAAGAGGTGATGGATTGGAAACCACCCATTACTGTCCGTCAGATTCAGAGTTTCCTAGGATTGGCAGGGTATTATCGGCGATTCATTCCGGATTTCTCCCGAATTGCTAAACCCATGACGGAACTATTAAAGAAGGGAGCAAAGTTCGAGTGGGGTCAGAGATGTGAAGATGCCTTTCACACCTTGAGGCAGCATCTGACAACAGCACCCGTGTTAGCGTAACCTGACAATAGCAAGCCATTTGATGTGTATTATGATGCCTCTGGCACTGGACTAGGTTGTGTTCTAATGCAAGATAACCGAGTCATTGCCTACGCGTCAAGGGCACTCAGACCTCATGAACAGAATTATCCTACCCATGATTTGGAGTTGGCAGCCGTCGTTCATGCCTTGAAAATTTGGAGACATTACTTGATGGGAGCTCGCTGCAATATCTATACAGATCACAAGAGCCTCAAGTACATCTTCACTCAGGCCGACCTCAATATGAGATAGAGAAGATGGCTGGAATTGATTAAGGATTACGAATTTAAAGTGCATTACCACCCTGGGAAGCCAATGTGGTAGCAGATGCCCTAAGTTCGAAGTCACAATGCAATTGTATGACAATGGATCCTCGCATCAATACCCTGTGTGACGAGTTGAGTAAGATGAGGATTGAAGTAGTTCCTTCTGGTACATTGAACTGCATCTCCATCGAGCCAACCTTGTTAGACCAAATTATTATGGCCCAACTCGGAGACAAGGAAGTGCAAATAACCAAGTAAAATCTTAACCAGAAAGTTGAGAAGTATAAGTGCTTCCGACAAGACAGTAAGGGAACATTATGGTTCGAAGACCGACTGGTAGTTCCTAAAAATAGGGACCTCAGGAAGAAAATTTTGGATGAGACTCACCTCTCCAAATTCTCCATGCACCCAGGGAGCACCAAGATGTACCACGACCTAAAACCCCTGTATTGGTGGAGAAGGATGAAGAGGGAAATAGCCAAGTATGTGTCCGAATGTGATACATGTCAGAGGATAAAGACAAGTCACCTAAAGTCGACCGGTGCCTTGCAACCCCTATCAATACCTTCATGGAAATGGGACAACATCAGTATGGATTTCATTGTGGGTCTACCCAACACCTCTTGACATCACGATTCAGTCTGGGTTATTGTGGACCGATTAACGGAAGTGGCTCATTTTATTCTAGTGCACACCATGGATAAGGCACAAAAGTATGCAGAATTGTATATTGACTGAATTGTGTGTTTGCATGGATTACCCCGGACAATCGTCTCTGACCAATGAGCCCAATTCATAGCCAGATTTTGGGAACAATTACAGGAGTCCTTGGGAACCAAACTAATAAGAAGTTTGGCTTACCATCCTCCAATCAATGGACAGGTAGAAAGGGTAAATCAGATCCTTGAGGTTATGCTGAGGGCTTGTGCAGTCGACTATGACAAGAACTAGGACAAGTGTCTCCCCCTAGCAGAATTTGCCTACAACAACAGCTATCAATCTAGCCTGAAGATGGCACCCTTTGAGGTCTTATATGGAAGGAGGTGTTGAACGCCCTTAAACTAGTCACAACCCGGGGAGAGAGAAAATTTTGGACCTGACCTAGTATTGGAAGCCGAAAGAAAAGTCAAGGTAATCAGGAAGAACCTAGAGGCTGCTCAGGCCAGTCAAAAGAGTTATCACGACAAAAGAAGGAAAATCCTACAGTTTGAAGTGGGAGATTACGTATATCTAAAAGTATCACCCACAAAAGGAGTGCAAAGATTTGGGATCAAAGGCAAGCTAGCCCCTCGCTACATTAGGCCTTATGAGATCATAGAGGCATGTGGACCAGTGGCATACAAGTTGAATTTAGCACCAAAAATGACTGCAATACACAATGTGTTCCATGTGTCCCAATTGAAGAAATGTATTCGGTTACCAACGGAAGTCGTAACTGGGCTAGATATAGAGATAGAACCAGATCTATCATACCAAGAACACCCCTCCACGATTCTGGATTGCAAGGAAAGATCCACTCATGCAAAGACAACCAAGATGTATAAGATACAATGGAGCAACCATATGGAAGAAGAGGCTACGTGGGAGACTGAGGATTATCTACGCAAATACTACCCCGATTTTCTACTTAAGGAAGTCGGTAAGTAACCATTCCCTAGCCCCTCCTGCCCTTCGATTCGAAAAATAGGAAAGATACTCTTAATAAAAACCGAGTTAAGAAATGAGAGTAAGCAAAGAAGAGCTTCCTTCCGAAGTTACAAAGAGGATGACATTCAAAGAGCAGATGTTCTCGTGGACCTTAGAAAGCTAACTAATACTATGCAAGAAAAACTGTAACAACCTTCTCACCCTTGGAGGATCTCAGCTTGAATCTCGGGATGAGATTCTTTTAAGAGGGAGGGTTGTAACACCCCGGGTGTTACTTAGGGTTTTCCCTCAGTACCCCCACCTGTGACCTAGTATCACATGTGATTTGGACTGAGAAAAAGGCACCAAAATTTAGGAGCAAGCCCTAACTAGGTTTCACCACCCTAAGAGATCAAACCTTAACCATATCAAGCTTAGGTAAGTAGGTGAAGTGCCAAAATCCTAGATTTCCCCTCTTTAGAACATTAGAGCACCAAAGAGAAACTCAGTAAAAAGACCAAGTAAATCACACTATCATGACTTGGGCCAATTATAAAAGTTGTAATACACCTGATAACCTACAAAAAAATAGTAAGAGAGTTTTCCCAAAAGGGTTTTGCAAAATCCCCAAACAAGCCACACAAGTTGGGAGCTCAAAGAAAAATCTAGACTTCCCTAATTCAATTTCAGCCCCTTTTTCAAAGATCATCCGTGTTCATGAAGATTTTGAATTCAAAACCATGGGCTCCCATTGACAAAGTTGTAATAAACTAACCTCTCTACAACATATCTAGAGATGGCATCGAAATTCGGAGTTTTGACATGACAAAACTGGAGATTTGCCTCGGGTTTGGGCTGTGAGACAGATCCCACTTGAGTACACCATATCTTTGTATCCAGTCGGCAAAATCCCTTGACCACCACACAAGATCAGTAGCTTGAAGGGAGGAGACGAGGTCTTTGCACTGACCAAGGCAAGAGCAGGCCCGGACGAGTGACTACACACGTGAGAACTCGGGCAGAAACAATGCCACCACGTGTTGGACCCTGGTCGGTAGGCCAGAGCTCACCCAACACGCGTGCGCGCTCACCCCCACGATAGTCAGTCCGACCGCGCGCCCTCGCCGCGCCCGTGCATATAAAAGCTGCCAGCCCCCTCGGGCATCCTTGCCTCAGCCCCTCACGCTCACCCGCGCTCGATCACTGGAGATTTGCCCGGAACCGAGAGCTCCGCTGCCCGTTAGAAGCCACCTAAGCATGACCACCGTGGACCGGTCACTCTGGCCCATCCTCCCCCAAACCCGCTGCTTGGTTGACCTCCCAAGAGTCCCGTGAAGCTTCCTGAGCCCTCAAATCGAGCGCTACCTCACCAGAGACACCAGATCGCCCTCGCCGAAATCCTTCCGCCCGCCGGAGCACGTGACCCGGGTAAGCCACTGCGCCATTGCCAAATTCCTTGTGCGCACAGCTGAACCTCCCTAAGCCATCCAATCGAACTAGACCGCCCTGTATAGGCCAAGCTCCTCACCGCCGACGAGCTCATCCACCCCCGCGCATGGCCAGGATGACTCCGACCGCCATCCGACCATCGACGGGTTTGCCAGGAGCCCAGGACCTCCCCGATCTCCACGACCACTTCACCGGAGCTAGACCGACGCTGGTAAGCCCCACCGCACTTTTCTCCACCGTGGCTACTGTTCCGATGGGGTGGGAGCGCGGGTTGGAATGTTCACAAGCCTAGGGGGTTTTCGCAAGGTCAGTGGCTCATATGAATAGTATCCCGAGGACTCGTTTGTAAGAATGCAGGGGAAAAGAAGCCAGGGACCCGAGCGCCAGAATGATTTTCATTTCCATTCTGAAATTCTGATTCATTTTAATATGCGGCAAACTTAGAAAAATTATAACTTAATTAATATTCATCCAAAATTGGTCAAACCAATTTTGCTAGACTCTGCATATTATAAACTACCAAGCAAAAATAGTAGACCTCATAACTCCTATATTACTTTTTAAGGGTTTGATTTAAATAAGAAAACTAACTAAACCTTAAAAATAGGAAAAATGGTAGTAAAACTTTTAGACTGGGGTTGAGAAAATTTATGAAGGTACTTGACTAGTAGTTACTATGATTAAAAATATTAAGTAGCCCAGCGCACAAGGTTAAGCAAGGTTTATCCCCAAAAACTTGCTTTTGCTCAAACTTAAGAAAAATGAAAAAGGGAACTAAAAGTAGAAACTAGAGAGCAACATTATTTTTCCTAGCATGCCTAAGTAATGTAGTTCACAGGAAAAATATGTTGAACCATAATCTAGTAAGAACATGTTATTACCCGAAGATAATAACAAAAATAACAATTAGGGCAGAAGCCAGTTCTAGATAAGAGCTCCAGGGCAAAGTGACCCCCTCAGCCCTAATTTTTGTTATTTTGTCTAGAGCATATAGTAATTACTTTTGACCTAAAAACATTAAGGTAGCCTATTTTAAGCAGTAGTAAAACACTGTAATTTTTTCAGAGTTTTTGGAAATTCATAAACCACTGTCGTAGTTCAAATTGCCCTCTCTATCCTAGACCTTGTAATTTTTGTACAGGGTTAACCACTTCCACCTTACACCCCAAATTTTGAGAAAAGCTTAAGTAAGTCAATAAGAAGCCACTGTAATTTTTATAGGATTTTTAGAAATTTCTAGAACAGAAGCGCAGTTCAACCTACCCCGTAAAACCCTTAAAAATAAAAAATGAGAGAAATCCTTAAATTCTAGTATGCACCATGGATATATATACACACACAAACATATATAAATATGTTACATTCATACTCATGCATTTGCATTCATTAGATTGCAATCTTGCAGACGAAGAGTACGTCTTGATCCAAGAGCAAGAGACACAGCAGGAAGAAGCCCGGGAACCAGCTCCCGAGCTCGTCACCGAAGAACCTCCCGCCGCACCTGCATTTGAAGGCAAGCCCCAGTTTATGAATAACCGTTATATATGCTATTTTACTGTACTTAATGTTTGTAGGCTTGTACTGTGCATTTAAGTGTAGCAATTACTTGAAACCCTAGTTGCGTGAATTCAGGATTCCTTTGAAATAGATACTAGTATGCTAGGTCGAGTAGCTACCTTACTAATTAGGGATCTCGGTAGAAGTCGAGTGATTTTTTGAGCACTCGTGCAAGGTCAGAAATTGGTTGTATCCATTTTGGTAACAGGATCTATGATGGTCTATGGCCATGGATCTTAGGTGGATGCCTTGTCTATAAGACGGAAATGTACTTAAGGATTAATGTGCGGATACCTGAGTCAAGCGTTTGAACGTACTAGACACATGTCGGGAAATATGGTAACCGATAAGGCTAGTATCTGATTGAACCTGCCCGCAGACTTTTCTCCTCACTGGACCTGAGACTGGGTCTCCCATGCTAGCTATGGTGGGTGTCGGGGACCATAATTAGGGGTACCCTCAAGGCTCCTAATTCTCAGCTGATAACCCCCATCAGCATAAAGCTGCAAAGGTTTGATGGGTGCGATCAAGTCAGGGATCAGTCCGTTCGAGGGACTCGATCACGCCTCGCCCGAGCCTAGCCTCGGACAAGGGCAGCCGACCCCGAAGGATCTCCGCCTCGCCCGAGGCCCCCCTCCAGCGGCGAACACGTTCCCGGCTCGCCCGAGGCCCTGTCTTCGCCGAGAAGCAACCCCGACCAAATCGCAGAAGCATTTAATGCAAAGGTGGTCTGACACCTTTATCCTGACGCGCGCCCCTCAGCTGACAGAGCCGAAGTGACCGCCGTCACTTCGCCGCTCCACTGACCGGTCTGTTAGAAAGACAGCGCCGCCTGCGCCCCTCCGACTGCAGTGCCACTTGACAGAGTGAGGCTGATAGGCAGTCAGGCCCGACCGCGCACCATAGGAAACTCCGCTCCGCCAGACCCAGGGCTCGAACTCGGGCTAAGCCCCGGAAGACGGTGAACTCCGCTCCGCCCGACCTAGGGCTTGGACTCAGGCAAAGCCCCGGAAGACGGCGAACTCCGCTCCGCCCGACCCAGGGCTCGGACTCGGGCTAAGCCCCGGAAGACGGCGAACTCCGCTCCGCCCGACCCAGGGCTCGGACTCGGGCTAAGCCCCGGATGATGGCGAACTCCGCTCCGCCCGACCCAGGGCTCGGACTCGGGCAAATCCCTGGAAGACGGCGAACTCCGTTCCGCCCGACCCAGGGCTCGGACTTGGGCTAAGCCCCGGAAGACGACGAACTCCGCCTCGCCCGACCCAGAGGCTCGGACTCGACCTCGGCCACGAAAGACAGACTCGACCTCGACCTCGGAGAAGCCTCCACATCGCCCAACCTAGGGCGCAGACCGGCCACGTCAACAGGAGGCGCCATCATTACCCTACTCCAAGCTGACTCAGGCTATGGGGAACAAGACCGGCGTCCCATCTGGCTCGCTCCGCCAGATAGGCGATGATGGCGCCCCGCACGCTCCCTGACGATGGCGGCTCTCGGCCCCCTTACGGAAGCAAGAGGACGTCAGCAAGGACTCGACAGCCCCAAAAGCTGTCTCTCCGCCAGGCTCCAGCACTCCTCCGACGGCCACGACATCACACAAATCGGGTGCCAAGATCTCTCCGGCCGCCACGATGGCGTGTACTTAGGGCGCTAGCTCTCCTCCGCTAGACACGTAGCACTCTGCTACACCCCCCATTGTACACCTGGACCCTCTCCTTACGCCTATAAAAGGAAGGGCCAGGGCCCTCTTAGAGAGGGTTGGCCGCTCGGGGACGAGGACGAGACGGGCGCTCACATAAGGCCGCTCGCTCCTTCCCCCGGGTGGACGCTTGTAACCCCCTACTGCAAGCGCACCCGACCAGGGCGCGGGACGAACACGAAGGCAGCGGGATTTCCACCTCTCTCTCCCATCTCCGGCCTCCTCGCTCTCCCCCCTTCGCGCTCGGCCTCGCGTCGACCCATCTGGGCTGGGGCACGCGGCGACACTTCACTCGTCGGCTCAGGGACCCCCTGTCTCGAAACGCCGACAGTTGGCGCGCCAGGTAGGGGCCTGCTGTGTGTTGACGAACAGCTTCCCGTCAAGCTCCAGATGGGTAGTCTCCAGCAACCTCTCTGGCCCGGGATGGTGCTCCGTTTCGGGAGCCTTGAGTTCGTGTCCTTCGACGACAGCTACGACATGATACTCTTTCCACCGCCGGGCGACAGCGACAGTGGCGGCCGACAGTCCGCCCGCCGGCAGCGGAATCGACGACGTCTTCCCCGCGTGGTGGAAGAACAACCTTCGAGCTCGCCCCATCTTCTTCCTCATCGACGGAGGAGGAGGAGGCGGGGCAACCAAGGCCAAGCAGGAGGCGGCGCCTCGTCGGCCGTCGAGCAAGTCGACAACGCCAGCACTCCAACGGGGGGCGCGCTGGGCATCGGCCTCGTGCTTGAGACGAAGACGAGCGCTGTCTCCCCGTGACACGTCAATCCCGAGCAAACGGACGACTCCAGCACGCTCGCGAAAGGCTTGCTGGGTGTCGCCCTCGTACCTGAGACGACGGTGCAATCAGCCCCCGACGTGACCTCATCACCGCCCGTCGACCAAGAGGTACCGACCGATTCCCATCCCACGCCTTTCAGATTTAGCCTCGACCCGCCTAGCGGCTCCGCTTTGGCGGACGCTCTCGTAGAGGCGAATCCGAACCCTCTGGGGTTTCGTATGCGGTCACCTTGGGACCGGCTGGCGGACGTCTCGACCTACGGGCCCTCCGGGTCCGAGGGAGACGACGGACCTAGCTTCCATTGGGATTTCTCCGGACTTGGCAACCCCAGTGCCATGCGGGGCTTCATGACCGCATGCGACTGCTGCCTTTCCGACTGTTCCGACGGTAGCCGTAGCCTCGGCGACGAGGACTGCGGCCCGAGCCACGAATGTTTCCACGTCGATCTAGGGGGTCCCCCCGAAGGCAACCATCTCGGCATGCCGGAGGACGGTGATCTCCCTAGGCCGGTGCCTCGCGTTGACATCCCGCGGGAGCTAGCTGTGGTCCCCATTCCGGCGGGGGGTCACGACCCACAACTCGAGCAACTCCGCGGGGTGCAGGCCAGGCTCGATGAGGGAGCAGGAGCGCTCGAGCCAATCCGCCGGGACATCGGGCAGGCATGGGTGGGCCAACCTCCAACCGGAGAAATGCGTCATCTACCCCAGGGCTTCCCGCACCGCATCGCCGACGATGTCAGGCTCAGGCCGCCACCCGCATCCAGTGGGGTCGGCCAGAACCTGGCTGCAGCAGCAATGCTCCTCCGCACGATGCAGGAGCCATCAACCACCGAGGGGCGGTGAATCCAGGGAGAGCTCAAGGATCTCCTGGAAGGCGCCGCGGTCCGGCGGGCCGAGAGCTCCGCCTCCCGAAGGCAGGGGTACCCCTCGGAACATCATGCCGTGACTTCCCGATTCATGTGGGAAGCCTTGGTCTGCACCGGGCGCACGCGCAACACAGCGCCTACGGCCCCGGGTCGCCTCGGCTACGAGCAACATCATCGTGATCGTCGGGCCCACCTCGACGAGAGGGTGCGCCGAGGCTACCACCCCAGGCGTGGGGGACGCTACGACAGCGGGGAGGATCGGAGCCCCTCGCCCGAACCACCTGGTCCGCAGGCCTTCAGCCGGGCCATACGACGGGCGCCGTTCCCGATCCGGTTTCGACCCCCGACTACTATCACAAAGTACTCGGGGGAGACGAGACCGGAACTGTGGCTCGCGGACTACCGTCTGGCCTGCCAACTGGGTGGAACGGACGATGACAACCTCATCATCCGCAACCTCCCCCTGTTCCTCTCCGACACCGCTCGCGCCTGGTTGGAGCACCTGCCTCCGGGGCAGATCTCCAACTGGGACGACCTAGTCCAAGCTTTCGCCGGCAATTTCCAGGGCACGTACGTGCGCCCCAGGAATTCCTGGGACCTCCGAAGCTACCGACAGCAGCCGGGAGAGTCTCTCCGGGACTACATCCGGCGATTCTCGAAGCAGCGCACCGAGCTGCCCAACATCACCGACTCGGACGTCATCGGCGCGTTCCTTGCCTGCACCACCTGCCACGACCTGGTGAGCAAGCTGGGTCGCAAGACCCCCACCAGGGCGAGCGAGCTGATGGACATCGCCACCAAGTTCGCCTCTGGCCAGGAGGCGGTCGAGGCTATCTTTCAAAAGGACAAGCAGCCCCAGGGCCGCCCACCGGAGGATGCTCCCGAGGCGTCAACTCAGCACGGCACCAAGAAGAAGGGCAAGAAGAAGTCACAAGCGAAACGCGACGCCACCGACGCGGACCTTGTCGCCGCCGCCGAGTACAAGAACCCTCGGAAACCCACCGGAGGTCCCAACCTCTTCGACAAGATGCTCAAGGAGCCGTGCCCCTATCACCAGGGGCCCGTCAAGCACACCCTTGAGGAGTGCGTCATGCTTCGGCGCCACTTCCATAGGGCCGGGCCACCCGTGGAAGGTGGTAGGGCCCGCGACGATGACAAGAAGGAAGATCACCAGGCAGGAGAGTTCCCCGAGGTCCGCGACTGCTTCATGATCTACGGCGGGCAAGCGGCGAACGCCTCGGCTCGGCACCGCAAGCAAGAGCGTCGGGAGGTCTGTTCGGTGAAGGTGGCGGCGCCAGTCTACCGAGACTGGTCCGACAAGCCCATCACCTTCGACCAAGCCGACCACCCCGACCATGTGCCGAGCCCGGGGAAATACCCGCTCGTCGTCGACACCGTCATCGGCGACGTCAGGCTCACCAAGGTCCTCATGGACGGAGGCAGCAGCCTCAACATCATCTACGCCGAGACCCTCGGGCTTCTGCGTATCGATCTATCCTCAGTCCGGGCGGGCGCTGCGCCTTTCCATGGGATCATCCCTGGGAAGCGCGTCCAGCCCCTCGGACAACTCGATCTTCCCGTCTGCTTCGGAACACCCTCCAACTTCCGAAGGGAGACCCTGACGTTCGAGGTGGTCGGGTTCCGAGGAACCTACCACGCGGTATTGGGGAGGCCTTGCTACGCGAAGTTCATGGCCATCCCCAACTACACCTACCTCAAGCTCAAGATGCCGGGCCCCAACGGGGTCATCACCGTCGGCCCCACGTACAAACACGCGTTCGAATGCGACGTGGAGTGCGTGGAGTACGCCGAGGCCCTCGCCGAGTCCGAGGCCCTCATCGCCGACCTGGAGAGCCTCTCTAAGGAGGTGCCAGACGTAAAGCGTCATGCCGGCAACTTCGAGCCAGCGGAGACGGTTAAGTCCGTCCCCCTCGACCCCAGCAGCGACGCCTCCAAGCAAGTCCGGATCGGCTCCGGGCTCGATCCCAAATAGGAAGCAGTGCTCGTCGACTTTCTCCACACGAACGCCGACGTCTTCGCGTGGAGTCCCTCGGACATGCCCGGCATACCGAGGGATGTCGCCGAGCACTCGCTGGACATCTGAGCTGGAGCCCGACCCATCAAGCAGCCTCTGCGCCGATTCGACGAGGAGAAGCGCAGAGCCATAGGCGAGGAGATCCACAAGCTAATGGCGGCTGGGTTCATCAAAGAGGTATTCCATCCCAAATGGCTTGCCAACCCTGTGCTTGTGAGAAAGAAAGGGGGGAAATGGCGAATGTGTGTAGACTACACTGGTCTGAACAAAGCATGTCCGAAGGTTCCCTACCCTCTGCCTCGCATCGATCAGATCGTGGATTCCACTGCAGGGTGCGAAACCCTGTCTTTCCTCGATGCCTACTTAGGGTATCACCAAATCAGGATGAAAGAGTCCGGCCAGCTCGTGACTCCTTTCATCACACCCTTCGGCATGTACTGCTATGTCACCATGCCGTTCGGCTTGAGGAATGCGGGCGCGACGTATCAACGGTGCATGAACCATGTGTTCGGCGAGCACATTGGCTGCACGGTCGAGGCCTACGTCGATGACATCGTAGTCAAGACGAGGAAAGCCTCCGACCTCCTTTCCGACTTTGAAGTGACATTCCGATGTCTTAAGGCGAAAGGTGTCAAGCTCAATCCCAAAAAGTGTGTCTTCGGGGTGCCCCGAGGCATGCTCTTGGGGTTCATCGTCTCTGAGCGAGGCATCGAAGCCAACCCGGAGAAGATCGCAGCCATCACCAACATGGGGCCCATCGCGGACTTGAAAAGCGTACAGAGAGTCATGGGATGTCTTGCGGCCCTCAGCCCTTTCATCTCGCACCTTGGCAAAAGGGGCCTGCCTCTGTACCGCCTCGGGGCGAATAACGTTCCCCCGGAAGCCTGCTCCCGAGATCTGCATCAACCCTCCGTCAAGATCGACGACACGCCCGAACCTGAGGCACCCTCGACCTAGCCCGAGGTACCCTCAGCACAGTCCGAGGCACCCTTGGCTCGACCCGAGGCACCCTCGGTTAGGCCCGAGGTACCCCCGACCCCCGAGGGCGAGACGCTGCGCGTCGAGGGGGAGCAGAGCGGGGTCACGCCTGATCAAAACTAGCAGACCCCGTACCTGCAATATCTCCACCGAGGAGAGCTACCCCCTGACCGAGCCAAAGCTCAGCGGTTGGCGCGGCGCGCCAAGTCGTTCGTCTTGCTGGGAGAAGGGAAGGAGCTCTACCACCACAGCCCTTCAGGCATCCTCCAGCGATGCATCTCCACCACCGAAGGTCAGGAACTCCTACGAGAAATACACTCGGGGGCTTGCGGCCACCACGCAGCACCTCGAGCCCTTGTCGGAAATGCTTTCTGACAAGGTTTCTACTGGCCAACGGCGGTGGCCGACGCCACTAGAATTGTCCGCGCCTGCGAAGGGTGTCAGTTCTATGCAAGGCAGACCCACCTGCCCGCTCAGGCTCTGCAGACGATACCCATCACATGGCCTTTTGCTGTCTAGGGTCTGGACCTCGTCGGCCCCTTGCAGAAGGCACCCGGGGGCTACACGCACCTGTTGGTCGCCATCGACAAATTTTCCAAGTGGATCGAGGTCCGACCCCTGAACAGCATCAGATCCGAGCAGGCAGTGGCGTTCTTCACCAACATCATCCATCGTTTCGGGGTCCCGAACTCCATCATCACCGACAACGGAACCCAGTTCACCGGCAGAAAGTTCCTGGACTTCTGCGAGGATCACCACATCCGGGTGGACTGGGCCGCCGTGGCTCATCCCATGACGAATGGGCAAGTAGAGCGTGCCAACGGCATGATTCTACAAGGACTCAAGCCTCGGACTTACAATGACCTCAACAAGTTCGGCAAGCGATGGATGAAGGAACTCCCCTCGGTGGTCTGGAGCCTGAGAACAATGCCGAGCCGAGCCACGGGCTTCACGTCGTTCTTTCTGGTCTATGGGGCCGAAGCCATCTTGCCCACGAACCTAGAATACGGTTTCCTGAGGACGAGGGCCTATGCCGACCAAAGCAACCAAGCTAGTCGAGAAGACTCGCTGGACCAGCTGGAAGAGGCTCGGGACAAGGCCTTACTACACTCGGCGCGGTACCAGCAGTTCATGCGACGCTACCATGCCCGAGGGGTCCGGTCCCGAGACCTCCAGGTGGGCGACCTGGTGCTTCGGCTACGACAAGACGCCCGAGGTCGACACAAGCTCACGCCCCCTAGGAGGGGCCGTTCGTCATCACCAAAGTTCTAAAACCCGGAACATACAAGCTGGCCAACGTCGCTTCTACCCTTAAGATGTTTTCAAGTTGTTCATATACCTCGTTCTCATGCAAAGTTTAGTCATCAAGGAAGGGTCAGCCTTGCCTCGGCAAAGCCCGACCCTCCCTCGGGGGCTAAAAGGGGGGAACCCCCTCTGCGTCGAAATTTTCCTCGAAAAAAGATCTTTTCCACCGGAATGTCTTTCGTGCTTTTCGACTACTTCGAAAGTGGATCCTGAAAACAACGGAGTACACGTAAGCAGCCAAGGCTGACCGAGCCGAGGGACTCCTATGCCTCCAGGATACGGATACCTCACTCATCACCTTCTGTCATAAATAACTCTCGTTCGGATAAGTGATTCCGCGGACCGAACAAGTCTTCACGTTCGGAAGCTCTTCTGCCGGAGCGATTCTTCGAGCCTTCTCGACTGCGTCGGTGACAGAACCCCATGGACGGGTAAGAGTGCGCGTAAGCGGCAAGGCCGACCGAGCCGAGGGACTCCTACGCCTCCGGGATACGGATACCTCACTCATCACCTTCCGTGAGGAGCAACTCTCGCTCGCACAAACAGTTCTGTTACCGACAAAAAAGTCCAGATACTCGAAATAAGAGGAAAGGAGACGCAACTTTACAATACGGCGAGGGTGTGTTTCAGCCTCGGCGGCCGCAGAAAACACATGCTACAAGATAATCCGATCCTGCAGGCTCGGATCTTGACGGCTAAAGGGAGCAGCAGCACCCTCGGCGTCGACAACACCTCTGGCGAGGTCCGACCTGGCCTCAGACGGTGACGCGGTCCAAGGGTCTCCGCTCTGAAGGACAATGTCATCACCCAACCCGGGCCATCGCCGCCAGGGTCTTCTCCAAGGATCCGGCCCGAGCAGGCGGCTCGGTCGGTCACCCCGGGGCCTCGGCTAGCTGTCCCCCAAGGACATCTGCCCGGCCCGAGGCCTCGGCAGGTCAATTCCGGCGTCGGTCCCGCTAACGGACGACCCGGCTAGGCTCCGGCCGACCTGGTCTTCTTTTCGAGCCAACTCTGCCTCTGTTCGCGCTGGCGCCACTACCCCTGGCCTCGGCTCATCGAAGAGCCGCCGAGGGTTTTTTCTAACTAAGCAAGGGAAGCCTCGGACAACAAGGCTGACCGAGCCGAGGGACTCCTACACCTCCGGGGTACGGATACCTCACTCGTCACCTTTACACGGGGCGACTCACGCTTGGTGAAGCGGTTCAGACAACCAACAGGCAAGTCCTAGTGCTCGAAATGAAGAAAAAACACGGCTCCGCGCCGAAAATACATACATGTTCAGGCCTCGACAGCCGCAATGAACAAAAACACTGGCATCCAAGGTGCCATTACAGACGGAACTCCTGTTCCAACCTCACAGCAGCAGCCATGATCCCAGTACGGACGCGGCCACCGGAAGGTTTTCGTTCGCGTCCCTACTCAAGGGACGCGAAACAGACATCAAAGCCAAAGAGCCGGGGCCGGCCCGTGGGCGGTGCTGACGGCCTCGACAAGGGGGGAGCTTCCTCCGGCTGCCACCACAGCAGCACGGACGGTGGCGTCCGCCTCTCCACCAACGCCGACGGTCTGCAAGGCGCGCCGGCAGGTCCTCACTCCCGTCCTCGCCGCGAAAGCGAGGAAGAGGGCGGAATGTTGCATCCTAGCTGGGCAGCAACAGTTCGCCTTCCCCGGCATGGCTGGAGGACGCCTCCTCCGCAGAGCTGGAGGATGGTTTCCACCACCAGAAGCTGGAAGAGGAGGTGGCCAGCCGACCCATGCAGGAGGTAGAGCCCCGGCTCGCCTCGCTCTCCGCCCCTGCAAGGATGATGAACATCCTTGCTGCTGAGGGTGGAGTCAAGATCGCAGCCTGGCTTGCTCCTCCCCACCCAGAGGCTGGTGATCACCGTCTTGGGTGACCACCGGCGAGGGGATGCAGCCAGGCTACCTGATGAAAATCCTTGAAGCCGAACGACGGCTAAAAGGTACCAACTCCCGCAGAGTTGCGTTCCTCCAACGACGAAGCGGAAAGACGGCGGATATCCCCCATCCGAGGGCTTGGAAGATGGAAAGACACGATGCATAAGGGAGCGCGAAGACACGGTTGCCTTCCAAGAGGATCACCCTCCTTTTAAAGGCGACTCTCCCTACTTGCGCCCCCAGCCGTCGTGGGCTGAGTCTTCTCCAACACGCTCCAAGGTCCTCCCCCTACGGCGCGGGGGCTGGGTCCCACGCGTCATGCAAGCCGGTCCAGAGCAGAAGAAGCCAAACCGCCGCACGCGGTGCGTGCAACCTCCCAGCGGTTACAAGCGGCTCTCCGCTTTTGCCCGGACCAGCGGGCGAAAGGGCGGGCAGCCATGCAGGCGGCATGCAACCGCGCTAAGTGGGCGCACCTCTCCGACTTCCAACGCGCCCAGCTTGGAGGACCAGGCCCACGCGTCATGCAACCGGTGCGCCGGTTGCTACGTGTGAGTAACTGCACCGCCACCTGCGCCACCACCGCGCCTCCTCGACTGCGGAACCAATACCGCGACTCGAGGCGACCCAGCGCACGACCCAGCGGCTCCAGCCCGGCGCGACGGTCAATGCGGCCGAAGACGGGCCAGCAGTAATGGCGGTGGCAGGCGGGCAGGAGCAGCGGTCACGTCGTCAGCAAAGCTTACGTCCCATCCGGGGGCAGCGAGAGAACCCCCTCTCACGGCGTGAAGACAACGCGCCCGTGTTCCGTTCCTCGAACGGCTCGCGCACGCGCAACGGCTGCCCCGCGAACCACTCGCCCTGTCGCATTAACTCCGCGGCGGGACAGGCGGCGCCTCTAGCAGGAGAAACGAGCGACGCTTCGCCTTCGCCACAATAACCGCGTCAAAAAAGGTACGCCGCGTCGTTCGATTTCGTATCCTTTTCCTTTTTTCCTCTTTCTCTCTCTTGCAACAGGGACCGGGAAAGGGGGATACCCCAGAAAGGATCCTTCCCTGTGAAGGAACCAGGCTCCGAGCCTCCCTACTGATCAGAGGTTCGAAGGCTGGCCCCTCGGAAGGGTTCAACAGCCGCCTCAGAGCATGTGGGCTCCACACCCACTACTGGTCAGAGGTTCAAAGGCCGGCCCCTCGGAAGGGTTCAACGGCCGCCTCAGGCTACTCGGGCTCCGCGCCCACTACTGATCAGGGGTTCGAAGGCTGGCCCCCGAAGGGTTCACAGCCGCCTCAGACATAGAGCGAGGGATGACCATGGGTACGTTCGATACATAAACAAGGCTCGGGCTGCGCTCCCGAGGTACCCTAGGACATTTCCGAGACCAGCGGGAACGATCTTGTAACAGAATCCCATCAGAGGGAGGCATCGAGCCCTCGGACCCCGTCACCAGGGGACCGAGTCTGGCAGATCACCCGCAGGTACTTTTGGGCGCGCCTCTGGGCCCCTAGCCGACCCCTAACGAATGGGGCACGGACGTCCGCTCGGATCACCCGCCTGCAGCTCACCGGAGACACCATGTTCGGCGCCCATCGAGGGCAACATGGCGCTCTCCCCCCTCCTCCTTGCGGAAAGGCGACGCAGGGGCGTATGTAAAAAAGTCGAGTCTGTCCCTGATCACCCTCTCGCCCTGTGTAGGGGCTCGGGGGCTGCTCTCGCAAACTCGGTGTAACACCCGGATTTTAGGGATCCAAAACCCGGGGTTAACATAAACACCAGGTATGCTGGGACCAAGTCTCATACATATGATGTATAGTGGCACAGGATCGAATGTCATATCTTTACATATAACAGGAGTTCTATACAAAATAAATAATTACATTATAAGGAGACAACGGTCCAGCAACCCATAAGTTGACTGGGAGACGACGACCTAGACCACTCACGAACTCATCACAGCATCCTCCATGAGCATCATCCTGTAGTACCTGGTCTTGACCTGTGGTGTATGTGAGACAGCAAGAGTGAGCTCACATACGTTCATCGCTCAACAAGTTGTGGGGAATAATGTGCATGAACTCGCCAAAGGTGGGAGCTCACGTGAAGTGTAAGGCTTACCAAAGAAGATGGTTAAAGCTGAGCATTGCTTTTAAAGTTGGTCAAAATTTTATTAGCAGTTACTAAGTATAAGTAAATACCAAACCCAATTAAGTAATAGAATAAAAGTAATAACAACATCACCTGCAATGCAATGCATATGACAAATTGAATTTAGTTCCATAAATTAATCATGTGAGGGTCCGAGCTGCTCATGACCGTGAGCACGGCTAGTATACCAGTTTTACACTCTGCAGAGGTTGCGCATCTTTACCCACAAGCCGTGTTACCCATCTGCCAAGGGGTCATGAATCCCATACACCTCTACCAAGGAAGTGAGGCAGGGTAACACTACGAGGCCTTTACAAAGTTCCACTAGCTTCCGAAAACCCGCTACAGTTTATAGGAAGATCCAGTGCAGGAATCCCTTGCAGGACCGCCATCGCAGCAAAATCCTCCCGAGGGCCTCCCTACACTGACCTCTCCCCTACTGCCCTTGCCCCTTTTGGGTAAGGTAGTCTTCCACTAGCTATCCTAATTAATCAGCCAAGGGGTCCCATTCCTCCCTTGTGGTAGCACTGTTTTCCCGGGTGGTCGCTCCATGTTCCAATTAACATAATGATCTTATCATGAACATTAAATAACAACTGATAACCAAAAGTGTAATCATGAATAGTGTATGTGTATCTCTATACCCAAAACCACATATAGCACTAGCAAGTACTACCCAGAGATTCAGTGGTGAACAAGGTATAAAGATAGTCAAACTAGGGTAACCTATTGGGTCCCATCAAAATTAACCTATGCAGATCATTATGATTAATCAGAACATGGCTGGGTAAAAAGAAGTGATCAAGGGCACAACTTGCCTGGGCCTTGAGATTCCAGGTACCAGGATGATCTTCAGATGACACGTGTCCTCACTGCTAAACGTAGCAATACAGGCAAACATAGTATAGGCAAATTTAACATTACACCAAACATAAGAACAAACTGTATGATAATAATCTACACATTAAAATAAAACCATAGGAACTGGAATCACTAAATTTGGAGTTATATATTTTAAGTTATGAATTTCTGTAGCTTTTATGTATTTAATACAAGATTAAGTATTAGATAAATTTAAATGAGCCTTTCATGCCAAAACAGAGGCACAAAATGATGAAGAATATTATTACAAATTTTTAGAAACTGGAATGGTTCAATTTGGAGCTAAAATGGATTTTCTATGAATTATCTAAGTTCTAGCAATTATTTTTGTATTAAAAATCTAATTTCTAATTCATTTAATTACTTTAATACTGCACTGGACTGGGCCTCAATATCAATGAAGCACAGGGGCTGGCGCGTAAAAATTCCTAAGACTCAGAAAATCCCAAGGTGGACGGCGGGTTAAATTCTATTTCACTCGGGGTTTCTTTAGCAAAAGTTCTCAGGCGAAGGGGTCTCTCCATATATGGGCCGTCCGATCTAATGTGAGTGACCCAGATTAGATTTCTATTAAATCGAACCGTTATTCATTCGCAGTCGTCGGATGCAGATCCGATGGACCCGTACGTCAATCCCCCGATCCAACCGAGGCCATCGGATGGACACCCAGCGGTCAGGATTATATTCCTCGCATCACTACTTTAGTTCAAATCGTGGCCATACACTGGTGAATCAATGGCAGACGAGCACACGACCAACCCCCCCTGATCCTAGCCATCCATAGCGAGATCTACGGCCCGCCAACCCTCCTCCTCAACCCATGCCCAGACGCGGAGGCAGGTGGCCAACCACGGCCGCGCCATTGCCGGGGCGCTGGCACCCCCAGTCCGACCATAAAACTAACGGTTCTACACCGAGCGCGGGTTACGATAAGCATGGCAGAGGTTCCTCACCGCAAGATTGGATGAAGGCAAGGTCAGTCGACGGTGTTGCGCTGCTCCGTCCAGAAGTGCGGCTTCGGCAAGGAATTGCCAGCTGCCCGATCATGCGTTTCCCAAATTGGGGGTAGGGGTAGACTCCCCGCACCCCCGCGGTCCTTCAGAAATGCCTGCCGAGGTCCCGTCGATGTTCTTGAGCAAGAACGACAGCGGCGGCGCGACCGTCTGCTTTCGGCGGGGCGCAACACGATTTCTTTCTCTCTCTGATTGATGAGTATACGGCGGCCAGCGAGTTCTTTGCTTATATATCCCAGGCGGCGCCGCGCGGATCATAGTGTTCGGCTGGGATTCGGTTGGGGAAGCACCGCGAGGACCGCGCGATTTCTGTTTTACCCGCCAGGCGCGCGTATTCTGTTGGACGGGGTGGGGAAAGTGATGACAAGCGGGGCCCACATGTCATAAGTGGAGAGGGAGGAAAGCGCAGGGAAGGGTTATGTGGGCTGTGCGGATTCAAAGGAGATGGGCCGCAGGGGAGGATTGGGAAGTGGGCCGGCCGAAGAGAATTTGGCCCAACATGTAGGTCTTCTATTTTCCTTTATATTTCTTTTTTTTCTGTTTTATTTCTTTTGATTTCTTTTCAAATTCAAATTTCCTTTCAAATTTAAATCTGACACTGTGGCAAACTTATCTTCAAATTATTTTGCACATTTAAAGTACCAACTCCGAAAATATAACTCTAGGTATATTTTATGTAATTCTCTTATTCCTCTATTTCTTTTCTTACTTCTCTTTTTATCTCTAATTTTATTTCCAAATCCTATAATTGAGTTTGAATTACTCCCTAATCCACATCATTAATGTGCCCTTAGTAATATTATCAGTATTATTAAATGTACAAGAAATCGAAGCTCCCACATGAGACATGATTTATTTTAGTGATCTTACTCATTTGTTTTTCTCATATGTGATTATTACCATGTGATGATGAGTACAAGGAAATACATAGGTTGAGATGTACTCTTTTATTTTTATTTATTTATTATTTTTTTTCCACAAATTGGGTGTTACAAATCCTACCCCCCTTAAAAATAATCTCGTCCTCGAGATTTGTAAGAAAAGGGATGTATACTCATATTGTTCTCGGAACATATGCACAAACAAAGAGATCTCGGCATGATGCATAATTCCTTAACAAAACATAGGGTTAATAGACCTTATTATTATCACTAAAGTAGTAAAATACTACTACTGGCTAAACTAATATTTAGGTCTTACAAATAGTAAAATATATATATATATGTATCTATATCTATGTTTATCTCTTTATTCTTGTTGCTCGTTGACTTCTTCACCGACTACTTCATCTCCAACTGGCTCTTCTTCTTGAATTTCAAGTTCACCGGGTTCAGCTTCTACTTCTGCATGATGGGCATATCCCCGGTTGATAGATAGGGGCTGACTCTTTCCTGCCGAGGCTTGTCCTTGTTTCATCGGAGCCGGTGTAGTGTAGGCAGCTTTGTTGGGACAGTAGTTGGCGTAGTGTCCCGGTTGTCCACACTTGAAGCATGTCCTGATGGCGGTTGTGTTAGGAGCAACGGTTCCCACTGGAGTGCTTGCTTTTGGAGGAGCAGTTGGTGTCTGTTGAGTTTGTTGTCCAGAACTGCCACTAGCTGGTGTATTGAGAGTGGTAGTATAGCGAGGACGGGAACTACTTCCGGCCTGCCCTTGGTTGACAGCCTTTCTTTTCTCTCCAAATATACTCCTCTTGTTTTCTACAGCAATAGCTTTGTCAAGTAGCCTTTGGAAGGATGGGAAGGTGTGCGATACCAGCTGATATTGCAAGGGTCCAATCAAACCATCCAGAAAGAGCTCCTGCTTTTGCTCATCATCCTCAACATCTCTGGGAGCATATCGAGATAACTGGATGAATTTGTCTCTATATTCACTTACGGACATACTTCCTTGCTTGAGAGATAGGAACTCCTTTCTCTTAATCTTCATGAGTCCAGCAGGAATATGGTAATTCCTGAATTGTGCGGAGAATTCTTCCCAGGTAATTGTATCGGCAGCAGCATGAGCTGCATAGTACGCATCCCACCAATCCGCAGCGGGACCAGCAAGACGACCTGATGCATAGAGTACCTTCTCTCTATCCGAGCACTGAGCTATGTTGAGCATTTTCTCTATGGACTTTAACCAGTCATCTGCTTGCAGCGGATCTGCGGAGTTGGAGAAGGTTGGTGGTTTGTGGCTCATGAATTCCCGGTGCTTGTCCCGGGGTGGGACTGGTGGTGGAGGTGGAGGCAATGGCACTTGTTGTTGTTGCTGCTGTTGTTGAAGTTGTTGTTGCAGCTGCTGTTGTTGTACCCTTCTCTCCTGGCGTATCTCTTCCCGCTCTTGGCGCAATTCCCGACGTGCATCCTCTCTTTCCTGGTGCATTTCTTGGCGTTCTTGCCGCATTTGGGTGCGCATATCTGCCATAGTGTCCGCCATTTGCTGCATCATTCTCATCTGAGCTGCGACCAGTGGATCAACTCCGCCTTGTGGAGGATTAGGAGGATTCATCCCTGCTGACTGTGGTTGAGGTTGTTGGTTAGCAGGTAAATCAATTCCACCTCCCCGCCTGGTATTGACCATCTAAGTTAGAAGCATATGGTAAGATAGCTTTGCAAGGGATTCATTTAGTAGACAGAATGAATAAGCTAATAGTTGGTTATGTACTGGAATTTCTTTGGCAGGGCTGGGCCAGATATTCTATGTCAAGACTAGGTAATTAGTTGTACGAGGTGAATGTCCAAAGGTAAGATAGAATATGTCAAGATGAGATAGATACGGAATACTACATATATTTTCTAAGGGGATAATCTAGTTTGTCTAGTTATCTTACAAATGCTATCCTTTATACCTAGGTGTATATGCAGATGTAATTGTGGACATTACTCCACAACCCATCACACTCAATCAAAGATCCAAATCAGACAGATATCATAAGAACAAACATTCAAATACATAGACACTTATAAAAATAGTTTTGTTTTTGTCCCTAAGAGTAGGTCTCCTATTCCTAAAGGTCACTTTTAGGCACAGGATTTCAAAGTGTGAAATCCACATTTGTCTTTAGAATGAAAAGGTAAGAGTAATCAGAGTAAAGCGGAAATAGATGAGAAAAGATTGAGATAAGTTTAGAATAGCAAAGGAAAGTAAGTATTGGTTGTCCAGTTCTATCTAGGTTTCGTCCTACAGTCAACATTCCTCTGATACCACTTCTGTAACACCCGGATTTTAGGGATCCAAAACCCGGGGTTAACATAAACACCAGGTATGCTGGGACCAAGTCTCATACATATGATGTATAGTGGCACAGGATCGAATGTCATATCTTTACATATAACAGGAGTTCTATACAAAATAAATAATTACATTATAAGGAGACAACGGTCCAGCAACCCATAAGTTGACTGGGAGACGACGACCTAGACCACTCACGAACTCATCACAGCATCCTCCATGAGCATCATCATGTAGTACCTGGTCTTGACCTGTGGTGTATGTGAGACAGCAAGAGTGAGCTCACATACGTTCATCGCTCAACAAGTTGTGGGGAATAATGTGCATGAACTCGCCAAAGGTGGGAGCTCACGTGAAGTGTAAGGCTTACCAAAGAAGATGGTTAAAGCTGAGCATTGCTTTTAAAGTTGGTCAAAATTTTATTAGCAGTTACTAAGTATAAGTAAATACCAAACCCAATTAAGTAATAGAATAAAAGTAATAACAACATCACCTGCAATGCAATGCATATGACAAATTGAATTTAGTTCCATAAATTAATCATGTGAGGGTCCGAGCTGCTCATGACCGTGAGCACGGCTAGTATACCAGTTTTACACTCTGCAGAGGTTGCGCATCTTTACCCACAAGCCGTGTTACCCATCTGCCAAGGGGTCATGAATCCCATACACCTCTACCAAGGAAGTGAGGCAGGGTAACACTACGAGGCCTTTACAAAGTTCCACTAGCTTCCGAAAACCCGCTACAGTTTATAGGAAGATCCAGTGCAGGAATCCCTTGCAGGACCGCCATCGCAGCAAAATCCTCCCGAGGGCCTCCCTACACTGACCTCTCCCCTACTGCCCTTGCCCCTTTCGGGTAAGGTAGTCTTCCACTAGCTATCCTAATTAATCAGCCAAGGGGTCCCATTCCTCCCTTGTGGTAGCACTGTTTTCCCGGGTGGTCGCTCCATGTTCCAATTAACATAATGATCTTATCATGAACATTAAATAACAACTGATAACCAAAAGTGTAATCATGAATAGTGTATGTGTATCTCTATACCCAAAACCACATATAGCACTAGCAAGTACTACCCAGAGATTCAGTGGTGAACAAGGTATAAAGATAGTCAAACTAGGGTAACCTATTGGGTCCCATCAAAATTAACCTATGCAGATCATTATGATTAATCAGAACATGGCTGGGTAAAAAGAAGTGATCAAGGGCACAACTTGCCTGGGCCTTGAGATTCCAGGTACCAGGATGATCTTCAGATGACACGTGTCCTCACTGCTAAACGTAGCAATACAGGCAAACATAGTATAGGCAAATTTAACATTACACCAAACATAAGAACAAACTGTATGATAATAATCTACACATTAAAATAAAACCATAGGAACTGGAATCACTAAATTTGGAGTTATATATTTTAAGTTATGAATTTCTGTAGCTTTTATGTATTTAATACAAGATTAAGTATTAGATAAATTTAAATGAGCCTTTCATGCCAAAACAGAGGCACAAAATGATGAAGAATATTATTACAAATTTTTAGAAACTGGAATGGTTCAATTTGGAGCTAAAATGGATTTTCTATGAATTATCTAAGTTCTAGCAATTATTTTTGTATTAAAAATCTAATTTCTAATTCATTTAATTACTTTAATACTGCACTGGACTGGGCCTCAATATCAATGAAGCACAGGGGCTGGCGCGTAAAAATTCCTAAGACTCAGAAAATCCCAAGGTGGACGGCGGGTTAAATTCTATTTCACTCGGGGTTTCTTTAGCAAAAGTTCTCAGGCGAAGGGGTCTCTCCATATATGGGTCGTCCGATCTAATGTGAGTGACCCAGATAGATTTCTATTAAATCGAACCGTTATTCATTCGCAGTCGTCGGATGCAGATCCGATGGACCCGTACGTCAATCCCCCGATCCAACCGAGGCCATCGGATGGACACCCAGCGGTCAGGATTATATTCCTCGCATCACTACTTTAGTTCAAATCGTGGCCATACACTGGTGAATCAATGGCAGACGAGCACACGACCAACCCCCCCTGATCCTAGCCATCCATAGCGAGATCTACGGCCCGCCAACCCTCCTCCTCAACCCATGCCCAGACGCGGAGGCAGGTGGCCAACCACGGTCGCGCCATTGCCGGGGCGCTGGCACCCCCAGTCCGACCATAAAACTAACGGTTCTACACCGAGCGCGGGTTACGATAAGCATGGCAGAGGTTCCTCACCGCAAGATTGGATGAAGGCAAGGTCAGTCGACGGTGTTGCGCTGCTCCGTCCAGAAGTGCGGCTTCGGCAAGGAATTGCCAGCTGCCCGATCATGCGTTTCCCAAATTGGGGGTAGGGGTAGACTCCCCGCACCCCCGCGGTCCTTCAGAAATGCCTGCCGAGGTCCCGTCGATGTTCTTGAGCAAGAACGACAGCGGCGGCGCGACCGTCTGCTTTCGGCGGGGCGCAACACGATTTCTTTCTCTCTCTGATTGATGAGTATACGGCGGCCAGCGAGTTCTTTGCTTATATATCCCAGGCGGCGCCGCGCGGATCATAGTGTTCGGCTGGGATTCGGTTGGGGAAGCACCGCGAGGACCGCACGATTTCTGTTTTACCCGCCAGGCGCGCGTATTCTGTTGGACGGGGTGGGGAAAGTGATGACAAGCGGGGCCCACATGTCATAAGTGGAGAGGGAGGAAAGCGCAGGGAAGGGTTATGTGGGCTGTGCGGATTCAAAGGAGATGGGCCGCAGGGGAGGATTGGGAAGTGGGCCGGCCGAAGAGAATTTGGCCCAACATGTAGGTCTTCTATTTTCCTTTATATTTCTTTTTTTTTTCTGTTTTATTTCTTTTGATTTCTTTTCAAATTCAAATTTCCTTTCAAATTTAAATCTGACACTGTGGCAAACTTATCTTCAAATTATTTTGCACATTTAAAGTACCAACTCCAAAAATATAACTCTAGGTATATTTTATGTAATTCTCTTATTCCTCTATTTCTTTTCTTACTTCTCTTTTTATCTCTAATTTTATTTCCAAATCCTATAATTGAGTTTGAATTAACTCCCTAATCCACATCATTAATGTGCCCTTAGTAATATTATCAGTATTATTAAATGTACAAGAAATCGAAGCTCCCACATGAGACATGATTTATTTTAGTGATCTTACTCATTTGTTTTTCTCATATGTGATTATTACCATGTGATGATGAGTACAAGGAAATACATAGGTTGAGATGTACTCTTTTATTTTTATTTATTTATTATTTTTTTTCCACAAATTGGGTGTTACACTCGGCTCCGGCCAAACCGTTGACAGCGTCAACATACCAGCCCGAGAACTTGGGACCCGACCGTACACCCGGGCTACGGCCAGCTCGCATGAGGGAACGACCAGACCAGCCGAAGCATTGCGCGAGGCGTTAAGACCTCGGAGGAGTCAAACCACTCCTCCGAGGCCTCGGGGGCTACACCCGGCGGGTGCGCTCGCGCGCACCCACCGGAACAAAACGCAACCGAGAAAAGCTGGTCCCCTTGCAAAAAAGTGCGACGAAAGCCTCCAAGCGAGTGCTAACACTCCCTTCAAGCCTCGGGGGCTACTGTCGGGGACCATAATTAGGGGTACCCTCAAGGCTCCTAATTCTCAGCTGGTAACCCCCATCAGCACAAAGCTGCAAAGGCCTGATGGGTGCGATCAAGTCAGGGATCAGTCCGTTCGAGGGACTCGATCACGCCTCGCCCGAGCCTAGCCTCGGACAAGGGAAGCTGACCCCGAAGGATCTCCGCCTTGCCCGAGGCCCCCCTCCAGCGGCGAACACGTTCCCGGCTCGCCCGAGGCCCTGTCTTCGCCGAGAAGCAACCCCGACCAAATCGCAGGAGCATTTAATGCAAAGGTGGCCTGACACCTTTATCCTGACGCGCGCCCCTCAGCTGACAGAGCCGAAGTGACCGCCGTCACTTCGCCGCTCCACTGACCGGTCTGTCAGAAAGACAGCGCCGCCTACGCCCCTCCGACTGCAGTGCCACTTGATAGAGTGAGGCTGACAGGCAGTCAGGCCCGGCCGCGCACCATAGGAAACTCCGCTCCGCCCGACCCAGGGCTCGGACTCGGGCAAAGCCCCGGAAGACGGCGAACTCCGCTCCGCCCGACCCAGGGCTCGGACTCGGGCTAAGCCCCGAAAGACGGCGAACTCCGCTCCGCCCGACCCAGGGCTCGGACTCGGGCAAAGCCCCGGAAGACGGCGAACTCCGCTCCGCCCGACCCAGGGCTCGGACTCGGGCTAAGCCCCGGAAGACGGCGAACTCCGCTCCGCCCGACCTAGGGCTCGGACTTGGGCTAAGCCCCGGAAGACGACGAACTCCGCTCCGCCTGACCCAGGGCTCGGACTCGGGCAAAGCCCCGGAAGACGGCGAACTCCATTCCGCCCGACCCAGGGCTCGGACTTGGGCTAAGCCCCGGAAGACGACGAACTCCGCCTCGCCCGACCCAGAGGCTCGGACTCGGCCTCGGCCACGAAAGACGGACTCGACCTCAACCTCGGAGAAGCCTCCACATCGCCCAACCTAGGGCGCGGACCGGCCACGTCAACAGGAGGCGCCATCATTACCCTACTCCAAGCTGACTCGGGCTACGGGGAACAAGACCGGCGTCCCATCTGGCTCGCTCCGCCAGATAGGCGATGATGGCGCCCCGCACGCTCCCTGACGATGGTGGCTCTCGACCCCCTTACGGAAGCAAGAGGACGTCAGCAAGGACTCGACAGCCCCAATAGCTGTCTCTCCACCAGGCTCCAGCACTCCTCCGACGGCCACGACATCACACAAATCGGGTGCCAAGATCTCTCCGGCCGCCACGATGGTGTGTACTTAGGGCGCTAGCTCTCCTCCGCTAGACTCGTAGCACTCTGCTACACCCCCCATTGTACACCTGGACCCTCTCCTTACGCCTATAAAAGGAAGGGCCAGGGCCCTCTTAGAGAGGGTTGGCCACTCGGGGACGAGGACGAGATGGGCGCTCACATAAGGCCGCTCGCTCCTTCCCCCGGGTGGACGCTTGTAACCCCCTACTGCAAGCACACCCGACCTGGGCGTGGGACGAACACGAAGGCAGCGGGATTTCCACCTCTCTCTCTCCCATCTCCGGCCTCCTCGCTCTCCCCCTTCGCGCTCGGCCTCGCGTCGACCCATCTGGGCTGGGGCACGCGGCGACACTTCACTCGTCGGCTCAGGGACCCCCCTGTCTCGAAACGCCGACAGTGGGTACAAGTGCGGCCATTGCACGGCGGTGGCCGAGGTCAATGGAGCATTATATGCCAAGACCGTGAGCCCTGATCTGTTGCTAGGGAATCGATGGCGACGGCTAATATGTGTGGGGACGGAGTGCCCCTACATGTCATGTGTTTAGGTTTACCTTGCAAGGTTAAAACTCGATTCGAATCATCTGCTTCTCGTAGCTAATGAGACTGCTTGACCCCTTGTACTGCATCGAGTAAGAAGTGAAATGAGGTTTCTTGATATAATATGTTGATTGCACTAAATGATTGTTACCATGTATGCTTAGAAAGGAGCAAACCTAGTGTAAAATGGATATGATAGAACTTGAAAAGCTAAAACTTGTTTCAGACTCAGCTAGTGCTTTTGGCAAACCAAACCCCCTCAGCCAAACAGCTTCATGGTCTAGAGGTAGAGGTGTAGACTCCTCACATCGGTAAGTTTAGCTGAGTATTAGTATACTCAGCTTTGCTTGTGGCATCATTTTTACAGGTTCATTGCAAGACATGGTTGATGGTGTGACTTGGCCATCCACCCTGCCACGGGTTGGACGGTCGAGTGGGATGTCGTCTCGGCAGGAGAGGACCAGGAGGAGTAATGGGCCAAGCCTTGCCCTATTCCTCATTATCGACGTTACTTATTATTCGCTGCAACATTAAGAACACTGTTATTTTTTGTCAAACTTCGTTTTATGTAATAACTTAAGTACTTTAACTTGTGGTTTCATGTTTATGGCATTCTCTCTGTGTCTCACCATCATGTGAGCTAATGGTACTCGATACTTGGTAAGTGGCTCTATCGAACTAGATTCGAAGAACTGACAGATTATTCCGATTTAAGTGTGTTGCTGCCTTCAAGGTGTGACTCGGACATTTAAGCTAGAATAATCTGGGTGGTTCTGCCATAATGGGAGCACCACAACTATGCTGCCCCGCAACCGCCATGGTCTCGGCCACAATATCCAACTCGATGTGCTAAAACAGCATCTCACGAACTTCAGCATCTCGAACTTGTACTGATGTGCCGCCGCGAGCATATCCTGAATCATTGAGCTTGTAGTGGTGCATGTGCGAGAGAAGGAGCGGAGCGGTGCAGAGCCAGTTTTTTTTTGGCTCAGGCTCCATACGAGTAAACCGGCTCTGGCTCCGTATATAGAGCCGTTTTTCTGGCGTCGTTTGGGAGGGCTCTGGCAAAGAGCCGGAGCTAGAGCTGCTCGGGAGCCCTTCCAAACAGGCACTTAAATTAACTTAATCTTACCTAATCCACATGGATTATCACTAAAACGAACAAGCACTAAAGGATTACTAAAGAATTGCAGCGCTACCTCTTAACGTTATCGTTCATGCAGCCAAACCAAACAGCAGCTAGTGTTATTCTGATCTCGTTATTTGTGGAAGTATCTGATCCTCTGGTTCTGAACTACTTTTTCAAACTTGATGAGCTGCATTCTACGACACTGACTGGCTGAAGAACAACTGATGAAAGAAATAATCAAACGCGAATTAGGTAGTGTTCGAGCCGCAGCGTTAGCATATACTATCTACGTTCTCGAATATTTATCATTCCCTAGTTTATTTTTAAACTAAAATATGACAAATAAAAAGAATAGAGAAAGAATCATATTTGGTTTGATTTTAGATGGAACCAAACCACTCTAAAAATGTAATGTTCTTCTAATATGTTGCATCTCTGGGTTTCCCAAAAACGATCGAATCTGAGTGCTCCTTTCTTCATTTTTGTCACTAGCATTCTCTGCTCGGTTTTGTTTTCACTCTGGAACTAAAAAAAAGTGACTTTTTTGACTACCAAACACACAACAGAACCGTTCTATCATCAGAATCTAAAATAGAATCGCTCCGTCCAACTAGTCTCTAGACCATTCCACATGTTGTTCGCTTGACTTTAATCCGAAACGGTTTCTACCATTTCTACAATGTTTTGTCTCGATATTGCAGCTGTAGCAGTCAAATAGTTGACTTCAATCCGAAGCGAACAACCTGCCAATTTTGTCGTTGATGAATTTTATACATTTTAGAACTTGTTTGTTTTAATCTTAATTCACGTGAATTAGAGATGATTGAGTAGATTTAAATTCATAGAAAGTTAAAATTCATTCTAATCCATTCTAATCCACTCAACCAGAGAATGAGAATAACGGAACAAAGCCTAAGAGGTGATTAATTCACATGTACGAATCAAGCCAAGCCTCGTACCTAGGAACCAGACCCGCACGACCGATAACCGATCAGGGAGAACTTGCATTCGACCACTATGCTCTGTACAGCCAACCAATCATATATTAAAGGTTAGTTTGGAAACTCAAATCTTCTTAAAGATTAAAGTAAAATTAGTTCATTTGTAACTTAGTCCTCTCTAACTCTTAAAGGAATTTAAGTCTTCAAACTAGCTCTAATATGCATGTATACTTCGTTTTAGACGTTAGTATCTTTCTGGGAAAAATAAATAAATAAATAAAGTGTCCACACCAGATCATCTCGTAAGCAGTGACTTAAGCATGCAATAGATCAATAGAGTACTTAATTACCAGCCGGTGTCATCAAGTGCTTGAACGACAGTACAATCACGTGTCTAATTTGCATCATTCATCTGGTGCAGTTCTTACTATAGTTTGGCAGTAGTGTCGTCCTAATCTGTTCCATCTAACCAGCTAATAAACAAAGCACTGGTTCCTTCCTCGTACCTTCGAGATTCTAACTTCGTAACGAGGCGAACTTGGACCTCAAATGCTACTCCCGCTACTCCCGCCGTTCCAATTTATATTTCGTTTGAGTTTTTTGACCAAATTTGATCAGTTCGTCTTATTCAAAATTTTCAGAAAAATTAAAAATTTCAAAATCAAAATCAAAATATATTATATACTAAATAATAGCACAGTAAAAATGACTTTATTTTATTTTAGTCCACGTTGGGTTATAGGAGTATTGTATTAGCACAATATAAAACCATGAGGTGTGACTCTACGCGCATGTGCCGATAAAAGTGACTTGATTTTTAGGCCACGCTTGTTCGATTACTTCTAGAACTAAAATTTAGTTCATACTCTGTTTGGTTATAGGGACTAAACAAATTTTGTACACATTAATTATAGTATACAAAGACTAAAATATCTCTTATCTTAGGGCCTATTTGGTTTCTTTAGTCTAGGGACTAAAGTTTAATCAAGTGAAAGTTTAGTCCCTACCATATTTGATTACAGGGACTAAAAGTATACAAAACGTATTAAATAACTCATAAGAAAACTAAAATGTCCCTTAACATTCTTTTACCATTAGTACAACTAAAATAAATAAGGGACAAAAGGTGGAATTAATATAGTTTAGTTTCTTTTAGTCACTCCTTAAGCGACTTGTCGGCGTTTCGAGACCGGGGGGTCCCCGAGCCGACGAGTGAGTGTGCCGCGTGCCCCAGCCCAGATGGGTCGAGCGCGTGGGCGAGCGCGAAGGGGGGAGAGCGAGGTGGCCGGAGCCGGGTCGTGAGGGAGGCGGAGATCCCGCGGCCTTCGTGTTCGTCCCGCGCCCAGGTCGGGTGCGCTTGCAGTAGGGGGTTACAAGCGTCCGCGCGGGTGAGGGGAGCGAGCGACCCCAAGAGAGCGCCTGCCCCTGCCCTCGTTCCCGCGAGGCCAACCTTCTCTAAGAAGGCCCTGGTCCTTCCTTTTATAGGCGCAAGGAGAGGATCCAGGTGTACAATGGGGGTGCAGCAGAGTGCTACGTGTCTAGCGGGGGAGAGCTAGCGCCCTGGGTACATGCCAATGTGGCAGCCGGAGAGAACTTGGCACCCAGCCGGTGTGGTGTCGTGGCTGTCGGAGGAGTAACGGAGCCTGGTGGAGGGACAGCTGTTGGAACAGTTGGGCTCTTGCTGACGTCTCCCTGCTTCCGTAAGGGAGCCGAGAGCCGCCGTCGTCATGGGTCTAGCGGGGCGCCATCATTGCCTATCTGGCGGAGCTAGCCAGATAGGACGTCGGTCTTGTTCTCTGCGACCCAAGTCGGCTCGGGGCAGGGTGATGATGGCGCTTCCTGTTGACGTGGCGGACTTGTGCCCTAGGTCGGGCGACGTGGAGGCTCCTCCGAGGCCGAGGTCGAGTCTGAGCTCCTGGGTCGGGCGAGGCGGAGGTCGTTCGGCAGAGGCCAGGGCGGAGTCCGAGCCCTGGGTCGGGCGAAGCGGAGTTCGTCGTCTTCCGGGGCCTTAGCCCGAGTCCGAGCCCTGGGTCGGGCGGAGCGGAGTTCGCCGTCTTCCGGGGCCTTAGCCCGAGTCCGAGCCCTGGGTCGGGCGGAGCGGAGTTCGCCGTCTTCCGGGGCCTTAGCCCGAGTCCGAGCCCTGGGTCGGGCGGAGTGGAGTTCGCCGTCTTCCGGGGCCTTAGCCCGAGTCCGAGCCCTGGGTCGGGCGGAGCTTCCTATGGCGCCTTTGGCAAAGCCTGGCCGCCCGTCAGTCTCACTCTTTGCGTTAAATGCCCCAGTGACTTGGTCGGTCGGCGCGGTGATTTAGTCAAGGTTGCTTCTTAACGAAGGCAAGGCCTCGGGCGAGCCGGAGATGCGTCTGCCGTAAAAAAGGGGGCCTCGGGCGAGACGGAAACACCTCAGGGTCGGCTGCCCTTGCCCGAGGCTAGGCTCGGGCGTGGCGTGATCGAGTCGCTCGTATGGACTGATCCCTGACTTAATCAAACCCATCAGGCCTCTGCAGCTTTATGCTGATGAGAATTAGGCGTCTTGAGGGTACCCCTAATTATGGTCCCCGACAGTAGCCCCCGAGCCTCGAAGGGAGTGTTAGCACTCGCTTGGAGGCTTTCGTCGCACTTTTTTGCAAGGGGACCAGCCTTTCTCGGTTGCACTTTGTTCCGGTGGGTGCGCGCGAGCGCACCCGCCGGGTGTAGCCCTCGAGGCCTCGGAGGAGTGGTTTCACTCCTTCGAGGTCTTAATGCCTTGCGTAATGCTTCGGCTGGTCTGGCGGTCCCCTCATGCGAACAGGCCGTAGCCCGGGTGCACTGTCGGGGCCCAAGTTCTCGGGCTGGTATGTTGACGCTGTCAACGGTTTGGCCAGAGCCGGGTTTGCGAGAGCAGCCCCCGAGCCTCCGCACAGGGCGAGAGGGCGATCAGGGACAGACTCGGCTTTTTTACATACGCCCCTACGTCGCCTTTCCGCAAGGAGGAGGGGGGGAGAGCGCCATGTTACCCTCGATGGGCACCGAACATGGTGTCTCCGGTGAGCTGTAAGCGGGTAATCCGAGTGGACGTCCGTGCCCCGTTCGTTGGGGGTCGGCTAGGGGCCCGGAGGCACGCCCAAAAGTACCTGCGGGTGATCTGCCGGACCCGGTCCCCTGGCGACGGGGTCCGAGGGCTCGTTGCCTCCCTCCGATGGGATTCCGTTACAGGATCGTTCCCGCTGGTCTCGGAAATGTCCTAGGGTACCTCGGGAGCGCAGCCCGAGCCTTGGTTATGTATCGAACGTACCCCTGGTCATCCCTCGCTCGGTGTCTGAGGCGACTGTGAACCCTTCGGAGGGCCAGCCTTCGAACCCCTGATCAGTAATGGGCGCGGAGCCCGAGTAGCCTGAGGCGGTCGTGGAACCTTTCGGGAGGCAGACCTTCGAACCCCTGACCAGTAGTGGGTGTCGGGCCCACGCGATCTGAGGCGGCTGTTGAACCCTTCGGGGGGCCAGCCTTCGAACCCCTGATCAGTAAGGAGGCTCGGAGCCTAGTTCCTTCACGGGGAAGGATCCCTTTGGGGGTATCCCCTTTCCCGGTCCCTGTTGCAAGAGATAGAGAAAGAGAAAAAAAGGGAAAAAAGGATACGAATTTGAACGACGTGGCGCACCTTTTTTGGTGTGGTCGTTTTGGCGAAGGCGAAGCGTCGCCAGCTGCTCCTGCCAGAAGCGTCGCCTGTCCAGCCGCGGAGTTAATGCGCCGGGGCGAGTAGTCGGCGAGGCTGCCGTTGCGCGTGCGCGAGCCGTTCGAGGAACGGCTGTTTTGCTTCGCGTTTTTTGAACCCCGCGTCCGGTCCGGGCGGAAAGTTGGAACCGTCTTCGCTTTGGTCTTTATATACCCCGGAGAGGGTCCGGTGACGGTTCTCGACTCCGCTTCTTGTCTCCCTCTTAGGTTTTTTGCAGCATGAGAGATCTAGCCAGGGAAAAGAAAACCGCCCTCCCTGTCCTTCGCGCCGCCACCCTTTCCGCTCGGCGATGGCTGACCGGGTGACCATCATCTCACCGCGCGACCCATGGCCCTTCTCCACGGTGACGGCGAGTGATCTGGAGGACCTCGTCGGCGAGGGTTTGCTCCGCCCTCTCACCGATGAGCAGCGGCCGGAATGGATTCCACCCACGGGCGGAGTCACTCCATCCCCACCGCCGGGGTACGTCGTGAGCTTCGTCTCCTTCCATGAGCGGGGATTTGGTGTGCCGGCGAGCCGCTTCATGCGGGCCATCCTGTTTCATTATGGGGTGGAGTTGCACAACCTCACCCCCAACTCCATCTCGCAGGCCGCTATCTTCGTAGCGGTGTGCGAAGGGTATTTGGGGATCGCCCCCCATTGGGATTTGTGGATCCATCTCTTCTTCGCCGAGCTTTTTGCCTTGCCGACGGGGGAGAGGAAGGTCCGCGCAGCGGTGCGGGCCGGCGGCTGCACCCTTTTGTTGAGGCAGTCACGGTCATCGCAGTATATCCCTGCCGTCCTCGCATCCTCGAACAAGGGGTGGCAGCGCCGGTGGTTCTACCTCCGGAATGACGAAGAGTTGCTCCCGCCGTTTTCTCAGCGGGTCGTCACCGCCGCCATCGACGCCTGGCGCCACGGGACTCCACACGAGAGGCAGAAGAACCTCGAACCTCTTCTCCAGGCCCTGAAGGCGTTGCGGGAGGGAGGACTTACCGCCGCGGGAGTGGTTGCCGCCATCCACCGGCGGAGAGTGCTCCCCTTGGCGGAGCGGTGGCTGCCGCTTTGGGAGATGACCCTGGAGGCCGACTGGGAGGGGTCGCGAATGTCCCCTGATTCTCTTCCCCTCGACGCCCTCCAATGGCGGGTGTCGGCCGCGATGGGGAAGCCGGACCCCCACGCCTTCTCCCAGCCTCGGATGCGCCCCGACCAGGGGTGCGTCACTCTAGTGAGTGTTTGCTCCTTCCTTCTTCACATATCGGGTTGGTCCTGGTTCTCACGATTGGGTTTCTTCCCCCCCCCCCCTTTTAGGAGGTGGGGTGGCACAAACCCTCCCTGCCGCGGGTCCCGGAGGACGCGGCGGGTCGGGCAGCGCGGCGAGTCGCCGCGGAGGAGGAGAAGAAGCGGAAGGATGCGGAGAAGGCCCGGGCCCGCAAGCGGAGGCGGGCTCGGGACGCCTTGGAGAAACGCCGTCGCCAGCACGAGAGGGAAGGACTCCCAAGGGAGCTGTCGCCGGAGACATCCGACGATGATGACGACGATGGTGAAGAGGAGGAGGACGACATGGCCGCCCAGCTCGGCCTCAGCCCCAGCTTGGGGTGTGGCCAGGGGCCGTCGAGTCAGCCCCCGAGCGGGCCGATGCCGTTGGTTCCTAGAGCCGGGATGCCGGATCCCCGACCCGAGGGGCGGGGGCAACCCGAGAGGGTACTTGACCCCTCGGCTGGAGGAGCTGACGCGACTTCAGGGAGCCGGGCCGAGGTACCCGTCCTTCGAGAGCCGCCACCCGTGCCGGCAGCGCGGGGGAGCGGTCCTCAGGTCGCCATGGCGGCGCCCGGTCAGTCCGCCTCCTCGGCGTCGGGGGCGCCCAAAGCGAGGGTGGTGCCGAGGCCGTCGGCGAAGCGGACCTCGACGGCGGTTCCAGGGAGCGGGAGCCAAGAGACCTCCCCCCAGGCACAGTGGATCATGGCCCGGAGCGGGTGAGTATCTTGGAATGTCTTCGTCCCGGCGCTTCATTCATATGTCCCGGCCGTGACTTTCTCTTTCTTCTTTTTTCCAGCAAGCGGAGCCATGGCCATACCGACCTGGCGCCCCGGAAAGCCCTTAAGACGGCGTCGGCGCGGGCGGCTGGCGCTACCCCAGGCCCTGCCGCTCAGCCGACCCTTTCGCAGGGAGTTTCGCCGCATGGGGCTCGGGCGTCGCATGTCTCGGGGGAGCAGGTCCCCGAGGCAGGCTCTTCCGCCGAGGCGGCCATCGTGATCGGGGAGGCGGCCGACGCCGACGCGGTCCCGAGCCCGTCTGCCGTGCCGGCCGTGCCGGCGCCTGCCGCCACCGCAGTTGCCACCGTCCCAGTCGGAGAGCATCTGGTCGCTGCCAGCGTCGAGGTGGCCGCAGCGTCGGTGCCCAGGGCCTCGGAAGAGGTGGGCGTGGACGCGCAGTTCATCCAGGCGGGCGGCAGCCTCGTCGCTGTGCGGCGGAGCCCCGAGGCCCGAGGCCAGTTGCTCCGATTCCGAACCCGCGAGGCCTCGGACCCTATCTTCGTTCTTGACGACGAACAGGAGGACCAGTCCTGGGACGAGCTCCGCAAGCGTGCGGAAGCAACAGTGGGGTTGCTCCGATCGTCGCTGGAGGTTCTCTGCGGGGACGTCCCCAAAATCCTCCAGGTAACGGTTTCAGGCATACCTTCTCCCTTCTGTGAGCGAGGCGTTCGTCATGACGCCTTGTTTTCCTTTCCAGGATCTGACGGACCGGAGCGCCGCCAAGTCGTCGTTCATCCGCCGCGAGGCCGACGTCTGGGGCTCGCTGCGATCCCTGAGGACTTCGCTCGCCGGGGCTACCGCGCGCCTTTCTCAGCAGGACGCTAAGATAACGGACCTTCAGTTGCTCTGCGCTGATCTGAAGGCCGAGGCGGCGGCGGCGCGCGCGGAGGTGCTACGGCAGCGGTCAAAGTTCGTCCAGGTTGCCAAGGAGCGGGACCAATCTCGGGGCCAGGCTGCCGAGGCCGAAAGCCGGGCTAAGACCCTCGCGGCCGATCTAGCCGCAGCCCAAGTCGCGGCCTCGGAGCAGCGCGTCCGAGCCGGAGGTATGCCTCGATCATCCTCGGTTCTCGTTCTTGTCCGTTCCTTCTGCTTGTGCTTGAGGTCTTTCTTCTGGTTGTTCGCAGAGCTCGAGTCTGCCCTTGACGAGTCTGCCAAAGCGCTTGCCAAGGCGCTTGCTGGGGCTGCCGAGCAGAGGGAGGCCGACCTCGCGGCCATGTCCGAGGCCGTCTCGGATGTTTATCGGATCCTTGGCCCTGGCGACGTCCCTTCAGGAAGCTCCCCTCAAAGCCGTCTTCAAGCCTTAGGTGATTACGCGCGCGGTAAAGTCCGCGGGGCGCTACACCACGGCGTCAGGCGGGCCTTCGCCGTGCTCGCTTCCCATTACGTGGTGGACCTGGAGCGGGTCAGTGAGGGGTATTGTCTTCCTGACGAAGACGAAGCCGCCCTGGCAGAAGTTCAGCGGCTCGACGCGGTTGCCGCGGGTCCGAGCGCGGCGCTGGCGACCACCTTTGAGGCGGAGATCCTTCCTCCTGCGCCGCCGCTGGAGGCGGAGGTGGACCTTACCGACGGCGAGGAAGGAAACTGAGGGCGCGGCGCCCTCCCAGGGCGGCGCCTGATTTTTGTTGGGGCAGTTTCTGTTGGATGTGCGCTTTACCGCGGCCGCCGAGGCCTGGACACTTTACTTTTCTTGCACGAAGTCGTACTCTCTTTTCTTTTAATTTTCGCACCTGGCCTGACTTGTCAACAATAGGGTGATTTCCCGAGTTGGGTCCCTTTTTCGCGGCAAGCGATGAGTGAGGCGTCCCTAGCCCGGAGGCGTAGGTGTTCCTCGGCTCAGTCGGTGTCGCCGCTTATTTATACTCACGTTCGCTCCTCGAGACCCTGCTTCTGACACATCCGGGAGAATGCAAAAGCCCCTTCTTGATCGAAAAACTTTTTTGACGCGAAAAAGTGCATCCGATCTCGACGCGGAGGGGTTTCCCCTTTTTAGCCCCCGAGGGAGGGTCGGGCTCCGCCGGGGCGAGGCCGACCCTTCCTTGATGACTGATTCTCGTGTGTGAGTGGGGGAAGGGCGCAGCCCCCGGGCGTCGTCCGTGCAGAGGCCGTTTGACGAGTCGGGCTCCTGCCCGAATATCCGACGAGTGCTCGGTGACATCCCTCGGTATGCCGGGCATGTCCGAGGGACCCCACGCAAAAATGTCGTCGTTTGTGCGGGGAAAGTCGGCGAGCACTGCTTCCTATTTGGGGTCGAGCCCGGAACTGATCCGGACCTGCCTGGAGGTGTCGTCACTGGGATCGAGAGGGACGGCCTTAACCGTCTCCGCTGGCTCGAAGTTGCCGGCGTGTCGCTTCACGTCCGGCACCACTCGGGAGAGGCTTTCCAGGTCGGCGATGAGGGCCTCGGACTCGGCAAGGGCCTCGGCGTACTCCACGCACTCCACATCGCATTCGAACGCGTGTTTGTACGTGGGGCCGATGGTGATGACCCCGTTGGGGCCCGGCATCTTGAGCTTCAGGTAGGTGTAGTTGGGGATGGCCATGAACTTCGCGTAGCATGGCCTTCCCAATACTGCGTGGTAGGTTCCTCGGAACCCGACCACCTCGAACGTCAAAGTCTCCCTTCGGAAGTTGGAGGGCGTTCCGAAGCAGACAGGAAGGTCGAGCTGTCCGAGGGGCTGGACGCGCTTCCCAGGAATGATCCCGTGGAAGGGCGCAGCGCCTGCTCGGACGGATGACAGATCGACGCGCAGCAGCCTGAGGGTCTCGGCGTAGATGATATTGAGGCAGCTGCCCCCATCCATCAGGACCTTGGTGAGCCTGACGTCGCCGATGACGGGGTCGACGACGAGCGGGTACTTCCCTGGGCTCGGCACGTGGTCGGGGTGGTCATCTTGGTTGAAGGTGATGGGCTTGTCGGACCAGTCTAGGTAGACTGGCGCCGCCACCTTCACCGAGCAGACCTCCCGACGCTCTTGCTTACGATGCCGAGCCGAGGCATTCGCCGCATGCCCTCCGTAGATCATGAAGCAGTCGCGGACCTCGGGGAACTCTCTTGCTTGGTGATCTTCCTTTTTGTCGTCGTCGCGGGCCCTGCCACCCTCTGCGGGTGGCCCGGCCCGGTGGAAGTGGCGCCGAAGCATGACGCACTCCTCGAGGGTGTGCTTGACGGGCCCCTGATGGTAAGGGCACGTCTCCTTGAGCATCTTGTCGAAGAGGTTGGCACCTCCGGGGGGCTTCCGAGGGTTCTTGTATTCGGCGGCGGCGACAAGGTCCGTGCTGGCGGCGTCGCGTTTCGCTTGCGACTTCCTCCTGCCTTTCTTCTTGGCGCCGAGCGGAGTAGACGCCTCGGGAGCATCTTCCGACGGGCGGCCCTGGGGCTGCTTGTCCTTTCGGAAGATGGCCTCGACCGCCTCCTGACCAGAGGCAAACTTGGTGGCGATGTCCATCAGCTCGCTCGCCCTGGTGGGGGTCTTGCGACCCAACTTGCTCACCAGGTCACGGCAGGTGGTGCCGGCAAGGAACGCGCCGATGACATCGGAGTCGGTGATGTTGGGCAGCTCGGTGCGCTGCTTCGAGAATCGCCGGATGTAGTCCCGAAGAGACTCTCCCGGCTGTTGCCGGCAGCTTCGGAGGTCCCAGGAATTCCCGGGGCGCACGTACGTGCCCTGGAAGTTGCCGGCGAAAGCTTGGACCAGATCCTCCCAGTTGGAAATCTGCCCCGGAGGCAGGTGCTCCAACCAAGCGCGAGCAGTGTCGGAGAGGAACAGGGGGAGGTTGCGGATGATGAGGTTGTCGTCGTCCGTTCCACCCAGTTGACAGGCCAGGCGGTAGTCCGCGAGCCACAATTCCGGTCTCGTTTCCCCCGAGTACTTTGTGATAGTAGTCGGGGGTCGGAATCGGGTCGGAAACGGCGCCCGCCGAATGGCCCGGCTGGAGACCTGCGGACCGGGTGGTTCGGGCGAGGGACTCCGATCCTCCCCGCTGTCGTAGCGTCCCCCACGCCTGGGGTGATAACCTCGGCACACCCTTTCGTCGAGGCGGGCCCGACGGTCGCGATGAGGGTGCTCGTCGCCGAGGTGGCCCGGGGCCACAGGCGCGGTGTTGCGCGTGCGCCCGGTGTAGACCGAGGCTTCCCGCATGAGTCGGGAAGTCGCGGCACGAGGTTCCGAGGGGTACCCCTGCCTTTGGGAGGCAGAGCTCTCGGCCCACCGGGCCGCAGCGCCTTCCAGGAGATGCTTGAGCTCTCCCTGGATTCGCCGACCCTCGGTGGTTGATGACTCCGGCATCGCGCGGAGGAGCATCGCTGCGGCTGCCAGGTCCTGACCGGTTCCGCCGGATGCGGGTGGCGGTCTGCCCCTGGCATCGTTGGCGATGCGGTGCTGGAGACCCTGGGGCAGGTGACGTATTTCTCCAGCCGGGGGCTGGCCCGCCCATACCTGCCCGACGTCCCGGCGGATTGCCTCGAGCGCTCCTGCTCCCTCATCGAGCCCGGCCTGCGCCCCGCGGACTTGCTCGAGCTGTGGGTCGTGACCCCCCGCCGGAACGGGGACCACAGCTAGCTCCCGCGGGATGTCGGCGCGAGGCGCTGGCCTAGGGAGATCACCATCCTCCGGCATGCCGAGACAGCTGCCTCCGGAGGGATCCCCTAGCTCGACGTGGAAACATTCGCGGCTCGGGCCGCAGTCCTTGTCGTCAAGGCTGCGGCTGCCGTCGAAACAGTCGGAGAGGCAGTAGTTGCATGCGGTCATGAAGTCCCGCATGGCACTGGGGTTGCTAGATCCAGAGAAATCCCAGCAGATGCTGGGGTCGTCATCTTCCTCGGACCCAGAGGGTCCGTAGGTCGAGACGCCTGTCAATCGGTCCCAAGGCGACCGCACACGAAACCCGAAAGGGGTTGCACTCGCCTCAACGTGAGCGCCCGCCAGAGCGAGGTCACTAGGCGGGTTGAGGTCGAGTCGAAATGACAAAGGATGGGAATCAGCCGGTACCTTTTGGTCGACGAGGAGCGACGAAGTCACATCGGGGGTTGATCGCGCCGTCGTCCTGGGTACGAGTGCGACGTCCTGCAGGCCCTCCGTGAGCGCGCTGGCATCGTCCACTTGCTCGGGGTTGGCGTGTCGCGGGGGGACGGCGCTCGCCTTCGCCTCAAACGCGAGGGTGACGCCCGACGCGTCCTCCGTTGGGGCGCTGGGGATGTCGATTTGCTCGACAGCCGACTGAGCGCAGCCTCCCGCTCGGCCCTGGTTGCCCCGCCTCCTCCTCCGATGGCGAGGGAGAGGATGGGGCGAGCTCGAAAGTTGTCCTTCCCCCACGCGGGAAAGACGTCGTCGATTCCGCCACCGGCGGGCGGGCTGTCCGCCACCATTGTCGCTGTCGCGCGGCGGTGGAAGGAGTATCATGTCGTAGCTGCCGTCGAAAGACATGAACTCGAGGCTCCCGAAACGGAGCACCGTCCCGGGTTGAAGAGGTCGTTGGAGACTGCCCATCTGGAGCTTGACGGGAAACTGCTCGTCAACACGCAGTAGGCCCCTACCTGGCGCGCCAACTGTCGGCGTTTCGAGACCGGGGGGTCCCCGAGCCGACGAGTGAGTGTGCCGCGTGCCCCAGCCCAGATGGGTCGAGCGCGTGGGCGAGCGCGAAGGGGGGAGAGCGAGGTGGCCGGAGCCGGGTCGTGAGGGAGGCGGAGATCCCGCGGCCTTCGTGTTCGTCCCGCGCCCAGGTCGGGTGCGCTTGCAGTAGGGGGTTACAAGCGTCCGCGCGGGTGAGGGGAGCGAGCGGCCCCAAGAGAGCGCCTGCCCCTGCCCTCGTTCCCGCGAGGCCAACCTTCTCTAAGAAGGCCCTGGTCCTTCCTTTTATAGGCGCAAGGAGAGGATCCAGGTGTACAATGGGGGTGCAGCAGAGTGCTACGTGTCTAGCGGGGGAGAGCTAGCGCCCTGGGTACATGCCAATGTGGCAGCCGGAGAGAACTTGGCACCCAGCCGGTGTGGTGTCGTGGCTGTCGGAGGAGTAACGGAGCCTGGTGGAGGGACAGCTGTTGGAACAGTTGGGCTCTTGCTGACGTCTCCCTGCTTCCGTAAGGGAGCCGAGAGCCGCCGTCGTCATGGGTCTAGCGGGGCGCCATCATTGCCTATCTGGCGGAGCTAGCCAGATGGGACGTCGGTCTTGTTCTCTGCGACCCAAGTCGGCTCGGGGCAGGGTGATGATGGCGCTTACTTTTGACGTGGCGGACTTGTGCCCTAGGTCGGGCGACGTGGAGGCTCCTCCGAGGCCGAGGTCGAGTCTGAGCTCCTGGGTCGGGCGAGGCGGAGGTCGTTCGGCAGAGGCCAGGGCGGAGTCCGAGCCCTGGGTCGGGCGAAGCGGAGTTCGTCGTCTTCCGGGGCCTTAGCCCGAGTCCGAGCCCTGGGTCGGGCGGAGCGGAGTTCGCCGTCTTCCGGGGCCTTAGCCCGAGTCCGAGCCCTGGGTCGGGCGGAGCGGAGTTCGCCGTCTTCCGGGGCCTTAGCCCGAGTCTGAGCCCTGGGTCGGGCGGAGCGGAGTTCGCCGTCTTTCGGGGCCTTAGCCCGAGTCCGAGCCCTGGGTCGGGCGGAGTGGAGTTCGCCGTCTTCCGGGGCCTTAGCCCGAGTCCGAGCCCTGGGTCGGGCGGAGCTTCCTATGGCGCCTTTGGCAAAGCCTGGCCGCCCGTCAGTCTCACTCTTTGCGTTAAATGCCCCAGTGACTTGGTCGGTCGGCGCGGTGATTTAGTCAGGGTTGCTTCTTAACGAAGGCAAGGCCTCGGGCGAGCCGGAGATGCGTCTGCCGTAAAAAAGGGGGCCTCGGGCGAGACCGAAACACCTCAGGGTCGGCTGCCCTTGCCCGAGGCTAGGCTCGGGCGTGGCGTGATCGAGTCGCTCGTATGAACTGATCCCTGACTTAATCAAACCCATCAGGCCTCTGCAGCTTTATGCTGATGGGGGTTATCAGCTGAGAATTAGGCGTCTTGAGGGTACCCCTAATTATGGTCCCCGACACGACTAGAGACTAAAACAGTTTAGTCTCAGTTTTACTCTCACAGTTTAACTATTTAGGAACTAAATAAGATTAAAATAGAGGGACTAATTTAGTCCCTCAATTTGAGCGGCCTTAATTCATGTGAACGACACCATCTCATTGTAGGTAACCAATAACAAGCAGGAGGGCTACGGGCGAGAAAAAATCCTTTAGTCCCTTTTAGAACATGTATAACCTAGAGCTCCTTACTTAGTTTTCTAAGTAGAAGAGACGATTAAGAAAATGTATCCTACAACCCTGAGCCACTAGAATATTAATACAGTTAAGAGACAATATGTATAGAAAGTCGTAAAGAGATGGACTCATCATAAAGAGACTGTTTCTTGATTTTTTTTGCAGTTAACCCCAGAGACCCCTACAGAAACCCCCTTAATTAATGGAGTTGTACATGCCCTTAGCACTCCTTTGAGGGACTAGAGACTAAAAATCAATTAGTATCTACTTTAATTCTTTGGTTTAATAAAAAAGGCTAAAAACTAGGGACTAAACATTAATCTCTCTAACCAAACAGTGCCTTAATTTCTGCCTGTGTTTTCGATTAGACTTCGTCTTTGCCTCATGAATTGATTCTGCAAATGAGTACAAGAGAGACGGTTAGCGGCTCCCCAGCCCGGACAGTAATAAGGTTGGCGCGATACTATAAAAACTTCATCTACAAAGCAAACAAAGGCAACCCCCTTATCCTTTAAGTCACATGCTGCATTACAATGCTACGATTCCTAATTATTTATAATATGTTTGGTTTGATGTCAAAATTACGCCGCCACAAAAAATTATTTCAATGTTTAACTCGCCAACATGGTCACCTCTTCTATCTGTATATCTTTATGTTACGGTCAAAGTCATGATTGATGAATGCCTTCAAATTAAAGAACAAATGACGTTTTCAGTTGCTCACATCTCATACAGAAAACTGATTTATGGATGGAAACCTTTTCTTTTTCAATTGCTTCAAAGCGATAACCCGAATTTACTATTTAAAAGTTCGAACCAACCCATTTGGAAGCTTCCTATCTTTTACATCCAAGCATATATAAAGATGCGCTCACGTCATTGGGCTGCGATGATTTGGGATGGCGATAAGTTTACCATGTTAATTTTTTCTTTGTGATGATAAGAAACAATTGTGCTGTTTGATCATATATTTGTAATGTGATAGATAACTAATAATGGTAAATTATGTTTGTTTGGAAAGTGATATCGGCTTATTTAAACTTATTATCACTGGTATTCAAGTAAAAATCATTACCATGTCATTTACGTTACATTTCATGAATCAAACGGCACATATATAATACCTCCATTCAATTTATAATTTGTTTAACTTTTTAGACTAAATTTGACCGTCCGTCTTACCCAAAAATATTATAATAATTGTTAGACTTTAATGTGATATTGTTTAGTATATAATATAAGTTATCTTAATTTTTTTTTATAAAAAAATGAATAAGACGAGTCAACCAAACTTAGTATAAAAAGTTAATCGAATTATAAATTAGGACGGAGGAAGTATTTTAGATTTTGCATTTTCAAACCATTCACATTGAAAATCATAGAGCATCTCTAAGAGAGATCCTAATTAACAAAATTGTATTTTGAAATATAAGGCTTCAGACCATAGAACGCTATCTAACAATGGTCCTATTACATTAAAATTCATCTAGCGATTGTAGGGTCTCCAGTCCTCTCTACAACTATTAAGAGTCATTTGTAGACTGCCCCCGCTCCCGTCCCGCAACGGCCTCCCGCACCGCACGGCAGCACGCCGCAGAGCGTACACCGCCCCCGCCCGCCCTCCGCCTGCCCGCCCTCCGGGATCCTCGCCGCCGCAAACAGCTCAGCCTACCACGCTCGCCCCCTGCCAATCCTTCCACGAATCGGGTGTCCCCAACAATCCCCCGCACCCGCCGCACTCGGGCAGACGGAGCGCTACCCCCGCGCCGCGCGCTCCGACTTCGCCGCATACCCCTGCGCCCGGCCCCGAGCTCAATCCTCCAAGCCCCGAGCTCAATCCGTCGTCGCAAACGCGAAAGTCGGCAGAGATGTTTGGTACGCGCTCAAATCCTAATCCCCACGCCCCACAAACCCCTGCGCAATAGCTGCCGTCCAGCCCCCGCCCCTGCTCCCCCACGCTGCGCGCGTCCGTGATGCCGGGGATCTGCAACCCCCCATCCCCTAGCCCCCTCCCCGCCCCTGCCCGCAGGCCTTGCACGACGGCGACGAACCCGTCGACACCGCGTCGCCGGCGACGAGCCCCGACGGGGATGCCACGAAGCAGCAGGACTGCGCGTCCTCCGCCACGCCGCATTCTCCTCCGCCGGCGGCGGCGACGGCGGGCTGCTGGAGCACCTTGTCGAGCGTGGCGCGGAGGCCAGCGGCGACGGCCTCGTGGCTCCTGGCGACGCCCAGCCACGCCTGGCCCTCCCCGGCCAGCTGCCGGAGCCGCTCCTCCAGATCCGCGCCGCGGCGGCAGGCGCGCTCCAGCTCTGCCTCCGCGGCGCGGAGCCGAGCCTCCGCCGCGCGGCCCACGGCCGCTGTGGGGGATAGATATCCCCCGGATCCACTAAAAGAGTAAAGGACCTCACGAAAGGCCCAAGGGCCCAATAAATCGTAAGGTTATTCTTTCGTGGGCCTGGGGAAAGACAACCAGCAACGCAGGGCGACGTAAGGCCGGATTGGTGCAAACCCAGACGGCCCATAGCGTCGAGCCATTAGCCGCAACAGAGATCCGACTTTCCCGCGTCGGGGCCGCCATGCAACGAAGCCACGTGAGGATAAGTCGGCGAGGGTTACGTAAAGGATAATCTCGAGAAGTTCACTATCTTTTAGCTACTTGTTATTATCTTATCCATGTGTACTGCCCCACGGTCGAGTATATAAGGCCTAGGGGGCACCCCTTCAGAACGATCGACCCATTACTTAGCCATCCACATCAACTCTCTGTATTCTCGATCCAGAGAGCTCTCTTGTAATCACACCCACCAAGCATACTCATCAGGACGTAGGGTGTTACGCATCACTAAGCGGCCCGAACCTGTAAATCTTGTCCACCGTCCCTCGTGCGATCGGCACGAACCATTCTGCTATAGTTGTCGACACCTTCCTACTCCTAAAACACCTTGAGGGGCAACCCTGGGTGTGCGGTCGGACCCTAAACACCGACAGCTGGCGCGCCAGGTAGGGGGTGTGTCGACAATCCAAGCTAGCTCAATGGCCATCTCCTTCTACAGCAAGATCGCCCTACGCCCCGGATCTATGTTCTGCTTCGGGACAATCTCATTCGTAGCGGACGAAGAAGGAACTCTGCACCGTATCGCGGATCCGCCGAAAAAGGAGTCTTCCTCAACAAACTCCGACAATACCGGAAAGGCGCGACCTCCGACCCCCCGGAAGAAGATCACCACGACGGCAACACCGTTCTACCCCGACGTCCTCTTCGTCGGAAGGGCGGAATCGCCCACCATCTCCGACGACGAGCCGACTGTACCCGGGGAGGAACCGCCTCAGCGAGAGTCCCGTCGACGAAGGAATCGGCGCAGGAATGTTCGACGACATCACGCGGCCGGGGAGCAGAATCCGGAACAACCTGTCTCGCGAGACGAGGTCTCGGAGGTAGGAGAAACCCCGGAAGAACGCGTCTTCAGAGAGCGAAGGAACTCCCGACGACGTGATCGCCGACGAGCTCAGGAACAGGCTGAGCATGATGCAAGGCAACGTCGAGAGAATCCACTCTTCGGGCGCAATCTGAACCCCGACTTCGCCCGAGCCATGAACACGCCGAGCGAAGTCGGAGGGGTGCTGGCTCGGATAGCAGAAGGACTTCCTCGGACTCCTGACGCCGACGGCTACCGACGACTGTTCACCCAGGCGGCCAACCATCTTCTACCGCTTGCTCACCCGCCGAACGATCTACGACACGCCATTAACAGTCGCCGGGACGCGCGGAGCTCCATCAACGCTTCGCGGGAACGGCGGCATGAGAACGAACTTCGTCGTCGAGAGGAGTACGACAGGGATCATGGCGCCCCGACTCAGAGCCAAGCTACCAGGACTGAGTCGGCAACAGCTTCAACTGGCGGAACCTCCCGGGGACGGTCGAGGAATCACAACCACAACTCCCCTCCCCGGGACAGGCATCGACCCCGACGACAGGAGGACACGTGCGGAGTGTCCGCCCTTACTCCGCGCCTTAGGGCCATCCAATGGCCTCCCAACTTCAAGGTATCCAATGTTGACAAGTATGAACCTAAGCAGGATCCATGGGGTTGGCTAGCCGTCTACACCACCGCTGCTCGAGCTGCCGGAGCATCCGAAGACGTGATGACCGCGTACTTGCCCATCGTCCTTGGACAAGACGCGCTGCAATGGCTACGACATCTACCCCGACACTGCATCGACGCCTGGGGGGACTTCAGTCGGCGTTTCACCGCCAACTTCCAGTCCCTCTCCGACAAGCCGGCGCAGCCGTGGGACCTTAAATCTATCAAGCGCCGGAGGGACGAAACTCTCCGATCGTACCTCAAGAGGTTTCAAACCATGAGGAATCGAATCCCCGATGTCACGGAGGCGGCCGTGATCGAGGACTTCTACCGAGGATCTAATGACTCGGTTTTCGTCCGAGCCATACTGCAAAGGGCGCCGACCACCTCGGAGGAGCTGTTCCGGGAAGCCGACCTCTACATCACCGCCGACGAGCGAGCCCAGGACCTCATCGGAGGAACAAAGCCCGCACCGGCAGCACCACGACGCGACACGAACCAGCAACCCGACAAGCGGTGGGAGAAGAGACCACGCGAAGAAGTACACGCCGCCGGCGGACCACCTGCTTCTCGCGCCCGAGGAGGACCCCGTGGAGGCGAACGCACGCTGGACGACATCCTCGACGCCCAGTGCCCGTACCACAAGGACATGCGCCACACTCTTCGTAACTGCCGAGACTTCAAGCACTCCGTCGGACACGGCCGACCCTTCCAACCTCTACCTCCTCCTCCGCCGAGGGGAGGACCAGATGAACCCCGACAACCCCATCGGCAGGAGGAGGGAGGAGGAGGAGGAGCTTTCCCACGCGTTGACAGGGAGGTCAACGTCATCTTCGGCGGACACGGATCGCAGGAGAGCAGAAGGCAGCAAAAGCTCAATGATCGCCAGATACTGGTGGCGACCATCGGCCCTCCCGCCCCATACCGATGGTCGGAACACCCGATCACCTTCACTCGGGCGGATCAATGGCTCAACTTCGACCACCCGGGCAAGTACCCGCTTCTCGTCGATCCGGTGATCCGAGAGAGCCGGGTGAAAAAGGTGTTAGTGGACGGGGGGAGCAGCATCAACATCACCTTCCCCCGGACACTCCAGAGCTTGGGAGTTCATCTCAAAGAGCTCCACGAGTCGGACACTCCTTTCTTCGGCATCGTGCCGACGGAAGGGGAATACCCGCTGGGCCACATCTACATGCCGGTCACCTTTGGAACTCCGGAGAACTACAGAACCGAGTTCTTGAGGTTCGAAGTGGCGAACTTCGACTGCGGGTACAACGCCATCATCGGGAGGCCAGGATTGGCCAAGTTCATGGCCATTCCGCATTATACATACATGATACTGAAGATGCCAGGGCCACAAGGGATCATAACTATGCGCGCCGACCTCCAAGGCGCCGCAGAATGTTTCCGAGTGGCTATCCAAGCAGCCCTCACCGCCAAGCCATCAACAGCTCCCTCCGCAATGGCGAACTCTAAGCCTGAGGAGGACCTCGCAATACCAGCAAATGAAGCTCAGACCGCGACCTCTATGCGGCCGACTGAAGAAACCAAGAGAATCAACCTGGGGTTCGCTGATGAGCGCAAGACGGCCATCATCAGCTCCAGTTTGGATGACAAATAGGAAAGCGCGCTCGTCCGGTTTCTGCAAGATAACCGAGATGTATTCGCATGGCAACCTGCGGATATGCCGGGAGTCCCGAGAGAACTGGCCGAGCACAAACTGAAAGTTTTTCCCCAGGCGAGGCCGATTCGGCAGAAGTTACGCCGTTTCACGCCTGATAAGAGGGAAGCCATTCGCGCCGAGTTAGCTCGCTTGGTCGCGGCTGGATTCATTAGAGAAGTATTACATCCTGAGTGGTTAGCCAATCCTGTTCTTGTACTCAAAAAGAATAAAGTGGACTGGCGCATGTGTGTTGATTATACCGATCTCAACAAACACTGTCCGAAGGATCCCTTCGGGCTCCCAAGGATAGATCAGGTGGTGGACTCCACCGCTGGGTGTTCTATGCTGTCTTTTTTGGATTGCTATTCCGGGTATCATCAGATCAGTCTGGCAAAGGAAGATGAAGAAAAAACGACATTCATTACTCCGTTTGGCGCTTTCTGTTATACCTCCATGCCGTTCGGCCTCAAGAACGCTGGAGCAACTTACCAGAGAGCTATTCAGACATGCTTAGCCGATCACTGGGGCAAGCGTGTGGAAGCTTATGTGGATGACGTGGTGATCAAAACACAGGACTCAAAAGACTTCATTGAAGATTTGCAACTGGTTTTCAACAGCCTGAGGCGGTATAGATGGAAGCTTAATCCCGAGAAATGTGTTTTTGGGGTACCAGCCGGAAAGTTGCTCGGATTTATTGTCAGCAACCGGGGAATTGAAGCTAATCCGGATAAAATTGAGGCTATCATGAAGATGGAAGCACCTCGGTCGCAGAAGAAGGTTCAGCGACTTACTGGATGCATGGCAGCTTTAAGCAGATTTATATCCAGACTGGGAGAAAAAGGTTTGCCGTTTTACAAGTTACTCAAGAAGGTGGATAAATTCCAGTGGACTTCAGAAGCACAAGAAGCTCTGGATGCTCTGAAAAAATTCTTGACAACACCACCAGTGCTGAAACCACCTCGGCGAGCTACATCAACTCAACCAGCTGAAGATTTGCTATTGTACATCTCTTGCACGACTCACGTGGTGAGCACCGCGTTGGTAGTCGAGCGAGTAGAAGAAGGGCATGCCTACCCAGTACAACATCCTGTCTACTTCATCAGTGAAGTTCTCGGCCCCTCAAAGAAAAAGTATCCTCAAGTTCAGAAACTATTGTATGCAGTACTTCTAACTGCCCGCAAGCTGCGTCACTACTTTGACGACCACAAAGTCATAGTAGTCACAAGTTTTCCAATAGGGGATATTCTTCACAACAAGGAAGCCATCGGTCGAATAGCCAAGTGGGCCTGTGAGCTGGGTTCTCATGACATCGAGTTTCGGCCTCGCACTGCGATCAAAACCCAAGCACTGGTTGATTTCGTATCAGAGTGGACTGAACAACAAGTACCAGACAACCCGGAGACTGCAGAAGTATGGCGAATGTATTTTGATGGCTCACTCAAGCTGCAGGGATGTAACACCCGGATTTTAGGGGTCCAAAACCCGGGGTTAACATAAACACCAGGTATGCTGGGACCAAGTCTCATACATATGATGTATAGTGGCACAGGATCGAATGTCACATCTTTATACATAACAGGAGTTCTATACAAAATAAATAATTACATTATAAGGAGACAACGGTCCAGCAACCCAAAAGTTGACTGGGAGACGACGACCTAGACCTCTCACGAACACATCGCAGCATCCTCCATGCGCTTCATCCTGCGGTACCTGTTCTTGACCTGTGGTGTATGTGAGACAGCAAGAGTGAGCTCACATACGTTCATCGCTCAACAAGTTGTGGGGAATAATGTGCATGAACTCGCCAAAGGTGGGAGCTCACGTGAAGTGTAAGGCTTACCAAAGAGGATGGTTAGAGCTGAGCATTGCTTTTAAGGTTGGGCAAAATTTTATTAGCAGTTTACTAAGTATAAGTAAATACCAACCCAATTAAATAGTTGAACAAAAGTAATAACAACATCACCTGCGATGCAATGCATATGACAAATTGAATTTAGTTCCATAAATTAATCATGTGAGGGTCCGAGCTGCTCATGACCGTGAGCACGGCTAGTATACCAGTTTTACACTCTGCAGAGGTTGCGCATCTTTACCCACAAGTCGTGTATCCCATGTCGCCAGGGTTTGCAAAGCCCTTAGACACTTCCGAGGTGAATGGCTAGGGATCCACTACGAGGCCTTTACAAAGTTCCACTAGCTTCCGAAAACCCGCTACAGTTTATAGGAAGATCCAGTGCAGGAATCCCTTGCAGGACCGCCATCGCAGCAAAATCCTCCCGAGGGCCTCCCTACACTGACCTCTCCCCTACTGCCCTTGCCCCTTTCGGGTAAGGTAGTCTTCCACTAGCTTTCCTAATTAATCAGCCAAGGGCATCCCATACTACCCTTGTGGTAGCACTGTTTTCCCGGGTGGTCGCTCCATGTTCCAATTAACATAATGATCTTAACATGAACAATAAATAACAACTGATAACAAAAAGTGTAATCATGAATAGTGTAATCTTCATACCCAAAGCCACATATAGCACTAGCAAGTACTACCCAGAAAGTTCAGTGGTAAACAAGGTATAAAGATAGTCAAACTAGGGTAACCTATTGGGTCCCATCAAAATTAACCTATGCAGATCATTATGATTAATTAGAACATGAGTAGGTGAAAAGAAGTGATCAAGGGCACAACTTGCCTGGGCCTTGAGATTCCAGGTACCAGGATGATCTTCAGATGACTCGTGACCTCACTGCTAGTCGTAGCAATTCAAACAAACATGGTATAGGCAAAATTAACATTACACCAAGCATGTGAATAAAATACACAGTAATAATCTAGACATTAAAATAAGATCACAGGAATTGGAATCATTAAATTTGGAGTTATAGAATTCATGTTATGAATTTTCTAAGGTTTTATGCATTTAAAATGGATTAAGTGATAAATAAATTTTCTGACAGAGTTCATGTCAAAACAGTGATTCTAAATGATAGAGAATATTATTACAAAATTTTAGGAATTGGAATGACTCAATTTGGAGTTAAAATGAATTTTCTATGAATTATCTAAGTTCTAGCAATTATTTTTGTATTAAAAATCCATTTTCTATTTTATTTATTCAATTTAAACGAGTTCTGGACTGGGCCTCAATTACAGCAAAGCGCAGGGGGCTCGGGGTAAGTTTCCCCAAGACACAGCCATCCCCCGCATAGGACCGCGGGTTGTTTTCTTAAAAAGTCGGGGTCTCTTTTACAAAAACAGCTCAGCGAAGGGGTAAGTTCTAATCTGGACCGCAAGATACTAAATCTACGGCCAGGATTAAATCCCCAGCGCGATGAAGCGGTATGCTACGCCAGCCGTCCGATTCGAGAATAACGCTCCTGATTTAATGAGATTCCGATCCAACGCTGATCGTCGATCAACCGATCGACGGCCGTGATCAAGCCATGCGAAGGGGTACGCGTGCTCGAATCACATCCATTCAATTCTAATCAACGGCCCTGGAGTTCTCTTCCTCCAGGCTGCCAGGCGCGGCGGCGCCGCGTGCCACACAGTGCAGCACACGCCGGCGAGCAACCCTACCACGGCGCACGAGTACACGATTCTCAAATCGACCGGGCGCAACACAACGCAGGCGCATGGGCGAGTCGGTCCGAGGAGTTCTTACCGCGAATTGCAGCCTGAATCTTCCTGCTCACGGTGAGGCTTGGTTCCACGGCGGAATCAGAACGCCGATGAGAAATTGCTGCTGGTTCAGCCAATTTTCCACAGAATTTGGTCCACGGCAAGCTTCTATATTGTCTGGCGATGCTCCCTTTACCCCTTCCCGGAACACGAACGACACCGAAGGTGATAGTCGTCGTCGGCGGGCCTTCCTCCCTCGCTCCTGTCTACGGCCACACCTAAACTCTGGTGTTTATGGTGTTTTGGTCAGCGCAACAGGGATGAGGAGCGACTAGGGCTTTTATCGGGCGGATTAGAAGAGAGAGGAGGTTTGAGGCCAACGGCCCCAGAGAAGCAGCGCTGCGAGGAGAACGCGGCGACGAGCTCGGTTGGGTTGTTGCAACAGACGCGCGCGCGCGGAAGTGACGAGTCCGACACCGGGGTCCCACGCGGCAGTGGAAGAGCAAGGCGCGACGCGAGCGAGCATACGGCTGACGAAAGGGTCCCGCCGCGCAGCGACAAAGGACGCGCGCGTGGAGAAGGCTGGGCGAGGCGCGGCGCAAGGGGGGCTGACAGGTGGGGTAGGGGTGTCGGCGCCAAGGATAGCTTGGGCTGCGCGGTGAGTAAGGCCGAGTGGGCTGAATTGCCAGCTGGCGGCCCAGGTAAGTTTTCCTTCCTTTTTCTTTTTTCATTTTTCTTTCTATTTTCTATATTTTCAAACCAAATTTGAATTCAAATTTTTAAATTCAACCCTTGTGCAGAGTTTGTCCTCGAATTTTATTGTGAACTTAGGAAGTACTAATTTGGAACATTTATGAAATTTGTTTTATATTTTATATACTTTCTCCTTCTCATTTTCAAAACCCTCATTTTTAATTTAGGATTTGTTTTAACTTTTAGCATTTATTATCTTATTATTCCTATTATTATTATTATTTTATTTAATGCACAAACATAAAACTCCACATGATGCATTTTCTTTTATTTTGGTATTATTGGTTTTATTTAGTCACTCTCAATTACATAGGTGCTCTTTTTATGATGCAAATGAAACACACAAAATGAGGAACTCTCTTTATTACTCTTGGTATACAACTTGAGTGTTACAAATCCTACCCCCCTTAAAAATAATCTCGTCCTCGAGATTTGTAAGAAAAGGGAATACAAAAAGGATTGGTTTGCAATTTAGCTTTTAATTTCTAAATCAAGGGTCCCTCTTTTTATTATTAGTAAGTGATAGGAGAGCATGGGTATTATATGTATGTCCACTTTATTATGTAAGATAGAAGATGTTTTTAGGGCATATATAGGTTTGGGTAAGAAAGAGTAGGATAAGAAAAACTCCATCCAAGATTGTGGATCTTGACTCATCTTGGTGACCTTACTTGATCCTTGAAGACTTGAGTTGGTGCTCATCCTTCCTTGGTGAAGTTGATCATCTTCGTTGGTCTTGTCTCATTGATTAGGAATTAGTGTATATTATTGGACTGGGGAATATGGTTAATATAGGTATGGATGAGATAGACTTCATGATGTAGGTCAAAAGTTTGTTTGAAGTTAGGTGGTGGTTGATAGATTATGCAATCCATTAAGACTCTATTGATTGGGGTAAGTTATGTAACTTGTTATATAGATCGAGTTATTATGTATGGCCAAGTTGATATAAGTCTCCAAATTAGGTTTAAGTGATTTATGAGTATGGCCTTATCCTTTGTATCAGCATTAAGTAACTCAATCTAGCTTAGATCATATTGGTTTAGATAGAATCCAGATTAGGTGGGTATGACTAGATTAAACTAGTTAAGATTAGCTATATCTACCTGGGTAGAATAAATATTATTAGGGTATGTTAGAATCTTTTAAGATAGGATTGGATTATATGATATAGGTAGGCCATTGTTCAGGGATGAGTTGGTCTAAGACATTAATTTAGGTTAAGATATATTTGTAGAGACAGTGTCTAACCTATATCACCAACTTAACTAACTTATTAATAACTCACTTTAGATTGGGTCATATTTAGATTAGGTAGAATCTGGATTAGGTTGGATATAACTAGATTAGACTAGATAATATCTAATTGCTTTAGATCATGGTTGTTACTAGGGTGGGGTAAATATGCTTATCAGGACAAGATGAATCCATAAGGATAAGGTAAAATCTTTTGAGATTAGTTAGATCTATTAGGCTGAGATAAAATCTTTTCAAGATAAGATGAGTATCTTTTAAGATGAGATGGATTTATTAAGATAAGGAAGAATCTTTTAAGATAAGATGAATTGGTTAGAATGAGATCTTTTAGGATAAGATAAATTTCTTAAGCTAGATATGTTCCAATGGGTATAATCTAGGTTGTCTAGTTATTTTATAAATATATTTTTATACCTATGTGTATATGCAGATGCAATTGTGGACATTACTCCACAACTCATCACACTCAAACAAAGATCCAAATCAGACAAGTATCATAAGAACAAACATTCAAGCATACAAATATTTACAAAAATATTTTTGATTTTGTTCCTAAGATTAGGTCTCCTATTCCTAAAAGTCACTTTAGGCATGGGATTTCAAAGTGTAAAATCCACATTTGTCTTTTAGAAAGAAAAGGTAAGAATAATCAGAGTAAAGCGGAAATAGATGAGAAAAGATTAAGATAAGTTTAAAAAGAATCAGAGTTGCCAAGGTAAGTAGGTATTGGTTGTCCAGTTCTATCTAGGTTTCGTCCTACAGTCAACATTCCTCTGATACCACTTCTGTAACACCCGGATTTTAGGGGTCCAAAACCCGGGGTTAACATAAACACCAGGTATGCTGGGACCAAGTCTCATACATATGATGTATAGTGGCACAGGATCGAATGTCACATCTTTATACATAACAGGAGTTCTATACAAAATAAATAATTACATTATAAGGAGACAACGGTCCAGCAACCCAAAAGTTGACTGGGAGACGACGACCTAGACCTCTCACGAACACATCGCAGCATCCTCCATGCGCTTCATCCTGCGGTACCTGTTCTTGACCTGTGGTGTATGTGAGACAGCAAGAGTGAGCTCACATACGTTCATCGCTCAACAAGTTGTGGGGAATAATGTGCATGAACTCGCCAAAGGTGGGAGCTCACGTGAAGTGTAAGGCTTACCAAAGAGGATGGTTAGAGCTGAGCATTGCTTTTAAGGTTGGGCAAAATTTTATTAGCAGTTTACTAAGTATAAGTAAATACCAACCCAATTAAATAGTTGAACAAAAGTAATAACAACATCACCTGCGATGCAATGCATATGACAAATTGAATTTAGTTCCATAAATTAATCATGTGAGGGTCCGAGCTGCTCATGACCGTGAGCACGGCTAGTATACCAGTTTTACACTCTGCAGAGGTTGCGCATCTTTACCCACAAGTCGTGTATCCCATGTCGCCAGGGTTTGCAAAGCCCTTAGACACTTCCGAGGTGAATGGCTAGGGATCCACTACGAGGCCTTTACAAAGTTCCACTAGCTTCCGAAAACCCGCTACAGTTTATAGGAAGATCCAGTGCAGGAATCCCTTGCAGGACCGCCATCGCAGCAAAATCCTCCCGAGGGCCTCCCTACACTGACCTCTCCCCTACTGCCCTTGCCCCTTTCGGGTAAGGTAGTCTTCCACTAGCTTTCCTAATTAATCAGCCAAGGGCATCCCATACTACCCTTGTGGTAGCACTGTTTTCCCGGGTGGTCGCTCCATGTTCCAATTAACATAATGATCTTAACATGAACAATAAATAACAACTGATAACAAAAAGTGTAATCATGAATAGTGTAATCTTCATACCCAAAGCCACATATAGCACTAGCAAGTACTACCCAGAAAGTTCAGTGGTAAACAAGGTATAAAGATAGTCAAACTAGGGTAACCTATTGGGTCCCATCAAAATTAACCTATGCAGATCATTATGATTAATTAGAACATGAGTAGGTGAAAAGAAGTGATCAAGGGCACAACTTGCCTGGGCCTTGAGATTCCAGGTACCAGGATGATCTTCAGATGACTCGTGACCTCACTGCTAGTCGTAGCAATTCAAACAAACATGGTATAGGCAAAATTAACATTACACCAAGCATGTGAATAAAATACACAGTAATAATCTAGACATTAAAATAAGATCACAGGAATTGGAATCATTAAATTTGGAGTTATAGAATTCATGTTATGAATTTTCTAAGGTTTTATGCATTTAAAATGGATTAAGTGATAAATAAATTTTCTGACAGAGTTCATGTCAAAACAGTGATTCTAAATGATAGAGAATATTATTACAAAATTTTAGGAATTGGAATGACTCAATTTGGAGTTAAAATGAATTTTCTATGAATTATCTAAGTTCTAGCAATTATTTTTGTATTAAAAATCCATTTTCTATTTTATTTATTCAATTTAAACGAGTTCTGGACTGGGCCTCAATTACAGCAAAGCGCAGGGGGCTCGGGGTAAGTTTCCCCAAGACACAGCCATCCCCCGCATAGGACCGCGGGTTGTTTTCTTAAAAAGTCGGGGTCTCTTTTACAAAAACAGCTCAGCGAAGGGGTAAGTTCTAATCTGGACCGCAAGATACTAAATCTACGGCCAGGATTAAATCCCCAGCGCGATGAAGCGGTATGCTACGCCAGCCGTCCGATTCGAGAATAACGCTCCTGATTTAATGAGATTCCGATCCAACGCTGATCGTCGATCAACCGATCGACGGCCGTGATCAAGCCATGCGAAGGGGTACGCGTGCTCGAATCACATCCATTCAATTCTAATCAACGGCCCTGGAGTTCTCTTCCTCCAGGCTGCCAGGCGCGGCGGCGCCGCGTGCCACACAGTGCAGCACACGCCGGCGAGCAACCCTACCACGGCGCACGAGTACACGATTCTCAAATCGACCGGGCGCAACACAACGCAGGCGCATGGGCGAGTCGGTCCGAGGAGTTCTTACCGCGAATTGCAGCCTGAATCTTCCTGCTCACGGTGAGGCTTGGTTCCACGGCGGAATCAGAACGCCGATGAGAAATTGCTGCTGGTTCAGCCAATTTTCCACAGAATTTGGTCCACGGCAAGCTTCTATATTGTCTGGCGATGCTCCCTTTACCCCTTCCCGGAACACGAACGACACCGAAGGTGATAGTCGTCGTCGGCGGGCCTTCCTCCCTCGCTCCTGTCTACGGCCACACCTAAACTCTGGTGTTTATGGTGTTTTGGTCAGCGCAACAGGGATGAGGAGCGACTAGGGCTTTTATCGGGCGGATTAGAAGAGAGAGGAGGTTTGAGGCCAACGGCCCCAGAGAAGCAGCGCTGCGAGGAGAACGCGGCGACGAGCTCGGTCGGGTTGTTGCAACAGACGCGCGCGCGCGGAAGTGACGAGTCCGACACCGGGGTCCCACGCGGCAGTGGAAGAGCAAGGCGCGACGCGAGCGAGCATACGGCTGACGAAAGGGTCCCGCCGCGCAGCGACAAAGGACGCGCGCGTGGAGAAGGCTGGGCGAGGCGCGGCGCAAGGGGGGCTGACAGGTGGGGTAGGGGTGTCGGCGCCAAGGATAGCTTGGGCTGCGCGGTGAGTAAGGCCGAGTGGGCTGAATTGCCAGCTGGCGGCCCAGGTAAGTTTTCCTTCCTTTTTCTTTTTTCATTTTTCTTTCTATTTTCTATATTTTCAAACCAAATTTGAATTCAAATTTTTAAATTCAACCCTTGTGCAGAGTTTGTCCTCGAATTTTATTGTGAACTTAGGAAGTACTAATTTGGAACATTTATGAAATTTGTTTTATATTTTATATACTTTCTCCTTCTCATTTTCAAAACCCTCATTTTTAATTTAGGATTTGTTTTAACTTTTAGCATTTATTATCTTATTATTCCTATTATTATTATTATTTTATTTAATGCACAAACATAAAACTCCACATGATGCATTTTCTTTTATTTTGGTATTATTGGTTTTATTTAGTCACTCTCAATTACATAGGTGCTCTTTTTATGATGCAAATGAAACACACAAAATGAGGAACTCTCTTTATTACTCTTGGTATACAACTTGAGTGTTACAAGGGAGCAGGAGCGGGGATTCTTTTCACTGCACCAGGAGGCGAACACCTCAAGTACGCCCTCCAGTTGCTATTCCCGGCCTCCAACAATGCAGCCGAGTATGAAGCTTTGATCCATGGATTGAACATTGCCATATCACTGGGCGTCAAAAGATTAATGGTATATGGGGATTCTCTGGTAGTCATCAGCCAGATAAATAAGGAGTGGGATTGCTCAAACGATTCGATGGGAAGATACTGCACTGCCGTCCGAAAACTGGAGGATAAGTTCGAGGGTCTGGAATTTCATCATGTGGAGAGAGATCGGAATGCAGCAGCCGATGTACTGTCAAAGCTAGGATCCAGTCGAGCTCAGGTTCCACCCGGGGTTTTTGTGCAAGAAATTCTGCAACCAAGTATCTCATTGGGTCAAATGGAAGAATGCAACATCATAGATCAACCCGAGTCAGATCCCGATGACTGGAGAAAGCCAATCATTAAGTACATAAGGAATGAAGAAGAACCAGACGATAAGAACTCGGCAGAGCGCATTGCAAGACAATCAGCTCACTATACACTTATTGGGGAAACATTATACAGAAGGGGTGCATCAGGTGTCTTCATGAAGTGCATTCTCCCATCCACTGGAAAGCAACTCTTAGAAGAGGTCCACGCTGGACAATGTGGGATACATGCAGCCTCCAGAACACTAGTTGGGAAGGTCTTCAGATCAGGATTCTATTGGCCAATAGCAAAGAATGATGCAGCCGAGTTAGTTCAGAGGTGCGAAGCCTGCCAATACTTGTCAAAGCAACAACATCTGCCAGCACAGCAGCTGCAGACCATACCAGTAACCTGGCCTTTCGCATGCTGGGGGCTGGACATGATTGGACCTTTCAAGAAAGCTCAAGGGGGATATACTCATGTGTTGGTAGCAATTGACAAGTTCACTAAATGGATAGAGTTCAAGCCCATTGCTTCCTTAACTTCTGCTAAGGCCGTGGAATTCATACAAGACATAATATTCAGATTCGGGATACCAAACAGCATCATAACTGATCTAGGATCCAATTTCACGAGTTCAGAATTCTTTGACTTCTGCGAGCAAAAAAGCATTCAGATCAAGTATGCATCTGTAGCCCATCCAAGAGCCAACGGGCAAGTTGAGCGAGCCAACGGGATGATATTGGATGCACTCAGGAAAAAGATTTTCGATAAGAACGAAAAATTCGCAGGAAAGTGGATAAGGGAATTGCCCTATGTTGTTTGGAGCCTAAGAACCCAACCTAGCCGAGCTTTGCATGGAAACACTCCTTTCTTCATGGTCTATGGGTCGGAGGCAGTGTTGCCTGCTGATCTCAAGTTTGGGGCGCCAAGGCTGATTTTTGAAAGCATAGCAGAAGCTGAGACCACCAGGCTGGAGGACATAGACGTACTCGAGGAAGAACGGCTAAGCGCAGTAATCCAGTCAGCAAGGTACCAGCAGACTCTAAGGCGCTATCACGACAAGGCTGTGCGGCAACGATCCTTTTCAGTAGGGGAGCTCGTCCTTCGCCGAATTCTAACGGGAGAAGGACGACACAAGTTATCACCCTTATGGGAAGGACCCTTCGTAGTAGCAGAAGTCACTCGGCCTAGATCATATCGCCTCACTCAGATGGATGGCACGGAAGTCGGGAACTCTTGGAACATAGAACACCTGAGAAAGTTTTATCCTTAGCCGTACCTCAAAACTGCTGGGATAACAATGATGTACTCTGTAAAGTGGAAATATGTCATCAATAAAGAAAAGGTTTCAAGGATACTCAATTTATTTACGATTGACTTGCATTCTTACTTAACTCGGGGTGACCACTATGCCCTGCTAACGGAGCAATCGACTTAAGTCGGCAACGACTTAAGCCGGTGCGACATGCTCACGCTTACTTAACTCGGGGTGACCACTATGCCCTGCTAACGGAGCAATCGACTTAAGTCGGCAACGACTTAAGCCGGTGCGACATGCTCACGCTTACTTAACTCGGGGTGACCACTATGCCCTGCTAACGGAGCAATCGACTTAAGTCGGCAACGACTTAAGCCGGTGCGACATGCTCACGCTTACTTAACTCGGGGTGACCACTATGCCCTGCTAACGGAGCAATCGACTTAAGTCGGCAACGACTTAAGGCGGTGCGACATGCTCATGCTTACTTAACTCGGGGTGACCACTATGCCCTGCTAATGGAGCAATCGACTTGAGTCGGCAACAACTCAAGGCGGTGTGACATGCTCACGCTTTACTTAACCCAGGGCGACCACTATGCCCAGCTAACGAAGCAATCAACTCCAGTTGGCGTCTACTTAAGACCAATGCAACATGCTCTCGCCTATTTAATTCAGGGGATGATTTCCATATCCCACAGACAAAATTCATAGTCATCATGCGTCATAACTGCCGAACTCATTAACTAAAAAATTCTGATACAATAAGTGAATAACTATGTTATTCAAATAAACTGGTGTCCTCTAACAAATGTTTAATCATGCAAGCTGCGCGCTCGGAGCACGCGAAATGTTTTCTCTATTTTGCAATGTCTTTTCCAGGAGCAGTCGACGAAGAAGGACGACTCGAGGAGTCAGGGGCAGCGTTCACGTCAGCCCTTATATCTTCAGGAACGACGACGCCGGGCCTCCTCATCAGAATTCGTCCCGCCCGAATGGCCTTATCCATGGCCCTATCGCGTTGGGCTCTCAGAGTATTGGAAGTCTCTTCAGCAACCTTGACAGCCAACTGGGCAGCTTCTAGCTCCTGGGTAACGGATTTCTTGGAAGCACGCAGATTCTTGATGACAACGTCTTTAGCCGATATCAACTCCCGAAGGCGAATCACATCGTCCAAGGACTCCTGCAGCTTAAAGCGAAGATTGTTCAACTCCTCCATGGAAAAGCGATGACTCCTCTCCAGAATAGTCAACGAGTTGCTAGAATCTCGATACAACCTATCAAGATTGTCACGAGAAGCGGCAAGGATGCGTTTTTCTTCCTACAAGCGCAAATCGGTTACTTCAGAAAACCAGGCAGATAACAGGAGCACAGTAAGACAAAAGCACAGTTTCGTATTTCACCTTTTCAGAGTCGAGCTGAACATGCAGGGAAGAACTCAACGCGTTGGCATCATCTAGGGCGGCAGAGACTTGACTCAGCTCAATCTGACCTTGAGAATACTTTTCCTCAAGATCAGTGCACCGCTGAGACAATTCAGCCCGTTCTTGAGAATGTTTCTCCTCAAGCAGTGTAATCTGTCGAGTCATTCCTAGCGAAGGATAACCAAACAAAGCAAGGTCAGAAGGTAAAACATTCCACAACAAGCACGAAGAAAAGAAAAAGGGGCACTAACCAGCGTTAGCCGCCTCCAACTCGGATACACGGCGATGAAGAGACACCGGATTCCAACACGAAAAGGATGAAGCTACTTCCGGGATAGGAGCGCCATGCAATTTCAGCTGGCTGGTCATCCCGTCCATCAAAACCTGATGAGAAGAACAGATGAGCATAATGGCAAGAGTTCATGTAAAAGTCAAACTAAGAAACAGCACAGTACCTGGAGATTGGAGAAGAACGAAGGGATCCCCAAGTCAGGAGAAATCAGATGATAACCCGGCGCAAGGTCATCACCCGAAGCAGCATGCGATGGAACAGTGGGAATCAGTTCATCTCCTTCAACAGAGCCGGATACTCGATCAACGGGGACGCTGCCCTCCAAAGCGACGCCCCGGCCTGAAGTTTGGGCCACCACCATGCAGCCAGAGTGTGGAGGTGACCCAGCGTGAACGTCCATGGAAGCGCCGGAAGGAGACCCTGTTTGGGTATCCTCGGGGATTGGGCCACAGTTGGCACTGCCCACTTGAGCCGGGTTATCCCCGGCAACACCCTCGGGGGCTGGGCAGTAGCTTGCACTCTTCGCCCGGGCTAAGTCGTCCCCGACGACACCCTCGGGGGCTGGACATGTATCAGCACCATCCCTGGGGTCCAGACTATCAGCAATAACCATCTCTAAGGTTGATGGGTCATCGGCTACTTCCATGGAATCAGGACAATCCAGGTTAACATCCCGTCCCTCAAGATCGCGCTCTAAGGTTGATGAGGCACGGGATGACCTCAACCCAGCGTCCGGCACGGCATCACAAGCTTCTGTCACATCATCGTCCACTGGCCCTGATAGCAAGTCCTCTGGGACCATATCCTCCAGAGTTTGATCAAAGTCGGCCAGGGATATGTTTTGCAAACCAACAAGAGCAGACAAAGCCGGAGAAGGAACCCCACTACTTTCCCCACTGGCGAGGAATCGCCGACTGTTCTTCCGAGTCAGAGGAACCTCATCCTCTTCCTCTTCGTCGTCTTCATCAGCAACAGATGGACCACACCCATTGGGATTAGCAACAGATGGACCACACCCATTGGGATCAGCAACAGATGTACCACACCCATTGGGATCAACATCAGCAAATTCAGGCGCAGGGACCTCCTCATTAGCAGGAATCGAGGGACCAGCACCCTGATCCAAACTAGATACTCGCCGAATACGTCTCTTCTTCTTTTTCTGCTCATCAGCAGAAAGATCAGTCTGATTGATTCGGCGGGAACGCCTCGAGCGAGCACGGATAGGTCTCTGAACATCCAAGATTATACCGACCTCTGGGAGAGGTGCCACCGTCAATGACTCAGCAGGAATAGCGTCAGAAGAATCTTCAGCCAACATGTCAAGCACGGCATTTATTTCAGCATCAGTAGGATCCAAAGGCACCTCGAAATGGATCTGTCGTTCATCATCAGGGATTTTCCCAAGTGAAGCAACCAAAGCACTAACCTCCTCGTCAGAAGGCCGCGTTCTAAGGCCCAAACTGCCATCAGTCGCAGGTGGGTTTGACACGAAGCGAGTGAAGGCCTTGGCAGGAGGCAGATTCCAGGCTGAATACGCCACCGGAGCACCAACATTGGATACTTTGCCTCTGAGAATCATCTCCAGTCGGCTCACCAAATCTGCAGAAGGGATTCTTCTATCGGTAACTCGAGTTGGATCGGCTAGCCCTTGATACAAATAAGCCGGGTGGACCCTGTCTTTCAGTGGCTGAATGTTTTTGAAAACGAAGTCAGCAACTATAGCTTCAGCAGTTAAACCCCTCTCTTTCAATAGCCCAACTTCAGCTAGCAGCACACTGGCCTCAGCCACCTCTTCGTCTGTAGGAGACTCGGTCCAGCTCGGGGTGCGAACATCTGGCTGTCTTCCTGACCGGGGGGGGGAGAGAATTTCCATAGTTATCAACTATAAACCATTCCAGGCGCCATCCCTTAATGCTGTCTTTAAGGGGGATCTCAAGATACTCAGTTTTCCGTCCCCGGCGCATCTCCAAGCTGGCACCTCCAACCAACTGATGCTGTCCCCCGGCCATCCTAGGGCGACAATGATACAGGTGTTTCCACAAGCCAAAATGCGGCAGCACGCCAAGAAAAGCCTCACATAAGTGGACGAAGATAGAAATTTGCAGAATTGAGTTAGGGTTCAGATGGGTTAAGTTGATGTGGTAGAAATCAAGAAGACCACGGAAAAAGGGAGAAATAGGAAGGCCAAGGCCGCGGAGAAGAAAGGGAGCGTAAACCACGGACTCGTGGGTATCCTCCGTCGGGACCGTAGTTCCATGGCAAATCCGCCAAGAACAGAGTTCCTGTGGAGGAAGAACCCCAATGGACACGAGGTGGAGGAGTTCGGTTTCAGAGATGATGGACGTGTGGTTACCTGCGAAAGGCAACTAGCTGTTGGGATCAATTGGGGGAATCACCACAGCGGAAGAACTCACGATTTTCCTCTTGGGAGCCATCTCAATTTCACCAGCGAGCGAATTGGAAGCAAGCGTAGAGAGGATTTGGAAGCAGGAACGCAAGAACTAGGGCGCGGAAAGCAAAGGCGGCTAAAAGTGTAACTCTTATGGGATATTCTCGGACCGGATACCGTTTCAAAAAGTGCCCAGTCATCACTCGGCAGTTATTTCCGAAATCCCGGCATGCCACGTGGTCATTCGGCAGTTATTTCCCAAGGAACTGGTGGGCCCTCTCCTCACTCGGGTGCTAATCCTCGAAATAACTCGGCGTTGCCTCTAAAATGCCGATGTCACTATTCAGTCACTCGGCGTTGCCTCTAAAACGCTGATCTTGAGTTCAATCGTTCGGCATTACTTCTAAAATGCCAACGTTGACCCTCAATCACTCGGCGTTGCCTCTAAAATGCTGATCTCGAGTTCAATAACTCGGCGCTGCCTCTAAAGTGCCGACGTCACTATTCAGTCACTCGGCGTTGCCTCTAAAACGCTGATCTTGAGTTCAATCGTTCGGCATTACTTCTAAAATGCCAACGTTGACCCTCAATCACTCGGCGTTGCCTCTAAAACGCTGATCTCGAGTTCAATAACTCGGCGATGCTTCTAAAATGCCGACGTCACTATTCAGTCACTCGGTGTTGCCTCTAAAACACTGACCTCGGGCTCAACCGTTCGGTATTACTTCTAGAAATGCCAACGTTGACCCTCAATCACTCGGCGTCGCCTCTAAAACGCTGACCTTGAGTTAAATTGTTCGGCATTGCCTCTAAAATGCCGAAGTCACTACTTAGTCACTCGGCGTTGCCTCTAAAACGATGATCTGGAGTTCAACTACTCGGCATTACTTCTAAAATGTCGACGGCGACTTCCGATCACTCGGCATTACTCCTAAAGACATTGATACAGACTGCAATATTGCTCGGAAGCATCAGTATAATGATCAAGCTGTTCGTCTATGGCCTCAAAAGACTCAGATTCACAGTCAAACGAAACGATTCATCAAAAGGAAACCGGACTTGTTCTTCATTCAAGGGAAGTAACAACATTTACAAATCAACTCATTATGAGTTGATACTTCCCTATTTCTACTACTATACTACACTCTACTGCTACTACTACTACTACGCTACACTATACTATTCTACATTACTAATACTACTACATTATCTAACTATACTATTTCTAATCTATACTAATATTTAAAAGGACCAGTGGCATCTAGCCACTGGCCCTGCCCCTGCCGCCGCCGCCGCTCTTGGTGCCGCCTCCGCCGCCGCCGCTCTTGGTGCCGCCCCCGCCGCCGCCGCTCTTGGTGCCGCCCCTGTCGCCGCCGCCCCTGGTGCAGCCCCCGCCACCGCCGTCGTCGTCGTCGTCGTCGTCGTCATCGTCGTCGTCGTCGTCGTCGTCTCCGCCCTCGCCGCCGTCGTCCGAGTCCTCCTCCTCCGAGGAGTACTCGGACTCATCCGAGCCCTCGAGCCCGGCGCGCTCGACGGCCCGGATGTAGGACCAGACCTCCACGGCTAACCCCTGGGAGTCGTCCGAGTCATCCGACGACGCCGGGGGAGAGACGGGGGCCGGGGACCTCTCGGACTCGGAGGAGAACTCCTCCTCCGAGTACTCCGAGTCGCCGAAGTCCTCCGATGGAGGAGTCGGCTCACGCTTGCGTTTCTTTCCCATGGAGGCAAGCAGAAAGGAAGAGAAGGAAGTAGTAAGGAATAGCGAAGGGGTGTGAAGAAACCAGAGGAACAACAGCGTTATTTATAGAAGAGAAAGGCAACCGCTCACCTCCAACCACGGTCACTGAACAGTCGCTAAGCATTCAATACACAACTCCACCCGTCCAAAGACACGTCAGGCGGCGGGCGCCGTTTCATGCAGCACTACACCCATTGGGACTCCAGTCAACAGCGCAAAGGATATGATTACACTCGCCGTCCCATCACATTACAACTCAGAAGCAGCCGGTTAAAACACTCAGCGTACCAAGCCGTCCCTTGCCCACACCCATTGGGGGGGGACGCCCAGGAATTGTCAGTATATTTTTCAAAATGGTCACATCTGCGCAGAGCATGCAGTGAATGCCTCAAGACAAAAATGAGATATCAACAAGAGTTAAAGGGAAGCCAAGTATAGCCAGCAGAGTGCAAAATATGGTCGACAGACATGACTTGAAGACTGGACAGAGAACGTCCATCAAATGTCCAATCGAGTGCAGAGCAAATACACTATGCTACCCAGCAAGATACGGAAGGATTGCAAATTCAGCTGCAAAAGACAAAACATATGCTGACCTCTGAAGCATAATATTGATGACATAGCACGGATGACATCATGCCAACTTTTTCATAAGCAGAAAGAGTATTCTTCAGCAAAAAGACACCAAAAGAAGACCTTCAAGCGAATTATCCTCAAAAAATCCACTTGAAGGTCGGGGGCTACACCCATTGGGTGCACCTTTGGTGCACCCCATGGATTGTCATTCTAAGCCAGGATAGCACCAATTTCTAAGGGCATGGGACAAGATTAAGAAGCCAATCCTCAACTGGAATAAAGGAACACAAATGGAAGTAATCTCTGATGAAGACCTTCGAGTAGATTGTTTTCTAAAATCTACTCGAAGCTCGGGGGCTACACCCATTGGGTGCACCTCCGGTGCACCCAACGAGGTTCAGAATCCTGCAAACAGGAATGCCGATCTCTAAGGCACAGGCACAAACACAAAGCTAGGCTTTGGTCAACGAATGATCGAAACAGGAGAGAACAGCAAGGAGTCATCTTTCTTCAAATCACCTACAAGCTGGACCTGAGATCTTCGGGTTGATTACTTCTAAATTAACCCAAAGATCGGGGGCTTGTGGGGGATAGATATCCCCCGGGTCCACTAAAAGAGTAAAGGACCTCACGAAAGGCCCAAGGGCCCAATAAATCGTAAGGTTATTCTTTCGTGGGCCTGGGGAAAGACAACCAGCAACGCAGGGCGACGTAAGGCCGGATTGGTGCAAACCCAGACGGCCCATAGCGTCGAGCCATTAGCCGCAACAGAGATCCGACTTTCCCGCGTCGGGGCCGCCATGCAACGAAGCCACGTGAGGATAAGTCGGCGAGGGTTACGTAAAGGATAATCTCGAGAAGTTCACTATCTTTTAGCTACTTGTTATTATCTTATCCATGTGTACTGCCCCACGGTCGAGTATATAAGGCCTAGGGGGCACCCCTTCAGAACGATCGACCCATTACTTAGCCATCCACATCAACTCTCTGTATTCTCGATCCAGAGAGCTCTCTTGTAATCACACCCACCAAGCATACTCATCAGGACGTAGGGTGTTACGCATCACTAAGCGGCCCGAACCTGTAAATCTTGTCCACCGTCCCTCGTGCGATCGGCACGAACCATTCTGCTACAGTTGTCGACACCTTCCTACTCCTAAAACACCTTGAGGGGCAACCCTGGGTGTGCGGTCGGACCCTAAACACCGACAGCCGCGACCACACCCCGCGCGTGCCGCCGCCGAGCCTCCTGGAGCGCCGCGCGCATCCTGTCCGTCTGCAGCGTACGGTGTGGGAAAAAAAGGATCAGAGACACCGTGTCCGTCGACAAACAAAGGATTTACTGTGACGCAACGCACACACCTCGACCCGCACCAGCGCGTCGACCTCCACGCCCTGGTGGTACAGCTGCGACAGGACGCCACTGGCCATCGGGCGCCTGGTGTTGGGGCTTGACGAGGACGACCGCCATGAGGGCCTGTGCTGGACACCCAAGCATGTCTCCAAGGCCTTCCGCGATGGCACCCGAGGTACAGCGGTCCCACTGCTTCCAACTCTCCAATTTCCCTCTCCCCTGACATCGTGGATCCGTCTGTAACTGTCGTCCCCGTGCTTTGTCTCTCTGTGGAAAATGGTGTCTTCCTTCTTACTATCTCGTTCTACACCCTCCACATGCTTGCACGGTGTTTGGGTTGATGTTCATGTCAGTGTTAATATTCTAAGCAATCACGCCTATCTTATAAGATTAGTGACCACAAATATATTCACTTTAAGTTCTTGTTGGTACAGTCTTGTATGTGGTTCCAAAGTGTAGTTTATTACCCATGTTTCTTCCTGTGAAAATAAGGCTATATAATTTGGTCAGCAAAAAAACAAGGTTAAATATGTTGTTTGCTGGTATTTTTCATGTAACCTATATGTTTACATGTTATTTGCAAATACCCCAGCAGAAAGTTATATGCACACTGACTAACTGTGTTGAATGCATAAAGCAGGCGCACAATCACACCTGCCTGGATGGCACTTTGGCTATTCTTTTTCCTTTTTAATAATAGAAAAAACAGGTAAATTATATATGCAAATAACCGTTGGAAAAATCCTTCCTTGTGAGCATTGCTAATAGTTTGTGAAATTCATCTATATGCATGGAAACATCTTGCAGAGCATGCAGGGCTTTATATCCCATTAGACAGAGCACATTAGACGACAGAGTGGTGTCAACTTTGGGCATATCGGGAGCTAGGAGAGCAGGGGCGGCAGGCGTCTGCCATGGTCAATTTTTTTGGTTTTGGCTCCCTCATGTGCAGGGCCGATGCAAGCGAAGGTGATATTGAAACATCTAGAGAGGAGGGGCTCAGCAGTATCTGAGAGAGCTAAAACTATGTAAATTATTTAAGGGGGTGTTTGGTTTATAGGGACTAATTTTTTTGTCCATCAATTTTATTATATTTTAGTCCCTAAAATATTAAATATGGAAAATAAAACTCTATTTTAGTTTAACTATTTAGAAATTTAGTAACTAAAATGAAATAAAATAAAGGGACTAAAAATTAGTGATGGAGTACCGCCAGTGTTAAGCCAGTAAACTGGCGCATGCTGGTCCAGAGTAATTAAGGTAAGAATGTAGGATATGGAGACTGGTAAATACGTAGGGTTGTTTTTAGTTATTACTATACTATTTTGTAATGTAATTAATGTTCGTCGCTACTTCCCAGCAGTGGTGTAGTTGCTCCTGATTTGTTCGCCCATCATGATGTACATGATCATCACTCATGTTCTCTCCTTACATGCTTAGGCTTCTGATCGTTTTGTAGCTGTTGTTTTAAGAGATCTGACAAGTCTAAGCAGGAAAGTGTGTAGAACTCCCCGCTGTCAAAATGTAATTGTTTCTGGTGAAATCTAGAGTTCTGTAGAAATTTTGCATTCCATCAAACAGTCAATACATTACACATGCATTTGTCGATTGTTCTTTTCGTTGGAAGTAGTTTGATCATTCCCATATGTTCATACCTAATGCAATAGTCACTTTCGGATTGATGTGGCATTACACGAACATAGTTCTTATTTTTAACCCATGTTCATTGACTTGCAGATTCTGGAAGCACTTACAGCAAAGAATTGCCGAGAGGACTTTTCGCAGGAATCATTAGAGACACTTGGGGATTCTTTTTTCAACTATATTACAGCCCAACACTTTTTTGGCAAATACAAAAATCAGCATGAAGGCGCGCTGACCAAGATGAAGAAAAACGTGATCTCAGCTTTATGCCAGCTTGCTTGCAGTAACAGTCTTGCGGTAGTCTTACCTAACCTGGCTTCTTTTTTGAAATCTTAAGTTTTGTTTACGTGAGTTGTCCCTAGAATCGTAGATTTGCAAACATAATCTACCGAATACAGCAGTTTGGATCAGCATAGTATCTGAATTTGCTCCTGATTGTATTCTATGCAATGTCGTGTAATATACTTGCCTGATTTATTGTGTTTCCCTTATAATTGCCGTGTAATATACTTTCCCGATCTATTGATATAATGTTGTGTTAATACTTGCTTCATATATAATGTCGTGTAATATCTATTAATATATCGCCTGATTGTATCAGAAAATCGTGACTGACTGTTTCCCTTGCCTAATTTATTGTGTTTCCTTTTTTATTCTGTGTTTTCTTTCTGAGGGCATGCATGATTATATTCCTCGAGCTTCCGATTAACCTCGAGCTCTGGACATCACAATTAAAAATCGTTCTCGTAGCTCGTGCCGACAATGGCGACCTCTGTTGAGCGGCACCTGCCCCCCACCCGTGGTCGACCATTGTGCCTCCCAAGAGCTTCAACATGTTCTGCTCCGGTGGCCCAGGAGGCAAGCGTCGCACCCGCCCCGATTTTGATTCCATGGAAAAATACAACATTCCCGCCGGACTGGCGATCATCGTACCTCTTGTGCCTCGAGGTGGAGCCAGCCGTCTGCGACTCGCGTGGCGAGGCCACATCTGACGCGTGGGTGCGGCGCCACCCGGCGCTTGTCCGGCTCACGGGCAAGCACCCCTTCAACTTAGAGCCTTTGGTGCCGTGGCTGATGGCGCACGACTTCATCACCCCGGCACTGCACCACTACCACTACTAGAAAAATGTCGGCCAGAAACCGACGTTCTTACTCTAATAGATCAACGTTCTTATGTTAAGAATATCGGCTTACCGGCATACTTAACCGACATACGTGGTGGTGGGGCTCGTGACTCTCGTGAGACGCCCCGCCAAGCTGACCATGGAGCAGCTGGTGACGGAGTTCGAGGCCTTGGAACTCCCCGTGACGCTGGTATGCGTGGCCAACCAACACAAGGAGCATAACAGGGTGTGCCAGAAAGTGGGCTTGAACTGGCCTCAGTGCCATCTCCACGTCCATGCAGTGCGGCACGCGCCTCTGCGACATGCTGTGTCACTACGGCGTCATGGGCGCCACGGACGACGTCGTCAATGTGTGCTTCAATACTGATTCTTTAGAAATACTTAAACATTTATAATTTGGAACAGTCTTACCACATGAATTTAACATATCATAGTGATGTTTGTATTTCTGTATCTATGTTTTATACTAAATTTTAACTCCCGTGGCAACGCACGGGCATCCACCTAGTAAATATAGAATCCGATTTATTCAATCCTTATCCTCATTTCTTTTTAATCTATAACTATTTATTTTTTAATAATATAATTTATTTTCTAAATAGCATTATTTAAGACCTTAAATACTTTAAATGCGCTTTTATTTTAATTAGGGCTCTATCTTAGAGCTCGGTGTTGGAGATGCTCGAGTTCTTATATGAATCAGACCGTCAGGAAAAGAAACTAAAAGGAAAAAACTAATCCCCACGGCAACAAGACAACCAGTTCAACCCTACAACTCTAGGGGTATTATTGTCGCAGGCTCGCCTATAAATCCCTCTTGCAGCCACAGCTAGTGACAGAACGCTCGCCTTGCCAATTGCCAATTCGCCGTGAGTCAAGAAGCCACTGATCCAACTCGTCGCGCCATGGCCGCCTCGAACGCCGGCCCCGAGGCCGCAGCCACTGCCGCCGGCCACCGTTTCAACTTCGACGTCATCGTCGTGGGCGGCGGCATCATGGGCAGCTGCACGGCGCACGCGGCCGCGTCCCGCGGCGCGCGGGTCCTGCTTCTGGAGCGCTTCGACCTGCTCCACCACCTCGGCTCCTCGCACGGCGAGTCCCGCACCATCCGCGACGCCTACCCCAAGGCGCAGTACCCGCCGATGGTCCGCCTCGCGCGCCGCCTCTGGGCCGAGGCCGAGGCCGAGTCGGGCTACAGCGTGCTAACCCCGGCGCCGCAGCTCTCCATGGGCCCGCGCAGCAACGCCTCTCTGCTCGCCGCCGTCAGGAGCGCCGGCGCGGAGGAGGCAGACCTGACGCGGAGATGGGGCGGGGCGTTCCGGGTCCCCGACGGGTGGGTGACCGCGGTGAGCGAGCGCGGCGGCGGCGTCCTGAACGCGACCAAGGCGGTGGCCATGTTCCAGGCGCTCGCCGTCAGGAAGGGCGCCGTGGTCAGGGACAAGACGGAGGTCCTTGGAGTCAGGAAGGCGCCGGAGGAGGGAGGCGTCGTGGTGACGACGAGCGCCGGCGCCGAGTTCTGCGGCGCCAAGTGCGTGGTGACGGTAGGCGCGTGGGCGAGCAAGATGGTCAGGTCCATCGCCGGCCTGGAACTCCCCATCCAGCCGCTGCACACGATGGTCCTGTACTGGCGCATCAAGCCCGGCCACGAGCGGGAGCTCGCGGCGGAATCCGGTTTCCCGACCTTTTCCAGCTACGGCGACCCGCACGTGTACAGCACGCCGTCGCTGGAGCTGCCGGGCCTGATTAAGATCAACTACGACGGTGGCCCGCCGTGCGACCCCGACGCCCGCGACTGGGCCGACGGTGGCGGTGGCGTGGCAGATCGGGTAGCCCGGTGGATCGAGGAGTTCCTGCCCGATCACGTGGACACCGCCGGCGGGCCGGTCACCCGGCTGTCGTGCATGTACTCCATGACACCAGACAAAGACTTCGTCATCGACTTCCTTGGCGGCGAGTTCGGGAAAGACGTCGTGGTCGGGGCTGGATTTTCAGGGCATGGGTTCAAGATGGCGCCGGCGGTGGGGAGGATCCTGGCCGAGATGGCCATGTATGGCAAGGAGAGCACAGCGACGGAGGCCGGTGTCGAGCTCGGCCACTTCAGGATCAACCGCTTCGAGGGTAACCCCTTGGGAAACGCCGGGAATTAGCAACTCAGGATCCTTCGTTAAACTTGCTCTGCTAAAAGCACCCGATTGATCGTGCACATGTAAAAGAGTTACCAATAACTGGAAATTTGGATATGTACCATTAAAAATTTACAATTTTAAATATATATCATTGCTATCTCACTTACATATAGGGTTTACCTGAGTCAATAACATATGGAGTCTATGATATATATATTTAAATTTGCAATCTTTTAATAATATAGACCCCTATAAACCTTTTTGACACATCTAAGAAGGTTGGAAAACTCAGATTTGCAAAATCATCATTTTGGAGGTAGTTTGAACAAAACAAGTTTCTGAGAAAGAGAGAAGAAAAAGTCCAAAAACTATAACTTAGACTAGTTGGATTAGCACCACATATGTTTGTCTAAGTCATTGGAACACCCTAAAAAAGAGTAAAAAAGATTTGAATAAGAATTGAACAAATGATAGAAAATATCTGCTGCGGCCTGGTGCACCTAGGGCTCACCAGACTATCCGGTGGCGCACCAGACTGTCCGACATGAATCATAGCGAACAAGCTAGCTTTGGGAAAATTGGTGCAAGGGGCACCAGACCGTCTGGTGGCATACCAGACCGTCTTACAAGGGACCAACGGCTACCTCCGAATTTAGAACGGTCACCTGCGAGCCCATTGTTCGTTGTTCGATGGCACACCAGACAAGCTCTGTTCACGGTCCAGTGCACCATCCAACTATGCAGTTTTTGCAGCTTTTCTCCAACAACTCTTTTGGTTGTTGGGGGCTATAAATACTCCCCAACCAGCACATTGAAGACACAAGACCTCTCTCAACCTACTACACATTAAGTGCAACATTTTCAAGCATTCAAAGCAATTCCCGCGCCGCATTTGATCGATTTGTGTTTGAGAGACTTAGTGGCTAGCGCATTTGAGTGTTGCAAGGTCTTGTAATCATTTGAACTTTGATTGTTTCTCACTCTCTCCCCATTCTATTTGTTGTAACCGTGAAGCAAGAGGCTCTGATTCTTTGTGTGGAGGCCCTTGCGGGACTTGGTGTCCTCGAGATTGAGAAGAAAGCTCAATCGGTCTTCGTGACCATTTGAGAGAGGGAAAGGGTTGAAGAGACCCATCCTTAGTGGACTCCTCAACGGGGATTAGGTTTTTTAAAACAAACCTTGACAAATAAATCGCCATGTCTTTGCATTTGATTACTATTCACGATTTGCTTGTTCATCTCCCCCTCTAGTTCTGTTGCTTGCAATTAATTTGAGTTGGCACCCAAAAATTATCCGCATTGATTGAGCAACTCTGGGCAAAAAGAACTCTCTTCTGTACTCCGATCTCACTAATACTTGTTCCAATGCTAACCTCAGAAAAAGTTTGTGTTCATAGTTTGTAACTTTTAGGTTTAGCATATTCACCCCTTTAAGGAAAATGGACCCCAGGCCATTTGGATCAATAGGTTTTGGTGTTTGATGATCAACATAACCTGTGGACTAATGTATTTGCTAGTGTTTGTGTTTGTAGTTCACAGGATGCTAAAGTTACTTGGACCAAGGCATTGAGGAAACCAACACCTCAAAAGAAGACATTATGAAGATCAAGCGAAGTCCAAGAAACAAAGGAAATGTTGCCTGCGGACTGTCTGGTCTGAAGCACTGAACTGTCTGGTGCCACACGCCGGACTGTCCGATGCCACACGTCGGACTGTCCGGTGCACCAAGAATAGTAGCCCCAACGGCTAGTTCTAGGTGGCACTATGGAGAGAAGACCACCGGACTGTCTGGTGTGATATCCAGAGTGTCCGGTCTAAAAAGCCTGCGTGCCAACGGTCGTCTGCGGTGTCAGACCAACGGCTAGGCGTGCCGGACAGTGAACAGTTGTAACACCCAAATTGTAAATAATGAGAATAGAGTTGATCTCCATATTTGTGTGACTTCTATTTATTAGCACATGCTAACACCCACATCTAAAAGTGAATAATTAACAAATGACACATGAATAACTTGTGCATCATGTTGGAGTTTTTGGCTGTGCATTTAATAATAATAGTGATCATAGTGACAGAAATAAATTAATATCCAAATTGAGGATTTAATACCTAATTTGAATATTTAGAAATGGGAAATAACAAAGAAAGAGAAGAAAATGCCACATAATATAAAGGAAATAAATATATAAATAAATATATTCTTCCATCATAAGATTTAAATTTGTACATTTGATACATGTGCAAGTTCACAACCAAATTTAAATTCAAAATTCAAAATCTAAAATAAGAAAAGAAAATAAAAAATAAAAGAAAAAGAGAAATTGCCACGTGGGCCGAAACCCACAGTCTGGCCCAACTGGTAGATTCCACAGCGTGGCCCATCCCTTTGCCCGTGCCGTCCACTCAGAAGCGCGCTGACGTGTGGGCCCTACCCTTCAGCCGTTCACCGTCCACGCATGGAGCCGTGGTGTCTCGCCGTTGTGTGAGCCTGGATTGTCAGACTCCCCGCTCAACCATCGCGCCGGCAATGGCGGAGCTGCACCACGATCTCGGAGGTCTGTTACTCGTCCCCGAACCAACCCACCTGGGCTATAAGTGCGCACGGAGTTCTGTCGGCCACCCTCCTTGCCACCAGTGACCTACCACCACCGTGCCGCCGCGTGAGAGAGCGATTCGGGGCAGGTACGCCATTGCCGCCAACCCCGCCATCGACAAAACCACACGACCGCTGCCATTGTGTCGTCCATATAGTTCTGGGTGCTTCGTCTCAGCTCGCCGTAGGTGTTCGCAGACTCGACGTGAGGAATTGTCAGCCGGTGGATCGCGAATTCATCGTCGGAGAAGGTGCTCCGCCGTGGGCGCATCCGCCGTCGAGGTCGGGTCTATCAACGCTATTAACCTCGGTGAGATATCCTTTCTCAGTCTCGCCCTCTACTCTTCTTCGAATTGCTCTGGCCGGAGATAAGTTTCGTGCGGAGATCGTGTGGAGCTGGTCTGGCTGACCATGGCGCCGCCGCGGGGGGGGGGCCTGAACTCTAGCGACCAATGTTGGGTGGGCAACCAGGTAGCGTGTGTTGTCGATCCACCAATGGACGTCCCTAATTAGCGCATGCATATCTCTTCGCCAGAGCTTCCCCGGGTCATCGGATCGGGATCCCGCGGTCCAGGATGGATCTAGGGCACTTTAAATCAGCGTCATAGGTCCCTAATCTAACGGACACAACTTCGTACCGGTTCACGGAGGCGCGGATCTAATCCGTACCGTCCACTTTTGATCGCGTGGTCGAGAAATCATCAGACCTCTTTGGCCATGTAAATATGCAAAAATAACCCCTATGCTTATAATAAATCAACCCGCAGTACATCGCGAGTGTGCTCCGAGTCTTAGGACTTTTCGTGTAGAGACCCCTGGACTTCGGTTTATTTGTGTGCGCAGACTAGAGGCATGGGAAATTAAATAAAACAAATTAGGAAATGATTTTCTAGGTATAAAAATAATGTTGGATTCTATTTAATTCATAGAAATTACATTTTAACTCCTTTATAGCCCATTCCAGTTTCTATAATTTTGTATTAATATTGTTTATCACTTAGTACCCCTGTTGTAGCATGAAACCTGTATTAAAATTAATCACTTAATTATTTCCGTACCAAACACATAAAACCTTCGGAAAATCATAACTTAAAATCTGTAAGTCCGAATTTAGTGATTCTTGTTCCTATGATCTAGTTTTGATGCGTAGATTATTATTATGTATTCTGTATTCATGTTTGGTGTGATGATATGTTCTCCTATACCATGTCTGTTTGTATTGCTTCGAGTAGACAAGCCAGTGGCTGAGGATTCAGGTGTTCAGCAGGTAGAAGTTGCTGAGCAGAAGCTCATTGAAGGCAAGTTGTGCCCTTGACCACTTTTATTTATCCAATAATGTTCTCTATAATCATTTTATCATGCATAGGTTTAATTTTGATGGGATCCAATAGGCCATCCTAGTCTGGTTATCCTTATACCTTGTTATCCATGAACTTTTGGGTAGTCTTTGCTACTGCTATATATGGTTTTGGGTGTTGAGACAACTATTACACATGATCATTCTTTATTATTGTTCTATTTCTGTTCATGATAAGACTACTATGTTAATTGGAACATCAAGCTTAACTTGAGAAACACGCGCCACCACAAGGGTGGAATGGGACGCCCTTGGCTGACTAACTAGGAAAGCTAGTGGAGGACTACCTTACTGAAAGTTCCCTATGCCCGGGAACAGGATCTAGATGTCGCCTAGAGGGGGGTGAATAGGCGAATAATAATTATCACTATAAAAACTGAAAATTCTTACTCTACTCGAAGACTGGATCGCAGTGGAATGAAAGACCCTTCGAGTAGGTTGCAGCGGAATTGAAATTCCTGTCTTAAAATACCCTGTACTTCGAAGATAGCTTGTACCACATATAAGTATTGAAGTGCAAGTATAAAAAGCAAATAAGACAGAGAAACGACACAGAGCACAGAGCAGAGCACACAGACATAGGGATTTATCCCGAGGTTCGGCCAAGCCTGAAATGCTTGCCTAGTCCTCGTTGGAGTTAGCCACACCTTGGCTTGGAGCCTATTTAAACTCCTTCCTCCGTTTGCTCAGATCTGCCAGTGCGACAGATAGAGCCTTCCACTATGTTGATATCAGTTACAATGATGCCGTGGCTGCTTACAATCTTCTCGACAGCACTCCGGCAGAGTAACAATGCGCTCAAGATTTTGCTCTAGCTCTCAGCAGCACTTCCCCTCTCTCCAAAGGCTTATAACTTCACCTCTACACAAACTAGAGAGATACATAAGAGAGGGAGACAAATAATTGATCCAAATGATGTATGCACTTGTTGGCTGCTCTTGTCTGTGTTGGAGGCGCCTAGGGGTCCCTTTTATAGTCCTTAGGGGCCTAGGAGCCGTTGGAATTCCATTTGGAAGGCAATTCTTGCCTTCTGTCGGGTGGTGCACTGAACAGTCCGGTGCACCACCGGACATGAACAGTGCTTATCCAGTGCCCGATCTCCTTCCTTTTCTAGCGAAGCTGACCGTTGCCCCTCAGACCTCTTGGCACACCGGACACTGTCCGGTGCACACCGGACAGTCTAGTGCGCCAACTGACCGTTGGCTCAGGCCACGTGTCGCCCGCTGATTGCGCTGCTGACCTTTGGCGTGGGCACTGTTGGCTCACCGGACAGTCCGGTGCACACCGGACAGTCCGGTGCACACCGGACAGTCCGGTGAATTTTAGCCGCAGCGCCCAATCTATTCCCGAGAGCGGCGAGTTCGCCAGCCGAGCAGCTGGGGCACCAGACACTGTTCGGTGCACCACCGAACAGTCCGGTGCACCCGCAGCAAGTACTCTACTGGCTTTTCAGCTAGACTTCCTTTGCTCTTTTGGATTTGACTCAAATTGGTCCCTGGCACTTAGAGAAATATGTTAGCTCCAAAAACAATTCACTAGGGCCAGAGACATACCTTGATTCTTTGACTTGCATGTCTTAACCACTTAGCACATATTACAATGACATGTGTTGGACATCTAAACTATCAAGTCAACTTGACTTGATCTAGATTGACATATCTGAGCTCCAACACCCTGCAAAGGTCACATAGGATATATCCAAACATAGGAACAACCCAACCTAAAGATCAAGGTGAACTTAGCTCTTTTGGGCTGCTTCCAGTTCTGGCTTTGACACTGCTCCTCCTTTTAGTGACCTTGTTTACTTCTTGAGCTTGATCTTGAGCCTTATGACTTATACCACATAATTGTAGATGTTACCTCATTGGTTGTAAGTCATGTCCTTATGCAGTGATCCTTGATGCGCCATAACTTTTCTTAACTCGATCAACCTTGACTTTGCAAGTCTTCTTCTTCACCCCTTGTCGGGGACCATAATTAGGGATACCCTCAAGGCTCCTAATTCTCAGCTGGTAACCCCCATCAGCATAAAGCTGCAAAGGCCTGATGGGTGCGATTAAGTCAGGGATCAGTCCATTCGAGGGACTCGATCACGCCTCGCCCGAGCCTAGCCTCGGACAAGGGCAGCTGACCCCGGAGGATCTCCGCCTCGCCCGAGGCCCCCTCCAGCGACGAACATATTTCCGACTCACCCGAGGCCCTGTCTTCGCCAAGAAGCAACCCTGACCAAATCGCCGCACCGACCGACCAAATCGCAGGAGCATTTAATGCAAAGGTGGCCTGACACCTTTATCCTGACGCGCGCCCCTCAACCGACAGAGCCGAAGTGACTGCCGTCACTTTGCCGCTCCACTGACTGGTCTGACAGAAAGACAGCGCCGCCTGTGCCGCTCCGACTGCGGTACCACTTGACAGAGTGAGGCTGATAGGCAGTCAGGCCGGGCTGCACGCACCATAGGAAGCTCCGCTCCGCTCGACCCAGGGCTCGGACTCGGGCTAAGCCCCAGAAGATGGCGAACTCCGCTCCGCCCGACCCAGGGCTCGGACTCGGGCTAAGCCCCGGAAGACGGCGAACTCCGCTCCGCCTGACCCAGGGCTTAGACTCGGGCTAAGCCCCGGAAGACAGCGAACTCCACTCCGCCCGACCTAGGGCTCGGACTCGGGCTAAGCCCTAGAAGACGACGAACTCCGCTCCGCCCGACCCAGGGCTCGGACTTGGGCTCAGCCCCAGAAGACGACGAACTCCGCTCCGCCCGACCCAGGGCTCGGACTTGGCCCTGGCCTCAGCCAACGACCTCCGCCTCGCCCGACCTAGGGGCTCGGACTCGACCTCGGCCACGGAAGACGGACTCGACCCCGACCTCGGAGGAGCCTCCACATCGCCCAACCTAGGGCACGGGTCGGCCACGTCAACAGGAGGCGCCATCATTACCCTACTCCAAGCTGACTCAGGCTACGGGGAACAAGACCGGCGTCCCATCTGGCTCGCTCCGCCAGATAGGCAATGATGGCGACCCACACGCTCCCTGACGATGGCGGCTCTCGGCCCCCTTACGGAAGCAAGAGGACGTCAGCAAGGACTCGACGGCCCCGACAGCTGTCCCTCCGCCAGGCTCCAGCGCTCCTCCGACGGCCACGACATCACACAAACCGGGCGCCAAAATCTCTCCGGCCGCCACGATGGCGTGTACTTAGGGCGCTAGCTCTCCTCTGCTAAACACGTAGCACTCTGCTACACCCCCATTGTACACCTGGATCCTCTCCTTACGCCTATAAAAGGAAGGACCAGAGACCTCTTAGAGAGGGTTGGCCGCGCGGGGACAAGGACGAGTCAGGCGCTCGCGTGAGGCCGCTCGCTCCCTCCCCCGTGTGGACGCTAGTAACCCCCTACTGCAAGCGCACCCGACCTGGGCACGGGACGAACACGAAGGCCGCAGGATTTCCACCTCTCTCACGCACGTCTCCGGCCACCTCACTTCCCCCCTTCGCGCTCGGCCTCGCGCCGACCCATCTGGGCTGGGGCACGCGGCGACACTTCACTCGTCGGCCTAGGGACCCCCCGGTCTCGAAACGCTGACAGCTGGCGCGCCAGGTACGGGCCTACTGCGTGTTGACGAACAGCTTCCCGTCAAGCTCCAGATGGGCAGTCTCCAGCGACCTCTCCGGGCCGGGACGGTGCTCCGTTTCGGGAGCCTCGAGTTCATGTCCCTCGACGGCAGCTACGACATGATACTCTTTCCACCGCCGGGCGACAGCGACAATGGCGGCCGACAGTCCGCCCGCCGGTGGCGGAATCGATGACGTCTTCCCCGCGTGGTGGAAGAACAACCTTCGAGCTCGCCCCGTCCTCTTCTCCCCACCGACGGAGGAGGAGGCGGGGCAACCAAGGCCAAGCAAGAGGCGGCGCCTCGTCGGCCGTCGAGCGAGTCGACAACGCCAGCACCCCAACGGGGGGCGCGCCGGGCATCGACCTCGCGCTTGAGACGAAGACGAGCGCTATCTCCCCGTGACACGCCAATCCTGAGCAAACGGACGACGCCAGCACGCTCGCGAAAGGCTTGCTGGGTGTCACCCTCGTACCTGAGACGACGGTGCAGTCAGTCCCCGACGTGACTTCATCACCGCCCGTCGACCAAGAGGTACCGACCGATTCCCATCCCACGCCTTTCGGATTCAGCCTCGACCCGCCTAGCGGCTCCACTTTGGCGGACGCTCTCGCAGAGGCGAGTCCGAACCCTCTGGGGTTTCGTATGCGGTCACCTTGGGACCGGCTAACGGACGTCTCGACCTACGGACTTCTGTTGGGATTTCTCCGAGGAAGACGACGAGCCCAGCTTCTGTTGGGATTTCTCCGGACTTGGCAATCCCAGTGCCATGCGGGACTTCATGACCGCATGCGACTACTGCCTTTCCGACTGTTCCGACGGTAGCCGTAGCCTCGGCGACGAGGACTGGGGCCCGAGCCGCGAATGTTTCCACGTCGATCTAGGGGGTCCCTCCGAAGGCAACCATCTCGGCATGCCAGAGGACGGTGATCTCCCTAGGCCGGTGCCTCGCGTTGACATCCCACGGGAGCTAGCTGTGGTCCCCGTTCCGGCGGGGGGTCACGACCCACAGCTCGAGCAAATCCACGGGGTGCAGGCCAGGCTCGATGAGGGAGCAGGAGCGCTTGAGCCAATCCGCCAAGACGTCGGGCAGGCATGGGCGGGCCAACCTCTGGCCGGAGAAATGCGTCATCTACCCCAGGGCTTCCAGCACCGCATCGCCGACGATGTCAGGGTCAGGCCGCCACCCGCATCCAGTGGGGTCGGCCAGAACCTGGCTGCAGCAGCAATGCTCCTCCGCGCGATGCCGGAGCCATCAACCACCGAGGGGCGGCGAATCTAGGGAGAGCTCAAGGATCTCCTGGAAGGCGCCGCGGTCCGGCGGGCCGAGAGCTCCGCCTCTCGAAGGCAGGGGTACCCCTCGGAACATCATGCCGCGACTTCCCGATTCATGCGGGAAGCCTCGGTCTACATCGGGCGCACGCGCAACACAGCGCCTGCGGTCCTGGGTCGCCTCGGCAACGAGCACCATCACCGCGACCGTCGGGCCCACCTCGACGAGAGGGTGCGCCGAGGCTACCACCCCAGGCGTGGGGGACGCTACGACAGCGGGGAGGATCGGAGTCCCTCGCCCGAACCACCCGGTCCGCAGGCCTTCAGCCGGGCCATACGACGGGCGCCGTTCCCGACCCGGTTCCGACCCCCGACTACTATCACAAAGTACTCAGGGGAGACAAGACCGGAACTGTGGCTCGCGGACTACCGTCTGGCCTGCCAACTGGGTGGAATGGACGATGACAACCTCATCATCCGCATCCTCCCCCTGTTCCTCTCCGACACCGCTCACGCCTGGTTGGAGCACCTGCCTCCGGGGCAGATCTCCAACTGGGACGACCTAGTCCAAGCTTTCGCCGGCAATTTCCAGGGCACGTACGTGCGCCCCCGGAATTCCTGGGACCTCCGAAGCTGCCGACAGCAGCCGGGAGAGTCTCTCCGGGACTACATCCGGCGATTCTCGAAGCAGCGCACCGAGCTGCCCAACATCACCGACTCGAATGTCATCGGCGCGTTCCTCGCCGGCACCACCTGCCGCGACCTGGTGAGCAAGCTGGGTCGCAAGACCCCCACCAGGGCGAGCGAGCTGATGGACATCGCCACCAAGTTCGCCTCCGGCCAGGAGGCGGTCGAGGCTATCTTCCGGAAGGACAAGAAGCCCTAGGGCCGCCCATCGGAAGATGCCCCCAAGGCGTCAACTCAGCGCGGCGCCAGGAAGAAGGGTGAGAAGAAGTCGCAAGCGAAACGCGACGCCGCCGACGCGGACCTTGTCGCCGCCGCCGAGTACAAGAACCCTCGGAAACCCCCCGGAGGTGCCAACCTCTTCGACAAGATGCTCAAGGAGCCGTGCCCCTACCACCAGGGGCCCGTCAAGCACACCCTTGAGGAGTGTGTCATGCTTCGGCGCCACTTCCACAGGGCCGGGCCACCCGTAGAGGATGGCAGGGCCCGCGACGACGACAAGAAGGAAGATCACCAGGCAGGAGAGTTCCCTGAGGTCCGCGACTGCTTCATGATCTACGGCGGGCAAGCGGCAAACGTCTCGGCTCGACACCGCAAGCAAGAGCGCCGGGAGGTCTGTTCGGTGAAGGTGGCGGCGCCAGTCTACCTAGACTGGTCCGATAAGCCCATCACCTTCGACCAAGCCGACCACCCCGACCATGTGCCGAGCCCGGGAAAATACCCGCTCGTCGTCGACCCCGTCATCGGCGACGTCAGGCTCACCAAGGTCCTCATGGACAGAGGCAACAGCCTCAACATCATCTACGCCGAGACCCTTGGGCTTCTGCGTATCGATCTGTCTTCGGTCCTGGCGGGCGCTGCGCCTTTCCATGGGATCATCCCCGGGAAGCGCGTCTAGCCCCTCGGACAACTCGATCTTCCCGTCTGCTTCGGAACACCCTCCAACTTCCGAAGGGAGACCCTGACGTTCGAGGTGGTCGGGTTCCGAGGAACCTACCACGCGGTATTGGGGAGGCCATGCTACGCGAAGTTCATGGCCGTCCCCAACTACACCTACCTCAAGCTCAAGATGTCGGGCCCCAACGGGGTCATCACCGTCGGCCCCACGTACAAACACGCGTTCAAATGTGACGTGGAGTGCGTGGAGTACGCCGAGGCCCTTGCCGAGTCCGAGGCCCTCATCGCCGACCTGGAGAGCCTCTTTAAGGAGGTGCCAGACGTGAAGCATCATGCCGGCAACTTCGAGCCAGTGGAGACGGTTAAGTCCGCCCCCCTTGACCCCAGCAGCGACGCCTCCAAGCAAGTCCAGATCGGCTCCGGGCTCGATCCCAAATAGGAAGTAGTGCTTGTCGACTTTCTCCGCGCGAACGCCGACGTCTTCGCATGGAGTCCCTCGGACATGCCCGACATACCGAGGGATGTCGCCGAGCACTCGCTGGACATCCGAGCCGGAGCCCGACCCGTCAAGCAGCCTCTACGCCGATTCGATGAGAAGCGCAGAGCCATAGGCGAGGAGGTCCACAAGCTAATGGCGGCAGGGTTCATCAAAGAGGCGAAAGGCGTCAAGCTCAATCCCGAAAAGTGTGTCTTCGGGGTGCCCCGAGGCATGCTCTTGGGGTTCATCGTCTCCGAGCGGGGCATCGAAGCCAACCCGGAGAAGATCGCAGCCATCACCAGCATGGGGCCCATCAAGGACTTGAAAGGCGTACAGAGGGTCATGGGATGTCTCGCGACTCTGAGCCGCTTCATCTCACGCCTCGGCGAAAGAGGTCTACCTCTGTACCGCCTCTTAAGGAAGACCGAGTGCTTCACTTGGGCCCCTAAGGCCGAGGAAGCCCTCGGGAACCTGAAGGCGCTCCTCACGAAGGCGCCTATCTTGGTGCCCGTAGCTGCCGGAGAAGCCCTCTTGGTCTACGTCGCCGCGACCACTCAGGTGGTCAGCGCCGCGATTGTGGTCGAAAGGCAAGAAGAGGGGCATGCATTGCCCGTTCAGAGGCCAGTCTACTTCATCAGCGAGGTACTGTCCGAAACCAAGATCCGCTACCCACAAGTTCAGAAGCTGCTGTACGCGATGATCCTGACACGGCGGAAGTTGCGACACTACTTCGAGTCTCATCCGGTAACTGTGGTGTCATCCTTCCCCCTGGGGGAGATCATCCATTGCCGAGAGGCCTCGGGTAGGATTGCAAAGTGGGCGGTGGAAATCATGGGCGAAACAATCTCGTTCGCCCCTCGGAAGGCCATCAAATCCCAGGTCTTGGCGGACTTCGTGGCTGAATGGGTCGACACCCAGTGTGGCGGAACCACCCGAATTATTCCAGCTTAAGTGCCTTAGTCACGCCTCAGGGGCCGTAACACACTTAAATCGGAATAACCCGTCAGTCCCTCAGATCTAGTCTGATGGAGCCACTTAACCAGGATCAAATTCCACAATCTCACACGAAGGTGAGTCACAGAAGCAATACAATAAAACAGGAATCCACAAATTAAGTACTGAGTTATTACATAAGTCGGAGTTTTTGAGTAGCAAATAAGAGTTCACCAAATAAAGTGCAGCGGATAATCGATGTCGTCGGTATCGAGGAAATGGGCAAGGCCTAGCCCACTACTCCTCGTGCTCCTCTCCTGTCGGAGCAGCGTCCCACTCGACCGTCCAACCCGGTGGCAGGGTGGTAGGCCAAGTCACACCATCAACCATTTCCTGAATGGTACCTGCAAAATTGTGCCACAAGCAAGGCTGAGTATACTAATACTCAGCTAGACTTACCCGGTGTGAGGAATCTACTCCTCTACCTCTAGACTATGCAGCTGCTTGGCTGAGGGGTTTGGTTTGCCAAAAGCACTAGCTGTTTCTAAAAGCAAATTTTAGCTTTCCAGTTTCTATCGTCATTAACTTAGCTAGATTGCTCCTTCTAAGCATACATGGTAACAATCAATTAATTCAATCAACAAGTTATCCCATGTAACCACATTTCACTTTTTACTCGATGCAGTACAAGGAATCAAGCAGTCTCATTAGCTGCGAGAAGCAAACGATTCGAATCGAGTTTTAACCTTGCAAGGTAAACCTAAACACACGGCATGTCAGGGTACTCCGACCCTGCACATGACAACCGTCCCCATCGATTCCCCGTTCGCGTCCAGGCCTCACCGCCTTGGCATACAATGCTCCACTGACCCCGGCTGCCGCCGTGCAGTGACCGCACTTGTACCCACCATAGCTAGCATGGGAGACCTAGTCTCAGGTCGCATGAGGGATAAAGTCCGCGCCCGGCTTCACTCAGGTACTAGGTTTACCGGTTACCATATTTCCCGGCATGTGCTTAGTACGTTCAAAAGCTTGACTCAGGTATCCACACATTAATCCTTAATTCCTTTTTTTCCCGTCTCATGGACAAGACATCCTCCCTGGATCCAAGTCCATAGACCAACATATATCCCATTATCAAGATGAATACAATCAATTCCTGACCTTGCACGAGTGCTAAAAAAATCACTCGACTTCTACCGAGATCCTGATTAGCAAGCAGCTACTCGACCTAGCATACTAGTATTCATCTCAAAAAGGAATCCTAAGTTCATGCAACTAGAGGTTTCAAGCAACTCCTACACTTAAGTGCACATTACAAACCTACAAACATTAAGTGTAGTAAAGTAGCATATATAAACGGTTATGCATAAAACCGGGGCTTGCCTTCAATTGCTGGGGCTGCGGGGAGATCCTCAATAGCAGCCTCTGAAGCCTGCTCCTGGTCTTTCTCTTGGACAGGTCCTTGCTCGGGGATGAGCATGTACTCTCCGTCGGCAAGATTACAATCTAATGAATGCAATGCGTAAGATATATGCATGATATGATATGTGCTTTTAGAAATCACAACTTTAAAGGTGTACGATCTACTTGAGTAAAACAAGTTAACTTTACTTATGTAAGACCCTTTTTTTTTGGTATACTTGGTGAATTGGTTTAAACTTAGCTAAGGTAAGTAGTGGATTTAATTTTTGAGGTTCCACTGAATTCCTTTTAAGTTTTAGGGAGAATTGATAAGTTCTCAAGTTAGACTCATTGGGGTGAGGTTTATTTCTTCTTCCCTTTTCTTTTATTCTTTTTAATGTTTTAGAGTGGGTTTGAACTACAAGTTGATTTTATAAAATTCCAAAAATCCTGCAAAAATTACAGTGGCTTGGTACTGGTGTATGCTTCTTTGTTTCAAAATTTGGGGATCAGAAAGTGAATAGTTTTCCCTGGACAAAATTATTAAATTCTAGGGCAGAAGGGGTGCTTTGAACTACAACTATTTTTAACAGTGGATAATTCTCTAAAACTTATTTTTGCTGGCTTTTAGGTGTTATAACATGACTTGATACAAATTTCTAGTCATTAATACCTTTTAATTATTTTTCTATGGTTTTCTCAAGATTCTAGCCAAATAGGTGCTTTCTACTACCACTATATTTGAAAGATATCAAACAACAGAGTTCTTATTTTTCTTAGTTATTGTTTTGTGCAAGAGCAATCATTCTGAGGTTTGGCATCTTTTTGCTTAAGGAAAGGGGTGGTATGCATTATTTGAATTAAGTGGCCTTTCACATAAATCTTTAGCAATAGGTAGGAATTTGCTTCTTTTTCAGGGGTTTGCATTTTTCTCTGGTAGTTCATCTCATTATGGACTTAGCTAATTTTTGGTTGCCCATTATTACATCATTAGGGGTTGTTTTATGGTTTATTTGCAAAATGCCTCATTATCATTTTGTATTTATTCTCCTTACTTAAAAAGTTGAACTGAGATAGCCTTTATTTTTGTAGTGGGGCTCTGGTGGTTATAAGTCCACTGGATTTTTATCAATCATTTTGGTTATAGTTTTGCCGCTCTAATAATTGATTTTCAGTCTATATAAGGCTAAATAAATCATTTTAATTTAAAACTGGTCCAAATTAATGGTCTCTGTATTTTTCCTAGGTTTTCTGTTACATAAGTAAACTAGGAAAAATAATCTTAATCACTATTCATTAATTTCTAATGCCTTTCTGATTTTCTCTAAGTTTTGGACAAATTAGCTTTAAAGAAATAACTATATCATAATTTCTAATGCTGGGGTTCCTACTATTTTTAAATAGTGTCTAAATGAGGTTTAAACATCTACAAATTTTCTTAAGTTCAGCACAGGAGAAAAACTAATTTTTCTTAATTAAACAAGGTTTGGTGGGTTTCTGTTTTAAATTTTAAACTCTAAAATTCAGAACAGAAAACATAGGGTTTATCATTTTTAAATGATAGTTCATAATATTCAGGAACTAGCAAAATTGGTTTGACAAATTTTTATGAAAAATTCATCAAGTTATGGATTTTCTAAGTTCTCTGGTCATTTTAAAAAGATTAACAGAAATGATTTAATGGAATTCCACTTTGCACTGGGGTCCCTGGTGGGTTTTAAGTTTTCCTCGCGAATCAGTCCTTAAGTTACTATTCACATGAGTCACTGACGTTACAGAAAACCCCTCGGGTTCTACAGATCCTAACCCGAGGTCCTTCTTCTACCTCAAACAGTAACCGCGGCGGAAGAAAGAGCGGAGGGGCTTACCGGCGGCGAGATTGCTCCGGTGAAGTGGTCGAGGACGTAGGGGAGGTCTCGGGGATCACAACGAGGTGCGGGTCGCCGTCGGGGATGGCCGGAGTCGGTCGGTCCACGCGCGCAGGCGGGGATGCTCGTCGGCGGCGAGGGGTCCGGCCTGATCACGACGAGATAGATCAGTTGGATGGGTCAGAGAGGTTCACGGGATACCAGAGAAGATGGGTGCAAGGAATTGGTCGGAGACTCACTGGATAGCTCGGTCCACGCGCGGCGGCGGAAGACCGAAGTCCGGTGAGGTCGATCTTGGGCCTCCGGTGAAGTCCGGCCGGGTCCGAGGGCTTGGCAAGCTTCACGGGCTACTGGCGGAGCTAGCCGAAGCACTGGCTTGCCCAGAGGATGGCTGGGTGGGCTGGCCACGATGGCCGAAGCTCTGGCGGCAATGGCGGGCGGAATTGAGCTCGCCGGAGCTAAGGGAAAGTGGCTGGCCGGTGAGGGTGAGTGCGAGGCGAAGTGGGGCGCGCTTGGGAAGGCTTTATAGGCACAGCGCGGTGCACGGGCAGTCGTGGACCGGCGAGTGTGCGCGGGCGTGCACTGGGAGGCGCGGTGCGCGAACGGGCGTGAACCGGGGGTGTCAGCCACGGTCGAACACGTGTTCCCGTTGCCTCTGCCCCTGTTCAAGCGCCGATTGGGAGCAAATCTTTGCGAATTTGGGCAAGATCGCTGTGAAGGATTTGTTCACCTGACCAAGCTTTGTCTTTTGTGTATGGACGTCGCGCGGTTTTAGGCTAGGGACAGGGAGTTGTAGCGTCACCAAGGTGCCAGTGTCAGAATGTCTGGTCCCGAGGTCAATCTACGCCAAAACCGTGTCAAATGAATTTGGTTTGAGTTCAAACTTTTCCAGGATGTGTTCAAGGGAATTTGGCACAACTTTGATATTTGGATCTCCTGGTTTTGAGTTTCGAAAAACAGAGAACGCATTTGATCTTTGGAAAGAGGTCTGAATTTCAGAAATTCAGAAATCTGAATTTCTCCAAGGGTGCTTAGTTCAAGGGCTGATTTGAGAATTTGTTTAAGTTAATTTGGCTAAGCTTTCTCAACCTTTCTTGTTGCTTATTTAATGTACTTTAACTTTTATAATTGGCTCAAGTCAAAATTTTAAACTTTTCATACCCTTCTCCTTATTTTCTTAAATTTTGCTCATGGGGCTTATTTAGGGTTTTTATTAGGGTTACATATTCTTACCTTTTAAAGTACTCAATTGTCTTGATCATGACACTTCTAAGTATAAGCTTGGGGAAATCTTTATTCTTAAGTTAATTTGATGCTCATGCTTACTTTGGTTCTCATAAAATGGTGGTTCTTGGTTTGGCATTTTAAGAGAAGCCCTAAGTGACACTGGGGTGTCACAGCCTTCCCCCCTTAAAGGAATCTCGTCCCGAGATTCGGGCCAGAGTCCTCCCGGGGTGAAGCGAAGGGTGAGACTTATAGGAAATGGGTGAGTGTTGTTATTATTAGGGTAAAACTGTTCTTCGAATGTCATTCTCTTTGCAACTTCAGAAGGAAGTCCTTTTAAGTTTTACTTCATAGCTACTTCATTCTGAATTAAGATCATATTTTTGAAAATTAGATTCGAAGGGCAGGAGGAGGGGTTGGGGGTGATTACGTACCAGCTTCCTTAGGTAGGCAATCGGGAAAGTTGGATCTCAGGAATTCCTTGGTTTCCCAAGTAGCTTCCTCCTCTGAGTGATTACTCCACTGGACCTTGTACATCTTGATCGATTTAGCCCGAGTTGATCTCTCCTTGCAATCCAGAATCTTGGAGGGGTACTCTTGGTACGATAGATCTGACTCTATCTCCAATTCTGGCTCTGCTATAATCTCGGTCGGCAATCGAACACACTTCTTCAGCTGAGATACATGGAATACATCATGAATGGCAGACATTTTTGAAGGTAACTTCAGCTTGTATGCCACGGGTCCACATGCTTCTATGATCTCATAAGGTCCGATGTAGCGAGGGGCTAGCTTGCCTTTGATCCCAAACCTCTGCATTCCCTTGGTGGGTGATACCTTGAGGTATACAAAACTTCCCACCTCGAACTGGAGAGGTTTCTTTCTTTTATCATGGTAACTCTTCTGCCTGGCCTGAGCAGCTTCTAGATTCTTCCTGATTAGTTTGACCCTCCTTTCGGCTTCAATCACTAAATCAGGTCCAAAAACTTCTCTTTCACCAGGTTGAGACCAATTGAGTGGTGTCCTGCACCTTCTTCCATAGAGAGCTTCAAAAGGTGCCATTTTTAGGCTGGATTGATAATTATTGTTATAAGCAAACTCTGCCAAGGAGAGGTGCTTATCCCAGTTCTTGCCACTATCGATCGCACAAGCTCTCAGCATATCCTCCAGAATTTGGTTTACCCTTTCCGTCTGACCATCAGTCTGTGGGTGGTAAGCTGAACTTCTAATTAGCTTGGTTCCTAGAGACTCTTGCAATTGTTCCCAAAATCTGGCAACAAATTGGGCACCTCGGTCAGAAACAATGGTCCGAGGTAATCCGGGCAAACACACGATCTGGTCAATATACAATTCTGCATATTTCTGAGCCTTATCAGTGGTGTGCACAGGAAGAAAATGTGCCACTTTCATCAATCGGTCCACAATAACCCAAATCGAATCATGATGACGAGAGGTGTTGGGCAGACCCACAATGAAATCCATGCTGATGTCATCCCACTTCCATGAAGGTATGGACAGGGGTTGCAAAGCTCCAGCTGACTTCAAGTGGCTAGCCTTTATCCTCTGACAGGTGTCACATTCTGATACATACTGGGCTATCTCCCTCTTCATTCTGGTCCACCAGTACAAAGGCTTCAGATCATGGTACATCTTGGTGCTTCCCGGATGCATTGAGAATTTGGAGAGATGAGGCTCATCCAAAATTTTCCTCTTGAGATCCTGGTCCTTAGGAATCACCAATCTGCTTTTAAACCATAACACACCCTTTTCATCCTGGCGGAAACAATTATACTTCTTGACCTTCTGATGGAGATTCTTCTTGATAATCTGCACTCCCTTGTCACTGAGCTGGGCCATGACAATCTGGTCTTGCAAAGCTGGCTCAACAGAAATGTGAGACAAGGAACTAGAAGGAATCACTTCAATTTGCATCTTGCTTAACTCATCACACAAGGTGTTAATGCGAGAATCCATCAGAACACAATTGCATTGCAACTTCCGACTCAAGGCATCTGCTACCACATTAGCTTTTCCTAGGTGGTAATGTACCTCCAGGTCATAATCCTTGATCAGCTCTAGCCATCTTCTCTGCCTCATGTTGAGATCAGCCTGAGTAAATATGTACTTAAGGCTCTTATGATCAGTGAAGATGTTGCAGTGGGTCCCCATTAGATAATGCCTCCACATCTTCAATGCATGAACCACTGCTGCTAGCTCAAGGTCATGAGTGGGATAGTTCTGCTCATGAGGCCTGAGTGCTCTTGAGGCATAAGCGATGACTCGGTTGTCTTGCATCAAGACACAACCTAGCCCTGTGCCAGAGGCATCACAATATACATCGAAAGGCTTGCTGTTGTCAGGCTGTGCCAACACTGGTGCTGTGGTCAGATGCTGCCTTAATGCATGGAAGGCATCTTCGCACTTCTGACTCCAGACAAATTTGACTTCTTTCTTCAGCAACTCAGTAATAGGCTTCGCAATTCGAGAGAAGTCCGGAATAAATCTTCGGTAATAACCAGCTAATCCCAGAAAACTCTGAATCTGACGAACAGTTGTTGGTGGCTTCCAGTTCATCACCTCTTGCACTTTATCAGGATCAACAGCTATTCCAGCCTGAGAGATAGTGTGACCCAAGAATTTGATTTCCTTTAGCCAAAAATCACACTTGGATAACTTGGCATAAAGGTGGTGCTCTCGCAGACGTTGAAACACTACATGCAAATGCCCGGCATGTTCTTCTTCGCTCTTTGAGTACACCAAGATGTCATCTATGAAAACCACTACGAACTTGTCCAATTCAGGCATGAAAATAGAATTCATCAGATACATGAAATATGCTGGTGCATTTGTCAGCCCGAATGACATCACCAAGAACTCATATAGCCCATATCTGGTTGAGAATGCCGTCTTCGGAATATCACTTGCTCGTATCTTGATTTGATGATAGCCAGAGCGAAGGTCTATCTTGGAAAACACCTTGGCTCCGACCAACTGGTCAAAAAGAACATCAATACGAGGCAAGGGATACTTGTTCTTGATAGTTACCGCATTAAGAGGGCGGTAATCTATACACAGCCTCAAGCTTTCATCCTTCTTCTTCACAAATAGTGTTGGACATCCCCAAGGCGAAGTGCTTGGGCGAATAAATCCTTTATCCAGCAACTCTTGCAATTGCTTCTTCAACTCTGCCAACTCAGCGGGTGGCATTCGGTAGGGCCTTTTGAAAATTGGGGTCGTTCCCGGTTGCAACTCGATGGCGAATTCAATATCCCGGTCCGGTGGCATTCCTGGCAGTTCATTAGGGAAGACATCTGCATACTCACAGACCACTGGGATCTTCTTCAGAGGTAACTCCGTCATAGAGAAAGCACATGACTGAGTAGAACCTTGACTGGGCAGAATTAAAGTGAAGTTCCCACAGAATGGAGAATTAACTTCCACGGTACGGCTGGCTATATCAAGCACAACTTGGTGCAAGGTCATCCAATTAGCCCCTAGAATAATGTCCACATTTTCCAATCCCAACACAAGAAGAGTGGTTTTGACAATGTGGCTTCCCAGTTGAATAGGCACACTTTGGTTTAATTAGTTAGTTGCAATTTTACCCCCGGGTGTGACTATCATGAATGACCCTTTAGAGTGAGAGAAAGGCAGTTTGCATCTAGCACTGAACTTTTGGCTAATGAAACTATGAGATGCACCAGAATCAAACAGAATTAAAGCAGGTTGATTATAAACTGAAAAGATACCAGTCATGATAGGAGCTCCTTCAGGTATTTCCTCCAGAGTGGTGAAATTGAGCTTCCCCTGCCTGACTTGCACCTTCTGCTTTCTTCCCTTGTCTTGATTTGGTGCTGGCATCTGCCTCTGCTGGTTCCTGGGACAATTCTTGGCATAGTGGCCCACATTGCCACAAGTGAAACACTTGTTCCCATTGCCCTGGCGGAACTGCTGCTGCTGAGGCTGGTTGTTTCTTGGAGCGGGAGCTGGAAAGCGATTGGGTGCCGGCTGCTGCTGCTGAGGTGGCCTGATCACCCATCTGCCTGCCTGCTGCTGGAAACCCCTGCTCTAGTTGTGAGAAACAATCCGGAACCTCTGAGCCTGGGCGGATGGTGCTGTCATTGGTGCCTTCCTCTTCTTCTCTGCCCGGTGAGCAACAATGCAATCCTCCTGGGAGATGGCCAGGTTGACCAACTCATTGAAGCTATCGGCCCGGACAGTGTTGAGTCGTTCCCGCAGCTTGGTATTAAGACCCCTGCGGAAGCGATCCCTCTTCTTCTCATCAGAATCAGCATGGTACCCTGCATACTGGCATAAGTCGTTGAAGGCTTGTGCATACTACAGTACCGTGCGGGTTCCTTGATTAAGGGTCAGGAATTCATTCAACTTCCGATCAAGAATGCCAGCTGGGATGTGGTGTCCTCTGAAGGCAGTCTTGAATTCCTCCCAAGATACCTCATGATCAGCGGGGAGCATAGCACGGAAGTGATCCCACCAAGTCCGAGCAGATCCGCGAAGCTGCTGCGCGGCGAAGCGGGTCTTGGTAGCATCAGGGCAGTCTCCCGTGAGGAGGGGAAACTTGGACTCGACGACGCGAAGCCATACGTTGGCGTCCAACGGATCCTCTGCCTTGGTGAACAAGGGCGGCTGCGTGCTCAGAAACTCCTGGTAAGTGGCCATAGCCGGAGGTCGCTGAGGCTGGCCTCCACCATGCTGCTGAGGGTGGGGCTGACGCAGCAAGAGCTGTCACAGAATCTCATTCTGCTAGGCCATCAGCTCCTGCACTGTGGGAGCTGGAGGAGGTGGCGGGGGAACCTGCTCGTTATTCCCGCGACGCTGCCTAGCTGCCATCTGAAAACAGAGATTGCCGCCATTGTTATCCCAACTCACAGTTTCGAACGACAAGATATCATCTCATATGGAAGGAAAAATGCCATAATCATAATATTAGGTTCGAAATGAAGATAACATGGTGACAAACATCCCACAGATTTCAAAAGTTCACAGGGTTACATCAATCAGGGGAAAGTACCCATAAGCCTAGTCCAAAATGTGATATTACTAAGCTCGCATAGGTTTCTATCCGCCTAAAAATGTCGAAGCGACTGCTTAACCCTGAGCGGTGGAAGCGACACTGGATGCGGGTGAAGGGGGCATCACGGAGGTAGTCCCATTGGCACCAGGGGCTGGTCCTAGCTCCTCGGGATCCTCTTCTCCCTCGCTTCCTGCTTCATTGGCCTCCATCTCCAAGTGGTGCATGTCCAGGTGGTCATTCGCTTCTTCGAGTTCTCTCTGCACATCGTGAAGCTGGTTCTCCAAGACATCAATAGTGTTGTCTCGGATTTCCACCTGCTGCTCCAAGGTGGCAATGCGCTGGCTCAGCCTCTCCACCTGCAGATCCTTCTCCACCAACTCCGTGGATAGATCAACCACAAAATCTTCTCGACTATCGAGAGTGAGCTTGGTGGTCTGAGCGATGTTGGCAAGGTGTGCCATAGCGTCGCTCTGAAGGGCCTGAAGGCGGTACAGCGCACTCATGCACTGGACAGTGACCCTCCCAACCAAGTCAGGATACATTGCCCACACATCCTTTACATGGCTCACGCGGTTACACCACATGGGATCATCCTTCCTCTCAGCAGGGAAGAGTCCCAAGGGGTGCATCACCATCTCCAGGGGATGATAGCCACAGAAAGTCGTCAGGGCCTTCATGGTCGCTGCTTCAACGGTGTCGTCCGTCCTGAGTCAAATCGTCTCAGAATCAAGAGAACGCCAACCCGGCTGAAGGGGATGAGCCTCCAAAGTCAGCCAGACCCGACAACGAGGTACCCGATGCTCCTCATACAACTGCACCGTGTACAAAGGGGGCGTAGGGTAACCGGCAGAGCTAAGCACTTCCCACAAGATGGAAGGAAAGCCATCGCGAGAAAGGAAGTCAGAACTGAAACGAGAGTCTCCTCCACTGGCGGGGGTGGGTGAATTCATCTGCGGAAGGGAATCAAAGATAAAGATCATGGTGGAAGGAAAAAGAAAAAGGGAACCCGGATGGTTTTAAAGAAAGGGGGTTAGCTCTAAATTTTAATTCCTTTGATGTTTTATAATGCATGCATGCTGGAAGAAACGTTGCCTCTCAAAGGAAAATAGGGTGCTTTTTAGGGCATCCCTAAAATATAAGTACTGGCCCACGGGGCCTAAGTAATTAGCCACCCATCTTCCCTCTATGCCTAAGGCCTTTCGTCCTAGGTCTAACGGTCTAGTCCTGACGATCCTTAGCAGTTTCTATGCAAGTTTTAGATTTTGAAAATTGGTATTCATGGTTTATTGTCCTCCTCTGTGGTGGAATTTGCTCCGATACCAGCTGTGGCGGAACCACCCGAATTATTCCAGCTTAAGTGCCTTAGTCACGCCTCAGGGGCCGTAACACACTTAAATCAGAATAACCCGTCAGTCCCTCAGATCTAGTCTGATGGAGCCACTTAACCAGGATCAAATTCCACAATCTCACACGAAGGTGAGTCACAGAAGCAATACAATAAAACAGGAATCCACAAATTAAGTACTGAGTTATTACATAAGTCGGAGTTTTTGAGTAGCAAATAAGAGTTCACCAAATAAAGTGCAGCGGATAATCGATGTCGTCGGTATCGAGGAAATGGGCAAGGCCTAGCCCACTACTCCTCGTGCTCCTCTCCTGTCGGAGCAGCGTCCCACTCGACCGTCCAACCCGGTGGCAGGGTGGTAGGCCAAGTCACACCATCAACCATTTCCTGAATGGTACCTGCAAAATTGTGCCACAAGCAAGGCTGAGTATACTAATACTCAGCTAGACTTACCCGGTGTGAGGAATCTACTCCTCTACCTCTAGACTATGCAGCTGCTTGGCTGAGGGGTTTGGTTTGCCAAAAGCACTAGCTGTTTCTAAAAGCAAATTTTAGCTTTCCAGTTTCTATCGTCATTAACTTAGCTAGATTGCTCCTTCTAAGCATACATGGTAACAATCAATTAATTCAATCAACAAGTTATCCCATGTAACCACATTTCACTTTTTACTCGATGCAGTACAAGGAATCAAGCAGTCTCATTAGTTGCGAGAAGCAAACGATTCGAATCGAGTTTTAACCTTGCAAGGTAAACCTAAACACACGGCATGTCAGGGTACTCCGACCCTGCACATGACAACCGTCCCCATCGATTCCCCGTTCGCGTCCAGGCCTCACCGCCTTGGCATACAATGCTCCACTGACCCCGGCTGCCGCCGTGCAGTGACCGCACTTGTACCCACCATAGCTAGCATGGGAGACCTAGTCTCAGGTCGCATGAGGGATAAAGTCCGCGCCCGGCTTCACTCAGGTACTAGGTTTACCGGTTACCATATTTCCCGGCATGTGCTTAGTACGTTCAAAAGCTTGACTCAGGTATCCACACATTAATCCTTAATTCCTTTTTTTTTCCCGTCTCATGGACAAGACATCCTCCCTGGATCCAAGTCCATAGACCAACATATATCCCATTATCAAGATGAATACAATCAATTTCTGACCTTGCGCAAGTGCTAAAAAAATCACTCGACTTCTACCGAGATCCTGATTAGCAAGCAGCTACTCGACCTAGCATACTAGTATTCATCTCAAAAAGGAATCCTAAGTTCATGCAACTAGAGGTTTCAAGCAACTCCTACACTTAAGTGCACATTACAAACCTACAAACATTAAGTGTAGTAAAGTAGCATATATAAACGGTTATGCATAAAACCGGGGCTTGCCTTCAATTGCTGGGGCTGCGGGGAGATCCTCAATAGCAGCCTCTGAAGCCTGCTCCTGGTCTTTCTCTTGGACAGGTCCTTGCTCGGGGATGAGCACGTACTCTCCGTCGGCAAGATTACAATCTAATGAATGCAATGCGTAAGATATATGCATGATATGATATGTGCTTTTAGAAATCACAACTTTAAAGGTGTACGATCTACTTGAGTAAAACAAGTTAACTTTACTTATGTAAGACCCTTTTTTTTGGTATACTTGGTGAATTGGTTTAAACTTAGCTAAGGTAAGTAGTGGATTTAATTTTTGAGGTTCCACTGAATTCCTTTTAAGTTTTAGGGAGAATTGATAAGTTCTCAAGTTAGACTCATTGGGGTGAGGTTTATTTCTTCTTCCCTTTTCTTTTATTCTTTTTAATGTTTTAGAGTGGGTTTGAACTACAAGTTGATTTTATAAAATTCCAAAAATCCTGCAAAAATTACAGTGGCTTGGTACTGGTGTATGCTTCTTTGTTTCAAAATTTGGGGATCAGAAAGTGAATAGTTTTCCCTGGACAAAATTATTAAATTCTAGGGCAGAAGGGGTGCTTTGAACTACAACTATTTTTAACAGTGGGTAATTCTCTAAAACTTATTTTTGCTGGCTTTTAGGTGTTATAACATGACTTGATACAAATTTCTAGTCATTAATACCTTTTAATTATTTTTCTATAGTTTTCTCAAGATTCTAGCCAAATAGGTGCTTTCTACTACCACTATATTTGAAAGATATCAAACAACAGAGTTCTTATTTTTCTTAGTTATTGTTTTGTGCAAGAGCAATCATTCTGAGGTTTGGCATTTTTTTCTTAACGAAAGGGGTGGTATGCATTATTTGAATTAAGTGGCCTTTCTCATAAATCTTTAGCAATAGGTAGGAATCTGCTTCTTTTTCAGAGATTTGCATTTTTCTCTGGTAGTTTATCTCATTATGGACTTAGCTAATTTTTGGTTGCCCATTATTACATCATTAGGGGTTGTTTTATGATTTATTTGCAAAATGCCTTATTATCATTTTGTATTTATTCTCCTTACTTAAAAAGTTGAACTGAGGTGGCCTTTATTTTTGTAGTGGGGCTCTGGTGGTTATAAGTCCACTGGATTTTTATCAATCATTTTGGTTATAGTTTTGCCACTCTAATAATTGATTTTCAGTCTATATAAGGCTAAATAAATCATTTTAATTTAAAACTGGTCCAAATTAATGGTCTCTGTATTTTTCCTAGGTTCTGTGTTACATAAGTAAACTAGGAAAAATAATCTTAATCACTGTTCATTAATTTCTAATGCCTTTTTGATTTTCTCTAAGTTTTGGACAAATTAGCTTTAAAGGAATAACTACATCATAATTTCTAATGCTGGGGTTCCTACTATTTTTAAACAGTGTCTAAATGAGGTTTAAACATCTACAAATTTTCTTAAGTTCAGCATAGGAGAAAAACTAATTTTTCTTAATTAAACAAGGTTTGGTGGGTTTCTGTTTTTAATTTTAAACTCTAAAATTCAGAACAGAAAACATAGGGTTTATCATTTTTAAATGATAGTTCATAATATTCAGGAACTAGCAAAATTGGTTTGACAAATTTTTATGAAAAATTCATCAAGTTATGGATTTTCTAAGTTCTCTGGTCATTTTAAAAAGATTAACAGAAATGATTTAATGGAATTCCACTTTGCACTGGGGTCCCTGGCGGGTTTTTAAGTTTTCCTCGCGAATCAGTCCTTAAGTTACTATTCACATGATTCACTAACGTTACAGAAAACCCCTCGGGTTCTACAGATCCTAACCCGAGGTCCTTCTTCTACCTCAAACAGTAACCGCGGCGGAAGAAAGGGCGGAGGGGCTTACCGGCGGCGAGATTGCTCCGGTGAAGTGGTCGAGGACGTAGGGAGGTCTCGGGGATCACAACGAGGTGCGGGTCGTCGTCGGGGATGGCCGGAGTCGGTCGGTCCACGCGCGCAGGCGGGGATGCTCATCGGCGGCGAGGGGTCCGGCCTGATCACGGCGAGATAGATCAATTGGATGGGTCAGAGAGGTTCACGGGATACCAGAGAAGATATGGGTGCAAGGAATTGGTCGGAGACTCACTAGATAGCTCGGTCCACGCACGGCGGCGGAAGACCGAAGTCCGGTGAGGTCGATCTCGGGCCTCCGGTGAAGTCCGGCCGGGTCCGAGGGCTTGGCAAGCTTCACGGGCTACTGGCGGAGCTAGCCGAAGCACTGGCTTGCCCAGAGGATGGCTGGGGTGGGCTGGCCACGATGGCCGAAGCTCTGGCGGCAATGGCAGGCGGAATTGAGCTCGCCGGAGCTAAGGGAAAGTGGCTGGCCGGTGAGGGTGAGTGCGGGGCGAAGTGGGGCGCGCTTGGGAAGGCTTTATAGGCACGGCGCGGTGCACGGGCGGTCGTGGACCGGCGAGTGCGCGCGGGCGTGCACTGGGAGGCGTGGTGCGCGAACGGGCGTGAACCGGGGGTGTCAGCCACGGTCAAACACGTGTTCCCGTTGCCTCTGCCCCTGTTCAAGCGCCGATTGGGAGCAAATCTTTGCGAATTTGGGCAAGATCGTTGTGAAGGATTTGTTCACCTGACCAAGCTTTGTCTTTTGTGTATGGACGTCGCGCGGTTTTAGGCTAGGGATAGGGAGTTGTAGCGTCACCAAGGTGCCAGTGTCAGAATGTCTGGTCCCGAGGTCAAACTGCGCCAAAACCGTGTCAAATGAATTTGGTTTGAGTTCAAACTTTTCCAGGATGTGTTCAAGGGAATTTGGCACAACTTTGATATTTGGATCTCCTGGTTTTGAGTTTCGAAAAACAGAGAACGCATTTGATCTTGGAAAGAGGTCTGAATTTCAGAAATTTAGAAATCTGAATTTCTCCAAGGGTGCTTAGTTCAAGGGCTGATTTGAGAATTTGTTTAAGTTAATTTGGCTAAGCTTTCTCAACCTTTCTTGTTGCTTATTTAATGTACTTTAACTTTTATAATTGGCTCAAGTCAAAATTTTAAACTTTTCATACCCTTCTCCTTATTTTCTTAAATTTTGCTCATGGGGCTTATTTAGGGTTTTTATTAGGGTTACATATTCTTACCTTTTAAAATACTCAATTGTCTTGATCATGACACTTCTAAGTATATGCTTGGGGAAATCTTTATTCTTAAGTTAATTTGATGCTCATGCTTACTTTGGTTCTCATAAAATGGTGGTTCTTGGTTTGGCATTTTAAGAGAAGCCCTAAGTGACACTGGGGTGTCACACCCAGCTACCAACAGCTCCGATCCAACCGGAGCTCTGGACCATGTTCTTCGACGGGTCGCTGATGAAGACAGGAGCCGGCGCAGGCTTACTCTTCATCTCGCCCCTCGGGAAGCACCTACGCTACGTGCTACGCCTCCATTTCCCGGTGTCCAACAATGTAGCTGAGTACGAGGCTCTGGTCAACGGGTTGCGGATTGCCGTCGAGCTAGGGGTTTGACGCCTCGATGCTCGCGGTGACTCGCAGCTCGTCATCGACCAAGTCATGAAGAACTCCCACTGCCGCAACCCGAAGATGGAGGCCTACTGCGATGAGGTTCAGCGCCTGGAAGACAAGTTCTACGGGCTCGAGCTCAACCACATCGCTCGGCGCTACAACGAGACTGCGGACGAGTTGGCTAAAATAGCCTCGGGGCGAACAACGGTTCCCCCGGACGTCTTCTCCCGAGATCTGCATCAACCCTCCGTCAAGATCGACGACACGCCCGAGCCTGAGGCACCCTCGGCCCAGCCCGAGGCACCCTCGGCACAGTCCGAGGCACCCTCGGCTCGGCCCGAGGCACCCTCGGTTCGGCCCGAGGTACCCTCGGCCCCCGAGGGCGAGACGCTGCACGTCAAGGGGGAGCAAAGCGGGGTCACGCCTGATCGAAACTGGCAGACCCCGTACCTGCAATATCTCCACCGAGGAGAGCTACCCCTTGACCGAGCCAAAGCTCGACGGTTGGCGCGGCGCGCCAAGTCGTTCGTCTTGCTGGGAGAAGGGAAGGAGCTCTATCACCGCAGCCCTTCAGGCATCCTCCAGCGATGCATCTCCACCACCGAAGGTCAAGAACTCCTCCGAGAAATACACTCGGGGGCTTGCGGCCACCACGCAGCACCTCGAGCCCTTGTCGAAAATGCTTTCCGACAAGGTTTCTACTGGCCAACGGCGGTGGCCGACGCCACTAGAATGGTCCGTGCCTGTGAAGGATGTCAGTTCTACGCAAGGCAGACCCACCTACCCACTCAGGCTCTGCAGACGATACCCATCACATGGCCTTTTGCTGTGTGGGGTCTGGACCTCGTCGGCCCCTTGCAGAAGGCACCCGGGGGCTACACGCACCTGTTGGTCGCCATCGACAAATTCTCCAAGTGGATCGAGGTCCGACCCCTAAACAGCATCAGGTCCGAGCAGGCGGTGGCGTTCTTCACCAACATCATCCATCGTTTCAGGGTCCCGAACTCCATTATCACCGACAACGGCACCCAGTTCACCGGCAGAAAGTTCCTGGACTTCTGCGAGGATCACCACATCCGGGTGGACTAGGCCGCCGTGGCTCATCCCATGACGAATGGGCAAGTAGAGCGTGCCAACGACATGATTCTACAAGGACTCAAGCCTCGGATTTACAACAACCTCAACAAGTTCGGCAAGCGATGGATGAAGGAACTCCCCTTGGTGGTCTGGAGCCTGAGGACGACACCGAGCCGAGCCACGGGCTTCACGCCGTTTTTTCTAGTCTATGGGGCCGAGGCCATCTTGCCCACAGACCTGGAATACGGTTCCCCGAGGACGAGGGCCTATGCCGACCAAAGCAACCAAGCTAGTCGAGAAGACTCGCTGGACCAGCTGGAAGAGGCTCGGGACAAGGCCTTACTACACTCGGCGCGGTACCAGCAGTCCATGCGACGCTACCACACCCGAGGGGTCCGGTCCCAAGACCTCCAGGTGGGCGACCTGGTGCTTCGGCTGCGACAAGACGCCCGAGGTCGACACAAGCTCACGCCCCCCCTGGGAGGGGCCGTTCGTCATTGCCAAAGTTCTGAAGCCCGGAACGTACAAGCTGGCCAACAGTCAAGGCGAGGTCTACAACAACGCTTGGAACATCCAACAGCTATGTCGCTTCTACCCTTAAGATGTTTTCAAGTTGTTCATATACCTCGCTCCCACGCAAAGTTTAGTCATCAAGGAAGGGTCAGCCTTGCCTCGGCAAAGCCCGACCCTCCCTCGGGGGCTAAAAGGGGGGAACCCCCTCTGCGTCGAAATTTTCCTCGAAAAAAGATCTTTTCTGCCAGAATGTCTTTCGTGCTTTTTGACTACTTCGAAAGTGGATCCTGAAAACGACGGAGTACACGTAAGCAGACAAGGCTGACCGAGCCGAGGGACTCCTACGCCTCCGGGATACGGATACCTCACTCATCACCTTCTGCGATAAGTAACTCACGTTCGGATAAGTGATTCCGTGGACCGAATAAGTCTTCACGTTCGGAAGCTCTTCTGCCGGAGCGATTCTTCAAGCCTTCTCGACTGCGTCGGTGACAGAACCCAATGGACGGGTAAGAGTGCGCGTAAGCGGCAAGGCCGACCGAGCCGAGGGACTCCTACGCCTCTGTAAAGCCCAAAATTGGTATAAGGAAAATAATAATAATAATAATAATAATAATAATAATAATAATAATAATAATAATAATAATAATAATAATAATAAAATGAATAGATAAGTAAATAAGTGAGTGTTTTGGGGATCCCTTGATTTCCTTTTTATTTTTCTCTACATACTCAACTAATGGCATTAATTATACAAATAACAAATAAATTAATAAAGGAATGTGCACCTCATGCTGATGTTATTTGTGTGATGCATCTTATTTGAATCAAGGAATCATAATTTAATTTGACCTCAAATGAAAATATAAAACAAAGGGGAGAAAGGAAATTTTAATAAAGTCATTCCTTTCTTCCATATTTAAACAATAGGGAGAATAATAAATAATAATAATAACAAATAAATAATTTCAGTACAAGTATTAGAAGAATTAGAATTTGGTTTGATGTTTGAAACCTGGAAATTGAAACCAGAATTCGAATTTAGTTGAATTTTTTATTTGGAAATAAAACAGAAATTATAAAAGAAAAACAAAAAATGGAAAATGCACATGGGCTGATTTCTTCACTTGCTCGGCCCAGCTCCGGTCTTCCTCAGCCCTTGTGACTGGCGCGCGCTTGCTCACTTACCGACGGGACCCGCATCCTAGACAAAAAAACTCCCTGCGCAGTGCCATCTCCCATTGACTCGTGGGGCCCGCTTGTCATCTCTTTCCCCACCCCGTTCAACAGAACGCGCGCCTGGCGGGCGAAACAGAAGCCGCACGTTCCGCTCGGGTGCTCCCCCAACCAGACTTTGTATCAACCAAATCGCGCGAGATCCCCTCTTCTATATAAACACCGGCATCTCGCATCTACTGTCGGGTATCACCACCATTGGGAGGCATCATTGGCATCCACGGGAATTTCTCGGAAAGACTCCCTGCGTGGATACTAACCCAAGCTCCGGAACTCCCTCGCCGGTGAAACTCCTCCGCCGCGTGAACACGTAGCGCCTTGGGCCGAAATCTACACCTCATCGCCATCGGTAAAGTATACCTCATACCATTGCTTCGCCCGTCCCTTCATACTGCACTTGCCGTTGTAGGATGTTGGCACTTGGGGTGCGATGGGGGCTCACCACAGAGGGTCGCTCCGTTGCGCCATGCTGTTGGGGAGATGCACCGAGCTCGCCGGAGTTACTCACCGCGGCCTGTGGGCGGCGCCACCGCGTACTGGCGCTAGGGAAGAAGGGTGCAGCCGTGGCTGCCACGTCGAAGCCGAGGAGGAAGACGAGTGGAGATGAGCTGAGCCGTGAGATATGGATGGGCGGCTCAGATTAATAGCCTCGTACCGGTTCGGCTCGGTTAGATCGTGACCGCAGATCTGTGAGTGAGCGGGCAAGGTTGGTCTGGAACCGTATAAAATCCCGTGCGTTGGATCTTATGTGGGCGGCCGGATCATGCGGCTGAGTGAGGGCGTGCGGATCGTGGGCCGTAGAGCGTAGATTCTGGATCCAACGACTGTGAGAGGATGCGGGTTTATAATCGGTATTGATCTAATCTGGGCCGTAGCCTCTAAATCCAGCGGCTCTGGTTGCTTCTTACCTCTTCGGCCGACAACTTTGCTAAAAAGTCCCCGTGCTTTTACGAATTAGAACCCGCCGTCCTCGGTAGTAGGCAAAACTTGCAATAGGGTCCCTGGACTTTTTAAATATATCCCTGGAAACCTTTACAGAGTTAAAATAAGTAATTAGGAAACCTGGAAACTTGTTTATGGCATAACTTACTCGTTTTAAATCCGTTTTACTCCATTCCAGTTGCGTTAGCTTCGTAAAAATATTCTCTACATACTAAAAACATTAATCATACCATATCTCTTACTTTTATTGTTAGATATTCATTTAACCTATGTTTAGTAGATTAAACTCTCTAAATCAAAGTCAATATGTTTATAATTATAGTTTGGCTAAAATATGATCCCTAATTATATTATGATTTAACTTAAAATTGAATTAATTATTCATTTAGGTTATTTTCTCACATGATCTATTAAATCAACATAAGGTCTAGTTTTAAGTGCTTAAATTGTGTGGATCTTTGGAAAACCATAACTTCATAACCGTAACCCCAAATTTAGCGGTTCTCGATCCCACGATCTCGTAGCGGCACGCAGAGTATTATTACATAGTTTGTTCTTATGTTTGGTGTGATGTTTATTTTGCCTATACCATGTTTGTTTGTATTACTACGATTAGCAGTGAGGCCACGAGGACCTGAAGATCATCCTGGTACCTGGAATCTCAAGTCCCAGGCAAGTTGTGCCCTTGATCACTTCTTTTTACCCACTCATGTTCTAATTAATCATAATGATCTGCATAGGTTAATTTTGATGGGACCCATTAGGATACCCTAGTTTGTCTATCTCTATACCTTGTTTACCACTGAACTTTTTGGGTAATACTTGCTAGTGCTATATGTGGTTTTGGGTATGGAGATACATTATTCATGATTACACTTTTTGTTATCAGTTGTTATTTAATGTTCATGATAAGATCATTATGTTAATTGGAACATGGAGAACCACCCGGGAAAACAGTGCTACCACAGGGGTTTAATGGGACGCCCTTGGCTCATTAATTAGGAAAGCTAGTGGAAGACTACCTTACCCGAAAGGGTCAAGGGCAGTAGGGGAGTGGTCAGTGTAGGGAGGTCCTTGGTTGATTTTGCTGCGATGGCGGTCAGGCAAGAACCCTGCATTGGAGCTTCCTATAAACTGTAGCGGGTTTTCTGGAGCTAGTGGAACTTTGTAAAGGCCTCATAGTGTTACCCTGCCTCGCCTCCTCGGTAGAGGTGTATGGGAAGTCGCGATCCCTTGGCAGATGGGTAATATGACTTGTGGGTAAAGATGTGCAACCTCTGCAGAGTGTAAAACTGGTATACTAGCCGTGCTCACGGTCATGAGCGGCTCGGACACTCACATGATTAATTTATGGAACTAAATTCAATTTGTCATATGCATTGCATCGCAGGTGATGTTGTTACTTCTGTTCTACTACTTAATTGGGTTGGTATTTACTTATACTTAGTAACTGCTAATAAAAATTTTGACCAACTTTAAAAGCAATGCTCAGCTCTAACCATCTTCTTTGGTAAGCCTTACACTTCACGTGAGCTCCCACCTTTGGCGAGTTTATGCACATTATTCCCCACAACTTGTTGAGCTATGAACGTATGTGAGCTCACTCTTGCTGTCTCACACCCCCCCACAGGTCAAGAACAGGTACCGCAGGATGATGCGCATGGAGGATGCTGTGATGTGTTCGTGAGAGATCTAGGCCGTCGTCTCCCAGTCAACTTTTGGTTGCTGGACCGTTGTCTCCTTATAATGTAATTATTTATTTTGTATAGAACTCTTATTATATAGTAAAGATGTGACATTCGATCCTGTGCCATGATTCATCATATGTGTGAGACTTGGTCCCAGCACACCTGGTGAATATGTTCGCGCTCGGGTTTTGGTGCCCCGAAATCCGGGTGTGACAGCCTCCAGGATACGGATACCTCACTCATCACCTTCCGTGAGAAGCAACTCTCGCTCGCACAAACAATTCTGTTATCGACAAAAAAGTCCAGATACTCGAAACAAGAGGAAAGGAGACGCGGCTTTACAATACGGCGAGGGTGTGTTTCGGCCTCGGTGGCCGCAGAAAACACACACTACAAGATGATCCGATCCTGCAGGCTCGAATCTTGACGGCTAAAGGGAGCAGCAGCACCCTCGGCGTCGACAACACCTTCGGCGAGGTCCGACCTAGCCTCGGACGGCGACGCGGTCCAAGGGTCTCCACTCTGAAGGACAACGTCATCACCAAGCCCGGGCCATCGCCGCCAGGGTCTTCTCCAAGAATCCGGCCCGAGCAGGCGGCTCGGCCGGTCACCCTGGGGCCTCGGCCAGCTGTCCCCCAAGGACATCAGCCTAGCCCGAGGCCTCGGCAGATCAATTCCAGTGTCGGTCCCGCTAACGGACGACCCGGCCAGGCTCCGGCCGACCAGGTCCCCTTTTCGAGCCAACTCTGCCTCTGTTCGCGCTGGCACCGCTACCCCTAGCCTCGGCTCATCGAAGAGCGGCCGAGGGGTTCCTCTAACTAAGCAAGGGAAGCCTCGGACAACAAGGCTGACCGAGCCGAGGGACTCCTACGCCTCTGGGGTACGGATACCTCACTCGTCACCTTTACACGGGGCGACTCACGCTTGGTGAAGCGGTTCAGACAACCAACAGGCGAGTCTTAGTGCTCGAAATGAAGAAAAAACACGGCTCCGCGCCGAAAATACATACATGTTCAGGCCTCGACAGCCGCAATGAACAAAAACACTAGCATTCGAAGTGCCATTACAAACGGAACTCCGGTTCCACCTCCGCAGGTACGAACAACCCCACTCGATGGGGGAGGGGCCTGTGGAGCAACAGAAGACCGACGAACGGCGCGCCGCCACCCGCTCCGGCAATGACGACGACGACGACCTCTGCTCCGGGGGGCCGAACAGCGGCAGCGATGACCTCAGGGCGGATGCTGCTGCCAGGAGGCCCCCGCCCATGCCCAAACTCGTGAGGCAAGGACGGGCAGAAGGCCGTAGAGTTGGAGGTCGGTCCGTGGGCGGCCCTGGCCATCTCGCCGGCAGAGGAACCTCTTCCAGCTGCCGTGGCGGAAGCCGGCGCCGAGAACGGCTCCGAAGCCACTCGGGTCTGAGAGCCAGGCACGCGGCAGCTGCCAGCGCCACGGACGACTACCGCCCTTCCCCCCGATCACTGAGGGAAGGAGCGGGCCACCGCCCACGCAGGGGCCGACCCCAACTCGGCACACTCCCCTCCCCAGCCCTGGTGATGAAAATCCTTGAGGCTAAGGAGGGGCAGAGGCTGCGGCCCGGTTCGCTCTCCCCCGCCATCGAACTGGAGGTCACCGTCTTGGGTGACCGCCGGCGGAGGGGTGCGACCGGGCTGCATGATGAAAATCCTTGAAGCCGAACGATGGCTGAAAGGTACCAACTCCCGCGGAGTTGCATTCCTCCAACGATGAGGCAGAAAGACGGCGGGTATCCCCCATCCGGGGGCTTGGAAGGTGGAAAGACACGATGCATAAGGGAGCGCGAAGATATGGTCGCCTTCCAAGAGGGTCACCCTCCTTTTAAAGGCGGCTCTCCCTACTTGCGTCCCCAGCCGTCGTGGGCTGAGTCTTCTCCAACACGCTCCAAGGTCCTCCCCTACGGCGCAAGGGCTGGGTCCCACACGTCATGCAAGCCGGCCCAGAGCAGAAGAAGCCAAACCGCCGTGCGCGGTGCGTGCAACCGCCCAGCGGTTACAAGCGGTTCTCCACTTTTGCCCAGACCAGCGGGCGAAAGGGCGGGCAGCCATGCTTCGTGCATGCAACTGCACCGCCACTTGCGCCACCATCGCGCCTCCTCGACTGTGGAGCCAATACCGCGACTCGAGGCAACCCAGCGCATGACCCAGCGGCGCCAGCCTGGCGCGACGGTCAATGCGGCCAAAAATGGGCCGGCAGTAATGGTGGTGGCTGGCGGGCAGGAGCAGCGGTCACGTCGTCAGCCAAGCTTACGTCCCATCCGGGGGCAGCGAGAGAACCCTCTCTCACGGCGTGAAGACAACGCGCCCGTGTCCCGTTCCTCGAACGGCTCGCGCACGCGCAATGGCCGCCCCGCGAACCACTCGCCCCGTCGCATTAACTCCGCAGCGGGACAGGCGGCGCCTCTGGCAGGAGAAGCGAGCGACGCTTCGCCTTCGCCATAATGACCGCGTCAAAAAAGGTACGCCGCGTCGTTCGATTTCGTATCCTTTTCCTTTTTTCCTCTTTCTCTCTCTTGCAACAGGGACCGGGAAAGGGGGATACCCCGAAAAGGATCCTTCCCCGTGAAGGAACTAGGCTCCGAGCCTCCCTACTGATCAGAGGTTCGAAGGCTGGCCCCTCGGAAGGGTTCAACAGCCGCCTCAGAGCACGTGGGCTCCACACCCACTACTGGTCAGAGGTTCGAAGGTTGGCCCCTCGGAAGGGTTCAACGGCCGCTGTAACACCCTAGGTGTTACTCAGGGTGTCCACCCCAGGGTTACCCCCTTTTAACCCATGATTACATAAGGATTTGTGGGCAAAGTACTTCAATCTTGGAATTCAAGGTCCTAATCTAGTGCAAACTATCTTGGATATCATGCCCTAGCTTGTAATGCACATCTAAGTAGGGATCTCCCAAAACCCTAGAGCAAAACCCCCATAGGCAATAATAACCCTAATTGAAGCCATGATCAAAAGATCATGTAAACATCATGATCATGGGTTGGGCCAAATATAAAAGTTGTAATATACTTAATAACCAACAATTAATAGTAAGGAAGTACCCCCAAAAAGTTTTCAGAAAAGTCCTAAAAAGGTCACCAAAGGTTGAACACAAGGGAGAAATTCAGATTTTGTCTAAGTTAAAAACCAACCCTTGAGCAAAGATCCCTCATGTTCACCTTGATCCCCTTTTCAAAACCTGTCGACCTAATTAACAAAATGGCGCCAAATGAACCCTAGAATGCCCTGGAAAAGTTTGAACCCAAGCCAAAACCGTTTGACACGCATTGGCATTGGTTTTGTCTCGGTTTGCACAGGGCAGACAGACAAGACTTGGCGCTGCCATATCTCTTCAACCAGACCACATCTCCTCTTGGAACTTACATGAACTAGGTAGCCCTAGGTGCAGGGAAGAGATCTCCCACAGGCGGTAGGGCGAGATTCGTACGCCTGGCCGCTCAGCAGAGCGAAGAACACGGGCAGAAGCAACGCGCCACGTGTTCGACGCGCTCTGAGCTCGCCAGAGCACGCCCGCGCGCGCGCCCCGCGTGCCCGCGTCGCGCCAAACGGCCGAGCCGGCGCCCCGGCCGCGTCCGTGCCTATAAAACCCGCCCCAGCGCTCGGTTGCCTTCCCCATTGCTTCCTCCGTACCTCGCCTGACTTGCCCAAGCCAGCCTTTGCCTCCGGCGACCTCCCCGCGACCCACCAGTGCCGCCCGAAAGCCACCACCGTGGCCAACCCCTCTCCCGTCCTCCTCCGTTCGATCCAAGCCCCCAGATAGCTCCCTGGTGAGACCGTGAGCCTTGCTCAAGCTTGACCCGAGGGCCCGCGTCACCGGAGAAGCCAAATCGCGCTCACCGGAGTTCAAGAACTCGCCGGCGCACGTGGACCGAGTAAACCCCTTCACCATTTTCCGATTCGTTGCGTGCATGGCCTCTATGTCATCCCGTGAAGCTCCTCGTGCCCATTAATTGAACTCTACCGCCGTGGTTTGGCCGGAGCAGGCGTCGCCGACGATCCCCGCCGCCTGTGTTCGTGGCCAGGGGAGCTCCGACCACCTCTGACGCCGACCCGCACATCGACGTGACCGTCGCGACCTCCTGAACATCACTGACCACCTCGCCGGACCTCCCTCGCCGCCGGTAAGCCGCGCCGTCCTTTCTTTCCCGCGGCTACTGTTTCAGTTAGGGGAAGGACTGCGGGTGAGAGGGAGAGAAATCCAGGGGGTTAAGTGAAAAGTCAGAGACCCGAGTGAATAGTGGCCCGAGGGTAGATCTGCGAGGTTTGATTCGATTTAAACCCAGGGACCTCGGCGCAAACTGCTTTTCCAGAAAAACTTAATTAAAACCTGATTTAAATTCAAACAGAAACTTTAAAAAACCATAACTTCTGTTTGGTTTATCCAAATTTGGTCAAACCAATTTTGCCAGACTCTAAATAATGTAACCTATCTAAGAAAAATATAAAACCCCATAAGTACTAGAGAAGAATATAAGGTTATGATTTAATTACAGTTTGGACCAAAAGCTTAATAATAGCAAGAAAAATGGTTGTACTATTTAACTAAGGTTAGAAAAATTTAGAGAAGTTTATATCTACTAACTGACCTAGTTAAAAATATTAAACCCCTCTGTCCACTACATTAAGATAGTTTTTACCCCTTATTCCATAATATGTTTAAGATTAAGAAAAATAGAAAAGGTGACATAAATAATGAACCAGAGGGCACCCCTATTTTTGTTGAGATACTTAGTCAATGTAGTTCACTGGAAAAATATATCATACTCTGTTGTAGTGTAAAATAAGAAAGCTACCTTTTAAATTAATAAAACAAGGATGACTTAGAAAAACCCTACAAAAATAACCCTAAGGTGAAACCTCCCCAAACCTTAGGATAACTAATGTTTTGATAATAAAAACTTAGGAAAAATCTGAAATCTGTTGTTTGATATTTTTCAAATGACAAGTTAGTTCTAAGCACCCTTTTTGCACCAAACTTTAAAAATCCATCATTAATTAACCATCATGTTGCTCTCTGTCCTTTTTGGTACAAGAGCTTTTTATCACTAATAGAGGCCAACAAAAATAACCTGTAAGACAGAACCTACCCCTAACTAAGACTTGTAGTGTAAAGTGGCCCATTTTGCCTAACTATTGTTATTTTTGCTTAAGGACTAGCTTTTATACTTTAAGCCTCAAATTCTTAAAACAAGCTAGGATAGCCAGTGACAACCCACTGTAATTTTTGCAGAATTTTTGGGAATTTTTAAAATACTGTTATAGTTCAAACCTGTACTAGAAACCCTGGATGGAAATTAAAGAAAGGAAATGGGTGTTGGAAATTGATGTCCTCCTAAGACCTTTATAAATTGTCCACTGAAATCCATAAAGGCAATACAAATCCAATATGTTATCCTAAAAGAAAACCTAAACCTAAAAGGTAATAAGTCTATGTATACCACTAGAAGACCCCCGTAGCCAAGGAACCCTAAGTTAATTCTTGACTTAATTTCTGTGGCTTAATGTTCTTAAATCTTGCATAATCATGACATACATGTTCATTGCATTTCGATAGACTGTAATCTTACTGACGGAGAGTACATCCTCGTGCCGGAGCAAGGAGCTGCCCAGGAGGTTGCCCCAGACCCAGCACCAGAGCCTGCACCAGAGGACCTGCCTGCCACTGCTTTGGAAGGCAAGCCCCGGTTTTATGCATAACCTATTATTTATGCTATTTTACTTCACTTAATGATTGTAGGATTGATTGTGCACTTAGGTGTAGGAATTGTTTGAAACCCTAGTTGCATGATCTCAGGAATCCTATTGGGATGAATACTAGTATGCTAAGTCGAGTAGCTGCTTTATTAATTAGGATCTCGGTAGAAGTCGAGTGATTTTTCTAGCACTCGCGCGAGGTCAGGAATTGGTTGTATCCACTTTCCTATCATATTGAGGTTGATTGTGGGCAACAATCCATGGGGATTGGTTGTTCACGGGATAAAAAGTTGATTAAGGATTAAGGTGTGGTACCGTGAGTCAAGCGTTTGAATGTACTAAGCACATACCGAGAAATATGGTAAATCGGTAAGCCTAGTACCTGATTGAACCTGCCAGTGGACATACCCCCTCACGCGACCTGAGACGTAGTCTCCCATTCCGGTTATGGTGGGTACAAGTGCGGTCACTGCACGACGGCCAGTCGGGGTCAGTGAGGCATTGTACGCCAAGGCGGTGAGACCTGATCTGCTGCCAGGGAATCGATGGGGACGGTTGATGTGTGTGGGGACGGAGTGCCTCTGCATGTCGTGTGTTTAGGTTTACCTTGCAAGGATAAAAACTCGATTCGAATCGTCTGCTTCTCGCAGTTAATGAGACTGCTTGATCCATGCTGCTACATTGAGTAACAAGTGGAACTGTATTGAGATGATACAAGCTGTTGATTGTTAAAAATGCTTGCTACTATGTATGAGTAGATAGTACACTTTTAGCCTTAAGAGAGTCACACTTAATCTTGACAAAGTTAAAATTTTGATTTAGAAACTCAGCTAGTGTTTTTGGCAACCAAACCCCACAGCCAAACAGCTGCATGTCTAGAGGTAGAGGGGTATAGACTCCTCACACCGGGTAAGTCTAGCTGAGTATTAGTATACTCAGCCTTGCTTGTGGCATAATTTTACAGGTTCTCTGGAGGACATGGTTGCTGGAGTGACTTGGCCATCCACCCTGCCACCGGGTTGGACCGTCGAGTCGGACCCTGCCTCGGCTGAGGAGGAGCATGAGGAGTGATGGGACAGGCTTCCCCATCTCTCCGTTTAATTATCGTTAGTTTTATTCCGCTGCACTTCAAACAATGATGACAACTTTTGGCAAAACTCCGATGATGATGATGTAATAATTAACACTCTTCCATGTATGGTTTTATGTTTTACTGTATTTGCTCTATGACTCACCATCGAGTGAGAATGTGGTACTTGATCCTGTCAGTGGCCGTGTCGGACTAGATCCGAGGGATTGACGGGTTATTCCCATTTAAGTGTGGTCTAGCCTCTAAGGCGGGGCTTAGGCACTTAAGTTGGAATAATTCGGGCAGTTCCGCCACAGCCTCAGGCTACTCGGGCTCCGCGCCCACTACTGATCAGGGGTTCGAAGGCTGGCCCCCGAAGGGTTCACAGCCGCCTCAGACACAGAGCGAGGGATGACCATGGGTACGTTCGATACATAACCAAGGCTCGGGCTGCGCTCCCGAGGTACCCTAGGACATTTCCGAGACCAGCGGGAACGATCTTGTAACGGAATCCCATCGGAGGGAGGCATCGAGCCCTCAGACCCCGTTGCCAGGGGACCGGGTCCGGCAGATCACCCGCAGGTACTTTTGGGCGCGCCTCTGGGCCTCTAGCCGACCCCTAACGAATGGGGCACGGACGTCCGCTCGGATCACCCGCCTGCAGCTCACCGGAGACACCATGTTCGGCGCCCACCGAGGGCAACATGGCGCTCTCCCCCCTCCTCCTTGTGGAAAGGCGACGCAGGGGCATATGAAAAAAAGTCGAGTCTGTCCCTGATCGCCCTCTCGCCCTGTGCAGAGGCTCGGGGGCTGCTCTCGCAAACCCGGTTCCGGCCAAACCGTTGACAGCATCAACATACCAGCCCGAGAACGTGGGACCCGACCGTACACCCAGGCTACGGCCAGCTTGCATGAGGGAACGACCAGACCAGCCGAAGCATTGCGCGAGGCGTTAAGACCTCGGAGGAGTCAAACCACTCCTCCGAGGCCTCGGGGGCTACACCCGGCGGGTGCGCTCGCGCGCACCCACCGGAACAAAACGCAACCGAGAAAGGCTGGTCCCCTTGCAAAAAAGTGCGACGAAAGCCTCCAAGCGAGTGCTAACACTCCCTTCGAGGCTCGGGGGCTACTGTCGGGGACCATAATTAGGGGTACCCTCAAGGCTCCTAATTCTCAGCTGGTAACCCCCATCAGCATAAAGCTGCAAAGGCCTGATGGGTGCGATTAAGTTAGGGATCAGTCCATTCGAGGGACTCGATCACGCCTCGCTCGAGCCTAGCCTCGGACAAGGGCAGCCGACCCCGGAGGATCTCCGCCAACCCTGACCAAATCGCCGCACCGACCGACCAAATCGCAGGAGCATTTAATGCAAAGGTGGCCTGACACCTTTATCCTGACGCGCGCCCCTCAGCCGACTGAGCCGAAGTGACCACCGTCACTTCGCCGCTCCACTGACCGGTCTGACAGAAAGACAGCGCCGCCTGCGCCGCTCCGACTGCGGTACCACTTGACAGAGTGAGGCTGACAGGCAGTCAGGCCCGGCTGCACGCACCATAGGAAGCTCCGCTCCGCCCGACCCAGGGCTCGGACTCGGGCTAAGCCCCGGAAGATGGCAAACTCCGCTCCGCCCGACCCAGGGCTCGGACTCGGGCCAAGCCCCGGAAGACGGCGAACTCCGCTCCGCCCGACCCAGGGCTCGGACTCGGGCTAAGCCCCGGAAGACGGCGAACTCCGCTCCGCCCGACCCAGGGCTCGGACTCGGGCTAAGCCCTAGAAGACGACGAACTCTGCTCCGTCCGACCTAGGGCTCGGACTTGGGCTCAGCCCCAGAAGACGACGAACTCCGCTCCGCCCGACCCAGGGCTCGGACTTGGCCCTGGCCTCAGCCAACGGCCTCCGCCTTGCCCAACCTAGGGGCTCGGACTCGACCTCGGCCACGAAAGACAGACTCGACCCCGACCTCGGAGGAGCCTCCACATCGCCCAACCTAGGGCGCGGGCCGGCCACGTCAACAGGAGGCGCCATCATTACCCTACTCCAAGCTGACTCAGGCTACGGGGAACAAGACCGACGTCCCATCTGGCTCGCTCCGCCAGATAGGCAATGATGGCGCCCCACAAGCTCCCTGACGATGGCGGCTCTCGGCCCCCTTACGGAAGCAAGAGGACGTCAGCAAGGACTCGACGGCCCCGACAACTGTCCCTCCACCAGGCTCCAGCGCTCCTCCGACGGCCACGACATCACACAAACCGGGCGCCAAAATCTCTCCGGCCGCCACGATGGCGTGTACTTAGGGCGCTAGCTCTCCTCCGCTAGACACGTAGCACTCTGCTACACCCCCATTGTACACCTGGATCCTCTCCTTACACCTATAAAAGGAAGGACCAGGGCCCTCTTAGAGAGGGTTGGCCGCGCGGGGACGAGGACGAGACAGGCGCTCGCATGAGGCCGCTCGCTCCCTCCCCCGTGTGGACGCTTGTAACCCCCTACTGCAAGCGCACCCGACCTGGGCGCGGGACGAACACGAAGGCCGCGGGATTTCCACCTCTCTCACGCACATCTCTGGCCACCTCACTTCCCCCCTTCGCGCTCGGCCTCGCGCCGACCCATCTGGGCTGGGGCACGCGGCGACACTTCACTCGTCGGCCTAGGGACCCCCCGGTCTTGAAACGCCGACACCCCTGGCTTTGGGTTCCTCAGTCTCCTTGACCTTCTCCCATGCACTCGGTACCTCAAAGCTCTTCTTGTCTCCATCCTTGGTTTGATCAGTTGTCTCTGAGTTACACACATCGAGTCTCACTTAAGCAATGTCCATCTTACTTGTTATGTCCATTATCTATAGATAATCCAATCTTTGGACCATCACTCTTGTTCACTTGTGTTGAACCCTGTTAGCTTTGCATTAAGCACCTGTTCAACACTTAGCACACTTGTTAGTCCTTTAATTGGGTTTTCATCCAAACACCAAAACCCACAAGAGAGCTTTCAATCTCCCCCTTTTTGGTGATTGATGGCAACACAATTAAAGCTTACATAAGAATAAGATTTAAAGCACAAATTTTGAATTCTAAGTTTATAGAATGCTCCCCCTAAATATGTGCTTACATTAAAATCTCAACTTTGGCCTTATATGCCAAATTGCACATACTTAGGCTAATTCGAAGCATAACTACACCTTAGCACCCGTGGGATGCATTGTGTCAAGAATCAAACCGTGATGCGTATAACACACAAATGCACAGAATCAGAGTTAAACACCAATTAAATGGATATACCACAAGAATATCAACCTACCACTATTCACTATTAAGATACTAATTTAAAGCACTAGAACCACATGAATATCTATTACAGGACAAACACAATAGATACCAATTGATTCATATCACCGGAAGCACTAATTATGCATTATCACCATATAATACAATAAGAAGCATATGTAAGTATTATCAACAAAACTAACACATTCTCCCTTAAGATCAAAGGAACTCAAGGAAACCCCTTTGATTCCTTTAGCACACAAAAAATTAATCTTCACCCTTAAGATAAACTTTCCTCTCAGGTCGAGGTAAGTTTTAATGCACAAATTCTCCCCCTTTGACATCAAACACCAAAACCATATTCAAGCAAGAACATAGGATGATGTCAAGGGATAGCAGGGTTTTTAAGCAGGGAAAATGCAACACACTAACATTACTCCCCCTTACACATTAAACATATGCAACACAAGCATTGGAGGAAAATTAAGGTACAAATACGCAAAAAGGTCAATACCTCCTTTTGTACCTTTACCATGTTATGGTGTACTTTCCATCTAAGTAGGCAGAGTTCCTTTTATCATCAATTTAAGATTTCCATCTTGAAAGTTTTATCTCTAGGGAGCTCCTTTACACTTGTGCCTAATCCTTTATCCTGACCTTTTATTGTTGCTAAGACACCAAACTTAGAACAAGTTATAGTATTGTGGCACAAGATGAAGCTTCTATTCTAGTGATTACCAAAAGATATCAATTGAAGCACACTACCAAGGCTACCAATTGAAAAATCATCACTATCATAGCTCCATGATATTTAAAGATAAGCATCTAGGATCACCAACTATTATAGAGCATGAGCAACCTTTAAATACACAATTACTCACAACTTTAGATACCAATTACTCGACTTGTGGAGGTACCCAAGTCCTAATTGCTCCATTTCTTACTCATCTTCCCTTTTCCACCTTGAGACTATACATGATCACTCAAGAAACAATTAGTCTCAAAAGACACAAGTTATGTGTGCTCCCCCTAAAGTTGTGCATCAAGTATTTGAATGACTTGCACATTCTAGCATCCTCAGAACTAGAGGGGATCACAACGTACCTTGGTCTAGGCATAATATATCAATTGCATCACAAAAAGATACCAATTGGATAGATGACATAATACAACTTATGACTAGTGGAAACAATGCATGCCTCTAGATATATAACATTTTAAAAGCAACCTAGGCACGCTTCACACATGATGATCATTGCAACACATATACCAATTGAAAAACGACAAGATCATGCATATAAAGCACAATGTCTAAGCACACCATGATTAAGAAGTATTTTCTTAGGTACACCAAAGGAAATAACATTTTAAAGCATAAAGCACCTAAGCCAAGATACTACCAATTGAAAGGCAAGAACATAGCTATCAACGGAACATCAAGATATTCAAAGAAATTGCATAGTTCCATTCTCCATACCTTTGCCTTTTACTTGAATGCCATGAGATCCATTCTTTTAGGTAGTGTGGAGTGAGAGCACCTGTTGTCACTAATTGAGGGCTCCTTTTGCTCATGTATCTCATAGCTCGTGAGAGTGCATTGGAGACACAACATGGATTTCTTATTTTGGTATACACAGAGTACCAAGACAAAGTAATCATATGAACATGGACTAAACAAAACTATCGTGCTTGCACATAGGTTAATACATAATCATTAAAAACAACACAACATGATTTACAAAAAGATACATGTTTAGCCACATACACCAAGAGAGTTAATCATGGTTGATATATCAAATGAAAAGCTACCCATTGAATGATTCAAGAGATATGACCTATAAAGCACATAATCACGGTTGAGCAAGCATGATTATGATCTTGGGAATCATGGATCATTAATTTAACACAAGCAATCTCAAAAGCATAACTACTCCAAGGATAGGTATAGCATGACAATCCAACTAAAGAGCGATACTGTTTGGAAATAATGCACTTAAGATATACGGGTACCGTCCTTTGGAGAACAAGTTGCAAATTCTCATCAAAGTCATTTGCTTGATTCACCAATAATGATTAAGGACCTCTACAACTTATTTAACTCGAGATGAACATGGGATTAATATTGCACAATAATTCAACCTTGGGTCAATAAATAGACAATAAAATTGATAGCTTAAGCATAGGTTTGAATTAACCATCTTAAGCTCTCCCAGGGTCTCCAGTCCATCTCGAGGCACCTGCATGGTCTAGTTGGCACAGTTTGGTACCCATCTCGGGATGGATCCATAACGTTCATCTAAAAGAGCCTTTGGTACCCAAATAGCAGTTGTGCTAGTTCTAGGTGATCTCATTACTGATCTAGCACAAGTGTATGATTTGGGTCTCCTAAGTGAATAAGATTGAGATAAATTTACTTGCTTAGGAACCTTACCCTTCGTACATACCTTAGGTAATGACCATGCTCACCACACATGTAGCAGAAGCGTCACTCAACCTGACATGACACTTGTTGTTTGTCTTTTTTCTTAGTGAGGGTCATCTTGGAGGGTGCATGTCTTTGATTCTTCATGAGCAGACATGAAGTGATCATATGGTCCTTATCGTTGCATCCAAAACATCTCCTCATTCCTTCATCCTTGTCTTTATACGGACAAGACGCAATGAAGTGGCCTAATTCCTTACACTTGAAGCACCTCCTTTTCCTCTTCCCTTTTTGCTCTTGGATGACATAGAGAGATGATCAGTGCAAACAACATGACTAATTGAATCTTTACCTTTTTCTTTGTTCATGTTGATTGCTTCACTTATTGCCTTAGGAACTTCTTTCTCGTGGAGTTTGACCATTGCTGCGGTTTCTCCTTCCTCAAGCTTCTTCACCACGCATTCGTAGATATCTTGAGGAAGTCGAGCATGGCGTCTTCTCCTCAATTGTCTTTGTTTCTTGTTCCCAAGCAATTTTCTTTTTGACCCTACAACTTGTTGCTCAATCAAAGATTGGTCTTTCTTGGGGCAGTAGAGGTTAGCACATGATAATATTTTAACTAATTGATCACTTATGCAAGAATGTAGTTCACGTGAGTTTAAACTAGTAATTGCTACCTCATGAGCAATATCGAGCATGATATGGTCATCAACTAATTCATTATGAGAATAAGACAACATATCATACTTTTCACTTAGAGCAAGTTTTTCTAAATTTATCATTTCTACTTGACTCTTAAGAATAGAATTCTCAGTTTTAATTTGAGCAACATCAGATAATACATCATGATTATTTCTTTGCTCAAATAAGACAAATTCATACCGTTGGACCAAATTATCATGAGAGCACTTTAGCTTCTCATGTTCTTTAGTCATCTTCTCCAGGCTGCTGTTTGTTTTAATGAGAGTATCCTCTAGCTTGAGAAGTGTCTCGCCTTATTCCTTGTTCCTTCTCAACAGCTTAACCAAGGGCACTTTGTCTTCTTTGTTGAGATGGGTGTAGAATCGGCGAATCTCCTCTTCTTCCACATTGTCGGTCTCATTTTTCCTGTCATTATTATAAATGGAAGCAATACAAGAACATGTACCTTGTAGTGATGAAGACTCATCCTTGCTATCGTCCTCATATTCCTCCTCATCGTCACTTTTGTTTCCACTATCATCGTTAGCAGCAAGACATGTATAACTAGTGGGAGATGAACCTGTCGGTGAGGTGGATCCATCGCTTGGTGTCCATCGTTCTTGTTCTTCTCCCTTGGACAATTTAGTACCACCAACAATAGAGGGAGCAGAAGCAGTGCATATGGACTTAAAAAATTTCAACTTAATTTTAGTCCATAGATCATGAGCATCAACAAATAAATCACTATCACTACTCATGATGGCAAAATAAGCACCTCTAGAAAGAGAGTCAACTAAGATGTTGCAAGCATGGTGATTGAGAGATAAACATCTTAGTTCAGCATTAGAAGGTTTTTTACTAATATCAGAGGGAAAAATACTTCTACTAAAGATTTGTCTCTATTTATAATGCTTTCATGCATATTTATCCTGATTTCTGAAAGGGGCAAGGGCAGTAGGGGAGTAGGCATGTAGGGAGGTTCTCGGGTTGATTTTGCTGCGATGGCGGTCAGACGAGAGATTCCTGCATTGCTCTTCCTAGAAACTGTAGCGGGTTTTCTGAAGCTAGTGGAACTTTGTAAAGGCCACATAGTGGATCCCTAGCCATTCACCTCGGTAGTGTCTACGGGCCTTGCAAACCCAGGCTAGACGGGATACACGACTTGTGGGTACAGGGTATAACCTCTGCAGAGTGTAAAACTGCTATACTAGCCGTGCTCGCGGCCATGAGCAGCTCAGGACTCTCGCATGATTAAATTATGGAATTAAATTCAATTTTGTTATTTGCATCGCATTGTGGTTTATTATTAATTTTGATCTATTATTACTCTGGTTTGGTATCTACTTACATTTAGTAACTGCTAATAAAACTTGACCAACTTATTAAAAGCAATGCTCAGCTTTAACCCTTATTTGTTCATCAGCCTTACACTTCACATGAACTCCCACCTTTGGTGAGTTCATGCACATTATTCCCCACAACTTGTTGAGCTATGATCTTTTGTGAGCTCACCCTTGCGATATATAAAAACCCCACAGGAGAAGAAAGGTGGTCCAGGAGGAGCTTTACAATAAAGTGTACGAGCTCATCTAGGTGGCATCTCCCAGTCAGCTTGATGGCGCCAAGGAATAACATTTAGTTCGCTTTATTGTTATCATCTATTTTTGTAAGACTTTTGCTATGTAATAATGATACTTGTGACATTTATCTCTATACACTTTCTCATAATATGTGATGTTCTTCTTTGGCGCACATATGAGACGCACCCGACTTTATCCCTTAAATCTGGGTGTGACAACAGTGCACTGTCTAGTGCACCACTGGACTATCCGGTGTGCAGCAGAGAGTACAGCTTTTCTCCAACAGCTAGTTTTGTGTTGGGGGCTATAAATACACCCCAACCGGCCATTCCAAGGTGTGGGAGCCCAAGCAACATACCAAGGCATATAGTACACATTTCCAAGTGCTCATACACCCAAGTGCTTAATAGAATCACTCGGTGATTAGCGTAGGTGGTTTGCGAAGTGCTTAGGTTAGTTAGACCGCTTTAGCGCTTGCTCTAGGTGAACCCTAGTCAGTTGAGTGAATTTAGATAAACCACACAACCCCTCGGCTCTTGCGCGAGATGTTGTAATTGTAACGAATGGGGCGAGAGTCTTGCGAGACCGTGACAACCGCGTTTGTGTCACGGCTGCCACCGTGTACCGGAGGGAATGAGGCCCGCTGCGTTTTGGTCGGAAGCTCGTTAGTGGAGATGGCGGGGAGCGTCCAAGAGGAGCCAGAAGCGGAGCACCACTTGCGCATGGAGAAGGCCTGCGGCTCTCTACGGAGTTACTCGCCCGAGGTGCTTGGCTCTCGCGTGGGCTTCCCTTTGCGTAGGGGCACCAACGAGGATTAGTTGGGACTTTGCATGGTTCTGGATACCTCGGTAAAAATACCGGCGTCATCCACGAGAGTTTGCATCTCTACCTTGCTCTTTAGCTTCCGCATTTATATTAAGCATTTAAGTTTCAATCTTGTCTTTATACTTAGATTGTTTAGGATTGAAACTTAGCTATTGCGGTAGAGATAGCAACACTTAGACAAAACCTAGTTTGCATATTCTAGTTTGATTAATTGCTTATGTTTTGCTATAGGGTTTTATTTGTGGCCTAGTTTAGAGAAAGTTTTAGAAGTCCTAATTTATCCCCCCTTTTAGGCATCACCTGTTTCCTTCAATTGGTATCAGAGCCTGGTTTGGCTCATTTGAAACGCTTTAGCTTCACCGCTAAAAGAGCCGATGCGTTTTAGAGAAAGGGGATGAATACCCATAAGCCACCACACTTCGACGATGCTAACTTCCCATATTATAGTGCTAGAATGGCTTGTTACCTAGTGGCCATTGATCTAGATGTTTGGAGAGTCACTCGTGATGGGATGAAACCTCCCAAGAATCCCGAGAAACCCACCACGAGTGAGGAAAAAGAAATTCATTTAAATGCTAGAGCCAAAAATTGCTTGTATGAATCTCTTAGCATGGATATTTTTAATCAAGTTTTTACTTTGAAAACTGCTAATGAGATTTGGCTAAAATTGCATGAGCTCCATGACGGCACATCTAATGTCCATGAGAAAAAACATTGCCTAGTCTTAAATGAGTATAATTCTTTTGCTATGAAGGATAATGAGCTTGTTAGAGACATGTATTCTCGTTTGAATCTAATCATCAATGAGCTCAATTCTATTGGCATTAATAAGACAGGTGATGCGGACATTGTGAGGAAGATTTTCTCCCTGCTACCACAACAAAGATATGGGAGCATCATCACTATTCTTCACAACATGGAGGACTTGAGTACAATGACCCCAACCAATGTGATTGGGAAAATCGCTGCCTTTGAGATGTCGCAAAAAATGTGTGGAGGAGAGGAGCCAACTTCCTCAAGGCCATATGCTTTTTCATATGATGAAAGGAAGGGTAAAAAGAAGGCTCCCACTCCAAGTTCCTCAAGTGAAGAAGAGGAAGAAGAAAAAAGTGATGAAGATGAAGATAATCAACCATCAACATCATCCTCCAAGGACGAAGAAACAATTTGACGCGTCAGAAAGGTAATGGGGATGATTCGCAAGATTAATCTAATGGGTGTGCCCCTGCAGGTCGAGGATCCTCTCTTTAACATTGACAGGAAAAAGCAAAGAAAGAGAGGATGCTTCGCATGTGGGGAGAAGGGCCACTTTCAGGACAGCTGTCCAACTATGGCCGAACCCAAAAAGGGGAGGAGCAAAGGCAAGGCACTAACTAGTGTCAAAACTTGGGATGACTCTTCAAGCCAAGATGAACCTCCAAGGACGCGCAGCCACCGCTCCTCATCATGCTCATCACGGTCATCACGCAAGTGCCTTATGGCAAGAGGTAAAATGAGTATTCCATCCTCTAGTGATGATAGCAGTAGTGATGATGAAGGTGAGGGAAAGCCCTCCGTAGATGAGCTTGTGGAAGCCGTTAAATTTTTCTAGGATGTTTGCACTAAACAAAAGGCTCAACTTAAAACTTTGAAAAATAAGTTGATTAGCTCTCAAAATGATTATAAAGGTTTGCTAAAAAAATTGTAACATTTGTAAATTTAAATTGTGAGCTATCAACTAAAATTGAGCAATTTGAGTCTAGTGCTTCATCCACTGCTATTGATGATGGCCTTATTAAAAAGAATAAAAAAACTTAAGGCTAAGTTAGCTAGCTCCCAAGAAGCTATTGAAAATTTGCTAGGGAAAATGAAAATTCTTAGCATATATAATAATGAGCTAACTACTAAGATAGAAAACATTGGTAGCACCCTAGAAGTATCTTAGTTGAAATTCCTGAAATTGTTAAGAAAGATGCTTCTACTTCTTGCTTTGATTTAATTGATGATTCTAACCCCTGCAATCAAGTTCTTGTTAAGAATGTTATTATAGAAACATGTTCGGACGAGATTCGCAATGGATAATGAGCAATTAAAGCAAGAGGTGGCTTGCCTTGGCAAAGCTCTGTATGACTAGAAAGGCAAAGCCAAACAAAACCAACCTCCACAGGATAACACCACTGCGGGAGTGAACAAGCCTGTGGAGGGCAAAACTGTGATTTGTAGGCTATGTCACAAAGAAGGCCCCAAGTCTTTCCAATGCAAGGCAAAGATCGGGGGATAAGCAAAAGCAAAAGCTCAAGCAAAATCCAACAAGCAAAATCTCCAACACCTACATCAAAAAAGGTGGATAAAAAGGTTGCTACACCATATTTAATCAAAAAGAAAAAGAATGGAAAGGTGATAGCAATCAATGCCAATAAGCAAGTCAACAAAGGGAATGGGGCCAAACGTATCTGGGTGCCAAAGGAAATGATTTCAACCATGAAAAGCACCTAGAAGGTTTGGATCCCGAGAGGGAAGTGAGGAGTTCGAAGGACATCAGGGAATTTGAAGACTTGGGAAAATTGGGATGTATATCATGGGATATATCATAATGGATCAAGTCTATTGCCAAGTAGGTTAGTGCATACTTTGGACCCAATTTCCCCACCCATGAATAAGGTAACTAGATTTGTTGTATTTCTAGTTTTTAGAATGCATATCTATTTTCATGTATCTAGTTTTACCTTTCATACCTAGTGTTACAATTGGTATTTATTTTTGATTAAAAATGCATGCATACTAGGTAAATCACATGGTAGGATTACTCGCTTTAAATTCATAATTTTGAGCAAACCTACATGTTTAAAATGATAAGCACGGCACATAGCTTATTTAATATTCCTAAGAAAATGATACATCAATTGATATGGTGAAATACTTCAAGTGGTATAACATTTCAATTATACTTCATTTGATATGTGTCAATTGGTATCATTTAACTTATATGTGCCAAAGTTCGGATTATGGATAATTTGCCCCACTTGATATCAAACCAAAGTGCATGTCTCCTACAAGTATTCAAAACTTGTATGCACACTCTCAGGGGGAGGTTACTCTATAATCTAAGAGTTTGAGACTAACACCTTTTTTCAAGTCTATTTCATGTGGTAGTCTCATTGTATGGAAAATGAAGTCCCTGGAGAAATACAACAAGCTTCCACTGCAAATCTACAAGAATTCTTATGTCTCACAAGCCTGCCATTAGTCTTCAAATGGTCCGCCATTGATTTTCAATTGGTATCTTTGAGACTACATCTGGTATCATTTACATGTCTTCTCCAGCATTTGGTTAGACTATATTTCATATCTTATACTTCCCATGTTGCTATACATGCATAAGTTGTTAAATCATATTTTGTTACCTATGCATAAGGGAAGTTAGTCTAATCAAATCATGTCTTGCACCTCTATTTTTCACATGCTTTTTCCTAAATAGAAGATCTCTATCAGGGGGAGTCTTTCTTCGTCTCTAAAGGAGGAGAAAATTCTCTCTAAAGGAGAACATTCATTTAGGGGGAGTAATAATATTGAGTGCTTCAATGGATAAATCTTTTATGAGGTCAAGTCTTATTTGCTTCCTACATGCTTTTAATGTCTTCATTTTCGGTGGTTGATGCTAAAGGGGGAGAAGTTTAGGGACCAAGGCAATGAAAATTGTATCAAACACCAAACACCACCAAATTAAAATTTGTTCAACACTTATTCCATCAAGTGGTTTTGGTTCTTTGGTCTACATTAGGAAGCAAGTGAATTATGGAGTTAGGGGGAGGCTTAAGTCCATAATATCACATTGTGGGGACAAACATGCATTCTAGCAAGTAGATTGCATATTTTTATTCAAATGTTTGTTATATTTGCTTGGTTTGGTTGTGTTGTCATCAATCACCAAAAAGGGGGAGATTATAAGGAAAATGGACCCCGAGCCATTTGGCTCAATAGGTTTTGGTGTTTGATGATCAACATAACATGTGGACTAATGTATTTGCTAGTGTTTGTAGTTCACAGGATGCTAAAGTTACTTGGACCAAGGCATTGAGGAAAGCAACACCTCAAAAGAAGACATTATGAAGATCAAGTGAAGTCCAAGAAACAAAAGAAGTGTTGCATGCGGACTTTCTAGTCTGGAGCACCGAACTGTCCGGTGGCACACCGGACTGTCTGGTGCCACATGCCGGACTGTCCGGTGCACCAGGAACAGTAGTAAGAGCACCTAAAGGGGGTGAATAGGTGATCCTATAAAATCAAACACTAAATAGCCACAAATTCGATTATTAAGATGTTAGTGAAATCAAGTGGCTATAGAACACACTCGTGCGAAAAAAACAATCACAAGAAGCAACACACGAGACACGCGATTTTTATCCCATGGTTCGGCCAAGTAACACTTGCCTACTTCCACGTTGTGGCGTTCCAATGGACGAGGGTTGCACTCTATCCCTTTCAAGCGATCCAATGATCAACTAGAATACCACGGTGTTTTTATCTTTGAGTACTCTTCTCGTTTGCGAGGAATCTCCACAAATTGGAGCCTCTCGCCCTTACAATATAGATCACAAAGAAAGCACAAGAGTAAGGTTGGGAGAAAAACACACACAAGACTTAAATCTGCAGCACAACCACGCACACAAGCCAAGACTTGAGCTCAAAACACAGCACAAGGAGTTCGCAACTCAAACGGAGCTCAAATCACTAACACAACGAATCAAATGCATGGAGACGAAGTCTGGGAGTCTTAGAATGTTTCTTAAGAGCTTGGTGTTCTGCTCCATCCGCCTAGGGGTCCCTTTTATAGCCCTAAGGAAGCTAGGAGCCATTGGAGATCAATCTTGGAAGGCCAATCTTGCTTTCTGTCGGGTGGTGCACCGGACAGTCCGGTGCACCACCGGACAGCTACTGTAGCAGTCCGGTGCGCGATCTCCTTCCAAATCGGGCACATCCGACCATTACTCCTCAGGGCTGGTTGGCGCACCGAACACTATCTGGTGCACACCGGATAGTCCGGTGCACCCAGCCGACCGTTGGAGCTGGCCACATGTCGCGCGTTGATCGCGCGGATGACCGTTGGCCGCTGGCGCCGTTGGCTCACCGGACAGTCCGGTGTACCACCGGACAGTCCGGTGAATTATAGCCATGTCGCCTTTTCCGTTTCCCGAGAGCGACGAGTTCGTCATGGATGACTCACCGGACAGTCTGGTGCTCCACCGGACAGTCCGGTGAATTATAGTCGTACGACTCCGTTGTTTCCCGAGAGCAGCCGGTTCACCATCGACTCGCCTGGGGCACCAGACACTGTCCAGTGCGCCAGGCCCGAGTTGGTGTTGTCTGTACACTGCCAACTCTTTTCCAATGTGTTTCTTCTTTTCTCGGCACTGTTTCTATCACTTAGATAAACATGTTAGTATTCAAAAACAATTCACTAAGTCTAGAAGCATACCTTGTCTTTGATTTGCACTTCTTGCTCGTTTAGCACATAAGAGTTCAACACATTTGTGTTGGTCATTTAATCACCAAAACAATTATAGAAATGGCCCAAGGGCACATTTCCCTTTCAATCTCCCCCTTTTTGGTGATTTATGCCAACACATCAAAAAGCAAACATAGGGGTGCAATATCAATTCAAATTGAAGACCAAATTCTTCTTTACTCAAGATTTGACATATTTGGATCATTCTTTGCCACCACTTGGTTTGTTTTTGCAAATCAAATTCTTTTTCCTATTTCTAAGTCAAACACACTTGTTTGGGCAAATCGAGAGATATTCCAAGAGTAAATTTTATCAAGTGCCAAACCCCCCCTTTTTGCCATAATCAAAATTCTCCCCCATAAGAGACCAAATTTGCAATAAGAGTATTTTGACAAAAACAAATTTCTAGCTTTTCTATTTTCAAAAGTCACAAGTGGTTGGCTGATCCATTTGCTTTGGCCTTAATTTCTCCCTCCTTTGGCATTAGGCACCAAAATGGGATCATTTTTGGCCCTTTAACCCCATTGCCTCACCAAAATGTCAAAATACGAGCAAAAAGGCAATGAGAGCACAAGTATGAACTTGGAATTAAATACACTAATATCAGAGTGCAGTGGAAGTCTTTTCGTCGTCCAAGTTCACTTTCCCTTTCAATGTACCTTTGAGACTACATCAAGTGTACTCAAACAAACACGTTAGTCTCAAAGGGATCAAGTTGTAGCACATCTCCCCCTAAATATATGCATCATTTGCATATGGACTTGTGAGGTCCTGGGATGACTTGTACAACTTGAGCACCACAAATAACAGATTTAAATGCACAAAGTAACATGATCAAAGGCATAGAACACATGTATGCTATAGATTAATCCAAGTTACGCAAATCTAAGACATTTAGCTCACTACGCAACCTGCAAAACCTTTTCTCATCTAAAGGCTTAGTGAAGATATCGGCTAGCTGGTTCTCGGTGCTAATATGGTACACATCGATATCTCCCTTTTGCTGGTGGTCTCTCAGGAAGTGATGCCGGATGTCTATGTGCTTAGTGCGGCTATGTTCAACAGGATTATCCGCCAAGCGGATTGCACTCTCATTGTCACATAGGAGTGGGACTTTGCTCAGATTGTAGCCAAAGTCCTGGAGGGTTTGCCTCATCCAAAGTAGTTGCATGCAACACTATCTTGCGGCAATGTACTCGGCAACAGCGGTGGATAGGGCAACAGAAGTTTGTTTCTTGGAACTCTAGGACACCAGGGATCTTCCTAGAAATTGGCATGTCCCTGATGTACTCTTCCTATCAACCTTGCACCCGGCATAATCGGAGTCTGAGTATCCAATCAAGTCAAAGGTAGACCCCTTTGGATACCAGATCCCGAAGCAAGACGTAGAAACTAAATACCTAAGAATTCGCTTAACGGCCACAAGGTGACATTCCTTGGGGTCGGATTGATATCTAGCACACATGCATACACTAAGCATAATATTCGGTCTACTAGCACAAAGATACAGTAATGAACCTATCATTGACCGGTATGCCTTTTGATCAACGGACTTACCTCCTTTGTTGAGGTCAATGTGTCCGTCATCTTCCATCGATGTCTTCGCGGGCTTGGCGTCCTTTATCCCAAACCTCTTGAGAAGATCCTGAGGGTACTTCGTTTGGGAGATGAAGGTGCCGTCCTTGAGTTGCTTCACTTGGAATCCAAGGAAGTAGGTCAACTCACCCATCATCGACATCTCAAACTTTTGCATCATCACCTTGCTAAACTCCTCACAAGACTCTTGGTTAGTAGAACCAAATATTATGTCATCGACATAAATTTGGCACACAAAAAAGATCACCATTGCATGCCTTTGTGAAAAGTGTGATACCCAATTTTCTGAAAAGAAGTTCAATGTATTTTCCCTTTTCTTTTGTGATCTGTGTAGTTGGGGTTGGAGTCTTTTTAGGAAGCATTCACCAATAAAACAGTAGAATACTTGTTGGATTTGTGCGTTGGGGTCGGGAGCAGACGTGAGAGCGAGTTTGGGCCGTGGATCTCGATCCGGCGGTGGGGAGCCCATTAGTTTCTCCCCCTAAACCCTAGCCGCCCCCTCCCTCTCACTCCCCCACCCCTTTGGCCGCCCCTCCCCTCTCTCTTCCACTCTTGAAGCCGCCCCAATCCCTCTCCTTCTTCCCCAAGTGATTGCAGCGCCACCCCTCAACCCTAGCCCCCCCCCCCACCTCTTCCTCTCCAAGGTGGAGCCTCCCCGCTTGGTGTCCGTCGTGTGGGTGCGAGTCTTCCATGGGAGTTTGGAGGGAGGAAGAAGGAAGAAAAGGAGGAAAGGAGGAAAGGAGGAACCCAAGGTGATTTTCGTGATCATTTTGTTGTATTTGTGCTGCAATCCAATTGGTTACATGTTTACCTATGCGATTTGGTAGAGGTGCTGTCCAGAAATTTAGTGGGTGGACGAACAGCAGTAGTTCTAGTGATTTCTGGGAATTTTTCGTGGGCAATTAGTAGGGATCAGTGGGAGAATCATGTAGAGCTTTGTCATACCTTTCCAACGAGTACTTATGCGCTCGATTTGGAGTTATAATTTAGGAGATATCGTTGTTTGAATCCGGTTATGTTGCTGTCCAAAAAAACAGAATTTTCAGGTGGGTGAACAGCAGTAGTATTAGCAGTTTCTGGGAACTTTTCGTGGGTAATTAGTGTTAACCAGTATGATAATCATGTAGGGCTTTGTCTTATCTTTCCAATAAGTACTTATGTGCTTGATTTGGAATTATATTTTAAAAGATATCGCTGTTTGAATCCGGGTATGTCGCTGTCCAAAAGACAAAAAAACAGATTATAGGGTTCATCTTGTGGACTGTTTTGGGCTAATTAGATGTTGGAATTTAATTATAAATTGTATACAAAACTTGTGGGGAATTTCATGTAGATGCCTCTGGAGTTTTTGTTTGTTACCACTGCTGTCATAATTTTAAAGTTATGAAATTATTAAGCAGCGTCGCTGCAGTTTGGAGGGTGTGGGGAGAGATGCAACCCGCGGCGGGGTTTGAGTTTGTGCGTAGGTGCGGCGTCGTTTATGAGCCTGATTATGTGAAATTGGTGCACTAAGTTGTGTGTCAAAAACAGGTGGTGGACTTCCGGATCGTACTTAGGGATTTGCCCGAACTTCCGGTAAAGGCAAGTAAATACAGTGGTGGTTGCTACCGTTTGGGTTGCATCCTATTCCCTGACATTGAGTATGCATAAGTTTTAATTATGTTAATCATTGAATTCTATGATGAAGTTTATTTGTTTGGAAGTATTAATTCTCAATTGTCTAATATTGTGGTTGATCATAATTTGGTAATGATATATGTGGTTGATTCCCATCTTGGATGAAGTTGAAGTATTTTTTTGAATCACGTTATATGAAGTGTTGTAGGCATGACATGCTCATCGCATCATCCATCTTGCATTTTGAAGTTATGTCGTACCGGTACATTTTTAGCATCGTACGTTGCCCGAGGAGGGGTATGATGCGGCTTCATATCCTTAGAGGTATGAAGGCAGAAGTCATCCTTGCATTTGCAGACATTTGCACTCATGAGGTATATATGAAGTGTGACATTACTATGTTACTATTGTGGTTTCTACTTGCGAGGTGTGGTGACTAGGTGTGTTGTACGTTGTATACGTGCTGCACCTTCGTAATAAGAAGGTTGTGGAATCAAGTGGTGGTAAAACAATGTTCTTATGTGGTTAAACAGTTTGATATTATTTTACTTGCTGAGATGTGTCATCTCACTCTTGCATTACTCAATGCAGGTACTTGATACATGTTGGGAATGAGGGGAGTAGCAGCACGTCCACTTTCACTCTCACAATAACGCTGCCCAGGAGCAGTCATGATTTAATTAGAAACTTATTGTCAAAGGAAGTTTGTTTTTTTAACTAGTCGTGCGCACTAGTTAATTCACTTCATGTCGTATGTTTAACTTCTCTTTGCTAGCCGATTAATAATACTTAGTATGTTTTTGTCATGATATGTGTTTATACATTGTTGCCCCCTCATTTATGCAGTTTTGCAAGGGGGATGCTGCCGAAATTTTATATATAGATGTCAGAAGTGTTGTTTGGTAGCATTCCGGGGTGTTGGTGGACCCCGGGGTGTTACAGTTGGTATCAAAGGATAGGCTTTAGATTCTACGCAATTTGAAGATAAATTTGACACACTTGCACATATAGGAAGGGTATGGGTTCGTATCTCTTTCATATTAGTATTTTATTGTATAGATGACTAGAACTTCCTTACTCCAAATCCCTTTATGGTTTGATGGGGTATGTCGTTAACGACGTAATGCTTGATATGATATGTTACTTCTATTTAGTATTGGTTTCTTGATGTGGTTGTTATTGAAGATATTATGCAAGTGAAGCTACTAATGTACTTGTTTTATATACATATCGTCATGATGTTTTTTTGGGGATGCAATGTTTTCAAATCTCTGAGCTATTACCATCATATATTTCTATATGCTTGACTGTGGATGTTTTTTCCCAAAAGGATTCTTGGGTTCTTGTACTTATAGGACCAATTGTTTATTGAGCTTGTGTATAATGGGTCTAATCCGACTTGGTGTAGTGTGAAAACACTATATAATGTAGTTTTATGGTGTTGTTGAGTTTGATTGACTGTTGGGTTACAACCCAACTTATCAATGTAATATTTCCATGGGTGCAATGCTTTGCGCCTCACTTTTTTTAGGCTAGTGTGGCTACTTGCTAACTTGATCTTAGTATAAAATTGGTTTGTCTCTATAGAGCAGATGCAACGTTGTAATGTCTATGAAATCTTTAGACTGGTAAAACTCGAGTGAATTTGTGACATGACGTAGATTGATAAGTCCAACCATGTCTACCTGATAGGTTTTCTTATTATGTGCAACCTTATTTTTAACAATAAATAGGGTGGTTTCAAGTGGATTTTATGTCGTGCATGTTTTCCTTCTATGGCTTGTTTCAATAGCCATAAAGGCTATGCATATTTTTTTAGTTGTTGCAGGCTAGTCATGTGGGCGATATTGACAACCTGTTTTATATTTTTTTTATTTGCCAACATTGTATGGCAGTTTGATTTTTTATGAGCAGTTTCTCTATGCATGCTTGTTGAATCATTATTTGGACCGCTTTATCTTAAACGAAGTCAATGCTTAACTGCGAGTTGCTTATGTTTGTTAGTCATCGATCTCTTTAATGATGGGGTTGTTGCATCGGATTGAGATTTTTCTTATATGAATGATGGTTTGATAGATCATGTATGTCTACTACTTTGAATGCATCCTGTGATATCACGAAGTACAAATTGTTCAAGTGCAGTAATAGTAGGTTTTGTTGTATGTGAGGTTAATCAAGGTAGTTTGGTTATGTGGATTGTCTTATTGACGTCCAATTACTCCTGTTGAGCATAGTATCGTGTTATTATTTTAGTATTGAAAGTAATATTTATGAAGCTTTTGCATGAGTCTGTGTCAAGAAGTACATTAGTTTTTCTTGTTATCCCTCCATTGCTTTATGAGTATTGCAAATTTTATCTCTTTTGAGAGGAGGAAAAGACGTTACATGACATGAGCACCATTTGCTTCACGTCAACAGAATAGTTGTGGAGAGCTCTAATAGTTGGATTCTAGTGTAATAACAACCATGTTTTATAGTGCTAGAGACGGGTATGTCAGGTGTTTCATACATTGTCGATACATGGATGTTTGACCTTAGTGGCATTAACAAATGAGGTTGTTGAATTCGTTGATTGTGGTGCTTAGTGTTCTAACCTATTAGGTAAAGTGTTGCTTAAAGGCTTTGGGGAGTTGCATCCCCATTTGGTAGTGGAAAATCCTAATGTTGGTCGCACCTGCCAATGCCTTGGGTTTTATTTTATATTGTTTTTTTATTATGGGTAAGGTGTTGTTTTGTTTTGGGAGTCATTTTAAATTAGTTGGAGGCTGAATCAGGCTTCACTTATCTAGAATGTTTTATAGTAGGTTTCTTCATCTTTGCATAGGATGCTCAATCACCCAGTTTGGTCTAAACATTTGAGAGTTATGGGTTTCCTATAGCAGCCTTAATTTTGTACGGAAGTATAGACATTGAATACGGTAAATTTTGGGTTTTGTTGGATTATGAAAGTTTTAGTAATTTCATGATCTTCCCAAAGAGTATTGGTTTGTAATTTTCATTGCATATAATTGGAGTTAGGCTACTCTGAAGTTGTTGCACCGTTGTGTCTGAACTTTAGGTGTCGTTAAAACCACTAATAAATCGACCGCGTTTTGATAGTTTCAGATCCCAAATTTGGGAATTCTCTTTAAGAAAAACTTTTAATTTTTCTTAGTACCTTTTAATGGGTATTTACTTGTAATTGTCTGTTAAATAGATTGGGAGAGGTGGTTGTCCGGATATAAGTCGAATCTCTGATGTGCAGTATCTCAGGCTGAGTTTAGCTGTAGGTCATGCAGAGTTGAGGCCTATAAAGATAAATTTGGGTGGAACTTTATTGCAAAAGTCGTGGACAATTTCCAAATTTTTCCAACGCGTGTTCGTTGTAGTTTTAAGTTGAGTATAGCAGGAGTTATAGTATTTTGAATTTTAGTTGTCCATTGTTTCTAACCTATCAGTTTTGCAACAAAGCAGTTGCATTGTTTTATCGGTTTGGAAACCAATTCTGAGACACTCATTATAATAAAAGTTTTAGGGAATGTTATAATCTTTTCAATGAGTTTATATTTGTAAAATTTTGTTAGATGCAGAGAGTTATGAGGTTTTGAATTTATGGGTCATGTTCCGTCAGGTTCTGGTGGCAGATCATGTATGTCACCTTACAAGCCAAATTAAAAAAATGGAGATAAAAAAACTTTTTTATCCTTTGAATACAAAAGTTGTAGGTCATGAAGTTTAGATGATTTTACAATATTTCTTTGTTATCATTGCTTTTATAGTGAAAGAGGTAGAGACAGAATGAGCATTTGTGCTGTTGATTATCAATTTTCTATTTAGGGATATTTCTTTGGGAGTTTGGTTTAGTTATGGTGAGCTCTTTCGCAATCCATGTTAATTATGTTGTATGGTGGGAGGGAATAGATGTAGTGGTTGTGATAGTTATCTTGTTGTTGTATATGTGGAGCGTGGGCTGAAACAGAGAGATAGCGAGGGATATTTGAATAGGCCAGTACGTATTGTTGTGAAGCCATGTTTTCTGGTCTTGGCGTGTTTGCGTAAGTATGAAATAGTTACGTCGTGTGAAGTCTAGGTGGAGATGCAGATTGTCTGAGTTATTGGATGGATATATGGGCAGGCATAGTATACTTAAATTGATTCTTGCTTGCATGATGTGAGATCAGGCTTAAAATGATTTAAAAAGTAAGCATATTGCTTCTACCCTTATGTTGGCTCTAAGTGTCTCGTAATGAAGAACCTAAAGTTATTAGTCCTTCGATGAACGCTTAATCTTAGAAGAGTATAGAACCTGAATAAATCTATTGCTTGCTGTTTGGGACTACATGACCAGTTTTGGTTATGCCGCTAGTTCAATGAATTACACCATGTTTTCGGTAGAGGTGTTGTATATAAAAAGTTGTAGCCAACTTCTCCATCTTACTTGTGTAAAATTTCATGACCATAGGTCTAGTAGTTTGGGAGTTATGATTTTCTCAAGTCTAGTCTTGGAATTTGTCCAGATTCTGTACAGATTTCGAAACTGACCTTGTTTGCCCAAGTTAAACTTCGAATCAGTTCTTATAAATTATAAAGAAGTGGTAGTACTTTCCTTAAGCTTTCCAACAAATTTTGGATCACCCTTTTTGGTGACCTATAAGTTAAGCTACATCTGTTTTAATTGGAATCTTTGAATCTGTCCAAATTTGGACAGCAAAGCCTTTCTTATGTCTTTTGATCTTGATATGCATTGAATTAACCTGATAGGTTTATAAATGAAATATAGACAATTTTACTGGCTTTCTAAAAAGTCTAGGAGCGCCTGAATGGGATGACTGAGACTCCAATTATGGATTTTTGAAGTGAGTAGTTGAATTCTGTTCAAGTCTGGACAAAATTTACGTTTCGCATTGTTTGGCCTTTCTAAGTGTCAAATCTTGTGGTGATGATAATACCAAGGGTATAGTGGACTTTGTAAGCTTTCCATAAAGTCCTAGTTTACTTCTATTGGATGCATATTTTGTGAGTTATGAGGAAAACAAATTATCGTTGTGTTGCTGTCTAGAAATATGCAAGCATTAAATTGATCTTTTGAAGTTACTCTTGTTTGGATAGGTTTGGTTTAGGCTATTTGAGCACAGTATGTATTGCATTCATATATATATATATTTATTGAAGTACTTGCATGTGTCAATGTTGATTTGGTGGTAGGAAAGCTTTGTTCGAGTTATATAGGACCGTCTACTATCTTAGCCCGAGTTGGCAGCTTGGCTTAGCACCTACAATTGTCGGAGTCTATGATCAAAGTACACCATATATTCCATGTCTTTATGTTGAGGAAGTATTTACGGAATCCAGACCATCAAATCGAGCTAGAGCCGATTCCTGTGTAGCAAGACCAGACTCTAGAGTGTCGTCTGCTGCGTATCTTAGAATCCTAGGAGCTTGAGGAGCTGATGCGGCAGAAGTACCCGAACATTTCTTTATGTGTGAGTTTTGTTGATTCATTGATCTTTCCTTGTCATTCCGATAGAAGCGTCGGAATTCGAGGTCGAATTCTTTTTAAGGGGGGTAGAGTGTGATACCCAATTTTCTGAAAAGAAGTTCAATGTATTTTCCCTTTTCTTTTGTGATCTGTGTAGTTGGGGTTGGAGTCTTTTTAGGAAGCATTCACCAATAAAACAGTAGAATACTTGTTGGATTTGTGCGTTGGGGTCGGGAGCAGACGTGAGAGCGAGTTTGGGCCGTGGATCTCGATCCGGCGGTGGGGAGCCCATTAGTTTCTCCCCCTAAACCCTAGCCGCCCCCTCCCTCTCACTCCCCCACCCCTTTGGCCGCCCCTCCCCTCTCTCTTCCACTCTTGAAGCCGCCCCAATCCCTCTCCTTCTTCCCCAAGTGATTGCAGCGCCACCCCTCAACCCTAGCCCCCCCCCCCACCTCTTCCTCTCCAAGGTGGAGCCTCCCCGCTTGGTGTCCGTCGTGTGGGTGCGAGTCTTCCATGGGAGTTTGGAGGGAGGAAGAAGGAAGAAAAGGAGGAAAGGAGGAAAGGAGGAACCCAAGGTGATTTTCGTGATCATTTTGTTGTATTTGTGCTGCAATCCAATTGGTTACATGTTTACCTATGCGATTTGGTAGAGGTGCTGTCCAGAAATTTAGTGGGTGGACGAACAGCAGTAGTTCTAGTGATTTCTGGGAATTTTTCGTGGGCAATTAGTAGGGATCAGTGGGAGAATCATGTAGAGCTTTGTCATACCTTTCCAACGAGTACTTATGCGCTCGATTTGGAGTTATAATTTAGGAGATATCGTTGTTTGAATCCGGTTATGTTGCTGTCCAAAAAAACAGAATTTTCAGGTGGGTGAACAGCAGTAGTATTAGCAGTTTCTGGGAACTTTTCGTGGGTAATTAGTGTTAACCAGTATGATAATCATGTAGGGCTTTGTCTTATCTTTCCAATAAGTACTTATGTGCTTGATTTGGAATTATATTTTAAAAGATATCGCTGTTTGAATCCGGGTATGTCGCTGTCCAAAAGACAAAAAAACAGATTATAGGGTTCATCTTGTGGACTGTTTTGGGCTAATTAGATGTTGGAATTTAATTATAAATTGTATACAAAACTTGTGGGGAATTTCATGTAGATGCCTCTGGAGTTTTTGTTTGTTACCACTGCTGTCATAATTTTAAAGTTATGAAATTATTAAGCAGCGTCGCTGCAGTTTGGAGGGTGTGGGGAGAGATGCAACCCGCGGCGGGGTTTGAGTTTGTGCGTAGGTGCGGCGTCGTTTATGAGCCTGATTATGTGAAATTGGTGCACTAAGTTGTGTGTCAAAAACAGGTGGTGGACTTCCGGATCGTACTTAGGGATTTGCCCGAACTTCCGGTAAAGGCAAGTAAATACAGTGGTGGTTGCTACCGTTTGGGTTGCATCCTATTCCCTGACATTGAGTATGCATAAGTTTTAATTATGTTAATCATTGAATTCTATGATGAAGTTTATTTGTTTGGAAGTATTAATTCTCAATTGTCTAATATTGTGGTTGATCATAATTTGGTAATGATATATGTGGTTGATTCCCATCTTGGATGAAGTTGAAGTATTTTTTTGAATCACGTTATATGAAGTGTTGTAGGCATGACATGCTCATCGCATCATCCATCTTGCATTTTGAAGTTATGTCGTACCGGTACATTTTTAGCATCGTACGTTGCCCGAGGAGGGGTATGATGCGGCTTCATATCCTTAGAGGTATGAAGGCAGAAGTCATCCTTGCATTTGCAGACATTTGCACTCATGAGGTATATATGAAGTGTGACATTACTATGTTACTATTGTGGTTTCTACTTGCGAGGTGTGGTGACTAGGTGTGTTGTACGTTGTATACGTGCTGCACCTTCGTAATAAGAAGGTTGTGGAATCAAGTGGTGGTAAAACAATGTTCTTATGTGGTTAAACAGTTTGATATTATTTTACTTGCTGAGATGTGTCATCTCACTCTTGCATTACTCAATGCAGGTACTTGATACATGTTGGGAATGAGGGGAGTAGCAGCACGTCCACTTTCACTCTCACAATAACGCTGCCCAGGAGCAGTCATGATTTAATTAGAAACTTATTGTCAAAGGAAGTTTGTTTTTTTAACTAGTCGTGCGCACTAGTTAATTCACTTCATGTCGTATGTTTAACTTCTCTTTGCTAGCCGATTAATAATACTTAGTATGTTTTTGTCATGATATGTGTTTATACATTGTTGCCCCCTCATTTATGCAGTTTTGCAAGGGGGATGCTGCCGAAATTTTATATATAGATGTCAGAAGTGTTGTTTGGTAGCATTCCGGGGTGTTGGTGGACCCCGGGGTGTTACAAAAAGAGTGGGATCGGCTTTCCCAACCTTGAAAGCGTTAGAAATAAGGAAATCTCTAAGGCATTCATACCATGCTCTTGGGGCTTGCTTAAGTCCATAGAGCGCCTTAGAGAGCTTATACACATGGTCGGGATACCTGTCATCCTCAAAGCCAGGGGGTTGTTCCACGTATACTTCCTCCTTGATTGGCCCATTGAGGAAAGCACTCTTTACGTCCATTTGGAATAGCCTAAAGGAATGGTGAGCGGCATATGCTAATAATATTCAAATTGACTCTAACCTAGCCACAGGAGTAAAAGTCTCCTTGAAATCCAAACCTGCGACTTGGGCATAACCTTTTGCCACAAGTCGAGCCTTGTTTCTTGTCACCACCCCGTGCTCATCTTGCTTGTTGCGGAACACCCACTTGGTTCCCACAACGTTTTGCTTTGGACGTGGCACCAGGCTCCAGACTTCATTCCTTTTGAAGTTGTTGAGCTCTTCCTGCATGGCCAACACCTAGTCTGGATCCTGCAAGGCCTCTTCTACCCTAAAAGGCTCAATAGAAGAGACAAACGAGTAATGCTCACAAAAATTAGCTAAACGTGAGCGAGTAGTTACTCCCTTGCTGATGTCACCCAGAATTTGATCGACAGGGTGATGTCTTTGGATCGATGCTCGGACTTGAGTTGGAGGAGCCAGTGGTGCTTCTTCCTCCATCACTTGATCTTCCTGTGCTCCCCCTTGATCTTGTCCCCCTTCTTGAGGTACCTGTTCATCACCTTGAGTCAGATGATGCGCCATTGTTGAGGAAGATGGTTGATCTTATTCATGTAGTTCCTGTGGACGCACATCGCCTATCGCCATCGTGCGCATTACGACCATCGGAACTTCATCCTCATCTATGTCATCAAGATTAACTTGCTCTCTTGGAGAGCCATTAGTCTCATCAAATACAACATCTCTAGAGACTTCAACTAATCTAGGTGATTTGTTGAAGACCCTATACGCCTTTGTATTTGAGTCATACCCTAGTAAAAACCCTTCTACTACCTTGGGAGCAAATTTAGAATGTCTACCTTTCTTCACCAGAATGTAGCATTTGCTCCCAAATACATGAAAGTACGAGACATTAGGTTTGTTACCGATAAGGAGTTCGTAGGAGGTCTTCTTGAGAAGGCGATGCAGATAGAGCCAGTTTATGGCGTGGCAGGCTGTGTTCACAGCTTCTGACCAAAACCGCTCAGGTGTTTTGAACTCTCCAAGCATCGTTCTTGCTATGTTGATTAGCATCCTATTCTTCCTCTCTACCACACCATTTTGTTGTGGTGTGTATGGAGCGGAGAACTTGTTCTTGATGCCTTCCTCCTCAAGAAACTCTTTGACTTGAAGATTCTTGAACTCGGACCCATTGTCGCTCCTTATCTTCTTCACCTTTAGCTCAAATTCATTTTGAGCTCTCCTTAAGAAGTGCTTTAGGGTCCCTTGGGTTTCTGTCTTATCTTGCAAAATGAACACCCAAGTGAAGCAGGAAAAACCATCAACAATTACAAGACCATACTTACTTCCCCCGATGCTAAGGTAGGCAACGGGTCCGAAGAGGTCCATGTGAAGAAGCTCCAGTGGTCTTGATGTTGTCATCACATTCTTGATGTGATGAGTGCTTCCCACCTGTTTCCCTGCCTGACATGCTGCACAAGGTCTGTCTTTCTCAAAACAGACATCGGTTAGTCCTAACGCATGATCTCCCTTTAGAAGTTTATGAAGGTTCTTCATCCCAACATGTGCTAGACGGCGATGCCACAGCCAACCCATATTAGTCTTAGCTATTAAGCATGCATCTAGATCGACATTCTCTTTCGAAAAATCAACTAAATAGAGCTTGCCGTCTAATACACCCTTAAAAGCTAATGAACCATCACTCCTTCTAAAGACAGATACATCTATATTTGTGAATAAACAATTATAACCCATGTTACATAATTGACTTACATACAATAAGTTGTACCTGAGCGATTCAACTAAAAACACATTGGAGATAAAATGCTCGGATGTGATGGCTATCTTTCCCAATCCTTTAACCTTGCCTTGGTTCCCATCTCCAAAGATGATCGAATCCTGGGAGTCCTTGTTCTTGACGTAGGAGGTGAACATTTTCTTCTCCCCCGTCATATGGTTCGTGCATCCGCTGTCGATAATCTAGCTTGAGCCCTCGGATACATAAACCTGCAAGGCAATTTAAGCTTGGGTTTTAGGTACCCAACTCTTGTTGGGTCTTGCAAGGTTAGTCACAATAACTTTTGGAACCCAAATACAAGTCTTGTTTCCCTTGCATTTGGATCCCAACTTCCTAGCAACTACTTTTGTGTTCTTACGTGAAAGTACAAATGAAGTATTGCAAGCATGGTAAATGGTAGAAGGTCCACTGCACATTTTCCTAGGTGCATGACGCACAACATGATTTTTCCTAGGCCTACTTCTACCATGAAAAAAGTGAAACTAGATGCAAACATAGCATGTGAATCATTAAAAACATGATCATAACATTTATCATTATAAGCATTCCTAGAATATTTCCTATCATAAATATATGCATGATTCTTTTGGGAACTACTAGCCATAGGGGCCTTCCCTTTCTCCTTGTTGAGAGCGGGAGCCCTTTGGCTTGTTAAGTTCTTGGTTCCCTTTTGAAAACCAAGTCCATCCTTAATCGAGGGGTGTCTACCAACAGTGTAGGCATCCCTAGCAAATTTTAATTTATCAAAATCAACTTTGCAAGTCTTAAGTTGAGCATTAAGACTTGCCACCTCATTGTTTAATTTACCAATAGAAGTAAGATGTTCATTACAGGCATCAACATCAAAGTCCTTACATCTATTGCAAATAACTAGATGTTCTACACATGACTCAGTTTCTTTTTCTAGCTTAGCATTTAATTCATCATTTAAATTCTTTAAACTAGAGACAGTTTCATGACAAGCAGACAACTCAGAAGATAGCATCTCATTTCTTTTAATTTCTAAGGCAAGAGATTTTTGAACACTAACAAACTTGTCATGTTCCTCATACAAAATGTCCTCTTGCTTTTCTAGTAGTCTATCCTTTTCATTTAGAGCATCAATTAATTCATTAATTTTTTCTACTTTGGCTCTATCTAACCCTTTAAACAAATTAGAGTAATCTACTTCATCATCGGAGGATTCCTCATCGCTAGAAGAAGAGTACTTAGGGGAATCTCGAATACGTACCTTCTTCTCCTTAGCCATGAGGCAAGTATGGCATTCGTTGGGGAAGAGCGAAGACTTGTCGAAGGCTGAGGCAGCCAAACCTTCATTGTCGGAGTCGGACGAGGAGCAGTCCGAATCCCATTCCTTTCCAAGGTGCGCCTTGCCCTTTGCCTTCCTGTAGTTCTTCTTCTTCTCCCTCTTCCCACTCTTTTCTTGTCCCTGGTCATTATCATTATCGGGGCATTGTGCTATGAAATGACCAGTCTTACCGCATTTGAAGCAGGAACGCTTTCCCCTTGTTTTATTCTTGTTGGGGGTACTCTTTGCGTCCTTTGAGCGCGGTCTTGAAGCGCTTGATGATAAGCACCAATTTGTCCTCATTGAGCCCGGCAGCCTCCACTTGTGCTACCTTGCTTGGTAGTGCCTCCTTGTTGTTTGTTGCTTTGAGAGCAACGGGCTGCGGCTTGTAGATGGGTAGTGGACCATTTAGTGCATCGTCCATGTATCGCGCCTCCTTCACCATCATGCGCCCGCTCACAAACTTTCAAGGATCTCCTCGGGCGTCATCTTGGTGTACCTGGGGTTTTCACGAATAAGGTTGACAAGATGGGGGTCAATTACAGTAAATAACCTTAGCATGAGTTGGACGATGTCATGATCCATCCATCTTGTGCTCCCGTAGCTTCGGATCTTGTTGACCAAGGTCTATAGCATGTTGTAGGTCTAAGTTGCCTCCTCTCCCCTGATCATCGCGAACCTCCAGCTCGCCTTCCACCAGTTCCATCTTGGTGATCATGGTGGCATCATTTCCCTCATGTGATATCTTGAGGGTATCCCATATTTGTTTAGCATTGTCCAAGCCACTTACTTTGTTATACTCATCCCTGCAAAGTGAAGCTAGAAAGACAGTAGTAGCTTGGGAATTTTTATGAATTTGTTCATTAATAATCACAGGATTATCCGTACTATCGAAATGCATCTCATTTTCCACAATTTCCCAAATACTAGGATGGAGAGAAAATAGATGACTACGCATTTTATGGCTCCAAAATGAGTAATCCTCTCCATCAAAGTGTGGGGGTTTTCCGAGAGGAATAGAAAGTAAATGGGCATTCAAATTATATGGAATACGAGAGTAATCAAAAGAATAATTTTGATTGACCGTTTTTCTCTTGGACGAGTCAGTGAGCTTATCGTCTCTTGGCTCGTTGAAGAGGGACTCCTTCTCCTTCTCGTTGATCACCATCCCCTTTCCCTTAGGATCCATCTCTTTGGGTGGTTAGTCCCTTAGATGAAGAGTACGGCTCTAATACCAATTGAGAGCTCCTAGAGGGGGGTGAATAGGTGATCCTATAAAATCAAACACTAAATAGCCACAAATTCGATTATTAAGATGTTAGTGAAATCAAGTGGCTATGGAACACGCTCGTGCGAACAAAACAATCACAAGAAGCAACACACGAGACACGTGATTTTTATCCTGTGGTTCGGCCAAGTAACACTTGCCTACTTCCATGTTATGGCATCCCAATGGACGAGGGTTGCACTCAACCACTTTCAAGCGATCCAATGATCATCTTGAATACCATGGTGTTTTTATCTTTGAGTACTCTTCCCGTTTGCGAGTAATCTCCACAAGTTGGAGCCTCTCGCCCTTACAATATAGATCACAAAGAAAGCACAAGAGTAAGATTGGGAGAACAACACACACAAGACTTAAATCCGCAGCACAACCACGCACACATGCCAAGACTTGAGCTCAAAACACAGCACAGGGAGTTCGCAACTCAAACAAAGCTCAAATCACTAACACAACGAATCAAATGCATGGAGACGGAGTCTGGGAGTCTTAGAATGTTTCTTGAGAGCTTGGTGTTCTGCTCCATGCGCCTAGGGGTCCCTTTTATAGCCCCAAGACAGCTAGGAGCCGTTGGAAATCAATCTTGGAAGGCCAATCTTGCCTTCTATTGGGTGGTGCACCAGACAGTGTGGTGCACCACCGGATAGCTATTGTAGCAATCCGGTGCGCGATCTCCTTCCAAATCGGGCGCATCCGACCGTTGCTCCTCGGGGCTGGTTGGCGCACTGGACACTATCCGCTGCACACCAGACAGTCCGGTGCACCCAGCCGACCGTTGGAGCTGGCCACATGTCGCACGTTGATCGCGCGGATGACTATTGGCCGCTGGCGTCGTTGGCTCACCGGACAGTCCGATGAATTATAGCCACGTCGCCTTTTCCGTTTCCCGAGAGCGACGAGTTCATCACGGATGACTCACCGGACAGTCCGGTGCTCCACCGGACAGTCCGGTGAATTATAGTCGTATGACTCCATCGTTTCCTGAGAGCAGTCGGTTCACCGTCGACTCGCCTAGGGCACTGGACACTGTCCGGTGAGCCACCAGACAGTCCGGTGCGCCAGGCCCGAGCTGGTGTTGGTTGTACACTGCCAACTCTTTTCCAATGCATTTCTTCTTTTCTCGGCATTGTTTCTATCACTTAGACATGTTAGTATTCAAAAACAATTCACTAAGTCTAGAAGCATACCTTGTCTTTGATTTGCACTTCTTGCTCGTTTAGCACATAAGAGTTCAACACATTTATGTTGGTCATTTAATCACCAAAACAATTATAGAAATGGCCCAAGGGCACATTTCCCTTTCAAGTAGCCCCAACAACTAGTTCTAGGTGGCATTGTGGAGAGAAGACCAATGGAATGTCCGGTGTGACATCTGAAGTGCCCGGTGTAAAAAACCTGCGCCAATGGTCGTCTGTAGTGTCAGACCAACGGCTAGGAGCGCCGGACAGTGAACAATGCATTGTCTAGTGCACCTTGGACTGTCTGGTGTGCCGCAGAGAGCACAACTTTTCTCCAACGGCTAGTTTTGTGTTGGTGGCTATCAATACACCCCCAACCAGCCATTCCAAGGTGTGGGAGCCCAAGCAACATACCAAGGCATATAGTAGACATTACCAAGTGCTCAAACACCCAAGTGCTTAATAGAATCACTCGGTGATTAGCGTAGGTGCTTTGCAAAGTGTTTAGGTTAGTTAGACCGCTTTAGTGCTTGCTCTAGGTGAACCCTAGTTAGTTGAGTGAGTTTTGATAAACCACACAACCCCTCGGCTCTTGCGCGAGCCGTTGTAATTGTACCGACTGGGGCGAGAGTCTTGCAAGACCATGACAACCGCGTTTGTGTCACGACCGCCACCGTGTACCGGAGGGAATGAGGCACACGACGTTTTGGTCGGAAGCTCGTTAGTGGAGACAGCACGGAGCGCCCGAGAGGAGCCAGAAGCAGAGCACCACTTGCGCGTGGAGAAGGCTCGCGGCTCTCTACGGAGTTACTCAACCGAGGTGCTTGGCCCTCGCGTGGGCTTCCATTTGCGTAGGGGCACCAATGAGGATTAGTCAGGACTTTGCGTAGTTCCAGATACCTCGGTAAAAATACCAACGTCATCCACGAGAGTTTGCATCTCTACCTTGCTCTTTAGCTTCCACATTTATATTAAGCATTTAAGTTTCAATCTTGTCTTTATACTTAGATTTTTTGGGATTGAAACTTAGCCATTGCGGTAGAGATATTAAGACTTAGACAAAACCTAGTTTGATTAATTGCATAGGTTTTGCTCTAGGGTTTTTTTGTGGCCTAGTTTAGAAAAAGTTTTAGAAGTCCTAATTCACCCCCTCTTAGGCGTCACATGTTTCCTGCAACCCCCTCTAGGTGACTTTCAGCTGCTTTCATCAAAAACCCTGTATGCGTCCTCAAGAGATCGAACACGACTTTAGCGCGAGCAGGCTGCTGGTAGGTGTAGTGTTCGGGGAAGTAGGTGGCCCCGTAGCCACATGGAGGCGAAGAGGGTGAGCACATCACGATGGAATGAGGCAGCGATGAGCGCGTGAATTAGTAGGTTGAAGTAGACGATGGTGCTCCTACACTCGTGCGTTGTGTTGCTGTCATCAGGTCACTTTGGTGGTGTGGACGTAGATCTTGTGTCAATTCCTACGTCATCCTCCGCGCTCACGTGTTGACGCAGATGCTCGCACGCTTTGGCGATAGACGGTAGCTAACGGTGGAGCCTAGGCATGTGCCTAGGCTAGCCTAGTTTCGGCTCCACCACTGAATCAAACATCCGATATGACATATACTAAACTTTCATCCCTAGAACCAAACAGTCTCTTATGCTGAAAATGCAAATTCTGAGTATAGGCAAATCATGGTTTAAGTTTAAGAAAAAAAATATGTATCTCTTAGAGCATGTTTGGAAGCACATCAATTTGTAAAACACTAGTTTCTATCTCCAATTTTCTAAAAGTTGTTTTATAAAAAAGCTAGGTGAGGATGCTTGAAACCTGATTTTTTGACAAATCAGTTTCTAGTTTTTTTGGATACACAATGACTAACATACCCCTCCTCTATTTTGAAAACCATCGGTAATAGATGTAAATTCCAAGAAATAAACAAGGGCATGATATAATTTAGTAGATAAAAACTGGTTACCTTGGGATGCTAGCTTCTTAGTTTTTAAGATGATGAGAATCCGATTCTATAAACTAGGACATAAATTGGTAAGTTTGGAAGCACTCTAGCTTTCATAAACGAGTTTTTTTAAATGGGATGTTTCCAAACACGCTCTTAATAATATCGATGCACGAATATGAATTACGAATTATTGGATGTCTCTATCTCTCTCTTCTGTGCCTATATAAATAGGCTCCCTTGTACCACTGGACATGACATCATATTGAAGATCTGTTTTCTGTGGTTTTTTCTCCTCCATATTGGGGGAGTTTTTTCCACATAAAACTTTGTGTCTCTTTTTCCCATATACGATCCTAACAATTGACATCAAGAGCTAGAATTTAGACATTTTATTTCTCAGCTACCACCGTCAGTGGTTCTTCGTCCCAACAGATTATGTCGCCGCCACCAATAATTCTTGTCAGATCGGTCGTCTAGATCGCGTAGGCGCCATCCTCACGCTGAGGCAATCTGCACGTTCGCTTCCTCTGTCCAGATCTAGGTGGGCCGGTGGTTTCTCTGCTTCGCGTCGGTTGAGCGCACCTACATCGTTTCTTAGGGTGTGCTTGGTTGAGGAGTGAAGAATAATTGAGCGGTTCCATTCATATTTTTTTAGATGTTTGGTTTCCAACAAAAGAGAAGTGGAATGGCTCCTAGAGGCTAGAGTCTTGCCACACCCAGATTTTAGGGGTCCAAAACCAAGGCCCGAGATAATCACCAAGTGTGCTGGGAACAAGCCTTACACATATGATGACTCATGGTACAGAAACGAATGTCGCAACATTAATATATAACCGAGTTCTGTACAAAATAGTTAAATAATTATATCATATGAAGACAACGATCCAGCAACCCAAAGTTGACTGGGAGACGATGACCTAGACCTCTCACGAACACATTGCGCCATCCTTCATGTTCCTCATCCTGGGGTACCTATTCTTGACCTGGGGGATGTGAGTACAGCAAGGGTGAGCTCACATACGTTCATCGCTTAACAAGTTATGGAGAATAATGTGCATGAACTCACTAAAGGTGGGAGCCCATGTGAAGTGTAAGGCTTACCAAAGAGGATGGTTAAAGCTGAGCATTGCTTTTAAAGTTGGTCAAAATTTTAATAGCAGTTACTAGGTATAAGTAGATACCAACCCCATTAAATAAAAGATCAAGATTTATAACAACACCCGCAATGCAATGCAATGCAAATGACAAATTGAGTTTAATTTCATAAGTTAATCATGTGAGTGTCTGAGCCGCTCATGACCGTGAGCACGACTGATATACCAGTTTTACACTCTGCCGAGGTTGTGCATCTTTATCCACAAGTCGTGTTACCCATTTACAACGGGGTTGATCGGACCACATACACCTCTACCAAGGAAGAGAGGAAGAGTACCACTACGAGGCCTTTACAAAGTTCAGCTAGCTTCAGAAAACACGCTACAGTTTCTAGGAAGCGCAGTATAGGAATCCCCCATCTGAAAAGCCATCGCAGCAAAATCAACCCAGGAACCTCCCTATATCGACACTTTCCTACTTCCCTTGCCCCTTCCGGGTAAGGTAGTCCTTCACTAGCTTTCCTAATTAGTCAGCCAAGGGCGTCCCATACCACCCTTGTGGTAGCACTGTTTTCCCGAGTGGTCCTCCATGTTCCAATTGACAATATGATCTTATCATGAACAATAATTAAACAACAACATAATTGGAACATTATCATAATAAAACATTAGTTTCCTAAAACCAGGTAGAGCAATAGCAAATCTGCCCAATAATTCATCTGTTTGCAAGGTGGGGGATAAACAATGCTAGGGAAACCTATTAGGCCCCATCAAATTAACCTGAGCATGTCACAGTGATTAACAACGAACATTATTAGGTAAAAAGGAGTGATCAAGGGCACAACTTGCTTGAGACTCGAGATTCTAGGTACCAGGATGGTCTTTAGATTCTCGTGACCTCACTGCTATTCGTAGAAATACAAACAAACATGGTATAGACAAAATTAACATCACACCAAACATAAGCACAATCTGCATAGTAATATTCTACGCGATGCTATGAGATCATAGGTTTGAGAACCACTAACATCAGAGTTATGGTGGCAAAGATATGGTTTTCGGAAGACTTGGATGCTTTAACAAAAAAAGTGTCTCCTCTATTAAATAGTATAATCATATGAGAAGAATATTATAAATAATTAACTAATTCACCTTTTAATCCAAGTTATAACGTGAGTAGAGATCATCTTTGCCGGCGTATAATTATAGTCAGATTGACTTTGGCTAGACTAGCTAATCAGTTAACATAAGTTAAATAAATAAAAAAGTATGTGCAATGACACTAATAATGTTGTGAGTGTGTAGACAATTTTATTACGAAGCTAGCACAACTGGAACGGACCAAAACGGAGTTAAAATAAATAAGTTATGTTTTTTTCTAAGTTTAACTTATTTATACTAGGAATTATTATCTCTGATTTAATTTAATCAGTCTCGGACCACAGCCACAATTTTCCCAAAGACTAGGGGCTGAACCGAATAAAACATGACCTGTTAGTAATTAGTTTAGTATAGTAGTGGACGACAGGTTCATTTCAGATAAAACCAGGGTTTCTTTTGTAACATGTGCACGACGAAAGGGTAAGGAGCAACCAGAGCCGTCCGATTGTATTCTCACGGGTCCGATTAGAACTACCCATCAACTGAAGGGGTACACAATACAGACCCTTGGATCCCTGATTCACGGTTCAGATGCTCCCACGCCACTGATCTAACCCGAGACATCAGTTTCCAGATCAACGAATTGGATTTAAAGACTCGAACCGGTACACTATGTCCTATCGCGGCCATCCGAAACGTTATCTACGGTTTAGATTCGATCGACCAGGGATGTGCCCAGCGTCTAATTGTGGCCGCCCGCTTGGGATCCAACGGTTCCCATCTCTCCACCCACAGTCGTCCCTCGACCGCGGCGGCGTCCTTGGCCGCGGTGGCGCCGCGCCAGCGAGTAGACGCCCCAGCCATTCGGGACCCGTTCTTTGTGCTAACGGATGCTACGCGCTATAGAGAAGGAAGCGAACCATATGGTGATGCTATTACCTTCGATTGCGCAGCATAGAGCCCCGTCCACGTCAAAGCCATTGCTCCGTGGTGGCCCCGCATCACCGGCGAGAAATCACCGGCAGCCCAGACTGCCCCGAGGCAGCGGCAATGCACATGTGTACCATACGTCCCGCAGAACCCCCTGGCCTCCGACCAAGAGCCCCACGCCGCCGAACGCCCTCCGCACCCGGCGGCCCTCAATTTTCTCGCCTGGCGTGCTAATGGTGTTTCGGGCGAGGCGTCGATGCTCCGGTCCGGTGGAGGACAGGGTGCGACCAGGGTGGTTTATATACCCCGAGATCCGAACGCATCAGAGACGATCATGGCCAGCTGGCGACCCTGGTTTGTTGCAACAATCCGTTGCGGCTTCACGATGATTTCGGCGGGAGGTTGAAGCTGACAAAGTGGGCCCCACCTGGTGGTGTTATACGACGTATAGTGCGACGAAGAGGAAGACGAGTGGACCCCCTGTGTCGGCGCCAGAACGAGCAGGGTGCACATCGCTCTGATGGGCCATGTGGAGAGGCAATTGGTCCGTGTTTGAGGGATTTAGGCCCATGCGCCAAGTAAGTCTTCTTCTTTTCTTTTTCCTTTTTTATATTCTTTTCTAATTTCTATTCCCTTTTTGGTTTACAAATTTAAGAATTCAAATTTAACGCACACTCAAAATCCCAGCATGGTGCAAAATTATATTTTGGTTGAGTTATTTATTATCTTAGTCAAGCAAATGCTTCTAACACATAAATAGTTTATTTAGAAAAATAATTTCTATTGTATAATTTTTGTTGAGATATGATTTAACTTAAATTTCTTTAAAGAGTATCTATCAATGTATAGGTCAACAAGGGGATGATATTAATCCACCAAGTGTTGTTTTTCATTTGATCTTTTATTCGAAAAGATATTCATTTTGGGAAACATGTCTTTGAAAAATATTTTAGTTCTGATCCTTAAGAGGGTTGTACTTAGGAGTGGTAATGGGTCACGATCCAAATGCTTCTTTACAAAATGGTAGGGTACTAAATAAATTTTAGTTCAAAAATGAATAAAAATAGAGCCTGATCCTAATTCGATCCGATTCTTAAATCTTATAGTGTAAAATTGAGAGCACATTGTCACCCCTAGTTGTACTTAGATTACAACCATAGGGTTTTGAGGTGTTACAAGTCTCCATATGTAAATTTACTATAAATAGTTGTAATGCCCCCGCTCTAAAAAAACGATCGAATACGAGCGCTCTCCTCCCTCTCTTACCCTCTATACTCATATGGCTCTCCAACCAAACAGAGAACGGAGTGACTCCGTTCTATTCTACTTTTCAACCAAACAAAAAATGAAGCAGTTTTATTCTATTTGCCAAACATAGAATAGAATGACTCTATTTTCAAAAACTATAATGGAGCCACTCGATTCTAGTTGCTCCAACCAAACGTATCCTTACAGTTCGGTCCGGTCTGAGGACGAGTAAGAACTTTTCTTCTCAAGACGTATCCGGCAGCTGCGGCGCTCTCTGCTCGTTTCGCTTCTGGCCAGGGCTTCTCTCGCCTTCTCTACTATGCCGAGCATCTTGTCAGACACAACAGCATTCAACGATTTACCGTCTCTAGAATTCCACCTGAAGTGCACAAGAGCAATTAAAATGTGGTCACGACTAGGAGATCAAAGAAACAATACCTTATTCCTTTGCTATGTGCACTCATTAGATCACACACATAATTCTATTTCACTTGGGGATTTTTTTATTTCAGATTATAAATGTCGACTAAACTTAATATTCCAAAATTCGATGGTAAAATTAATTTACCTGTTTGACAGATTCAGATAAAGGTTGTTCTTACTTAATTATGTATGCGAAATACGTTGCAAGCACGACATGCTGATATGGCTGATGACACATAGGAGGGTCTTGATGAAAAAAAATTTTGTTCGCCTTATAGATCTGTTTATCTCTAGATATTTTGCGTGAAGTATTGAATGCAAAATCTACAGCAGAATTGTCGAAGAAATTAGAGGAGCTATATAAGGGTTTTGCTAATAAGCTTTGTCTTAAAGAGCGTCTTTATACTATTCATATGGCGGAAGGTACATTTATTCAATCACATCTTGATGAATTTAATTCTATTTATGTCGACATTGAGAGTGTGGATGTGAAGATAAATGACGAAGATAAGGTGATTTTGTTGGTTGTTTCGTTGTCCCCTTATTTTAAGCATTTTAAAGAAATTATGGTTCATGGAAATTATACTTCACTGGTATTTGAGAATGTTAAGTCGAGTTTATTGTCTAAGGAAAAATTTGATGTTGATCCTTGTTTTGAGTCTAAAGGTGAATGTTTTGTTGTTCTAGGTAGAACTCAACAAGCGGACAGTTCTAATAAACCTAAATTAAGGTCTAAGTCAAGAGATTGTAAATCCAACAATTGTTGTCGTTATTGCAAAGCTGATAATCATGTGATCTCCCAGTGTCCTAATTTAAAAATAAGGAAGAACGACAAAAGAAAAAGAATTCTGATAAATTATCTGTTGAGGCTTGTATTGTTAAAAATGATGATGGTGAGAAGCTCTTATGATCACTTCTAATGATGAAAAGCGTATGTCTTAGATTCTTGATTCAACTTGCTCTTTTCACATTTGCTCACAACGAGAGTGGTTTTCTGACTATTCTCATGTTCATTACGATGATGTTATCATTGGTGATGAACCTCTACTTAAAATTTCTGGAATTGGTTCTATTCAAATTAAAGTTCATGATGACACATTTCAAGACCCTTACTAATGTTCGGTATGTTTCTAATATGAAAAGGAATCTTATTTCTTTGGGCACTTTAGAAGTAATGGAATTCAAATTTTCTGCTAATAATGGTGTTCTTAAGGTTTCTCAAGGCAACCATGTTGTTTTAAAGGCCGGACATATAAATAATCTCTATTATTTGCAATTTGCAAGGTTCCACAGTTACAGGTACTGCAACTATTTCTATTGCATCCAACACTTCAAATACCAAGCTTTAGCATATGCGTTTGGGACATATGAGTGAAAAAGATATGCATCCCTTGCACAAAAGGGGTTATTTAAATGATATTGGCAAATTGGATTTTGTGAACATTGTGTATTCGACAAACAGAAGAGAGTCAATTTCTCTTTATCTACTCAATGCACTAAATGTATTCTTGATTATATTTATTCTAATCTTTGGGGTTGGCTCCTCATTCTTCTATTGGAGGTTATGATTATATGATCACTTTTATTGACGATTTCTCTCGCAAATTCTAGGTTTATTTTCTGAAGCATAAAAATGATGCTCTTACTGCATTCAAGCAATGGAAAGCTTTAGTGAAAATCACACTAGTAGAAAAATCAAGAAACTGAGAACCGACAATGGATTGGAATTTTGCAATGGTTAATTTGATTCTCTTTATACTGATCATGGTATTGCTATACACAAGACTGTTCCAGGTACTCCCTAGTAGAATAGTGTTGCTGAAAGGATGAATCATACTATTCTGGAACGTGTTTGTTGCATGTTTTCTAATGCTGGTTTATGAGATAAGCATGGTTTGTGGGCCAAAGCTGCTTCTATCGCCTGCTATTTGATTAATCGCTCTCACAATGTATCTATTGATTTCAAGATTTCAGAAGAGGTATGGGTAGATAAACTAGTTGATTATTCTAATCTTAGAATTTTTGGTTGTCCTGCTGCTTATGCTCATGTTAATAACGGGAAGCTAGAGCGTAGAGCTCAAAAATGCACTTTTGTTGGCTATGGTTCTAGTGTCAAAGGATATCATTTATTGTGTGCTGATTCTAAGAAGGTGATTGTCAGTCATGATGGTACTTTTGATGAAAGTACATTTTCTTCCTCTAGAATTGTTTCTGATAGTGATTCCTCATCCACGTCCATGTCTGAAACTACTGATGAGAATCTTTAGGTAGAGGTACCTATTAATGTTGATTATGTTACTCCTATTACATAATCAGTTTCAGTTTCTGTACCTCCTATTAGCAACAATCACTTTATTGCTCAAGTCAGACCCAGAAGGAATATTGTTTTGCCACATTGATATTGTGACACTGATAGTATGGCTCATTATGCTCTCATTGCTGCTTAGAAAACTAATGATGCATTTGAACCTTCTTCTTATTCGAAAGCTATCTCATGTGACAATTCATCCAAGTGGTTAATTGCTATGAATGATGAATTTGAGAGCCTTCAAAAGAATTCTAATGTGAATTGGTTAAGCTTCTTGAAGGTGCAAGTGGATTTACAAGAAGGAAGCTATATCTAGAGTTCAACCTACAAGATTTAAAGCTCGTTTAGTTGTGAAAGGTTTCAAACAAAGGGAAGGTATTGATTTCACAGCCTGTTTTTCGTCACTCTTCTATTCGAGTTATGCTTGCTATTATTTCCTTATTTGATTTGGAGCTAGAGCAATTTGATGTTAAAACCACATTTCTTCATAGAGATTTAGATGAGGAGATTTATATGACACAACCTAAGGGTTTTTGAAGCGTCCCGATCCATTGGGACTCAAATGTGATACAATTACTAGTCCCAGGAGGCTAGTAACCACATTCCTTACTTCAAATAGTACAGAGTTTAGATAAAAATTATTACAATACCGGGGTACAAGCTCTAGAGAGCCAAAATAGGAAGCGCAGTAGGAAAAGAAATACTAGTCCAAGCCACAGGCAGAACTGGGTGCAGTCACAACCCTCTTAATCAAGCATAGCAGAAAAGAAGTCTTCGGCTGCTGAAAAACATAAATACATCTGGGTGAATACACTAGGTACTCCGCAAGCCCACCCCGCTCCCGTAAAGAGAAAGAGACCTATATCATACATGCTTTATTTGGTGGGGGCAAAGTCACTCTTCATTTTTCTTAGAGGAAGGCAGTTGCTGTAAGGTTTTTCCCAAATACAAAAAAAACTCAACCACCACTGAGCTTCCCGCTCCCGTGGCCTTGTTTTCTTTCTCACTACAAACTTACACACACATTTCCCTGATCATGGAACTTATAGAAAAATCTCTAATTGTCATACCATACCAGACTTGTACATACCAGTGGACACGGACTATTCGAATAGGTTTCAACTCTGCGGAGAGGGGTACACTTTACCCACTAGCCCGGTTTCTGCGATTTCGCCGTCGCGAGACCCGAATGCCGGATCTCTTTCCTTACTCGTACGTCCTAACCTTAACGGTTATCCGGAAGGAGTTAGGCCACCACCATGTCCAAACCGGACAAAACTTTCCCCCTCCTTATCCTCCCGGTGCTCCCCAGCCTTCTTAACCCTGGGGTTGGACCGCACGAGTTCGGATTGAGTGACTGCCCACACAGTCTCGAGTGGTTGTACGATAAAGGAGTACAGGTAGTGAAAAAAATGACAAGCCGGTCCTTATATGAGGGGACAATCCTTCTGCTCACGCCTAAACCAGCTGAGCCAACACCTTAGGCCCTCCCCTAAACCAGGGAGTCCCTGATCATCCTACCCCCAAGGTGATGAGGGTGAGTACCCTTCATCGCATAATCTTTCAAAAAGAGGTTTTATTTGGAGAAACCCATTGCCCTTTTTCCCAATCCATATTTCGTATCCAGAATGTAAATGTTAATGCGGGCCATCTCTCACTCACAATGCAATATTCCCCCATAATTCCTGGCCTAGGCAGTGGTAGAGAGAATAGGTACTTTATGCATCAAGGGAAGGATGGGCTTGCCTTCGTCGAAGCTTTCTTGGCACAGAAGATCTACTTCCGGAAGTTCGGGTTCCGGTCCTTCTCTCGGGGCTACGGGATCCGGATCCGCGGTCCCCGCTTCTTCTATTAAAACAGATAATAAACAATACATCAACAGTAGTCTACTATTTGTAGTGTGTCATTTACCAACATTATTAACACTTAAGACTTTTTAGAAATTATTTGGGTAATTTTTGGTGCATAAAATATTGAGGAAAACTAATTAAATGAGAAAAAGGGGGGTGGAAAAAGAAAAAGGAAAAGAGATCTCTTCCTTCCTAGGCTGGGGGAGGGTTTTTGGCCCACCCCGGGCGCGAGCGCCCGCGCGGGCGCGCTTACGGCCCAGCGGCGGCCCACTAGCGAGGGGAGACCGCGCGGGTGCGCGAGGGGCGACGGCGTCGCCGCGGGCCCCACGTGCCAGAGAGAGGGGGGGAGAGAACGGCGTCAGGTTGACGGGGGGGGGGGGGGGGAATGAACCGGCCGTCCGCGGGGAGGACCCGGCCGCCGGTGGGCTCGGTGGCGGTTCGCCGCCGGTGGCCCGGTTTTTGGACAATGCGTAGGTGTCTTAGCACGGGGAGGGGATGACAAACCTGGAGGTGGGCTCAATTTGATTCGAGGAGGTCAGGGAGGGGGTTGCTCGCGGGGAGGCGGCGGAGTTTCACGGCGGGGTCGCCGTCGGTGAGCTTGGGGCGAGAAATCGGGGTGGGGAAATGGTGTACTGCGTCCGTGGCGGTGTGGCGAAGCTAGGAGGCTCGGGCTATTGCTTGATGGATCAACAGAGGGGCAGGGAGAAGAGAGGGACGGCTCACCGGGGAGGAAGACGAAGGCGGCGGCTCTTCCATGAATTGAGCTCAAGCGAGGGAGGGGGAGGGATGGCCGTGGCTGGTGCGGGGAAGGAGGAGCTCGGGGTGGCCCTTTTATAGGCGCGTGAGGGAAGGGGGGGCGGTGGAGCTTCGCGGCTTCGGTGAGCTACACAGTGCCGGCCATAAATGCCGCACAGCGCCGCCGAGGGGACACCACGGCGGGGCGGTACCGGCGAGGACGCTGGTCGAGGGGGGGGAGGACGGAGCGGTGCCAAACTTCCCTGTGCGGCGAGAAGATGGAGGAGGGGACGGAGGCGATGGCCGGAGGTGACCGCGATGAAGGGACGACGGGAGGACGACGAAACAGCTGACAAGCGGGGCCACGCTGCCAGTGGGAGTGAGCGCGCAAGAGAGAGGGCGGCTGATGGGTGGGGACGTTTCGCCAGTGAGAGAGGGGGGGAAGAGCGCCGGGCGGGCTGGCGCGCACGCGGGAGCAGGCCGAAAGTGGGCCACAGAAAGAAGGAGCGCGGGCGCGCGGGGAGATGCGGCTGCGGGTTTGGGCCGGGAAACGGCCCAGCAGGGGGGAGGGTTTTTCTCTTTTTTTCTTTTTATTTTCTAAATCCTATTTCCCTTTTTGCATCTATTTCTTTAGAACAAATTATTTTGTGGGTAATCTAGGTGCTGGAAAATAGAATCTAAGTGATGTGCTTGTGATCAAACCATGGTGTATGCATATGATGAAGGAAAATCTAAGGGAGTTCTTGGAATTAAAGGATGAAAAGGAGGGAAAGGGGGTAGATTAGGGTTTCCAACCTAGGTTAGGATTTTTGGGATGTTACAAACCTACCCCACTTAAAGGAATCTCGCCCTCGAGATTCAGATGGGGCTCGAGAAAAGGTAAGGGTATTCCTTCCTCAGAGAGTCCTCACTTTCCCAGGTGGCTTCCTCTTCTCCATCTCTGCTCCACTGAACCTTACAGAGTTTCACCTCTGATTTGCGGGTCCTTCTGACTGCTGAGTCGAGAATCTTCACTGGCTTTTCCCGGTACTGGAGATCCTTTTGAATCTGAATTGCATCTGCCTCGATGTGGGTTTCTGGTACCTTTAGGCTTTTGCGGAGTTGAGACACATGGAACACATTGTGAATATCTGACATGGATTCTGGTAGCTCAAGGCGGTATGCTGCGGGTCCTATTCGGGAAATGACAGGGTAGGGACCGACGAAACGTGGTGCCAGTTTTCCTTTCATTTGGAACCTTTTGACACCACGCATCGGGGAGACCTTGAGATAAACGAAATCTCCTTCCTCAAACCTAAGTTCCCTTCGTCTGTTGTCTGTGTAACTCTTCTGTCGACTCTGCGCTTCAAGTAACCTCCTGCAGATCAAAGCGACTTTCTCTTCGGCCTCTTTAACTAAGTCGGGTCCTTCTAGTGTCCTTTCCCCCACATTGGACCACATTAGGGGAGTCTGGCATTTTCTTCCATACAGTGCTTCGAATGGTGACATTTTGATGCTGGCCTGATGGCTGTTGTTGTACGAGAATTCGGCATACGGCAAACTGGACTCCCAATCTCTGTCGAAAGTTAACACGCAGGCTCTAAGTAAATCTTCGAGGACCTTGTTGACTCTTTCTGTTTGACCATCTGACTGGGGATGATAAGCGGTGCTGAAATCTAGCTTGGTGCCCATTGCTTGCTGGAGGCCCTTCCAAAATTTTGAAGTGAACTGCGTTCCTCTATCTGATACTATCTTCCGTGGAATGCCATGGAGCCTGACTATCTCTTTAAGGTATATTCGGGCAAGGGCAGCTCCTCCAAAAGTGGTCTTTACTGGAACGAAGTGGGCCACCTTGGTGAGACGATCGATTATTACCCATATAGAATCATTTCCTTTCTGTGTTCGGGGCAGTCCGGTCACAAAATCCATGCCTATTTCTTCCCACTTCCATTCGGGTACTGGGAGGGGTTGAAGTAGGCCTGCAGGCTTCTGATGTTCGGCCTTTGTTCGCTGACAGGTGTCACACCGGGCCACATATTGTGCTATTTCCTTCTTCATCCCTTTCCACCAGTATCTGGCTTTGAGGTCTAGGTACATCTTGGTGGTTCCTGGGTGAATGGAGTAAGCCGAGTTGTGGGCTTCATTGAGCAGGACTTCCCGTGCTTCTCCTATTGGTACACACAGACGGTTCTTGAACCAAAGAACTCCTTGTTCATCTGTCCTAAGATCCGGAAGTTGCTCCTTGCGGGCTCTTTCCATAAGTCTGGCTGTCTCTGCGTCCAGGCGTTGAGCTTTGCATATGAGATCTTCTAGATTTGGCTTGACTTCCAGGCTACCGTTGTCTCTCAGACATGCATTTAGCTGAGCTGATTCTTTCTTCCAATCTTCTAAAAAGTTGGTTCCTTTAATCCCGAAGGGTTTTTGGCTGAGGGCGTCTGCTACCACGTTGGCCTTCCCGGGGTGGTAGTGGACTTCGAGGTCATAATCCTTGATCAATTCAAGCCACCTTCTTTGATGGAGGTTGAGGTCCGGTTGCGTGAAGATGTACTTCAGACTCTTGTGATCAGTGAAGATGTGGCATTTGTTCCCGATCAGATAATGCCTCCATATTTTTAGGGCGTGCACTATAGCTGCCAATTCCAGGTCGTGGGTAGGGTAGTTCTGTTCGTGTGGCTTGAGTAAGCGGGATGCATAAGCAATAACTTTCTCATTTTGCATCAAGACACACCCTAAGCCTTGCTTGGAAGCATCACAGAAGATGACAAAATCCTGGTGTATATCTGGCAGTGTCAAAACTGGCGCGGTTGTCAGCTTTTCCTTGATGATCTGAAAACTTTCCTCACATCTTGGAGTCCATGCAAACTTATTGTCCTTTTTGAGAAGTTTGGTCATAGGTTTTGCTATGCTGGAGAATCCCTTGATAAAGCGGCGATAATACCCTGCCATTCCCAGAAAGCTTCGTACTTCACTGACGTTGGATGGTTGCTTCCAAATTGAAACAGCTTCTACCTTGGATGGGTCCACTTCTATCCCTTCTGCAGTCAAGATATGCCCTAGGAAGGCTATCTTCTCTAACCAGAATTCACACTTGCTGAGTTTAGCATAAAGTTGATGTGCTCTGAGTCTTCCGAGGACGATTCGGAGGTGACGCTCATGGTCCCTATGATTCTTGGAATAAATAAGGATGTCGTCAATGAAGACTACAACAAATTTGTCCAATTCTTCCATAAATACCTTATTCATGAGGTTCATGAAAAAGGCGGGTGCGTTTGTTAGCCCAAACGACATCACTGTGAATTCAAATTGCCCGTATCTGGTGACGAAAGCAGTCTTCTGAATGTCCGCTTCCTTGATTCTCAGTTGGTGATACCCTGACCTGAGGTCTATCTTGGAGAAGTATTTGGCTCCCTGCAGTTGGTCGAAGAGGTCATCGATCCGAGGGAGAGGGTACTTATTCTTGATTGTAACTTCGTTCAAGGATCGATAATCAATACACATTCTCATACTTCCATCCTTTTTAGTAACGAAAAGAACGGGTGCTCCCCAGGGAGACGAACTGGGACAGATGTACCCTTTTTGCTGTAGTTCTGAAATCTGAAGTTTCAATTCTGCCAACTCTGTGGGGGCCATGCGGTATGGTCTCTTTGCGATGGGTGCAGTGCCAGGAATGAGGTCTATATAGAACTCCACTCCTCTTTCTGGTGGCATCCCGGGCAACTCCTCCGGAAATACATCCTCAAATTCTTCGATTACAGACATGTTTTCTGCTGCCAGATTAAACATCATCAGATCGTTTGTGGGCGGTTGGGCTTGACAGGAAACTGTCTTTCCTTGGTGATCTGTGAGAAGAACAGTTTTGCTTGCGCAGCTGATGATACCTTTGTGCTTAGCTAGCCAATCCATTCCTAGTATCACGTCAATCCCCTGGGATGGCAAGATGGTTAAGTCTGCCAGGAACACTACCCCACTTAAAAGAATTCTGACTTGAGAGCACCTGAGTTTGCATAGGAGGTCTGATCCCGGGGTTCGGGTGACCAAAGGGACAGCTAGGGGTGTAGAGGGGATGCCATGTTTTTCCACAAACTTAGCGGCTATAAAAGAATGGGATGCTCCCGAATCGAAAAGCACAGTAGCGGGAGTAAATTCAACAAGGAACTCACCGAGCACTACTCCCGGGGCTTCCTGGGCTTCTTGAGCGTCGACGTGGTTGACTCGGGCTCTGCCCTGGTACTGAGTCCTGCTCTGCTGGCTGTTGGAAAGAGGTGCCTTGGAGGTAGGTGCCGAGGGAATCTTGGGGCCATTCACCGAGTTGGAGTAGGTCGGTCCGGGTGCCTTTAACTGAGGGCAGTTATTCTTAAAGTGACTGGGATCTTCGCAGTGCCAACAGGCATTAGCTGGCGGCTGGTTGCTTGCAACAGAGGGTGCCTGAAGGGAGCTCTGACTCTGCTGACTGTAGCATGATGGAGTGGGTCCAGATGATTTATTGAAGCTTGGTCCCCTAGGTGGAAGCCCAAAGGGTCGAGCTCTCTGGTGACGTTCTTGTTGTTGAGCTCGAAGAACTTGGAATTTTCTCTTGAGGTGCCCTTTTTCTTCCTCTTTTGCCCTTTCCACTTGGATAGCTTTGTTGGAGAGGTGAGAGAAGTTGAGGAAGTATTGGCTGGCGAGGATGGTCTTAAGCTCGGGTCTTAGTCCTTTCAGAAAACGGGCCATCTTTCTGGACTCGGTGCTGACATCCTCAGGCGCATAGCGGGCCAGCTCTGTGAACTTGTGCACATACTCACTGACTGTCCTCCCGCCTTGAGTTAGCTCCCGGAATTCATCCTCCTTGAGTTGAACTATCCCCTGGGGTACATGGTGCTCACGGAAGGCGGTTTCGAATTCTGCCCAGGTAGCATCTTTGACGGCCTCACTGAAAGTGTCCCACCATGCTAAAGCCATTCCTTAAAGTTGATGAGCTGCCAGTTGGATACGCTGATTTTTGGGGCATCCGATGGCTTCCAGCTTCCTCTTGATCGTGCGAAGCCAGTCATCTGCATCGAGGGGATTGCTAGACCCCGCGAACGTGGGAGGCTTGAGTCTCAAAAATTCTCCCATCCTATCATGTGGCCTTCCACCACCTGGGCGCTGGTTTTCCAGACATTGAGTGAGGACTTCAATGAGTCGGGTTTGATTGGCTAGAACTTGGGCCAGATCTAGTGGTAGTTCCGGAGGTGCGGGGAGGTGAGTCCCATCCCCTTCTCCGCCAGCTTCTCCTGCTGCTCCTAGGGGAAAACCTGCTCCAATCCCGGAGGCGGTAGGCGTGGTTTTATCCGAAGCCATCTGCCAGGGGAAAGAGTTACTACCATGCACGTGCCATTTTTTTAACTAGTTATTTTATTCATTACATCAAGCCATTACATAATACAGCACATGGCTACCATACGTTCATTACACGCGAGTACTAGCTAGGGTACTCCCGAACTCCTTCTCTAAAGTGTCCCCAAATTCCTTGAGAAGGTCATCAAGGCTGGCTAGGGACATTTCCTCGGTGTCGGACGAATTCCTTAACCCGGCAGGGGGTAGGGTCGGAGGGGCTTCTTCCTTCTGCTCAGTCTGACATCCTTGGTGTTTGGTCTTCTTGCGGATTTTTCTTGCAGGGGCGAGCTTCTTCAGTTTCTTGTCATAGTCCATCTTTAGGGTGCGGTAAGCCTCACGGGTATTGGTTTCCTCGCCTTCAGCTATTGCAAGGCTCTCTTGAAGGGACGCCTTTTCCCCTAAAAGTTCCCTGACTTTTTGCTCTAGACTTTCCACCCGGGAGGTTAGGTAGGTGCAGTGGAGGGTGAGGTCATCATATTGGTTATCAAGGGTGTGAAGGTATCCAGCCATGTAGACGATGGTGGGATCATTCTCAATAGGATCTCCTCCTGACAGGACCTAAAGTCTTTTCCTCCAGGTGGGGGTATTCTTGTTGCTGGGTGGAAAGTAGCGAAGGGGGGTTTCAAAGATCACCTTGTTGTAGTTCTGGCAGAGTTGTCGGAGGGCTGATCGGGCAACATTCTGGCAAGTATCCGGAAAGCGGTATCCGGTAAAAGTGACTTGGAAGGAAGGATGGTTCGGATAGTTTCGGCTTTCTCCCAGGTAGACTGCCATAGAGCATTTCTCCATTCCGCCCTCGAAATACTCCTTCCAGACGTATTCCGGCTTCTTGCGGATTCCCATGCGAAGCGCACAACTTCGCAAAAGATGTGGAAACCCTTCCACCTCTAAGCAGTAGGATGTCCTAATGGCCAGAGAGTCTTCCATCTGGAATGGGAAAAGAAGGGTCTGTTAAAATCGGGGGGGAGGGGAGAAGATTTTTCTTGGGCGAAGAGGTATTTCCTTTTTAGGGCAAGTTTTAGGGTCAGGGCTGCGACCTACGGCCAGTCCTATGGCTCCAAGATTTATATGACACAACCTAAGGGTTTTTGAAGCGTCCCGATCCTTTGGGACTCAAATGTGATACAACACTACAGGAAACGCCTAAATTTTCGTAGGCCGATATATTTTCGTCGGCCGGCCCACGAAAATAGAAGGTTATTTTCGTCGGCCCTCGTGACCGACGAAAATGCGGCCTATTTTCGTGGGTCAGGCTGTATTTTCGTCGGCTTGCCGACGAAAATACGAAAGTTATTTTCGTCAGCCTCTAAACCGATGAAAATTTTCTGTATTTTCGTCGGTCTGCGCTCGGCCGACGAACATACGTCATTTATTTTCGTCGGCCCCAGCCCGGCCGATGAAAATAAACTTTTAACGGGCCACTATTTTCGTCGGCCTCAATGAGGCCGACGAAAATAGAGGCCGTTATCTTCCATCCCGGCCTTCTCTCTTGTCTCTCACGCGCCCTCTCTCTCGTCTCTCACGCATCCGCCGCCGCCGCCGCCGCAGCCGCGCCGTGCACCGCCGCCGCGCCGTGAGCCCGCCCGCAGCCGCGCAACCGCCGCCGCGCCGCGCGCACGCCCGTCGCGCCACCGCCGCCGCGGCCCGCCCACCGCGCAACCGCCCGCAGTCGCGCGCTCGGCCACCGCCGCGATGTATGTTATGCTTGCTTGCTTTTTTTTGAAAAAAATGTTATGCTTGCTTGCACGCCATGGGATAATTTGTTTGTTGGATCAGGCAGCAACCAAACCACACACATTTAGTAAAATCAGTTTGCATAACAGCATGCTAGAATGGGAGTTCTTCCTGTTAGATTCTGTTACTTTCATTTGTTCAATTATGGCCATGCAATCTATCTTAGCACAACCAGATCGGTTGACCATGTTTAACAACACTCTCTTTCGAATAGACAAGCTGAGCCTCATGCCTGCCGAGCCTCACGCCCGCCCCGTTGAGCCCCACGCCGCCCCACGCCGCTGCCCGCACGCCCGTCGTCCGAGGCACCCCGCCCGCTCCTCGCCGCGCCGTCGTCCCGCCTCTTCGCCATCAGGCAAGTATAATTGCCGAGGCTCCGAGGTCATTAATTTATATTAGTCATCTTGTCATGTTGTGATTAGTTTAACTGTTGATTGCTTTAATTCAAATTCATATTTGTCTCCGAGTTATGTTTTAATGTTTAGAGTTTAGTTTTAATCGTTAACCGTAGCGAATCGTATGCGTCACCCGTTCGGGAACGGCGAACGTCACATTGGCTTGTGAGGTTCGCCGTTCCGGAATTGTCCACGTATTTTGGACAGCCTGAGAGTGTAAGTTGATGCTTGTGATTTGTGACATGTGCCTTATGATTGACGCGGAATTTCGGTTGTGTAACCCAGTTGTTCTCCAACACACCATGTTCAGGCGTGTGCTTGGAGAGCAGCGAGGTTATGCTGCCGAAATTTCGCGGCAATCGTAGGATACATGTCACAAATCACAAGCATCGACCTACACTCTTGGGTGGGTTTAGGGCCTTTACCTAATAGGGAGTTCACCTAAGCCACGGACGATCGTTGATGTTCTTTGTGTTTTGTTTAGCCTTTGAAATGGACGGTGATCGGAGGGTGATGTATGACGGGTGGAGAAAGGATGGGGCACACTCGAATGAATGGATGGGTGTAACAAAGGCTTTTCTTGAGCACGCTTTCAAAGATGCAACTGGTCGTCTAGTGAAGTGTCCTTGCAATCGCTGCGAGAACAAGTGGCCTCAGAAGAAGGAAGAAATGGAGAAACACCTTTGCAAAAGTGGGTTTATGCCGAACTACCTTGTATGGTACCGGCATGGAGAGTCTATTAAACACGTTGACGCGGAGGTGGAACTTGATGACGATCATGATAGGATGGACGACATGTTGCATGATCTTGGTAGGGATGTTGAAATGAACGCTGAGGAGCCGGGGCAGCTTCCACGCGATGCTCAGGAATTCTTCAGGCTACTCGCCGCGGGGGAAGAGAGACTGCACGAGCACACTCAGATGTCAGTTCTTGGGACTCTCATAAGACTAATGGCGATAAAGTCGAAGCACAACATTTCAAACAGTGCTTACAACGACATCGTCCAACTGATGGGCGAGGTTCTCCCGGAGAATCATAAGTTGCCAAAGAATATGTACTTCGCAAAGAAGATGTTGGCTGGTCTTGGGATGACATATGTGAAGATCGACGTGTGTCCCAACAGTTGCATGCTATTCTTTGAGGAGGATGACAAGCTGGACCGTTGTAAGCATTGTGAAGCTTCTAGATATGTCGAGGTGACAAATGATGAGGGTGAATTGGTAGTTACGAAGGTCGCAGCTAAGCAACTTCGTCGGTTGCCCATCATTCCTCGGCTTTCAAGGTTGTTCCTCAACAAGGAAATAGCTCTGCATATGACATGGCCAAAGAATGGTGTACGTCTCGTCACTGATCCAGACATAATGGTCCATCCGTCGGACGGTGATGCGTGGAAGGCAATTGACGAGTTTGATCCCGAATTTGCAAACGACCCTAGGAGTGTACGGCTTGGTCTATCGACGGACGGATTCACACCTTTCAATACCAGTGCAAGCCCTTACTCGTGTTGGCCTGTCTTCATTGTGCCATATAATCTTCCTCCTGAGTTGGTCAATAAAGAAGAGTTCATGTTCCTTGCACTAGTCATCCCAGGCCCCGAGCATCCAGGGCCAAAGCTGAATATGTTTGTTCGCCCTTTAATTGAAGAGCTAAAACAATTGTGGAGAGGTGTGAAGGCTTATGACAGCCATACTGAAAAGGAGTTTACCATGCGCGCTGCTTATTTGTGGTCAGTGCATGATCTGCTGGCGTATGAAGATTGGTCTGGATGGTGTGTTCATGGTCGGTTGTGCTGTCCCATATGTATGAATGATACAGATGCATTCAGATTGAAGCATGGTGGGAAAGTGTCATTCTTTGATGCTCATCGACGTTGGACTCCATTCAAGCATGATTTCAGGAATTCGCTTACTGCATTCAGAAGTGGAGCCAAAATCAGAAATGGGCCACCAAAGAGGCAAACTGCACCGCAGATAATGGCATGGCATGCTTGTCTGAAGCAAGGAGAAAATGATAGGTTTCAAGGCTACGGGGAGGACCACAACTGGACCCATATTTCATCAATATGGGAGCTTCCGTATGCAAAAGCCTTGATCATGCCGCACAACATAGACTTGATGCACCAAGAGCGTAATGTTGCTGAAAGCATCATAAGCACATGTTTCGATGTGACTGATAAAACGAAAGATAATATGAAGGCAAGAAAAGACATGGCTGAAATTTGTAAGAGACCGATGCTCGAGTTGAAAGTAAGCGATAAAGGGCATGAGAGTAGGCCGCGAGCTGATTACTGCCTCAAGCCAGATGAAAGGAAAGAAATATTTAAGTGGTTGAAGAATCTGAAATTTCCAGATCGATATGCGGCAAATCTGAAACGGGCAGTCAATCTGAAGACCGGTAAATTGATCGGTTTGAAAAGCCATGACTACCATATTATTATGGAGAGGCTGATGCCCGTGATGTTTCGAGGCTATTTTAAGGATGAGCTTTGGAGCATATTTGCAGAGCTGAGTTACTTCTATAGGGAAGTATGCGCAAAGACGGTATCGAAGAGGTTGATGCAGAAATTTGAGAAAGAAATTCCAATTCTTATTTGTAAATTTGAAAAGGTTTTCCCGCCAGGATTCTTCAATGTGATGCAACATCTAATTGTGCATTTGCCTTGGGAAGCTTTGGTAGGCGGACCAGTGCAATTCAGGTGGATGTATCCTATAGAAAGGGCGTTGAAAAAGCTCAGGGCGTCTGTTCGCAACAAGGCTAGAGTCGAAGGGTGTATTGCGGAGGCTTTTGCCCTTAAGGAGATATCTCAATTCTCAACCAGGTATTTCGCTCGAGCCAACAATGTGTTTGCTCCTTCAGTGCGACTTCATGTCGAAAATGAATCGCCCCAAAGCACCCTTCAAATTTTTGCGAATCCGGGTAAAGCAGTTGGAAAAGGGAGTGTACGTCACATTGAAGGATCAGATTTGAACACGCTAATGCTATATATGTATAGCAATATTGACAGCACACAGGAGGCGTTCGAGTAAGTTTTCCTCATAGTTACTTCCATTTTCTCATCTCACAATTTCTATAGTGTGTAATCTCCATGTTTCTAATATGTCCAGCATGTTTGATGAAGAATGTTGGAAATCTACTAGTAAACCTACGGCCATCCAATTAGAAAATCTTCGACGTGATGGGTTGAAAGGTGGACCAAACTTCGTGCAGTGGTTTCGTAATTATGTTAGTAATTGTCGTTCTCTCATTGTCCATACTTAATCTTTGAATTTTGGACTTCGAAGATATAATGCATATACTAATTCCTTGTATAGGTTTCCAAAAACTCTGTGCACCCGGACTTGCAGCAAATGGCACATACCTCTGTGTCCGTCCGGAACTATACTCGCTATGATGTAAATGGATATCGCTTCCGAACCGCGAAATTGGAGAAGAGTCGACCATTGGCAGCCACCACCAATAGTGGTGTGTTGGCAAGTTCATATGTTGACGATGACAAAGTAGTGGACTATTACGGTGTTCTTCAAAACATTGTAGAGTTGATTTTCGATGGCCCCAAGGAACTTAAAGTCGTGTTTTTCGAGTGCGACTGGTTTGATGCTCATAGTGGGACTCGTGTCGACAAGTATGGTAATGTCGAGGTGAAGCATAGCTCTAGGATTCCGAGCAGTATGAGCGATGTTGTCCTTGCAAATCAGGCAAAACAAGTGTACTACCTGCCATATCCTCACCCAAGCCTTAGGGCTTGGTGGGTTGCAATCAAAGTCAACCCACAAGTCGTCGCTCCAGAGAGTGCTGACTACGTGAATACGAGCAGGGACAACGATGACGCTGTTTTTCAACCAGAAGCGGTGTCGAATCAAGACATAGCTCACCGATTCCATGTGACCAATGGAGAAGGCCTTGAAAATCTCTGTTACAATTCAAGCGACTTAATTGAAGAACCTAGGTCAAAGCGCAAACGACCTGTCGTCGTTAGAAGATCAGTAAGGATCCAACGAAATCAAGAGCGTATGAATAAACAACGAGCCGAAGAAGCATCATCGGATGCGGATGACTTTTGATTAGTATGTTTCTTTTATTTAATCAATTAAGCTATGTATTCCAATTTTCACATTATTAATTTTCATATTATTTGTTTCATATACTGTGGTTTGACATTAATTTATCTACAGTTGAACATGTTCAAGCATAGGAGATCGAGGAGGAGTGGGGGCAGCGCGGCCAGCGAGGACAGCTCGGGCAGTGGGCTTTTTCAGGGCACCTCACAGAGCCGACAGAGGCAGCAGCAACTTCTCGACTGTCTAGATGAAGTGCATGGTGAGGAGGCTGAGCAGGAGGCTCCTCAGCAGGATGCTCATGTGCAGGGTGAGGAGGGTGAGCAAGATGAGGAGGGTGAGCAGGATGAGGAGGTTGACCCTATGGGGGCAGGCAGCGCGGGCGACGCGTCAGATGGTTCTACATCCTTCAGGTATTATTATGCATATTAGTTTAATTGATATTAGTTTTAAATCATTTCATCATATTTAATTTACTTGTATACTTAGGTATAAGAAGAGCAATGCGCTTGGTCCGAGGCCTGCTGAGAGGAGGCTCATCCGGCCGCATGGAGAATGGTGGGGCTTATTTCTGTTGTGTTAATTTTTTAATATGAACGTGATTGCACTGGTTTACTTGTTTTATTAATGTTTGTAGGTCATGGGAAGACTTGACTTGGGACGGTACAGGCAGACGTCCCAAGGTGAACGCGGTGTTGGGTAGCCTCTGTCGCTTCTACTACCCTGGCATGGTGGAGCACAATGGCGAGAGGTTCGCGGCTATGCAGTGGGCCGACTGGGGTCTGAAGGACTATGTCCAGCCAGGGGAAAGCAGTAGCGGAGGGGGAAGTTCAGAACAAAAACCAAGGACTTGTCAGGTGGCTGTGTGGGACGAGTTCTGGGTGAGTTTACTTTCGTATATAAGGAATTCACTGCATTATTGCTTCTCCTAATCTTACTTTAACTTAACTTCTCCATTGATATGTAGGGGAGGTTCCAATTGCCGGATGACATCGAGGCGGATCAGGCTCAGTGGGCACGTGTGAAGAGACACTTTCGGAAGTGCGCTGATAAGGTCATCAAGGATGCCATGTACAATGCTCGCATCGCGGCCGTCAACTACTACTACAAGAAGATAAAGGGGCAGAAAATGAGCAAAGCATTAGGGGCCAATGAGATCTACCTCATAGAGGAGCAGTACTTGGAGAGCGTTGTGGATTGGCTGGCGAAGGACATGGAAGCCTGGAGGTGGTTGGCTAAGAGATGGGCGTCGCCTGAGTGGATTGCAGAGTCCAACAAGCACCGTGCCAACCGTGGCACTGAAGGACCGGGGCATAGGTACGGCGCCGATGGACACCTTGGTACCGCACGCCGCATGGTAAGTGTATAAATCAAACTTGTATGTTACATCTATTACAATTCTATGGTTTAACTCTTCTTTTTCATGCAGGAAGCTGAAAGTGGAGTTGCTCCAAGTTTTATGGAGGTTTACGTCCGTGGTCACCGTGGGCCTGATCCAGCGAACCCTGATGAGCTATGCAGCGAGGCGGCAAGGGAGAAAATGGTAAACAAGTTTGTATTTACGAATTAAATTGCATGATTTGTGTCTAACTCCAACTCTAACTTTCTTTGCAGAATGCATATGGGGAGGAAATGACTCAACGCCATGGGCCTGATTTCGACTGGATGCATTCAGACTTAGATGCCTCGGCGTTGTACCACAGTGGTGGGGGTAGAAAGCATGGCAGGTGAGGTGGTTGTCTTTGATTCGACAATTTCATTAACAAGAATGTGTCCACTTAATGGCTCAACTATGTGTATCATGCAGGTTTGCCTTTGGCACCGGCGTTGTGGAGTACAACAGGACCATAGGTCAAGGGAAGGCATCGTCTTCGGCAGGGAGTTCTCGCTCCAAGTCTGCTCGAGAGGCTCAGCTGGAGGAGGAGACTCGGGCAGCACAGGAGCAGGCTCGACTCGCACAGGAGCAGGCTCGAGCAGCGCAGGAGCAGGTCGGACAGCTGACGCAGTATATGACTTCTTATTTTCAGGTAATTCGTCTATCTCATCACGTGTCATTGAATTCAAAGTATAGTGTTGCGATTCTAACGTTTCATCCATTTGCAGGAAATGACTACTCGACTCGGCCCTGATATGAACTTGCCCGCTTTTCGCCCTCCCCAGGTAACACTATCTGAACACTTCAATTCCATAGCAACTCTTTTTTTATTATCAAAAATGGATCGCAGGCACAAGGATGGGGACAATGGCCAGGACAAGCTCCAGCGTCGCAGCCACAGTGGACCGGTGTTGGGTGGACGCAGGCACCTCCAGGCACTTGGATGCCTCCACCACCCCAAGGATCGCAGCCATTTCAAGCGTGGATGGCACCGCCACCGACGGGGTGGGTGCCACCACCTCAGGGGTGGCCAGCACAACAGTACCCGTGGATGCATGCACAGCCTCCTTATCACCATGGATCACAGGTGACGTTCCATGTTTAGTTTTATGCAAATAGTGACCAAACATAGCCAGTATAGGTATAGGGATAGCAAAACACAGCCTTATTTGAATGATTGATGAATTGCAGGGTTCAGCGTCACATGCTCAGGAGGGTGCTGTCAACGTCCACGACTTCCTCGTCCATGGTTCTGGAGGGAGTGGCCACCTTCCTGGTGGTGGAGGAGGGAGTGGCCAAAACTCCCACAGCCCGCAGTGAGTTTGTCCAGGCATTTGGATGCATGCACAGCCTTATTAGTGAGTAGTGAGTTTGTTTGAAACTATGGACTTATGGTATTGAAACTATGTATGGACTATGGACTTATGGACTATGGACTATTTATGTATATGTGAATGTGTTTTGTGATATGTATATGTGAATGTGTTTTGTGAATTATGTATTTTGATTATGAATCTGTATATATGTGAATTGTGATATTGTGTATTTTGCTGTGAATTATTAATAGGTGCAGAAAAATCTGTTTTGGGGGGGGAACCATCAATTTTCGTCGGCCTCGGCGGTGGCCGACGAAAATATCCTGGGAACATATTTTCGTCGGCCATCAGTGGGCCGACGAAAATGTCGGGCATGTATTTTCGTCGGCCCCACCTGGCCGACGAAAATATGCCTGGCGTATTTTCGTCGGCTTTCAAGGCCGACGAAAATAGTCAGTCGACCAATTATTTTCGTCGGCCTTGGGAAAGCCGACGAAAATAGATATTTTTCGTCGGTACCGACGGAAATAGGTGCCTATTTTCGTCGAACTTATTTTCGGCGGCTATTTTCGTCGGTCTGCCGACGAAAATAGTCTATTTTCGTCGGTTTAGGCTTATTTTCATGGGCTTTTGGCCCATGAAAATTTAGGTGTTTCCTGTAGTGCAATTACTAGTCCCAAGAGGCTAGTAACCACATTCCTTACTTCAAATAGTACAGAGTTTAGATAAAAATTATTACAATACCGGGGTACAAGCTCTAGAGAGCCAAAATAGGAAGCGCAGTAGGAAAAGAAATACTAGTCCAAGCCACAGGCAGAACTGGGTGCAGTCACAGCCCTCTTAATCAAGCATAGAAGAAAAGAAGTCTTCGGCTGCTGAAAAACATAAATACATCTGGGTGAATACACTAGGTACTCCGCAAGCCCACCCCGCTCCCGTAAAGAGAAAGAGACCTATATCATACATGCTTTATTTGGTGGGGGCGAAGTCACTCTTCATTTTTCTCAGAGGAAGGCAGTTGCTGTAAGGTTTTTCCCAAATACAAAAAAAAACTCAACCACCACTGAGCTTCCCGCTCCCGTGGCCTTGTTTTCTTTCTCACTACAAACTTACACACACATTTCCCTGATCATGGAACTTATGGAAAAATCTCTAATTGTCATACCATACCAGACTCGTCCATACCAGTGGACACGGACTATTCGAATAGGTTTCAACTCTGCGCAGAGGGGTACACTTTACCCACTAGCCCGGTTTCTGCGATCTCGCCGTCGCGAGACCCGAATGCCGGATCTCTTTCCTTACTCGTACGTCCTAACCTTAACGGTTATCCGGAAGGAGTCAGGCCACCACCATGTCCAAACCGGACAAAACTTTCCCCCTCCTTATCCTCCCGGTGCTCCCCAGCCTTCTTAACCCTGGGGTTGGACCGCACGAGTTCGGATTGAGTGACTGCCCACACAGTCTCGAGTGGTTGTACGATAAAGGAGTACAGGTAGTGAAAAAATGACAAGTCGGTCCTTATATGAGGGGACAATCCTTCTGCTCACGCCTAAACCAGCTGAGCCAACACCTTAGGCCCTCCCCTAAACCAGGGAGTCCCTGATCATCCTACCCCCAAGGTGATGAGGGTGAGTACCCTTCATCGCATAATCTTTAAAAAAGAGGTTTTATTTGGAGAAACCCATTGCCCTTTTTCCCAATCCATATTTCGTATCCAGAATGTAAATGTTAATGCGGGCCATCTCTCACTCACAATGCAATATTCCCCCATAATTCCCGGCCTAGGCAGTGGTAGAGAGAATAGGTACTTTATGCATCAAGGGAAGGATGGACTTGCCTTCGTCGAAGCTTTCTTGGCACAGAAGACCTACTTCCGGAAGTTCGGGTTCCGGTCCTTCTCCCGGGGCTACGGGATCCGGATCCGCGGTCCCCGCTTCTTCTATTAAAACAGATAATAAACAATACATCAACAGTAGTCTACTATTTGTAGTGTGTCATTTACCAACATTATTAACACTTAAGACTTTTTAGAAATTATTTGGGTAATTTTTGGTGCATAAAATATTGAGGAAAACTAATTAAATGAGAAAAAGGGGGGGTGGAAAAAGAAAAAGGAAAAGAGATCTCTTCCTTGCTGGGCTGGGGGAGGGTTTTTGGCCCACCCCGGGCGCGAGCGCCCGCGCGGGCGCGCTTACGGCCCAGCGGCGGCCCACTAGCGAGGGGAGACGGCGCGGGTGCGTGAGGGGCGACGACGTCGCCGTGGGCCCCACGTGCCAGAGAGAGAGGGGGGAGAGAACGGCGTCAGGTTGACGGGGGGGGGGGGGGAGAATGAACCGGCCGTCCGCGGGGAGGACCCGACTGCCGGTGGGCTCGGTGGCGGTTCGCCACCGGTGGCCCGGTTTTTGGACAGTGCGCAGGTGTCTTAGCACGGGGAGGGGATGACAGACCTGGAGGTGGGCACAATTTGGTCCGAGGAGGTCGGGGAGGGGGTTGCTCGCGGGGAGGCGGCGGAGTTTCGCGGCGGGGTCGTCGTCGGCGAGCTTGGGGCGAGAAATTGGGGTGGGGAAATGGTGTACTGCGTCCGCGGCGGTGTGGCGAAGCTAGGAGGCTCGGGCTATTGCTTGATGGATCAACAGAGGGGCAGGGAGAAGAGAGGGACGGCTCACCGGGGAGGAAGACGAAGGCGGTGGCTCTTCCATGAATTGAGCTCAGGCGAGGGAGGGGGAGGGATGGCCGTGGCTGGTGCGGGGAAGGAGGAGCTCGGGGCGGCCCTTTTATAGGCGCGCGAGGGAAGGGGGGCGGTGGAGCTTCGCGGCTCCGGTGAGCTACACAGTGCCGGCCATAAATGCCGCACAGCGCCGCCGAGGGGACAGCACGGTGGGGCGGTACCGGCGAGGACGCTGGTCGAGGGGGGGGGAGGACGGAGCAGTGCCAAACTTCCCTGTGCAGCGAGAAGACGGAGGAGGGGACGGAGGCGATGGCCGGAGGTGACCGCGATGAAGGGACGGCGGGAGGACGACGAAACAGCTGACAAGCGGGGCCACGCTACCAGTGGGAGTGAGCGTGCGAGAGAGAGGGCGGCTGACGGGTGGGGACGTTTCGCCAGTGAGAGAGGGGGGAAGAGCGCCGGGCGGGCTGGCGCGCGCGCGGGAGCAGGCCGAAAGTGGGCCGCGGAAAGAAGGAGCGCGGGCGCGCGGGGAGATGCGGCTGCGGGTTTGGGCCGGGAAACGGCCCAGCAGGGGGGAGGGTTTTTCTCTTTTTTTCTTTTTATTTTCTAAATCCTATTTCCCTTTTTGCATCTATTTCTTTAGAACAAATTATTTTGTGGGTAATCTAGGTGCTGGAAAATAGAATCTAAGTGATGTGCTTGTGATCAAACCATGGTGTATGCATATGATGAAGGAAAATCTAAGGGAGTTCTTGGAATTAAAGGATGAAAAAGGAGGGAAAGGGGGTAGATTAGGGTTTCCAACCTAGGTTAGGATTTTTGGGATGTTACAGTTTTTCAGCTCCTGGTCAAGAGTGTTTAGTTTGTCATTTGGAGAAATATCTTTTTGGTTTGAAACAAGCTCCTAGGCAGTGGTATAAAAGGTTTGACTCATTCATGCTTGCATATGGTTATTCTCAAAGCAATTATGATCATTGTATTTATTTGAAGAGTTCTCTAATGGGTCTTTTGTGTATCTATTGGTTTATACTGACGATAAGTTGATTGCTATAAGTCATTGATTGATGAATTGAAGGCTCAACTTAGTCATGAATTTGATATGAAAGATCCTGGATCAGCAAAAAAGATTCTTGAGATGGAAATTTAGACTGATCGTCGTACTGGTACTCTTTTTCTATCTTAGAAAAGTTATATTGAGAAAGTTCTTGAAAAGTACAATCTTAGTAATTGCAAATATGTTGCTACACCATTTGCTTCACATTTTAAATTGTCATCGAGGCAATGTCCTATTACTGGAGATGAGAAAGAGTACATGTCTCACATATCGTATTCTAATGCTGTTGGAAATCTCATGTATGCTATGATCTGTACAAGACTCGATTTGACTCATGTTGTTAGTGTGGTTAGCAGATTTATGCATAATCCTGGTAAAGAATATTGGAATGAAGTAAAGTGGATTCTTCGCTACTTGAAAGGTACCTCTCATTTTGGATTATTATTTGACAAGAATTTAGTAAAGGAAAGTGATGTTCTAGGATTTGTTGATTCTGACTTTGCTGGTGATCTTGATAAAAGACACCATATCTGGCTATGTATTTTCGTTATATGGTTCTGCAGTGAGTTGGAGGGCTTCACTTCAGTCTGTTACTGCTCTTTCCACTATAAAGCAGAATATGTCTTAGCTATCGAAGAGGTTAAAGAAGTTATTTTGATGTGAGGTCTTATTTATGAACATGTAGTTTGTCATTAAAGTTTATATATTGTGATAGTCACAATGCTATTTGTTTGACAAAGAATGTCATGTATCAATTCAAGACCAAGCATATTAATATCAAGTACCACTTCATTAGTGATATTGTTGCTGAAGGCAAGATTAAAGTGGATAAGATACATATAGATGAAAAATCATGTAGGCATGCTTAAAAAGGCATTATCTAATACTAAGTTCAAGTGTTGCCTTGACTTGGTAGGTGTTCATGGAGCTTAGCGCCCTGGTGGTGTTTGGGGAAACAATTCTGTAGATTTAGTGTCAATGGGAGATTTGTTGGATATGAACCTATCTCTATATCTTTTGTGCCTATATAAATAGGCTGCCCTTGTACCTTGGACATGACATCTTATAGTAGATGTGTTTTCTGTGGTTTTTCTCCTCCACATTCATCGTTACACGTGTGCATCTTTTTTCAAACTTCTTAGTGCTATTCATGTGCATCTTTGTTTCATTGTTACGCATGTGCATCTTTGTTTCAAACTTCTCTTAGTGTTACATGTGTGCATCTATATAAATAGCCCCCCTTATACTATTGTCTTAACCGACGCTAAAATCAAACTTCTTAGCGCTACGCATGTGCATCTTTGTTTCATCATTACCGTCTACGGCAACTTGGGCAGCTTCGTCATGAGCTAGAATAGTTGGTATTGGAGCTTGATTGAGCGATCCAGGAGGCGAAGAACATGTATGCACACAGTCGCATTGAAGGTAGAGATGGGGGAAGAACACGCTTGTTCTCACAGACCATTCCCCGTGGATGACGTGGCAGAAGGGAGGTCGTCATCGAGCATGTTATCGAACGGTGCTCGTCAAGTGCATTCTACCCCCCATACTCTTGAAGACGAATTATATCAAGTGGTCCCTTGTCATGCAGGTCAACTTGCAAGAGCGAAAGCCTCTTGGAGGCCATGGATCTAAGAATAGAGAACTTCCACGATGATGGTAATGCGCTAGTAGCCCTACTTTAGGCTATGCAACTAGAAATGTAGGCGTGTCTACCAGTGCACAAGGTTACGATAAAGGAAGCTAGGACTCCATAAAGTTCGTTCGCATGGGCACGTCGATAGGCTACGCAAGGAGTTCAGCGACCTCATGTTCAAGACTAGCAAGTTTGGGGAGGACTTCATTGGACGGGCATCTATAGACTACACTTGTCAACAATCTGTTAGTGGCAGATCTAGGATTTTCATATAGGATGTGCCATAACAAAATTTTCATGTATAATTTTATCTACTAAATTTGGTAAGGAATTCGATAAATAGATATAAAGTTTAACATTCAACAATTAAGAATGAAAGTCGAATATATTAGAAAATTTGAACATATTACAAAATAGACATAAAAGATTGAAATACTACTTATTTGGCCTATGCTTGCATAGAGGAATAGGAACTGAATCACTATTCATGCCTCGCTGCGCTTGCTCCAGCCCTAGCTTAGTTGCGATGGCGGCGACCAGGCGCCAGACGGGGCCGTGAGGAGGTAGTTAGGTGGGGCCACATGTGCTAGGTTTGTGAGTAGGATCCATAGGCGTGTTGGCTTGGCAGGCAAAGGTCGGTATCTAGTGGCTGGACGGGTCGCCGGCTCACCACGCAGTAGCCGGTGGCGACTGTGGTGGCCTACGTGCTGCGTGGGTGTGGGCACATGGTTGTCAAACGCTATAGTGGCGGCGTGTGACGCCAAGAGCCATGACGAGGGCCGCTGGCGACGGTGTGATGCTTAAGTCTAAAGGTGAAGCAAAGCTGCGAAGGTCATTAGGGGCTAGGGGTCTAGGTGGGCTGGCTTAGGGTGTGTCGTGGCCCATCTAGACCCACTTAGGTCCACCCCTTCTAGCTGCGCGTGGTTGGTGACAACATCACCGAGAAGGAGGCAGTAAATAAGCTACTCCATTCTATTCCATATAACCTTGAGCAGATCACGTTGTCGATCGAGATGTTCCTAGACCTCAATGACGTCACTGTTGAAGAAGTAATCGAGGGATTGGGTCGTGGATCAGAGGAATATGACAGCCAAAACATCCACCAAAGATAGTGGCGGTCACCTCTTCCTCATCGAGGAGGAATGACTTGCGTGTTTTAAGTCAACTGACGAGGGAAGCAAGGCCAGATCAAGCTCTAAAACAAGGTAAAGCTCTAGGTGCGGGCGCAGTCGTGGTCGTGACCGGTCACAAGGCAAAGGTGGAAGAAGTGGTCATGCATGTAAAGATGATGAGTGCCTAAACTATGGAAAGCTAGGTCACTAGGCTCGTGACTATCGCAACAGGAAGAGGCAGGAGAAGACCCACACAAGCTAGGTAGACACATCAAGAGCATGCTAGGGAGTGTGGCTCAAACATTTGTTCGTAAACGTTCTAGGTGTCGAGCAAAATCCACCAATCCTAAAGATGAATAACATGTTTACCATCACCATATGCATGAATGATGCTCCATGACAGCAGTAAGCATATTGATGTGAAGTTTGTATTAGTTATAGAATTACAATTATTTTTCTTTTCCCAAAAGTTTAGAAATGTTTTAAGCGAACTATGGATCTTTATGTTTGTGATAATGTGTGCATCTATCCGGCTACACTATTCACGTATCTTGCCGTTAAGTGTTTATAAAATATGTTGCGTTGTTCTTAGCTTGATATGTGGTAAGGTCTTAATTCATATACTCTGAAATAATTTATACTGTTAGCTATGAATTTTTTTATCAAAACTATCTTCAAATGCAAGTGCATCTAACATCAATTCATTTAAACATTTTGTTAAAGCAAGAAATGACACCTACTCTACTTTCTATGTACATCACGCGTGGGGCGCGCGTCATACAGTAGTTTGTTTTTATAGGTGACGTGAACTCCAGTGTGAGAGGTATATTTCCTAGCCCTTGTTCAGTTATACTAGGATTGAAGAAGATTAATGTGGATTAAATTTCTTTCTATTCAATTTTTACTAACAAAATATTTAAGGGTTGTTTGGTTCGATGCCTAATTTGCCACACTTTGCCTAACTTTTTTGCCTAACGTTAGTTATTCAATTCGAACGACTAACCTTAGGCAAAGTGTGGCACAATTAGACAGAAACCAAATAGGCCTAATCTTTTTTAATCCATTTTAATCCACTTCTAACCAAACAAGCCTCTAATGGAATGATATCTCTAGAACCAAATAGCTCTAATGGAATGATATCTAGAACCAAATACTTGTAAAAGTCTCTTTATATCCTTAAGAATACCATCTAGTAACTTCTTTACTTAGGTCTCTATATATAGCTATCATCAATCTTACGTTAGCCAAAGATAGAAAACAAGATTTGTTCTTTAGAGTATGTATAAGATGTAGAAAAATTGTTGGATGATAAAAAGAATAGATAACGATTTTAATTCGAATAACTTTCTGAATAATAAATCAGAGAGTATGTTTATGAGAGGCAATTGTAGATGCTCATTTTCTTTGTCTAATAAAAAATACAAAACAAAGTTTAAGCTATAGTTAATCTTTAGTTATCAATTGTTTCTTTTATCTTGTCTTATTAATATATTGACTGGCATTTACACGAGGATGTATTTTTCATGTTGATGTTAGTGGGTATGAGAAGTTTATTGGGTGTCCGAAACCTTCATGGGCATGTGTCTAGTCAAAATTTTACACCCATCATGAGTATGAGTTTTTATTGGATGTATATTTTTCTTATCTTAGTGGACATAAGTTTAGGCTAGATATAACTAGCGAATTTTTATTAGGGATGGTAACGGGTATTCCTCCATCGAGAAATAGCTCCACATCCCTGTCCCCACGATGAAAAAGTTGTCCCGTGGGGATCCTCACAAACGTTTGAAGGGGACATTTCTTTTCTATATTTGATGGGGATCTCCGTCTCCACTTAAATTTAATTAGAAACAAACATTTTTATTATTAATGCAAAATATTGTAACTTCCACATATTGTCAGTTGTAAGAAACCATTATGTGTACATCAAAATGAACACACTTGTACAATGTGTGGTCTCTTGACATGGTAATTATTTAGTTTTATCATTAACTATTATACAAAAAATATCGTCACGTGCAAGTTTAACAGGTTCACATGGGGAACGGGGATGGAGAATACTTCCCCTTCCCCGTTTAACTATCGGGTAAGAATTTGTTTCCCGTTTACGTCCCCAGTGGGGGAAGAAAATTCCTTATCCCATCCTGTAATAAAAGAATTCCCCATGAGGAATCAGGATTGGGACCCATTGCCATCTCTACTTTACCCATTGCCATATCTGCTAATGCTGCCCTTCTTTTATTCAGTCGTTCTCACGAAGCAATTAGTCAATCGTCATTGCAACAACAAGAAGGCTACATGTCTGCCGATGTCCCTACCTTAGGTTGTGTCCAACAAGGGACACTATAACATCCTATATGCTAAATGTAGCATTCCTCGCTCGCCCCTACGCGCCTAGCAAGGAACTGTAAATGACACTATAAAATTTAGAGGACGCTGCACACATGCTAGATGTGGAGACTTCCGCGCGTCTGCTATCCGAGTGAGGGCACAGGCTCCCGCTGCGGCTAAATATCTGCGTGCACAGTTCTCCATTCCTTGGCGACTTCCATCCTCGGCGTGGAGGCGGCATCACAGCGTGGTTCGTCGGAGGAGGCTCTAAAGCTAGGTTCGAAGAGGCTGTGGGCGGGTGGGTCCAGCGGTGGACTGCTCCTAATAGGTGGAAGCAAGGAGGACACCTACATGGAGAGCTAGATTGATGAGCTTGCTGCCAGCAGCGCCGTTCCTCGACATCGAATCACCGTCACCAAAAGGTTGCGACGTCCCACGACAGCGAAAAAGGTTGGTGCTGAGAAACGCAAGCGCAACTCGTCGCCCCCATCATCATCGTCATCAATTCGCTCCACCGCTCTAGATCCGAAGAGAACAAGGTACAACCTTCATTTCTACGTGCGGATCCGTAGGTTTATCGTCGTCTGCACTTCATATTTTGCAAGTCGTCCAGATCCAGAGTGCGATTTAGGGTTTTAATTTGAATCTAGTCGTAAAATTAGGTTACACCTTCGTTACCAACACATGATGAGATTAAAAAGCACAAATGTTTGGGTTGGTTGTTTTACATGACCATGTTTTAGTTTGGTGAATCATAGATTCCAATGACAGTTCAAGAATTCGGTGTTCAAAGCTGCACCTTCTGTAGTTTGTACAATATCCTTAACCATACCTTTTGTTGCTCATGGTTTACACTATACACAAAAACATATATGCATTCATGTTTTGTTGGTTTCAGGTTACAGTTATTGGTGATTGTGTAAACTGGCTCAACATTTCGTTAAAAGTAACCAATAAGTATCATCTACGGTAGGGAGTAGGAATTGGTGATGTATCACTGTGATCTGTTCAAGTGTTTACATGACAATATTTTTTGTTAATCTGTGATGATGTGGGCAACAAACTGAAGTTGTTTTTGTGTGATAATAAAATTTTACTGAGGTTACTCCCAGTGTTATGGTAACAACAAGGTGCTTGGGACCCTGTTCGGTGTTTAGATTTTAGCAACCAGGAGTTGCTAACTAACTGAACAATCTCTTTCATGTAGACCATGGATTCGGAGAACGAAAAGCTCTTAAAAGTACTAGCTACTTTAATTTGAGTTGTGGAGCAGCATTGTGCCAACATCATTGATGTCGGCCATGGTGCCTTCCTACCAGTGAACTCACCCTTCCTGAATGAAATGAACCGGGCTTTAGTTGAGATCGAGGACCTCGCCAAGGACCTTGATCAGCTAGCACTGCAAATAGACTGGGAGGTGGAGCACATGGACCGTCCAGAGAATGCCGAAGCGTCAGATCTAGAAGATGAGCTTCTCATTGACTGTGATTCAGAGATCAACTATGACTACATAATTGGCTATGACGACAGGTGTGACTACTCTACTGATGGCACCTATCCCTAATGTATTAGCATGGAGTTAAATAAAGTTCAGCAGTCTAGAACCAAGGATGGTTTATGGTTGTTCAATGTTCAAGTCGTAGAACTCTTTGGCATGTGAACAAAGTACCTAGGTTGTCTGGCACTAGGTACTCCTATCTTCCATGTGTTCGTACTATCTGAATGTGATGGAACCTCCCAAGTCATTAGGCCCACCTACAGTTGTCCTTGTCTAACGGATCTCAGACAACCCTGCAGGTGCCCCTGAATCACTTGATAAGTTTGGTATCTGCTTTCCTTACTTTTCCCAAGAGCGTTTCACCCGTCACGCAGACATTACAAGCATCGGAGATACGAAAATGCGGAAGCAGTTACATTAACTTACCTTTATTGAAAAGTAAGAAGAGTTATATAGTTACAGACCAGAACATAATATATGAGTGCTGAGTATTATTATTACAAACCATGGGAGGCAAAAACCCCTCCCGATAAGTATTAAACAAAAGTTTTACGGAGGATCCTTTCCTCCCACAGCTTTAGTCTTGATGCTCTTCCTTTGGTACCACCTTTGAACAATAGCAGCAAAAGTTTGTTGCTTCTTCACCTAAAACAACATGGGACGAAGCCCTGAGTATGGAATTACTCAGCAAGTCTTACCCGACTAAAGAAAAGACTCTCAAGGGTATGCTGGCTAGAGGGAGTCAAGGTAAGGCTTATCAATAATCAATGACTCTGTTTGCAGAAATGCTTACTAAGAGTGGATCCTTAAAAATCCATTTTTACTTGTCAGGTTAAGTAAGTTACCTGCATCTAGAGTTCTTTCTACCCTAGTTCAAGCACTTGGCCTATACTAGCCGTCTTTTCATCATCCCTTTAGTTCACTGGATTTCTACGTATAGGGCAGTGACCAAGTCTTCATAACCGCGAAGGTACGGCGATCCGAATCGATTATACTCAGCTGAGGATCTCCGATCACACGACATATGTAGCACTTAACCCTTGCATATGTCAACTCACCACCGGGGTTCTTAATACCTATGACGGAACCTCCCAAGTCATTAGGCCCACCTACAGTTGTCCTTGTCCAATGGACCTCATACAACCCTGCAGGTGTTCCTGAATCACTTGACAAGTTCGGTATCTGCTTTACCTTTACCAAGAGTGTTTTACCCGTCACGCAGACATTACAAATCGGAGATACGAAAATGCGGAAGCGGTTACATAAACTTACTTTTATTTGAAAGTAGGACAGAGTTATATTATTACAGACCAGGATATAACATACGAGTGCAGAGTATTATTATTACAAGCCAAGGGAGGCAAAAAACCCTCCCAATAAGTTTCAAACAAAAAGTTTTTATGGAGGATCCTTTCCTCCCGCAGCTTCACTCTTGGTGTCCTTCCTTTGGAACCACCTTAGAACAGAAACAACAAAAATTTGTTGCTTCTTCACCTAAAAACAACAGGGAATAAAACCCTGAGTATGGAATTACTCAGCAAGTCTTAACCGACTAAAGAAAAGACTCTCAAGGGTATGCTGGTTATAGGGGAGTCAAGGTAAGGTTTCTCAATAATCAAAGACTCTATTTGCAGAAATGCTTACTAAAAGTGGATCCTTAAAAATCCTGTTTTATTTTCAAGTTAAGTAAAATTACCTGCACTAGAGTTCTTTCTACCCTAGTTCAATCACTTGGCCTGCACTAGCCAATTTCTTAATAATCCTTCATCTTTACTGGAGTTCTACGTATAAGTCAGTGACCAAGTCTTCATAACCGCGAAGGTATGGCGATCCGAATCGATTATACTCAGTTGAGGATCTCCAATCACACGACATATGTAGCACTTAACCCTTGCATATGTCAACCCGCTATCGGGGTTCTTAAGACCAGATCAGGTTCACGCTAACTGAGAGCACAGATACTCCACTGTCCAGCCTCTTGCCACAGAGGGTACACGCTACTCTCGCCATCTCTCCACTCCCATTGCGTGGTATCTTATTCTGGCCTTAGTCTGCCCGAGGCAAAGCTTACCCATGACGAGGCATGTGACCAGTTAAAGGTTCCTCGGTCAGCAGGCCTACATCGAGACGGTCCTTAATCGACTCAGACGCAGACACTACACCGAGACTCCTTTCTCGTGCAAGTCAACCGCCCGGTCTCAGCTTTATTATTTTCAACCCAAAGTTTGGTACCTGACAGAGGTACATCTTTTCCGATGTTGAACCCATCATGGCCACGATGGATCCACCATCAAGTTTTGTTTTCAAAAACATCCCTCCCACTTTGCCACATCATCTTTTGTAAAAACAAAACCTTTTTTCATTGCTAGAGCAAGATTAAGCATAGTAAAAACCTTTTATAAAACAGGGATTCAAAGGAAGGTAATCAAATTCAAGGAAGGTAATGCAGGAATTGTTTTAGCATTCAACTCCTATCACCTAATGCATCAAGCACGTGAGAAAGATTTTAAAAGCATCAAGGGGGTGGAAAATGCACCGGGGCTTGCCTTCATTTATAGGTGATTAAGGCTCAGACCCGCAGATGTCAAAATAAAAACAGCTGTCTGCCTGATGTTCGGCAGGTGGTGGTGGTGAAGTCTTCTCTCCTTCTACTTCAACTTCTTCTTCGGCTTCTAAATAAAACCATATATATAAGAATGAATGCCCATGTAATGCTCATGAGGATGCAAAGATAGTAGAAGTTGGCTATCTAAGGTCTTGAATATAATTTTCCTTCACGGTTCTCCGAGAAACTAGGGTTTCTAGAGTTAGTAAAGGAATTCAAAGGGCAGGGGGTAGGGTTTTGGGCTCTAAGTATCAAATAAGGTCCAAATCATACCAAATTCTACCCAAGGCTTCTAAATAATGTTTTGAGCTCATATAAAAAGTTTGGGGAATTTTGGAATTATTATTTATTTTCTAAAAATCCAGAAACAATGTTTTAGGCTAATTTAAATGCTCTAAAATTCCTTATTTGTCCTAAAAATCATGAAACTATTTGTATTAAATTCTATGGAAAATTAGGAAGCTAGGAAAATTGGTTTGGCATTTTTACCATTTTTCTGTAATTTTCTAGAATTATTTTAATCCTGGCAGAAAAAGAAAAAGAAAATCTATGAACAGTACTGGGCTGAAAGCAACCATGGCGGCCCAGCCTGCACAGGAAAACATGCGCGCCCGCGCCCGTGTTGCAGACTTTGCACGGAGGCCCCTGGTGTTCTAGTTAACTCGAAGCGGGTTCTTTCACTGTTGCTTTGAGTCACTGACAATTTTCAAGAAGACCCCTCATGTTCTATTCCTTCACACGCCGAGCTCCACGACGGTGAGCGGCGCAGCAGGGCTCCGGCGAGCTCGCATACTGGCTGATTCACACAAGGACCGGCGCCCTTTTCTGGCCTAACCCAGATTCAAGTCCTAACCAATGTTTCCCCCAAGTTCATTTCAAGAATGGTGATCTAATTTGGTCTGGCCACGGTGACCGTGCGGACAAACCAAGGATCAACACGTTCCCGGTGATTGGTGGCGGTCTAGTTCAATCAGGCGGGTCGACGAGCATCACAGGCACATGAGCACACTTAAACGAAGGAGCACACGGTATGAACTAACCGGAATTGCGCTGGCCGCGGCGAGGCATTCTTGCGGTGTGTTCGAACCGATTTGGGGAAAGTTAGAGATTGGAGCTCCTCAGTGAACGATTGAGGGTGATACTAGGTGGTTGGGTATGTGATGACCTTGCGGAGCTTACGGAGGGCTCAATTTATACTGATCGAAAGCGGTGGCCAGGAATTGCAACGATAACACGCGGTGGTCGGAGGAGGGGAAGTTCACTGGCGCAGCGAATTCATGTCCTATACCGTGGCATTTACTCTGATGATCAACGGAGAGCTAAAATAGATCACGGCGATGCGGTGGAGATGCTTAGACATGCGGCACAAGGCCGGAAGGCGGCGGTCACTGGCGTGCCTATAAGAATCCACCGCGGCGAGCTCTGTACGGTGGCCGGAATACTTTACTGGCCGGAACTTATCCAGGGTGATGATCTTTACACGACTTCAAGTGTTATCCAGTCGATCCAATCGCGAATCACGCCGGCGAGGGCACGAATCTACGCGTGGCTCATCGGCGGCGAGGGTTAAGCTGGTAGTCTGATCAACACACTGTACCATGGGATTCCTCATTCAGTTGGCCTGACAGATCAATTTGAAGCTTGATTTTCTCCCAATTTTATTTGGCAACCTATCCAAGGCTCTGCAGCAAAGTTGTAGACCAATGTTTTAGCTACAATCTTGCCATAGCAACTATAGCCAAATTCTTACTAGATCAAGGTTGAATCCTAGTCCAAAGATGGCTCTGTTACACTGTCAGTCTGAAGTTCAGAATTCAAACAGCCTGACACCCCAACTTCAGGCTCACTTATCTTTAAATTCTTCATAACAACAATGCTTACTCCCTTAAGCAAAGTTATTCTCCTTTGATAGGTCTATAATATTGATGTGGTGACCTAGGGCAAAAACATTAGAATTTGAAAGTTATGAAACTCCAAAGTTGAGCCCATACCACTGAATTTCAAACTTAGACTTATAGGGTTTAAGTGGTGCTTTTTGCAAATAGACCCAAAACTTAGGGTTTAACTTGCAAATTTACATATTTGTGAACCATTAGACTTAAGATACCTTATTGTCATGGTTTTTGGCACTTTAGTCCAAAAGTGGACTAATTTTGCACTTAACCCCCCTAGGGTTTATGTTTAGGGTTTTCCAGGGTTCCAATTAGGTTTTTTGGGTATTTCAAGGGTGTGAATGTAACTTAGATCCATTCTTAGTAACACTTTATAACTATTTCACTTAAACTTTAGGGTTTTCTCTATTTGGGTTTTGTTTTACCCTTCTCAACCCCCATTTAGGGTTAAGTACCATACTCCAGGGTTTTATTTGCAAAACACCATATCAACAGAACTTGTTTGAAATTTTTGCCTAGTGAATGCATTCTAGGTGTATTAAACATATGAAATGCTAATGCTGATGATGTCATGCTCAAGTTTTAGTAATAGTAACACTAGGGGTGTTACATCCAGATCAGGTTCATGCCAACCGAGAGTACAGATACACCACCATACAGCCTCTTGCCATGGAGGGTACACGCTACTCTCGCCATCTCTCCACTCCCATTGCGTGGTATCTTATTCTGGTAATAGTCTGCCCGAGACAAAGCTTACCCATGACGAGGCATGTGACCAGTTAAAGGGTCCTCGGTCAGCAAGCCTACATCGAGACGGTCCTTAATCGACTCAGACGGAGACACTACACCGAGACTCTCTCTTCTCGTGCAAGTCACCTACCCGGTCTCAGCTTTATTATTTCAAACCCCAAAGTTTGGTACCTGACAGAGGTACATCTTTTTTCGATGTTGAACCCATCATGGCCATGATGGATCCACCATCAAGTTTTGTTTTCAAAAATATCCCTCCCCCTTTGCAACATCATCATTTGTAAAAACAAAACATTTTGTTTTGCTAGAGCAAGACTAAGCATAAGAAAAACCTTTTGTAAAACAGGGATTTAAAGGAAGGTAATCAAATTCAAGGAAAGAAATGCAGGAATTGTTTTAGCACTCAACTCCTATCACCTAATGCATCAAGCAAGCGAGAAAGATTTAAAAAGGAACAAGGAGGTGGCAAATGCACCGGGGCTTGGCTTGTGTTATAGGTGAATCAGGCTCAGATCCGCAGATATCAAAACAAAAGCAGTTGCCTGCCTGATGTTCCTCAGGTGGTGGTGGTGAAGTTTTCTCTTCTTCTACTTCTTCTTCGTTTTCTAAATATAACCATACATAATAATGAATGCCCATGTAATGCTCATGAGAGTGCAAAGATAATAAAAGTTTATTCTCTAAAGTCTTGAATACAATTTTCCTTCATAGATCTCCGAGAACTTAGGGTTTCCGGAGTTAACAGTGAAGTTCACAGGGCAGGGGTAGGGTTTTGGGTTCTAAGTATCAGACATGGTTCAAATTATACCAAACTTTACCCAAGGCTCTAAAATAATATTTAAGGGTCATCTAAAAAATTTGGGGATTTTTGGAATTATTATCTATTCTCTAAAAATCCAGAAACAAGGTCTTAGGCTGTTTTAAATACTCTATAATTCCCTATTTGGACTAAAAATCAAAGAACTATTTTTATTAAATTCTATAGGAAATTAGAAACCTAGCAAAATTGGTTTGAGATTTTTAGGATTTTTTTACAATTTTCTAGAATTGTTTTAGCTCTGGCAGAAAAAAGAAAAAGACAAATAATTAATAGTACTGGACCAGAATCGGCCCAGGTCGGCCCACTGCCAGCAGAAGCGCGCCCGCGCGCGCGCCCACGTAAATTTTGCAAGAACAACCCCGTTCTCTGGAATAATCGGACCTGGGTCCCCTGCACTATTTCACGAGTCGCTGATAGTTTACAAGGAACCCCCCACACACACACACGTTCTAATTCTTCGCAGACCAAGGTCCACGACGAGGAACAGCACTGGTCGAACTCCAGCGAGCCTACGCCGGCCAGATACCGCAACGACTAGGGCTCCCGTGCAGCAGAGACCAGATTAGACCCTGATAGAGCTGGAGTGCCCGATCTATCGGTGAGTGGAGATAATTCCGATTTGGTGGAAGTAGACCCTCACGATCCGACTACGACGAGCGATCTCGAAGCACCAATGCAATCGCTGAACCAACTTCCAATGGTTACCGACCTTGCTGATGCGAGATCGGCCTGATCACAAAGATCGTTTCCTGTGCGCAATCGAAGAACGAACAAGAAAAAGATGCGAGCAATCTTAATATCACTCGAGGTGGAGTTCTGAATCACAGAGGACAGCACGTATTTGTGCGTGTTCTAGGGTAGCTAAAGCTAGATGTAAAACAAAACTCGAAGAACAAAGGAGGCGCAGCTCCTATATAAATAGAGAGAGGGGGCGCAGCCCCTAGGGGCGGCCAACCCTAGGTCGTCCACTATGGGTCGCAGTTGGGTTGGTCGTCTATTCTTCTGGGCCCTCATTCTTCAGTAGCATGACGAAGTTAAGATCTCTGGCACGGGCCCGAGTGATTGGCCCAGCTAATGAAGGAAGTGGCGCTTGATGTGGAGGTGCTGCTGGTGTAGTCGTACTCATAGTGATGTCCTCATCATCCTCCCCTTCTTGAAGTGAAGTCGTCCTCGACAGCAACTCCTCATCCTCGGCCATATATGGTTTCAAATCTGCAACATTAAAACTAGTGGAAACACCAAATTCCGCAGGCAGGTCAAGGATATAAGCATTATCATTAATCTTTGTTAGCACCTTAAAAGGACCAGCAGCACGAGGCATTAATTTAGAACAGCGCAAAGTAGGAAACCGATCCTTTCTCAAGTGCAACCAAACCATATCACCTAGCTCAAAAGTAACAAGTTTTCTTCCTTTACTACCAGCAATCTGATTTTTTGCATTAGTAGCAGCAATGTTTTGTTGAGTTTGTTCATGGAGGTTAATCATTTGTTCAACATGTGCAACAACATCTATGTGTGGTGCGTCCGCAGCATCAAGCGAAAACAAAGCAATAGGCGCCCTAGGAATGTAACCATAAACAATTTGAAAAGGGCACATCTTTGTAGAAGAATGTGTTGCATGATTATAAGCAAACTCAACATGAGGCAAGCAATCCTCCCAACGTTTCAAATTTTTGTCTAAAACAGCCCTAAGCATGGTAGACAAAGTTCGATTAACTACCTCAGTTTGACCATCAGTCTGAGGATGACAAGTGGTGCTAAACAGCAATTTAGTTCCCAATTTATTCCACAGAGATCTCCAAAAATGACTTAGAAACTTAGCATCACGATCCGAGACTATTGTATTGGGAATACCGTGCAAACGAATAATCTCTCTAAAAAACAATTCAGCAACATTGCTAGCATCATCAGTCTTATGACAAGGTATGAAATGAGCCATTTTGGAGAATCGATCAACAACCACAAAAATGCTATCCCTCCCCTTCTTAGTTCTAGGCAATCCCAAAACAAGATCCATCGAAATATCAATCCAAGGGGAAGTAGGAACATGGTTGTTCAATCGTGACTTAGCTTTCTGACAAGTAGTGTAGCGTGCAACAAGGCGCTCAACATCAGCGCGCATCCGAGGCCAAAAGAAGTGGGCAGCCAACACCTCATGTGTCTTGTAGACGCCAAAGTGCCCCATGAGACCGCCTCCATGCGCTTCCTGTAACAACAAAAGACGAACCAAGCTAGCTGGAACACACAGCTTGTTAGCGCGAAACAGGAACCTATCCTGTATGTGAAATTTGCCCCATGGTTTCCCAATAATACAATGGCCGAAAGCATCTTTAAAATCAGCATCGTCAACATATTGATCTTTCACAGTGTGCAAACCAAAGATTTTAAAATCTAACTGTGACAGCATGGTATAGCGACGAGACAAAGCATCAGCAATAACATTGTCCTTCCCGTTCTTGTGTTTGATAATGTAAGGAAAAGACTCAATGAATTCTACCCATTTAGCATGACGACGGTTCAGATTTGTTTGGGTGCGAATATGTTTTAAAGCCTCATGATCAGAATGAATTATGAACTCACGATACCAAAGATAGTGCTGCCATGTATGCAAAGTGCGCACTAAAACGTAAAGCTCCTTATCATAAGTAGAATATTTCAGACTAGCACCGCTTAATTTTTCACTAAAATAAGCAACTGGTTTTCCTTGTAACAAAACAGCACCTAGCCCAATACCGCTAGCATCGCATTCAAGCTCAAACACTTTATTAAAATCAGGCAATTGCAATAAGGGAGCTTGGGTTAACTTATCTTTCAAAGTGTTGAACGCTTCCTCCTGCGAATCACTCCAAGCAAATGGCACATCCTTCTTTGTAAGCTCATGTAGAGGCGCTGCAATGGAGCTAAAATCACGAACAAATCTGCGGTAGAAACTGGCAAGTCCAAGAAAGCTCTGAATTTGTGTGACTGTCGTCGGTGTAGGCCACTCCCGAATGGCAGCAATCTTGCTGCTATCCACCTCAATGCCCTGTGGAGTAACAACATAACCAAGAAACGAGACACGTCGTGTACAAAAGATGCATTTTTCCATGTTAGCAAATAACTGAGCAGCACGCAATGCATCAAAAACAGCACTTAAATGTTCCAAATGCTCTTTCTTTGATTTGCTGTAAATAAGGATATCATCAAAATAAACAACCACAAACAATCCTATGAAGGGCCTTAGAACTTCATTCATCACTCGCATAAAAGTGCTGGGAGCATTAGTCAATCCAAACGGCATAACCAACCATTCATATAAACCAAATTTCGTTTTAAAAGCCGTTTTCCATTCATCACCCAGTTTCATTCTAATTTGGTGGTAACCACTACGCAAATCAATCTTAGTGAAAATAATGGCACCACTAAGCTCATCTAGCATATCATCAAGGCGTGGTATAGGATATCGATAACGAATAGTGATGTTATTAATAACACGACAGTCTACACACATACGCCATGACCCATCTTTCTTGGGAACAAGTAACACAGGAACAGAGCAAGGGCTAAGAGACTCACGAATGTATCCCTTGTCAAGCAACGCCTGTACCTGGCACTGAATCTCCTTCGTCTCATCCGGATTTGTACGGTACGGTGCGCGGTTCGGAAGCTGTGCGCCGGGAATGAGGTCGATCTGGTGCTCAATGCCATGAAGTGGTGGGAGACCCGGTGGTAAGTCTTTAGGAAAGACATCAGCGTACTCCTGCAAAAGGTTAGCAACCATAGGGGGAATAGCCAAAGATGGTGCATCATCAAGTGAAATGAGGACACTAGAGCATACAAGTGCATAGCATGGCAAATGAGCACCGTGTAGATCATCAAAATCAGCACGTGTAGCAAGTAAAACAGGAGCCTTTAACTTGATTTCAGAAGGAACAAAGGGCGATGGATCAAGTTGTTTAGCAGTTATAGCAGCTCGGGCAAGATCATCTTTAACAATTTGTTTAGGGGTCATTGGATGTATAATTATTTTCTGACCCTTAAAAATGAAAGAATAATGATTCGAACGACCATGATACAAGCTATCAGTATCATATTGCCAAGGTCGACCAAGTAACAAAGAGCATGCTTCCATGGGAATAACATCACAATCAACAAAATCAGAATAAGCACCCATGGAGAAAGGAACACGCACGGAACGCGTGATTTTTATTTTACCACCATCATTAAGTCATTGAATGTGATATGGGTTTGGATGCTTACGAGTGGGTAACGACAACTTTTCGACCAACATGGTACTCGCCAAATTGTTGCAACTGCCGCTGTCGATAATGATGCGAATTGACCGCTCCTGCACAACACCCTTTGTATGGAACAGAGTGTGTCGCTGATTCTTCTCGGGCAAAGCGACCTGTGTACTAAGAACACGCTGCACAACAAGACTTTCATACCTATCAGCGTCGCCCGGGTTGACATGTACCTCCGCCTGAGCTGCATGGTTAGTGGCAAGTAGTGCATGTTCAATTTCTTCAGAATCACTAGCGGAAGAGTACTCACCATCGTCACGAATGAGCAAAGTGCGCTTGTTTGGGTAGTCTCGAATCACATGGCCAAATCCTCTACAGTGATGACACTGAATATCCCGTGTACGACCTGTGGGTGGGGCAGTGTTGTCTGGTTTGGTCATCTTCTCGCGTGGAGTAGTGGTGGACGTGGATGGCGCAGGGGGAACTGGTGCTGAGGTGGATGTCGAGCTTCGTCCTGCAAAAGGGTTAGAATATGTCTTCGAGCGGCGTCCCTGCACTTCACGTTCAGCTTTGCAAGCATATTCAAATAAAGTAGTCATATCATAATATTCCTTATAATCAAGTATATCCTAGATTTCGCGGTTTAAACCACCACGAAAACGTGCCATAGCAGCGTCGTTGTCCTCCAATATCCCACAACGAATCATACCTTTTTGTAACTCTTGGAAATAGTCCTCAACAGATTGAGAACCTTACTGAAAACGCTACATTTTATTAAGCAAATCACGAGCATAATACGAAGGCACAAATCGATGTCACATCACAGCTTTCAACTGATCCCAAGTGGTTGGAATGGCAGTGGGATGTTTCATTTTATACTCACGCCACCAAATTAAAGCAAAATCAGTAAATTCACTAATAGCAGCTTTAACCTGAGAATGTGCAGCAATATCATGGCATGAAAATTTTTGTTCAACCTCTAACTCCCAATCAAGATATGCAGCAGGATCATATTTGCCATTAAAAGGTGGAATTTTAAATTTAATCTTAGAAAATAAGTCATTAGGGGGATGACGAACCACACGGCATGCACGACCACGGCGATCTCCATCGTCCTGCTCAGTGTCACCGCCGTAGTCCTGCTCCATCTTTGTGGTCAATGCATCAAGGCGTGCCAGGATGGTGTCGAGTGTGGTGCGAGTCGCCGTTTGAGCAAGGTCAAGCTAGTTGAAACGCTCGGTCGTCGAAGTGATCGTTGAATCAAGCCATTCGTGCATCATCCTAATGTCAGCAGCAAGTCCATCAACTTGTCCCCTTACTTCCAGCAACTGGGCATCCACCGTGTCGTGTGCTCCTGCCATAGTTAGCGCAAACACCAAAACACCAAAAGGAGAAAAACCGATGACAACAGGGAAATGGTGGTGACAACTCGCTCAACGAAATGCTGTTATCAAATTCTTATCCGTTCTTACCAAGCCACAGTGGTGAACTGCGACCAACAGGTGGAACCGGTGATAGATTGGATGGGCGATTGCCTGGAGAAACATAAACCTTCTCGTCGTAGAAATATGTGGAGTTTTGGGAGGCTGCACTCAAGTCAAGGATTAGCACGATCAAACAATAATGCAAAGTTGAATTATAGTGCAAAACACGAAACTATATTGCTGGCCACAAGTGCAAAGGACGGATGGAACTAGCAGAATGGCAGTACCGTAAATATTGTACTAGCGAGGCCAAAAAGGCACTAGTAGGAATCACAGGTGATTTTGTTTTTCTTTTTATTTGTATGATTTTTTTGATATTTTTCTCAGCACAAGGAGCAACAAACTAGGAGCTACACGAAATTTCACCTCAAACAGAGTTCAAATGTGGTCTACAGAAAATCAGGAAGTAGTGCGAGAACTTTGACGGATTTTTTTCTTTATTTTCCTGAATTTTTTTGACAATTTTGTCGAAGCCAAACCGACCTTTGGTCCATTTGCCGGCCTCAGAATGGTGTCAACAAGCTCTTGTAAAAATTTCAGATTTTTTGAACAACCGAGCGAAAAGTTATGCCCGGTTTAAGGAAGGTATGTTTAAAACGACCGAGATGAGACAACCGCTTTGTATCCTTTCTCCTTCGTTTTCTTTTTTTTGTTTCTGTTTTTTTTTACGTAACCGAAGGAGAAAAACAAGGAAGCGGCGTTGACTAGGTTTTTTTCTTTTTTTTTACGTAACCGAAGGAGAAAAATAAGGAAGCGGCGTTGACTCGGTTTGATGTAACCGAAGGAGAGAAACAAGGAAGATGGTTGCGGCGCGCTAGGGTTTGATGTAACCGAAGGAGAAAAATAAGGAAGATGGTTGCGGCGCGCTAGGGTTTGATGTAACCGAAGGAGAAAAACAAGGAAGAAAGAAGGATGGTGAGAAAAAACACAATGCGACCAGCAACAAATGACGCAAAAGCACACAAATTCAACAATGCAGATTATTGAAAGAAGGTGCGAGGCTCAAAAGGGTGCTGGTATAAGGTCTAACCTGAATTTTTATGTGGTTTTGTGGACTATAGGAAAAAAACACTCGATAAACTCACCGATCAACCTGGAAATCTGATACCACTTGATAGAGCTGGAGTGCCCGATCTATCGGTGAGTGGAGACAATTCCGATTTGGTGGAAGTAGACCCTCACGATCCGACTACGACGAGCGATCCCAAAGCGCCAATGCAATCGCTGAACCAACTTCCAATGGTTACCGACCTTGCTGATGTGAGATCGGCCTGATCACGAAGATCGTTTCCTATGCGCAATCGAAGAACGAACAAGAAAAAGATGCGAGCAATCTTAATATCACTCGAGGTGGAGTTCTGAATCACAGAGGATAGCACATATTTGTGCGTGTTCTGGGGTAGCTAAAGCTAGATGTAAAACAAAACTCGAAGAACAAAGGAGGCACAGCTCCTATATAAATAGAGAGAGGGGGCGCAGCCCCTAGGGGCGGCCAACCCTAGGTCGTCCACTATGGGCCGCAGTTGGGCTGGTCGTCTATTCTTCTAGCCCTCATTCTTCAGTAGCATGACGAAGTTAAGATCTCTAGCACGGGCCCGAGTGATTGGCCCAACTAATGAAGGAAGTGGCGCTTGATGTGGAGGTGCTGCTGGTGTAGTCGTACTCATAGTGATGTCCTCATCAGACCCCTTCCGCACATTTCCCCTCAACCAATTTCACGAACGGCGGTCTACCTTGCTCTGTCCACGGTGATAGTGCGGATGATCGGATGGGTAGACGCGTTCCGAACAACCGACGACATGGATGACAAAATTGAAGCTTGGGGAAGCTTTACGGGTTCACCAGGGGTTAGGTACATGCTTTAATTTGGATAAAACAAGAGCAGAAGAGTGGGTCGACAGAGGGGGTGTCACGGCGGCGTTCTACGGAGCAGAGGAGCGTTGTGGTGATGAGACTCTAGCAAACTTCAATTGGTCGGCTTCGAGAGCAGTAGGAGGTTATAAACAAGCTAGAACAGGAAGCAATCGGGGAGTTACTAACCCGAGGAGTGCTGGCCACGGTGGAGTTCTTCACGGCCGCGCGAAGAACAGGGCAGACTGATTTTGGTGGATTGTGTGGATTTTTCTGGTGAAATTGAGTCGACTGCTCAAGTGCTTGTGTGCACGATGTGGTGAAGAAGCCGGATCTGAGCTCAATTTATAGGCCAATGGTCGGAATTGGATGAGGATCACGAAGTTGTGACCGCGCTGGCGAGCTCACCGCACGGGCAGAGCCATGGCGATGGTCCGGTGGCCGCCGACTAACCGCACAGCACCACCTCAATGGTTCGATGCCACGCCGCGAAAGACTTTTACCGTGGCCGCAGGCCCATCCCCCAGTCGCGGTGGTGTTCTTATCGCCGGCGAGATCTTTCTGAAGATCGATGAGCAGTGCGCCTGATTCAGTTAAAACTTGCCTGACAGCCCATCTTTGGATCAAATTTTCTCCAAATTCCTTATGGCACCAAGACTTAATACCTGCAGCAAAGTTGTTCTTCTACAATGGCTCTACAACTTTGATGTGGTGTCCCAGGGCAAATCCCTCATAACTTAGAAGATATGAGGCTTCAAAGTCAGGCAAATGTCACTGATTTCAGACTTAACCATATGAGTATTAGTGTGGCTATTTTGCAAATTAGTCCAAAACTCAAGGTTTAACTTGCAAATCCACTCATTTGTGAACTATATGATTTAAGACATCTTACTTTTATAGTTTTTGCACTTTAGTCCAAAAGTGCACTAATTTGCACTTAGCCCCTAGGGTTTAGGTTTAGGGCTTTCTAGGGTTCTTTTTGCAGTTTTTGATACTTCTAGGGTTTGAATATCCCATAAGTCTATTCAAGGTGACCCTTTTATGATCATCTCTAATAAGTTTTGAAGTTTTTCTCTTGCTTAAGCCTTGTTTGCTCTATTAAACCCAATCCAGGGTTGAGTATCCTACTCTAGGGTTTCATTCACAAAATGTCCTATCAACACAACTTGTTTGAACTTTTTGCATAGTGAATGCATTCTAGGTGTGACAAACACATGATATGCTATGCTTATGATGTTATGCTCAAGTTTTAGTAATAGTAACACCAGGGGTGTTACATCCTTCCCCCCATAAAAGAATCTCGTCCCGAGATTAAAAGTTCTAGGGTAGGTAATGGAAAAGGAAATGCTTCACATTTTTATTTCCTTATTCATGGTACAAGGCAGGGGTGGTCTGGGGCTCACTCCTTTATTACAACAATTGTATATACTTTACAAATTACATGAGGCTAAAAAGCCTGGGAAATTCTTTTCTAAAAAGTCTCGGGTTTACCATGTAGCCTCATCTTCTGAATGTTGGTTCCACTGTATCTTGTAAAACTTGAGAGTTTTCCTTCCGGTAATTCTGTCCTTTCTATCCAAGACTTGAATAGGATGCTCTGAATATGTTAAGTCTAGTTCTAGGACAACTTCAATGGTTCGATCGGGAACCCGAAGACACTTCTTCAACTGAGATACGTGGAACACATTATGCACAGCAGACAACGTTTTGGGTAGCTAAAGTCGGTATGCCACTAGTCCATACCTTTCAAGAATTGGAAAAGGACCAATGTACCGGGGTGCAAGCTTCCCTTTAACCCCGAAACGTGATACACCCTTCATTGGTGAAACTTTCAGATAGACATAATCCCCAACCAAAAAGTATAAGGGTTATCGTCGCTTGTCTGCATAACTTTTCTGACGAGCCTGAGCTTTCTTCAAATTATGAATTATTCGCTGAACTTTCTCTTTGGTCTCCTTTACCATATCTGGCCTGAAGAAACTCCTTTCACCTGGTTTAGACCAGTTTAACGGAGTACGACACCGTTGGCCATACAAAGCTTCGAAGGGTGCCATCTTAATGCTTTCTTGATAGCTATTATTGTATGAGAACTCCGCTAATGGTAAACAATCATCCCATTTCTGTGGAAATTCTAGAGCACAAGCTCACAACATGTCCTCAAGTATTTGATTCACCCTCTCAGTCTGCCCACTGGTTTGAGGATGATAGGCAGAACTATGGAGCAACTTAGTATCCAAAGCCTTGTGAAGTTCTTCCCAAAATTTGGACATGAATTGTGGTCCACGATCCGACACTATAGTCTTTGGAACACCATGCAAACTGAGAATACGGGCAATACATAACTCTGCATATGTGGCCACTGTATACTTTATCCTGACTGGAAGGAAGTGGGCGATCTTTGTAAGTCGATCAATAATAACCCAGATTGAATCATATCCTTTTTCTGTCCTAGGCAATCCCACAATAAAGTCCATACTTATGTCCTCCCATTTCCATATAGGAACAGGTAAAGATTGTAATGGACCCACAACTTTCAAGTGTATGGCCTTGACACGTCTACAGGTGTCACATCGTGCCACATAGCATGCAATCTCGATTTTCATCTTTGTCCACCAATAATGTTGTTTTAGATCATGATACATCTTAGTGCTTCCGGGATGAATAGAATAGCGACTAAGATGTGCTTCATCCAAAATTTGTTGGCGGATCTCTTCATTCTTTGGCACAACTATGCAGTTGTTAAACCATACAAAGCCTTGATCGTCTTTTCTGAAACATTTGGCTCTTCCGGCCTCTATTTTCTCATGGATGTGTTTCATACCCTCACTATCCTTTTGAGCATCCATAATCCTTTCTAAAAGGACTGACTCAAGCTTTAGTTGATTTAAGGTTCCATATTGGATCATTCCCAGGTTCAACTTTTCCATCTCCTGGCATAGCGTAATGTCAGAGATCTTCATGGTAAGACAGTGATAGGAAGCCTTGCGGCTGAGTGCGTCTGCCACTACATTGGCCTTGCCTGGGTGATAATGAATTTCCAATTCATAGTCCTTAATAAGCTCGAGCCATCGCCTCTGTCTCATGTTCAACTCTGACTAGGTGAAGATATACTTCAGGCTTTTATGATCTGTATAGATGTGATAGATATTCCCCAGCAGATAATGACGCCAGATTTTTAGGGCATGAACCACCGCAGCTAACTCCAGATCATGAGTTGGATAATGTTCCTCACGCCGACGTAACTGCCTTGAAGCATAAGCTATCACTCGGCCTTCTTGCATTAGAACACAGCTGAGACCACTGCCTGATGTGTCGCAATACACATCAAAGGGTTTTTCAATATCCGGTTGAGCCAATACCAGAGCAGTGGTTAAAAATACCTTCAATTGTTCAAAGGCTTCATTACACTTTGAAGACCAAATAAATTTAGTATCATTCTTTAATAAACTTGTGATTGGTTTCACAAGCTTGGAAAAATCTGGTATAAATCGATGGTAGTAGCCAGCCAGTCCAAGGAAACTTCGGACTTGATGCACAGTGGTTGGGGGTTTCCACTCTAAAATATCCTTGACTTTGCTGGGATCCACCGCAATCCCCTTGGCAGATAATACATGTCCCAGAAATTGAATTTCTTCCAGCCAGAACGCGCACTTACTGAATTTAGCATATAATCGGTGCTCTCTTAAGCGCGTCAACACGATCCGCAAATGTTGAGCATGCTCCTTTTCATTCTTGGAATATATTAAGATATCGTCAATAAATACCACCACAAACTTATCTAGCTCGTGCATAAACACCGAGTTCATAAGATAAGTGAAGTGGGCAGGAGCATTTGTTAGACCAAAAGACATAACCAGATATTCAAATAAACCATACCGCGTAGTGAATGCGATCTTTGGTATATCTTCGGGCCGGATACGGATCTGATAATAGCCCGATCTGAGGTCAATCTTGGAGAAGACCCTCGCTCCAGTCAATTGATCAAATAGAATGTCAATCCGTGGAAGAGGGTACTTATTTTTGATAGTAACCTCATTAAGGGGTCTATAATCCACGCACATCCGTAGTGTTTGGTCCTTCTTAACAAAGATGGCTAGATAGCCCCAAGGTGATGAGCTTGGCCGGATGAATCCCTTCTCCAATAGATCTTGCAATTGGGTCTTAAGCTTTGCCAGTTCATTTGGAGGCATTCGGTACGACCTTCTAGAAATAGGAGCCGTACCAGGCTTTAACTCAATCACAAATTCAACATCTCTTTCTGGAGGCAATCCGGGCAAATCTTCTGGAAAAACATCTGGGAACTCACATACTACCGGAATATCTTGGATCTCCGATATAATAGCTTCATATATTCTGCCAAATGGTTTAGCTGGAATGGCTAAGGGGATGGTCAAGAGAACCTGTTCTTGGCCATAACTCAATTTGATAGTTCTCAATTCAGTATTGAGAATAGCTTTATGTTGGGCCAACCAATTCATGCCTAGAATTACATCTATGTCTTGGCCTTTTAGAACAATCATATTAGTAGGAAAGTCCCGTCCAGCCAATGTTACGGGCACTTGATAAGCCACTTCTTTAGTAAATATTTGTCCCCCAGGCGAATGAATTTTAAACCCTTCCCTTGAATCATGGTATGGAATGCAATGTTGCTCCACAAATTTCTGGCTTATGAACGTATGCAAAGCACCAGAATCAAAAAGAATAATTGCAGGGTGATTGGCCACTAGAAACGTACCCATCATAACCGGTTCGCCGTCTGGTGTTGTGGCCACTTGAGTATAATAAATTCGTCCTGTTTTCCTTGTATTTTTGCTCGCGGTATTGTTTGTCGCATTTCCCTTTCCTTGAGTGGAATTCCCAGAACTCTGCTGATTACTTGATCGATTCTGCTTCTGATATGGGCAGTCCTTGATAAAGTGTCTGGACTTTCCATAGTTGAAACAGCTAGTTGAAGAGTTTGGGAGGGCAGGGAAACGAGTGCCAGGGGCACCCGGCTGATTTGTTGGAGTCGGGGTAGTGGTGGGGCGAATGAAGACCAGTTGCTTGAAAGGGTAGGAGGGTGGACGCAGTGAAGAGCGATTAGGATTGAAAGGTCGGATTACCAACCTTTGCCTTTTCTCAGACCCCTGACTGGGTCTGTTGCCTCCATAACCCTTGGATTTTCCGGAGCCTGCATATTTAGCCTCGACTGCCAGTGCAGTACTGATAGCCCTTCCGTAGGAAAGATCAATGCAGGTAGCCATCTTTCTTTGCATTCGATCATTCAAGCCTCTCATGAAGCAATTCCTCTTCTTTATATCTGTGTTGACTTGATCGATTGCATATTGGGATAAGTGGTTGAATTTATTGAGATACTGGGTAACAGTTTCCCCGCCTTGTTTTAGCTTCATGAACTCCTCCTGCTTCATGTGGAGCACCCCTTCAGGTCTATAGTGCTCGCGAAAAGCCAACTTGAACTCATCCCAAGTTATTTGATGACAACCGGTTGAACGGCTACAAAATTTCCCCACCAGGTGCTGGCAGGGCCACGCAATTGTTGTGCTACGAATAGGGGCTTTTGAACCTCTAAACACTGGAGGAGCCTGAACTTCTGTTTAATAACGCAGATCCACTCATCCGCTTCTAGAGGGTCCTCTGCTTTGACAAACAATGGAGGGCGCGTCTCGGAGAAATCCAAATAGGATGTTTCACGGGGGCCTTGCGGATATGCTCGCCTGCCTTGTTGTTGTAATTGTTGACCTGCCATCTCCCGCAGGAAGCGGGTATTGTCGGTCGTGGCGTTAACCAAGGTAGCAATGGCCTCGGCTAACGTGGGAGGTACTGGAGGTGGATTCGGGGTTGCTTCCCACCCAGTGGAGGTCCCTGCTCCATCCTGTGAACGGGTCTTGGAAGGCATCTAAGGCAACAAACATTTGGAGAAATATAATATGCCAAAGAAAACCATCCATTATACATTACTGAAAAGAGTAATGTTATAGACTCGAATTTTACAACAAGATTACATTACCTATTATACATTATTACTACTTCTACACTATACTATTCTTGCTTCTTGTCACTCTTAGTAGCCTCGCTATTGGGAGTAGGAGACCATTCATCCACCAACTTCATAGAGGGAGGAGGCCTGAACAAGTCCAGTTCACCACCGAGTGCTTCTCCCGCTACTCCAAAAGGTCCGGCTTCCATCCCGACAGGATCCACAGGTACATTGGGATGCAGTTGGGAATATAATACATAAACTTCTTCATGTAATGTATTACAATAACCCTGCAAGTTATCTACGGCTGAGCTAAGCTCTTCCACGCGGGCTCGAGCTTTTGCCTCCTTAGCCCAGGCAAGCGAACGAGAGTTAACCGCCCAATCGAGAGCTAGATCTCGTTCCGCGAGCTGATCTTGCAGGTGGCGGATGTCTGATCTTAATTCATTTATTTTTTCACCATCCGCGACCCATATGTCGTTCCAGTGACGGAGTTCTGTTCGAAGCTGATCCACTTGGGCTTCCAGACCCCCAATTGGATCGTTGCTACCACTACTGCTATCTTCATGCCGCGGGGCAAGCTGATGACGGGGTACGCCAATCGGCCCGGTAGACTTGCGCGCGGTCTTTCTTGTGCACGGTGGCATTTCTTAAGGGGGGAAATCTTATTAGCATAGTTTTTAGCATAATGCATGTGTAATTACAGAATCAACCTTAGTCGATTCACACCTTCTACACATTGCACTCTATTATCTGGTCTTCCAAATAAGTACTCAGAAAGAAACTAGATAAGAAAGAAAGAAATTTTCTAGATAAGTCTCAGAAGAATTCTTTTTGAAGATGCCTCATAATATCTGCAGAGATGGGCTTCGCTCCGATACCAGCTGTGACGGAACCTCTCAAGTCATTAGGCCCACCTACAGTTGTCCTTGTCTAACAGACCTCAGACAACCCTGCAGGTGCCCCTGAATCACTTGATAAGTTCGGTATCTGCTTTCCTTACTTTTCCCAAGAGCGTTTCACCTGTCACGTAGACATTACAAGCATCGGAGATACGAAAATGCGGAAGCAGTTACATTAACTTACCTTTATTGAAAAGTAAGACAGAGTTATATAGTTACAGACTAGAACATAATATATGAGTGCTGAGTATTATTATTACAAACCATGGGAGGCAAAAACCCCTCTCGATAAGTATTAAACAAAAGTTTTACGGAGGATCCTTTCCTCCCGCAGCTTTAGTCTTGATGCTCTTCCTTTGGTACCACCTTTGAACAATAGCAGCAATGAGGGAGTCAAGGTAAGGATTATCAATAATCAATGACTTTGTTTGCAGAAATGCTTACTAAGAGTGGATCCTTAAAAATTCATTTTTACTTGTCAGGTTAAGTAAGTTACCTGTATCTAGAGTTCTTTCAACCCTAGTTCAAGCACTTGGCCTATACTAGCCGTCTTTTCATCATCCCTTTAGTTCACTGGATTTCTATGTATAGGGCAGTGACCAAGTCTTCATAACCGTGAAGGTATGGCGATCCGAATCGATTATACTCAGCTGAGGATCTCCAATCACACGACATATGTAGCACTTAACCCTTGCATATGTCAACTCGCCACCGGGGTTCTTAATACCAGATCATGTTCACGCCAACCGAGAGTACAGATACACCACCGTCCAGCCTCTTGCCACAGAGGGTACACGCTACTCTCGCCATCTCTCCACCCCCATTGCGTGGTATCTTATTCTGGTATTAGTCTGCCCGAGACAAAGCTTACCCATGATGAGGCATGTGACCAGTTAAAGGGTCCTCGGTTAGCAAGCCTACATCGAGACGATCCTTAATCGACTCAGACGGAGACACTACACCGAGACTCTCTCTTCTCGTGCAAGTCACCTGCCCGGTCTCAGCTTTATTATTTCAAACCCCAAAGTTTGGTACCTGACAGAGGTACATCTTTTTCCGATGTTGAACCCATCATGGCCATGATGGATCCACCATCAAGTTTTGTTTTCAAAAATATCCCTCCCCCTTTGCAACATCATCATTTGTAAAACAAAACATTTTGTTTCGCTAGAGCAAGACTAAGCATAAGGAAAACCTTTTGTAAAACAGGGATTCAAAGGTAATCAAATTCAAGGAAAGAAATGCAGGAATTGTTTTAGCACTCAACTCCTATCACCTAATGCATCAAGCAAGTGAGAAAGATTTAAAAAGGAACAAGGAGGTGGCAAATGCACCGGGGCTTGCCTTGTGTTACATGTGAATCAGGCTCAGATCCGCAGATATCAAAATAAAAGCAGTTGCCTGTCTGATGTTCCTCAGGTGGTGGTGGTGAAGTCTTCTCTTCTTCTACTTCTTCTTCGTTTTCTAAATATAACCATACATAATAATGAACGCCCATGTAATGCTCATGAGAGTGTAAAGATAATAAAAGTTTATTATCTAAAGTCTTGAATACAATTTTCCTTCACGGATCTCCGAGAACTTAGGGTTTCCGGAGTCAATAGTGAAGTTCACAGGGGAGGGGTAGGGTTTTGGGTTCTAAGTATCAGACATGGTTCAAATTATACCAAACTTTACCCAAGGCTCTAAAATAATATTTAAGGGTCATCTAAAAAAATTTGGGGATTTTTGGAATTATTATATATTCTCTAAAAATCTAGAAACAAGGTCTTAGGTTGTTTTAAATATTCTCTAAAAATTTGGGGATTTTTACCGCGGCCGCAGGCCCATCCCCCAGTCGTGGTGGCGTTCTTATCGCCGGCGAGATCTTTCTGAAGATCGATGAACAGTGTGTCTGATTCAGTTAAAACTTGCCTGACAGCCCATCTTTGGATCAAATTTTCTCCAAATTCCTTATGGCACCAAGACTTAATACCTGCAGCAAAGTTGTTCTTCTACAATGGCTCTACAACTTTGATGTGGTGTCCTAGGGCAAATCCCTCATAACTTAGAAGATATGAGGCTTCAAAGTTAGGCTAATGTCACTAATTTCAGACTTAACCATATGAGTATTAGTGTGGCTATTTTGCAAATTAGTCCAAAACTCAAGGTTTAACTTGCAAATCCACTCATTTGTGAACTATATGATTTAAGGCATCTTACTTTTATAGTTTTTGCACTTTAGTCCAAAAGTGCACTAATTTGCACTTAGCCCCCTAGGGTTTAGGTTTAGGGCTTTCTAGGGTTCTTTTTACAGTTTTTGATACTTCTAGGGTTTGAATATCCCATAAGTCTATTCAAGGTGACCCTTTTATGATCATCTCTAATAAGTTTTGAAGTTTTTCTCTTGCTTAAGCCTTGTTTGCTCTATTAAACCCAATCCAGGGTTGAGTATCCTACTCTAGGGTTTTATTCACAAAATGTCCTATCAACACAACTTGTTTGAACTTTTTGCCTAGTGAATGCATTCTAGGTGTGACAAACACATGATATGCTATGCTTATGATGTTATGCTCAAGTTTTAGTAACAGTAACACCAGGGGTGTTACACTGAAACTACGTAATCTTGTGATCGTATCTTTTATGTTGACAACTTTGCAATATATCTAGTATTGTGTACTTGTGACATGTTGTGCCTATCTTCAAAAGAAATCCTAAGAACGGTTCTATTTCTTTCCAATGTTTGTATGACACTTGAACAGTTGTGCCTTTTCATAACTAATTTCATGTGCCTCCCTTATATGTACAACATGGGTACAGACTGGAACCAAGTAATGGCACAATATGGCAGTTTCCTCACCCAAGCAAATGGTAATCAGTTCAAAAACACTGGGTTTTGTAACACCTCAGGTGTTACCATGGCCAGAGCACACCTTGGTACTAAGGACTATGATCACTTGTGGTAGAAGCTTAAGGAGAACATAAGAACCTTGGAGACCATGTGTTAATCAAGATTTGTTAATGACCTAAGAGCATCACTCAAGCTTTTGTGCACTTGCTACCTTGGGCAAGAGGAGGGAGAACCCTAGACCCCTCTTGAACCCTCCCTTCCAAAGCCATGGTTGAAAGGGGGAGAGAATGAGCAATTGTGCAAACCATGAGTTAATCTTTAACCAAATTTTGAGTAACCTTATAACCAGCAATTGTGGGAAGGAAATATTTCAAAAAGACCCCTGGAGAAACCCGAAATCAAATCTCCAAGTAGAGTGAGAGCTAGAGCTCTCTAATTCTCTCTAAGTCAAAAACTACACCTACACTAAAGATCAACCGTGTTCACCTTGAAGATGGCACCAAAACCACCTATGTTCTATACCAAAAATGTGGCATACCACCTAGGGCCCCCACTGGAAAAAGCTGAGCCTGAGACCCTAACGTTTGACATGCCTTGGCATGGTTTTTGTCGCGAGGTGGGCAGAGTGACATACCTGATTTGGCGACCGAAGATCTCCCTACCTAGGCCATATCTGCCATGGCAACTCACGGATGAGAGACAGCCCTAGCTGCCAGGAAAAGACTCGCGCCGGATTTTTGCCAAGACTCGCACGTTTGCGACTTGGGTGAGCTGTGGAACACGGGCAGAAGAAAAGCTCCACGTGTTCGACGCGCTCTGCGCACGCCAGAGCACGCCCGCGCCCGACCCCGCGCTGCGCCGAGCCGCGCCCGTGTCCCTTGTGTGCGCCCGCGCCTATAAAGCCCACTCAGGCGTCGACCACACTCTTCCGCGCACGCTCAAACATCACCGGAGCTCAACTCACCGTCGTTTGCCCGTGCACGGCGTGTCCGCCGCCACCCGAGCCCCTGCCGCCGTAGACCGGCCAGCCCAGCCTTTCCCAACCCTGTCCAACCCTCGGAGACGAGTGAGCACACCTCGGTGAAGCTCCCCGAGCGAGGAATCGAAGCCTGCTTCGCCGGAGAGGCCAGTCCACGGTCGCCGGAGTTCACAACCCCGCCGGAGTGCGTGGACCGGGTAATCCACTGAACCATTTTCCGATTCCTTGTACACATAGTCTCTACGTCACCCCGTGAAGCTCACCGTGCCATTGGATTGAACCAGATCGCCTTGATTTGGCCGGCACACCCGCCTGCGCACGTGGACCGAGTGATTCCGGCCATCCCCGCCGTCGAGCCGTACATCGCTGTGACCGCTAGAGCCTCCCCGAGCCAACCCCGCCCCTCGCCGGACCTATCTCGCCGCCGGTAAGCCGCGCCACCCTTTTCTTTCTTGCGGGCACTGTTTAAACCTAGGGAAGGACCGCGGGGGAGAAGGAAAGAAGTCTGGGGGGTTTTGTGAAATGTCAGAGACTCAAATGAATAGTAGCGCGGGGGTATAACTGAGAGAGTTAGTTTGGAAATAACCTAGGGTCCTCGGTGTAAACTGTTTTTCCAGAAAACCTTTATTAAATCTGATTTTAAATTTGAACAGAAACTTTAATAATTCATAACTTCTGTTTAGTTCATCCAAATTTGGTCAAACCAATTTTGTCAGACTCTAAATAATGTAAACTACTTAGGAAAAATATAAAACCCCTATGTACTACAGAAAACTTTAGGGTTCTGATTTAATTATTGTTTTGACCAAAAGCTAAATAATAGGGATAAAAATAGTTGCACTATTTTACTAGAGTTAGAAAAATTTGGAGAAGTTTATATCCACCTACTGACCTGTTTAAAAATGCTAAAACTCTCTGTCCAACCCATTAAGTTAGTTTTTGCTATTTATTTTATAATATGCTTAAAGTTAAGAAAAATAGAAAAGGTGATTAAAATGAGGAACCAGAGGGCACTCCTACTTTTGTTAGGGTACTTATTTAAGGTAGTTCACTAGAAAAATCTATGATAACCTGGTTTAGTATAAAATAAATAGGATACCTTTTATTTTAAGAAAACAAGGAAAATTTAGAAAAACTCTAGAAAAATAACCCCAAGGAGAGAACACCCCAAACCTTGGGATAACTAATGTTTTGTTATTATGAACATAGGAAAAATACAAAATCTGTTGTTTGATATTTTTCAAATGGCAAGTTAGTTATAAGCACCTTTTTGGCATAGAACCTTAAGAAATCACAACTAAATAACCACCAATTAACCTTCTGTGATTTTTCGCATAGAAGCTTATTATTACTGTTAAATACCAACAAAAATAACCCTTAGAGCAGAACCTACTCCTAATTAAGAGTTGTAGTACAAAGTGGCCCATTTTACACAACTTTTGCTATTTTTGTCTAAAGCATAGCCTTTTATTTTAAACCTCAAATTCCTAGAACAGGCTATAATGACTAATGGCAACCCACTATAATTTTTATAGAATTTTTGGAAAATATTAAACCACTGTCGTAGATCAAACCTGCACTAGAAACCATAAGTAGAAAATAAAGAAAGGGAAAGATGAATAATAGGAAATGAGTGTCATCCTAAAACCCTTTATAACTTGTCCACTGAAATATATAAAGGCAATACCAATTCCCTATGCCTATCCCTAGCAAAACCTAAACCTAGGAATGATAAGCATAAACCATTAAAAGCCACGTATGACCCAGAAACCCTAAATTGCTCATTAACTTAGTTTTTCTTCTCTTAGCATAATGTTATTAAATCCTGCATAATCATGACATACGTGTTCATTGCATTTCGATAGACTGTAACCTTGCTGACGGAGAGTACGTCCTCGTGCCGGAGCAAAGAGCTGCTCAGGAGGTAGCCCCGGATCCAGCACTCGAGCCTGCACCAGAGGATCTGCCTGCCACAGCCTTGGAAGGCAAGCCCCGGTTTATACATAACCTGTTATTTATGCTATTTTACTACACTTATTGTTTGTAGGCTTGTACTGTGCACTTAAGTGTAGGAGTTGACTGAAACCCTAGTTGCATGAACTCAGGATTCCTTTTGAGATGGATACTAGTATGCTAGGTCGAGTAGGTGCTTTATTTAATTAGGATCTCGGTAGAAGACGAGTGATTTTTCTAACACTCGCGCGAGATCAGGAATTGGTTGTACCCACTTTTCTTATCATATTGATAGTTGGTTGGTGGACACGGATCCATGGGGATGCGTGGTCTACGAGGTGAAAATGGGAATAAGGATTAACGTGCGGATACCTGTGTCAAGCGTTTGAACGTACTAAACATATGCCGAGAAATATGGTAAATCGGTAAGCCTAGTACCTGATTGAACCTGGCAGCAGATTGCCCTCCTCACGCGACCTGAGACGTGGTCTCCCATTCCGGTTATGGTGGGTACAAGTGCGGTCACTGCACGACGGCGGTCGGGGTCAGTGAGGCATTGTACGCCAAGGCGGTGAGCCCCTCTCTGCTGACGGGAATCGATGGGGACGGTTGATGTGTGTGGGGACAGAGTGCCTCGCCATGTCGTGTGTTTAGGTTTACCTTGCAAGGATAAAAACTCGATTCGAATCGTCTGCTTCTCGCAGCTAATTAGACAGCTTGATCCATTGTACTGCATTGAGTAACGAGTGAAAATATGATGAGTTGATATAAGATGTTGATTGCTAATAATGTTTGCTACTATGTATGAGTAGATAGTACACATTTAGCCTTAAGAGAGTCACACTTAAATTGACAAAGTTAAAACTTGACTTAGAAACTCAGCTAGTGCTTTTGGCAACCAAACCCCACAGCCAAACAGCTGCATGTCTAGAGGTAGAGGAGTAGACTCCTCACACCGGGTAAGTCTAGCTGAGTATTAGTATACTCATCCTTGCTTGTGGCATAATTTTTACAGGTTCCCTGGATGACATGGTTGCTGGAGTGACTTGGCCGTCCATCTTGCCACCGGGTTGGACTGTCGAGTGGGACCCCACCTCGGCTGAGGAGGAGCATGAGGAGTGATGGGACAGGCTTCCGCATCTCTCTGTTTATTTATCGTTAGTTTCATTCCGCTGCACTTCGAACAATGATGGCTACTTTTGCAAAACTCCGATGGTGATGTAATAATTTAATACTCCTTAAATTATGGTTTTATGCTTTATTGTATTTGCTCTATGACTCACCTTCGAGTGAGATTGTGGTACTTGATCCTGTCAGTGGCCTCGTCGGACTAGATCCGAGGGATTGACGGGTTATTCCCATTTAAGTGTGGTCTAGCCTCTAAGGCGGGACCTAGGCACTTAAGTCGGAATAATTCGGGCAGTTCCGCCACAGGTTTGCTCCTCCTTAGTTGGATATACCCACAGAGGGGTCATCACCTGCACCTACAGTGAAGAAGGGTGGTCAACATACTAAGCTAGCAAACTTCTCATCTGAGGAGGACATGAGGGTTTGTCATGCTTGGCTTGCTATAAGTTGTGACCCCATGTTAACATAGGTCAGAAGTGTCGAGGTTTTAGGAATCAAATTGCGGAGGCATACAACTCAAGAAGAGGATCAATGCTAGAAAGGTCTACAAAATCTCTGATGAGTAGGTGGGATAATATCAAAACGCATTGCTCTATCTTTGCTGGTTACATGAGTGATGTGCTTCGATAAAACTCCAGTGGCCTTACTAATGCAGACAAGGTATGACTGGGTAATCATGTATTTTTATAAACTTCTCTTGCACCCCAGTGGCCTTAGTTTTTAATGTAGCTCGCTAGTCATGTTTTTTGTAAGCTTCTCTTGCATCCACTAGGTTTGATGCTGTTGAAAAGAAGCCCTTCCATTTCTTGCATTGTTGGGCGATCTTGGCGGATCAACCAAAATGGATGGACCAGCACATGGGTCACCAAAATCCTCCACCCAACCTAATTTCAACCCAATCCAATATAATTGACCTAGATGTAGAGGAATCTGTTCCATCAAGCTTCACTTCGAAGAGGCCACTGGGTCATGATTCATCAAAGGAAATGGCAAAGAAGCAAGGTCTGTGGACACAGCTTTGACTGATTAAGAGTACCTGACTCAGATGGGTGATCTATCTTTGGAATGGTTGTCTGTGTACAAATCATTAGCATCAACTGAGGAAAGGAAGTTGGAGTCCATGAACAAAAACAAGAGGCAGAAACTAATCTTAGATAAGAAGAAGCTAAACCTTGAGAAAGTTAGGATGGATCACCAGAAATTAGAGGACAAGGAAGAGGAGGTAATGATCCTAAGCATGGATCTTACTAAATGTAACACTCTACTTCGACAATACTATGAGGCCAAGCAACAAGAGATATTGGCAAGGGTCACTTGAAACTCGTCATCAAGCAAGTGAGTACCAAACGAAGTGTATTTTTGTTCCTAGTTGAGTACGTTAGTTTGTTGGAGGTCATGTTCTTATTTTTGTTTTAGCATAACTGCATGTGCAGATCAATAACCTATTGTCGTAGTTGTTTGGAACTTGACATTTTTCAGTACGTGTTGCTTGAACATTGTAATGTTGGTGAACGATATTCGATGTTGTAATGTTGGTGAACGATATTGGATGTTGTTTTGTTATTGCATAGATTCACCACTACATATTGACACATTACAATGCACACAAGAAAACACACATGACACAAACACACATGACACACGTGCTGGCAAACTTTGACAAAGTTCCTAAACACTACGATAACTGACACTATGACATTTGGCACAATGTCGTCATTTTATTTAAGTTGGATACGGAAACTTCAAACCTAAGCAACTCCGGAGCCAAGCCACACACAGTGGTGGTGGATGATATCAACCTGCAACTGAGTATATTTCATTAGGTCTTGCAGTTCCTTGTAGCGTTTGTTGATGTAAGCATAACGCTCAACCATTGTGTAGTACCCAATTTGTAATTTGTTAGAGAAAATGTAAATGGTGAAAATAGAGAAGAGCTCAAGAATTTTTTTTTGTGATCTATACCTATCATCACATGTGAACACATCATTTAAAATAAATAATCAATAAAAGACACTCAACTAAATTGTGCATCATGCTGGATCTTATTTTGTGTGCATTTTGTGACAATATAAAAATGATGTGGCAAGAAGAAATATTAAAGTCCAAAAGAGGGAATTTAGAATCTAAAAAGAAATCCTAGAAAGGAAAGGAAATAAAATTTTATGTGATTAAAAAAATAATGTAAAATAAATAAATAAAATATTATTGCTATACTAGTGCTTTAATGTGACACCTGATTCAGGGGTAGAGCTCAAAAGCAGATTCAAATCCAAATTTGAATTCAAAATATTTATGAATAAGAGGATAGGAAATAAAAAAAGGAGAAGGGGACTACCTGCGCTCTGGGCCGAATTTCTTCTGTGATCGGCCCATCAGGCAAACGCGCACAGCCCAAAAGAACGGATCAGACCGTGTGCCGACCGGTGAGCCATTGGTGCCAGCCTCTTCCCTCTGCACCGATGGTGGGGGCCACATTCCAGATGCGCGTGCAGTGGCGACTTGCAGGCGGGCCCCTGGGGTCAGGAGCTTGTGGCGCGCTGGGAGCATGGCGCACTGGTTTTCTGCCGTGCGGGGCCCACTCCCCAGCCTCCCGGTTCGTATGCGCGGGGTGAACAATACTTGCGTGTGGGCCCGGAACGGGGCTTGCTTCTTCTACGTTGTTGCCACATCGATCGGAAGGTGGGTGACACCCACGGCATGCACGGATCCGCTGAACGACTCGGCTCACGTCTATATAGGGTAGGAAGGCTCCTAGGCTGCGCAGAACTTTCTTTCCCCTCACCGGAATTTCCTCTACCGAGCTCGCTCTGCCGCGGTGTGGGTTGCCGTTGGTGAACTGCTGATCGCCGGAACCCACGGTGCGGGCGACATCGTCCAGCCGAGCCGTATGGTGCTCGTCGGGATCTCGCGACGACGTCTTGGCATGGTACCGCAGCGGCGTCATCAGCCTATTCGCCTCTGGTGCGGTAAGTTTCCTCTCCACACTCTGCGATGTTTCCTTCGTTTGCACGCGCGGGATAGTGATCAGTATGCCGTCGGGGGGGATTGTCCGGCCGTCGGAGTGGTGCGCTTGCCGGGGCGCGGGAGGAAGAAGACAACCGGGAGACCGTTGCGTGGGTGATGAACGGTGGCGATTAGGCGGGGGCGAATGTACCTGCGTCATTGGATCTGGTCATTGCGGCTCAGATCAATCCTGTCGTACCGATTCGACTCAGCCTGATCTCGACCGTAGATCGATGTGTGAACGGGCACGGTTGGTTGGGGCTATTTTAAATCCCAAGCATCGATCCGTGATCGCAGGACCAACGACGCGTACCGGTTCAGACCCTAGAGATTTAATCTGGCGCGTCCGGTGTTGATCGGACAACCAGTATTTGTCCTTACCCTTTTACCGTGGCGATTTGCACATGAGCCCTCCTGAAATTTAGGAATCAACCCGCCGTCCGTGACAGGGGCGCCCTGTGTCTTGGAATCTTTCACACCGAGACCCCTGCATTTCTATCTAATACACGCGCAGTCCAGAGACCATTTAAAGTGGATAAATGATTTAGAAAACGAATTTTTAATATAAAAACAATCCATAGAACTTGTTTAATTTATAGAAAATGCATACTTGATCCAAATTAGTCCATTCCAGTTTCTATAATTTTGTAGTTTTATGGTTTATCATCTAGTGTCTCTGTTTTGACATGAAAACCGTATTAAAATGTATATCCCAATTAATCTCATATCAAATACATAAAATCTTCAGAAAATCATAACTCCTTCGTTTTAACTTCGATTTGTTCCGTTCCAGTTGCGTTAGTCTTGTAGAAACACGTAGATCATTATCATTCAGTTTGTTATTATGTTTGGTGTGATGTTAATTTTGTCTATACACTGTTTGTTTGTATTGCTACGACTAGCGCGAGGACACGTGTCATCTGAAAAGCAAGTTGGTACCTGGATTCTCAAGTGCCAGGCAAGTTGTGCCCTTGATTCACTTTTGTTACCCAATAATGTTCTTTATAATCATTTACCATGCATAGGTTTAATTTTGATGGGACCCAATAGGTCACCCTAGATTGTTTATCTCATTACCTTGTTTACCCCTGAATCACATGGGTAGTTTTTGCTATTGCTTTATATGGTTTTGGGATAATCATTTATTATATCCATGTTCCAATTATTTTGTTATTCTATTTATGTTCATGTCAAGATCATTATATTATTGTTAATTGGAACATGGAGCTTAACTTGAGAAACACGTGCCACCACAAGGGAGGAATGGGACCCCTTGGCTGACTAATTAGGAAAGCTAGTGGAAGACTACCTTACCCGAAAGGGGCAAGGGCAGTAGGGGAGTGGTCAGTGTAGGGAGGTCCTTGTTTGATTTTGCTGTGATGGCGGTCAGACGAGAACCCTGCATTGGAACTTCCTATAAACTGTAGCGGGTTTTCGGAAGCTAGTGGAACTTTGTAAAGGCCTCGTAGTGGATCCCTAGCCATTCACCTTGGTAGTGTCTAAGGGCCTAGCTAACCCTGGCGACATGGGAAACACGACTTGTGGGAAAGGGTACAACCTCTGCAGAGTGTAAAACTGGTATACTAGCCGAGCTCACGGTCATGAGCGGCTCAGGACTCTCCGATGATTAAATTATGGAACCTAAACTCAATTTGTCATTTGTATTTGCATGGGATTTGTTATTAATTTTGTTCTATTATTATTTATTAAGGTTTGGTATTCACTTACACTTAGTAAATGCTAATAAAAGTTTGACCAACTACTTAAAAGCAATGCTCAGCTTTAACCCCTATTGTTGATAAGCCTTACACTTCATGAACTCCCACCTTTGGCGAGTTCATGCCACATTATTCCCCACAACTTGTTGAGCGATGAACATGTGTGAGCTCACCCTTGCTGTCTCACACCCCCCCCCCCCCACAGGAGAAGGACAGGTGGTTTCAAGTGGAGTCAAGTATCGAGGAGTTTGATCTGATCTAGGTGGCGTTTCTCAGTTGACATTGGCGCCGACGATCCTTAGTTCGTGTTATATTTATGTTTTATTTTTGTAAGTCTTCCGCTATGTAATAAATACTCTGATTATTGTGACATTTATCTCTATGCACTCTGTTATTATATATGTTGTCTTCTTGGCGCATGTATGAGATGCACCTGGCTTTGTTCCTTAAAGCCGGGTGTGACAGAAGTGGTATCAGAGGAAATGTTGACTGTAGGACGAGACCTAGATAGAGATGGACAAACCCTTTCCTACTTACCTTACTCTGACTCATTCCATACTTACCTTATCTTGATCTTGTCTCACCTTTTGCTATTCTACTCTGATTATTCTTACCTTTTCTACTCTAAGACAAGATGGATTTCAGACCTTGGAATCCTGCCACTATGATCTTCTTAAGAGATAGGAGACCTACGACAAAAAAAATGAAAACTATTTTCTCTATTAAAAATGTTGGTTGATTGTTCTGATGATTAATGCTTGATTTGCTTCTTTGATTGATTGCAACGTTATAGTTGGGCATCTTAGCATGTACCACCATAAGGTATTGTGTTAGCTTTAGTGGATAACACACTAATCCACTTAGCTAATAAATCAATCGTAGTAACATTCCTCGTAATTACTCGCCTTGTCTACAATTCTTCCTTTCTTACCCTGTATTTCTAACCCAGATGGGTTACCCCTATAGTGCTAGAAGAGAGCAGTATAGACTTGATCCTTGGTATGTCATGGTTAAGAAAGGTAAAGGCAGTATATACATTGTGCTAAGGGAACCGTAGAACTCACCAGTTCCAAAGGACAAAGATTTGAAATTGCAGTAACTATCACCGTTAGAATAGCAGCATTCCTAGTAGATGAGAAGTTTGTGGGTGACAACATCCATGCAGTTAGGGATTTTCCGGATGTCTTTCCAGAGGAGTTATTAGGGATGCCACCAGATATGGAAGTTGAGTTCGCTATTGATCTCTTACCTGAGACTACTCCTACTCCCAAACGACCATACAGGATGTCCGTAGAAGAGCTAAAGGAACTTAAGAAGCAATTAATGGAATTACAAGAGGCTGGGTACATTCATTCGGATTCCTCACCTTGGAGGAGCGCCAGATCTATTTGTACAGAAGAAAGATGGATCGCAAGGGATGTGCGTGGATTATAGGACCCTTAACAATGTCACTGTGAAGAACAAGTGTCCATTACCCCGCATTGATGATTTATTTGATCAGATGAGAGATGCAAGGGTGTTCTCGAAGGTTGATCTCCGATCAGGCTATCACCAAATGAAGATTAGGCCATCAGATATTCCCAAGACGGATTTCTCGACTCGACATGGAATATATGAGTTCACTGTTATGTCATTTGGACTAACCAATACACTAGCCTATTTTATGGATCTGAAGAATAAGGAGTTCATGATTTGGACAGATTCGTCGTGGTTTTCATCGATGATACTCTTATTTATTCCAAGAGTGATAGTGATCATGAGAAATATCTGAGATTGGTGCTACAGAAGCGACGAGATAATCAACTCTATGCCAAGTACAGTAAATGCAAGTTTTGGGATTGACGAGGTGCCATTCCTTGGACATATCATTTCTAATGGACGAATATTAGTGGATCCTGCTAAAGTCAAGGAGATAGTGGTGTGGAGCATACCCACTATAGTTACTGAGATCCAGAGTTTTTGGGACATGCAGGATATTATCAGAAATTTATCAAAGGATTTTCTAAGACTGCTAAGTCTATCACCTCACTTCTGGAGAAGGAAGAGAGTTTAAGTGGGACGAGAAGTGCCAAGACAGCTTTGATCAATTAAAGAAGAGATTGATATCACCACCAGTGTTGGTTATGCCAGATCTATAGAAAGGATTTGACATTTATTGTGATGCATGCGGCCAAGGCTTGGGATCTGTGCTTATGCGAGAAGGACGCATGATTGCCTACACGTCTCATCAGTTACGGAAACATGAATTGAACTACCCCACTCATGACTTGGAATTGGCAGCCGTTGTGCATGCGCTTAAGATTTGGAGACATTATATCATGGGGACCAAGTGCCAAGTATATACGGATCATAAGAGTCTGAAGTATATATTCACTCAAAAGGATCTTAACCTTAGGCAACGCCGTTGGTTGGAGCTTATTAAGGATTATGATTTGGAGATTCACTATCACCCGGGCAAGGAAAATTTGGTTGTAGATGCCTTGAGTCGAAAGGAGCATGTTCATTCAGCTGTTGTTGCCTAGCTACCCGATGAGATTGTTGAGGATTTCAGAAGACCTAACCTGGGGATAGTTGTTCACGCTGAAGGAGTTACTATTGATGTGGAACCTACTTTGGAGCAAGAAATCCGCAAAGGACAGATTGGTGATGCTAAGATACAAGAGATTATGGATCTGATTACTGAAGGTTGAGGTCCGGAATTTACGGAAGATGAACAAGGCACTGTATGGTTCAAGGACAGGATATGTGTTCCTGATATTGAAAGCCTTCGTGTGACTATTTTAAAGGAGGCCCATGACTTGGATTATTCTATTCATCCTGGTAGTACCAAGATGTATCAGGATTTGAAGCAGAAATATTGGCGGTATGGACTAAAGTGAGATGTGGCTGCACATGTGGCTATGTGCGATGTGTGTCAAAGAGTTAAGGCAGAACACCAAAGGCCAGTAGGACTATTGCACCCACTGAAGATACCCGAGTGGAAGTGAGAAGAGATTGGTATGGATTTCATTACTGGATTGCCTCGCACCCCGAAAGGATATGGTTCTATATGGGTTATTGTGGATAGACTGACCAAAGTGGCTCATTTCATTCCGGTCAAGACTATTTATAAGGTATCTCAATTGGTAGAGTGATATATGGCTCGGATTGTGTCTCTACACGGTGTACCGAAGAAGATCGTTTAGGCTAGAGGATCACAGTTTACCTCTAGATTTTGGAAAAGTTTCCATGAGAATATGGATACGAAGTTGAATTTTAGTTCGGCCTACCAACCTCAGACTGATGGACAAACTGAAAGGACTAATCAAGTATTGGAAGACATGTTGAGAGCTTCTGCCCTTCAGCATGGTAGTAGTTGGGATAAGAGTCTACCTTATGCTGAGTTCTCATATGATAATAGTTACCAGGCTAGTCTAAAAGATATCACCGTTCGAGACTTTATATGGCAGGAAATGCAGGACTCCTCTATTTTGGACCAGACTAGAGGAAAACATATCTTTGGACCTAAACTTATTCAGAAGGCAGGAGAGCAAGTTCGTATAATTCGAGAGAATTTGAGGGTAGCTCAGACCAGGCAAAAGAGCTATGCTGATAATAGAAGAAAACCACTGGAGTTGAGGAAGGAGACCATGTGTACCTCAAGGTGTCACCACTTCGTGGAATGAGGAGATTCAAAGTCAAGGGCAAATTGTCCCCTCGCTATATTGGACCATTCTTGATCTTTAGGCGAGTTGGGGAGATGGCATACCAACTCGAGCTACCTACTAATATATCGGATGTGCATAATGTGTTCCATGTACCTCAACTGAAGAAGTGTCTTTGTGTCCCTGAGAAACAGTTACCAATGGAAGAGCTCAGAATTCAGGGAAATTTGACTTATACGGAATATCCTACCAAGATTCTTGACACTATGACTCAAGTTACAAGGAATAAAGTGATAAAGATGTGCAAAGTACAATGGAGCCATCACGGAGAAGATGAAGCTACTTGGGAAGAGAAAACGAGCTTCGAATAGATTTTCCCATCTTTTCCCTAGTCCTTCCTAAATCTCGAGGACGAGATTCTTTTTAAGGGGGGTAGGATTTGTAGTACCCAATTTGTAATTTGTTAGAGAAAATGTAAATGGTGAAAATAGAGAAGAGCTCAAGAATTTTTTTTTGTGATCTATACCTATCATCACATGTGAACACATCATTTAAAATAAATAATCAATAAAAGACACTCAACTAAATTGTGCATCATGCTGGATCTTATTTTGTGTGCACTTTGTGACAATATAAAAATGATGTGGCAAGAAGAAATATTAAAGTCCAAAAGAGGGAATTTAGAATCTAAAAAGAAATCCTAGAAAGGAAAGGAAATAAAATTTTATGTGATTAAAAAAAATAATGTAAAATAAATAAATAAAATATTATTGCTATACTAGTGCTTTAATGTGACACCTGATTCAGGGGTAGAGCTCAAAAGCAGATTCAAATCCAAATTTGAATTCAAAATATTTATGAATAAGAGGATAGGAAATAAAAAAAGGAGAAGGGGACTACCTGCGCTCTGGGCCGAATTTCTTCTGTGATCGGCCCATCAGGCAAACGCGCACAGCCCAAAAGAACGGATCAGACCGTGTGCCGACCGGTGAGCCATTGGTGCCAGCCTCTTCCCTCTGCACCGATGGTGGGGGCCACATTCCAGATGCGCGTGCAGTGGCGACTTGCAGGCGGGCCCCTAGGGTCAGGAGCTTGTGGCGCGCTGGGAGCATGGCGCACTGGTTTTCTACCGTGCGGGGCCCACTCCCCAGCCTCCCGGTTCGTATGCGCGGGGTGAACAATACTTGCGTGTGGGCCCGGAACGGGGCTTGCTTCTTCTACGTTGTTGCCGCATCGATCGGAAGGTGGGTGACACCCACGGCATGCACGGATCCGCTGAACGACTCGGCTCACGTCTATATAGGGTAGGAAGGCTCCTAGGCTGCGCAGAACTTTCTTTCCCCTCACTGGAATTTCCTCTACCGAGCTCGCTCTGTCGCGGTGTGGGTTGCCGTTGGTGAACTGCTGATCGCCGGAACCCACGGTGCGGGCGACATCGTCCAGCCGAGCCGTATGGTGCTCGTCGGGATCTCGCGACGACGTCTCGGCATGGTACCGCAGCGGCGTCATCAGCCTATTCGCCTCTGGTGCGGTAAGTTTCCTCTCCACACTCTGCGATGTTTCCTTCGTTTGCACGCGCGGGATAGTGATCAGTATGCCGTCGGGGGGGATTGTCCAGCCGTCGGAGTGGTGCGCTTGCCGGGGCGCGGGAGGAAGAAGACAACCGGGAGACCGTTGCGTGGGTGATGAACGGTGGCAATTAGGCGGTGGGCGAATGTACCTGCGTCGTTGGATCTGGTCATTGCGGCTCAGATCAATCCTGTCGTACCGATTCGACTCAGCCTGATCTCGACCGTAGATCGATGTGTGAACGGGCACGGTTGGTTGGGGCTATTTTAAATCCCAAGCATCGATCCGTGATCGCAGGGCCAACGACGCGTACCGGTTCAGACCCTAGAGATTTAATCTGGCGCGTCCGGTGTTGATCGGACAACCAGTATTTGTCCTTACCCTTTTACCGTGGCGATTTGCACATGAGCCCTCCTGAAATTTAGGAATCAACCCGCCGTCCGTGACAGGGGCGCCTTGTGTCTTGGAATCTTTCACACCGAGACCCCTGCATTTCTGTCTAATACACACGCAGTCCAGAGACCATTTAAAGTGGATAAATGATTTAGAAAACGAATTTTTAATATAAAAACAATCCATAGAACTTGTTTAATTTATAGAAAATGCATACTTGATCCAAATTAGTCCATTCCAGTTTCTATAATTTTGTAGTTTTATGGTTTATCATCTAGTGTCTCTGTTTTGACATGAAAACCGTATTAAAATGTATATCCCAATTAATCTCATATCAAATACATAAAATCTTCAGAAAATCATAACTCTTTCGTTTTAACTTCGATTTGTTCCGTTCCAGTTGCGTTAGTCTTGTAGAAACACGTAGATCATTATCATTCAGTTTGTTATTATGTTTGGTGTGATGTTAATTTTGTCTATACACTGTTTGTTTGTATTGCTACGACTAGCGCGAGGACACGTGTCATCTGAAAAGCAAGTTGGTACCTGGATTCTCAAGTGCCAGGCAAGTTGTGCCCTTGATTCACTTTTGTTACCCAATAATGTTCTTTATAATCATTTACCATGCATAGGTTTAATTTTGATGGGACCCAATAGGTCACCCTATATTGTTTATCTCATTACCTTGTTTACCCCTGAATCACATGGGTAGTTTTTGCTATTGCTTTATATGGTTTTGGGATAATCATTTATTATATCCATGTTCCAGTTATTTTGTTATTCTATTTATGTTCATGTCAAGATCATTATATTATTGTTAATTGGAACATGGAGCTTAACTTGAGAAACACGTGCCACCACAAGGGAGGAATGGGACCCCTTGGCTGACTAATTAGGAAAGCTAGTGGAAGACTACCTTACCCGAAAGGGGCAAGGGCAGTAGGGGAGTGGTCAGTGTAGGGAGGTCCTTGTTTGATTTTGCTGCGATGGCGGTCAGACGAGAACCCTGCATTGGAACTTCCTATAAACTGTAGCGGGTTTTCGGAAGCTAGTGGAACTTTGTAAAGGCCTCGTAGTGGATCCCTAGCCATTCACCTTGGTAGTGTCTAAGGGCCTAGCTAACCCTGGCGACATGGGAAACACGACTTGTGGGAAAGGGTACAACCTCTGCAGAGTGTAAAACTGGTATACTAGCCGAGCTCACGGTCATGAGCGGCTCAGGACTCTCCGATGATTAAATTATGGAACCTAAACTCAATTTGTCATTTGTATTTGCATGGGATTTGTTATTAATTTTGTTCTATTATTATTTATTAAGGTTTGGTATTCACTTACACTTAGTAAATGCTAATAAAAGTTTGACCAACTACTTAAAAGCAATGCTCAGCTTTAACCCCTATTGTTGATAAGCCTTACACTTCATGAACTCCCACCTTTGGCGAGTTCATGCCACATTATTCCCCACAACTTGTTGAGCGATGAACATGTGTGAGCTCACCCTTGCTGTCTCACACCCCCCCCACAGGAGAAGGACAGGTGGTTTCAAGTGGAGTCAAGTATCGAGGAGTTTGATCTGATCTAGGTGGCGTTTCTCAGTTGACATTGGCGCCGACGATCCTTAGTTCGTGTTATATTTATGTTTTATTTTTGTAAGTCTTCCGCTATGTAATAAATACTCTGATTATTGTGACATTTATCTCTATGCACTCTGTTATTATATATGTTGTCTTCTTGGCGCATGTATGAGATGCACCTGGCTTTGTTCCTTAAAGCTGGGTGTGACACATTGAACCATGAATAGTGTCCGTCAATACTCTAATGTCGTCGAAGCTTGTGTTCAAAGCCGATGAACCTTCGTCCTCTACTATCATGTTGTGCAAGATGATACAAGTTTTCATTATGTCCCTAATATGTTCTGGAGACCAACCGTATGCAGGTCCATGAACTACAGCCCATCGCTTCGGGAGCACACCAAAAGTTCGTTCGATATCTTTTCTGGCGGACTCTTGAATGGTGTCAAAGTGTTGGGTCCTAACATCATATGGATGACAAATTGTCTTGATAAATGCTAGCCAGTCTAGATAAATACCATCTGCTAGGTAATATTCCATGTTGTACATGTGCCCATTGACGGAGAAAGTAACAGGAGGACTGCCACCGGTGAGATGGCTTTCGATAAGGTTTGGACGCTGAAGAACGTTGATGTCGTTATAGCTATCGGGCATGCCAAAGTACGCATGCCATATCTAGAGGTCATATGAGGCAACTGCTTCAAGGATCATGGTTGGATGTTTACCGCTACCAGTAAACATTCCCTTCCATGCGTTTGGGTAGTTACGCCACTCCCAATGCATGCAATTGACACTACCAAGCATACCAGGGAAGCCTCTTGACTCTTCAACTTGGAGGAGGCGTGCGATATCTGCAGCAGTTGGTGCCCTAAGATAGTAACCACCAAATGCGGTTTGGATGGCCGTGCAAAAGTGTTTCAAGGCCTCATGAGCGGTGGATTCACCAATGCGTACATACTCGTCGATGGCATCGGTAGGAATATCGTAAGCAAGGATACAAACAACGACAACAACTTTCTGCAGAGCAGAGAGACCAAATAAGGATCGACTTGTTACACAGATTGGGCACTGAATGAAGTAAGGATCAACTTGTTTCGCAGCATAAATGAGGCACTCAAACACATGGCGACGCATGCGAAATCTAGAATGGAAACGACAGTGACTGTGAGTGATAAAGGACGAGGCCCAATCTTTCGTGAGGTATGATAACTTGATTGGGTGGAGATCATGACGTTGGTGATCCGAGGCTCCGAGCGAACGGATCCTCGCAATCACTACACCACTGCTCTGTTGGTTATCACCTGTGACACACGAGTGACCTTGCTACGAAAGCTTATCCCTACAAGTGCAATCAAGAACACAAGCAAGAATAGGAAGAACATAATTAAAACTGCATTGATTATGACAATATTGTTCTATGATAGATACGATCTAAGAAAAACCCAAACCCTAATGTGGCAGCGACTTCTGTTAAAATATAGGGCGTGCACAACCCCTGGAGGTACCTGAAAGGGAAATTGGGTTAACCATTTCCTATAATTAATTTTGGTGGTTGACGACCAACGCAAACATATGGACTAACTAGTTTGTCTAGAATTCATGTAATACAAGTGCATAAGGTTCAACACAAAGCAAGAAAGAAATTAGTTAGGGGACACAATTTGATTGGAGCAAAAGGACTTGAGTGTGCTGAAGAATGGTGCACCGGACTGTCCGGTGCACCAGGACCGTACAGATGTCAACCAGCCACTCTCGGGAATTCTAGGGCACGCTCCGCTATAATTCACCGGACTGTCCGGTGTGCCACCGAACTGTCCAGTGAGCCAGTGGAGCAACGGATAGCTCGCGCCAACGGTCGACTGCAAAAGCATCTGCCATGTGAACAGTGCGCGGTAGAGTCAGAGCAGGAAAGTTAGAGGGCACCGGACTGTCCGGTGCCGCAAGAACATAAAGCCTCCAACGGTCGACTAGCTCCGAACCCTAACGGTTGGGTGACGTGGTGGCGCACCAGACAAGGAACAGTGCATGTCCGGTGGCGCACCGGACTGTCCAATGTGCCCATCTCTAGTAGCCTTCACCAATGGCTATGGAAGTGGTTGGGGGCTATAAATACCCCCAACCACCTCATTCATATCCATCCAAGCATTCTGAATATTGCATTCAATACAAGAGCAAAAGACTCCACTCCAAGACACATTCAATAGATCAAATCCTCTCCAAGCCACCAAATCAACTCAATTCCATTAGAGACTTTAGAGAGGGTGTTTTGGTGTTCTTTTGTTGCTCTTGTTGCTTGGTTTGGCCTTTTTCTTTTCCCATTCTTATTCTCAAGTGCTTTGTAAGCGAAGCAAGAGACACCAAGTGTGTGGTGGTCCTTGCGGGGTCTTAGTGACCCGTGAGATTAAGGAAGAAGGCACACTCGGTCTAAGTGACCGTTTGAGAGAGGGAAAGGGTTGAAATAGACCTAGTCTTTGTGACCTCCTCAACGGGGACTAGGTTCTTTGGAACCGAACCTCGGTAAAACAAATCACCGTGTCTACTCGCTTGATCTTCACTTGATTTGTTTTCCCTCTCTAATAGTTCTCTTGCCGGTATTGATTTGAGTTTGCCCCCAAACGTTATCTGCATTGTTTAAGCAACTCTTAGCAAGAGAAACATTGTTTTGACTTGAGTTTAATTCTAACGCTAATCCCCAACTTCTAGTGTGTGTTTAAAGTTATAAATTTAAGGTTTTGCCTATTCACCCCCCCTCTAGGCGACTTTCAATTGGTATCAGAGCCAGTGCTTCATTAACAGCCTAACCAACTTGAAGTGATGTCTAGAGATCACGCCAAGAGGGAGATCATGACCGGCGATAAGCCCGCGAGCTCGGGGAGGACTCTCTCAAGGGAGTCCAGCAACAAATATAAGGAGGAATCCTCTTCCTCCATCAAGTCACATCGGAAGGGTGATAAGAAGAAGAAGAAGATAAAGAAAGTGGTCAACTACGAGACCGACTCTTCGTCACCCTCCACGTCCGGCTCTGAGTCGTCCACTACTTCTAAGCACCATGAGCGCAAGAAGTATAGTAAGATGCCCCTACACTATCCTCGTATTTCAAAGCGCGCTCCATTACTTTCTGTAACCCTAGGCAAACCACCATATTTTGATGGTGAAGATTATTGTATGTGGAGTGATAAAATGAGGCACCATCTAACCTCACTCCATGAAAGTATTTGGGATATTGTTTAGTATGGAACGCAGGTACCTAAGGTGGGGGGACAAGGAATATGACTCGGATGAGGCCGCCCAAATTAGGCACTTTAACTCCCAAGCCACGTCTATACTCCTCGCCTCCTTGTGTCGAGAGGAGTATAACAAAGTGCAAGGGTTAAAGAACGCCAAAGAAATTTGGGACGTCCCAAAACCGCGCACGAAGGGGACGAGGTGACCAAGATCACCAAGAGCGAAATGATCGAGGAAGAACTCGGTCGATTTGTCCTCAACAAAGGGGAAGAGCCGCAAGCCATGTATAACTGGCTCAAGACCATGGTGAACCAAGTGTGCAACCTCGGGAGCACAAAATGGGATGACCATGAAATGATCAAGCTTATTCTTAGATCCCTTGTTTTTTGTAATCCTAATCAAGTACAATTAATACGTGGGGATTCTAGATACAAACTAATGTCTCTCAAGGAAGTTATTGGCAAGTTTGTGAGCTTTGAACTTATGATCAAAGACTCCAAACACAATGTCAACTTGGAGCAAGGCGCCACCTCTACACCCGAGGTGCAACCCGTCGCATTCAAAGCGACGGAAGAAAAGAAGGAGGAGTCTACACCAAGTAGGCTTCAATTCGATGCCTACAAGCTCGACAATGAGGAGATGTCGCTCATCATCAAGAGCTTTCACCAAATCCTCAAGCAAAGGAGGGGAAGGATTACATGTCCCGCTCCAAGAGGGTATGCTACCGGTGTGGTAAGTCCGGTCACTTTTTTGCTAAATGTCCAATTTCTAGTGAAAGTGATAGGGACAAAGACAAGAAGGGGAAGAAGAAGGAGAAGAAGAGGTACTATAGGAAGAAAGGCGGCGATGCGCACATGTGTCGGGAATGGGACTCCGACGAGAGCTCCACCGACTCCTCCTCCGCTGAGGACGCCGCTAACATCGCCGTCAACAACAGCCTCCTCTTTCCCAACGTCGGCCACAAATGTCTCTAGAGCCACCCCCAAATATACAACATCTAGTTATGAGGGTAGCTCTAGCGATAATGAAGATGATTTACTTGCTCTTTTTGCCAACCTTAACATGGAACAAAAGAAAAAAATCAAATGAACTAATTGAGACCACTAACGAGAAGGATGATCTCTTGGAAAGCCAAGAGGACTTCCTCATTAAAGAAAACAAAAAATTTGTTAAATTGAAAAATGCTTATGCTCTAGAAGTAGAGAAGAATGAAATTTATCTAAAGAGCTAAGCATGTGTAATGGTTCAATTTCTAGTCTTAGAACAGAGAATGATAATTTAGTTTCTAAGATTGAAAAATTGAATGTTTGAGAAGATTCTATTTCCTGTCTTAGAAATGAAAATGCTATGTTAAATGCTAAGATAGAAGAATTAAATACTTGCAAACCTTCTATATCTACTGTTGAGCATGTTTTCATTTGCACTAGATGTAGAGATGTTAATATTGAAGCTATGGATGATCACCTTGCAATGATTAAACAACAAAATGATCACATAGCTAAATTAACTGCTAAAATTACTAATGAACTTGAAAAAAACTAAATTTGCTAGAAGCATGCTCTATATGGGAGGCACCCTGGCATTAAGGATGGCATTGGTCTCCAACAGGGGAGCAATGTCAAGCTTAATGCCCCTAAGAAACTGTCTAATTTTGTTAAGGGCAAAGCTCCCATGGTCCAGGATAGTGAGGGTTACATTTTATATCCTGTAAACTATCCTGAGCACAAGATTAGGAAGATTCATGCTAGAAAACCTCATATTGTTTCTCACCATGCATTTATGTATAAAAATGAGGCTTCTAGCTCTAGGCATACCACCCATGTTAAAATGCCTAGAAAGAAAATTATTGCTACATCAAATGAACATAACATTTCATTTAAGACTTTTGATGCATCATATGTTTTAACTAACAAATCAGGCAAAATAGTTGCCAAATATGTTGGGGGCAAACACAAGAGTCCTAAGACTTGTGTTTGGGTACCCAAGGTGCTTGTTTCTAATGTGAAAGGACCCAAGACCGTATGGGTACCTAAGAACAAGGCCTAAATTTGTTTTGTAGGTTTATGCATCCGGTGGTTCAAGTTGGATAATCGATAGCGGGTGCACAAACCACATGACAGGGGAGAAGAGAATGTTCTCCTCCTATGAGAAAATGAAGATCCCAACGAGCTATCACATTCGGGGATGGAAATCAAGGTTTGGTCAAAGGTTTGGGTAAAATTGCTATATCGCCTAACCATTCTATTTCCAATGTTTTTCTTGTAGATTCTTTAGATTACAATTTGCTTTCTGTTTCTCAATTATGTAAAATGCGCTACAACTGTCTTTTTACTGATATAGGTGTTACTGTCTTTAGAAGAAGTGATGATTCAATAGCTTTTAAGGGAGTGTTAGATGGTCAGCTATATTTGGTTGATTTTAATGATAATAAAGCTGAACTAGACACTTGTTTAATTGCTAAGACTAATATGGGTTGGCTCTGGCATTGCCGACTTGCCCATATTGGGATGAAGAATCTCCACAAACTTCTAAAGGGAGAACACATTTTAGGACTAACAAATGTTCATTTTGAGAAAGACAGGATTTGTAGCGCATGTCAAGCAGGGAAGCAAGTTGGAGTCCATCATCCACACAAGAACATAATGACGACTGACAGGCCGCTCGAGTTACTCCACATGGATCCATTCAGCCTGATAGCTTACATAAGCATCGGCGGAAGTAAGTATTGTCTAGTTATTGTGGATGATCATTCTCACTTCACTTGGGTGTTCTTTTTGCAGGAAAAAACACAAACCCAAGAGACATTAAAAGGATTCTTGAGACGGGCTCAAAATGAGTTTGGATTGAGAATCAAAAAGATAAGAAGCGACAATGGGACGAAGTTCAAGAACTCACAAATCAAAGGATTCCTTGAGGAGGAGGGCATCAAGCATGAGTTCTCCTCACCCCGTATACCTCAACAAAATGGTGTAGTGGAGAGGAAGAATAGAACTCTACTAGACATGCCAAGAACCATGCTTGATGAGTACCAGACTCCGGACCGGTTTTGGGTGGAAGCAATCAATACTGCTTGCTACTCCATCAACCGGCTCTACCTTCACCAAATCCTCAAGAAGACATCATATGAACTCCTTACTGGTAAAAAGCTCAATGTTTCATATTTTAGAGTCTTTGGGAGCAAATGTTTTATTCTTATTAAAAGACACTACACCAAAATAAGCAATTTCCGAGAGACCAATAACTTCCTACGAGTTTTTTTCAAAACCGTAGGACATAAATAATTTCCGAGAGGCGACTAGGGCCTCTCGGAAGTTGCCTTAACTTCCGACGGCTTGCCTAGGGCCTCTCATAAGTTGCCTTAACTTCCAACGGCTTGCCTAGGGCCTCTCGAAAGTTGCCTTAACTTTCGACGGCCGACCAATGTCCTCTCGGAAATTGCTTATTCATGTGTTGACCGGTCGCGGTAGGCCTTAACTTCCGATGGCTTTACTAGGGCCTCTCGGAAGTTAGCCTTTGTAGGCTAACGGTGCGTGTGCCCATCTATGTCCGTCACCCAGTTTCTAGCCACCAACAGCTAGCACCGTCGGTCCGCCCCTGCCGCTCGCCGGTCCGCCCCACCGCTCGTCGGACTGGCCCGCCCCCGTCGGCTGCTCGCCCGCCCTGCGCCCGCCTGTTGCTCGCCCGCCATGCCACCGCCGGCTGCTTGGCCGCCCCATCGCCGCCGGCTACTCGCCCAGTCCGGCGAGCCGCTGCCTCTTGTCGTCTCCTGCTCACCTGCCCGGCTCCGCCAGCCACAGCGGCACGCGTGGCAGCCGTCGCTAGTCCGCCTCGCCCGCTGCTCGCTCAGCCCGGCTCTGCCAGTCACTGTCGCCTGTCCTCTCCTGCTCGCCTAGCCTCGCTCCAACACAGCTCGTTCAGACCCCGAGCGCCGCACACAGCGTCGTTGCCCCAACACCGTCGCGTCACCGTTTCATCGCTTCACGTAACTTCCGAGTGTTTGTATTTTATTTTTTATTAAATATACTAACTTTCAAGAGTTAACTGATTTTAAACCATAGGAAGTTATGTCAATTAGGCTAATCAACTTGAGAAGCTAACTGGTGCACATAATTTAATTATGTTAGCATCTTGTTTGTTACAGATTAGTAATATTTTCGCAAAATTGTTGTGATGTTGCGGAACTTATGTGTCATAAATCGTTGCTCTAGCGGTCTCTTATGGGTGAATCACATGTTCTACTGTTTTAGCATCAAATATGGTGGGTGAGGACCGTCGATGGATGTATGAAGGTTGGCGTATGAATGATCCCTCAACAGAGTGGATAAGAAAGATAGGATTTTATTGCTTGTGCTTTTACTTTGTCAAGAACTGGCACAGATGTGCGGTGTCCATGTAGTATGTGTCGTATTTATAGATGTCAAGACAAGAGAACTCTGTTGGGAAACCTTTGCAAATATGGCTACATGCCTGACTATGAAGTCTAGGTGTATCATGGCGAGGAGTTTCCCCATGAAAATGCATTAGAAGCCCACAACAATGACGATGTGGAATACGATAGAATGGATGAGATGCTTGAAGATTTAAGGGGGGATCCTGATTTAGTGTTTCCACCAAATCCTGAGTAGCCACCTCCTCCAGAGGTTAAAAAGTTCTTCGACCTTCTTAAGGCTGCAGAAGAGCCGTTGCACAAACACACAACAGTTTCCATCCTTGCTTTCGTGACTAGACTTATGGCTATTAAGTCTAAGTTCATGTTCTCGAACAATTGTTATAATGAGCTCTTAAGCTTAATCAGCGAAGTATTTCCACCAAATCACAAGATGTCGAAAGACATGTATCAATGCAGGAAACTGCTCTCTGGTCTAGGTATGGACTATCAGAAAATCGAAGTTTGTCCAGATAATTGTATGCTGTTCTGGAAGGATCATGAGAATGATAGTAAGTGTCTAAAGTGTGGCAAGTCGAGATATGTAGAGGTTAAAAACGATGATGGTGAAATGGTCACATCAACTGTAGCCCAAAAGCAACTTCGTTATATGCCTCTTGCGCCTCGTGTTAAGCGTTTGTTTCTTTCAAGGAACACAGCTAGGCACATGAGATGGCATAAAGAACGTGAACGAGAGGACACTCATGTGATGATGCACCCGTCTGACAGTGATGCGTGGAAGGCTCTAAATGACTTTGATCCAGAATTTGCTAGTGAAGCAAGAAATATTCGAATTGTGTTGGCGACAGATGGTTTCACACCTTTCAATACGAATGCGGTATCATATTCTTGTTGGCCTGTATTTCTTAATCCATACAACCTTCCACCTCATCTATGCATGAAATATGATTACATGTTTCTTTCCCTAATTATTTCTGGTCCAGACCATCCTGGGAAAGGGCTAAATGTGATGATGCAACCCTTGATCGATGATCTCAAAAAGTTATGGAAAGGAGTCGAAGCATATGATTGCTACAAAAACAAGATATTCACACTTCGAGTTGCGTATTTGTGGTCCATTCATGATTTCATGGCATACAGTTTATTTGCTAGATGGAGCTGCCATGGAACTCTGACATGTCCAATATGTGGCAAGGATACAGATTGTTTCCGCCTTGAGTTTGGAGGGAAGATCTGTTACTTTGACTGCCACAGATGCTTCTTGCCCCAAAAACACCCGTATAGGTTCGATGTTAACACCTTTAAGCAGGGCACTATCGTGACAAAGGGACCGCCCAGGCGTCTGAGCGGAATAGAGATTGAGGCTATGCTTAATAATTTGAATGAGAATGAAAATGGTGATGGATACATAGGTTTTGGAACCGAGCATAACTGGACACATAAATGTGGTTTATGGGAACTCCCTTATGTTAAGGCATTGATTCTGATGCATAACATTGATGTCATGCATCAGGAACGTAATGTTGGTGAAAGCATTCTAAGTACTTGCATGAATCTAGGTGACAAAACAAAAGTCAATATAAAGGCCAGAAAGGACTTAGCAAAACTTTGTAACCGACCAACCCAGGAACTCGACGAAAATGGAAAAAAGCCACGTGCTCAATTTTGTCTAAAACCTAAACAGAAGAAAGAAGTAATGGAATGGTTGAAAATTTTGAAATTCCCAGATGGTTATGTGGCCGGGTTTAGGAGAGCTGTGAACTTGAAGACAAATAAAATAACTAGATTGAAAAGCCATGATTATCATATAATGATGGAAAGGCTCCTCCCTATAATGTTCTGTGGATACTTGAAAGTCAGTATCTGGAAGGCGTTAGCTGAGTTAAGCTACTTTTATAGGCAACTTTGTGCTAAAGAAATAAACAAAGATGTGATGGAGAAGTTGGAGATAGAAATTCCTGTCCTTATATGCAAGTTGGAAAAAATATTCCCCCTAGGATTCTTCAATCCAATGTAACATCTACTTGTCCAGCTTCCATATGAAGCTACGGTTGGTGGTCCTGTGCAATACAGGTGGATGTACCATATTGAAAGGGCATTAAAGAAGCTTAGTTCAATGGTTGGTAACAAAAGAAGAGTTGAAGGGTGTATAGCTGAAGAATTCAAATATAAAGAGGTAGCAGCCTTCACGAGTGTATACTTTGCAGACGAGCACAATATCAATGCCCCTACATTGAGGTATCATGATGACAAAGTAGGGACCTGCAGCAATCTCCAAATTTTTTAGATTGAGGGCAAGACCGTCGGAGCATCCATGGAATATCATCCTGAGCGCGAAGAAAAGTTGGACGCTTTGCTCTATATGTATGACAATATGGATGAAATGACTCAATATTTCAAGTAAGATGACTCCATATTTCAATTAAGATGACACTATGTAGTAATCGTGTTCCGCACCTCATTTGTTTACTTGTTGTAATAGAGAATTCCAATCGCAACTTAATGAGAAATTGTCCTCGAGGCAGTATGAAAACGCGCTTCGAGGAAGACATGGGAAGCCCAATTTCATTAATTGGTTTCGAGCTTATGTAAATAACCTAACACTCTTGTTCTACTTTATATATTTTGTTTTAGAAATCTAATTTCACCATCTGATTGGCAGTGTGACAAAATTCCAAATTTATACGAGGACTTGCTTCAGATGTCTTACGCAATCGTAAAAGTCAGAAGCTACGGTCGTTACGACATTAAGGGGTTTCGTTTTCGTTCGACCAAATTTGAATGTACTCATCCATTTGCGGTGACAAAAAATACTAGAGTTGTATGCAGGGCAGTCGATGATCATGGAAGAGAGATGAATTATTATGGAGTTATTAATGACATACTCGAGTACGACTTCGCTGGGAGCAAAAAACTTAAGGCGGTGTTTTTCAAATGTGATTGGTTTGATCCCAATCAAGGGACTGTACAAAACCAATTTGGCATGGTAGAAGTCAAACATGAGCTCAAAACAAGTGCATGTAGCAAATTTGTTCTTGCTCACCAAGTTGACCAGGTGTACTACATACCGTATCCATCTAGAAAGCAGGAAGCCACATGGGTAGTGTACAAAGTTAATCCTCGTGAATAGTTACACACCAAGGGTGAATGGTTCGAGGCGGAAGTTGAAGAAATTTACCAAGAAGATGAACTTCTGGCCAATTTTAATATAGATACTGAGGTTTTGCCAGAATCATTAGTGGGAGATCCTGAAGATGTAGTAAGTCCCAAAAAACGGAAACGGAAGTCAAAGAAGAAAACATCAAATCGAAGAAAACAATTTGATCCTGATTTTGAATACGACTAAAAAGTAATTATATATTTATTGTTCATTTCAATACATTATGTTCATTTACATTATGTTCATTTCAATACATTATGTTCATTTACATTATGCTCATTTACTAATTTGATTTTGTTTTAATAACAGGATGTCTAAAAAGGTCAAGCAGCTCGCTAAGGGACTAGCAAGGAGAGCCTCCATTTTTGGGAGAAAGGAGGACTTAGTGTTCCTGGGCACTAGTTCAAGCTCGAGCAGGCATAGAGCGTTGTTGGAGCATGTTCCAGAGTTGCAGGTTAAGGCAGTCGGCGTACAGAGGAATGAGGTAACCAATATATTTGTTTTGTAATGTAATATTTGTATGAGTTCGAATAACTAAATTATTAATTTTATTCTGTAGGATGAGCCTAAAGATGAGGTAGAGACAGAGGAGTGGAGACAAGTGGAAGATGTTGAGGATGTCCAGGGTAGGGAGGCGGAGACAGGGTGGGGTGAATGGCCCAATGATGCAAGTGGGTGGCCAGGAGATGCAGGGTCGGGAGTTGGGGGAGCTAGTGGGTCAAGGGAAGGGGAAGCTGGTGTGTCAGGAGGAGGTTCTAGAAGCGGGGGAGTTGGAGGGTCTTCATAGGTCCGAAAGCCACGGAAGACTAGTTGGGTCCCCCTCCTAAAGAACCAGTTAACAAGGTTGAGATAATACCGACTGGAGATGGGTAAGAGCATCTTTGCTTTGTTCTTATGTCTTACACATTGAGGATAAACAATTATTTTTTGAATTTGACAATTGTGCTTGTGTTGTTAGGGCTTGGGTGGATAGTAGTTTTAGTGTAAGGTAAGTAAATAAAGTGTTGGGCAATATCTGTCGTATGAGATGGCCTGGATTGGTGATTGAGGATGGTATTGAGGTCCCTGTCACAAGTTGGGATCAATACGGCCTTGCGGTTAACGCGCAACATGGGAATGTGCAAGGAGCAGTTTGGCACGACTTCTGGGTATGTTTATCTATCTTCTTTCCAAGTTATCAGCTCAATGATTGATTCATATTATGGATTCTTGACTATGTTTCTTTTTTCAGAAACATTATAAGTTGCCTGATGGAGATACTCATACCGAGCATGCACACTCCATGTTCCATAGGAACGCGGCAGATGTTGTTGCGGATATGATGTACTATGTTCGAATCCAGGTGATTAATCAAGCTATGTTGAGTAGTGAAGAACGACGTGCAGCCAGTAAGAGCGAGGCGTCACACTATGGACATTCTATGACTAAGCAAGATTTTCTTTAGGTAATTGATGTTTTTGCTTATGTTGGAAAAATTTTCGTTCCTTGTATATGTTACAGTTACTTGTAAATGAATTGTGTTTCCGTAGCATTCGATTCCATGGATATCCGCCAATGATGTTGCTTGGCGTGCCTTATGCCATTATTGGGCTTCGGATAATTTCAAGGCAAAGTCTATATGACAAAGTTCCAATCGTGGAACCGAGTCATATCACAAGTATGGAGGTGATGGTCACTTTCGCTTGGCAAAACGAATGGTAAGTGCAATTTATTTCATTTTTTGTTGATTGTACATGACATGATGTCATTTCTAATTATAATGTTTGTCAAATGTACGTACAGGAAGCTAGCAGTGGTGTAGTGCCCAGTGATGTTCAAATATACCTGAGGGAGCATAGAGGACCAGATCCTGCAAACCCAGATGTGTTGTGTAGCCAAAAGGCAACAGATCGTCTGGTGAGTGTTTCAAAATGCTTGGTAGATTTTGTTCATATGAATTTTTGTATGTGCCCAGTGATGTAAGATTGCATTGTTTTTTGTATGGAGGCTACATATGGTGAGGCGATGTCTAGTTAGCACGGATCGGACTATGACTGGAGGACCGCACCTATTGATCCTCAGGCTGTGTATGCAAGTGGTGGAAAACCCCATGGAAGGTGTGGACTCTACATACCTTATCTTGTTTCATCAGTTCAAGTACAATAGATTTATTTTGAATCTGTCATGATGTTACTTGTTTGAAGGTACTCGATGTTCGATAACGTCATCAATTCGACCTAGGTGATGGTTCAGAGGGGAGGTTCATCGAGGTCTGCTGCTCATAGCTCCCGTCGCTCTACTCAGGATACTGCAGAAGTTGAGCGACTACGAGAAGAGCTTAGGCAACATCAGGAGCGGCAAAGGGTTTAGGAGGAATACTTGAGGCAACATGCTGTGCAACAAGAATACTATGCTACTCAGTTTCAACAACAGCAAGCACTGATACAAGTAAGTTCAAAAAGATCTTTCATTTTAAGTTATGTATTGATTTAAAACATTGACATTAATGTGTTCGGCAATTTGGTAGAAACTAGCACAAGCCCAAGGGATACAGGTTCTGATGCCCCCCACCTCCACCTCCCATACATTTTCCTTGGCCTTCACCTCCACCTCCACCTACCAAACATCAGGTATGCAAATTTATCATAATTTACTTGTTATATTACGGTGTAACTCCATGAATGTCATTTGTATAGGTATATGAGACTCCTCCAGCTACCTTGTCGGTGCAGCAACAAGATGACGGCTTAGACTTTGTCAATGCGCTCTTCGCCAGTGGAGGTAGCGAGCATCACTCTTCGCTATTTCCTGATGTTGATCGACAGTAGTGGGATTCCATTCGATGTGTTTTGTGAGACTTGAAACTTTTGTGTCTTGTCAGACTATTGTGAATTGTTATGTCGAGGTGGATGTGACTTGTGAGACATTTTTTGGATTGTTATGTCCATAACTTTGTGACTTTATGTATGCGATGATATTGCTGAAATATTGTTATTATGTATGTGAGATGTTATATGTGACATGTTGTGTATTGTGGCTGTTATATATATTTGTTATGTATGCAATGTGGTGAATTACCAAAAATAAATTGCATTTTTAGTGCTGGTCAATTTAACTTCCTCGAGGAATACTAAACGGTAGGAAGTTAGGCTGCTACCTTCCTAGAGGACTATTAAAACGGTAGGAAGTTAGCAATTTAACTTCCTAGAGGGCGCCAAAACGGTCGGAAGTTAGCTTCCTACGGCGTGAATTCTGGACCAGACGGCGTTAACCCTTAACTTCCGAGAGGGCGCCGCCCTCTAGGAAGTTATCCATTAACTAACGAGAGGCCAGCTCGGCTCTAGGAAGTTATCTAAATTTCGAGAGGGCCCTCGGAAGTTAACCTAACTTCCGACCAAAATGTTCCGACGGGCTAACTTCCGACGGTGTTAGCTAACTTCCGACGGTTTTGATAACTTCCGAGAGTTTAGCTCTAACTTCCTACGGTTTAGGCCCTAGGAAGTTAAGAATTTTGGTGTAGTGAGAGGTAGAAAATCTAAATTTGCTCCTAAAGCTGTAGAAGGCTTTTTACTTGGTTATGACTCAAACACAAGGGCATATAGAGTCTTTAACAAGTCCACGGGACTAGTTGAAGTCTCTTGTGACATTGTGTTTGATGAGAATAATGGCTCCCAAGTGGAGCAAGTTGATCTTGATGAGCTAGATGATGAAGAGGCTCCGTGCATCGCGCTAAGGAACATGTCCATTGGAGATGTGTGTCCTCAAGAACCTGAAGAGCCTACACAAGCACAAGATCAACCGTCATCTTCCATGCAAGCATCTCTACCCACCCAGGATGAGGATCAGGCTCAAGATGATGAAGATAAAGATCAAGAGGGTGAGCCACCTCAAGATGAGGTCATGGATCAAGGGGGAGGTGAAGATGATCAAGACAAGGAAGATGATCAAGAAATAAGGGATCAAAGACCGCCACACCCCAAGAGTCCACCAAGCAATTCAACGAGATCACCCCGTCAACTCCATCCTTGGTGACATTCAAAAGGGGGTAACCACTAGATCTTGAGTTGCTCTTTTCTATGAACATTACTCTTTTGTGTCTTCTATTAAGCCATACAAGATAGAGGATGCATTAAGAGATCCGAATTGGGTGGTGGCAATGCAAGAGGAGCTCAACAATTTCACGAGGAATGAGGTATGGCATTTAGTTCCACGTCCTAACCAAAATGTTGTAGGTACCAAGTGGGTATTATGTAACAAGCAACATGAGCATGGTGTGGTGACAAGAAACTAAGCCCGACTTGTGGCAAAGGGATATTCACAAGTCGAAGGTTTGGACTTTGATGAAACTTATGCACCCGTAGCTAGGCTTGAGTCAATTCGTATATTACTTGCCTATGCTACTTACCATGGCTTTAAGCTTTATCAAATGGACATGAAAAGTGCCTTCCTCAATGGACCTATCAAGGAAGAGGTATATGTTGAGCAACCTCCCGGCTTTGAAGATAGTGAGTACCCTAACTATGTTTATAAACTCTCAAAGGCGCTTTATGGGCTCAAGCAAGCCCCAAGAGCATGGTATGAATGCCTGCAACATTTTCTTATCACTAATGGCTTCAAAGTCGGTAAAGCCGATCCTACCCTCTTCACTAAAACTGTTGAAAAAGACTTGTTTATATGCCAAATTTATGTTGATGATATCATATTTGGGTCTACTAACAAGTCTACTTGTGAAGAGTTTAGTAGGATCATGATATAGAAATTCGAGATGTCTATGATGGGGGAGTTAAAGTATTTTCTTGGATTTCAAATCAATCAACTCCAAGAGGGCACCTTCATCAGCCAAACAAAGTACATTCAAGACATACTTAAGAAGTTTGGAATGAAGGATGGCAAACCCATCAAGACACCCATGGGAACCAATGGGCATCTCGACCTCGACACGGGAGGTAAATTCGTAGATCAAAAGGTATACCGGTCAATGATAGGATCTTTACTCTATTTATGTGCATCTCGACCGGATATATACTTTCTGTATGCATGTGTGTAAGGTTCCAGGCAAATCCTAAGGAAGTTCACCTTAGGGCCATGAAGAGAATCATGAGATACTTAGTTTACACTCCTAAGTTTGGGCTTTGGTACCCCAAGGGATCTACCTTTGATCTAGTTGGGTATTCCGATGTTGATTGGGTCGGATGTAAGATTGATAGAAAGAGCACATCAGGGACTTGTCAGTTTCTAGGAAGATCCCTGGTGTCTTGGGCGTCAAAGAAACAAAACTTAGTAGCTCTTTCCACCACCGAAGCCGAGTACATTGCCGCAGGTCATTGTTGTGCGCAATTACTTTGGATGAGGCAAACCCTTAGGGACTATGGCTACAGATTGAGCAAAGTCTCTCGCCTATGTGACAATGAGAGTGCAATCCGCATGGCGGATAATCCCGTTGAACACAGCCGCACTAAGCATAGACATCCGGTACCACTTTCTAAGAGATCACCAACAAAAGGGGGATATCAAAATTGCTTATGTCAATACCCACAATCAATTAGCCAATATCTTTACCAAGCCATTAGTGAGAAAACCTTTAGCAAACTTAGGAATGAGCTAAATATTCTTGATTCTTGGAATTTTGATTGAAACATTGCACACATAGCTATTTTATATACTTTTGATCATATCTCTTTCATTTGGTACAAATGCATATTTCTTATTCTTCTTGTGCCAAAGCTAAGACTAATATGCTTTTAAGTATATTTCTACACTTAGTCTTGGATTGAAAGGGAAATGGAGTATTCGACAAAGACAAGGCTTCCACTCCAACTCTGATGGTATCATTTAAACTTCGCCGTTACTCCGCAAACTCTCAATGGTATGACCTTCACTCATATTTATTTTACCATGTGGGAGATAGTGTTAGGCCCCAAAGGGGGAGAAAATGCAATAGGGCTCTCAAGTTCTCTGTTTTTGGCAATTAATGCCAAAGGGGGAGAAAGTATTAAGCCCAAAGCAAAAGGACCGCACCACCATTTTCAAAAATTTTGAAATACATTTTTTCAATTGATATCTAAGTTTCAAATTGATTTGTGAAAGTAAAATTTCAATTTGGTATCTTCAAAACTTCACATTAATATGCAAAAAATTCAATTGATATAAATTTCAAAGACCCTCTTGAAAGCTAAGGGGAGAATTTCTTCAGGGGGAGCATTTATTTAGTCAAAGGAAAGGCATTTGAAATAGGGGGAGAAATTTTGAAATCTGAAAAATGCTTCTTGCAATCATATTCTTATACCTTTGACTATTTGCAAAAGTTTTTGAATAAATTTCCAAAAGATTTGCAAAAACAAAACTAGTGGTGCAAATGTGGTCCGAAATATTAAATAAAAGAAAGCCAAACCATTCACTCTTATTCATTCTAAGTAATACTTGCAATTGGTTTAATTCTAAGTAACCTATGCACAATCAACTCAATTGCAAACTAGTTACATTTCTGCACTTTATATTTGCTTTGATTTGTGTTGGCATTAATCACCAAAAAGGGGGAGATTGAAAGGGAAATTGGGTTAACCATTTCCTATAATTAATTTTGGTGGTTGATGACCAACGCAAACATATGGACTAACTATTTTGTCTAGAATTCATGTAATACAGGTGCATAAGGTTCAACACAAAGCAAGAAAGAAATCAATTAGGGGACACAATTTGATTGAAGCAAAAGGACTTGAGTATGCTGAAGAATGGCGCACCGGACTGTCCGGTGTGCCACCAGACAGTGTCTGGTGCACCAGGACCGTACAGATGTCAACCAACCACTCGGGAATTCCAGGACGCGCTCCGCTATAATTCACCGGACTGTCTAGTGTGCCACCGAACTGTCCGGTGAGCCAGTGGAGCAACTGCTAGCTCGCGCCAACGGTCGACTGCAAAAGCATCTGCCACATAAACAGTGCGCGACAGAGTCAGAGCAGAAAAGTCAGAGGGCATCGGACTATCCGGTGCCGCAAGAAAACAAAGCCTCCAACGGTCGACCAACTCCGAACCCTAACGGTTGGGTGATGTGGCGGTGCACCGGACAAGGAACAGTGCCTGTCCGATGGCGCACCAGACTGTCCGGTGCGCCCATCGCCAGCAGCCTTCACCAATGGCTATGGAAGTGGTTGGGGGCTATAAATACCCCCCAACCACCTCATTCATATGCATCCAAGCATTCTGAACATTGCATTGAATACAAGAGCAAAAGACTCCACTCCAAGACACATTCAATAGATCAAATCCTCTCCAAGCCACCAAATCAACTCAATTCCATTAGGGACTTGAGAGAGGGTGTTTTGTATTCTTTTGTTGCTTGGTTTGGCCTTTTTATTTTCCCATTCTTATTCTCAAGTGCTTTGTAAGCAAAGCAAGAGACACCAAATGTGTGGTGGTCCTTGCGGGGTCTTAGTGACCCGTGAGATTAAGGAAGAAGGCTGACTCGATCTAAGTGACCGTTTGAGAGAGGGAAAGGGTTGAAATAGACCCGGTCTTTGTGACCTCCTCAACGTGGACTAGGTTTTTTGGAACCGAACCTTGGTAAAACAAATCACCGTGTCTACTCGCTTGATCTTCACTTGATTTGTTTTCCATCTCTAATAGTTCTCTTGCTAGTATTGATTTGAGTTTGCTCCCAAACGTTATCCGTATTATTTAAGCAACTCTTAGCAAGAGAAACATTCTTTTGACTTGAGTTTAATTCTAACGCTAACCCCCGACTTCTAGTGTGTTTAAAGTTATAAATTTCAGGTTTCGCCTATTCACCCCCCCACCTCTAGGCGACTTTCAGTACCCCTAATGCGCTCCAACATGATACATGGCCCAACGACCCAATAGACGGTGTCGCAGCACCAAAACAGAATCTGAGTGCTGACTTGTTTCGACGATTCCCATTGAGTCCAAATGAATTTTAAGGTGGGACCAGTTGGGTTAATTAGATAATCTTTTTATATTTCCAACCATATAAAGTCCGTCGCAATCAGAGTCCGGAGGCATCGTGAGCATCCATTTTAGTGCAGACGGGTCCTGGAACCCGAGATGGGATCTCAGCCGAGTCGAACTTGATCTCCTTCCTGTTGTGGACGCCATTACTGCTCCTCCTCTACACTTTAGCCTTTTCCAAGTCATTTATGGTTCTCTCCAAAGTTCTAATCATTAAACATCCATGGCACCAAGCGTAAGCTCTAAAACACAATTGACTAAGTTAGAACGAACTTGGAGATTCAGCTTTCGTGCATGTGCTCGTGTTGTCGGTTCATGCATTGTTTGTATGGGAGTGATATCCTTATCATTCTCTCTCACTTGAATTAGAGTCATCCTCGACTCAAGAGGTGGGCAAGGGGGTGGCCGAGCAACCCTAGGATGTACAAGGCCTCTAGGCCCAAAAACATGCACCGCTGATTTCTGGCAGATTCTGGAAATTATCTTGCTATGACGATTCTAATCAGCTCCAACCGTATATTGACGTGGGACCAGATGGGTTAGAAATCTTATCTCCTTAACTTTCCAATTTTATTTAGAACATCAAAAACGGAGTTTGTATGTAGCCTAGTTGTCCATTTTCATGAGATCCAATCCTACAGTTCGAACCGGATTCACGAATAAACTGGATTTCAACTCCCCTTGAGCTTGGGACTCTATGATTGATTGGGTCTTGACCATATAGTTGATATCCATGTACTCATCAGTGAGGCTCGATCACGTTAAGTAAACGTAACAAAGAATGTGGATACGAAAAATATGAGATACCTCTTCTGGAATTGAGCATCCGTGTATATAGGTTGCGTGCAGAAGTAGTCCACTCCGATTCTTGCATCACCACTCATATGGTCACGGTGGATCCGAACACGACTGGGAATGGAACCACCATAACGACGCTCGTTGCATGCACGACGCCTCCTAAGGTGTAGGTATGTCGCAACCTCCAACTCTTCTTCTCCCTCTTCTATTTCTTGTGCCATCCTAAGAAAAACATTGGATTCTAAGTACGGGTTCATTATTGTCGAGCTCCGCAACTGGAGTGGGATTGTAGTGTTGAAACATGGGTGCTTATTTATAGAATGAATAGCCTTCGGGTGAAGCCAACGTGGTGGCATCCTAAAGAAGCCAGGCGATGGCTTCTACAAGAAGTGTCGTGGCTTACGGTGCAAGCTAGTATATTTGCAAAGGGATATTTCGGCATGCTAAAAAACCAGTATCGTTTGAAGAACAACAACTAGAAATGCGCTATTTGAAGCAGAATGCATAATATAATTACAAAAAAAATATTTTTCCGAAATGAATATTATGTTACACACGTTTGTCTAAAAATTAATTATAAATAAATTAAAAAAACCATTTTATGCACGATTTATTTGAATAAACGTACAATGAAAAAACAAATCTGTACTACTCCTTAAGAGTATAACGAGGGCGTCCACCGAGGGCCGTGCCCCCGCTCGCCCCCTCCACGCCCGCGCCCGTCTGCGTCCGCCCCCTTCGTCTTCCCACCCTAGATTTCCGCGCTCGTGAGAGCCGCCCGGAGATTGCTCCCCCCTCTGCCCCCGCCACCGCCCCCGTCCTCACGATGCCACCGCCCCTCTCGCCATTCTCGCGTCCGCGCCGCGCCCCATCCCCAGAGAACTCGTGTCGGCGCCATTCCCCCGCAATGCCCTGCGCCCTCCCCGCACGCCATCATCGCGTAGGTCGTCTGTCCATCCCTCCCCCTCCCGAGATTGCCGTGTGATGGCAGCACACCCCGCCCCTGAGATCGAGATTGCCTCCGCCCTCACCCGTCATCTCCACCCCCACTTCACGGTCGTCCTCCCCCCGCTCGCGATGACTGACCCCACTCCCCCCGCCGCTGCCACCGATGAACCGCTAATTGCCTTCCCCGTTGAGGAGTTCGGGTGGGAGCAGGTCGCGTCCCACTCCGCTGCCGCTATGGAAGCCCGAAGCCCGAGTGAAGGTGGTCGCCTCAAAAACCCTAGCACTCACCCCGCATCCTGCTATCCTCTCCATCTACACCCTTAACTTCTGAGAGGGCGCCGCCCTCTAGGAAGTTATCCATTAACTAACGAGAGGCCAGCTCGGCTCTAGGAAGTTATCTAAATTTCGAGAGGGCCCTCGGAAGTTAACCTAACTTCCGACCAAAATGTTCCGACGGGCTAACTTCCGACGGTGTTAGCTAACTTCCGACGGTTTTGATAACTTCCGAGAGTTTAGCTCTAACTTCCTACGGTTTAGGCCCTAGGAAGTTAAGAATTTTGGTGTAGTGAGAGGTAGAAAATCTAAATTTGCTCCTAAAGCTGTAGAAGGCTTTTTACTTGGTTATGACTCAAACACAAGGGCATATAGAGTCTTTAACAAGTCCACGGGACTAGTTGAAGTCTCTTGTGACATTGTGTTTGATGAGAATAATGGCTCCCAAGTGGAGCAAGTTGATCTTGATGAGCTAGATGATGAAGAGGCTCCGTGCATCGCGCTAAGGAACATGTCCATTGGAGATGTGTGTCCTCAAGAACCTGAAGAGCCTACACAAGCACAAGATCAACTGTCATCTTCCATGCAAGCATCTCTACCCACCCAGGATGAGGATCAGGCTCAAGATGATGAAGATAAAGATCAAGAGGGTGAGCCACCTCAAGATGAGGTCATGGATCAAGGGGGAGGTGAAGATGATCAAGACAAGGAAGATGATCAAGAAATAAGGGATCAAAGACCGCCACACCCCAAGAGTCCACCAAGCAATTCAACGAGATCACCCCGTCAACTCCATCCTTGGTGACATTCAAAAGGGGGTAACCACTAGATCTTGAGTTGCTCTTTTCTATGAACATTACTCTTTTGTGTCTTCTATTAAGCCATACAAGATAGAGGATGCATTAAGAGATCTGAATTGGGTGGTGGCAATGCAAGAGGAGCTCAACAATTTCACGAGGAATGAGGTATGGCATTTAGTTCCACGTCCTAACCAAAATGTTGTAGGTACCAAGTGGGTATTATGTAACAAGCAACATGAGCATGGTGTGGTGACAAGAAACTAAGCCCGACTTGTGGCAAAGGGATATTCACAAGTCGAAGGTTTGGACTTTGATGAAACTTATGCACCCGTAGCTAGGCTTGAGTCAATTCGTATATTACTTGCCTATGCTACTTACCATGGCTTTAAGCTTTATCAAATGGACATGAAAAGTGCCTTCCTCAATGGACCTATCAAGGAAGAGGTATATGTTGAGCAACCTCCCGGCTTTGAAGATAGTGAGTACCCTAACTATGTTTATAAACTCTCAAAGGCGCTTTATGGGCTCAAGCAAGCCCCAAGAGCATGGTATGAATGCCTGCAACATTTTCTTATCACTAATGGCTTCAAAGTCGGTAAAGCCGATCCTACCCTCTTCACTAAAACTGTTGAAAAAGACTTGTTTATATGCCAAATTTATGTTGATGATATCATATTTGGGTCTACTAACAAGTCTACTTGTGAAGAGTTTAGTAGGATCATGATATAGAAATTCGAGATGTCTATGATGGGGGAGTTAAAGTATTTTCTTGGATTTCAAATCAATCAACTCCAAGAGGGCACCTTCATCAGCCAAACAAAGTACATTCAAGACATACTTAAGAAGTTTGGAATGAAGGATGGCAAACCCATCAAGACACCCATGGGAACCAATGGGCATCTCGACCTCGACACGGGAGGTAAATTCGTAGATCAAAAGGTATACCGGTCAATGATAGGATCTTTACTCTATTTATGTGCATCTCGACCGGATATATACTTTCTGTATGCATGTGTGTAAGGTTCCAGGCAAATCCTAAGGAAGTTCACCTTAGGGCCATGAAGAGAATCATGAGATACTTAGTTTACACTCCTAAGTTTGGGCTTTGGTACCCCAAGGGATCTACCTTTGATCTAGTTGGGTATTCCGATGTTGATTGGGTCGGATGTAAGATTGATAGAAAGAGCACATCAGGGACTTGTCAGTTTCTAGGAAGATCCCTGGTGTCTTGGGCGTCAAAGAAACAAAACTTAGTAGCTCTTTCCACCACCGAAGCCGAGTACATTGCCGCAGGTCATTGTTGTGCGCAATTACTTTGGATGAGGCAAACCCTTAGGGACTATGGCTACAGATTGAGCAAAGTATCTCGCCTATGTGACAATGAGAGTGCAATCCGCATGGCGGATAATCCCGTTGAACACAGCCGCACTAAGCATAGACATCCGGTACCACTTTCTAAGAGATCACCAACAAAAGGGGGATATCAAAATTGCTTATGTCAATACCCACAATCAATTAGCCAATATCTTTACCAAGCCATTAGTGAGAAAACCTTTAGCAAACTTAGGAATGAGCTAAATATTCTTGATTCTTGGAATTTTGATTGAAACATTGCACACATAGCTATTTTATATACTTTTGATCATATCTCTTTCATTTGGTACAAATGCATATTTCTTATTCTTCTTGTGCCAAAGCTAAGACTAATATGCTTTTAAGTATATTTCTACACTTAGTCTTGGATTGAAAGGGAAATGGAGTATTCGACAAAGACAAGGCTTCCACTCCAACTCTGACGGTATCATTTAAACTTCGCCGTTACTCCGCAAACTCTCAATGGTATGACCTTCACTCATATTTATTTTACCATGTGGGAGATAGTGTTAGGCCCCAAAGGGGGAGAAAATGCAATAGGGCTCTCAAGTTCTCTGTTTTTGGCAATTAATGCCAAAGGGGGAGAAAGTATTAAGCCCAAAGCAAAAGGACCGCACCACCATTTTCAAAAATTTTGAAATACATTTTTTCAATTGATATCTAAGTTTCAAATTGATTTGTGAAAGTAAAATTTCAATTTGGTATCTTCAAAACTTCACATTAATATGCAAAAATTTCAATTGATATAAATTTCAAAGACCCTCTTGAAAGCTAAGGGGAGAATTTCTTCAGGGGGAGCATTTATTTAGTCAAAGGAAAGGCATTTGAAATAGGGGGAGAAATTTTGAAATCTGAAAAATGCTTCTTGCAATCATATTCTTATACCTTTGACTATTTGCAAAAGTTTTTGAATAAATTTCCAAAAGATTTGCAAAAACAAAACTAGTGGTGCAAATGTGGTCCGAAATATTAAATAAAAGAAAGCCAAACCATTCACTCTTATTCATTCTAAGTAATACTTGCAATTGGTTTAATTCTAAGTAACCTATGCACAATCAACTCAATTGCAAACTAGTTACATTTCTGCACTTTATATTTGCTTTGATTTGTGTTGGCATTAATCACCAAAAAGGGGGAGATTGAAAGGGAAATTGGGTTAACCATTTCCTATAATTAATTTTGGTGGTTGATGACCAACGCAAACATATGGACTAACTATTTTGTCTAGAATTCATGTAATACAGGTGCATAAGGTTCAACACAAAGCAAGAAAGAAATCAATTAGGGGACACAATTTGATTGAAGCAAAAGGACTTGAGTGTGCTAAAGAATGGCGCACCGGACTGTCCGGTGTGCCACCAGACAGTGTCTGGTGCACCAGGACCGTACAGATGTCAACCAACCACTCGGGAATTCCAGGACGCGCTCCGCTATAATTCACCGGACTGTCTAGTGTGCCACCGAACTGTCCGGTGAGCCAGTGGAGCAACTGCTAGCTCGCGCCAACGGTCGACTGCAAAAGCATCTGCCACATAAACAGTGCGCGACAGAGTCAGAGCAGAAAAGTCAGAGGGCATCGGACTATCCGGTGCCGCAAGAAAACAAAGCCTCCAACGGTCGACCAACTCCGAACCCTAACGGTTGGGTGATGTGGCGGCGCACCGGACAAGGAACAGTGCCTGTCCGATGGCGCACCAGACTGTCCGGTGCGCCCATCGCCAGCAGCCTTCACCAATGGCTATGGAAGTGGTTGGGGGCTATAAATACCCCCCAACCACCTCATTCATATGCATCCAAGCATTCTGAACATTGCATTGAATACAAGAGCAAAAGACTCCACTCCAAGACACATTCAATAGATCAAATCCTCTCCAAGCCACCAAATCAACTCAATTCCATTAGGGACTTGAGAGAGGGTGTTTTGTATTCTTTTGTTGCTTGGTTTGGCCTTTTTATTTTCCCATTCTTATTCTCAAGTGCTTTGTAAGCAAAGCAAGAGACACCAAATGTGTGGTGGTCCTTCCGGGGTCTTAGTGACCCGTGAGATTAAGGAAGAAGGCTGACTCGGTCTAAGTGACCGTTTGAGAGAGGGAAAGGGTTGAAATAGACCCGGTCTTTGTGACCTCCTCAACGTGGACTAGGTTTTTTGGAACCGAACCTTGGTAAAACAAATCACCGTGTCTACTCGCTTGATCTTCACTTGATTTGTTTTCCATCTCTAATAGTTCTCTTGCTAGTATTGATTTGAGTTTGCTCCCAAACGTTATCCGTATTATTTAAGCAACTCTTAGCAAGAGAAACATTCTTTTGACTTGAGTTTAATTCTAACGCTAACCCCCGACTTCTAGTGTGTTTAAAGTTATAAATTTCAGGTTTCGCCTATTCACCCCCCCCCCCACCTCTAGGCGACTTTCAGTACCCCTAATGCGCTCCAACACGATACATGGCCCAACGACCCAATAGACGGTGTCGCAGCACCAAAACAGAATCTGAGTGCTGACTTGTTTCGACGATTCCCATTGAGTCCAAATGAATTTTAAGGTGGGACCAGTTGGGTTAATTAGATAATCTTTTTATATTTCCAACCATATCAAGTCCGTCGCAATCAGAGTCCGGAGGCATCGTGAGCATCCATTTTAGTGCAGACGGGTCCTGGAACCCGAGATGGGATCTCAGCCGAGTCGAACTTGATCTCCTTCCTGTTGTGGACGCCATTACTGCTCCTCCTCTACACTTTAGCCTTTTCCAAGTCATTTATGGTTCTCTCCAAAGTTCTAATCATTAAACATCCATGGCACCAAGCGTAAGCTCTAAAACGCAATTGACTAAGTTAGAACGAACTTGGAGATTCAGCTTTCGTGCATGTGCTCGTGTTGTCGGTTCATGCATTGTTTGTATGGGAGTGATATCCTTATCATTCTCTCTCACTTGAATTAGAGTCATCCTCGACTCAAGAGGTGGGCAAGGGGGTGGCCGAGCAACCCTAGGATGTACAAGGCCTCTAGGCCCAAAAACATGCACCGCTGATTTCTGGCAGATTCTGGAAATTATCTTGCTATGACGATTCTAATCAGCTCCAACCGTATATTGACGTGGGACCAGATGGGTTAGAAATCTTATCTCCTTAACTTTCCAATTTTATTTAGAACATCAAAAACGGAGTTTGTATGTAGCCTAGTTGTCCATTTTCATGAGATCCAATCCTACAGTTCGAACCGGATTCACGAATAAACTGGATTTCAACTCCCCTTGAGCTTGGGACTCTATGATTGATTGGGTCTTGACCATATAGTTGATATCCATGTACTCATCAGTGAGGCTCGATCACGTTAAGTAAACGTAACAAAGAATGTGGGTACGAAAAATATGAGATACCTCTTCTGGAATTGAGCATCCGTGTATATAGGTTGCGTGCAGAAGTAGTCCACTCCGATTCTTGCATCACCACTCATATGGTCACGGTGGATCCGAACACGACTGGGAATGGAACCACCATAACGACGCTCGTTGCATGCACGACGCCTCCTAAGGTGTAGGTATGTCGCAACCTCCAACTCTTCTTCTCCCTCTTCTATTTCTTGTGCCATCCTAAGAAAAACATTGGATTCTAAGTACGGGTTCATTATTGTCGAGCTCCGCAACTGGAGTGGGATTGTAGTGTTGAAACATGGGTGCTTATTTATAGAATGAATAGCCTTCGGGTGAAGCCAACGTGGTGGCATCCTAAAGAAGCCAGGCGATGGCTTCTACAAGAAGTGTCGTGGCTTACGGTGCAAGCTAGTATATTTGCAAAGGGATATTTCGGCATGCTAAAAAACCAGTATCGTTTGAAGAACAACAACTAGAAATGCGCTATTTGAAGCAGAATGCATAATATAATTACAAAAAAAATATTTTTCCGAAATGAATATTATGTTACACACGTTTGTCTAAAAAATTAATTATAAATAAATTAAAAAAACCATTTTATGCACGATTTATTTGAATAAATGTACAATGAAAAAACAAATCTGTACTACTCCTTAAGAGTATAACGAGGGCGTCCACCGAGGGCCGTGCCCCCGCTCGCCCCCTCCACGCCCGCGCCCGTCTGCGTCCGCCCCCTTCGTCTTCCCACCCTAGATTTCCGCGCTCGTGAGAGCCGCCCGGAGATTGCTCCCCCCTCTGCCCCCGCCACCGCCCCCGTCCTCACGATGCCACCGCCCCTCTCGCCATTCTCGCGTCCGCGCCGCGCCCCATCCCCAGAGAACTCGCGTCGGCGCCATTCCCCCGCAATGCCCTGTGCCCTCCCCGCACGCCATCATCGCGTAGGTCGTCTGTCCATCCCTCCCCCTCCCGAGATTGCCGTGTGATGGCAGCACACCCCGCCCCTGAGATCGAGATTGCCTCCGCCCTCACCCGTCATCTCCACCCCCACTTCACGGTCGTCCTCCCCCCGCTCGCGATGACTGACCCCACTCCCCCCGCCGCTGCCACCGATGAACCGCTAATTGCCTTCCCCGTTGAGGAGTTCGGGTGGGAGCAGGTCGCGTCCCACTCCGCTGCCGCTATGGAAGCCCGAAGCCCGAGTGAAGGTGGTCGCCTCAAAAACCCTAGCACTCACCCCGCATCCTGCTATCCTCTCCATCTACACCCGCTCCCGCTTTTCTGCTTCCACCACTACCTATCCCCACCGCGGGTGCAGCCACCGATGCAAGGGCGAAGCGGGCCGACACAGTATCTACAACGGCGGCGCCTGAAATGTCGACCTCCGGTGGCGGCTCCGCAGGGAACGACATAGTGGCGGATGTGCTATTGGGGAACGCACAAGTCGTCGTCAGCAAGACGAAGAAAGCAATGCCATCTCTGAAGAAGCCGCAGGCAAAGACCGATTGTGCGAAGGTCGAGCCGGAGGTCGAGGTCCAAGCGGGCGCCGTCCCCAGCGAAGTGCTCTCTCTCATCTCCTCCTCCCTCTCTCTTGTGGAGACAATTGGGCTGCCATCGTTGTAGCCCTACGCGGCAACGCCTAGGTCGCCCTTAGCCACGACGAGCAACACTAGGTACGCCTGCCCTCTGGTGTTCCTTTTTTAATGTGCGCAACTGAGCACCCAAACCCTAGATGGAAGGCACGAACTTGGGCGGCGCAGACAAGCTTGTCGAGCTTGGTCGATGGTGGCTGGTGCTCCATCCGCTCCTTGGGGTGGTCGTGGCTGAAGCCCCTGAGCCCCTGCAACAGCGACTTCATCCCCTGCTATGAGATCAGAGAGTTTTGGTCTGTGATTTACATAATATAGGCACCTGCACTTCTATTTCCTGCAGCAAACCAACACATCTGACATGCTGGATTTGGCTGTCGACTACATCAAGGGTCTCCAGAAGCAAGTTAAGGTAAGCAATCCAATAGTAAGGTCCTTAATAAGAGAAAGACAAACCGGCCCTGAGTAGTAAGGTCTAAAACCAAGCTATATTGATTTGTTGGTATTTAAACTGAAATGAGAAAGTTGTGCATAGCGTTCTGTTTTAGACTTATCTGAAATACACACTCGGAACACAAAGTTTGAGAGTTCGTTTCTGCTATCTGTTCACTAAAGGTGCTAAAGGAGAGCCAAGATAATTGCACCTGCTCAGCAAGCAAGAACCAGCAGCACTCCTGCTGAAACCGTAATGCTCACTATACATTACCTCGAAAGCATGTCCACTCGGGAAAGAAAAAGATGTAAGACAACTCTCATGCATGTTGTTTCATGAGGTTTTGAACTGCAGCAGTTGAGAGGCTTTATCTACCAGCAGATAGCAGATATAGGCACCTGCTGTTACAAATAATTGCACAGTTCTTGTCCCATTATGCTATAAAATATGATGTGCTGTTCTTAGCTCGATATGCGGTAAGGTCTTCTTAACTATTGATCATCTACCTATTCCTTAATTCATATACTTCAAATTTTCAAAATAATCTTCACTGTTAGTCATGAAAAGTTTCTATCTGTGCATTTGGAACAAAGAAAACCAGCACTCTCAGGATAAATTGTCTACTATCTTGCTAGATTAAAATCCAAGGAGATTCTACGAGGTTTTGGCAATTTCTAGAGATTCAACAAAGAAAATTTGCTTGACACATCAGAAGAACTCATTTTGCAGGGTTTTTGATAAAATTCTTGCCCTTCTTTTGGTATGTGGTTGCTTTCAGATGCGTCACTTTAATCTATATGTTCTAGAGTTAATTTCCAATGCTTTTAGGCTAGCTTGAGGGAAAATTCTCTTGTAATAAGGGCAAAAGCCTTATGTGCGGTGAGTATTTGTTTAACCTATGAAATCATATGTTTTGCAGCTTTTTTATTTGGACATCATTCATCAGTATTTAGGACAAATCTGTAGGTCAGCAATATAGTTATAGTTAATTAGGATAAGAATTATGCTTCTCTATTAACCTATATCCCCTTCTTGAGCCTCAATTGTAGTGACATAAAATGTTGATGCTGCTTAGTACCTTCCCAGAAAGTCTCAGTATCTAGGAATGGTATTTGTTTTAGTCTTCACTTTTTAGATTTTGTTTTTGTAATATTCCCATTACAGTATAATTTGATCAGGAGTTTGTGTCATTTCCTTCCAGGCTATTTCACTGCCTCTACGCTTATACCTGCTCGCTTTGCCTTGTAATATGTTTTTTCTTTCACAGCCAACGTTGTAACGGAGAGCAACCTACATGGCTTGAGGGAACTTTATTTGCTCATGTTCGGGATGGCCAAACTCCAACCTTGCTGACATCTATAGCTTCCTCAAGACCTACCTGTGTCCTCAGTTGGAGCGCCTCTTTGTGCAGGACTCTGTTTTCTCCAAGATATGTTTCTCCATTTTTCTTGAGTAAGCTTTCGCCTATCTACATAACTCCTTAATTGCTGCATGATCTGAAAATATCAGATCTTAACAGAAAAATAGAGAAAGTAAGGCGTGCTCTGCAGACAGATAGCAAGTGACAATGAAAATAGACAGTTCTGAAAATCGTCTTGGTCATGTTGTTGCAATGCGTGCTCGGGTAATGTTGCTTCCCATTGTTTTTATTTTTCATCCCTTTTCACTATGATTGTTCGACCTGTTGCATTATTTATCAGAATATTTGCACATGGGTGTCATGGATTGACAGGATTGTTGATAAATTGTGTTGAGAACTTTATTATTCTTGGCTTGAATTCATTGCAGTTAAAAATGTTTAGTCGAATGGCTACATTGAAAGATGATGGAACTGTAGTTGTCGATATCCCTACTACTATTGAAGCTGCATCACTTGATCTTCATTCAGAGGATCACCAGAATGTGGCCTTTGGTGGCAAACCATTGGACTCTTCAGATCTTCAGGATAGACCACCAATGCAAATTGCTATGCTGATTGTTGGTACAAGAGGGGATGTGCAGCCATTCATAGCTATAGGAAAACGTTTGCAGGTGAGCATGTTATCAAATTCTTTTGATATGATATGATCCTTTCACTTATTTAGATTTTTCATGGTGGTTAGTTAAAAGATTGTGCCTATAGAAGATCAATATGTGGGCCAATTTATTTATGATGAGTAAGCTAACAAAGCATTCAGAGCATGTCATGATAAAATAGGCTGTATAATGTTGTTATTATATGCATGTTATAACTGGCTGGCAGCAAATATTTGAGGGTCCAGCACAGTATAAGGGAGCCAGTACACTAATTGTTGTTTTTTTCATCAAATGGAACTGCAACATGCTAATTTTTTATGTTTTATTCAAGATGAGTAACAATTAATTCTGTTAGCAGGACTACGGTCATCGTATTAGATTAGCAACCCATGCCAACTTCAAGGACTTCGTGATGACTACTGGGTTGGAGTTTTATCCCCTTGGTGGAGACCCAAAAATTCTTGCTGGATGTATGTGAGTGTAGTGTTCGATTGTTTTTGTGCTTTCACCTTGGAGTTTGCTATAAATAGATCTTGCATAACAGTACAGGGTTGTAGAAAAATTAGCAGTGTCCGTACTCTGATTATCAAGCTCTATGTTCATTTTTTTGCTGTATATGCGCATTGTTTCTACAGTTTTTGCTTTGTCCAGTTGCGTGATTGCAGCATCCTCGTGAGATTATAACGTTAGGTCAATGAAATTTAGAATTATGGGGAATATGGAGTAATATCGAGAGACTGGTGTAGAGGTGGGATTTAGTAATATGGAGTAACGTCTTGGTTTCTCTGCAGCTACTTCAATTCCTTGCAGAGCGAGTGCTGATATGTGTGCTTCTTCTCGGATGTGAACATGGTTATCTCGGCACCTACGGTGAGTGGGAAGACCGTACTATTTGAACTCCGCATTCTGAGGCTCCTCTCAAGGTTCCTTTCACTAGATTGGAGGTTCAATTTAAATAAAGGAGCTCTGAAAACAGTATGTGCCGATTCAGCATGCCATTTCTAGAAAATAATAAGGGGCTCCCCGTTGCGTTGTGGTTTGTCGGCCCCACGTTCGTCGTGCTCATGGCCTCGTCTTCAAGGAAGGTATGCTGATCCTGCTGCTTCTTCAAGGAAGATGTTGGCAGTAACTGCATCCATTCCACCCACAGGTCTCTGCTATGGGAACTGGAAGCTGCATCTTGACGTTTCTTATCCCTGGCTTCTTCTTGGGCATTTGGTCACTCAGAAACCACCAGCATTTATCTCCATAAACTGTTGGTATATGCTTCTGTTGTCTTACAATCTTTATGGTCTTACAATATGTGCAGTCTGGTTTAATGGATAACAGCACAAAGGCAGATCTTTTAGGACCGTGGATGCTTCTTTTCACAATCTTCGTCGCTAGAAAATTCTAGCAGCCCATCAAGGTAAAGAATCTCTCCCATTGACAGCAGAGCAGATATCATGCTTCATGTTTCTTCACTTCTTCCTCACCAATCAGGGTGCCATCAGAGACAAATATGTTTTCATGTTCATCACGCTCCTTGAAGAGGAAAAGAAGGCTTGGATCCAGAAACTCGAGAGGCAAAAAGGGCAAGAGTTGTTTGAGTAGATATTGTAGCTTGTCTTGGTCTAGCCAATAGTTCGTCCGTGAAAATTTGACAATACACACAAGACATGAAGATGAGAATACGTTCCAATAGAGATGTAATTACAAATCTGTTAGATCACAAGTAAGATGTAACTAAATAAATCTATTTTTTTGTTATAGTCGTTGACAATATTTTAGTTTGTTGCTCCCATGCCTTAATCAAGTAAATGCAAAATTCACTACTTGATTGGAAGGTGGAGAAAACAAAAAAATTATCTATGAACGTACATATCATGAGCAAACAGATAATGGTAACAGAAACAGAAGACCACATTCGCTTGCATGACAATGGTCCATCCACCGAGTTCAGTCTAAAACTACCAAACTTAATCACCACCCAAAGGGTGCAAGCAATTCCTTAATAGTTCTCACATACAATACAACTCCGGTACATATAAGCCTCGGAATGCCTTAAACAACTGATAGATCCCCAAGACATTGGCTACTACTTGGTAGCACCGAATCGCACGGTATACCATGTAGACTGTTCTGGTAATCTACTACTACTCTGTAAGGACGTAACGTGGACGTCCACAGTTACGACATGCCCTCGCCCTGGAAATCTCGCCACCCTCGCGAATCGTCCCTGTCCTAGAAAATATCGTCGTCTTGCGTCCGCCGCCCCAAAACATCACCCCCTCCCCCCATCCCCCTAGAGACAGACGCTAGCGAGCACCGTGGGGATTTCTCCTTGCAGGCGGTTGCCTGAGAGGTCGAGCACGTGGAGGTGGCGCAACACCCAGATCGCAGGATGGAGAGCGTGTGGGATGGAAGGGCGAGCACACAAAACCCCCTCCCCATGTTGTAGAGGAAAGTGCGGGGTGTTGACTCTGGTGGTCGGGGACATATCTGGTGCACATGGTGCACATATTAAATCATCACCACTTATTTTAGATCTAATGTCTCTAGTTGATTATTCAATTTACAAATAACACCTTCCACCAGTACACACCACCACGTTGAAGGGGTTTTTAGCAAAATATACCAAACAACTAGAGACGTTAGATCTAAAATGAGTGGTGATGATTTAATATGTGCACCATGTACACCAAATGTTCCATGTGCACCAGATATGTTGTCCTGGTGGTCGGGAGGAGGCGTCGCGACCTTGACATGATAATAGATTGCTAGAGACACTCATCAAATATTACTAGATGAGTGCCCCGTGCGTTGCAACGGAAACACACAATATCATGATAACTTATATATATAATGTGTCTTATATTGTTATAAGAAAATGTTTCATAATTCATTTGTGATCCTAGCCATATATAAATTTTGTTATTTTAATTTAACTGTTTCACTACTACATTACAACCATCAGTATCATACAGACTTCGATATATACCATGATTTGCATGGTCTCATCATTGGAGAGCACGTGCCACACCTATCGGTAGAAGTTCTCTCGTACATCGTCAGTCATCAGGCACGCACAACCATACATGTTTGCTTAAATAGAAAGGCAAGTGTGTGCGTTTGCGAAGAGAATTAAAGGCAGGCCAGCACAAAAGCTACCTCGGCGATGGCAAGTGGTCATTGTTGTCGGTCCTCCTCTGCGTCACCTCTGTCACTAAGATGACGCCACAGTCTTTGATATAGTAGTCGTCGAACGCGCGTGACATGGCGAGTACCGATGACTTTTGGCTGGGCTGCTAAACGAAGTGCACCCCGGGCTCATCAGCGAGGTAGTACACCTAGCCGTTGCACCTCCAGATGTGCTACTCCTCTACATACATCTTGTTCGAGGACACTCACACAACACCAACAACAACCGTCGTCCAACGCACAAGAATTTATGGCCAGTCAGTAACGACTTACGTGGCCGGTTGAGCTTCAGGTGGATGATGAGCTAGATGGCGTGACGACGCCGTCGTCGGATGCGGTGCCCAGAACAACCCGAGAGTCGTCGGTGTTGGCAACGACTATGAGGTCCCTCGTTTGAATATGGACAGCGGTGTAGCCGCTCTGGACCGCGTCCAAGCGACGGCTGCGCCGGAGCTTGCCGAACATAGCGACGCATGCGGCCAAGTAGGACTGCTTCCAGAGGTCGAACTGGCAGTTGCCAAGCTTCTTCTCATCGTCGATGAGCGACGCCAACGCGAGCGCCTCCTGCCAGTGGTGTTTGTTCGGGGTTTCCAAGTAAGAAACATGGATTCATCTTTGGCGTTAGTTTATAAAAATTACTCACAAGTCAGATCCATGGACAAAATATTACGGAGAATAAATGTCACACATATAAAAAAGGAATTTAAGTTGAAAACTTATTCAAACAAAAGAAGTTGCATGCAAGGCTCTTCTTTAAATACTACTCTCTCCATCCAAAAATATAATTCGGGAATCTCGTTGATAATTATCTACTAATACACATTGTGTAAGGGTAGCAGGTGGGCTTTGGGATAGATGTAGTAGATATTTTTACTGTAACAAATATTAACATAAACACACAAGTGGTGTAGTGGTAGCTACGAGCACATTTACTTGAGAGGTCGTGGGTTAGAATCCCATTAGGGCCACATTCGTGTTTTTTTAATTTAATTTTAGCTAGGCGTGGGATGCACGTGGGAATGGGAATGAGCTTTGCGAGGAGAGGAAATAAGAAAGACAGTGCGGGGAGAGACACAATTGGAAATGGGAAACGGGTCAGGACACAGTTGGGAATGGGAATGAAAAGTAAACATTATAGGTTTAGAGGACCGAATTTAGTTTGTTGGAGACTGTGAAGATATAGATTACAGAATTTTTTATATTGTGCTATAAAGGATGATAAATATTTATTTAGGGCTAGTTTAGCAACCTTATTTTTTTATAGGATTTTTAATTTTCTAAAGAAAAATAAACTAATTTTCTATGGGAAAATGAAAAACCCTTGTAATTTGGGGTTCCGAAACCAGCCCTTAGATGGAATTTAGGGGCTGGAGACAGTCGAAGCGTATAGGACGACGGCGATGGCGAGCAGCTCTCTCCGTTCGTTTCCCCTTCCGCTGCACATAGAAAAGTCACGAGCTTAGATTTTTTCCCCCCAAGTGGCTGGTGGCTAGCCAAGCGCCCAAGCCATGGCGACGAGCGTGCCAGAGGGATTGCTCGGCGAGCCTTCTTCCCCGTGGAAGGTGCAGCAACTGCTGCCGCTGTGCGCGGTCCTTGCCGTCGTCGTCGCGTGGTGTGCCGCGCGCGCGGCGGAGTGGGCGTGGCTGAAGCCGCGGCGCCTGGAACGGGCGCTGCGGGCGCAGGGTATCCGTGGCACGGCGTACCGCCCGCTGGCCGGCGACGCGCCGCTGTCCGATCGACTCGCCCGCGAGGCCAGGTCCAGGCCGCCCCTACCGCCGGGCTGCCACGCCATCGTGCCCAGAGCCATGCCGCTCGTCCACCACGCCATGAACGAGCACGGTAACTTCTCTCTCGCTGTTGTCGCGTTGACTCTCGTCTCTAACTGGTGATCTACCTTTAGCTTATTGCCGGTCTTACCACGCCAACTCACTAAGGAACGAACGGTTTTCCCATGGTATTACACGAGCATTTATCATAGTAAATTTCAAAATATAAATCTTATGTCATGAAGTTACATAAGTTATTTAATAAAAATATAAATATTTGATTTAGAATAAAGCTAATACAAAGTGTGCTGTGGGAAATATGGTTTCAAGTAGTTTGCTTGACATCGAGGATCATTGAGTTATTGGTACTGATTAAGATATCAGTTAGCGAATAAATTTCCCCTTCAGTGTGGAATATTAAAAAAAATAGTGTGGAGGATTCAACCCTGCTCGCTTAAGGCCATTTGGCACGGCTCCAGCTCGAGCTTACACTGAAGCCTAGCAAATGGTCATAAAAAATGGCTTCTCGTCGACAGTTCTTCAAGAGATGGAGTCGTTTTTTGTTGGGAGCAAAAGCACAAAAATGTGGCTTCTAGCAGCTCCTACATTTTCCTCATACATCATTCGAAAAAACATATGAGAAATTGTTTTGCCAAACGAATTGTAAAATGGCTTTGGCTCCTTCAGAGAAGCCAAAGAGCCAGAGCCAAAAATATTTTAGAGGAGGCGGAGCCCTGGCAAAGGGCCATAGTATAAAGCACTTGGCTTGTACAATTGCAAGTCGTGTTTGTTTATGTTACGTGAAGAAGAGATATTGTAAATATATACGTATAGTAATAATTTGAAAATAAAAAATATAATCATGTTTGAATAAATATCTCAATTAAGAGAGGACTACTCAATTATATATAGAAACTGTAGCAATAACTAGTTGCCATATACTTTGCTAGAAGTTGCATGTTATTCACTACCGGACACATCTGCTTTGTCGAGTGGCAAAGCCCAGAAAACTCTCGGTAAAATCTTTGCCGAGTGTGACTCTCTGTAAAGAAGTCTCAGCGAACTGTACATCGGCAATAGCTTCTTTGTCGGGTACGTTTTGTCGGGCACTTGACAAAGAAAAGTTACTGTCACGGCGACAAGGGACGGTGATGGAGCCTTTGTCGAGTGTCCTCTGTGACACTCGACAAAGAAGCGTTCTTTACCGAGTGCTTGTTGGCCTGACATTCGGCAAAGAAAGCTCTAGTGGGCCCCTTTGCCAGTCCCTTTGTCGAGAGCTCTGATAGGCACTCGGTAAAGAAGCTCTCTTTGTCGAGTGCCTGTTGGACTGTCACTCAGCAAAGAAGGCTCCAGTGGGCCTCTTTGCCGGTTCCTTTGCCGAGTGTGCTGGGAGGCACTCGACAAAGGGAGCTTATTTACTGAGTGTTGCGACCATATCACTCGACAAAGAAGCTTTATCGGTTCCTAGGTGTCTTCTTTGTCGACTGCTTTGGTCATCGCACTCGGCAAAGAACCTCTTTGCCGAGTGTAACACTCCGCAAATTGACCAGAAAAAACCTTTTTTATTTGTTTTTTTATTCCATCTAAATAAACAAAAGATATATATATCATTGACATCACATATACCACATAATCAACACATGTATCACCAACACCATAATCTCACAAATATCACCACATCAAACAAGTTTCACAAACATAAATCTCACCAAGTATCTCACAATACCAAGTATTATCAACATCAATAAGTTTAACAAACACAAATATCACCAACACTCGCAAACATAAGTCTTAATCATCACTAAGAGGTTATCAACAAGGTGGGCGGATGGACTGTTTTAGCGAAGGGCTGGGCAATCTGTGAGGGTTATTTGATGTCGCCGATTATCCCTACATAGAGAAGAGATTGCATTTGTGAGACCAGATGAATATATATCATGTAGGACTAAAAATTTGATACTCATAGGAGTATGGAACTGAGCAAGGTCAGCTGGAGGGAACAACGGAGGTGGTGGAGCAAGACCCTGTGCAGCGCTAAGGCTCTGCATGTACTGGAACATCTCTGCATCCTCTGCTGATCCACCAAGCGAACCACCCGCTCCATCCTCATCCTCGCCTCCATCTCCATGTGTTCCCTCCCTCTTCTTCTAGCTAGGCCTGTAATATCTCACCCCAATGTTATAATAATGCAAAGAGAAGGTATATAACTCAATGAATGGCAAGGCATAGAAGCACTAACCTAGAGTTCCAAGATACAATGTTGGGAACTATCTTGCCAAGGTCGTATGGCTAGGCTCGCGCTCATACTTCTTGCTCGCACCTGAGACAGAGTGGGAGTGGAGGATGAGTTGATTGCCTTGTCGGCAATCCAGTACCGCCCATGCCTCTTGCCTCCTCCGACCCTCATGAGGACATCTCCGTCGATGTCCTCAGTCCTCGGATTGTAATCTAGCCCATGGACCTCCTTTGCCATGGCAGTGTACTCACTGAGGAGGCTATGGACGACAGGTTGCTATAAGCCTCAGGCTTGTGCTCCAGGTTGTAGGTGACATCGGACGTCGCCTTGCCTTTGTGGGCCATAGCATACGTCAAGAAGATTGAGCTAGGCTGGCCACCATGTGACGTCGGCTATGAGAAAACCAACGAGATGGTTAGAAATCATGCCTAATCAAAAGTTAGACTAAATTAAAGAAAGTGTGTACACACGCTTCTATGTATTTGCCAAGGCTATGACTACCTTGATGGTGGGAGGGACCTTGCATCATCAAACTCCGTTCCCGGCTAGCGTTGTGCGCCTCGTCCCACTCGGTCGAGCACCACCTTTGCACCATCTGCTCCAAGCACTCAGAATGCGTGATGCACCAATAAGGAATAATCTTCAAAGAAAACAATTACACAACATATCAAAAGATAAAATTAAGCATATTTAATATCAATATTAATGTTCTGTATTTACCTGCAAGTACTGGTTCAGAGTCAATGACATGGTTCGGGCGTCCTTCTTGCTCACCTTCTCCACAAGGACAGAGCCGTGGTAAGTGGTGATGGCCTGGATGCACGCCTCGTACTGCATGTCCACGATGAGCTTCTTACGGCTCACGGTAGCCACCACATCCATCGTGGCCTCATTTCTAGCCTCGTAGCTAAAGATATCCTACATACAAAGACGATGTATCCATACATTATTTTCAAGAATGTGCAATGAATGCAACGTATTAAACAATATAGTGCAAGGAAGACTTACCCACAGCTCTTGCTTCACCCGCTCCGCCTTGTTGTTGAATTATCTGTCGTCTCGATCCACTGCATCGGGGGCGACAGCAGTGGTCGAAGGAATAAACCGAGCCCATCACTCCGGCATACTCAACAAGTCTAGGAAAGTGTTCCCTGCATAGAAGCCCGAGGATGCCATTGGGGTTGCGGCCATGACCCTTGCATTCTTCAAAACATTCCAAGATCTGTCTAAGTGATTAAGAAAAAGTATCAGTTTCTTTTTTAAATTTGAACATATAATATGAAAAAGCGTCGACAACATCTAAAGTTGCATACCTTTCCCCATCGGGTCGAATGAGCGGGCACCTGTCACTAAGTATTGGTCGCTGAGGGAGACTCGCGAGACCTCGCAAGTAGACGTGCGTCAAACATGTGGCGCCAGACCCAGAGGCGACCCGCTGAGCGTCGTCATCGTCGTCCTGCTGCGCCTCCTCCATCCTGCGGGTGCTCCTCATCCTCCTCTCCCTCCTCGTCCCACCGCCCACCATCTTTGTCTAACCACCTACAATTAAGAGTAAGCAAATAAGCCTAGATAAAAAATATGTATTTAGAAACATATGTGAAATAAATAAAATATAGCATTACATCGATTAAAATAATCTTCATATGTGTTCGGATTAGCCAGATCATAAGTCTCATCATCATTATGAACCATTTCATAGTCAACACTATATGAAGGCACAAGTTTATCATTGTCATTGCCTTCAAGCATTTCTAAGTCATTCTCATTTTGCACTTCATTTTCCTCCTCGTCAACAACCATTTCAATATCTACATCCATTTCGATTGCTTCGGTTAAATCTATCTCAAATCGCTCTTCGAGCTATCTTCTTAAAAGAACTCTTTGTCATATGTCTCTGGGTCTAAGTTATAATCTTCATCGTTTAGAATAGATAATTTATCGTGCAGTGATACCATATACACAGCATCCCAACCCTTAAGATATTCTTTTATTTGGCACACATATGGGAGATAATACACTTGTGTGGCCTGTTGGTTCACAATATAGACATCGTCTCCTGGTAAGATGGAATCCTATCGAATTTCGATTAGCCCAAGATTAGAATGTGTCCATCTCGTCACTTCAGCGTCAAACCAATGACATTTCGGTATGAATTGAAGGTGGTGTAGTATTGTCACAAGGATTTTGAGCTGCCTCTTTTATCCATCACTCGATTCTACCTCTATGAACCTAGACGATTTACACTTCAGACGGTACTTTGCCTCTGTGTATTCTTTCCTAAATAGGACACAGCCCTTTAGACAAGCATGTGTCTGCTCATACATCATCTTGAGTGCACGAAGAAGTTTCTATGCCTCGTACATGCTCTTTGGTAGAATGTGATCCTCCGGAAGCAGACTACCAATAACTGTCAACAATCCATCAAAGGCGTCTCGACTTAGGCTGTAATGCGACTTGAATGCCATTATACATCCAATGGCATCCAGTTGAGAAACTTTTGTCTTGCCATGAAGGGGTTTCTGTGCCGCGTCAAACATGTCGTAGAACGCCTTTGTGGTCGCCTCTAGCTCGTCCTCGGTACGTGATTCAGTGAATTGTGTCTCGTGATAGTCGTTTACCTCTACCTCGGCATCAGCATCATAACCCTCGATGCGTTGTCTCTCCACCTCCTCTCTCGTACGATACGCTTCACCATGGAAGATCCACCGAGTATAGTCTGGCGTAAATCCATTCTTCCAAATATATTGTATCATGGCTTTCTTTGTTTTTCTTTTCTTGTTGGCACATTTGCTGCATGGACATGGAACTAGACTCACGCCTTTAGCAGCTTCGCCAAATGCTCATTCCAAGAAAGCATCGGTCTTTGTAATCCATTCAGGAGTGACATCATTCCTTGTTACGTGGTCCATGTACATCCACTCATGATCCTTAATACTCTAACATATATAAGCAAGTATAGTCTAATATAAACAGGTAATGCATGTACACTACGTTCCTACCTTCAAATGGGTGAGGATAGGTCCTAATCCTACCCGCAGTTGCGTAGATGGGGTTAGTTTCTATGCTCTACTCCGATCCAAGACAGAATTTCGGCAGCACCTCTCCGTTGTTCTATGGAAACACGTCCTAGCTGGGAGACTGTGTATTTAGAGAACAACAGGGAGGTGACGCCGAAACTCTATCTTGAATCGGAGTAGAGCATGTAAACTAATTTCGTCTACGTAACCGCGGGCTATCCAAAAAATGTGGACAATTCGAAACATATACACATTTGTAGATATGCAAAGATGCACATATCTACATATTATCTCTTTCGAACGGGATACACCTAACTGAGTTACGTGATCTACGACCATGATACAGAAATCAAGGTTATACCTTAGGTGGCAGTGGAGTCAGGCTAGCGGGGCTGTGGTGCGTCGGTGCAGTGGCAACATGACACGGTGCAGGTAGACCCATAACAGCTAGGAAGCCCTCTGCAAAAAAGGAAAACAAGTCTGTCAAGACAAAATTTTGGCAGCACCTTCCCTACACAGTGATGTTTTCAAAACATGCAAATAAAACTAACAACACGATGGCTGACATCCACACATATAGATCAAGGCCTTGATAACCACATATACATATTTGATCTCACATATTCATGCATGTTTGTTCTCACAATTCACAATCACACAAAAAAATAGTTCACTAATAATAAATTTCAAACTCACAGTTCAAAATAACTTAACACAACTTCACAAGTCACAATTTCACAATCACAACTAAAAATAACTAGGACCAAACATCAATTGCTAGCCAAACATTATACAATTTCTATGTGTGTTGCAAATGACAAAAAAGAGTCTTTAACTTTGCTTGGTCGGAGCACTGGAGAGGGCGCAAATCTGAGGTGGCGGTGTGTTAGCCGGAGCGGGGGACCGATTGATGGGGATGGTCGGAGCCAGCGGGGACGAGGGGCCGGAGTCGGTGTGGACGGTGGCGCGCTGGCCGGTGGGGAAGGTGGCGCGCTGGCGATCGGGCGGGCGACGGGGCCGAAGTCGGCGTGGACGGTGGCGCTGGCCGACGGGGACGGTGGCGCACTGGCGCTCGGGCGGGCGACGCGAGAGCGGGGAGGTGCTGGCGCGGCGGCGAGCGGGTGGGGTGGTGACGGCGAGCGGCGGTTGAGCGTGCGAAAGAATGGGACCACGGGCTCCGGTCATTGTTAAGTAAACGTTCTTTGCCGAGTGCTCGCGACCTCGCACTCGGCAAAGATTTTTTTTAAAATTTAAAAAATATTACTTTTGTCGAGTGTCATGGATCTGACACTCGACATAGTATACTTTACCAAGTGTTCTGGATCTAACACTCGGCAAAGATTATTTTGATTTGAAAACTACTTTGTCGTGTGTCCCTCTGTAGTATCCAAGATACTCGGCAAAGTATATTTTTATTTTTATTCTTTTTTACTAAACTTTTTATGGTTTGTTCCTATACTATGTAGACCTACATGTTCCATTTTAGTGTAATTATCAAAGTGTTTGCTATAAATATTAGATTTAGTTTGTTTAATTGAATTTTTTCGGATAATTCAGATTTAAACAAAAAATGGAAAACAGTGAATGCAAAAATGATTTCATATTATTTAGCACAAGTTACGGTCTATTTCAAAAACAAACCAGAATTTTTGAGCACCATGTTCACGAAACATGACCATCAACCTGTGATCCAGTTATTTTAAAATTGTATAAAACACAAATAAAATCAGCAAATCACGAAACTTGTCAATATGTCATGATATATATATATATATATATATATATATATATATATATATAGAGAGAGAGAGAGAGAGAGAGAATCTGATAAAATTTTGAAACTATTTCGTGAAAGTTGTTACGCACTGTGTAGAAAATCTAGCCGAAGTTAATAGAAGTTTTATGATTGACTCGTATGACTCATGACCCATCCACTCTGGATTGACAACGCGTGGCAACGTGGCCTACTGGTCTGGGCACTGGCCAGGCAAGACCTCGGTCACCTGGTTCGGGCCCACGCCGAGGGTGATCATAACCGAGCCGGAGCTGGTGCGCCAGGTTCTGTCCAACAAGTTCGGCCACTTCGAGAAGGCCGGCTTCGGGCAGCTGACGCGGCTGCTGCACTATGGCGTGAGCACCCACGAGGGCAGCAAATGGGCCAAGCACCGCAGGATCATCAACCCCGCTTTCCATTTCGAGAAGCTCAAGGTCTCATACATGAATCACCTCATCAGTGTAGCTTGCTATTTGATGGATCCGATACGAGCTTCCCGATCAATCGATTCTCCTGCAGCGCATGCTGCCGGCCTTTGCGTCGTGCTGTGCCGACCTGGTGTGCACATGGGAGCGTCTGGTGGTCGCGGCCGACGGCGAACCATGCGAGGTGGACATCTGGCCGGAGATGCAGAGGCTGACGGGGGACGTCATCTCCCGCGTCGCCTTCGGCAGCAGCTACCTGGAAGGCAGGAGGATCTTCGAGCTCCAGGAGGAGCAGGTGCACCTCGCCATGCTCGTCGCCGGCAAGATACACATCCCTGGATACATGTCAGCTCGTGCTCTCTAGCTAGCTCTGATCAAACTCCATTCTATATTAATTTGATTGTCAGTGAGTAACTGACACGACAAAAAGATTTTGATGTACAGAATTGCAATTTTCGTGCGTGTAGGATGCTGCCTACAAGGGTCAACCGGCGGATGAAGCGGATCGCGGCGGAGATCGAAGGGATCCTTAGACGGATGATCGCAACGAGGGAGAGCTCGCTGAGGGCAGGAAAGGCGACGAGCGACGACCTTCTCGGCCTGCTGCTAGAGTCCAACATGGAGCAGCTCAGGGGCCAAGGCGAAGGCGGAGGCGGCGGGACGAGCACGAGCTCCGGCGGCTTGTCCACCGACGACATCATTGGAGAGTGCAAGCTGTTCTACTTCGCCGGCATGGAGACCACGTCGGTGCTGCTCACGTGGACTATGCTGGCGCTCTGCATGCACCCGGAGTGGCAGGACCTTGCCAGGGAGGAGGTGCTCCGCGTCTTCGGCGGCGCCTCCTGCAGAGTGCCGGACTACGACGGCCTCAGCCGACTGAAAATCGTAACCTTCATTTCGATAGCAGGATCAGTCTTGATCGATTCGTCCAGTCAGTGTCGTGTGAAATGTGGTCGTAATTGTGATTCGCAATCGCGTCTGCAGGTGACCATGGTGCTGTACGAGGTGCTGCGGCTCTACACGCCGCTGCCGGCGTTGCACCGGCGGACATACAAGCCCATGGAGCTTGGGGGCGTCAGGTACCCGGCGGGCGTGATGCTGATGCTGCCGCTGCTCTGCATCCACCACGACAACGACGCGTGGGGGCCGGACGCCGACGAGTTCAGGCCGGAGAGGTTCGCGGAGGGAGTCGCCAGAGCGTCGTCCACCGGGGACGCGCCGCCGTCGTTCTTCCCGTTCGGCTGGGGACCTCGGACCTGCGTCGGCCAGACCTTCGCGCTGCTGGAGGCCAAGATAGGGCTCGCCATGATTCTGGGGAGCTTCACGTTCGAGCTCTCCCCGTCCTACTCGCACGCGCCGTTCCCCGTCGTCTTGCTCAAGCCAGAGCACGGCGCGCAGGTCAAGCTCAGGAAGCTCCAATGCATGAGCAGCATCCGCATGCACACTGCACAGCCGAAACGGTCATAAATTTCCCTGTATATATATGCGAAAAAAGGCAACAACATGTATGGATGGACCAGGACTATTGTTAGTTAATGCCTAAAAATACTCTATGCGTCCTAAAATAAGTATCCGTATGTTTAAGGTGAATAGATCAATGTCTTTAAGAAATTATATGTCCACCTATAAAGATGTAACTATTGTACTTCGGAAAAAGAGAAGGTAGAAAAGAACAACTAGAGTTAGTTTATCTTGTAAATCGAGGTGCACTTATTTTGTCACAGATTTTAAATTCTAGGAGTACACTTATTTTGGGATGTACAAAGTAGTCGGCTAAAACTTGTCAACTAGTTGGTAGTACATAATTGTTTGGATTGTCAGCCAATTATTAGACCTTTTGTGAACATAAGGTTGAAACGTGCTCTTGTGTTTTGGTTGTGACGTGTGATTATCAACAAGAGCAGTGTCTTTGGGTTGAATCGTGTGGACTAATCGGGCGTGAGAGTATTTGTGCAATATATCTCTTGGTTTGTGGTGTGTAGGTTTGAAGTCTTGAGATGGTAGTCGACGGCAAGGGTGAAAGTCATGCGGAATTGCGTCGATGGACTGGGAGTAGTAAAGAACGTACACTGGGTCTTGACTGAGGGACTAGAGAAGCTAGATGACTAGTTATGGCGGTTGACACCTGTGGACATTGATAGGTGCAAGGATATAGAGGAGTGGATCGTATCATTGACGTGGTTGTGGACCGACGGAACACATGTCCAAGACGTGGGATCACGTATGTAGTACGCTACCTATGGGGGTTTAGGTGGTTAAGCCTCAAAACCACCCAACACAACATTTCGCGGGTTTCATCGGTTTTGGTCTCAAAACTAGATGGCATGGTTTCGAAGGGAATAGGAAGCGACATGTGGCATCATCATGAATGGTGTGTCAAGGCAAAGCAATTTCGTGAAGTGTGTATGATAATCAGATCAAAATTCCAAGAGCTAGTCCATTTTGCCCCTAACTGAATGGATAGGTTCTATGTATCTAGTGGTAGTTTAGGATAGAGGAATAACCCTTTATAAATAGGTAGGGGTTGAACCATTCAACCATCTCTCTAGCACCTCTGTAATTTGTATTCTTTATTTCCTTCTCATTTTGTTAGGAGTCCTTAGATGCTTTGAACTTTAATATCCAAGTTCATGCAATTTTGAGGAAATGTGGCCATAGCCACACTTTGCCTTTTGGGTTTTCAATTCGTGTCAAATTTAATGGTTTTTTTTTCTAGTTTGAGGTTTTGAGTTGATCTTGGTCGGTACCGACCCAAACAACTGATCGACCGACCACATGCATGCTATGCCATATTATCAAGGATGTGTGACATAGTTTGAAGCCGACTTAGAGTCTATTTGGTTCAACCGTAGATTCTTAAAAATCTAATTCTAGCTGTGAGCTATGAAAATATTAAAATGAGCTAAGGATTATAAGAAAAATAAAATATGTTTGGTTGAAACGAACTTGCATGCAAGTAAGGAAGCTGATGTAGTTTTGGCCAAAGGAATCGGATGAGCCGTCTCTAAGGTTATGGCCACTATATCGTGTTTATAGCGGTGCAAAATATTTTTTTCACTGCAGAATACACTGTTACATAGTTTAAAATAGAAAGTGGGATCATTAATGCTGCTGGAGATACCCTAATCGCCATCCGATGAACTTTACGAACACGTGTCTACCATCAACGATGATTAAGCATAGAGAGGCGGTGTCCACCTAATTTATCGTAGTCACACCGGTATATTGTAGTCCCTCTATGTTATTAATCTGTTTTATGCTATATTTTTTTCAATTATAAACTTATGGTGATTGGATATTATATTTACTTATAAATCTAACTACATCAAGTTTTATTGTAATAACTAAATACTATTGTCTGAATTATTAATAAAAAATAGAGTTTAAATATGACTGATGTGTGTGAGTGGCTAAGGTTAATAGAAGTACAAGAGACGGTCTTTTAATGAACAGTCCATCTCTACACTAATTTTTATACATATTATGTCTTAACTACATTTATAATCTAAAATTTAATGGTCTATACTTGAAAATCGAGCCTTCTACATGCCCTAAACCAGATGGGTATCGCATTATAAATCCACAGTTGAACAGGATCAAATTTAAGAATGTTTGTTCTGGAACTTCCACACACGATTTCTAGAAGATTTACTACATCCAAAATTTATGTAAAACAGAACTGCGTAGGAAATCTCACTTTTCGAGAATCACGTATATCACGATTCACCGCGGGTCCACCGGTACATGGCACTCATCAGGCCCAAATCGAAGCATAATTTGATTGGTGAAGTAGGCTCTGCTTGTCTACGCGCAAAACTGATGAGGAAAACTTTCAATTCAGTCTCAAGTCTAGTGATAGTGACATCAAACCTACTGCAGTTTATAGAAGTAGAAAAGGCAACAGCAAGAGATGTGAAATTTAACCTACTGCAGTTTATGGATTCTAGCTGCTATTCCCAAATAAATTCTCAAACAACTTCGGAGCCATTGGAGGAAGAACCATAGGCTCCGGTGCCATGAAATTAGTGATCTTCTCATGGATATGATACCTGAAAAAAATCACATAACAGAAATGAGCACAATTACCAAAAGGGGAGTTATTGGAAAATTTTCAAACGTCAGCAGACCGCAGAGGATAGAGATCGCACCGTATCTTTCTGCTCTTTGAAGCACGACGATCGACAAGCTTTCTCTTTTTAACCTGCTGCTTTTTTAGAGCATAAAATGCTGACTCTGCATACAATAAACAATATTTGATGGACGCTTAAGGTGAAAGTACAAACATATACATTTTTACAAATCTTAGAATGGTAACAGTTTATGAATATACAAATGAAAATTGAAATTCTTAGAAACATGTATCTTCTGATAGATGAACCATGTTTCAGTATGCATGTTGATATATAAATAAATTCTAGGGTGAAAACGGACAGATATAGATAGATAGTAGGTCATGCTATATCCTACCCTAATGTATATCAATCGGATTCGGGATTGAATACACCTATGTGTAAATAAATAATAATAAGTTCAATAGTTAAAATGAACTAACCTGATGCCCCTCTATCACATGACTCAAGGAACTCCTTGAGAAGTTGTTGATAAAACTCAGAATCATCAATAAGTTCAGGATCACCTTCCATAATGTGCCCCTGAGTTATAGCAAAGGCGATGAAATAAGCCCAGGTAGTGTAGTCGGCATTATATCTTCTATTTGTACAAATAGTAGCATTTTGATATCAATGTTAGTGTGACAGATAAATAACCAAGGTTATGATAGAAAAGGGGAAATCATCTCAGGGGAAGAAATGAGCTTCAATTAACTACAGGCCGTTACACTTCAGTAGACTGAAGGTGTTATGGTCACTAGATCGGTGAGGGATTGGAGAGGGGTATCGATGGGCAGGAACGTCGGCCAAGGGCCTTTGCCCACGGCCAAGCAAGAGGAGGGTTTGTCCCTTCTAATTCTTGCCTGCTTTATTTCTCATCCATTGATTATATAAATAGGCCGGTTGGCTGCCCCTATCTAGCTAGAGATCCTTATCTCCTAAAAACTCTCAACAAACTACTAACTGATAACCTTCCTAGATAATCTCAACTAATCTCCTAAATAATCTCAACTAATCTTCTAATCTTATCTCTAACTATCCTTATCTAATCCCCCTTGAGGGCCCATGGCTGCTGCTACCGCAGCCCCTCCGTGGGCCTCCTTAGGCCCTGACACTACACCCCTCCTGGACAAGCAGCTCGCCCTCGAGCTGCCGCATAACGGGTGCTCAAAGACCGAGTCTACTTGACCCAAAACCAAACACCTAGAAGACAAGCCTTTTACATCTCAGCTTATCTTATTATTCTGAATCTGATTTTTTTTACCCCATAAGATAAGGCGGACACGCACGTGTGCAGCCACCTGGATCCCATGGACGCCATCTGCACGAAAGGGGAGCACATGGATGGGCACCTGGAATAGGTCGCAACAATAACCAGCGGAGGCGCCCTCGTGGCGGCCGGTAGCGGAATGTGGTGGCGCTAAATAGTGCGCCCTTGTTGATGACGAGGTGAGTGCCTTCCCTACCGCCGCTGTCGTAGAGTTGAAGTTCGTCGCCCGCGGGACACGTATCATGCTCGCACTTCGAGATAGCGGCCTGGTGCCACTGCTGATGGCCGTCCGACAGGGTGAGGTCGCGCCGACGTGTGCCGAGGTCAACCGTCACCAAGGCTGCCTCGAGCATCTGCCGGCGCATCTCCCGCACTTTCTGTCGTGCAAGGAAGCCACGAGCAGCAGCTTGTATGTCCACAGCCGCCGACGTCCGGAGCCGTGCGGACAGCGCCAGCTGGTGTTGCTCATGTTGCACTGCTGCCTTGATTTGCAGCAGCCCTTGCTCAACCTTCTGGAGCGTGGCTTGCATCTTTGTGAGATCAGCCCTTATGTTGGTCCACAAATCTCCCATCGATGGAGCTGGTGATTGCTGAGTTGTGGCTGCCCCTAGTGGCGTCGCCCATGGGGACGGAGACGCCGTCAACGAAGATGATGTGATGAAATTTGGCGTTGTCCCTGGGGATGGGCACGTCGGCGTCCAGGATGTGGTGACAAAATTGGCAGGCGATGCTGCCCATGGAGATAGGGACGCCGGTTGCCAGGATGGCGTGACGAAGGTGGCATGCGGCGCAGCCCATGGAGATGGGGACGTCGGTTGCCAAGACGGCGTGACGAAGGTGACATGCGGCGTTGTCCATGGAGATGGGGACGCCGATTGCCAGGATGACGCCGCGAAATTGGCAGCAGAAGCCATGGGATCAGATCGAAACCCAAGCTAGCCGATACCAGATGTTATGGTCACTAGATCGGTGAGGGATTGGAGAGGGGTATCGATGGGCAGGAACGTCGGCCAGGGGCCTTTGCCCACGGCCAAGCAAGAGGAGGGTTTGTCCCTTCTAATTCTTGCCTGCTTTATTTCTCATCCATTGATTATATAAATAGGCCGGTTGGCTGCCCCTATCTAGCTAGAGATCCTTATCTCCTAAAAACTCTCAACAAACTACTAACTGATAACCTTCCTAGATAATCTCAACTAATCTCCTAAATAATCTCAACTAATCTTCTAATCTTATCTCTAACTATCCTTATCTAATCCCCCTTGAGGGCCCATGGCTGCTGCTACCGTAGCCCCTCCGTGGGCCTCCTTAGGCCCTGACAGAAGGAGACCAAATAAGGTTTGAAATATTTTTAAGGGAAAATGTAGTAAATGCTCGAACCTCCTCAGCTGTTCTAGGTTCTCCCACATCCTGAAATATGAATAGCAAGACTTAAGTTAGCCAGGTGCACAAATGACTGGTGGTCCTTAGTGATAGATGCATCGAAAATACCTTTCCAAATACTCTAACAGCAGAGTTGGTCAAGTACATCCTGTTAATCATCCGGCTTGGATCTCTCATGTAACCAGCAACTTGATCACTAATGTTCTGCTCTCATACAATGGGAAGAGTTGAGCTTTATATATTGACTTGTTAAACAGAAACAAATTACACAAAGTAGTTAACTAAGTATTCAGGCAACCTGATTAAATGCATGTAGCTTTCCTTTAAGTGCAGCAGCACCCGTTGTCACCTGTATTTTCCTGTGCCATTTATCTATCTCGGTATTTCTGAATGTTGTTATCCTGTAAACAAATAATTTACCACACTCAGCTTATTTTGTATGAATACATAAAACCAAATACCAACACCAAGCAGCATATGTGCAAATGTAAGATGAAAGCTCTAGAGGGTCCATAATATAAGTGAATTGTCCATCCCTCCTATCAGCTTAAGCTTTTTGGTTAAATTGGTTGGTGCATGCAACTTAATATGGTATCAAAACTAGAGATCTCGAGTTCGAATCCTGATTAGCGCAATTAAATAAAATAATTGTTGTTCGCTCCTATTCCACGTCTGAGACTCGACGTGAGGGGGAGTGTTGGAATATAATATAAGTGAATTATCCACCCCTCCTATCAGCTTAAGCTTTTGGGTTGGATTAGTTAATGCATGCAACTTAATACATATAACTCTCAGAATGTTATGGTGATGTGCCCTTAGATCTAATTGTAGTTTTTTCTTCACTTTTGCTACATCATATATTTGCAAATAATTGAATCCAATGTTGCGGAACCAGCTTTCTAGAGGGATGTTAGCAGTAGCACAATACAAAATTCACATATAGTAACATGTCACCATAACAAAATTCACATATAATTTTAGAGACTGTATGAAGTCAAGACACTTAATCCATGTACCTTAATAAAACATGTCACATTACCCTATTAGCATACCTTATGTGAATAACTAGCCTTCTTCCCATCAACTTCAAACATAAGCAGTTACTACTCGTGCTTTGCTACGGTTGTTATATAATCTCTCCGTACCATAATATAAGTCGTAACTACTTTTTGTTCTTGTTCCACAATATAAGGTGTGCCGTCCCATAATATAAGGCGTAACTATTTTTTGTTCTTGTTCCATAATATAAGGTGTGCTCTCTTTATACATACGTACATCGATACAGTGGTACAGAGAGAATTAAATATATTTTTGGTCCTTAAACCAAAGATGGTTACACCTTATATACTGGGACGGAGGGAGTATCATATAAATAGGTATTAAGATATTTATTCAAATATAATTATTATTTATTTCTAAACATTAAGGTACGTGTGGTCTGATGGTTAGCCCCAAATTTCTGAAGCAGAGGGGTGTGATTTCGAGTGCTCGCTATACACTATTTTTTGCGCGATGTGGTGGGTGGCCCCAAAGTGTCAGCGCGGAGGGTGAAGCCATGGTATCACTATGTGCCCACATTAGGTTCATAATAGAGTAGTATAGAAGTGAGAATTAAAAAATATATATATTTCATCAACTATTATCCTTTACACCCAAGTTACTTTGTATTCTAGTTTTCAAGCAAGACCTTTTCTACATGCCTTTTCTGCTACCAGGCTTGGCAAAAGGCATATCAACAAGTATACCTTGGATGCAACCTACTGATCCAATTGAATAACTTATTGAGCAGAGAGCAGCAGTTAGCTTGTTACACAGCTAATACCTTCATATGAAACTGGATTTGTGGCAACTGTCATCGCAATTTGATGGCTCATATAATGACCTACACGCTACAAGCAGGATGGTAACACAATATATCGCCAAATTATAGAGGTATTTAACAAAATTAAAATACAAGTTTCATTTTTTTTTCTTATTTGCATGGGTGTTTTTAGTACCTTAGCTGCCACTTTTACTACATTGTGGCTATCTCAGAGTGGTTTCTGTATTAAAAAACGAACTCTATTAGGAAGCTAGAGCAGACTTCAGTTACGCATAAAAGAAATGCAATTGCCGAGACGTGATAAGCATTTCAAGTACTCATACTCAGGTGATTATCACAAGTAGACAAGTAGTTACTTGAAATCATAGGGATGTAAGCAGCTGAAAATAAACAAATGCTTAGTGTCCTGCAGTGTTTTTCAAGCACTAGCCAACTTCTAAGTTATACTGATTAGACCATTGAGGTCCAAATGTTGATGAGAACCCCGTGCCCCAGTCACCAGTCCATTTTTTTCAAGCACTAATGGTTGGTTAGTTATTTCTATTGCAAGATTTACCTTGCCTGCAATCTTTGTACTTCTGACCACTCGTCATTGTCTCCATTTGAGGCAGAAGGAATTTCTGGGATCAAGAGTTGTGTTATGAACATATAGATGGGATGTCATAGTTTTTACAGTAGAACAAGAACAGTATAGAGAGCAGCAATACCATTGGCATCCTTTGTAGCCTGATTACTCTCAAGCAAAGCCTATAGGTAGTTTAAGAGGTTGGGTACAATGAGAAACATTTCAATCATTATTTGCAAAAGAAACATTTTGATCATATTGAGGAAAATCATAGGAGTGAAAGGAAAACAATGTGTGCAACTAACTGAACCTCCTGCAGCTCCATCATGCTGCTCAAAGTATGTTTCGACGAATTCAAAAGATCATCATATGCTTGCTCTATCTGCTTATCATGATTGCAAAACCTTGTTCTGATGGGTTCCTGCAACAGCACAGTAGAAAACAAAATGGAGTTTAGAATTCAACTTAGCCACAATCCTGCATCAAAAGAGGGACAATTAAAAAGAACCTAGGGAGATGCTTGCTACAACCTGGGGTAACTTGTTGGAAGTAGAAAACGCCTTCTGCAGCAAGAATCTCATTTCCAAGATCTTGTCCCATATCGCCTTGAAGGAGCATAAATCAAACAAAGGTAAGAATTTTGACAAGATTATATATATATGTAGCACATGTTAATACCAAGATGCAAAGAAGGTGGGTCAGCACCTTCTGGTTTTTGACTGCTTGACCTCTCAAGGCATCCTCCTCTCTGTGCCCGTTCATCATCTTTCAAACTATATCTATACAAGGCTTCAGTTGAAGAATCCCCAAATTTGGCTCTGCCCTTAGCTAGTTTGATCTCCACAGTACAACAAACTGAATGGAAGAAAATAAAGCTTACCTGTTGCAAAACAAAACAAAACAGTAAAATCACTTGAGACTTTAGAGTTGAAACAAAACCGGTATTCACATGTGTAGCACCGATGCATATACAAATACCTTTATCAGAAACATGAAGATACGTGAATACATTATTTTCTTAATAAAAGTCACGATAGAATACATGCAAGTTTTTTTTAGAAATAAATAAATGATGAAGCATACTACAATTCTAAAAGCAGTAGCAGTGCAGCAGGAACCTTCAAATTGCCCTACATTCTTGATACTGTGCTGCTTTGCTCTTATTTCCAATAAGCCAAACACTCAAAATCAGGTCACGTGACCAGATGATTTGACTATGGGTGAGGGGACAAGACAGGACTACGAGAGAAGGAATTGAGAAGCAACTCGTCGCTGACTTGCAGATGGCTCACCGTGGATTTACTATGGGCAGGCAGTGGCGACACAGAAATGAGGCAAGGGGGTAAAATCAAAAAATTATAATTATAAGGCTAGAGATCTTACTACAGTCAAACCAAAATACATAATCCTAATAATAGATAAAATAAAGAGCACAAATAATGACATCGATTGAAAATACTTAAACAACATGGTGGTAGAAAAATACCGTACGGTGCAGTTTTTTAGAAAGTAACAGTTGGCACTCATCAATCAAAATAGGATGCGTTGATGCAACGATAATAATCAATAATCAGTAAATATTACTCGCTGTCTGGCTCACTGTGCAGTGCAGCACAAGGGCCGAACGGGCAAGGGCAGAAGCAGGGGCACTGCGGCCGCTTGGGAGCTGGGCGCCTGCTGGCCAATAGACGCTGGCGAGTAGGTAGCTGGCCGAGGAGGCGAGGTCGGCCAGACCGCCTGACGGGTTCGAGAGGTAGGGGCGCCGCCACGGAAGACGCAGGCAGGCGCAGGCGCGGCCGTCGCTACTCGCTCGAGACTCGGAATTAGGTGGACGGTCGGGTGGGGGCTGGGCCGAAGGAGAGGAAACCGTGGGTGAATTCTCCGTGGCGGAATACCTCCTCATCCTCTCTCTCTCCGCGACCAAAAAATTTACCGTCTCCAGTCTCCACAAACACTTACGAAGAACATTTTTTTCTCCATTTCTGTTCCCTGCAGAGATAAATCCCCAAAAGAGGATTTCTATCACCGTTTAAATTATAATTAAGACATACCTTCTTTGTTATTAATATTAAACATTGTCATTTATACACGTTGTCACATATAAAAAAATCATATGTATACATCAAAATGAACATATTTATACAATTAGTGTTCTCTTTACAAGGTAATTATTTATTTTTGTTGTTAACTAGTACACAAAAACATAGTCGCGTGCAAGTTTAACGGATCCCTACAGGAAACAGGAATAGAAAATGCTTCCAAGTCTCAATCCCCGTTTACCCATCGGGTGATAAAATTTCACGTTTATATCCCGCGGGAAAGTTTCTTCTCCATCAGACAGTGTTGCCAGCAGACATAGCCTTCGAGGCACTCAGATTAACCTTCAAAAGCATCACATAGGCAGAAGCAACCCGGCTTGAAAAGATTAATGTACTAGAAGAGAAACGTTTAAATGTTGTTGTTGGTCACTTGTTCTCAAATGTTGTAAATCGAGAACAAGACAACACAATTATTAAGTATTAAGGGCATTCGTCTTCCGAAGCATTATCTCCTCGCGGGTATAATGATCATCAGACGAAGGTCGTGAAGAATATGTCTTTATCATATTATAGATAAATAAGAATACATAAGAATAAATATAATGAATATAACTCATTGATTCCCTCATATTTACAATCCATAAAATATGTATGAGTATCAACAGAATTTGTATTACATTGATACCTTTGGCTTGCTCGAAAGTGTTGATGCGAGAGAGATTACAAAATCAACATGAACAGTATGGTGCTACTGTTCATCTATTTATATGCACGGGACGCAGTCTGGGTAAAAGTACATTTATGTCCCTGACATTTACTTATGATCGTAACATAAATCATTAAGGACTAAGTAGTCTTTTCCCCTTTCGGTCAGCATCGTCATCAGTCTTCATCACCATTATAAGCCAAAGTTGTTACTCTGTCAATAGCTTCGGCATTTATCCTTATCATCTTTAGATCATATCTTCATCTCGTATGCCTTCATCATGGGGGAAAGACATCCATCGACGAAGCTCCCTGTAATAGCTTATGCTGAAAGCAAATGGTTAATTATATTTTTGAGGACCTTCGGGAGAGAAAGGGCCTCAACAGTAGCCCCTCGCAATATAAATTTGTTCCTTTGTAACAAATTTAGACTGTGACGTGAACAAAGGCCTTTAACCGAAGGTTCGAAAAAACACCTTCCCTTCGCTAGAATAGCGAATCATTCTGAACCGTGGGACCCACCGAACTATGGGGCTCTGAGTATATATATAGAAGGTTGTGTTGCAGATATTTTTTTTCGTGCCATCTAGCTTTCGTGCTGCAATTGTCGTTTTAGCTTTCTTGTTCTGTGAGCGCAATTGTTTTTGAGCTTTGGCTTTATGCGGTGATCATCACCGAAATGGCCGAGGATAAGAAAAGCGTGGATCCCACGCTCGCTGGCTTCTACGAAGCCATGGAAAGGACCAACATAGGAAAAAATCACTATTGAAATGTTAGCTGGGCTATCTAGTGATTCAAGTGACAGCGAGAGCTTCGATGTTGAGAGTGAGAACGAAGATGCCGAAGATCGGCCGTGGAGGCCAAGCCACGTTGTTTTTGGGAAGTCAACTATCAAACAAGGGCAAATTGAAGCGATGAAAGGCAAATATTTTCATGATGTGTCCATAGTGAGGGCTGGGGGAGAAGACATTGTTCCCCTTCCTGAAGGTGATGAAGTGGTGGTCTTCAGGAACTTCATGAAAGCTGGGCTTCGCTTTCCGCTCCACAAAATGCTGGTCAAAGTTTTGAAGACATTCGAGTTATACCTTCATCAGCTTACCCCCGAAGCTCTCATCAGAGTGGGGTTTTTTATATGGGCCATGAGGAGTTAGGGACTGGAGCCGGATGCCAGATGCTTCTACAACATTCATGAGCTATCTTACCAGACGAAGGCGACCAGAAAAGAACAATATTATAACAACTTCGGTTGTTACGGCTTCGTGCCTCGCTCTGAGGCAAATTACCCTGTGCCTACATTTCGGAAGAAGTGGTCAGGTTCTTGGATGAAGGAATGGTTTTACATGAAGAATGACCTGAATCAGAGGGAGGATGTGAGAGGCGTTATCCAACGTCCTATATGGTCATGTTTCGGCATTAGAAGGCCATCCATCGCACTTGGAAATGAAGTGCAGGCGTGCCAAATTGCTTTCAACGCCATATGCACCTACATTGGCACGAGAGATTTAGTTCAAGAGCACATTGCTTATAAAGTATGACCTCTTGCAAACGAATGGGAAATGCTGAAGGAAGTCGTCGTTGGCTCTAGCCAGAGTGGCTTGGTTTATCTCAAGTATACATTTCGGTACAGAAGCCAATTTGATGAGCCAAATGATGATTGACTAGACGCTATAGAGGCAACAAGTGATGAACTACTTGGAGCGTACTCAAGGGCAGAAGACGAAGCTATGACAGCCGCCTTTGGCGCTCGCGGGAAAAAGAGGTTGAATAGGGTGTTCGATGTTATTGGGTTTGTTTACCCAGATTACTGCTTTCCCGTCCAGAAGCAAGGGAGAAAAAGGAAAGGCACTGCTTCAACATCTTCTGGTGTGCCGAAGGCGAAGAAAGTCAAGGTCTTGACACATAGACCGAAGCCCATTGGGACGGTCGATGTGTCGAAATTAATTAAAAGGGCAGAAACTGCCCTTAGCCACAGAGACGGCTCCTATGATGCCGATTGAAGCTAGTGCAGACTTGGTCAAAGAGCCGGAATCAGAGACGCAGTAGAGTAGCCAAAGGTGCTGGTGACAGCGTTGCCGAAGCTATCAGCTACTGCAACAACAACTCCGAGGAAGAGGAGGATGGCTAGTGTTTTGGATGCTGTTCTGGAATCCATGAAAACACCACCTCCTGCTTCTGTCGAAGCTTCTGGCAGAAAGATTGAAGATGCCAGAGAAATGGTCACTGCAAGCACTTCTTCTGTTCACGCTGAAGCGGGACCTTCAGAAGCTGTGCTAGAAAAACTGGTGGGAGAAAGCCTTCCAGAAAAAACCCACAACACCTGCTCCCGAAGCACCTCCCTAGGGTGATTTGAATTATATTGTTCGACATGCTTCGGGAAAACAGCTATCGGCAGAGCAAGTTGTCAAAACACAACATTATGCTAAGGAACTGAAATATCCCAGGGGTCCTTGGTATACGGAGGAGATAACGAAGATGACTTCCTTTACTGTCTACCAGACAGTAAGGAGGTCAATGTTTGCCATGAAATGATGGATAACATGGGGTATCCAAAGCTTGAACTTGGCTTGTCTGCGATGACAAAGGATCAGCTTGCAGATAGCCTTGCCTACAACAGATTGAAGGTTTGTATACTTTGGCTTGTCATTTTGTAATTTTTGTTACAGTGAACTATTTTTGTGGTAATTCTTATCGTCGTTATTTGTTCACTCTTCGTTTGACAGGGCTTAATTCTAAGCAAAGCTCTGAAGGCCCAAAAGGATGTAGAGGATGAGAGCTGTCGAATAGCACTTGGAAACCTCTGATCAGAGGTTATAACCCTGAGAAACGAAGCTCTCGCAAAAGACGAGATTTTGCTATCATTGGTCAAAAACTGAAAGCCAGCGAAGCCAAGCTGTCTGCTCAAGCTGAAGCCCATAAAGCCAACATGCAAGAGCTAAAGAAGAAAGTTGTCGAAGCAACTAAGAATTTTAATGTTGAAGTAGTAAAACATGAAATATGTGAAATCGAAAGATCAAAAGCACAGAAAAATGTTAATGAGCTTCGTGCTGCTAAGAAAAAAATGCTACGATATGGCTATGGAATGTGCTAAAAATCTAAAAAACAACTTTTCTAGAGTTGGTGCATTTTCCTCGGAGCAAAAATTCATCCGTGGAGACCCCAATGGAGTTATCCAATGGATTAGCAGCGAGGCCGAAGCCTTCGAGGAAATTCTTAGTGACAAAGGAGACTTATGTGCTTTTGTCGATGCCCGTGGGGCTGTGTCCATTTTGGAGAAGGTTGGTTGTGATCATGCCATGGCTGTAGCTCAACCAGATTTTGCCTTCTCAGCTGATGATGTTAGAAACCCTTTAGCTGAAGCTACTACCTTGGATGGGAAGTTTTATTCCAAAGTATGGCTGAAGGGTGGACGAGAAATTGCTGATGAAGTCATTAAAAAGAATGAGAAAGAATCTCATGATGCCTTAGAAGAGGCTAAAAGAGTCGAGGAAGATGTTGAGCGGGCCAGACTTATAGGTATACCCTTTATAGCTCAGCTTCGTAAATTTTTGGAGCTTCGGTACTGACAGATGTTTGTGTTCTAATGCAGCTGAGCTGTCTCCCCTTCTAGAGCCATATAATCCTGAAATTGATGCATCTGTGAAGGAGGCGCTTGATATAATTAAAATTTCTAATGAGGCTATTGACGAAGCTGTCGACAAGCTGTTGATCGAAGCTACCGACAAAGTCTTGAAAGAAGACTGAAGCTGTGTATTTTTGATAATTTAGTGTCCTTGTACATGGCTCTTGGTTTTGTAAGAAACACTTATGAACAATTTGCATGTATATTGATGTAATATATTTCTTTGTGATGCGTGGAACCTTCGTACATACCATTTTTAAGCCTGCGGCGAAAAAATACCTTCCTTTCTTTTCACGCTTCAGAAAGAAATCCCCTTCTTTTCCTAAGCGAGTATGCAGTTCTTGCCAAAGACGTTGCATAAGAATACCATTGTCGAAGGCTATTCTCATTAATTTTTTGCTGAAGCTGCAGGGGCAATTTTCCTGTTTTTCTAGTGTATGTATCAATACAAAGTGATGTATGATGCGATGTCATGATGCAATATGATGTGATGGCATGATGCATATGATGTTGACGCACAAAACATAAAAGATAAGACTTTGTATCCCCTTAAGAACAACTTTGGAGTCTATTCACCTTTTACTTAGGTGGTATTTCAGCTCTGCATTCCCTTAGGAACGACTTTGGAGCTAAGCTCTGCATCCCCTTAGGAACGACTTTGGAGCTTCTTCACCTTTTACTTAGGTGGTATTTTAGTTCTGCATTCCCTTAGGAACGACTTTAGAGCTAAGCTTTGCATCCCCTTAGGAACGACTTTGGAGCTTCTTCACCTTTTATTTAGGTGGTATTTCAGCTCTGCATTCCCTTAGGAACGACTTTGGAGCTTCTTCACCCTTTTTTGTTACACTCGATGGTGTAACCACAAATTTATTACATCAAGCTGAAGGTTAAACCTCCTTATATTGTCTTTTGAAAGGGAAATATAAAGCCAAGAAAGTAAAAAATACATTGAATTAGGAAACTTTCTGGTCAAAGCCCTGTGCTGGTTTCAGTAGATGTGTCTTGATTCGGGCACAGTGCTATTGACTGTGCGAGCTTCAGACTCCTCCCAAGTATCATGATGTTATTGCGCCTAGCGATGCCCTTCTGGCTGCTGATTATGAACCAAAGTAGGCGCCAGTGGTGGTGGTGGTAACTGAGCCCATGCAGCTTGTGAATGACTTGCCAAAGCAACTGATGTCGTGGGTTGTTGGTTGCCCACATATTCAGGGATATATGGCGAATAGCATGAAGCAGTGTGCAAGACTTGCTTCGGCTGATTCTGTCGTGCTTCGGCTTCAGCAATTTCCTTCTGCTTTTGGATCGTGACTTGGCACGTCCTTGTTGTGTGTCCTTATCCTCCCCACAGAATAAGAAGAACAATCTCCTGGGCTGAGTGCCAAACCTTCCTCCGAAGCTTCTCCCCCCTCTGCCTCTTAGGGCTAGTGGCCTATAGGAAGTTTGCTGCATTCCCAAAGATTGTGAGCTTTACTGGTTGCTCTAGGTGTGATTTGCCCTGTCATCATTTGTGTTAGGATTATGGATTGTTCTGACATGTATGGGGTGGAGTCTTCCTCCGAAGCCCCTAGTCATCTCAGAATACCTATAAGCTTCCTCCCTTCTCTAGCGAAAATCATTGCTAGCTCGGATATACTCATCCATCTTCTGGAGAAGCTTCTCTAGGGTTTGTGGTGGCTTCCTTGCAAAATATTGTGCAAAATCATTATCAGTCCTGGTCGGAGCCCCTTAATCATGGCTTCGATGACGATCTCATTAGGCACCGTTGGCGCCTGGGCTCTGAGTCGCAAGAACTTTCGGACGTATGCCTACAAGTACTCCTCATGGTCTTGCATGCATTGGAATAGAGCTTGAGCAGTCACTGGCTTCGTCTAGAAGCCCTAGAAGTTGGTGACTAGCATATCCTTCAGCTTCTGCCATGATGTGATTGTTCCCGGCCGAAGAGAAGAATACCAAGTTTGAGCCACACTTCTGACTGCCATGACGAAGGACTTTGCCATGACAGCAATGTTGCCACCATATGATGATATGGTTGCCTCATAGCTCATGAGAAATTGCTTTGGGTCGGAATGTCCATCATACATGGGGATCTGTGGTGGCTTATAAAATGGTGGCCACGGGGTAGCCTGCAACTCCGCTGATAGAGGAGAAGCATCATCGAAAGCAAAGTTACCATGGTAGAAGTCATCATACCATCCATCATCGTTGGTTGGACTTTCTTGGCGAAGCTCTCTGTGTTGAGGCCTTCGTCCTTGATCATCCTGCGTGATGTGGCGCATTTCTTTAGTGGCTTCGTCGAGCTTCCTTTGAAGTTCAGCTAGCCGAAGCATCTTCTCTCTTTTCCTCTGAACTTGCTAATGTATAGCTTCTAGGTCTCTGATTTCCTGGTCCAACACCTCTTCCTGTGGTGTTGGGCTGGTAGCCTTCCTTTTCTGGCTCCTAGCTTCTCTCAGTGAGAGTGTCTCTTAGTTGGTGTCCAGTGGCTGCAGGGCAGCCCCTGGCGCTGTTGCCTTCTTCGGCGGCATGACAAAGGCGAACACTTGCCGAAGGTTGTGGAAGTGAGTTCACCGGAGGTGGGCGCCAATGTTGGTCACTTGTTCTCAAATGCTGTAAACTGAGAACAAGGCAACACAATTGTTAAGTATTAAGGACCTTCGTCTTCCGAAGCATTATCTCCTCGCGGGTATAATGATCATCAGACGAAGGTCGTGAAAGACGTGCCTTTATCATATTATAGATAAATAAGAATACATAAGGATAAATATAATGAATATAACTCATTGATTCCATCATATTTACAATCCATAAAATATGTATGAGTATCAACAGAATTTGTATTACATTGACACCTTCGGCTTGCTCGAAGGTGTTGATACGAGAGAGATTACAAAATCAGCGTGAACAGTACGGTGCTACTGTTCATCTATTTATAGGCATGGGACGTAGCCCGGGTAAAAGTACATTTATGCCCCTGACGTTTACTTATGATCGTAACATAAATCATTAAGGACTAAGTAGTCTTTTTCCCTTTCGGCCAGCATCGTCATCAGCCTTCATCACCATTATAAGTCGAAGCTGTTACTCTGTCAATAGCTTTGGCGTTTATTCTTATCATCTTTAGATCATATCTTCATCTTGTATGCCTTCATCGTGGGGGAAAGACTTCCATCCTGAAGACGAAGCTCCCTGTAATAGCTTATGCTAAAAGCAAATGGTTAATTATGTTTTTGAGGACTTTCGGAAGAAGAAGGCCCCCAACAGTTGTCATTCAGTCAGCCCGATATCAGCAAACTCTGAGACGCTACCATGCAAAGTAAGAGCACCTAGAGGGGTGAATAGGTGATCCTACAAAAATTAACTCTAAACAACACAAACTTGGTTGCTCCTTTGAAATGTGTATCAAACTTAGGAGCAATAATACAAGTGAATATGACCACTCAAGAAGACAAAAATCACAATAGAGTGAATGGACAACAGACACGTTTATTTTATCACGTGGTTCGGCCAATGCCTACTCCACGTTGTGGTGACCTCCTTCGGTCAAGGGTTGCACTCAACCCCTCTCAAGTGATCTAAAGATCAAACTTGACTACCATGGTTGTCTTCCTTATATCAAGTCCCGGTTGTGAGGAATCTCCACAAATTGGAGTCTCTCACGCCTTACACAAATGTTTACAATCAAAACGGAGTAAGGAGGGAGTAGAAACACAAATAAGAACACAATCGCAGCAACAACACGCACACAAGTCGAGAAAAGAGCGCAAGAATCATAGCTTAAGAATGCGCTCAAATCTCTATCTAATAAATTGACAGCGTGTCACGGTCTAAGAGTTGTAGAATGCTCAAGGTGTGCTTGTGTACTGCTCCATGGCGCCTAGGGGGTCCTTTTATAGCCCTAAAGGACCTAGGAGCCGTCGGAGCTCCATTTGGAAGGCCTGGTTGCATTCTGTCCACGGGTGTATCGGACTGTCTGGTGCACACCAGACACTGCATAGTGCAATGGCTACAAATCGTTGATTGTTCACCTTCTGCTTTTGGGGGGGGCAGTGGACGCTTCCGGTGGGTGGCACCGGACTGTCCGATGCACCTGTTGACCGTTGGCTCCAGCTGACGTGTCAAGTAGTTGTTGACCGGTTGGTATACTAGACTGTCTGGTGCTCCGCGTGGACCTTCTGGTAAATTATAGCCGAAGTTTGTTTTTCCCAAGAGTGGCCCTTTCAGTCGGACTATGCACCGGATTGTCCGGTGCTATGCAGATCAGTCCAAATTGCTCTTTTTCATTCTAATTCTCTTTTGCTCCTTTTGACTTAACTTCATATAGTCCCTAGCACTTAGAAAAATATGATCAATACCTAAAACAATTGACTAAGTGCTAAAAGCATACCTTTTCACTTGGAACCATATATATTTGTAGTATGCCCACTTTCAAGCCTAAAAGAGCCTTCCTCTCAATTTGCTTTAACTACCTATGCTCATTGCTCAATAAGATTATGTTAGTCCAAACATAATGTGTTGAGCATTTAATCACCAAAACTAAATAGAAATGGCCCAAGGGCACATTTCCCTTTCAATCTCCCCCTTTTGGTTATTTATGCCAACACTCCTAAAAGCAACAAAAGAGGTACTAACATGATCGAATATGAGTCAACTTTTGGAAATTGAAGTCATATGAAACACCAATAGAATAAGACTAGGATTTGACATATTTAGATCATTTTGCCACCATTTGGTTTATTTTTGCAACACAAATTCATTGTTCACTTCTATGTTAAAAACACTGTTTTAGCAAATCAAAACGATTTGCAAGACTAGTTTTGATCAAAAGCCAAAAACTCCCCCTTTTCCCATAACAAAGATCCCCCACAAGGGAGTAGTTTTGCAATAAGAGGGTTTTGATCAAGAGATAAGTACTAACACAATCATTTTTGAAATTCATAAGTGGCAGTTGATCTAGTTGCTTTGGCCTTGATTTCTCCCCCTTTGGCATTAAGCACCAAAATGGAGAAACTAGTGGCCTTTGAACCTCATTGTATCACCAAAAATTGTGAATTAAAAGCAAGAAGGCAATAAATACTAAGGGCTACTTGAACATGATATGGTTATGAAGTGGAAGCCTTGTTTGTTGTTTAAGTTCACCATTTCCCTTTCCAATCACATTTGAGACTACACCAAAACCACTTAAGCATACATGTCAGTCTCAGAGGGCTAAGTTGTAACATATCCTCCCTCTAAACATATGCATCATTTGCACAAGGACTTGTGAGGTTCGGGGATGATGTTTTACAACTTGGACACCAAAATATGACATGATTAATACATAAAAAGACATATATGCTATAGATCAATCCAAGTTCCACAAATCTAAGACATTTATCTCACTACGCAACTTATAAAACCTTTTCTCATCTAAAGGCTTGGTAAAGATATCGGCTAGCTGGTGATCGGTGCTAATATGACAAACATCGATATCTCCCTTTTGCTGATGATCTCTTAGAAAGTGATGCCGGATGTCTATGTGCTTAGTGCGACTGTGTTCAACGGGATTATCCGCCAATCAGATTGCACTCTCATTATCGCATAGGAGTGGGACTTTGCTCAGATTGTAGCCAGAATCCTGTAGGGTTTGCCTCATCCAAAGTAGTTGCGCGCAACACTAGCTTGTAGCAACATACTCGGCCTCGGCGATGGATAGGGCAACGAATGTTTGTTTCTTTGAACTCCAAGACACCGTAGACCTTCCCAAAAACTGACAAGTCTCTGATGTGCTCTTCCTATCAACCTTGCACCAGACATAGCCAGAGTCTGAATATCTAATCAAGTCAAAAGTAGACCTGTTAGGATACCAGAGCCCCATGTAAGGCGTATGAACTAAATATCTATGGATACACTTCATAGCCACAAGGTGACATTTCTTGGGATCGGATTGAAATCTAGCACATATGCAAACTGAAAGCATAATGTCCGGTCTACTTGCACAAAGATAAAGCAAGGATCCTATCATAGATTGGTATACCTTTTGATCTACAGAAATATCAGAACTCTTGGAAGAAAACAATCACAATAGAGTAAGTACACAAGAGACATGACGATTTTATCCTGCCATATTGTGGTGATCTCCTTCGGTAAAGGGTTGCACTCAACCCCTATCAAGTGATCCAAAGATCAAACTTGAGTACCACGTTGTTCTTCCTTATATCAATTCCTGTTGTGAGGATTCTCCACAAGTTGGAGTCTCTCATGCCTTACACAAACGATCTCAATCAAAGCACAAGAGTAAGGGGGAAGTTAAGTCGTAGCAACAACACGCACATGAGTCAAGAAAAGAGCGCACGAAACAACACAGCGGAGTCATAGCTTAAAGACGCGCCCAAATCTCTCTCAATGAAATGGTAGCTTGGTCGCAAAGACTCATAGTTGTAGTATGATCAAAGAATGCTTGTGTAGTGCTCAATGTCTCCTAGGGGGATTATAGCCCCAAGGGACCTAGGAGCCGTTAGAGCCCTGTTTGGAAGGCCCTGGCTGCGTTCTATCCGCGGGTGCAACGGACTATCCGTTGCACACCGGACACTAAAAGTGCAACGGCTAAGAATCTATTGATTGCTGATTTCCTCTTCTAGGGGCACCGGACCGTCCGGTGCGTCAGTTGACCGTTGGCTCCGGCCGACGTGTCAAATAGCCATTGGCCAGCTGGCACACCGGACTGTCCGGCTCTTCGTGCAGATTGTCCGGTGATTTATAGCCGACGAAGTCTTGGTTTTCCCGAGAGTGGCCTGTTTGGCGGACCATGCACCGGATTGTCCGATGCACACTAGACTGTTCGGTGGTTAGCACTGGACCGTCCGGTGTTTTGCAGAACAGCCCAACCTTTTTCTTTCCAAATCTCTTTTGCTTCTTTTGACTTGACTTTCCATAGTCCCTAACACTTAGACACATATGATTAGTTCCTAAAACAATTTAGTAAGTGTTTGGAGCTTACCTTTTTCACTTAGCACCATATGGATTTGTGGTATGCCCACTTCAAGCCTAAAAATGCTTTTTCTCAATTTGATTTAATTTCCTGTTCTCATTGCACATACAAGATGATGTTAGTCTAAACACAATGTGTTGAGCATTTAATCACCAAAACAAAATAGAAATGGCCCAATGACACATTTCCCTTTCACCTACCCAAAAGCATCACGTCGATGACCCCATGGTGCGCAGTCAGGTCACAAACACCGACACCTGGTGCATAGTTCTAGGTACTATGGAACTTGTTGCAGAATGGTGGAGTATGCAGGCTTAGGGTACAGGACTAGGCTAAGCGGCTACACGACTTCGGACCATCCCAGGAAACAAGTACCTTTTTCTAGACTCGACCCCCAGCGATCCCAACCTCTTTCAACACTAAAAGGAGGTCCCAAACCAAGTCACAAGCAACCAGACTCAACGAGTAGAGCTTAGGAAGCCGACCTTTAAGCTAGAATGAGGTTCGAGACACTAGGTGTTTTTTTCTTGAAAGCGCAGGGGAACTGCGCCTTAAATTATATTAAGAAGATGAAAAAGGTCAGTAGAAGACCGAAATACAAATACAAAAAGACGCTCCTTACGGAGGCCAGAAACAAGCATAAAGAAACAAATCCATGAGGAAGAGTCTTCAGGCTACCGACAATGGAGCAACCAAATAGGAGAGACCCTTGGCTCCTGCTAGCTCCCAAAGGCTTCTCTCATCATCAGCCTGCTTCAGGATTCGAGAAAGGCAGGGGGTCTCTCCATCAAACACACATCTATTGCGGAGGTTCCATATCTTCTAGGCTCCCAAAATGATGAGAGAATCCAGCCCTTTCTTGACCATTCCCTACACTGCCTCTGCAACCCCCTTCCACCACTCCAAGAAGGATGTGAGGCCAGGCTGTGGAGCCAGGGCATGTAACCCAAATTTGCTTAAAAGCATATACCAGAAACTTCTTGTGAAGACGCAGGAAATAAGGAGGTGGTTCAGGGTTTCATCTTCTTGGTCACAAAGAGGACACCTGTGTGGGTGATTCAGGCCCTTTTTGGCCAGACGATCAGCAGTCCAGTATCTGTTGTGTGCCACCAACCAAATGAAAAAACGGCACTTTGAGGGGGCCCAAGATCTCCAGATTCTTTTGTAGTAATCAAAGGTAGCAGATCCTAAGAACAGGCCTTTATATGCTGCTTTTGTTGTGTATTTGCCATCTGAAGCAAGGCTGAAAACATGTCTATCCTTTATGTTGGGCTGTAACTCAATCTCTGAGAGGGATTCCCAAAGCTTTAGATATTCTACCAAGACTCTTACTGTAAGAGCCCCCCTAATATCTGAAATCCATCTCCTATTTAAAAGTGCTTCTTTCACTGTCCTTCTGTTAGCAATTCTTCTTGGAATTGAGTTGTACAGGCTAGGGGCAATGTCAGAGATTTGAGTGTCATGCAACCATCTATCATCCCAGAACAAGGTGTTTGATCCATCCCCAACCTTAGAAATCAGGCCCATAGAGAAAAAAGCTCTAGCTTTGTTTGGGACCTGTATGGGAAGGATTTCCCAAGGCCACCCCAAATCTGCTTTCTGTAGCCACAACCATCTCATGCGGAGAGCCCAACAAAGCTCTAGGAGACTAGAGATTCGCAAGCCTCCCAGCTGAAGGGGTCGACACGCCTTTCCCCAGGCTACCAAACAATGTCCTCCCTTTGCTTCCTTTCTGCCTCTCCATAGAAAACCTTTTCTTATCTTATCAATGGCATCTAAGGCCCATTGGGGAATGTCAATTGCCATTGCTAAATAAATTGTCATGCCTGTGAGAACATGTTGCACCTAAATTCTCCTTCCTGCTCTGGACATCAAGTCAGCTTTCTAGTTAGGGACTTGATATGCAATTCTTTCAACAAAGGGCTAGAACTGCTGCCTAGAAAGCTTATGCAAGGATAGGGGGAGCCCCAAATACCTGCAGGGGAAGGTTGCCATCTCACAAGGCAGCAAGCTCTGAACTTCCATCAAAGTCTCCTCAGGGCATTGGATAGGATAGACATTTGATTTCTGTGCATTATTTATGAGGCCAGAAGCATCTCCAAAAAGTTACAGGATGTCTAAAGTGATAGAAGTTTCTTCAACAGTAGGATGTAAAAACACAGCCACATCATCTGCATATATAGAAATCCGATGGAGCTTCTTTCTTCTAGATAACTGTTATAGCAAACCTGCTTCTTCCACTTTAGAGAATAAAAGGCCAAGAACATCCATAACAAGGATGAATAGCATGGGGGAAAGAGGGTCTCCCTGCCTAAGCCCTCTCCTATGGGCTATATGTTCCCTCGGGGAACCATTGAGCATCACTTGTGTAATGGAGGAAGCCAATAACCCACAAACAATATCCCTCCAGATATGACCAAAACCAATCTGCTGCATGACTTCAATTAGGAAGGGCCAGGAAACTGAGTCAAAAGCCTTAGTGATATCAAGTTTGAGGAGCAGGCGAGGCAATTTTTGTTTGTGTAACAGCCTTGCAGTTTGTTGTACTAACATGAAATTATCTTGGATGAACCTCCCCTTTATAAATGCGCTTTGAATTGGAGAGACCAACTCATTTAGCCTTTTGGTCAGCCGGTTAGCAAGCATCTTAGTGATCAGTTTTGCAAAACTGTGCACAAGACTAATAGGCCTAAAGTCTTTGACCTGCTCTGCCCCATCTTTTTTCGGTATCATGGTAATAAAGGCCGTGTTGAGCTTGCTGAAATTGTTGAACTTCATGCTCCAAATTGCCCTAACTGTAGCCACAACTTCTGCTTTAATACTATCCCAGCAATCTTTATAGAATCGCCCTGTGAATCCATCTGGCCCTGGGGCCTTATCCAAAGGCAAGCCTCTAATGGTTTCCAAAACCTCTTGTTCTGAAAAGGGGGAGTCTAGATCAACCAGATTATGTCTAGGTAGTCCAAGGGCATCCAGGTCGATTGTCCTTTCCCTGTTTCCATATTGTCTAATGAGGTTTGTATAAAATTGATCCACTGCTGCTGCTTTTTCAATATGGTTGGTTAGGATACGATCTCCATCAACCAACATGGCTACAAGATTCTTCCTCTTATGATGCCTTGCATGCATATGGAAGAATCTTGTATTCGCATCCCCCTCTTTGAGCCATGAGATCCTTGACCTTAATCTTGCCATGGTTCGTTTAAATGAGGACAACAACAAGGATTGTTTTTTGAGCCGGTTTTTAAACCAGATCTCTGCCGGGGTGAATGGTCTTTCGTCATGTGCCATCTCCAGCCTATGTAGCAAATCCTTTACCAAAGCTAACTGCAATCTTACATGCCCAACCTGCTTGTCACTCCAACCTTGCAATCTTCTAGCTGTCACTTTTAGCTTCTTCTCTAGAGTCTGGAAAGGGCATCGGACAGCATCAAATGAGACCCAAGCTGAATGGACTTCCTCCTGAAAACCTTCAAGCTTGGTCCAAAATGATTCGAAATGGAAACATCGTTTTCTAGGCTTACTGTCACTGAGTCCCAAAAGCAAGGGGCAGTGGTCCGAATCAAGTGGCGCAGCACTATCGAGACACTAGGTGTGCAGTTCCAAGTACCATGGTACCTATTGCAGAGTAGTGGAGTATGCAGGCTTAGGGTATAGGCCCAGGCTAAACGAGTGCATGACTCTTGACCACCCTAGGAAAAGGTAACTTTTCTCTGGACATGGTCCCCAGCGATCTAAACCCCTTTCAACAGTAAAGGGGGTCCCAAACTAAGCTACAAGCCAGCTAACTCAGTTCGGGTCTTAACATAGCATCAAGAGTTGGGAACCACATGGGGGTGAGAAGAAATAATGCTAGTAAGTTGAAACGGGAAAGAAAATTACCAAAAAGACAAAACTAGGGAAAATCTTTCCTTTATAATGGTATACATGGGTTGTGCAATGTACGCTAGAGACTAGGTTTATGAGGCTAGACTCCATCGGGCACCACACATAGATGCTACCTAATTATAAAGGAAGAAACTCATTCCATGTCCTGCCTTTACGAATAAAAATTATGAAGATACTCCATGCTCCATGGATTTTCACTTGTCGACGAGATCCACATCTTCACGCTGCAATTGTTCCTGCACAGATTCATCGAAAGCATGGACCTGTGGTGAGCCCATGAGGATTTCCGAGGGAAGGCAGGCTCCAGCCCTATAGACTAGGAAGAACGGGGTCATCCCATTAGCCAAATTGGGTGTGAATCGATTACCAAATGTCGGTGGCGACGTAGAGGAACTGATACTTGTTGATGACCCTAGGGAATGGTCCCAGGATATACACCCCACATATGGTGAATGGCCAAGATGGTGGAATCACTTGTAGAGCCTAAGCCGATGTGTGTGTGTTTGCTTTACATGAAACTGGCATGCTTTGCATAATTTTACCAACTCAGGTACATCTTGGAGAGCGGTTGGCCAGTAAAAGCCATGCCGAAAGGCCTTACCGGCCAGCGTGTGGGATGAGGAATGATTTCTACACTCGCCTCCATGGATCTCCATAGCAACTCGCGGCCCTCTTTGTAGGTGATGCACCACATGAGAATGTCATTGGCGCCACGGCGGTAGAGATCCCCCTCCACCATAGTGTAGTGTTTAGCCAACCGCACTATGCGCCCAGCAGACACATGTTCTTCAGAAAGGATGTTGTCTTTCAGGTAATCCAGATTTCGGGGATCCATGCATTGGGACCGCCCTGAGCAACTGGATGTGGTGCTAAGAGGATTCCGGGGTCCTCAGTAGTGCACACATTCCTTGGAGGGCTCCATAGATGGAACATCGTCGAGGTGCTAGTCTGACCCCCTTCGCCTAGTTCGGTAAGCTGGGCAGAAGGTATCAACAGACGTCTTTCGAAGACGTCCTCGGGCACGAGTGCCCAAGTTCATGCCCTCATGGAGAGTTCATCTGCTGCCGAGTTGTTAGCATGAGAAACATGTTGTAGTTCTAGGGCATCGAAGTCCTTCTCCAGCTCCCTCACATGAATGAGGTATGTTGTGAGCTGGTGGGATGGATAGGACATGAGCCACTATCGCCACCCTGCTAGCACGGGCGCTTGCCACGCGCATTCTGGCAGCAACTTCTCGCCACCGCTATTCTTCTTTTTCTTGTCGCTGTCCTGAGCAGCGGCTCCTGAGCCACCCATTCAGGTGGCCTCGGCTTGTGGGGCCGAGTGCCATGCACGACCCTCAGCAACCCTGACGCACTTGTCAGCCAGAGTAAAGAGCATGGTGATGCTTTATATGTTGTGTGTCGCCATCTTCTCAAGCATCTTCTCATCATGTATCCCCTGTCGAAAGGTAGTAATGGTGGAAGCATCAGAGAGATGAGAGATGGTTCCTCGTACCTTGGTGAAGCGGGAGATGAATGTCCAGAGTGTCTCCCCGGGTTCCTGCCTCACTACATGGGGGTGGCCTCCACTCCATGCTATTGGTAAGCGTTGGTGAAGTTCGCGGCAGACCGTACACAGAGCTCTCCCAAGATTAGATCGACCTTAGGGTCCATGAGCCAAGTCCGAACTGTCCTGGTCAAGGCTACAAGAAAGTAGCTCGCCATGACGGCGCCATTTCCGCAAGCCATCGCGATAGCAGTGATATAGACCTACAAGAATTTCGATGGGTTAGACGTATCGTCATTCTTCTCTGGCAGGTCTAGCCGAAACTTGGACAGTCAGGCCATCGCGGGGAGATTATACGCAAGTGTGGCGCGGCCTACTCCATCCACTAGGACGCTGGTCTAGGCCCAGGCGTTTTCTGGGGATGCTGGTGCCACTGCACCGAAGTCTGCATCGAGTTTTCGACCCTCGATGTTTTGTCGGCGCTCACGCGTCCTTGGAAGGGAAATGGCCTTAACCATTTTCTATAATCGATTTTGGTGTTTGATGCCTATCACAAGTCTTATGGACTAACTAGTTTGCCTAGTTGATCATTTCTCAGGTGCATAAAGTTCATCTATATCAATTCTAAGTTGACTATCCGGAATACCGTAGATTATTCCGAGTAGGAGAAGCTTTTTGGAAATTCACCTGTGCACGGACCGTCTAGGCCCTTCTAGTGGACCGTCCGCGACACCAAGGTGTGCCTCGGACAGGAACTATGCAAAACTCTAATTTACACTATGGACTGTCCGAAGCAGAAGAGAGCATCGTCCAGGACCAAATGCGGACCATCTGGCCTCAAGCGCGAACCGTCCGATCATTGAAAAACGAGAAAAAACCCAAAGGTGATGGGTTCGGTAAATTGCATTTTTAGCGTCCTCGCGGACCGTCCGGGGTGCACGGTCAGACTGTCCCTAACTGCTTTATCTGACATCTAACGACACATTTAATGCACTATAGCCATTGATATAGTCGTTACTGCTGACCGTTGCGATTTCAGCCGTTTATGTGTAGGGGCGTATCATCCGGACCAGGGGCGGACCGTTCGCGGTAGGCAGAACAAGGGCAATGGCTAGGAAATGGTTGGTAGATATAAATACAACCCCAACCACCTCCATTCAATTGATCCAAGCCTCTCATTCACTCTCATTCAATACAAAAGCAAGCATTACACCCAAAGACACATTCAAGCTTCCAAATCCCTCCAAGTGCCATAATTGTGACTAGTGATCATTAGTGATTAGTGACTTGAGAGACTGTGATTTTGTTTCTATTCTTGTTGCTCTTGTTTCTTGGCTTTTAATCATGCTTTATTCATCTCCTTCTAAACTCTGTAGTGACTTGTAAAGCTAGCAAGAGACACCTAAGTGTGTGGTGGTCCTTGCGAGGTCTTAGTGATCCTTGAGATTAAGAAGAAGCACTCAACCAATCTAAGTGATCGTTTGAGAGAGGGAAAGGGTTGAAAAAGACCTGGCCTCCGTGGCCTCCTCAACGGGGAGCAAGTTCTTCAGAACCGAACCTCGAGAAACAAATCGTTGTGTTCATTTGTGTTGACATTATCCTATGATTTGATTCTTCCTCTCCCTTCTCTCTAAGTTCTCTTACTCACAATTTTTTGAGTTAGCTCCCAAAGTCATCTGCATTGATTGAGCAACTCATAGCAAGAAGAACTCTCTTCCGCACTCTGATTTCATTGTCACTTATTTCTAATCCTAACCCCGGGTGAAGTTCGTGTTCAAAGTTTATAATATTCACGTTTCGCCTATTCCCTCCTCTAGGCAACTTTTAATTGGTATCAAAGTCTGATACTTTATCAGAGTCTAACAACTCGAAGTGATGTTGGAAGAACATGCCAAAAAGGAGTTGATCACCGGGGAAAAGCCTAGATCTTCGGGGAAGAAGAATAAAGGCAAGACTACATCAAAGGAGGGCGGTGACAAACATAAGGAGGACAAGGAAGAATCCGCTGGCTCCATCAAATCACACAAGAAGGGCGACAAGAAGAAAAAGAAGATGAAAAGGTGGTCTACTATGAGACCGACTCATCCACGCCCTCAACCTCCCACGCCGAGTCGACATCTTCAAAGCACCAAGAGCGTAAGAAGTATAGTAAGATCCCTCTTCACTATCCTCGCATTTCTAAACGTGCTCCTTTACTTTCTGTTCCCTTAGGCAAACCAACATACTTTGATGGTGAAGATTATTGTATGTGGAGTGATAAAATGAGGCACCATCTAACCTCACTCCACAAAAGCATTTGGGGTATTGTTGAGTTTGGAGCAGGCACCACAAGTGGGTGATGAGGACTATGACTCCGATGAGGCCGCCCAAGTGAGGCACTTCAACTCCCAAGCCACCTCCATACTTTTTGCTTCCTTGTGTAGAGAGGAGTACAACAAGGTGCAAGGGTTAAAAAGTGCCAAGAAATTTGGGACATACTCAAGACGGCGCATGAAGGGGATGAAGTAACCAAGATCACCAAGCGGGTATTAATCGAGGGAGAACTCGGTCAGTTTGTCATCAACAAAGGAGAAGAGCCACAAGTTATGTACAACTGGCTCAAGACCATGGTGAATCAAGTCTGCAACCTCAGGAGCACCAAGTATGATGACCATGAAATGGTTAAGGTTATTCTAAGATCTCTTGTTTTTTGTAACCCCACTCAAGTGCAATTAATTTGTGATAATCCTAGGTAGAAGCAAATGTCTCCCGAGGATGTTATTGGCAAGTTTGTGAGCTTTGAACTTATGGTCAAAGACTCCAAATACATTGTCAACTTGGAGTAAGGTGTCACCTCCACACCCAAGGTGCAACCCGTTGCTTTAAAGGCAACGGAAGAAAAGAAGGAGGAGCCCACGCCAACCAAAAGGCTCCCAATTGATGTGTACAAGCTTGACAACGACAAAATGGCTCTTATCATTAAGAGCTTCCGGCAAATCCTCAAACAAATGAAGGAGAAGGAATACAAACCCCGCTCCAAGAGGGTTTGCTACCAGTGTGGTAAGTCTGGTCACTATATTGCTAAATTTTCGTTTGCGAGTGATACTGACAGGGAAGACGACAAGAAAGGAAAGAAGAAGATGGAGAAGAAGAAGTACTACAACAAGAAGGGTGGCGAGGCACACATAGGAAGGGAGTGGGACTCCGATGAGAGCTCCACCGACTCCTCCTCCGACGAGGACGCCGCCAACATCGCCATCAACAAAGGTCTTCTCTTTCCCAACGTCAGCCACAAGTATCTCATAGCCAAGGAGCGTGTAGGAAACGGGTGACGCCTAAGGGGGGGGTGAATTAGGACTTTTAAAACTTTTACTAAACTAGGCCACAAATAAATCCCTAGAGCAAAACCTATGCAAATAATCAAACTAGAATGTGCAAACTAGGTTTTGTCTAAGTGTTGCTATCTCTACCGCAAATGGCTAAGTTTCAATCTACACTAAATAAGTATGAATACAAGATTGAAACTTAAATTCTTAATATAAATGCGGAAACTTAAAGAGCAAAGTAGAGAAGCAAACTCTCGTGGATGACGCCGGTATTTTTACCGAGGTATCCGGAACCATGCAAGGTCCCGACTAATCCTCGTTGGTGCCCCTACGCAAAGGGAAGCCCACGCGAGGGCCAAGCACCACGGTCGAGTAACTCCGTAGAGAGCTGCGGGGCTTCTCCACGCGCAAGTGGTGCTCCGCTTCCGGCTCCTCTCGGACGCTCCCCGCCGTCTCCACTATCGAGCTTCCGGCCGAAACGCCGCGGGCCTCGTTCCCTTCGGTACACGGTGGCGGCCGTGACACAAACGTGGTTGTCACGGTCTCGCAAGACTCTCGCCCCACTCGGTACAATTACAACGACTCACGCAAGAGCCGAGGGGTTGTGTGGTTTGTCTAAACTCACTCAACTAACTAGGGTTCACCTAGAGCAAGCGCTAAAGCGGTCTAACTAACCTAAGCACTTCGCAAAGCACCTACGCTAATCACCGAGTGATTCTATTAAGCACTTGGGTGTTTGAGCTCTTGGAAATGTGCACTATATGCCTTGGTATGTTGCTTGGGCTCCCACACCTTCAAATGGCCGGTTGGGTGTAGTATATATAGGCCCCAACTCCAAAATAGTCGTTGGAGAAAAGCTACAGTTCTCTGCGGCACACCGGACAGTCCGGTGGTGCATCAGACAGCGCACTGTAGCCTGTCCGGTGCGCCTAGCCGTTGCTCTGTCAGAGCAGGTGACCGTTGGCGCCGCAGGCTTTTCCACACCGGATAGTCTGGTGCTCACACCGGATAGTCCTGTGGTCTTCTCTCCGGATGCCACCTGGAACTAGCCGTTGGGCTGGAGTTCCCTGGTGGACCGGACAGTCCGGTGTGTGGGCACCGGATAGTCCGGCGTGCCACCGGACAGTCTGGTGCGCCTTGCACAGACAGTCCGTAGCAGCACACTTGGACTTTTCTTGGATCTTCTTAATATCTTCTTTTGAGGTGTTGCTTTCCTCAATTCCTTAGTCCAAGTACATCTTGCATCCTGTGAACTACAAACACAAACACTAGAAAACTTATTAGTTCACGGATTGTGTTGTTCATCAAACACCAAAACTCAATTAGCCAAATGGCCCGGGGTCCATTTTCCTTACAATCTCCCCCTTTTTGGTGATTGATGACAACACAACCAAAGCAAGCAAATAATACAAGTATTTGAATGAAAATATGCAATCTACTTGCTAGGATGCATAATTGTCCCCACAACGTGAAATTATGGACTTAATCCTCCCCCTAACTCCATAATTCACTTACTTCCTATTTTAGGACCAAATAACCAAACCCACTTGAGAAACCATTTGTAGATATAAAATTTTAAAATTTGTGGTGTTTGGTGTTTGATATAGTTTTCATTGCTTTGGTCCCTAAACTTCTCCCCCTTTGGCATCAACCACCGAAAAGGAAGACATTAAAAGCATGTAGGAAGTAAATAAAAGCTTGTCCTCAAAAGATTACTCCCCTAAGTGAGTGTTCTCCTTTAGAAAGAGTTTTCTCCCCCTTTAGAGATGAAGAAAAGCTCCCCCTGACAGAGATCATTAGGAAAAAACATGTGAAAATTAGAGGTGCAAGACATGATTTGAAAAGACTAACTTCCCTTATGCATAGGTAACAGAATATGAGTTAACTACTTATGCATTTTTAGCAACATGGAAGTATATGATATGAAATATAGTCTAATCAAATATTGGAGAAGACATGTAAATGATACTAGATGTAGTCTCAAAAGATACCGATTGAAATTCAATGTCGAGCTTGAGAGACATGAGAGTTCTTGGAGATTTTGCAGTGGAAGATTGTTGTCTTTCTCTGGGGACCTCATTTTCCTTACAATGAGACTATCACATGAAATAGTCTTGAAAAGGTGTTAGTCTCAAAGTATTAGATTATAGAGTAACCTCCCCCTGAAGATGTGCATACAAGTTTTGAATACTTGTAGGAGACTTGCACTTTGATTTGATATCAAGAGGGGCAAATTATCTACAATCCGAACTTTGGCACATATAAGTTAAATGATACAACTTGTAGAAATCAAAATTTTCAATTGATGCATCATTTACTATGGAGTGATATAGAAGCTATGTGTCGTGCTTAAGTAAACATTTTAAACCATGTAGGTTTGCTTAAGTGTATGAATTGAAAACAAGCAATCCTACCATATGATTCACCTAGTATGCATAATTTAAAACAAAGGTAAATAACAAATGTAATACTAGGCAAGAAAGGTAAAATAGATACAAGGTAAATAGATACGCATATCTAAAAACAAGAAATACAATAAATCTAGTTACCTTAGTCATGGGTGGGAAATTTGGGTCCAAAATTTTCACTAACCCACTTGGCAATGAACTTTGATCCATTATGATGTATCTCATGATATGCATCCCAAATTTGCCAAGTCTCCAAATTTCCCGACGACCTTCGGTCCACTCACTTCCCTTTCGAGATCCAAACCTTCTTGGTGTTTTTCATGGTTGAAATTATTTCCTTTGGCACCCATATGCGTTTGGCCCCTTTTCCTTTGTTGGCTTGCTTGTTGGCCTTGATTGCTATCACCTTTCCATTCTTTTTCTTCTTGATCAAATATGGTGTAGCAGTCTTTTTGTCCACCTTTTTGATGTAGGTGTTGGAGATTTTACTTGATGGCTTTTGCTTGAGCTTTTGCCTTTGTTTATCCCCAGAAATCGCCTTGCATTGGAAAGACTTATGGCCTTCCTTGTGGCATAGCCTACAAATCACAGTTTCTCCCTCCATAGGCTTATTCACTCCCGCAGTGGTGTTATCCTGTGGAGGTCGGATTTGTTTGGCTTTGCCTTTCTTATCATACAAAGTCTTACCAAGGCGAGCCACTTCTTGCTTTAATTGTTCATTTTCCTTTGCAACCTCATCCGAACATGTCTCTACAACAATATTCTTAACAAAGACTTGGTTGCAGGGGTTAGAATCATCAATTAAATCAAAGCAGGAAGTAGAAGCATCTTTCTTAATTATTTCATGTATTTCAACTAAAGATGCTGCTGGGGTGCTACCAATGTTTTCTAGCTTAGTAGTTAGCTCATTATTGTGTATGCTAAGAATTTCCATTTTCTCTAGCAAATTTTCAATAGCTTCTTGGGAGCTAGCTAACTTAGCCTTAAGTTTTTCATTCTTTTTAATGAGACCATCATCGGTAGCGGTGGATGGAGCACTAGATTCTAATAGCTCAATTTTAGTTGATAGCTCACTGTTTAAGTTTGCAAAAGTTTTAAATTTTTCTAGCAAACCTTTGTAATCATTTTGAGAGCTAACCAACTTATTTTTCAAGGTTTTAAGTTGAGCTTTTTGCTTAGTGCAAACATCCTGAAAAAATTTAACGGCTTCCGCAAGCTCATCTATGGAGGGCTTTCCCTCACCTTCATCATCACTACTACTATCATCACTAGAGGATGGAATGCTTTTGTTACCTCTTGCCATAAGGCATTTGTGTGATGACCGTGATGAGCGTGATGAGGACCGGTGGCTGCGCGTCCTTGGAGGTTCATCTTCACTTGAAGAATCATCCCAAGTTCTAACACTTGTTAGCGCCTTGCCTTTGCTCCTCTCCTTTTTGGGTTTGGCCATATTTGGACAGTTGTCTCTAAAGTGGCCCTTCTCCCCACATGCGAAGCATCCTCTCTTCCTTTGCCTTTTCCTGTCAATATTAAAGAGAAGATCTTCGACCTGCAGGGGTACACCCATTAGATTAATCTTGCGGATCATCCTCATTACCTTTCCGATGTGTCGGATTGTTTCTTCGTCCTCGGAGGATGATGTGCATGGTTGATTATCTTCATCATCATCACTTTCTTCTTCTTCCTCTTCTTCACTTGAGGAACTTGGAGTAGGAACCTTCTTTTTGCCCTTCCTTTCATCACATGCAAAAGTATATGGCCTTGAGGAAGTTGGCTCCTCTCCTCGACACATTTTTCGTGACATCTCAAAAGCCGCGATTTTCCCAATCACAATGGTCGGGGTCATGTTTCTCAAGTCCTCCATGTTGTGAAGGATGGTGATGATGCTTCCATATCTTTGTTGTGGTAGCAGGGAGATAATCTTCCTCACAATGTCCGCATCACCTAGCTTATTAATGCCAATAGAACTGAGCTCATTGATAATTAGATTCAAACGAGAATACATGTCTCTAACAAGCTCATCATCTTTCATAGCAAAAGAATTATACTCATTTAAGACTAGGCAATGTTTTTGCTCACGGACATTGGATGTGCCGTCATGGAGCTCATGCAATTTTAGCCAAATCTCATTAGCAGTTTTCAAGGTAAATACTTGATAAAAAATATCCATGCTAAGAGATTCATACAAGCAATTTTTGGCTCTAGCATTTAAATGAATTTCTTTTTACTCACTCGTGGTGGGTTTCTCGGGATTCTTGAGGGGTTTCATCCCGTCATGAGTGACTCTCCAAACACCTAGATCAACGGCCTCTAGGTAACAAGCCATTCTAGCACTATAATATGAGAATTAGTGTCGTCGAAGTGTGGTGGCCTATGGGTATCCATCCCTGTCACACCCGGTTTTAGAAGGCAACCGAATGCGAACCATGTACGTGCCAGGATCAGCAATTCACGTACACAGCAGTTACATAACGTGGACATCATCACACAGTGCTCAAATAGTATTAAAAAGGGAAATAATAGTCGATTACATCATATGGCTGAGACATCCACATAGTCTTTACAATAACTCAAAATGCAAAAACAAAACGTAGATAAACGCGGCCTTCACAGGCAGCCGACTGGGGGTTGTCGCTAACCCACACCTAGAACTCATCGTAGTCTTGGAACTCCTGGAAGTCTCCTTCCACGGCTTCATCTTCTCCTGAGCAGTGGTTGCAATGCGGACAACCTGGGAGGGGGGGATTTGGTGTGTAGAGCAAGGGTGAGTACACATCAACATACTCAGCAATTATCTTGTTTGGCTGTAGTGGACTAGCTCTATGTGGGGGTAAGTCAAGCAGTTGCTTTTAGTTGGTCAGATTATTATTACTAGTAGAGAAAGCCAAGTTTTAGATTTAGCCCACGTTATTAACCCAAACGTACTCCTTTCCAAACGGAAAGAGTACCACTTACCATTACCAGAGTCAATTCCAAAAACCATCAATCTCATTGCCACCTGCAAATCCGAACATCTCTGATCAAGTACCACTAATCACTGGAGCTCCCTTGGCCGCTCATAACCGCGAGCACGGCTGATATATCAGTTTTCAAACACTCTGCAGAGGTTGTGCACTTTACCACAAGTCGTGATTCCCTTTCTGCCCGGAGAGAGCTACTCCCCATTGACCACTACCTAGGTGGTCAAGCAGGGCATCACTACGTAGCCTTTACAAAGATTCCCCAAGGCTGTAGCCGCCCATTAGGTTTCCTAAATGTACCGCACTCCTCCCCAAGGGACAAATCAACCTTGGCAGAGCGAGCCGCATACACCGAGCCCCATTGACGGCACGACGACGAAGCGAACTACACCCCGGTTCCTCTAATTACTCAGCTAAGGGTGTCCCACTCCACCCTCATGGTTGCACTGTTTTCCCGGGCGGTCATCCAACGAACAGGTCCTTACGGAGAGGCACTCGAGAAACCGCTCGAGCCCCCTTGAAGGTCACAAGTATAACATCATAATAAAAGAGGGGAAAACAGCGTATCATCGATAATTCTCATCATGTTCATTGATTAGAGTTGAGCAATAGCATAAGACTAAGCAATAATAATCCAACCCAAATAGGTAAACAAGGACATGGATAACAAAAACTAGTAAACCCTTAGGTATAAATGTGAAATGCGGAAGGTGAATTAAAGAATGTATAGGACAGAGATAGATCAAGGGACACTTGCCTCCACCAACCGACTGCTGCTCAGGGGCTTCACCTGCGAGTTCTTCGGGCTCTTCAACCGGATCGTTCTCTATGCAGACGCAAACATATATACATCCACACATTTAATACAAAAGAACAGTACGCCATACAATAGAATGCAGTAAATAAACAGACGTTCCACGCGGGCTCGCAATTAAGGTTAAGAGAGAAAGAGAAAAAACACAGTCGAGAAACGATCACATTACATTATTATAAATTAAACCACTCGCTTAATAGAAGGGAATTAATTTGGACACTACGTTTTAGCATAAACTAAAGTCAAGTTCTACATTTAATCATTATAAACAATTGAAGATGAATGAAAGGGAGTGGTCGCACGGCGAGACGTACAACATAACATTTAGATTGAATTAAGAAATCAACGACTCGTCGTGCGACAGGGCGCACAACGAGACACTTGCGTTAATTATAAAGAGACGTTAAGCATCGCGCGACGAAGCGCACGACGACATACGTCAACAGGTCTGAGTTTAAAGTGGAACGTCGCGTGTCTGGACGCGCGACATCGCACCTTAAACAACCTGAAATTAAAATAGATCGTCGCGCGACAAAGCGCACGACACAACACTTTAATGAACACAAATTTAAATTGAATCGTCGTGCGACGAAGCGTGCGACGCAACACATTGATAAATACGAACTTGAATTGAATCGTCGCGCGACGAAGCGCGCGGCGCAGCACATTAATAGAATCTGAAATTAGACAAATTCGTCGCGCGACGCAGCACGTTAACTAACGGAGTTTGAAATTAGCTGCAACCAAAAATAATCAGCGCGCGCGTGGGTTTGCGCCCGCGGGAACGCGTTAGGGGGGTAAACGGGGCTACGCGAGTCGTGTCGGGGCCGGGATGCCGCGCGCAGGGGCCGAGGGCCGCGCGCAGGGGCCGAGCCGCCGCACCGGGGCAGAGGGCCACGCCGGGGGCCACGCCGGGGGCCGGGGGCCACGCCAGGGCCGAACCGCGCTGGGGGCCGGGGGCCGCGCCGGGGCCACGCCGGTGGCCGAGCCGACGCGAGGGAGGGAGCAGGGGCGGGGCAGACCGCGCCGGAGCCGGGGCGAGCGCCGCTGGGCAGGGGAGGGCGGGGCCATGCCGCCGCGAGGGGGGGGGGGCCGGGACGGGGCGCGCTGCCGCGTGGGGAAGGGGAGGGGCAGGGCCGCCGCGACGCGCCGGGGAGGGGCCGGGACAGGCGCCGCCGTGTAGGGGCGGGTAGGGGCGAGCCACGCCGCCGCGGGGGAGCACGGGCGCGCGTAGGGGAAGAAGAAGGGAGAGGGAGGGAGAGAGAGAGAAGGGAAGGGGAGGGGAAAAACTCACCTCCGGGGATCCAAATCCCGGTGATCGCCGTCTCCAAGCCCTAGAGCACCATGGGGAGGGAGAAAGAGAGGTGGAAGACGGAGAGGGAGGTTACTGCGCGGGAAATCCAAATGAGAGAGGGAGAGGAGGAGGGGGCGCATGGGGGGGTGTGGGGCGCCGGGGGCGTGCAGGCCGAGCTAGGCCGGGCTGGGCTGGGTCACATCGCGGATCGAAACCCACGACACGCACGACCATTAAACGGAATTAAATCGTGAACTGAAATCCGAAGCGGAACGAGACGAACACACGACATCAGACAAAGAAACGTGTTTCAGCATGATGCAACATCATGACAACTTAGGTTTTGTTCATACATGACACGGACACCTGTCACTATACTGGTTTGAAATTGGGAGGAAGGAGCGAAATGGGAAGAGAAAAGAGAGTAACGCCCGAATTTGGTGAGAGAAAAGAAGAAAAAATTCTACCCCCCAAATTCAGGGCGTTACAAACCTATCCCCCTTAAAAGAATCTCGCCCTCGAGATTCAGGGTTGGCTAGCAAAGAGCTCAGGGTATTTAGCCATCAGATCATCTTCACGCTCCCAGGTTGCTTCTTCCTCAGAGTGATGATTCCATCGGACTTTGCACATTCTGATGGTCTTCCTTTGGGTGACTCTGTTTGCAGTCTCAAGGATTTGCGCTGGTTTCTCTGTGTAGGTCAAGTCCTCCTGGACCTCCAGACCTTCCACTGGCAACTGCTCTTCTGGCACACAGAGACACTTCTTCAACTGAGATACATGAAAGACATCATGCACTGTGGACAAGCCTTCTAGCAAAATGAGCTGATAGGCCACTTCTCCACGCTTTGCGAGAATCTGATACGGACCAATGTAGCGGGGTGCCAACTTGCCTTTGACTCCGAATCGTCTGACTCCTCTGATCGGTGACACTTTCAGATAGACAAAATCTCCAACCTCGAAACTCAGCTCTCTTCTTCTTGTGTCTGCATAGCTTCGCTGCATTGATTGCGCTATCTTCAGGTTCTCTTGAACCATCTTGATGTTCTCTTTAGCTTCAAGCAAAATGTCTGACCCAAACACTTGCTTTTCTCCAGGCTGATCCCATTGCAATGGAGTTCTACAACTCCTCCCATAAAGCGCCTGAAATGGTGACATCTTCAAGCTGGCCTGGTAACTGTTGTTATAGGAGAACTCTGCATACGGCAACTTCTTGTCCCATCCGGACTGATCTTGCAATGCACAGGCTCTCAACATGTCGTCAAGGATTTGATTGGTCCTTTCGGTCTGACCATCTGTCTGCGGATGATAGGCTGAACTAAAATTCAGATGTGTGCCCAATGCTTCATGCAGCTGCTGCCAGAAATGAGAGGTGAACTGCGTTCCTCTGTCTGACACTATCTTCTTTGGCACACCATGAAGACAAACGATCCGAGACATGTACAACTCCGCCAATACTGCACTGCTGTAGTTGGTCTTAACCGGTATGAAGTGGGCTGACTTGGTCAAGCGGTCCACTACTACCCAAATGGAATCGTAGCCGGCTCGAGTGCGAGGCAATCCGACTATGAAGTCCATACCGATTTCATCCCACTTCCATTGAGGAATTTGCAACGGTTGCAACAATCCAGCTAGTCTCTGATGCTCTTCCTTGATCCGCCGACAACTATCACACATCGCCACATGCTCTGCGATTTCCCTCTTCATTCCGTACCACTAGAATTTCTTCTTCAGATCCTGATACATCTTCTCACTTCTAGGGTGAATCGAATAGGCTGTCTCATGAGCTTCCTTGAGGATCAACTCCCGAATAGATTGGACATTGGGAACACACAAGCGGTCTTTGAACCATATCACACCTTCTGCATCTTCCCGAAAATCTTTGCCTTTGCCTTCCAGAATCAGTCGCCGGATCTCACTGATCTTCTCATCATTCTTCTACGCTTCTTTGATTTCCCGCTCTAGGGTAGGTTCCAACTCAATTGTGACTCCTCGCGTATTATTCAGAAATCCGAGACTCAACCTGTCAAATTCTTTGGCCAACTCATAAGGCATCGGACGAGCGACCATTAGATTGACTTGACACTTCCTGCTCAGAGCATCTGCCACTACGTTCGCTTTGCCTGGATGGTAATGAATCTCCAACTCATAGTCTTTGATCAGCTCTAACCATCTTTGTTGCCTCATATTCAGCTCTGACTGAGTGAATATGTACTTCAGACCCTTGTGGTCTGTGTAAACATCACATTTCTGTCCATACAGATAGTGCCTCCATGTCTTCAGTGCGTGAACCACTGCTGCCAACTCTAGATCATGGATTAGGTAATTCTGCTCATGAACCTTCAGCTGTCGGGACGAGTAAGCCACAACTCTTCCCTCTTGCATCAACACACATCCCAAACCTGTGTAACAAGCATCGCAATACATCGAGAAGGGCTTGTGCACATCAGGCAAGACTAAGACAGGCGCTGTAGTCAACTTCTCTTTCAGCGCTTCAAAGGCCTCTTGACATTTCTGGGTCCACTTGAACTCAACTTTGTTGCCTAGCAAAGCTGTCATTGGTTTCGCAATCTTCGAAAACCCTTCGATGAATCGCCGATAATATCCGACCATTCCAATAAAGCTCTTGATTCCTCGAGCATCTGTTGGCGCTTTCCAATTCAGAATGTCTGCCACTTTCTTCGGATCCACAGCCAATCCTTCTTTGTTGATTATATGACCCAAGAACAGGACTTCACTGATCCAGAACTCGCACTTGCTCAACTTTGCATACAACTGGTGCTCTCGCAATCTCTGCAATACCATCCTCAAATGATCTGCATGCTCTTCTTCGCTTTGAGAATATATCAGAATATCATCGATGAATACCACCACAAACTTATCAAGGTAATCCATGAATACACTATTCATCAGATTCATAAAGAAGGCTGGTGCATTTGTTAGACCGAAAGACATCACTGTGAACTCATACAACCCATACTTGGTAATGAATGCCGTCTTCGGAATGTCTGAAGGTCGGATCCTGAGATGATGATAACCTGACCTCCTCCTGACTGATTGTTCTGGTGATTCTGATGCTGGTGCTGAGGAAACTACCTTTGAAACTGCTGCTGCTGAGGTGGACGCTGGTTCTGCCTGAACTGCTGAGGTTGATTGCTTGAGAAACGAGGGCGATTGCTGCTTCCAAGATGGGGTCCACTGATCTTGCGCTTGCGATCCTCCATCTCCTTACGCTTCCTCTCTATCATGATTGCTCTGTCAATCAGGTGCTGGAATGTCGGGAAGGTATGATTCATTAGCTGATAATGTAGAGGGTCAACCAAGCCTCTCAGGAAACGGTACTGTCGCTTGGCGTCGGTGTTGACATCTTTAGGAGCATAGCGAGACAACTGCAGAAACCTGTCCCGGTACTCACTGACAGACGATGACCCTTGCTTGAGGGCCAGGAACTCCTCCTTCTTCACTGTCATCAGACCTACGGGAACATGGTACTAACGAAAGCTACCTCTGAATTCTTCCTAGGTGATGGTGTCGGGGTTGGCATGGGTGGCAAAATAAGACTCCCACCATGACTGGGCTGCTCCTCTCAATAGACGGGGACCATACAGGACTTTCTCTCTGTCATCGCACTGAGCGGTATGCAACTCCCGCTCCACAGTGTGCAGCCAGTCTTCAGCATCTATGGGGTCAGAAGAATGAGCGAACGTTGGGGGATGACCTCTCATGATTTCAGCACGCTTGTCCCTGGGCATCTGAGGCATCTGAGGCTGAGGTGGTGGCTATTGTTGCTGCTGCTGAATAGCGGCCAGAGTCTGACCGATAGCTTGAACTGCCTGAGTCTGCATCAGAAACATCTGCTCGATGGACATTGGGGGCGGGGGCGGCAGCTGCTGCTGCTGGGGTGCCTCATCCTGCTGAGCTGCCTGCTCCTGCTGAGCACGCCTTCCTCCTCTGTGCCTGTTTTCTGACATCTGCAGAATGCAACCACACATCAGAACTGATCTTGCAAATCTTGCAGCATAAGAAAAGGGTATAGAATTCTCCACAACACTGAGCAGATGAGCATCTTCACTGATCTCCAACACAGACCAACATAGCTTCTCGGATAAAGAGGAAAGTGGAATAAAAGGTTTCCCAACTAAATAGCTAACTCCATTAACACATAACAGGTAAACCAAAATGCAGGGGATACCCACATCCTGGTGGTAGTCATTACAAAGATCCAAATCAAACATAGTTCATCATGACAAACATAAATGCACAGAATATAGCAAACTACCCTGTCTAACTAAGACTAACTAAGAGCGAGACTAATGCTAGGACTATAGCTTCTATGTATATATCTTCGTATTAATTACAAGATCCGACTCTGATGATCTATGGCTCTAAGTCTATCTTGGTCTTGCAGTCGGGATTGCCGTAAGACTGGTGTCCACGCCGAGGTGAGCGGTACAGGTGCTGAGTCCCTACGGGAGCGGGGAAACCATCATCCAGGTGACGACGTTCTGCGCGCTCAGCCCGCAGCAGGGCGATCTCAGCACGAGCCCTACTCAGCTCGTCTAATGCATGGTCCAGCTCTGTGTTTAGCACGGCGGCTAGGTTGACTGTGCTGCTCAAACTAGGATTGTCCTCACCGACAGGTGAAACAATCACGCCTCATGTGCTGCCAGATGGACGGCGGGGGTAATACTTCAGGTTGAGACCATCAGCTACCCCACCGAGCACTGAGCAGTAGTGCGAAAGCGCACACCATGCGGCATCTTGCATGGCCGCCTCAGCTGAGTCCCGCTCAGAGATGGAATAGTGCTCCGAGCAGACCTCAGCACCCCAGATATTGTTCTCCGGACGGCGCACCAAGCAGGTCGCCTCCCAGCAGTCCGGGTAGGCCTCGCGACTATGCGGTAGACCACATAGCGATACTCGATGGACCAAGTATGCCGGTCAAGTGCCCGACGTAGCAGGGTGTCGAGCGCATCATGGAAGTGACACCCGTGAGCAGCGTCGCGAGTGATGGGTCGAGCAACCCATCCTTCCAACTCCTGGTCGGCAGAAAAGTCAGTGTCGTGGCTCGATCTATTGTTGCCTCCTCCATCGTCTGGGTCTCCTCCAGCAGCTACTCCAGCAGCTGGGGCGCTCAGTGGTGGTGCAGGGGGCGCCTCCGGGGGAAGCATGGGGAGTAGCTCCTCACAGACTCTATCTCCTGCTGGAGCGAGAAAGAAGAGCCCTGCTGCTCCTGTCGTCGACGTTCCTGCTCCTCATGCAGGCGGTGGTGCAGCCTCTCCAAGTGACTGGACTGGCCGGTCACGAGACGGCGAAGCGGACGCTCCGCGAGACGAGAGGGTAAGAAGGGGATGACAGACTTCCGTGCGGTGTGTCTAAGACGAGCCATCTATAAAAGACACCGCAAGCGTAAGAGTGAGAACAGAACTAGTATGACCAGCAAGTAATAAACCATAAATAAATGAAGGATTAGAATAAAACACCATTTTCAGCAAGGTATAATATATAGTAGAACATAGTTTTGGTCGATATGACCAACTTTTGAAGGGATGCCAAAGTCAAGGCAGGGACAGAGGTCTATAATCCTTAGAACGACCATTCTACTCTAGGTTAGCGGGCCTACAGTCAGCACGGCTTTGATACCACCTATGTCACACCCGGTTTTAAAAGGCAAACCGAATGCGAACCATGTACGTGCCAGGATCAGCAATTCACGTACACAACAGTTACATAATGTGGACATCATCACACAGTGCTCAAATAGTATTAAAAAGGGAAATAATAGTCGATTACATCATATGTCTGAGACATCCACATAGTCTTTACAATAAATCAAAGTACGAAAATGAAACGTAGATAAACGCGGCCTTCACAGGCAGCCGACTAGGGGTTGCCGCTAACCCACACCTAGAACTCATCGTAGTCTTGGAACTCCTGGAAGTCTCCTTCCACGGCTTCATCTTCTCCTGAGCAGTGGTTGCAATGCGGACAACCTGGGAGGGGGGATTTGGTGTGTAGAGCAAGGGTGAGTACACATCAACATACTCAGCAAGTATCCTGTTTGGCTGTAGTGGACTAGCTCTATGTGGGGGTAAGTCAAGCAGTTGCTTTTAGTTGGTCAGATTATTATTACTAGTAGAGAAAGCAAAGTTTTAGATTTAGCCCACGTTATTAACCCAAACGTACTCCATTCCAAACTGAAAGAGTACCACTTACCATTACCAGAGTCAATTCCAAAAACCATCAATCTCATTGCCACCTGCAAATCCGAACATCTCTGATCAAGTACCACTAATCACTGGAGCTCCCTTGGCCGCTCATAACCGCGAGCACGGCTGATATATCAGTTTTCAAACACTCTGCAGAGGTTGTGCACTTTATCCACAAGTCGTGATTCCCTTTCTGCCTGGAGAGAGCTACTCCCCATTGACCACTACCTAGGTGGTCCAGTAGGGCATCACTACGTAGCCTTTACAAAGATTCCCCGAGGCTGTAGCCGCCCGTTAGGTTTCCTAAATGTACCGCACTCCTCCCCAAGGGACAAATCAACCTTGGCTGAGCGAGCCGCATACACCGAGCCCCATTGACGGCATGACGGCGAAGCGAACTACACCCCAGTTCCTCTAATTACTCAGCTAAGGGTGTCCCACTCCACCCTCATGGTTGCACTGTTTTCCCGGGCGGTCATCCAACGAACAGGTCCTTACGAAGAGGCACTCGAGAAACCGTTCGAGCCCCCTTGAAGGTCACAAGTATAACATCATAATAAAAGAGGGGAAAACAGCGTATCATCGATAATTCTCATCATGTTCATTGATTAGAGTTGAGCAATAGCATAAGACTAAGCAATAATAATCCAACCCTAATAGCTAAACAAGGACATGGAAAACAAAAACTAGTAAACCCTTAGGTATAAATGTGAAATGCGGGAGGTGAATTAAAGAATGTATAGGACAGAGATAGGTCAAGGGACACTTGCTTTCACCAACCGACTGCTGCTCAGGGGCTTCACCTGCGAGTTCTTCGGGCTCTTCAACCGGATCGTTCTCTATGCAGACGCAAACATATATACATCCACACATTTAATACAAAAGAACAGTACGCCATACAATAGAATGCAGTAAATAAACAGACGTTCCACGCGGGCTCACAATTAAGGTTAAGAGAGAAAGAGAAAAAAGACAGTCGAGAAACGATCACATTACATTATTATAAATTAAACCACTCGCTTACTAGAAGGGAATTAATTTGGACACTACGTTTTAGCATAAAGTAAAGTCAAGTTCCACATTTAATCATTATAAACAATTGAAGATGAATGAAAGGTAGTGGTCGCACGGCGAGACGTACGACATAACATTTAGATTGAATTAAGAAATCAACGACTCGTCGCGCGACAGAGCGCACAACGAGACACTTGCGTTAATTATAAAGAGACGTTAAGCATCGCGCGACGAAGCGCACGACGATATACGTCAACATGTCTGAGTTTAAGGTGGAACGTCGCGCGTCTGGACGCGCGACATCACACCTTAAACAACCTGAAATTAAAATAGATCATCGCGCGACGAAGCGCGCGACACAACACTTTAATGAACACAAATTTAAATTGAATCGTCGCGTGACGAAGCGCGCGACGCAACACATTGATAAATACGAACTTGAATTGAATCGTCACGCGACGAAGCACATTAATAGAATATGAAATTAGACAAATTCGTCGCGCGACGAAGAGCGCGACGCAGCACGCTAACTAACGAAGTTTGAAATTAGCTACAACCAAAAATAATCACCGCGCGCGTGGGTTTGCGCACACGGGAACGCGTTAGGGGGGTAAACGGGGCTACGCGAGTCGCACCGGGGCCGGGATGCCGCGTGCAGGGGGCCAAGGGCCACGCGCAGGGGCCGAGCCACCGCACCGGGGCAGAGGGCCACGCCGGGGGCCACGCCGGGGGCCGGGGGCCGCGTCGGGGCCGAACCGCGTCGGGGGGGCGCGCCGGGGGCCGGGGGCCGCGTCGGAGCCGCGCTGGGGCCACGCCGGTGGCCAAGCCACCGCGAGGGAGGGAGCAGGGCGGGGCGGACTGAAAGGGAATTAGGCTTACACCTATTTTCCTAAACTAATTTTGGTGGTTGAATTGTCCAACACAAATAATTGGACTAACTAGTTTGCCCAAGTCTATAAGTTATACAGGTACCAAAGGTTCACAATAAGCCAATAAAAAGACCAAGAAAAGGGTTCAACAAAAAGAGCAAAGGGACAACCGAAGACACCCTGGTCTGGGGCACCGGACTGTCCGGTGCGCCACCGGACATGTCCGGTGCACCAGGATTCTCCACGCGCTGAACTCCTCGCCTTCGGGAAAACGCAGAGTCGCTCCGCTATAATTCACCGGACTGTCCGGTGTACACCGGACAGTGTCCGGTGCTCCAGGGATGAAGCGACTCTGAACTCGCCAGCTTCGGGAATTCGCAACGGCTCTCCGCTATAATTCACCGGACATGTCCGGTGTATCTGCGGAGCAACGGCTACTTCGGCGCCAACGGTCACCTGCAGGCGCACTGCAGGCGCATTTAATGCGCGCCAGAGCGCGCAGAAGTCTGGCACGCGTGAACAGGCGCACCGGACACTCTACAGTGCATGTCCGGTGCGCCACAGGACATCCAGGCGGGCCCAGCGTCAGAGCTCCAACGGTCGGAACCCTAACGTTCGGGTGACGTGGCTGACGCACCGGACATGTTCGGTGTGCACCGGACTGTCCGGTGCACCATGCGACAGACAGCCTCCACCCAAACGGCTAGTTTGGTGGTTAGGGCTATAAATACCCCCAACCACCCCACATTCAAGTCATCCAAGTTTTCCACTTCTCAACCACTTACAAGAGCTAGGCATTCAATTCTAGACACACTCAAGTAATCAAATCCTCTCCAATTCCACACAAGGCTTTAGCGATTAGCGAGAGAGATTTGCCGTGTTCTTTTGAGCTCTTGCGCTTGGATTGCTTCTTTCTTTCTCACTTGTTCTTGTGATCAAAACTCACTTGTAACCGAGGCAAGAGACACCAATTGTGTGGTGGTCCTTGCGGGGAAGTTTTGTTCCCGGTTTCGATTTGAGAAGAGAAGCTCACTCGGTCCGAGGGGCCGTTTGAGAGAGGGAAAGGGTTGAAAAAGACCCGGCCTTTGTGGCCTCCTCAACGGGGAGTAGGTTTGCAAGAACCGAACCTCGGTAAAACAAATCCGCGTGTCACACTCTTCATTTGCTTGCGATTTGTTTTGCGCCCTCTCTCTCGGACTCATTTCTATTTCTAACGCTAACCCGGCTTGTAGTTGTGATTAATTTTGTAAATTTCAGTTTCGTCCTATTCACCCCCCCTCTAGGCGACTTTCAATTGGTATCAAAGCCCGGTGCTTCATTAGAGCCTAACCGCTCGAAGTGATGTCGGGAGATCACACCAAGAGGGAGATGGAGACCGGCGACAAGCCCACTACGAGCCACGGGAGCACTTCATTGGAAGAGTCCCGCACTAAGAGGAAGGAGAAGAAGAAGGACTCCTCCAACAAAGGGAAGGGGAAGGAGAAGAAATCCTCTTCTCACAAGTCGCACCGGAGAGGTGACAAGCACAAGAGGATGAGGAAAGTGGTCTACTACGAGACCGACACTTCATCAACGTCGACCTCCGACTCCGACGCACCGTCTGTTACTTCTAAGCGCTAAGAGCGCAAGAAGTATAGTAAGATCCCCCTATGCTACCCTCACACTTCAAATCACACTCCTTTACTCTCCGTTCCATTAGGCAAACCACCAGTTTTTGGCGGTGAAGATTATAATATGTGGAGTGACAAAATGAGACACCATCTAACCTCACTCCACACAAGCATATGGAATGTTGTTGAGTTTGGTGTATAGGTAAAATCCGTAGGGGATGAAGACTACGACTCGGACGAGGTGGCCCAAATCCACCACTTTAACTCCCAAGCAACCACTATACTCCTCGCCTCTCTAAGTCGAGAGGAGTATAACAAGGTGCAAGGGTTAAAAAGTGCGAAGGAAATTTGGGACGTACTAAAGACCGCGCACGAAGGAGATGAGGTGACAAAAATCACCAAGCGGGAGACGATCGAGGGGGAGCTCGGTCGCTTCATGCTTCACCAAGGGGAGGATCCACAAGCGATGTACAACCGCTTGAAGACCTTGGTGAACCAAGTGCGCAACCTCGGGAGCGAAAAATGGGATGACCATGAAATGGTCAAGGTTATTCTTAGATCCCTCGTATTTCTTAACCCTACACAAGTTCAATTAATTCGAGGTGATCCTAGATATAAGCTAATGTCTCCCGAGGAGGTTATAGGAAAATTTGTGAGCTTTGAGCTAATGATTAAGGGCTCAAAGAAAATCATCGAGCAAGGCACCTCCTCCACGCCCGAGGCACAACCCGTCGCATTCAAGGCGACGGAAGAAAAGAAGGAAGAGACTACTCCAAGTCGAACACCCATCGACGCCTCCAAGCTCGACAACGAGGAGATGGCGCTCATTATCAAGAGCTTTCGCCAAATCCTCAAGCAAAGGAGGGGGAAAGACTACAAACCCCGCTCCAAGAAAGTGTGCTACAAATGTGGTAAGCCCGGTCATTTTATTGCTAAATGTCCATTATCTAGTGATAGTGACAGGGGCGACGACAAGAAAGGGAGAAGAAAGGAGAAGAAGAGACATTACAAGAAGAAGGGCGGCGATGCCCACGTGTACCGCGAGTGGGACTCCGACGAGAGCTCCACCGACTCCTCCTCCGACGAGGACGCCGCCAACATCGCCGTCACCAAGGGACTTCTCTTCCCCAACGTCGGCCACAAGTGCCTCATGGCCAAGGAGGGCAAAAAGAAGAAGGTAAAATCAAGATCCTCCACTAAATACGAAACCTCTAGTGATGAGGATGATGCTAGCAATGAGGAGGATAACTTGCGCATTCTTTTTGCCGACCTAAACATGCAACAAAAAGAAAAATTAAATGAATTGATTAGTGCTATTCATGAGAAGGATGATCTCTTGGACTCTCAAGAGGACTTCCTTATTAAGGAAAACAAAAAACATGTTAAGGTCAAAAATGCTTATGCTCTACAAGTTGAAAAATGTGAAAAATTGTCTAGTGAGCTAAGCACTTGCCATGAGACTATTGACAACCTTAGAAATGAAAATGCTAGATTAATTGCTAAGGTTGATTCTCATGTTTGTGATGTTTCAATTCCCAATCTTAGAAATGATAATGATGATTTGCTTGCTAAGATTAAGGAATTGAATGATTCTCTTGCTAGTCTTAGGATTGAAAATGAAAAATTAATTGCTAAGACTAAAGATTTTGATGTTTGCAATGTTACTATTTCTAACCTTAGAAGTGAAAATTATATATTACATGCTAAGGTTGTAGAATTAAAATCTTGCAAACCCTCTACATCTACTGTTGAGCATGTTTCTATTTGCACTAGATGTAGAGATGTTGATATTGATGCTATTCATGATCATATGGCTTTAATTAAACAACAAAATGATCATATAGCAATATTAGATGCTAAAATTGCCGAGCATAACTTAGAAAATGAAAAGTTTAAATTTGCTAGAAGTATGCTCTATAATGGGAGACGCCCTGGCATCAAGGATGGCATTGGCTTCCAAAGGGGAGACAATGTCAAACTTAATGCCCCTCCTAAAAATTTGTCTAACTTTGTTAAGGGCAAGGCTCCCATGCCTCAGGATAACGAGGGTTACATTTTGTACCCTGCCGGTTATCCCGAGAGCAAAATTAGGAGAATTCATTCTAGGAAGTCTCACTCTGGCCCTAACCATGCTTTTATGTATATGGGTGAGACATCTAGCTCTAGGCAACCAACCTGTGCTAAGTTGCCTAGAAAGAAAACTCCTAGTGCATCAAATGATCATAGCATTTCATTTAAAACCTTTGATGCATCGTATGTTTTGACTAACAAATCCGGCAAGGTAGTTGCCAAGTTTGTTGGGGGCAAACACAAGGGCTCTAAGACTTGTGTTTGGGTACCCAAAGTTCTTGTGTCTAATGCCAAAGGACCCAAAACCGTTTAGGTACCTAAAGTCAAGAACTAAAATTGTTTTGTAGGTTTATGCATCCGGGGGATCAAGTTGGATCATCGATAGCGGGTGCACAAACCACATGACGAGGGAGAAGAAGATGTTCTCCTCCTACGAGAAAAACCAAGATCCCCAACGAGCTATCACATTCGGGGATGGAAACCAAGGCTTGGTCAAAGGTTTGGGTAAAATAGCTATATCTCCTGACCATTCCATTTCCAATGTTTTTCTTGTTGATTCTTTAGATTACAATTTGCTTTCCGTTTCGCAATTATGTCAAATGGGCTACAACTGTCTATTTACTGATGTAGGTGTCACTGTCTTTAGAAGAAGTGATGATTCAATAGCATTTAAGGGGGTGTTAGAGGGTCAGCTATACTTGGTAGATTTTGATAGAGCTGAACTCGACACTTGCTTAATTGCTAAGACTAACATGGGTTGGCTCTGGCACCGCCGACTAGCTCATGTTGGAATGAAGAATCTTCATAAGCTTCTAAAGGGAGAACACATTTTAGGACTAACAAATGTTCATTTTTAGAAAGACAGGATTTGTAGCGCATGCCAAGCCGGGAAGCAAGTTGGCACTCATCATCCACACAAGAACATCATGACAAGTGACAGGCCACTGGAGCTCCTACACATGGATTTATTCGGCCCGATCGCTTACATAAGCATCGGCGGGAGTAAGTACTGTCTAGTTATTGTGGATGATTATTCTCGCTTCACTTGGGTGTTCTTTTTGCAGGAAAAATCCCATACCCAAGAGACCTTAAAGGGATTCTTGAGACGGGCTCAAAATGAGTTTGGCTTAAGGATCAAGAAAATTAGATGCGACAACGGGACAGAGTTTAAGAACTCACAAATAGAAGGCTTCCTTGAGGAGGAGGGCATCAAGCATGAGTTCTCTTCTCCCTACACCCCACAACAAAATGGTGTAGTGGAGAGGAAGAATCGAACTCTATTGGATATGGCAAGAACCATGCTTGATGAGTACAAGACACCGGATCGGTTTTGGGCCGAGGCGGTCAACACCGCCTGCTACGCCATCAACCGGTTATATCTACACCGAATCCTCAAGAAGACATCCTATGAACTCCTAACCGGTAAAAAGCCCAATATTTCATATTTTAGAGTTTTTGGTAGCAAATGCTTTACTCTTGTTAAAAGAGGTAGAAAATCTAAATTTGCTCCTAAAACTGTAGAAGGCTTTTTACTAGGATATGACTCAAACACAAGGGCATATAGAATCTTTAACAAGTCCTCAGGACTAGTTGAAGTTTCTTGTGACGTTGTGTTTGATGAGACTAACGGCTCTCAAGTAGAGCAAGTTGATCTTGATGAGATAGGTGAAGAACAGGCTCCGTGCATCGCGCTAAGGAACATGTCCATTGGGGATGTGTGTCCTAAGGAATCCGAAGAGCCTCCACATGCACAAGATCAACCATCCTCCTCCACGCAAGCATCTCCACCAACTCAAAATGAGGATGAGGCTCAAGTTGATGAAGAAGAAAATCAAAATGATGAGCCACCTCAAGATGACGGCAATGATCAAGGGGGAGATGAAAATGATCAAGACAAGGAGGATGAAGAACCAAGGCCGCCACACCCAAGAGTCCACCAAGCAATCCAACGAGATCACCCCGTCGACACCATCCTCGGCGACATTCATAAGGGGGTAACCACTCGATCTCGTGTTGCACATTTTTGTGAGCATTACTCTTTTGTTTCCTCTATTGAGCCACATAGGGTAGAGGAAGCACTCCAAGATTCGGATTGGGTGATGGCAATGCAAGAGGAGCTCAACAACTTCACGAGGAACGAGGTATGGCATTTAGTTCCACGTCCTAACCAAAATGTTGTAGGAACCAAATGGATCTTCCGCAACAAGCAAGATGAGCATGGTGTGGTGACAAGGAACAAAGCCCGACTTGTGGCCAAGGGATACTCCCAAGTCGAAGGTTTGGATTTCGGTGAAACCTATGCACCCGTAGCTAGGCTTGAGTCAATTCGCATATTATTAGCCTATGCTACTTACCATGGCTTCAAGCTTTATCAAATGGACGTAAAGAGTGCCTTCCTCAATGGACCAATCAAGGAAGAGGTCTATGTTGAGCAACCTCCTGGCTTTGAAGACAGTGAGTACCCTAACCATGTTTATAGGCTCTCTAAGGCGCTTTATGGGCTCAAGCAAGCCCCAAGAGCATGGTATGAATGCCTAAGAGATTTCCTTATAGCTAATGGCTTCAAAGTCGGCAAGGCCGATCCTACTTTATTCACTAAAATTCTTGACAATGATTTGTTTGTATGCCAAATTTATGTTGATGATATTATATTTGGGTCTACTAACGAATCTACATGTGAAGAATTTAGTAGGATCATGACACAAAAATTCGAGATGTCTATGATGGGGGAGTTGAAGTATTTCTTAGGATTTCAAGTGAAGCAACTCCAAGAGGGCACCTTCATTAGCCAAACGAAGTATACTCAAGACATTCTAACCAAGTTTGGAATGAAGGATGCCAAGCCCATCAAGACTCCCATGGGAACAAATGGGCATCTCGACCTCGACACGGGAGGTAAGTCCGTGGATCAAAAGGTATACCGGTCGATGATAGGTTCATTACTCTATTTATGTGCATCTCGACCGGACATTATGCTTTCCGTATGCATGTGTGCAAGATTCCAAGCCGACCCTAAGGAATCACACCTTACGGCCGTAAAACGAATCTTGAGATATTTGGCTTATACTCCTAAGTTTGGGCTTTGGTACCCTCGAGGATCCACATTTGATTTGATTGGTTATTCGGACGCCGATTGGGCGGGGTGTAAGATTAATAGAAAGAGCACATCGGGGACTTGCCAGTTCTTGGGAAGGTCCTTGGTGTCTTGGGCTTCAAAGAAGCAAAATTCGGTCGCTCTTTCTACCGCCGAAGCCGAGTACATTGCCGCAGGACATTGTTGCGCGCAATTGCTTTGGATGAGGCAAACCCTGCGGGACTATGGTTACAAATTAACCAAAGTTCCTCTTCTATGTGATAATGAGAGTGCAATCCGCATGGCGGATAATCCCGTTGAGCATAGCCGCACTAAACACATAGTCATTCGGTATCATTTTCTTAGGGATCACCAACAAAAGGGGGATATCGAGATTGCATATATTAACACTAAAGATCAATTAGCCGATATCTTTACCAAGCCACTAGATGAACAAACTTTTACCAAACTTAGGCATGAGCTCAATATTCTTGATTCTAGGAATTTCTTTTGCTAATTTGCACACATAGCTTATAAGTATACCTTTGATCATGTCTCTTTTATATATGCTATGACTAATGTGTTTTCAAGTGTATTTCAAACCAAGTCATAGGTATATTGAAAGGGAATTGGAGTCTTCGGCGAAGACAAGGCTTCCACTCCACTCTATCACTCATCCTTCGCCGTCGCTCCAAGCAATTCTTCGTCTTTGGTATAATTTTCACTCATATGTTTTATTTGCCAAAGGGGAGAAAATAGTTAGACAAGGGCTTATATCTCACTCAAAGTATCCGTTTTTGGCGATTCATGCCAAAGGGGGAGAAAGTATGAGCCCAAAGCAAAAGGACCGCACCACCACCCTAATTTTAAAAATTGATGATTTTCAATTAGTAAATTTCAAATTGGTATCTCTTTGTGTTCTAAAGGGGGAGAAAGTAGTATTTTCAAAATTGATATCTTAAAACCCTCTTGAACTCTAAGAGGAGAATTTATTGAGGGGGAGTTTTGTTTAGTCAAAGGAAAAGCATTTGAAACAAGGGGAGAAAATTTCAAATCTTGAAAATACTTCTCAAAATCTTACTTATTTACCTTTGACTATTTGCAAAAAGACTTTGGAAAGGATTTACAAAAAGAATTTGCAAAAACAAAACTTGTGGTGCAAGCGTGGTCCAAAATGTTAAAAATAAAGAAACAATCCATGCATACCTAGTAAGTAATATTTATTGGCTCAAATTCTAAGTAACCTTTGCACTTACATTCTGCAAACTAGTTCAATTATGCACTTTTATACTTGCTTTGGTTTGTGTTGGCATCAATCACCAAAAAGGGGGAGATTGAAAGGGAATTAGGCTTACACCTATTTTCCTAAACTAATTTTGGTGGTTGAATTGTCCAACACAAATAATTGGACTAACTAGTTTGCCCAAGTCTATAAGTTATACAGGTACCAAAGGTTCACAATAAGCCAATAAAAAGACCAAGAAAAGGGTTCAACAAAAAGAGCAAAGGGACAACCGAAGGCACCCTGGTCTGGGGCACCGGACTGTCCGGTGCGCCACCGGACATGTCCGGTGCACCAGGATTCTCCACGCGCTGAACTCCTCGCCTTCGGGAAAACGCAGAGTCGCTCCGCTATAATTCACCGGACTGTCCGGTGTACACCGGACAGTGTCCGGTGCTCTAGGGATGAAGCGACTCTGAACTCGCCAGCTTCGGGAATTCGCAACGGCTCTCCGCTATAATTCACCGGACATGTCTGGTGTACACCGGACTGTCTGGTGTATCTGCGGAGCAACGACTACTTCGGCGCCAACGGTCACCTGCAGGCGCACTGCAGGCGCATTTAATGCGCGCCAGAGCGCGCAGAAGTCTGGCACGCGCGAACAGGCGCACCGGACACTCTACAGTGCATGTCCGGTGCGCCATAGGACATCCAGGCGGGCCCAGCGTCAGAGCTCCAACGGTCGGAACCCTAACGTTCGGGTGACGTGGTTGGCGCACCGGACATGTCCGGTGTGCACCGGACTGTCCGGTGCACCATGCGACAGATAGCCTCCACCCAAACGGCTAGTTTGGTGGTTGGGGCTATAAATACCCCCAACCACCCCACATTCAAGTCATCCAAGTTTTCCACTTCTCAACCACTTACAAGAGCTAGGCATTCAATTCTAGACACACTCAAGTGATCAAATCCTCTCCAATTCCACACAAGGCTTTAGCGATTAGCGAGAGAGATTTGTTGTGTTCTTTTGAGCTCTTGCGCTTGGATTGCTTCTTTCTTTCTCACTTGTTCTTGTGATCAAAACTCACTTGTAACCGAGGCAAGAGACACCAATTGTGTGGTGGTCCTTGCGGGGAAGTTTTGTTCCCGGTTTCGATTTGAGAAGAGAAGCTCACTCGGTCCGAGGGACCGTTTGAGAGAGGGAAAGGGTTGAAAAAGACCCGGCCTTTGTGGCCTCCTCAACGGGGAGTAGGTTTGCAAGAACCGAACCTCGGTAAAACAAATCCGCGTGTCACACTCTTCATTTGCTTGCGATTTGTTTTGCGCCCTCTCTCTCGGACTCATTTCTATTTCTAACGCTAGCCCGGCTTGTAGTTGTGATTAATTTTGTAAATTTCAGTTTCGTCCTATTCACCCCCCCTCTAGGCGAATTTCAATTGGTATCAAAGCCCGGTGCTTCATTAGAGCCTAACCGCTCGAAGTGATGTCGGGAGATCACACCAAGAGGGAGATGGAGACCGGCGACAAGCCCACTACGAGCCACGGGAGCACTTCATCGGAAGAGTCCCGCACTAAGAGGAAGGAGAAGAAGAAGGACTCCTCCAACAAAGGGAAGGGGAAGGAGAAGAAATCCTCTTCTCATAAGTCGCACCGGAGAGGTTACAAGCACAAGAGGATGAGGAAAGTGGTCTACTACGAGACCGACACTTCATCAACGTCGACCTCCGACTCCGACGCACCGTCTGTTACTTCTAAGCGCTAAGAGCGCAAGAAGTATAGTAAGATCCCCCTACGCTACCCTCACACTTCAAAACGTACTCCTTTACTCTCCGTTCCATTAGGCAAACCACCAGTTTTTGGCGGTGAAGATTATAATATGTGGAGTGACAAAATGAGACACCATCTAACCTCACTCCACACAAGCATATGGAATGTTGTTGAGTTTGGTGTACAGGTACCATCCGTAGGGGATGAAGACTACGACTCGGACGAGGTGGCCCAAATCCACCACTTTAACTCCCAAGCAATCACTATACTCCTCGCCTCTCTAAGTCGTGAGGAGTATAACAAGGTGCAAGGGTTAAAAAGTGCGAAGGAAATTTGGGACGTACTAAAGACCGCGCACGAAGGAGATGAGGTGACAAAAATCACCAAGCGGGAGACGATCGAGGGGGAGCTCGGTCGCTTCATGCTTCACCAAGGGGAGGATCCACAAGCGATGTACAACCGCTTGAAGACCTTGGTGAACCAAGTGCGCAACCTCGGGAGCGAAAAATGGGATGACCATGAAATGGTCAAGGTTATTCTTAGATCCCTCGTATTTCTTAACCCTACACAAGTTCAATTAATTCGAGGTGATCCTAGATATAAGCTAATGTCTCCCGAGGAGGTTATAGGAAAATTTGTGAGCTTTGAGCTAATGATTAAGGGCTCAAAGAAAATCATCGAGCAAGGCACCTCCTCCACGCACGAGGCACAACCCGTTGCATTCAAGGCGACAGAAGAAAAGAAGGAGGAGACTACTCCAAGTCGAACACCCATCGACACCTCCAAGCTCGACAACGAGGAGATGGCGCTCATTATCAAGAGCTTTCGCCAAATCCTCAAGCAAAGGAGGGGGAAAGACTACAAACCCCGCTCCAAGAAAGTGTGCTACAAATGTGGTAAGCCTGGTCATTTTATTGCTAAATGTCCATTATCTAGTGATAGTGACAGGGGCGACGACAAGAAAGGGAGAAGAAAGGAGAAGAAGAGACATTACAAGAAGAAGGGCGGCGATGCCCACGTGTACCGCGAGTGGGACTCCGACGAGAGCTCCACCGACTCCTCCTCCGACGAGGACGCCGCCAACATCGCCGTCACCAAGGGACTTCTCTTCCCCAACGTCGGCCACAAGTGCCTCATGGCCAAGGAGGGCAAAAAGAAGAAGGTAAAATCAAGATTCTCCACTAAATACGAAACCTCTAGTGATGAGGATGATGCTAGCAATGAGGAGGATAACTTGCGCATTCTTTTTGCCGACCTAAACATGCAACAAAAAGAAAAATTAAATGAATTGATTAGTGCTATTCATGAGAAGGATGATCTCTTGGACTCTCAAGAGGACTTCCTTATTAAGGAAAACAAAAAACATGTTAAGGTCAAAAATGCTTATGCTCTACAAGTTGAAAAATGTGAAAAATTGTCTAGTGAGCTAAGCACTTGCATGAGACTATTGACAACCTTAGAAATGAAAATGCTAGATTAATTGCTAAGGTTGATTCTCATGTTTGTGATGTTTCAATTCCTAATCTTAGAAATGATAATGATGATTTGCTTGCTAAGATTAAGGAATTGAATGATTCTCTTGCTAGTCTTAGGATTGAAAATGAAAAATTAATTGCTAAGACTAAAGATTTTGATGTTTGCAATGTTACTATTTCTAACCTTAGAAGTGAAAATTATATATTACATGCTAAGGTTGTAGAATTAAAATCTTGCAAACCCTCTACATCTACTGTTGAGCATGTTTCTATTTGCACTAGATGTAGAGATGTTGATATTGATGCTATTCATGATCATATGGCTTTAATTAAACAACAAAATGATCATATAGCAATATTAGATGCTAAAATTGCCGAGCATAACTTAGAAAATGAAAAGTTTAAATTTGCTAGAAGTATGCTCTATAATGGGAGACGCCCTGGCATCAAGGATGGCATTGGCTTCCAAAGGGGAGACAATGTCAAACTTAATGCCCCTCCTAAAAATTTGTCTAACTTTGTTAAGGGCAAGGCTCCCATGCCTCAGGATAACGAGGGTTACATTTTGTACCCTGCCGGTTATCCCTAGAGCAAAATTAGGAGAATTCATTCTAGGAAGTCTCACTCTGGCCCTAACCATGCTTTTATGTATATGGGTGAGACATCTAGCTCTAGGCAACCAACCCGTGCTAAGTTGCCTAGAAAGAAAACTCCTAGTGCATCAAATGATCATAGCATTTCATTTAAAACCTTTGATGCATCGTATGTTTTGACTAACAAATCCGGCAAGGTAGTTGCCAAGTTTGTTGGGGGCAAACACAAGGGCTCTAAGACTTGTGTTTCGGTACCCAAAGTTCTTGTGTCTAATGCCAAAGGACCCAAAACCGTTTAGGTACCTAAAGTCAAGAACTAAAATTGTTTTGTAGGTTTATGCATCCGGGGGATCAAGTTGGATCATCGATAGCGGGTGCACAAACCACATGACGAGGGAGAAGAAGATGTTCTCCTCCTACGAGAAAAACCAAGATCCCCAACGAGCTATCACATTCGGGGATGGAAACCAAGGCTTGGTCAAAGGTTTGGGTAAAATAGCTATATCTCCTGACCATTCCATTTCCAATGTTTTTCTTGTTGATTCTTTAGATTACAATTTGCTTTCCGTTTCGCAATTATGTCAAATGGGCTACAACTGTCTATTTACTGATGTAGGTGTCACTGTCTTTAGAAGAAGTGATGATTCAATAGCATTTAAGGGGGTGTTAGAGGGTCAGCTATACTTGGTAGATTTTGATAGAGCTGAACTCGACACTTGCTTAATTGCTAAGACTAACATGGGTTGGCTCTGGCACCGCCGACTAGCTCATGTTGGAATGAAGAATCTTCATAAGCTTCTAAAGGGAGAACACATTTTAGGACTAACAAATGTTCATTTTTAGAAAGACAGGATTTGTAGCGCATGCCAAGCCGGGAAGCAAGTTGGCACTCATCATCCACACAAGAACATCATGACAAGTGACAGGCCACTGGAGCTCCTACACATGGATTTATTCGGCCCGATCGCTTACATAAGCATCGGCGGGAGTAAGTACTGTCTAGTTATTGTGGATGATTATTCTCGCTTCACTTGGGTGTTCTTTTTGCAGGAAAAATCCCATACCCAAGAGACCTTAAAGGGATTCTTGAGACGGGCTCAAAATGAGTTTGGCTTAAGGATCAAGAAAATTAGATGCGACAACGGGACGGAGTTTAAGAACTCACAAATAGAAGGCTTCCTTGAGGAGGAGGGCATCAAGCATGAGTTCTCTTCTCCCTACACCCCACAACAAAATGGTGTAGTGGAGAGGAAGAATCGAACTCTATTGGATATGGCAAGAACCATGCTTGATGAGTACAAGACACCGGATCGGTTTTGGGCCGAGGCGGTCAACACCGCCTGCTACGCCATCAACCGGTTATATCTACACCAAATCCTCAAGAAGACATCCTATGAACTCCTAACCGGTAAAAAGCCCAATATTTCATATTTTAGAGTTTTTGGTAGCAAATGCTTTACTCTTGTTAAAAGAGGTAGAAAATCTAAATTTGCTCCTAAAACTGTAGAAGGCTTTTTACTAGGATATGACTCAAACACAAGGGCATATAGAATCTTTAACAAGTCCTCAGGACTAGTTGAAGTTTCTTGTGACGTTGTGTTTGATGAGACTAACGGCTCTCAAGTAGAGCAAGTTGATCTTGATGAGATAGGTGAAGAACAGGCTCCGTGCATCGCGCTAAGGAACATGTCCATTGGGGATGTGTGTCCTAAGGAATCCGAAGAGCCTCCACATGCACAAGATCAACCATCCTCCTCCACGCAAGCATCTCCACCAACTCAAAATGAGGATGAGGCTCAAGTTGATGAAGAAGAAAATCAAAATGATGAGCCACCTCAAGATGACGGCAATGATCAAGGGGGAGATGAAAATGATCAAGACAAGGAGGATGAAGAACCAAGGCCGCCACACCCAAGAGTCCACCAAGCAATCCAACGAGATCACCCCGTCGACACCATCCTCGGCGACATTCATAAGGGGGTAACCACTCGATCTCGTGTTGCACATTTTTGTGAGCATTACTCTTTTGTTTCCTCTATTGAGCCACACAGGGTAGAGGAAGCACTCCAAGATTCGGATTGGGTGATGGCAATGCAAGAGGAGCTCAACAACTTCACGAGGAACGAGGTATGGCATTTAGTTCCACGTCCTAACCAAAATGTTGTAGGAACCAAATGGATCTTCCGCAACAAGCAAGATGAGCATGGTGTGGTGACAAGGAACAAAGCCCGACTTGTGGCCAAGGGATACTCCCAAGTCGAAGGTTTGGATTTCGGTGAAACCTATGCACCCGTAGCTAGGCTTGAGTCAATTCGCATATTATTAGCCTATGCTACTTACCATGGCTTCAAGCTTTATCAAATGGACGTAAAGAGTGCCTTCCTCAATGGACCAATCAAGGAAGAGGTCTATGTTGAGCAACCTCCCGGCTTTGAAGACAGTGAGTACCCTAACCATGTTTATAGGCTCTCTAAGGCGCTTTATGGGCTCAAGCAAGCCCCAAGAGCATGGTATGAATGCCTAAGAGATTTCCTTATAGCTAATGGCTTCAAAGTCGGCAAGGCCGATCCTACTTTATTCACTAAAATTCTTGACAATGATTTGTTTGTATGCCAAATTTATGTTGATGATATTATATTTGGGTCTACTAACGAATCTACATGTGAAGAATTTAGTAGGATCATGACACAAAAATTCGAGATGTCTATGATGGGGGAGTTGAAGTATTTCTTAGGATTTCAAGTGAAGCAACTCCAAGAGGGCACCTTCATTAGCCAAACGAAGTATACTCAAGACATTCTAACCAAGTTTGGAATGAAGGATGCCAAGCCCATCAAGACTCCCATGGGAACAAATGGGCATCTTGACCTCGACACGGGAGGTAAGTCCGTGGATCAAAAGGTATACCGGTCGATGATAGGTTCATTACTCTATTTATGTGCATCTCGACCGGACATTATGCTTTTCGTATGCATGTGTGCAAGATTCCAAGCCGACCCTAAGGAATCACACCTTACGGCCGTAAAACGAATCTTGAGATATTTGGCTTATACTCCTAAGTTTGGGCTTTGGTACCCTCGGGGATCCACATTTGATTTGATTGGTTATTCGGATGCCGATTGGGCGGGGTGTAAGATTAATAGAAAGAGCACATCGGGGACTTGCCAGTTCTTGGGAAGGTCCTTGGTGTCTTGGGCTTCAAAGAAGCAAAATTCGGTCGCTCTTTCTACCGCCGAAGCCGAGTACATTGCCGCAGGACATTGTTGCGCGCAATTGCTTTGGATGAGGCAAACCCTGCGGGACTATGGTTACAAATTAACCAAAGTTCCTCTTCTATGTGATAATGAGAGTGCAATCCGCATGGCGGATAATCCCGTTGAGCATAGCCGCACTAAACACATAGTCATTCGGTATCATTTTCTTAGGGATCACCAACAAAAGGGGGATATCGAGATTGCATATATTAACACTAAAGATCAATTAGCCGATATCTTTACCAAGCCACTAGATGAACAAACTTTTACCAAACTTAGGCATGAGCTCAATATTCTTGATTCTAGGAATTTCTTTTGCTAATTTGCACACATAGCTTATAAGTATACCTTTGATCATGTCTCTTTTATATATGCTATGACTAATGTGTTTTCAAGTGTATTTCAAACCAAGTCATAGGTATATTGAAAGGGAATTGGAGTCTTCGGCGAAGACAAGGCTTCCACTCCACTCTATCACTCATCCTTCGCCGTCGCTCCAAGCAATTCTTCGTCTTTGGTATAATCTTCACTCATATGTTTTATTTGCCAAAGGGGAGAAAATAGTTAGACAAGGGCTTATATCTCACTCAAAGTATCCGTTTTTGGCGATTCATGCCAAAGGGGGAGAAAGTATGAGCCCAAAGCAAAAGGACCGTACCACCACCCTAATTTTAAAAATTGATGATTTTCAATTAGTAAATTTCAAATTGGTATCTCTTTGTGTTCTAAAGGGGGAGAAAGTAGTATTTTCAAAATTGATATCTTAAAACCCTCTTGAACTCTAAGAGGAGAATTTATTGAGGGGGAGTTTTGTTTAGTCAAAGGAAAAGCATTTGAAACAAGGGGAGAAAATTTCAAATCTTGAAAATACTTCTCAAAATCTTACTTATTTACCTTTGACTATTTGCAAAAAGACTTTGGAAAGGATTTACAAAAAGAATTTGCAAAAACAAAACTTGTGGTGCAAGCGTGGTCCAAAATGTTAAAAATAAAGAAACAATCCATGCATACCTAGTAAGTAATATTTATTGGCTCAAATTCTAAGTAACCTTTGCACTTACATTCTGCAAACTAGTTCAATTATGCACTTTTATACTTGCTTTGGTTTGTGTTGGCATCAATCACCAAAAAGGGGGAGATTGAAAGGGAATTAGGCTTACACCTATTTTCCTAAACTAATTTTGGTGGTTGAATTGTCCAACACAAATAATTGGACTAACTAGTTTGCCCAAGTCTATAAGTTATACAGGTACCAAAGGTTCACAATAAGCCAATAAAAAGACCAAGAAAAGGGTTCAACAAAAAGAGCAAAGGGACAACCGAAGGCACCCTGGTCTGGGGCACCGGACTGTCCGGTGCGCCACCGGACATGTCCGGTGCACCAGGATTCTCCACGCGCTGAACTCCTCGCCTTCGGGAAAACGCAGAGTCGCTCCGCTATAATTCACCGGACTGTCCGGTGTACACCGGACAGTGTCCGGTGCTCTAGGGATGAAGCGACTCTGAACTCGCCAGCTTCGGGAATTCGCAACGGCTCTCCGCTATAATTCACCGGACATGTCTGGTGTACACCGGACTGTCTGGTGTATCTGCGGAGCAACGACTACTTCGGCGCCAACGGTCACCTGCAGGCGCACTGCAGGCGCATTTAATGCGCGCCAGAGCGCGCAGAAGTCTGGCACGCGCGAACAGGCGCACCGGACACTCTACAGTGCATGTCCGGTGCGCCATAGGACATCCAGGCGGGCCCAGCGTCAGAGCTCCAACGGTCGGAACCCTAACGTTCGGGTGACGTGGTTGGCGCACCGGACATGTCCGGTGTGCACCGGACTGTCCGGTGCACCATGCGACAGATAGCCTCCACCCAAACGGCTAGTTTGGTGGTTGGGGCTATAAATACCCCCAACCACCCCACATTCAAGTCATCCAAGTTTTCCACTTCTCAACCACTTACAAGAGCTAGGCATTCAATTCTAGACACACTCAAGTGATCAAATCCTCTCCAATTCCACACAAGGCTTTAGCGATTAGCGAGAGAGATTTGTTGTGTTCTTTTGAGTTCTTGCGCTTGGATTGCTTCTTTCTTTCTCACTTGTTCTTGTGATCAAAACTCACTTGTAACCGAGGCAAGAGACACCAATTGTGTGGTGGTCCTTGCGGGGAAGTTTTGTTCCCGGTTTCGATTTGAGAAGAGAAGCTCACTCGGTCCGAGGGACCGTTTGAGAGAGGGAAAGGGTTGAAAAAGACCCGGCCTTTGTGGCCTCCTCAACGGGGAGTAGGTTTGCAAGAACCGAACCTCGGTAAAACAAATCCGCGTGTCACACTCTTCATTTGCTTGCGATTTGTTTTGCGCCCTCTCTCTCGGACTCATTTCTATTTCTAACGCTAGCTCGGCTTGTAGTTGTGATTAATTTTGTAAATTTCAGTTTCGTCCTATTCACCCCCCCCCCCTCTAGGCGAATTTCAATTGGTATCAAAGCCCGGTGCTTCATTAGAGCCTAACCGCTCGAAGTGATGTCGGGAGATCACACCAAGAGGGAGATGGAGACCGGCGACAAGCCCACTACGAGCCACGGGAGCACTTCATCGGAAGAGTCCCGCACTAAGAGGAAGGAGAAGAAGAAGGACTCCTCCAACAAAGGGAAGGGGAAGGAGAAGAAATCCTCTTCTCATAAGTCGCACCGGAGAGGTTACAAGCACAAGAGGATGAGGAAAGTGGTCTACTACGAGACCGACACTTCATCAACGTCGACCTCCGACTCCGACGCACCGTCTGTTACTTCTAAGCGCTAAGAGCGCAAGAAGTATAGTAAGATCCCCCTACGCTACCCTCACACTTCAAAACGTACTCCTTTACTCTCCGTTCCATTAGGCAAACCACCAGTTTTTGGCGGTGAAGATTATAATATGTGGAGTGACAAAATGAGACACCATCTAACCTCACTCCACACAAGCATATGGAATGTTGTTGAGTTTGGTGTACAGGTACCATCCGTAGGGGATGAAGACTACGACTCGGACGAGGTGGCCCAAATCCACCACTTTAACTCCCAAGCAATCACTATACTCCTCGCCTCTCTAAGTCGTGAGGAGTATAACAAGGTGCAAGGGTTAAAAAGTGCGAAGGAAATTTGGGACGTACTAAAGACCGCGCACGAAGGAGATGAGGTGACAAAAATCACCAAGCGGGAGACGATCGAGGGGGAGCTCGGTCGCTTCATGCTTCACCAAGGGGAGGATCCACAAGCGATGTACAACCGCTTGAAGACCTTGGTGAACCAAGTGCGCAACCTCGGGAGCGAAAAATGGGATGACCATGAAATGGTCAAGGTTATTCTTAGATCCCTCGTATTTCTTAACCCTACACAAGTTCAATTAATTCGAGGTGATCCTAGATATAAGCTAATGTCTCCCGAGGAGGTTATAGGAAAATTTGTGAGCTTTGAGCTAATGATTAAGGGCTCAAAGAAAATCATCGAGCAAGGCACCTCCTCCACGCACGAGGCACAACCCGTTGCATTCAAGGCGACGGAAGAAAAGAAGGAGGAGACTACTCCAAGTCGAACACCCATCGACACCTCCAAGCTCGACAACGAGGAGATGGCGCTCATTATCAAGAGCTTTCGCCAAATCCTCAAGCAAAGGAGGGGGAAAGACTACAAACCCCGCTCCAAGAAAGTGTGCTACAAATGTGGTAAGCCTGGTCATTTTATTGCTAAATGTCCATTATCTAGTGATAGTGACAGGGGCGACGACAAGAAAGGGAGAAGAAAGGAGAAGAAGAGACATTACAAGAAGAAGGGCGGCGATGCCAACGTGTGCCGCGAGTGGGACTCTGACGAGAGCTCCACCGACTCCTCCTCCGACGAGGACGCCGCCAACATCGCCGTCACCAAGGGACTTCTCTTCCCCAACGTCGGCCACAAGTGCCTCATGGCCAAGGAGGGCAAAAAGAAGAAGGTAAAATCAAGATCCTCCACTAAATATGAAACCTCTAGTGATGAGGATGATGCTAGCAATGAGGAGGATAACTTGTGCATTCTTTTTGCCGACCTAAACATGCAACAAAAAGAAAAATTAAATGAATTGATTAGTGTTATTCATGAGAAGGATGATCTCTTGGACTCTCAAGAGGACTTCCTTATTAAGGAAAACAAAAAACATGTTAAGGTCAAAAATGCTTATGCTCTACAAGTTGAAAAATGTGAAAAATTGTCTAGTGAGCTAAGCACTTGCCATGAGACTATTGACAACCTTAGAAATGAAAATGCTAGATTAATTGCTAAGGTTGATTCTCATGTTTGTGATGTTTCAATTCCCAATCTTAGAAATGATAATGATGATTTGCTTGCTAAGATTAAGGAATTGAATGATTCTCTTGCTAGTCTTAGGATTGAAAATGAAAAATTAATTGCTAAGACTAAAGATTTTGATGTTTGCAATGTTACTATTTCTAACCTTAGAAGTGAAAATGATATATTACATGCTAAGGTTGTAGAATTAAAATCTTGCAAACCCTCTACATGTACTGTTGAGCATGTTTCTATTTGCACTAGATGTAGAGATGTTGATATTGATGCTATTCATGATCATATGGCTTTAATTAAACAATAAAATTATCATATAGCAATATTAGATGCTAAAATTGCCGAGCATAACTTAGAAAATGAAAAGTTTAAATTTGCTAGAAGTATGCTCTATAATGGGAGACGCCCTGGCATCAAGGATGGCATTGGCTTCCAAAGGGGAGACAATGTCAAACTTAATGCCCCTCCTAAAAATTTGTCTAACTTTGTTAAGGGCAAGGCTCCCATGCCTCGGGATAACGAGGGTTACATTTTGTACCCTGCCGGTTATCCTGAGAGCAAAATTAGGAGAATTCATTCTTGGAAGTCTCACTCTGGCCCTAACCATGCTTTTATGTATAAGGGTGAGACATCTAGCTCTAGGCAACCAACCCGTGCTAAGTTGCCTAGAAAGAAAACTCCTAGTGCATCAAATGATCATAGCATTTCATTTAAAACCTTTGATGCATCGTATGTTTTGACTAACAAATCCGGCAAGGTAGTTGCCAAGTTTGTTGGGGGCAAACACAAGGGCTCTAAGACTTGTGTTTGGATACCCAAAGTTCTTGTGTCTAATGCCAAAGGACCCAAAACCGTTTGGGTACCTAAAGTCAAGAACTAAAATTGTTTTGTAGGTTTATGCATCCGGGGGATCAAGTTGGATCCTCGATAGCGGGTGCACAAACCACATGACGGGGGAGAAGAAGATGTTCTCCTCCTACGAGAAAAACCAAGATCCCCAACGAGCTATCACATTCGGGGATGGAAACCAAGGCTTGGTCAAAGGTTTGGGTAAAATAGCTATATCTCCTGACCATTCCATTTCCAATGTTTTTCTTGTTGATTCTTTAGATTACAATTTGCTTTCCGTTTCGCAATTATGTCAAATGGGCTACAACTGTCTATTTACTGATGTAGGTGTCACTGTCTTTAGAAGAAGTGATGATTCAATAGCATTTAAGGGAGTGTTAGAGGGTCAGCTATACTTGGTAGATTTTGATAGAGCTGAACTCGACACTTGCTTAATTGCTAAGACTAACATGGGTTGGCTCTGGCACCGCCGACTAGCTCATGTTGGAATGAAGAATCTTCATAAGCTTCTAAAGGGAGAACACATTTTAGGACTAACAAATGTTCATTTTGAGAAAGACAGGATTTGTAGCGCATGCCAAGCCGGGAAGCAAGTTGGCACTCATCATCCACACAAGAACATCATGACAAGTGACAGGCCACTGGAGCTCCTACACATGGATTTATTCGGTCCGATCGCTTACATAAGCATCGGCGGGAGTAAGTACTGTCTAGTTATTGTGGATGATTATTCTCGCTTCACTTGGGTGTTCTTTTTGCAGGAAAACTCCCATACCCAAGAGACCTTAAAGGGATTCTTGAGACGGGCTCAAAATGAGTTTGGCTTAAGGATCAAGAAAATTAGAAGCGACAACGGGACGGAGTTTAAGAACTCACAAATAGAAGGCTTCCTTGAGGAGGAGGGCATCAAGCATGAGTTCTCTTCTCCCTACACCCCACAACAAAATGGTGTAGTGGAGAGGAAGAATCGAACTCTATTGGATATGGCAAGAACCATGCTTGATGAGTACAAGACACCGAATCGGTTTTGGGCCGAGGCGGTCAACACCGCCTGCTACGCCATCAACCGGTTATATCTACACCGAATCCTCAAGAAGACATCCTATGAACTCCTAACCGATAAAAAACCCAATATTTCATATTTTAGAGTTTTTGGTAGCAAATTCTTTATTCTTGTTAAAAGAGGTAGAAAATCTAAATTTGCTCCTAAAACTATAGAAGGCTTTTTACTAGGATATGACTCAAACACAAGGGCATATAGAATCTTTAACAAGTCCTCAGGACTAGTTGAAGTTTCTTGTGACGTTGTGTTTGATGAGACTAACAGCTCTCAAGTAGAGCAAGTTGATCTTGATGAGATAGGTGAAGAACAGGCTCCGTGCATCGCGCTAAGGAACATGTCCATTGGGGATGTGTGTCCTAAGGAATCCGAAGAGCCTCCACATGCACAAGATCAACCATCCTCCTCCACGCAAGCATCTCCACCAACTCAAAATGAGGACGAGGCTCAAGTTGATGAAGAAGAAAATCAAAATGATGAGCCACCTCAAGATGATGGCAATGATCAAGGGGGAGATGAAAATGATCAAGACAAGGAGGATGAAGAACCAAGGCCGCCACACCCAAGAGTCCACCAAGCAATCCAACAAGATCACCCCGTCGACACCATCCTCGGCGACATTCATAAGGGGGTAACCACTCGATCTCGTGTTGCACATTTTTGTGAGCATTACTCTTTTGTTTCCTCTATTGAGCCACACAGGGTAGAGGAAGCACTCCAAGATTCGGATTGGGGATGGCAATGCAAGAGGAGCTCAACAACTTCACGAGGAACGAGGTATGGCATTTAGTTCCACGTCCTAACCAAAATGTTGTAGGAACCAAATGGGTCTTCCGCAACAAGCAAGATGAGCATGGTGTGATGACAAGGAACAAAGCCCGACTTGTGGCCAAGGGATACTCCCAAGTCGAAGGTTTGGATTTTGGTGAAACCCATGCACCCGTAGCTAGGCTTGAGTCAATTCGCATATTATTAGCCTATGCTACTTACCATGGCTTCAAGCTTTATCAAATGGACGTAAAGAGTTCCTTCCTCAATGGACCAATCAAGGAAGAGGTCTATGTTGAGCAACCTCCGGGCTTTGAAGACAGTGAGTACCCTAACCATGTTTATAGGCTCTCTAAGGCGCTTTATGGGCTCAAGCAAGCCCCAAGAGCATGGTATGAATGCCTAAGAGATTTCCTTATAGCTAATGACTTTAAAGTCGGCAAGGCCGATCCTACTTTATTCACTAAAACTCTTGACAACGATTTGTTTGTATGCCATTTATGTTGATGATATTATATTTGGGTCTACTAACGAATCTACATGTGAAGAATTTAGTAGGATCATGACACAAAAATTCGAGATGTCTATGATGGGGGAGTTGAAGTATTTCTTAGGATTTCAAGTGAAGCAACTCCAAGAGGGCACCTTCATTATCCAAACGAAGTTTACTCAAGACATTCTAACCAAGTTTGGAATGAAGGATGCCAAGCCCATCAAGACTCCCATGGGAACAAATGGGCATCTCGACCTCGACACGGGAGGTAAGTTCGTGGATCAAAAGGTATACCGGTCGATGATAGGTTCATTGCTCTATTTATGTGCATCTCGACCGGACATTATGCTTTCCGTATGCATGTGTGCAAGATTCCAAGCCGACCCTAAGGAATCACACCTTACGGCCGTAAAACGAATCTTGAGATATTTGGCTTATACTCCTAAGTTTGGGCTTTGGTACCCTCGGGGATCCACATTTGATTTGATTGGTTATTCGGATGCCGATTGGGCGGGGTGTAAGATTAATAGAAAGAGCACATCGGGGACTTGCCAGTTCTTGGGAAGGTCCTTGGTGTCTTGGGCTTCAAAGAAGCAAAATTCGGTCGCTCTTTCTACCGCCGAAGCCGAGTACATTGCCGCAGGACATTGTTGCGCGCAATTGCTTTGGATGAGGCAAACCCTGCGGGACTATGGTTACAAATTAACCAAAGTTCCTCTTCTATGTGATAATGAGAGTGCAATCCGCATGGCGGATAATCCCGTTGAGCATAGCCGCACTAAACACATAGTCATTCGGTATCATTTTCTTAGGGATCACCAACAAAAGGGGGATATCGAGATTGCATATATTAACACTAAAGATCAATTAGCCGATATCTTTACCAAGCCACTAGATGAACAAACTTTTACCAAACTTAGGCATGAGCTCAATATTCTTGATTCTAGGAATTTCTTTTGCTAATTTGCACACATAGCTTATAAGTATACCTTTGATCATGTCTCTTTTATATATGCTATGACTAATGTGTTTTCAAGTGTATTTCAAACCAAGTCATAGGTATATTGAAAGGGAATTGGAGTCTTCGGCGAAGACAAGGCTTCCACTCCACTCTATCACTCATCCTTCGCCGTCGCTCCAAGCAATTCTTCGTCTTTGGTATAATCTTCACTCATATGTTTTATTTGCCAAAGGGGAGAAAATAGTTAGACAAGGGCTTATATCTCACTCAAAGTATCCGTTTTTGGCGATTCATGCCAAAGGGGGAGAAAGTATGAGCCCAAAGCAAAAGGACCGCACCACCACCCTAATTTTAAAAATTGATGATTTTCAATTAGTAAATTTCAAATTGGTATCTCTTTGTGTTCTAAAGGGGGAGAAAGTAGTATTTTCAAAATTGATATCTTAAAACCCTCTTGAACTCTAAGAGGAGAATTTATTGAGGGGGAGTTTTGTTTAGTCAAAGGAAAAGCATTTGAAACAAGGGGAGAAAATTTCAAATCTTGAAAATACTTCTCAAAATCTTACTTATTTACCTTTGACTATTTGCAAAAAGACTTTGGAAAGGATTTACAAAAAGAATTTGCAAAAACAAAACTTGTGGTGCAAGCGTGGTCCAAAATGTTAAAAATAAAGAAACAATCCATGCATACCTAGTAAGTAATATTTATTGGCTCAAATTCTAAGTAACCTTTGCACTTACATTCTGCAAACTAGTTCAATTATGCACTTTTATACTTGCTTTGGTTTGTGTTGGCATCAATCACCAAAAAGGGGGAGATTGAAAGGGAATTAGGCTTACACCTATTTTCCTAAACTAATTTTGATGGTTGAATTGTCCAACACAAATAATTAGACTAACTAGTTTGCCCAAGTCTATAAGTTATACAGGTACCAAAGGTTCACAATAAGCCAATAAAAAGACCAAGAAAAGGGTTCAACAAAAAGAGCAAAGGGACAACCGAAGGCACCCTGGTCTGGGGCACCGGACTGTCCGGTGCGCCACCGGACATGTCCGGTGCACCAGGATTCTCCACGCGCTGAACTCCTCGCCTTCAGGAAAACGCAGAGTCGCTCCGCTATAATTCACCGGACTGTCCGGTGTACACCGGACAGTGTCCGGTGCTCCAGGGATGAAGCGACTCTGAACTCGCCAGCTTCGGGAATTCGCAACGGCTCTCCGCTATAATTCACCGGACATGTCCGGTGTACACCGGACTGTCCGGTGTATCTGCGGAGCAACGGCTACTTCGGCGCCAACGGTCACCTGCAGGCGCACTGGACATGTCAGGTGAATTATAGCCGAGCGACGTGACTGGCGCACCGGACATGTCCGGTGTGCACCGGACTGTCCGGTGCACCATGCGACAGACAGCCTCCACCCAAACGGCTAGTTTGGTGGTTGGGGCTATAAATACCCTCAACCACCCCACATTCAAGTCATCCAAGTTTTCCACTTCTCAACCACTTACAAGAGATAGGCATTCAATTCTAGACACACTCAAGTGATCAAATTCTCTCCAATTCCACACAAGGCTTTAGCGATTAGCGAGAGAGATTTGCCGTGTTCTTTTGAGCTCTTGCGCTTAGATTGCTTCTTTCTTTCTCACTTGTTCTTGTGATCAAAACTCACTTGTAACCGAGGCAAGAGACACCAATTGTGTGGTGGTCCTTGCGGGGAAGTTTTGTTCCCGGTTTCGATTTGAGAAGAGAAGCTCACTCGGTCCGAGGGACCGTTTGAGAGAGGGAAAGGGTTGAAAAAGACCCGACCTTTGTGGCCTCCTCAACAGGGAGTAGGTTTGCAAGAACCGAACCTCGGTAAAACAAATCCGCGTGTCACACTCTTCATTTGCTTGCGATTTGTTTTGCGCCCTCTCTCTCGGACTCATTTCTATTTCTAACGCTAACCCGGCTTGTAGTTGTGATTAATTTTGTAAATTTCAGTTTCACCCTATTCACCCCCCCCCCCCCCCTCTAGGCGACTTTCACGGACCGTGCCGGAGCCGGGGCGAGCGCCGCCGGGCAGGGGAGGGGCGGGGCCGCGCCGCCGCCTGGGGGGGGGGGGCCGGGACGGGGCGCGCTGCCGCGCGGGGAAGGGGAGGGGCAGGGCCACCACGTCGCACCGGGGAGGGGCCGGGACGGGCACCGCCGCGCAGGGGCGGGCAGGGGCGAGCCGCGCCGCCGCGGGGGAGGAGGGGCGCGCGCAGGGGAAGAAGAAGGGAGAGGGAGGGAGAGAGAAGGGAAGGGGAGGGGAAAACTCACCTCCGGGGATCCAAATCCCGGTGATCGTCGTCTCCAAGCCCTAGGGCACCACGAGGAGGGAGAGAGAGAGAGGTGGAAGACGGAGAGGGAGGTTACTGCGTGGGAAATCCAAATGAGAGAGGGAGAGGAGGAGGGGCGCATGGGGGGTGTGGGGCACCGGGGGCGTGCGAGCCGGGCTGGGCCGGGCTGGGCTGGGTCACATCGCGGATCAAAACCCATGACACGCACGACCATTAAACGGAATTAAATCGCGAACTGAAATCCGAAGCGGAACGAGACGAACACACGGCATCAGATAAAGAAACGTGTTTCGGCATGATGCAACATCATGACAACTTAGGTTTTGTTCATACACGACACGGACACCTGTCACTATACTGGTTTGAAATTGGGAGGAAGGAGCGAAATGGGAAGAGAAAAGAGAGTAACGCCCGAATTTGGTGAGAGAAAAGAAGAAAAAAATTCTACCCCCCAAATTCAGGGCGTTACAATCCCTTCCTCTAAAAAGTGTCGGCTCTTTTAGCGGTGAAGCTAAAGCGTTTCAAATGAGCCAAACCGGGCTCTGATACCACTTGTAGGAAACGGGTGACGCCTAAGAGGGGGGTGAATTAGGACTTTTAAAACTTTTACTAAACTAGGCCACAAATAAATCCCTAGAGCAAAACCTATGCAAATAATCAAACTAGAATGTGCAAACTAGGTTTTGTCTAAGTGTTTCTATCTCTACCGCAAATGGCTAAGTTTCAATCTACACTAAATAAGTATGAATACAAGATTGAAACTTAAATGCTTAATATAAATGCGGAAACTTAAAGAGCAAAGTAGAGAAGCAAACTCTCATGGATGACGCCGGTATTTTTACCGAGGTATCCGGAACCACGCAAGGTCCCGACTAATCCTCGTTGGTGCCCCTACGCAAAGGGAAGCCCACGCGAGGGCCAAGCACCACGGTCGAGTAACTCCGTAGAGAGCCATGGGCCTTCTCCACGCGCAAGTGGTGCTCCGCTTCCGGCTCCTCTCGGACGCTCCCCGCCGTCTCCACTATCGAGCTTCCGGCCGAAAGCCGCGGGCCTCGTTCCCTTTGGTACACGGTGGCGGCCGTGACACAAAAGCGGTTGTCACAGTCTCGCAAGACTCTCGCCCCACTCGGTACAATTACAATGACTCACGCAAGAGCCGAAGGGTTGTGTGGTTTGTCTAAACTCACTCAACTAACTAGGGTTCACCTAGAGCAAGCGCTAAAGCGGTCTAACTAACCTAAGCACTTCGCAAAGAACCTACGCTAATCACCGAGTGATTCTATTAAGCACTTGGGTGTTTGAGCTCTTGGAAATGTGCACTATATGCCTTGGTATGTTGCTTGGGCTCCCACACCTTCAAATGGCCGGTTGGGTGTAGTATATATAGGCCCCAACTCCAAAATAGCCGTTGGAGAAAAGCTGCAGTTCTCTGCGGCACACCGAACAGTCCAGTGGTGCACCGGACAGTCCGGTGGTGCACCGGACAGAGCACTGTAGCCTATCCGGTGCGCCTAGCCATTGCTTTGTCAGAGCAGGTGACCGTTGGCGCCACAGGCTTTTCCACACCGGACAGTCTGGTACTCACACCGGACAGTCCGGTGGTCTTCTCTCCAGGTGCCACCTGTAACTAGCCGTTGGGCTGGAGTTCCCTGGTGCACCAGATAGTCCGGCGTGTGGGCACCAGACAGTCCGGTGTGCCACCGGACAGTCCGGTGCGCCTCACACAGACAGTCCGCAGCAGCACACTTGGACTTTTCTTGGATCTTCTTAATGTCTTCTTTTGAGGTGTTGCTTTCCTCAATTACTTAGTCCAAGTACATCTTGCATCCTGTGAACTACAAACACAAACACTAGAAAACTTATTAGTTCACGGATTGTGTTGTTCATCAAACACCAAAACTCAATTAGCCAAATGGCCCGAGGTCTATTTTCCTTACAGAGCGCAAAAGGAAGAAGGTATACTATAGAGACACTCCCAAATATACTATTTTCGATGATGAGGATATCTCTAGTGAAAAGAATGATGATTTGTCTTCTCTTTTTGCAAACCTTACCATAGAACAAAAGAAGAAAATCAATGAATTGATAAAATCCATTAACGAGAAGGATGAAATCTTGGAATGCCAAGAAGATATACTCGTTAAGTAGAACAAAAATTTTGTTAAGCTAAAAGATGTCTTTGCTCTTGAAGTTGAAAAATGCAAAAACTTGACTAAACAGCTAAAAACAAGCAATGATTCAATTTCTTGTCTCAAAACTAAAAATGATAATTTAATTGCTAAGATTGAGAAATTGAATGCTTGCTATATCCCTACATCTACCATTGAACATGTTACTATTTGCATAAGATATAGAGATGTTGATGTTAATGCTATGAATGATCACCTTGTTATGATTTAAGAAAAAATGATTATATAGCTAAGTTGAATGCCCAAATTGTCGAGCATGAGTTTGAAAATGAAAATTTTAAATTTGCTCGTAGTATGCTTTACAATGGGAGACGCCCTGCATTAAAGATGGGGTTGGCTTCCAACCTGGGAGCCAAAACAACATCAAACTTAATGCTCATAGATACAAGTTTTCCAACTTTGTTAAGGGCAAGTCTCTCATGGTACAAGATAGAGAAGGCTATATTTTATATCCTGAGAACTATCCTGAGCACAAGATTAGAAAATTTCATGCTAAAAATCTCATCATGTTGCTCACCATGCTTATATTTATAGAAATGAGGCTTATAGTTTTAGGCACACAACTCATTTTAAGATGCCTAAGAAAAAGATTGTTGATGCTTCAAATGAACAAAGCATTTCATTTAAGACCTTCGATGCATCCTTTGTTCTTACTAACAAATCCGGCAAAGTAGTTGCAAAATATGTTGGGGGCAAGCACAAGAGTCCAAAGACTAGTGTTTGGGTACTGTCACATCCGGTTTTGGAAGGCAAACCGAATGCGAACCATGTACGTTATAGGATCAGAAACTCAGTACACATCGATTACATAATTGGACATCATCATACATTGCTTAAAGTAAATAGCGGAAATAGTACTTCATTACATCAAGATGTCCGAGACATCCATAGAGTCATTAACATAACATTGTCATTAATATTATCAAAGTGTGGAATACGGAACTTAGCAGATAAGGCCTTCACAGGCAGCTGACTGGGGGTTTGCCACTAACATAACTAGAACTCGTCGTAGTCCTGGAACTCCTCAAAATCCTCCATGTTGCCTGCATCTCCTCCTGAGCACTAAATACAGTAGGGACAACCTGGGGCGAGGTGGGTTTTAAAGTAAGGATGAGTACACATCAACGTACTCAACAAATGTCTCGTTTGGCTAAAGTGGACTAGCTGTATGTGGAGCTAAGGTTAAGCAGTTGCTTCTAGTTGGTCAGGTATTTATTACCTAGTAGTAAAGCCATGTTTTAGCAATAAACCCAGTTATTACCCAAAAGTACTCCCTCCAAGAGAAAATACCAGAGATCAGAGTTATATTTATCATCATTAACCATAATCATAAGAGGATCCCAATGATGCTCTTAATCGTGAGCACGACCGATATACCAGTTTCTAATACTCTGCAGAGGCCGCACACTTTACCCACGAGTCGTGATTCCCGTTCTGCCCGGGGATCATGACTCCACATTGATCACTACCAAGGTGACCTGACAGGGTCTCACTACGGAGCCTTTACAAAGACTCCCCTGGTGCATAGCTGCTCGTTAGGTTTCGCCAGTCATACAGACAGAGTACCCCTCCCTAAGGTGGGTGACTAACAAAACCAAATCGAATGAAACTCGGCACCCACCCTTAGCAGAGCGAGCACTATGCCTCGGCCCCCATTGACGGCACTCCGGCAAAGCCAATTGCACCCATAGATTCATCTAATTATTTAGCTAAAGGCGTCCCATTCCACCCTCATGGTTGCACTGTTATCCCAGGTGGTCACTCAACGAACAGGTCCTTACGGAGAGGTACTCAGGAAACAGCCTAAGTCCCCTAAAGTATCACGAGATCATCATCATAAATAGGATAACATCATATCATAAAGATTCACATCATGTCCGTTGATTAAGGTAATGCAATAACATTAAGCTAACCATAATAACCCAAAAGGTAAACAAGGATAAGGTAAATACAGACTAGTCAATCCTTAGGTTTCAATAAAGTAATGTGGGATGGTGAATTATGAAATAAGTAGGACATAGTAGGTCAGAGGACACTTGCCTTCACCATGTTGTTGCTCAGGAAGATCTTTGGCAACACACTCAGGAACCATGGGCTGCTCGTTGTCTAAATAAAGTGATCATGCATTCAATATATTTGGATAAAGACAAATGAACAATACACCAAACATATATAATCAAGTGAACACAAGTTTGACAGAACAGTATAAACACAAAAGGTAAACTTGGGTTCTAGGGTGGACAAGCACACTTAGAAGTTTGTGATTCTCTAAGTGTTGTCTATCTCCATAGACTACATAATTAAATTTCACTTATTTTAATGCGACACAAAAATTATACTAGGGATAGATTCATACATTACATATTATTAATCGCACAAAGTTAAACATCTAATTACTATTGGGGTTTTCCTTTTTATTTTTCCTATTTTATAAATAAACCATTACCAAAACTAATTGTTGGGGGCCCTCTCCTTCCGAAGGTCCTCAAAAACATAATTAACCATTTGCTTTCAGTATAAGCTATTATAGGAATCTTCGTCTTCAGGATACAAGTCTCTTTCTCATGGCGAAGGCATACAAGATGAATACGGATCTAAAGAGGATAAGAGTAAACGCCGAAGCTATCACTAGATGGACAGCTTCGGCTCGCAACGGAGATGAAGTATAATGATGATGCTGACCGAAAGAGGGAAAGACTACTAAGTCCTCAATAACTTGTATTATGATCATACGTGAATATTGGGGACATAAATGTACTTTTACCCGGGCTGCGTCGCGTGTCTATAAATAGATGAACAATAGTATCGTACTATTCACGCTGAATTGTAATCACTCTCTCGTGTCTTCACCTTCAAGCAAGCCGAAGATATCAATGTAATATTAATTCTTTTGATGTTCATACATGTTTTATATAAGACGAATATGAAGGAATTAATGAGATGTAATTTCTATCTTTGCCCTTTCGCATTCATGTTCACATTAAATGATGGAGGCCTATCCTTTATGACCTTCGTCTGATGATCATTATACCCATGGGGAGATAATGCTTTGGAAGACGAAGGTCCCTAATAATTCACATTTGTGTTGCCTTGTTCTTGATTCACATCATTTGAAAACAAGTGACCAACACTAATCTATAGTTTAGACATAAAATTAGAATGTATAGACAGTGAATCATCATAATTTTAACAGATAGAGAATAATCCCATCAACATTTTGTAATTTGAATCACTCAATTTGGAGTTCATATGCAAAAGATATAAAATAAACAAGTTTTGGAATTTAAAACCCTAAATTAGGTCTAATTCTGTGATTAAATAAAAGCATAGGGGTCTTTATGCAAGAATACAAGGGCCTGCGCGCGAAAACTAGGGACGACATATTGATTTTCAGAAAACCGAGGGTCTATTTGACAAAACTACACGCGAAGGGGTATCGGATTCTATCGAAGGCTTTTACATCAGACAGTCTGGTGGCTTCTCTCCACCAATGCCACCTGGAACTAGCCGTTGGGCTACTATTCCCTAGTGCATCGGACAGTCTGGCATGTGGCACCGGACAGTCCGGTGCTCTCAGCCGGACAGTCCGCCAGTGGCAACACTATTTTTTGTTTATTGGACTTGCTTGATACTTGTTGATCTTCACTTGTGATCTTCATAATGTCTTCTTTTGAGGTGTTGCTTTTTTCATTGCCTTAGTCCAAGTAACCTTAGCATCCTGTAAACTACAAACATAAACACTAGCAAACACATTAGTCCACAGTTTATGTTGATCATCAAACACCAAAACCCATTGAGCCAAATGGCCCGAGGTCCATTTTCACACTACCTTCCCAACGACTAGTTTCAAAAACTAACTATTACTATACTGATATGCAATACTCACGTTGGTGCCACACCTAACATGTTCGCTGACTTACATCGAATGCACAACTTCATACCTCTCTAAAACTATCTCCAGCAACGTCCTCTATATCCATCATATATATTCGTCCTTTACAGTCTCCTTTAAAATATTATATCCCCTACATCTCCTTACACTCCAACAATGTCCTCTAAATCACGTTCTCAATATGCAAATACTTATATTAGAGTTATTTTTTATTTTTTATTTTATATATATATATATATATATTTATCATACTCTCAAATATATTGCACATATTTTAGTTTTGCTAAACCGATTGTTTAAAGTATTCATTCAAATGAATAGAGAAACGTTTAAAGAAATTGTATATATAGAAGATCCAGCAACGTCCTCTAAATTTAGAGGACGCTGCTGAAGGAAATAGAGGACGAACTTATCCTCTAAATTTAGGGTACATGACCCTTTAGAGATTCTTGTTGGAGCTAGTCGACGTACACTATTCAATACCATGTCTAGTGCCACACTAAACATGTCCGTTAAGTACTTATCTCTCACGTAATTTACAACCTCATTGGGTATCCTATCTAATACCATACCTAATGGTCCACCAAACATGTTTAATGAGTCTAAGAACTTATCTACAAGCTCTCTGGCTGGCCTGTCCGATACACCATGTCCAATGCACATTAGTGCTTTCACCTATTCTCATTAAGACGTTCCCCTACCTGATGCCCCATATCCAATACGCGCCGAACTCATATGATTGCTACTCCCTCCGTTTTCTTTTTAGTTATCGGTTTAAACTATTCAGCGACAACTAAAAAGAAACGGAGGAAGTACTATAGTACCACCGACTCATTTGTTTCAATCAATCTTCGAGTTGATCTTTATTTTTATTTCAAATTTCTTATGGGTTTACCTAACACTAGTTACCACAAGTGTACATCACTCTTAACTACGATCGAATCCTCTGCAGTCACTGCAAAGGGAAATCGTGACTGCAGGTGTGTCCTGGCACCCACGTCGGCCCACCTGAAAGCCTATGCATTTGACTGCAGAGGATCTCAATCCCTTCTAACTATACTGATCAAGTTACTCGTGCACGCGTCCCTTTATAGAACTACCAAAGATCATATCACTACTACAAATATAAAGGTCATATCCCTTTATATAAAGGTCATATCACTATTACAAATATCAAATAACTCCATTGACACTAGAAACTAGTAAATACTTAACCTTTCCGTTCAACCGTTAAAATCCAACAATTGATTAGAGGCACAAAGACCATATAAGCCAATCAATCTATATTATCGTGACCTAACTCATATTCTTTCTACGAACACACTTTAGTCATTATAATTCAATAATCTTATATTACTATTAATCACCAAAACTCAACTAGGAGCTAGACGCCTAGACACTTTCACTTTTCATTCTTTTATAGGCGTGGTAGGCATGCCATGCACAAGCCACTCTACCGTCAAACCCTCGATATCGATAAATACAGTAATTGAGGACATGATACACTGCCAAATTGGAATAAAAAAAACAATGACACCACCAGAAATACAACCATTCGGTGGACTTGATTTCTTTTCTTTAATTCCACAGCTTCATCTGTTGTTTTCAAGTATAATATGTACAGATTGCCTGAAACAAGGCAACCACAGATACGTCAACCATCTGCTATATATTCCCACCTATAAGATGTACAACAGAACCATTGCGTGCCCAGCCAGTCTGCCAGCAAATTGACGCACAATGTCAGAAGATGCACAACATACCTTGCAATCCTGAATAATACCGGATCTTGGACATGTACCATACTTCAGGTCAATACTGATCCAGCACACCTAGATAGCAATGCATGATGGAGAAATATCTAGTTTTTTCTACAAGGGAAATACAGGTTCTTCAGCTTTCTTTATCATCACTAGAGCCTCCTTTCAATGACTGTGCTTCAAACATAAAGGTAGAACACTCAGAAACCACCTTGTGGACAGTGTAGATGTTTAGAAGAAAGAACTAAACCAAAGAAAAGCTACTAAATGTGTGTGTGTATATATTAAAAAAAGAATTACCTTGTACAAGTACTTCTTCCTTAGCTTGATGGCCAAGCGTACACATCTTTTTACATTTATTTTGAGCACGTTATCATTGAACATCTAAGAAAAAACCCATGAAAATAAATAACTATAACTACCATTACATAGATGCAATGATTAAAATAAAATGGAATAAATTACCACTTGAACTTGCCTTGATCGCATCATCTATTGAGTGAGTCCCTCTTATTATCTTCTGGCGGTTAATTATCAAGATTGCCGCCACACAGAATATAGGAAGTTCATATTCTCCACCCTTTGCTAGCACACTTGCACTTGGATGTGGCATCTGCTGAGGTCTTGCCCATATTGTAGCACCTGACAAGCCACAGAGATGATTTCTTGTACTAGATTTCATTCCAGGGTGGCAAGCTCCACAGATTTCACCATTTCTACTATGGCATTTCCTGGTTCTGGGTTTTCTTCTTGTGGAACTGTTGATCCGATGCACTTCTTTGACTTCAGATGATAAGCCATTGCTCAGATCTACTAGCAATGGTTCTAGGCAGTTCTCTTCTAAATGCCTGACTGCTTCTTCATCAAAATCAGCAGCCCACATCATCTGAACAAGAACACCATTTGTCAAACATAACAAGGTTCTGATTCAATAATATAAAAAGGGACAGACCCTGAGGCTCCCACATGAGTAGGTTCTGGAAAAAGGATAAGCCGAGGCAAGCCTTTCCCCGCAGATGCGGAGAGGCTGCTTCGAACCCGCGACATGGTGACTCAGTGAGACAGCTCTCACAACTGCATGAGGTCTACCCTTCTTTATTCAATAATATAAGCATCAAAATAAAACAACCATTTTAAAAAGCCATTTCATTGTGGCTATATTTGGTACCAAACATCACATGGTCACATACAATATCTCCACGTTATACAGTTCAAGTAAATTACCGTAGCTATATTGCTACAAAGCTATATATCTTCTTTTGAACTATTTAGGCATCTTGAAGATTTTAAGTACAAAACTACAATTAAAGATTCACCAAAATTCACCTGCCTGTTTCAAAGAACACTCATGTTAACTTAACGCAACAACTAGTGCAGTAGTTCACTACAAAATGTCCAAAATAAGACGAGTATCTTGAAGAGCCAGACCTCCCACATGATAAGTGATTCCTCAAAAGACAGCTCTCGACGAAAAAGGACTAGCAGCATCCGAAAAGCAAAATGAAGGCTTTCAGCACCAATTGCCGAAAAATGTTCAAATAATTCAGCATCTGTCAGTTCCATTATCTTCCACAATGCTTGCAATTGCTTCATAACTCCTGTTGGTCCCTCCATCTGGAAATTTTCACGCTGAGGAGCAGCAGAGATTTACATTATTCATCATGATTATTAATGTAAATGCCAAATAAATGGACATTGTACTGTAATTTATGTCAGAGGCAAATTACCATCCTTCTCAGTAGCATCTCAAAGCACCAAAAGGCATCTGCATCATCCTCGTATATGACAACAAAAGGTGACAGCAGATCACTCATACCTATAATTACTTAGAATTTTAGATACATCAAGAATAATCAAATAATAGAACAAAATAAGGCTCCTCGAAATATGCAAACCTTGACAGTATCCAGTGGAAGGATCAACCCATGCATAAACAGCAAGTATATCAGACATTCTAGCCATATTCCTTGATTCTCCATAGAAATCAAGGTGGCTATCTGTTCTCACCACATCAACCACTGCATCAAAAGTTTTTTTTTATCCCTAACTAGAATACAATCACAAGAGACCACTGCAATTGTGTGAATTAAGAATATAAACATACCAATTCGATGCAGTGTCCAAAGCCATTCAGAGACTCTATCTTTGTCAGCTATTGAACCATTTGATTTCATTCCATCAACTAAATCTGATTCTGGTGCATCAGATATCCTCAAGGAATCTATAATTTCTTCACTATAGCCAGTATCGTCTAACCACCTATCATGCTTGTACGCATCTGAGTGAAAGATGGCTGAGTCACTACTGCTAGGTCGAAATATATCATTGGAGAATGTATTTGACTCTATTATAAGATCTATGTTATTATTGATCTGGAAGCTGTGCATGTGTTCATCATGGGGCCTTACTCTATGTTCAGAGACCAAGAAATTGCAAGGATTTTCTTCAACTCCATTGCTATCCCCGTCACCATTTGCAACCAAGTTTGTACCAGTTAGGGAAGGAAAATCGATGAAGGCATCACTGTCATACCTTGGTTCACCAATGACATCACAATCTCCAGAACCTCTAGAGTTATCATTATGTTGATTGAAACCAACTGTTTCAGCTGATTTACTACAAATTTTCCTTTTATGGGGCCGCGTTGTGCAACCAGAACCATAAATCAAATTCGAATTTTCTGCTAAACTGCATGGCACTTCATGTTCAGCTTGCTGACTTGTGCTGACTTCTCCACCTTCAGTTTCTTTGGGCAAGGTCCTGACATCCATCAGCTTTGATCCAACAGCATATGCAAGCTCACCTGTACCAATGCTTGTATGCATGCTCTGGCATTGCTTAATTAAATAACGATATTTCTCCCTAAATAGAAAGGAAAGAAGCACAAGGTTAGAGCCTTCAAGATTTCCAATAATGCACACAGGTGTAGAACCACAAAGGAAAACACTGGTCTCCAAGGTTAAAATCAATACTGCTAATCAAAAGTGGGGCCGAGAGAAAGGGAGGTGTTCCAAAAACATTAGGACAATATCACAATAGCAAAGAATATGAATAAAATAGAGTTGTGATAGTTACATCAAATGGGTCAGAGAAGTCAAAAAAAAACAAGTAGAGTGGATTGACAAAATCCAATTTATCCCCTAAAGAGTGCATAGGAGGTGTATTAAGGAAAATGGAAGGAGAAATATGAGCAAAATGAGAGTATCTTGGAAACTAGTTCAGGCCTTGTTCGGTTACAAAGGAGGAAATCCCACCATGGATTTAATCTGGGTCTGGATTGGGTAAATCCATACTTCACACTCAATCCCATGGTGAGATTAAATCCATCATTTAATCCATATATCTCCCAGAGCTAATTATTATTTTGATCCATGGATTCTAATATAAACTTGTGCAATATCTTCATTGATTTGTTCTATACCTAATAAGCTATGGATAGAATACATGCCTTCTATAGTTCAAAAAACTCCCAAACCCTTGAGTTATAATCCATGATGGGTTTAACCGAATAAAAAAATTTGAGTAGGTTTGGATTATTTTGGGGCATGGATTGTGACATGGATTTAATTCCAATCCATGCTAATCCAGAGCTAGATTGGTGTAACCGAACAAGGCCTCAAAGGGTCAATACTTAATCCAGAGACCACACAAGGATGGTGAGACATCATTTTTTACTACAGTTTCCTATGTTCTGCAGTAGCTGTAAATGTAAGGTGAACACTAATTTGGCACTAAATCTTATGTTTCATATATAGGTGAACATAAAAAATGAAAAGGCTAGGATTTTTTTGTTACAGCAGTTTATTTACCAATATAAAAGTAACCAAACTGATGCCTACCACAAGATTCTTTTTTAGAAAATAAAATGTAAACATCATATTACGAGAAGACAAAAGAGAAAACTTCAAACCTTCGAGCAGCTCTTAGTTTTCCCCTATATTCCGCTGTAGTACTTAAGGTGTAGCAGCCAATAAGAAATTCCCAAACTTCCGCTCGAATAGAAGGATCCACACCCTGCACATCATCAATATAGATAGAACTTATTACATGGCCATTTTCATGCATTTTTCATAATTCAGCATTCTGTTGATAACAAAAAAAAATCCACTGATGCAAGTGGCAACACCAATTGGTATATTTGAGTCAATTTATTAGTTCAATTCTATCCCATATCCCCATTTACTTGCCTTTAAATCCAGATTAGTGCAATTAAATTAGTTTTGAGTTGACCCAATGGCCCAGAGGCCAGAGAAAGCAAAAAATGACCTTAGCTACAAAAGAGCTGATACTAGTATGTGAGTCTAAAGCTTGAACTTGAAGGACGAAAACAACAAAAAGAATATGAAAAAGGTAAGTTCCTGAAATAAAGTATATAGTTAACTCACTCCTAAGACAATGAACTTAAGAGCTTTACGGAAACATATAGCCTTCCCGTCACTGTCAAAACACGCGTGCCATCTTTCTGGTTTCAGCATTCTGTTTCCCTGCACGGTTGCGGATAGAATAAAAAGTTGTCAATAGAAGTTAAATGATGTGACATGTGTTGATACTTGCTAATAGTTTCATGTACTCTTGTAGCAAAATTGATGTGACCATTCTTTTATTATGGTTTATAGTTCACCTAGGTTATAATTTAATTGGATGATGGATACTGTTGTCATCCTCAGCTTTCTGGTTCCAGATTAGTAGTGTTCAAGATGTGCCCTCCTTAATAATTACAATTCATATTAAAATATGAATTTTAATAAAGGGATGAAGCGAATGCATCATTGTTGCCACAACACTCTATTTGGGGTTACAGATGAATGGGAGAACATCTATAACATCCTAAATAGCAATTCAAATTTAGGATTGATTTTACCCTGCGAGGGATCTTATGCCGCAATAAATGTTGTAAGTGATCAGTGATTCTATAAGCAGCACAAATGCTATTGTAAACAAGGCATGCTGTCTCAATAGTGTCATGGAAAAATACTAAATATAGGCAATACAAGTATGAACTCAACAATAAAAAGAAGTCTGTAAACCCTGCAACTCTAGGCACCATCTATACCATGCGCACTGAATTACCAAATAGTAACAATGAGCTATCACTATGCAAGATGTGATTAGTGCCATGTCACTAAAGGAATGTGACCAATACATTCTTTGCCGAGAATGATCATCACACAAGGCTTACAAGCGGTGTAGTGGCACCGGTTGGGGGTGTCAGCCAATGTCACTGGTGTCAGCCAATGTCACTGACAAGGGAGAAACAGATACATTGGCATTGTCACCGGCATGGAGTATTGATACCTATCAAGCAACCCATAGTATATAGTACTACTACTAAACAGCAGAACTAATTTACTATAAGGGTCAATAGCAACCTTGACTGGGGAGGGGTTGAGGCAGGGGTCGCTGATGTCACGAACAAGGGAGCCCACCCCGCGGTGGAGGCTGGCCATGGCGCCGCCCGGGCGGCCGCCGGCGCCGCACATCCACTTAATGTAGTCCCCGCCGGCGCCATGGTAGCCGGACTTCACTTGGGGCATCGGGGTTCCAGTAACTCTAAAAGCCTCCGGACAGCCAAACCACGCCCGGCACCTCGGCTAAAGTGATCTTGAGCACTGAAGACGAAGGCGAAGCGAATCGAACACAAGCAGGATTGTTTGGGTTGCCGGGCGGCGCACCAAAGTAAGCAAATCCGCAACCAACTCTGAATGGTGAGAGAAGAAGATTTAGATTAGGCTGCGAGAAAGCCAGTCCCTAGTGCAATCCGTCCAAGCAACCTCGAGGGGCGGTTACCGACACGAGAAGGAAGAGATCGTGGCAAGTACGGGTGGATGGATCTCCACTCCACGCCAGTCCAGGCGCAGCAGAGGGCAGCGACGAAGTAGAGGACGGGGATGCCTCCCCACAAGAGAAGGCTGTAGGCTGTAGCTCAAAGCCTCGGTTAGCTGTATAAATAACCGCGTGGTCCGCGCCGCAGGCGGCAAGGTCGCCGACGACGCCGCACGACTGATTATAGCGGCGTAGAATAGAATCGCGGGGAGGGGCAAGAGAGAGAAGACGGAGAGGAAAACCCTCGTGTCGAGTCGAGTCGAGTCCCCCTCGGACTCGCAGAATTCCGGTTTTATCCCTAGGTCCACGGCATAACAATGGTGCAGAGGTTAGTGGGTGTAGGGGGGTTTATGTCATGAACAGATCCACACAGCACCCATGGGCCATGGTACGGTTCGGTCAGATTGGTCTGGCCGTCTGGCTGGTCCGAGCGCGTGGTTCACTTCTCGCTGTCGTTGGAAGTTTTTTTTCTTTTTGAAAAAGACGCGACAGATAGTTAGGAACTACTATCCGCAACGATTTCTCTATGTCGGTCTCTAAATTTTATATCATCCTCTCAAATTCAGTCCTCCTAGAGCTCCCGTAGCTTCCTCTAAATTCATCTCTCTACATAAGACATTATATTTATAATATCTTTTAAAATAGATTTTTCACATATATTTGTTATAGTCTGAAATGGTGTGTACATATTGATTTTCTTTTCAATTCATAGTTTACACAATGCACTAATTTTCTCCTCAATCCCTTGTCACCAAATCAGCACTAAATGTTAGTTTGATGACAAGTAAATTGCATGGGTCATCACTTGCTATTCAATTGAGGAGGACATACTCCTAAATTTAGCTAAATTTAGGATATTCTTTATGACCAATTGATGCCCTTTGGTATGGCCCTAGAGCTTTAGGTTCTTTTGAGGTTTTGTGGTTAAATATAAAGTATATAAGTTATGTTAGTCTACATATTATCATATTAGAACATGGTCAAAATGACAAAATATTTTTATCTTATATATAGACATATATTATATTTAAAATTCTATATCGACGAACAAACATAATATGTGCGAGAAGTAGCTATAACCTGCATTGGATCATGGCACAAAAGAAGTGCCTCGGTGCGGGTTTCATCTGCTCTTCCAACGGTTGAGAATCATTATGTCTTCCTTTTCGTTCTCTATAAAACTCTTATCTTCTGTCTTTTATTAATATTGTTGTAAATTGCTATTTTTATGAACTGTCAATCTATTTAATGCCCACTAGTACAATACATGTATATTGCGACAGCATACCAATGTATAGTGCAACAGACGAGAAGGTATGAGTTGAAAAAAAATCACATGCCTCTTTTTTATAGCTCGCTTGACCGCTCATCCTTATTCAGCTAGCAAAGTGATATTATACAGGAGTGTTGTGTTGTGTGTGACTTTTTTGTCGGGTTAGGCTTAAGTGTTTTCAAGTGAAATCTAGTAGGTAACAGCCCACGTCATTTGATGATGCAGACAATGGTGGCATGTGGAAACTAGTTCTTTATAGGAGTATTAGCAAAGTATTTGTATGTTGCTATGTTTTTTTATTTATTCTTAAGTATAATATATAAAATTCAAAGACATATGTGTTGTGTTAGCTAGGTAAGTGTGGATAGGTTTGGAGCTAAAAATTATGGTTCGAATCCTTATTTATATATAATTTTATCTTTTTATCATTCAAATGTGGGGGCACAATAACAGTGGACGTGAAACATAAAAAGTGGTGTTACATATAATGTTTTATATAGTAGAGAATGACACTTTCACTAAGATCGGTCCAATCATATATACTCTACCGCTCAATTCTTATCATGCTCCATTTGGATATCGATAATTAGAGGACGTGGAATTGAATTGGGTTCAATTACAAATCAGTCATGGTATTGAAATGAGTTGCAATTTTAATTCTGTTGTTTGGATGTCACTGAATTGGAGTTTTGGATTGTGTTCCTTGTGCAACCAAATAATAGAATTCTAGAAAGCCTATTCCAATTTATAATTCTATGCTTCAATATCTACATCCAAACAAGGTTATATACTTTTTGTGGCAACAGTAGTCAGATACTATACTACTCGAATTTTGTTTTTGACTTTGGACACATGCTATGAACATAAATGTATGTGCAAAGTAAAAAATTAATAAACTATTTGTATACATAGACAAGAACTATTATAAATCAAGTTTGCTATACAATTGCTATATAATTAGGCTACCAAGAATTATTAAAAATTCTTTAAAAATAATATAGATCTACTTTACTATTTACTCTACTAATATATCAAATCTTAAATTCTAACTCATCTTATATTAGCAGATATAAAAGGAGATATTATATCTAATATATAGTTAAAAAATAAAATTTTATTTTTTATATCTCAACATATAACGAACTTTAACTATTTGTGCTGTAAATAATAAAACACATCTATAAATATTTTGAGACTTTTTTTTTACTTTTGATGGTTTGGTTTCACAACGATTATACAAAAAGATAGATTGCATGACAGTTTTTTCTATTAATATATATATATATATATACATGGAAAGACAACAAAAATCCAAGCATCATGAGTATCCGGATCGGACATATTTCCAGGCTCACGTAAAAGACTTCAAGGACATATTTCCAAGCTCACAAAAGACTCCACATGTGTCGTCACTCATCAGCCGTGTAAAGGCATACCCATAACATGCTCATTTCTATCTAGGTACGAACGTCCATTAGACGTGCCTCCAGGTCATTATCAGGAGGGGAGAACGGCGCAGAAATGGACATGCACACGATTGCACACTAGCTGTTCCCTTCTGCCACGCCTTGTCGTGCTTGCCATATGCCAACATTCAGATGCATAACGCTGCCATACATCATCCTCGTTCCATCATGTGACACTTGTTTGAGATGCATAATGCTGTGATAGCGACACGCAAAAAAAAATGCATATATTCAGTTGATTCAGCCAACTGACTTTGTTTGACTTCAAAGATTCAAGGACAAGTTTTTTACAATTACCAATCAAATCAGCCTGAATCGTATAGACAATTCAGAAGTGTAATCATTTTGCTAATGGAAAGCAATTGGGAGAGTCATGGATATTTCTCACACGCCTGATTAGTTCTGGTCATAGAGGCAAAAGGATAGCGTGAGCATGGGCCAAATGATACCAATTGGAGCACACTAATGGTGCCCACGCATCTTATTCTAGATACATTTATTATGCTGTTTAAAGTGACGGCTCCCTCATGGCTCAGGCTGCATGTTCTCGCATTCTTCTCTTATGGACTGATAGAGGACAGATGAAAGGTACCTCTCGCCAAAACTCGGAAACACAACCTGAACCAAAACAATGTGAGAACATAAATTTATAATCTAGCCAGGTGTCAAACTCCATACTTCAGGTAATGTTAGTAATCACAAAAGGGTTATAGAAGAGGCATTTCTGCACTTGCCACTATCAACTTTCCAGCATTTTCTGGTCTTTTCGCAACCTTTATGGCAGCGGCAGCAGCTGCTCCAGAGGAGATTCCAACCTACAACAGTATTCACTCATCTTTATATGGCACCAGATTTCTGTTTCATTTCAAAAGAACAATTGATGCTCTTGGCTGAAACAAAGCTACGAGCTACCGAACGCGACATTACTTGAAGATGGCTGCTATGGATGGCCGTAGTGCTACAGTACCCAAGGTGCTACAGCGCCGTGGGTGCTGTTCACAAGGTGGGGGCTGCGCGGGTTAGAGGGCGACGGCTAGGGTTAAGGGCGGTAGGGAGGCTGGCCGCAGGGATTTTCTCACGGACAGCAAGAGAGAAAGGATTTCCTTCTAATCTCTTGTTTACCTTCAATTGATACAATTCATCTCTTTATATAGAGAGGGTTACTTGATCTCTAAACACTAGATCTAATCTTATCGCTAATTCTAATATTATCCAAAACTAGTAATATCTTTATTTAACCAACCTGAGGGTGTGCTACAGTACCACCGTCACTGTAGCGGGCCCTCTTGGGCCTGATACTACACCCCTCCTGGACAAGCAGGTCGTCCTCGAGCTGCAATCTAACGATGACTCCGTTAGACACAAACCTGACACCTAAAAATAAGCATTTTACATCTCGGCTTATTTTATTATTCTGAATCTGAATTAGACCACGACCCTTTATTTTTGACCCTTTAAGATAAGGTGAACACCCTCGTGCATGGACCTGCACGTGTGCAGCCACCTGGATTCCATGGACGTCATCTGGACTAAAGGGGAGCACATGGATGGCCACCTGGAATAGGTCGCAATAATGACCAGCGGAGGCACCCTCGTGGTGGTCGGTAGCAGAATGTAGTGGCGCTAAGCAGTGCACCCTTGCCGATGACAAGGAGGGGAGCGCCTTCCCTACCGTCGTTGTCGTAGAGTTGGACTTCGTCGCCTGCGGGACACACACCATGCTCGCACTTGGAGACAACCCCTGTGTGCCGAGGTCAACCGCCACCAAGGTTGCCTCGAGTATCTGCCGGCGCACTAGGAGGCCACGCGTTGCAGCCTGCAGCCACACCGCCGCTGACACCTTGCAGGCACTCACCCGCGCAATCGCCTTCCTCTCCGCGAGCTGCTGCAAGGTTGCTGGGTCGACTGGGCACCGCCGCTTGAAGATGGGGCACTGTCCTTGCCGACGCGCTAAGAGGCAGCGTGCCGCCGCCTGTAGCTGCGTCGTCGATGCCCGGATGCCATTCACGCCCCCATAGAAGACGTCATCGCAGTGCTGTTGTGGCGGCACAGGCATGGGGGTAGTGAATGACGGGGTCGGTGAAGGAGACGTTGCCATCGTGAATTCCGGCGCCGTCATTGATGAGAGGGCGTATGATGGAATTGACGATGGTGATGGTGGCATGGAGATGAGGTAAAGGGGCAAGCCACCCTGAGGGATGATTGCGCCTGATGTCACAACTCACAATATGTGTTAGCGGCGAAGACATGGTGTACTGGGGTCCCCCCATGTCATGGCGTATGATGGAATAGGGGAAGGCGACGGTGGCATGTGCAACAAATGAATGGGCATGCATGGTGTCGTCGGGGCGCTAGTATGCGACATTGCCATAAGATGTCAGCGGCAGTGGCTGATGTTGCGGAGGAAGAAGGGCGGCTGCCAATGTCGCCTGCATGGTTGCCACGGATCACATGAGCTCATGGACGGCTGCTGCCAAGGACTATGGCGTAAGGGGAGGTGGAGGTGCCATGGATGAGGAGGTGGTGGGGTCTGGGCACCGACAGTGTGGAGATTGGCAGCATGGCGGAGGAGACTAGCGGCTGGATGGTGGTGGACGGAGGGCCTAAAATATCCGATTCTAGATTGTTATGGATGGTCGTGGTGCTACAGTACCCACAGTGCCATAGTGATGTGGGTGTTGTTCACAAGGTGGGGGTTGCGCAGGTTAGAGGGTGACGACTAGGGTTAGAGGGCGACGGCTAGGGTTAGGGGGGCTGGGAGGCCGGCCACAAGGATTTCCCCACGGCCGGCAAGAGAGAAGGGATTTTCTTCTAATCTCTTGCTTAACTTCAATTGATACAATCCCTCTCCTTATATAGAGAGGGTTATTTGACCTCTAAGCACTAAATCTAATCTTATCGCGGTACTATAGCGGGCCCTCTTGGGCCCCGGCAATGGCTTTGTTAGTTCCTAAGTTCATATAATGTCACAGATCTTGCTAGCCAATTCCAACTGTTCTACTTTGTGTTTGCTTTTAATATAACAGTGAAAACTGACAAGAGAACCCTATAGTTTTAAGAACAAAATATCAGGTTTGAGTAAGTTAACCATTAAAAATACTGTTTTTTAACAAACACATAAGGTAAGGCTAAAAAATGGTGCCCATAAATTGATTCAATCCACATATTTGAGAAGTGAGTGCATGCACTTAAATATCAACACAAGGAGAAGGGCATTAGCAGGCTTGTGTTGCCTGCACCTAAAAATATGAATGCTTGTGAATCAGGATGATGCCTCAAAAAATCAATGATATGTCAAAACAATGTCCTAGGCACAATACAAAAAGAAGCAACATTTCAAAATTATAATACCAGTAATCCTTCCTGAACAGCCAACTGTTTTGCTGTCTCAACAGCTTCATCACTTGATATCTGCAACATAAACAGTAAGGTATAAACGACTAGAAGTAAAGAGGAACAAACATAACCCTGTAACAATCCACACAACTCTTCTGTACAAGGCAGAGTGAAAGGATAGGATTGTTACCCTACCCCAAGGGAAGAACCATAACAATGTAGTTAGCTTAGGCGAGTATACTTCTGTAAATACTGTTCTACGGCATATGCAGATATAGTGCAATAACAGAAACGGATAAGTTGATTTTGACAAGAAAATTAACTCTGTTTCGTTCTTTTGCATTAAAAAATCGTTCAAGGAAAAAAAGATAAGAAAAGAAAAATGTCAGATTATACACAACAAATATAACACTGGTTTAAGCTCATACCTCAATTACTTCATCAAGAATATCGCTATCCAAGTTCCTTGGAACAAATCCTGCACCAATTCCCTGAATCTTATGTGGACCTACAAAAGTGGATAACAGATACAACTTGTAAGTAAAGAACCAAAAGTTTGACAGGTATTAAAAAAACAATACTCACAAACATACCAGGTTTTCCACCGGAGAGTATGTTACTTTCAGAAGGCTCAATACCAATAACCTAAATACATGTGACCATATATAATAATAAGGACTACAAAGCACATATAATAGCAGAGATTTTACTGAGTGAAATGTAAAGAAACCTTAATTCCAGAATTTTTCTCCTTGAGGAAACGGCCAGCACCAGATATTGTCCCGCCTGTTCCAATTCCACCAATGAGTATATCCACCTTCCCCTTTGAATCCTCCCAGATCTCTGGGCCAGTGGTCTCATAATGTACCTGTTTTTGAAAACAAATGAAGACAAACAATGGGCAGGCAGATTAGAAACAGAGTGCACTAGGTAGAGCCAGACGGTGGTTCTCATCATTACCTTAGGGTTGGCAGGGTTATCAAACTGTTGAAGCATGTAAGAATTGGGTGTCTTATTTAAAATCTCTGTAGCCTTATCTACGGCCCCTTTCATCCCTTTTGCAGCATCAGTAAGGACAAGTTCAGCACCAAAAGCTCTGAGTAGGACTCTTCTCTCCATGCTCATTGATGAAGGCATTGTTAATATCAACTTATATCCTTTGGAAGCAGCAATAAAGGCAAGACCAATGCCTGTATTTCCACTTGTTGCTTCCACTAAAACACTCTGAGAAGAAACATAGGACAGGGAAACAAGTCATCCAGAGTACAAGGAAAGGCAGAATGAGAGGCTGTTGTCATGATCCTATTTTCAACAGTGATCAGAAACATCACTGAGGCACCTGTGGCTAGCTCTATACACCAATTCCACATTGGACATGTGTCTTCACATTTGCTCAGTACTCTTGTTTCAATGATGAGTATAAAATATTTCGACAATTCTACTCATATCAGTATAACTAAGCAAGGAAATATGCGAATGAAGCCAAAATGTGCCTATGCTTACAAATCACCTTTCCAGGAGTAATCAAGCCCTTCTGTTCAGCATCATTTATCATACTGTACCCTATCCTGAAACGAAATGGGTTTGGAAGTGTTTAGTTATAGCAAAAGATTTTGGCTTCCAATAGGAGAGGACGACAAAAGGATACCTGTCCTTGACGCTACAACAGGGCTCCATAATCTCAAGCTTAGCAGCAACATTGGCAACAGAGCCCTTGACGACATTGTTGAGATATACCATTGGTGTCTTGCCGATGAGCTGCAATTGGACAGTCAATTGTCAGAACAAAATTTTGATGTACCCTTCTTATTGCTACATGTGTGGCATCTAATGGTCAAAATTTTGAGCTGCAATTTTGATGTACATGTGTGGCATCTACAAAGGAGTGGCGGCGGAGTACATTAGTACCAATCTTCAAGAACAAAAGAGATGTTCAAAGTTGTACTAATTACCGTGGAATTAAGCTCATGAGCCATACAATGAAGCTATGGGAGAGAGTCATTGAACACCGCCTGCGGAAGATGACGAGCGTGACCCAAAATCAGTTTGGTTTCATGCCCGGTAGATCAACTATGGAGGCCATTTTCTTACTAAGACAACTTATGGAGAGATTCAGAGAACAAAAGAAAGACCTGCATATGGTCTTCATAGACTTGGAGAAGGCTTATGACAAAGTACCTAGGAGTGTAATGTGGTGGGCCTTGGAAAAACACAAAGTAGCAACAAAGTACATTAATCTTATTAAAGATATGTACACTAATGTTGTGACAAGTGTCCGAACAAGTGATGGAGACACCGATGACTTTCCAATTAACATAGGACTACATCAAGGGTCGGCTTTGAGCCCTTATCTTTTCGCTTTGGTGATAGATGAGGTCACAAGGGACATACAAGGAGTTTTACCGTGGTGTATGCTTTTTGCCGATGATGTGGTACTTATTGAGGAGAGTAGGAGTGGTGTTTCTCAAAAGTTGGAATTGTGGAGGCAGACGCTGGAAGCAAAAGGTTTTAGGCTTAGTAGGTCTAAAACAGAGTATATGAAGTGTGATTTCAGTGCCATGGGGTATGAGGATGGCGATGTTAGTCTTGATGGGCAAGTGGTACCCAAGAAAGACACTTTTCGTTACTTAGGATCAATGCTTCAGAAGGAGGGAGACATCGATGAGGATGTCAGTCATAGAATTAAAGCTGGATGGTTGAAGTGGCGACAAGCTGCGGGTGTCTTATGCGACCCCCGGGTGCCACACAAACTAAAAGGCAAATTCTACAGGACAGCAATCCGGCCGGCTATGTTGTATGGAGCAGAATGTTGGCCCACTAAAAGACGACATGTCCAACAACTAAGTGTGGCAGAGATGCGTATGTTGCGCTGGATATGTGGCCACACAAGGAGAGATCGAGTCCGGAATGATGATATACGAGAGAGAGTAGGAGTGGCGCCAATTGAGGAGAAGCTTATGCAACATCGCTTGAGATGGTTTGGACATATCCAACGAAGACCTGAAGAGGCACCAGTGCATATCGGAATAATTAGGCGTCCCGAGAATGTGAAGAGAGGTAGAGGTCGGCCAACTTTGACGTGGACAGAGGCTGTGAAGAGAGACCTGAAGGAGTGGAATATTGATAAAGAGCTCGCCGCAGATAGGAAGGGGTGGAAGTGTGCAATTCACGTGCCAGAACCCTGATTTATAGTTTCGCTTTTCCTCCTTAATCGTTTGACCTTTCCTTGTGCCCATTTTAGATCTTGCTGGTTCTTGTGGGTTTTATCTCTTTTATGTGTTTCCCCGTTTCGTTGTTTTCGGTTCTCCTTTGCCTTTGTTTCCCTTTTCTGTTCTTTGGGGGTTGAGCTCTGAGGTTTTCATACGGGGTTTCATCTCTAGCCTACCCCAACGTGCTTGGGACAAAAAGGCTTTGTTGTTGTTGTTGATGTGTGGCATCTACAGGGTGCCACCGGCCACATCAGTCAGCGTGAGGTACCGTGGACCGTGCCAGCTGCCATCATCATGCTCGTGTCCCCTAGAGTGCCTTGGACTTCCAAGGGTTCTCTGTCACAGCATCGATCATGGTTTTTAAAGCGGTAAGGCGGTCCAAGGCGTTGGAGCACCGCCTGGACGCCTAGGCGGCGCCTAGGCGACGCCTAGGCGAGGTAGGCGGGCAAGGCGCCTAGGCGTTAGACCACCGCCTGGACGCCTAGGCGTCGCCTAGGCGACGCCTAGGCGACGCCTTAAGAACAGAGGCATCGATCACATCGCACTCCAGCAGCAGCTCATCCAAGTGACACACCCAGGCCAAGGCAGCAAGCTCCTCCATCTCTAGCGCGGCAGCCGTGGTCGTCACCACCGCGGCGCCGTGAGTCGCAATCGTGTCACCAAGCTTTACATCAGCATCAAAGTGTGTGCTCTAAAACCATGTCAACTCACATTGGATTAGTCTGTTTGTTGCAGATAGGCTTAGTAACTTAATTCCAATTGAAATTCCACTGACTGAACATTGTCAATATATTTACTGAATTCAAACTAATTCTGAAATTTTGCTAAATTGAACCTAACTGATTATTCCATGAACACTCACACAATTGAATATTATGTGGACTGAAATTTTGCCAGATAATATCTTAACCCCAATAAGGTTAGGTTGAATTGTTCTCATAGCACCACAAAGTAATGATAGTTTAAGCTCATTTCACAAGTGTATTGAAAGATAAACAGACATGACTGCAAATGAACATTCTTAGTTCGTACCCCTATATAATTTACTTGAGCGTTGTGGTCACTTCACAGAACAATGAGCTGATAGAGCCATTTGTGCATTTTTCTGATGTACTCAATAGGGAGACAGCTAGCTTCAGTTGGTAGCAACAGTGAAATAATTCATCTGAACAGAAAGAGCATTTCCTATAACTACAGTTCTGAAGGATAGCTTCAGTTGTAGGGATGTCGATTTCGAATGCTACTAAGTTAGTATAGTGAACATTAGATCAAAACAGCCTGCAGCTGTGTGAGTTTAAAATATGTTAGCAAGGTTGCTAGAGCTCAAAAAGGGGCCGCACAAGTTTCATTCTAGGATCAGGAGCTACATGGATTTGCAACTGCAAAATCGGTTCCTTTTATTAGGTGTCATTCAAATAGGAACACTACAAATTATATTGTGGTATATGACTGGGAAATCATTTATCCAACAAATCGGACTACTGCACATGAGCCTTAGGCATGGTGATTTTAATGGACTGTTCTATTAGCATATGATTACTTTTGATCACTTGCTTTCTTTTAGACCAAATCTACACGTGCCTTAGCCAAAGTCGTGCCGTCGACTTGATGCTATATATCTCCATAAGATACCTACCTCCCTAAGTCTGTCCCAAGATGCGGTCGATCTTAGCGTTCATCTCACAGGATCGGACGGGGTGCTGACATGGAGGTCATTGATACGAAATTGATGTGGTGCTAGCGATATGAAAAGCAAAGGGGAGAATGAAGGAAAGATGGGACTAAGCTTGAGTGCAGAGGGCAGCGAGACAATAGTGTGGTGCTGTGGTGGTTTCAGCGCCGGTGACCACAGCTGAATCGCCGGCAACCACTGTCAAAAAGAAACCCACCCACCTAGGGAGGTTTATTCTTTCTTCGATAATCCAATTACATTCCTAAGGTTCCCTTTATATACTAGGTGCTCTTTCCTAACAAACTAAAATCAATCTCCTAAATATCATCCATCTATTCCTCTTTCTAAAACAGGCCAACTCCACATTTGGGCCTTGCTGGACGCCTAGGCCAGCGCCTGTACTAGCGCCCTATGAAGGCGTCCACAACACACTGTGTGTAGCCATGTTTACTAGGTGGAGCATACACAGTGGCACCGTACCCATGTGTAACGACACATTGACGTTCTTTGGCAAATAATGCCTTTTGGATTTTATTGCGTTGAAAAATTGTTTCAGGCAACGCACGGGCAAAAAACTAGTGAAGCATGCAGGCGCTGAAGGTTATATGTAACCTGGCTGACGTGGTTGGCGATGTTGAGGCCCTCGACCTCGGCGGCGACGGCGCGGCACCGCGAGGAAGAGGAGCCGGTGTGCGCGAGGAGGCCATGGCCACGGCCGTCTGGGTGGGGCCTGAGGACGAGCGTCGAGGCGGGGGTTCCGCGGGCGAGCGACGGATACGGCACGAGCCGCTGCGCTCGGCTCGAGAAGGGGCCGAATCGGGCGCCCGAGGCGGCGGCGGCGGATGAGGGCGACGACCACGACAACATCCTTGTCGGCGTGCGGTAAAGGTGACTGTGACTCGCGGCCTCGGGGGCTATGGTAGGCTGCAGTGTTTAGTTTTGGGGTCAAGTAGAATAGCGGAGTGGAGTAGTGGACCGGGTGGCTGCAGTGTTGACTGTTGAGTGTTCCGTTATTGGATCAAGTCAAATGGCCCTTTCGCTAGCGACCGGCCGGGCACAAATGTCCTTTGGATGACAATAGGAACTCCAAACCACATATGCGGTTGGTAAAAACTCTATTAAAACAAGAATATGACAAATTTTAATGTCTATAAATATTTTATTGAGTCATTTATTATACCTATTGTATAGGGTAGGTATGTATATGTTCTCTTATATCCCATACCCGTTACTCGATAAAAACACATCAACGTATGTCATGTGAGTTCAGAATATTAAGTATCCTATATAAAAATAAATGCCAAAACCCTAGCCCTAAATTCAATAGCTTACATGTCTTGAATATTAAGTATTGTGTACTAAACAATTAGATAATTATCCTAATGTTGTATGTCGTCATTGAAAACTCTATTTTGGGCTATGAATGCTATATTTTATATGATCGGATGGCATGATGCTGCTATTTTATGTTAAATGTTGCTGAATTTATGATAAAATTATGTTGAGTTCGATAAATTTGTCACGCTGGACACAAAGTTAACATGCTATTTTAGTATCTTTCATTATTGGTGAGGTATGTGGCTTCAATATTTTATATTTGCTAATTTTGCGATTAAAATGATCATGTATACGAGAATGTTCTTAGGTATGGGTATTTGATGGATATCCACTACCTGATGGTGGGAATAGGTATGTGGTAATTTTGTACCTATGATGGATATTAGGTATGGGTAATAGAATACTTTATCTCTGGTGGGTATGGGTATGGTCTCTCTAATCCCAATACATGCTAGTGTACCCCACTGGGTATCTTAACACTGTCATCTCTAATCCCAATACATGCTAGTGTACCCCATTCCAGCTAGTATCTTATGTCTGTTCAAGTTTTTTCAGGTTTTTATATAGATACTAGTTAGTGTCCGTACGTTGCAACGGTTTCTATATATTAGATAACGGCTACCAAATTAGTGTCACAGATGACTACGAGCATAGCATGGGACTAACATCTCGAAGAGACAACGAAACTAACTTCCACCTAGGAAGCAGTAATGCATGTAGCATTGTTTAAGTAGATGTTGATGTAGGGTTTACATTACTTTGTATCCTTGGGCAGTTGTGCATACTGCATATGGTCATATGTCTATACCAAAATTTGCCGACATCCACAATCCTAGTCTGTAGACTCTAATAGTTGTAGTCTGTAATGTGTTGTGCAGTTTTTGCTAGTTCATGTGAACTCATAAGCTGTCTTGTACTCATAGCAAGTTCATGTCAAATACATTTCAATTTATAATAAAAACCTAGGATGAAGGGTAATATTGTGTGATCTGATTATTTTCCAAAAGAAAACAATAGGTTATGTGCAGAAATTTTCGGTAACAAAGTTCATATCTTCCAAAAAATTACTAATTGCACTAGAAATTCACTATGTTGGACATATATATAGAAAGATACAATGAAGACGTAGAATTCAATGTTATAAATGCACAGCTCATATTAGTGAGGTAAATTTTATATCATTAATAGAATAATGTCAAGCTAGTAATTATGTTCCATGTAAGGGTACTTAGAATTCCTTACTTGTATAGAAGTAACTACTTCTATTCCACCAGCTGCTCCTATAAGATGCCTAGTCATTGATTTGGTCGATGTTGGGGCGAAGGCGTAACGCCCCCCTCGCTCGATCGTCTCCACGGCAGAAGTGGAACGTATTGGAGGGAAAGCAAGAGCAAGCGAAGGCTGAAAGAGCGAGCCCCATGACGTAGGGAACGTACAAAACGAGCGAAGGCTTTGGCATTTCCCGGCGCATGGAGCGCGAAGACTACATGTCGTTACCCGCGTGTTACTCTAATGGGGGGCCCGTGTAAAACCGCCCCATGCCGCAGGGTCCCACTTGTAAGCCACTGTGTGGGTAGAGTTGTTAGTGTGTCCGTCCGTGGGTGTACTTAGTCAGTAATCACACTGTAATGACGCGCGGTAACCCTGGGAGGGGAATATTGCATGGAAAACGTAGGTAACCAGAATAACCGTATTTGATAGGGTGGAATCGCCCCCTAGTTACCTATAAATACCCCTGTACAGCACCATTGCGGGGGACAGAAAAAACACTGTTGCTCTAATACATTGTGTTAGCAGGCATCAAACTATTTTCGTTCTCCCACTATTTGAGCTAGCTTGACCACGTGTCGACCAGTTCCAATAGTCGAGTTTACCCTCAGCTTCCTAACAAAAAAAGGGATTTAGATGGTTCACAGTATGATGGTTTGCAATAAAATTTTGTTGTACAATTGCTTGCATCATGTAGCATACTTGAGGGTTCTGGCGAAAACAGCACAATAGCATCGTACTCCTGCAAGTCATCTACTCGTGTAGATGTTGCTTGAACATCCTGTTAGCACCGATCCGGGCACCAATCACTGCGTTGGGAACCGGTGACGGTGCTCTATGTGGAGGCGTGAATGGTCCACGGCCAGGGGCTGGACGGTCCGTGACCTGGAGTAGAGGCTGGTTTCCTGCCTGACAGGGCGGACGGTCCGCGTCTGTGGCCGGACGGTCCGCGCGTGCGCAGGGGCGGCGGTGTTCACCGGTGGCACCTGGATCTCGCTCCTGGGAGGGACCCTGTTAGTGAGGAGAGGTCCTAGGCCTTGTCTAGGATCGGCAGGCCATCCTAGACACCTCTAATCGACGTAGAGCCGAAGAGAAGCGGAGAATTTGAGGTAGGGAAAGGCTAATCTAGAACTAAACTAGAATTACTCCTAATGTCTAAGATAAAAACGAGATGTAAACTGGTTATTGATTCGATTGTTGATGATTAATCGGTCGTAGTCCTCCATATATTTGTAGATGGGAGGTATGGACCCGTTACAATCCGTATCCCGAGCTAAATTCACGGTTTTAGATAACAAATCTTGCAAGAAACTCGGAACTCTAACTGATTCTACACGCGCACGGACCGTCCGCACTACCAGTATGGACCGTCCGTACCGCAGACCGTCCGGTTGTCCTTTTTTTTGGTGCTCAACACATCCATGTAGTTGATTTCTTTCTTTGCTACCCCTATTATCTATGAAATATTGCCAAAGTCGCCATATACAACGTTGCAGTCCTAAAGGAACATGAAGATGGAGGAGTCGTTGTACTCTAGGTCTGAAACAACCCGCTATTTTTTGATTCCTCCTTGTTGAGTTCTATGTAATGAACATCTCATCACACACCGAACAAGAAAGATACTAACGTTTGAAATAACAGCAGTATAAGTTGTAACACAAGCATATAAAAATGAAAAAGGAGTAGCAAATTGTAAAGTTAATAACCTTATGTAAAGTATTCTAGTCAGGCTATCTAGTTCTAGGTTTCCAACGACGAATTTATATGGTCAGACCAGGAATACTTCATAATTGGATTAAAACATACATGAATACTGGCCCATATAATAATAATATTTTGAAAGCAAGGAACCCAATTGTATAAAAATGAAATGAAAATTATTCTTTCATATAAAATAATGACTAAATCAAGTTGTTTCAATATATATAGAGGAGGAAAAGAAAGTAAGCTATTTTAGTATTTAATAGTGTCGGGTACCATAATTAGGGGTACCCCCAACGCTCCTAATCACGGCTGGTTAACACCCTCAGACCAACTGACGGGTGCGGTTCAAGCCAAGACTTCGTCTACCCGAAGGACGCGATCTTACCCGAGCCCAGCCTCGGGTTGGAACAGTGGTCGCAGACGAATTCACGCCTCGCCCGAGGGCCTCCTCAGACGGCAGGCGCCCCCTCGGCTCTCCCGAGGCCTGGCTCGGGCAGGTTTCGTTGTGAAGCAACCTTGGCCATACCGCCTCACCAACCGACCGCTTCGCAGACGCATTAAATGCGGGGATGCCTGACGACATATCCTGACACACGCGCCTCAGTCGGTCAGGCCGAAGTGACCGCAGTCACTTCGCCCCTCCTCTTTACTGTCCGATATGACAGGAAAACAGCGCCGCCCGCTCCGCTCTAACTGCCGTGTCAGCCACCCCGGCAACAACTGACAACAAGTCACGATCAACCACAGAGCTCAAGCCTCGGGCGCAACAGGAAGCTCCGCCTCGCCCGACCTCAGACTCCGGCCTCGGGAGGAGGTCTCTGCCTCGCCCGACCTTAGACTCCGGCCTCGGAAGGAGGTCTCCGCCTCGCCCGACCCCCGGACTCGGCCTTGACCCCGGTCTCGGGAGGAATCGCGTCCTCGCCCGACCCCGGCCTCGGCCACAAGAGAAGTCTCCGCCTCGACCGACCCCGGGCCCGGACTGACCGTGCAAATAGGGGATGCATCATTCCCCTACTCCTAGCCTTCTTAGGCTACAAGGAACAAGACCGGCATCCGATCCGGCTTACTGAAAGGGAAATGTGCCCTTGGGCCATTTCTAAGTATTTTGGTGATTGAGTGCCAACACAAGTGCTTAAGTGTTAAAGTATCCCAAGTGATGGACAAAGTGCAAATCAAAAGTAAAGGTATGTTTCTAGACTTAGTACATTGTTTTATGGACTAATGTATTGTGTCTAAGTGCTGGAAACAGGAAAAATCAAGTTGGAAAAGAGATGGCTTTGTTCAGCCAAAGTCTGCTCAGTCTGGGTGCACCGGACTGTCCGGTGGTGCACCGGACAGTGTCCGGTGCACCAGGCTGGCTCTGGTGAACTTGCTGTTCTCAGGACTTCGACGGCGGTGTACGGCTATAAATCACCGGACTGTCCGGTGGTGCACCGGACTGTCCGGTGAGCCGTTCACAGGCGAACTCGTCGCTCTCGGGAGATGATTAACGGCGTACGGCTATAATTCATCGGACTGTCCGGTGGTGCACCGGACTGTCCGGTGAGCCAACAGTCAGCCGGGCCAACGGTCGGTCGAGGATTCCACGTGTGACGCGTGGCCGAGCCAACGGTCACATTGGGGCACCAGACTGTCCGGTGTGCACTGGACAGTGTCCGGTGCGCCAACGGCTCTGAATCTGCAACGGTCGGCTTCGCCAAATAAGAAAAGGAATCCGCACCGGACAGTGTCCGGTGGTGCACCGGACTGTCCGGTGCGCCAGGCGACAGAAGGCAAGAATTGCCTTCCTGGATTGCTCTCAATGGCTCCTAGCTGTCTTGGGGCTCTAAAAAGGACCCCTAGGCGCATGGAGGAGAAAACCAAGCATTCCCCAAGCATTCTAAAGCACCAAGACCTCGATTCCGCACATTTGATTCTTTGTGATAGCATCTAGAGCTCTATTTGAGTTGTGAACTCGTTGGGTTGTGTTGTGAGCTCTTGTTGCGACTTGTGTGCGTGTTGTCGCTTTGATTTTGTGTCTTGTGTGCGTTGCTCATCCCTCCCTTACTCCGTGCTTCTTTGTGAACATCAAAGTGTAAGGGCGAGAGGCTCCAAGTTGTGGAGATTCCTCGCGATCAGGATATAGTAAAGCAAAGCAAAACACCGTGGTATTCAAGTGGGTCTTTGGACCGCTTGAGAGGGGTTGGTTGCAACCCTCGTCCGTTGGGACGCCACAACGTGGAGTAGGCAAGCGTTGGTCTTGGCCGAACTACGGGATAAACCACTGTGCCATCTCTGTGTTGATCTCTTGTGGTTATTGTGCTTTGTTAAGACTCCTCTCTAGCCACTTGGCATTATTGTGCTAACACTTAAACAAGTTTTTGTGGCTTTAAGTTTAAGTTTTTTACAGGATCACCTATTCACCCCCCTCTAGGTGCTCTCAATTGGTATCAGAGCGGTTCTCTTCAAGAAAGGGACTAATCGCCCGAAGAGATAGATCCTAAGGGGAAGGGAATTGTGATCAATGATAAAGAGAAGGAGTCCTTCGTCAACGAGCCGAAAGACGACAAGTCTACTGACTCGGGCTCGGGCCACAAACGAAAAGATGGTAAGAAGAAGAAGACGAGGCACATCAAGGAGATCGTCTACTACGACGACAGCGACGAGTCCTCTTCTTCCCAAAAGGACAACTACGACTACGAGAAAAAGAAAACGGTCAATTCAAACTTTTCTTTCGATTACTCTCGTATTCCGCAAAGTACAAATTCTCATTTGCTCTCCATTCCACTTGGTAAACCTCCTCACTTTGATGGAGAGGACTACGGATTTTGGAGCCACAAAATGCGTAGTCACTTGTTCTCTCTCCATCCTAGCATATGGGAGATAGTAGAGAGTGGAATGAAATTTGATAGCTTGGATAGTCCTATGTTTATCAATGAATAGATTCATAGAAACGCACAAGCTACTACTGTGTTGTTAGCCTCTTTGTGCAGGGACGAGTATCATAAGGTGAGCGGCTTGGACAATGCCAAGCAGATCTGGGACACCCTCAAGATCTCTCATGAGGGGAACGACGTCACCATGCTCACCAAGATGGAGTTGGTGGAGGGCAAACTCGGGAGATTCGCGATGATAAGGGGCGAGGAGCCAACCCAAACGTACAACCGGCTCAAGACCCTCGTCAACAAAATAAGGAGCTACAGAAGCACGCGATGGACGGACCACGATGTTGTCCGCCTAATGCTAAGGTCCTTTACTGTTCTTGATCCACATCTTGTGAACAATATTCGTGAGAATCCTAGGTACACCAAGATGTCGCCCGAAGAAATTCTTGGGAAATTTGTAAGCGGACGGATGATGATCAAGGAGGCAAGATACGTCGATGATGCACTAAATGGACCAATCCAAGAGCCTCAAACTATTGCTCTCAAGGCAACGAGGAGCAAGGAGGCGCTACCTAGCAAGGTGGCGCAAGTTGAGGCGGCAGGGCTTAATGATGAAGAGATGGCCCTCATCATCAAGCGCTTCAAGACGGCGTTAAAGGGTCGCAAGGGGCAGCCACGCAAGACCAAGACAAAGGGGAAGCTCTCATGCTTCAAATGTGGTAAGATTGGTCATTTTATCGCTAATTGTCCCGATAATGATAGTGACCAGGAACAAGGGAACAAAAGGGAGAAGAAGAAAGCTTACAAGAAAGCTAAGGGCGAGGCACACCTTGGCAAGGAGTGGGACTCGGATTGTTCGTCGTCCGACTCCGACAACGAAGGACTCGCCGCCACCACCTTCAACAAATTGGCCCTCTTCCCAAACGAGCGTCACACATGCCTCATGGCGAAGGAGAAAAAGGTATGTACTCGGAATACTACTTATGCTTCTTCAAGTGAGGATGAGTCTAGTGATGATGATGAAATAGATTATTCATGTTTATTCAAAGGCCTAGATAGAACCAATGTTGATAAAATTAATGAATTAATTGATGCCTTGAATGATAAGAATAGGTTATTAGAAAAGCAAGAGGATCTTTTGTATGAAGAACATGATAAGTTTGTAGAGGCTCAAAAATCCCTTGCTTTAGAAATTAAAAGGAATGAAATGCTTTCTTGTGAATTGTCTGCATGCCATGACTCTATTTCTAGCTTAAGGAGCATAAATGATAATTTGAATGCTAAGTTAGAAATAGCTAGTAAATCAACATCTGGTGTAGAAAATGTTGTAATTTGCAATAGGTGTAAAGATTTTAATATTGATGCATGTAGCAAACACCTAGCTTCAATTTCTAGATTGAATGATGAAGTGGTTAGTCTTAATGCCCAACTTAAGACTAGCAAAAGTGAATTCGATAAGCTAAAATTTGCAAGGGATGCCTACACGATTGGTAGACACCCCTCAATTAAGGATGGACTTGGCTTCAAGAGGGAAGCCAAGAACTTGACATGTCATAAGGCTCCCATCTCCATCAAGGAGAAAGGGAAGGCCCCTATGGAAAATAGTATTCAAAAGAACCATGCTTTCTTATACCATGATAGGAAATATTCTAGGAATGTTCATCATGATAAAAATTGCAATAATGTTGTTTCACATGCTTATGATTCATATGCTATGACTGCTTCTAGTTCCCATGTTGTGCATGGTAGAGATATGCCTAGGAAAAATATTCATCATGTGCCTAGAAAGAATATTGTTCATGTTCCTAGGAAAGTAATTAATGAACCTTCTATAATTTATTATGCTTGCAATACGTCCTTTGCTATTTGTAGAAAGGATAAGAAGGTAATTGCTAGGAAGTTAGGGGCAAGATGCAAGGGAGATAAAACTTGCATTTGGATCCCTAAGACCATTGTGACTAACCTTGTAGACCCAACAAGAGTTGGGTACCTAAAACCCAAGCCTAAATTTGCCTTGCAGGTTTATGCATCCGGGGGCTCAAGCTGGATTATCGACAGCGGATGCACAAACCACATGACGGGGGGAAAGAGGATGTTCTCTTCCTACGTCAAGAACAAGGATCCCCAAGATTCAATAATATTCGGTGATGGGAACCAAGGCAAGGTGAAAGGGTTAGGAAAAATTGCTATTTCATCCGAGCACTCTATTTCTAATGTGTTCTTAGTTGAGTCGCTTGGATATAATTTGTTATCCGTTAGTCAATTATGCAATATGGGATATAATTGTTTATTCACAAATGTAGATGTGTCTGTCTTTAGAAGAAGTGATGGTTCATTAGCTTTTAAGGGTGTACTAGACGACAAACTTTATTTAGTTGATTTTGCAAAAGAGGAGGCCGGTCTAGATGCATGCTTAATTGCTAAGACTAGTATGGGTTGGCTGTGGCATCGCCGCTTAGCACATGTGGGGATGAAGAACCTTCACAAGCTTCTAAAGGGAGAACACGTGATAGGTCTAACTAATGTGCATTTCGAAAAAGATAGACCTTGTGCAGCTTGTCAAGCAGGTAAACAAGTGGGAAGCTCTCATCATGCCAAAAATGTGATGACAACATCAAGACCCCTGGAGCTGCTGCATATGGACCTCTTCGGACCTGTTGCCTATCTAAGCATAGGAGGAAGTAAGTATGGTCTTGTTATAGTTGATGATTTTTCCCGCTTCACTTGGGTATTCTTTTTGCAGGATAAATCTGAAACCCAAGGGACCCTCAAGCGCTTCCTCAGGAGAGCTCAAAATGAGTTTGAGCTCAAGGTGAAGAAGATAAGGAGCGACAACGGGTCCGAGTTCAAGAACCTTCAAGTGGAGGAGTATCTTGAGGAGGAAGGGATCAAGCACGAGTTCTCCGCTCCCTACACACCACAGCAAAATGGTGTGGTAGAGAGGAAGAACAGGACGCTCATCGATATGGCGAGGACGATGCTTGGAGAGTTCAAGACTCCCGAGTGCTTTTGGTCGGAAGCCATGAACACGGCTTGTCACACCATCAACCGGGTGTATCTTCATCGCCTCCTCAAGAAGACTTCGTATGAGCTTCTAACCGGTAACAAACCCAATGTTTCGTATTTCCGAGTTTTTGGGAGTAAATGCTACATTCTAGTGAAGAAAGGTAGAAATTCTAAGTTTGCTCCCAAAGCTGTAGAAGGGTTTTTGTTAGGTTATGACTCAAATACAAAGGCGTATAGGGTCTTCAACAAATCATCGGGTTTGGTTGAAGTCTCTAGCGACGTTGTATTTGATGAGACTAATGGCTCTCCAAGAGAGCAAGTTGTTGATCTTGATGATGTAGATGAAGAAGACATTCCAACGGCCGCGATTCGCACCATAGCGATTGGAGATGTGCGACCACAGGAACAAAAGGAGCAAGATCAACCTTCTTCCTCAATAATGGTGCATCCCCCAACTCAAGACGATGAACAGGTTCATCAAAAGGAGGCGTGTGATCAAGGGGGAGCACAAGATGATCATGTGATGGAGGAAGAAGCACAACCGTCACCTCCAACCCAAGTTCGAGCGACGATTCAAAGGAATCATCCCATCGACCAAATATTGGGTGATATTAGCAAGGGAGTAACTACTCGTTCTAGATTAGTTAATTTTTGTGAGCATTACTCCTTTGTCTCTTCTATTGAGCCTTTCAGGGTAGAAGAGGCCTTGCTAGATCCGGACTAGGTGTTGGCCATGCAGGAGGAGCTCAACAACTTCAAGCGTAATGAAGTTTGGACACTGGTGCCTCGTCCTAAGCAAAATGTTGTGGGAACCAAGTGGGTGTTCTGCAACAAACAAGACGAGCACGGGGTGGTGACAAGGAACAAGGCTCGACTTGTGGCAAAAGGTTATGCCCAAGTCGTAGGTTTGGACTTTGAGGAGACTTTTGCTCCTGTGGCTAGGCTAGAGTCCATTCGTATTTTGCTAGCATATGCCGCTCACCATTCTTTCAGGTTGTTCCAAATGGATGTGAAGAGCGCCTTCCTCAACGGGCCAATCAAGGAGGAGGTGTACGTGGAGCAACCCCCTGGCTTCGAGGATGAACAGTACCCCGACCACGTGTGTAAGCTCTCTAAGACGCTCTATGGACTTAAGCAAGCCCTAAGAGCATGGTATGAATGCCTTAGAGACTTTTTAATTGCTAATGCTTTCAAGGTTGGGAAAGCCGATCCAACTCTTTTCACTAAGACTTGCGATGGTGATCTTTTTGTGTGCTAAATTTATGTCGATGACATAATATTTGATTCTACTAACCAAAAGTCTTGTGAAGAGTTTAGCAGGGTGATGACGCAGAAATTCGAGATGTTGATGATGGGCGAGTTGAACTACTTCCTTGGGTTCCAAGTGAAGCAACTCAAGGATGGCACCTTCATCTCCCAAACGAAGTACACGCAAAACTTGCTAAAGCGGTTTGGGATGAAGGACGCCAAGCCCGCAAAGACTCCGATGGGAACCGATGGACACACCGACCTCAACAAAGGAGGTAAGTCCGTTGATCAAAAGGCATACCGGTCAATGATAGGGTCTTTACTTTATTTATGTGCTAGTAGACCGGATATTATGCTTAGCGTATGCATGTGTGCTAGATTTCAATCCGATCCAAGGGAGTGTCACTTAGTGGCCGTGAAGCGAATTCTTAGATACTTAGTCGCTATGCCTTGCTTCGGGATCTGGTATCCAAAGGGGTCTACCTTTGACTTGATTGGATATTCAGATTCCGACTATGCTGGATGTAAGGTCGATAGGAAGAGTACATCGGGGACGTGCCAATTCTTAGGAAGGTCCCTGGTGTCATGGAATTCTAAGAAACAAACTTCCGTTGCCCTATCCACCGCTGAGGCCGAGTATGTTGTCGCAGGACAGTGTTGCGCACAACTACTTTGGATGAGGCAAACCCACCGGGACTTTGGCTACAATCTGAGCAAAGTCCCACTCCTATGTGACAATGAGAGTGCTATCCGCATAGCGGACAATCCTATTGAGCACAGCCGCACTAAGCACATTGACATCCGACATCACTTTTTGAGAGACCACCAGCAAAAGGGAGATATCGAAGTGTTCTATATTAGCACCGAGAACCAGCTAGCCGATATCTTTACCAAGCCTTTAGATGAGAAGACCTTTTGCAGGCTGCATAGTGAGCTAAATGTCTTAGATTCGCGGAACTTGGATTGATTTATAGCATACATGTGTTTATGCCTTTGATCATGTTCCTTATGCATTTTGTTGTTTACTTGTGGTGCTCAAGTTGTACAAACACTCCCCGGACCTCACACGTCCTTTTGCAAGTGATGCACATATTTAGGGGGAGATGTGCTATAACTTGACCCTTTGAGACTAACCATGTGCTTGAGTTTGCTTGATTTAGTCTCAAAGGTAGATTGAAAGGGAAAAGGTGGACTTGGACCATGCAAGACTTCCACTGCACTCCGATGAGAGGGTAACTAATTCCAAGTTCATCTTCATGTCCTTATTGCCTTTGCACTCTTATGTGAAGATTTTGGTGAGGCAATGAGGTTTAAGGGCCAAGATTGATCCCGTTTTGGTGCTTGATGCCAAAGGGGGAGAAAATAAGGCCAAAGCAATAAATGGATCAGCTACCACTTGAGAAATTTTGAAAATAGTAGAATAGAGCTTTTGGTTTGTCTGTCAAAACTCTCTTATTGTTTCTCTTTGTCAAAAGTTGGTCTCCTGTGGGGAGAATGTTTGATTATGGGAAAAAGGGGGAGTTTTTGAATCTTTGATCAATTTCTCTTGGAATACCTCTCTTTATGTCTCTACAAGTGAAGTTGACTTAGAGATAGGAAATTGAGTTTGATTTGCAAAAACAAACCAAGTGGTGGCAAAGAGTGATCCATATATGCCAAATTTGAATCAAAACAATTTTGAGTTTTCATTTGCATTGATACTGCACTTGTTCTAGTTGCTTTATGTTGTGTTGGCATAAATCACTAAAAAGGGGGAGATTGAAAGGGAAATGTGCCCTTGGGCCATTTCTAAGTATTTTGGTGATTGAGTGCCAACACAAGTGCTTAAGTGTTAAAGTATCCCAAGTGATGGACAAAGTGCAAATCAAAAGTAAAGGTATGTTTCTAGACTTAGTACATTGTTTTATGGACTAATGTATTGTGTCTAAGTGCTGGAAACAGGAAAAATCAAGTTGGAAAAGAGATGGCTTTGTTCAGCCAAAGTCTGCTCAGTCTGGGTGCACCGGACTATCCGGTGGTGCACCGGACAGTGTCCGGTGCACCAGGCTGGCTCTGGTGAACTTGCTGTTCTCGGGACTTCGACGACGGTGTACAGCTATAAATCACCGGACTGTCCGGTGGTGCACCGGACTGTCCGGTGAGCCGTTCACAGGCGAACTCGTCGCTCTCGGGAGATGATTAACGGCGTACGGCTATAATTCACCGGACTGTCCGGTGTGCCAATAGTCAGTCGGGCCAACGGTTGGCCGAGGATTCCGCGTGTGACGCGTGGCCGAGCCAACGGTCACATTGGGGCACCGGACTGTCCGGTGTGCACCGGACAGTGTCCGGTGCGCCAACGGCTCTGAATCTACAACGGTCGGCTTCGCCAAATAAGGAAAGGAATCCGCACCGGACTGTCCGGTGCGCCAGGCGACAGAAGACAAGAATTGCCTTCCTGGATTGCTCTCAACGGCTCCTAGCTGCCTTGGGGCTATAAAAAGGACCCCTAGGTGCATGGAGGAGAAAACCAAGCATTCCCCAAGCATTCTAAAGCACCAAGACCTCGATTCCGCGCATTTGATTCTTTGTGATAGCATCTAGAGCTCTATTTGAGTTGTGAACTCGTCGGGTTGTGTTGTGAGCTCTTGTTGCGACTTGTGTGCGTGTTGTCGCTTTGATTTTGTGTCTTGTGTGCCTTGCTCATCCCTTCCTTACTCCGTGCTTCTTTGTGAACATCAAAGTGTAAGGGCGAGAGGCTCCAAGTTGTGGAGATTCCTCGCGATCGGGATATAGTAAAGCAAAGCAAAACACCATGGTATTCAAGTGGGTCTTTGGACCGCTTGAGAGGGGTTGATTGCAACCCTCGTCCGTTGGGACGCCACAACGTGGAGTAGGCAAGCGTTGGTCTTGGCCGAACCACGGGATAAACCACTGTGCCATCTCTGTGTTGATCTCTTGTGGTTATTGTGCTTTGTTAAGACTCCTCTCTAGCCACTTGGCATTATTGTGCTAACACTTAAACAAGTTTTTGTGGCTTTAAGTTTAAGTTTTTTTACAGGATCACCTATTCACCCCCCTCTAGGTGCTCTCACTTACCCCGGCGACGGGTAATGATGGTGCCCCGCGTGCGCCATGACGCTGGTAGCTCTCTGCCCCTTACGACAGCAAGGAGACGTCAGCAGGGTCCTCGCCGCGCTGCCAGCTGTGCTCCTACAGGACTCAGGCGCTCCTCCGGCGGCCACGCCACCCCATGTACAGCGCCCAAGCTCTCCCCCGACGGCCATGTTGGCATGTACACAGGGCTTAGGCACTCCACTGCCGGACACATTAGCACATAGCTACGCCCCCTGTTGTACACCTGGACTCTCTCCTTGCCTCTATAAAAGGAGAGTATAGGGCCACCCTGAGGGAGGTTCGCGCGAGGGAAGCGGGGGACGAGCTCTGTCTCTCTCTCCCTCACGCGACGCGCTTGTAACCCCTACTACGAGCGGCACCCCTGGTGCAGGATAATACAAGGCTTGTCCCACATCTTGTGTTCCATCCCGCGCCAACCCATCTGGGTAGGGACACGCAGCGACAATTCACTCGTCGGTCCAGGGACCCCCCGGGGTCGTAACGCTGACAATTGGCACGCAGGTAGGGGACTGCTGCGTGTTAACGAACACCTTCCCGTTGAGATCCAAATGGGGAGTCTTCAGCAACCTCTCCAGCCCGGAACGGTGCTCCGCTTTGGGAGTCTCGAGTTCATGTCCCTCGACGGCAGCTACGACATGGTACTCCTCCCCCCGTGGCGTGACGACAACGATGGTTTTTGACTCGCCCGGCGCAGTGTAATGCCTAAATTTGTAACTCATATGAAGAGAGAGTATTTTCTTTATCCATATGTGTGTACCATCTCTAGTTAATATCACATGTGAATAAACACCATCAAAAGGGGATTGAATAACCAATAACACCTAAATAAATCATGCATCATGCTGAGTTTTACTTGATTGTGCATTTGTGGCTAATAAAATAAAGGCAATGTTAATATATTAATGGACACATGGATTTGAATTCTATTTTTGGAAAGCAAAATTTTAAAGAAATGTGGAGAAGGGGGGAAAAGCATTATCCATCACTAAATAAAATTTCTTAAAAATAAATTAATTTATCCCATGTCATATTCAAGTGGGATAATTAATTTGGAGACAAGTTTGCTGTGGAAGTCGAATTCAAATTCAAATTGGAGTTTGAATTGGAAAAAGAAGAAAAGAAAATAGGAAATAAAATGGAAAAAGATTAAAACCTTACTTGGGCCGACTCTCTCCCCTTCAGCCCACCTAGCCTTTCTCTACCTCGCGGCCCTGTTTGCGGTTTGGCACCGACATTGGGGCCCCACTGGGCAGTCGCGCTAGTGCTTACTCTCGCGCCCCTCTCACCGCTCCGCGGGGCCCAGTTGCCAGCTACGGTACCGCGACGACGCGCTAACCGTGTGTCTATGACACAATGGACCCACTGGCCGGTCTCTCGTCCCGCGCCCGCCTCACCTACTCGCTGCCGCGTGGGGCCGTTTCGTCAGGACCGTCGTCCCCGCGTGAATTGCGGGTGAGCTCAACGGTGGCCGCGGTATTCACGTTGGCCGGTGGCCGGTCCGCGTATAAGGGGGGAACCCGAAGCTACAAAATCCTATCCACCGCTCCGCTCCCATCGCTTAGCCAACCCGTAACTCGGCCGCCGTCGTGTGGGTGTGAGCGAGAGCCGTCTGCGCCACCGTAGATTTTCCGCCGACGGTGGAGACGCCGCTGCACTTGCGCCCGTCTCTGGTTTGCGGTCGAGAAGCGTCGCCGGGTCCCGGGGAAGTCGTTCGTGGGTCGGCATCGGATCGGAAGCATTCTACACCGGCGAATTCCTCACCGGAGCATCGCCTTGGCCGCGGATCCGACGCGCGTCGACGCTAGGTGGCGCCGCTTCGTAATCCTCGGTACAGATCTTCTCCTTCATTTCGATGGTCCTTCAATTCGGTTTTCACCGGGTAGTGATGGCGATTTGGGCTCGGGATCGAGCTCGGGCGTAGTACGGCGATGGCGCCGCCGCGATTTGGGTGCCGTATGTCGTCGCCGGCGGCATCCAGGGTTAGGGCACTGTGCGCCGTTGATTCGGATAGGAACGGTCCTGATTAGAAGCGAGATAACGATTCGGCCAAATTCGCGAGGGCCATCCGATCGGGATCGGATGGGTGAGAGGGTGTGTGTTCCCTGGCCATGGATCTTGGATCCGAGGGCCTGCATTGCGTACCGGTTCAAGCGGAACCCAGATCTAATCTGAGCCCTCCGTTTCTGATCGGGCGGCTCAGTTTCGCCCGTACCCCTTCACTTTACCAGTTTGCAGAAGAGACCCTAGAAAATCTAGGAATCAACCCGCCGTCCTGGGGGCGCTATTCACTGAGTCTCTGGTTTCTTGCGCCAGAGCCCCTGCGCTTTACAGATTTTGACGCCCAGTCCAGAGACTTAGAAAATCAGAGAAATAAATACAAAAATTGATTTTTAATATATAAATAAGTGCTAGAATTTGTATAAATCATAGAAAATTCATTTGAACTCCAAATTGGTCCATTCCAGTTCCTAAATTTTTGTAATAATATTGTCTACGCATTAGTGCCTCTGTTCTGACATGACAAACACATTAAAATTATTCTTTCACTTAATCTTGTATTAAATGCATAAAACATTAGAAAATCCATAACTTAAAATATATAACTCCAAATTTAATGATTCCAGTTCCTATGATCTTATTTTAATGTCTAGTTTATTACTGTGTATTTTATTTATATGTTTGGTGTATTGTTAATTTATGCTATGCTATGTATGTATTGTGTTGATGCGAGTAGACGGGCAGGCTACACAGGATTCTGAGGTTCAACAAGTAGAGGTAGCTGAGCAGGAGCTCATTGAAGGCAAGTTGTGCTCTTGATCACTTCTTTTACCCATTCATGTTCTTATTATTCATAATGATCTGCATAGGTTAATTTTGCTGGGACCCAATAGGATACCCTAGATTTTAATTATCTTTATACCTTGCTTCACCACTGGTTTTACTACTAAAGTTTTGGGTAGTACATGCTATTGCTTTATGTGGATTTGGGTATTGAGATATTCATCACTCATTGTTATATTATTTATTGTTATCTGTTTTATTCTTCAATGTTCATGTTAAGATCATTATGTTAATGGGAACATGGAGAACCACCCGGGAAAACAGTGCTACCACAAGGGTTTAATGGGACGCCCTTGGCTGATTAACTAGGAAAGCTGGTGGAGGGCTACCTTACCCGAAAGGGGCAAGGGCAGTAGGGGAGTGGTCAGTGTAGGGAGGTCCTTGGGTTGATTTTGCTGCGATGGCGGTCAGACAAGAACCCTGCACTGGAGCTTCCTATAAACTGTAGCGGGTAGTCTGAAGCTAGTGGAACTTTGTAAAGGCCTCGTAGTGGTACCCTGCCTCGCTTCCTTGGTAGAGGTGTATGGAGTCTGATCAACTCCGTGGCAAATGGGTAACACGACTTGTGGGTAAAGATGCGCAACCTCTGCAGAGTGTAAAACTGGTATACTAGCCGTGCTCACGGTCAAGAGCGGCTCGGACCCTCACATGATTAATTATGGAACTTAAATTCAATTTGACATTTGCATCACATTTGGGATTACTTTACTATTACTGTTCTTTATTATTATTAAGGTTTGGTATTTACTTACACTTAGTAATTGCTAATAAAATTTTGACCAACTTATAAAAGCAATGCTCAGCTTCAGCCTTTATTTCATTGATCAACCTTACACTTCATGAACTCCCACCTTTGGTGAGTTCATGCCACATTATTCCCCACGACTTGTTGAGCGATGAACGTATGTGAGCTCACTCTTGCTGTCTCACACCCCCCCACAGGAGAAGAGCAGGTGGTTCAGGAGGAGCCTCAAAGCGAGGAGTATGATCTGATCTAGGTGGCGTTTCTCAGTCGACATTGGCGCCGACGATCCTTAGTTCGTTTTACATTTATTCTTTTACTTTGTAATAAGTCTTCCGCTATGTAATAAATACTCTGATGTTTATGACATTTATCTCTATACACTATGTTATTATATATGTTGTCTTCTTTGGCGCATGTATGAGATGCACCCGGCTTTGTTTCTTTAAAACCGGGTGTTACAGAAGTGGTATCAAAGGAAATGTTGACTGTAGGACGAAACCTAGATAGAAATGGACAACCCTTACCTACTTACCTTACTCTGATTCTCTCTATACTTATCTTGATTCTGTCTCACCTTCTACTGTTCTACTCTGATCCTTCTTACCTTTTCTAATCTAAGACAAGATGGATTTCACACCTTGGAATCCCTACCCCTATGACATTTTTAAGAGATAGGAAGCCTAAGACAAAATTAAAACTATTTTCTCTATTAAAAATGTTGGTTGATTGTTCTGATGATCAATGCCTGATTTGCTTCTTTGATTGATTGAAATATTATATGGACATCTTAGCATGTACCACTATAAGGTATTGTATTAGCTTTAGTAGGTGACACACTAATCTACTTAGCTAATAAATCCCCCAAAGAAACATGATTGTAATTACTGCCTTGGCTACGATTTTCTTACCATATGTATCTAACTCAGATGGTCAATACCAGGCGGGGTGGTGGAATTGATTTGCCTCCTAATCAACACACTCGAAGGATATATAGACAACCTCAGCCACAGCCAGCAGAGATGAATCCTCCTAATCCTCCACCAGGCGGAGTTGACCCACTGGTTGCTGCTCAGATGGCGGTGATGCAGCAAATGGCGGACACTATGGCTGATATGCGTGCCCAGATGCAGCAAGAACGCCAGGAAATGCGTCAGGAAAGAGAAGATATACGTCAGGAGTTGCGCCAGGAGAGAGATGAGATACGCCAAGAAAGGAGGGCGCAACAACAGCAGCTGCAACAACAACTTCAACAACAGCAACAACAGCAACAAGTGCCATTGCCTCCACCACCACCACCAGTTCCACCTCGTGATAAGCACCGGGAGTTTATGAGTCATAAGCCACCTACATTCGCTAGCTCACCCGATCCACTGGACGCGGATGATTGGTTGAAGTCAATTGAGAAGATGCTGAATATTGCACAATGCACTGACCGAGAGAAGGTTTTATATGCTTCTGGACGTCTGACTGGTCCTGCTGCTGATTGGTGGGATTCTTATACTGCTGCCCACGATGCTGCTGATACTATTACCTGGGCAGAGTTCAGTACGCAGTTCAGGAACTACCATATTCCAGCTGGGATGATAAAGATCAAGAAGGAGTTTCTGTCATTGAAGCAAGGCAATATGTCGGTCAGCGAGTACAGAGACAAATTTATTCAGCTGTCAAGGTATGCTCCGGAGGAGGTTGCTGAGGATGAAAGAAAGCAGGAGCACTTCATTGAAGGACTGAATGGACCCTTGCAATATGCACTGGTTGCACACACTTTTCCATCATTTCAGAGGCTACTGGATAAGGCTCTTGCTATTGAACACAAGCGTGTTCAACTGGGTGATTTGAAGAGGAAGGCTATCTCACAAGGACAGGGTAGCAGCAGTGTTCGTCCTCGCTACAGTTCACCACAGGGTACACCGACTCAACCAGGAGGACCGCGCCCAGTTCAGCAATCACCACTGAGGACTCCACCTCCTCGACAGGCTACTCCCACGGGCACCCCGACGAAGTTTGCAGGACAGAGTCCGGGCACTACGTGTTTCAAGTGTGGGAAGACTGGTCATTATGCAAATGTCTGCCCACAGAGGATTGCTACTACTCTAGCTCAGAACAAGCAACAGACCCCTGGCAAGGGATATTCTATAGCCAGGGTGAATCAAGTCAGCGTTGATGATACTCCTGATGGTGGTGACCTCGTAATTGGTATGTTTTATGTTAATGCAATTCCTGTAACCATATTATTTGATTCTGGTGCTACACATTCATTCATGTCTGCTAGATATGCCAACACAAACGAAATACCACTGCTAAATATGAGAAAACCCATGATAGTAATTACACCTAAAGGGCCTGTTGAGGCGAATCAAATGACACGTAGATTGACATTAACCATTATGGGTAGAGAATTTGGAGCTACTGCTATAATATTAGAGTCAAGCAGTATAGATCTGATCCTTGGTATGTCATGGCTAAGGAAGGCAAAGGCCGTTATAGCGTGTGGTAGAGGTACCGTAGAACTCACTACCACTAAAGGAGAAAGATTTCAAGTTAATATTGCAGTAACCTCCTCATCCATGCGTGCAATGTTCTTTATGCCTGAGGAGTTTGTTGGTGACAACATCCGGGTGGTTAGAGATTTTTCGGATGTCTTTCCAGAGGAGTTACCAGGGATGCCACCTGATAGAGAAGTTGAGTTTGTTATTGATCTCTTACCTGGAACCGCCCCTATTTCAAAACGGCCATATAGAATGTCCGTAGAGGAGTTGAAGGAACTGAAGAAGCAGTTAACTGAGTTACAAGAGGCTGGGTACATTCGTCCGAGTTCCTCACCGTGGGGAGCACCGGTACTGTTTGTACAGAAGAAGGATGGATCCCAAAGAATGTGTGTGGATTATAGATCTCTTAATGATGTTACGGTGAAGAACAAGTATCCATTACCCCGTATTGAGGATTTATTTGATCAGATGAGAGGTGCTAGAGTATTCTCGAAGATTGATCTCCGATCGGGTTACCATCAGATGAGGATTAGACCATCGGATATTCCTAAGACAGCATTCTCGACTCGATATGGGTTATATGAGTTCACTGTTATGTCATTTGGATTAACCAATGCACCAGCTTATTTCATGAATTTGATGAATAAGGTGTTTATGGAGTACTTGGACAGATTCGTCGTGGTGTTCATCGATGACATCCTCATCTATTCTAGGAGTGAAAGTGATCATGAACAACATCTAAGGTTGGTGCTACAGAAGTTACGAGATAATCAACTCTACGCTAAGTTCAGCAAGTGCGAGTTTTGGATTGATAAGGTACCATTCCTTGGACATATTATTTCTAATGGAGGAATAGCAGTGGATCCTGCTAAAGTTAAGGAGATAATGGAGTGGAGAGTACCCACTACAGTTACTGAGATTCGAAGTTTCTTGGGATTAGCAGGCTATTATCGGAGATTTATTGAAGGATTTTCTAAGATTGCTAAGCCTATGACTTCACTTTTGGAGAAAGGAAGAGAGTTTAAGTGGGATGAGAAGTGCCAAGAAAGCTTTGATCAATTGAAGGAGAGACTAATGTCGCCACTAGTATTGGTTATGCCAGACTTGCAGAAAGGATTTGATATTTATTGTGATGCATGTGGCCAAGGACTTGGATGTGTGCTTATGCAAGAAGGTCATGTGATTGCCTATGCATCTCGCCAGTTGCGGAAGCATGAACTGAACTATCCCACTCATGACTTGGAACTAGCTGCCGTTGTGCATGCACTTAAGATTTGGAGACACTACATTATGGGAACTAAGTGCCAAGTATACACGGATCATAAGAGTTTGAAGTATATATTCACTCAGAAGGATCTCAACCTTAGGCAACGTTGTTGGTTGGAGCTCATCAAGGATTATGATTTGGAGATTCACTATCATCCAGGCAAGGCAAATTTGGTTGCAGATGACTTGAGTCGGAAAGAGCATGTTCACTCCGCATTTGTCGTCCAGCTACCCGATGAATTAGCAAAAGATTTTGAGAAACTCAACCTGGGAATTGTTACTCATACTGAAGGAGTTACCATTGAGTTGGAACCTACCTTGGAGCAAGAGATTCGTAAAGGTCAGGTTAGTGACGCTAAGATTCAAGAGATTAAAGATCTGATTACGGAAGGTCGAGTTCCGGAATTCACGGAGGATGAGCAAGGTACTATATGGTTCAAGGATCGGATATGTGTTCCGGAGATCGATAGCCTCCGTGAGGCTATATTGAAAGAAGCTCATGATTCTGATTACTCCATCCACCCTGGTAGCACTAAGATGTATCAAGATTTGAAGCAAAAGTATTGGTGGTACGGACTGAAAAGAGATGTGGCTACTCATGTGGCTAAGTGTGATGTATGTCAAAGAGTCAAGGCCGAACATCAAAGACCCGCTGGATTATTGCACCCGCTTAAGATCCCTGAGTGGAAATGGGAAGAAATTGGTATGGATTTTATTGTTGGACTACCCCGCACTCCAGCAGGATATGACTCTATTTGGGTAATTGTGGACAGATTGACAAAAGTGGCTCATTTTATACCTGTGAGGACTAATTACACGGGAGCCAAGCTAGCAGAATTGTATATGACTCGGATAGTGTGTCTACATGGTGTGCCTAAGAAGATCGTGTCGGATCGAGGATCACAGTTTACTTCTCGGTTTTGGAAGAAGTTGCATGAGAGCTTGGATACAAAGTTGAATTTTAGTTCAGCCTACCATCCTCAGACTGATGGACAGACAGAGAGGACTAATCAAGTGCTAGAAGATATGTTAAGAGCTTGTGCTCTCAAGCATGGTGGTAGTTGGGAGAAGAGCTTACCCTATGCTGAGTTTTCTTATAATAATAGCTACCAGGCCAGTTTGAAGATGTCACCATTTGAGGCTTTGTATGGCAGGAAATGCAGGACTCCCCTGTATTGGGATCAGACTGGAGAAAGACAGTTCTTTGGGCCTGAATTGATTCAAGAGGCAGAAGAACAAGTTCGAATGATAAGAGAAAATTTGAGAATTGCACAATCAAGGCAAAAGAGCTATGCTGATAACAGAAGGAGACTACTGGAGTTTAAGGAGGGTGATCATGTCTATTTGAAGGTGTCACCACTTCGTGGTATGAGGAGATTTAAAGTTAAAGGAAAGTTGTCCCCTCGCTTCATTGGACCTTTCTTGATCTTAAAGCGAGTGGGAGAAGTTGCATATCAACTGGAGTTACCCGATCATCTGTCAGATGTACATGATGTGTTCCATGTGTCCCAGCTAAAGAAGTGCCTCAGGGTACCTGAGGAGCAGTTACCAATGGAAGACCTTAGTGTTCAAGATGACCTGACTTATGCTGAGTACCCAATCAAGATTTTGGACACTTTGACTCGAGTTACAAGAAATAAGGTGATAAAGATGTGCAGGGTACAATGGAGTCACCATGGCGAAGATGAAGCAACGTGGGAAAGAGAAGAAGAGCTTCGCATAGACTTCCCCCATCTTTTCTCTAGATCTTCTTAAATCTCGAGGACGAGATTATTTTTAAGGGGGGTAGGATTTGTAATGCCTAAATTTGTAACTCATATGAAGAGAGAGTATTTTCTTTATCCATATGTGTGTACCATCTCTAGTTAATATCACATGTGAATAAACACCATCAAAAGGGGATTGAATAACCAATAACACCTAAATAAATCATGCATCATGCTGAGTTTTACTTGATTGTGCATTTGTGGCTAATAAAATAAAGGCAATGTTAATATATTAATGGACACATGGATTTGAATTCTATTTTTGGAAAGCAAAATTTTAAAGAAATGTGGAGAAGGGGGGAAAAGCATTATCCATCACTAAATAAAATTTCTTAAAAATAAATTAATTTATCCCATGTCATATTCAAGTGGGATAATTAATTTGGAGACAAGTTTGCTGTGGAAGTCGAATTCAAATTCAAATTGGAGTTTGAATTGGAAAAAGAAGAAAAGAAAATAGGAAATAAAATGGAAAAAGATTAAAACCTTACTTGGGCCGACTCTCTCCCCTTTAGCCCACCTAGCCTTTCTCTACCTCGCGGCCCTATTTGCGGTTTGGCGCCGACATTGGGGCCCCACTGGGCAGTCACGCTAGTGCTTACTCGCGCGCCCCTCTCACCGCTCCGCGGGGCCCAGTTGCCAGCTACGGTACCGCGACGACGCGCTAACCGTGTGTCTATGACACAACGGACCCACTGGCCGGTCTCTCGTCCCGCGCCCGCCTCACCTACTCGCTGCCGCGTGGGGCCGTTTCGTCAGGACCGTCGTCCCCGCGTGAATCGCGGGTGAGCTCAACGGTGGCCGCGGTATTCGCGTTGGCCGGTGGCCGGTCCGCGTATAAGGGGGAACCCGAAGCTGCAAAATCCTATCCACCGCTCCGCTCCCATCGCTTAGCCAACCCGTAACTCGGCCGCCGTCGTGTGGGTGTGAGCGAGAGCCGTCTGCGCCACCGTAGATTTTCCGCCGACGGTGGAGACGCCGCTGCACTTGCGCCCGTCTCTGGTTTGCGGTCGAGAAGCGTCGCCGGGTCCCGGGGAAGTCGTTCGTGGGTCGGCATCGGATCGGAAGCATTCTACACCGGCGAATTCCTCACCGGAGCATCGCCTTGGCCGTGGATCCGCCGCGCGTCGACACTAGGTGGCGTCGCTTCGTAATCCTCGGTACAGATCTTCTCCTTCGTTTCGATGGTCCTTCAATTCGGTTTTCACCGGGTAGTGATGGCGATTTGGGCTCGGGATCGAGCTCGGGCGTAGTACGGCGATGGCGCCGCCGCGATTTGGGTGTCGTATGTCGTCGCCGGCGGCATCCAGGGTTAGGGCACTGTGCGCCGTTGATTCGGATAGGAACGGTCCTGATTAGAAGCGAGATAACGATTCGGCCAAATTCGCGAGGGCCATCCGATCGGGATCGGATGGGTGAGAGGGTGTGTGTTCCCTGGCCATGGATCTTGGATCCGAGGGCCTGTATTGCGTACCGGTTCACGCGGAACCCAGATCTAATCTGAGCCCTCCGTTTCTGATCGGGCGGCTCAGTTTCGCCCGTACCCCTTCACTTTACCAGTTTGCAGAAGAGACCCTAGAAAATCTAGGAATCAACCCGCCGTCCTGGGGGGCACTATTCACTGAGTCTCTGGTTTCTTGTGCCAGAGCCCCTGCGCTTTACAGATTTTGACGCCCAGTCCAGAGACTTAGAAAATCAGAGAAATAAATACAAAAATTGATTTTTAATATATAAATAAGTGCTAGAATTTGTATAAATCATAGAAAATTCATTTGAACTCCAAATTGGTCCATTCCAGTTCCTAAATTTTTGTAATAATATTGTCTACGCATTAGTGCCTCTGTTCTGACATGACAAACACATTAAAATTATTCTTTCACTTAATCTTGTATTAAATGCATAAAACATTAGAAAATCCATAACTTAAAATATATAACTCCAAATTTAATGATTCCAGTTCCTATGATCTTATTTTAATGTCTAGTTTATTACTGTGTATTTTATTTATATGTTTGGTGTAATGTTAATTTATGCTATGCTATGTATGTATTGTGTTGATGCGAGTAGACGGGCAGGCTACATAGGATTCTGAGGTTCAACAAGTAGAGGTAGCTGAGCAGGAGCTCATTGAAGGCAAGTTGTGCCCTTGATCACTTCTTTTACCCATTCATGTTCTTATTATTCATAATGATCTGCATAGGTTAATTTTGCTGGGACCCAATAGGATACTCTAGATTTTAATTATCTTTATACCTTGCTTCACCACTGGTTTTACTACTAAAGTTTTGGGTAGTACATGCTATTGCTTTATGTGGATTTGGGTATTGAGATATTCATCACTCATTGTTATACTATTTATTGTTATCTGTTTTATTCTTCAATGTTCATGTTAAGATCATTATGTTAATGGGAACATGGAGAACCACCCGGGAAAACAGTGCTACCACAAGGGTTTAATGGGACGCCCTTGGCTGATTAACTAGGAAAGCTGGTGGAGGGCTACCTTACCCGAAAGGGGCAAGGGCAGTAGGGGAGTGGTCAGTGTAGGGAGGTCCTTGGGTTGATTTTGCTGCGATGGCGGTCAGACAAGAACTCTGCACTGGAGCTTCCTATAAACTGTAGCGGGTAGTCTGAAGCTAGTGGAACTTTGTAAAGGCCTCGTAGTGGTACCCTGCCTCGCTTCCTTGGTAGAGGTGTATGGAGTCTGATCAACTCCGTGGCAAATGGGTAACACGACTTGTGGGTAAAGATGCGCAACCTCTGCAGAGTGTAAAACTGGTATACTAGCCGTGCTCACGGTCAAGAGCGGCTCGGACCCTCACATGATTAATTATGGAACTTAAATTCAATTTGACATTTGCATCGCATTTGGGATTACTTTACTATTACTGTTCTTTATTATTATTAAGGTTTGGTATTTACTTACACTTAGTAATTGCTAATAAAATTTTGACCAACTTATAAAAGCAATGCTCAGCTTCAGCCTTTATTTCATTGATCAACCTTACACTTCATGAACTCCCACCTTTGGTGAGTTCATGCCACATTATTCCCCACGACTTGTTGAGCGATGAACGTATGTGAGCTCACTCTTGCTGTCTCACACCCTCCCCCCACAGGAGAAGAGCAGGTGGTTCAGGAGGAGCCTCAAAGCGAGGAGTATGATCTGATCTAGGTGGCGTTTCTCAGTCGACATTGGCGCCGACGATCCTTAGTTCGTTTTACATTTATTCTTTTACTTTGTAATAAGTCTTCCGCTATGTAATAAATACTCTGATGTTTATGACATTTATCTCTATACACTCTGTTATTATATATGTTGTCTTCTTTGGCACATGTATGAGATGCACCCGGCTTTGTTTCTTTAAAACCGGGTGTTACACGCGGCGAGCTCTACGACGGCATCTCCCCGCGGCGGAAGAGGAGCACTCCGGTCGTCCCCGCCACCCTCCTCGTCGGAGGAGGCAGAGACGGGGCAACCATGGCCATGCAGGAGGCGGCACCTTGTCGGCTGTCGCACTAGAGTGAGTCGACGACGCTGGCACTCCCCCGTGGGACATGTCGGACATTGCCCTCGCACCTGAGGCGACGGCGGGTGTCACTTCCCCGCGATGTGTCAGCCCCAAGCGGACTGATGACGCCAGCACCCTCGCGAAGGACCTGCTGGGCGTTACCCTCGTACCTGAGATTACGGTGTGCACCGCCCCCGACGCGACTTCACCACCGTCCAACGACCAAGAGGTACCATCCGTTTTCCATCCCATACCTTTTCGGTTCAGCTTCGATCCACCTAGCGACCCTGCTATGGTGAGCGCCTTCGTAAAGGCGTATCAAAACCTTCTGGGGTACCACATGTGGTCGACCTGGGACCGACTGACAGCTGTCTCGACCTTCGGACCGGTGGGTTCTAAGGAAGAGGACGTCCCCAACTCCGATTGGGATTTCTCTGCCCTCAGTGACCCTGGTGCCATGTGGGGCTTCATGTCCGCATGTGACCACTGCCTCTTCGGTTGTTCTGACGATGGCCATAACCTTGATGACGAGGGTTACGACCCAAGTCGTGAATGCTTCCACGTCGATCTGGGAGATCACAATGAAGGCAACCACCTCGGTATGCCAGAGGTTGACGATCCCCCTAGGCCCTCATCTCACGTTGACATCCTACGGGAGCTAGCTGTCGTCCCAGTCCCTATGGGGGGTCAGGACATACAGCTCGAGCAAATCCGTGAGATGCAGGCCCGGGTCGACGGGGAAGCAGGCTGGCTTGTACAGCTTCGACAGAACATCGAACAGGAGTGGGCAGGCCGATCACTCGCCGGAGAAGCTTGTCACCAGGCCCAAGACATCAGGCACCGCATCGTCGACAATGCCAGGGCAGTGCTGCCTCCGACCGTCAGTGGGTCCGGCCAGGACCTAGCTGCAGCGGCGATGCTGCTTCGGGCCATGCCAGAGCCATCCACTACTGAGGGACGGCGCATCCAGGGCAAACTCAAGAATCTTCTAGAGGGCGCCGCGGTTCGACAAGCTGAAAGCTCCGCCTCCCGTAGGCGAGCTGACCCCTCAGAGCATCATGCGGTGTCCTCCCGGCGCATTCGGGAAGCCTCGCTCTGTCCCGAGCGTACACGGGACGAGGCGCCCATCGCCCGGGAACGCCTCGGCAACGAGCACCACCATCTCGACCATCGAGCCCACCTCGACGAGAAGGTGCGCTGAGGCTACCATCCCAGGCGCGGGGGACGCTGCAACAGCGAGGAGGACCGCAGTCCTTCACCCGAACCACCCGGCCCACGAGTCTTCAGCCGAGCCATACGATGAGCACCGTTCCCTGCCCGTTTCCGAGCCCCGACTACTATCACCAAGTACTCGGGGGAGACGAGGCCGGAGCTGTGGCTCGTGGACTACCGACTGGCCTGCCAGTTGGGAGGGGCAGATGATGACAACCTCATCATCCGTAATCTACCCCTTTTCCTCTCCGACGCCGCCTGAGCCTAGCTGGAGCATCTGCCTCCTGCGCAGATCTCCGACTGGGATGATCTGGTCAAAGCTTTTGCGGGGAACTTCCAAGGCTCGTATGCGCGCCCTGGGAACTCGTGGAATCTCCGAAGCTGCCGCCAGCAGTTAGGGGAGTCCCTCCGAGAGTACATCCGGCGGTTTTCAAAGCAGTGCACCAAGCTGCCCAACGTTACCGACTCGGATGTGAGAGCACCTAGAGGGGGGGGTGAATAGGTGATCCTGTGAAACTTAAACTTATAGCCACAAAAACTTGTTAAGTGTTAGCACAATAATCGCCAAGTGGCTAGAGAGGAGTCTCAACAAAACACAATACCACAAGAGATCAAACACAGAGATGACACAGTGGTTTATCCCGTGGTTCGGCCAAGACCAACACTTGCCTACTCCACGTTGTGGCGTCCCAACGGACGAGGGTTGCAATCAACCCCTCTCAAGCGGTCCAAAAACCAACTTGAATACCACAGTGTTTTGCTTTCTTTTCTTTATCCCGTTTGCAAGGAATCTCCACAAATTGGAGTCTCTTGCCCTTACAAGTATATGATCACAAAGAAGCACAGAGTAAGGGAGGGAAGCAACACACACAAATCCACAGCCAAAATGTGCACACACACGGCCAAGAATCGAGCTCAAAAGACTATCTCAAAGTTCTCACTAGAACGGAGCTCGAATCACTGAGAATGACAAACGAATGCGCAAAGACTGAGTGTGGGTGATCAAGAATGCTCTAAGGTTGCTTGGGTTCCTCCTCCATGCGCCTAGGGGTCCCTTTTATAGCCCCAAGGCAGCTAGGAGCCGTTGAGAGCAAATCTGGAAGGCTATCCTTGCCTTCTGTCGTCGGGGGCACCGGACAGTCCGGTGCACACCGGACACTGTCCGGTGCCCGATTTCCTTCCTTAAATAGCGCTGCCGACCGTTGCCGACCGTTGCAGATCTGGGAGCCGTTGGCGCACCGGACATGTCCGGTGCACACCGGACAGTCCGGTGCCCCCTTCCGACCGTTGGCTCGGCCACGTGTCTCGCGCAGATCGCGCGGCCGACCGTTGGCCCGGCCACGTGTCGCGCGCAGATTCCACAGCCGACCGTTGGCCCGGCCGACCGTTGGCCCACCGGACAGTCCGGTGCACACCGGACAGTCCGGTGAATTTTAGCCGTACGCCGTCGGCGAATTCCCGAGAGCGGCCTCTTCACGCCGAGTCAGCCTGGCGCACCGGACACTGTCCGGTGCACACCGGACAGTCCGGTGTGCCAGACCGAGCTGAGTCTTGGCTGCACACAGCCAAGCCTTTTTCTCCTCTTTTCTTTTCTTCTTCTTTCTGTTTCTAACACTTAGACAAGTATATTAGTACACAAAACCAATGTACTAAGGCTTAGAAACATACCTTTACTTCATGATTTGCACTTTGTTCATCCATGGACATAAATTCACATTTAAGCACTTGTGTTGGCACTCAATCACCAAAATACTTAGGAATGGCCCAAGGGCACATTTCCCTTTCAATCTCCCCCTTTTTGGTGATTTATGCCAACACAACATAAAGCAACTAGAACAAGTGCAAACTCACTTCAAATAAAACTCAAATTTATTTTGATTCAATTTTGGCATATATGGATCATCCTTTGCCACCACTTGGTTTGTTTTTGCAAATCAAACTTAAATCTCTATCTCTAAGTCAAACACACATGTTGAAGCATAAAGAGAGTCATTCCAAAAGAGATTGATCAAAGATTTCAAAAACTCCCCTTTTTCCCATAATTACTACTTCTCCCCACAAGAAACCAAAAGAGACAATAAAAGAGTTTTGACAAACCAAAAGCTCTACTCTACTATTTTCAAATTTCTCAAGTGGTAGCTGATCCATTTATTGCTTTGGCCTTTATTTTCTCCCCCTTTGGCATCAAGCACCAAAACGGGATCAATCTTGGCCCTTTAACCCCATTGCCTCACCAAAATCTTCAATTTAGAGCAAATGGCAATAAGAGTTCATGAGATGGACTTGGAATAAGTTACCCTCTCATTGAAGTGCAGTGGATGTCTTTCATGGTCCAAGTCCACCTTTTCCCTTTCAATTCTCCTTCGAGACTAAATCAAGCAAACTCAAGCATATGGTTAGTCTCAAAGGGTCAAGTTGTAACACATCTCCCCCTAAACATGTGCATCACTTTGCAACGGACTTGTGAGGTCCAGGGAGTGTTTGTACAACTTGAGCACCATAATAAGCAACAAAATGCAGAATGGACATGATCAAAGGCATAAACACATGTATGCTACATTTCAATCCAAGTTCCGCGAATCTAAGATATTGAGCTCACTACGCAGCCTGCAAAAGGTCTTCTCATCTAGAGGCTTGGTAAAGATATCGGCTAGCTGGTTCTCGGTGCTAACATGAAACACTTCGATATCTCCCTTTTGCTGGTGGTCTCTCAAGAAGTGATGCCGGATGTCAATGTGCTTTGTGCGGCTGTGCTCAACAGGATTTTCCGCTATTCGGATAGCACTCTCATTATCACATAGGAGTGGGACTTTGCTCAGATTGTAGCCAAAGTCCCTGAGGGTTTGCCTCATCCAAAGTAGTTGCGCGCAACACTGTCCTGCGGCAACGTACTCGGCCTCAGCGGTGGATAGGGCAACGGATGTTTGTTTCTTAGAGTTCCATGACACCAGGGACCTTCCTAAGAATTGGCACGTCCCCGATGTACTCTTCCTATCGACCTTACATCCAGCATAGTCGGAATCTGAGTACCCAATCAAGTCAAAGTTAGACCCCTTTGGATACCGGATCCCGAAGCAAGGCGTAGCGACTAAATATCGAAGAATTCGCTTCACAGCCACTAAGTGACACTCCTTCGGATCAGATTGAAATCTAGCACACATGCATACGCTAAGCATAATATCCGGTCTACTAGCACATAAATAAAGCAAAGAACCTATCATGGACCGGTATGCTTTTTGATCAACAGACTTACCTCCTTTGTTGAGGTCGGTGTGTCCGTCGGTCCCCATCGGAGTCTTTGCGGGCTTGGCGTCCTTCATCCCAAACCGCTTTAGCAGATCTTGCGTGTACTTCGTTTGGGAGATGAAGGTGCCGTCCTTGAGTTGCTTCACTTGGAACCCAAGGAAGTAGTTCAACTCGCCCATCATTGACATCTCGAATTTCTGCGTCATTACCCTGCTAAACTCTTCACAAGACTTTTGGTTAGTAGAACCAAAAATTATGTCATCGACATAAATTTGGCACACAAACAAATCACCATCACATGTCTTTGTAAAAAGAGTTGGATCGGCTTTCCCAACCTTGAAAGCATTAGCAATTAAAAAGTCTCTAAGGCATTCATACCATGCTCTTGGGGCTTACTTAAGTCCATAGAGCGCCTTAGAGAGCTTACACACATGGTCGGGGTACCGTTCATCCTCGAAGCCAGGGGGTTGCTCCACGTACACCTCCTCCTTGATCGGCCCGTTGAGGAAAGCGCTCTTCACATCCATTTGGTACAACCTGAAAGAATGGTGAGCGGCATATGCTAGCAAGATACGAATTGATTCTAGCCTAGCCACAGGAGCAAACGTCTCCTCAAAGTCCAAACCTGCGACTTGGGCATAACCTTTTGCCACAAGTCGAGCCTTGTTCCTCGTCACCACCCCGTGCTCGTCCTGTTTGTTGCGGAACACCCACTTGGTTCCCACAACATTTTGCTTGGGACGAGGCACCAGTGTCCAAACTTCATTGCGCTTGAAGTTGTTGAGTTCCTTCTGCATGGCCAATACCCAATCCGGATCTAGCAAGGCCTCCTCTACCCTGAAAGGCTCAATAGAAGAGACAAAGGAGTAATGCTCACAAAAATTAACTAATCGAGATCGAGTAGTTACTCCCTTGCTAATGTCACCCAAAATTTGGTCGACGGGATGATCCCTTTGAATCACCGCTCGAACTTGGGTTGGAGGTGCCGGTTGCGCTTCTTCCTCCACCACGTGATCATCTTGTGCTCCCCCTTGATCACACGCCTCCTTTTGATGAACCTGTTCATCATCTTGAGTTGGGGGATGCACCGTTGTTGAGGAAGAAGGTTGATCTTGTTCATCTTGTTCCTGTGGCCGCACTTCTCCAATCGCCATGGTTCGTATAGCGACCGTTGGAACATCTTCTTCATCTACATCATCACAATCAACAACTTGCTCTCTTGGAGAGCCATTAGTCTCATCAAATACAACGTCGCTAGAGACTTCAACCAAACCCGATGATTTGTTGAAGACCCTATACGCCTTTGTATTTGAATCATAACCTAATAAAAACCCTTCTACAGCTTTGGGAGCAAATTTAGAATTTCTACCCTTTTTCACTAGAATGTAGCACCTGCTCCCAAATACACGAAAGTAAGATACATTGGGTTTGTTACCGGTTAGTAGCTCATACGACGTCTTCTTGAGGAGGCGGTGAAGGTAGACCCTGTTGATGGCGTGGCAAGCCGTGTTCATGGCTTCCGACCAAAAGCACTCGGGGGTCTTGAATTCTCCAAGCATAGTCCTCGCCATATCTATGAGCGTCCTGTTCTTCCTCTCTACCACACCATTTTGCTGAGGTGTGTAGGGAGCGGAGAACTTGTGCTTGATCCCTTCCTCCTCAAGAAACTCCTCCACTTGAAGGTTCTTGAATTCGGACCCGTTGTCGCTCCTTATCTTCTTCACCTTGAGCTCAAACTCATTTTGAGCTCTCCTGAGGAAGCGCTTGAGGGTCCCTTGGGTTTCCGACTTATCCTGCAAAAAGAACACCCAAGTGAAGCGGGAAAAGTCATCAACAATAACTAGACCATACTTACTTCCTCCTATGCTTAGATAGGCGACGGGTCCGAAGAGGTCCATATGCAGCAGCTCCAGAGGTCTTGACGTGGTCATCACATTCTTGCTGTGATGTGCTCCTCCCACTTGTTTACCTGCTTGACAAGCTGCACAAGGTCTATCTTTTTCGAAATAAACATTAGTTAGACCTATCACGTGTTCTCCCTTTAGAAGCTTGTGGAGGTTCTTCATCCCCACATGTGCTAAGCGGCGATGCCACAGCCAGCCCATGCAAGTCTTAGCCATTAAGCATGCATCTAGACCGGCCTCTTCTTTTGCAAAATCAACTAAGTAAAGCTTGCCGTCTAGTACACCCTTAAAGGCTAGTGAACCATCACTTCTTCTAATGACAGACACATCTACATTTGTAAAAAGACAATTATATCCCATATTGCATAGTTGACTAACAGATAGCAAATTGTAACCAAGAGACTCAACTAAAAACACATTGGAAATTGAGTGCTCCTTAGAAATTGCAATTTTACCTAACCCTTTTACCTTGCCTTGATTCCCATCACCGAATATAATTGAATCTTGGGAATCCCTATTTTTGACGTAGGAGGTGAACATCTTCTTCTCCTCCGTCATATGGTTTGTGCATCCGCTGTCGATAATCCAGCTTGAACCCCCGGATGCATAAACCTGCAAGGCAAATTTAGGCTTGGGTCTTAGGTACCCAACTCATGTTGGGTCCTACAAGGTTAGTGCAAATATCCTTAGGGACCCAAATGCAAGTTTTGTCTCCCTTGCATTTTGCCCCTAACTTCCTAGCAATTATTTTCCTATCCTTTCTACAAATAGCAAAGGAAGCATTTAAAGCACAATAAATTGTAGAGGGTTCATTCACTACTTTCCTAGGAGCATGAATAACATTCTTTCTAGGCACATGATGAATATCATTTCTCCTAGACATATTTCTACCATGCATATAGGAAGAACTAGAAGCAATCATGGCATGAGAGTCAAAATCATCATAAGCATTATAACTCCTATAAGCATTTCTAGTTTGTCTCCTATCATGATACAAGAAGGCATGGTTCCTTTTAGCACTACTAGCCATAGGGGCCTTCCCTTTCTCCTTGACGAAGATGGGAGCCTTATGGCTTGTTAAGTTCTTGGCTTCCCTCTTGAAGCCAAGCCCATCCTTAATTGAGGGATGTCTTCCAATTGTGTAGGCATCCCTTGCAAATTTTAACTTATCAAATTCACTTTTGCTAGTCTTAAGTTGGGCATTAAGACTAGCCAATTCATCATTTAGTTTGGAAATTGAAACTAGGTGTTCACTACAAGCATTAATATCAACATCCTTACACCTAGTGCAAATTTCAACATGTTCAACACAAGAGTTAGATTTACTTGCTACTTCTAGTTTAGCATTTAAATCATTAATTTCACCTTTTAAAGAAGAAATGGTTTCATTACAAGTAGAAAGTTCACAAGAAAGCATTCCATTTCTTTTAACTTCTAGAGCAAGTGAATTTTGTGCACTAACAAATTTATCATGCTCTTCATATAAAAGATCTTCTTGTTTCTCTAAGATTCTGTCCTTTTCATTCAAGGCATCAATCAATTCATTAATCTTAGCTATCTTAGTTCTATCCAATCCCTTGAATAAACTAGAGTAATCTATTTCATCCTCACTAGACTCATCATCACTAGAAGAATCATAAGTATTAGCATTACGAGTGATTACCTTCTTTTCCCTTGCCTTGAGGCAAGTGTGATGCTTGTTTGGGAAGAGGGCCGATTTGTTGAAGGCAGTGGCGGCGAGTCCTTCGTCGTCGGAGTCGGACGAAGAGCAATCCGAATCCCACTCCTTTCCAAGGTGTGCTTCGCCTTTGGCCTTCTTGTAAACCTTCTTGTTTTCTCTCTTCCCATTCTTCCCTTGCTCCTGGTCACTATCATTTTCGGGACAGTTAGCAATAAAATGACCAACTTTACCACATTTGAAGCATGAGCGCTTCCCCTTTGTCTTGGTCTTCCTTGGTTGCCCCTTGCGACCATTTAGCGCCGTCTTGAATCTTTTGATGATGAGAGCCATCTCTTCATCATTGAGCCCGGCCGCCTCAACTTGTGCCACCTTGCTGGGTAGCGGCTCCTTGCTCCTTGTTGCCTTGAGAGCAATGGGTTGAGGCTCGTGGATTGGACCGTTCAACGCGTCGTCGACGTATCTCGCCTCCTTGATCATCATCCGCCCGCTTACGAATTTTCCGAGTACCTCCTCGGGCGTCATCATCGTGTACCTGGGATTCTCACGAATATTGTTCACGAGATGAGGATCAAGAACGGTAAAGGACCTTAGCATTAGGCGGACGACGTCGTGGTCCGTCCATCGCGTGCTTCCGTAGCTCCTTATTTTGTTGATGAGGGTCTTGAGCCGGTTGTACGTTTGGGTTGGCTCCTCTCCCCTTATCATGGCGAATCGTCCAAGCTCACCCTCCACCAACTCCATTTTGGTGAGCATGGTGATATCATTCCCCTCGTGAGAGATCTTGAGGGTGTCCCATATTTGCTTGGCATTGTCCAAGCCGCTCACCTTGTTGTACTCTTCCCTGCACAAGGATGCTAATAGAACAGTAGTAGCTTGTGCATTTCTATGGATTTGTTCATTTATGAGCATAGAGTTATCCGAGCTATCAAACTTCATTCCATTCTCTACAATCTCCCAAATGCTTGGATGGAGAGAGAATAAGTGACTACGCATTTTGTGACTCCAAAATCCGTAGTCCTCCCCATCGAAGTGTGGAGGTTTGCCAAGAGGAATGGAAAGCAAATGCGAATTCGAACTATGTTGAATACGAGAATAATCAAATGAAAAGTTCGAATTGACCGTCTTTTTGTAGTCGTTGTCGTCATCCTTTTGGGAAGAGGAAGATTCGTCGCTGTCGTAGTAGACGATCTCCTTGATGCGTCTTGTCTTCTTCTTCTTTCCTTCTTTGCGTCTGTGCCCCGAGCCCGAGTCGGTAGTCTTGTCGTCCTTTGGCTCATTGACGAAGGACTCCTTCTCCTTGTCGTTGATCACGATTCCCTTCCCCTTAGGATCCATCTATTCAGGCGGTTAGTCCCTTTGTGAAGAGAACGGCTCTGATACCAATTGAGAGCACCTAGAGGGGGGGGTGAATAGGTGATCCTGTGAAACTTAAACTTATAGCCACAAAAACTTGTTAAGTTTTAGCACAATAATCGCCAAGTGGCTAGAGAGGAGTCTCAACAAAACACAATACCACAAGAGATCAAACACAGAGATGACACAGTGGTTTATCCCGTGGTTCAGCCAAGACCAACGCTTGCCTACTCCACGTTGTGGCGTCCCAACGGACGAGGGTTGCAATCAACCCCTCTCAAGCGGTCCAAAAACCAACTTGAATACCACAGTGTTTTGCTTTCTTTTCTTTATCCCGTTTGCAAGGAATCTCCACAAATTGGAGTCTCTTGCCCTTACAAGTATATGATCACAAAGAAGCACAGAGTAAGGGAGGGAAGCAACACACACAAATCCACAGCCAAAATGCGCACACACACGGCCAAGAATCGAGCTCAAAAGACTATCTCAAAGTTCTCACTAGAACGGAGCTCGAATCACTGAGAATGACAAACGAATGCGCAAAGACTGAGTGTGGGTGATCAAGAATGCTCTAAGGTTGCTTGGGTTCCTCCTCCATGTGCCTAGGGGTCCCTTTTATAGCCCCAAGGCAGCTAGGAGCCGTTGAGAGCAAATCTGGAAGGCTATCCTTGCCTTCTGTCGTCGGGGGCACCGGACAGTCCGGTGCACACCGGACACTGTCCGGTGCCCGATTTCCTTCCTTAAATAGCGCTGCCGACCGTTGCCGACCGTTGCAGATCTGGGAGCCGTTGGCGCACCGGACATGTCCGGTGCACACCGGACAGTCCGGTGCACACCGGACAGTCCGGTGCCCCCTTCCGACCGTTGGCTCGGCCACGTGTCTCGCGCAGATCGCGCGGCCGACCGTTGGCCCGGCCACGTGTCGCGCGCAGATTCCGCAGCCGACCGTTGGCCCGGCCGACCGTTGGCTCACCGGACAGTCCGGTGCACACCGGACAGTCCGGTGAATTTTAGCCGTACGCCGTCGGCGAATTCCCGAGAGCGGCCTCTTCACGCCGAGTCAGCCTGGCGCACCGGACACTGTCCGGTGCACACCGGACAGTCCGGTGTGCTAGACCGAGCTGAGTCTTGGCTGCACACAACCAAGCCTTTTTCTCCTCTTTTCTTTTCTTCTTCTTTCTGTTTCTAACACTTAGACAAGTATATTAGTACACAAAACCAATGTACTAAGACTTAGAAACATACCTTTACTTCATGATTTGCACTTTGTTCATCCATGGACATAAATTCACATTTAAGCACTTGTGTTGGCACTCAATCACCAAAATACTTAGGAATGGCCCAAGGGCACATTTCCCTTTCAGGATGTCATCGGGGCTTTCCTCACCGGCACCACTTGCCAGGACCTGGTGAGCAAACTGGGGCGCAAGACTCCCACCCGCGCGAGCGAACTGATGGACGTCGCCACCAAGTTCGCCTCGGGTCAGGAGGCGGTTGAAGCCATCTTCCGGAAGGACAAGCAACCTCAGGTGGAGCCGAAGACAGATGCCCCTGAGGTGTCCGCCCAGCAGGGCACGAAGAAGAAGGCCAAAAACAAGTCGCGAGCGAAGCGCGACGCCGCAGACGCGAATCTCGTTGCTGCGGCCGAGCACAGGAACCCTCGGAAACCACCTGGAGGGGCCGGCGCGTTCGACAAGATGCTCAAAGAACCGTGCCCCTATCACCAGGGGCCCGTCAAGCACACCCTCGAAGAATGTATCATGCTCCGACGCCACTTCCATAAGACCGGGCCCCGGCGGAGGATGGCAAGGGCCATGACAACGACAAGAAGGAGGGCGGCAAGGAAGAGGGATTCCCAGAAGTCCATAACTGCTTCGTGATCTAGGGCGGGCAGGCGGCGAATGCCTCGGCTCGACACTGCAAGCAGGAGTGCCAGGAAGTCTGCTTGGTGAAGGTGGCGGCGCCAGTCTACCTAGACTGGTCTGACAAGCCTACCTTCGACCAAGGCGACCACCCCGACTTCGTGCCGAGCCCGGGAAGGTACCCGCTCATCGTCGATCCGATCATCGGCAACGTTAGGCTCTCCAAGGTCCTCATGGACGGAGGCAGTAGCCTTAACATCATCTACGCCGAGACCCTGGAACTCTTAGGGGTTGATCGATCCGAAGTCCGGGCCGGTGCAGCACCCTTCCACAGGATCGCGCCCGGGAAGCGAATCCAACCCCTCGGACGGATCGACTTACCTGTCTGCTTCGGAACTCCCTCAAACTTCCGAAAGGAAGCTCTCACCTTTGAGGTCGTCGGGTTCCGAGGAACCTACCATGCGGTGTTGGGAAGACCATGCTACGCCAAGTTTATGGCCTTCCCCAACTACACCTACCTCAAGCTCAAGATGCCGGGCCCGAATGGGATCATCACCGTCGGGTCCACGTACCGCCACGCGTACGAATGCGACGTGGAGTGCGTGGAGTACGCCGAGGCTCTCGCCGAGTCCGAGGCCCTCATCGCCGACCTTGAACGCCTCTCCAAGGAGGCGCCCGACGCGAAGCGGCACGCCGGCAACTTCGAACCGGTTGAGGCGGTCAAGTCCATCTCTCTCGACCCCAGCAACGACGCTAGCAAGCAAGTTCGGATCGACTCCGAGCTCGACCCCAAATAGGAAGCAGTGCTCATCGACTTTCTCTGAACAAACATCGAAGTCTTTGCGTGGAGTCCCTCGGACATGCCCGGCATACCGAGGGATGTTGCCGAGCACTCACTGGATATCAGAGCTGAAGCCCGACCGGTGAAGCAAACCCTGCGCCGTTTCGACGAGGAAAAGCATAGGGCCATAGGTGAGGAGATCCACAAGCTACTCGTGGCAGGGTTCATCAAAGAGGTATTCCATCCCGAATGGTTAGCTAACCCTGTTCTTGTAAGGAAGAAGGATGGAAAATGGAGGATGTGTGTAGACTATACTGGTCTAAACAAAGCATGTCCGAAAGTTCCCTACCCTCTACCTCGCATCGATCAAATCGTGGACTCCACAGCTGGGTGCGAAACCCTGTCGTTCCTCGATGCCTACTTAGGCTATCACCAAATCAAGATGAAAGAGTCCAACCAGCTCGCGACTTCTTTCATCACACCTTTTGGCATGTACTGTTACACCACAATGCCATTTGGATTGAGGAATGCAGGCGCCACTTACCAGAGGTGCATGAACCACGTGTTCAGAGAACACATCAGCAGAACAGTCGAGGCTTACGTCGACGACATCGTTGTCAAGACGAAGAGAGCCTCCAACCTCCTCTCCGACCTTGAAACGACATTCAAGTGTCTGAGAGCGAAAGGCGTGAAACTCAATCCCGAGAAGTGTGTCTTCGGAGTCCCCCGAGGCATGCTCCTTGGGTTCATCGTCTCCGAGCGGGGCATCGAGGCCAACCCGGAGAAAATCACGGCCATCACCAGCATGGGACCGATCAAAGATTTGAAAGGAGTACAGAGGGTCATGGGATGTCTTGCGGCTCTAAGCCACTTCATCTCACGCCTCGGCGAGAAAGGCTTGCCTCTGTACCACCTCTTAAGGAAGGCCGAGTGCTTCACTTGGACCCCCGAGGCCGGGGAAGCTCTCAAAAACCTTAAGGCGCTCCTTACGAAAACACCCATCCTGGTGCCCCCCGCCGCAGGAGAAGCCCTCTTGATCTACGTAGCCGTGACTACTCAGGTGGTCAGCGCCGCGATCGTAGTCGAGAGACGAGAAGAAGGGCATGCACTGCCCGTCCAGAGGCTGGTCTACTTCATCAGTGAAGTACTTTCCAAGACCAAAGCTCGCTACCCACAGATCCAGAAGCTGCTCTGCACAGTGGTCCTGACACGACGAAAGTTGTGACACTACTTCGAGTCTCATCCGGTAACTGTGGTGTCATCCTTCCCCCTGGGGGAGATCATCCAGTGCCGCGAGGCCTCGGGTAGGATAGCAAAGTGTTTGGAGCTTATGGGCAAAACGCTATCATTCGCTCCTCGGAAGGCCATAAAATCCCAGGTCTTGGCAGACTTCCTAGCTGAGTGGACCGACACCCAGTTATCGACAACTCCGGTCCAGCCCGAGCTCTGGACCATGTACTTCGATGGGTCACTCATGAAAACAGGAGCGGGCGCTGGCCTGCTCTTCGTTTCACCCCTCGGAAAGCATCTTCGCTACGTCATTCGCCTCCATTTTCCGGCGTCAAACAATGTGGCCGAGTACGAAGCACTGGTTAACGGGCTACGCATCGCCATCAAGCTAGAGGTCCGACGCCTCGACGCTCGAGGCAACTCGCAGCTTGTCATTGACCAAGTCATGAAGAACTCCCACTACCGTGACCGGAGGATGGAAGCCTACTGCGACGAAGTCCGACGCCTGGAGAACAAGTTCTACGGGCTGGAGCTCAACCACATCGCCCGACGATACAACGAGACTGTGGACGAGCTGGCGAAAATAGCCTTGGGGCGAACGACAGTTCCCCCCAGCATCTTCTCCAGAGATCTACATCAACCATCTGTCAAGATCGACGACGCGCCCGAGCCTGAGGAAGCCTCGGCCTAGCCCGAGGCACCCTCGGCCGAGCTCGAGGTACCCCCAACGCTCCTAATAACGGCTGGTTAACACCTTAGACCAACTGACGGGTGCGGTTCAAGCCAAGACTTCGTCTACCCGAAGGACGCGATCTTACCCGAGCCCAGCCTCGGGTTGGAACAGTGGTCCCAGACGAATTCATGCCTCGCCCGAGGGCCTCCTCAGACGGCAGGCGCCCCCTTGGCTCTCCCGAGGCCCGGCTCGGGCAGGCTTCATTGTGAAGCAACCTTGGCCATACCGCCTCACCAACCGACCGCTTCGCAGGCGCATTAAATGCGGGGGATGCCTGACGACGTATCCTGACACGCGCCTCAGTCGGTCAGGCCAAAGTGACCGCAGTCACTTCGCCCCTCCTATTTACTGTCTGATATGACAGGAAAACAGCATCGCCCGCTCCGCTCCGACTGCCGTGTCAGCCACCCCGGCAACAACTGACAACAAGTCACGATCAACCACCGAGCTCAAGCCTCGGGCGCAACAGGAAGCTCCGCCTCACCCGACCTCAGACTCCAGCCTCGGGAGGAGGTCTCCGCCTCGCCTGACCTCAGACTCTGGCCTCGGGAGGAGGTCTCCGCCTCGCCCGACCCCCGGACTCGGCCTCGACCCTAGTCTCGGGAGGAATCACGTCCTCGCCCGACCCCGGCCTCGGCCACAAGAGAAGTCTCTGCCTCGACCGACCCTAGGCTCGGACTGACTGTGTTGATAGGGGATGCATCATTCCCCTACTCCTAGCCTGCTCAGGCTACAAGGAACAAGACCGGCGTCCCATCTGGCTTACCCGGTGATGGGTAATGATGGTGCCCCGCGTGCGCCATGATGCTGGTAGCTCTCCGCCCCTTACGACAGCAAGGAGACATCAGCAGGGTCCTCGCCGCGTTGCCAGCTGTGCTCCTACAGGACTCAGGCGCTCCTCCGGCGGCCACGCCACCCCATGTACAGCGCCCAAGCTCTCCCCCGACGGCCACGTTGGCATGTACACAGGGCTTAGGCACTCCACTACCGGACACGTTAGCACATAGCTACGCCCCCCGTTGTACACCTGGACTCTCTCCTTGCCTCTATAAAAGGAGAGTCCAGGGCCACCCTGAGGGAGGTTCGCGCGAGGGAAGCGGGGGACGGGCTCTGTCTCTCTCTCCCTCACGCGACGCGCTTGTAACCCCTACTGCGAGCGGCACCCCTGGTGCAGGATAATACAAGGCTTATCCCACATCTTGTGTTCCATCCCGCGTCAACCCATCTAGGCAGGGACACACAGCGACAATTCACTCGTCGGTCCAGGGACCCCCGGGTCGAAACGCCGACAAATAGACAAAAGGAAAGAAAGCAAGTAGAGCTTGTTGCTCCATACCTCACCACAGTAAGCCATCTAGATAAAGCAACCGAAGAACTCCAATCACCCACACGTGAATATTAAAACTTACCTATTATGAACTGTTTAGATATTCTACTAGAAGGATTGAAATATGGTACAGTCTAGACAAAATCAAAAGGCTTAACTCCTCTAGTAGACCTTGTATTTTTATCACAAATTAAAAGGATCTTATACTGATACTAAAAACAGACGAAGTGATTTTTTTTTGCACATCTTAGAGGCCCCCGCGTCGCCCAGCTCGTGCAGCGCCAACCCTAGCCGCCGCCACCTCCTCTCCCACCTCTCTCTACCTCGCCGCCGTCGGAGCTAGCCGGCCGGGATGCTCACACGGTTAGCGGTGAAGGCGGCGGCGGGGCGATTCTGTCGGCTCCGGGTTCCTGCGCGCCGTTTGTGGTGACGGCCATGGCTACGTCCGCGGCGGCCGACGGGTCATCTGTCAGGCCATGGCATGGGTGTCGTCCAGGCTTCCAGCCGTGGTGGTGGCTCATGCCTGACGCGACCGCCTCGCCCCTAGAGAGTACTGCTCGCCGGCGTGGGATGTCCTCCCCGGCGGTGGGTGGCAGGTGGTCCCAGATCCGGCTGGGCTCAGGCCAGATCTGATGCCCGCGAGGCAGGGGCACGTGCCTGTGCATGGGAGGGGCGGCATCTGGTGTCGAGCGACGGTTGCGGCTGGTGTGGCCGGCACGACGTGGCTTTGGCTGACGTGACGGTGGCTGCGGTTGCGGCTGGCGCGGCCGGCACGACGTGGCTTTGGCTGGCGTGACGACGACGGGCTATGTCGATGGCGGTCGTGTCTGAGCGCGACCTCCTCTGGCCGTTCTGGCCTGGAGAGACTGGAGCGGGATCTCCTCTCGTCTATGGCAGTATCGGCTAGTGGCTCAGACTAGCGTAGGGTGGTGGTGGCGGCAGGCCCAAAATCTTAATCATTGTGCGGGACGACGGGGCAGCAGCGATGGCGGAGGCAGCTTGCTGTGTCTCGAGGTTTCGGCCAGACGCTATGCTGGGCTCTTGGGCGAAAGTCTCGGCGACGGTGACGTCCATGGGCGCCGCTTCCCCTGTTGAGGGCATCGCATCCCCAACACTATCTTCCTTAGGTGAAAGCCTAATCCATCGTGGATAGGCGATGGTGGCGTCACGGTGGCATCACGGTGACGTCATTCCCTTCCTGAAGGCGTCGCTTCTGAAGTTCGTCTCGGCCACGGTTTTGCCTTCGGCTGTTGCTTCGCTTCTCGGCGCCTGGTATGCGGGTGGAGGTGGGGTTTTGCAACGTGAAGTCGGAGATGCTATGTCAGGGGATATGGCTCGGCAACGATAACATGAGGCGAACCTCCCTTCTTCGTGGTCCAAAATGTTTCGAAGGTCGGGCAAAAACCGGAGGCAGGGCGAAGGGTCAAGGTTGGAAGTCGGAGCTACTCTGTGCCTTGAGCCCGACAACGATGACCTGTTGAGACCTTTCGCTTTGGTCTGTCTATCTGCTTTTCATTTGGTTCGTCTATCGGCTGCTTTGGGAAGTCGGAGTTGCTGGATGCTCTGCATCCTTGCTTGACAACGATGACCCTTAGCAGTTTGTGTGCTCTCGTGTGGGGTTGTCGCTGCCTGTGTTTGTTTAGGCACTCTGTGTCGGCGGTGAGTGTGGTGTCGTGTTGATGTCCTATTCCAACCGGCGAGTTAAGTTATATGATGTCGGCGTGTTGATGTCCCAATCCAACCGCCTGTTGTTTGTGGTTTAGTTCGATCCGGACCACTTCTTTATTAATATAATCGACAGTTCTCCTGCCTGATTTGTTTCAAAAAATTCAACCATAGGTTGAGTCAAAAAAAGATAACAAACTTATTTGTTAGCTTACAGTAGAAACATGGAACAAAACATCAGATGGACATACATGTGTAAGTTTGAAGCTTTGCATGATAATTGAAAGATAGTACAAAATTAATGAAAAAGGCTAAAATAGTAGAAAATGATAGTTAACCAAAAAATTCAGCTGTCAAACTACCTTTTTTTGTATCAAGTGGGATATCTATGGATGCACCAATGTCATTGTAGAGAAACCAGCTGGTTCACGAGGGAGAGGAGTTTGGCGTGGATGCTACAAGAGCAAAAAGAGATAATCCTTAGACAATAACGATGAGCCAATTCCCAATGGCTGATAATAAGGCATGGTAAAGCAAACAGTATGCCACGAGAAAAAATATTATGTACGTCTATGATAAGGGCATATATAGTGGAGAGACACCAAAACGGTTTTCAAAGCACATGAGACAACTAAGAGACTCTATTATACAATAGAGTGTCTATAAGTACAATCTATTAATAAATGCAAATGTATAATAGAATTAAAACACACTTGATCAAGTGTGCATACACGCTCCATATCCATATATATGTTGTGCTCACTTTGAAATTTGCCATGTGAAATTTGCTTAATATATAGCATTGGTGGTGTTGGACCTCATGGCAATCAAGTTGGTTTAGTTCCCCGGGATATGCAGATAAGTGCTGGCTCAACCTTCTGTGAATGTTGTGCAGGCTGTCGAGATCCTTAAACAAGCAATAGCAGCAACACAGGGAGGGCAGGGGGTGGAGACATCAGTGCAAAATAACTCGACCAGCATGTTGTCTCAGGTGGCACAATTATTGCAGCAACCACTTGCCTCCAGTGATTCTAGCTAGGAGCATGGTGGATGCTGCCCAAGACAAAGATGCTTCTGGTCTGAAGGTTGATCAAAGGATTTTTTATCAAAGCAAGGGGAAGGTCCAGATTTGCTAGGGAGATCTCCATGAATCCACAGCCCATGGACCTTCAAAGGAGAAGGTACCTTACTGCTTTCGGTGCAAGACCAAAGGGCATCCCATGCAAGACTGTAATACTCCTTTGTACTGTGGTATATGTGATGTTGCTACACATTCAAAGGCAAAATGTTCTGCCCTCAAATCTACCAAGTTTTGTGCCATGCCCTGTGGGTATGCTGTTGAGGGGTTGGGGTTTTATCATATCCCCCATACTCCGTCTCAAAAACATAAGCATGAGGGCAAATCTGCATCTGTTTTTGTCACTGAAGGTACCCTCACTAAGTAAAAAGTACAGGCTGAATTAGAGAGACTTGTCTCGGCAAAATGGGCATGGAATATTCATGATATGGGTAACAATTCTTTTAGGGTTACTTTTCCATCAATGGGTGAAATGTAGAGGATGATTGAATGGGGCGTTGTGCAAACAAAGTTTAAGGCAAAAATGCAAATCAAAGAGGCTACTGTAGATGACGAAGTGAAGTATGTTATGCCAAAAGTTGGGTCCAATTTACTGGATTGCCAGAGGAATTAAGAGATTTCCTAGATATATGGGCTGTTGGCTCAATCCTTGGAGTGTCAAAGGAGGTGGACATGCTTTTTACCAGACAATATGGTTGGTGTCGACTCCAAGTGTTGGTATTAGATCCTAATATTATCTCACAATATGTGGATGTAGTCATTGGTGACTTTTTATATGAGCTTCGTTTTCGTGTGGAGAAGAACTTGGAGGACTCTAATCTGGAGCCAATGGACATGGATGATCTTACGGAGGATGGCAATGGGGAGGCCAATAATGGTGCTGTTGCAAAGGAGAAGTCAATGTATGATGCTAAACAGAACAAAGGAGAAAAGAAAGGGGGAACTGAGTAGCAGGGAATTTCTTCTTCCAAGGGAGTCAAACAGGTACTATTTTTTTACTACAGAAGATGTTCGAGTTGAGTAGGAGCATATTATGGTTGAGGAAAATAGCATGGATCAGAAGCAGGTTGGGAGTGGTGAATCCTATATTGCTGAAGAAGTTCAGATACAAAATGAGGTTGAAATGATGGCTCCAATTCCAAAAGCTAATGACAGCCAGGAGTTTCTGCGTCAGAGTAAACATCGCGCGACATCAACGGGAGAGGGATCCCTGGGCCGGGCAGAACGTCTCAAAGCGGGACAGAACCTAGATATGGCGACAGGACAAGGTAAAAATCACATAACTCATTCATTTCTTCCTTTGCAGAATAATGTTATTGCTTCTTCTTTTAAGTCGATTGGAATAAAGTTGGGCAACAATGATAGTAGCATCAGTAAGTCGATTCATCACCTTAAGGCTTTAGAAAATGACAGAATAAATGCAGTTTTTGCCTAGAAGCTTAGGGAATCATTAGTTGATAAAGAGCAGACAGTTTTAGAAGAGGAGGAGGAGTTAGATAATTTTATTTTAAATAATTCGGGGAGTGAGATTACCGATGATGTGTTGGAATCCGGAAGTGAGTCACTGATGATGGCTTGTACTGATCGGAACCATCCAACCAAAAACATGAAAAAATATAAAATATAAAATTTATAGTTCTCTTAATGAAAGGAATATTTTGGAATAGTGATGGGTTTAAGGACCCCAAAAGGCATCGTTTTATTTCTGATCTCACGAAGGAGCATGCTCTCAGTTTTATTGCTATTGTAGAGACTGGAAGGAGGAGTTTCATAGATCGTTTCCTCAAAAACTTGTGTGCTGGAAGAAATTTTCTTTGGCACTGCAAGGAGCCGAGGGGACGGTCTGGTGGTATCTTGTTATGTATCGATTTGGATGTGTATGACATAGGAGCTATTGACGAGGGAGGTTTTTATGTGAAATTTCATCTGTGCAATAAAAATAATAGTTTCAAATGGGCTTTAGTTGTGGTTTATGATCCAGCACATGATAACTTTAAAGAAAGTTTTCTGTCTGAATTAGTAAACATGGGCAGACATGAGGCTCTGCCTATCATTTTAGGTGGTGACTTTAACATCATTAGGAAACCCGATGAAAAAACAATGACAGATTTGACCATCGATGGCCTTTCTTATTTAATGTCGTAATTGATAGTCTGTATCTAAGGGAATTAGAGATGTTAGGTAGACAATATACATGGGCTAATTCTCGACAAACCCCAACTTTTGAGAAATTAGATAGAATTTTAATTAGTACGGAATGGGAGGAAAATACCCAACAACCACGGTAATTGCCTTGTCTAGAGAGATATCGGACCATACTCCGTTATTTCTAAACTCCAGAGACAATACGATGCAATCAGGCCCACCTATGTTCAAATTTGAATTAGGATGGCTTTTGCGGGATGGTTTCTCGGATATGGTAAAACAGATATGGTCTACCGAAATGGATGGAAATATCCCTATGGATAGATGGCAAGCAAAGATTCGAAAATTATGCCAATATCTTAGGGGGTGGGCAAAGCATACAAGTGGGATTAATAAGAAGGAAAAGAAAAGTTTGTTGAACAAGCTTGATGAGGCTGACAGAAGAGCAGAGTCAATAATTTTGACGCAACAAGAACTCGATTTGAAATGTTGCCTTCATAATAGGCTTGCCAATTTGCTAAGGGAGGAAGAAATAAAATGGTACCAAAGGGCAAAGGTGCAGGATTTGTTACAAGGTGACTCTAAAACAAAATATTTTCAGATGGTTGCTAATGGAAAGTTTAGAAAGACTAGGATTTTCGAGTTGAAAGACGGGAATCAAGTTATTATGGGTGAGTCTGAACTAAAACAACACATTACCACATACTACAAAAAGATTTTTGGGCCACCAGAGAATAATGATTTTAGTCTGGATGAGCTTCGAAGAGATGATATTCCTCAAGTTAATTCACTAGAAAATGAAGTCTTAGTAAGGCACTTTTTGGAAGAGGAGGTTAGAGCAGCTATATTTGAGATGGAAAATAATAAGGCCCCGGGTCCTGATGGATTCCTAGCAGAATTCTATCAGGCCTTTTGGGATACGTTAAAATATGATTTAATGGCTTTGTTTAGGGACTTCCATGATAATATGCTACCTTTACATAGCCTTAATTTTGGAACTATAATTCTTCTTCCGAAAAGTAAAGAGTCTGTTGTGATCCAACAATATAGACCCATTTGCTTGTTGAATGTAAGTTTCAAAATATTCACAAAAGTGGCAACAAATAGAATTTCCACAATTGCACAAAAGATAATTGGACCTACACAGACCACTTTTATTCCGGGTAGGAACATCATTGAGGGAGTGGTAGTCTTACATGAGACTATTCATGAACTGCATCGAAAGAAGCAAAATGGGTGTCACACCTAGATTTAAGGAACAAAGTCGGGTGCGTCTCATACATGCGCCAAAGAAGACAACATATATAATAACAGTGTATAGAGGTAAATGTCACAATAACATCAGAGGACTTATTACATTGCAGAAGTCTTACAAAATAAAAGATAAATATAAAACAAACTAAAACCCATCTTTGGCGCCAATAAGTCAACTGGGAGACGTCACCTAGATCAAGTCGAACTCCTCGTTGTGTGGCTCCTCCTGAACCACCTGTTCTTCTCCTGTGGGGGTGTGAGACAACAAGGGTGAGCTCACACATGTTCATCGCTCAACAAGTCGTGGAGAATAATGTGCATGAACTCACCAAAGGTGGGAGTTCATGTGAAGTGTAAGGCTGATCAACAAGATAAATGTTGAAGCTGAGCATTGCTTTTATAAGTTAGTCAAATTTTATTTGCAATTACTAAGTGTAAGTAAATACCAAACCATAATAAATAATAGAACAAAAAATAATAAATAATCCCATGCAATGCAAATGACAAATTGAATTTAAATTCCATAAATTAATCATGTGAGTGTCTGAGTCGCTCATGACCGTGAGCACGGCTAGTATACCAGTTTTACACTCTGCAGAGGTTGTACCCTATACCCACAAGTCGTGTATCCCATGTCGCCAGGGTTTGCAAGGCCCTTAGACACTACCGAGGTGAATGGCTAGGGATCCACTACGAGGCCTTTACAAAGTTCCACTAGCTTCCGAAAACCCGCTACAGTTTATGGGAAGAGCACTTGCAAGAATCCCCCGTCTGACCGCCATCGCAGCAAAATCAAACCGAGAACCTCCATGCATGCAACCCCCTACTGCCCTTGCCCCTTTCGGGTAAGGTAGTCTTCCACTAGCTTTCCTAATTAGTTAGCCGATGGGTCCCATTCCTCCCTTGTGATGCCACGTTTTCCCGGGTGGTTCTCCATGTTCCCATTAACATAATGATCTTAACATGAACAGTAAATAATAAACTGATAACAAAAGTGTGAACATGAGTAATGTATATCTCTATACCCAAAACCACATAAAGCAATAGCATATACTATCCAAAAAATCAGTGGTAAAACAAGGTATAAAGATAGCCAAAACTAGGGTAACCTATTGGATCCCATCAAATTAACCTATGCAGATCGTTATGATTAATAAGAACATGACTGAGTAAAAAGGAAGTGATCAAGGGCACAACTTCCCTTCAACGAGCTCCTGCTCAACTACTTCTATCTGCTGGTCACCAGGATCCTCAGCTACTGGCTCCTCTACTCGCCACAATACAAGAAAGTGGGCCGAATATGGTTTTCGCGGCCCAAGTGGGATTTCCTCCTTTTTCTTTTTCTTTTGCTTTTGTTTTATGTTTTTTCTTTATTCATAATTATTTGAATCCAAATTTGAATTTGAATATGAGTTTTACCTTTGAATTAAATGTACACATTCCAATCCTAGTATGGAAATATTTATATTTTTTATACTTATTTTTACTCACATGATATTTTCTTTCTTCTCTTCTCTAAATTCTAGAATTTCTTTTAGATCTTAATTTCCACATGTGATGATAAATAGATACAACACACATAGATAAATAAAGGAAATAATTTCTCTCCTTTTATTTTATCCCTTACAAATTGGGTATTACAAATCCTACCCCCCTTAACAAGAATCTCGTCCTCGAGATTTAGGAAGGACTAGAAAAGGGATGGGGATGTCTATGCATAGTTCTTCTTCTCTCCTAAGTTGCTTCATCTTCTCCATGGTGGCTCTATTGTACTTTGCACATTTTAATCACTTTACTCCTTGTGACACGAGTCAGTGTATCAAGAATCTTGATAGGATACTCAGCATAAGTCAGATCATCTTGAACACTAAGATCTTCCATGGGTAGCTGCTCTTCAGGTACCCTGAGGCACTTTTTTAGTTGTGACACATGGAAGACATCATGTACATCCACAAGATGATCGAGTAGTTTTAGTTGATATGCAACTTCTCCCACTCGCTTTAAGATCAAGAAAGGTCCAATGAAGCGAGGGGACAACTTCCCTTTAACTTTAAATCTTCTCATACCCCGGATTGGTGACACCTTCAGATATACATGATCACCCTCCTTAAACTCTAGCAGTCTTCTCCGGGTATCAACATAGTTGTTTTGCCTTGATTGTGCAGTGTAACACCCTAAATTTGGGGGTAAAATTTTTTACTTCTTTAATACTCACCAAATTCAGGCGTTACTCTCTTTTCTCTTCCCGTTTCACTCCTTCTTCCTAGTTTCAAAGTAGTATAGCAACTGCTATTCGTATTGCGTGTAAACAAAAACCTAAGTTGACATAGGTGTTGCATCATGTCGAAGCATATTTCTTTTGTCTGATGTCGTGTTTAATCGCGTGTTCACCTCGTCTCGTTTTAGATTTTGATCCGTGATTGGAATTCCGATCAGTGGTTGTGCGTGCCGTGGGATTTCGACCCGTGACGCGACCCAGCCTGGCCTGGCCAAGCTCGGCCCGGCCCCGGCCCGCGCGCCCCTGGCCCCCCTGCCCCTCCCCATGTGCGCCCCCCTCTCTCCCTTTCTCTCATTTGATTTTCCCGCGCATAACTCCCTCTCTTCCACCTCTCTCTCGTCCTCCTTGTGCCCTGGGTGATTTGGTGACGGTTATTGCCGGATTTGGATCCCCAAGGTGAGCTCCCCTCCCTCTCTCTCTCTCTCTCTCTCCCTCCCCCTCCCCTTCCTTCTTCCCCTGCTCGTGCCCCCCTGCGCGGCACCTGGCGGCCCCTGCGTGTCCCCCCCGCGCGCCCGTGCTCGCCCCCTTGCCCGGCCCCGCACGCTCCCCTGCTCGCCCCCCCGGCGCGTCCCTGCGCGGCTCCCCGGCGGCGCCCCTCCTTGGCCCCCTGGCGGCGCCCCTGCGCGGCCCCGCGCGGCCCCCACATGCCCCGCTCGGCCCCCTCCCCAGTGGCGCCCGCCCTGCCCCCGGCGTGGCTCGCGTGGCCCTCGGTGCGGCCGGCGCGGCCTCGCGCGCCCCCGGCACGCGCGATGCATTCCCACGCGTGCAGCCCCACGCATGTGGTGATTGATTTTTGGTTTTAATTAATTTTAAACTTTGTTTAATTAATGTGCTGCTTCGCGTGCTTCGTCGTGCGGCGAATTAGTTTGATTTCAGATTCTATTAATGTGCTGAGTCGCGTGCTTCGTCGCGCGACGATCCATTTTAATTTTAGATTATGTAATATGTGGCGTCGCGCGTCTAGTCGCGCGATGTTTCGTTTTAAATTCAGTTTGGATGACGTGTGCCGTCGTGCGCTTCGTCGCGTGACGTTTGACGTCATTTTTATAATTAATTCAAGTGTCTCATGGCCCGCTCCGTCGCACGACAAGTCATTTTATTCTTAATTCAGTCTAAGTGTTGTGTCGTGCGTTTTGCCGCGCGATAATCCTTTTGAATTTACTTTGATCTGTTTATAATGATTAAATATAGAACATGACTTTGTCCTATGCATAGCGCGATGGCCAAATTAATACCATTCTGTTTAGACGACTACTTTGATTTATAATCGCGTAACGTGATCACTCTTCGACCGTAGCCTCGACCATTACTCTCTCTCTCTTTCTCGCTTAGTCATAGGCGTGAGCCCTCAATCGAGCGACTGTTTATTTATTATATTTTATTGTATGGTGTATTATTCTTTTGTATTAAATTTGTGGAATGTATGTTTGAACTCGTATAGATAATAGTCAGTTGGTGGAGACCGAAGGAGTTGCAGGTGAAGACCCTGAGCGGCAATCAGTTGGTGAAGGCAAGTGTCCCTTGACCCATCTATGTCCTACTCATTCTTATAATTCATATCCCGCATTTACACAGTTTATACCTAAGGATTTACTAGCTTTTGTTTATCGGCCAAGGGAGCTCCATTGATTAGAGATACTTTGATCAGAGATGTTTGGTTTACAGGTGGTGATGAGGATGATGGTTTTGATTATGCTTATGTAATGGTAAGTGGTATTCTTTCTGTTTGGAAAGGGTACTTTGGGTTAACAACTTGGGTTAATGCTAAAACTGGCTTTCTACTAGTAATAATAACCTGACCAATTAAAAGCAACTGCTTGTCTTAACCCCACATAAAGCTAGTCCACTACAGCCAAACGGGGCAATTGCTGAGTATGTTGATGTGTACTCACCCTTGCTTTACACACCAAACCCCCCTAGGTTGTCCACGTTGCAACCACTGCTCAGAAGAAGATGAAGTCGTGGAGGAGGACTTCCAGGAGTTCTAAGAGTATGATGAGTTCTAGGCGTGGTTTAGCGGCAAACCCCTAGTCGGCTGCATGTGAAGGCGGTGTGTATCTACATTTCTTTTCCGCACTTTGATAATTGTTAAAGACTATGTGGATGTCTCGGACATTATGATGTAATCGACTATTATACCTTCTTTTATGTTATTATTTGAGCACTGTGTGATGATGACAAGTTATGTAACTACTGTGTACGTGAATTGCTGATCCTGGCACGTACATGGTTCGCATTCGGTTTGCCTTCTAAAACCAGGTGTGACATAGGTGGTATCAAAGCCGTGCTGACTGTAGGGCCGCTAACCTAGAATAGAATGGTCGTTCTAAGGATTATTGTCGGGTACCATGATTAGGGGTACCCCCAACACTCCTAATCACGGCTGGTAGACACCCTCAGACCAACTGACGGGCGCGGTTCAAGTCAAGGCTTCGTCTACCCAAGGGACGCGACCTCGCCTGAGCCCAGCCTCGGGCTGGAGCAGTAGTCCCAGACGAGTTCACGCCTCACCCGAGGGCCTCCTCAGGCAGCGGGCACCCCCTCGGCTCTCCCGAAGCCCGGCTCGGGCAGGCTTCGTTGTGAAGCAGCCTTGGCCAAACTGCCTCACCAACCGACCACATCGTAGGCGCATTCAATGCGAGGATCATCTGACACCGTATCGTGACACACGTGCCTCAGTCGGCAGGGCCGAAGTGACCGCAGTCACTTCGCCCCCCTTTTACTGTCCGATCTGGCGGGAAAACAGCGCCGCTCGCCTCGCTCCGACTGCCGTGCCAACCACCCAGGCGAAGCTGACAACAAGTCACGATCAACCACCGAGTTCGGTCTCGGGCGCAACAGGAAGCTCCGCCTCGCTCGACCTCAGACTCTGGCCTCAGGAGGAGGTCTCCGCCTCGCCCGACCTCAGGCTCCGGCTTAAGAAGAAAGTCTCCGCCTCGCCCGACCCCCGGACTCGGCCTCGACCTCGGTCTCGGGAGGAATCGCGTCCTCGCCCGACCCCGGCCTCGGCCTCAAGAGAAGTCTCCGCCTCGCCCGACCTTGGGCTCGGACCGACCGCGCCAACAGGGGATACATCATTATCCTATCCCTAGCCAGCTCAGGCTACAAGGAATAAGACCGGCGTCCCATCTGGCTTACCCCGGCGACGGGTAATGATGGTGCCCCGCGTGCAACCATGACGCCGGTGGCTCTCAGCCCCTTACGGCAGCAAGGAGACGTCAGCAGGATCCTTGCCACACTACCAGCTGTGCTCCTACAGGGCTCAGGCACTTCTCCGATGGCCACGCTATCACGTATACAGGGCTCAAGCTCTCCCCCGACAGCCACGTTGGCATGTACATAGGGCTTAGGCATATCTCTGCCAGACACGTTAGCGCATTGCTACACCCCACATTGTACATCTGGACCCTCTCCTTGCATCTATAAAAGGGAGGTCCAGGGCCTTCCCGCGGGAAAAAAGGGCTCTCGCGCAGAGGGGACGGCGGGCTGACGGACCGGCTCTCTTCTTCCCTCTCGCGACGCTAGTAACCCCTACTACGAGCACCCTGGTGCAGGATAATACAAGGCTTGTCCCACCTCTTGTGTTCCATCCCGCGCCAACCCATCTCGGCAGGGGCACGCAGTGACAATTTCACTCGTCGGTCCAGGGACCCCCCGGGTCCGAAACGCCGACAGTTGGCACGCCAGGTAGGGGCCTGCTGCGTGTTAACGAACGCCTTCCCGTTGAGTTCCAGATGGGGAGTCTTCAGCATCCTCTTCAGCCCGGGACGGTGCTTCGCTTCGGGAGTCTCGAGTTCATGTCCCTCGACGACAGCTACGACATGGTACTCCTCCCTTCGCGACGCGACGACAGCGACGGTCTTCGACTCGCCCGACGGCGGCGAGCTCGGCGACAGCATCTCCCTGTGGCAGAAGAGGAGCACTCCGGTCGTCCCCGCCACCCTCCTCGCCGGAGGAGGCAGATACGGGGCAACCATGGCCACGCAGGAGGCGGCACCTTGTCGGCTGTCGCACCAGAGCGAGTCGACGACGCCGGCACTCCCCCGGGGGACATGTCGGGCATTGTCCTCGCACCTGAGACGACGGCGGGTGTCACTTCCCCGCAACGTGTCAGCCCTAAGCGGACTGATGATGCCAGCACCCTTGCAAAGGATCTGCTGGGCGTTACCCTCGTACCTGAGATGACGGTGTGCTCCGCCCCCGACGCGACTTCACCACCGTCCGTCGACCAAGAGGTACCGTCCGTTCTCCATCACGTACCCTTTCGATTCAACTTCGATCCACCTAGCGACCCCGCTACGGTGAGCGCTTTCGTAAAGGCATATTCAAACCTTCCGGGGTACCATATGTGGTCAACCTGGGACCGACTGACAGCTGTATCAACCTTCGGACCGATGGGTTCCGAGGAAGAGGACGACCCCGACTCCGGTTGGGATTTCTCTGGCCTTAATGACCCCGGTGCCATGCGGGACTTCATGTCCGCATGTGACCACTGCCTCTCCGGTTGTTCTGACGATGGCCATGACCTTGACAACGAGGGTTACGGCCCAAGTCGCGAATGTTTCCACGTCGATCAGGGAGATCACAACGAAGGCAACCACCTCGGTATGTCGGAGGTTGACGATCCCCGTGGGCCCGCATCTCGCGTTGACATCCTACGGGAGCTAGCTGTGGTCCCAGTCCCTGCGGGGGGTCGGGACATACAGCTTGAGCAAATCCGTGAGATGTAGGCTCGGGTCGATGGGGAAGCAGGCTGGCTTGTGCAGCTCCGACAGAACATCGAACAGGAATGGGCAGGCCGAACACTCGCCGGAGGAGCCTGTCATCGGGCCCGGGACATCCAGCGCCGCATTGTCGATAACGCCAGGGCAGCGCTGCCCCCGGCCGTCAGCGGGTCTGGCCAGGACCAAGCTGCAGCGGCGATGCTACTTCGAACGATGCCGGAGCCATCCACCACCGAGGGACGGCGTATCCAGGGCGAACTCAAGGATCTCCTGGAAGGCGCCGCAGTTCGATGAGCCGAGAGCTCCGCCTCCCGGAGGCGAGCTGACCCCTCGGAGCATCACGCGACGTCCTCCCGACGCATGCGGGAGGCCTCGGTCCATCCCGAGCGCACGCGGGATGAGGCACTCACCGCCCGGGATCACCTCGACAACGAGCGTCACCATCACGACCGTCGAGCCTGCCTCGACGAGAAGGTGCGCCGAGGCTACCATCCCAGGCGTGGGGGACGCTGCGACAGCGAGGAGGATCGCAGCCCCTCGCCCGAACCACCCGGTCCGCGAGTCTTCAGCCGGGCCATACGACGAGCGTCGTTCCCCGCCCGTTTCCGAGCCCCGACTACCATCACCAAGTACTCGGGGGAGACGAGGCCGGAGCTGTGGCTCGCGGACTATCGACTGGCATGCCAGTTGGGAGGGGCGGACGATGACAACCTCATCATCCGTAATCTACCCCTTTTCCTCTTTGACGTCGCCCGAGCCTGGCTGGAGCATCTGCCTCCTGCGCAGATCTCCGACTGGGACGATCTGGTCAAGGCTTTCGCGGGAAACTTCCAAGGCACGTACGTGCGCCCTGGGAACTCGTGGGATCTCCGAAGCTGCCGCCAGCAGCCAGGGGAGTCCCTCCGAGAGTACATCCGGCGGTTTTCGAAGCAGTGCACCGAGCTGCCCAACGTTACCGACTCGGATGTCATCGGGGCTTTCCTTGCCGGCACCACTTGCCGAGACCTGGTGAGCAAACTGGGGCGCAAGACTCCCACCAGTGCGAGCGAACTGATGGACGTCGCCACCAAGTTTGCCTTAGGTCAAGAGGCGGTCGAAGCCATCTTCCGAAAGGACAAGCAGCCTCAGGGAGAGACGAAGAAAGACGCCCCCGAGGCGTCCGCCCAGCGGGGCACGAAGAAGAAGGCCAAGAACAAGTCGCAAGCGAAGCGCGACGCTGCTGACGCGAATCTTGTCGCTGCGGCCGAGCATAGGAACCCTCAGAAACCTCCTGGAGGGGCCAGCGCGTTCGACAAGATAATCAAAGAGCCGTGCCCCTATCACCAGGGTCCCATCAAGCACACCCTCGAAGAATGTGTCATGCTCCAGCGCTACTTCCATAAGGCTGGGCCCCTGGTGGAAGATGGCAAGGGCCATGACAACAACAACAAGGAGGGCGACAAGGAAGAAGAGTTCCTGGAGGTCCACAACTGCTTCATGATCTACGGTGGGCAGGCGGCGAACGCCTCGGCTCGACACCGCAAGCAGGAGCGCCGGGAGGTCTGTTTGGTGAAGGTGGCAGCGCTAGTCTACCTAGACTAGACTGACAAGCCTATCACCTTCGACCGAGGCGACCACCCCGACTTCGTGCCAAGCCCAGGAAGGTACCCGCTCATCGTCGATCCGATCATCGGCAATGTTAGGCTCTCCAAAGTCTTCATGGACAGAGGCAGCAGCCTTGACATCATCTACGCTGAGATCCTAGAACTCTTGGGGGTTGATAGGTCCGAGGTCTGGGCCGGTGCGGCACCCTTCCACGGGATCACGCCCGGAAAGCGAATCTTGCCCCTCGGACGGATCGACTTACCCGTCTGCTTCGGGACTCCCTCCAACTTCCGAAAGGAAGCTCTCACCTTCGAGGTCGTCGGGTTCTGAGGAACCTACCATGCGGTGTTGGGAAGGCCGTGCTACACCAAGTTCATGGCCGTCCCCAACTACACCTACCTCAAGCTTAAGATGCCAGGCCTGAACGGGATCATCACCGTCGGATCCACGTACCACCATGCGTACGAATGCGACGTGGAGTGCGTGGAGTACGCTGAGGCCCTCACCGAGTCCGATGCCCTCATCGCCGACCTGGAACGCCTCTCCAAGGAGGCGCCCGACGCGAAGCGCCACGCCGGCAACTTCGAACCAGTCGAGGCGTTCAAGTCCGTCTCTCTCGACCCCAGCAACGACGCCGGCAAGAAAGTCCGGGTTGGCTCCAAGCTCGACCCCAAATAGGAAGCAGTGCTCATCGACTTTCTCCGCGCGAACGTCGAAGTTTTTGCGTGGAGTCCCTCGGACATGCCAGGCATACCAAGGGATGTCGCCGAGCACTCACTAGACATCTGAGCTAGAGCCCGACCCATGAAGCAAACCCTGCGCCGTTTTGACGAAGAAAAGCGCAGGGCCATAGGCGAGGAGATCCACAAGCTACTCGCGGTAGGGTTCATCAAAGAGATATTCCATCCCGAATGGTTAGTTAACCTTGTTCTTGTAAGGAAGAAGGATGGGATATGGAGGATGTGCGTAGACTACACCAGTTTAAACAAAGCATGTCCGAAGGTTCCCTACCCTCTACCTCGCATCGATCAAATTGTGGACTCCACTGCTGGGTGCGAAACCCTGTCATTCCTCGATGCCTACTCAGGCTATCACCAAATCAAGATGAAAGAGGCCGACCAGCTCGTGACTTCTTTTATCACACCTTTTGGCATGTACTGTTACACTACAATGCCATTTGGTTTGAGGAATGCAGGCGCCACCTACCAGAGGTGCATGAACCACGTGTTCGGAGAACACATCGGCAGAACGGTCGAGGCTTACGTCGATGACATCGTTGTCAAGACGAAGAAAGCCTCCGACCTCCTCTCTAACCTTGAAACAACATTCAAGTGTCTGAGAGCGAAAGGCGTGAAACTCAATCCCGAGAAGTGTGTCTTCGGAGTCCCCCGAGGCATGCTCCTGGGATTCATCGTCCCCGAGCGGGGCATCGAGGCAAATCCGGAGAAAATCGCGGCCATCACCAACATGTGACCGATCAAAGATTTGAAAGGAGTACAGAGGGTCATGGGATGCCTTGCGGCTCTGAGCCACTTCATCTCACGCCTTGGCGAGAAAGGCTTGCCTCTGTACCGCCTCTTAAGGAAGGCCGAGCGCTTCACTTGGACCCCCGAGGCCGAGGAAGCCCTCGGAAACCTTAAGGCGCTCCTTACAAATGCACCCATCCTGGTGCCCCCCGCTGCAAGAGAAGCCCTCTTGATCTACGTAGCCGCGACCACTCAGGTGGTCAGCGCCGCGATCGTAGTCGAGAGACGAGAAGAAGGGCATGCACTGCTCGTCCAGAGACCAGTCTACTTCATCAGCGAAGTGCTTTCCAAGACCAAAGTCCGCTACCCGCAGATCCAGAAGCTGCTCTACGCAGTGATTCTGACACGGCGAAAGTTGCGACACCACTTCGAGTCTCATCCAGTGACTGTGGTGTCATCCTTCCCCCTAGGGGAGATCATCCAGTGCCGTGAGGCCTCGGGTAGGATAGCAAAGTGGGCGGTGGAGCTCATGGGCGAAACGCTATCATTCGCCCCTCGGAAGGCCATAAAATCCCAGGTCTTGGCAGACTTCCTGGCTGAGTGGACTGACACCCAGTTACCAACAACTCCAATCCAACCCGAGGTTTGGACGATGTACTTCGATGGGTCACTCATGAAAACAGGAGCAGGCGCTGGCTTGCTCTTCGTTTCACCCCTCGGAAAGCATCTTCGCTACGTCATACGCCTCCATTTTTCGGCATCAAACAACGTGGCTGAATACGAGGCTCTGGTTAACGGGCTGCGCATCGCCATCGAGCTAGGGGTCCGGTGCCTCGACGCTCATGGTGACTCGTAGCTTGTCATCGACCAAGTCATGAAGAACTCCCACTGCTGCGGCTAGAGGATGGAAGCCTACTGCGATGAAGTCCGGCGCCTGGAAGATAAGTTCTACGGGCTGGAGCTCAACCACATCGCCCGACGGTACAACAAGACTGCGGATGAGCTAGCGAAGATAGCCTCGAGGCGGACGACGGTTCCCCCGGACGTCTTCTCCAGAGACCTACATCAACCATCCGTCAAGATCGACGACACGCCCGAGCCCGAGGAAGCCTCGGCCCAGCCCGAGGTACCCTCGGCCGAGCCCGAGGAGGCCTCGGCCGAGCCCAAGGTACCCTCAGCCATCGAGGAGGAGGCCTTGCCCATCGAGGGGGAACAGAATGGGGTCACGCCAGATCCGAACTGGCAGACCCCGTACCTGGAATATCTCCTCCAAGGAGAGCTTCCCCTCGACAAGGCCAAAGCTCGGCGACTGGCTCGGCGCGCCAAGTCGTTCATCTTGCTGGGTGATGAAAAGGAGCTCTATCACCGCAGCCCCTCGGGCATCCTCCAACGATGTATATCGAAATACACTCGGGGGCTTGCGGCCACCATGCAGCACCTCGAGCCCTCGTGGGGAATGCCTTCCGACAAGGTTTCTACTGGCCAACCGCGGTGGCCGACGCCACTAGGATTGTACCTCCTGCCAGGGGTGTCAATTCTACGCAAAGCCGACACGCCTGCCCGCTCAGGCCCTGCAGACGATACCCATCACCTGGCCGTTTGCAGTATGGGGTCTGGACCTCGTCGGTCCCTTGCAAAAGGCACCTGGGGGCTTCTCGCACCTGCTGGTCGCCATCGACAAATTCTCCAAGTGGATCGAGGCCTGACCCTTGACCAGCATCAGGTCCGAGCAGGCGGTGGCGTTCTTCACCAACATCATCCATCGATTCGGGGTCCCAAACTCCATCATCACCGACAATGGCACGCAGTTCACTGGAAAAAGTTCCTGGACTTCTGCGACGACCACCACATCCGTGTGGACTGGGCCGCCGTAGCTCACCCCATGACGAATGGGCAGGTGGAGCGTGCCAACGGTATGATTTTGCAGGGACTCAAACCGAGGATCTACAACGACCTCAACAAGTTCGGCAAGCGGTGGATGAAAGAGCTACCCTCGGTAGTTTGGAGTCTGAGGACGACGCCGAGCCGAGCCACGGGTTTCTCACCGTTTTTTCTAGTCTATGGGGCCGAGGTCGTCCTCCCCATGGACTTAGAATACGGCTCCCCGAGGACCAGGGCGTACAACGATCGAAGCAACCAGACCAGCCGAGAGGACTCGCTGGACCAGCTCGAAGAGGCTCGGGACGTTGCCTTACTACATTCGGCACGGTACCAACAGTCTCTGCGACGCTACCACGCCCGAAGGGTTTGGCCCCGAGGCTTCCAAGTGGGCGACTTGGTGCTTCGTCTGTGACAGGACGCCCGAGGGCGCCACAAGCTCACTCCTCCCTGGGAAGGGCCCTTCATCATCGCCAAGATTTTGAAGCCCGGAACATACAAGCTGGCCAACGACCAAGGCAAGGTCTACAACAACGCTTGGAACATCCAACAGCTATGTCGCTTCTACCCTTAAGATGTTTTAAGTCGTTCATGTACCTCGTTTTCTTTATATACATAAAGTCTAACCGTCAAGGAAGGGTCAGCCTTGCCTCAACAAAGCCCGACCCTCCCTCGGGGGCTAGAAGGGGGGAACCCCCTTTGCGTCAAAATTTTCCTCGGAAAAATTTTCTACCAAAACGACCTTTCGTGCTTTCGACTTCTGTATCGATAGCGGGATCCTAAAAACGACGAGAGTACACGTAAGCGGCAAGACCAACCGAGCCGAGGGACTCCTACGCCTCCGGGATACGGATACCCCACTCGTCACCTTCCGCAAAAAGTAACTCTCGCTCGCACAAGTGGTTCTGCTAACAACGAACAAGTCATGGCGCATGAAGCAAGAGGAAAGAAAATGTAGCTTTATGATACGACGATGAAAGTGTTCAGGCCTCAGCAGCCGCGAAAGAACACACGCATGCTACAAATAAACTGCTACAGCAGGATCAGGCATCGTTAGGGGAAGCAGTTGCGCCCTCGGCGTCGTTTCTGCCTTCGGCGAGATCTGGCCCAGCCTCAGACGACGACGCGGGCGGAAGGATCTCCACCTCGAAGGAGGAGGCCAGCACCGCGCTCGGGCCCTCGGTGGCCGCGTCAAGCCTCTAGACCTCGGCTAAGGCAGCCTCGTCTTCGTCGGGTAGACAGTACCCCTCGCTGACCCGCTCCAATTCCACGTCGTAGTGGGAAGCGAGCACGGCGAAGGCCCGCCTAACGCCGTGGTGCAGCGCCCTGCGGAGTCTACTGCGCACATGGCCGCCCAAGGCCCACAGATGACTCTGGGGGGAGCTACCCGAGGGGACGTCGTTAAGGTCAAAGGCTCGGCAAAAGCCCGAGATAGCCTCGGACATAGCCACACGGTCGGCCTCACTCTGCTCAGCCGCCCGGGCGTGCGCCTTGACGGACTCATTAAGAGCCGTCTCGAGCTCTGCAGATAGCCGATCAAAATTCTTCAGACATGAGTTGAAGAATGAAGCTGAATTGAAGTCGCAAAGCAGGCGAAACATACCTTCGGCCTGGGCATGCTCCTGTGAGGCCACGACTTGGGCAGACTGGGCAGATCCAACGGCCACAACCAGGTCCACCGCAAGGGCCCCGGCCCGAGCAGACACCTCGGCCAGCTGACCCTCAAGGGCCTCAGCCCGGCCCACAGCCTCGGCAGCCTGGCTCCAAGATTGGTCCCGCTCGTCGATGGCCTGGCCAAGATCTAGCTGCCGCTGCTGTGCCTCCATCCGTGCCAATGCCGCCTCTACCCGCGCTGCCGCTGCCTCTGCCTTTAGATCATCACAGAGCAGCCGAAGGTCCGCTAGCTCGGTGCTCTGCTGAGCAAGGCGCTCATTAGCCTTGGCAAACGTGGCCCTCTGGGACCGCAGTGAACCCCAGATGCCGCTCTCGCGGCGGATGAACAGCGACTTGGCGTTGCTCACATCCGCTAGTTCCTGAGCAAGGAAAATAAGGTATTACAAAGAATGCCCTGGCACGCAAGGTATGCGCCTGAAATCCTTACTTGGAGGACCCTGGGAACGTCCCTCGAAAGGATCTCCATGGTCGACCGAAGCGACCCCATCGCCGCCTCAGCATACTCACGGAGCTCATCCCAAGACTGCTCCTCCTGCTCATCGTTGAGGACGAGGAGGGGTTTCGAGGCGCCGCGGCTCCAGAACCGGAACGCCTGCCCGCACCACTCATTGGGGTTGCACTGTGCGGGGATGAGGACGCCGCCTCCCAAGACGGGTCGCGGTGTTGCGCGCTCCTCCGCCAAGGCGTCGGGTTCCCCTGCAGTCAACACGTCGGGCACCATCGCCATCGACACGCTGGGCTTCCCCTCGGCTAAGGTGGCGGGTTTCCGATCACCGACCTCGGCAACAGCGTCCGCCCCCTCCTCAGGGCCAGGAATGGGGAGGTCGGGGACGACCGTGAGCGGCGACGCCCCAACCATCCCGACGTTGGGAGCGATGGATGGCTCCGCGGGCGAATCGGCAACGACCATGGCAGGAGTCGACGCCGGCACCGACGACACGTCAGGCGGGCTCGGGGCCGCGGTCGCGTCAGCGGCCTCCCCTGCATGATGACCGCCCCGATGGAGGGGTCGGCCTGGGAGGCTTGCTCCATGGCAGCTTGTGCCGCCTGGGCCCCCGCTCGAGAGCATCCTGTGCGGAGGCTGGCCAACTGGCATGGTGCGCCACGGCACCGGCTGCAGAAGCCGGCACCGTCTTAGGGGCCTTCATGGGGGTCAGGCCGGTCAGGCCCTGCCTCCGCTTGCTGAAAGTAAGAGAGAAAGCAAGTTCAAGACACACGACGAAAGAAGCCAAAACAGAGGCATTCTCAGGCACTTACCCGCTCCGGACCAAGGCCAATCGTGCCTGCGGGGAGGCACCTCAGGCCTCAGTCCCCGCAGGCGCTGCCAAGGGTTGCCCCGCTACCGACTTCGGCGCCGCTCCCACCTCGGGCACTCGAGGCGCCAAAGGAGCGACCTGCCCAGGCGTCGCCGCAGCGGCCGGAGGATCGACCTCCTGCACAGCCAGCACGGGCGCTTGCTCTTGGGGGACAGAGGGGTCGGCCTAACTCCCCGGAGTCAACACAGTTACCTCGGCCAAGGGGTTAGGTGCCCCCTCGGCCTGCCTCCGCTCCTCGGACTGGGACCCCGATGTCCCGGCCCCGGGCACTGATGGTACCAGCACACTTGGAGGCTGGCACGACAACCCCTGGCCCGGCCCCGGGTCTGGGCTGAGGCCAAGATGGGCCGCCATGTCGTTGTCCTCGTCATCATCATCGTCATCATCATCGTCGGGCGTCTCTGCCGACGCCTCCCTCAGGAGCCCGTCCCTCTCTTGTCTCCGACGACACTTCTCCAAGGCATCCCGAGCTCGCATCCGCTCGTGAGCCCGAGCCTTCTCCGTGTCCTTCTTCTCCTTCTTCTTCTCCGCGGCGACCCTCCACGTGGCTCGGTCCACCGTGTCCTCCAGGACCGGCGGTAGGGCGGGTTTATAAAAACTTAACCCCTGGAAGAGCAAAGATCCCAACAGTGGGAATCGAAGGCAACTCGGCGCAATACAGGAGAAGGATCGGATACTTACCAGGGTGGCAGGGATGTACTGCTGCGCGCGCCCCTGCCTCAGCTGGAGGGTGTAGCCACCGGCCCGCACCGCCATATGGACCTTCTTCGCATCCGTCGTCAAGGCAAAGAGCTCCGCAGAGAAGAGGTGGGTCCACAGATCCCAGTGAACCTCGATCCCTAGAAAACCCTCACAAACCGCCGTGAAGATGGCCGCTTGCGCAATGGAGTTGGGGTTGAGGTTGTGCAGCTCCACCCCGTAGTGGTGCAGGAGCGCCCGCATAAAGCGGCTCGCTGGCACTCCAAACCCCTGCTCATGGAAAGGGATGAAGCTAACCACATACCCCGGCGGTGGGGAAGGGACGACCTCGCTCGGGGCCATCCACTCCGGCTGCGCCCCACCAGAGAGGGGACGGAGCAGACCATCGGCAACGAGGGCCTCTAGATCCTTCGCAACGACGGTGGAGGAGGGCCACAGGTCGTGCGGTGGGACAACGGTCACCCTGTCAGCCATCACCGAACAGAGGTGGTGGAGGCAGAGGAGATGAGGTGCGCGGTTTCCTTTTCCCTAGCTATTCTCTTAGGTTGTGAAAAGCAGAGCAGAAGGCAGGCGCAAATGGTAGAGTGACGAACCACTGCCGGCCCCCTTCCGAGCATATAAAGGCCCGGGCGAGAACCGTTCAAAACTTCGCCCGAACTCGCCGCAAAATTCAAAACTTGAAGGTAAAACGATCTTTTCGTTCCTCGAACGGCTCGCACGCGCAACGGGCGCCACACGAATCGCCCGTCCCGTCGCATTAACTCCCCGGCAGAGCAAGCGACACCTCTAGCAGGCGAGGCTGGCGTCGTTTCACCTCCGCCATGGTGACCGCGTCAAAAAAAGGTGCGCCTCCTTATTTAAATTCATATCCTTCCCCTCCTCTCTCTCTCTCTCTTGCTACAGGGACCGGGAAAGGGGATGTTGTGGAAAGGATCCTTCTCAGCAAAGGAAGCGGGCCCCAAGCCCTCCTACTGATCAGGTGTTCGAAGGCTGGCCCCTCGGAAGGGTTTCGACAGTCGCCCTAGAGCACTCGGGCTCCAAGCCCATTACTGATCAGGGTTTCGAAGGCTGGCCCCTCAGAAGGGTTTCGACAGCCGCCCTAGAGCACTCAGGCTCCGCGCCCATTACTGATTGGGGGTTCGAAGGCTGGCCCCTCGGAAGGGTTCGATAGCCGCCCCAGAGCACGCAGAGTGAGGGATGACTCTAGGTACGTCCGATACATGGCCGAGGCTCAGGCTACACTCCCGAGGTACCCTAGGACATTTCCTAGACTGGCGGGAATGATTTGTAACGGAATCCCACCGGAGGGAGGCATCGAGCCCTTGGACCCTATGGAAGGGGTCCGGGTCCGGCGAATCACCCGCAGGTACTTTTGGAGCGCGCCTCTAGGCCACCAGCCGACCCCTAACGAACGGGGCACGGGCATCTACTCGGATCACCCGTTAGCAGCTCACTGGAAACACCATGTTCGGCGCCCTCCGAGGGCAACATGGCACTTCCCCCCTCCTTGTGGAAAGGCGACGCAGGGGCGTATGATAAAAGTCGAGAAAGTCCTTGATCGTCCTCTCGCTCCGTGCAGAGGCTCGGGGGCTGCTCTCGCACCCGGCTACAGCCAAACTGTTGACAGCGTCAACAAATCAGCTTGATAACTCGGAACCTGACCATGCGCTCGGGCTACGGCCAGGCCGCATGAGGGAACGATTAGACCGGCCGAGGCACCACGAAAAGCATTAAGACCTCAGAGGAGTCAAACCACTCCTCCGAGGCCTCGGGGGCTACACCCAGTGGGTGCGCTCGCGCGCACCCACCAGAACAAAGCAAAACCAAGAAAGGCCAATCCCCTCACCAAAAATGCGGCAAAAGCCTCCAAGCGAGTACCAACACTCCCTTCGAGGCTCAGGGGCTACTGTCGGGTACCATGATTAGGGGTACCCCCAACACTCCTAATCACGGCTGGTAAACACCCTCAGACCAACTGACGGGTGCGGTTCAAGTCAAGGCTTCGTCTACCCAAGGGACGCGACCTCGCCCGAGCCCAGCCTCGGGCTAGAACAGTAGTCCCAGACGAGTTCACGCCTCGCCCGAGGGCCTCCTCAAGCAGCGGGCACCCCCTCGGCTCTCCCGAAGCCCGGCTCGGGCAGGCTTCGTTGTGAAGCAGCCTTGGCCAAACCGCCTCACCAACCGACCACATCGCAGGCGCATTCAATGCGAGGATCGTCTGACACCGTATCCTAACACACGCGCCTCAGTCGGTAGGGCCGAAGTGACCGCAGTCACTTCGCCCCCCTTTTACTGTCCGATCTGACGGGAAAACAGCGCCGCTCGCCCCACTCCGACTATCGTGCCAACCACCTAGGTGAAGCTGACAACAACTCACGATCAACCACCGAGTTCGGTCTCGGGCGCAACAGGAAGCTCCGCCTCGCCCGACCTCAGGCTCTGGCCTCGGGAGGAGGTCTCCGCCTTGCCCGACCTCAGGCTCCAGCCTCGGAAGAAAGTCTCCACCTCGCCCGACCCCCAGACTCGGCCTTGACCTCGGTCTCGGGAGGAATCGCGTCCTCGCCCGACCCCGGCCTCGGCCTCAAGAGAAGTCTCCGCCTCGCCTGACCTTGGGCTCGGACCGACCGCGCCAACAGGGGATACATCATTATCCTCTCCCTAGCCAGCTCAGGCTACAAGGAACAAGACCGGCGTCCCATCTGGCTTACCCCGGCGACGGGTAATGATGGTGCCCCGCGTGCAACCATGACGCCGGTGGCTCTCAGCCCCTTACGACAGCAAGGAGACGTCAGCAGGATCCTTGCCGCACTGCCAGCTGTGCTCCTACAGGGCTCAGGCGCTTCTCCGACGGCCACGCTATCACGTATATAGGGCTCAAGCTCTCCCCCGACAGCCACATTGGCATGTACATAGGGCTTAGGCATTTCTCTGCCAGACACGTTAGCGCATTGCTACACCCCCATTGTACATCTGGACCCTCTCCTTGCATCGATAAAAGGGAGGTCCAGGGCCTTCCCGCGGGAAAAAGGGCTCTCGCGCAGAGGGGAAGGCGGGCTGACGGACCGGCTCTCTTCTTCCCTCTCGCGACGCTTGTAACCCCTACTACGAGCACCCTGGTGCAGGACAATACAAGGCTTGTCCCACCTCTTGTGTTCCATCTCGCGCCAACCCATCTGGGCAGGGGCACGCAGCGACAATTTCACTCGTCGATCCAGGGACCCCCCAGGTCCGAAACACCGACAATTATAGACCCCTATTATCACCTTGAGTTTGGTATCCCTTCAAAAATTGGTCATATCGACCAAATCTATGTTCTACTATATATATTATACCTTGCTAAAAAATTGTTTTATTATAATTCCTAATTTTTTTATGGTTTACTTGCTGGTCATATTAGCTCTGTTCTCACTCTTATGCTTACGGTGCCTTTTGTAGATGGCTTGTCTTAGACACACTGCACGAAAGTCACTCATTCCTTTCTTGCCTTCTCGTCTCACGGAGCGTCCGCTTCGCCGTCCGGTGACTGGTCAGTCTAGCCATTTGGAGAGGCTGCACTACTGCCTGCACGAGGAGCAGGAGCGTCGGTGATAGGAGTTGGAGCTGCATGGCTCTTCTTCCTCATTTCAGCAGGAGGTGGAGTCTGTGAGGAGTTGCTCTCCTGTGCCCCCACTGGAGATGCCCCCTGCACCACCACTGGGCATCCCGGCCACTGGAGTAGCTATTGGAGGAGACCTCGACGACGGAGGTGATCACAGCAGCTCGAGCCACAACACCGACCTTTTAGAGGAGCAGGAGCCGGAGGGATGGGTTGCTCGACCCATCACTTGTGATGCCGCTCGTGGATGTCACATCCATGATGCGCTCGACACCTTGCTACGCCAGACACTTGACCGACGTACCTGGTCTATCGAGTATTGCCGTGTTGTCTTCCAGCACAGTCGTGAGGTTTACCCGAATCGCTTGGAGGCGACTTGCTTGGTGCACCGTCCGGAGAACAGTCTCCAGGGTGCGGAGGTCTGCTCAGAGCATTACTCTATTTCTGAGCGGGACTCAGCTGAGGCGGCCATGCATGATGCCGCATGGCGTGCGTTTTCACACTACTGCTCAGTGCTCGGTGGGGTAGCCGATGGTCTTAACCTGAAGTATTACCCCCACCGTCCATCTAGCAGCACAGGAGGCGTGGTTGTCTCACCTATTGGTGAAGACAATCCTAGGTTGAGCAGCACAGTCAACCTAGCCGTCGTGCTAAACACGGAGCTGGACCATGCCTTAGATGAGCTGAGTAGGGCTCGTGCTGAGATCACCCAGTTGCGGGCTGAGCGCGCGGAGTGCCTTCACCTAGAGGATGGTTCTCCCGCCCCGTCGGGACCCAGCACCCGTACCGCTCACCTCAGCGCGGACACCATGCTTATGGTAACCCCGACTGCAGGACCAGGATAAATTTAGAACCATAGATCGTCAGCGTCAGATCTTGTAATTAATGTTTAAAATAGAAGTTATAGTTTTAGTTTTAGTCTTACTCTCAATTAATTTTAGTTAGACAGGGTAGTTTGCTTATCCTGTGTTTTATGTTTGTCATGATGGACTATGATGGATTTGGATCTTTGTAATGACTGTCACTTGAGTGTGGGTATCCCCTGCACTTCGGTTTACCTGTTAATGTTAATAAAATTAGTTATCTAGTTGGGAAGCCCTTTCACTCTACTTTCCTCTTTATCTGAGAAGCTGTGTTTGCCTATGTTGGGAGTCAGTGAAGATGCTTATTTGTTCAGTACTGTGGAAGAATTCCATACTCTTTTCTTATGCTGCAAGTTTGCAAGATCAGTTCTGATGTGTGATTGCATTCTGCAGATGTCAGACAACAGGCGCAGAGGAGGAAGGCGTGCTCAGCAGGAGCAGGCAGCAGCGCAGGATGAGGCACCCCGACAGCAGCTGCCACCACCGCCCCTGATGACGATAGAGTAGATGTTCTTGATGCAGACTCAGACAGTCGAAGCCATTGGTCAGACTCTGGCCGCTATGCAGCCGCAGCAGCATCAGCCCCCACCTCAGCCTCAGATGCCTCAGATGCCCAGAGACAAGCGTGCTAAATTCATGAGAGGTCATCCCCTAGTGTTTGCTCACTCTGCTGACCCCATGGATGCTGAAGATTGGCTACGTACCATGGAGTGGGAGTTGCACGCCGCTCAATGTGATGATAGAGATAAAGTTTTGTATGGTCCCTGTTTGTTGAGAGGAGCAGCTCAGTCTTGGTGGGAGTCCTACCTCGCCACCCACGCCAACCCCGACACCATCACTTGGGAGGAATTTAGAGATAATTTCTGTCGGTATCATGTTCCAGCAGGTCTGATGACAGTGAAGAAAGAGGAATTTCTGACGCTCAAGCAAGGGCCCATGTCTGTTAGTGAGTACCGAGACAAGTTTCTGCAGCTGTCCCGCTATGCTCCAGAAGATGTCAACACAGATGCCAAGAGGCAGTATCGTTTCTTGAGAGACTTAGTCGATCCCCTACACTATCAGCTGATGGATCATACCTTCCCCACATTTCAGCATCTGATCGACAGAGCAATTATGACAAAGAAGAAGCGCAAGGAGATGGAGGATCGCAAGCGCAAGATTGGTGGACCTCATCCTGGAAGCAACAATCGCCCCAGTTTCTTAGGCAACTCGCCTCAGCAGTTCAAGCAGAATCAGCGCTCGCCTCAGCAGTAGTTTCTGAGGTAGTACCCTCAGCACCAGCAGCAGAATCACCAGAACAATCAGTCAGGAGGAAGTCAGTTCCAGAGGCAGAATCAGCAGGCACCTCGCCTCCGCGCCCCAGCAACCAACTAGAGCAGTCAAGCAGCCCCAGTGCAAGGCAAAAACAGAGCATGTTTCCATTGTGGAGAGCAATGCAATTGAGTGATGCAATGTCTGAAGAAGGCAGCCCACCAGCAGTCAGGCCCTAGTGCCCCAGCAAAGCAGAATGTGTCTCAGCCAGGAACATGCAACCGCGTCCAGACGCGCTACAACCATGGGAGACTGAACCACTTGGAGGCTGAAGCAGTTCAGGAAACACCCGACATGATAGTAGGTATGTTTCCAGTCGACTCCCATATTGCAGAAGTGTTATTTGATACTGGAGCAACACATTCATTTATTACTGCATCATGGGTAGAAGCACATAATCTTCCAATAATACCATGTCAACACCCATTCAAATTGACTCAGCTGGTGGTAGAGTTCGAGCCGATAGTATTTGCTTGAATGTAAGTGTGGAAATAAGGGGGATAGAGTTTCCTGCTAACCTAATAGTAATGGGTACTCAGGGAATAGATGTCATCCTAGGGATGAATTGGCTAGATAAGTACCAAGCAAATATCAGCTATGACAACAGGACAATTAAGTTGGTGTCCCCACTAGGAGAAGAAGTGGTAGCTGAGTTAGTCTCACCTGAGCCAAGGAAAGGAGGTTGTCATCAGATGGCTATTGATAGCAAGGAGGTAGATCCACTCGAGACTATCAAGGTTGTGTCAGAGTTTCCAGATGTGTTCCCGAAGGACTTATCAGGCATGCCACCTGAGCATAAAGTTGAGTTTGCCATAGAGCTTCTTCCTGGCACCACCCCCATTTCTAAAAGAGCTTATAGGGTATCTGGACCAGAGTTGGTTGAATTGAAGAAGCAAATAGATGAGTTGTCAGATAAAGGTTACATCAGGCCAAGCACCTCGCCTTGGGCCGCCCCCATCATGTTCGTGGAGAAGAAAGATGGCACTAGGAGGATGTGCATTGATTATCGAGCTCTGAATGAGGTCACAATCAAGAACAAGTACCCCTTGCCCAGAATAGAAGATTTGTTCGACCAGTTGAGAGGAGCCAGCGTGTTTCAAAGATAGATCTGAGGTCAGGTTATCACCAGCTTAGGATTCAACCTTCAGACATTCTGAAGATGACATTCATTACCAAGTATGGGTTGTATGAGTTCACTATTATGTCTTTTGGCCTAAGGAATGCTCCAGCCTTCTTCATGAATCTGATGAACAGTGTATTCATGGACTATCTTGACAAGTTTGTGGTGGTATTCATTGATGATATTCTTATATATTCTCAAAGTGAGGAGGAGCATGTGGATCATTTGAGAATGGTATTGCAGAGATTGCGAGAGCACCAACTGTATGCAAAGTTGAGTAAGTGCGAGTTCTGGATCAATGAAGTCCTGTTCTTGGGTCACATAATAAACAAAGAGGGATTAGTTGTGGATCCAAAGAAAGTGGCATATATTTTGAACTGGAAAGCGCCAACAGATGCTCGAGGAATCAAGAGTTTCATTGGAATGGCTGGATATTATCGACGATTCATTGAAGGGTTTTCGAAGATTGCGAAACCGATGGTAGCTTTGCTAGGCAACAAAGTTGAGTTCAAGTGGACCCAGAAATGCCAAGAAGCCTTTGAAGCGCTGAAAGAGAAGTTGACTACAACGCCTGTCTTAGTCTTGCTTGATGTGCACAAGCCATTCTTGGTGTATTGCGACGCTTGTTACACTGGCTTGGGATGCGTATTGATGCAAGAGGGAAGAGTTGTAGCTTACTCGTCCCGATAGCTAAAGGTTCATGAGAAGAATTATCCAATCCATGACCTAGAGTTGGCAGCAGTGGTTCATGCACTAAAGACATGGAGGCACTATCTGTATGGGCAGAAATGTGATGTTTACACAGACCACAAGAGTCTGAAGTACATATTCACTTAGTCATAGTTGAATATGAGGCAACGAAGATGGTTAGAATTGATCAAGACTATAAATTGGAAATTCATTACCACCCAGGCAAAGCGAACATAGTGGCGGATACTTTGAGCAGGAAAAGTCAAGTCAATATGATGGTCGCTCATCCGATGCCTTATGAGTTGGCCAAAAAGTTTGACAGGTTGAGCCTTGGATTTCTGAACAGCATGTGAGGAGTAACAGTTGAGTTAGAACCCACCTTAGAGCGGGAGATCAAAGAGGCATAGAAGAATGATGAGAAGATCAATGAAATCCGGCAACTGATTCTAGAAGGGAGAGGCAAAGATTTTTGGGAAGATACAGAAGGTGTGGTATGGTTCAAGGATCGCTTGTGTGTTCCCAATGTCCAGTCCATTCAGGAGTTGATCCTCAAGGAAGCTCATGAGACAGCTTATTCTATACACCCTGGAAGTGAGAAGATGTATCAGGATCTAAAGAAGAAATTCTGGTGGTATGGAATGAAAAGGGCAATCGTAGAGCATGTGGCCATATGTGATAGTTGTTAAAGGATCAAGGCAGAGCATTAGAAGCCAGCTGGATTGTTGCAGACGTTGCAAATTCCTCAGTGGAAATGGGATGAGGTCGGGATGGACTTCATAGTTGGATTGCCTCGCACTCGAGCTGGCTACGATTCCATTTCGGTAGTGGTGGACCACTTAACCAAGTCAGCCCACTTCATACCTGTTAAGACTAGCTACAACAGTGCAGTATTGGCGGAGCTGTACATGTCCCGGATCGTTTGTCTTCACGGTGTACCAAAGTAGATAGTGTCAGACAGAGGAACGCAGTCCACCTCTCATTTTTTGCAGCAGTTGCATGAAGCCTTGGGTACACATCTGAACTTCAGTTCAGCTTATCAGACTGAAAGAACTAATCCAATCCTTGAAGATATGTTGAGAGCCTGTGCGTTGCAAGATCAATCCGGATGGGACAAGAGATTACCTTATGCAGAATTCTCCTATAACAACAGTTACCAGGCCAACTTGAAGATGTCACCATTTTAGGCGCTTTATGGAAGGAGATATAGAACTCCATTGCAATGGGATCAACCTGGAGAGAAGCAAGTGTTTGGGCCAGATATTTTACTCGAAGCCGAAGAGAACATCAAGATGGTTCGAGAGAACTTGAAGATAACGCAATCAAGGCAGCGAAGTTATGTAGACACAAGAAGGAGAGAGCCGAGTTTCGAAGTCGGAGATTTTGTCTACTTGAAAGTATCGCCAATCAGAGGAGTCAGAAGGTTCGGAGTCAAGGGCAAGCTAGCGCCCCGGTATGTTGGTCCGTATCAGATTCTCGCAAAGCGTGGAGGGCCTATCAGCTCAGTCTGCCAGAAGGATTGTCAGCGGTGCATGATGTCTTCCATGTGTCTCAGTTGAAGAAGTGTCTGCGGGTGCCAGAAGAGCAGTTGCCAGTGGAAGGTCTAGAAGTCCAAGAAGACTTCACCTACATAGAGAAGCCAATGTAGATTTTTGAGACTACAGACAGGGTCACCCGAAGGAAAACTATCAGAATGTGCAAAGTCAGATGGGGTCATCACTCTGAGGAAGAAGCAACCTGGGAGCGTGAAGATGATCTGATGGCTAGGTATCCTGAACTCTTTGCTGTCCAACCTTGAATCTCGAGGGCGAGATTCTTTTAAGGGGGATAGGTTTGTAACGCCCTGAATTTGGGGGTAGAATTTTTCTTCTTTAATACTCACCAAATTCAGACGTTACTCTCTTTTATCTTCCCGTTTCGCTCCTTCTTCCCAGTTTCAAAGCAGTATAGCGACTGGTGTTCTTATTGCGTGTAAACAAAAACCTAAGTTGACATGGGTGTTGCATCATGCCGAAGCATATTTCTTTTGTTTGATGTCGTGTTTAATCGTGTGTTCGCCTAGTCTCCTTTCAAATTTTGATCCGCGATTGGAATTCTTATCAGTGGTTGTGCGTGCTGTGGGATTTCGACCCGCGATGCAACCTAGCCCGGTCCGGCCTGGCCTGGCCCAGCTCGGCCCGGTCCTGGCCTGCGCGCCCCTGCCCCTCCCCATGCGCACCCCCTCTCTCCCTTTCTTGCATTTGATTTTCCCGTGCACAACTCCCTCTCTTCCACCTCTCTCTCTTCCTTCTTGTGCCCTAGGTGATTTGGTGACGGTTATCGTCGGATTTGGATCCCCGAGGTGAGCTCCCCTCCCCTCCCCTCTACCTCTCTCTCTCCCTCCCCTTCCTTCTTCCCCGCTCGCGCCCCTGCTCGGCCCCAGGCGGCCCCTGCGCGGCCCCCCGCGCGTGCCCCTGCTCACCCCCGATGCGCCCATGCGCAGCTCCTCAGCAGCGCCCCTCCTCGGCCCTAGCGGCGCCCCTGCGCGGCCCCGCGCGGCCCCTGCTCAGCCCCGGCGCGGCCCCCGCGTGTCCCCGCTCGGCCCCCTCCCCGACGATGCCCGCCCTGCCCCCGGCGTGGCTACGTGGCCCCGGCGCGGCTCGCGTGGCCCTTGGCGCGGCCTCGCGCGCCCCCGGCACACGCAACACATTCCCCCCTGCGCAGCCCCATACGTGTGGTGATTGATTCTTTGTTTTAATTAATTTTAAACTTTGTTTAATTAACATGCTGCATCGCGCGCTTCGTCGCGCAGCAAATTAGTTTGATTTCAGATTCTATTAATGTGCTGAGTCGCGCGCTTCGTCGCGCGACGATCCATTTTAATTTCAGATTATTTAATATGTGGCATCGCGTGTCTAGTCGCGCGACGTTTCATTTTAAATTTAGTTTGGATGACGTGTGCCGTCGTGCGCTTCATCGCGGGACGTTTGACGTCATTTTTATAATTAATTCAAGTGTCTCGTGGCGCGCTCTGTCGCACGATGAGTCGTTTTATTCTTAATTCAGTGTAAGTGTTGTGTCGCGTGTTTCGCCGCGCGACAATCCTTTTAAATTTACTTTGATCTGTTTATAATGATTAAATACGGAACATGACTTTTGTCCTATGCATAGCGCGATGGCCAAATCAATACCATTCTGTTTAGACGACTACTTTGATTTATAATCGCGTAACGTGATCGCTCTTCGAACGTAGCCTCGACCATTACTCTCTCTCTTTCTCGCTTAGTCGTAGACATGAGCCCTGCACCGAGCGTCTATTTATTTATTATATTTTATTGTATGGTGTACTGTTCTTTTGTATTAAATTTGTGGAATGTATGTTTGAACTCATATAGATAACGGTCAGTTGGTGGAGACCAAAGGAGTTGCAGGTGAAGACCCTGAGCAGCAGTCGGTTGGTGAAGGCAAGTGTCACTTGACCCATCTATGTCCTACTCATTCTTATAATTTACTCCCCGCATTTACATAGTTTATACCTAAGGATTGACTAGCTTTTGTTTATCTTGTCCTTGTTTACCTATTCTGGTTGGGTTATTTTGGTTTAGCTATATGCTAGTGCTTCACATTAATCAATGAACATGATGAGATTATCTATGATATGCTATTTTCCCTTTTGATTATGATGATATACTTGTGGCATTTAAGGGGACTCGAGCTATTTCTCGAGTGCCTCTCCGTAAGGACTGGTTTGTTGGATGACCGCCCGGGAAAATAGTGCAACCATGAGGGTGGAATGGGACGCCCTTAGCTAAATAATTAGAGGAACTAGGGTGTAGTTCGCTTCGCCGTCGTGCTGTCAATGGGGCTCGGTGTATGCGGCTCACTCTGCCAAGGGTGGTTTGCCCCTTGGGGAGGAGTGCGGTACATTTAGGAAACCTAACGGGTGGCTACAGCCTCAGGGAATCTTTGTAAAGGCTACATAGTGAAACCCTGCCTATTCACCTTGGTAGTGTTTAAGGGTTTGATCGGCCCGAGGCAAGAGGGAATCACGGCTTGTGGGTAAAGTGTGCAACCTCTGTAGAGTGTTATGAAACTAATATATCAGTCGTGCTCGTGGTTATGAGCGGCCAAGGGAGCTCCATTGATTAGAGATACTTTGATCAGAGATGTTTGGTTTACAGATGGTGATGTGGATGATGGTTTTGATTATGCTTATGGTAATGGTAAGTGGTATTCTTTCTGTCTGGAAAGGGTACTTTGGGTTAACAACTTGGGTTAATGCTAAAACCTGGCTTTCTACTAGTAATAATAACCTGACCAACTAAAAGCAACTGCCTGTCTTAACCCCACATAAAGCTAGTCCACTACAGCCAAACGGGACAATTGCTGAGTATGTTGATGTGTACTCACCCTTGCTTTACACACCAAACCCCCCAGGTTGTCCACGTTGCAACCACTGCTCAGGAGAAGATGAAGTCATGGAGGAGGACTTCCAGGAGTTTCAAGAGTACGATGAGTTCTAAGCGTGGGTTAGCGATAAACCCCCAGTCGGCTGCCTGTGAAGGCCGTGTGTGTCTACGTTTCTTTTCCGCACTTTGATAATTGTTAAAGACTATGTGGATGTCTCGGACATCATGATGTAGTCGACTATTATACCTTCTTTTATGTTATTATTTAAGCATTGTGTGATGATGTCCAGTTATGTAACTGTTGTGTACGTGAATTGCTGATCCTGGCAAGTACATGGTTCGCATTCGATTTGCCTTCTAAAACCGGGTGTGACATGCAGTTCTCAAATTCTCCCTTATCATTCGTACTTGTTCTTCTGCCTCTTGTATAATTTTAGGCCCAAAGAACTGTCGTTCACCAGTTTGATCCCAATACAGTGGAGTCCTGCATTTTCTGCAATATAGAGCCTCAAACAGTGACATCTTCAAACTGGCCTGGTAGCTATTATTGTAAGAGAACTCCGCATATGGTAAGCTCTCATCCCAACTACCACCATGTTTAAGAGCACAAGCTCTCAACATATCCTTCAGCACTTGGTTGGTTCTCTCGGTCTGCCCATCAGTTTTAGGATGGTAGTGTTGGGGGCTATTGGTCCTTGTTCTAAGATGCTATACACCAAGAACAGAACAACACAATTGTTATTGATTAGTGACCTTCGTCCTTCGAAGCATTACCTCCCTTAGGGTATAATGATCTCTAGACAAAGGTCAAGAAGGGCATACCTTCATCATTTCAATAGGCAAGGATGTAAACAAAGACATATGAAACACAAAGGGAACATGGATAATCATTTCGAATCATTGGATTATTCACATTCTCATTATATAAACATAAACAAACATCAACGATATTTGAATTACATTTGTACCTTCGAATTGACAGAAGGTAAAAAGGCAAGAGTGACGCGTGAGTGAATACAGGTCTGCATGAACAGTACAGTGTTACTGTTCATCTATTTATAGGCATAGGACGCAGCCTGGGCAAAATTACATTCATGTCCCTGACATTTACTGTTAGCCAAAAGGTAAGGTATCGAGGACTAAGCAGTCTTTTCCCCTTTAGGTTGGTTTCATTCTCCACCACCGTCCTTGTGCTAAGCCGAAGCTTATCCATCCACAGCTTCGGAACTATCATCCTTCTTCCAGATCGCGCCTTTCATACCATGCACACCTTCATCTCAAAGCCGAAGCTTCATGTGACAGTATACTATACTAAAAAACATGTTAGTTGTGTTTTTGAGGATTTTTTAGTATATCAGACCGTTACAGGAGGCTTCGGCTTTGAGATGAAGGTGTGCATGGTACGAAGGTGTAGTCTGAAGGAAGGACAAACTAGCTCCGAAGCTATGGCTGAAGGAGCTTTGGCTTAGCGCGATGACGATGATAAAAGGAGAAACCGACCTAAAGGAGAAAAGACTGTTTAGTCCTCGACAACTTGCTTTATGGTCAACAGTAAATGTCAGGGACATGAATGTAATTTTGTTCAGGCTGTGTCCTGTGCCTATAAATAGATGAATAGTAACAACATACTGTTCACGCTGACTTATAATCACTCTCGCGTCACTCCTGCTTTTTTACCTTCTGTAAAGCTGAAGGTACAAATGTAATATAAATGTTATTGATACTTAACCATTTTTGTAAAATAAGAATATAAATAATTCAATAATTTGAAATGATTGTTCATATTCTCTTTGTGTTTTATATGTCTCTATTTACATTCTTGCCTAGTGAAATGATGAAGGTATGCCCTTCATGACCTTCGTCTGAAGATCATTATATCCTAAGGGAAATAATGTTTCGAAGGACGAAGGTCTCTAATCATTAACAATTGTGTTGCTTTGTTCTTGATGCATAGCATCCGAGAGCAAGGACCAACATTGGCACCTACCTCCAGTGAACTCATTCGACCACCTTCGGCAAGCTTTGACCTTCGTCATGCCACCGAAGAAGACAACAGGGCCAGGGGCTGCACTGCAGCCACTGGACGTTAATCAGGAGATGCTACGCGAAGCTAGGAGCCAGAAGAGGAAGGCTACCAGCCCAACACCTCAGGAGGAGGAACTAGACCAAGAAATCAGGGACCTCTAAGCTATCTATCAAAAGGTTCAAAAGAAGAGAGAGAAAATGCTTCGACTCGCTGATCTCCAGAGGAAGATTGATGAGGCCACCGAAGAAATACGTCCCCTCACCCAGGATGACCAAGACCGAAGGCCCCAGCACAGAGAGCTTCGTCAATAGAATTCATACAACGATGATGAATGGTATGGTGATTTTCATCATGGCAATTTTGCTTTCGATGATGCTTCTTCTTTGGCAGCAGAATTACAGGCTACCCCATGGCCCCATCATATAAACCACCTCAGCTTCCTATGTATGATGGGCACTCAGACCTGAAGCAGTTCCTGATGAGCTACAAAGCAACTATATCTTCATATGGGGGCAATACTGCAGTCATGGCGAAATCCTTCGTAATGGCAGTCAAAAGCGTAGCACAAACTTGGTACTTTTCTCTCCGATCAGGGACAATCACATCATGGCAGAAGCTCAAGGATATGCTAATCACTAGCTTCCAAGGCTTTCAGACGAAGCCAGTCACTACTCAGTCTTTGTTTCAGTGCACGCAAGACCATGAGGAGTACCTTCAGGCGTATGTCCGAAGGTTCCTGCGTCTAAGAGCACAAGCGCCTACAGTGCCCAATGAAATTGTCATTGAGGCCATGATCAAGGGGCTTCGGCTAGGACCTACTGCTCAATATTTTGCTAGGAAGTCCCCACAAACCCTGGAGAAGCTCCTTCAGAAGATGGATGAGTACATCCGGGTCGATAATGATTTTCGCCAAAGAAGAGAGGAAGCATACATGTTTCTGAGATGGCCAGGGGCTTTAAAGGAAGAATTCACCCCAGACACGTCAGGTCAATCCATAATGACAACCCAAGTGATGATAGAGGAAGTCAACTCCAAAGGCAACAACACAGCTCCCAATCATCAGGGCCACAACAAAGCTCCTTCAGGCCACCAACTCCAAGAGGCAGAAGCTTCGGAGGAAGATACGAAGATCAGCCTAGGAGACTTTTTTGCTTGTTCTGTGGTGAAGACAAAGGCCACACCACAAGAACGTGCCAAGTCACGATTCAGAAGAAAAAGGAGATTGCCGAAGCTGAAGCACGACAGAATCAGCCGAAGCAAGTCCTACATACTGCTTCATGCTATTCTCCCTATGTCTCAGAGTACGTAGGTAATCAACAGCCTATGGCCTCTGTCGCTTCGGCAAGCCACTCTCAAGCTTCCTGGGCCTAGCTTCCACCACCACCACCGCTAGCGCCTACTCTGGCCCGAAGCCAGCAGCCAGAAGGGCACCAACACGCTCAACAACAGTGCGATTTTTGGGAGGAGTCCGAAGCTCACACAGTCAATAGCACTGTGTCTGAATCCAAGCACATCTACTGAAGAATATCCTACCTCTGGTGCATCTTTATCTTTTTTCCGTTCTATTTTTCTTGTATGAAAAACAATTCACGAAGGATTAAATTCTGGTTTCATGTAATAATATTGTACTCATATCGTCGAGTGGAATGTTTCCTCTTAACAAGACTCCGATGCTACAAAAGTCGTTCCTAAGGGAGCGCAAACTAAGTTCCAAAGCTACCAAAGTCGTTCCTAAGGGGCACAGAGTAAGTTCTGAAGCTACCAAAGTCGTTCCTAAGGGGGCATAGAGTAAGTTCCGAAGCTCAAAAGTCGTTGCTAAGGGAATGCAGAGCCAAAATACCACCGAAATAGAAGGTGAAGAAGCTCCAAAGTCGTCCCTAAGGGGATGTAGAGCTTAAATGCCATCGAAATAGAAGGTGAAGAAGCTCCAAAGTCATTCATAAGGGGATGCAGAGCTTAAATGCCACCGAAATAGAAGGTGAAGAGACTCCAAAGTCGTTCCTAAGGGGATGCAGAGTCTGAGTGTTCCCGTGTGGATATGTGTCTTTGGCATAAACATCATACTGCATCATATCATCACATCATCCCACATAGCATTACATCATACATCATGTCGCATCAACAACAAGAATCGAGCACGAAGCAAACCTTCGGCAGTTACATGATGAATGAAAGTGTGCCGGAGCACGAAGCAAACCTTCGGCAATTACAATCTTATCAGGAAAATTTTTGTCGACATCATACAACAGCTTTGTTGTAGAAGGGCTCTATTCTTTACGAAGCATGAAAAGAAGGGAAGGTGTTTTTTTGCCGAAGGCTCAAAAATGGTATGCACACAAATTTCATGCATCGCAAAGAAATATTTTACATTAAAATACACATAGATATACAATGTTTAACTTGAACACATATTACATCACACAAATGTTGAATTTTCTAGCTACACAGAAGTATAGTCTTCCTTCAAAAAATTTTCGGCAGCTTCGTTTAGAAGTTTGTTGACAGCTTCGTCAACTGCTTCTTCAGCAATTCTTATAGTTTCTAGTGCCGCCTTCATTGCTAGATCAGCTTCAGGATCATAGGGCTCAGGTGGCGGAGAAAGTTCAGCTACAGTAAAGTGATAAGTTGTTAATCTGATGCCAGAAAAAAATACTAAAGCTTTGAAACAGTTAAAATACCTATGTGCCTTGCGCGCTCGACAACCTCTTCGGCTCGCTTGGCTTCTTCTCGAGCTTCATGAGTTTCTTTCTCATTCTTCTTTATAGCTTCGACGGTTAATTGTCGGCCGCCTTCCATCCAAACGTTGGAGTAAAATTTTCCGCCCATCAGAGTAGCTTCAGCCGAAGGATCCTTCGTGTTATCCACAGTAAAAATAGCCTCTGTTTGGCTTGCGGCTTTAACGTGTTCGCAGCCAGATTTTTCCAAAATGGCTGCAACCCCTCTGGCACCAGCAAAGGCGCAGAAATCGCCACGATCACTAAGGATTTCTTCAAAAGCTTCGACTTCTTCACCAATCCATTCGATGATTCCTTCGGGATCGCCTCTAATAAACTTTTGCTCGGATGAGTAAGCACCCACCTTGGAAAAATGTCTTTTAGCTTCTTGGCGCAATCTAAGGATTTTTCGTAATATCTTTCCTTTGATTCCCGAAGCTCATCTACATTCTTCTGCAATCTTGCGCTAGTCCACTCGCTTATTTCTTGCTTCGCCTTAGCCACTTCGAAATCTTCATTCTTCTCGGCAAGTTTTTTCTTTAAATTTTCAATTTTGGCTCTATGAGTTTCGGACTGCGCGACAAGATTGGCTTCACTAGCTTTGACTCTATCCACCAAGGAAAGAAGAATTTTGTCCTTCTCTGCAGCTTCATTCCTCAGCATGATAACCTCCGACCGAAGGTTACCAAGGGCTATCTGGCAACTTTCATCCTTAGCATTTTTCTGTGCTCTCAAAGCGTTACTCAGAATTAAGCCCTACAAAAACAAGGGAGACAAAGGATCAGCACAAGAATAAAAGACACAAAAACAATATGCTTATAAGTCCACAACTTTCGTACCTTCAGACTATTGTATGCAAGGCTGTCTGCAAGGTCATCCTTTGACATAGCAGGAAGGCCAACTTTAAGCTTCGGAAATCCCATGTTCTTTGCCATCTCCCGGCAAATAGTTATTTCCTTGTTGTCCGAGAGACAGTATAGGAAATCATCTTCATCGGTGCCATTGTACACCAAGGCCCCCTTCGGATACTTCAGTTTTCGGGCGTAATGTTTGGCTTCCGCAATTTCTTCTTCGGTCAACCTTTTACCCGAAGCATGTCGAATAATAAAGTCAAGTTCTTCAGAAGGTGCTTCGGGAGTAGGAGATTCAATCTTCTTGGGCACGTCTTCTTTCTCTAGAACAAGACCAACGCTTGAAGATCCTTGCTCAGTTCCCTGCTCAGTTCCAGTAGGTTCTGCTTTAGTGGGCACTGAAGGCCCAGCTTCGGATTCAGCACGAGCTGTAGCAGCTTCGGCAGTCTCCTTTGTAGGAGCGGAAGTTGATGCCCTTGTCGACTCCAGGATGGCGTCTAGCACGCTAGCCATCCTCCTCCTCTTGGGAGTTATTGTGGGAGTTTTCGATACCTTCGGCAATTCTGGCTCCGCTGGCGGGCTCAAGATTTTTTACAGTCCTGCTGTATCCCCTAGCTCTTGCTCTTCAGCCACCTTTTCTTTAGCTTCGACAGCATGTTTAGGCGCTTCGGCCGACCCGGTTGGAGGAACCTTTGGCGCTTTGGCCGATTCTTCCTTTGAGCTGGCAGGAGTAGGCTGTCCTGGCTCAGCGGTGGAAGATATCCCTTCAGCAAGCTTTGGTACTGTGGCCGTCTCAATGTATCAAGGTCGGTGCGTCAAAACCTTGATATTTTTGCCCTTCGGCACGGCAGAAATGGCCGAAGTAGCAGTTTTTCTCTTTTTTCCCTGCTTTCGTGAGGGATAGCTATAATCTGGATATACAAAACCAATAACGTCAAAGACTCTATTCAACCCTTTATTGCCTCGTCCTTCAAAGGCCAAGGTCATTGCATCATCTTCGGTCCTTGTGTAGGCCCCAAGCAATTCGTCACTCGTCGCCTCAATACTGCTCAGCCACACATCGTTCGGCTCATCAAACTCACCTCTCTATCTGAAGGTATATTTTAGATAGACCAGGCTGCTCTGACTAGACCTGACAGTAGCTTCCTTCGGCATCTCCCAGTCATTCATGAGCGGCCATACTCTGTAGGCGATGTGCTCTTAAAACAAGTCTCTTGTGCCAATAAAAGTGCACACAATGTTGAAACTCCTCTGGCATGCTTCTATATCATTCCCAAGAGTAGTGGCCGGTCTTCTGATGTCGAAGCGAGACCAGATAGGGCATTGGATAATCCCGTTTATGTCTTCTCTTTCAATCAGATTATTCTTTACATAAAACCATTCCTCCATCTAGGCTCCTGGCCACCTTTTCCGAAACGTTGGAACTGGATAACTTACATCAGAACGAGGAACGAAGCCATAACAACCAAAATTATTGTGATATTGCTCCTTGCTAGTGGCCTTCGTCTCATACAGCAGCTCGTGCATGTTACAGAAGCACTTTGCGCTTGGCTCTAGCCCTTGGCTTCTCATGGCCCAAACAAAACCCCCATCCTGATGATGGCTTCGGGGGTAATCTGATGAAGAAAAATTTCAAAGGTCTTTAACACTTCAACCAGAAATTTGCTCAATGGGAACCGAAGTCCTGCCTTCATGAACCTCCTGTAAACAACCACTTCATCATCTTCGGGAGCAGGGGCGGCGCTGTCCCCTCCAACTCTCACAATGGAAATATCTCGAAAATATTTCCCTTTCATAGCATCAATTTGACTCTGCTTAATGGATGATTGTAACACCCGGATTTAAGGAACAAAGCCGGGTGCATCTCATACATGCGCCAAGAAGACAACATATATAATAACAGAGTGTATAGAGATAAATGTCATAAATCATCAGAGTACTTATTACATAGCGGAAGTCTTATTACAAAATAAAATAATAAAGATAAAACGAACTAAGGATCGTCGGCGCCAATGTCGACTGAGAAACGCCACCTAGATCAGATCGAACTCCTCAGTGTTAGGCGGCTCCTCTTCAACCACCTGTTCTTCTCCTGTGGGGGGGGTGTGAGACAGCAAGAGTGAGCTCACATACGTTCATAGCTCAACAAGTCGTGGGGAATAATGTGGCATGAACTCACCAAAGGTGGGAGTTCATGTGGTGTAAGGCTGATCAATGAAATAAAGGCTGAAGCTGAGCATTGCTTTTATAAGTTGGTCAAAATTTTATTAGCAATTACTAAGTGTAAGTAAATACCAAACCTTAATAATAATAAAGAACAGTAATAGTAAAATAATCCCAAATGCGATGCAAATGTCAAATTAAACTTAAGTTCCATAGTTAATCATGTGAGGGTCCGAGCCGCTCATGACCGTGAGCACGGCTAGTATACTAGTTTTACACTCTGCAGAGGTTGCACATCTTTACCCACAAGTCGTGTATCCCATGTCGCTTGGGTTTGCAAGGCCCTTAGACACTACCGAGGTGAATGGCTAGGGATCCACTACGAGGCCTTTACAAAGTTCCACTAGCTTCCGAAAACCCGCTACAGTTTATAGGAAGTTCCAATGCAGGGTTCCTGGCTGACCGCCATCGCAGCAAAATCAACCAGGGACCTCCCTACACTGACCACTCCCCTACTGCCCTTGCCCCTTTCGGGTAAGGTAGTCTTCCACTAGCTTTCCTAATTAGTCAGCCAAGGGCGTCCCATTAAACCCTTGTGGTAGCACTGTTTTCCCGGGTGGTCGCTCCATGTTCCCATTAATTTAATGATCTTAACATGAACAGTAATAATAACAAGATAATAACAGAATAATCATGAATAATGAATCTCCATACCCAATCCACATAAAGCAATAGCAAGTACTACCCAAAAATATTCCAGGGGTGAACAAGGTATAGAGGTAATCAAAACTGGGGTAACATAAAGGCTCCCATCAAAATTAACCTATGCAGATCATTAAAATTAATAAGAACATGGCTGGGAAAAGTAAGTGATCAAGGGCACAACTTGCCTGTAATGAGCCCCTGCTCAGCTACTTCTACTTGTTGAACCTCAGAATCCACAGTGGCTTGCTCGTCTATTCGCGTCAACACAATACATACATTGTATAGCCAAAATCAACATCACACAAAACATGTAAATAAAATATACAGTAAGAATCTACACACTAAAATGAAACCATAGGAACTGGAATCACTAAATTTGGAGTTATATATTTCAAGTTATGAATTTCTGTAGCTTTTATGTATTTAATACAAGATTAAGTATTAGATAAATTTAAATGAGCCTTTCATGCCAAAACAGAGGCACTAATGCGTAGACAATATTATTACAAAAATTTAGGAACTGGAATGGACCAATTTGGAGCTCATATGAATTTTCTATGAATTATCAAAGTTCTAGCAATTATTTTCATATTAAAAATCTATTTTCTATTTTATTTATTCAATTTAAACGATCACTGGACTGGGCGTCATTTTCTGGAAAAGTCAGGGGGTCTGGCGTAAGTTATCCTAGACACAGAGAATAGTAACACATGGACGGCGGGTTTATAACCTGAAAGCAGAGGGGCTCTTTAACAAAATATACCCGCGAAGGGGTATCGGGGTTTACTGGCCGCACGATCAAACTTCGGTGGCCGGGATTAGATCTGATTTCCTCCGAACCGGTACACAATGTGGAGCCTTGGATCTAGATCCTACGGTCGCGGTTTAATGAAATGAGATTGAACCAGGGTCACGGGATCCAGATCGGACGGCCCGCGCTAACCTAACCCAACCGGTACGCGAAGATCTAATCCGGGCCGTTCGTCAGTAGATCGACGGTCACGGTGTTTCCCCCCAATTCTCCGCCAGCGACGGCGGCGCCGCCCAACATCACGGCGAACTTCGCCGGTGAACTTCCAATCGAGTGCTCCAGTGCCCTAAAACTCGATTAAAGACTGCTACACGATGCCTAGGGGATGGCGAATACGTTGGAGTAGGTCTTACCGACAGTCTCGGCGCGAAGAGCGTCCGGCCACGGCGAAGGCGGATCCGCGGCGGAGCTGAGTCGACGTCGACGAATTCCGGTGCCGCCGGTGGCCAATCCTCAGCAATTCGGTTGCGGTCGCCTTCAACACAGCCGAAGGGAGCCCCTGGGTTCCACAATTCGAGCACGGTCGTCGGCACGCCCGGATTCGCCTGCGGCGGCAAGCTTGGTCCTCACGGCGGAGAGGAATTCTCGGCGACGAGAAGGCACTAGTGGATTGGACGGCGGGGCACGGTCAAAGGGTCTCGAGTAGTTGGGTTATATACCCAGGGCGAGGTGGAGGAGGTCGTCAGCTTGCCCAGGTGAGCCGCCGCGCATTCCGTGAAGTTTGTTACAACGGCGGGCGTCGGGATGACAAGTGGGGCCGGCGCTGCAGTGACGCGAGGATGCGGGAGCGAGCGCGAGCAGCGTTTCTGGGTTGCGGGGCCCGCAGAGTCAGTGAGGGGGAAGCCAGTCACGCGCGTGTGGAGGAGAGGCAGACAGGCGGGTCCCACAAGTCAGTTGCAGAGCGGATGCTGCCGCGCCCGCGAGCGTGAAGTTGGGCCGCGCGCGGTGAAAGTGTAAGTGGGCCAGAAGTGAAGCCGCCGGCCCAGGTAAGCTCTTATTCTTTTTCTTTTTCATTTTTCTTTCTATTTTCTTTATTTTCAAACCCAATTTGAATTAATTCAAACCTTTGTGGATCTTCATTTATAAACTCTATTTTTGCAATTAAAAATGCTAAGCCTGAAGATATTTATTGATACATTTTATTTATATTTTCATATCTCTTCTCTTTTCCTTATTTTCAAAATCCTAATTTCAAATTTAGGGTTTAATCAAGCTTCAAATAATTATTACCTTATTATTTTTATCCTCATGGTTTTATTTAATGCACAAACACATAAAACTCCAACAAATGCACTTTTTCTTTATTTTAGAATAATTGTTTTATTTAGTCACTCTCAATTACACAAGTGCTCTTTTTTTATGATGCAAATGAAACACACAAAATGAGAAGCTCTCTCTATTACTCTTGGTATACAACTTTGAGTATTACAAATCCTACCCCCCTTAAAAATAATCTCGTCCTCGAGATTTAAGAAGATCTAGGAAAAAGGTGGGGAAAATCTATACGAAGCTCTTCTTCTCTTTCCCAAGTTGCTTCATCTTCACCGTGGTGACTCCATTGAACTTTGCACATCTTTATAACTTTATTCCTCGTAACTCGAGTCAAAGTATCCAAAATCTTAATGGGGTACTCAGCATAAGTCAAGTCCTCTTGAACACTAAGGTCTTCCATTGGTAACTGTTCTTCAGGCACCCTGAGGCATTTCTTCAGCTGAGATACATGAAAGACATCATGAACATCAGCAAGATGATCCGGTAACTCCAATTGGTATGCAACTTCCCCCACTCGCTTTAAGATTAAGAAGGGTCCAATAAAGCGAGGGGACAACTTTCCTTTGACTTTGAACCTTCTCATGCCCCGGAGTGGTGACACCTTCAAATAGACATAATCTCCCTCTTTAAACTCAAGTAATCTTCTCCGGGTGTCAGCATAGCTTTTCTGCCTGGATTGTGCAGTTCTCAAATTCTCCCTTATTTGCTGAACTTGTTCCTCTGCTTCTTGTATAATCTCAGGTCCAAACAACTGCCTTTCACCAGTTTGATTCCAATACAAGGGAGTCCTGCACTTTCTGCCATACAAAGCCTCAAACGGTGACATCTTCAAACTGGCCTGATAGCTATTATTATATGAGAACTCCGCATACGGTAGACTCTTATCCCAACTTCCACCATGCTTAAGAGCACAAGCTCTTAACATATCTTCCAGTACTTGGTTATTTCTCTCAGTCTGCCCATCAGTCTGGGGATGGTAAGCCGAACTAAAATTCAATCTTGTATCCAATGACTCATGCAACTTCTTCCAATATCGAGAGGTAAACTGTGATCCCCGGTCTGACACAATCTTCTTTGGTACACCATGCAGGCATACAATCCGTGCCATGTACAACTCTGCTAACTTGGCTCCTGAATAAGTGGTCTTCACTGGAATAAAGTGGGCTACCTTAGTTAGCCTGTCCACAATCACCCATATAGAATCATATCCAGCAGACGTGCGGGGTAATCCAACAATGAAGTCCATGCCAATCTCTTCCCATTTCCACTCAGGTATCTTCAGTGGGTGCAATAGTCCGGCTGGTCTCTGGTGTTCAGCTTTAACTCTTTGGCATACATCGCACATAGCCACATGTGCAGCCACATCTCTCTTTAGTCCATACCACCAATACTTTTGCTTCAAATCTTGATACATCTTAGTGCTCCCAGGGTGGATAGAATAAACTGAATCATGTGCCTCCTTCAATATGGTTTCCCGAAGACTATCAATATCGGGAACACAGATCCGATTCTTGAACCATATCGTGCCTTGCTCATCCTCTGTGAACTCCGGGCCTCTACCCTCTGTTATCAGATCCTTGATCTCCTGGATTTTAGCATCACCAATCTGACCTTTACGAATTTCTTGTTCCAGGGTAGGTTCCAATTCTATGGTAACTCCTTCCGTATGTGTAGCAATTCCCAGGTTGAGTCTCTCAAAATCCTTTGCTAATTCATCAGGTAGCTGGACAACGAAAGCGGAGTGAACATGCTCCTTCCGACTCAAGGCATCTGCAACCAAATTCGCCTTGCCTGGGTGATAATGAATCTCCAAGTCATAATCCTTAATAAGCTCCAACCAACGGCGTTGCCTAAGATTGAGATCCTTCTGAGTAAATATGTACTTCAAGCTCTTATGGTCCGTGTATACTTGGCACTTAGTCCCCATAATGTAGTGTCTCCAAATCTTAAGTGCATGCACAACCGCTGCTAATTCCAAGTCATGAGTGGGGTAGTTCAATTCATGCTTCCGCAACTGACGAGATGCATAGGCAATCACATGACCATCTTGCATAAGCACACATCCAAGTCCTTGGCCACATGCATCACAATAAATGTCAAATCCCTTTTGCAGATCTGGCATAATCAGTACTGGAGGTGACATCAATCTCTTCTTCAATTGATCAAAACTCTCTTGGCATTTCTCATCCCACTTGAATTCTCTTCCTTTCTCCAAAAGCGATGTCATAGGCTTAGCAATCTTAGAAAATCCTTCAATAAATCTCCGATAATATCCTGCGAGTCCCAAGAAACTCCGAATCTCCGTAACTGTAGTGGGCACTCTCCACTCCATAATCTCCTTCACTTTAGCAGGATCCACTGCTATTCCTCCATTAGAAATAATATGACCAAGGAATGGCACCTTGTCAATCCAAAACTCGCACTTGCTGAACTTAGCGTAGAGTTGATTATCTCGTAACTTCTGTAGCACCAACCTTAGATGTTGTTCATGATCACTTTCATTCTTAGAATAGATAAGAATATCGTCGATAAACACCACGACGAATCTGTCCAAATACTCCATAAACACCTTATTCATCAAATTCATGAAGTAAGCTGGTGCATTGGTTAGTCCAAATGACATAACAGTAAACTCATATAATCCATATCGAGTCGAGAAAGCCGTCTTGGGAATATCCGATGGTCTAATCCTCATCTGATGGTAACCGGATCGGAGATCAATCTTCGAGAATACTCTAGCACCTCTCATCTGATCAAATAAATCCTCAATACGGGGCAACGGGTACTTGTTCTTCACCGTAACATCATTAAGAGATCTATAATCCACACACATCCGTTGCGATCCATCCTTCTTCTGCACAAATAACACCGGTGCTCCCCAAGGTGAGGAACTTGGACGAATATACCCCGCCTCTTGTAACTCCGTCAACTGCTTCTTCAGTTCCTTCAACTCCTCTACGGACATTCTATATGGCCGTTTAGAAATAGGGGCGGTTCCAGGTAAGAGATCAATAACAAACTCGACTTCTCTATCAGGTGGCATCCCTGGTAACTCCTCTGGAAAGACATCCGGAAAATCTCTAACCACCCGGATGTTGTCACCAACAAACTCCTCAGGCATAAAGAACATTGCACGCATGGATGAGGAGGTTACTGCAATATTAACTTGAAATCTTTCTCCTTTAGTGGTAGTGAGTTCTATGGTACCTCTACCACATGCTATAACGGCCTTTGCCTTTCTTAGCCATGACATACCAAGGATCAGATCTATACTGCTTGACTCTAATATTATAGCAGTAGCTCCAAATTCTCTACCCATAATGGTTAATGTCAATCTACGTGTCATTTGATTCGCCTCAACAGGCCCTTTAGGTGTAATTACTATCAGGGGTTTTCTCATATTTAGCAGTGGTATTTCATTTGTGTTGGCATATCTAGCAGACATGAATGAATGTGTAGCACCAGAATCAAATAATATTGTTGCAGGAATTGTATTAACATAAAACATACCAATTACGAGGTCCCCACCATCAGGAGTATCATCAACGCTGACTTGATTCACCCTGGCTATAGAATATCCCTTGCCAGGGGTCTGTTGCTTGTTCTGAGCTGGAGTAGTAGCAATCCTCTGTGGGCAGACATTTGCATAATGACCAATCTTCCCACACTTGAAACATTGAGTGCCCGGACTCTGTCCTGCAAACTTCGTCGGGGTGCCCGTGGGAGTAGCCTGTCGAGGAGGTGGAGTCCTCAGTGGTGATTGCTGAACTGGGCGTGGTCCTCCGGGTCGAGTCGGTGTACTCTGTGGTGAACTGTAGCGAGGACGAACACTGCTGCTACCCTGTCCCTGTGAGATAGCCTTCCTCTTCAAATCGCCCAGTTGAACACGCTTGTGTTCAATAGCAAGAGCCTTATCCAACAGTCTCTGAAATGATGGAAATGTGTGTGCCACTAGAGCATACTGCAGTGGTCCATTAAGTCCTTCAATGAAATGCTCCTGCTTTCTCTCATCTTCAGCAACTTCCTCTGGAGCATATCTCGACAACTGAATGAATTTATCCCTGTACTCGCTGACTGACATACTTCCTTGCTTCAGCGACAGAAATTCCTTCTTCTTGATCTTTATCATACCCGCTGGAATATGGTAGTTCCTGAACTGCGTACTGAACTCTGCCCAAGTAATAGTGTCCACAGCATCATGGGCAGCAGTATAAGAATCCCACCAGTCAGCAGCAGGACCTGTCAGACGTCCAGAAGCATATAAAACCTTCTCCCGGTCAGTGCATTGTGCAATGTTGAGCATCTTCTCAATTGCTTTCAGCCAATCATCTGCATCAAGTGGATCTGGCGAACTGGCGAAGGTTGGTGGCTTATGACTCATAAACTCCCGGTGCTTATCACGAGGTGGAACTGGTGGTGGTGGTGGAGGCAGTGGTACTTGTTGTTGCTGTTGCTGTTGTTGAAGTTGCTGTTGCAGCTGCTGTTGTTGCACCCTCCTTTCTTGGCGTATCTCATCTCTCTCCTGGCGCAACTCCTGGCGTATGTCTTCTCTTTCCTGACGCATCTCTTGGCGTTCTTGCTGCATCTGGGCACGCATATCAGCCATAGTGTCCGCCATTTGCTGCATCACCGCCATCTGAGCAGCAACCAGGGGGTCAACTCCGCCTGGTGGAGGATTAGGAGGATTCATCTCTGCAGGCTGTGGCTGAGGTTGTCTATAAATTCTTCGAGTGTGTCGGTTAGGAGGCAGATCAATTCCACCACCCCTCCTGGTATTGACCATCTGAGTTAGATACATATGGTAAGAAAGAGCAGTAGACAAGGCAGTAATTACAATCATGTTACTTTGGGGGATTTATTAGCTAAGCAGATTAATATTTCACCTACTATAGTTAATTCAATACCTTATGTTGGTACATGCTAAGATGTCCATCTATAATAATTCAATCAATCAAAGAAGCAAATCAGACATTTAGCATCAGCACAATCAACCAACATTTTTTTAAGAAAATAGTTTTAACTTTTGTTTTGGGTTCCCTAACTCTTAAGAATGTCATAGGGGTAGGGATTCCAAGGTTTGAAATCCATCTTGTCTCAGAGTAGAAAAGGTAAGAATGATCAGAGTAGAACAGTAGAAGGTGAGACATGATCAAGATAAGCATCGAGAGCATCAGAGTAAGGTAAGTATAGAATGAATCAGAAGAAGGTAAGTAGGGAAGGGTTTTGTCCATTTCTATCTAGGTTTCGTCCTACAGTCAACATTTCCTCTGATACCACTTCTGTAACACCCGGATTTAAGGAACAAAGCCGGGTGCATCTCATACATGCGCCAAGAAGACAACATATATAATAACAGAGTGTATAGAGATAAATGTCATAAATCATCAGAGTACTTATTACATAGCGGAAGTCTTATTACAAAATAAAATAATAAAGATAAAACGAACTAAGGATCGTCGGCGCCAATGTCGACTGAGAAACGCCACCTAGATCAGATCAAACTCCTCAGTGTTAGGCGGCTCCTCTTCAACCACCTGTTCTTCTCCTATGGGGGGGGGTGTGAGACAGCAAGAGTGAGCTCACATACGTTCATAGCTCAACAAGTCGTGGGGAATAATGTGGCATGAACTCACCAAAGGTGGGAGTTCATGTGGTGTAAGGCTGATCAATGAAATAAAGGCTGAAGCTGAGCATTGCTTTTATAAGTTGGTCAAAATTTTATTAGCAATTACTAAGTGTAAGTAAATACCAAACCTTAATAATAATAAAGAACAGTAATAGTAAAATAATCCCAAAAGCGATGCAAATGTCAAATTAAACTTAAGTTCCATAGTTAATCATGTGAGGGTCCGAGCCGCTCATGACCGTGAGCACGGCTAGTATACTAGTTTTACACTCTGCAGAGGTTGCGCATCTTTACCCACAAGTCGTGTATCCCATGTCGCCTGGGTTTGCAAGGCCCTTAGACACTATCGAGGTGAATGGCTAGGGATCCACTACGAGGCCTTTACAAAGTTCCACTAGCTTCCGAAAACCCGCTACAGTTTATAGGAAGTTCCAATGCAGGGTTCCTGGCTGACCGCCATCGCAGCAAAATCAACCAGGGACCTCCCTACACTGACCACTCCCCTACTGCCCTTGCCCCTTTCGGGTAAGGTAGTCTTCCACTAGCTTTCCTAATTAGTCAGCCAAGGGCGTCCCATTAAACCCTTGTGGTAGCACTGTTTTCCCGGGTGGTCGCTCCATGTTCCCATTAATTTAATGATCTTAACATGAACAGTAATAATAACAAGATAATAACAGAATAATCATGAATAATGAATCTCCATACCCAATCCACATAAAGCAATAGCAAGTACTACCCAAAAATATTCCAGGGGTGAACAAGGTATAGAGGTAATCAAAACTGGGGTAACATAAAGGCTCCCATCAAAATTAACCTATGCAGATCATTAAAATTAATAAGAACATGGCTGGGAAAAGTAAGTGATCAAGGGCACAACTTGCCTGTAATGAGCTCCTGCTCAGCTACTTCTACTTGTTGAACCTCAGAATCCACAGTGGCTTGCTCGTCTATTCGCGTCAACACAATACATACATTGTATAGCTAAAATCAACATCACACCAAACATGTAAATAAAATATACAGTAAGAATCTACACACTAAAATGAAACCATAGGAACCAGAATCACTAAATTTGGAGTTATATATTTCAAGTTATGAATTTCTGTAGCTTTTATGTATTTAATACAAGATTAAGTATTAGATAAATTTAAATGAGCCTTTCATGCCAAAACAGAGGCACTAATGCGTAGACAATATTATTACAAAAATTTAGGAACTGGAATGGACCAATTTGGAGCTCATATGAATTTTCTATGAATTATCAAAGTTCTAGCAATTATTTTCATATTAAAAATCTATTTTCTATTTTATTTATTCAATTTAAACGATCACTGGACTGGGCGTCATTTTCTGGAAAAGTCAGGGGGTCTGGCGTAAGTTATCCTAGACACAGAGAATAGTAACACATGGACGGCGGGTTTATAACCTGAAAGCAGAGGGGCTCTTTAACAAAATATACCCGCGAAGGGGTATCGGGGTTTACTGGCCGCACGATCAAACTTCGGTGGCCGGGATTAGATCTGATTTCCTCCGAACCGGTACACAATGTGGAGCCTTGGATCTAGATCCTACGGTCGCGGTTTAATGAAATGAGATTGAACCAGGGTCACGGGATCCAGATCGGACGGCCCGCGCTAACCTAACCCAACCGGTACGCGAAGATCTAATCCGGGCCGTTCGTCAGTAGATCGACGGTCACGGTGTTTCCCCCCAATTCTCCGCCAGCGACGGCGGCGCCGCCCAACATCACGGCGAACTTCGCCGGTGAACTTCCAATCGAGTGCTCCAGTGCCCTAAAACTCGATTAAAGACTGCTACACGATGCCTAGGGGATGGCGAATACGCTGGAGTAGGTCTTACCGACAGTCTCGGCGCGAAGAGCGTCCGGCCACGGCGAAGGCGGATCCGCGGCGGAGCTGAGTCGACGTCGACAAATTCCGGTGCCGCCGGTGGCCAATCCTCAGCAATTCGGTTGCGGTCGCCTTCAACACAGCCGAAGGGAGCCCCTGGGTTCCACAATTCGAGCACGGTCGTCGGCACGCCCGGATTCGCCTGCGGCGGCAAGCTTGGTCCTCACGGCGGAGAGGAATTCTCGGCGACGAGAAGGCACTAGTGGATTGGACGGCGGGGCACGGTCAAAGGGTCTCGAGTAGTTGGGTTATATACCCAGGGCGAGGTGGAGGAGGTCGTCAGCTTGCCCAGGTGAGCCGCCGCGCATTCCGTGAAGTTTGTTACAACGGCGGGCGTCGGGATGACAAGTGGGGCCGGCGCTGCAGTGACGCGAGGATGCGGGAGCGAGCGCGAGCAGCGTTTCTGGGTTGCGGGGCCCGCAGAGTCAGTGAGGGGGAAGCCAGTCACACTCGTGTGGAGGAGAGGCAGACAGGCGGGTCCCACAAGTCAGTTGCAGAGCGGATGCTGCCGCGCCCGCGAGCGTGAAGTTGGGCCGCGCGCGGTGAAAGTGTAAGTGGGCCAGAAGTGAAGCCACCGGCCCAGGTAAGCTCTTATTCTTTTTCTTTTTCATTTTTCTTTCTATTTTCTTTATTTTCAAACCCAATTTGAATTAATTCAAACCTTTGTGGATCTTCATTTATAAACTCTATTTTTGCAATTAAAAATGCTAAGCCTGAAGATATTTATTGATACATTTTATTTATATTTTCATATCTCTTCTCTTTTCCTTATTTTCAAAATCCTAATTTCAAATTTAGGGTTTAATCAAGCTTCAAATAATTATTACCTTATTATTTTTATCCTCATGGTTTTATTTAATGCACAAACACATAAAACTCCAACAAATGCACTTTTTCTTTATTTTAGAATAATTGTTTTATTTAGTCACTCTCAATTACACAAGTGCTCTTTTTTTATGATGCAAATGAAACACACAAAATGAGAAGCTCTCTCTATTACTCTTGGTATACAACTTTGAGTATTACAATGATTTTCCGAAAATAGTATGACTCGGCCGCCAGGGCCGATTCTTGGCATCTTCGTCTTCACTCTCCATGTCAAAGCTTCCGCTATCATCAGAATCTTCAGACAAACCGGCTAACATTTCACTTGTGATCTTCTCTGTGTTTGTCTTCTCCATGGCCTCATGAAAACCAGCTAGAGCAGGATCAACAACCTTCTTCTCTTCAGCCATGTGGTGAGCACTTGAGCAAATGCCGAAGCTCACGAATCAAGCAAATTCTAAGAGAGCAAGAATGTTTAAGCTTGAAAAAAAGCACGAGCAGTTGAGATGGCGTAGCAAATGCTGTTGCTGCGGGTTCCTATTTATATGCCCAGTGCATTGCAACTTGGCGAGCCCTACATGTCATTGACTTTCGCTATTCTAGCGAAGGGAAGGTGTTTTTCGGACCTTCGGCTAAAGGCCTTCGTTCACGTCGCAGTCTGAATTTGTTAAATACAAAAACAAATTAATACTACGAGGGGCTACTATTGGGGGCCTTCCTCTTCCGAAGGTCCTCAAAAACTTAACTAACATATTTTTTTAGTATATCAGACCGTTACAGGAGGCTTTGGCTTTGAGATGAAGGTGTGCATGGTACGAAGGTGTAGTCTGAAGGAAGGACAAACTAGCTCCGAAGCTGTGGCTGAAGGAGCTTCGGCTTAGCGCGATGACGATGATAAAAGGAGAAACCGACCTAAAGGAGAAAAGACTGTTTAGTCCTCGACAGCTTGCTTTATGGTCAATAGTAAATGTCAGGGACATGAATGTAATTTTGTTCAGGCTGTGTCCTATGCCTATAAATAGATAAACAGTAACGCCGTACTGTTCACGCTGACTTGTAATCACTCTTGCGTCACTCCTGCTTTTTCACCTTCTGTCAAGCCGAAGGTACAAATGTAATATAAATGTTATTGATACTTATCCATTTTTGTAAATTAAGAATATAAATAATTCAATAATTTGAAATGATTGTTTATATTCTCTTTGTGTTTTATATGTCTCTATTTACATCCTTGCCTACTGAAATGATGAAGGTATGCCCTTCATGACCTTTGTCTGAAGATCATTATATCCTAAGGGAAATAATGTTTCGGAGGACGAAGGTCTCTAATCGTTAACAATTGTGTTGCTTTGTTCTTGGTGCATAGCATCCGAGAGCAAGGACCAACAGGTAGGCTAAATTGAAATTCAAGCGTGTGTTCAAGCACTCGTGCAACTTCTTCCAAATCCGAGAAGTAAACTATGACCCTCGGTCTGACACGATCTTCTTAGGTACCCCATGTAGACACACTATCTGAGTCATATACAATTCTGCTAGCTTGGCTCCCGTGTAGTTAGTTCTCACAGGTATGAAATGAGCCACTTTCGTCAGTCTGTCCACAATCACCCAAATAGAGTCATACCCTGCAGGAGTGCAGGGTAGTCCAACAATGAAATCCATGCCTATTTTTTCCCATTTCCACTCGGGTATCTTTAATGGGTGCAATAGTCCAGCTGGTCTTTGGTGTTCAGCCTTGACTCTTTGACACACATAACACATAGCCACATGTGCAGCCACATCTCTCTTCAGCCCATACCATCAGTACTTTTGCTTCAAATCCTGATACATCTTAGTGCTACTAGGATGAATAGAATAATCAGAGTCATGGGCTTTCTTCAATATAGGCTCACGAAGGCTATCAATCTCAGGAACACATATCCGGTTCCTGAACCATACCGTGCCTTGCTCATCCTCCATGAATTCTAGACCTCTACCTTTCGTAATTAGATCCTTGATCTCTTGAATTTTGGCATCACCAATCTGACCTTTGCAAATTTCTTGTTCCAAGGTAGATTCCACATCAATAGTGACTCCTTCAGTATGTGCAACTATTCCTAGGTTAAGTCTCCAAAAATCCTCGACAATCTCATCTGGTATCTAGGCAACAATAGCTGCATGGACGTGCTCATTCCAACTCAAGGCATCTGCAACCAGATTCACCTTACCCGAGTGAAAGTGAATCTCCAAATCATAATCCTTAATAAGCTCCAACCAACGGTGTTGCCTAAGGTTGAGATCCTTCTGAGTAAATATATATTTCAAACTCTTATGATCTATGTACACTTGGCACTTGGTTCCCATGATATAATGTCTCCAAATCTTAAGCGCATGCACTATGGCTGCCAGTTCTAAGTCATGAGTAGGATAGTTCAACTCATGTTTCCGCAACTGACGAGACGCATAGGCAATCACGTGTCCTTCATGCATAAGCACACATCCCAAGCTTGGCCACAGGCATCACAATATATGTCAAATCCCTTCTATAGATCTGGCATAACCAACACTGGGGGTGACATCAATTTCATCTTTAATTGATCAAAGCTATCTTGGCACTTCTCGTCCCACTTAAACTCTCTTCCCTTCTCCAGAAGTTAGGTCATAGGCTTAGCAATCTTAGAAAATCCTTCAATAAATCTCCGATAATATCCTGCAAGTCCCAAGAAACTCCGGATCTCAGTAACTATAGTGGGTAAGCTCCACACCATTATCTCCTTGACTTTAGCATGATCCGCTGATATCCCTCCATTAGAAATGATATGTCCAAGGAATGGCACTTCATCAATCCAGAACTCGCATTTGCTGTACTTGGCGTAGAGTTGATTATCTCGTAGCTTCTGTAGCACCAATCTTAGATGTTCTTCATGATCACTATCACTCTTGAAATAAATAAGAATATCGTCGATGAATACTACGACGAATCTGTCAAGATACTCCATGAACACCTTATTCATCAGATTCATAAAATATGTTGGTGCATTAGTTAGTCCAAATGACATAACTATGAACTCATATAACCCATATCGAGTTGAGAAAGCCGTCTTGGGAATATCAGAAGGCCTAATCTTCATTTGATGGTAACCCGATCAGAGATCAATCTTCGAGAATACTCTTGCACCTCTCATCTGATCAAATAAATCCTCAATGCGGGGTAACAGATACTTGTTCTTCATGGTAACATCATTAAGGTATCTATAATCCACACACATCCGCTGTGATCCGTCCTTCTTTTGTACAAACAGAACCGGCGCTCCCTAAGGTGAGGAACTCAAACGTAAGTACCCAGCCTCTTGTAACTCCGTTAAATGCTTCTTAAGTTCTTTTAATTCTTCTATGGACATCCTATACGTCCGTTTAGAAATAGGAGCAGTCCCAGGTAAGAGATCAATGACACACTCAACTTCCCTATCTGGTGTCATCCCTGGTAACTCCTCTGGAAAGACATCCAGAAAATCCCTAACCACACGAATGTTGTCTCCAACAAACTCCACATCTATGAAGAATTGCGCACATCTGGTAGAGGTAATTACTGTAATTTCAATGTCAAATCTTTCTCCTTTAGGGCTGGTGAGTTCTACTGTACCCCTTCCACAATGTATAATGACCTTTGCCTTTCTTAATCATGACATACTAAGGATCAGATCTATGATGCTTTCCTCTAATACTATAGGGGTAGCCCAGAATTCTCTTCCCATAATTGTCAATTTATGTGTCATATAATTTGCCTCAACAGGACCTTTGGGTGTAATTACTATCATTGGTGTTTTCATAATTTTCTGTGGTAACTCATTTGTGTTGGCATATCGAGCAGACATAAATGAATGTGTAGCACCAGAATCAAATAATATTATTGCAGGATTTGCATTAATATAAAACATACCAAGTGCGATGGCATCCCCATCAAGAGTAGCATCAGCGCTGACTTGATTAACCCTGGCAATAGAGAATCCCTTGCCAGATCCTGGAGTCTGCTGTTTGTTCTGAAATGGGGTAGTAGCAATCCTCTGTGGGCAAACATTTGCATAATGTCCAGTCTTCCCACACTTGTAGCAAGTAGTGCCTGCACTCTGTCCTAAAAATTTCATCGGGGTGCCCGTGGGGGCAGCCTGACGAGTCAGTGGAGTCCCTTGAGGTGAGTGCTGAGCTGGGCGCTGGCCTCCTTTAGTGCGAACTGGTGTACCCTGGGGTGAACTATAGCGAGGACAAACGCTGCTGCTTCCCTGACCCTAGGATATCGCCTTCCTCTTCAAATCTCCTAGCTGAACACGCTTGTGTTCAGTAGCTAGAGCCTTATCGAGCAGCCTCTGGAATGATGGAAATGTATGAGCCACTAGAGCATACTGCAGAGGTCCATTGAGTCCTTCAATGAAATGCTCTTGCTTTCTCTCATCTTCAGCAACTTCATTAGGTGCATATCTAGATAGCTGGATGAATCTGTCGCGGTACTCGCTTACTGACAGGCTCCCCTGCTTCAGCGATAGAAATTCCTTCTTCTTAATCTTCATCAGTCCAGCAGGAATATGGTAGTTTCTGAACTGAGTAGCAAACTCCGCCCATGTGATAGTATCAGCAGCATCGTGAGCAGCAGTGTATGAATCTCACCAATCAGCAGCAGGACCAGTCAGACGACTAGAAGCATATAGAACCTTCTCCTGGTCAAAGCATTGGGCAATAATCAACATCTTCTCCACAGACTTCAGCCAATCATCAGCGTCTAGTGGATCAGGAGAGTTAGCAAATGTCGGTGGCTTGTGGCTCATGAACTCCTGGTGCTTGTCCTGGGGTGGAACTGGTGGTGGTAGTGGTGGCAGTGGTGCTTGTTGCTGTTGCTGTTGCGCCCTTCACTCCTGGCATATCTCCTCTCGCTCTTGGCGCATCTCTTGGTGTTCTTGCCGCATCTGTGCGTGCATATCTGCCATGGTGTCTGCCATCTATTGCATTATCCGCATCTGGGCTGCAACTGCGGGATCAGCTCCAGCTGGTCGAGGCTGTGGAGGATCCATCTCAGGTTGTTGTTATGGTTGTCTAAATATCCTCCGAGTGCGTCGATTGGGAGGTAGATCAATTCCACCACCCTTCCTGGTATTGACCATCTGAGTTAGAAACATATGGTAAGAAAGAATAGTAGATAAGGCAAGTAATTACGAATCATGTTAATTTGGGGGATTTATTAGCTAAGCAGATTAGTTTTTTACCTACTAAAGCTAATTCATTACCTTATGTGGTACATGCTAGGATGTCCATTCATAATATCTCAATCAATCAAAGAAGCAAATAAGGTATTTATCATCAGAACAATCAACCAACATTTTTAAATAGAGAAAATAGTTTTAATTTTGTCTTAGGTCTCCTATCTCTTAAAAAGGTCATAAATGTAGGATTCCAAAGTATGAAATCCATCTTGTCTTAGAGTAGAAAAGATAAGAGTAATCAGAGTATGACAGCAAAAAGGTGAGACAGGATCAAGATAAGTATAGAATGAATCAGAGTAAGGTAAGTAGGTAATGGTTTTGTCCATTTCTATCTAGGTTTCATCCTACAGTCAACATTTGCTCTGATACCACTTCTGTCACACCCGGATTTAAGGAACAAAGCCGGGTGCATCTCATACATGCGCCAAAGAAGACAACATATATAATAACAGAGTGTATAGAGATAAATGTCATAATAACATTAGAGTACTTATTACATTGCGGAAGTCTTACAAAATAAAATATAAATATAAAACAAACTAAAACCCATCTTTGGCGCCAATAAGTCAACTGGGAGACACCACCTAGATCAAGTCGAACTCCTGGTTGTGTGGCTCCTCTTGAACCACCTGTTCTTCTCCTATGGGGGGTGTGAGATAGCAAGGGTGAGCTCACACATGTTCATCGCTCAACAAGTTGTGGGGAATAATGTGCATGAACTTACCAAAGGTGGGAGTTCATGTGAAGTGTAAGGCTGATCAACAAGATAAAGGTTGAAGTTGAGCATTGCTTTTATAAGTTAGTCAAATTTTATTTGCAGTTACTAAGTGTAAGTAAATACCAAACCATAATAAATAATAGAACAAAAATTAATAAATAATCCCATGTAATGCAAATGACAAATTGAATTTAAATTCCATAAATTAATCATGTGAGTGTCCGAGTCTCTCATGACCGTGAGCATGGCTAGTATACCAGTTTTACACTTTGCAGAGGTTGTACCCTGTACCTACAAGTCGTGTATCCCATGTCGCCAGGGCTTGCAAGGCCCTTAGACACTACCAAGGTGAATGACTAGGGATCCACTACGAGGCCTTTACAAAGTTCCACTAGCTTTCGAAAACATGATACAGTTTATGGGAAGAGCACTTGCAATAATCCTCGTCTAACCGCCATCGCAGCAAAATCAAACCGAGAACCTCCCTGCATGCAACTCCCCTACTGCCCTTGCCCCTTTCGGGTAAGGTAGTCTTCCACTAGCTTTCCTAATTAGTTAGCCAAGGGGTCCCATTCCTCCCTTGTGGTGGCACGTTTTCTCGGGTGGTTCTCCATGTTCCCATTAACATAATGATCTTAACATGAACAATAAATAATAAACCGATAACAAAAGTGTGAACATGAGTAATGCATATCTCTATACCCAAAACCACATAAAGCAATAGCATATACTACCCAAAAATTCAGTGGTAAAACAAGGTATAAAGATAACCAAAACTAGGGTAACCTATTGGATCCCATCAAATTAACCTATGCAGATCATTATGATTAATAAGAACATGACTGGGTAAAAAGGAAGTGATCAAGGGCACAACTTGCCTTCAACGAGCTCTTTCTCAGCTACTTCTATCTGCTGGTCACCAGGATCCTCAGCCACTGGCTCCTCTACTCGCCACAATACAAACAAGCACATCATATAAAGAAAATTAACATCACACCAAACATGTAAACAAAATACATGGTAATAATCTACACATTAAAATAAGATCCTAGGAACAGGAACCATTAAATTTGGAGTTATAGATTTTAAGTTATGAATTTCCAAAGGTTTCATGTGCTAGATACAAGATTCATTAAGAGATAAATTTTATTACTGTCTTCATGTCAAAACAGAGACACTAGGTGGTAAACAATAATATTACAGAATTATAGAAATTGGAATGGAGTAATTTGGACTTCATATGAATTTTCTATGAATTAAACTAGTTTTAGCCATTATTTTTATGATAAAAGAGATTTATATTTCCTTTTTCCCTAGGTTTTCTATTCACTGGACTAGGTGTATAAAAATAAAGTAGTCTAGGGGTCTCGTTCTGAAAGATTCCCAGACACAGAGTGCCAGGCGCCAGGACTGCGGGTTATTTTCCAATAAGCGCAGGGTCTCTTTAGTAAATGTTCTCGGTCGAAGGGGTAACTTTAGTTTCTGACCGCCAGATAACGATTGAACGATTACGATTAGATCGGCGAGATTATGAATCAGTGCACGCTCACCGACGTTCGATCCCGAGTTGATGGTTCGGATCAAACCGCAAAAGCGACGAAGCGGTACGCAACGCCGACCCTTGGATATGAAGTCTACGGCGCAGATTTTATTACCCCTAAGTCGTTCTAGTCCACTCGATCAGATCAGACGGTTCGAATTCGTCCCCGCGAATCATTAAGCGCCCAAAATCACAGCCGTCCATCGGATCATCCATAGCCCAGATCTGTTCCTCTACCTCCCTAGCCGAAGCACGGCGGCGCCGCCCTAAACGCGGCGGAGCGTACACCGGCGAACTCCAATCCAGCAAACCCGAGCGCCCCATGCCGATTCTACTGATTCTAAATGAAGCGGACGACCACGCAAACATGGAGGGCGAATACTCACCGAAGATGGCGAGCACAGGAGGGTTGGCCACGGAGGAGTGCGAGTGCACGGCGGAGCCTATCCTCTAACGATCAATCCACGCCACACTGACCACAAAACTTGCGTGGCGAGACTACGAATATCCTCAGGGTGGTGAGGTGAAGCTCCCACACCGATTTGGGTCAGCCCGACGACGACGGTCGTGTGCTTCAGCCACGGCGGAATCAGCGGCTGTGGCGGCACTCAGTTCTCTCTTTCTCGGTTCACGGAAATGGCCAGAATATAGAGTAATGCACGGCGGCCGAGACCTTGGGAGGCATTTATCCTCCACGCGAACGAGTCAGGGGAAGGGGCTGTGGTCGCCAGACCCGCGATTATGGCGCGGTCTCCCACCGAGTTCGAGGCGTTTGTTGAGGGAGAGAGAGCTGACAAGGTAGGGCCCGCTCGTCATGGAGGCACCAGATCGGGCCGGTCATGCGGGCGTCGGCGGATTCAGTGGCCAGTGGGCCCCACGTGCAAGCGAGCGTCGATAAGCGAAGGCGACTGCCCCTTGGGGTCAGGGTGTCGACGCCTAGTTGCTGGTCACGCGTTGAGAATCTGACGGGTGGGACCCGCATGTCGGCGCCAATCCGTTAGCTGAGCTGCGCGTGCGTGCGAGAGAAAAAGGAAGTGGGCCAAATATGATTTCCACGGCCCAGGTGGGATTTCCTCCTTTTTCTTTTTCTTTTTCTTTTGCTTTTGTTTTCTGTTTTTTCTTTATTCATAATTATTTGAATCCAAATTTGAATTTGAATATGAGTTTCACCTTTGAATTAAATATACACATTCCAATCCTAGTATGGAAATATTTATATTTTATTATATATATATATTTCTTTTATACTTATTTTTACTCACATGATATTTTCTTTCTTCTCTTTTCTAAATTCTAGAATTTCTTTTAGATCTTAATTTCCACTTTGGATTTTAATATATTCCTTTTTACATTATTTTATATTGTCACAAAATGCACACAAAATGAAATCCCAGCATGATGCATAATTTAGTGGCATATCTTTTATTAATTATTTGTTTTTAAATATGGTGTTCACATGTGATGATAAATAGATACAACACACAAAGATAAATAAAGGAAATAAGTTCCCTCCTTTTATATTATCCCTTACAAATTGGGTATTACAATGGGGTAATTCTCAAGATAGACTTTGAGAAGGCTTATGATAAAGTGAGGTGGAGTTTTGTTCAGCAAACTTTGCGGATGAAAGGTTTCTCAGATAAATAGTGCTCTTGAATTAATGCTTTCATTAGGGGTGGTCATGTGGCAATCAAAACAAATGATCAGGTGGGACAGTTTTTCAAACGAAAAAGTAGATGTGACAAGGTGATCCCTTATCTCCTTTCTTGTTTAATATTGTAGTTGACATGTTGGCTATATTAACCAATAGAGCGAAACAAGTGGGTCAATTATCCGGCTTGGTGCCACATTTGGTGGATGGTGGCTTATCGATTCTCCAATATGCGGATGACACCATTCTCTTTATGGTTCACGATTTCGAGAAAGCAGTGAATATGAAAATGCTTTTATGTGCTTTTGAGTAGTTATCAGGGCTCAAAATTAATTTCCACAAAAGTGAGGTTTATTGCTTTGGAGAAGCAAAAACTCAAGAACATCAATATGCACAGCTCTTTGGTTGCAGAAAAGGGGACTACCTGTTTAGATATTTAAGTTTACCAATGCATTATAGAAAACTAAGTATGGCAGATTGGAAGATAATCGAGAACAAATTCGAAAAGAAATTATCCAGCTGGAAAGGGAAATACATGTCAGTGGGTGGAAGGCTAGTTTTTATTAACTCTACCCTTACAAGCCTTGCGATGTTTATGATGTCTTTTTTTGAGATCCCAAGAGGTGTTTTGGAAAAAATAGACTATTATAGATCACGGTTTTTTGGCAATGGGAGGATAATAAGAAAAAGTATAGACTCACCAAGTGGAGTATCATCTGTCAACCAAGGGAGGTGGGGGGTTAGGGGTGAAAAACATTGATGCACAAAACAAATGCCTCTTAAGCAAATGGTTGTTTAAACGCCTGAATGAGGAGGGTTTATGGCAAACCATGTTGCGGAGGAAATACTTGCAACAACATACATTACCACAAGCTCAACGTAGACCCTCTAATTCGCATTTCTTGAAGGGGCTTCTAAAAGTTAGAGACAATTTCCTAAACTTTGGATCCTTTCAACTTAACAATGGCACACATATTAGGTTTTGGGAGGACAAATGGTTGAGGATAGGCATCCTAAAAGAAATATACCCGCAACTATATGCATTGGGTCGACGAAAAAATGTGGTGGTTGCTAATATCTTCCAAACCATTCCGCTGAATATTTCTTTTCGTCGGGGTCTAGTGGGGCAGCTACGTGAACAATGGATGGATTTAGTGGCTCACCTTGTTCATATTCGATTAAACACAGTGAGTGACACGTTTCGTTGGGATTTGTCGATGGAGGGATCCTTTAGTATTCATTCGATGTACAAGGGGCTAATAACTAATGTCAATGTGGCGTGGCACAAAGAAATTTGGAAGGCTAAGATGCCTTTGAAGATTAAAATCTTCATGTGGTATTTACATAGTGGTGTTGTACTTACCAAAGATAATTTACTCAAGCGTAATTGGAAGGGAAATGCAAAATGTTCTTTTTGTACCCAGAATGAGACAATTGGTCATCTTTTTTTCCACTGCCAACTTGCTAAATTTATTTAGCGTTTAGTTCGAATCAGATGTGGTGTTCGTCCACCAAACAATATTAGACATATCTTTGGTTCTTGGTTATCTGGTCTGGATAATAGAAAGAGAAGTCACTTTATTCTAGCAGCTTCGGCTATATGTTGGGTAATCTGGTTGAGTAGGAATGATGCAGTGTTTGATAATGCTCCAATAAAATCTTCTTTGCAGGTGGTTTTTCGGGCTATGCATTGGCTCCGCTTCTGGGCTCAACTACAACTAAGACAGGATGATCAAGAACTAATAATCAAGGCATGTTGTAGATTGGAGGAGTTGGTGATGCAGATTTTTGGACATCATGGATGGGCATCTCTGAGTTTTCAGATAGTGTTGTTCCTATCTGAGTCTGTAATAATTCGGCTATAGTCTCTTTGAGACAAAGGCCGGGAACTTTGAATTTCCATTATCTAAAAAAATGACGCACGTATGTGCTCACTTTGAAGCAAGTCAACTGACATGTGGAATTCAGTCCATATATAACAGATCACATGTATATACGCATGTATGATTCAGTAAATTTTTCAGTCCAACATAGGAATTAGTAAATTTAGTAAAATCATAGAATTTTTCAGTTCATCATAGGATTCAGTAAATTTAGTCCATAGATAACAGATCCTCACTGGGTTAAGTACATAACACATAGATAACTTGATCTATGGCATAATTCGAAATGGTAACATAATAGCCTAAGAAAATTCTGCAAACAGTTTGTTCCTCAAACATTTTAGAGCAGCAACGTGCTCAGTTCTAATATCCTCATGCATTTCTGAAGTATCTTGTTTGAGTAGGTTTGAATAGGTCTCCAACATTTTAGCCTCCTTCTCTTCTTTAGCAGCCTGCAAAGCAATTTTATTCGCCTCAATCTTGTCACAATGAATCTTGCCTTGCATTTCAAGAGCCTTCATATGATTGAGTGCGACATTGTTTTGAATTTTCTCAAATCTATCAAGTTCTTCCACATTTGTCGATATTGATTTAGATTTTATTTTCCTTCGAGTACAGATCTTTTTGCTGCCTTCTATCCAATTGGTCTATCAAGGTCAACATCTTCTAATCCTCCTCCTTCTGTGTTGCCCTTCTCCATTTCCTTTCTCTTGCCCTGACTATGATCATTATAGCTCATCCACTTTGCCTCGTTACGAACCATGTACCAAACATTCATAAGCTGAAAACGTAGTCCTTTATTCTCCTCCCCAAAGAATTTCTGTGCTTTCCCTAACCACATTTTGTCTGAATATCCACTGGTGTAAACCCTTTTAGCTTTCAACCAACAATCATTGAACACGCTTGTCAATTTATTAATTTTGTGCCATCTATCTTTAACCTGTTTAGTAGTTCTCCATCTATTTTTGACGGTAACTTGATTGTACTCCTTTTTGCACATCTGTCCAATATTTCTTCGATTTCTTGTTATTTCCACGAAGTGAATCTATGGAGTGTTTCAGCCACGCGCTCATCTGCATAGAAAGAAGAATTTTTTACCATGTTGTACGGCAGCATAAACAAAGAGCTCTAAACCCTAAACCCTAAAATTTACATGTATACATATATCAACTAAAACCTATCGAACAAGTTAAGTAAAATACCACTCTCCCATCTTCATTTGGTTTCCATATTAGTCTTGCCTCAGTTCTGACTTCATCTTCATCTTTCTCCTTAATGTCAATAGGGTTATCGCATGCTTCATCCACTTCTATGCAATGTGATGTTCTTCCAACAAAATGAGAATTCTTAGGTGCATTATGTTGCTCATTCATCATGTAATTCATAAACCCATCAGAACTGAAAATGAAAAGAGTTAGTATGCATTATGCATGGCATCCTGTTCAGTTCAACAAATATACTTCAATGATAGGAATTAATTTTCTTGAACAGTTCAAATAAATTTCTTCAAACAAATCAAGTCGTAGCCAACAAGGTACCTTTGCAACAAATCTGAAAAAGAGGGTGGTGCGCTGCGAGGGGATGCAACAACAACTACGCTGCCAGGGGAGTAGGTTCGCTCATAACCAGGGAAGAGGGTCCTATTGAAATATTAGACATTTTCAAGATTAAATTCCAAATATAAATCATGACCAACAATAAATAGTCTAGGTGTCTGTTCCACAACAAGTAATCTAGCAGGTTACCTAACAGCATAATCATAAAAATGCAAGACACCTCTACCATAATAAATGAACTGAAGTATAAGGTCAAATCAGATGATGCGTACTGATCAGACATACTGGTAGACGACGTGGGCCGGAAGCAGCGGGGACGATGACGTCGAAGCAGCGGGGCCGATGACGTTGAAGCAGCAGGGTCGACGACAAGATCGCGAGAAGTCACATGAGGACGCTTCCCAAAAAACCTTATTCGCCCTCTCCCGGTGCAGGATCTCGAAGGCGAAGGGTTCCGGAGACCTGCTCTCCCGAACGTAGATGCACGTCGGTGGTCGGGATGAAGAGAACTACGATGGCGATACAGTTGTGAGTAGAGGCGAAAACCTAACTTGTGTTGGGATTGGTTTGACACTGGTTGCCAGGCGCCTTATATAGGGCCATGACCGTGAATCGATAACGATCTGCGATCCGATCTACATGTTATCCACGAACCGATAGACTCGCCTTCCAATAACGGCTTAGATCCTTATCGCGATCGGTTAGGGCTCTAAACTTAACAACTAAGCAACCAAAAAATAAAACGGCAAAAGGAAGTTGCGCCCCCGCAAGGCGAGGGGCCGGATTTCAGCGGACCATTCACGGGCATGTCGTGCGCCCGCGCCCTTCGCCCCGCCTAGGCCAGGCCAGGCGAGCGAGCGTGCGCGCGTGTGATTCTCCACACTCTCTCCCCTCATCCATGACTTGGTGAGTGAGTGTAGCCTCCATATTTAAACTAGTTCCACTCCACTTGGACTAGCAATATGGCACTATTTGTTCCACCATTCCCTAGCCATACCCATACATGGGCTTTTGAGATTTTTCTAGGATTTAATTGAATTCTCAATTGGTCCTAGCCCATAAATCCAACAATCCCCCACCAGATCTCAAATGCCCACCCGCAGTTTTGCCACTGTTCACTACTGTTTAATATACTAGTGTTTCAGCAGAGATTGTTAAGTTGAACTTCCGCCAAGAACTCCAAGCTACACCAACCCACAACTTGGACAATGGACTATGTCTTGAATTGCAAGTTTTGTGTGAATGGGTTTCACTTAAAGCCATAACCAGTACCTAGCTACTAGTAGTCCCTTCTCGGGTGAAGCATATACGTCGTACTCCAAAGTCTCTTCATGAGTTTACTAGATATTACCCAGATCTCATAGACTGCGACGTTAGACATTCTAACTCATATAGGTGTGTTCTTTCAAGAATGTTCTGCAGGACAACATCTTCGCTAATAAAAGCCAACAAAACACATTAAGGCACAAAGCCAACTTGCCTTACAACATTTGAGAGTATTCCATCTTTACTTAGAGAGGGTCAAAGGTTACTCTCCTCAGTTCACCAATGGCTTGTTCTTCCTAGGACCTAATTCACGGGATCTCCGATCACATAGACTGTGTTTCCACTATGGCAACTTATACGGGTCTCATACCCATCTCTCTTGATGCAATTTCTATCACATTACGTGGTAGTCCCTTTGTAAAAGGATCTATCAGATTTTTATCTATTGAAATATAAGTCATACTTATAACTCTGGAGTTTCTCAACTTTCGAACAGACTTCAATCGTCTTTTGACATGTCTTGATGACTTCCCATTATCCTTAGAACTTGTCACTTTAGCAATCACTGTCTGATTGTCACAGTTCATAAGGATAGTTGGTATTGGTTTCTCAACATAGCAATAATATACACACATGTCTGCCTCATTAATGGCAAAGCCTGCAGACGTTAGAGTCGTGTCAAACTTCTCATGCCACTGCTTTGGTGCTTGCTTCAGACCATACAAAGATTTCAATAACTTGCACACCTTGCTTTCTTGACCCTTTACTACAAATCCATCACACTGTTCCATATAGATTTCCTTGTCTAGCTCTCCATTAAGAAAAGTTGTCTTTACATCCATCTGATGGACAAGGAGACCATACGAGACAGCCAAGGAAAGTTGTACTCGAATAGTAGTCATTCTAGCAACAGGTGAGTAAGTATCAAAGAAGTCTTCTCCTTCTTTCTGAGTATAGCCTTTAGCCACAAGCCTAGCCTTGTACTTCTCAATTGTACCATCAGGCTTGAGCTTCATTCTAAACACCCACTTACAACCCATAGGTTTACAGCCATATGGTCGATTAGTGACTTCCCACGTACCATTTCAGAGAATGGAGTCCATCTCATTATGAACTGCTTCTTTATAATCATCTGCATCTGGAGATGCAAATGCTTCCACAATGGTAGTAGGAGTATCGTCCACAAGGTACACAATGAAATCATCACCAAAGGATTTTTCAACCCTTTGTCTCTTGCTCCTTTTAGGAGCATCATTGTCATCCTCCTCTAGGACAATTTCATGTGGCTGTTCAGAACTCTCAACAAGTGTACTATGTTTAGGAGTTATCTCAGAAGAGTATCTAGAATTGCTATAAATGTCTTTCATTGGAAATATGTGTTCAAAGAAAGTAGCATCACGTGATTCCATAATAGTATCAACATACACATCAGGAACTTCAGATTTAACTACTAAAAATCTATACGCTATGCTACACGAAGCATATCCAAGAAAGACACGATCCACTGTCCTTGGTCCAAGCTTGCACTTTTTATTAATTGGTACATTGACTTTCTCCATGCACCCCCAAGTGCGCAAGTATGAAAGTGATGGTTTTCTCCCAACCCACTTCTCATAGGGGTTTTCTCTTCTTTGCCCATAGGAATTCTATTCAGAACATGACATGAAGTCAAGACTATCTCCCCCACCATGCCTTAGATAAACCACAAGTGTCTAACATGGCATTCACCAGGTCAGTCAACATACGGTTTTTCCTTTCAGCAATCACGTTTGATTCGGGTGAATAGGGAGGCATCCTCTCATGAATAATGCCATGTTCTGCACAAAAATCATCAAAGACTTTGGGAAAGAATTCGCCACCATGATCTGATCTAAGATGTTTGATCTTTCTCTCTAGTTGGTTTTCAACTTCAGCCTTATAGATTTTAAAGTAGTCTAAAGCCCCACCTTTAGTTTTTAGCAAGTATACATAGCAAAATCTAGACGCATCATCAATCAATGTCATGAAGTATCTCTTGCCACCTTTTGTCAACACACCATTCATCTCACAAATATTAGAATGTATGAGTTCTAGAGGTTCTAGGTGTCTCTCCTCAGCAGCCTTGTGAGGCTTTCAAGGTTGCTTCGACTGCACACAACTGTGGCACTTAGAACCTATGACTATGGTGATATTTGGAATTAAACCCATGGTGGAAAGCTGAGACATAGAGCCAAAATTAATATGACACAAATGAGAATGCCAAATACTCGCAAGATCATCAACATTAGCGCAAATATGGTTCACAGACTTATTATTGAAATCTAACAGAAAAAGCGGAACAAGCCTCAGCAATCATAGCCTTTACCAATAAATTGTCCAGACTTAGACACAACTATTATATTGGACTCCAAAACTACCTTGAACCCATCTCTACATAGAAGGGTTCCGCTAATGAGATCTTGTGCATAGAAGGGACATACTGCACGTTCTTCAGCTGCACGATCTTTCCCGAAGTAAACTTCAGATCCACCGTGCCAATGCCATGAACAGAAGCATGTGACCCATTCCCCATTAGGACAGAGGAATCCTGGGTACCTTGATAAGAAGAGAACAAATTAATGTCAGAACACACATGAACATTAGCACCAGTATCAAGCCACCAACTAGGTGATTGAAATACTGAGAAGATGAAAGGTAGATTACCATACCCTTTATCACCCTCATTGCTAGCGACCACTGTGTTGACATTGCCCTTTTTGCCATGGCGATCCGCTCGATCAAGACAGTCCTTGGCAAAATGACCCGTCTCACCACATGCGAAACATGTCAGTTCAGCCTTGTTCTTCTTCTTTTTGAAGTTGGTAGTTTTGTTGGGCTTGTTAGATTTTGTCTTCCCTTTGCCCTTGTTGTGGTTCTTCTGAACCATGTTGGCGCCGGAGTGGCTCTCGCCTCCTTTAGATCTCGTGTCCTTAGCCCGAGCTTTATCCTCAACATCTAGAGACGTTATCAGATTTTCAACTGATATCTCATGTCTCTTATGTTTCAGAGATGTGGCAAAGTTCCTCCATGTAGAAGGCAACTTTGCAATAATGCATCCAGCCACAAATTGGTAAGGAAGGACAATCTTAAGGTGGTCGAGCTCCTTGGCAATACACTGTATTTCATGAGCTTGCTCTACAATAGAGCGATTATCAGCCATCTTGTAATCATGAAAGCTCTCTATGATATATAGGTCACTGCCAGCATCTGATGCACCATATTTAGTAGTAAGTGCATCCCACAACTTTTTCCCGTCTGTGTGTTGCATATTCGCATCAACCAGACGGTCAACAAGGACGCTAAGAATTGCTCACGTAAAGATAGTATTGGCCTATTCGTACTTTTTCTCCTCTTCAGGAGTCAGTCCGCCCTCAGGTTTGCCTTTACTAACATGGAACACATTCATAACAGTAAGCCAGAGCGTGACCTTGACTTGCCACCTCTTAAAGTGCATACCAGTGAATTTTTCTAGCTTCAGCGCGTCGGCAAAACCAGCCATAGTTAAACCAGGAAATTATCTACAATAAGATTTTTGGATTGTTGAAATATTAGACATTTTCCAAATTAAATTCCAAATATAAATCATGACCAACAATAAATAGTCCAGGTGTCTGTTCCACAACAAGTAACCTAGCAGGATACCTAACAGCATAATCATAAAAATGCAACACACCTCTACCATAACAGATGAACTGAAGTATAAGGTCAAATCAGATGATGCGTACTGATCAGACATACTGGTAGACGACGCGGGCCGGAAGCAGCAGGGTCGACGACATCGAAGCAGTGGGACCGATGACGTCGAAGCAGCAGGGCCGATGACGGCGAAGTAGCAGGGTCGACGACAAGATCGCGAGCAGTCGCGTGAGAACGCTTCCAAAAAAACCGTATTCGCCCTCTCCCGATGCAGGATCTCGAAGGCGAAGGGTTCCGTAGACCTGCTCTCCCGAACGCAGATGCACGTCGGCAGTCGGGATTAAGAGAACTACGATGGCGGCACAGTTATGAGCAGAGGCAAAAACCTAACTTGTGTTGGGATGGGTTTGACGCTGGCTGCCAGGCGCCTTATATAGGGCCGTGTCCGCAAACCGATAACGATCCGCGATCCGATCTGCACGTTATCCACGAACCGATAGACTCACATTTCGATAACGACTTAGATCCTTATCGCGATTGGTTAGGGCTCTAAACTTAATAGCCAAGCAACCAAAAAATAAAACGGCAAAAGAAAGCCACGCCCCCGCAAGCCGAGGGGCCGGATTTCGGCGGACCATTTACGTGCATGTCATGCGCCCGCGCCCTTCGCCCCGCCTCGCCACGCCCAGGCTAGCGAGCACGCGCGCGTGTGGTTCTCCACACTCTCCCCCCTCATCCATGACTTGGTGAGTGAGTGTAGCCTTCATATTTAAACTAGTTACACTCCACTTGGACTAGCAATATGACACTATTTGTTCCACCATTCCCTAGTCATACCCATACATGAACTTTTGATATTTTTCTTGGATTTAATTGAATTTCTCAATTGGTCCTAGCCCATAAATCCAACAGGTCCTCCCTTCAGCGATTGAAGGAAACTGGGTGGCGGAGAATCTTCCTATACCTATGGGCGGGGAAGACGGAGAATTTGCTATTTTGTCACTCTCAGTTGTGGACTTCTCTATTTTAGCACCAGGCCCATAAATCATAGACACAGATGGTCCCACAAGACATAGACAGAGGGTCATATAATAGCAGAGATCCCATGTTAAAAGGACTAAAATAGCAATTTTACGGGGAAAGACATGTGGGCGGCAACAGGCGACGAGGTGGCAAAGGGGACTCGGTCGTCGGCGTCGATTTCAGCGAAGGCAGGTGAGGTCTGTCGATCAGCCACGCGACCGACTGGAGCGATGGTGGCGCGACCGGTGGTGGACGAATGAGGAAGCCCGACGACAACCTGGCGGGAGTCATGGGAAAGACGACCCGCGCCGCTATGGGTCTTCCTGGACTCCATCGTCACCCGATGGTGTGGATTGACAAATGGTGGCCTGAGGATCAGTGCAAGAGACGACCGATTCATACCATGGAAAAGTGGGCAGCTGTTGCAACTTGGAGCACGAGCCAGAGACGACTCCTCACCAAGAGCCGGCTATAAGATATTTTTTGCAAATACCCCTTAAAACACTATAAGAGCCCCAGATTAAATATCACTGTATATGCCCTAAGAACATGGCAAAAAGAGGAAGGGAGAGATCGGCAATTAAACAAAAAAGGAAAGAAAAATACCAGATCTTCATGCAGATGTGCGTCAAGTTGCACAGGGACAAATGTGCAAGGATAGTGGCTGGACTAGCGGACAGCCTCCTGACGCAAATCTGCGGGATCCCATGGCAGCGTCGATGCAGTGCTTGAAATATATGAGTGTGCCGGAGATGGAAAATATGCCGCCAAATCGCACGGAGTTAACTAACTGACGTGGTTTTAGGAACTGCTGTTGGAGTTTAAAAAATTGTTAGATAATCTATACTATCTATTAAGACAATAGTGTAGACCATAGTTATGCCCCCGCCCCTGTCCTCCTCGCGTCCGTGCCGCCAGCTCCATTTGCTCTTCCCGCGATGCGCTCGCACGCGTCGCCGCCCCCGGCCCACGATTGCCCCCCTCCCCGTCACCACCTCGCCGTGGTGTACCCTGTCCTCGGCGCCGCCACCCCCACCCCGTCCAGGATCGGCTCTTCCACCGCTCCCTCCTAGAGATGAGCGCTCGCCTAGGATTAGGCGTCCGACGAGACCGCTGGAAGAAGGGGGCCGCAGAGATGAGCAGGAACGCGTTCAAGTTGTGGATGTCGATGGTGTGGAGTCTCTGAATGTACATCTAGTGTGGGGCCACCCGGCGCCTCTACCGCCACGCGCTCGAGGCCATGCGTCTTAGTCGCTGCAACCGCACCATCGAGCATTGCATCACGCCATCGCTGCTCGGAATGCTCACCTAGGTGAAGCTCCTAATCGCCATTGAGACCGAGGAGATGTACATCCCCTCCATGTGGAGGCCTACCGGTGGCTGCGGGACTGGATTCTCACCCAATTCGTTTACCTCCCCATGGATTAAAGCAAGAGAAGCCATGCGGTGTAAATTTTATACGAGCGGAAGGAGGCGAGGGATCAATACTGTGCCTAGAGCTTGCGGTTCAAAGTTGTGGGCTCATGGCTTGTGAGCTTTTCTGACGTTGATGCTTGTTGCGTGGTTGGTTGGTGCCTGCAGTGGAGGTTGAAGGAGGGCTCATCAACGCCATCACTGTCGGAGACTGCCGGAGCTTTGTGCTCTGTTGACCGCTCTTGAAATACGGGGTCATCATCATTATGCCCAACCTCATCGACGTGTATGCATCTCACACAGTCATACTAATCAACTGATGGATGGAGATTAGGCATGCCCAAGATGGCGTTGTAAACAGCGACACACTCTTCCAGTTTTAATTCCTTTTTACCCATGGTCTGATTGATGGTCCTAATGATTAATTCCTTCAGGCATGTCCATCTGGATGAGCCTGGACGTGCCGAGTGGGAAGGCTTCTCCATTTGTACAAGAGCAGCTGTGACAGGTGTGAACCCACTTCAGCCTGCAGCTAGCTAGTTACTCATAGTAACCAATTACCACTAAAGTATAGTTATGGCAGTGGTTCTCTTGTGCACCCGTATGTACACCCTTACAGAGCATGGGCATGGCCTCAGGCCAATCCGTCAAGAGCAAGCAGATCAAACAACAAGCTTACAATGCATAGTTTCTCTCTGGCAACAAGTTTAGTTTAATCTCATCGCAGACCACGGCGCTGAGGTGAATGGCTGGATGATTCTCTCCGTTCTGTTCGCATTTTGAACAAAGATTCGAATATGACATAAGTGCAAACTCCAGCTGATGGTTCTAAATGTTCATGATAGAAAAAATGTATGGCGCATGGATTTCTATCCTAAGGATGCGCAATCGATCACCATTAGAAAGATGCAGCTCCTGCTCCAATTGCTTCAGAACAGGTGCAAACTCATGGCAATTCTGAGAGGACATGTAAGAAGATCATACACTAATTCTTCACTTCCTTTATACAGTTCAATTCTCCATTTGTTCCACTGCACCGGCATTCATTTCTGACAAACCCATCTCATAATAGCGTTTGAAGTATCCAAGAATTTTAGTTCTCTGCTCTTGAAAAAGATTCCTGCAGTTGGCAACATGTTCAAGGCATTCATCAAAGAGTGGTTGACCTAAGACGAATTGATCAAAATACATTTCTTGGAAATCCATTACAACTTCCCTTGAACCTTGAGTTGTGTTTTCGGAAAGATAGCATCAATCATAGCACAAAAGTATGGACCTGTTGACTTCATTTAATTCTTCTCTTTACACACGCACTACGTCTTTGCTTATGAACATTGCATGCCATGTTCAATAACATTTCTGTTCCTTTTTCTTTTCCAAATAAATTCTACATATCTAAATGATACACATTTTTGTTCAATGATACAATATACAATTATGTGGAATATATTCAAGGATGTCAATATTCTGAAATCCATCTTTATATTATATTAGTGCCACAAAAATCCCCTTATAGAGACCAAAGTTAGTACTATATTTTTATTTTGGATATGATAATCGCTATCGTATTATACTTTAAGTAGGAGTGCTGGAACTGGAACTGATGCATGCCATTTTATGTTTTTAACTATATGTATTCTGTATCATGGCATATTTGAGTATAGATTATAATTGTTTATAGCCCACTTATGTTCACTCTTATTATAGATCAAGCTACTTAATTCAATTAAAGGCTCAAAAAGCATTCAGTGTAAAACAAGATTCATATGGGTGTAACTCTGTTAGCCTATTATAGTTGTTCAGGCCTTAGATAGCATCCATTGTTGTTTTTTCACATTCGACTATTTTAATGTTATTAGTTTTGCTGCACACTGGAAGCTCATTATGTCCAAAGCAAGAGCACACCAAATATTTTTTCGCAAACACGCAAGAGAGTTGCGTATCTTTATATTAAGAAGAAAAAGAAGGGTACAAGATCCAAAATAGATCGAGATATAAGGAATCGTCTTACGTCTACCAAAAAAGACCGAGATAGTGTTTTCAGTGAGCAACAAAATAGAACCAGTTTCAAAGGTCTGTGCGGTGGAGCAACATGCCTTCCTTTTTCTTTATCTTTTATTACATATTGTAGCAGTTTATTTTCAAAAGTTTATGGGTTCTATGCAACGAACCTACCTATGTCACATGTTAATTCCATCATGGAGTTTTATTTTTTTATCCCGTACCTATCGATATCCCCACGGGATAATGAGACTAAAAGTGGATAAAGGAGAGAGAAGCAAGGCAGTCTTAATAATTGAATTGATTTATTATTTTAACAATTGCTTGCAGGTAGTGAGGTCCTCGATTGATTGAGCGATTATAAGAACTGTTACTGCAATGGTCGCCAATATGTTGCCATCACCATGGATCTCGGTGTTCATGCTCCTTCTCAACCACCCGTAGCTCCTCACCCCATCCCCCGTTGGCAACCAACCCCCGCTCGAGATGCGCCCCCACGAATCAGTCGCAACAACTAGCCTGCCTCACGAGTATGGATCGCGCCCCTACCTTCTTCCTCCCCTCGCGCAACTATAAATGGCATTGCCTATTGCGAGATAAAAATAAATTTAATATCAAAGTAAACACATGATCTATATTAAATATTAAAGTGATAAGAATAAATTATACTTCATCTTAGCCAAAAGTCCGAGAAAGGTATGGGTTGAAAATGCGTCTGGCCCCTCTTTTTTATAACTCGCTCGATCGCTCATCCTTCTTCAGCTAGCAAGCTAGGTGGTACTATGTGAGAGCGATGTGCTACGTGTGGCTTCCTGTCGTGTTTTGGCTTGGGTGGATTCACATAATCCATTTATGATGTAACAACCTATTAGGCTCATTTGTCTGACCTCCGCGACAGGACTCCACGACCTCAACAACCCTGCCGCTCTGTCCAGCTGTATCGATCATCAACAACTCTATCGTTTACTTTTCCTTTGCCTATATTGCTTTATCAGAGCGGAGCGTCGGCCATAGCGAGGTGGGGAGCGGCCTTGCCTCCCCCTCCTCCGGATAGTCGTAGCGAGGTTGAGCATTGGAGACCGGAGTCCTCTATTGTGGCATTGGGCACGATCACGCTATGCAGCAGGAACACGTTCTCGCCACGACTCCACCCTCCTCGTGGACGAAGAATGATATCTATGTTTTACAGTAATTTTTTACTTCCGTGGCAACGCACGGGTATGGACCTAGTAATTAACTTAAATTAGGTCCTATTTTATTTTTAAGCCTTAATTATAGGAGTCCCTTTTGAGATGGTCTAACGTGATGTCATAGGATGATTGTCTTCTGTTCTGTCTGGCAGTTTTTTTTTTTTTTTTGGAGATCCGATTAGCGATCAAGGCTAGAATTGTTTATCGCTCGCGGGCGGGAAGTGTGGTGATGCGTCTCGATCCGCGCACCGCTTGGGCTTCTCGTAGGAGTACTGCTCAGCCTGTCACCGTCAGCGTATGTTGTGCCATTTCCTATTTTTACTCCAAGTCCACTAGGGATCCTATCCAGATTCGTGGGGACACTCTCTTCGAGTTCCAGGCTTCCAAGGTCCAACCTTCTCCTCTCTGAGGCCGTAGCATTTGTCTGGTTGGATTGGGTTGTTCCGCTTGGGTAGCCGGGTGGGATCGGAATCTGTGTGGCACCCATGGCGGCGGTCGAGGGGACGAAGAAGAAGGTAATCATCGACACCGACCCCGGAATTGGTAGGTACCCGTCCTTGCGATTGCAATCATCGTCTTGGCTGTAGGTCGATGGTGCTTCTTCTTGTTGTGGCGTTCGGATCGCAGTCCACTAACCGAACCGAACCACTGTTCGACGGAGCAGATGACGCGATGGCCATCTTCTTGGCGCTGCGGTCGCCGGAGCTGGAGGTGCTGGGCCTCACCACTACCTTCGGCAACGTCCACACCGCCCTCGCCACGCGCAACGCGCTCCACCTGGTGCCGCCGCCTACCTTCCTTCCTCTCTCTCCCCCCACCCTGCTGGCCTGTTCCGCGCCCACTCCGACCGCGGCTCACATTTGCTTCTGATGTGTGTGCTTCAGCTGGAGGCTGTTGGCAGGACTGACATCCCCGTGGCAGAGGGATCCCATCTAACGATCAAGGTAGCTATCAGCGTCTCTTTGTTTCTGCTACCACGCTGAATCGATGTTCAATTGTCAACGTTGCAGCGCCCTCATCAAACACAGGGGGAAAATCCAAAGAATTGCAGTGATCTAGCAAAGCCACAAACAGTTGAGATTGAGGGAACGCCATCGCAAGGTTTTCAAATCGGCGAGAGGATCCTACCTGCGTGTTCATCAGCAGCTTTCAACAAGGCTATTTGTTCGTTCGTTTACTGTGTCATCTGAATTACTTCTTTTTTTTTCTTTCTTTCCTTTTCCCCTCTGTACAGAAAGCCACCAAATTGAGGATCGCAAGCTTCGTCCACGGTTCAGACGGTCTGGGAAACCAGGACTTCCCTCCACCAGCTACCAAGCCTATAGATCAGTCTGCTGCTGCCTTCTTGGTTGAGCAGGCAAATCTGTACCCTGGTCAAGTTAGCGTTGTCGCCCTCGGCCCACTTACCAACCTTGCTCTGGTCTGCTCTCCTCTCATCTCCTTCGTGGTTTCGTTAACCAGTACAGTTTCTGGCTTCTTTAAGTTGATCTTTTTTTTTTTGGCAATCTCTGGTTACCCAGGCAGTCGAGCTTGACCCTGCGTTCCCGGAGAAGATAGGGCAGATTATTATTCTTGGCGGTGCGTATTCAGTTAATGGAAACGTGAACCCTGCAGCTGAGGCGAATGTGAGGGTTTCTCTCTTAATTTCTCTGATACATTCTGTAGTCCTTAGTTATCATTTGCTTGAGTCATCAATAATGGGTTCATGTTTATTCACAGATCTTTGGGGATCCCGACGCTGCAGATATCGTGTTCACCTGCGGCGCTGATATTTTGGCCGTGGGACTAAATGTAACCCACCAAGTGGTTCTAACCGGTAATTCTGCTGCATTTAAGGCTTACATTCTTTCTGCTCAGGATGTAGGCTGCATCAAGATCACAGACCAACGAGTATTAGAGAATGCAAGTACAATCATAATGGGTCTAACATGCTACATGTACCTTCTAATTTCATCTTACCCCACTATGACCATCACAAGATCAGAGCTGAAAACAGCTACAGTTTGCTGCGTTATTACATCTGCGGTTTTCGATTTTGCAGATACTGATAGAATTCTTCTTGTATAACCTACTTCTCACTAGTCAATTGCAACACATTCATAAAAAAAAGAACTTTGCAATATTACCAAATTGAAAGAGCAATTTCGCAGGCACGGTGCACTGCACATTGACCTTCGGTTCTTCTGCAGTATGATGTGTGAGTGTGTGACTTGTGATTGCTTTGCTAGCGGATTAGATCAAATTTATCGAAATGACAAGTAATCAAGATCTTGAACAATTTGAATTGTAGGCTATTTGGAAGTGGCCCAACCTGCCATGTATCACAACCCGATTTCCCTTGGTGCCTTGACACACATTCACACACACTGACACACACCCCCTCCTGTTGTTGCAGATGCTGACCGGGAGAAGCTTGAGCAGTGTGACAGCAAATACGCCCGCTACTTGTGCAAGCTAATGGGCGTTTATTTTGATTACCACAGGGACGCCTACTTCATAAAAGGTTCGTATACATTAGTGTCATGCAAGGAAAGGCAAAAACTGGTTCTGTCGAAGTACTTGTACTTGCAGCGGGGACAGAGTCGGATGCTGTGTAACCTTGTGAACTTTGACCTTCACGTTGAGATGTTTACAGGAGCGTATCTTCACGATCCAACGACGGTTATTGCTGCGGTGAACCCATCGCTGCTGACTTACACAGAAGGCGTTGTGAGGGTACAGACGGTCGGGATCACCAAGGGCCTTACTGTTTTCGACAACACCAAGAAAAGGTTAGGCCACTCTCTTTGTGTCTCTCAGAAAGCCATGTCGCTGAAACAGGAGCAGTAGATAGGTTTTGATTTCCCTCTTAATCATATCTCGTACTATTATTATAGCGCGCTTGTGAATTCGATCCGTTCTTAAGTCCTGACGCCTGCTGAGTTCTCACTTTTGCCATGGTATACGATTGGCTCTGGTAGAATTGGGTAGGATTCAGTCTGGTGCGCTCTGCGCTGAGCATCCCGAGTGCGTTTGCAGGTACGGAGAGATCACAGCCTGGAGTGGCATGCCCACCGTGAAGGTCGCTGTCACCGTCGATGCCCCTGCCGTGGTAGAGCTGATAGTGCAGAGGCTGATGACCGATGACTAGCAACAACGCCAGCAGCTGATCCGGCCGCGTTGTCATTAGAACACGAGAATGCATTGCATTGCATTGCATTGCATGTGGTTATGTGCGTGCTTGGTGTTTACGTACAGTTTATATATATGCTTGATACGTTTGCTGACGCTTCTGAGAGAACATGGTTAAATTAAATTAAACTTGATTAAATGAAATTGCCACCTGATGATGCCAGATATTGCTCCGCCTATAGTGTTGCACGAGACGAGGTTATAACTGTAAGATGAATGAAAAAACCGAAATTATTGGACGAGTCGCTCCGATCCGGAGCGGATGAGAGTGTTTTGTTCAGATGGCGGCGAGCTGGCTGATGTTGATGGGGTAAACTTCGGCGGTGGAGTTGGAGCCGAAGGCCTTGGCGGCGTAGATCCTGTGGGCCGCCTCCGTGGGGTGGAAGGCGTCCCAGAACATGTACTTGCCGCGGTCGTCGCAGGGCCGCTGCAGGGGCAGGCACGTGATCTGGCCGTTGTTCCGGCCCACGCCGCAGCAGCCGCGGTCGAGCACGGCGAACCCGTGCGCGGCGGCGTTCGCCATGAGGTCCTTGCCGCTCTGCACGGTGTCCAGGAAGACGAGCTTGGCCCCGCGCAGGCCGCCGCGGTTGTTGAGGCGCTTCACCATGGCCAGAAGGCCCCTGTTGTAGATGTCGATCGCGCTGTTGATCGTCTCGTTGCATGACCCGCCGGCAGGCGCTGGGTTCGTGGTGCCGGTGCCGGTGCCGGTGCGGCTGCCACTACTGTTTCCGTTGCCATTGCCACCGTCTGCGTTGCCATTGCCATAGCCACCGTCTGCGTATGGCGGTGGCATCGACGGTGATCTCCAGCCGTTGTCGTTGTCGCCGCCGCCGTTGCCGCCACCACCTCCTCCACCGACGCCGACACCGCCACCTATGCCAATGGATATAGCAATGTCTTCTTGGCTAGCAGCGGATTGGTTATTGTTAGGCCCAGACGGCCGGCTGTCGTCGTCGTTCATCCTAGCGAGCTCGTAAGGGATGCACCCGATGAGGCCGACGCCGGCGATGACGAACTTCCGGGCGCCGAGGCCGTGGAGCTGGGTGATCTGGGTGGAGTAGCCCTGGAGGAGGAGCGCGGCGTAGTCGCGCGGGCTGTACCTGCGCGCGGTGTCGTAGTAGTCGGGCATGAAGTAGTTGTTGAGGTAGTCGTTGCTGCCCATGCCGACGTAGAAGATGCAGCGACCCAGGTGGTCCGCCAGCTTCGTGGCGTTGCCGCGGAACTCCGACCTGTTCCCCATGTCGCTCACCGCCGCGCGGAAGTGGTCCACCTGCTCCGAGAACGGGTAGTGCCCGCCCTGCCATTGCCACGACAAAACCATAAAAGCAAGCTCTTGATGATCAGCTATATATACACACATACATAGAGCTCGATCGTGTCGTGTCGTGTCGTGTCGTGTGCACCGCGCGCACGGGCGGCACGTACTGACGGAGGACTGACCAGGTTGTTTCCTGTGTCGGGCAGGATGCCGGAGGCCCCCGACGCGAAGTTGACGCCGCGGGGGAGGTCCTCCGGGCGCGCCGTGGCGTAGGGCGGGAGGAGCGGCGGGCGGAGGCGGAGCATGTCGGAGATGAAGTCGACCATGGTGCGGCCGTTGGTGAAGCGGCCGGGCGGGCCCTCGTGGAAGTCGATGCCGTAGGGGCGGTAGTTGGCCCGGGCCAGGCTCAGGATGTTGTTGTTGTTCCCGTTGTCCACCAGCGAATCGCCGAAGACGTACATGCACGGCGCCAGCGACTGCGGCTGCTGCTGCCAGCCCCACGCGGCCGCGCCGCTCGTGCTCACCGCTGCGACCACGGCAACGGTGAGCGCCAGCCTCCCGTACTCGTCCATCTCTGTCTCTCTCTCTCTCCGGCTGAAGAACCTCGTTCCGTTCGTCGACTGCTACGTGCTGATCGATCCAGTATTTATATATAGTTGGCTCTCGATCCATCGCTACTAGATAGTTACTGCTCCCAACAGCTAGCTAGGCGGGTGGGTTGGAAGTTGAACCGATGAATATAAACTTGTAGTAGCTCGTGAAACGCTGACGGATGGACCGGACCGGACCGGACCGTATCGCGCTTTTGTCACAGGGAATGGTTCAGAAAGCTGGTAGGAACATCTGAAACAGGGGATACAACAGTAGCTTTGCTCGTTGGACGCGACGCGTTACCGTTGGTGGGTAACGACTCACGGATTCACGCATAGCAGCAATAAGTTTGTTGCAGTAGTAAGGCTGTCTGCAGTGTGGCACGTTACGAAAGACTCTATCGAGCTCGAGTCCCATGTCCAATTTCGAGGACCACCGCTGATATATTTTATTCCCTATGTAAAGTAGAGTTGGATGGTATTATCTTTACTACTTATTAAGAGTGCAAATGTAGCCTGTCGTTCTGCCATTCTGTAATCTCGACCGTCCGTTTTACTGTTCTGCGATCGTAGCCGTCCGATCCTGCCCATACCCGACGCAGCCTCTCCCACCCTGTCTTCCGCCGCCAGCTCGCAACCGTCCGGCGCGAGCAAAGAGCCCCCGTTCCGCTCCCACGATCGCCGTCGCCGTCCCTCTGCCCTCATATCCCCTCCCACGACACCGAGACAATGACGACGCATACCGCGGAGGAGCTCGCCACCCAGATCGAGCAGCAGAAACTCGAGGAGCAGAAGACTGAGGTGAGATTTCGCACACACTTTTCCCGTTTCTGCAACCCTAGCTAGCTCTAGCGCAAGCACGCAGGCGGTGATGGTGGCCACGGGAGACAGCCGGCGCTCGGCGTGATTCCCACCCCGCCGCGAGCCAAGAGATTCGAGGTCAAGTTCGCGGACCCCCCCTGTCGTGCCCCCCGCTCCCACACCTGCACAGGCATCTAGCCCCCATCCCCCTCCCACTCGAGATCTCCGCCGATCTAGCCTATCGGGGGTCCGCGACGTGCGGAGGGGTGAGCATTGACGGTGGCGGTAGAAGAGGAGGAAGCCTTCGAGGGTGCGCTCACCGACGAGCAGCTGCGAGAGGTAGTGTCATGGCTGCCCCATATCTTTATTACATTTCCCCTGACGGTTGTTAACTGGGATACATGAATCTGGGGTTTGGTTGTTTGCTGAGTGGGATACACGAATCGTTGCTGCAACCTTCTCCCTCTCTAGCCTAGGAACAAAGCCCTTGCACTCTCAAAAGGAGTGGAACAAATATGGGGGATTGGTGTTGATTTGGGATGGGGAACGAGATGGAGGTTGGGGTTCGTGTTGATTTGCGTGGGAGTTGGTGTTGAACTGTTGATTATGATTGGGGAAGGAGAAAGCGTTTTGGGCTGGACATGTGAGTTTTCTTGTTTGAATTCAGTATTATCAGATGCAGTAGTCCGATCCTAATTTTGATTCTTGCAGAACTCTGAGGTGGGTGGTGGAGGAGGAGAGCGAGGGAGGACGACGAGGCTGCCTGGCCGAGCCACGAGGGGAAGGTGAGTGTCACCTGCAAGGCCACAACCTTGGTGAGACTGCCACCATGAGTGTGCCCCACGGTCGCCACCAGGATCTCGAGCTCGCCATCGATGACTTCGACGAGGAGTTGATCGACCCTGAGCTACGCTACTCGTTCCAGCGCAACAGCAAGGTACAATCCTCCCCCTCCCCACCCAACCGACCATTCTTTAGGTCGCAACGGGTGTTTATGTTTTTTTACTGTTACCCCGTAATTGGAATTGTAGTCCATTCAGCAAACCTTGGCGCTCCTCACCTATCGCAACCTCTTCGGCATTGCCATCAGACTTCCTGTCATGCTGCTCCGAGATAGGCGTGCCTGATTTTCCGACAGGTCAGTCGATCATCAATCCCCTACCAATACAACATACCGAACTACTCCATCATCCTGCACAAACTAAACTAGATTCATTTTCCGTTTCTGATATATACACATTCTGTGTTAACTTTGATCTTGGTTCATAAGAAAAGAACAAAAAATAAACACATATCTAATGACTATAATTATACATACATCATCTCTTGTGATTTTAGATACTTTTCAATTATACCTTTTTTTCTAAAATCACACGAAAAGACCAATCTGTGTCCCGGTAGTGACTAATGTTTGTTATCAACCTTGGTCGGAAACAGATGAATGGCCAGGAGAGGCGAGGGCCGCTTCACCATAGATGGAGCCCACAAGGGGCGCAAGGAGTGGCGCGCCTTCTCTGGCTCCTTGCTTCGCTCCAATGGCGTCGAGGTTCACGTGCCACTTCATGGAGCGGATGCAACACAGTTGGCTAGGTACCACTTTCTTTCCAAGCATAGTATCTCTTTTGTTCTTGTCAAATCATTTTAGTTCACTTGGTGTTTTTTTTGTTTAGAATATCTTGGAACAAAGTGCAACACTTGTGTGCAGCCTGGTTAGTGTGTCTCCCTATTTTATGGGGCCTAATTTTAGACGCGATGTAGTGTTTACCAATGAGGTTTTCATTTTGCTCACTGGTTTCTACACAGCTAATAATTTGCATAAGTTACTAAATAGGAACTCGGCCATGAACAATTAATCTAAGTGCTACTTTAACCCTTCTATCAAGAAACATAACGTTTTGAGCAGAAACTAATTAGGTGGTGAGCCCTCCCTGTCCTCGTGCTAAGCCCAGTTATGTAGCCAAAAGCTAGGATTAGATCCACTCAGCTAACCCCGATCGTTGTCGTCAGTTTTCCCCCCTCTCTCCAAGGCTTCGAGTCGAGCTGCTAATGTGGTGCCCTGTCCTTTCTATCTTCCCCTCAAGTCCATGGCCACGATTCCCCTGACATATGATTATGATGGGGGGGGCAAGAACGATCGGCGTTGATGGTGCAGTGCATGCACCATCACCTTCATGAAACCTAAATATAGTTACCACCGTGCTTGTTTTGCCGTGTCGTATGATCTCGACCTTTCAGGGCACTGAAATATGTACTGCTTGCTGGCTGGCTCATCGCCATGCTGAAAGGGAATTAGGTTTACACCTAGTCCCTAATTAATTTTGGTGGTTGAATTGCCCGACACAAATATTTGGACTAACTAGTTTGCTCTAGTGTATAAGTTATACAGGTGCCAAAGGTTCACACTTAGCCAATAAAAAGACCAAGTATTGGGTTCAACAAAAGAGCAAACGGACAACCGAAGGCACCTCTGGTCTGGCGCACCGGACTGTCCGGTGTGCACCGGACATGTCCGGTGCACCAGAGGCACTTCGAGGCTGAACTCTTCACTCTCGGGAAATTCCAGAGGCAACTCCGCTATAATTCACCGGACTGTCCGGTGTACACCGGACATGTCCAGTGCTTCAAGGAAGAGCGGCCTCCGGAACTCGCCAGCCTCGGGAATTCATTGAAGCTGCTCCGCTATAATTCACCGGACTGTCCGGTGTACACCGGACTGTCCGGTGTAACAGCGGGGCAACGGCTACTTCTGGCGCCAACGGCTACCTGCGACGCATTAAATGCGCGCCAGCGCGCGCAGAGGTCAGGCACGCCCATGCTGGTGCACCGGACACTCTACAGTACATGTCCGGTGCGCCACCGGACATCCAGGCGGGCCCAAAAGTCAGAGCTCCAACGGTCGGAACCCAATGGCTTTGGTGACATGGCTGTCGCACCGGACATGTCCGGTGTGCACCGGACTGTCCGGTGCGCCATCGAACAGACAGCTCCACCAAATGGCTAGTTTGGTGGTTGGGGCTATAAATACCCCCAACCACCCACCATTCATTGCATCCAAGTTTTCCACTTCCCAACTACTTACAAGAGCTCTAGCATTCAATTCTAGACACACCAAAGAGATCAACTCCTCTCCAAATTCCACACAACGTCCTAGTGATTAGAGAGAGTGATTTGCTTGTGTTCTTTCGAGCTCTTGCGCTTGGATTGCTTTCTTCGTTCTTGATTCTTTCTTGTGATCAAACACTCACTTGTAATTGAGGCAAGAGACACCAATCGTGTGGTGGTCCTTGCGGGAACTTTGTGTTCCAAGTGATTGAGAAGAGAAAGCTCACTCGGTCCGAGGGACCGTTTGAGAGAGGGTAAGGGTTGAAAGAGACCCGGCCTTTGTGGCCTCCTCAACGGGGAGTAGGTTTGAGAGAACCGAACCTCGGTAAAACAAATCCGCGTGTCTCACTTCATTATTCTCTTGCGATTTGTTTTGCGCCCTCTCTCGCGGACTCTATTATATTTCTAACGCTAACCCGGCTTGTAGTTGTGATTATTTTTGAGAATTTCAGTTTCGCCCTATTCACCCCCCCCTCTAGGCGACTTTCAATTGGTATCAGAGCCCGGTGCTTCATTAGAGCCTAACCGCTCGAAGTGATGTCGGGAGATCACACCAAGAGGGAGATGGAGACCGGCGACAAGCCCACTACGAGCCAAGGGAGCACTTCATCAGAAGAGTCCCGCACCAAGAGGAAGGAGAAGAAGAAGGACTCCTCCAAACGGAAGGAGAAAAGATCTTCCTCTTCTCACCACAAAGAGAAGAAGGAAAAATCTTCTTCTCACAAGTCGCATCGGAAAGGCGACAAGCACAAGAGGATGAGGAAAGTGGTCTACTACGAGACCGACACTTCATCAACATCGACCTCCGACTCCGATGCGCCGTTTGTAACTTCTAAGCGCCAAGAGCGCAAGAAGTTTAGTAAGATCCCCTTACACTATCCTCGTACATTTAGACCTACTTCATTACTTTCCGTTCCATTAGGCAAACCGCCAACCTTTGATGGCGAAGATTATGCTAGGTGGAGTGATTTAATGAAATTTCATCTAACCTCACTCCACAAAAGTATATGGAATGTTGTTGAGTTTGGAGCACAGGTACCATCCATAGGGGATGAGGATTATGATACGGACGAAGTGGCCCAAATCGAGCACTTCAACTCCCAAGCTACAACCATACTCCTCGCCTCTCTAAGCAAGGAGGAATACAACAAGGTGCAAGGGTTGAAGAACGCAAAGGAAATTTGGGACCTTCTCAAGACCGCGCACGAGGGTGATGAACTCACCAAGATCACCAAGCGGGAAACGATCGAGGGGGAGCTCGGTCGCTTTCGTCTTCGCCGAGGGGAGGAGCCACAAGATATGTACAACCGGCTCAAAACCTTGGTGAACCAAGTGCGCAACCTCGGGAGCAAGAAGTGGGACGACCACGAGGTGGTTAAGGTTATTCTAAGATCTCTTATTTTCCTTAACCCCACTCAAGTTCAATTAATTCGTGGTAATCCTAGATACACACTAATGACTCCCGAGGAAGTAATCGGGAATTTTGTGAGCTTTGAATGTATGATCAAGGGCTCAAAGAAGATCAACGAGTTTGATGAACCCTCCATGTCCGAAGCACAACCGGTGGCGTTCAAGGCGACGGAGGAGAAGAAGGAGGAATCTACATCGAGTAGACAACCAATTGACGCCTCCAAGCTCGACAATGAGGAGATGGCTTTAATCATCAAAAGCTTTCGCCAAATCCTCAAGCAACGGAGGGGGAAGGACTACAAACCCCGCTCCAAGAAGGTTTGCTACAAGTGTGGTAAGCCCGGTCATTTTATTGCAAAATGTCCTATATCTAGTGACAGTGACAGGGGCGACGACAAGAAGGGAAAGAGGAGAGAAAAGAAGAAGTACTACAAGAAGAAGGGCGGTGATGCCCATGTTTGCCGGGAGTGGGACTCCGACGAGAGCTCCACCGAGTCCTCTTCCGACGAGGACGCCGCCAACATCGCCGTCACCAAGGGACTCCTTTTCCCCAACGTCGGCCACAAGTGCCTCATGGCAAAGGACGGCAAAAGGAAGAAGGTTAAATCTAAATCCTCCACTAAATATGAATCCTCTAGTGATGATAATGCTAGTGATGAGGAGAATAATTTGCGTATCCTTTTTGCCGATCTTAACATGCAACAAAAGGAAAAATTAAATGAATTGATTAGTGCTATTCATGAGAAGGATGATCTCTTGGACTCTCAAGAGGACTTCCTTATTAAGGAAAACAAAAAGCATGTTAAGGTTAAAAATGCTTATGCTCTAGAGGTAGAAAAATGTAACAAATTATCTAGTGAGCTAAGCACATGCCATGACACTATTGACAACCTTAGAAATGAAAATGCTAGATTAATTGCTAAGGTTGATTCTCATGTATGTGATGTCCCAATTCCAAATCTTAGAAATGATAATGATGATTTGCTTGCTAAGATTAAGGAATTGAATGATTCTCTTGATAGCCTTAGAGTAGAAAATGAAAACCTGATTGCTAAGGCTAAAGATTTTGATGTTTGCAACACTACTATTTCCGACCTTAGAACTAAGAATGATATGTTGCATGCTAAGGTTATAGAACTAAAATCTTGCAAACCCTCTACATCTACAGTTGAGCACACTTCTATTTGTACTAGATGTAGAGATGTTGATATCAATGCTATTCATGATCACATGGCTTTAATTAAACAACAAAATGATCATATAGCATTATTAGATGCAAAAATTGCCGAGCATAACTTAGAAAATGAAAAGTTTAAATTTGCTAGAAGTATGCTCTATAATGGGAGACACCCTGGCATCAAGGATGGCATTGGCTTCCAAAGGGGAGACAATGTCAAACTTAATGCCCCTCCTAAGAACTTGTCTAACTTTGTTAAGGGCAAGGCTCCCATGCCTCAGGATAACGAGGGTTACATTTTGTACCCTGCCGGTTATCCCGAGAGCAAAATTAGGAGAACTCATTCTAGGAAGTCTCACTCTGGCTCTAACTATGCTTTCATGTATTAGGGTGAGACATCTAGCTCTAGGCAACCAACCCATGCTAAGTTGCCTAGAAAGAAAACTCCTAGTGCATCAAATGAACATAGCATTTCATTTAAGACTTTTGATGCATCTTATGTTTTGACTAACAAATCCGGCAAGGTAGTTGCCAAGTTTGTTGGGGGCAAACACAAGGGCTCCAAGACTTGTGTTTGGGTACCCAAAGTTCTTGTTTCTAATGCCAAAGGACCCAAAACCGTTTGGGTACCTAAAGTCAAGAACTAAAATTGTTTTGTAGGTTTATGCATCCGGGGGCTCAAGTTGGATACTAGACAGCGGGTGCACAAACCACATGACAGGGGAGAAGAAGATGTTCTCCTCATATGAGAAAAACCAAGATCCCCAACGAGCTATCACATTCGGGGATGGAAATCAAGGTTTGGTCAAAGGATTGGGTAAAATTGCTATATCACCTGACCATACTATTTCCAATGTTTTTCTTGTAGATTCCTTAGATTACAATTTGCTTTCCGTATCCCAATTATGTCAAATGGGCTACAACTGTCTATTTACTGATGTAGGTGTTACTGTCTTTAGAAGGAGTGATGATTCAATAGCATTTAAGGGAGTGTTAGAGGGTCAGCTATACTTGGTAGATTTTGATAGAGCTGAACTCGACACTTGCTTGGTTGCTAAGACTAACTTGGGTTGGCTCTGGCACCGCCGACTAGCCCATGTTGGAATGAAGAATCTTCACAAGCTTCTAAAGGGAGAACACATTTTAGGACTAACAAATGTTCATTTTGAGAAAGACAGGATTTGTAGCGCATGCCAAGCCGGAAAGCAAGTTGGCACTCATCATCCACACAAGAACATCATGACTAGTGACAGGCCACTGGAGCTCCTACACATGGACCTATTCGGCCCGATCGCTTACATAAGCATCGGCGGGAGTAAGTACTGTCTAGTTATTGTGGATGATTATTCTCGCTTCACTTGGGTGTTCTTTTTGCAGGAAAAGTCCCATACCCAAGAGACCTTAAAGGGATTCTTGAGACGGGCTCAAAATGAGTTCGGCTTAAGGATCAAGAAAATTAGAAGCGACAACGGGACGGAGTTCAAGAACTCACAAATAGAAGGCTTCCTTGAGGAGGAGGGCATCAAGCATGAGTTCTCTTCTCCCTACACTCCACAACAAAATGGTGTAGTGGAGAGGAAGAATCGAACTCTATTGGACATGGCAAGAACCATGCTTGATGAGTACAAGACACCGGATCGGTTTTGGGCCGAGGCGGTCAACACCGCCTGCTACGCAATCAACCGGTTATATCTCCACCGAATCCTCAAGAAGACATCCTATGAACTCCTAACCGGTAAAAAGCCCAATATTTCATATTTTAGAGTTTTTGGTAGCAAATGCTTTATTCTTGTTAAAAGAGGTAGAAAATCTAAATTTGCTCCTAAAACTGTAGAAGGCTTTTTACTAGGATATGACTCAAACACAAGGGCATATAGAGTCTTTAACAAGTCCTCAGGACTTGTTGAAGTTTCTTGTGACGTTGTGTTTGATGAGACTAACGGCTCTCAAGTAGAGCAAGTTGATCTTGATGAGATAGGTGAAGAACAGGCTCCATGCATAGCGCTAAGGAACATGTCCATTGGGGATGTGTGTCCTAAGGAATCCGAAGAGCCTCCACATGCACAAGATCAACCATCCTCCTCCACGCAAGTATCTCCGCCAACCCAAAATGAGGACGAGGCTCAAGTTGATGAAGGAGAAGATCAAAGAGATGAGCCTCCTCAAGATGACGGCAACGATCAAGGGGGAGATGCAAATGATCAAGACAAGGAGGATGAACAACCAAGGCCGCCACACCCAAGAGTCCACCAAGCAATCCAACGAGATCACCCCGTCGACACCATCCTCGGCGACATTCATAAGGGGGTAACCACTCGATCTCGTGTTGCCCATTTTTGTGAGCATTACTCTTTTGTTTCCTCTGTTGAGCCACACAGGGTAGAGGAAGCACTCCAAGATTCGGATTGGGTGATGGCGATGCAAGAGGAGCTCAACAATTTCACGAGGAACGAGGTATAGCATTTGGTTCCACGTCCTAACCAAAATGTTGTAGGAACCAAGTGGGTCTTCCGCAACAAGCAAGACGAGCATGGTGTGGTGACAAGGAACAAAGCTCGACTCGTGGCCAAGGGGTATTCACAAGTCGAAGGTTTGGATTTTGGTGAAACCTATGCACCCGTAGCTAGGCTTGAGTCAATTCGTATATTATTAGCCTATGCTACTTACCATGGCTTCAAGCTCTACCAAATGGACGTGAAGAGTGCCTTCCTCAACGGACCAATCAAGGAGGAGGTCTATGTTGAGCAACCTCCCGGCTTTGAAGATAGTAAGTATCCTAACCATGTCTATAGGCTCTCTAAGGCGCTTTATGGGCTTAAGCAAGCCCCAAGAGCATGGTATGAATGCCTTAGAGATTTCCTTATTGCTAATGGCTTCAAAGTCGGCAAGGCCGATCCTACTTTGTTCACTAAAACTCTTGACAATGATTTGTTCGTATGCCAAATTTATGTTGATGATATTATATTTGGGTCTACTAACGAATCTACATGTGAAGAATTTAGTAGGATCATGACACAGAAATTCGAGATGTCTATGATGGGGGAGTTGAAGTATTTTCTAGGATTCCAAGTCAAGCAACTCCAAGAGGGCACCTTCATTAGCCAAACGAAGTATACTCAAGATATTCTAAGCAAGTTTGGAATGAAGGATGCCAAGCCCATCAAGACACCCATGGGAACCAATGGGCATCTCGACCTCGACACGGGAGGTAAGTCCGTGGATCAAAAGGTATACCGGTCGATGATTGGTTCATTGCTTTATTTATGTGCATCTCGACCAGACATTATGCTTTCCGTTTGCATGTGTGCAAGATTCCAAGCCGACCCTAAGGAATCACACCTTACGGCCGTAAAACGAATCTTGAGATATTTGGCTTACACACCTAAGTTTGGGCTTTGGTACCCTCGGGGATCCACATTTGATTTGATTGGTTATTCGGATGCCGATTGGGCGGGGTGTAAGATTAATAGGAAGAGCACATCGGGGACTTGCCAGTTCTTGGGAAGATCCATGGTGTCTTGGGCTTCAAAGAAGCAAAATTCGGTCGCTCTTTCTACCGCCGAAGCCGAGTATATTGCCGCAGGCCATTGTTGCGCGCAATTGCTTTGGATGAAGCAAACCCTGCGGGACTACGGTTACAAACTAACCAAAGTTCCTCTTCTATGTGATAATGAGAGTGCAATCCGCATGGCGGATAATCCCGTTGAGCATAGCCGCACTAAACACATAGCCATTCGGTATCACTTTCTTCGGGATCACCAACAAAAGGGGGATATCGAGATTTCATATATTAACACTAAAGATCAATTAGCCGATATCTTTACCAAGCCTCTTGATGAACAATCTTTTACCAAACTTAGGCATGAGCTCAATATTCTTGATTCTAGGAATTTCTTTTGCTAAACTTGCACACATAGCTCATAAGTATACCTTTGATAATGTCTCTTTTATATATGCTATGACTAATGTGTTTTCAAAGTGTATTTCAAACCAAGTCATAGGTATATTGAAAGGGAATTGGAGTCTTCGGCGAAGACAAAGGCTTCCACTCCACTCTACTAACTCATCCTTCGCCGTCGCTCCGCATCGCTCTCCGTCTTTGGTATAATCTTCACTCACATGTTTTATTTGCTAAAGGGGAGAACATAGTTAGGAAAGGGCTTATATATCACTCAAAGTACTTCGTTGGGCTCTAATAATTCCGTTTTTGGCGATTCATGCCAAAGGGGGAGAAAATATGAGTCCAAAGCAAAAGGACCGCACCACCACCTAATTTTTAAAAATTTGGAGATTTTCAATTGGTCAATTTCAAATTGGTATCTTATTATGTTCTAAAGGGGGAGGAAGTAGTATTTCAAAAATGATAAATCAAAACCCTCTTGAACACTAAGAGGAGGATCTCATTTAGGGGGAGTTTTGTTTAGTCAAAGGAAAAGCATTTGAAACAAGGGGAGAAAAATTTTAAACTTGAAAATGCTTTGCAAAAATCTTATTCATCTACCTTTGACTATGTTGCAAAAGGACTTTGAAAAGGATTTACAAAAAGAATTTGCAAAAACAAAAACATGTGGTGCAAGCGTGGTCCAAAATGTTAATTATAAAGAAACAATCCATGCATATCTTGTAAGTATTTATATTGGCTCAATTTCAAGCAACCTTTGCACTTACATAATGCAAACTAGTTCATTTATGCACTTTTATATTTACTTTGGTTTGTGTTGGCATCAATCACCAAAAAGGGGGAGATTGAAAGGGAATTAGGTTTACACCTAGTCCCTAATTAATTTTGGTGGTTGAATTACCCGACACAAATATTTGGACTAACTAGTTTGCTCTAGTGTATAAGTTATACAGGTGCCAAAGGTTCACACTTAGCCAATAAAAAGACCAAGTATTGGGTTCAACAAAAGAGCAAAGGGACAACCGAAGGAACCTCTGGTCTGGCGCACCGGACTGTCCGGTGTGCACCGGACATGTCCGGTGCACCAGAGGCACTTCGAGGCTGAACTCTTCACTCTCGGGAAATTCCAGAGGCAACTCCGCTATAATTCACCGGACTGTTCGGTGTACACGTCCGGTGCTCCAAGGAAGAGCGGCCTCCGGAACTCACCAGCCTCGGGAATTCATTGAAGCTGCTCCGCTATAATTCACCGGACTGTCCGGTGTACACCGGACTGTCCGGTGTAACAGCGGGGCGACGACTACTTCTGGCGCCAACGGCTACCTGCGACGCATTAAATGCGCGCCAGCGCGCGCAGAGGTCAGGCACGCCCATGCTGGTGCACCGGACACTCTACAGTACATGTCCGGTGCGCCACCGGACATCCAGGCGGGCCCAAAAGTCAGAGCTCCAATGGTCGGAACCCAACGGCTTTGGTGACGTGGCTGTCGCACCGGACATGTCCGGTGTGCACCGGACTGTCCGGTGCGCCATCGAACAGACAGCTCCACCAAACGGCTAGTTTGGTGGTTGGGGCTATAAATACCCCCAACCACCCACCATTCATTGCATCCAAGTTTTCCACTTCCCAACTACTTACAAGAGCTCTAGCATTCAATTCTAGACACACCAAAGAGATCAACTCCTCTCCAAATTCCACACAACGTCCTAGTGATTAGAGAGAATGATTTGCTTGTGTTCTTTCGAGCTCTTGCGCTTGGATTGCTTTCTTCGTTCTTGATTCTTTCTTGTGATCAAACACTCACTTGTAATTGAGGCAAGAGACACCAATCGTGTGGTGGTCCTTGCGGGAACTTTGTGTTCCAAGTGATTGAGAAGAGAAAGCTCACTCGGTCCGAGGGACCGTTTGAGAGAGGGTAAGGGTTGAAAGAGACCCGGCCTTTGTGGCCTCCTCAACGGGGAGTAGGTTTGAGAGAACCGAACCTCGGTAAAACAAATCCGCGTGTCTCACTTCATTATTCTCTTGCGATTTGTTTTGCGCCCTCTCTCGCGGACTCTATTATATTTCTAACGCTAACCCGGCTTGTTGTTGTGATTATTTTTGAGAATTTCAGTTTCGCCCTATTCACCCCCCTCTAGGCGACTTTCACATGCCTTGCTTTTATTATGTTAATGTTTTGTTTGGAACACGAAAAATATCCACACACAAAAAGAATATCAAGGGCTTGTTTAGGGGAATGAATGGCTAAAATCCTCTATTTTAGCCCCTCCTCCTCCGTTCTCCTTGCTCCTAAACATGCCCCGAGAGAAGTTTATCCTACAAAAGAAAGGAAAAATCAAGGGGGACCTTTGTTTGAAAATAAAGAAACAGAGAATATGGCCAGCTAAGCCATGTCTTTAGTAAACTGTGCAGGTGTTTGAGACGAATGTATGATTCTCTGGTAGGCAGCATAGAGACGAAGAGAACCCCACCCCCACTTCTCTCAACTAGCAGTAGTAGCGGATACAACATCCCACCTAAAGTTAGGCCGGATCTGCTAACTAACTACAAGCCTCGGTTTCTGTTAGCATTTCATTTCACTGCTGGAAGCACAAGGTTCTAGCTCTACTTCACCTTTGTTTCTCTATATATAAAAACCTGCGATGACTTGTGGCCATGATACAATACAGCAAGTTGACATGCTGCCCCAACTGCAGGAGAGGCTTGGTAGGTAGACAGGCAGGCAGTATGCCTGTCTAATTAACAAGGCATCGGCCAGCCCTCGTCTGTCATTGCAGCCGTTGCTATCCCATCACTGCATGCCAACAAGGATATCCAGGTTTAGGTTAGTGCGTGGTACGATGTACAGGTGGATAGATTAGGACGCGGATTAGAGCTCCCTCCCAATAACGAATTAGAAGACCTTTCGTTCGTGCATGATGATGGGTGTTCTATGCCAATAATTTTGAGCACAAGAGATGTCCGTAACATGGGTGGACCTGAGCTAAGAACAAGAAGCGAAGCAACCCACTGGATCTCATTCTCGGACGCCAGTCCCCCAATCCCCTCCTCCGTCTGATGGCCAGACCAGACCTGCTCTGCTCTGCCCTTTTTCCTCCACAAGCTACATGGAGAAGTGGCCTGTCACTGCCTCCCAACTCTCTAACAGCGACCTCTCGCCTGGGCACTAATTAGTGCTTAGGCTAATGTATGATCGGAGGATCCCCAACAAACATGCTGGCCTAATGCTCTCCCATCCCAAGTGATCCTCCGAGAACTAGCTGGTGCGCAGGCAGGATGTGTTGTCTGCCTCTGTGACCCCCAGTCACTGTTGTTTTTTTGTTTTGTTTTGTGGGTGGTTACTGTTACCTGCTTCTGAAACAGGCAACCCACTGCAGTGAGCAAAGAAAGAAAGAAAGGTGTGGTGTGTGCCCGTTTTCAGGTCGGTCGTGACTTTGGTTATCCACTGAAAAGATATGCTTGGTGGGTGCTTTCTTGTGCTGAAGAACAAGTATCCCACGGAACCACAACCGTTTGTATTATCTGGTGATTTCCTGCATTATTAGCTGGCCTAACTAAACCATGCGCTCAGACCCTAAACCAGCTATAAGTCTGTAACTGAAAAGCACAGTGTACTAGCTGAATGGGAATGGTCAAGATGAGTCAGATGTTGACCATCCTAGCTACGTATCCAGTCAAGGACAACCAAAACAATCATGGCTCCTCTTGGCGTCTGCAGCCTGCAGTGCGGGGCTCCATTATCCTGCTGCTTTGGCCATTCTTTTTCTCTAGCCCTCTTTAGGCTGAGCATCGTTGCTGCATCGCAGGCAGCTCCCAGAAAGCAGCTTCGTGCTTGGACGCATGCTCTCTGGGATTCCAAGCATGGCATCTGCTTTCTGCTAGCCGGCGCTCTCTCTCTCTCTCTCTCGAGAAAGTGGCCGGCGGTGCTGTCGGGTTCCTTGCTTTTCAGAGCGTTTCCCCAGTCGGATCGGCGGCAGGGCAGGTCACGTGGACGGGACCGACCAACCCAACCTCATGACGGGCTACTCAAAATGTGTGGTTCTGTACTTGGATACCATTGGGTTCACTCCAAATGTGTGTTCTCGTTTTTAGTCTAAATGTTTGTAGCAACCCAGTTTTATTCTAAATGTTTGTAGACGTTAGGCTTGGTTCTGGACTTGGATATCAGTTGGTTCTGGTCTTGGACAGCTGAAACTGTCACCTACTACTATGACTCATGTTTAACCGTGGCCTGCATTTTGGAAAGCAAGTTCTGGTCTTAGCACTGATACTGGTGTTCTCTGATCATGCTTGTTAACAAGTTCTGATTTTGGAAAGCAAGTTCTGATTCACTCGTGTACACAATCTGATAACCTGTTGTTTATGTGATTTTGGAAAGCATGTGCTTGTTAACAATCAACAACAGCTTGTGAACAAGACTTTTACAAAACTGTGCATTCCTAAATCAACATATTTTCCAAAACTGACCGTGCAACAATCTGGTGAAAATGTGCACTTTTAGAAAAACACTTCTGATCATGCACGATTCTGTGTGGCCTACTTTCAAAATCTGCATATATGCCATTTAACACACAAACATTAGTCACTTTCAAAATCTTTTCTATTTGTCGTTGCAAACTATAATCATGTGAACTACACATGAATAGATTTTTCGAAACCTTTTTCCCTTTTTCTGAGATTTAAATGGTGGTGTATACTGATTGAAGGTGACTAATGTTTGTTGTCAACCTTGGTCGAAATCAGATGGATGGCCAGGAGAGGCGAGGGATGCCTCACCATAGAGGGAGCCCACAGGGGGCGCAAGGAGTGGCGCGCCTTCTCCAGCTCCTTGCTTTGCTCCAACGGCGTCGAGGTCCACGTGCCACGTCATGGAGCGGATGCAGCACAGTTGGCTAGGTACCATTTTCTTTCCAAGCGTAGTATCTCTTTTGTTCTTGTCAAATCATTTTAGTTCACTTGGTGGTTCTTTTTGTTTAGAATATCTTGGAACAGAGTGCAACACTTGTGTGCAGCCTGGTTAGTGTAAGTGTATCTCCCTGTTTTATGGGGCCTAATTTTAGACGCGATGTAGAGTTTACCAATGAGGTTTTCATTTTGCTCACTGGTTTCTAGCAGCCCCGTCTATCTAGATTGCATTTCAGTTGCGAATGTTCTTTTTGTGATTCTACTTGTTTCTTGATAGAAGGGTTAACGTAGCACTCAGATTAATTGTTCATGGCCGAGTTCCTATTTAGTAACTTATGCAAATTATTAGCTGTGTAGAATCCACACATGCTGCAAAACGTTGTCTCAACTGAAAAATGGAATGTGGGGTTGTATTGTTAGACAAAGCATAGCATAGGTGACAGTGCATCACATTTAGGATGTCTTAGTATACGTTCATGAAACTTCAAACCCAAAACTAATGTCTTCTATAGAACACTGAAGACAAGAGTTGTGTCCAGATTAATGTATGCTTTACTACTCATACCTTCCTAAGGTAATTGACTCTAATTTTTTGGAGATGGAGCTGAGAGATATACACAGCGACAGAAAAGATGGAGGAGCATGCCATGTTGTTGGGCACACTCATTTATGTTGGGATTTTGTGGTTGATGAGATAAGTACTGATGTGTCCATTTCTAATATCAAGATGCATTATGATTATTCTAACCCTAACTATATAAAATTCATCTGATGCGGGTATTTGCAAGCTCCTTGGCGTACCCTTAAGAAAGAAAACATCGGATGAACGGCAAAGGTTGGCTGCCATTTTGTGTATATTGTGATGGTTTCAACCCTGAAATATATCTGTCATTGTGGTCAGACTACTAAAAAAGAATATAGATGCTTACTGAAACAATCATAATTCAACTAACAAGCACACATACATGCAGATAGAGTCAAACACACTCTGCCACTAACCAAAAAATAATAAGGCTACTCACTTTGCAGAAAAAAGAGATATAGAATAACAAGGCTACTCTACGAAGGACGTGTGAGTAACGAGTAAGGACAATGATGATAGTACTGCTTCCTTAGGATATAACTCATGCTCGCTCATTATATCACTTTGCTAGTTTACTTTATTTTTTGGTGTATGCTTTTTTAGCATTAGACACGTAGTATGCTATGCTAGGCTTGTTTACTTTATTTTATTATTGCAGTTTGAGTACCTATGTCATGATTTTATTTGATGTTATGTTGTGGTAATTTATCTTCAGGGTTATGTTGTGTACCTTGTCCGTGTGAGACATGGTGGTAGGAAGAGGCCTTTGCCCAAGTGTATTGTCTATGTCAAGCCAAAGCACCAGGGTATCACCCAACTCAAGTTCCAGAGGTACAAGAGGTATGTCGCTGAGGAGAGAGCTATACGCAAGCTTGGTGGACTGAGGGTTCTTATGTCATGAAATAAAGTATGTCATGAACTTTTTGCAATTTGACTGTATTATCAAACAATGAATGGTTAGTGATAAAATGTTGCCTGCTGTTGTGGACTACATGATTGGTTAGTGATCAAAAAAGGGAGTTTGCATATCAATGTATTTTATCATATTAATCACTATTCATATAATGTTGTTCTCTGCCTCTCGCATGCGTGGGTTGTTGGCTGACCCGCCTAACATCGTAGCTCACGTCCGTTGCCTCCTGACCCTCGCGCCGCACTCTCCCTTGCACGCCGCCGCCGCTATTGCCGTCCCCAGATTTGTGCTCTTCTTCCCTGTCCAGCCGATACACCCTCCCCTCTGCTCCCTTCCTTCAACGGTATTATATGTTCCCGTTGCAACGCACGGGCACTCACCTAGTTATACATGTCCATTTAGGGCTTGTTCGTTTTGGTGATAATCCACATGTATTGGGTGGGATTGAGCCGGTTTAAATCCATAACAAGTCAAAATGCACCCCAATCCCACCCAATACACTCCAATACACATGTAATATCAGTAACCGAACAAGACCTTAGGTGTGTTGTGTAGATGACATGGATACAAAATGATTAGCCAGGCTAAGGCCAGGTATGGCACGCTGTCATGCGATGCCCAGCTATGGCACGATTAGGGATGGCAATGCATGTAATTTATCTGCGTACCTGCGGATAAAAAAACCCGTTGAGCACGGTTTTAGGTATGAGCATGTACCCATAGATACGGATACGAGTAGCATTTGATATCCGTGGATATTTTTAAAACGGGTACGAAAAATCAGTATCCATACCCGAATATCCGAATATCCGTTAAAGTAACCTGACATGTAGGGTCATTGGAGTTTGAAACCACTTCACAGACCACAACCAGCCCAAGTCCCATACACCCGTCGCCACTAGCCCACAACCCCAGTCCCCACTCCCCACCCCACCCTCCTCGTGGCCTCGACGGCCAGCCGCCACCCGGCCAGGTGGCCACCACACCACCGGAGACCGACCGTCCTTGACTCCTCGTGCAGCTCCATTCTCTGCCAGCCACTCGCGACCGTGACCTTCCTTACTCTCCACGCCGAGCACTGCGCAGCGCAGGACATCGAGCACTACACAGGACAATTTTATCAATTTGAACAAATCAGATTTGATTTTGCTAGACAATTTTATATTGCTCGTTGTATGCCTTAATACATGTATCCGATTTGATTTGCTGGACAAATTCTGTATGATTGTATGTTTTTTATCATATTTAAATTTGTTGGACAAATATGTTATCATATTTGAATTGCTGGGATTTAAATATGTTGTATGTGTAGTGGGCAAACGGATATATCCGCGGATATCCGTTACCCGCGGGTAATGGATGTGGATACTGTTTTTTATTCATAGCGGGTAACGGGTACGGGTTCAGATATCGGATATAAGTCGCGGATATGAATGTCCAGAGACACTATCCGTGGATAGTTTATCCGTTGCCATCCCTAGGCACGATATGGGTGTGTTGTGTCCCCTACAAGAAACTGAGAAACAACATGGGTGTGTTGTGTTGATCCCTACAGGAAACCGAGAAACGTTCGACAGTCACAATATTTCTGACGGTAACCCAAGAAATTGTTGGACGTAAGGTTATCTTCGACGGTGTGCAACAACCCTCAGACGTATAACTTATCTCTGACGGCTACTCTGATAGTCGTCGGAAGTAAGCTTATGTCCGGCAGTCAAAACGACCGTAAGAGATTATAGATTTAATGGTAACGGTGCCCGACACCGTTTCAATTTTTTACGCTATTCATCTCCCTCCTGCGAGCGGGTCGCCCTCTGTCCGTTCGCCGACGCCGTCTCTGTCCACGCCATCGCCACGGCCTTGCCGACGCGCTCACTGCCGTCGCCTCACCACCACGCGCTCGCCAGCTTGCTCGCTGCCTCCATCCGCCCCCGCGCTCGTCGAGGCTGCCGCCGCACAAGCCTGTCGCCGTCCCCGGCTGCCCAACCTCGCTCGTGTCCAGTGCCTCCGTCATTCGTCCCAGTGACTCCTCATCAAAGGTATAGCCACAACCACCGCTAAGTGAGTATCCTTTTTCTTAGAATTGTATGTATGTGTTGTTTGTTTATTTTGTTATATCCTACGGTCAGAATTTGATTATCTAATTAAATTAGTTTGATTTAGTTTATTTAGACGTGTGTAGATAATTTAAATTTTTAATTTACGAGGGTAATTAATATGCCCTCGGAAATAAGGTCATTTTATATGATTTTTCACCCATAACAATAGTATTTTATATATAATATTGTATTATTAGTTGGACTATGTAATAATGCACGATGGTTCTAGTTATTCATAGTGTATTGTAGTGTCAACAAACGAAACTTAGGCATCACCCGTTTCGGCCCAACATATCACATGTGACGCATGTGGAGTGTGTTCGACCAGAATTGTCTCTTTATTGAACAACCTCGGGTGACTGACAGAGTCCGTGTTTATGACAAAGGCATGTGCTCCTGCGTAGTTTCGGCAGCATAACCCATATGTTCTCCAATTACACCATTTTCAGACGTGCGATTAGAGAACAACGGGGTTATGCTGTCAAAATTTCGCACGAGCACATGCCTTGTCATAAACATGGGGCTCGTTGGTCATAAACTGTGGTAGTAAGCTGAGTACCAGAAGAAGGACAAGTACTATTCAAACCTCGTGATCTAGAATCAAGCTCTCATCTTGGTAAATTGAAGTAACATTTCATTCGTAACAACTACAAATACATGATGTGTACCTTATTTTCTCAACAATTACTTAAATTTAATTTGTAGTAACTGACACAACAAGCGGACATCCCGATACTAATATATGGAATGTCACCTCTAGACCTTGCACTACCGTCTCGGTCCTGATGCCAACATAATTTCAATGGATGATAGCTTGGCTTATTAGCCCTTACTTGCCCCATCAGTGAGCAGCCCTCAGTTGAAATATATACACTTGCTTTAAAAACCACTTTAAAATTATTGTTATGCATCTTGATATAAAATTTATTAAGGAAACATTTTGTATTATCATTACTATGTTGTTTATTAATGATTTTTTATTGTCTTTCACTCGGCATGCAACCATTTTCTTAACTACCTGACCTCACCATCGGCTTGATTTGTTGGGCTCAGCTGAATGTGTCTTTTTGCCTGTGTTGTTGGACAAAAATCAGAGACCATAATTAATTAAAGGTCCCGAACGCTGGAGGAACATGTTACATGTTCAGCCGCAGCCCGCAGAGGAGGGCCGGCGAGCCGACGCTCCCGCAGACCGCAGTGGTCGGCCTCCTCTTCTCCACGACGGTCCTCCCTCTATCCCCTTCTCTGGCACCATCCCGGCGTCTCGACAGCACAGCTGCAGCTGCACAGGGCGGTGCTGGAGAGCGGAGCCCACACGCGGCACGCCACTGTCTCCCGCCGGAAAAACTGAACCGGTGTATTTTGCTTCGAGTAGGGAACGATAAGTTACGCTCTAAAGCAGAGCCACCTAAACATTATGGTTCATGGACAGTTTTATAAAGTTTTAAAACAAGTTGGTCCCGTAGCTCAGTCGGTCAGAGCGTTGGTCTTATGAGCCGAAGGTCGCGGGTTCAAGCCCCGCCCGGACCATAATTATTAAATTGTTATTTATCTTTTTGTCTACCTATTTTATTAAATCTATTTTTTTCGAGACCAAAATTAATTTATTATCTACTTTTTGTCTGCCTTTTTCTGTCCACTCCAAATTTGATTTATTTCTCTGTCTTTATTTTTTCAATCAATTCTAAATTTAAATTTGTTATGTGGTCTGTCCAGTCTAAATTTGTTTTGTTGTATGTCTCTTTATTTCCAGTCACAAGCTCCGCTACGTCCGCTCACAAGCTAGCTAGGCTAGATTTGTTGTGTATGTTTTTCTTTCTGTCCACTCACAAGCTGCGCTAAATTTGTTGTGCATGTTATTGTTATTATTTTCTTTGGTCTATCTTTTTTCGTCTGTCCACTCACAAGCTGCGCTGAATCTGTTGTGCATCCTTTTTAGCTGCGCTGAATCTGTTGTGTATCCTTTTTAGCCTATGAGCTCACAAGATAATCAAGCCGAGTCAAAGCTAACACACCCTTTCTTTTGTCTTTGTACTCAAGGTATAGTAGTCAAGCTAAGACTCGTTTTTTGGGGAAATACCAATGGTAGATGCAACCTAGATAAGGGATGAAAAATAGATGTAAACTGGTAGGAAATTTCTTCTCCTTTACTTTCTATGAAATTTCAACAGGATACTATATAGCATCATGTTTGATTAATTATACGGACATATGAAAACAAACAAATACACTGGAAAAAGAAGTTAGAATCATATGATCTAAGGTTGGTTTCAACCCATGTTACCATTATCGATCTTATATTATTGACAGTGTCGTCGACTATCGTCAATCGTTATCTACCGTAGCGCTTCAATGCACAACCTTTATTATCAGACTGCAACCACCTCAACGCCACATTACCTTTTCTTTACAAACTTTTAGTCCCCAGTACATAATTAAGCAAATAAAATTTACATAGTTCATAAAAATACATCAAATGTAAGTTTTTTAAAAGATATAATTTATAAAAATAAAATCTAGTTTTATGGTGCAAATTGTAGATGTGTTCTATTAATTATTTTTGAGTTTACCATGGACTGAACTAGAATAGATTGTGGTCTCACCTTGAATGGTTGATGCTGCAATAGATAACCTCAACTATCTTGTAGTCGTCCATATATAGGTGTTCTCTCTACGTTCTTCCACCCGCTTTCCTAGCATGTATCAAACATCTATTGCTCCAGAGTCCGTGTGAGGAGAATGGTCTCCGCAAACATCAGGCTCGAACTTTTTCTATACATTTATGCTTACATATATATAAAATTAGAGCAAGGTTAATGGTTTAGCCGGTAGACCGACTGTAAATCTATACATCTCATCTTACTAATAGTCAGTTTTTGTATAGTAACAAGCTCTTACTTAGGTGCAGAACTATACACACTCCTATTTAATAAAAGTAATTGGGCCTATATTTTTATTTTTCTTTTCCTCACGACGAGACATACGTTTCGCCAGTTTCTTAGAATAATGTATTGTAGAACATTATACACGTCTGCTAGCTCGATCTCACTGGACTTTTGAGAGCAAAGCTATTGCCTCGGTTGGGGTCATCAGAGCCTGCTTGCAAGGCTCGGAAATCGTTCGAGGATCCATGTCACTCCCCTGATGATTACCTGCGAACGAAAGCATTAACGCCACCGAGATGATACTAAACACAAGCTGAGCGATGCAATTGCAGCCGCAAACTTTCAAACATACCAGTGCCAAATCCCCGGGCTTGGCGGCCGGCTCCACGCAGTCTCGACCATACCTGATCGATGGATCCATCTCATGTCAGTACGTACGGATTTGAATCAGGAAGTTGGGTTCGGACGGTACGGCAAATTGCAAAAAGGGAACGAGAGGAGAGGAGAGCAGATGATGAAGCTGTTCTTCGTACACAATCTGCAGCCGCTGCTGCTGCTGCTCCGAGTCCGAACCGAGCAAGCGGTAGAAGCTGCATCCCCTGCTGAAGGGAAACGGCCTCCCCCTCCACTCTGCACCACCGTCCATATCCCCATCAAAAACCCGAATCAGCTAGCCGCAACCACCAGCAGCTAGCACCAGCACCGCGAGCTATCTAGCTAGCGACGTACCCAGGTGCCAGGTGACCCCGACGGCGGCGGCGTCCTCGGCGGAGATGTCGTCGATGACGAACTGCAGGTCGGGGCTGATGGTCCCCATGAACTCGCCGAAGAAGCCGACCACACGCTCCCGCCCCACGAAGGGGCGCGGGAACACCAGGTCCTCGTACACGCAGCCCTCCGCGATGAGCGGCTCCACCGCCGCCAGGTCCCGCCGGTTCACCCCGTCGTAGAACTGCCTCACCACGTCCGCCGCCGTGGCCCTGCTGCCCGACGCCGTCGTCTTTCTGGCCCCGTCTCTTGTCGCCGCGGCTACTAGCACCACCAGCGCCGTCCTCGTCGTCCTGGTCCTGCTGCTGCTGCTGCGGCGGCGCGGGAGGCTAGGTCGGCGGGGGAGACTACTGCGGGGACGAGCAGCACCGGCCACTCCAGGCCGAGGGCCATGCTGGAGCTGCATCGTCGTCCAGGCGTGCACGCGGCACGCCAACCCTCTGCTGTTTTGTTGCCAAGAGGCAAGAGGAGCCTTATCTCTTCCGGCCCGCTACTACCTTGTCACCGTCCAATATTTCTTGGAAGGTAGGGGCCACCACTCAGCGTCTCATACAAAACAAACTTCTGGATATATGTATAATGTATTGTTAAGAAAAAATATATATTACACTACATATTGTTGAGAAAAAAAAGAAAAAAAGCATCACAAGATAAATGATACTTCCTCCTGTTTTTTATTTGACGTTTGTTAGCGTATATTTATACTATCGGGCGTCAAGTAAAGAAGAAATGGAGATAATATTAGGAATGTATCAGGTGCTTAAAGAGTTAAAGGGGTGCTTAAGGGCTTGTTCGGTTATTCCCAATACACATGGATTGGATGGATTGGAAAAAATTGAGAAGAAGTTTGATTTATTTGGGATTCAAACACATCTAATCCCACTCAACCCATATGGATTGAGAGCTAACCGAACAAGCCCTAAAGGGGTACATACGTTGGACATCTTCCACCTCCCTTCCTTGGTGGGGTTTTTTTTCATAAAATTAGCAGTTATCGTTTGAATGCGAGATGATGTTCCAGATTTAAAATGTGTACATGAACACCACCCTTTAGGCCATGTTCGGTTCACTGGGAAACAATCCAGAGAGGAATTTGTTCCAGAGAGGGATTGAGTTAATCCCCTCATGTCACTTAAACCCCTTGGGAGTATAATCCCCTTCGAATTATAATCCCTGGCACTAAAATGTTGTTTGGTTAATACAGTGATAAAGAAAATACTTTAAACAAGCGACACTGACTGAACCAAAATTGCACCTTCAGCTTCATCGAGCGTTTTGGTTTAAAAACAATGAACATAATGACTAAAACAAGTATCTCATGGTAGAACCAACTTTACAATTTAGTATATGCCACATGACTCAATGTAGAGAAAAAAAAAACTTGCCAACTATTTGAAAATTTCAGGCTCCATCCTGAACGCTACCCGACAGTCTTCAAATGACCTTGAAGCAACTCCTGAACATGTTCTTCACCACTTAACTTTGAACTAGAGTCCAATATATGTAGCATAGGGGGAAAACAACATCATCTCTTCTCTTTCTAAGGTGATCTCTTAGTGCCACATCCATTGGTAACTAAAAAGAAATTCATAACAGAAAATAAATACCAACAAAAACAGAACATGATGTAATAGAGAACATTTAGTATATAACAAGTACCTAAAGGAGAGAGTATAGGGTCCCAAGACGGTGGAAGTTCGTCTTCTCCAACTCGAACTGGTGCAGGGATAATCTAGAAATATAATAGGTTTTTGTTAGAAATACATCTAGACAAGTACAAGTAAGGGTATGTACTCTGAACCGAAACACTAAACATTTTTTGTTGTTTATTAGATACGTCTAATAGAATAAACAAAATCCGGGAGAAGAAATGAGAGCCCAATAATAATAAACAAAAGACGAAACATATAAAGTATTGTAATGGTAGTGCTGTCGTGCTATGGAATGAACTAAGTGTAGCTCATTTGTCATGCCATAATAGGTGACTGAATTTAGATGGCTACGTAGTCTGCTATGGGATCAACGGAGGTTCGTTTAGGCTGAGAGCAATAACCTCTAAATTCAGTTACTGCTCTCAGTGCATCAAATACTGATACTGAACCTCTGCAAGACTGATACTAGCTTGGCTGATACAACAAATTGTCTGTTTATTTAAAACATGTTATCTGTTTATTTAAAACTATAGAACTGATTTTAAACAGGTGACTGATACTGGCTTGGCTGGCAACACCTACACCATCCATAAAAGCATCAAATACTGGAAACATAAGCAATCTCGTGATACTGAACATAGTAATGAAATCAAATAAGAATTGCATACGAATTTGACAATGAACATAAACAAGCTTCAAGATAGGCACACGGAGGCCATCCATCCTATTGATTGGCAATTCTTATCAAGCGGAGGCCAGCTCATAAGGTTGTTTATGTTCAGTATTTTAAACGTAGGCCATCTAGCTAACGGAGGCCAGCTCATACGCTGGAAACATAAGGTTGTTTATGTTCAGTATCTTTTTTTTTGAAAGGGAAAGGCAAAAGAATTGCCTTCCAATATATTAGATAAAAGGAGAAAACACTGTACAAAAACTGGCACAAAAAAAGGCGCCAACACCAAAAAACACTAGACAAGCAAACACCTATCTAGCACCACTGAATAAAATCTAACCCTCTGGCCAGGCCCTCAGACACTACTAGCAGGCCAGACCTCTACCCACAAGATCTTTCACCATCTGCACCACTTGTTCTGACGTTCTCTGTTGACCCTTGAAGATTCTGTTATTTCTCTCCAACCATAAGCTCCACCAGAAATAAAATAGAAGGCTATCAAAACTTTTTCTTGAATGCTTGTTACAGAGCAACCTCAGCCTAAACCACCAATCGCTTAAAGTTCCCGTCTTTGAAATACCGACAAGGAACCGGAGATTAGCCCAAGACAAAATCCTGCTTGTAATACTCAAAATTGTATAAAAGGATGATATAGTGAATTCCTTATCTTATGTGCCATATTTGCATCATAAAAAGAGCATACATGAAAGTTGGAGGTGAATTAAAACAAATGATAAAAAGAATATGCATCATGTTGGAGTTTTATATGTTTGCACATTAAATAAAATAATAAGGATAATAACAAATAAGATAATAATTCTAAAGGTTGGATCAAACCCTAAATGGAAATTAGAGTTTGGAAATAAGAAAAAGAGAAGAAAATAAGAATTTTGTGGATAAAGATAAGTAAATAAAAATATATATATTATTCCTCCACTAGAAGCTTAAATTTGCATACTTGACTCAATGTTGAAGTTCAAATTCAAATTTTAAATTCAAAATAGTTAGGAATAAAATAAAACAGAAAATAAAAGATAAAAGAAAAAGAAAAGGGAAGAAGGCTTACCTGGGCTTCGGAACCTGTTTTTGGCCCACTATTCCTCTCACACCGCACGGCCCAACTTGTGCACGCCCCTGTCAGCAGTGGTATTGCGCCGACATGGAGGGCCCACGGGCCAGCCACACCACGCGCAGGGCGCCACTGGCTTGTGGGGCCATTGTGTCAGCCCACCAGCACCCCTTAACTCCGCGCGCCCGCAACCCTCGCTGACAACCCGGACCCGCTCGCCGGTGGGTCTCGCTGTGTTGCTGCCGTGTGGGCCCTGTTCGTCTGTCTCTGAAACGCGTCGTAGACTCTACCGCCACGTGGGGCCCCCTGGCAGCTGTTCCTTCTCCCCGGTAACAGACCGCGCGACTCGCTCGCCACGATTCCCTCCGCGCTGATCGGGAGCTCGTTCGCATGGGTCGCTCGGACTTGTTCCCAGCCCGCGATAAATGCCTGGCCGCCGCCCTTACCGAATTGCGCCACCGGTCGGTCGCACCCTGCGGAACAGAAAAACACCAAGCCACCATCGCCATGAGAACAAGAGAGAGAGAGCTAGAGTGTGGCTGCCAACATGAATCTCGTCCGTGGGTAACTCCCCGGCCCGACGGGTGTTCATAGCGCGTCGCGGGATGCCGCCGCCTGCGTTGGACCAATTTCCGGGGTGGATTCGCCTGCCATCGTCGACGAATTGCTCGCCGGACTCTTTCCGCCGCCGTGAGACCTCGCGTTGCCGTGGCCAGAGATTTCCATGCTACAGAATCTGGTATGATACTTCTTATTCTCTTAGCGATCAATAGGTATTCGTGCTGGACCGGTCGAAATCGAGGTCAGGTGGGGTGGGGGAACCGTGCGGGTGGTGCGGCGATGGCGCCGCCGTCTGTGCGGGCGCCGCCGTGCCCAGGTACGCGGGTGAGAAGGAGATGACGCCGGGGCGTTGATCTTGTGATCAACGGCTCCGTATGGTTGATAGCGTTATGTGTGCGTGGCCGTTGGATCTCGGCTGGGCGATAGGGATCCAGTTTCGTTTATTTAAATCGCGGTCGTCGATCATAGATCCAGTGGCCCCTATTCCATACCGGTTCAAGTGATAGATCTTTTAATCCTAGCCGTCGGTTTCAGATCAGGCGGCTGCAGTGCAAGAATACCCCTTCGTCGCGCCCCTTTTCTTAAAGAGCCCCTGCTCTTTTTTGTAATCAACCCGCAGTCCTTCCTTGGTTAAGCCTGAGTCTAGGAAATATTTCGAGTTAAGCCCCTGCGTTTCTCTGTTTTTGACGCCCAGTCCAGAGATCAATGAAATTAGAAAATTAATTATAGAAAATAATTTTAAATACAAAAATAATTCCAGAAAGTTGTATAATTCATAGAAAATTTATTTTAGCTCCAAATTGAGTAATTCCAGTTGCAATAATTTTGTATTAATATTGTCTACCAACTAGTAACATTGTTTAGCCATGAAACTTAAAGCAAAATTGTTCATTTGAATTAATCTGTTCTAGGTGCTTAATAACTTCAGAAATTCATAACTAAATAACTATAACTCCAAAATTAATGATTCCTGTTCCTATGATCTTATTTTAATATGTATATTAATAATGTGTAATTTGTTCTTATGTTTGGTGTAATGTTAATTTTGCCTATACCATGTTTGTTTGTATTGCTACGACTAGAGCAAGGACACGTGTCATCTGAAAAGCAAATTGGTACCTGGATTCTCAAGTGCCAGGCAAGTTGTGCCCTTGATCACTTCTTTTTACCCACTCATGTTCTAATTAATCATAATGATCTGCATAGGTTAATTTTGATGGGACCCAATAGGTTACCCTAGTTTGTCTATCTTTATACCTTGTTTACCACTGAACCTTTTGGGTAGTACTTGCTAGTGCTTTATGTGGTTTTGGGTATGAAGGTACATTATTCATGATCACACTTTTATTATATGTTTATTATTACTGTTCATGATAAGATCATTATGTTAATTGGAACATGGAGAACCACCCGGGAAAACAGTGCTACCACAAGGGAGGAATGGGACCCCTTGGCTGATTAATTAGGAAAGCTAGTGGAAGACTACCTTACCCGAAAGGGGCAAGGGCAGTAGGGGAGTGGTCAGTGTAGGGAGGCCCTCGGGAGGATTTTGCTGCGATGGCGGTCCTGCAAGGGATTCCTGCATTGGAACTTCCTATAAACTGTAGCGGGTTTTCTGAAGCTAGTGGAACTTTGTAAAGGCCTCGTAGTGTTACCCTGCCTCGCCTCCTCGGTAGAGGTGTATGGGAAGTCGCGATCCCTTGGCAGATGGGTAACATGACTTGTGGGTAAAGATGCGCAACCTCTGCAGAGTGTAAAACTGGTATACTAGCCGTGCTCACGGTCATGAGCAGCTCGGACCCTCACATGATTAAAGTATGGAACTAAATTCAATTTGTCATATGCATTGCATCGCAGGTGAAGTGGTTACTTTTGTTCTACTACTTAATTGGGTTGGTATTTACTTACACTTAGTAATTGCTAATAAAATTTTGACCAACTTTAAAAGCAATGCTCAGCTCTAACCATCTTCTTTGGTAGGCCTTACACCTCACGTGAGCTCCCACCTTTGGCGAGTTCATGCACATTATTCCCCACAACTTGTTGAGCGATGAACGTATGTGAGCTCACTCTTGCTGTCTCACATACCCCACAGGTCAAGAACAGGTACCGCAGGATGAAGCACTTGGAGGATGCTGTGATGAGTTCGTGAGAGGTCTAGGTCGTCGTCTCCCAGTCAACTTTGGGTTGCTGGACCGTTGTCTCCTTATAATGTAACTATTTATTTGTATAGAACTCCTGTTATATATAAAGTTGTGACATTCGATCCTGTGCCACTATACATCATATGTGTGAGACTTGGTCCCAGCATACCTGGTGTTTTTGTTAGCGCCCGGGTTTTGGACCCCTAAAATCCGGGTGTTACAGAAGTGGTATCAGAGGAATGTTGACTATAGGACGAAACCTAGATAGAACTGGATAACCCTTATCTACTTACCTTACTCTGATTCTTTTCTAAACTTTCCTTAAATCTTTTCTCATCTATTTCCGCTTTACCCTGATTATCCTTACCTTTTCCTTCTAAAGACAAACTTGGATTTCACACTTTGAAATCCTGTGCCTAAAGTGACTTTAGGAATAGGAGACCTACTCTTAGGAACAAAGAAAACAAAACTATTTTTATCTATACGCTTGAGTGATTGTTCTTATGATATTTGTCTGATTTGGATCTTTGATTGAGTGTGATGAATTGTGGAGTTATGTCCATAATTACATCTGCATATACATATATGCATAAATAGAATTCATAAGATAACTAAACAACTTAGATTATCCTCCATTAAAATGTATCTATTTCATAAAGCTTCTCTCTTATCTTGAAAGATTCTTCTTATCTTAATAGATCCACCTTATCTTAAAAAAAATACTCCCTTACCTTAATAAATTCATCTTATCTTGAAAAGATTTTATGTAATACTAATAGATCTAACTGACCTCAAAAGATTCTACCTTATCCTTATGGATTCACCTTGCCCTAATTAGCATATTGATCCCACTCTAGAATAATAACCATGTGATAATCTAAAATTTATTTAGATCTTAACCGGTCTAATCTAGTGATATTCAACCTAAACTAGATTTTATTTAATCTATTATGATCTAATTCAAAGTAATTAGATATTGTCTAGACTAATCCGGTGATACCAATCTAGATCCCATCTAAACCAATATGATCCAATCTAAAGTGAGTTATTTAATAAATTAGTTAGTACTAGTGAAATGGATTAGACCTCACTCCTATAAAAATGATTTAAGCTAAATCGATGCCCTAGATTAACTTGACCATATACATATGCAACTACCTTACCCATCCGATAGTTGCATAATCCCTCTGTACTAATCTAATAGAGCTTCTGACCTACCTACACCATATACCCCATCCTATCTCAAAAAAAAATTCTAACATATCCTAACAAGATATATCTTACCCTGATAAATCTATCTAACTTAAACTAGTCTAATCTAGATTATATCTAATTTAATATGGTCTAATCTGGTGTGAGTTACTTAATACTGGTAGAAAGGATAAGGCCATACTCCTAAATCACTTAAGCCTAATTTGGAGACTTATATCAACTTGGCCATACACAACCACTCGATCTATATAACAAGTTACATAACTTACCCAATCAATAGAATCTTAAAGGATTGCATAATCTATCAACCACCACCTGACATCAAACCAGATTTTGACCTATATCATGTAGTCTATCTTACCACATATATCTTAACCATATGTCCTTAACTCGGATGGCAACTCCAAGAAGAAAGGCCAAAGGAGACCAACCACGTCAAAGAAGGATAAGCATCAACTCAAGACTTCAAAGATCAAGTTGAATCGCCAACGGAGTCAAGATCCACAATCTTGGATGGAGTCTTTCCTCACCCTACCCTTTCTTAACCAAACTTCTCTATCCTTTAAAGACATCTTTTACCATACACAATAGAGTGGATATACATACCCAAGCTTTCATAACCACTATCTAAATAATATGAAACTTCTCAATTCCTAAACTAACTAAAAGTTAAAGGCTAAACTATAAATAAAGCTTTTTACATCCCTGTCCTTACAAATCTCGAGGACGAGATTATTTTTAAGGGGGGTAGGATTTGTAATACTCAAAATTGTATAAAAGGATGATATAGTGAATTCCTTATCTTATGTGCCATATTTGCATCATAAAAAGAGCATACATGAAAGTTGGAGGTGAATTAAAACAAATGATAAAAAGAATATGCATCATGTTGGAGTTTTATATGTTTGCACATTAAATAAAATAATAAGGATAATAACAAATAAGATAATAATTCTAAAGGTTGGATCAAACCCTAAATGGAAATTAGAGTTTGGAAATAAGAAAAAGAGAAGAAAATAAGAATTTTGTGGATAAAGATAAGTAAATAAAAATATATATATTATTCCTCCACTAGAAGCTTAAATTTGCATACTTGACTCAATGTTGAAGTTCAAATTCAAATTTTAAATTCAAAATAGTTAGGAATAAAATAAAACAGAAAATAAAAGATAAAAGAAAAAGAAAAGGGAAGAAGGCTTACCTGGGCTTCGGAACCTGTTTTTGGCCCACTATTCCTCTCACACCGCACGGCCCAACTTGTGCACGCCCCTGTCAGCAGTGGTATTGCGCCGACATGGAGGGCCCACGGGCCAGCCACACCACGCGCAGGGCGCCACTGGCTTGTGGGGCCATTGTGTTAGCCCACCAGCACCCCTTAACTCCGCGCGCCCGCAACCCTCGCTGACAACCCGGACCCGCTCGCCGGTGGGTCTCGCTGTGTTGCTACCGTGTGGGCCCTGTTCGTCTGTCTCTGAAACGCGTCGTAGACTCTACCGCCACGTGGGGCCCCCTGGCAGCTGTTCCTTCTCCCCGGTAACAGACCGCGCGACTCGCTCGCCACGATTCCCTCCGCGCTGATCGGGAGCTCGTTCGCATGGGTCGCTCGGACTTGTTCCCAGCCCGCGATAAATGCCTGGCCGCCGCCCTTACCGAATTGCGCCACCGGTCGGTCGCACCCTGCGGAACAGAAAAACACCAAGCCACCATCGCCATGAGAACAAGAGAGAGAGAGAGCTAGAGTGTGGCTGCCAACATGAATCTCGTCCGTGGGTAACTCCCCGGCCCGACGGGTGTTCATAGCGCGTCGCGGGATGCCGCCGCCTGCGTTGGACCAATTTCCGGGGTGGATTCGCCTGCCATCGTCGACGAATTGCTCGCCGGACTCTTTCCGCCGCCGTGAGACCTCGCGTTGCCGTGGCCAGAGATTTCCATGCTACAGAATCTGGTACGATACTTCTTATTCTCTTAGCGATCAATAGGTATTCGTGCTGGACCGGTCGAAATCGAGGTCAGGTGGGGTGGGGGAACCGTGCGGGTGGTGCGGCGATGGCGCCGCCGTCTGTGCGGGCGCCGCCGTGCCCAGGTACGCGGGTGAGAAGGAGATGACGCCGGGGCGTTGATCTTGTGATCAACGGCTCCGTATGGTTGATAGCGTTATGTGTGCGTGGCCGTTGGATCTCGGCTGGGCGATAGGGATCCAGTTTCGTTTATTTAAATCGCGGTCGTCGATCATAGATCCAGTGGCCCCTATTCCATACCGGTTCAAGTGATAGATCTTTTAATCCTAGCCGTCGGTTTCAGATCAGGCGGCTGCAGTGCAAGAATACCCCTTCGTCGCGCCCCTTTTCTTAAAGAGCCCCTGCTCTTTTTTGTAATCAACCCGCAGTCCTTCCCTGGTTAAGCCTGAGTCTAGGAAATATTTCGAGTTAAGCCCCTGCGTTTCTCTGTTTTTGACGCCCAGTCCAGAGATCAATGAAATTAGAAAATTAATTATAGAAAATAATTTTAAATACAAAAATAATTCCAGAAAGTTGTATAATTCATAGAAAATTTATTTTAGCTCCAAATTGAGTAATTCTAGTTGCAATAATTTTGTATTAATATTGTCTACCAACTAGTAACACTGTTTAGCCATGAAACTTAAAGCAAAATTGTTCATTTGAATTAATCTGTTCTAGGTGCTTAATAACTTCAGAAATTCATAACTAAATAACTATAACTCCAAAATTAATGATTCCTGTTCCTATGATCTTATTTTAATATGTATATTAATAATGTGTAATTTGTTCTTATGTTTGGTGTAATGTTAATTTTGCCTATACCATGTTTGTTTGTATTGCTACGACTAGAGCAAGGACACGTGTCATCTGAAAAGCAAATTGGTACCTGGATTCTCAAGTGCCAGGCAAGTTGTGCCCTTGATCACTTCTTTTTACCCACTCATGTTCTAATTAATCATAATGATCTGCATAGGTTAATTTTGATGGGACCTAATAGGTTACCCTAGTTTGTCTATCTTTATACCTTGTTTACCACTGAACCTTTTGGGTAGTACTTGCTAGTGCTTTATGTGGTTTTGGGTATGAAGGTACATTATTCATGATCACACTTTTATTATATGTTTATTATTACTATTCATGATAAGATCATTATGTTAATTGGAACATGGAGAACCACCCGGGAAAACAGTGCTACCACAAGGGAGGAATGGGACCCCTTGGCTGATTAATTAGGAAAGCTAGTGGAAGACTACCTTACCCGAAAGGGGCAAGGGCAGTAGGGGAGTGGTCAGTGTAGGGAGGCCCTCGGGAGGATTTTGCTGCGATGGCGGTCCTGCAAGGGATTCCTGCATTGGAACTTCCTATAAACTGTAGCGGGTTTTCTGAAGCTAGTGGAACTTTGTAAAGGCCTCGTAGTGTTACCCTGCCTCGCCTCCTCGGTAGAGGTGTATGGGAAGTCGCGATCCCTTGGCAGATGGGTAACATGACTTGTGGGTAAAGATGCGCAACCTCTGCAGAGTGTAAAACTGGTATACTAGCCGTGCTCATGGTCATGAGCAGCTCGGACCCTCACATGATTAAAGTATGGAACTAAATTCAATTTGTCATATGCATTGCATCGCAGGTGAAGTGGTTACTTTTGTTCTACTACTTAATTGGGTTGGTATTTACTTACACTTAGTAATTGCTAATAAAATTTTGACCAACTTTAAAAGCAATGCTCAGCTCTAACCATCTTCTTTGGTAGGCCTTACACCTCACGTGAGCTCCCACCTTTGGCGAGTTCATGCACATTATTCCCCACAACTTGTTGAGCGATGAACGTATGTGAGCTCACTCTTGCTGTCTCACATACCCCACAGGTCAAGAACAGGTACCGCAGGATGAAGCACTTGGAGGATGCTGTGATGAGTTCGTGAGAGGTCTAGGTCGTCGTCTCCCAGTCAACTTTGGGTTGCTGGACCGTTGTCTCCTTATAATGTAACTATTTATTTGTATAGAACTCCTGTTATATATAAAGTTGTGACATTCGATCCTGTGCCACTATACATCATATGTGTGAGATTTGGTCCCAGCATACCTGGTGTTTTTGTTAGCGCCCGGGTTTTGGACCCCTAAAATCCGGGTGTTACAGAAGTGGTATCAGAGGAATGTTGACTGTAGGACGAAACCTAGATAGAACTGGATAACCCTTATCTACTTACCTTACTCTGATTCTTTTCTAAACTTTCCTTAAATCTTTTCTCATCTATTTCCGCTTTACCCTGATTATCCTTACCTTTTCCTTCTAAAGACAAACTTGGATTTCACACTTTGAAATCCTGTGCCTAAAGTGACTTTAGGAATAGGAGACCTACTCTTAGGAACAAAGAAAACAAAACTATTTTTATCTATACGCTTGAGTGATTGTTCTTATGATATTTGTCTGATTTGGATCTTTGATTGAGTGTGATGAATTGTGGAGTTATGTCCATAATTACATCTGCATATACATATAGGCATAAATAGAATTCATAAGATAACTAAACAACTTAGATTATCCTCCATTAAAATGTATCTATTTCATAAAGCTTCTCTCTTATCTTGAAAGATTCTTCTTATCTTAATAGATCCACCTTATCTTAAAAAAAAATACTCCCTTACCTTAATAAATTCATCTTATCTTGAAAAGATTTTATGTAATACTAATAGATCTAACTGACCTCAAAAGATTCTACCTTATCCTTATGGATTCACCTTGCCCTAATTAGCATATTGATCCCACTCTAGAATAATAACCATGTGATAATCTAAAATTTATTTAGATCTTAACCGGTCTAATCTAGTGATATTCAACCTAAACTAGATTTTATTTAATCTATTATGATCTAATTCAAAGTAATTAGATATTGTCTAGACTAATCCGGTGATACCAATCTAGATCCCATCTAAACCAATATGATCCAATCTAAAGTGAGTTATTTAATAAATTAGTTAGTACTAGTGAAATGGATTAGACCTCACTCCTATAAAAATGATTTAAGCTAAATCGATGCCCTAGATTAACTTGACCATATACATATGCAACTACCTTACCCATCCGATAGTTGCATAATCCCTCTGTACTAATCTAATAGAGCTTCTGACCTACCTACACCATATACCCCATCCTATCTCAAAAAAAAAATTCTAACATATCCTAACAAGATATATCTTACCCTGATAAATCTATCTAACTTAAACTAGTCTAATCTAGATCATATCTAATTTAATATGGTCTAATCTGGTGTGAGTTACTTAATACTGGTAGAAAGGATAAGGCCATACTCCTAAATCACTTAAGCCTAATTTGGAGACTTATATCAACTTGGCCATACACAACCACTCGATCTATATAACAAGTTACATAACTTACCCAATCAATAGAATCTTAAAGGATTGCATAATCTATCAACCACCACCTGACATCAAACCAGATTTTGACCTATATCATGTAGTCTATCTTACCACATATATCTTAACCATATGTCCTTAACTCGGATGGCAACTCCAAGAAGAAAGGCCAAAGGAGACCAACCACGTCAAAGAAGGATAAGCATCAACTCAAGACTTCAAAGATCAAGTTGAATCGCCAACGGAGTCAAGATCCACAATCTTGGATGGAGTCTTTCCTCACCCTACCCTTTCTTAACCAAACTTCTCTATGCTTTAAAGACATCTTTTACCATACACAATAGAGTGGATATACATACCCAAGCTTTTATAACCACTATCTAAATAATATGAAACTTCTCAATTCCTAAACTAACTAAAAGTTAAAGGCTAAACTATAAATAAAGCTTTTTACATCCCTGTCCTTACAAATCTCGAGGACGAGATTATTTTTAAGGGGGGTAGGATTTGTAATACTCAAAATTGTATAAAAGGATGATATAGTGAATTCCTTATCTTATGTGCCATATTTGCATCATAAAAAGAGCATACATGAAAGTTGGAGGTGAATTAAAACAAATGATAAAAAGAATATGCATCATGTTGGAGTTTTATATGTTTGCACATTAAATAAAATAATAAGGATAATAACAAATAAGATAATAATTCTAAAGGTTGGATCAAACCCTAAATGGAAATTAGAGTTTGGAAATAAGAAAAAGAGAAGAAAATAAGAATTTTGTGGATAAAGATAAGTAAATAAAAATATATATATTATTCCTCCACTAGAAGCTTAAATTTGCATACTTGACTCAATGTTGAAGTTCAAATTCAAATTTTAAATTCAAAATAGTTAGGAATAAAATAAAACAGAAAATAAAAGATAAAAGAAAAAGAAAAGGGAAGAAGGCTTACCTGGGCTTCGGAACCTGTTTTTGGCCCACTATTCCTCTCACACCGCACGGCCCAACTTGTGCACGCCCCTGTCAGCAGTGGTATTGCGCCGACATGGAGGGCCCACGGGCCAGCCACACCACGCGCAGGGCGCCACTGGCTTGTGGGGCCATTGTGTCAGCCCACCAGCACCCCTTAACTCCGCGCGCCCGCAACCCTCGCTGACAACCCGGACCCGCTCGCCGGTGGGTCTCGCTGTGTTGCTACCGTGTGGGCCCTGTTCGTCTGTCTCTGAAACGCGTCGTAGACTCTACCGCCACGTGGGGCCCCCTGGCAGCTGTTCCTTCTCCCCGGTAACAGACCGCGCGACTCGCTCGCCACGATTCCCTCCGCGCTGATCGGGAGCTCGTTCGCATGGGTCGCTCGGACTTGTTCCCAGCCCGCGATAAATGCCTGGCCGCCGCCCTTACCGAATTGCGCCACCGGTCGGTCGCACCCTGCGGAACAGAAAAACACCAAGCCACCATCGCCATGAGAACAAGAGAGAGAGAGAGCTAGAGTGTGGCTGCCAACATGAATCTCGTCCGTGGGTAACTCCCCGGCCCGACGGGTGTTCATAGCGCGTCGCGGGATGCCGCCGCCTGCGTTGGACCAATTTCCGGGGTGGATTCGCCTGCCATCGTCGACGAATTGCTCGCCGGACTCTTTCCGCCACCGTGAGACCTCGCGTTGCCGTGGCCAGAGATTTCCATGCTACAGAATCTGGTACGATACTTCTTATTCTCTTAGCGATCAATAGGTATTCGTGCTGGACCGGTCGAAATCGAGGTCAGGTGGGGTGGGGGAACCGTGCGGGTGGTGCGGCGATGGCGCCGCCGTCTGTGCGGGCGCCGCCGTGCCCAGGTACGCGGGTGAGAAGGAGATGACGCCGGGGCGTTGATCTTGTGATCAACGGCTCCGTATGGTTGATAGCGTTATGTGTGCGTGGCCGTTGGATCTCGGCTGGGCGATAGGGATCCAGTTTCGTTTATTTAAATCGCGGTCGTCGATCATAGATCCAGTGGCCCCTATTCCATACCGGTTCAAGTGATAGATCTTTTAATCCTAGCCGTCGGTTTCAGATCAGGCGGCTGCAGTGCAAGAATACCCCTTCGTCGCGCCCCTTTTCTTAAAGAGCCCCTGCTCTTTTTTGTAATCAACCCGCAGTCCTTCCCTGGTTAAGCCTGAGTCTAGGAAATATTTCGAGTTAAGCCCCTGCGTTTCTCTGTTTTTGACGCCCAGTCCAGAGATCAATGAAATTAGAAAATTAATTATAGAAAATAATTTTAAATACAAAAATAATTCCAGAAAGTTGTATAATTCATAGAAAATTTATTTTAGCTCCAAATTGAGTAATTCTAGTTGCAATAATTTTGTATTAATATTGTCTACCAACTAGTAACACTGTTTAGCCATGAAACTTAAAGCAAAATTGTTCATTTGAATTAATCTGTTCTAGGTGCTTAATAACTTCAGAAATTCATAACTAAATAACTATAACTCCAAAATTAATGATTCCTGTTCCTATGATCTTATTTTAATATGTATATTAATAATGTGTAATTTGTTCTTATGTTTGGTGTAATGTTAATGTTGGGGGCCTTCGTCCTCCGAAGGTCCTCAAAAACATGATTTGACAATGTTTTCCAAGTGGATTATGTGAACAGGTATCTTCGGACTCAGAATTATGAACATAAAGCACGGTCAGGACGAAGCCTGAACCAGACGAAGGACGAGCTGATTACCAACTACGAAGGATGGTGCACAGCCGAAGTTGTGCGCAGGGAAGCTTCGTCGCGATAGTAGAAAAGGGAACCGACTTAAAGATGAAAAGACTACGTGGGCCATGACAGATTTCCATAAGCCATTAACAAATGTAATGGACATGGATGTAATTTTACGTGGGCTGCGTCCCGCGTCTATAAATAGATGAACAGTACTCCCGTACTGTTCACGCTGACTTGGCATTCGCTTTTGCGTCACGCTTGTACTTTCTACCTTCTCTCAGGACCGAAGGTACATTTATAATTCGAAATCATTTCTATTTCTCCATGTTAATAAAATAGAAATGATTCTATGTTGATGTTTATATTTCACGCTTTATATGAATCCTTCGTCATTTCTTATTATATTTACGAAGGTACGTTTCTTATGACCTTCGTCCTAAAATCATTATTTCCCGAAGGGGCATAATGTTTCGAAGGACGAAGGACTTTAGCATTTAACACTTTTTATGTTGCCTTGTTCTTAATCCGAAGCATTTGAGAACAAGTCCCCAACATTGGCGCCGACCTCCGGTGAACCCACTTCCACTTCGAGTTTTTTGAACACCTTCGGAAGCTGTAGACCTTCGCTATGGCACCGAAGAAAGCTTCAGCGGCTGGAGCTGCGGCACTGCAACCGCTGGACCACAACCAGGAGACCGTCTCTCTTCGGGAGGCCCGAAGCCAGAAGAGAAAGGCCGTCAGCCCGACGCTTCAGGAGGAAGAGCTAGACCAAGAAATCAGGGATATGGAGATCCTACATCAACAGGTGCAAAGGAAGAAGGAGAAGATGGCCCGGCTAGCTGAGTTGCAGCGGCAAATAGACGAAGCCTCTGAGGAAGTCCGCCATCTTACCCATGATGAGCAAAACAGAAGGCCTCAGCAGAAAGACCTTCATCAGGAGGGCTTCGTCAACGAAGATGACTGGTATGACAATTTCCATCAGGGAAATTTTGTTTTCGATGATGCTTCTCCTTTGTCCGCTGAGCTGCAGGCTACACCTTGGCCTCCATCTTATAAGCCACCCCAGCTTCCCATGTTCGACGGCCACTCAGACCCGAAGCAGTTCTTGATGAGCTACGAAGCAACAGTGTCTTCGTATGGGGGCAATGCTGCAGTCATGGCGAAGTCTTTCGTTATGGCCGTCAGGAATGTTGCTCAGACCTGGTATTCCTCCCTTCAACCAGGAACGATCACCTCATGGCAGAAGTTGAAAGATATGCTGCTAACCAGCTTTCAAGGATTTCAGACCAAGCCGGTCACTGCTCAAGCTTTGTTTCAGTGCACTCAGGATCCTGAAGAATACCTTAAGGCATATGTCAGAAGGTTCTTGCGTTTGAGGGCACAGGCACCAACGGTGCCCAATGAAATTGTTATCGAAGCCATGATCAAAGGGCTTCGTCCTGGACCTGCAGCTCAATACTTTGCTAGGAAGCCTCCTCAGACTCTGGAGAAGCTACTCCAAAAGATGGACGAGTACATTCGTGCTGATAATGACTTTCGCCAAAGAAGGGAGGAGGCCTTCAGGTTTTCTGAGATGACCAGGGGCTTCGGGGGAAGATACTACCCGAGGCATGTCCGGTCCATCCACAGCTCCACTCAGAATGATGATAAGGGGAGTCAGCAGAGCAGACCACAGTGCTCCTCACAGGCTTCGGGGCAACACCAAGCTCCCTTCCGGCCACCAGCTCCGAGAGGTAGAGGCGCCAGGGGCTTCGGCGGTAGATTCGGAGATCAACCAAGGAAATTGTTTTGCTTGTTCTGTGGAGAAAACAAGGGCCATACCACCAGGACGTGCTATATTACAATCCAGAAGCAAAAGGAGATAGCCGAAGCTGCATCTCAACAAGTTCAGCCGAAGCAGGTCATGCATACTGCTTCGTATCATCCGCCTTACATCCCACAATACATAGACAACCACCCTGCAGCTTCTGTAGCTTCGGCAAGTCAACCTCAAGCTTCCTGGCAACAGCCCCCGCCTCCACCTCCATTGCAACAGGGTCAACAGCCAGAAGGGAGTCAATATGCTCCACATCAAAGGGACTTCAGAGAACAATCCGAAGCTCGCACAGTCAACAGCACTGTGCCAGAGTCGAAGCACATTTATTGACACATATCCTACCTTTGATAGCAGTCTTTTCCATTCAGTTCTATTCTCTGTAGCAAAAAACATTGATAGTTTCCATGTAATAATTTTGCTGTTTCCCACGAGGAAAATTTATTTTCTCCACAGGCTTAAGTTGATGAAGTTTTTTTTTGTTAACAAGGAGGACCTTCGAAGTATTAAAAATCCTTCGGAGTAACAGAAAGTCGTTCTAAGGAACGCAGAGTAAGTTCATGAAGTCACAAAAAGCCGTTCCAAAGGGAGCGCAGTGTAAGTTTTTTGCTCAAAAGTCGTTCCTAAAGGAATGCAGAGCTTACAGCGAAAAGTCAACGCTGATACCGCCTAAGTAAAAGGCGAAGAAGCTCCAAAGACGTTCCTAAGGGAATGCAGAGCTTATACCGTCTAAGTAAAAGGCGAAGAAGCTCCAAAGACGTTCCTAAGGGAATGCAGAGCTTATACCGTCTAAGTAAAAGGCGAAGAAGCTCCAAAGACGTTCCTAAGGGAATGCAGAGCTTACGAATGTATTTTGTGTGTATCTTCGGAACAGACGTCATTTGCATAACATAACATCATCACATCATTTCGCATAGCATAAGCATCATACATCATGTTGCATACGACAAAAGAAGGGCACACAGTATTAACCTTCGAAAGAATGATTTGAGAAAGTGCGAATTGTGCAAAGTCACGAGGGAATACAATGATAATCTTCGGAAAATAGCTTCGGAGGCTGTTTTCACGAAGCACGGATGAGCTTCATCAGAGCAATATCAAAATTGTTTAGCTTCGGAGAATGCTTTCACGAAGCATGGATGAGCTTCAGCAGAGCAATATCAAAATTGTTTAGCTTCGGAGAATGCTTTCATGAAGCATGGATGGGATTTATCAGAACAGTTTTAAAGGAGAATGTTTTCTTCACGAAGCATGAAAAGAAGGGAAGGTGTTTTTTCGCCGAAGGCTCAAAAATGGTATGTAGAGCTTCATGCATCGTAAAGAATTGAATAATGAAAAGAAACTTGTATATTACATTCAAATGTACATAATGTTACATAAATCACACTTTAAATGTTTTTTCTAAATAGCATCTAGTCTTCTCTTAATACTGCTTCGGCGGCTTCATTTAGAAGTTGATCAACAACTTTGTCCATGATAGCTTCGGCCATTTGTTTAATTTCATCATCCCCTTTTGTGTGGGGGTCGGCAGTCGATCCAGCAGCTTCTGAGGGAAGAGAACATTTCTTCATTACTATTACAAATCGTGAGCAAAGTTTGAAATAAAAATTACAACACAATAAGAACGACTAATTAATACCTAATTGCCTTTCGAGCTCTGTACTTTTTTTCGGCAGCTTCTGCCACTTTCCTAGCATCATGGATGCCTTTTTCGCTTCTTTGAATTATTTCTTGCGCCATTTCTCGGCCGCCATTGTCCCAGATGTCAGTGAAGAATTTACCGCCAACCATGCTTGCTTCGGTTGAGGGATCCTTGATGTCTTCAGGGGACAGGGCAGCTTCGGACTGAGCTAAGGATTTTATGTGTTCACAACCTTTTTTCTCCAAAATAGCAGCAACTCCTCTGGCGCTTGAAAAAGCGCAGATATCACCGCGGCTGCTCAGAATTTCTTCGAAGGCTTCTGCTTCGTGGCTAATCCAGTCCAGCGGACCTTCGGGATTGCCTCTTGAAAAGTCCTCTTCACTAGAAAAGGCGCCAACGCTGGCGAAGCTTGATTTTATCTTTTTCACGCATTCTACAGATTTAATATAACATTTCCTCTGAGATGCACGAAGCTCTTTAACTCTTAACTCCAATTTGTTGACCATATGATCACTGAGTTCTCGTTTTGTTTCCTCAAGCACACGTTCCTCTTTAGCTCTAGCCAGCTGTTTCTGAAGATCTTTAATTTCACGCTTTTGGGCTTCGGCCTGGGTTTTTGAAGCAGCTTCGTCTTTCTTTACTTTATCCACCAATGTAAGCAGAATCTTATCCTTTTCCAAAGCTTCGTTTCTTAGTTTGATAACTTCGGAGCGTAAATTGTTGAACGCAATCTCGTAGCTTTCATCTTCGGCGCTTTTTTGGGCTCTCAATGCGTTGCTTAGAATTAAGCCCTGTACGAAAAAGAATCCATATAAGAATATAGGAATGAATTACGTAAAAAAAAGTTTTTTCAAACGCTTAATTCCCAAACCTTTAGGCTATTGTATGCAAGACTGTCTGCGAGATCCTCTTTCGTCATGGCGCTTAATCCAGCTTCGAGCTTCGGGAAGCCTATACTCCTGGCCATCTCTCGGCAGACAGATAGTTCTTTATTATCAGTTAGGCAGTATAGGAAGTCATCTTCATTTGTCCCATTGAATATTACTGCCCCCTTCGGATATTTTAGCTCTTTCGCATAATGGTTAGCTTCATAAGTTTCTTCTGCAGATAGTTTCTTCCCCGAAGCATGTCGTATAATGTAATCGCATGTGCTAGCAGGACCTTCGGGGATGGCAGTGTCAATTTCTTCAACTAAAACTGGTTCTGATATCTTTATTGCTTCGGCTTCCAAAGGTTGCTCCTTGTAGGGCTCTGAAGGCCCAGCTTCAGCTTCAGCTTGTTGTGTCGAAGCTTCAGTAGAAGCTTCAGCAACTTCAACACTCTTTTTTGGAGTTGTGCTTGAAGACTTAATTGTCTCCAAGACATCTAGTACGTTTACCATTCTTTTCCTTTTTGGGGTCACCGATGGCCCCTTTTGGTTTTTTATTGCTTCGACATTTACCGAAGGACTTAAGATTTCAGACATTTTTGGCTCGTCAACCTTCGGTTTCTCTGATTTTTCCGCTGAAGACGCTTCAATCTTTTCTTCCATCTTCGGCACTGGAGCTGGTTCTGTAGCTTCAGATGCTAAAGAAATTTCACCAATAAATTCGGGCACTGTGGCCGGCTCAATAAAACGTGTTCGGTGGGTGAGCACCTTCATCTTTTTCCTTTGAGGTGCTGGCTCACTAGTGGCACTTGTGGTAGCCTCTGTTGCAGGAGAAGCATTTTTCCTTTTGCGACCCAATACCGGATAGTGATAGTCAGGGTACATAAACCCGACTGCGTCAAATACACGGTTGAGCCTTTTCTTCTTTCGGCCTCCGAAGGCTGCTGATAGCGCAGTATTTTCGGCCTTCGAATATGCCCCAAGTAGTTCATCACTTAATGTTTCAATGCTTTTCAGCCAGTCATCATCAGGTTCAACAAATTTATCTGCATATTTGAATGTGTATTTCAGTCTGACCAGTCCGCCTTCGTCGGACTCTTTAATGGTCTCCTTCGGCATTTCCCACTTTTCTGCAAGTGGCCATACCCTGAAGGCAATGTGCTCTTGGACCAGGTCCCTTGTCCCAATGAAAGAGCAGACTATGCCGAAGGCTCTTTGGCATTCCTCGGCTGCTTCGTCCATTTCAACCTTCGGCCTTCGAAGTCCGAAGCGTTGCCAGATGGGGCGCATAATGATACTCTTGACATTTTCTTGCGCAGTTAAGTCATTTTTTACGTAGAACCATTCGGTCATCCAGGCCCCGGGCCATCTCTTCCGAAAGGTTGGCACAGGGCGGCTTGACCCGGAGCGGGCTCCGAAGCTGTAACACCCAAAATTATTGTGATATTGTTCTTTTCCCCACGGCTTCGTCTCATATAACAGTTCATGAATGTTGCAAAAACTTTTAGCATTTGGTTCTAAACCCTGGCTTCTTGCAGCCCAGACAAACATCCCCATTCTTATGATAGCTTCAGGAGTAAGCTGATGAAGGTAGACTTGAAATGTTTTCAGTACCTCAATAACAAAGTTGCTCAGGGGGAATCGAAGCCCAGCCTTGAGAAAGCTTCGGAAGATTACAACTTCATCTTCTTCGGGGGTGGGAGAAGTCTTTTCTCCAGCGTCAGCCCTCACAATAGATATATCTCGAAAATACCGCCCCCTCATATTATCAATATGACTCTGCTTGATAGTGGTCTTCCCGAAAACCGTGTGACTTGGCCGCCATGGTCGATCTTCGGCCTCTTCTCCACCACTTTCTACATCATAGCTGTCGCTGTCATCAGTATCTTCGGACAAACCTTCGAGAATCTCTTTGGTGATTTTCTCTGTATTGGTCTCCGCCATCGCAATCAGGAACCCCAGATTCTTCTCTTCCTCGAGACTCAGCTTCGTATCAGCAGGAATCTTCTTGCCTTCAGACATCTTCGGAAACGCTAAAAAATTATTTTCAGGGTGAAGCTTCGAAATCAAAAAGGTCACCAATCTTAATGAACAAGAGCTAAAAATTTAGTGGACCGGGTGTGTGTACCAAATGAGTTGGCGGTACGATCTTATTTATACGCCCAGGGCGTTGAAAATTGAAAGACCCCGCTTGTCAGTGAATGTTGCTATTCTAGCAAAGGGAAGGTGTTTTTTCGGACCTTCGGCTCAAGGCCTTCGTCCATATCGCAATCTGAATTTATTATTAACAAATTAATATTGCGAGGGGCTACTGTTGGGGGCCTTCGTCCTCCAAAGGTCCTCAAAAACATGATTTGACAATGTTTTCCAAGTGGATTATGTGAACAGGTATCTTCGGACTCAGAATTATGAACATAAAGCACGGTCAGGACGAAGCCTGAACCAGACGAAGGACGAGCTGATTACCAACTACGAAGGATGGTGCACAGCCGAAGTTGTGCGCAGGGAAGCTTCGTCGCGATAGTAGAAAGGGGAACCGACTTAAAGATAAAAAGACTACGTGGGCCATGACAGATTTCCATAAGCCATTAACAAATGTAATGGACATGGATGTAATTTTACGTGGGCTGCGTCCCGCGTCTATAAATAGATGAACAGTACTCCCGTACTGTTCACGCTGACATGGCATTCGCTTTTGCGTCACGCTTGTACTTTCTACCTTCTCTCAGGACCGAAGGTACATTTATAATTCGAAATCATTTCTATTTCTCCATGTTAATAAAATAGAAATGATTCTATGTTGATGTTTATATTTCACGCTTTATATGAATCCTTCGTCATTTCTTATTATATTTACGAAGGTACGTTTCTTATGACCTTCGTCCTAAAATCATTATTTCCCGAAGGGGCATAATGTTTCGAAGGACGAAGGACTTTAGCATTTAACACTTTTTATGTTGCCTTGTTCTTAATCCGAAGCATTTGAGAACAAGTCCCCAACAGTTAATTTTGCCTATACCATGTTTGTTTGTATTGCTACGACTAGAGCAAGGACACGTGTCATCTGAAAAGCAAATTGGTACCTGGATTCTCAAGTGCCAGGCAAGTTGTGCCCTTGATCACTTCTTTTTACCCACTCATGTTCTAATTAATCATAATGATCTGCATAGGTTAATTTTGATGGGACCCAATAGGTTACCCTAGTTTGTCTATCTTTATACCTTGTTTACCACTGAACCTTTTGGGTAGTACTTGCTAGTGCTTTATGTGGTTTTGGGTATGAAGGTACATTATTCATGATCACACTTTTATTATATGTTTATTATTACTGTTCATGATAAGATCATTATGTTAATTGGAACATGGAGAACCACCCGGGAAAACAGTGCTACCACAAGGGAGGAATGGGACCCCTTGGCTGATTAATTAGGAAAGCTAGTGGAAGACTACCTTACCCGAAAGGGGCAAGGGCAGTAGGGGAGTGGTCAGTGTAGGGAGGCCCTCGGGAGGATTTTGCTGCGATGGCGGTCCTGCAAGGGATTCCTGCATTGGAACTTCCTATAAACTGTAGCGGGTTTTCTGAAGCTAGTGGAACTTTGTAAAGGCCTCGTAGTGTTACCCTGCCTCGCCTCCTCGGTAGAGGTGTATGGGAAGTCGCGATCCCTTGGCAGATGGGTAACATGACTTGTGGGTAAAGATGCGCAACCTCTGCAGAGTGTAAAACTGGTATACTAGCCGTGCTCACGGTCATGAGCAGCTCGGACCCTCACATGATTAAAGTATGGAACTAAATTCAATTTGTCATATGCATTGCATCGCAGGTGAAGTGGTTACTTTTGTTCTACTACTTAATTGGGTTGGTATTTACTTACACTTAGTAATTGCTAATAAAATTTTGACCAACTTTAAAAGCAATGCTCAGCTCTAACCATCTTCTTTGGTAGGCCTTACACCTCACGTGAGCTCCCACCTTTGGCGAGTTCATGCACATTATTCCCCACAACTTGTTGAGCGATGAACGTATGTGAGCTCACTCTTGCTGTCTCACATACCCCACAGGTCAAGAACAGGTACCGCAGGATGAAGCACTTGGAGGATGCTGTGATGAGTTCGTGAGAGGTCTAGGTCGTCGTCTCCCAGTCAACTTTGGGTTGCTGGACCGTTGTCTCCTTATAATGTAACTATTTATTTGTATAGAACTCCTGTTATATATAAAGTTGTGACATTCGATCCTGTGCCACTATACATCATATGTGTGAGACTTGGTCCCAGCATACCTGGTGTTTTTGTTAGCGCCCGGGTTTTGGACCCCTAAAATCCGGGTGTTACACTGCTCCACACTTCCATAGCGAAAGGGCAATCCTTACAGAGATGCGACACTGTCTCCAAAGACAAGGTACAAAGAGAACAATTAAGATTGCAGGGCCATCCCCTTTTTTGCAAATTGTTAGTGGTTAAGATTTTGTTGTGCAATAAAGTCCAAACAAAGAAACGACACTTAGGTTCTATTTTTGCTTTCCAAATGGGATTGAAATTAATTTTACAGAAAATTGTTGAGAACTGAATTTTGTAAGCACTACTTGAACTGTATTTCCCATCTGCCGACCATCTCCAAGAAATGGTGTCATCGAGATCATTGAGGCTGTGAGTGCTGCTGATTGAATGCTAAAGTAAGACGAATTCTCTCACTTCCTCATCCCGAGTGAACGGTGCGCAGAACTGTATCCAGTAATTATTTCGAAGAGCCTTGAACACCGTGATGTTTTCCTTCTTGCTTTCTTGTATAGATTTGGTGCCATATTCTTTGGAGCCTGCCCTTCAATCCAACTGGAACCCCAAAAATCCGCCATCTTCCCATTACCAATAGTCACAATTGTTGAAGCGTTGAAGAGATCTACATCCACCTTGTCGCACGGTAATGGCATGCCAGCCCATGCCTTTTCTTTAACCGTCCACCGTAACCACAGCCATCTTAGTCTTAGCGCTCTCGCAAAACGCTCCAGGTCCAGAACTCCTAGACCCCCCCTATTCTTTGGCAAACAAGTTGTGGGCCAATTAATCAAGCAATGACCCCCGCTACAAGAGTCTGGACTATTCCCTTTCCAAAGAAAGCTTCTTCTTAATTTGTCAATTCTTTTAAGAAGCCATTTTTGCGCCGGAAAAATCGTCAAATGGTAAATAGGCTGAGCAGAAAGCACCGCTTTAACCAAAGTTTCCCTGCCTGCCTTAGAGAGCAACCTGCCTTTCCATCCTGCTAGCCTGTTAGTAATTTTATCAATTAAAGGATGAAAATCCACTCTTCTAACAGTCCTGAAATGAAGAGGCAGTCCAAGATACTTCCCAGGAAATTTTGAGTATTTGCCGGGAAACACCTCCATCAGATCTGGCCAAAGCGTCTCGGGATAACGAATTGGGAAAATTTCAGTTTTATCAAAATTGATCTTCAGCCCAGAACATCCTTCAAAAACTTCCAGGATCCTTTTCAGAACTTTCAAATCCTCTTTATCTGCTTTAACAAACACTCCTGCATCATCAGCATAAAGAGAACAGTGAAGCTTTGCCGCTCGTGGTAGAACCCGCCCCATAACCCCAGCATCTGCCGCCATCTCAATCATCCTCTGTAGCGGGTCCATAGCTAAAATAAACAGGAACGGGGATAGCGGATCTCCTTGACGAACACCACGCATGTGCCTGATTGCATTTGTTTGTTGTCCATTGATAAGGATTTTGGAGGAGGAAGAGCCCAAAATTGTGGCGATCCAATTCCTCCACTTCTGAGAAAAACCCAAGGCTCTTAAAACCTCTAACAAATATGCCCAGTTGACGGAGTCAAACGCTTTTGAGATGTCAAGCTTGACAAAAAGCGCTGACTGTTTGCTCTTATAGAGTTTCTGAACAACTTTTTGAACGTAGAGGAAATTATCGTGAATTGAACGTTTCTGAATGAACGCGTTTTGGGCTGTGGAGACGATCTCGTTCATTCTTGGCGCAAGTCTATTTGCTAAAATCTTGGTTAAGATTTTCATAAAACTGTTGATGAGACTGATCGGTCTAAACATGTCAATCCTGTCAGCCCCTTCCCTCTTTTACAAAAGCGTGATATTTGCCTCATTAACAAGATGCAGGCTTTTGCATCTATGATTATAGAAATCATGAATAGCATTGGATAGATCATCCTTAATCAGCTCAAAGCAACACTTATAGAATAACCCTATGAACCCATCTGGACCAGGCGCCTTTTCAGAGTGCATCCCCATAACCACATTTTTAATCTCATCATCGTTGATCGCAGAGTCCAGATCTGATAACTCAAAAGGGCTATAGCCTAAGTTGTCCCAACGAACAGCACATTGTCTAGCACCCGTCGTGCCAATAACTTGGGAGAAATGATTATGGGCCTCGAGCACTTTATCTTCCTGACTAGTGAGCAGTCTGCCGTCTCGAACCAGCAATCTGATAAAGTTTATGTTCAGTATCAAATACCGGAAACGAAGGCCATCCAGCCAAGCTTGATATCTAGCAAACGGAGGCCATCCAGCCGACTCTGCAGCTGCGAGTCCAGACGATGTGGTCCTGCAGCAGGAAGTGGCAGACCGGACGTGTAAGCGTGGCAAGATTTTCACATCAACTCAAGAACCCAAGAACCCAAGAACACATTGAACCGGGAACTGAACGCCCAAAAAATAAATTTCTGCATCGACTTAAGAACCCTAGCACAAAGATTTCTAGTTCGTGGTAGAAAGAAAGGAGTTAGAGGATGTGAGTACCAGCGAGAAACAGGCACCAAAGGGATTGCACGGATCCGTGTCGTAGCCGCCTCCATGGACCGTCGTAGCTGCCGCCGCCACCTCACGCCGTCGCACGCCTTCGTGTCATAGCGGTCACGTGTCGAGGTTTTGTTCGATTGGACGGATCTGTGTCGTAGCCGCCTCCGTCGACCATGTAGCCGCCACCGCCACCTCGCGCCGTTGCGTGGCTGTGTCGTAGAGCTCGCACGCTCGCTTGTCATGGTTTCGTTGCACTACCAGGAGACGAGGGAGATTTCCCGGCAGGGGTTGGGCTAAAAACAGCTGGAGTGGACTGGGGTCGACGCCCGGGCGGGGTGAAACGAACGGTTGTTTTGTTGTGGGCCGAGATCTTTCCAGACCGGGTTGATCCAGGGGGGAATCGGCTCGAACCCCGCCGGGAACGGCTTAAACAAATAAGGCCTTAAACACTACTTGTTCGAAATTGAAACTCACTCAATTCTACGTCACTCTACATGGATTAAGACCTAAACGAAAAGCCATTAGCATGGATCTATTGCCGTGAAGAGGCAGGTTTATCAACCCATGACAAGCGGCTATAGTAAGCCGATTCCGCCTCTACGAGTCTACGTCGACTGTCCAGCCTTCTTGATGAATCCGACTTCGAATTTTCGAAACCGTGTCGGGATCGTTTCCAAAGAAACCTGAATCCAAACCAGTGTCGGTGACTTGATTTCCCTTTTTTTTTCGCTTGTGGCTCGTACGGTTATACTACCTGTTATTACTCTGAATGTGAGGACTGTAATACCCCTGACTCTGCTTAATAAAGTCCAGTATGCATATCTCATCATATTATAATATAGTATCATGGAGGAAATGCCATGTATTTCTCTCTCTCTCTCTCTGTACACAGTAAACTGTATCCGTATTCCGTGACACTAATCACTTGAACTTGGCGTACACTATGCAGGGAACCTACAATTTCAGCTCAACAGCGCATGCAAGCAAACTAATACTTGTGGAAGGGTGTCAAGGACGAGTTCATGGAGGCTTGGATCTCCTCCAGGGTTCTTCCTTTGGTTTCCGGCACTAGCCGATGCACAAACACGACCGTGAGTCCGCAAATGGCCGCGAAGATGAAGAAGGTGCCTGCATCATCATCCGAGTCCGAGGTAATTAATACACATGCATGCATATATATATATATATATATATATATATATATATATATATATATATATATATATATATATATATACATCAGCAAAGTCGTGGAGCAGCTAGCTAGAACAGAGACTACTAGTTGCAGATTGTATATTGTCATGGTTGTGTTTGCTGATACTAAAATTTCGTCTGAAATTTTCTTCGTCCTCCCGCCGTAATTACCGTAAGAACTCCAAATCAGCAGAAAGTTGAAGGCGTACGAGACAATCCACGACCCGAGCCAACTTACTAGGGTCACAAGGCTCCCTGCCGACCCTTTCATGTTTATAGGGAAAATCTGCAAGTCCAGAGATGAGTGTTATGTTTTGGTAAGCAACTAATCTAGCTAATGTTCCCCTATAAATTGGTTTAGGGTAGAGAGTTTATTACCTCAGACATTATAACCCATGGTATTCCCCCCATACCCAGTGAAAAGGATCCGATGAAAACCTGCGTTGCAAACAACAAAAAGGCTTCAGAGAACAAAGAAACAGCTCTCAGGTGTATTGTATATATATGTTAATGGTGAATAGCAGCAGTCAGCAGTGCGTACCAGAAGTCCGGCCAAAGCCAACACGTCCAGGTCCCTTTCCCAGTGCTGCTCCTGTTCCAAGAAGAGATCGATGGGCACTGGTTGAGCAAGCCCAAGCCCAAGAAGAATGGCGATCGACTTGCAGTCGACCTAACCTACCTACCTTCCTTCTTACGGTGAGGCGATCAATATCAGGAGGAGAAAAAAAAATCAAACCTTGGACAAGAACGACAGACCAACTAGCAGGCAACCCACGCATGTCCCAGCTGCAGAGATCTGGAAAGGTGCAGCAAAGACATCACTGATCACAATTCATTGTTCGCTGCCAAGTTTCAAGAATGAATTCGTTGTCAGCGCGTTACCATCAACAGTGGCCTCCTTCCAGCCTTGTCCATCAGAAGCACCCCTAGTCCGACCATCGGAACCTGCACTACCGCCATGGCCACTGTTCCTGTGTTTCCCGACGAGAAACCTGATCGATTCATCATAGCATGAGCGCTAGTGTAGTGTAGTGCCTGTGTGTCAAACGTTTCTTTTTTTTCCCTTCTCTGATTGATCATTACCGGCCGAGACGAACACTTCACTGGCGTAGAAGAGAACGCCATTGACGCCCCCAAGCTGCTGGAGGGCCATGAGCCCAACTCCAGCCTGAGCATGGAGCCAGCCAAGCTTTAGAAAACAGCAGAGTGTATGTAGAAGAACTGCAGGTTTTTTTTTTCAGGACGCTCACTATGACAGCACGGATGTACTCCTTCTGAAACAGGTCTAACATCTTCGACTTCGGAAGGCGCTGAAGCTTTTCTGTGAAAACCTGGACAAAATAGACTGTAGAATTAGCAAGGGAGCATGATGCATGGTCCAAGAACTGAAGAAGGACTACTGTTTTGAACTCTTGGCCTGTCCATACTTTTATTTCTGAGGCCTCTTCAGAGATATCGGTTCCATGCCCCCTTAGCGTCTGCAGTGCTCCTGTAAAGGCACCTGGGTGTCCAAACCTAGCCTGGAAAAAATACTTCAGTTTTTATATCAAAGTTCATCTCAAGGCAAGAACATATACTCTCGCGCTAATTTTTTTTGGTATAATGATTCCTTAAAGAGTTCAAAGTATGTTCCTCGTGTAACGTTCAAGTGGGCGATCACCATGGTCATCAAATGACCATCTTAGTTCTTAAGCTTGTCAAAATGCCACCAAAAAATAAACTTTTGTCTCTTCTATATATATCAAGAGTGATATTTCAACCACAAACGGGAACCAAAGTGTAACGAAACTCAAACAACAAGTATTAAAAGTTGAAATTAAGGTAACTCACCAGCCATCTGGGGGATTCGGGAATCAAAAGAAGGCCAACCAGCTGCACTAAACACGGCACCACTCCTGCAACAGAAAAGCTATAGCATTAATGCATATACTAAAGAGTATGCATGCAGGGTAGTAGTTCACATGTGCACATTTTGAAGCAGATCGATACTGTTAGTTAGAAGAGAATTAATGCCAACTAAATTGGCCCCGTATAGGCTCTTTATACGTACAACTGGATTAGCACAACGTATTGTCATTTTCACAGGAATTGTAGACAGGTATACCCAGACAAGCAGCTAGCTACTTTACATGCGGCCCAACAAATCAGGACAGTTTACCAACGATCGCCAAGGTGCGCCAGGCGATAAAGGTCCCAAGAACAAATGCAAGCGACCCTCCGCAGCAAATCATGAACTGCATGAATGGACACGAGTCTCATTTGTCTTTAATCATCTCTTGTGATAGAAACCATGCTCTGAAGTCTAAGCAACCAGTATTACTTTATTTATTTCCCTTGAACATAGAAAAAAAGAAACCTGGTTTACAGTTGCAAAGCCTCCTCTAAGGTCCTTTGGCGTTATCTCTGATATGTAGACCGGAACCTGCTCCAGCACAACAGAATTCAAACTAAATTAGTTAAGTAAAAAAAAAGTAAAAACATGGGGGAGTTGCTTATTGTAATCACCACATATGACAGAATCCCGATTCCGCATCCGATCAGCACCCTTCCGATGTCAAGCCACCAATAGCTCTACCAGCGAAAGAAAAAAAAATCAGATGAATTATAGGAAGCAAAACGAGACATGCATGTGAGAAAGATGAGGGCTAGCTGAGCGGGACCTGGGAAAATCCTATCAGGAGATACCCAAGAGCGCAGAGAACATCCGATATCGCCATTGCCTGCGTGCCGCCATGTTCAAGAAGCTACATGAGACTAGAGAGGTCGGCGGACGACGGCGGATGGAGAACATATATATATATATATATATATATATATATATATATATATATATATATATATATATATATATATATATATATATATATATATATATATAAATGAAACAATCACTCTGGCTCGCTAGCTGTTTCGCTTTATTATTTGACATTCCAAGAAGAAGTTTTGCTCTGGTGCTTAGCTTGGTTCAAGGAGGGCGGGGTGGTTCCGTATCGGAATGGGATTTTAGCACTTACACCTCTTCGACCTGCTCGATCGGCTACAGATCCACTGACAATGGCACCCAGCATCGCTCCGATGGTCAGGATCGAGCCAAACACAGAGTACTGCATCAGGTGTTCATGAAAGTAGTTTATCACGAAGTGAGATGCTCAAGAGTGAGCTCCATCATCATCAGCTGTGGGCACCGTACCTCAGCTAACGAGAGGCGGAGATCGCGCATGATGCCCAGCTGAGTCGGTGACGAGTAGCCGATCTGCAGCAAGCGGAACGGAACACCCAAATGTTCCCAGAAAATCGTGGAAGCAGCAATGGAGAATAATATCGAACCGTAGCACGTAATTAAACGCGCGCAGGGGCTTATTATTACCGACATTCCGAACTCGAAGGAGCCGGCGACGGCGATGGCGGTGCAGCCGACCACCACGGCGACCGAAGAAGAGGAGGCGCTGCCGCCCTGGCTACCACCGCTGCCGCCCACCCTTACCAAGAGTGGCTTCTCGGCTGCGTCTCGTCCCTCTCGCTCCATCGGACCGGCCATGCATGGGTTGTCTTGTCCCTCCCGCGGCCCCGCCCAGTCCCGTCCGCGTTTGGTTTTGTTTGGAGCTGCTCTGAGCGGGACCAGTGGACGACCAGCGGCTGCCCGGGCTGATCGGTCCAAGCGCACGGCAGAGAGTGAACGGCCTGTTGCATGTGCTTCTTCCGGCCATGCTGATGCTTCATCTCCTGGTTCCTCTCTTGTCTTCTCTTTGTCACTTGCATTCTCTCTATCGTCCATCAAACTTGAGCCATTTTTTTGTCAGTACTTGCAGTCGTTACTCGTTACTTTTTTAATAATGAAAACAACATGTTCCAGCCTTATGGATTGAAAAAAAATAAAACACAACTATAAAACAAAAGGAAGCATGCATCTTCGGAAAGAACACATCAACGAATCAAATATCCTCTATAAATTTCTTGCAAAAATCTATGTGGCTACCACCTCTATGGATACTCTTCTTCTTTCCACACCAACCTCCAGAATCTGAAGCAGTATATTCCTCTGAAAATAGTCTGTATGGTTGATGGTATCGATTTAAAAGCAAATACCACATCTTACGATAAAGCCAAATAGTCCAGAAAATTGCCGCCACTCTGTTGAAGGCTAAAAAGAGCCTCGCGGACGGTCCGGCCCCTCGGCCGGACGTTCCGTGGTCCGGACAGTCCGCGGTGGTGGCGCGGACGGTCCGTGTGTACGCAGAGTCAGTTAGGGTTTCTAGTTTCTCGCGGGATTTGTTAGCTAAAGCTGCGGGATTAGATCGGAAATCAGTTTGAAGCGGATCCAGACCTCCCCTTTATATAGATGAAGGGCTACGACCGATTGAACCCCCAACAATCGGTCAAATCAAGTCTATTACTCGTTTTTACCTTCTGCATTAGGAGTAATTCTAGTCTAGTTCTAGTTTAGCCATAGGTTAGCCTCTCAATCTCCAAATTCTTCGCCTCTCTTCGACTCTACGTCGATTAGAGGAGTCTAGGTCGGTCTACCCGGGCCTAGACACCACCTAGGATCTCTCCTCCCCGACGGGGTCCCTCCCGGGAGCGAGATCCAGGCGCCGCCGGCGATCCTCCGCCGCCCCTGCGCACGCGCGGACCGTCCGACCGTCAGGCAGGGAACCCTAGCCCCTGCGCCAGGTCGTGGACCGTCCGACCCTGTGTCGCGGACCGTCCGCGCCTGACCAGAGAGCACCGCCGCCGGTTCTTGTTGAGTGTTTGGTGCTCCAAAAAGGCGTCAACATACTTTTTGGCGACTCCGCTGGGGACTAGGTGTCTAGATCTGCTAAAAATCGGCCCATAAATGGCCGGTTCTAAGGATCACACCAAGATTTCCACTATCAACATCATCAAGCCGGCCATGGAGGCGCTCCCGGCTGATGACCAAAGGCCCTTTGAAGACCTCGTAATGCGCGATGAGAAGGAGGTGATGCGGCAATGGAACGAACAACACGACAAGGAAGAGGCGGAACTGCTGCATAAACTCTCCGAACGACGCAAGGAGGCGGCGGACAAGTACTTGTCACACTTCACGGTAGATCGCCACCAGAAGATCGTCCGTCAAGGGGAGATCGATATGGAATCTCTCCTACCTCCACTTCAGGGTCCCATTGTAAGTACTCCAGATCTATCTCTTACGACTTTCATGGATCAACGAGGAGATCAGTTAAAGCAATATGTAGATGAATCTATTAAAATGCATTTACGTGCATACGAGAAATCAACTGCTCCTAACTTTCCATCGCGAGAGTCTAATACAGTGCCACCCACGTCAAACACATCGGCTGTAAACGGGTCACCCTTGACCTAGTCATCATATGGTATGCCGATGCACGCTTTCGTGTCACCATCACAGCCGCAACCACTAGGCACGCGGCAGGTACTGGATGCGACTGGACCGTCCGAGCATCATCTCAGACAGTCCGGTTATACCGCGGACCGTCTGGCGTATTTCGCCGGACCGTCCGACCAGATGCAGGCCCGCACACAAAACACTCAGGTCACACCGTACATGGCCGGACCATCAGGGTACAACCCTGAACACTTCGGCCCTGTCACGGACCATCCGGTGCATCACGCCGGACCGTCCGGATATGTTGCGGATCGTCCGCCATCTTACGTTGGACCGTCCGGATATGGCATGAACCGGCCGACGTATTACGCCAGACCATCCGACTCTACACGAGTCCACGCGCAGACTGTCTAAGTTGCGCCATATATGGCCGATCCGTCCGGGTACAGCCCTGGACCATTCGGCCCGATCGCGGACCGTCCAGTTCTTTATGACAGACGGTCTGGGTATGAGACTACCCACGTAGCACCATATACGACTGGACAATCCGGATATACCTTCGGACCGTTTGGCCAGGTCGCGGACCATCCAGCTTCTTATGCCGGATCGTCCGGATATACATACGCAGAGCCGAGAGCTGCGCAATACGTACAGTTCCCACACTCATCGCAGCAACATTATGGTGCCCCACCAGCAACACATTATAATCATGCCATACCACCTCATGGACATAGGGCTGAATACTATTCGGCCACAAGAGAGCCTGAGAGGTATAGGGCAGGAGCTGGTGACATTAATAGGACACCTAACACACACCTCAAACATCCCTGGGAGGAAAGCCGACAGAGTGATGTCAGGCAGCCTGAGATTTCCACCCACAAACCCAATGGATGGTCGCTAGATATGGTGGAGAGGATCAGAGACGAGGTAGCCGGGATGTTCAGGGACAAACTTGGTGTTAGTGTGTCAGGTACAGGGCAATCGTATCGGAAGCCTTATAGCCACCGATTCGACACCGTGCCATATCCACAGGGAACTAGAATACCAGACTTCTCTAAGTTTTCTGGTGAAGGTGGGAAAAGCACATACGAACATATTAGCCAATTCATAGCACACTTAGGAGAATTGGCTGATGGGGAAGCCTACCGTGTTCGTTTATTCTCGTTGTCCCTTACTGATACTGCATTCGCATGGTACGCAGCCTTGCCACCAAACTCTATTAACTCTTGGGAAGAACTAGAGCAGAAATTTCATGAACACTTCTTCTCAGGAGAACATGAATTAGAATTGGCTGACTTAGCTTCAGTCTGACAGGGGCCTGAAGAATCGGTTAACGACTATATCCGGAGGTTCCGGGACACTAGAAACCAATGCTTTCAAATCCATATCGCAGAAAAACAACTAACAGGGCTAGCTTTCAATGGGTTGCGACCCAACTTAAAAGAAAAATTAGATGGCACCCAATTCTTTTCGCTAGTGCACTTACACTAGCGGGCTATGACCTATGAAAGCCGAAGTAAGGAAACGTCAAAATCGGCTAGCCATAAGATGCATCTAGTGGGATACGATAATTCAGACGATGAATCCACGGATGTATACACCGCCGAACTGGTTTGGCCAGGACAGGCTAAACCTTCAGCGTGTTCTGCTTTACAGTCGATTCGAAAGAATCGACAAGAAGAAATTAAGTTTACTTTTAATGTTGCCAAATGCGATAAAATATTTGACGAGTTACTGAAAAATGGCAACATTAAATTAACTCATACTATTCCTCCTCCTGATGAATTAAAAAGGCGTGCTTATTGTAAGTGGCATAATTCCTTTTCTCATGCCACCAATGATTGTAATGTTTTTCGTCGACAGATACAATCGGCCATAAATGAGGGCCGATTGGCTTTTTAGGAGATGCAAGTAGACACACAACCTTTTCCTGTTAATACAATAGAACTCACATGCAAAAAAGTCTTGGTTCGGCCCGAAATGGCCGATAAAGGCAAAGGCAAGGGCATCGTCATTGGCGATCCTCACATGTTAGATATATCACAAAAGCAGATTGCTCGAAAGGCTTCGGACGAGAAGGCTAAAAAGTCCGAAGATGCCGGGGGGCAGGCACAGTTAATGAACCAAACACATCAACCTAGCCCGAGCATCGCAAATGGTCCGGCACCTACGTGCAGACGATTCGGTGCTCAGACAAACGGTCCAGCTAACTCAGCCGGACAGTCCACCTATGGCCAAAGGCGTCAACCTCTACCCGAAGCAAGGAAAAAGACGCAAGGTCAAAGCACATATAGTCAGCTGATCAAAGCCGACCCTACTTTTGATCAGTTGCTCTCCAAAAATGCTAGCAAAAAGACTGTTCCACGTGATCGGTCAACAAAGAAACCCCGGTCACATGCTAAAACGAAACGACCGAACAAAACGGCCCAAAAGGCAATGCAACAAGTATCGTCTGTTCATCTTATGAGACCCAGGTACTTTCCACCCGTTTATTCATCGTCGGTATATTGTCCTACTCAAATGTGGAATGGCACGACGATGAATCCATGGTACATGTATAATCCCTTTGTCTATCCAGGCTGGGGGACACCTCCATTCTATTCATTTTGATCCAGTGATCAAATGGTCATGGCCGAGAAAGATACAATCCAAAACGGCCTTTATACATTGGTGCTTCATTGAATGATCTCTATTTCGAAAAGCCGATGACTTACATCAGGTTTAGTTCATATGCTTTTGGTTCGTCAACCTTCACCAAAAGGCAGGGGGGCATATGTTGAAGGCTAAAAAGAGCCTCGCGGACGGTCCAGCCCTGAGGCCGGACGATCTGCGGTCCGAACAGTCTGCGGTGGTGGCGCGGACGGTCCGTGCATACGCAGAGTTAGTTAGGGTTCCTAGTTTCTTGCGGGATTTGTTACCTAAAGCCGCGGGATTAGCTCGGAAATCAGTTTGAAGCGGATCCAGACCTCCCCCTTTATATAGATGAAAGGCTACGACCGATTGAACCCCCCAACAATCGATCAAATCAAGTCTATTACTCGTTTTTACCTTCTGCATTAGGAGTAGTTCTAGTCTAGTTATAGTTTAGCCCTAGGTTAGCCTCTCAATCTCCAAATTCTCCGCCTCTCTTTGACTCTACGTCGATTAGAGGAGTCTAGGTCGGTCTACCCGAGCCTAGACACCACCTAGGATCTCTCCTCCTCGATGGGGTCCCTCCCGGGAGCGAGATCCAGGCGCCGCCGGCGATCCTCTGCCGCCCCTGCGCACGCGCGGACCGTCCGGCCCCATGGCGCAGACCGTCCGACCGTTAGGCAGGGAACCCTAGCCCCTGCGCTAGGTCGCGGACCGTCCGCGCCTGACCAGAGAGCACCGCCGCCGGTTCTTGTTGAGTGTTTGGCGCTCCGAAAAGGCGTCAACACACTCCAACTAGAATTTTTCTTTCCTATATGTGATTCCCTTGTTAGCAACCCAATTTCTAGTTATATGATTGATCCTGTTGTGTATCTCTATATGTATAGCAAAATAAATATTTCTCCAAATATTTCTAGCAAGGTAATAATAAAAAATGTTGAATAGTCTCATTTTGATTATAAAAACTGCAATTCAAATTAACTTTACACACGTGTTTAGTTAGGTTGTCTTTAGTGAGAATAACACCCCTCCTTAAATACAACAGAAATTTTTAATTTTGAGAGGTAGTTTTACTTTCCAAAGCAGCATATTGCGATTTAAGAGCAGTATTCATTAAAATAAAGTACAATGAGCAAACTGGGGTGCCCCAAAAAAGTCCATCTCAACACCCCCAGAAGAATTAGTCTCTCGATTGTCCTAGAACAATTGCTATTAAATTTGATAAATTTTGCCACTCAACCAGTTTTACCTCAACAATACCTCTATGAAAAGATAGGTTGGATATATTTCCATTCTTTTTACACAAAATATTAAAAAGATTCAAAAAGTGGTCCTTAATCGTTCTATCCAAGATCCATTGATCATCCCAAAACCTGGTTGAGTAGGCAGTAGCGATGAAAATAATAATAATATATGTCCAAGAGACAATCATGGACCATGCAAAAGTTAACAAGCATTTAAGATAATGATCTGAGATGCCACTGTCTCTCTTCTTAGTGCTGCAGACGTCTAAGATGTTGTCGTCACTGTTTCGCGAGAGTGGCGCTACTAGCACACTAGCATCACGACAATTTATCTCCGCACACGTGGATACCATGGAGACGTTGCTGCTTTTATAGAGGTGTTGATCGGTAACAGACTTGAGGAGTATATGTAAAAGCATTGCTGCTTTTACGTGAGGATGTATGACTACTTCCACTATATCGACACACTATTCTTCCGTTGTATTGCACGTCTAATGGTCACGATCTATGATCATTTACATGCATTCTGTTGGGGGCCTTCCTCTTCCGAAGGTCCTCAAAAACATGACTAATATGTTTGTTAGTGTAACATAGACTGTTATAGGAGGCTTCGGCTTTGGGATGAAGGTATGCGTGATATGGAGATACAACCCAAAGGCAGAATGAACGGACGTCGTGGCTGTGACTGAAGGAGCTTTGGCTTAGTATAATGACGAAGGTGGAAGATGAAACCGACCTAAAGAGAAAAAGACTACTTAGTCCTTGATAGCTCACCTTATGATTAACAGTAAATGTTAGGGACGTGAATGTAATTTTGTCCGGGCTACGTCCCATGCCTATATATAGGTGAACAGTAACACCATACTGTTCACGCTGAATTGTAATCACTCTCGCGTCACTCTCGCATTTTCACCTTCTGGCAAGCCGAAGGTATTGATGTAATATTAATACCATTGATGTTTGTCCATGTTTATAAAATAAAAATATAAATAGTCTAATGATTTGTAATGATTATTCATATTCTTTTGTGTTTCACATGTCTTTATTTATATTCGTTCACTAAGATGATGAAGGTATGCCCTTCATGACCTTCGTCTGAAGGTCATTATATTCCAAAGGAGATAATGCTTCGAAGAACGAAGGTCTCTAATCGTTAACAATCGTGTTGCTTTGTTTTTGATGTATAGCATTCGAGAACAAGGACCAACATTGGCGCCCACCTTCGGTGAACTCAATCGACCACCTTCGGCAAGCATCGACTTTCACAATGCCGCCAAAGAAGTCAATGGTGCCAGGGGCTTCCCTGCAGCCACTGGACACTAATCAGGAGACGCTGTGAGAAGCTAGGAGCCAGAAGAGGAAGGCTACTAGCCTTACACCTTAGGAGGAGGAGCTAGATCAAGAGATCAGGGATTTGGAGGCTATCCACCAACAGGTGCAAAGGAAGAGGAAAAAGATGCTTCGGCCCACCGACCTTCAGAAGAAGATCGACGAAGCTGATGAAGAAATGCGTCACCTTAATCAGGATGACTAAGACCGAAGGCCCCAACATAGGGAGCTTCGCCAAGAAAACTCATTCAATGATGATGAATGGTATGGTGACTTTCATCATGGCAATTTTGCTTTTGATGATGCTTCTCCCTTGGCAACAGAATTGCAGGCTACCCCGTGGCCACCATCATACAAGCCACCCCAGCTCCCCATATATGACAGATACTCAGACCCGAAGCAACCATATCCTCATATGGGGGCAATACTGCAGTCATGGCGAAGTCCTTCGTCATGGCAGTCAAAAGTGTGGCTCAAACTTGGTACTCCTCTCTTTGGCCAGGGACAATTACGTCATGGCAGAAGCTAAAGGACATGTTAGTGACCAGCTTTCAGGGTTTTCAAACAAAGCCGGTCACCACCCAAGCTCAATTTTAGTGTATGATGGACCAGAAGGAGTATTTGCAGGCGTATGTCTGAAGGTTCTTGCGGCTGAGAGCTCAAGCACCTACAGTGCCCAATGAGATCGTCATTGAGGCCATGATCAAGGGGCTCGGGCCAGGACCTATGGCGCAATACTTTGCAAGGAAGCCACCACAAACCTTGGAGAAGCTTCTCCAGAAAATGGATGAGTACATCAGAGGCGATAATGATTTTCGGCAAAGAAGGGAAGAAGCCTACAGATACTCTGAGTTGGCCAGGGGCTTCGGAGGAAGATTCCATGTAATACCCAACTTGTAATTTGTGGAGGATAACCTAAAAGGAGAAATGATATCCCCTGTATATATGTGTGTTATCTATATTTATCATTTCATGAGAACACCACATGAAAATAAATAAATAAATAACAGAGGACATCAAAAAATAAATTATGCATCATTTTGGGATTTTTATTATGTGCATTTTGTGACAACATAGAATAATGTGAAAAGAAATATATTAAAAACCAAAGTAGAATCGGACATCTAAAAGAAATCCTAGAAAAGGAAAGAAAGAAAATTTTATGTGAGTAAAAAATATAATATAAAATAAATAAATAAAATATTATTTCTATACTAGAGTTTTTATGTGACACCTGACTCAAGGGTGGAGCTCATAAGCAGATTCAAATTCAAATTTGAATTCAAAATATTTATGAATAAGAAAAACAGAAAATAAAAATTAAAAGAAAAAAAGAATACCACTGGACCCTACCTTTTTGGCCCAATACACAATTCCTACGTGTAGCCCGTCTAACCCCTCACCTGCGCGACCCAACCGTGGCTATACCGCGCTGGCAGATGGCTGACTGGTGGGGCCCTCACACTGCGGTGTGGCGCGGGATCTCTTTTGTGCCATTGACGTGCCGGACCCACCTATCATCCCATTGCCTACCCTTCGCAACAACCCACGCGTCCCGCGCGGCGAGTCATCCGGGCGGAGCTCGCCGCCCTTTTTGCCGGAGTAGTTGGACCACATCGCGGCTCTGCACGACCGGACACTAAATACGAGCCTCTCCTTACATTACCCTCTCTCACCCACAACCACCTGCGCCTGGTCAAAATCGACAGAGAAGAAATCGAGAGGGAGGAAGAAGTACTCGCCATTGCTGCGGACCGAGGAGAGGAAGAGAGAGATTGAGAGCTTGCGAGCGACGCCGTCACCGCACTCACATCGTGTGGGTTCGATTTGTCGCGGATTGGAGTCCTCGGTACGCCAGGAAGCAAACCAAGACCCCTGCGCGCACAGATTGGGTTGCGGCGCTCGGAAGTTCCTCATCGTCGCCACGGAATCCCGACCTCCACCCATCCACTGGGGCCGGAGAACCTCAACTGCGCAATTAGGTATGAGAAACCCCGTTAAATCCTTGGTTTGTCGGTCATATAGCACCCAATTAGCCATGGCTCGTGTGTCCATTCGGGGTAGCGGGTGATGCTGGCGCGGCACAATGTGGGCCGGGTCCTACAATGGATGGCGGCAGCAATTGAGGGGTGAATCAGGCTTGGGGCATCGTCAATTTTGCGAGGGTCATGCGAATTTGGATATGGTGCTCGAGAGAACCAGATTTCATGAGCTCTGGTGCGCTTGCCACCGTCGGGCCGAACACCGTCGCCTAACTCTGGTGATTGCGGGCATGGGATAACGTGGGGTCCGCAGGAACCGTCGATTCTCGGATCAACGGTCCCGATTAGATATGGATACCCTTTCGCTATCGGGGTTTGCTGGCCATTGATTTCCCCCTAGGCGTCTGGGATTAGAAATCAAAGCTTCTTAGGTCTGCTGGTTTGTGCATCGTCGATTTGGAATCGGTCGAGCATGGTGCGGTGTTCGATTAGTTAAAACCTCTGTTGTCGCTCGTCGATCCTGCGGCCACCAGAGTATACCGACTCCAGGGAGGATTAGATCTAATCGTAGCCGTCCACTGTTGATCCAACAGCCAAAATACACCCGTACCCCCTTCGTCCACATCATTTGCATAAGAGCCCCCGACAAACTAGGAAATAAACCCATCATCCTCATTCACTGTTCTTTAAGTCTTAAAAATATTTGCCTCGAGACCCCTGTCTTTCCCGGTAAATGTGGCGCAGTCCAGATTATTAGGAAATCAGGAAAAAGAATTAGAAAAATGAGTTTTTAATATGAAAATAATTCCTAGAATTGGTATAATTTATAGAAAATTCATATGAACTACAAATTGATCCATTCCAGTTTCTAATTTTTTGTAATATTATTGTCTATCACATAGAGGCTCTGTTTTGTCATGAAAATAGTAAGAAAATTTATTTCTCACATAATCCTATTTAAAACACATGAAACCTTTGGAAATTCATATTTCAAAATCTATAACTCCAAAATTTATGATTCTTGTTCCTAGGATTTTATTTTAATGTGTAGATTATTACTGTGTATTTTGTTTATATGTTTGGTGTGATGTTAATTTTCTCTATATATTGTGCTTGTTTGAATTGTGGCGACTAGAAGAGCCTGTGACTGAGGATCTTGGTGAGGAGCAGATAGAAGTAGATGAGCAGGAGCTCATTGATGGCAAGTTGTGCCCTTGATCACTTTTGACCCAATAATGTTCTTTAATATCATTTATTCATGCATAGGTTAATTTTGATAGGACCCAATAGGTCACCCTAGATTGTTTATCTCATTACCTTGTTTACCCCTGAATCACTTGGGTAGTTTGCTATTGCTTTACATGATTTTTGGGATAATCATTTATTATATCTATGTTCCAATTCTTTTGTTATTCTATTTATGTTCATGTCAAGATCATTAATGTTAATTGGAACATAGAGCTTAACTTGAGAAACACGTGCCACCACAAGGGAGGAATGAGACCCCTTGGCTAACTAATTAGGAAAGCTAGTGGAAGACTACCTTACCCGAAAGGGGCAAGGGCAGTAGGGGAGTTGCATGCAAGGAGGTTCTCAGATTGATTTTGCTACGATGGCGGTCAGACGGGGGATTCTTGCAAGAGCTCTTCCCATAAACTGTAGCGGGTTTTCGAAAGCTAGTGGAACTTTGTAAAGGCCTCGTAGTGTTGCCCTGCCTCGCTTCCTAGGTAGAGGTGTATGGGAGTCACGATCCCTTGGTAGATGGGTAACATGACTTGTCGGTAAAGGGTACAACCTCTGCAGAGTGTAAAATTGGTATACTAGCCGAGCTCACGGTCATGAGCAGCTCAGGACTCTCTGATGATTAATTTATGGAACTTAAATTCAATTTTGTCATTTGCATATGCATGGGTTTATTATTAATTTTGTTCTATTTCTTTATTTAAGGTTTGCTATTTACTTACATTTAGTAACTGCTAATAAAAATTTGACCAACTAATTAAAAGCAATGCTCAGCTTTAACCCCTGTCATTGATTAGCCTTACACATCACATGAACTCCCACCTTTGTGAGTTCATGCCCACTGGTTCCCCACAACTTGTTGAGCTATGATCATGTGTGAGCTCACCCTTGCTGTCTCACACCCCCCCACAGGAGAAGAACAGGTGGTTCAGGAGGAGCCACAAGGCGAGGAGTTTGATCTAATCTAGGTGGCGTTTCCCCAGTTGACTTCTGCACCAAGGACGATCCTTAGTTCGTTTTATATTTATCTTTTATTTTGTAATAAGACTTCCGCTATGTAATAAATACTCTGATGTTTTGTGACATTTATCACTATACACTCTGTTATTATATATGTTGTCTTCTTGGCGCATGTATGAGATGCACCTGGCTTTGTTCCTTAAAGCCGGGTATGACAGAAGTGGTATCAGAGGAAATGTTGACTGTAGGACGAAACCTAGATAGAAATGGACAAGACCCTTACCTACTTACCTTATTCTGATTCATTTTATACTTACCTTACTCTGATTCTTTCTATACTTATCTTGATCCTATCTCACCTTTTGCTGTTCCACTCTGATTACTCTTATCTTTTCTACTCTAAGACAAGATGGATTTCACACCTCGGAATCCTACACTTATGATTTCTAAGAGATAGGGAACTTAAGACAAAATTAAAACTATTTTCTCTATTTAAAATGTTGATTGATTGTTCGGATGATAAATGTCTGATTTGCTTCTTTGATTGATTGAATTATTATAGATGGACATCTTAGCATGTACCACCATAAAGTATTGAGTTAGCTGTAGTAGTAAAACATTAACCTGCTTAGCTAATAAATCCCCCAAAGTAACATGATTCGTAACTACCTGCCTTGTCTACTATTCTATTACCATATGTATCTAACTCAGATGGCCAATACCAGGAGGGGTGGTGGAATTGATTTACCTCCCAAACGACACACTCGGAGGATATTTAGACAACCCCAGCCACAGCCAACAGAGATGAATCCTCCTAATCCTCCACCCAGCGGAGTTGACCCACTGATTGCAGCTCAGATGAGGATGATGCAACAAATGGTGGACACTATGGCAGATATGCATGCTCAGATGCAGTAAGAACGCGAGGAGATGCATCAGGAACGAGAAGAGATACGCGAGGAGTTGCGCCAGGAGCGAGAAGAGATACACCAGGAAAGGAGGGCGCAATAGCAGCTGCAACAGCAATTTCAACAACAACAGCAGCAACAACAACAAGTACCATTGCCTCCACCACCAACAGTTCCACCCCGAGATAAGCACCAGGAATTCATGAGTCATAAGCCACCAACATTTGCAAGCTCTCCTGATCCACTGGACGCAGATGATTGGCTGAAATCCATAGAGAAGATGTTGAACATTGCTCAATGCACTGACCGGGAGAAGGTTTTATATGCTTCTGGACATCTGACAGGTCCTACTGCTGATTGGTGGGATTCATATACTGCTGCCCACGATGCTGCTGATACTATTACTTGGGCAGAGTTTAGTACACAGTTCAGGAACTATCATATACCAGCTGGATTAATGAAGATTAAGAAGAAGGAATTTCTATCACTAAAGCAAGGAAGCATGTCAGTCAGCGAGTATCGCGACAAGTTTATCCAGCTATCTAGATATGCTCCAGATGAAGTTGCTGAGGATGAGAGGAAGCAGGAACATTTTATCGAAGGACTTAATGGACCTCTACAGTATGCTTCGGTGGCACATACATTCCCATCATTTCAGAGGCTGCTCGATAAGGCTCTAGCTATTGAACACAAGCGTGTTCAGCTAGGAGATTTGAAGAGGAAAGCTATATCTCAAGGACAAGGAAGCAACTGTGTTCGTCCTCGCTACAGTTCACCCCAGGGCACACCAGTTCACACTGGCGGAGGCCAGCGCCCAGTTCAGCAGTCACCACAGAGGACTCCACCTCCTCGTCAGGCTACCCCCACTGGTACCCCGATGAAATTCTCAGGACAAAGTGCAGGCTCCACTTGCTTCAAGTGTGGGAAGACTAGACATTATGCAAATGTCTGCCCACAGAGGATTGCTACTACCCCAGTTTAGAATAGGCAACAAACTCCAGGATCTGGCAAGGGATACTCTATTGCCAAGGTTAATCAAGTCACCGTTGATGCTACTCCTAATGGTGCTGACATCGTACTTGGTATGTTTTACGTTAATGCAATTCCTGCAACCATATTATTTGATTCTTGTGCTACGCATTCATTTATGTCTGCTCGATATGCCAACACAAATGAGATACCACTGTTAAATATGAGAAAACTAATGATAGTAATTACACCTAAAGGGCCCGTTGAGGCAAACCAAATGACATGTAGATTGACATTAACAATTATGGGAAGAGAATTTGGAGCTACTACTATAATATTAGAGGCAAGCAGTATAGATCTGATCCTTGGTATGTCATGGTTAAGAAAGGCCAAGACCATTATAGCATGTGGTAGGGGTACTATAGAACTCATTAGCCCTAAAGGAGAAAGATTTCAAGTTAATATTGCAGTAACCACCTCATCCAAACGTGCAATGTTCTTTATACCTGAGGAGTTTGTTGGCGACAACATCCGTGTGGTTAGAGATTTTCCTGATGTCTTTCTAGAGGAGTTACCAAGAATGCCACCTGATAGAGAAGTTGAGTTTGTTATTGATCTCTTACCTGGGACTGCCCCTATTTCTAAACGGCCATACATGATGTCCATAGAGGAGTTAAAGGAACTGAAGAAGCAGCTAATTGAGTTACAAGAGGCTGGGTACATTCGTCCGAGTTCCTCACCTTGGGGAGTGCCGATTCTATTTGTACAGAAGAAGGATGGATCACAGCGGATGTGTGTGGATTATAGATCACTTAATGATGTTACTGTGAAGAACAAGTATCCGTTACCTCGTATTGAGGATTTATTTGATAAGATGATAGGTGCAGGGGTATTCTCGAAGATTGATCTCCGATCCAGTTACCATCAGATGAGGATTAGACCATCGGATATTCCCAAGACAGCATTCTTGACTCGATATGGATTATATGAGTTCACCGTTATGTCATTTGGATTAACCAATGCACCAGCTTATTTTATGAACTTGATGAATAAGGTGTTTATGGAGTATTTGGATAGATTCGTCGTGATATTCATCGACGATATTCTTGTCTATTCCAAGAGTGATAGTGATCATGAGGAACATCTGAGATTGGTGCTATAGAAGCTACGAGATAATCAACTCTATGCCAAGTTTAGCAAGTGCGAATTTTGGATTGACGAGGTGCCATTTCTTGGTCTTATTATTTCTAATGGAGGAATATCAGTGGATCCTGCTAAGGTTAATGAGATAATGGAGTGGAGAGTACCCACTACAGTTACTAAGATTCGGAGTTTCTTGGGACTTGCAGGATATTATCGGATATTTATTGAAGGATTTTCTAAGATTGCTAAACCTATGACCTCACTTTTGGAGAAGGGCAAAGAATTTAAGTGGGACGAGAAGTGCCAAGATAGTTTTGATCAATTGAAGAAGAGATTGATGTCACCACCAGTGTTGGTTATGCCAGATCTGCAGAAGGGATTTGATATTTATTGTGATGCATGTGGCCAAGGCTTGGGATGTGTGCTCATGCAAGAGGGACATGTGATTGCCTATGCTTCTCGTCAGTTACGGAAACATGAATTGAACTACCCACTCATGACTTAGAATTGACAGCCGTTGTGCACGCACTTAAGGTATGGAGACATTATATCATGGGGATTAAGTGCCAAGTGTACACGGATCATAAGAGTTTGAAGTATATATTCACTCAGAAGGATCTCAACCTTAGGCAACGCTGTTGGTTGGAGCTTATTAAGGATTATGATTTGGAGATTCACTATCACCCGGGCAAGGCAAATTTGGTGGCAGATGCCTTGAGTCGAAAGGAGCATGTTCATTCAGCTATTGTTGCCTAGCTACCTGATGAGATTGTTGAGGATTTTAGGAGACTTAACCTAGGGATATTTGCTCACACTGAAGGAGTTACTATTGATGTGGAACCTACTTTGGAGCAAGAAATCTACAAAGGACAGATTGGTGATGCTAAAATACAAGAGATTAAGGATCTGATTACTGAAGGTCGAGGTCCAGAATTTACAGAAGATGAGCAAGGCGCCGTATGGTTCAAGGACAAGATATGTGTTCTTGATATTGAAAGCCTTCGTGAGACTATTCTAAAGGAGGCCCATGACTCAAATTATTCTATTCATCCTGGTAGTAACAAGATGTATCAGGATTTGAAACAGAAGTATTAGTGGTATGGATTAAAAAGAGATGTGGCTGCACATGTGTCTATGTGCGATGTGTGTCAAAGAGTTAATGCTGAACACCAGAGGCCAGCTGGACTATTGCACCCACTGAAGATACCCGAGTGGAAGTGGGAAGAGATTGGTATGGATTTCATTACTGGATTGCCTCGCACCCAGAAAGGATATGATGCTATATGGGTGATTGTGGATAGATTGACTAAAGCGGCTCACTTCATTCCTGTAAAGACTACTTATAAAGGTTCTTAGCTAGCAGAGTTATATATGGCTCGGATTGTGTGTTTATATGGAGTACCGAAGAAGATCGTGTCTGATCGAGGTTCACAGTTTACCTCAAGGTTTTGGAGAAGCTTTCATGAGAACATGAATACCAAGTTGAATTTTAGTACAACTTATCACCCTCAGACTGATGGACAGACTGAAAGGAATAATCAAGTTTTGGAAGATATGTTGAGAGCTTGTGCCCTTTAGCATGGAGGAAGTTTGGATAAAAGTCTACCATATGCTGAGTTCTCATATAATAATAGTTATCAGGCTAGTCTGAAGATGTCACCTTTTGAAGCTTTATATGGGAGGAAGTGCAGGACTCCTCTATATTGGGATCAGACTGAAGAAAGACAGTTCTTTGGGCCTAAACTGATTCAATAAGCAGAAGAACAAGTCCGTATAATTCGAGAGAATTTGAGGGTAGCTCAAACCAGGCAAAAGAGCTATGCTGATAATAGAAGGAGACCACTGGAATTTGAGGAAGGAGATTATGTGTATCTCAATGTGTCACCACTTCGTGGAATGAGGAGATTCAAAGTTAAGGGCAAATTGTCCCCTCGCTATATTGGACCATTCTTGATCTTTAGGCGAGTTGGGGAGATGGCATACCAACTCGAGCTACCTGCTAGTCTATCAGATGTGCACAATGTATTTCATGTGTCTCAACTTAAGAAGTGTCTCCGTGTCCCTGAGGAACAGTTACCAATGGAAGAGCTCAGTGTTCAGGGTGATTTGACTTACACGGAGTATCCTATCAAGATTCTTGACACTTTGACTAGAGTTACAAGAAATAAGGTTATAAAGATGTGCAAAGTGCAATGGAGTCACCACGGAGAAGATGAAGCAACCTGGGAAAGAGAAGAGCTTCGCATAGATTTTCCTCATCTTTTCCCTCGTTCCTCCTAAATCTCGAGGACGAGATTCTTGTTAAGGGGGGCAGGATTTGTAATACCCAACTTGTAATTTGTGGAGGATAACCTAAAAGGAGAAATGATATCCCCTGTATATATGTGTGTTATCTATATTTATCATTTCATGAGAACACCACATGAAAACAAATAAATAAATAATAGAGGACATCCAAAAATAAATTATGCATCTTTCCGGGATTTTATTGTGTGTGCATTTTGTGACAACATAGAATAATGTGAAAAGAAATATATTAAAAACCAAAGTATAATCAGACATCTAAAAGCAATCCTAGAAAAGTAAAGAAAGAAAATTTTATGTGAGTAAAAAAATATAATATAAAATAAATAAATAAAATATTATTTCTATACTAGAGTTTTTATGTGACACCTGACTCAAGGGTGGAGCTCATAAGCAGATTCAAATTCAAATTTGAATTCAAAATATTTATGAATAATAAAAACAAAAAATAAAAATTAAAAGAAAAAAAGAATACCACTGGACCCTACCTTTTCGGCCCAATACACAATTCCTATGCGCAGCTCGTCTAACCCCTCACCCGTGCGGCCCAACCGCGGCTATACCGCGCTGGCAGATGGCTGACTGGTGGGGCCCTCACACTGTGGTGTGGCCAGGATCTCTCTTGTGCCATTGACGTGCCGGACCCACCTGTCATCCCGTTGCCTACCCTTCACAACAACCCGCGCGTCCCATGCGGCGGGTCATCCGGGCGGAGCTCGCCGCCCTTTTTGTCGGAGTAGTTGGACCACGTCGCGGCTCTGCACGATCGGACACTAAATACGAGCCTCTCCTTATGTGACCCTCTCTCACCCACAACCACCTGCGCTTGGCCAAAATCGATGGAGAAGAAATCGAGAGGGAGTAAGAAGTACTCGCCATTGCCGCGGGCCAAGGAGAGGAAGAGAGAGATTGAGAGCTTGCGAGCGACACCATCACCGCACTCACATCGTGTGAGTTCGGTTTGTCGCGGATTGGAGTCTTCGGTACGCCAGGAAGCAAACGAAGACCCCTGCGTGCATGAATTGGGTTGTGGCGCTTGGAAGTTCCTCGTCGTCACCACAGAATCTCGACCTCCACCCATCCACCGGGGCCGGAGAACCTCTGCTGCGCAATTAGGTATGAGAAACCCCATTAAATCCTTGGTTTGTCGGTCGTATAGCACCCAATTAGCCATGACTCGTGTGTCAATTCGGGGTAGCGGGTGATGCTGGCGCGGCGCACTGTGGGCCAGGTCCTACGATGGATGGCGGCAGCAATTGAGGGGTGAATCAGGCTTGGGGCATCGTCAATTTTGCGAGGGTCATGCGAATTTGGATATGGTGCTCGAGAGAACCAGATTTCATGAGCTCTGGTGCGCTTGCCACCGTCGGGCCGAACACCGTCGCCTAACTCTGGTGATTGCGGGCATGGGATAACGTGGGGTCCGCAGGAACCGTCGATTCTCGGATCAACGGTCCCGATTAGATATGGATACCCTTTCGACATTGGGGTTTGCTGGCCGTTGATTTCCACCTGGGCGTCTGGGATTAGAAATCGAAGCTTCTTAGGTCTGCTGGTTTGTGCACCATCGATTTGGAATCGGTCGAGCATGGTGCGATCTTCGATTAGTTAAAACCTCTGCTGTCGCTTGTCGATCTTGCGGCCACTAGAGTATACCGACTCCAGGGAGGATTAGATCTAATCGTATCCGTCCACTGTTGATCCCCGAGACCCCTGTCTTTCCTGGTAAATGTGGCACAGTCTAGATTATTAGGAAATCAGGAAAAGAATTAGAAAATGAGTTTATAATATGAAAATAATTCCTAGAATTGGTATAATTCATAGAAAATTCATATGAACTACAAATTGATCCATTCTAGTTTCTAAATTTTTGTAATATTATTGTCTATCACATAGAGGCTCTTTTTGTCATGAAAATAGTAAGAAAATTTATTTCTCACTTAATCCTATTTAAAACACATGAAACCTTTGAAAATTCAAATTTCAAAATCTATAACTCCAAAATTTATGATTCTTGTTCCTAGGATTTTATTTTAATGTGTAGATTATTACTGTGTATTTTGTTTATATGTTTGGTGTGATGTTAATTTTCTCTATATACTGTGCTTGTTTGTATTGTGGCGAGTAGAAGAGCCTGTGACTGAGGATCCTGGTGAGCAGCAGATAGAAGTAGCTGAGCAGGAGCTCATTGAAGGCAAGTTGTGCCCTTGACCACTTTTTACCCAATAATGTTCTTTAATATCATTTATTCATGCATCGGTTAATTTTGATGGGACCCAATAGGTCACCCTAGATTGTTTATCTCATTACCTTGTTTACCCCTGAATCACTTAGGTAGTTTGCTATTGCTTTACATGATTTTTGGGATAATCATTTATTATATCTATGTTCCAATTCTTTTGTTATTCTATTTATGTTCATGTCAAGATCATTAATGTTAATTGGAACATAGAGCTTAACTTGAGAAACACGTGCCACCACAAGGGAGGAATGGGACCCCTTGGCTAACTAATTAGGAAAGCTAGTGGAAGACTACCTTACCCGAAAGGGGCAAGGGTAGTAGGGGAGTTGCATGTAAGGAGGTTCTCAGGTTGATTTTTCTGCGATGGCGGTGAGACGGGGGATTCGTGCAAGTGCTCTTCCCATAAACTGTAGCGGGTTTTCGAAAGCTAGTGGAACTTTGTAAAGGCCTCGTAGTGTTTCCCTGCCTCGCTTCCTAGGTAGAGGTGTATGGGAGTCACGATCCCTTGGCAAATGGGTAACATGACTTGTAGGTAAAGGGTACAACCTCTGCAGAGTGTAAAACTAGTATACTAGCCGAGCTCACGGTCATGAGCAGCTCAGGACTCTGATGATTAATTTATGGAACTTAAATTCAATTTTGTCATTTGCATATGCATGGGTTTATTATTAATTTTGTTCTATTTCTTTATTTAAAGTTTGGTATTTACTTACATTTAGTAACTGCTAATAAAATTTTGACCAACTAATTAAAAGCAATGCTCAGCTTTAACCCCTGTCATTGATTAGCCTTACACATCACATGAACTCCCACCTTTGTGAGTTCATGCCCACTGGTTCCCCACAACTTGTTGAGCTATGATCATGTGTGAGCTCACCCTTCTGTCTCACACCCCTCACAGGAGAAGAACAGGTGGTTCAGGAGGAGCTATAAGGCGAGGAGTTTGATCTAATCTAGGTGGCATTTCTCCAGTTGACTTCTGCGCCAAGGACGATCCTTAGTTCGTTTTATATTTATCTTTTATTTTGTAATAAGACTTCCGCTATGTAATAAATACTCTGATGTTTTGTGACATTTATCTCTATACACTCTGTTATTATATATGTTGTCTTCTTGGCGTATGTATGAGATGCACCTGGCTTTGTTCCTTAAAGCCGGGTGTGACATTCCACCCTAAGCATGTCAGGTCGATTCATAATTCCAGTGCAAGCGACAACAGGGGAGTCATACCCAAACGCAACAACACAACTCTCAATCATCAGGGGTGCAACAAAGTTCTTTCAGGCCTCCAGCTCCAAGAGGTAGAGGTGGTAGAAGCTTCAGAGGAAGATATCGAGATCAGCCCAGGAAACTGTTTTGTTTATTCTGCGGCGAAGATAAAGGGCATACCACAAGGACGTGCCAGGTTACAATTCAGAAGCAGAAAGAAATTGGCAAAGCTGAAGCACGGCAGAATCAGCCGAAGTAGGTTCTACATACCACTTCATGCTACTCTCCCTATGTCCCAGAGTATGTAGGCAATCAATAGTCCACGGCCTCTTTCGCTTCGGTAAGCCATTCTCAAGCTTTCTGGGCCTAGTTGCCACCACCACCACCACTAGCACCTACTCTGGTTCGCAGTCAGCAGCCAGAAGGGCATCACCACGCTCAACAACACCGCGATCTTCAGGAGTCCAAAGCTCGCACAGTCAACAGCACTATGCCTGAGTCGAAGCACATTTACTAAAGAATATCCTAACCTGGTGTATCTTCGTTTTGTCTGTCATTTTATTTTCTTGCATGAAAAATAGTTCACGGAGATTTAATCTCCAATTTGATGTAATAATATTGTGGTCACACCATTAAGTGTAGAATGCAACCTCCCAACAATGCTCCCGAAGCTGCAAAGTCATTCCTAAGGGAGCGCAGAGTAAGTCCCGAAGTTACAAAGTCATTCCTAAGGGAGCACATAGTAAGTTCCGAAGCTCAAAAGTCGTTCCTAAGGGAATGCAGAGCTTAAATACCACCTAAATAGAAGGTGAAGAAGATCAAAAGTCGTTCCTAAAAGAATGCAGAGCTTAAATACCACCAAAATAGAAGGTGAAGAAGCTCAAAAGTCGTTCCTAAGGGGATGCAGAGCTTAAATGCCACAGAAATAGAAGGTGAAGAGACTCTAAAGTCGTTCCTAAGGGGATGCAGAGTCTAGGTGTGTTTCCGTCTAGGTATGTGTATTCAGCATAAACATCATGCTGCATCATGTCATCGCATCATTTCGCATAGCATTACATCATACATTATGTCGCATCGACAACAATATTGTGGAAGAAGCAAAGATGTTTCTTTCAAAATATGCGATGAATGGAACAATGTGCTGAAGCACGAAGTGTACCTTCAGTAATTATAAATTTACATGCCAAGAGAATCTTTGTCGATAACAATATTATAAAACAACTATTGCATAAGAAGGGGTGATTTTTTCCTTTGCAAAGCATGAAAAGAAGGGAAGGTGTTTTTCGCCGAAGGCTCAAAAATAGGTATGTACATAGATTTCATGCATCGCAAAGAAATATATTACATTAATATACATACAAATGTCCCAAGTTTGACTCATACACGAATATTACATTTCTTAGTACACAATAATTTAGTCTTTTTTCAATATCTTCTCAGTAGCTTCATTCAGGAGTTTGTTGACAGCTTTGTCAACGGCTTCTTCGGCAATCCTTATCGTTTCTAGTGCTGCCTTCATGGCCGGATCAGCCTCAGGATCATATGGCTCAGGTGGTGGTGAAAGTTCAGCTGTAGTAAAAACAAGTTGTTAATCCGAAGCCAGAAACAAACACCGAAGCTAAAATTCAGTAATAATACCTATATGCCTTGTGCGCTCAGTAGCCTCTTTGGCTCGCTTGGCTTCTTCTCAAGCATCATGGGATTCTTTTTCATTTTTCTTTATAGCTTCGTTGGCTATCTCACGGCCGCCTTTCATCCAAACATCGGAATAAAATTTCCTGCCTATCAAAGTAGCTTCGGCCGAAGGCTCCTTCGCGTTGTTTATGGAGAAGACGACTTCTGCCTGGGTTGCGGCTTTAATGTGTTCACAACCAGTTTTCTCCAGAATCGCTGCAACCCCTTGAGCACCGGAAGGCACAAAAATCCCCACGGCCACTAAGAATTTCTTCAAAAGCTTCACCCTCTTTGCCGATCCATTCAATGACTCCTTTAGGATCCCTCGAATAAACTTTTGCTCTGATGAGTATCCACCCACCTTAGCAAAGCTATCTTTCAGTTTCTTAGCGCAATCCAAGGATTTCTCATAGCATCTTTCCTTGGATTCACAAAGCTCTTTCACATTCTTTTCCAACCTCTCATTTGTCCATTCACTTATCTCTTGCTTTGCCTTTGCAAGTTCAAAGTTTTCATTAGCTTCGATAAGCTTTTTCCGAAGATCTTCGACTTTGGCTATATGAGCTTCGGACTGTGCAGTAAGTTTGGCTTCGCTGACCTTTACTCTATCTACCAAGGAGAGCAGAATTTTATCCTTTTCTAGGGCTTCATTCCTTAGTCTGATAACCTCTGACCAAAGGTTCCCAAGTGCAATTGCACAGCTTTCGTCTTCGGCCTCTTTTTGGGCTCTTAAAGCTTTACTAAGAATTAAGCCCTAATAACAAAAAATAAGTGTGAGAACATAAAAGCGAAGAGAAAACCAATAAACATAACTTACTTCACGAATCAAAGAGTATATACCTTTAAGCTGTTATAAGCAAGGCTGTCCGCAAGGTCATCTTTCGTCATTGCAGATAGGCCAAGTTCTAGCTTCAGGAATCCTTTATTTTTTGCCATCTCTCGGCAAACAGATATTTCCTTGTTGTCTAGAAGACAGTATAGAAAATCATCTTCATCAGTACCATTAAACACCAGGGATCCTAGAGGATACTTCAGATCCTTAGCATAATGCATAGCTTCGGCAATCTGTTGCCCTGATAGCTTTTCCCCCGCCACGTGACACATTATAAAGTCCAATCCCTCAGTAGAAGCTTCAGCGGCAGGGGATTCAGATTCTTTGCTGCTTCTCCCTTTTTCTGACGATAACAGAGCTTTTACTATATTCGAAGGTCCTTGTTTAGTATTCTTTTCAACAGTTCCCGTAGGCCCTGTTTCTATGGAAGCTGAGGGCTCGACTTAAGTTTCAATCTAGGTCATGACAGCTTCGACAGTTTCCTTCGTATTCTTTTCACCTATGTTAGGTACTTCTGCAAAGGCAGGAGTTAGTACTTTTGTCGATTCCATGACCACATCTAAAACGCTGGCCATTCTCCTCCTTTTTGGAGTTGCTGCAAGAATTTTTGTCATCTTCGGTAGCCCCGTCTCTTGCGACGAGCTCAGAATCTTTGGTTGCTCGACCGACCTCTTTGGTTCTGGTTCTTCGGCTGATTTTTCAGTTTCACCGGGTCGCTTCGGCACTTCAGCCGTCTTGGTTTCCTCATGTACCATTATCACCATCGGTTTCGGCACTTCGGCCGATTCTCCCTTAGCTTCAGCAGGAGCGGGAAACTCTGGCTCAACAACGGAAGAAGTCCCCTTAGCAAGATTCGGCACTCTGGCCGTTTCAATGTACCTGGGCCGGTGTGTCAAAATTTTAATCTTTCCCCCTTCGGCGTAGCAGAAATGACCAAAGCAGCAGCTTTTCTTTTCTTTCCCTGCTTTCGCGAGGGATAACAATAGTCTGGGTATACAAAACCAATTACATCAAAAACTCTGTTTAATCTTCTCTTGCCTCGTCCTTCGAAGGCTAATGTCATGGCATCATCTTTGGCCCTTGTGTAGGCCCTAAGTAATTCATCACTAGTTTCCTCAACATAATCCAGCCAGTCATTGTTCGGCTCATCAAATTGATCTCTGTATCTGAAGGTGTATTTCAGATAAACCAAGCCGCCTTGACTGGACCCAATAGCAGCTTCCTTCGTCATCTCCTAGTCACTTACAAGAGGCCACACTCTATAAGCAATATGCTCTTGGACTAAGTCTCTTGTGCCAATAAAAGTGCATACAGTGTTAAAATCCTTCTGGCATGCTTCAATTTCATTTCCAAGAGCAGTGGCTGGCCTTCTGATGCCGAAGCGAGACCAAATAGGGCGTTGAATGATTCCCTTTATATCTTCTCTTTCAACTAAGTTGTTCTTTACATAAAACCACTCTTCCATCCAGGCTCCTGGCCACCTCTTCCAAAACATCGGGACTAGGTAGCTCACATTAGAGCGAGGCATGAGGCCGTAACAACCAAAATTATTATGATATTGCTCTTTGCTAGTAGCCTTCGTCTCATAGGATAGCTCATGCATGTTACAGAAACATTTTGCACTCGGCTCTAGTCCCTGGCTCCTCATGGTCCAAATAAAAATCCCCATTTTGATGATAGCTTCAGGGGTAATTTGATGAAGGTAAATCTCAAAAGTCTTCAGAACTTCAACTAAAAATTTACTCAAGGGAAATCGAAGCCCTGCCTTCATAAAACTCCTATAGACAACAACTTCGTCTACTTCGGGCGCAGGGGCAGTGCTATCCCCTCCAGCCCTCATAATAGAAATATCGCGGAAGTATCTTCCTTTCATAGCATCAATTTGACTCTGCTTGATGGTTGATTTTATGAAGATGGTATGTGATAGGAACGGGGGTGCCCGATCTTCCGTCAGGTGAAGATAACTATCGATTTGGTGGAGATGTCACACAGACGATCTGGCTTCCAATCAACACGACTAGAACCCCACAATCGCAGCACCACTTCTCCTCTGGTTATCAATCGTGCACTGCACGATTGACCTTGCCACGAGGGCTAATTCCTGCCTGAGAATCGAAGACACAAGCAAGAACAAGAGAGAACACAATCTAGAATATTGCGGATGAATGATTAAGCTCACAAGTTGGGGTCTCACAAACCAATCTACGACGACTATTCTTGACTGTAATACCCAAAATTTGTAAATCATATGATAAGAGCATATTTCCTTTATCTGTATGTGTGTACCATCCCTAGTTACTATAGCATGTGAATAAACACCATCAAAAGGAGTTAAACAACCAATAACACCAAAATAAATCATGCACCATGCTGAAGTTTTTACTTGATTGTGCATTTATGGATAATAAAATAAAGGTGTTATTAACAATATATTAATATATTAATGGACACATGGGGTTTAAACTCTAATTTGGAAAGCAAAACTCTAAAGGAATGTGGAGGAGGAAAAGAAGTACTAAAAATAAAATATATACAAAATAAATATTATAAATAAAAGTAAGACTAATATGTTCAAATTATATTTCCAATCTGAGGAGAATCTACCAAAGGATTTAAGTTTTAAATTTGAATTCAAATGAGAAGGGAAAATATAAATCAGAAAAAGAAAAGAAAAGAAGAAGCACCTGCGCATGGGCCAACTCTAATCTGGCCCATCTAACCTTTTCTCAGTCCGCGCGGTCCAAACCGTGGAAACCGGCGCGTGGGCGTTTGACGTGTGGGCCCTACCTATCAGGGTCCCTATCCATGCCATCGCACACACGGGCTGGGTCTCTGCGCGGCGCGGTCTACCACCCAGTTATTCACGCGCGCGCAGAGGGTAGACGCTCACCGACGCGTGGGCCGCAGCACCTGTTCCGCTTCACGCTTGCGGTCTGACTGTTGGGTGGGACCCATTACCTTCACTGCGCCTGGGCCCTCGGGGCAGAACACAATCCTCACCTCCGCAACAGCCATGGCCGCGATGTCCGCTACCTCGCGGGATTCGTGGATCAGTTGGCCGCTAACTGCCCAACCTCACCCGGCCATAAAACCCTGGTGTCCCGAACCTTACGCGCCGCTCGCGACCGTGCCAAACCCTCGCCGCCACATACAGAGCTTAGGGAGAGAAAGGTCTGGGGTGGCGGAAGTGGGGAGGCACGGGATTCTCGTTCTCGCTGCCATCCAGTGCTGGTGATAGACCCAGGAACCTTCGTTGGGTTGTTGCGAGGGTGACCGGGGCACTTGCGGGTCGAATCGACGGACGGGGAAACTGTAATTGCTCGTCGGAGCTTCGCTTGGGTGCCACGCCGCTCTGTACCGTGAACGGGGACCTTGCCGCCGTGAGCCAAGGTAAATTCACACCCTAGTTCATTCGCCATGTCCTCGCAGGGTGTAGTAATAAGTTAATTTAGGCTTCAGGGCATTGGTTCGCCTGTAGTTGTTCGCCGGAGGGGGGGATCTCCACCGGGGCTGTGCACGGCTGGCGCCGGTGACGCTGCCTGGTGGAGAAGACGCAGGCGCGCCGTTGGATGCGAAACTAAGCATCAGGATTAGAACCCGTGTAACGTATCGGTATGTGTAAATGGTAGCCGTCGCGATTCGATCCAACGGCTCGGGCTCAAGTGGAGCATGTACGGGGCTGAACCATGGATCTCGGATCCGATGGTGTCGAGTCAGAGCAGGTTTTAATCAGACCGATCTAATCTGGGCCACACATGCGTGATCGGACGACCAGTAGTTATCCATACCCCTTCGACATGCACTTTTCCTTAAGAGCCCCTGTAGTTTTACAGAATTAACCCGTCGTCCATGCGGCTATAACTCTGTGTCTCTGGAATTTTAGTAGATTAGCCCCTGGGTTCTCTGGAAATAGTGCGCCCAGTCCAGAGATCATTTAAATTGAATAAATGAAATAGAAAATGGATTTTTAATAGGAAAATATATGCTAGAACTTTGATAATTCATAGAAAATTCATATGGGCTCCAAATTACTCCATTCCAGTTCCTAAAATTTTGTAATTCTATTATCTATCACTTAGAGTCTCTGTTTTTTCATGAAAACAGTAATAAATTTAATTCCTCACTTAATCCAATTTAAACACATGAAACCTTTGAAAATCCATAACTTAAATTCTATAACTCCAAAAATTATGATTCCTGTTCCTAGAATTTTATTTTAATGTGTAGATTATTACTGTGTATTTTATTTATATGTTTGGTGTAATGTTAATTTCTCTATATGCACTGTGCTTGTTTGTATTGTGACGAGTAGAAGAGCCCGTGACCGAGGATCCTGGTGTGCAGCAAGTTGAAGTAGCTGAGCAGGAGCTCATTGAAGGCAAGTTGTGCCCTTGACCACTTTTTACCCAATAATGTTCCTTAATATCATTTATCCATGCATAGGTTAATTTTGATGGGACCCAATAGGTCACCCTAGATTGTTTATCTCATTACCTTGTTTACCCTTGAATCACTTGGGTAGTTTTGCTATTGCTTTATATGGTTTTGGGATAATCATTTATTACCTCTATGTTCCAATTCTTTTTGTTATTCTATTTATGTTCATGTGGAGATCATTATTGTTAATTGGAACATAGAGCTTAACTTGAGTAACACGTGCCACCACAAGGGTTTAATGGGACGCCCTTGGCTGACTAATTAGGAAAGCTAGTGGAAGACTACCTTACCCGAAAGGGGCAAGGGCAGTAGGGAGTGGTCAGTGTAGGGAGGTCCTTGGTTGATTTTGCTGCGATGGCAGTCAGCCGAGAACCCTGCATTGGAGCTTCCTATAAACTGTAGCGGGTTTTCGGAAGCTAGTGGAACTTTGTAAAGGCCTCGTAGTGTTGCCCTGCCGCGCTTCCTAGGTAGAGGTGTATGGGATTCGCGACCCCTTGGCAGATGGGTAGCATGAATTGTGGGTAAAGGGTACAACCTCTGCAGAGTGTAAAACTGGTATACTAGCCGTGCTCACGGTCATGAGCAGCTCAGGACTCTCTGATGTTTAAATTATGGAACTTAAATTCAATTTTGTCATTTGCATTGCATGGGTTTGTTATTAATTTTGTTCTATTACTTTACTTATGGTTTGGTATTTACTTACACTTAGTAACTGCTAATAAAATTTTGACCAACTACTTAAAAGCAATGCTCAGCTTTAACCCCTATCATTGATTAGCCTTACACATCACATGAACTCACACCTTTGTGAGTTTATGTCCACTGGTTCCCCACAACTTGTTGAGCTATGATCATGTGTGAGTTCACCCTTGCTGTCTCACACCCCCCCACAGGAGAAGAGCAGGTGGTTTAGGAGGAGCCACAAGGCGAGGAGTATGATCTGATCTAGGTGGCGTTTCTCAGTCGACATTAGCGCCGACGATCCTTAGTTCGTTTTATCTTCATTACTTTATTTTGTAATAAGTCTTCCGCTATGTAATAAATACTCTGATGTTCTATGACATTTATCTCTATACACTCTGTTATTATATATGTTGTCTTCTTGGCGCATGTATGAGATGCACCTGGCTTTGTTCCTTAAAGCCGGGTGTGACAGAAGTGGTATCAGAGGAATGTTGACTGTAGGATGAGACCTAGATAGAAATGGACAAACTGTTGGGGACTTGTTCTCAAATGCTTCGGATTAAGAACAAGACAACATAAAAAGTGTTAAATGATAAAGCCCTTCATCCTTTGAAACATTATTTCCCTTCGGGATATAATGTGTTTCGGACGAAGGTCACAAACAACATATCTTCGTAAGCACGATAAACTATGACGAAGATCTTACATGCAACATAAAAAGTAATATAAACATTTAAATATTATCACAATGTCATTTCTATTTTATTATCATAGAAAAATAGAAATGATTTTAGATTACAAGTGTACCTTCGGATTGCGGGAAGGCAAAAGTACAAGGATGACGGAAAAGCAAATGCCAAGTCAGCGTGAACAGTACGGGAATACTGTTCATCTATTTATAGGCGTGGGACGTAGCCCATGCAAAATTACATTCATGCCCATCACATTTGCTAATGACTTATGGGAATCTATTAAGGCCTAAGTAGTCTTTTCATCTTTAAGTTGGTTCCCTTTTCTGCTATCGTGACGAAGCTTTCTGCGCACAGCTTCGGCCACGCACCATCCTTCGTACAACTTGGTAATCAGCCCGTCCTTCATCTCAATCCCCCTTCGTCTGGCTTAGGCTTCGTTCTGACCGTACACCATGTTCATAATCTGAGTCCGAAGATACCTGTTCATATAATTCACTTGGAAAACATTTGTCAAATTATGTTTTTGAGGACCTTCGAAGGACGAAGGCCCCCAACAGTAGCCCCTCGCAATATTAATTTGTTAGTGATAAATTCAGATTGCGATATGGACGAAGGCCTTAAGCCGAAGGTCCGAAAAAACACCTTCCCTTTGCTAGAATAGCAAAAGCCACTGACACGCGGGACCACACAGTTTCCGTCATATCGAGTGTATAAATAGGAGCCCGCCACACTTGATTTGGCACGCTCTCTTTGCCATCTGTTTTGCCTGCTTATAAAGCTTTCTGCCCAAAAAATATTTGTTTTCTTTCCTAGTTTTAAGCTTCGGAAGCGAGAAGTAAGATTTCCGAAGGGATGTCTGAAGAGAAGAAGACTGCTGTCGAAATGAAGCTAAGTCTCTCTGAAGAGAAGAACCTGGGGTTTCTTGAAGCAATGTCGAAGACCAATACAGAAAAGATCACCAAAGAGATTTTAGAAGGTTTATCTGAAGATACTGGTGACAGCGACAGTTATGATGTAGAAAGCGGCGGGGGAGAGTCCGAAGATCGACCATGGCGGCCAAGTCACTCGGTTTTCGGGAAAACCACTATTAAGCAGAGTCATATTGACAATATGAGGGGGAGATATTTTCGAGATATATCTATTGTGAGGGCTGATGCTGGAGAAAAAACCTCTCCTACCCCCGAAGAAGATGAGGTCGTGATCTTCCGAAGCTTTCTCAAGGCTAGGCTTCGGTTCCCCCTAAGCATCTTTGTTGTCGAAGTCCTGAAGACATTTCAAATCTACCTTCATCAAATTACTCCCAAAGCTATCATAAGAATGGGAATTTTTGTCTGGGCTGTGAGAAGCCAAGGTTTAGAACCAAATGCTAAAAGCTTTTGCAAAATCCATGAGTTGGTATATGAGACGAAGCCCTGGGGGAAAGAACAATATCACAACAACTTTGGTTGCTACAGCTTTGGTGCCCGCTCCGGGTCAAGCTGCCCCGTGCCAACCTTTCGGAAGAGGTGGCCCGGTGCCTGGATGACAGAATGGTTCTATGTAAAGAATGACTTGACAGCGCAGGAAGATGTTAAGAGTATCATTATGCGCCCTATCTGGCAACGCTTCGAACTCCGAAAGCCGAAGGTTGAAATGGATGAAGCGGCCGAAGAATGTCAAAGAGCCTTCGGCGTAATCTGCTCTTTTATTGGGACAAGGGACCTGGTCCAAGAGCATATTGCCTTCAGAGTTTGGCCACTTGCAGGAAAGTGGGAAATGCCAAAGGAGACCATCAAAGAGTCTGACGAAGGTGGACTGGTCAGACTAAAATACACATTCAAATACAGAGATAAGTTTGTTGAACCGGACGACGACTGGTTAAAAAGCATTGAAACCTTAAGTGACGAACTGCTTGGGGTATACTCGAAGGCCGAGAATACTGCATTATCAGCAGCCTTCGGAGGCCGAAAGAAGAAGAGGCTCAACCGGGTATTTGATGCAATCGAGTTTGTCTACCCTGACTACCATTATCCGGTGCCAGGCCGCAAAAGAAAAAATACTTCTCCTGCAAAAGAAGTTGCCTCAGGTGCTTCTAGTGAGCCAGCGTCGCAAAGAAAAAAGATGAAGGTGCTCACCCACCGGGCACGTTTTATTGAACCAGCCACAATGCCTGAGTTTATCGGTGAAGTCTCTTTGGCCGCTGAAACTACAGAGCCAGCTCCAGTGCCGAAGATCGAAGAAAAAACTGAAGCACCTCCAGCAGAGAAGGCAGAAAAACCAAGAATTGAAGGACCAAAAATATTGGAAATCTTAAGTCCTTCAGCAAGTGTTGAGACAATAAAAAATCAAAAGGGTTCATCGGTGACCCCGAAAAGAAAAAGAATGGTGAACGTGCTAGATGTTTTGGAGAAAATTAAGTCTTCAAGCATAACTCCGAAGAAGACTGTTGAAACTTCGAAAACGGAAACTGAAATCTCTGCTGCTGAAACTCCAAGGCAACAATCTGAAACTGAAGCTGGACCTTCAGAGCCCACGAAGGTAAAACCCTTGGAAACCGAGGAAGAAAAAATGATGGAGCCAATTTTAATTGAAGAGATCAGTACTGCTGCCCCCGAAGCATCCCCCACAGTCCTTGATTATATTGTTCGACATGCTTCGGGGAAGAAGTTAACAGAAGAAGAAATTTTTGAAGCTAATCACTATGCAAAAGAATTGAAATATCCGAAGGGGGCACTAGTGTTCAATGGTACAAATGAAGAAGATTTCCTATACTGCCTCCCGGATAACAAAGAACTACTTGTCTGCCGGGAAATGGCCCGAAGCATGGGGTTTCCGAAGCTGGAGGCTGGCCTCTGCGCTATGACAAAGGACGATCTTGCGGACAGTCTTGCGTATAATAGCCTGAAGGTACGAGATCTGCGCATTTGGAAACTTTATGATTTGAAATCTATTGTTTTATTCTTATAGTAACTTTTTTACATATAGGGTTTAATACTAAGCAACGCGCTGAGAGCGCAAAAGAATGCCGAAGACGAGAGCTATGAAATTGCCTTCAACAACCTTCGAACAGAGGTTATCAAACTAAGGAACGAAGCCCTAGAAAAGGACAAAATTCTAGTTACATTGGTGGATAAAATAATGGAGAACGAAGCTGCGTCTAAAGCACAAGTTGCAGCTCAAAAGCACGAGATTGACGATCTTCGGAAGCAATTGGCCCGGGCGAAAGAAGAACGCATACTTGAAGAAACGAGGCGGGAATGTAGCGACCAATGGGCCAATCATTTGGAAGGAACCGTTGAAGAGCTTTGGTCTTCTAAGAAAAGGTGCTACGAAAAATCCATGGAATGTGTAAAGAAGATAAAAACCAGCTTCGCCAGTGTTGGCGCATTTTCGAGTGAAGAAGATTTTGTGAGAGGTAACCCAGAAGGACCGATCGAATGGATCAGCCATGAGGCTGAAGCCTTCGAAGAAATTCTAAACAGTCGTGGAGACATTTGTGCCTTCTCGGGTGCCAGGGGGATTGCTACTATGCTGGAGAAAAAAGGCTGCGATCATGTTAAGGCTCTTGCACAATCCGAAGCCAGCTTATCTCCTGAAGATATTAAAGATCCCTCGGCCGAAGCTAGCCAGGCTGGTGGAAAATTTTTCACCGACGTCTGGGACAATGGTGGCCGAGAAATGGCTCGAGAAATTATTCAGAAGAGTGAGAAGGGCATTCACGACGCTAGAGAAATAGCTAAGGCCGCTGACAAAAGCTCAGAGCCCGAAGGGCAAATAGGTATTAGCTAATGGTTTTTATTGTGTTGTAATTTTTGATTTTAAACTTCGTTCGCAATTTGTAATAGCAATGTGGCCGTATCCTGTCCTCCTTCAGATCCTACTAAAGCGTCTCCGGGACCTCACCCGAAAGGAGACGAAGAAATTAAAAAGATGACTGAAGCTATCATGGATGAAGTTGTTAACCGACTCCTGAACGAAGCTGCCGAAGTTGTTTTGAGGGAAGATTAAGCACTATTGTAAAGACTTCTGAAATGAAATATGTGTGACATTTTGTAACCCTGTGACATATTTACTTTTAATGATTCGATTCTTTACGATGCATGAAACTTTACATACGTACCGTTTTTGAGCCTTCGGCGAAAAAACACCTTCCCTTCTTTTCATGCTTCGTGAAGATAGAAAAACTTTTATGCATCACGACAATGTCCATAGTGCTCTGATGAAGAATATCCAAGCTTCGTGAAAATATTCTCCGAAGCTATATTCCGAAGATCAATATTGTATCCCCTTGTAACTTAGCACGATTTTCACTTTCTCATAGTATCCTTCCGAAGGTTGATACCGTGTCCCCTTCTTTTGCCATATGCAACATGATGTATGATGCTTATGCTATGCAAAATGATGTGATGATGTTATGTTATGTAGATGACATTTGTTCCGAAGATACACACATATCCCCGTAAAACACAAAATATTTTTGTACCAGCGCTGACTTTTCGCTGTAAGCTCTGCATTCCCTTAGGAACGACTTTGGAGCTTCTTCGCCTTTTACTTAGGCGGTATCAGCGTTGACTTTTCGCTGTAAGCTCTGCATTCCCTTAGGAACGACTTTGGAGCTTCTTCGCCTTTTACTTAGGCGGTATCAGCGTTGACTTTTCGCTGTATGCTCTGCATTCCCTTTGGAACGACTTTGGAGCAGAAAACTTACACTGCGTTCCCTTTGGAACGGCTTTTTGTGACTTCAGCAAACTTACTCTGCGTTCCTTAGAACGACTTTTTGTTGCTTCGAAGGATTTTCGATAATTCGAAGGTCCTCCTTGTTATCGCAAATTTTTAAGCTTCAGCAACTTAAGCCTGAGAAAATACATTTTCCTTGTAGCAAACAAAGAAACTTTTACATGAAAACTAAAAAATGTCCTTTATTACACAGAAAATAAAACTGAATGGAAAAAACTGATAGGATATTTGTCAATAGATGTGCTTCGACTCTGGCACAGTGCTGTTGACTGTGCGAGCTTCGGATTGTTCTCTGAGATCCCTTTGGTGTGGAGCATATTGGCTCCCTTCTGGCTGTTGGCCTTGTTGCAGCGGTGGTGGAGGCGGAGGCTGTTGCCAGGAAGCTTGAGGTTGACTCACCGAAGCAACAGAAACTGCAGGGTGGTTGCCTATGTATTCTGGGACGTAAGGCGGATGGTATGAAGCAGTATGCATGACCTGCTTCGGCTGAGCTTGTTGTGCTGCAGCTTCGGCGATCTCCTTTTGCTTCTGGATGGTAACATGGCACATCCTGGTGGTATGGCCCTTGTTTTCACCACAGAACAAGCAAAATATTCTCCTTGGTTGATCTCCAAATCTTCCGCCGAAGCCCCTGGCGCCTCTGCCTCTTGGAGCTGGTGGCCAGAAGAAGCTTTGTTGTTGCCCCGAAGCCTGTGAGGAGCACTGCGGCCTGTGCTGCTGACTCCCCTTATCATCATTTTGAGTAGAGTTGTGGATTGACCTGACATGCCTCGGATAGAATCTTCCTCCGAAGCCCCTGGTCATTTCAGAAAACCTGAAAGCCTCCTCCCTTCTTTGGCGAAAATCATTGTCGGCATGAATATACTCGTCCATCTTCTGGAGCAGCTTCTCCAAAGTTTGAGGAGGCTTCCTAGCAAAGTACTGAGCTGAAGGTCCAGGCCGAAGTCCCTTGATCATGGCCTCAATGGCAATTTCGTTGGGCACCGTTGGCGCCTGCGCCCTCAAACGCAAGAACCTCCTGACATACGCCTGAAGGTATTCTTCGTGATCCTGGGTGCACTGGAACAGGGCCTGAGCAGTGACTGGCTTCGTCTGAAACCCTTGGAAGCTGGTTAACAACATGTCCTTCAGTTTTTGTCATGAAGTGATCGTTCCTGGTCGAAGGGAGGAATACCAGGTTTGAGCAACACTCCTGACAGCCATAACAAAAGACTTTGCCATGACTGCAGCATTGCCACCATACGAAGATACTGTTGCTTCATAGCTCATCAAAAACTGCTTCGAGTCTGAATGGCCATCGAATATGGGAAGCTGGGGCGGCTTGTAGGACGGAGGCCAAGGTGTAGCCTGCAGCTCAGCGGACAGAGGAGAAGCATCATCGAAAACAAAATTTCCATGATGGAAATTGTCATACCAGTCATCTTCGTTGAAGAAACCCTCCTGATGAAGGTCTTTTTGTTGAGGCCTTCGGTTCTGCTCATCGTGAGTAAGATGGCGAACTTCTTCAGAAGCTTCGTCTATCTGCCTTTGCAGTTCAGCTAGCCTGGCCATCTTTTCCTTCTTCCTCTGCACCTGTTGATGAAGCATCTCCATATCTCTGATCTCTTGGTCTAGCTCAATCTCTTGAGGCGTTGGGCTGACAGCCTTCGTTTTCTGATTTCGGGCCTCCCGAAGAGAGAGAGTCTCCTGATTGAGGTCCAACGGTTGCAGAGCTGCAGCCCCAGTTGCTGAAGCTTTCTTCGGCGCCATAGCGAAGGTTTATGGCTTCCGAAGGTGTTCAAAAACTCAAAGAGTGGAAGTGAATTCACCGGAGGTGGGCGCCAATGTTGGGGACTTGTTCTCAAATGCTTCGGATTAAGAACAAGGCAACATAAAAAGTGTTAAATGATAAAGCCCTTCGTCCTTTGAAACATTATTTCCCTTTGGGATATAATGTGTTTCGGACGAAGGTCACAAACAACATATCTTCGTAAGCACGATAAACTATGACGAAGATCTTACATGCAACATAAAAAGTAATATAAACATTTAAATATTATCACAATGTCATTTCTATTTTATTATCATAGAAAAATAGAAATGATTTCAGATTACAAGTGTACCTTCGGATTGCGGGAAGGCAAAAGTACAAGGATGACGGAAAAGCAAATGCCAAGTCAGCGTGAACAGTACGGGAATACTGTTCATCTATTTATAGGCGTGGGACGTAGCCCATGCAAAATTACATTCATGCCCATCACATTTGCTAATGACTTATGGGAATCTATTAAGGCCTAAGTAGTCTTTTCATCTTTAAGTCGGTTCCCTTTTCTGCTATCGTGACGAAGCTTTCTGCGCACAGCTTCGGCCACGCACCATCCTTTGTACAGCGTGGTAATCAGCCCGTCCTTCATCTCAATCCCCCTTCGTCTGGCTTAGGCTTCGTTCTGACCGTACACCATGTTCATAATCTGAGTCCGAAGATACCTGTTCATATAATTCACTTGGAAAACATTTGTCAAATTATGTTTTTGAGGACCTTCGAAGGACGAAGGCCCCCAACACAAACCCTCTCCTACTTACCTTACTCTGACTCATTCTATACTCATCTCATCTTGATCTTTTCTCACCTTCTACTGTTCTACTCTGATCATTCTTACCTTTTCTACTCTAAGACAAGATGGATTTCACACCTTGGAATCGCTACCCTTATGACATTTTTAAGAGATAGGGAACCTAAGATGAAAATAAAACTATTTTCTCTATTTTAAAAATGTTGGTTGATTGTGCTGATGCTAAATGACTGATTTGTTTCTTTGATTGATTGAATTATAGATGGACATCTTAGCATGTACCAACATAAGGTGTTGAATTAGCTTTAGTAGGTAAAATATTAATCTTCTTAGCTAATAAAATTCCCCAAAGTAACCTGCTTCGTAAATACCTACCTTGTCTACTATTTTCTTACCATATGTATCTAACTCAGATGGTCAATACCAGGCGGGGTGGTGGAATTGATTTGCCTCCCAATCGACACACTCGGAGAATATACAGACAACCCCAGCCACAACCTGCAGAGATGAATCCTCCTAATCCTCCACCAGGCGGAGTTGACCCACTGGTTGCTGCTCAGATGACGGTGATGCAGCAAATGGCAGACACTATGGCTGATATGCGTGCTCAGATGCAACAAGAACGCCAGGAGATGCGTCAGGAAAGAGAAGATATACGACAGGAGTTGCGCCAGGAGCGAGATGAGATACGCCAGGAAAGGAGGGCACAACAACAGCAGCTGCAACAACAAATGCAACAGCAACAACAGCAGCAACAAGTGCCACTGCCTCCACCACCACCACCAGTTCCACCTCGTGATAAGCACCGGGAGTTTATGAGTCATAAGCCACCTACATTCGCTAGCTCACCTGATCCACTGGACGCGGATGATTGGCTGAAGTCTGTTGAAAAGATGCTGAATATTGCACAGTGCACGGACCGGGAGAAGGTTTTATATGCATTTGGACGTCTGACAGGTCCTGCTGCTGACTGGTGGGATTCTTATACTGCTGCCCATGATGCGGCTGATACTATTACGTGGGCAGAATTCAGTACACAGTTCAGAAACTACCATATTCCAGCTGGTATGATAAAGATCAAGAAGAAGGAATTTCTGTCACTGAAGCAAGGAAGTATGTCAGTCAGCGAGTACCGCGACAAGTTTATCCAGTTATCCAGATATGCTCCTGAAGAAGTTGCTGAAGACGAGAGGAAGCAGGAGCATTTCATTGAAGGACTTAATGGACCACTGCAGTATGCTCTAGTGGCACACACATTTCCGTCATTTCAGAGGCTGCTTGATAAGGCTCTTGCTATTGAACACAAGCGTGTTCAACTGGGTGATTTGAAGAGAAAGGCTATCTCACAAGGACAGGGTAGCAGCAGTGTACGTCCTCGCTACAGTTCACCACTGGGTACACCGACTCGACCAGGAGGACCACGCCCAGTTCAGCAATCACCACTGAGGACTCCACCTCCTCGACAGGCTACCCCTACTGGCACCCTGACGAAGTTTTTAGGACAGAGTCCAGGCACTACTTGTTTCAAGTGTGGGAGGACTAGTCACTATGCAAATGTCTGCCCACAGAGGATTGCTACTACTCCAGTTCAGAACAGGCAGCAAACTCCAGGATCTGGCAAGGGATATTCTATTGCCAAGGTTAATCAAGTCAGCGTTGATGCTACTCCAGATGGCGGGGACCTCGTACTTGGTATGTTTTATGTTAATGCAATTCCTGCAACCATATTATTTGATTCTGGTGCTACACATTCATTCATGTCTGCTCGATATGCCAACACAAATGAAATACCACTGCTAAATATGAGAAAACCCATGATAGTAATTACACCTAAAGGGCCTGTTGAGGCGAATCAAATGACACATAGATTGACATTGACCATTATGGGTAGAGAATTTGGAGCTACTGCTATAATATTAGAGTCAAGCAGTATAGATTTGATCCTTGGTATGTCATGGCTAAGAAAGGCAAAGGCCGTTATAGCATGTGGTAGAGGTACCGTAGAACTCACTACCACTAAAGGAGAAAGATTTCAAGTTAATATTGCAGTAACCTCCTCATCCATGCGTGCAATGTTCTTTATGCCTGAGGAGTTTGTTGGTGACAACATCCGGGTGGTTAGAGATTTTCCGGATGTCTTTCCAGAGGAGTTACCAGGGATGCCACCTGATAGAGAAGTTGAGTTTGTTATTGATCTCTTACCTGGAACCGCCCCTATTTCTAAACGGCCATATAGGATGTCCGTAGAGGAGTTGAAGGAACTAAAGAAGCAATTAACTGAGTTACAAGAGGCTGGGTATATTCGTCCGAGTTCCTCACCATGGGGAGCACCGGTCTTGTTTGTTCAGAAGAAGGATGGATCGCAGCGGATGTGTGTGGATTATAGATCTCTTAATGATGTTACAGTGAAGAACAAGTATCCGTTGCCCCGTATTGAGGATTTATTTGATCAGATGAGAGGTGCTAGAGTATTCTCGAAGATTGATCTCCGATCGGGTTACCATCAGATGAGGATTAGACCATCGGATATTCCTAAGACAGCTTTCTCGACGCGATATGGATTATATGAGTTTACTGTTATGTCATTTGGATTAACCAATGCACCAGCTTATTTTATGAACTTGATGAATAAGGTGTTTATGGAGTATTTGGACAGATTCGTCGTGGTATTCATCGACGATATTCTCATTTATTCTCAGAGTGATAACGATCATGAGGAACATCTGAGGATGGTGCTACAGAAGCTACGAGATAACCAGCTATATGCCAAGTTCAGCAAGTGCGAGTTTTGGATTGGCGAAGTGCCATTTCTTGGTCATATTATTTCTAATGGAGGAATTTCAGTGGATCCTGCTAAGGTTAAGGAGATAATGGAGTGGAGAGCACCCACTACAGTTACTGAGATTCGGAGTTTCTTGGGATTAGCAGGCTACTATCGGAGATTTATTGAAGGATTCTCTAAGATTGCTAAGCCTATGACTTCGCTTTTGGAGAAAGGAAGAGAATTTAAGTGGGATGAGAAGTGTCAAGACAGCTTTGAGCAATTGAAAAAGAGATTGATGTCGCCACCAGTATTGGTTATGCCAGACCTACAGAAAGGATTTGATATCTATTGCGATGCGTGTGGCCAAGGCTTAGGATGTGTGCTCATGCAGGAAGGACATGTGATTGCTTATGCTTCTCGTCAGTTGCGGAAACATGAATTGAACTACCCTACTCATGATTTGGAATTGGCAGCCGTTGTGCATGCACTTAAGATTTGGAGACATTATATCATGGGGACCAAGTGCCAAGTATATACGGATCATAAGAGTCTGAAGTATATATTCACTCAGAAGGATCTCAACCTTAGGCAACGCCGTTGGTTGGAGCTTATTAAGGATTATGATTTGGAGATTCACTATCACCCGGACAAGGCAAATTTGGTTGCAGATGCCTTGAGTCGCAAAGAGCATGTTCATTCAGCTATTGTTGCCCAGCTACCCGATGAGATTGTTGAGGATTTCAGGAGACTTAACCTGGGGATAGTCGCTCATACTGAGGGAGTTACTATTGATGTGGAACCTACTTTGGAGCAAGAAATTCGTAAAGGTCAAGTTGGTGATGCCAAAATAAAAGAGATTAAGGATCTGATTACTGAAGGTCGAGTTCCGGAATTTACGGAAGATGAGCAAGGCACTATATGGTTCAAGGACAGGATGTGTGTTCCTGATATTAAAAGCCTTCGAGAGACTATTTTAAAGGAGGCCCATGATTCGGATTATTCTATTCATCCTGGTAGTACCAAGATGTATCAGGATTTGAAACGGAAGTATTGGTGGTATGGATTGAAAAGAGATGTAGCTGCACATGTGGCTATGTGCGATGTATGTCAAAGAGTTAAGGCTGAACACCAGAGGCCAGCTGGATTGTTACATCCACTGAAGATACCCGAGTGGAAATGGGAAGAGATTGGTATGGATTTCATTACTGGATTGCCTCGCACCCAGAAAGGATATGATGCTATATGGGTGATTGTGGATAGATTGACTAAAGTGGCTCACTTTATTCCTGTCAAGACTACTTACAAAGGTTCTCAGCTAGCAGAGTTATATATGGCTCGGATTGTGTGTTTACATGGAGTACCAAAGAAGATCGTGTCTGATCGAGGTTCACAGTTTACCTCAAGATTTTGGAGAAGTTTTCATGAGAATATGAGTACAAAGTTAAATTTTAGTACAGCTTATCACCCTCAGACTGATGGACAGACTGAAAGGACTAATCAAGTATTAGAAGATATGTTGAGAGCTTGTGCCCTTCAGCACGGAGGGAGTTGGGATAAAAGTCTATCTTATGCTGAATTCTCATATAACAATAGCTATCAGGCCAGTCTGAAGATGTCACCTTTTGAAGCTTTATATGGGAGGAAGTGCAGGACTCCTTTGTATTGGGATCAAACTGGAGAAAGGCAGTTCTTTGGGCCTGAATTGATTCAAGAAGCAGAAGAACAAGTTCGTATAATTCGAGAAAATTTGAGAGTGGCTCAAACCAGGCAAAAGAGCTATGCTGATAATAGAAGAAGACCACTGGAATTTGAAGAAGGAGATTATGTGTATCTCAAGGTGTCACCACTTCGTGGAATGAGGAGATTCAAAGTTAAGGGCAAATTGTCCCCTCGCTATATTGGACCATTCTTGATCTTTAGAAGAGTTGGAGAGATGGCATACCAGCTTGAGTTACCTGCTAGTCTATCTGATGTGCATAATGTGTTCCACGTGTCTCAACTTAAGAAGTGTCTCCGTGTCCCTGAGGAACAGTTACCAATGGAAGAGCTCAGTGTTCATGGTGATTTGACTTACACAGAGTACCCGATCAAGAATTTGGATACTTTGACTCGAGTTACAAGGAATAAGGTGATAAAGATGTGTAAAGTCCAATGGAGTCACCACGGTGAAGATGAAGCAAATTGGGAAAGAGAAGAAGAGCTTCGCATAGATTTTCCCCATCTTTTCCCTAGATCTTCCTAAATCTCGAGGACGAGATTCTTTTAAGGGGGGTAGGGTTTGTAATACCCAAAATTTGTAAATCATATGATAAGAGCATATTTCCTTTATCTGTATGTGTGTACCATCCCTAGTTACTATAGCATGTGAATAAACACCATCAAAAGGAGTTAAACAACCAATAACACCAAAATAAATCATGCACCATGCTGAAGTTTTTACTTGATTGTGCATTTATGGATAATAAAATAAAGGTGTTATTAACAATATATTAATATATTAATGGACACATGGGGTTTAAACTCTAATTTGGAAAGCAAAACTCTAAAGGAATGTGGAGGAGGAAAAGAAGTACTAAAAATAAAATATATACAAAATAAATATTATAAATAAAAGTAAGACTAATATGTTCAAATTATATTTCCAATCTGAGGAGAATCTACCAAAGGATTTAAGTTTTAAATTTGAATTCAAATGAGAAGGGAAAATATAAATCAGAAAAAGAAAAGAAAAGAAGAAGCACCTGCGCATGGGCCAACTCTAATCTGGCCCATCTAACCTTTTCTCAGTCCGCGCGGTCCAAACCGTGGAAACCGGCGCGTGGGCGTTTGACGTGTGGGCCCTACCTATCAGGGTCCCTATCCATGCCATCGCACACACGGGCTGGGTCTCTGCGCGGCGCGGTCTACCACCCAGTTATTCACGCGCGCGCAGAGGGTAGACGCTCACCGACGCGTGGGCCGCAGCACCTGTTCCGCTTCACGCTTGCGGTCTGACTGTTGGGTGGGACCCATTACCTTCACTGCGCCTGGGCCCTCGGGGCAGAACACAATCCTCACCTCCGCAACAGCCATGGCCGCGATGTCCGCTACCTCGCGGGATTCGTGGATCAGTTGGCCGCTAACTGCCCAACCTCACCCGGCCATAAAACCCTGGTGTCCCGAACCTTACGCGCCGCTCGCGACCGTGCCAAACCCTCGCCGCCACATACAGAGCTTAGGGAGAGAAAGGTCTGGGGTGGCGGAAGTGGGGAGGCACGGGATTCTCGTTCTCGCTGCCATCCAGTGCTGGTGATAGACCCAGGAACCTTCGTTGGGTTGTTGCGAGGGTGACCGGGGCACTTGCGGGTCGAATCGACAGACGGGGCAACTGTAATTGCTCGTCGGAGCTTCGCTTGGGTGCCACGCCACTCTGTACCGTGAACGGGGACCTTGCCGCCGTGAGCCAAGGTAAATTCACACCCTAGTTCATTCGCCATGTCCTCGCAGGGTGTAGTAATAAGTTAATTTAGGCTTCAGGGCATTGGTTCGCCTGTAGTTGTTCGCCGGAGGGGGGGATCTCCACCGGGGCTGTGCACGGTTGGCGCCGGTGACGCTGCCTGGTGGAGAAGACGCAGGCGCGCCGTTGGATGCGAAACTAAGCATCAGGATTAGAACCCGTGTAACGTATCGGTATGTGTAAATGGTAGCCGTCGCGATTCGATCCAACGGCTCGGGCTCAAGTGGAGCATGTACGGGGCTGAACCATGGATCTCGGATCCGATGGTGTCGAGTCAGAGCAGGTTTTAATCAGACCGATCTAATCTGGGCCACACATGCGTGATCGGACGACCAGTAGTTATCCATACCCCTTCGACATGCACTTTTCCTTAAGAGCCCCTGTAGTTTTACAGAATTAACCCGCCGTCCATGCGGCTGTAACTCTGTGTCTCTGGAATTTTAGTAGATTAGCCCCTGGGTTCTCTGGAAATAGTGCGCCCAGTCCAGAGATCATTTAAATTGAATAAATGAAATAGAAAATGGATTTTTAATAGGAAAATATATGCTAGAACTTTGATAATTCATAGAAAATTCATATGGGCTCCAAATTACTCCATTCCAGTTCCTAAAATTTTGTAATTCTATTATCTATCACTTAGAGTCTCTGTTTTGTCATGAAAACAATAATAAATTTAATTCCTCACTTAATCCAATTTAAACACATGAAACCTTTGAAAATCCATAACTTAAATTCTATAACTCCAAAAATTATGATTCCTGTTCCTAGAATTTTATTTTAATGTGTAGATTATTACTATGTATTTTATTTATATGTTTGGTGTAATGTTAATTTCTCTATATGCACTGTGCTTGTTTGTATTGTGACGAGTAGAAGAGCCCGTGACCGAGGATCCTGGTGTGCAACAAGTTGAAGTAGCTGAGCAGGAGCTCATTGAAGGCAAGTTGTGCCCTTGACCACTTTTTACCCAATAATGTTCCTTAATATCATTTATCCATGCATAGGTTAATTTTGATGGGACCCAATAGGTCACCCTAGATTGTTTATCTCATTACCTTGTTTACCCCTGAATCACTTGGGTAGTTTTGCTATTGCTTTATATGGTTTTGGGATAATCATTTATTACCTCTATGTTCCAATTCTTTTTGTTATTCTATTTATGTTCATGTGGAGATCATTAATGTTAATTGGAACATAGAGCTTAACTTGAGTAACACGTGCCACCACAAGGGTTTAATGGGACGCCCTTGGCTGACTAATTAGGAAAGCTAGTGGAAGACTACCTTACCCGAAAGGGGCAAGGGCAGTAGGGGAGTGGTCAGTGTAGGGAGGTCCTTGGTTGATTTTGCTGCGATGGCAGTCAGCCGAGAACCCTGCATTGGAGCTTCCTATAAACTGTAGCGGGTTTTCGGAAGCTAGTGGAACTTTGTAAAGGCCTCATAGTGTTGCCCTGTCGCGCTTCCTAGGTAGAGGTGTATGGGATTCGTGACCCCTTGGCAGATGGGTAGCATGACTTGTGGGTAAAGGGTACAACCTCTGTAGAGTGTAAAACTGGTATACTAGCCGTGCTCGCGGTCATGAGCAGCTCAGGACTCTTTGATGTTTAAATTATGGAACTTAAATTCAATTTTGTCATTTGCATTGCATGGGTTTGTTATTAATTTTGTTCTATTACTTTACTTATGGTTTGGTATTTACTTACACTTAGTAACTGCTAATAAAATTTTGACCAACTACTTAAAAGCAATGCTCAGCTTTAACCCCTATCATTGATTAGCCTTACACATCACATGAACTCACACCTTTGTGAGTTTATGTCCACTGGTTCCCCACAACTTGTTGAGCTATGATCATGTGTGAGTTCACCCTTGCTGTCTCACACCCCCCACAGGAGAAGAGCAGGTGGTTCAGGAGGAGCCACAAGGCAAGGAGTATGATCTGATCTAGGTGGCGTTTCTCAGTCGACATTAGCGCCGACGATCCTTAGTTCGTTTTATCTTCATTACTTTATTTTGTAATAAGTCTTCCGCTATGTAATAAATACTCTGATGTTCTATGACATTTATATCTATACACTCTGTTATTATATATGTTGTCTTCTTGGCGCATGTATGAGATGCACCTGGCTTTGTTCCTTAAAGCCGGGTGTGACATTGACAGATCTAAACTTAAGCGAAACTCGCCTCTAACAAGGATGTGGCGGCTATTTATAAAGACTCTAGGGTTATGCAAACCCTGGACGCGCCCCTAATGGGCTCAATGAAGATACATGGCCCGAAATCCCAAAAGACGGCGTCGCAGCGCCGGAACAGATTTTGAATGTCATCTTGGGCCTCCATCTTGATCCTGACATCCTAGCTAGTCCTCCTCTTCATTCCTAAGTACAATTAAATCATTAAGTAGCATACTACTCTCAAATGCACAAGAATAATTACTTAGGAACGAGATCTCCTGAGTGTTGTTTGTATCCATGGGAGTGATGTCCTCATCATCCTCCCCCTCTTGAAGTGGATTCGCCCTCGACTCAAGCTCATCTTCTCCTCCCAAATATGGCTTTAAATCTGAAATATTAAAGGTGGGACTAATCCCAAACTCAAGGGGCAACTCAAGTTTATGTGCATTGTCATTAATCTTCTCCAAAATTTTAAATGGTCCAGCAGCACGGTTGGGCAAGCTCGCTCCAGGAATCAAATCAATCTGGTGCTCAATCCCACGAATGGGAGGAAGTCCTAGAGGTAACTCAGAGGGAAAAACATCTTAGAACTACTGCAAAAGGTTAGTCACAGATGCAGGCAAAGTGCTAGTAATATCATCAATAGAAAAGAAAGCATCTTTGCAAACCAAGGCATAGCAACAAGCATCAGTAGCATGAGTTTCAAGAAGATCAGATTTAGTAGCAAGCATGACAGGAGCTTTCAATTTAATTTGTTGCTGAATTTCTGTCTCATTAGTTGGTTTCTTATGGGTACTTGTAGCTCTATCTTTATCAGCTTGTACAATTTCAGCAAGAGTCAAAGGTAGCAAAGTAATGTTTTTATCTTTATGCCTAAAAGTGTATGTATTACTCTACCATGGTGATGTGCATCAGTATCATATTCCCAAGGTCTACCCAACAAAAGAGAACAAGCTTCCATAGGTACTACATCGCAATCCGCATAATCAGAATACATACCAATGGAGAAATGCACTCGTACCATGTGTGTTACCTTAACCTTGCCTGAATCATTGATCCACTGAATGTGGTATGGATGTGGCTGTGGACGTGTGGTCAGGCCAAGCTTCTTGACCAAATCTGAACTCACCAAATATTTGCAGCTTCCACCATCAATAATAACACATGCACGCCGATTCTCAATGCAGAAGAAAGTCTAGAACAAATTATGGTGTTGTTGCTTCTCTGATGATTCAGGCTGAGAACTAAGAACACGCTGCACCATGATGCTTCGAAGGTTCATCGTAGCATCAGCACCAAGCATGGCATCATCATTAGCAGCAACATCACTGGATCATCATCGTCACCCTCACTGTCGGAAGCACTAATGTAGCCATCATCCGTAGCAATGTATGTTCGCTGACTCGGGCAATCCTTCTTCATGTGACCAATCCCATGACAATGGTGGCAAACAATACTCGAAGAACGACCACTGGAAGGTGCTGCAGGTGCTAGTGAATTCTGTTTCTTGGCAGGTACCTGCAAAGGAAGGTTACCAACATGTGCAGCAGGTGTCGAGGGAGTATGACTCAAGGCAGGTGTTTGCGTCCGTGATGTAGAGGAGGCGCCGAAAGTAGCCCTAGGTCGATGTTGGCATCCCTGCAATTCCTTCTCTGCAAGCATAGCAAAATGGAACAACTTGTTGACAGTGTTAAATTCTTTGTAATCCACAATGTCCTGAATGTCACATCGTAAACCTGAATAAAAACGACAAATAGCGTCCTCATGTCCCTCTACTATCCAACAACGCTGCAATCCCTTCTGAAGCTCAGCATAATAATCTTGAATAGATTTATCCCCTTGCTCTAAACGCATCAAATTCTTATGCAATTCTCTATGATAAGATGGGGGAACAAATCTATAGCGCATAGCTACCTTAAGGTCTTCCCAAGTCGTAGGTGCTCTACCATCCCCAACTAGACCAGTCCACCAGACAATAGCAAAATCTTTAAATTCACTAGTGGCTTGTCTAACTTGATGTCGTTCAGGTACAAGGTGGATAACAAATTTCTATCGTCATCTCCCAATCAAGATATCCCTCAGCATCATAATGACCCAAAAAAGATGGTATAGAAAATTTAATCTTAGCATAAGGGTCGTCAGGAGCACGATTGTTATTACCTTGCTGGCCGTGTGGCATACCTTCTGTGTTTTGATGAAGACGACGATGTAGGCGCAAATCTCTGGTGGCCGCTTCATCATAATTACCTTCTTCATCAAACACCGCATCATCAGGAAGACGTGGACAAGGAGGTGGTGGTGGCGGTGCTTGTTGTTGCGTCTCCAACACAGCAAGTCTATCGACGATCTTGGACAATCGTCGATCCAGCCTCTCGTAAGTCTTGCCAAGGTTCATGTCAATGAAGGCATCATGCACTGACTTGTGGGCCATCTCCTCCATTTGCTCCTTCAGGAGCTTGTTGTTTGCCTCAAGATCTTGGCGGCTAACACATTCATCGAAGTCTGTAGGGATCCCTGCCATTGAAACACAAAAACAGGAAACAAACGGTGAAGGTTATCCCTAATAATTTCACTACATGCTCCTCTCAGGTGGAACACAGGAACACGCTCTTACAAGTGTCTCACAAAATACAAAGCAAAGGATGGTACAATCGGAGGCTGGTTCGTGATACTTACCAAGAGGTAGTGAAACCGCGATTGCAAGGTCAAATCTGTATTGATCAGAAGATATAGTATGTGGAGCTGTAGGACAGGCACAATATGTATGTGAATGTGGAACAAAATCGAGTGTAGATGAGCAAAGTTCAATAAGTATCCAAAGCACAAGTCACAACAAGGTTGGAACAAAGAACAATGGAACTAGCAGAATGACAGTATCGTAAATATTGTACTAGCGAGGCCAAAAAGGCACTAGTAGGAGTCACTGGTGATTTTGTTTTTCATTTTTGTATGATTTTTTGATATTTTTCCTAGCACAAGAAGCAACAAAATAGGAGCTACACCAAGTTTCACCTAAAACGAGATCAGATGTGGTCTACAGAAAATGAGCAAGTTCTCTAAAAAGCGTGCAAGAGCTTTGACAATTTTTTTGACAATTTTATCAAAACCAAATAGGCCGAAGGCGAGTTTGGTTGGCCTTAGAATCACGTCACCAAGCTCCTGTAAAAATTTCAGATTTTTGGACAACCGAGCGAAAAGTTATGCCCGGTTTAAGGAAGTTACCTCAAGTTATGTTTTTGGAGGCACGACTAGAAAGCAGCGGTTAGGGCAAAAATTCCCTATCTGCAATCACAGCGGTTAGGGCAAGTCGATTAATGGGGTGGATTGACTTATGATCTGGGTAATGGTGGATGGGATAGCGGCGTATCTGCAATCTATCTAGGGCTGGCGCTGTGGCGGCTAGCGAGGGCAAGTCGATTAATGGGTGGATCGACTTGTGATCTGGGTAATGGTGGATGGGATAGCGACTAGCGAGGGCAGTTGATCTACGATGAAGATACACCCTGAACCAGCAACACGACTCGACCATGGACACGAACTAAACAAAGCCAAACTAAAAACGAAATTGCAAAGGCTAAACAAGGGTTCTAGGACAGCGGAATTGTTTTTTGTATGGCAATTATCTGGAGTTATAGGACGAAAAACATAAACTAATCTAGGGTAAACCTGACGGTAATACCTGAGCCTCTGATTACCACTTGAAAGGAACGTGGGTTATGGATCTTCTGTCAGGAGGGGTAACTATCGATTTGGTGGAGATGTCACACAGACGATCCGACTTCCAATCAACACGACTAGAACCCCGCAATTGCAGCACCACTTCTCCTCTGGTTATCAACCGTGTGCTGCGCGATTGACCTTGCCATGAAGGCTAATCCTTGCCTGCGAATCGAAGACACAAGCAAGAACAAGAAAGAACACAATCTAGAATATTGCAGATGGATGATTAAGCTCACAAGTTGGGGTCTCACAAACCGATCGAGTGGTAGACTGTTCTCGACAGATCTAACTTAAGCGAAACCTGCCTCTAACAAGGATGTGGTGGCTATTAATAAAGACTCTAGGGTTATGCAAACCCTGGACGCGCCCCTAATAGGCTCAACGAAGATACACGACCCAAAAGCCAAAAAGACGGCGTCGCAGCGCCGGAACAGATTCTAAACGTCAACTTGGGCCTCCATCTTGATCCCGACATCCTAGCTGGTCCTCCTCTTCATTCCTAAGTACAATTAAATCATTAGGTAGCATACTACTCTCAAATGCACAAGAATAATTACTTAGGAACGAGATCACCTGAGTGTTGTTTGTATCCATGGGAGTGATGTCCTCATTAGTATGACTCGGCCGCCAGGGCCGATCTTCGGCATCTTCATTTCCACTTTCCAAGTCAAAATTTTCACTGTCACCGGAATCCTCAGATAACCCAGCCATCATTTCATTGGTGATTTTCTCTATAATTGTCTTCTCCATAGCTTCATAAAACCCAGCCAGTGCAGGGTCTACAATCTTCTTCTCTTCAGCCATTTAGTCAACGGTTGCACAAATGTCGAAGCTTACAATTTAATCAAAACTTGGCAGAGCAAGAAAATTCAGAATAACAAAAATAGCGCAAGCAGCTAAAGTGGCATAGCAAATGCTATCAATGCGAGTCCCTATTTAAATGCTCAGCGCCTCACAACTTGGTGAGCCCTACATGTCAGTGTCTGTTGGGGGCCTTCGTCCTCCGAAGGTCCTCAAAAACATGATTTGACAATATTTTCCAAGTGAATTATATGAACAGGTATCTTCGGACTCGGATCATGAACATGGAGTACGGTCAGAACGAAGCCCAAGCTGTACGAAGCTGATTACCAAGCTGTACGAAGAATGGTGCACAAGCCGAAGCTATGCGCAGAAAGCTTCGTCGCGATAGCAGAAAGGGGAACCGACTTAAAGATGAAAAGACTACTTAGGCCTTAATAGATTCCCATAAGTCATTAGCAAATGTAATGGACATGAATGTAATTTTTCATGGGCTACGTCCCACGCCTATAAATAGATGAACAGTACCCCCGTACTGTTCACGCTGACTTGGCATTTGCTTTCCGTCATCCTTGTACTTTTGCCTTCCTGCAATCTGAAGGTACACTTGTAATTTGAACTCATTTCTATTTTTATATGATAGTAAAATAGAAATGATGTTATGATAATATTTAAATGTTTATATCACTCTTTATGTTGCATGTAAGTTCTTCGTCATATTTTATTGTGCTTACGAAGATATGTTGTTTGTGACCTTCGTCCGGAACACATTATATCTCGAAGGGAAATAATGTTTCAAAGGACGAAGGGCTTTATCATTTAACACTTTTTATGTTGCCTTGTTCTTAATCCGAAGCATTTAAGAACAAGTCCCCAAAATTGGCGCCCACCTCCGGTGAACTCACTTCCACTTTGAGTTTTTGAACACCTTCGGAAGCCATAAACCTTCGCTATGGCGCCGAAGAAAGCTTCAGCAACTGGGGCTGCAGCCCTGCAACCGCTGGACCACAATCAGGAGACTGTCTCTCTTCGGGAGGCCCGAAGCCAGAAGAGGAAGGCCGTCAGCCCGACGCTTCAGGAGGATGAGCTAGACCAAGAGATCAGGGATATGGAGATGCTTCATCAACAGGTGCAGAGGAAGAAGGAAAAGATGGCCAGGCTAGTTGAACTGCAAAGGCAGATAGACGAAGCTTCTGAAGAAGTTCGCCATCTTACTCAGGATGAGCAGAACCGAAGGCCTCAGCACAAGGATCTTCATCAGGAGGGTTTCTTCAACGAAGATGACTGGTATGAGAATTTCCACCATGGAAATTTTGCTTTTGATGATACTTCTCCTCTGTCCGCTGAGCTGCAGGCTACACCTTGGCCTTCATTCTACAAGCCGCCCCAGCTTCCCATGTTCGACAGCCACTCAGACCCGAAGCAGTTTTTGATGAGCTACGAAACAACAGTATCTTCGTATGGTGGCAATACGGCAGTCATGGCAAAGTCTTTTGTTATGGCTGTCAGGAGTGTTGCTCAAACCTGGTATTCCTCCCTTCGACCAGGAACGATCACTTCATGGCAAAAGCTGAAGGACATGTTGTTAACCAGCTTCCAAGGGTTTCAGACGAAGCCGGTCACTGCTCAGGCCCTGTTCCAATGCACTCAGGATCATGAAGAATACCTTCAGGCGTATGTCAGAAGGTTCTTGCGTTTGAGGGCGCAGGCACCTACGGTGCCTAATGAAATTGTCATCGAGGCCATGATCAAGGGGCTTCGTCCTGGACCTTCAGCTCAATACTTTGCTAGGAAGCCTCCTCAAACTTTGGAGAAGCTGCTCCAGAAGATGGACGAGTACATTCGTGCCGACAACGATTTTCGCCAAAGAAGGGAGGAGGCTTTCAGATTTTCTGAAATGACCAGGGGCTTCGGAGGAAGATTCTATCCGAGGCATGTCAGGTCCATCCACAACTCTACTCAAAATGATGATAAGGGGAGTCAGCAGAACAGGCCGCAGTGCTCCTCACAGGCTTCGGGGCAACAGCAAAGTTTCTTCCGGCCACCAGCTCCAAGAGGCAGAGGCGCCAGGGGCTTTGGCGGAAGATTTGGAGTTCAACCAAGGAGAGTATTTTGCTTATTCTGTGGTGAAAACAAGGGCCATACCACCAGGATGTGCCATGTTACCATCCAGAAGCAAAAGGAGATAGCCGAAGCTGTAGCGCAACAAGCTCAGCCGAAGCAGGTCATGCATACTGCTTCGTACCATCCGCCTTACATCCCAGAATACATAGGCAACCACCCTGCAGTTTCTGTTGCTTCGGCGAGTCAACCTCAAGCTTCCTGGCAACAGCCTCCGCCTCCACCACCGTTGCAACAAGGCCAACAGCCAGAAGGGAGCCAATATGCTCCAGACCAAAGGGATCTCAGAGAACAATCCGAAGCTCGCACAGTCAATAGCACTGTGCCAGAGTCGAAGCACATCTATTGACAAATATCCTACCAGTTTTTTCCATTCAGTTCTATTTTCTGTGTAATAAAGGACATTTTTTAGTTTTCATGAAAAAGTTTACGATAACAAGGAGGACCTTCGAATTATTGAAAATCCTTCGAAGCAACAAAAAGTCGTTCTAAGGAACGCAGAGTAAGTTCACTGAAATCAGAAAAAGTCGTTCCAAAAGGAACGCAGTGTAAGTTTTCTGCTCCAAAGTCGTTCCAAAGGGAATGCAGAGCATACAGCAAAAAGTCAACGCTGATACCGCCTAAGTAAAAGGCGAAGAAGCTCCAAAGTCGTTCCTAAGGGAATGCAGAGCTTACAGTGAAAAGTCAACGCTGATACCGCCTAAGTAAAAGGCGAAGAAGCTCCAAAGTCGTTCCTAAGGGAATGCAGAGCTTACAGCGAAAAGTCAACGCTGATACCGCCTAAGTAAAAGGCGAAGAAGCTCCAAAGTCGTTCCTAAGGGAATGCAGAGCTTACAGCGAAAAGTCAGCGCTGGTACAAAAATATTTTGTGGGATATGTGTGTATCTTCGGAACAAATGTCATCTACATAACATAACATCATCACATCATTTTGCATAGCATAAGCATCATACATCATGCTGCATATGGCACAAGAAGGGGATCCAATATCGATCTTCAGAGAATGTTTTGAAAAAGTGAAAATTGTGCTAAGGCAGAAAAAGGAAATACGATATTGACCTTCGAAGTACATCTTCGGGGAAAAATTTTTTACGAAGCATAGATATGCTTCATCAGAGCAATATCGAAGATGTCGGGATACATAAAAGTTTTTCTTCACGAAGCATGAAAAGAAGGGAAGGTGTTTTTTCGCCGAAGGCTCAAAAACGGTATGTATGTTAAATTTCATGCATCGTAAAGAATTGAATCTTAAAAAGAAATTTGTATATTACATTCAAAGTTACAAAATATTACATAGATCACATTTCAAATGTTTTTACAATAACATCTAGTCTTCCCTGAGTACTACTTCTGCAGCCTCATTTAGTAGTTGTTCAACAACTTTATCCATGATAGCTTCGGCCATTTGCCTAATTTCGTCATCCCCCTTCGTGTGGGGGCCAGCCGACGATCCAGCAGGTTCTGAGGGAAGAGTGGATGCGGACTTATTACTATTACAAGCCGTCGTCAAGTTTGAAATCAAAAATTACAACAAAGAGATAAAAAACACTAGTTAATACCTATTTGCCCTTCGGGCTCTGTGTTTTTTTCAGCAGCTTCTGCTACTTTCCTAGCATCATGAATGCCTTTTTTGCTTTTTTGGATAATTTCTCGGGCCATTTCTCGGCCACCATTGTCCCAGACATCGGTGAAAAATTTTCCACCAGCCTGGCTAGCTTCGGCCGAGGGGTCTTTAATATCTTCAGGGGATAAGCTGGCTTCGGATTGTGCAAGAACCTTAACATGATCGCAGCCTTTTTTCTCCAGTATAGAAGCAATCCCCCTGGCACCCGAAAAGGCGCAAATGTCACCTCGACTGTTTAGAATTTCTTCGAAGGCTTCAGCTTCGTGGCAGATCCATTCTATCGGCCCTTCTGGGTTACCTCTCACAAAATCTTCTTCACTCGAAAATACGCCAACACTGGCGAAGCTGGTTTTTATTTTCTTTATACAATCCATGGATTTTTCGTAGCACCTTTTCTTAGAAGACCGAAGCTCTTCAACGGTTCCTTCCAAATGATTAGCCCATTGGTCGCTACATTCCCGCCTCGTCTCTTCAAGTATGCGTTCTTCTTTCGCCCGGGACAATTGCTTCTGAAGATCTTTAATTTCGCGTCTGTGAGCTTCGGCCTGAACCTTTGCAGCAGCTTCGTCCTTTTTTATCTTGTCTACCAATGTAAGCAGAATTTTATCTTTTTCTAGAGCTTCGTTTCTCAGTTTAATAACTTCTGATCGTAAATTGTTGAACGCAATTTCATAGCTCTCGTCTTCGGCACTCTTTTGTGCTCTTAATGCGTTGCTTAGAATTAAACCCTATACGAAAAAGAATCCATATAAGAATAAAAGAATGAGTTACGAATTATAAAATTTTTCAAACGTCTAATTCCCATACCTTCAGGCTATTATACGCAAGACTATCCGCGAGATCTTCTTTCGTCATAGCACATAAGCCAGCTTCGAGCTTCGGGAACCCCATACTTCTAGCCATCTCCCGGCAGACAGATAATTCTTTGTTGTCAGGGAGACAGTATAGGAAGTCATCTTCATTTGTCCCATTGAACACTAGTGCCCCCTTCGGATATTTTAATTCTTTCGCATAGTGTTTGGCTTCGTAAATCTCTTCTTCAGATAATTTCTTCCTCGAAGCATGTCGCACAATGTAATCGCATATGGTGGAAGGAGCTTCGGGGGCGGCAGTGTCAATTTCTACAACCAAAACTGGCTCTAGCACTTTTATTTTTTCTTCGGCTTCCAGAGGTTGTTCCTTGCTGGGCTCTGAAGGCCCAGCTTCAGCCTCAGGTTGTTGCTTCGAAGCTTCAGCAACTAAGGCTTCAGTAGATACTCCAGAAAGTTCAACAGTCTTCTTTGGAGTTATGCTTGAAGACTTAATTGTCTCCAAAACATCTAAAATGTTCGCCATTCTTTTTCTTTTTGGGGTCACAGATGGGCTCTTTTGATTTTTTATTCTCTGCACTTGCTGAAGGACTTAAGATTTCCAATATTTTTGGTCCTTCAATTCTCGGTTTTTCTGTCTTCTCTGCTGAAGGTGCTTCAGTTTTTTCTTCGATCTTCGGCACTGGAGCTGGCTCTGTAGTTTCAGTGGCCAAAGAGACTTCACCGATAAATTCAGGCACTGTGGCCGGCTCAATAAAACGTGCCCGGTGGGTGAGCACCTTCATCTTTTTTCTTTGCGGCGCTGGCTCACTAGAAGCACTTGTGGCAACTTCTGTTGCAGGAGAAGTATTTTTTCTTTTGCGGCCCGGCACCGAATAATGGTAGTCAGGGTAGACAAACCCGATTGCATCAAATACCCGGTTGAGCCTCTTCTTCTTTCGGCCTCCGAAGGCTGCCGATAATGCAGTGTTTTCGGCCTTCGAATATACCCCAAGCAGTTCGTCACTTAATGTTTCAATACTTTTTAACCAGTTGTCATCAGGTTCAACAAACTTATCCCCGTATTTGAATGTGTATTTTAGTCTGACTAGTCCACCTTCGTCAGACCCTTTGATGGTCTCCTTCGGCATTTCCCACTTTCCTGCAAGTGGCCATACCCTGAAGGCAATATGCTCTTGGACCAGATCCCTTGTCCCAATAAAAGAGCAGACTGCGCCGAAAGCTCTTTGGCATTCTTCGGCCGCTTCATCCATTTCAACCTTCGGCTTTCGGAGTCCGAAGCGTTGCCAGATGGGGCGCATAATGATACTCTTAACATCTTCTTGCGCTGTCAAGTCATTCTTTACATAGAACCATTCTGTCATCCAGGCCCCGGGCCACCTTTTCCGAAAGGTTGGCACAGGGCAGCTTGACCCAGAGCGAGCACCGAAGCTGTAACAACCAAAGTTGTTGTGATATTGTTCTTTCCCCCAAGGCTTCGTCTCATATACCAATTCATGAATTTTGCAAAAGCTTTTAGCATTTGGTTCTAAACCTTGGCTTTTCACAGCCCAGACAAAGATTCCCATTCTTATGATAGCTTCGGGAGTAATTTGATGAAGGTAGATTTGAAATGTATTCAGGACTTCGACAACAAAGCTGCTTAGGGGGAACCGAAGCCCAGCCTTGAGAAAGCTTCGGAAAATCACGACCTCATCTTCTTCGGGGGTAGGAGAAGTCTTTTCTCCAGCATCAGCCCTCACAATAGATATATCTCGAAAATATCTCCCCCTCATATTGTCAATATGACTCTGCTTAATAGTGGTTTTCCCGAAAACCGTGTGACTTGGCCGCCATGGTCGATCTTCAGACTCTCCCCCGCCGCTTTCTACATCGTAACTGTCGCTGTCACCAGTATCTTCAGATAAACCTTCTAAAATCTCTTTGGTGATCTTTTCTGTATTGGTCTTCGACATTGCCTCAAGAAACCCCAGGTTCTTCTCTTCAGAGAGACTTAGCTTCATCTCGACAACAGCCTTCTTCTCCTCAGACATCTCTTCGGAGATCCTACTTCTCGCTTCCGAAGCTTAAAACTACGAAAGAAAACAAATATTTTTGGGCAGAAAGTTTTATAAGCAGGAAAAACAGATGGCAAAGAGAGCGTGCCAAATCAAATATGGCGGGCTCCTATTTATACCCTCGATATGACAGAAACTGTGTGGTCCCAGGTGTCAGTGACTTTTGCTATTCTAGCAAAGGGAAGGTGTTTTTTTCGGACCTTCGGCTTAAGGCCTTCGTTCATATCGCAATCTGAATTTATCGCTAACAAATTAATATTGCGAGGGGCTACTGTTGGGGGCCTTCGTCCTCCGAAGGTCCTCAAAAACATGATTTGACAATATTTTCCAAGTGAATTATATGAATAGGTATCTTCGGACTCGGATCATGAACATGGAGTACGGTCAGAACGAAGCCCAAGCTGTACGAAGCTGATTACCAAGCTGTACGAAGAATGGTGCACAAGCCGAAGCTATGCGCAGAAAGCTTCGTCGCGATAGCAGAAAGGGGAACCGACTTAAAGATGAAAAGACTACTTAGGCCTTAATAGATTCCCATAAGTCATTAGCAAATGTAATGGACATGAATGTAATTTTTCATGGGCTACGTCCCACGCCTATAAATAGATGAACAGTACCCCCGTACTGTTCACGCTGACTTGGCATTTGCTTTCCGTCATCCTTGTACTTTTGCCTTCCTGCAATCTGAAGGTACACTTGTAATTTGAACTCATTTCTATTTTTATATGATAGTAAAATAGAAATGACGTTGTGATAATATTTTAAATGTTTATATCACTCTTTATGTTGCATGTAAGTTCTTCGTCATATTTTATTGTGCTTACGAAGATATGTTGTTTGTGACCTTCGTCCGGAACACATTATATCTCGAAGGGAAATAATGTTTCAAAGGACGAAGGGCTTTATCATTTAACACTTTTTATGTTGCCTTGTTCTTAATCCGAAGCATTTGAGAACAAGTCCCCAACAGTGTCTTTCGCTATTCTAGCAAAGGGAAGGTGTTTTTTTGGACCTTTGGCTAAAGGCCTTCGTTCACGTTGCAGTCTGAATTTGTTACAAAGAAACAAATTAATACTGTAAGGGGCTACTGTTGGGGGCCTTCCTCTTCCGAAGGTCCTCACAAACATGACTAATATGTTTTTTTAGTGTAACATAGACTGTTACAGGAGGCTTCGGCTTTGGGATGAAGGTATGTGTGATATATAACCCAAAGGCAGAATGAACGGACGCCGAGGCTGTGACTGAAGGAGCTTCGACTTAGTATAATGACGAAGGTGGAAGATGAAACCGACCTAAAGGGGAAGTCCTTGATAGCTCGCCTTATGATTAACAGTAAATGTCAGGGACGTGAATGTAATTTTGTCCGGGCTGCGTCCCGTGCCTATAAATAGGTGAACAGTAACACCGTACTGTTCACACTAAATTGTAATCACTCTCGTGTCACTCTCGCATTTTCACCTTTTGGCAAGCCGAAGGTATTGATGTAATATTAATACCATTGATGTTCATCCATGTTTATAAAATAAGAATATAAATAGTTAATGATTTGTAATGATTATTCATATTCTTTTGTGTTTCATGTGTCTTTATTTATATTCGTTCACTAAGATGATAAAGGTACGCCCTTCATGACCTTCGTCTGAAGATCATTATATTCCAAAGGAGATAATGCTTTGAAGGACGAAGGTCTCTAATCGTTAACAAGTGTGTTGCTTTGTTCTTGATGTATAGCATTCGAGAACGAGGATTAGCACATTCTATCTTGGTTGATCGTGATAGATATGATAGTTTATAGTACACCTTTTTCTCTACAGTGGTGCCGAAACAAAGTCATGTGCGGTTTTTAATCTAGTTGGTTTGAATATAAGCGACATGCCTAGTATATTCCAATATAGTTTACTTTGATTGTAGCACAAAGTGCAACGAATGAGATAGTTGTTGGTATTGTTGCACAACATGTTAGCTCCTACCAGCTACAATCACCATTAGGGCATAAGATCAATTCACTTTTTCTTCTGACACTCGCACAACTTACCCCTACCGGCTGAAATCATCAACGAAGCTAACAATGTGTATATTTTCAGGTTGGAAAAGACAACATATCTAACTTGGGTGTATTGTTCTTGTTCTATCCCACATGATAGTCAACATGATTGATGGTGAAAATAGGACATTTAGAATATCTCAGAATCAGCTTGATTTGGTCAATTTGATGAAATTTCATTGCAATCTCATTGATATGATTGATGAAATTTTAGGAGGTTTCAAGGCACTGTCTTGAGACCATCGGGGACTGCCGTTTGTGAGCAAAGCACACATTATTATGTCAATCTGAAGTTTTTAGGGAAGGAGTTTTTGTGGAGGGCGTTTGGTCTGAAGAAGAAGATGCAAACAACATGTGGGTGAAGATGGCAACTTGTATTAGGAAGGTGGTGTCAGAGGTGTTTGGAGTGACCAAAGGGAGCATCGGTGAACCTAAGAATACTTGGTGGTGGACCGAGGATGTTCAAAAGGCAATAAAGGAGAAGAAAGAATGTTACAGGAGCTTATTCCATGATAGGAGCGCAGTCAACATAGAGAGGTATGAGGTGGCAAAGAAGACTGCAAAGCGAGATGTGAGTGAGGCACTGGGTCGAGCCTATGATGATCTTTACCGAAGACTAAGTACAAAGGAAGGAGAGAATGATGCCTATAAGGTAGCTAGGATTTAGAAAAGGAATACGAGGGACCTCAACCAAGTTAAATGCATTAATGATGATATGGATCAACTCTTGGTGAAATGACAAGACATCAAACAGAGGTGGCAGAGGTATTTTGACAATCTTTTCAATGGTGAGAATGAGACTATGGACACCCAATTGGATGATTCCTTTGATGATTTAAATAGATCCTTTGTACGCAGGATCCAAGAATCAGAGGTCAAAGAAGCTTTAAAGAGGATGAAAGGGGGCAAGGCGATGGGCCTGTATGGTATCCCAATAGAGGTGTGGAAATGCCTTGGGGATATTGCTATTGTTTGGCTAACCAAGTTGTTCAACCACATTTTTTGATCAAACAAGATGCCCGATGAGTGGAGGAGGAGTACATTAGTAACAATCTTCAAGAACAAGGGAGATATTCAAAATTGTACCAACTATCGAGGGATTAAGCTCATGAGCCACACTATGAAGCTATGGGAGAGAGTTATTGAGCATCGCATGAGAGGAATGATGCATATCACCATAAATCAATTTGGATTCATGCCTAGAAGGTCATGGAGCGATATAAGGAGCAGAAGAAGGACTTGCACATGGTTTTTATCAACTTGGAAAAGTCCTATGATTAAATACCTAGGAATCTCATGTGGTGGGTATTGGATAAGCATAAAATACCAACAAAGTATGTTACGCTCATCAAGAACATGTTTGGTGCTGTGTAGAAAAGTTTGCTTAGTTCCAACGATTCTTTTTGAGTGGGGAGGCTATAAATACCACCCAAACGTCCATTTCTCATTTGTGAGACATGAAAAGCATTGCTGATGAATTGAGACTCCAATCCTTTAGGTCTAGACACCTAAGTGCTAAAATAATAACTTGATGATTAGCGTAGGTGCTTTGTGAAGTGCTTAGGTCGGTTAGACTGCTATTGTAGTGCTTGCTCTAGGAGATCCCAAGTAGACAGAACTGAGGGTTGTACAACATCAAACACTTGGTTCTTGTGCACAACATTGTAACCCTTTATGCTTGTGTGCATCATTGAATTGTGCCAGGAGGGGATGTATCTTACAAGATCACACCAACTGTGTTTATGGTGTGGCTGCCATCATGTACTAAAGGAAACAAGCCCCATGTCATTTTAGGTGAAAGCTCGATAGTGGAGATGGCGGAGAGCATTTGAGAGAGGCCGAAAGTGGAGCACCACTTGCATGTAGAGAAGGCCCACAACTATCTACAGAGTTGATTAACTAAGAGCTTAGTCCTCACGTGGGCTACCCTTGCATGGGATCCAACGATTATTAGTAAGAAGCTTGTGCTCTTCATTATACCTCGATAAAAATATCAGCACAACAAAATTAGTTTATATCTCTATCATATTTAAGCTTTCACATTTATATATATTGTTGCCTTTGGTTGTGTGTTTTATCTTATTAGCTTAGTTATAGGTTAGTGGATAGATCAAAACCTAGGCTGCTAAACACCTTTTGCGGTACAGATAATGACACTTAAACAAAATCTTAGTTGCACATATCAACACTTTCTTATCTATAAAGGTTTATGTTATAGAGACAATACAGGCCCAGATTAGTGTGAAAATAGTTATTTTAATTCACCCCATGTTAGGTCTTTTTCGGTTTGGAAGGGAATGGGGTATTAAATCCCTTTCTAGTCAAAATTGAATAGAAGGGATTTAATCCCCCTAATCCCCTTCGATTCTTGTGCAACCAAACAAGCCCTTAGGCATCACCATTCCTTTCACCTTCACATATAAATATTACTAGTTAGTTGCCCATACATTGATTTAGTTTCTATATATCATATAGATAGATCTTGATTAAACAAGACATTTAGTCAAACATGATCCAAACCCATAGATTTCTAGATCGCACCAAATGGAGACAACCAGAGACCAGGATAGGATCAGCACACACACACACAGGTAGTCAGCGTGCCTTGGAATCGAGCTAAACCAATGTTGAGCTAGTTGTACTTTCTTTTCATAATGCCGAGGCCACATTGTCTACCTGTTTCACCGTGATGAAGCCTGTCGGATGAAGCTTGCCACGCTCCTCTTGTGTTATACCGAAGCTTTTTTGGTGACGAAGCTCCTATAATATTCAGTAGTATACTGAAAGCAAATGGTTAGCCGTGTTTTTGAGAACCTTTGGAAGAGGAAGGCCCCCAACAATTTATATATTTACAACATCTATCCTTTGTAAACACAATATTTACAATATCTATCCTTTGTATAACACAAATGGATATGAGCTCTAGTGGTTAGAAGCTGAGCGTTATGATGGGGAGGTACAGGGTTCGAACCCCAACTTGTGCTCTTTCTTGGATGTGTTGGTTGAAGTTGTTGGGTGCGTGTGAGGGGAGACGATGCGCGAAGCATTGCTGCTTAATCAAATAGACTATTGAAGATTCTCGCATTGAATTAATTTATTGTTTAAAAATAGCTGCTGCATGACATTGATTACCACCATCACCTGACAACTTGAACATAGCTGCAAAAACATTGGTTAGTAATCAATATTTCTTAGCAATGAACATCAATGAAGAAAGACATTTTTTATTTTGTTCCCAACAGTTCAATCCAAACCTCTAAGACACTAAAAACCTCACCAAAAGGTCAAAAAATAAGAGCACCTTAACCAATTGATGGTTGGATGCCTTGAACAAGTTCCTGATAAAAGTATCAAGCAATCAAAACAAACAGAACATAAATCAAACATTGGAAACTTTGGGAAGAGGTAAAAAAAGAAAATCTCTAAGTTCAGAGCGACAATGCAACTCTCTTGGCCGATAGTATCGCTCAATCAAAACTTTATAGATCAAGACAAAACTTTATAAATAGCAAGATAGGGATAACTCAAGATTGTTCCAAAAGTTTGAACTAAAAACAATCAACCTTTGCAAATGGGACAATAATTGATGTTTCTCAAAGTGGTTCGGGCTATTAAAAACTTGAGCTTGAGATGATCCATCCCATACCCACAGGAGGCAATGATTCTAGGAGTGTTTCCTGTGTCTCAAACTACTCCAAACTTTCCATGAACTTAGATTCACGATTTCACTTCAAAAACTCGAGATGAAAGAACATGGAGGACAGAGATCGAATCCAAAATATCCAAAGCAATCAGACTTGCACATGGATTTACCATAGAGGACATGACGTGGTTAAGTTCACGCTTCATGATTCACAAAAACATAGATGCAACAAGTTCAAAGCACCTAAGTATCTCGAAACAAATGAATTTATAGAGTAAAACCCAAAAGCTTGAGAAATGGTTGGCTGGTACAGCCATTCCTCCATATTTATAGAGGTATTTTACGTTCCCAACATACGCTTAGGTATATAGAGTTTATCCACTCAATCAAGGACAAAATGAACCAAGTCTCATTTTGTCGATATGATGGTCATGCACCCTTTCGAAAGTTGCTTTGCTTTGATGCACCCTTTGTGATGGCTCTATGTCCGCCTCGATTCTCTCTGGAATCACGTTGTTCGGTTTTAAGGCCAAACTTGTGAAAACAACCGCTAAGTGGATTTGAGGATCAACCACCGAAACCTCCACTTGTAGCGTACTCCATATGTGTTCCTCATGTTCTAGACACGTGTTGCTGCTGGTCCTCAACTGTACCGGTGACATGATTCACTCCACCATTGTAACACCCAAAATTTGGGGGTATAAAATTTCTTCTCTAATGCTACCAAATTCAGGTGTTGCCTCTTGTTTCTCTCTCTGGATTTCTTCTTTCTCCTTTTTATTAGAGCTATGTCTAGTTTGTAGGGGATTAACTATTTCTTTACTATATTAAAACCTATGTGAGTCATGAAACATTGCATCATGATGAGCCTAAATTATTCTTTTGTTTGATACACATATTTGAATTATGAACTGTGTTTGAATTTGATTTGAATTACTTAGAGAAAATAAAAAAGAAAAGTATTTGGAAATTCGAGGGAAAAACAAAAAGCAAATTCAGCCCAACTGGCCCAGTCCAGCCAGGTCGCACACGCTCGCTTTGCCTGACAGGTGGGTCCCACCTATTAGCGACAGCCCGCGCCCGCGCACTCTCGCTCCCTCTCTCCCTCTGCCTTGTGGGGCCGATCTATCGGTCCCAACTTTCCTTCGCGCGCGCGCCCACTCTCTCTCTGCATGGCGAGCCCGCCTCGTCAGCGCCGTGAACCGTTCGCCCCCGCGCTTGCTCTCTCTCGCTGCGCCGTGGGACCCCCTTCTCAGCTCTGTCTTCCCCGCAACTGCGCTGACCCATGTCCACGCGCGCCGTGGAGACCGCCCATGCGCCTATGACAGAACCTCCTAAGTCATTAGGCCCACCTATAGTTCTTGTCCAATGGACATCAGACAACCCTGCAGATGCTCCTGAATCACTTGACAAGTTCGGTATCTACTTTTCTTACCTTTCCCAAGAGCGTTTCACCCGTCACGCAGACATTACAGATCATCAAAGATATGAAAATGTGGAAGCGGTTACATAAACTTGCCTTTATTTTAAAAGGAAGACAAAGTTATATATTACAGACCAGGAGATAACTGATGAGTGCAAAGTAGTATTATTACACATCAAGGGAGGCAAAAACACCTCCCGATAAGTTTTAAACAAAACTTTTTATGGAGGAACTCTTCCTCCTGCAGCTTCATTCTTGCTTTTCTTCTTTTGGAACCACCTTGGAACAGAAAAAACAAAAGTTTGTTGCTTCCTCACCAAAAAAACAATAGGGAATAAAACCCTGAGTATGGAATTACTTAGCAAGACTTACCCGACTAAGGAAAAGACTCTCAAGGGTATGCTGGTTATAAGGGAGTCAAGGTAAGGTTTCTCAATGATCAAAGACTCTGTTTTGCAGAAATGCTTACTAAAAGTGGATCCTTAAAAATCCAGTTTTAATGTCAGGTTAGGTAAAATTACCTGCATCTAGAGTTCTTTCTACCCTAGTTCAAACACTTGACCTGCACTAGCCAATTTCTTAACAAGCCCTTCATCTTTACTGGAATTCTACGTATAGGGCAGTGACCATGTCTTCATAACAGCGAAGGTACGGTGATCCGAATCGATTATACTCAGCTGAGGATCTCCAATCACACGACATATGTAGCACTTAACCCTTGCATATGTCAACCCATCACCGGGGTTCTTAAGACCAGATCAGGTTCACGTCAACCGAGAGCATAGATACACCACCGTCCAGCCTCTTGCCACGGAGGGTACATGCTACACTTGCCACCGCTCCACTCCCATTGCGTGTTATCTTATTCTGGCCTTAGTCTGCCCGAGGCAAGGCTTACCCATGACGAGGCATGTGGCCAGTTAAAGGGTCCTCGGTCATCAAGCCTACATCGACATGGTCCTTAATCGACTCAGACGGAGACACTACACCGAGACTCTCTTCTCGTGCAAGTCACTCGCCTGGTCTCAGCTTAATCATTTCAACCCAAGGTTTGGTACCTGGCAGAGGTACATCTTTTCCGATGTTGAACCCATCACGGCCATGATGGATCCACCATCAAGTTTTGTTTTCAAAAACATCCCACCCACTTTAGCCATATCATCTTTTGTAAAAACAAAACATTTGTTTTTCTAAAGCAAGGCTAAGCATCAAAATCTTTTGTAAAACAGGTGATCAAGGAAGGTAATCAAATTCAAGGAAGGTAATGCAGGAATTGTTTTATCAATCCACTCCTATCACCTAATGCAACAAGCAAGTGATAAAGATCTTTAAATCACAAGGAGGTGGCAAATGCACTGGGGCTTGCCTTCGTTTATAGGTGAGTCAGGCTCGGATCCACAGATGTCAAAGTAAAAACAATTCCCTGCCTGAGGTTCCGCAGGTGGTGGTGGTGAAGTCTTTTCCTCTTCTACCTCAACCTCTTCTTCGTTTTCTAGATATAACCATATATATGTATATAAGAATGAATGCCATGTAATGCTCATGAGAGTGCAAGGATAATAAGAATTTATTATCTAAAGTTCTTGAATACAATTTTCCTTCACGGAACTCCGAGAACCAAGGGTTTCTGGAGTCAACATTGAAGTTCAAAGAGAGGGGGTGGGGGTTTTGGGTTCTAATTATCAAACAAGGTCCAAATCAAACCAAATTCTACCCAAAGCTACTAAATAATGTTTTGAGTTCATATAAAAAGTTTGGGCATTTTTGGAATTATTATTGCTTTTCTAAAAATCCAGAAGCAATAATTTAGGCTATTTTAAATGACCCAAAATTCCCTATTTATCCTAAAAATCATAAAACTATTTTTATTAAATACTATGGAAAATAAGGAATCTAGGAAAATTGGTTTGACATTTTTAGGATTTTTCTACAATTTTCTAAAATTGTTAGAGTCCTGCTCGAAAAAGTAAAGGAAAAAGGATGAATAGTCCTGGGCCGGTTTCAGCCCAGGCGGCCCAAGTCCACGCAGAAACTCGCGCGTGCCCGCGCCTGCGCTAGAGACTTTGTAGAAAGGCCCTCGACTTAATGGCTAACCCAAAGTGGGTTCATTTACTGTTGCACTGGGTCGATGGCGGTTTGCAGAGATGCCCTCGGACTTCTAATTCTTCGCAGGATGGGGTCCCCGACGACAGTGAGCGCGGTAGAGCTCCGGCAAACTCGTAGACCGGCCGAATGGGATAAGGACTGGCGCTAATCTCTGGTTTAACCCTAATTCTAGCCCTAAGGAGTGTTTCCCCTCGTTAAATTTCACAAACGACTATACCAATGTCTCTGGCCATCGTGAGCGCGCGGATGAACTAACAAACCACACCTTCCCGGTGATTGACGGTGGTCTAATTTAATTGGAGTGGTCGAGGAGTTTGAGGAGGGCCTAGGGATGCTAGAACAAGCAACAGAGAGTCTTGGACTGACCTGAGTTGAGCTGGCCGTGGTGAAGTGTTCTTCACGGTGTATTCGAACCGATTTGGGGGGAGTGCGAAATCCGAGCTCGCTGGTGATCGCCTGGGGACAATACTGGGTGGCTGGTGTGTGATGACCTTGTAGAGATCACAGTGGCTTCAATTTATAGGGAGCGACAGCTGTGACAGGGAATTTCAGTGGTGACGTGCGGCGGTCGGAGGAGGGAAAAAGCACTAGCGTAGTGGCTTGGTGTCCTATGTCGTGGCAGTTACTCCGGCGATCACCGGTCATGCTAAGCTCAGTTAGCCGTGACGTGGTAAAGCGTCTGGACACGCGGCGGACGACGGTGATGGTTCCACAGCGGTGAGAATCTTATCCGAGGGGTGGTGAGCAAGAGGGGAGTCACGGCGGCTAGGTAGAGTGGCGCCCAACTCAACGGTGGCGAAGATTTTTCTACCCCGCGATGTTATCCATCTACTCTGGGCACGAATCGGGATGGCGATGGCACAAATCGCGGCGGAGGAATCGTCGGCGGTGAGGTCTTTGCGCTGGCGCTCTAATCCTTATCAGATCACTGTACCATGGCGAGTCATTCAGATAACCTGACAGAGCAACTTTGGGTCCCATTTTCTCCAGATTTCCTATGGTACCAAGCCCAAACATCTATAGCAAAGTTGTTCTACTATAAAGGATCTACAACTTTGTTATATTAACCTAGGGCAAATTCCTTGAAGTTCTTGATCTGTAGAGCTCCAAAGGTGTCCAAGTACCACTGTTAATCTGAACTTCAGACTCCAATAGCCTGACAGCCCGAATTTGTGTGTAATTATCTCCAAATTCTCCATAACAAGTTTGCTTACACTCTTAAGAAAAATTGTTCCCCTATCATAGAGCTACAAAATTGATGTGGTGCCCTAAGGTGAATTCTCACTGATTTGAAAACTACAGAGCTCCAAAGTTGAGCTTATAACACTGATTTTAGACTTAGCATAGAACTCAAATGAGGTCCATTTTGCAAATAAGTCCAAAATCCAAGATTTAGCTTACAAATCCACACATTAGTGAACCAAATGACTTAGGATACTCATTTATCATGGTTTTTGCACTTTAGTCCAAAAGTGGACTAATTTTTCACTTAACCCCCTAGGGTTTGGATTTAGGGTTTTCCAGGGTTCCCATTAGGGTTTTTGGTATCTCAGGGGTATAAATGCGATGTAGGTCCGTCTTTGATAATATTTTATGATTATTTTACTTAATCTTTGGGGTTTTCTCTATTTAGTCCCTGCTTTGCCCTTCTAATCCCCATTTAGGGTTAAGTACCCTACACTAGGGTCTTATCTGCAAAATGCTATAACAATACAACTTGCTTGAAATTTTTGCCTAGTGAATGCACTCTAGGTGTGTCAAACATATGAAATGCTGAAGCTTATGATGTCATGCTCAAATTTTAGTAACAGTAACACCAGGGGTGTTACATCCTTCCCCCCCATAAAAGAATCTCGTCCCGAGATTAAAAGTCCTAGGGTAAGTAGTGGAAAAGGAAATGCTTCACATTTTTATTTCCTAAGTTTTGGTACAAGGCAGGGGTGGGTTTGGGGTTCATTCCTTTGTTACAACAATTTTATTTACTTTACAAATTACATGAGGCTAAAAAGCCTGGGAAATTTTTATCTAGGAAGTCTTGAGTTTCCCAAGTAGCCTCATCTTCGGAATGTTGGTTCCACTGTATCTTGTAAAACTTGAGAGTTTTTCTTCGGGTAATCCTGTCCCTTTGATCCAAGATTCGAATAGGATGTTTAGAATATGTCAAGTCCGGTTTAAGGACAACATCTGTCACTTCAATGGTTCGATCTAAAACCCGAAGACACTTCTTCAAATGAGACACGTGGAACACATTATGTACAGCAGACAAGGTTTCGGGTAGTTGGAGTCGGTGTGCCACTAGTCCACATTGCTCAAGTATAGGGAAAGTGAAAGGGAATTAGGTTTACACCTATTTCCTAAATGATTTTGGTGGTTGAATTGCCCAACACAAATAATTGAATTAACTAGTTTGCTCTAGTATATAAGTTCTATAGGTGCAAAAGGTTCACACTTAGCCAATAAAAAGACCAAGCAAAGGGTTCAACAAATGGAGCAAGGAACAACCGAAGGCTGTCCTGGCCTGGCACACCGGACTGTCCGGTGTGCCACCGGACAGTGTCCGGTGCACCAGGGCGCTTCAGGCCAAACTCTTCACCTTCGGGAAATCCTGGAGCCGGCGCGCTATAATTCACCGGACATGTCCGGTGTACACCGGACAATGTCCGGTGCTCCAAGGGGCCGCGGCTCCAAACTCTTCAGCTTCGGGAATCCGCATCGGCCAGTCCGCTAAAATTCACTGGACATGTCCGGTGTGCACCGGACTGTCCGGTGCAACGACGAAGCAACGGCTACTTCAGGCGCCAACGGATACCTGTGGCGCATTGAATGCACGCCAGCGCGCGCAGAGGTCAGGCATGCCCATGCTGGTGCACCGGACACTCTGCAGTGCATGTCCGGTGCGCCACCGGACATCAAGGCGGGCCCAGAAGTCAGCGCTCCAACGGTCGGAACCCAACGGCCTTGGTGACGTGGCTGGCGCACCGGACATGTCCGGTGTGCACCGGACTGTCCGGTGCACCATGCGACAGCCAGCCCCACCAAACGGCTAGTTTGGTGGTTGGGGCTATAAATACCCCCAACCACCCACCATTCATTGCATCCAAGTTTTCCACTTCTCAACCACTTACAAGAGCTAGGCATTCAATTCTAGACACATCAAAGAGATCAAATCCTCTCCAATTCCACTCAAGCTTTTAGTGATTAGCGAGAGAGATTTGTCGTGTTCTTTTGAGCTCTTGCGCTTGGATTGCTTATTTTCTTTTGCACTTGTTCTTGTGATCAAGACTCCGTTGTAATCAAGGCAAGAGGCACCAATTGTATGGTGGCCCTTGCGGGGAAGTTTTGTTCCCGGCTTTGATTGGAGAAGAGAAGCTCACTCGATCGGTGGATCGTTTGAGAGAGGGAAAGGGTTGAAAGAGACCCGGCCTTTGTGGCCTCCTCAACGGGGAGTAGGTTTGCGAGAACCGAACCTCGGTAAAACAAATCTGCGTGTCACATCTCTTATTCGCTTGCGATTTGTTTTGCGCCCTCTCTCGCGGACTCGATTATATTTCTAGCGCTAACCCAGCTTGTAGTTGTGATTATTTTGTAAATTTCAGTTTTGCCCTATTCACCCCCCTCTAGGCGACTATCAATTGGTATCAGAGCCCGGTGCTTCATTAGAGCCTAACCGCTCGAAGTAATGTCGGGAGATCACGCCAAGAGGGAGATGGAGACCGGCGACAAGCCCACTACGAGCCACGGGTCGACTTCATCGGAAGAGTCCCGCAACAAAAGGAAGGAGAAGAAGAACTCCTCCAACAAAGGGAAGGAGAAAAAGTCCTCTTCTCACAAGTCGGATCAGAGGGGCGACAAGCACAAGAGGATGAGGAAAGTGGTCTACTACGAGACCGACTCTTCATCACCATCGACCTCCGACTCCGATGCACTGTTCGTTACTTCTAAGCGCCAAGAGCGTAAGAAGTATAGTAAGATCCCCTTACGCTATCCCCGTATTTCAAAGCGTACTCCTTTACTCTCCGTTCCATTAGGCAAACCTCCGGTTTTTGATGGTGAAGATTACAATATGTGGAGTGATAAAATGAGGCACCATCTAACCTCACTCCACACAAGCATATGGAATGTTGTTGAGTTTGGTGTACAGGTATCATCCGTAGGGGATGAAGATTACGACTCGGACGAGGTGGCCCAAATCCACCACTTTAACTCCCAAGCAACTACTATACTCCTCGCCTCTCTAAGTCGAGAGGAGTATAACAAGGTGCAAGGGTTGAAAAGTGCGAAGGAGATTTGGGACGTGCTCAAGACCGCGCACGAAGGAGACGAGGTGACAAAGATCACCAAGCGGGAAACGATCGAGGGGGAGCTCGGTCGCTTCATGCTTCACCAAGGGGAGGATCCACAAGCCATGTACAACCGCTTGAAGACCTTGGTGAACCAAGTGCGCAACCTCGGGAGCGAAAAATGGGATGACCATGAAATGGTCAAGGTTATTCTTAGATCCCTCATATTTCTTAATCCTACACAAGTTCAATTAATTCGAGGTGATCCTAGATATAAGCTAATGTCTCCCGAGGAAGTGATAGGAAAATTTGTGAGCTTTGAGCTAATGATTAAAGACTCAAAGAAAATCATCGAGCAAGGCACCTCCTCCACGCCCGAGGCACAACCAGTCGCATTCAAGGTGACGGAAGAGAAGAAGGAGGAGGCTACTCCAAGTCGAACACCCATCGACGCCTCCAAGCTCGACAACGAGGAGATGGCACTCATCATCAAGAGCTTTCGCCAAATCCTCAAGCAAAGGAGGGGGAAGGACTACAAACCCCGCTCCAAGAAAGTATGCTACAAGTGTGGTAAGCCCGGTCATTTTATTGCAAAATGTCCAATATCTAGTGACAGTGACAGGGGCAACGACAAGAAGGGCAAGAGGAGAGAAAAGAAGAGGTACTACAAGAAGAAGGGCGGCGATGCCCACGTATGCCGTGAGTGGGACTCCGACGAGAGCTCCACCGACTCCTCCTCTGACGAGGACGCCGCCAACATTGCCGTCACCAAAGGCCTCCTCTTCCCCAATGTCGGCCACAAGTGCCTCATGGCAAAGGACGGCAAAAGAAAGAAGGTTAAATCCAAATCCTCCACTAAATATGAGTCCTCTAGTGATGATAATGCTAGTGATGAGGAAGATAATTTGCGTACCCTTTTTGCCAACCTTAACATGGAACAAAAGGAAAAACTAAATGAGCTAATTAGTGCCATCCATGAAAAGGATGATCTCTTGGACTCCCAAGAGGACTTCCTAATCAAGGAAAATAAAAAACAAGTTAAGGTTAAGAATGCTTACGCTCTAGAGGTTGAAAAATGTCAAAAATTATCTAGTGAGCTAAGCACATGCCATGACTTGATTACCAACCTTAGAAATGAAAATGCTAGTTTAAATGCTAAGGTTGATTCTCATGTTTGTGATGTTTTAATTCCAATCCTAGAAATAATGATGATGATTTGCTTGCTAGGATTGAAGAATTAAATATCTCTCTTGCTAGCCTTAGGATTGAGAATGAAAAATTAATTGCTAAGGCTAGAGAATTAGATGTTTGCAATGTTACAATTTCCAATCTTAGAGATAAGAATGATATTTTGCATGCTAAGATTGTTGAACTTAATTCTTGCAAACCCTCTACAACTATTGAACATGTTTCCATTTGTACTAGATGTAGAGATGTTGATATTGATGCTATTCATGATCATATGGTCTTAATTAAACAACAAAATGATCATATAGCAAAATTAGATGCAAAAATTGCCGAGCATGAACTTGAAAATGAAAAATTTAAATTTGCTCGTAGTATGCTTTATAATGGGAGACACCCTGGCATCAAGGATGGCATTGGCTTCCAAAGGGGAGACAATGTCAAACTTAATGCCCCTCCTAAGAAATTGTCTAATTTTGTTAAGGGCAAGGCTCCCCTGCCTCAGGATAACGAGGGTTACATTTTGTACCCTGCCGGTTATCCTGAGAGCAAAATTAGGAGAATTCACTCTAGGAAGTCTCACACCGGCCCTAACCATGCTTTTATGTATAAGGGTGAGACATCTAGATCTAGGCAACCAACCCATGCCAAGTTGCCTAAGAAGAAAACTCCTAATGCATCAAATGATCATGCTATTTCATTCAAAACTTTTGATGCTTCCTATGTGCTTACTAACAAATCCGGCAAGGTAGTTGCCAAGTTTGTTGGGGCAAACACAAGGGCTCCAAGACTTGTGTTTGGGTACCCAAAGTTCTTGTTTCTAATGCCAAAGGACCCAAAACCGTTTGGGTACCTAAAACAAAGAATTAAATTTGTTTTGTAGGTTTATGCATCTGGGGGCACAAGTTGGATCATTGATAGCGGGTGCACAAACCACATGACAGGGGAGAAGAAAATGTTCTCCTCATACGAGAAAAATCAAGATCCCCAACGAGCGATCACATTCGGCCATTCGGGGATGGAAACCAAGGTTTGGTCAAAGGTTTGGGTAAAATTGCTATATCTCCTGACCATTCTATTTCCAATGTTTTTCTTGTTGATTCTTTAGATTACAATTTGCTTTCCGTATCCCAATTATGTCAAATGGGCTACAACTGTCTCTTTACTGATGTTGGTGTCACTGTCTTTAGAAGAAGTGATGATTCAGTAGCTTTTAAGGAAGTATTAGAGGGTCAGCTATACTTAGTTGATTTCAATAGAGCTGAACTCGATACTTGCTTGATTGCTAAGACTAACATGGGTTGGCTTTGGCACCGCCGACTAGCCCATGTTGGGATGAAGAATCTTCATAAGCTTCTAAAGGGAGAACACATTTTAGGACTAACAAATGTACATTTTGAGAAAGACAGGATTTGTAGCGCTTGCCAAGCCGGGAAGCAAATTGGTACCCAACATCCACATAAGAACATCATGACGACTGACAGGCCACTGGAACTCTTACACATGGATCTATTCGGCCCGATAGCTTACATATGCATCGGCGGGAGTAAGTACTGTCTAGTTATTGTGGATGATTATTCTCGCTTCACTTGGGTGTTCTTTTTGCAGGAAAAATCACAAACCCAAGAGACCTTAAAAGGATTCTTGAGACGGGCTCAAAATGAGTTCGGCTTGAGGATCAAGAAAATAAGAAGCGACAACGGAACGGAGTTCAAGAACTCTCAAATTGAAAGCTTCCTTGAGGAGGAGGGCATCAAGCATGAGTTCTCTTCTCCCTACACGCCACAACAAAATGGTGTAGTGGAGAGGAAGAATCGAACTCTATTGGACATGGCAAGAACCATGCTTGATGAGTACAAGACACCGGATCGGTTTTGGGCCGAGGCGGTTAACACCGCTTGCTACGCCATCAACCGGTTATATCTACACCGAATCCTCAAGAAGACATCCTATGAACTCCTAACCGGTAAAAAGCCCAATATTTCATATTTTAGAGTTTTTGGTAGCAAATGCTTTATTCTTGTTAAAAGAGGTAGAAAATCTAAATTTGCTCCTAAAACTGTAGAAGGCTTTTTACTAGGATATGACTCAAACACAAGGGCATATAGAGTCTTTAACAAGTCCTCAGGACTTGTTGAAGTTTCTTGTGACGTTGTGTTTGATGAAACTAATGGCTCTCAAGTAGAGCAAGTTGATCTTGATGAGATAGGTGAAGAACAGGCTCCGTGCATCGCGCTAAGGAACATGTCCATTGGGGATGTGTGTCCTAAGGAATCCGAAGAGCCTCCAAATGCACAAGATGAACCATCCTCCTCCACGCAAGCATCTCCACCAACTCAAAATGAGGACGAGGCTCAAGTTGATGAAGAAGAAGATCAAGGAGATGAGCCACCTCAAGATGACGGCAATAATCAAGGGGGAGATGCAATTAATCAAGACAAGGAGGATGAGGAAGTTCCAAGGCCGCCACACCCAAGAGTCCACCAAGCAATCCAACGAGATCACCCCGTCGACACCATCCTCGGCGACATTCATAAGGGGGTAACTACTAGATCTCGGGTTGCACATTTTTGTGAGCATTACTCTTTTGTTTCCTCTATTGAGCCAACCAGGGTAGAGGAAGCTCTCCAAGATTCGAATTAGGTGGTGGCGATGCAAGAGGAGCTCAACAACTTCACGAGGAATGAGGTATGGCACTTAGTTCCACGTCCTAATCAAAATGTTGTAGGAACCAAATGGGTCTTCCGCAACAAGCAAGACGAGCATGGTGTGGTGACTAGGAACAAAGCTCGACTCGTGGCCAAGGGGTATTCACAAGTCGAAGGTTTGGATTTCGGTGAAACCTATGCACCCGTAGCTAGGCTTGAGTCAATTCGTATATTATTGGCCTATGCTACTTACCATGGCTTCAAGCTCTTTCAAATGGACGTGAAGAGTGCCTTCCTCAATGGACCAATCAAGGAAGAGGTCTATGTTGAGCAACCTCCCGGCTTTGAAGACAGTGAGTATCCTAATCATGTCTATAGGCTCTCTAAGGCGCTTTATGGGCTCAAACAAGCCCCAAGAGCATGGTATGAATGCCTTAGGGATTTTCTTATTGCAAATGGCTTCAAAGTTGGCAAGGCCGATCCTACTTTATTTACTAAAACTCTTGAAAATGACTTGTTTGTATGCCAAATCTATGTTGATGATATTATATTTGGGTCTACTAACGAGTCTACTTGTGAAGAATTTAGTAGGATCATGACACAAAAATTCGAGATGTCTATGATGGGAGAGTTGAAGTATTTCTTAGGATTTCAAGTAAAGCAACTCCAAGAGGGCACCTTCATTAGCCAAACAAAGTATACTCAAGACATTCTAACCAAGTTTGGAATGAAGGACGCCAAGCCCATCAAGACACCCATGGGAACCAATGGGCATCTCGACCTCGACACGGGAGGTAAGTCCGTGGATCAAAAGGTATACCGGTCGATGATAGGTTCATTGCTCTATCTATGTGCATCTCGACCGGATATTATGCTTTCCGTATGCATGTGTGCAAGATTCCAATCCGACCCTAAGGAATCACACCTTACGGCCGTAAAACAAATCTTGAGATATCTAGCTTATACTCCTAAGTTTGGGCTTTGGTACCCTCGGGGATCCACTTTTGATTTAATTGGTTATTCGGATGCCGATTGGGCGGGGTGCAAAATTAATAGAAAGAGCACATCAGGGACTTGCCAGTTCTTGGGAAGATCCTTGGTGTCTTGGGCTTCAAAGAAGCAAAATTCTGTCGCTCTTTCAACCGCCGAAGCCGAGTACATTGCCGCAGGCCATTGTTGCGCGCAATTGCTTTGGATGAGGCAAACCCTGTGGGACTATGGTTACAAATTAACCAAAGTTCCTTTGCTATGTGATAATGAGAGTGCAATCAAAATGGCCGACAATCCCGTCGAGCATAGCCGCACTAAACACATAGCCATTCGGTATCACTTTCTTAGGGATCACCAACAAAAGGGGGATATCGAGATTGCTTATATTAATACTAAAGATCAATTAGCCGATATCTTTACCAAGCCTCTTGATGAACAAACTTTTACCAAACTTAGGCATGAGCTCAATATTCTTGATTCTAGGAACTTCTTTTGTTAAAACTTGCACACATAGCTCATGAATATACCTTTGATCGTGTCCCTTTTATATGCTATGACTAATGTGTTTTCAAGTCTATTTCAAACCAAGTCATAGGTATATTGAAAGGGAATTGGAGTCTTCGACGAAGACAAAGGCTTCCACTTCGTAACTCATCCCTCGTCGTCGCTCCAAGCCACTCCTCATCCATAGAGGAGAAAGCATAAAGTAAAAGGACTTCGGCTTTGGTATAATCTTCACTTATATGTTTTATTTGCCAAAGGGGATAAAGTAGTTAGGAAAGGGCTTATAGTTCACTCTAAGTATCCGTTTTTGGCGATTCGTGCCAAAGGGGGAGAAAGTATAGAGCCCAAAGCAAAAGGACCGCACCACCACCTAATTCAAAATTTGGAGATTTTCAATTTGTAAATTTCAAATTGGTATCTTATTGTGTTCAAAAGGGGGAGGAAGTAGTATTTCAAAAATGATATATCAAAACCCTCTTGAACACTAAGAGGAGGATCTCATTTAGGGATAGTTTTTGTTTTAGTCAAAGGAAAAGCATTTGAAATAGGGGGAGAAAATTTCAAATCTTGAAAATGCTTTGCTAAATCTTATTCCTTTACCTTTGACTATTTGCAAAAGAACTTTGAAAATAGTTTACAAAAGAATTTGCAAATACAAAACATGTGGTGCAAGCGTGGTCCAAAATATTAAATAAGAAAGAAACAATCCATGCACATCCTATGTATTGATATTGGCTCAATTCCAAGTATCCTTTGCACTTACATTATGCAAACTAGTACGTTTATATTTGCTTTGGTTTGTGTTGGCATCAATCACCAAAAGGGGGAGATTTAAAGGGAATTAGGTTTACACCTATTTCCTAAATGATTTTGGTGGTTGAATTGCCCAACACAAATAATTGAATTAACTAGTTTGCTCTAGTGTATAAGTTCTACAGGTGCAAAAGGTTCACACTTAGCCAATAAAAAGACCAAGCAAAGGGTTCAACAAATGGAGCAAGGAACAACCGAAGGCTACCCTGGCCTGGCACACCGGACTGTCCGGTCACCGGACAGTGTCCGGTGCACTAGGGCGCTTCAGGCCAAACTCTTCACCTTCGGGAAATCCAGGAGCCGGTGCGCTATAATTCACCGGACATGTCCGGTGTACACCGAACAATGTCCGGTGCTCCAAGGGGTCGCGGCTCCAAACTCTTCAGCTTCGGGAATCCGCATCGGCCAGTCCGCTAAAATTCACCGGACATGTCCGGTGTGCACCGGACTGTCCGGTGCAACGACGAAGCAACAGCTACTTCAGGCGCCAACGGATACCTGCGGCGCATTGAATGCGCGCCAGCGCGCGCAGAGGTTAGGCACGCCCATGCTGGCGCACCGGACACTCTGCAGTGCATGTCCGGTGCGCCACCGGACATCAAGGCGGGCCTAGAAGTCAGCGCTCCAACGGTCGGAACCCAACGGCCTTGGTGACGTGGCTGGCGCACCGGACTGTCCGGTGCACCATGCGACAGCCAGCCCCACCAAACGGCTAGTTTGGTGGTTGGGGCTATAAATACCCCCAACCACCCACCATTCATTGCATCCAAGTTTTCCACTTCTCAACCACTTACAAGAGCTAGGCATTCAATTCTAGACACACCAAAGAGATCAAATCCTCTCCAATTCCACTCAAGCTTTTAGTGATTAGCGAGAGAGATTTGCCGTGTTCTTTTGAGCTCTTGCGCTTGGATTGCTTCTTTTCTTTTGCACTTGTTCTTGTGATCAAGACTCCGTTGTAATCAAGGCAAGAGGCACCAATTGTGTGGTTGCCCTTGCAGGGAAGTTTTGTTCCCGGCTTTGATTGGAGAAGAGAAGCTCACTCGATCGGTGGATCGTTTGAGAGAGGGAAAGGGTTGAAAGAGACTCGGCCTTTGTGGCCTCCTCAACGGGGAGTAGGTTTGCGAGAACCGAACCTCGGTAAAACAAATCCGCGTGTCACATCTCTTATTCGCTTGCAATTTGTTTTGCGCCCTCTCTCACGGACTCGATTATATTTCTAACGCTAACCCGGCTTGTAGTTGTGATTATTTTGTAAATTTCAGTTTCGCCCTATTCACCCCCCCTCTAGGCGACTATCAGAAAGGACCAATGTACCAGGGTGCAAGCTTCCCTTTAACCCCGAAACGCGATACACCCTTCATGGGGAGACCTTCAGATAAACATAATCCCCCACCAGAAAATTTAAGGGCATTCGCCGTTTGTCTGCATAACTTTTTTGACGAGCTTGAGCTTTCTTTAAATTATGAATGATTCTCTGAACCTTTTCTTCGGTCTCTTTTACTATATTAGGCCTGAAGAAGTACCTTTCACCAGGTTCAGACCAATTTAGCGGAGTACGACATCGTCGTCCATATAAAGCTTCAAAGGGTTCCATCTTGATGCTTTCTTGATAGCTATTATTATATGAGAACTCCGCTAATGGTAGACATTCATCCCATTTCTGTGGAAACTCTAGAACACATGCTCGCAACATATCTTCAAGTATCTGATTGACCCTCTCAGTCTGCCCACTTGTTTGAGGATGATAGGCCGAACTGTGGAGCAATTTGGTACCCATGGATTTATGAAGTTCTTCCCAGAATTTGGATACGAATTGAGGTCCACGATCCGACACTATAGTCTTCGGAACCCCGTGCAAACTGAGAATGCGAGCAATGTACAACTCCGCATAGGTGATGACGAGATATTTTACTCTGACTAGAAGGAAGTGGGCGATCTTTGTAAGTCGATCAATGATAACCCAAATGGAGTCAATGCCTTTTGTTGTTCTGGGTAATCCCACAATAAAGTCCATACTAATATCTTCCCATTTCCATGTTGGTATTGGTAAAGATTGTAATGGACCGACAGCTTTCAGGTGTATGGCCTTGACACGTTTATAAGTGTCACATCTAGCCACATAGCGTGCAATTTCAATTTTCATCTTCATCCACCAATAGTGCTGTTTTAGATCTTGATACATATTAGTGCTTCCGGGATGAATAGAATAGCGACTAAGATGTGCTTCATCTAAAATTTGCTGGCGGACCCCTTCATTTTTAGGCACCACTATGCGGTTGTTAAACCATACCACACCTTGATCGTCTTCATGGAAGCAATTGGCTTTTCCAGCCTTTATTTTTTTATGGATGTGCTTCATACCCTCATCATTCTTTTGGGCATCAATTATCCTTTGTAAGAGAACTGACTCCAGCTTCAAGTGATTGGAAGTCCCATGCTGAATCATTCCTAGGTTCAAATTCTCCATCTCCTGGCATAATGTAATGTCAGAAGTCCTCATTGTTAGACAATGGCAGGAAGCCTTACGACTGAGTGCATCTGCCACTACATTTGCTTTGCCTGGGTGATAATGGATCTCTAATTCATAATCCTTGATCAGCTCGAGCCATCTCCTTTGTCTCATATTGGGCTCCGACTGGGTAAAGATATACTTCAAGCTTTTATGATCTGTAAAAATATGATAGACATTACCCAGCAGATAATGACGCCAAATCTTCAGGGCATGAACCACTGCAGCTAGCTCCAGATCTTGAGTAGGATAATGCTCCTCATGCCGGCGCAACTGCCTTGAAGCATACGCTATTACTCGGCCTTCTTGCATTAATACATAGCCGAGACCACTGCCCGATGCGTCACAATACACATCAAAGGGCTTATTGATATCCGGTTGAGCCAATACCGGAGTAGTGGTTAACAATACCTTTAATTGTTCAAAAGCTTCATTACATTTTGAAGACCAATTGAATTTAGTATCATTCTTCAATAGACTTGTGATTGGCTTCACAAGCTTGGAAAAATCTGGTATAAATCGGCGGTAATAACCAACCAGTCCAAGGAAACTTCGAACTTGATGAACAGTGGTCGGGGGTTTCCACTCCAAAATATCCTTGACTTTGCTGGGGTCCATCGCAATCCCCTTAGCAGACAATACGTGTCCCAGAAATTGAATTTCTTCCAGCCAAAACACGCACTTACTGAACTTGGCATATAATTTGTGTTCTCTTAAGCGCGTCAACACGATCCATAAATGTTGAGCATCTCCTCTTCATTCTTGGAATATATTAAAATATCGTCTATAAAGACCACCACAAACTTGTCCAACTCAGGCATAAATACCGAGTTCATCAAATAAGTGAAGTGGGCAGGAGCATTTGTTAGTCCGAAAGACATTACCAGGTATTCAAATAATCCATACCGCGTAGTGAAAGCAGTTTTTGGTATATCCTCGGGCCGAATACGGATCTGATGATAGCCCGATCTGAGATCAATCTTGGAGAATACCCTCGCCCTGGTTAGTTGATCAAATAAAATGTCAATCCGTGGAAGAGGGTACTTGTTCTTGATAGTGACCTCATTAAGGGGTCGATAATCCACACACATCCATAAAGTTTGATCCTTCTTCTTGACGAATATGGCTAGACAACCCCATGGCGACGAGCTTGGCCAGATGAATCCTTTCTCTAGTAGATCTTGTAATTGAATCTTCAGTTCTGCCAGCTCATTTGGAGGCATTCGGTACGATCTTCTAGAAATGGGAGCCGTACCGGGCTTCAACTCAATTACAAACTCTACATCTCTTTCAGGTGGCAATCCAGGCAAATCCTCTGGAAAGACATCTGGGAACTCACATACTACCAGAATATCCTTGATTTTCGGTATAATGGCTTCATACACCCTGCTAGTAGTTTTGGTTGGAATGGGGATAAACAAAAGAATTTCCTCTTGATTATGACTCAACCTGATGGTTCTCTGATCAGTTTTGAGGGTTGCTTTATGTCGGGCCAACCAATTCATGCCCAAAATCACATCTATGTCCTGGCCTTTCAGAACAATCATATTAGTAGGAAAGTCCCGTCCGACCAATGTTACGGGCACTTGGAAAGCCACTTCCCTAGTAAAGATTTGTCCCCTAGGTGACTGAATTTTAAACCCTTCTTTTGATTCATGGTATGAAATGCAATGTTGCTCCACAAATTTCTTGCTGATGAATGCATGTGAAGCACCAGAATCAAAGAGAATAATTGCGGGATGATTGGCCACAAGGAACGTACCCATCATTATCGGTTCACCGTCCGGTGTGGTGGCCACTTGAGTGTAATAAATTCGTCCCGTCTTCTATGTATTCTTGCCCACATTTCCCTTAGCTTGAGAAGAATTCCCAGTACCTTGTTGATTGTTTGTGCGATTCTGCTTCGGATAAGGGCAATCCTTAATAAAATGCCCAGATTTTCCACAATTGAAACAACCTGTTGACGAACTGGGAAGGACCGGGAAACGAGTGCCAGGGGCACCCGGCTGACTTGTTGTAGTGGGGGCAGCATTGGGATGGATGAACACTGGTTATTTGAATGGGAAGGAGGCTGGGCGTACTAAAGAATGACCCTGATTAAAAGGCCGGATAACTAACCGTTGCCTTTTCTCGGGGCCCTGATTAGGCCTGTTACCTCCACTCCCCTTAGTTTTTCTAGAACTTGTATATTTAGATTCAACTACCAGCGCTGTGCTGACAGCCCTTCCATATGTGAGGTCAATGTAGGTAGCCATTTTCCTTTACATCCAATCATCTAAACCCCGCATGAAACAGTTCTTCTTCTTTATGTCGGTGTTGACTTGGTCAATTACATACTGAGATAAGTGATTAAATTTATTGAGATACTGGGTGACCGTATCTCCGCCTTGCTTCAACTTCATGAATTCCTTCTGTTTCATGTGGAGTACTCCTTCAGGTATGTAATGTTCACGGAAGGCCAGCTTGAATTCTTCCCATGTAATCTGATGATTGGCCGGCTGAACGGCCATAAAGTTCCCCCACCAAGTGCTGGCAGGGCCACACAATTGCTGAGCTGCGAACAGGGGCTTCTGAGTTTCAGAACATCGAAGAAGTCCAAATTTCTGCTCAATGACGCAGATCCATTCGTCCGCCTCTAAAGGGTCTTCTGCCTTGACGAACAACGATGGGCGTGTTTCGGAGAAGTCCAAATAAGATATCTCACGGGGACCTTATGGATGGCCCCACCCGCCTTGTTGTTGAAGTTGCTGACCTGCCATCTCCCGTAGGAAACAGGTATTATCTGCTGTGGCATTTACCAAGGCGGCGATAGCCTCGGCAAGTGTGGGAGGGACTGGAGGTGGGTTTGGTGTTGCCTCCCTCCCACGGGAGGTACTAGCCCCATCCCGAGCACGAGTCCGAGAAGGCATCTGTGGCAACAAACATTTGAAAACAATATGATATGCCAAAGAAAACCATCCATTTTACATTACTAAAAAGAGTAATGTTACAGACTCAAATTTTTACAACAGGATTACACCACTTATTATACATTACTACTATTTCTACTATTATACTATACTATTCTACTCCTGCTTCCCGTTGCTCCCGGTAGCCTCGTTGTCGGGCGTAGGAGACCACTCATAGACCAATTTCATAGAGGGAGGGGGCCTGAAAAGGTCCAATTTGCCACCAAAAGCTTCTCCCGCTACATGAGAAGGTCCGACTTCTGTCCCGACAGGATCCGTAGGCACATTGGGGTGCAATTGTGAATACAGTACATGAACTTCTTCATCTAGAGTATTACAATAAGCCTGCAGGTTATCAATGGCTGAGCTAAGCTCTTCTACTCTGGCTCGAGCTTTTGCCTCCTTAGCTTAGGCAATCGAACGAGACTGAACTGCCCAGTCGAGTGCTAAATCTCGATCTGCAAGCTGATCTTGCAGGCGGCGGATGTCGCTTCTTAATTCATTGATTCTTTCGCCATCCGCAACCCAAATGTCAGTCCTGCGTCGGAGTTCTGTTTGAAGCTGATTCACTTGCGCTTCAAGATCCCCGATCGGATCATTACTCCCGCTACTGCTATCCTCGTGTCTTGGGGCAAGTTGATGACGTGGCACACCAATTGGGCCAGTATGCTTGCGCGCGGTTTTCCTCGTGCGTGGTGGCATTTTTCTAAGGGGCAAAATTTTATTAACATAGTTCTTAGCATGATGCATGAGTAATTACAGAATCAACCTTAGTTGATTCACACCTTCTATATGGTGCACTCTTACTATCCGATCTTTAAGATAAACTCTTCAGATATAATAGATAAGAAGGGAAGAAATTTTTCTAGATGAGTCTTTAGAAAATTCTTTTGAAGATGCCTCATAATATCTGAAGAGAAGGGCTTCGCTCTGATACCAGCTGTGACGGAACCTCCCAAGTCATTAGGCCCACCTACAGTTGTCCTTGTCCAACGGACATCAGACAACCCTGCAGATGCTCCTGAATCACTTGACAAGTTCGGTATCTACTTTTCTTACCTTTCCCAAGAGCGTTTCATCCGTCACACAGACATTACAGATCATCGGAGATACGAAAATGCGGAAGCGGTTACATAAACTTGCCTTTATTTTAAAAGTAAGACAAAGTTATATATTACAGACCAGGAGATAACTGATGAGTGCAAAGTAGTATTATTACACACCAAGGGAGGCAAAAACCCCTCCTAATAAGTTTTTAAACAAAACTTTTTATGGAGGAACTCTTCCTCCTGTAGCTTCATTCTTGCTTTTCTTCTTTTGGAACCACCTTGGAACAGAAACAACAAAAGTTTGTTGCTTCCTCACCTAAAAACAATAGGAATAAAACCCTGAGTATGGAATTACTCAGCAAGACTTACCCGACTAAGGAAAAGACTCTCAAGGGTATGCTGGTTATAAGGGAGTCAAGGTAAGGTTTCTTAATGATCAAAGACTCTGTTTTGCAGAAATGCTTACTAAAAGTGGATTCTTAAAAATCCAGTTTTAATGTCAGGTTAGGTAAAATTACCTGCATCTAGAGTTCTTTCTACCCTAGTTCAAACACTTGACCTGCACTAGCCAATTTCTTAACAAGCCCTTCATCTTTACTGGAATTCTACGTAAAGGGCAGTGACCAAGTCTTCATAACCGCGAAGGTACGGCGATCCGAATCGATTATACTCAGCTAAGGATCTCCAATCACACGACATATGTAACACTTAACCCTTGCATATGTCAACCCGCCACCGGGGTTCTTAAGACCAGATCAGGTTCACGTCAACCGAGAGCACAGATACACCACCGTCCAGCCTCTTGCCACGGAGGGTACACGCTACTCTCGCCACCGCTCCACTCCCATTGCGTGTTATCTTATTCTGGCCTTAGTCTGCCTGAGGCAAGGCTTACCCATGACGAGGCATGTGACCAGTTAAAGGGTCCTCGGTCATCAAGCCTACATCGATACATTCCTTAATCGACTCAGACGAAGACACTACACCGAGACTCTCTTCTCGTGCAAGTCACCCGCCCGATCTCAGCTTAATCATTTCAACCCAAGGTTTGGTACCTGGCAGAGGTACATCTTTTCTGATGTTGAACCCATCACGGCCATGATGGATCCACCATCAAGTTTTGTTTTCAAAAACATCCCACCCACTTTTGCCATATCATCTTTTGTAAAAACAAAACATTTGTTTTTCTAAAGCAAGGCTAAGCATCAAAATCTTTTGTAAAACAGGTGATCAAGGAAGGTAATCAAATTCAAGGAAGGTAATGCAGGAATTGTTTTATCAATCAACTCCTATCACCTAATGCAACAAGCAAGTGATAAAGATCTTTAAATCACAAGGAGGTGGCAAATGCACTGGGGCTTGCCTTCGTTTATAGGTGAGTTAGGCTCGGATCCACAGATGTCAAAGTAAAAACAATTCCCTGCCTGAGGTTCCGCAGGTGGTGGTGGTGAAGTCTTTTCCTCTTCTACCTCAACCTCTTCTTCGTTTTCTAGATATAACCATATATATGTATATAAGAATGAATGCCATGTAATGCTCATGAGAGTGCAAGGATAATAAGAATTTATTATCTAAAGTTCTTGAATACAATTTTCCTTCACGGAACTCCGAGAACCAAGGGTTTCTGGAGTCAACAGTGAAGTTCAAAGAGCAGGGGGTGGGGGTTTTGGGTTCTAATTATCAAACAAGGTCCAAATCAAACCAAATTCTACCCAAAGCTTCTAAATAATGTTTTGAGTTCATATAAAAAGTTTGGGCATTTTTGGAATTATTATTGCTTTTCTAAAAATCCAGAAGCAATACTTTAGGCTATTTTAAATGACCCAAAATTCCCTATTTATCCTAAAAATCATAAAACTATTTTTATTAAATACTATGAAAAATAAGGAATATAGGAAAATTGGTTTGACATTTTTAGGATTTTTCTACAAATTTCTAAAATTGTTAGAGTCCTGCCCGAAAAAGAAAAGGAAAAAGGATGAATAGTCCTAGGCCGGTTTCAGCCCAGACGGCCCAAGTCCACGCAGAAACGCGCGCGTGCTCGCGCTGGAGACTTTGCAGAAAGGCCCTCGGCTTAACGGCTAACCCAAAGTGGGTTCATTTACTATTGCACTGGGTCGCTGACGGTTTGCAGAGATGCCCTCGGACTTCTAATTCTTCGCAGGATGGGGTCCCCGACGACGGTGAGCGTGGCAGAGCTCCGGTGAATTCGTAGACTGGCCCAATGGGATAAGGACTGGTGCTAATCTCTGGTTTAACCCTAATTCTAGCCCTGAGGAGTGTTTCCCCTCATTAAATTTCAAAAACGACTATACCAATGTCACTGGCCACGATGAGCGCGCGGATGAACTAACAAACCACACGTTCCCGGTGATTGACGGTGGTCTAATTCAATTGGAGTGGTCGAGGAGTTTGAGGAGGGCCTAGGGATGCTAGAACAAGCAAAAGAGAGTCTTGAACTGACCTGAGTTGAGCTGGCCGCGGCGAAGTGTTCTTCACGGTGTATTCGAACCGATTTGGGGGGAGTGCAAAATTCGAGCTCGCTGGTGATCGGCTGGGGACAATACTGGGTGGCTGGGTGTGTGATGACCTTGCGGAGCTCGCAGTGGCTTCAATTTATAGGGAGCGATAGTGGTTACCGGGAATTTCAGTGGTGACACGCGGCGGTCGGAGGAGGGAAAAAGCACTGGCACAGTGGCTTGGTGTCCTACGCCGTGGCAGTTAGTCCGGCGATCACCGGTCATGCTAAGCTCGGTTAGCCGCGACGTGGTAAAGCGTCTGGACATGCAGCGGACGACGGTGATGGTTCCACGGTGGTGAGAATCTTATCCGTGGGGTGGTGAGCAAGAGGGGAGTCACGGCGGCTAGCCAGAATGGCGCCCAGCTCAACGGCGGCGAAGATTTTTCTACCCCACGATGTTATCCATCTACTCTAGGCACGAATCGGGACGACGATGGCACGAATCGTGGCAGAGGGATCATCGGCGGTGAGGTCTTTGCGCTGGCACTCTGATCCTTATCAGATCACTGTACCATGGTGAGTCATTCAGATAACCTGACAGAGCAACTTTGGATCCCATTTTCTCCAGATTTCCTATGGTACCAAGCCCAAACATCTATAGCAAAGTTGTTCTACTATAAAGGATCTACAACTTTGTTATATTATCCTAGGGCAAATTCCTTGAAGTTCTTGATCTGTAGAGCTCCAAAGATGTCCAAGTACCACTGTTAATCTGAACTTCAGACTCCAATAGCCTGACAGCCCGACTTTGAGTGTAATTATCTCCAAATTCTCCATAACAAGTTTGCTTACACTCTTAAGCAAAATTGTTCCCCTATCATAGAGCTACAAAATTGATGTGGTGCCCTAAGGTGAATTCTCACTGATTTGAAAACTACAGAGCTCCAAAGTTGAGCTTATAACACTGATTTCAGACTTAGCATAGAACTCAAATGAGGTCCATTTTGCAAATAAGTCCAAAATCCAAGATTTAGCTTACAAATCCACACATTAGTGAACCAAATGACTTAGGATACTCATTTATCATGGTTTTTGCACTTTAGTCCAAAAGTGGACTAATTTTTCACTTAACCCCCTACGGTTTGGATTTAGGGTTTTCGAGGGTTCCCATTAGGGTTTTTGGTATCTCAGGGGTGTGGCAGAACCACCCGAATTATTCCAGCTTAAGTGCCTAAGTCACGCCTCAGGGGCCGTAACACACTTAAATCGGAATAACCCGTCAGTCCCTCAGATCTAGTCTGATGAAGCCACTTAACCAGGATCAAATTCCACAATCTCACTCGAGGGTGAGTCACAGAAGAAATACAATAAAACAGGAAACCTTAAATTAAGTACTGAGTTATTACATAGATCGGAGTTTTTCAAGTATCAAATAAAGTTCACAAATAAGGTGCAGTGGATAAACGATGTCGTCGGTATCGAGGAAGTGGGCAAGGCCTAGCCCACTACTCCTCGTGCTCCTCTCCTGCTGGAGCAACGTCCCACTCGACCGTCCAACCCGGTGGCAGGGTGGTAGGACAAGTCACACCATCAACCATTTCCTGCATGGTACCTACAAAAATTGTGCCACAAGCAAGGCTGAGTATACTAATACTCAGCTAGACTTACCCGGTGTGAGGAGTCTACTCCTCTACCTCTAGACTATGCAGCTGTTTGGCTGAGGGGTTTGGTTTGCCAAAAGCACTAGCTGTTTCTAAAATCAATTTTAGCTTTTCCAATTCTATCATCATTAACTTAGCTAGATCTGCTCCTTCTAAGCATTCATGGTAACATTCATTTAATTCAAACAACAAGTTATCTCATGTAACCACATTTCACTTCTTACTCGATGCAGTACAAGGAATCAAGCAGTCTCATTAGCTGCGAGAAGCAGACGATTCGAATCGAGTTTTAACCTTGCAAGGTAAACCTAAACACACGGCATGTCAGGGTACTCCGACCCTGCACATGACAACCGTCCCCATCGATTCCCCGTTCGCGTCCAGGCCTCACCGCCTTGGCATACAATGCTCCACTGACCCCGGCTGCCGCCGTGCAGTGACCGCACTTGTACCCACCATAGCTAGCATGGGAGACCCAGTCTCAGGTCGCATGAGGGATAAAGTCCGCGCCCGGCTTCACTCAGGTACTAGGTTTACCGGTTACCATTTTTCCCGGCATGTGCTTAGTACGTTCAAAAGCTTGACTCAGGTATCCACACATTAATCCTTAGTTCTTTTTCCCGTCTCATGGACAAGACATCCTCCCTGGATCCGAGTCCATAGACCAATATGTATATATACCCCGTTATCAAGATGAATACAATCAATTCCTGACCTCGCACGAGTGCTAGAAAAATCACTCGACTTCTACCGAGATCCTGATTAGCAAGCAACTACTCGACCTAGCATACTAGTATTCATCTCAAAAAGGAATCCTAAGTTCATGCAACTAGAGGTTTCAAGCAACTCCTACACTTAAGTGCACATTACAATCCTACAAGCAATAAGTGTAGTAAAATAGCATATAATAACATGGTTATGCATAAAACCGGGGCTTGCCTTCAATTGCTGGGGCTGCGGGGAGATCCTCAATAGCAGCCTCTGTAGCCTGCTCCTGGTCCTCCTCTTGGACAGGTCCTTGCTCGGGGATGAGCACGTACTCTCCGTCGGCAACATTACAATCTAATGAATGCAATGCGTGAGATATATGCATGATATGATATGTGCTTTTAGAAATTGCAACTTAAGGGTGTATGATCTTTCTGAGTTAAACAAGGTTAACTTTACTTATGTAAGACCCTTTTAGTGGTATACTCGATAAATTGGTTTAAACTTAGGTAAGTGGGAGGTTTATTTTTAGGGTTCCACTGAATTCCTTTTAAGTTTTTAGTGAGAGTTAACAAGTGTTCAAGATAAGCTTAATAGGGTGAGGTTTATGTCTTCTTTCCTTTTCTTTTTATCCCTTTAAAGGTTTTTTGGGAGTAGGTTGAACTACAAGTTGCTTTTATAAAATTCTAAAAATTCTGCAAAAATTACAGTGGTTGGGTACTGGTGTTTGATTCTTTTTCTCAAAACTTGGGGATCAGAAAGTGAATAGTTTTCTCTGGACAAAATTATTAAATTCTAGGGTAGAAGGGGTGCTTTGAACTACAACTATTATTTAACAGTAAGTAATTCTCTAAAACTTATTTTTGCTGGCTTTTAGGTGTTGTAACATGACTTGATACAAATTTCTAGGCATTAATACCTTTTAATTATTTTTATATGGTTTTCTCAAGTTTCTAGCCAAATAGGTGCTTTCTACTATCACTATACTTGAAAAATATCAAACAACAGAGTTCTTATTTTTCTTAGTTTTTGTTTTGTGCAAGAGCAATCATTCTGAAGTTTGGCATCTTTTTGCTTAAGGGAAGGGGTGGTATGCATTATTTGAATTAAGTGGCCTTTCTCTTAAATCATTAGCAATAGGTATGAGTTTGCTTCTTTTTCATAGGTTTGTATTTTTCATTGGTAGTTCATCTCATTATGGACTTAGCAAATTTTTGGTTGCCCATTATTGCATCATTAGGGGTTATTCAAGAATTATTGGAAAAAATGCCTTATTATCACTTTACATTTATTTTCCTTACTTAAAAAGTTGGGCTGAGGTGCTCTTTATTTTTGTAGTGGGGCTCTGGTGGTTGTAAGCTTACTGGAATTTTATTATCCATTTTGGGTATAGTTTTATATCTCTAATAACTGATTTCCAGTCTATATAAGGCTTAATTAAATCATTTTAATTTAAAACTGGTTCAAATTAATTGTCTCTGTATTTTTCCTAGGTTCTCTGTTACATAAGTAAACTAGGAAAAATAATCTTAATCATTGTTCATTAATTTCTAATACCTTTCTGATTTTCTCTAAGTTTTGGACAAAATAGCTTTAAATGAATAACTACATTATATTTTCCAGTGCTAGGGTTCCTACTAATTTTAAACAGTGTCTAAATGAGGTTTGAATACCCACAAATTTTCTTAAGTTTAGTACAGAAGAAAAACTAATTTTCCTTAATTAACCAGGGTTTGGTGGGTTTCTGTTTTTAATTTTAAACTCAAAAATTTAGAACAGAAAGCATAAGGTTTATGATTTTTAAATGGTAGTTCATAAAATTTAAGATCCAGCAAAATTGGTTTGACATCTTTTGACTTTGAATTCCTCAAGTTATGAATTTTACAAGTTCTTTGGTTATTTAAAAAGTATAACAGAATTGGTTTAATGAAAATCCACTTTGCACTGGGGTCCCTGGCGGGTTTTTAAATTTTCCTCGCGAATCAGTCCTTAGGCTACTATTCACATGAGTCACTGACGTTACAGAAAACCCCTCGGGTTCTACCAATCCTAACCCGAGGTCCTTCTTCTACCTTAACAGTAACCGCGGTGGAAGAAAAGGGCGGAGGGCTTACCGGCGGCGAGATTGCTCCGGTGAAGTGGTCGAGGATGAAGGGGAGGTCTCGGGGATCACAACGATGTGCGGGTCGCCGCTGGAGATGGCCGGAGTCGGTCGGTCCACGCACGCAGGCGGGGATGCTCGTCGGCGGCGAGGAGTCCGGCCTGGTCACGGTGAGATAGTTCAATTAGACGGGTCAGAGAGGTTCACGGGATGCCAGAGAAGACATGAGCGCAAGGAATTGGGCGGAGACTCACTGGATAGCCCGGTCCACGCGCGGCGGCGGAAGACTGAAGTCCGGTGAGGTCGATCTCGGGCCTCCGGTGAAGTCTGGCCGGGTCCGAGGGCTTGGCAAGCTTCACGGGCTACTGGTGGAGCTAGCCGAAGCACTGGCTTGACTTGAGGGTGGCTGGAGGGAGCTGGCCACGGTGGCCGAAGCTCTGGCGGCAATGGCGGGCGGAAAATAAGCTCGCCGGAGCTAAGGGAAAGTGGTTGGCCAGAGAGGGTGAGTGCGGGGCGAAGTGAGGCGCGCCCGGGGAGGCTTTATAGGCGTGGGCGTGCACGGCCGAGGGCGTGAGCGCGCGGCGGACTTGACCGGACGCCGGGGTGAGCGCGCGCGCGGGTTGGGCGAGCTCTAGCGTGCCGACCAGGGTCGAACACGTGTGCCCGTGCGTTCTGCCCAAGTTCTGGCGCGTGTAGTCGCTCATCCGAGCCTGCTCTCGCCTTGGTCAGTGCACAAAACCTCTTCTCCTCCCTACAAGCTACCATTCTTGTGTGGGGGGTCATAGGATTTTGCCTACTGGTCGCAGAGATATGGAGCCAGGAAATCCGGTCTGTCTCCCTGCCCAAATCCGAGGCAAATCCAAGGTTTAGTCGTGTCTAGGGCTCGTGTCCCAATGCCATCTTCTGGCACACGACAGAGGGGTTAGTTAGACACATTTTTGTCAATGGGGCCATTAGGATTCGAGTTAGGGATCAAGGTGAACATCCCTGATCTTTGGCTCAAGGTCTGAATTTCAGAAATCTGAAATTCAGAATTCTCATTAAGTCCACACATGGAAAGCTTGATTTGGGGTTTTATTTGAGCTATTTTGGCTAAGCTTTCTCAACCTTTCTTGTTGCCCATTAAATATACTTCAATTTTTATAATTGGCTCAAGTCATGATTTTTAAATTTTTCATCCCCTTTTTCTTATTTTCTTGAATTTCTGCTCATGGGGCTCACTTAGGGGTTTTATTAGGGTTGTACCTCCTCATCTTTTGAAAGACTCAATTGTTTTGATCATGACACTTTTAAGTACATACTTGGTGAATTCTTTATTACTTAAGTTATTTTGATGCTCATGCTTACTTTGATTCACATGAAATAAGGGTTCTTGGTTTGGCATTTGAGAGAAACCCTAGGTGACACTGGGGTGTCACAGCCTTCCCCCCTTAAAGGAATCTCGTCCCGAGATTCGGGCCAGAGTCCTCCCGGGGTGAAGCGAAGGGTGAGACTTAAGGAAACGGGTGATTACTGTTATCATTAGGGTAAAGCTGTTCTTCGAATGTCATTCTCTTTGCAACTTCAGAAGGAAGTCCTTTTAAGTTTTACTTCGTAGTTACTTCATTCCGAATTAAGATCATAATTTTAGAAATTAGATTCGAAGGGCAGGAGGAGGGGTGGGGTGTGATTACATACCAGCTTCCTTAGGTAGGCAATCGGGGAAGTCGGATCTCAGGAATCCCTCGGTTTCCCAAGTAGCTTCCTCCTCTGAGTGATTACTCCACTAGACCTTGTACATCTTGATCGATTTAGCCCAAGTTGATCTCTCTTTGCAATCCAGAATCTTGGAGGGGTACTCTTGGTACGATAGATCTGGTTCTATCTCCAATTCTGGCTCCGCTAAGATTTCAGTCGGCAATCGAACACACTTCTTCAGCTGAGATACATGGAATACATCGTGAAGGGCAGACATTTTTGAAGGTAACTTCAGCTTGTATGCCACGGGTCCACATGCCTCTATGATCTCATAAGGTCCAATGTAACGAGGGGCGAGCTTGCCTTTGATCCCAAACCTCTGCACTCCCTTGGTGGGTGATACCTTGAGGTATACGAAACTTCCCACCTCGAACTGGAGAGGTTTCCTTCTTTTATCATGGTAACTCTTCTGCCTGGCCTAAGCAGCTTCTAGATTCTTCCTGATTAGTTTGACCTTCTTTTCGGCTTCAGTCACTAAGTCAGGTCCAAAAACTTCTCTTTCTCCAGGTTGAGACCAATTGAGTGGTGTTCTACACCTTCTTCCATAGAGAGCTTCGAAAGGTGCCATCTTTAGGCTGGATTGATAACTATTGTTATAAGCAAACTCTGCCAAAGAGAGGTGCTTATCCCAGTTCTTGCCGCTATCGATCGCACAAGCTCTAAGCATATCCTCCCGAGTTTGGTTTACCCTTTCCGTCTGACCATCAGTCTGTGGGTGGTAAGCTGAACTCCTGATTAGCTTGGTTCCCAGAGACTTTTGTAATTGTTCCCAAAATCTGGCAACAAATTGGGCTCCTCGGTCAGAGACAATGGTCCGAGGTAATCCGTGCAAACACACGATCCGGTCAATATACAATTCTGCATACTTCTGAGCCTTATCAGTGGTGTGCACAGGAAGAAAATGTGCCACTTTGGTCAATCGGTCCACAATAACCCAAATTGAGTCATGATGATGAGAGGTGTTGGGCAGTCCCACGACGAAATCCATGCTGATGTCATCCCACTTCCATGAAGGTATGGACAGGGGTTGCAAGGCTCCAGTTGATTTCAAGTGGCTTGCCTTTATCCTCTGACAGGTGTCACATTCTGATACATACTGGGCTATCTCCCTCTTCATTCTGGTCCACCAGTACAAGGGCTTCAGATCATGGTACATCTTGGTGCTTCCCGGATGCATAGAGAATTTGGAGAGATGAGCCTCATCCAAAATTTTCCTCTTGAGGTCCTGATCTTTAGGAATCACCAATCTGTTTTTGAACCATAGCACACCCTTCTCATCCTGGCGGAAACAATTATACTTCTCAACCTTCTGATGGAGATTCTTCTTGATAATTTGCACTCCCTTGTCACTGAGCTGGGCCATGATGATCTGGTCTTGCAAAGCTGGCTCAACAGAAATGTGAGACAAAGAACCAGAAGGAATCACTTCAATTTGCATCTTGCTCAACTCATCACACAAGGTGTCAATACGAGAATCCATCAGAATACAATTGCACTGCATCTTCCGGCTCAAGGCATCTGCTACCACGTTAGCTTTTCCTGGGTGATAATGTACCTCCAGGTCATAATCCTTGATCAGCTCTAGCCATCTTCTCTGCCTCATGTTGAGATCAGCCTGAGTAAAAATGTACTTAAGGCTCTTATGATCAGTGAAGATGTTGCAGTGAGTCCCCATTAGATAATGCCTCCACATTTTCAATGCATGAACCACTGCTGCTAACTCGAGGTCATGAGTGGGATAGTTTTGCTCATGAGGCCTGAGTGCTCTTGAGGCATAAGCAATGACTCGGTTGTCTTGCATCAAGACACAACCTAGCCCGGTGCCAGAGGCATCACAATACACATCAAAAGGCTTGCTGCTGTCAGGCTGCGCCAATACTGGTGCTGTGGTCAGATGCTGCCTTAATGCATGGAAGGCATCTTCGCACTTCTGACTCCAAACAAACTTGACTTCTTTCTTCAGCAACTCAGTGATAGGCTTTGCAATTCGAGAGAAGTCCGGAATAAATCTTCGATAATAACCAGCTAATCCCAGAAAACTCCGAATCTGGCGAACAGTTGTTGGTGGCTTCCAGTTCATCACCTCTTGCACTTTGTCAGGATCAACAGCTATTCCAGCCTGAGAGATAGTGTGACCCAAGAATTTGATTTCCTTCAGCCAAAAATCACACTTGGATAACTTGGCATAAAGGTGGTGCTCTCGCAGTCGTTGAAGTACTACATGCAAATGCCCGGCATGTTCTTCTTCGTTCTTTGAGTACACCAAAATGTCATCGATGAAAACCACCACGAACTTGTCCAATTCAGGCATAAAAACAGAATTCATCAGATACATGAAATATGCTGGTGCATTTGTCAGCCCGAATGACATCACCAAGAATTCATATAGCCCATATCTGGTTGAGAACACCGTTTTTGGAATATCGCTTGCTCGTATCTTGATCTGATGGTAGCCAGAGCGAAGGTCTATCTTGGAGAATACCTTGGCCCCGACCAACTGGTCAAAAAGAACATCAATACGAGGCAAAGGATACTTGTTCTTGATAGTTACCGCATTAAGAGGGCGGTAATCTATACACAGCCTCAAGCTTTCATCCTTCTTCTTCACAAATAGTGTTGGACATCCCCAAGGCGAAGTACTTGGGCGAATAAATCCCTTATCCAGCAACTCTTGCAATTGCTTCTTCAATTCTGCCAACTCAGCGGGTGGCATTCGGTAGGGCCTTTTGGAAATTGGGGTCGTTCCCGGTTGCAACTCGATGGCGAATTCAATGTCCCGGTCCGGTGGCATGCCTGGCAATTCATCGGGAAAGACATCTGCATACTCACAGACCACTGGGATCTTCTTCAAAGGTAACTCCGTCATAGAGAAAGCACATGACTGAGTAGAACCTTGACTAGGCAGAATTAAGGCGAAGTTCCCACAGAATGGAGAATTAACTTCCACGGCACGACTGGCTACATCCAGCACAACTTGGTGCAAGGTCATCCAATTAGCTCCTAGAATAATGTCCACATTTTCCAACCCCAACACAAGAAGAGTGGTTTTGACAATGTGGTCTCCCAGTTGAATAGGCATACTTTGGTTTAATTGATTAGTTGCAATTTTACCCCCAGGTGTGACTATCATGAATGACCCTTTAGAGTGAGAGATTGGCAGTTTACATTTAGCACTGAACTTTTGGCTAATGAAACTATGAGATGCACCAGAATCAAATAGAATTAAAGCAGGTTGATTATAAACTGAAAAGATACCAGTCATGACAGGTGCTCCTTCAGGTACTTCTTCAAGAGTGGTGAAGTTGAGCTTCCCTTGCTTGACTTGCACCTTCTGCTTCCTTCCCTTGTCTTGATTGGGTGCTGGCATCTGCCTTTGCTGGTTCCTGGGACAATTCTTGGCATAGTGGCCCACATTGCCACAAGTGAAACACTTGTTCCCATTGCCCTGGCGGAACTGCTACTGCTGCGGAGCCTGGTTGTTTCTTGGAACGGGAGCTGGAAAGCAGTTGGGTGCCGGTTGCTGCTGCTGAGGTGGCCTGATCACCCATCTGCCTGCCTGCTGCTGAAAACCCCTGCTCTGATTGTGAGAAACAATCCGGAACCTCTGAGCCTGAGCGGAAGGTGCTGCCATTGGTGCCTTTCTCTTCTTCTCTGCCCGGTGAGCAACAATACAATCCTCCTGGGAGATGGCCATGTTGACCAACTCATTGAAGCTATCAGCCCGGACAGTGTTGAGTGGTTCCCGCAGCTTGGTATTAAGACCCCTATGGAAGCGATCCCTCTTCTTTTCATCAGAATCAGCATGATACCCTGCATATTGGCATAAGTCGTTGAAGGCTTGTGCATACTGCAATACCGTGCGGGTTCCTTGATTGAGGGCCAGGAATTCATTCAGCTTCCGATCAAGAATGCCAGCTGGGATGTGGTGTCCCCTGAAGGCAGTCTTGAACTCCTCCCAAGACACCTCTCGATCAGCTGGGAGCATAGCACGGAAGTGATCCCACCAAGTCCGAGCAGATCCGCGAAGCTGCTGCGCGGCAAAGCGGGTCTTGGTAGCATCAGGGCAGTCTCCCGTGAGGAGGGGAAACTTGGACTCGACGACGCGAAGCCATACGTTGGCGTCCAACGGATCCTCTGCCTTGGTGAACAAAGGTGGCTGCGTGCTTAGAAACTCCTGGTAGGTTGCCATTGCTGGAGGTCGTTGAGGCTGGCCTCCACCATGCTGCTGGGGGTGGGGCTGACGCTGCAAGAGCCGTCGCAGAATTTCATTCTGCTGGGCCATCAGCTCCTGCACCGTGGGAGCTGGAGGAGGTGGCGGGGGAACCTGCTCGTTATGCCCGCGACGCTGCCTAGCTGCCATCTGCAAACAGAGATTGCCGCCATTGTTATCCCAACTCATAGTTTCGAACATCAAAATATTATCCCATATGGAAGGAAAAAATGCCATAATAATAATACTAGGTTCGAATTCAAGATAACATGGTGACAGATATCCCACAGAATTCAAAAGTTCACAGGGTTACATCAATTAGGAGAAAGCACCCATAAGCCTAGTCCAAAATCTGATAGTAACTAAGCTTGCATAGGTTTCTATCCGCCTAAGAGTGTCGAAGTGACTGCTTAACCCTGAGCGGTGGAAGCGACACTGGACGCGGGTGAAGGGGGCATCGCGGAGGTAGTCCCATTGGCACCAGGGGCTGGTCCTAGCTCCTCGGGATCCTCTTCTTCCTCGCTTCCGGCTTCATTGGCCTCCATCTCCAAGTGGTGCATGTCCAGGTGGTCATTTGCTTCCTCGAGTTCCCTCTGCACATCGTGAAGCTGGTTCTCCAAGACATCAATAGTGTTGTCTCGGATCTCCACCTGCTGCTCCAAGGTGGTGATGCGCTGGCTCAGCCTCTCCACCTGCAGATCTTTCTCTACCAGCTCGGTAGACAGATCAACCACAAAATCTTCTCGATTATCGAGAGTGAGCTTGGTGGTTTGAGCGATGTTAGCGAGGAATGCCATAGCATCGCTCTGAAGGGCCTGAAGGCGGTACAGCGCACTCATGCACTGAACAGTGACCCTCCCAACCAAGTCAGGATACATTGCCCACACATCTTTCACATGGCTCACGCGGCTACACCACATGGGATCATCCTTCCTCTCAGCAGGGAAGAGTCCCAAAGGGTGCATCACCATCTCCAGGGGATGGTAGCCACAAAAAGTCGTCAGAGCCTTCATGGCTGCTGCCTCAACGGTGTCGTCCGTCCTGAGTCCAATCGTCTCAGAGTCAAGAGAACGCCAACCCGGCTGAAGGGGATGAGCCTCCAAGGTCAGCCAGACCCGACAACGAGGTACCCGATGCTCCTCATACAACTGCACCGTGTACAAAGGGGGCGTAGGGTAACCGGCGGAGTTAAGCACTTCCCACAAGATGGAAGGAAACCCATCACGAGAAAGGAAGTCAGAACTGAAACGAGAGTCTCCTCCACTGGCGGGGGTGGGTGAATTCATCTGCGGAAGGGAATCAGAGGTAAAGATTATGGTGGAAGGAAAAAGAAAAAAAAGAGAGCCCGGATGGTCTAAAAAAAGGTTAGTTCAGATTTTACTTCCCTCTTTGTGTTTTATAATGCATGTATGCTGGAAGAAACGTTGCCTCTCAAAAAGAAAATAGGGTGCCCTTTTAGAGCATCCTTACAATTATAAGTACTGGCCCACGGGGCCTAATTAGTTAGCCACCTATTTCCCCCTCTAATCCTAAGGCCTTTCGTCCTAGGTCTAGCGGTCTAGTCCTGTCGATCCGTAGCAGTTTCTAGGCAAGTTTTAGATTTGAAAATTGATATTCGTGTTTTATTGTCCTTCTCTGTGGTGGAATTTGCTCCGATACCAGCTGTGGCAGAACCACCCGAATTATTCCAGCTTAAGTGCCTAAGTCACGCCTCAGGGGCCTAACACACTTAAATCAGAATAACCCGTCAGTCCCTCAGATCTAGTCTGATGAAGCCACTTAACCAGGATCAAATTCCACAATCTCACTCGAGGGTGAGTCACAGAAGAAATACAATAAAACAGGAAACCTTAAATTAAGTACTGAGTTATTACATAGATCGGAGTTTTTCAAGTAGAAAATAAAGTTCACAAATAAGGTGCAGCGGATAAACGATGTCGTCGGTATCGAGGAAATGGGCAAGGCCTAGCCCACTACTCCTCATGCTCCTCTCCTGCTGGAGCAACGTCCCACTCGACCGTCCAACCCGGTGGCAGGGTGGTAGGCCAAGTCACACCATCAACCATTTCCTGCATGGTACATGCAAAAATTGTGCCACAAGCAAGGCTGAGTATACTCAGCTAGACTTACCCGGTGTGAGGAGTCTACTCCTCTACCTCTAGACTATGCAGCTGTTTGGCTGAGGGGTTTGGTTTGCCAAAAGCACTAGCTGTTTCTAAAATCAATTTTTAGCTTTTCCAATTCTATCATCATTAACTTAGCTAGATCTGCTCCTTCTAAGCATTCATGGTAACATTCATTTAATTCAAACAACAAGTTATCTCATGTAACCACATTTCACTTCTTACTCGATGCAGTACAAGGAATCAAGCAGTCTCATTAGCTGCGAGAAGCAGACGATTCGAATCGAGTTTTAACCTTGCAAGGTAAACCTAAACACACGGCATGTCAGGGTACTCCGACCCTGCACATGACAACTGTCCCCATCGATTCCCCGTTCGCGTCCAGGCCTCACCGCCTTGGCATACAATGCTCCACTGACCCCGGCTGCCGCCGTGCAGTGACCGCACTTGTACCCACCATAGCTAGCATCGGAGACCCAGTCTTAGGTCGCATGAGGGATAAAGTCCGCGCCCGGCTTCACTCAGGTACTAGGTTTACCGGTTACCATTTTTCCTGGCATGTGCTTAGTACGTTCAAAAGCTTGACTCAGGTATCCACACATTAATCCTTAGTTCTTTTTCCCGTCTCATGGACAAGACATCCTCCCTGGATCCGAGTCCATAGACCAACATGTATATATACCCCGTTATCAAGATGAATACAATCAATTCCTGACCTCGCGCGAGTGCTAGAAAAATCACTCGACTTCTACCGAGATCCTGATTAGCAAGCAGCTACTCGACCTAGCATACTAGTATTCATCTCAAAAAGGAATCCTAAGTTCATGCAACTAGAGGTTTCAAGCAACTCCTACACTTAAGTGCACATTACAATCCTACAAGCAATAAGTGTAGTAAAATAGCATATAATAACATGGTTATGCATAAAACCGGGGCTTGCCTTCAATTGCTGGGGCTGCGGGGAGATCCTCAATAGCAGCCTCTGTAGCCTGCTCCTGGTCCTCCTCTTGGACAGGTCCTTGCTCGGGGATGAGCACGTACTCTCCGTCGGCAACATTACAATCTAATGAATGCAATGCGTGAGATATATGCATGATATGATATGTGCTTTTAGAAATTGCAACTTAAGGGTGTATGATCTTTCTGAGTTAAACAAGGTTAACTTTACTTATGTAAGACCCTTTTAGTGGTATACTCGATAAATTGGTTTAAACTTAGGTAAGTGGGAGGTTTATTTTTGGGGTTCCACTGAATTCCTTTTAAGTTTTTAGTGAGAGTTAACAAGTGTTCAAGATAAGCTTAATAGGGTGAGGTTTATGTCTTCTTTCCTTTTCTTTTTATCCCTTTAAAGGTTTTTTGGGAGTAGGTTGAACTACAAGTTGCTTTTATAAAATTCTAAAAATTCTGCAAAAATTACAGTGGTTGGGTACTGGTGTTTGTTTTTTTTTCTCAAAACTTGGGGATCAGAAAGTGAATAGTTTTCTCTGGACAAAATTATTAAATTCTAGGGTAGAAGGGGTGCTTTGAACTACAACTATTATTTAACAGTGGGTAATTCTCTAAAACTTATTTTTGCTGGCTTTTAGGTGTTGTAACATGACTTGATACAAATTTCTAGGCATTAATACCTTTTAATTATTTTTATATGGTTTTCTCAAGTTTCTTGCCAAATAGGTGCTTTCTACTATCACTATACTTGAAAAATATCAAACAACAGAGTTCTTATTTTTCTTAGTTTTTGTTTTGTGCAAGAGCAATCATTCTGAAGTTTGGCATCTTTTTGCTTAAGGGAAGGGGTGGTATGCATTATTTGAATTAAGTGGCCTTTCTCTTAAATCATTAGCAATAGGTATGAGTTTGCTTCTTTTTCATAGGTTTGTATTTTTCATTGGTAGTTCATCTCATTATGGACTTAGCAAATTTTTGGTTGCCCATTATTGCATCATTAGGGGTTATTCAAGAATTATTGGAAAAAATGCCTTATTATCACTTTACATTTATTTTCCTTACTTAAAAAGTTGGGCTGAGGTGCTCTTTATTTTTGTAGTGGGGCTCTGGTGGTTGTAAGCTTACTGAAATTTTATTATCCATTTTGGGTATAGTTTTATATCTCTAATAACTGATTTCCAGTCTATATAAGGCTTAATTAAATCATTTTAATTTAAAACTGGTTCAAATTAATTGTCTCTGTATTTTTCCTAGGTTCTCTGTTACATAAGTAAACTAGGAAAAATAATCTTAATCATTGTTCATTAATTTCTAATGCCTTTCTGATTTTCTCTAAGTTTTGGACAAAATAGCTTTAAATGAATAACTACATTATATTTTCCAGTGCTAGGGTTCCTACTAATTTTAAACAGTGTCTAAATGAGGTTTGAATACCCACAAATTTTCTTAAGTTTAGTACAGAAGAAAAACTAATTTTCCTTAATTAACCAGGGTTTGGTGGGTTTCTGTTTTTAATTTTAAACTCAAAAATTTAGAACAGAAAGCATAGGGTTTATTATTTTTAAATGGTAGTTCATAAAATTTAGGATCCAGCAAAATTGGTTTGACATCTTTTGACTTTGAATTCCTCAAGTTATGAATTTTACAAGTTCTTTGGTTATTTAAAAAGTATAATAGAATTGGTTTAATGAAAATCCACTTTGCACTGGGGTCCCTGGCGGGTTTTTAAATTTTCCTCGCGAATCAGTCCTTAGGCTACTATTCACATGAGTCACTGACGTTACAGAAAACCCCTCGGGTTCTACCAATCCTAACCCGAGGTCCTTCTTCTACCTTAACAGTAACCGCGGCGGAAGAAAAGGGCAGAGGGCTTACCGGCGGCGAGATTGCTCCGGTGAAGTGGTCGAGGATGAAGGGGAGGTCTCGGGGATCACAACGATGTGCGGGTCGCCGCTGGAGATGGCCGGAGTCGGTCGGTCCACGCACGCAGGCGGGGATGCTCGTCGGCGGCGAGGAGTCCGGCCTGGTCACGGCGAGATAGTTCAATTAGACGGGTCAGAGAGGTTCACGGGATGCCAGAGAAGACATGAGTGCAAGGAATTGGGCGGAGACTCACTGGATAGCCCGGTCCACACGCGGCGGCGGAAGACCGAAGTCCGGTGAGGTCGATCTCGGGCCTCCGGTGAAGTCTGGCCGGGTCCGAGGGCTTGGCAAGCTTCACGGGCTACTGGTGGAGCTAGCCGAAGCACTGGCTTGACTTGAGGGTGGCTGGAGGGAGCTGGCCATGGTGGCCGAAGCTCTGGCGGCAATGGCGGGCGGAAAATAAGCTCGCCGGAGCTAAGGGAAAGTGGCTGGCCAGAGAGGGTGAGTGCGGGGCAAAGTGAGGCGCGCCCGGGGAGGCTTTATAGACGAGGGCGTGCACGGCCGAGGGCGTGAGCGCGCGGCGGACTTGACCGGACGCCGGGGTGAGCGCGCGCGCGGGTTGGGCGAGCTCTGGCGTGCCGACCAGGGTCGAACACGTGTGCCCGTGCGTTTTGCCCAAGTTCTGGCGCGTGTAGTCGCTCATCCGAGCCTGCTCTCGCCTTGGTCAGTGCACAAAACCTCTTCTCCTCCCTACAAGCTACCATTCTTGTGTGGGGGGTCATAGGATTTTGCCTACTGGTCGTAGAGATATGGAGCCAGGAAATCCGGTCTGTCTCCCTACCCAAATCCGAGGCAAATCCAAGGTTTAGTCGTGTCTAGGGCTCGCGTCCCAATGCCATCTTCTGGCACACGACAGAGGGGTTAGTTAGACACATTTTTGTCAATGGGGCCATTAGGATTCGAGTTAGGGATCAAGGTGAACATCCCTGATCTTTGGCTCAAGGTCTGAATTTCAGAAATCTGAAATTCAGAATTCTCATTAAGTCCACACATGGAAAGCTTGATTTGGGGTTTTATTTGAGCTATTTTGGCTAAGCTTTCTCAACCTTTCTTGTTGCCCATTAAATATACTTCAATTTTTATAATTGGCTCAAGTCATGATTTTTAAATTTTTCATCCCCTTTTTCTTATTTTCTTGAATTTCTGCTCATGGGGCTCACTTAGGGGTTTTATTAGGGTTGTACCTCCTCATCTTTTGAAAGACTCAATTGTTTTGATCATGACACTTTTAAGTACATACTTGGTGAATTCTTTATTACTTAAGTTATTTTGATGCTCATGCTTACTTTGATTCACATGAAATAAGGGTTCTTGGTTTGGCATTTGAGAGAAACCCTAGGTGACACTAGGGTGTCACAAGGGGTATAAATGCAATGTTGGTCCATCTTTGATAATATTTTATGATTATTTTACTTAATCTTTGGGGTTTTCTCTATTTAGTCCCTGCTTTGCCCTTCTAATCCCCATTTAGGGTTAAGTACCCTACACTAGGGTCTTATCTGCAAAATGCTATAACAATACAACTTGCTTGAAATTTTTGCCTAGTGAATGCACTCTAGGTGTGTCAAACATATGAAATGCTGATGCTTATGATGTCATGCTCAAATTTTAGTAACAGTAACACCAGGGGTGTTACAGCGCCCCAGCTTTTTTTTAGCACCGCCTGCACCCGCTCTCTCTCCCCTACCTCATTTCGCCCACTCTCACCCTCTCTCTCGCTCTACCATCGCCGCCCATGCTTGCCGGAGATCCGCGGCCACGCTGCCGGCCATCCAACCTGCAAGAAGCCACGCCAAGCAGTCCAGAGCACCGTCTCGAGGTGAGAAACTTGCTCCCGTCCTCGGTTTCTCTCAACTCCGCTTTGTCTTAGCCAAATTGGCCCCCCGGAGTCCAGCCATGCCCGCGCGGTTACTGGCCGATTTAGCCCCGCCCTGTGGCCCTTCTTTGGTCCGTAGTGTTCCCCTTACCTTCTTCACCCGTTCTAGCCCTCACCAGCGACCCAGACCCCCGACGACCACGTCTGCCTCGCCTCCGGTGACCTCGCCGTTGTGGACGGAGCAACGCCAGTCACCGAGCCGTAAACCCCCGCATGCCCCATCACAATAGTTTGTCCTAGATCTAATGGTTCGGATCTACGGGTATCAGTCCATGTCCGCGTGCTCTGCCCCTAGGCCCCGCCTGTCAGTGCTTGTGCCCCCTAGCGCTAGGCCCGGCTGGTCAGCCCGCCTCCATCTCCATTAGCTGACACCGTGGCCCACTTGTTAGCACATGCCCGCGCGCCCCTCGCGCGCTCACGCTCAGATATAATCCTAGCCGTTGATTCATGATCATGCGGTCGAGATCGTTCGATAACAGTTCGCCTAGAAAACTTGTGAAAAACCCCCTCGGCTTCCTAGATATCAAATCATAGTCCCTGGTTTTCGCGCGTAGGCCCCTGAGTTCTTGCAGAAAATCCCCTGACCTTTTGTTTTATCACAGAAATAGGCCTAATTTCGTATTTTGAATTCTAAAACTTGTTTATTTTATATCTTTTGCATATGAACTCCAAATTGAGTGGTGAAAATTGCAAAATGTCCATAAGATTATTCTCTATCTGTTTAAATTATAATCATTCATTGTCTGCCTATATTAATTTTATGCCTAGACTATAGATTAGTTTAAGTAATGGTTTATTTATTAAAAAGAAAACCCTAAGGGCCCGTTTGTTTCATTGGAATTGAATTCTATTCTAATAATTATAATTTAGACAAAACTAATTGAGTAAATATATTTATCTATGTAATGTATTTGTATGTTATCCTAAATCACATGAGAGAGGTAGTTATACTCTACATTTATGTTATAGAGAAGCAAGTAGAAGAGCGTGCTATAAATTGTACTTAGAAAAGTAGCATGTAAATATGTAGAATTAATTTCCATCTCTCAACCCATGAATTTGAGATAGGCTTATATATACACTTTGGAAAGTTGTGGAATGTCACATTCTAAAAAAGTAGCCTACTCCATTAGTTAAATTCCAATTCCTCAAAATGAAGGGAAACAAACGGGTCCTAATGGTAATTAGGTAATCAACCTTGTGAAAGTAATATCATGTAAAGTATGAACCCATCCCTGGTATAATCTTAGTAATTCAGTAAGATAAATGAAGTTAAGTTATGTAATCTATGGAGATAAGCAGTACTTAGAGAACCACAAACCTCTAGGTGTAATTGCCCACCCTATAACCTGGATTTCTCTTTTGTGCTTTTACTGTTCTTTCGAGCTTGTGTTCACTTGATTGTACATGTTTGGTGTACTGTTTCTTTGTCATTATCCAAATGTGTTGAATGCATGATCGCTTTGCGTAGACAACGAGCAGTTTGTGGTTCCTGAGTGTGTTGCCGAAGACTTCCTTGAGCAACAACCTGGTGAAGGCAAGTGTCCTCTAACCCATTATGTCCTACTTACTTTATAATTCACTGTCCCACATTACTTAATTGAAACCTAATGATTGACTAGTTCGTATTTACCTTGTCCTTGATTACCTTTTGGGTTATTATGGTTAGCTTCATTCTATTGCTTTACTTTAATCAAGGAACATGATGAGGATTTTTATGATAAGATGATGTTATTTGATTATGATGATGTTCTTGTGGTACTTTAGGGGACTCAGGCTGTTTTCTGAGAACCTCTCCGTAAGGACCTGTTCGTTGAGTGACCACCTGGGATAACAGTACAACCATGAGGGTGGAATGGGACGCCCTTAGTTGATTAATTAGACGAACTTGGGGTGTAGTTGGCTTTGCTGGAGGGCCATCAATGGGGGCTGAGGCATAGTGCTTGCTCTTCTAAGGTGGGTGTCGAGGTTCAGTCGTTTTGGTTTTGTAAAGGCTACATAGCATATCCCTGTCCATTCACCTCGGTAGTGAAGATCGGGTTTGTACAACCCAGGCTGGAAAGGGATCATGGCTCATGGGTAAAGTGTGCAACCACTGCAGAGTGTTAGAAACTGGTATATCAGTCTTGCTCACACTTAAGAGCAGCCTTGGGATCCTCTTTGATTAGAATAACTTTGGATACTTTATAATGATGGTTATGGTGATAATTATAACTATGATTTCTGGTATTTGCTTTTGGAGGGAGTAGTCTTGAGTAATAATTGGGTTTATTACTAAAACTTGGCTTACTACTAGTAATAAATACCTGACCATCTAAAAGCAACTGCTTTAACCTTAACTCCACATACAACTAGTCCACTTAAGCCAAACGGGACATTTGCCGAGTACGTTGATGTGTACTCACCCTTGCTTTGAAAACCACCCAACCCTAGGTTGTCCCCATTGCAATCAGTGCTCAGGAGGAGATATAGGCAACATGGAGGACTTCGAAGAGTTTCAGGACTATGATGAGTTCTAGTCGTGTTTTAGGACATAAAGTTCGAAGAGTTTCAGGACTATGATTACGTTTATGACTATGTTAAGTTAATGACTCTGTGGATGTCTTGGACATCTTGATGTAATAAAGTACTATTTCCGCTATTTATTTTGAGCAATGTGTGATGATGTCCAACTATGTAATCACTGTGTACGTGAGTTTTTTATCCTGACACGTGTACATGTTTCACATTCTGTTTACCTTCTAAAACCGGGTGTGACATAAGTGGTATTAGAGCCTTGCTGACCGTAGGATCGCTAACCTAGACTAGAATGGTCGCCCTAAGGACTATAGACCCTAATTCTCACCTTGACCTTTGGTGTCACTTCAAAAGTTGGTCATCTCGACAAATTCTATGTTATATTACTATCTATACACTCATCTTACAAAATTGTTATCTTACTTTGCTTTTGGTTTACTTGCTGGTCATATAGTTCTATTCTCAGTCTTGTGCTTATGATGTCTTTTGTAGATGGCCCGTCTTAGATCCACTGCATGTAAGTCGGTGATTCCTTTCTTGCCCTCTCGCCTTGTGGAGCGTCGACTACGCCACACGGTGACAGGACAGTTGAGCCACCTGTAGGGATTGCACCGCCGCCTACACGAGGAGCAGGAGCGCCGATGCCAGGGGCAGGAGCAGCAGAACTCTTCTCCCTCGCTTAAGCAGGAGGTGGAGTCTGGGAGGCAGCCATCCCCTACACCTCAGCTAGAGGTGCCCCCTGCACCACCACAGGGCACCCCAACTGCTGGAGGAGACCCTGATGGAGACGACGACGAAGGTGATAGTTTGAGCCACAGTACGGAGCTCTCGAAGGGGAAAGAGCCGGAAGGATGGATCGCCCGACCCATCACTTGTGACACCGCTCGCGGTTGTCATTTCCACGACGCTCTTGACACCTTGCTGCGTCAGGCATTCAACCGATACACTTGGTCCATCGAGTACCGTTGTGTAGTCTACCAGCACCGTCGCGAGTTATAACCGGACCAATGGGAGGCTACCTACCTGGTGCGCCATCTGGACGATGATCTCCGGGGTTCAAAGGCCTTCTCAGAGCATTATTCTATCACTGAGCGGGGCACTGCCGAGGCAGCCATGCTGGATGCTGCACGGCGTGTGCTTTCGCAGTACTGTTTGTTGTTCAGCGAGGTAGCTGACAACCTCGACCTGAAGTACTACCCCTGTCGTTCGACAGGCATTATTGGAGGTGTGATTGTCTCACTAGTTGGTGAGGACAATCCTAGATTGAGCAGCATGGTCAACCTGGTCGCCGTGCTCAACACTGAGCTGGACCACGCACTTGACGAGTTGGGCAAGGCTCGAGTGGAGATTGTGGAACTGCGTGCTGAGCGCGTAGAGCATCGCCATCAGGAGGATGGTTCCCCTGCTCCAATCGAGACTGGGCACCCTTACCGCTCATTGCCCGTGGGCATCATGCTTATGGCACACCTGACTGCAAGACCAATATAGACTTGGAGCCATAGATCGATAGAGTTGGAGTCTGTAATAATGCTTAATTCAGTGTCTTAGTCTTAGTCAGCCTTACTTAGTGTTAGTTTTCTTATCATATGTTTTGATGCCTGTCGTGATGAACTCGTGATGACGTTGGATCTTTGTAATGATTGTCCTCAAGGTGTGGGTGTCCCCTGCAACTTGGTGTAGTTATTAATAAAGTTAGTCATTTAGTTGGGCAACCTTTTATTTTTACTTTCCTCTTTATCTGATAAGATGTGTTTGGTTGTGTTGAGAGTTATTGAAGATGCTCATTTGTTCAGTGTTATGAAGACTTCTCTATATCTTTCTTATGCTGAAAGACTACAGGGTCAGGCCTGATGTGTGAATGCTTTCTACAGATGTCTGACAATAGGCGTCGAGGTGGAAGGCATACCCAGCAAGAGCAGCAGGCACCCCAGGATGAGGCACTCCAGCAGCAGTTGCCACCACCACCCCAAATGACAATAGAGCAGATGTTTCTGATGCCGACTTAGGTAGTCCAAGCGATTGGTCAGACCCTGGTAGCGATGCAACAGGTGTAGCAGCAACAACCTCCACCTTAACCTCAGATGCAAGTGCAGATGCCACAGATGCCAAGGGACAAGTGTGTGGAGTTCATGAGGGGTCATCCCCCTGTGTTTGCCCACTCTGCAGACCCCATGGACGCTGAAGATTGGCTGTGCACAGTGGAGCGGGAGCTGCATACCGCTCAATGCATTGACCGCGAGAAGGTTCTGTATGGTCCCCGTCTACTAAGGGGAGCAACACAATCCTGGTGGTAGTCTTACCTCACCACCCATGCTAACCCTGAAGCTATCACCTGGGAGGAGTTCAGAGACAACTTATGCCAGTACCACGTGCCCAAAGTTCTGATGATAGCGAGGAAGGAAGAATTCCTGGCATTGAAGCAAGGTCCTCTATCTGTCAGTGAGTAGAGGGACAAATTTCAGCAGTTATCTTGCTATGCCCCTGAAGATTTCAACACAGATGCCAATAGGTAGTACATGTTCTTGAGAGGTTTGGTGGGCCCCCTTCACTACCAGTTGATGAACCATACTTTCCCTACCTTCTATCATCTGATTGATAGAGCCATAATGACTGAGAGGAAGCACAGGGAGATGGAGGACCGAAAGCACAATATTGGTGGACCTCAGGCTGGGAGTAGTAGCCATCCCCATTTCTCAGAAAATCCACCCCAGAAGTTCAAGCAAAGTCACCCTCATGGACACCAGCATCAGCATTAACGTTAGCATCACCAACAGAGAGGCAGTTCCCTCAGCAGCAGTAGTACCGCCAGAGCAACCAACAGGGAGGAAACCAGTATCAGCGACAGAACAACCAGGCACCTTGCCTTCCTACCCCAACAACCAAGCAGCTCTAGTGCAAGGAGGAGGTCGCAGATGTTTCCACTATGGGGAACAAGGTCAATGGGTGACTCATTGCCCAAAGAAAGTAGCTCAGCAGCAGTCAGCTCCCAATGCCCCTGCAAGATAGAATGCATCTCAGTAAGGAGCAAACAACCATGGACAACCTCATGGCCAGTATGGAAAGGTGAACCACCTGGAGGCCGACACAGTTCAGGAGACCCCAGAAGTGGCACTAGGTATGTTTTCAATCGAATCTCATTCTGCAAATGTGTTATTTTATACTAGAGCAACACATTCTTTTGTGATTGAATCATGGGTAGAAACACACAACATACCAGTAGCACCCATGTATCCACCTGTGAGGGTTAGTTCAATTGGTGGGAGGAGCCAAACAGAAAAATTTTTCCCCAGTGCAAGAGTCCAAATAAGGGGGATTGAGTTCCCCGCTAATCTGATAGTAATGGGTACCCAGGATGTAGCCATAGTTGTCATGACCAAATATCAAGCAGGCCTTAGCTATGACAAGAGGACTGTGAAGTTAGTGTCCTTGTCAGGAGAGGAGGTGTTGGTGGAGTTGATCTTGTCCAAACCAAGGAAATGAAGCTGTCACCAGATCACTTCCCATAGTGAGGAAGCCAATCCACTCGAAACCATCAAAGTAGTATTAGAATTCTTGGATGTGTTTCCCAAGGATTTATCAGGCATGCCACCTGAGAGAAAAGTTGAATTTGCCATAGAGCTTATCCCTGGCACCACCCCTATTTCTAAGAGAGCCTATAGAGTGTCCGGATCAGAATTGGTGGAACTCAAGAAGTAGATAGACGAGTTGTTAGAGAAGGGTTACATCAGGCCTAGCACCTTGCCTTGGGCTACCCCAGTGTTATTTGTGGAGAAGAAAGAAGGTACGAAGAGGATGTGCATAGATTATCGAGCTCTAAATGAAGTAATTATCAAGAACAAGTACCCCCTGCCCAGAATTGAAGATCTGTTCGATCAGTTGAGAGGAGCTAGCATGTTCTCAAAGATAGATCTAAGGTCAGGTTATCATCAGCTCAGGATCCGGCCTTCGGATATACCGAACACAACATTTATCACCAAGTATGGACTTTATGAGTACACCGTCATGTCCTTCGGTCTGACGAATGCGCCAGCCTTCTTCATGTACTTGATGAATAGTGTGTTCATGGACTATCTCGACAAGTTCGTAGTGGTGTTCATCGATGATATTCTCATATATTCCTAGAATGAGGAACATCATGAAGAGCATTTAAGGAAAGTATAGCAGAGGCTACGAGATTGTCAGTTGTATGCGAAGCTTAGCAAATGTGAATTCTAGATCAGCGAAGTCTTATTCTTGGGTCATATATGTTGGGGGCCTTCCTCTTCCGAAGGTCCTCAAAATCATGACTAACCATATGTTTTTAGCATGATATGGATTATTACAGGGAGATTCGGCTTCAGGATGGAAGTTCTCTCCCATGGCAAAGGCATACGATGTGAAGATATAATCCGAAGATGATAAGAATGGATGCTGAAGCTATATCCGAAGAGTAATAGCTTCCGTTTAAAATGGTGATGAAGACCAAACATGACATTGACCGGAAGGGAAAAAGGCTAGTTAGTCCTTAATGATTTATGTTATGGTCATAAGTAAATGTCAATGACATAAATGTACTTTTAACCGGTGTAAGGAAAATGGACCCCGAGCCATTTGGCTAGTTGAGTTTTGGTGTTTGATGAACGACACAATCCGTGAACTAATAAGTTTTCTAGTGTTTGTGTTTGTAGTTCACAGGATGCAAGATTTACTTGGACTAAGGAATTGAGGAAAGCAACACCTCAAAAGAAGACATTAAGAATATTCAAGAAAAGTCCAAGTGTGCTGCTGCGGACTATCTGTGCGAGGCGCACCGGACTGTCCGGTGGCACACCGGACTGTCCGGTGCCCACACGCCGGACTGTCCGGTGCACCAGGGAACTCCAGCCCAACGGCTAGTTCCAGGTGGCACCCGGAGAGAAGACCACCAGAATGTTCGGTGTGAGCACCAGACTATCTGGTGTGGAAAAGCCTGCGACACCAATGGTCACCTGCTCTGACAGGGCAACGGCTAGGCGCACTGGACAAGCTACAGTGCGCTGTCCGGTGCACCACCGGACTGTCCGGTGTGCCGCAGAGAACTGCAACTTTTCTCCAATGGCTATTTTGGAGTTGGGGCCTATATATACTTCACCTAACCGGCCATTTGAAGGTGTGGGAGCCCAAGCAACATACCAAGGCATATAGTGCACATTTCCAAGAGCTCAAACACCCAAGTGCTTAATAGAATCACTCGGTGATTAGCGTAGGTGCTTTGCAAAGTGCTTAGGTTAGTTAGACCGCTTTAGCGCTTGCTCTAGGTGAACCCTAGTTAGTTGAGTGAGTTTTGTAAAACCACACAACCCCTCGGCTCTTGCGCGAGCCGTTGTAATTGTACCGAGTGGGGCGAGAGCCTTGCGAGACCGTGACAACCGCGTTTGTGTGACGGCCGCCACCGTGTACCAGAGGGAACGAGGCCCGCGGCGTTTCGGCTGGAAGCTCGATAGTGGAGACGATGGGGAGCGTCCGAGAGGAGCCGGAAGCGGAGCACCACTTGTGCGTGGAGAAGGCCCGCGGCTCTCTACGGAGTTACTCAACCGTGGTGCTTGGCCCTCGTGTGGGCTTCCCTTTGCGTAGGGCACCAACGAGGATTAGTCGGGACCTTGCGTGGTTCCGGATACCTCGGTAAAAATACCGGCGTCATCCACGAGAGTTTGCTTCTCTACTTTGCTCTTTAAGTTTCCGCATTTATATTAAGCATTTAAGTTTCAATCTTGTATTCATACTCATTTAGTGTAGATTGAAACTTACCCTTTGCGGTAGAGATAGCAACACTTAGACAAAACCTAGTTTGCACATTCTAGTTTGATTATTTGCATAGGTTTTTCTCTAGGGATTTATTTGTGGCCTAGTTTAGTAAAAGTTTTAGAAGTCCTAATTCACCCCCCTCTTAGGCGTCACCCGTTTCCTACAAGTGGTATCAAAGCTTGGTTTGGCTCATTTGAAATGTTTTAGCTTCACCGCTAAAAGAGCCGACGCTTTTTAGAGGAAGGGATGGATACCCATAGGCCACCACACTTCGACGACACTAACTTCTCATATTATAGTGCTAGAATGGCTTGTTACCTAGAGGCCATTGATCTAGGCATTTGGAGAGTCACTCGTGACAGGATGAAACCCCCTAAGAATCCCGAGAAACCCACCACGAGTGAGGAAAAAGAAATTCATTTAAATGCTAGAGCCAAAAATTGCTTGTATGTATCTCTTAGCATGGATATTTTTAATCAAGTATTTACCTTGAAAACTGCTAATGAGATTTGGCTAAAATTGCATGAGCTCTATGATGGCACATCCAATGTTCGTGAGCAAAAACATTGCCTAGTCTTAAATGAGTTTAATTCTTTTGCTATGAAAGATGATGAGCTTGTTAGAGACATGTATTCTCGTTTGAATCTAATTATCAATGAGCTTAACTCTATTGGCATTAATAAGCTAGGTGATGCGGACATTGTGAGGACGATTATCTCCCTACTACCACAACAAAGATATGGGAGCATCATCACCATCCTTCACAACATGGAGGACTTGAGTACCATGACCCCGACCATTGTGATTGGGAAAACCGCGGCTTTTGAGATGTCACAAAAAATGTGTCGGGGAGAGGATCCAACTTCCTCAAGGCCATATGCCTTTGCATGTGATGAAAGGAAGGGCAAAAAGAAGGCTCCCACTCCAAGTTCCTCAAGTAAGAAGAGGAAGAAGAAGAAAGTGATGATGATGAAGATAATCAACCATGCACATCATCCTCCGAGGATGAAGAAACAATCCGACGCGTCGGAAAAGTAATGGGGATGATCCGCAAGATTAATCTAATGGGTGTGCCCCTGCAGGTCGAAGATCTTCTCTTTAACATTGACAGGAAAAAGCAAAGAAAGAGAGGATGCTTCGCATGTGGGGAGAAGGGCCACTTCAGGCACAACTGTCCAAATATAGCCAAACCCAAAAAGGAGAGGAGTAAAGGCAAGGCGCTAACAAGTGTTAGAACTTGGGATGATTCTTCAAGTGAAGATGAACCTCCAAGGACGCGCAGCCACCGGTCCTCATCACGCTCATCACGGTCATCACACAAATGCCTTATGGCAAGAGGCAACAAAAGCATTCCATCCTCTAGTGATGATAGTAGTAGTGATGATGAAGGTGAGGGAAAGCCCTCCATAGATGAGCTTGCGGAAGCCGTTGAATTTTTTCAGGATGTTTGCACTAAACAAAAAGCTCAACTTAAAACCTTGAAAAATAAGTTGGTTAGCTCTCAAAATGATTACAAAGGTTTGCTAAAAAAATTTGAAACTTTTGCAAATTTAAATAGTGAGCTATCAACTAAAATTGAGCTATTAGAATCTAGTGCTCCATCCACTGCTACCGATGATAGTCTCATTAAAAAGAATGAAAAACTTAAGGCTAAGTTAGCTAGCTCCCAAGAAGCTATTGAAAATTTGCTAGAGAAAATGGAAATTCTTAGCATACACAATAATGAGCTAACTACTAAGCTAGAAAACATTAGTAGCACCCCAGCAGCATCTTTAGTTGAAATACCTAAAATAATTAAAAAGGATGCTTCTACTTTCTGCTTTGATTTAATTGATGATTCTAACCCCTGCAACCAACTCGTTGTTGAGAATATTGTTGTAGAGACATGCTCGGATGAGGTTGCAAAGGAAAATGAACAATTAAAGCAAGAAGTGGCTCGCCTTGGCAAGGCTTTGTATGACAAGAAAGGCAAAGCCAAACAAATCCGACCTCCACAGGATAACACCACTGTGGGAGTGAACAAGCCTATGGAGGGAGAAACTGTGATTTGTAGGCTATGCCACAAGGAAGGCCATAAGTCTTTCCAATGCAAGGCGATGACCGGGGATAAACAAAGGCAAAAGCTCAAGCAAAAGCCATCAAGCAAAATCTCCAACACCTACATCAAAAAGGTGGACAAAAAGACTGCTACACCATATTTGATCAAGAAGAAAAAGAATGGAAAGGTGATAGCAATCAAGGCCAACAAGCAAGCCAACAAAGGAAAGGGGGCCAAACGCATCTGGGTGCCAAAGGAAATAATTTCAACCATGAAAAGCACCAAGAAGGTTTGGATCCCAAAAGGGAAGTGAGTGGACCGAAGTTCGCCGGGAAATTTGGAGACTTGGCAAATTTGGGATGTATATCATGGGATACATCATATTGGATCAAGATTACTTGCCAAGTGGGTTAGTGAAAATTTTGGACCCAAATTTCCCACCCATGACTAAGGTAACTAGATTTATTGTATCTCTTGTTTTTAGATATGCGTATCTATTTACCTTGTATCTAGTTTACCTTTCTTGCCTAGTATTACATTTGTTATTTACTTTTGAATTATGCATACTAGGTAAATCTCATGGTAGGATTGCTTGCTTTCAATTCCTATACTTAAGCAAACCTACATGGCTTAAGATGTTTACTTAAGCACGACACATAGCTTCTATATCACTCCATAGTAAATGATGCATCAATTGAAAATTTTGAATTCTACAAGTTGTATCATTTAACTTATATGTGCCAAAGTTCAGATTGTAGATAATTTGCCCCTCTTGATATCAAATCAAAGTGCAAGTCTCCTACAAGTATTCAAAACTTGTATGCACACCTTCAGGGGGAGGTTACTCTATAATCTAATACTTTGAGACTAACACCTTTTCAAGTCTATTTTATGTGATAGTCTCATTGTAAGGAAAATGAGGTCCCCAGAGAAAGACAACAATCTTCCACTGCAAAATCTCCAAGAACTCTCATGTCTCTCAAGCTCGCCATTGACTTTCAATTGGTATCTTTTGAGACTACATCTAGTATCATTTACATGTCTTCTCCAATATTTGATTAGACTATATTTCATATCATATACTTCCATGTTGCTAAAAATGCATAAGTACTTAACTCATATTCTGTTACCTATGCATAAGGGAAGTTAGTCTTTTCAAATCATGTCTTGCACCTCTAATTTTCACATGCTTTTTCCTAAGATCTCTGTCAGGGGGAGCTTTTCTTCATCTCTAAAGGGGGAGAAAACACTATCTAAAGGAGAACACTCATTTAGGGGGAGTAATCTTTTGAGGACAAGCTTTTATTTACTTCCTACATGCTTTTAATGTCTTCCTTTTCGGTGGTTGATGCCAAAGGGGGAGATGTTTAGGGACCAAAGCAATGAAAACTATATCAAACACCAAACACCACCAATTTAAAATTTCATATGGTTCCTCAAGTGGTTTTGGTTATTTGGTCCTAAAATAGGAAGTAAGTGAATTATGGAGTTAGGGGGAGGATTAAGTCCATAATATCACATTGTAGGGACAAACATGCATCCTAGCAAGTAGATTGCATATTTTCATTCAAATACTTGTATTATTTGCTTGCTTTTGTTGTGTTGTCATCAATCACCAAAAAGGGGGAGATTGTAAGGAAAATGGACCACGGGCCATTTGGCTAATTGAGTTTTGGTGTTTGATGAACGACACAATCCGTGAACTAATAAGTTTTCTAGTGTTTGTGTTTGTAGTTCACAGGATGCAAGATTTACTTGGACTAAGGAATTAAGGAAAGCAACACCTCAAAAGAAGACATTAAGAAGATTCAAGAAAAGTCCAAGTGTGCTGCTGCGGACTGTCTGTGCGAGGCGCACCGGACTGTTCGGTGGCACACCGGACTGTCCGGTGCCCACACGTCGGACTGTCCGGTGCACCAGGGAACTCCAGCCCAACGGCTAGTTCCAGGTGGCACCCAGAGAGAAGACCACCGGACCGTCCGGTGTGAGCACCAGACTGTTCGGTGTGGAAAAGCCTGCGGCGCCAACGGTCACCTGCTCTGACAGGGCAACGGCTAGGTGCACCGGATAGGCTACAGTGCGCTGTCCGGTGCACCACCGGACTGTTCGGTGTGCCGTAGAGAACTGCAGCTTTTCTCCAACGGCTATTTTGGAGTTGGGGCCTATATATACTTCACCCAACCGGCCATTTGAAGGTGTGGGAGCCCAAGCAACATACCAAGGCATATAGTGCACATTTCCAAGAGCTCAAACACCCAAGTGCTTAATAGAATCACTCGATGATTAGCATAGGTGCTTTGCAAAGTGCTTAAGTTAGTTAGACCGCTTTAGCGCTTGCTCTAGGTGAACCCTAGTTAGTTGAGTGTGTTTTGTAAAACCACACAACCCCTCGGCTCTTGCACGAGCCGTTGTAATTGTACCAAGTGGGGCGAGAGTCTTGCGAGACCGTGACAACCGCGTTTGTGTCACGACCGCCACCGTGTACCAGAGGGAACGAGGCCCGCGGCGTTTTGGCCGGAAGCTCGATAGTGGAGACGGCGGGGAGCGTCCGACAGGAGCCGGAAGCGGAGCACCACTTGCGCGTGGAGAAGGCCCACGACTCTCTATGGAGTTACTCGACCGTGGTGCTTGGCTCTCGCCTGGGCTTCCCTTTGCATAGGGGCACCAACGAGGATTAGTCGGGACCTTGCGTGGTTTCGGATACCTCGGTAAAAATATCGGCGTCATCCACGAGAGTTTGCTTCTCTACTTTGCTCTTTAAGTTTCCGTATTTATATTAAGTATTTAAGTTTCAATCTTGTATTCATACTCATTTTGTGTAGATTGAAACTTAGCCTTTGCGGTAGAGATAGCAACACTTAGACAAAACCTAGTTTGCACATTCTAGTTTGATTATTTGCATAGGTTTTGCTCTAGGGATTTATTTGTGGCCTAGTTTAGTAAAAGTTTTAGAAGTCCTAATTCACCCCCCTCTTAGGCGTCACCCATTTCCTACAACCGGGTTGCGTCCCGTGCCTATAAATAGGTGAATAGTAGCACCCTACTGTTCACGCTCGATTGTAATCACTCTCGCGTCATCATCTTCAAACAAGACGAAGCTATCAATGTAATAACAACTTTGTTAATGTTCATGTGTATATTATGAAATATAAACGTGAATGAACTAATGAATTATATTTATTATCGTTATGTATTCTTATTTATCCATGAAATGATGAAGTCATGTCCTTCATGACCTTCGTCTGATGATCATTATATCCGAGAGGAGGTAATGCTTTGGAGGACGAAGGTCTTTAATACTTAACAATTGTGTTGCCTTGTTCTTGATCCACAACATATGAGAACAAGTAGCCAACAATATCATAAACCTGGACAAATTAGATGTGGATCCGAAGAAGGTAGCAGCTATCCTGGACTAGAAAGCACCAAGAGATGTCCGGGGAATCAAGAGTTTCATTGGAATGACCGGATACTATCGGTGTTTCATTGAGGGTTTCTCCAAGATTGCTAAGCCAATGACAGCCTTGCTGGAAAAGAAAGTTGAATTCAAATGGACCCTAGATTGCCAAGAGTCCTTTGATATGTTGAAGAAGAAGTTGACTACAACACCGACATTGATTCTGTTAGATGTTCAAAAGCCATTCTCAGTGTATTGTGATGTTTCGTATATCAGACTGGGATGTGTGTTAACGCAAGAAGGGAGAGTAGTGGCGTACTTGTCCCGATAGTTGAAGATTCATGAGAGGAATTACCCCACTTATGACCTAGAATTAGCAGCAGTGGTTCATGCACTGAAGACCTAGAGGCACTACTTATATGGGCAGAAGTATGAGAATTACACAGACCACAAGAGTCTTAAATATATCTTCACCTAGTCAAAGTTAAATATGAGGCATCGAAGATGGCTGAAATTGATCAAAGATTATGAGCTGGAGATACATTATCACCTAGGCAAAGCTAATGTAGTTGTAGATGCTTTGAGCAAAAAAAGCCAAGTCAATATGATGGCCACTCATCTAATGCCATATGAGCTAGCAAAGGAATTCGACATGTTGAGTCTCAGATTCCTAAACAGCACCCAAGGAGTGACCATTGAGCTGGAACCCACTCTAGAGCAAGATATCAATGATGGACAGAAAAATGATGAAAAGATCAATGAAATTCGGCAGCTGATCTTAGATGGGAAAGGCAAGAATTTTCACGAAGACACAGAAGGTGTAGTATGGTTCAAAGATATGTTGTGTGTTCCTGACTTCAAATCGATTCTGGAGTTGATTCTCAAGGAAGCTCATGAGACGCCTTATTCCATACACCCTGGCAGCGAGAAGATGTACCAAGACCTAAAGAAAAGATTCTAGTGGTACGGTATGAAAAGGGAGATCGCAGAGTATGTTGCCATATGCGACAGTTGTCAGAGAATTAAGGTAGAGCATCAGAGACCACATGTTTGTTGCAGCCGTTGCAGATTCCTTAGTGGAAATGGGATGAGATTGGGACGAACATTATAGTCGGTCTTCCTCACACTCGAGCCGGTTATGACTCCATCTGGGTAGTGGTGGACTGCTTGATGAAGGCGGCTTATTTCATACCAATCAAGACCACCTATAATAGTGTAGTGTTGGTAGAGCTATACATATCCCATATTGTTTGCTTGCATGGAGTGCCAAAGAATATAGTATCAGATCGGGGAACCCATTTCACTTCTCATTTTTGGCAGCAATTGCATGATGCTTTGGGTACACACTTGAAGTTCAGTTCAGCTTATCATCAACATACAGATGGTCAGACTAAGAGAACTAACCAGATCCTTAAAGATATGTTGAGAGCTTGTGCTTTGCAAGACAAGTTAGGTTGGGACAAAAGGCTACCTTATGCAGAATTCTCCTACAACAATAGTTACCATGCCAGTTTGAAGATGTCACCATTCCAAGCACTCTATGGGAGAAATTGTCGAACTTCGTTGCATTGGGACCAACCCGGCGAAAGGCAGGTGTTCGGTCCAGATATTTTGATTGAAGCCAAAGAGAATATCAGAATGGTTCAAGAGAATCTAAAGACAGCACAGTCTAGACAATGAAGCTATGCTGACACCAGAAGAAGATATCTGAGTTTTGAAGTAGGAAACTATATTTACCTAAAGGTTTCACCGATTAGAGGAATCAAAAGGTTCGGAGTCAAGGGCAAGCCATGGAGAAGTGGCATATCAACTCAGCCTACCAGAAAGTATGTCAGCCGTGCATGATGTGTTCCATGTGTCTCAGCTAAAGAAGTGCTTGCGAGTAACAGAAGAACAATTGCCAACCGAGGATCTCGAGGTTCAAGAATACTTAACTTATATCGAGAAGCCAACTCAGATTCTAGAGACAGTAGATCGAGTCACTTGAAGAAGCACCATCAGAATGTGTAAAGTCAAGTGGGGTCATCATTCAGAGGAAGAAGTAACCTGGGAAAGATAAGATGATCTGAAAGCCAAATATCCCGAACTCTTTGCTAGCCAACCCTGAATCTCGAGGGCGAGATTCTTTTTAAGGGGGATAAGTTTGTAACACCCTGAATTTGGGGGTATAAAAATTCTTCTCTAATGCCTACCAAATTCAGGCGTTACCTCTTGTTTCTCTCTCTGGATTTCTTCTCTCTCCTTTTTATTAGAGCTATGTATAGTTTGTAGTGGATTAACTATTTCTATACTATATCAAAACCTATGTGAGTCATGAAATGTTGCATCATGCTGAGCCTAAATTATTATTTAGTTTGATGCACATATTTGAATTATGAATTGTGTTTGAATTTGATTTGAATTCCCTAGAGAAAATAAAAAAGAAAATCATTTGGAAATTCTAGGGAAAAAGAAAAAGCAAATTCAGCCCAGCAGGCCCAGCCCAGCCAGGCCGCGCGCGTGCCCGCTTCACCTGACAGGTGGGTCCCACCTGTGAGCGTCAGCCTGCGCCCGCGCACTCTTGCTCCTTCTCTCCCTCTGCCCGATGGGGCCGACCTATTGGCGCCAACTTTCCCCCGCATGCGCGCCCACTCTCTCTGCATGGCAGGCCCACCTCGTTAGCGCAGTGAACCGTTCGCTCACCCGCTTGGTCTCTCTCGCTGCGCCATGGGGCCCCCTTGTCAGCTCCGTCTTCCCCGCAACCGCCACTGACCCACGTTCGTGCGTGCGCCGTGGAGACCGCCCACGTTGCTTGCCCATGCGCACCAGCTCCTTTTTTAGCACTGCCCGCACCCGCTCTCTCCCCTGCCTCATTTCGCCCACTCTCGCGCTCTGCCATCGCCTGTGCTCGCTGGAGACCCGCAGCCATGCTGCCGGCCATCTAGCCCGCCAAAAGCCGTCCCGAGCACCACCCCGAGGTGAGGAACTCGCTCCCGTGCTTGGTTTCTCTCAAATCTGCTTTGTCTTAGCCAAGTTCGCCCTGCTGGAGTTCGGTCGCGCTGGTTCGCCGCGCCCACGTGGTGACTGGCCGATTTAGCCCCGCCCAGAGCCCCGTCCAAGCCGTAGCACGCCCGAAACCCCCTCCCCGCGGCCAGGATTCTTTGCTAGAGTTGCCCGACCCGCCCGGAGCACCTCCCCTCCACCGTTCTACCGTCTCCGGTCCCATTCTTGCGCCCGGAGTCCTATCAATGAGTTCGCCAGACCTTCTTTACCCAATCCAACCCTCACCGGTGACTCTAGAGCCCCCGACAACTGCATCTACCTTGCCTCCGGTAACCCCACCGCCGTGGAGGGAGCAGCGCGGTCACCAAGCCGTAAACCCCCCGTGCACCCCATCGCAATCGTTCGTCCCAGATCCAACGGTTCGGATCTGCGGGTATCGGTCCACGTCCACGCGCTCTGCTAGTCGGCCCTGCCTGTCTGTTTCTGCGCCCCCTAGAGCTAGGCCCCGCTGGTCAGCCCGCCTCCCTCCCTAGTCGCTGACACCCCTGGCCCACTTATCAGCACTCGCCCGCGTGCTCAAGTGATCATGCGGTCGAGATCGTCCGATAACCGTTCGCCTAAAAAACTTGTTAAAACCCCCTCGGCTTCCTAGATATCAACCCGCCGTCCCTGGTTATCACGCACAGGCCCCTAAGTTCTTACAGAAAATCCCCTGACCTTTTGTTTTATCACAGAAATAGGCCTAATTTTGTATTTTGAATTCCAAAACTTGTTTATTTCATATCTTTTGCATATGAACTCCAAATTGAGTGGTTCAAATTGCAAAATATTCATAAGATTATTCTCTATCCATTTAAATTATAATCATTTACTGTCTCCCTGTATTAATTTTATGCCTAGACTATAGATTAGTTTAAGTGATGGTTTATATATTAAAAAGAAAACCCTAATGGTAATTAGGTAATCAACCTTGTGAAAGTAATATCATGTAAAGTATGAACCCATCCCTAGAATAATTTTAGTAATTCAGTAAGATAAATGAAGTTAAGTTATGTAATCTATGGAGATAAGAAGTACTTAGAGAACCAAAAACCTCTAGGTGTAATTGCCCACCCTAGAACCTGGATTTCTCTCTTGTGTTTTTACTGTTCTTTCGAGCTTGTGTTCACTTGATTGTACATGTTTGGTGTACTGTTTATTTTTCATTATCCAAATGTGTTGAATGCATGATCGCTTTACATAGACAACGAGCAGTCTGTGGTTCCAGAGTGTGTTACCGTAGACTTCCCAGAGCAGCAACCTGGTGAAGCCAAGTGTCCTCTGACCCATTATGTCCTACTTACTTTATAATTTATTGTCCCACATTACTTAATTGAAATCTAATGATTTACTAGTTTGTATTTACCTTGTCCTTGATTACCTTTTGGGTTATTATGGTTAGCTTCATGTTATTTCTTTACTTTAATCAACGAACATGATGAAGATATTTATGATATGATGATGTTATTATGATTATGATGATGTTCTTGTGGTACTTTAGGGGACTCATGCTGTTTTCCTAACTACCTATTCGTAAGGACCTGTTCATTGAGTGACCACCCGAGATAACAGTACAACCATGAGGGTGGAATGGGACGCCCTTAGCTGATTAATTAGACGAACTTGGGGGTGTAGTTGGCTTTGCCGGAGGGCCGTCAATGGGGGCTAGGGCATAGTGCTCGCTCTGCTGAGGGTGGGTGCCGAGGTTCATTCGTTTTGGTTTTGTTAGTCACCCACCTTAGGGAGGAGTATTGTGTTTGTACGACTAGCGAAACCTAACGAGCAGCTATGCACCAGGGGAGTCTTTGTAAAGGCTACGTGGCGTATCCCTGGCCATTCACCTCGGTAGTGAAGATTGGGTCTGTACAACCCAGGCTAGAAAGGGATCACGACTCATTGGTAAAGTGTGCAACCTCTGCAGAGTGTTAGAAATTGGTATATCAATCGTGCTCATGGTTAAGAGCAGCCTTGGGATCCTCTTTGATTGGAATAACTTTTGATACTTTATGATGATGGTTAATGGTGATGATTATAACTATGATTTCTGGCATTTCCTCTTAGAGGGAGTACTCTTGGGTAATAATTGAGTTTATTACTAAAACTTGGCTTACTACTAGTAATAAATACCTGACCATCTAAAAGCAACTGCTTTAACCTTAACTCCACATACAACTAGTCCACTTAAGCCAAACAGGACATTTTCTGAGTACGTTGATGTGTACTCACCCTTGCTTTGAAAACCACCGAACCCCAAGTTGTCCCCATTGCAATCAGTGCTTAGGAGGAGATGCAGGCAACATGGAGGACTTCGAAGAGTTTCAGGACTATGATGAGTTCTAGTCGTGTTAGTGGCAACCCTCAGTCAGCTGCCTGTGAAGGCCTTATCTCTACGTTTTGTATTCCGCAATTTGATTACGTTTTTGAATATGTTAAGTTAATGACTCTGTGGATGTCTTGGACATCTTGATGTAATAAAGTACTATTTCCGCTATTTATTTTGAGCAATGTGTGATGATGTCCAACTATGTAATCGCTATGTACGTGAGTTTTTGATCCTGACATGTACATAGTTCACATTCGGTTTACCTTCTAAAACCGGGTGTGACATAAGTGGTATCAGAGCCTTGCTGACTGTAGGACCGCTAACCTAGACTAGAATGGTCGCCCTAAGGACTATAGACCCTAATTCTCACCTTGACCTTTGGTGTCACTTCAAAAGTTGGTCATCTCGACCAATTCTATGTTATATTACTATCTATACACTCATCTTACAAAATTGTTATCTTACTTTGCTTTTGGTTTACTTGCTGGTCATATAGTTCTATTCTCAGTCTTGTACTTACGATATCTTTTATAGATGGTCCGTCTTAGATCCACTGCACGTAAGTCGGTGATCCCTTTCTTGCCCTCTCGCCTTGCGGAGCGTCCACTATGCCGCATGGTGACAGGATAGTCGAGCCACCTGAAGAGACTGCACCGCCGCCTGCATGAGGAGCAGGAGCGCCAACGCCAGGAGTAGGAGCAACAAAACTCTTCTCCCTCGCTTGAGCAGGAGGTGGAGTCTGGGAGGTAGCCATCCCCTGCACCTCAGCTAGAGGTGCCCCCTACACCACCACAGGGCACCCCGGCTGTTGGAGGAGACCCTGATGGAGACAACAACGAAGGTGGTAGTTTGAGCCACAGTACGGAGCTCTCGGAGGAGAAAGAGCCGGAAGGATGGATCGCCCAACCCATCACTTGTGACGCCACTCGCGATTGTCATTTCCACGACGCTCTTGACACCTTGCTGCGTCAGGCATTCGACCGATACACTTGGTCCATCAAGTACCATTGTAGTCTACCAGCATCATCGCGGGTTATACCTAGACCAATGGGAGGCTACCACCACATTCATGCAAGAACTGATTCGCACTAGGGTTTCACGCTCGCTCATCTCGCGCCGCCAAGATCCTGGCGACTAGCGCCAACGCCTGACGGATCTGCACCATCCGAGCTCCGGCCATCCCCATGGTATCTTCTTCTCCATATCCCATGCCTTGATTTGTAGTTCCCTAGGAACTTGCTCTCGTTTGAACATTCTGTTCTGCTAAGTTATTCGTCCATGTATCGGCTAATCCGTGGCCTGTAGATCGGCTAATCTCGATGCATTCTTAGTTCAATCATCGGTTTAGGGTTTCATTTTAGCCCGTGATTCGATTTTCCGAGTAGTGTACTCTGTCTCGGTTGAAAACTCTCTCGACTTTAGATCCTCCATCACTATCGGTGTAGGTTAATTTTTAGTTGTTTACTTGATGGACTTAGTCTTTACAGTTTATGTTTTAGGGTTTACGGACTTAGGGTTTACAATTGTGGGTTTATGATTTACGGTTTAGGGTTTTACATGTGCATACTAACCACATATAAGCATTGTTTACGATTTAGGGTTTACGATTTACGGTTTAGGGTTTTACATGTGCATACTAACCACATATAAGCATTGTTTACTGGTAGCACTAATTACCTGCAAGTTAGCCTGCCTCCATAGCATCGTATACTAACAACATATCCACATCAAATGGATTCAGCAAACTCCATAGCCGACAAGGCAATTGGAAGGATGCAAGAGATTGTGGACAAGATTTTTTCTGTAGCCACGGAAACAATCCATCCTGGACGAGGGTTGACCTCATTTGACGCTACCAAACTCCGTGTAGCATTGGAGGACATAGCTTGCATGATGGAGTAGGACTCTCTGGTGTTCCAAGAGTATTTGGACAAGGTCAACAACGTTAACAACCATGTTGACACCGACTACAAACCCTCAGACTTGTCCTCACCAACCCCTGCTGAAGAAGACCTCGGTGAAGACTAGGACTTTGCCGAGCACTTTGAAAACTTTTGGGGTGTTGAATATGAATTAGATCAGATGCCTTCCTTTAGTGACAATGAGGTTTAAGTTGGTACATGGTTCACCTGTTGGTAAGGGTTTAGGGCTACGTAAATAAGAGCAAACTTTTGGTTAGTGCGCAGGTGTCATCTGTTCCATGTGTTTTTGTGTCCATGGTTGGTTGGATTCATCTCACGGATGGTGCCGGTGAAAACAACACACCTGACCCCAGCTCTACAGTGAAAGGAAAGCGTAAGGTGTTCCATGACTCTCCTAAACCTAAGAAGAAAAAGGATCTGAGGGATGAAGATATGAAATGGATTGTCGATGCTTTCGAGTCTAGGACCTTGAGCTCTAACAAGTTCATAACCTCCTTTGACAATGACCCTGTGCGTAAAGAGGTTGCTGCTCAATTACAACAAGTCATCGATGATGGTGCAGCAGAAGGAAGCGACTTACATTTCTTTATGACTCATCTATTAATGGAAAAACGTTATAGAGATGTCTTTGCAACCCTAAAGACCAAAGAAGGAAGGAACGCTTGGCTGCGGCGTGCTTATGAGAAGACTGAGAAGTCGAGTTAGGTGTTTGCATTATCATGAGTGCCACGTTTCGTAGTTGCCGGTCGAATTCCTGTTGGTCGTCCTGTTATGTTACAAACTGTCACTCGTATGAGTTTTTTTCATCATCCAATGCTGTTACAAACTATCAGTTGTATGAGTCTTTTTTCGTTGGAGAAGTATTTCAATTATTCGAGTTGAAGTAGTATTTGCAATAATAACAGTTGTATGTCTGAGAACTATGTAATTGTGTGAACCATGTTGGACCTATGATAAATGTACAACTGTGAGTTTGTTTGTATGGTAATGTGTTGATTGAAGAAAACTGGTTATTGTTTGTATCTTTGTAGATGTTTTAGCCTCATACCGACCAATCTGATGATGAGAGGGATGAGGAATTCATAGTTGCACTAGTTGCTTTGGATATATGGGGGAGCACGTCAAGTGGGGTTTCGAGAAGAAGCATGGTGGAAACAGGTATCCAATGGGTTGAGCGAACATTGGAGAGTAGTGATGATTGTTATGACATGTTTCGCATGCGTCGAACTGTGTTTCATCGTTTGCATGATACGTAGGTGCATAATTATGGTCTGGTACCAAGTCGTGGAGTTAGTACAAATGAAGCGATTGCCATTTTCTTGTGGGCATGTGATGGTCCACAATCTTTTAGACAGATAAGGAACAAGTTTGGTCACTCACTGGAAACTATAAGCTGCAAATTTAGTGAAGTCCTTAATGCAATTTATAGGATGTCTTCAGACGTCATCAAGCCTAAGGACACACATTTCACTGAGATTCACTCTAGATTGCGAGAGACTAGATTCTGGCCACACTTCAAGGATTGCATAGGTGCCATAGATGGAAGCCATTTTCCCGCGTCTGTCCCAGCCACGAAGCAACCAAAGTATATTGGTTGTCACGGTTACGCATCGTAGAATGTCATGGCCGTTTGTGACTTCAATGTGAGGTACACATTTGTCATCACAGGTTGGCCTGGTTCAGTGCATGATACTAGAGTTTTACAGGATACTTTGATCACGTATGGGGATAGGTTCCCGCATCCACCTGAAGGTATAACTATATTTTACTTTTCTACCATACATTATTAATGTGTTTCATAGGTACTAAAGTACAAATTTTTGTTTGTTGTAGGTAAATACTATCTTGTAGATTCTGGTTATCTGAACCGGAAGGGATACGTTGCACCTTATAAGGTTCAGAAGTACCACATTTAAGAATGACAAAATGTGAGGCAACCAGTTGGTAGCAAAGAAGTTTTAAACTTTGCACACTCTTTCCTGTGTAATGTTATAGAACGATCGTTTGGGGTGCTCAAAATGAAGTGGAGAATCCTTCTCAATCTACCTTCATTTTCGCTTAGGAAATAATTGAAGATAATTATTGCTTGTGTAACACCCCTGGTGTTACTGGCACTAAAACTTGAGCATGACATCATATGCATTGACATTTCATTTTGTTTGTCACACCTAGAATGCATTCACTAGGTAAAATTTCAAAACATATGTGATGTGGTGACTTGAAGTGTACTTAACCCTAGGGTAGGGTAACCAACCCTGGGATTAGGGCATATGGGTAATAGTAAGCCAAAATGAGTAATACCTTAAAAGTCATTGGAAATATTCATAAGAAATCAAGCTTGGTGAATTTGAGTGACACAAAACCCTAGAGTGCCCAAAACCCTAAAAGAAACCCTAGAAAACCCTAAATTGTACCCTAGGTGGTGAATTCAAATTCTATGCACTTTTGGACCAAAGTTCAAATATCAAAGTGATAGAACATAAAAAACTAAGTAACTTTTACATTGGAGGATTTTTAAGTATTATGGAGTAATTTGTACTTAATCACAAAAGACCCAAGAACACCATGTGGCTAACTCTGAATTTTCAATTAGATTAGGCCAACTTTGGAGCTTTGTATTTCTTGATTCATGAAGATTTTTCTCTAAGTCAATACATCAATATTGTAGAGCTATGATAGGAGTACAACTTTGATTAGGTGACTAAGTATTGGTACTGTACAAAAATTGGAGATAATTTGACTTGAAGTCTGGCTGTCAGTCGGCCCTAAGACTGAATTCTGATTGACAGTGAAGTCAGACGAACTTTGAGATCAATTTTGAGTAGGATCCAATGACTATTCGATTGTGGGTGCTATAACAAAATCAAAGATGGATTGTAGGGCAACAATTTTGCTACAGATGAATGAGGGAGTTGCCACACAAAAATTGGAGAACCAAGCTCTTTAACCTGCTCTGTGAGGCGCACTGAAGAAGTTTCCCATGGTACAGTACTGAAGAAGATCTCAGGTGCATTGAACCTCACCGCCGGTGACCCCTATGCCCGGATTCACGCTGGCGCTGTGATTTGCGCCCCTTGGCGTCCGGATAATGTCTCGGGGCAAAAGATCTTTGGCAAGGGATGAAGTCGGGGCACTATGGCCGCTTTGTCACTGCACCCACTTGCGCCGCGACATGGCCACGCGGCCGTCGCCGCGATGATCGCCATTAACCGAGGCACGCCACGCTACTACCTTGTTACCACGTCGTAGTAGGTCACTATAGATGGCCTGTCTATCGTCTGAGTCATTGCTCTAGGGAATGCCACGGTAACTCGCGCTAGTGACCTCCCCCTCTCTCCGGCCGCCCGCGTGTCTTCCCCAAATTTGATGCCACCGTTGTTGATCTCTATAAATTGAGTGCAAAGCGTGCTCCGTTAGGTTGTTACGCGCCCAGTGCACCAGCTCTCGCCTCTAATCATCGACCATAGCATCCAAATTTTCGCTTTTCCCCCAATTCCATTTTCCGCGCCACCGTGAGCTTCTCGTCGTGGCCATCCATCTGCAGGTTAGTTCAAGCTTCTCTGCTTGATGTTCTAATATCCCTTAAGTCTCCTATTGCTCGTAGACCCGTTTGATTGACCTAGACCGCACTGAATCACCAAGAACACCTCGGTTTGTCTCTAGTATTCACCACCGTCGTGGGCAGACGAACTCTGGGCCAGATTCGTGCAATTGATGGAGGGATTAGGGTTGCCTGGGATAGGATTTGGTGTTACCTGAGTTAGGGCACCGGCCATTGCGTATTCTGGCCGGTACAAGTTCGCTGGAGGGTGTGCTCGTCGCCGTTCACCGTTGTGGACTTGGCGCGGTAAAGAAATAGAAGTCGGAGGGCCTTAGTGCAAACGTCAGAGACACAAGTAAATAGTGGAAAGGATTCTTTATGGGTTTTTCGAATAGCCGATGTCCTCTGTGAAAAATCGCCAGCGCAGGCGCGGGCACGCGCGCGTTTCCCCGTTCATGGGCTGACCTGGGCTGATTTAAGCCCGTTACTATTCATTCTTTTCCTTTTTATTTTTCTGCTAGGCTTAGGAAATTCTAGAAAAATGATAAAAATATGGGACCAATTTTACTAGACTCCTAAATTCCTTTTGTATTTAATAAAAATAGTTCCAAGATTTTTAGTCCCAACCATGAATTATTTAGCATTTAAATATGCCTAAATCCAGACTTTTAGAATTTTAGAAGTAAGTTGGTAGCTCCATAAATCATAAAACTTTTTGGGAAAGTCTAATATGTAATTAAAGCCCTTGGGTGAAGTTTGGCATGTTTTGGACATTGTTTGATTCCAAACCCAAAACCCTAGCTTCCTAAGGTAGAATTTGCCTAACCCTAATAGGGTACTAACTCAGGAAACCCTAGTGACTCAGGTGTACCATGAAGGAAAGTTATATTCAAGACACAAATTAATGTGTTTCTACTACATATTCATAGCATCACATGAGCATTCAAGTATATGTATTGTTATGTATAGAAAACGAAGAAGAAGTGATTATCGAAGAAGAAACTAGCCCACAAGCTAAAATTCCACCTATCGAGAACAGTTTATACTTTAATATTTGTGGAACAGATCCCGAGTTTCCTACAACACAAGGCAAGCCCCAGTGCATTTACCCCTTCCTTGTTATTTTAAAATCTTTATCACTTGAAATGATGTATTAGGTGATAGGAGTTGTGTGCTAAATAATTGTTGCATTTCCCTTCCTTGGAATTGATTACCATTCCTTGTTACCTGTTTTACTTAAAAGTTTTCTGATGCTTAGCTATGTTTTAGAAAACAAAATGTTTTGTTTTTAAACAAAAGGTGATGCTTCATATGAGATGGGAATTTTTCAAAGAAAAGACTTGATGGTGAATCCATCATGGCCATGATGGGTTCAACATCAGAAAAGATGTACCTCTCCTAGGTACCAAACTTTGGGTTGTAAATAATAAAGCAGAGACCAGGCAGGTGACTTGCACGAGAAGGAAGTCTTGGTGTAGTGTCTCTGTCTGAGTCGATTAAAGACCGTATCGATGTAGGCTTGCTGATTGAGGACCTTTTAACTGGCCACATGCCTCGTCATGGGTAAGCTTGGCCTTGGGCAGACCAATACCAGAAAGGCCAACATGCAACGGGAGTGGAGAGATGGCGAGAGTAGCGTGTACCCTCCATGGCAAGAGGCTAGATGGTGGTGTATCTGTGCTCTCGGTTGGCGTGAAACCGGTCTGGTCTTGAGAAACCCAATGGCGAGTTGACATATGCAAGGGTTAAGTGCTACGTATGTCGTGTGGTTCGAGATCCCCAACTGGGTATTAATTGATTCGGATCGCTGTTACTTCTCAGACATGAAGACTTGGTCACTGCCCTACACGTAGCAATCTAGTAAAGAAAAAGGGTGATAAAAGACGGCTAGTGTAGGCCAAGTGCTTGAACTGGGGTAGAAAGAACTCTAGATGCAGGTAAGGACTTAACCTGATAATAAAACTGGATATTTAAGGATCCACTGTTAGTAAATATTTATGAAAACAGAGTCTTCGATTCTTGATTAGCTTTACCTTGACTCCCTCGAGCCAGCATATCCTTGAGAGTATTTTTCCTTTGTCAGGTAAGACTTGCAAAAGTACACTTCGTACTCAGGGTTTTCGAACCCATGTTGTTGTAGGTGAGGAAACAGCAGAGTTTTGTTGTTTCTGTTCAAAGGTGGTACCCAAAGAAGAGCCAAATCCGTGATCGCGGGTGTGGGAGGATGCTTGCCTAGCAAATTTGAAAACACTAAACTTTTGTGCGGGAGGGTGTTTTGCCTTCCTGGTTTGTAATAATACTTTATGCACTCTTAACACCAGGTACTGTAATAATACTTTCTCTATATATTTTATGAATGTAAATTAAGTTATTGTAATCTGCTTCCGCTTATTCTTTTCTCTGATGTGATGTAATATTTGCATGATGGGTGAAGCGCTCTTGGGCGATGTAATGATGATACAGAGGACCGAACTTGTCGAGTGATTATGTGCATCTACATGGTTGTCCGAGGTCCTTAGGATAAGGACATCTATAGGTGGGCCTAATACCTTGGGAGGTTCCGTCACAGCTGGTATCAGAGCGAAGTCCATCTCTTCATATATTATGTAGCACTTCAAAAGAATTTTCAAACACTTACCTAGAAATATTCTTTCATTCTTACCTTATCACTTTCTGGTAGCCCCTTATCTTGTAAAGTCGGGTAATAGAGTGCAATATATGTAGGAAGTGGGGAATCAACGAAGGTTGATTCCATAATTATTAGATTATGCATGCATCATGTTTAAAACTATACTAATAAATCTTCCCCTCTTATGGAGATATGGCACGCACTAAGCATACCCAGCGTAAATCGACTGGACCTCATGTTGTGCCACGACATCAGCTAGCCTCCAGGCATGAAGGGAGTAGCAGTGGTGGTAATGACCCGATTGGAAACCTGGAAGCCTGGGTGGAGCAACTTCGGTCAGAACTACGCCACAGGAATCGGGCTCGTGAGCAGGATAGCCACCGTATTGCGGAGCGGTCAGCCGAAGTGAGTCGCCTGCAGTATGAAATTTCGGAACGTAATATAGCCATTGATTGGGCTGTCACCTCGTGCTCTTTTGCTTGGGATTGTGAAGCTCAAGCTTTAGCTCGAGTGGCAGAACTTACTACATCCCTCGAAAACCTGCAAGCGTACTGTAATACCTTACATGAAGAAGTGCATGTATTGTATAATCGGCTGCACTCGGACGTGCCACTAGACGTTGCTGCAATGGGAGCCGAACCATCGGGAACAGCTAATGAAGGACCTGATGGGGAGCTAGACCTTTTTAGGCCCCCTGCTTCCATGAACCTTGCTGACGAACGGTCTCCTGAAGTAGGCAATGGAGCGACTAAGGGTGAAGAAGACTATAGTAGTATAGTTTAAATAATATACTTATGTAAAATAAGTAAATAATTCAAGTTGTAAAATGGAGTCTGTATAATTATTAAATTTTGGCAATGTAATATGATGGTGTATGTTGGCATGTAATATTTTCGAATGTTCTTTTGCCTCAGATGTCATCCCGTACTCGTGCACATGATGGTGCGGGGACATCCCGCGGTGGGGAGGACACTCCTAATCCACCACCCGTACCACCTACCTTGGCCGAGGCTATCGCTGCCTTGGTCAACGCCATCGCCGATAATACACGCTTTCTGCGCGAGATGGCGGGCAACCAATTTCAGCAGCACGGAGGAAGAGCTCCTCCTCAGGGACCACGAGATACTACCTATCTGGAATTCTCTGAAACTCGCCCACCGCTCTTCGTCAAGGTGAAGGAACCCTTAGAAGCCGATGAATGGGTGCGAGTAATGGAACATAAGTTTGGGCTAATCCGATGCACGGAGACACAAAAGCCCCTGTTTGCTGCACAGCAGCTGCGAGGGCCTGCTAGTTGCTGGTGGGCAAATTTTTCCGCAATCTAGCCTGTTGGACATCAGATTACCTAGGAGGAGTTCAAGCTGGCATTCCGGGAGCATTATGTTCTAGAGGCAGTGCTTTAGATGAAACTAGAAGAGTTTATTCGGTTGAAGCAAGAAGGAGATACGGTGATGTAGTATCTCAATAAATTCAACCACCTCTCTCAGTACACCAATGACCAGGTGGATACCGACTTGAAGAAGAAGAATTGATTTATGAGGGGACTAAAGGACAAGCTCCAGCAAAAAATGGCAACATGTCTGGACCTTACATATAGCAGGGTTGTCAGTACAGCACTGGCAGTTGAAGCTAAAAATGTGGGAAATCAAAGGGATATGTGGGTGAGAGATCAAATCAAGGACCTAAAAAGAGAACAAGGTTGGTAATCCGACCTTTCAATCAAAATTGTTCTTCGCCTCGCCCACCTTCATATCCATTCAAGCAGCCCGTCTTTATTCGTCCCACTACTGCCCCCGCTCCTACCAATCAGCCGAGTGCCCCTGGTACTCATTTCCCTGCCCTTCCCAGTTCCTCCAGTGGTTGCTTCAATTGTGGAAAGTCCGGACATTTCATCAAGGACTGCCCATATCCGAAGCAAAACAAATCCAACATTCAGCAGACCTCTGGGAACTCAAGTCAAGGAAAGGGGAATACGACTAATTCTTCAACGGGCAAGAATTTCAAGAAGACTAGACGGGTCTATTATACCTAGGTGGCTACTACACCAAAAGGTGAACCGGTGATGTTGGGTATGTTCCTCGTTGCAAATCACCTAGTAGTTATTCTTTTTGATTTTGGTGCATCACATACGTTCATAAGCAAGACTTTTGTGGAGAAATATTGCATACTTTGCACTGAATCAAGGGAGGGATTTGTTATCCACTCACCTGGGGGATGGATATTTACTAAGAAAATAGCCTTCCGTATACCAGTAACTGTTGGGGACTTGTTCTCAAATGCTTCGGTCCTGAAAGAAGGTATAAAGTACAAGCGTGACGCAAAAGCAGAATGCCAGGTCAGCGTGAACAGTACGGGAGTACTGTTCATCTATTTATAGACGCGGGACGCAGCCCACGTAAAATTACATTCATGTCCATTACATTTGTTAACAGTTTATGGAAATCTGTCGAGGCCCCCGAAGTCTTTTCATCTTTAAGTCGGTTCTCCCGTATGCCATCGCGCCGAAGCTTCCCTGCGCACAGCTTCGGCTGCCCTCGACCTTCGTCTGGTTCAGGCTTCGTCCTGGTCGTGCTCCATATCCATAATTCTGAATCCGAAAATACCTGTTCATATAATCCGCTTGGAAAACGTTGTCAAATCATGTTTTTGAGGACCTTCGGAGGACGAAGGCCCCCAACAGTAGCCCCTCGCAATATTAATTTGTAAATAATAAATTCAGATTGCGATATGGACGAAGGCCTTGAGCCGAAGGTCCGAAAAAAACACCTTCCCTTTGCTAGAATAGCAACATTCACTGACAAGCGGGGCCTTTTAATTTTCAGCGCCCTAGGCGTATAAATAAGATCACATCGCGAACTCATTTGATACGCACACTTGCCCTTTGCTTCGGCCCACTAAAATTTTTAGCGCTTGTTCATTAAGATTTGCTGTTCTTTTTGATTTCGAAGCTTCGGCCTCGGGAAGAATTTTTGAGCGTTCCCGAAGATGTCTGAAGGCAAGAAGACCCCTGCTGAGACGAAGCTGAAGATTCCTGCTGAGACGAAGCTGAGTCTCGAGGAGGAGAAGAATCTAGGGTTCCTGATAGCGATGGCAGAGACTAATACAGAGAAAATTACGAAGGAAATTCTCGAAGGTTTATCTGAAGATTCTGATGACAGCGACAGCTATGATGTGGAAAGTGGTGGGGAAGAGGCCGAAGATCGACCGTGGCGACCAAGTCACACAGTTTTTGGGAAAACGACCATCAAGCAGAGTCACATTGATAATATGAGGGGGCGATATTTCCGAGACATATCTATTGTGAGAGCTGATGCCGGGGAGAAGACTTCTCCCACCCCCGAAGAGGATGAAGTTGTGATTTTCCGAAGCTTCCTCAGGGCTGGGCTTCGATTCCCCCTGAGCAATTTTGTTGTTGAGGTACTAAAAACATTCCAAGTCTACCTTCATCAACTCACTCCCGAAGCTATTATAAGAATGGGGATTTTTGTCTGGGCTGCAAGAAGCCAAGGTTTGGAACCGGACGCTAAAAGCTTCTGCAACATTCATGAGTTATTATACGAGACGAAGCCCTGGGGAAAAGAGCAATACCACAACAACTTTGGGTGCTACAGCTTCGGCGCCCGCTCCGGGTCAAGCTGCCCTGTGCCGACCTTTCGGAAGAGGTGGCCCGGAGCCTGGATGACTGAATGGTTTTATGTAAAGAATGATCTAACAGCTCAAGAGAATGTGAAGAGTATTATTATGCACCCAATCTGGCAACGCTTCGGTCTTCGAAGGCCGAAGGTCGAAATGGACGAAGCCGCCGAAGAATGCCAAAGAGCCTTCGGGGTAGTCTGCTCGTTTATTGGGACAAGGGATTTGGTCCAAGAACACATCGCCTTCAGGGTATGGCCACTTGCAGAAAAGTGGGAAATGCCGAAGGAAACCATCAAAGAGTCCGACGAAGGCGGACTAGTCAGATTAAAGTACACATTCAAATATGCAGATAAATTTATTGAACCTGATGATGACTGGCTGAAAAGCATTGAAACATTAAGTGATGAATTACTTGGGGCATATTCGAAGGCTGAAAATACTGCACTATCAGCAGCCTTCGGAGGCCGAAAAAAGAAGAGACTGAACCGAGTGTTTGATGCAGTCGGGTTCTTCTACCCTGATTATTGTTATCCCATCCGAAGGCAAAAAAGGAAAAACATAACCTCTGAAAAAGAAGAAGCTGGAACCGCTCCTAGCGAGCCAGAACCAAAAGGAAAGAGGTTGAAGGTCCTCACACACCGACCACGCCATATTGAACCAGCTTCGGTGCCTGAGTTCACTGGAGAAACTTCTTCGGCCGCTGAAGCTGAACAGCCAACCTTGCTGCCAGAAATTGCAGAGGTGGCCAAAGCACCATCGACAGGAAAAATGGAAGAAGCGAAAAATCTGACTAAGGAAAAAGCATCAGAAATTTTAAGTCCTGTTGTAAATGTCGAAGCAGCAAAAATCCAAAAGGGTCCAATGGTGACCCCAAAAAGGAAGAGAATGGTAAATGTACTAGATGTCTTGGAGACAATTAAGTCTTCAAGCACAACTCCAAAAAAAAGTGTTGAAATCGCTGAAGCTTCCTCTGAAGCTCCGACGCAACAAGCTGAAGCTGAAGCTGGGCCTTCAGAGCCCTTCAGAGAACAAATTTTGGAAGCCGAAGCAATAAAAATACCAGAACCAATTTTAATTGAAGAGACTGACACTGCCATCCCCGAAGCGCCTGCCAGCATGTGTGATTACATCATACGACATGCTTCGGGGAAAAAATTATCTGAAGAAGAAACTCATGAAGCTAACCATTATGCAAAGGAGCTAAAATATCCAAAGGGGGCAGTAATATTCAATGGGACAAATGAAGATGATTTTTTATACTGCCTGCCTGACAACAAAGAGCTCTCTGTCTGCCGAGAAATGGCCAGGAGTATTGGTTTCCCGAAGCTCGAATCTGGATTAAGCGCCATGACAAAAGAAGATCTCGCAGACAGTCTTGCGTACAACAGCCTGAAGGTATGGGAATTTAACGCTTGAAAAGAAAACCCTCTTGTATTATTATTATATTTTTTACACGACACATTCGTTTTTTCTTATATGAATTCTTTTTCGTATAGGGCCTGATCCTAAGCAACGCGCTGAGAGCGCAAAAGAGCGCCGAAGATGAAAGTTATGAGATTGCGTTCAACAATTTGCGCTCCGAAGTTATCAAATTGAGAAACGAAGCTCTAGAAAAGGATAAAATTCTTCTTACGCTGATAGACAAAGTAAAAAAGGATGAAGCTGCTTCAAAAGCCCAGGCCGAAGCCCACAAGCGCGAAATTAAAAATCTTCAGAAACAGCTGACTAGAGCTAGAGAGGAGCGCGTTCTTGAGGAAACAAAACGAGAACTCAGTGATCATATGGTCAACAAATTGGAGTTAAGAGTTAAAGAGCTTCGTACATCTCAGGGAAAATGTTATGTCAAATCTATAGAATGTGTGAATAAAATTAAAGCCAGCTTTGCCAGCGTGGGCGCCTTCTCCAGCGAAGAGAATTTCTCTCGAGGCAATCCCGAAGGTCCACTGGAATGGATTAGTCACGAAGCAGAGGCCTTCGAGGAGATCCTGAGCAGCCGTGGCGATATTTGCGCTTTTTCGGGCGCCAGAGGAATTGCCTCTGTCTTAGAGAAGAAAGGTTGCGATCATGTAAAATTTCTTGCTCAGTCCGAAGCTGCCTTATCTTCCTAAGACATTAAGGACCCCTCGGCCGAAGCAAGCGTGGTTGGCGGCAAATTTTTTACGGATATCTGGAACGACGGCGGCCGAGGAATGGCGCAAGAGATTATCCAAAGGAGTGAAAAAGGCATCCATGATGCTAGAAAAGTGGCGGAAACTACTGAAAAAAGTACGGAGCCCGAAAGGCAATTAGGTATTAATTAGTTATTCTTATTGTGTTGTAATTTTTGTTTCAAACTCTGCACTTAGTTTGTAATAGTGATGAAGAAATGTTCTCTTCCCTCAGAAGCTGCTGGGTTGACTGCCGACCTCCACACAAAAGGAGATGAAGAAATCAAACAAATGGCCGAAGCTATCATGGACAAAGTTGTTGACCAACTTTTAAATGAAGTCGCCGAAGCAGTATTAAGAGAGGACTAGATGCTATTAGAAAAACATTTAAATTGTGATCTGTGTAATATTTTGTACATTTGGATGTAATATACAAGTTTCTTTTCATTATTCAATTCTTCACGATGCATGAAACTCTATATACATACCTTTTTGAGCCTTCGGCGAAAAAACACCTTCCCTTCTTTTCATGCTTCGTGAAGAAGACATTCTTTGTTGAAATTATTCTGATGAATGACATCCATGCTTCGTGAAATCATTATCCGAAGCTATACTCCGAGGTTATGCAATCTCAATATTGATCTGAAAAAGCTCACCCATGTTTCATAAAAATATTCTCCGAAGCTGTAATCCGAAGCTATACAATTTCGATATCACTTTCTCAGAGCATCCTTTCGAAGGTTGAGAGTGTCACTTTCTTTTGCCAAATGCAATATGATGTATGATGCTTATGTTGTGCAAAATGATGTGATGATGTTATGCTATGCATGTGACATTTGTTCCGAAGATACTCATAAAATATATTCGTAAGCTCTGCATTCCCTTAGGAACGTCTTTGGAGCTTCTTCGTCTTTTACTTAGACGATCTCAGCGTTGACTTTTCGCTGTAAGCCTCCCTTAGGAGCTTCTTCGCCCTTTACTTAGGCGGTATCAGCGTTGACTTTTCGCTGTAAGCCTCCCTTAGGAGCTTCTTCGCCTTTTACTTAGGCGGTATCAGCGTTGACTTTTCGCTGTAGGCTCTGCATTCCTTTAGGAACGACTTCTGAGCAGAAAACTTACACTGCGCTCCCTTTGGAACGACTTTTTGTGACTTCGCAAACTTACGCTGCGTTCCTTAGAACGACTTTCTGTTACTCCGAAGGATTTTTAATTCGAAGGTCCTCCTTGGTAACGGAAGAAATTTTAAGCTTCAGCAACTTAAGCTTGTGGAACAAATAGATCTTCCTCGCGGAAAACAACGAAATTATTACATGAAAACTACCAATGTTTTTTGCTTCACAGAAAATAAAACTGAATAGGAAAAAGTGCTATCAAAGGTAGGATATGTGTCAATATATGTGCTTCGACTCTGGCACAGTGCTGTTAACTGTGCGAGCTTCGGACTGCTCTCTGAAGTCCCTCTGATGTGGAGTGTATTGACTCCCTTCTGGCTGTTGGCCTTGCTGCAATGGAGGTGGGGGCGGAAGCTGTTGCCAGGAAGCTTGAGGTTGACTTGCCGAAGCTACAGAAGCTGCAGGGTGGTTGTCTATG